>OX637509.1:10548619-15348619 GCA_951799955.1 Apamea anceps
CGGGTGTGAATGTTTGTGTACGTAAGTTTAAATGTTTATAAACGCACCCACGATACAGGACTAATTCCTTGTGTGGGCATCGTTTTTTTTTTTTTAAATAAAAAATAATAATGACTGATTGCTTCTTTCAAGGAACATAACTACTACCAATTGCTTTTCCAAGGTGCATATATACTCCGATATATGTACTCCGACCTCCTACATACAAAGGTCTATTACTCCTAATCTACGTTCGCGATTAATTCGCCAAACATGTAAACAAATATGAGTTATTTGAAAAATAACTTTAATTCCTATGCAATAAAGTTCAGTTTAAGATACAACTTCAAGCCTTTTTAAGACTCTTTAAATAATGCTTGTCACTCTGAAATCAACTTTATTACCTCTGCAATAAAGTAGATATTTGTTCAACTTGAAATAACATAAATTTGAATAGACCATACATGCAAAATAAGGATAACTCCCTTACCTCTGACTATAACTTCGTATGCTTCGGTGTCATTTCCGAAACTGTTTTCTGCAAGGCATACGTACGTCCCTTTTGAGTGGACGTCGATGTCTTTCATGATTAACGTCCCGTCATCTTCCATTTCGTACCAATCAGACCCTGAGGAATTAAGGTTTGGTAGAAAATCATCTAAGTATTTTTGTGTAAACACAAATTAGATGTCAATTGTTGTGTAATTGGTTCTAACAAACATTTATACACGTCAAAAATAATTAGATGAATTCGGTGTTTCCTATCCGACTACTCTGAAGAGAACGATGAAATAAACGCAGAGGTCACAGTCTCTTTTAGGTCCAGACATAAACTTGGTCAGTCCATATGAACCACCAAATCAGTCTGAGATGGTCTTCGTCTAAGGAAAGAACCACACAGATTTAAGTGGGCCTGCCGAGTCAGTGCACATATTTATCAGTTATCGTGTAGCTTGTCTCAGAAATTAAGAAGCTCTACAACTCGACGAAATTATTTATTTATCATTATAAGTTTGTACATTATTTGAGAAAATTACCAAGAGCTAAGTTGAGTCCGTTTTTCATCCAGACTATGCTAGGTTTTGGACTGCCCGTGGCCTTGCACGGAATCCGAAGCGCCCGGTCTCCTTCCACCGCTTCGAAACTTTTAGTCGGATACACGTCGATAACAGGTGGAGCTAAAAATAAAATTATAAAACTATAGTACGGGTATTTTATATTTTTTGATTCAAAATATACTATTTTCGTAAGTAGTAATATTTCATCTTGTAATGTCTCCCAAGCGACATAGGTTTGTTCTGGCTTTTATTTTTACAATTCAATAGGTAATGGTGTCGCTCTGTACTTCTAATATACATATTGTATATCTACTAGTACTCGTATACCTTTTAATAACGTGCAGCTTAGTATATGGATAAATAACAGGCACATCAAGTTATTTAAACTTTCAACGTTGTCATTAAGGTTAGCAATGAATCGAGTGTTGGTGTCCAAGTTACAACTTTTCATCAGGCGCACCATTAATACTACTTATATGTATGAATTCAGAATCTCGGACAGTAATCATAATCAACTTCTGGGAACACAACAAAACAAGACACAGTTCAAATTCCACTATAACCGAATTTTATAAGGAATTTTTTATTAAAATATGTCAATTAAAAATCAAAAGGCATGAATAAAAGGTAATTGCATGCAGCTGAGATGAGAACGCTAAGAGGGATGTGTGGTGTTACACGAATGACGAATGACGAATGGATAGAATAAAAAATGAGTACATAAGAGGAAGTCTGAGTGTGGTACCGGTAACTGAAAAGTTGTGTGGAAATCGGTTATCATGGTATGGTCATGTTATGCATAGGAATGAGGTAAATGTCGTGAGAAAAATTTTGAGTATGAATGTGGATAGATGGCTACACGAGTAGAGGTAGCCAAAGAAACGATTGTTTCACTGTTTGAAAGATGATATGGGTAGAAAGAGGGTGAGTACCGAGATGACGACTAATAGAGATGTCACACTATCTTCTGCCTAGCCTTCCCAACTACGTTGGTGTCGGCTTCCAATCTAACCGGATGTAGCTGAGTACCAGTATTTTACATGGAGCGACTGCCTATCTGACCTCCACAACCCAGAAGAAACCCCCCCTAATAGACAAGTATAGAAGGAAAATACATTTTCGCATTTGTTGTACCGACCCCAAATAAATTAAGACAAGCCCAGCAGTGCGATTCTGTAACCATCTCACCGTGAAAACTTAGATGAAGTGAGCGTGGAGTGAGCTGTCATTCGAACTAATGCTAGGGATTGACACTATTGACAGCTCACTCTAAGCTCACTTCACCTAACTTTTCACGGTGAGATTTTTACAGAATCGATCGGCAGGAGAAACGAAAACGGTCAACTAAAATTCAACTTAGCTTAACTTATCTAAGATTGGGTATTCAAGAATAACAGAATACATACCATAAACTTTAACATCGTACGTAATATGAGCTGATCCACCGATGCCGTTCTCTGCCTCACAGGTATACAATCCTTGTTGGTCCAGCTGCATATTCTTAAGGGCTACCGACGCTACACCACCCATAGGACTGAAACCAGACAATGAATTATAGGCCGACCGCTTAACTGAGATGTTGCCTGAGGTAGCTGCGCAGTGCGGTAGTTGTCACAAGTGCTTTCCGAGACACGGAGGGATCTTGATAAGTATAGATGGTCAGTGTACCCATCCACGGACCAAACACGGCAAGCGGAACTTAACCTAATCGATCGACCCGTGCGGCTGTTATTACTTAGCCTCAAGCCCCTCAGATAAAAATGAAGATATGGCTGAGAAAAAGTTAAAAATGACTTCAAATTAATAAGGATAATGATGAGCAGGAGGATGATGAGATATAAATACTCACGTTATATCTTCGACTGGTATCTTTGGATCAGAGCTTTGGAAAGTCCATTTAATGTTAGGCTTAGGGTGTCCGTCAGCTCGGCAATATAAAATCGTACTTCTTCCAACCATGGTTTCTATTGTACTCTGTTTTGGAGTTTCAATGGTTACCGGGACTGAAAAGTATGAAAAAACGTTTGTGAATTAACGTTAATCTAGCTGTTAGGGAAGCAGTGCACAACCAACCCCTAGGATAGAATATTTCAATCCTTTTTAATCGGAATTTCGAAAGTCGACGTTTTTCGATACCGACTTCCGAAATTGAAGTTATTTTTCATTATAAAAAAAACCTACTTCAAAAAAAAAATACTAAAGGAACAATTACTTTCCGCAATGAAAGTTATTTTTCACTTTGTAGTGTTTCTTTTTTCAACCCTAAAAATGATGTAACATAACGTAACATCACGCCTGTAACCCCCAAAGAGAAGGCAGAGGTGTGCTACACACACCCACCCACACACACACACCCACATTCGCCAGTTATAATTAAGTCCCATGTAATAGGAGGCGAGAGGGGTGAAATGGTGTGGTGTTACGTACAGACTCCAGCAGGTCAAGCTACTCGAAACTGTCAAATTTACCCAATCAACCTTGAACCTTACTGCTATAGCGATAAAGTTGAAAATCTATTAAAGAAATGTGACAGATTGTAGTAGCTTGATATTGCTGGCGTCTGTACATTCATAATAAAGTAATAGGTATATAAAAAACTTACCAAATACATTAAGAAAAGTTGTCTTCTTTGCAGGTCCGAGTTTATTTACAGCCTCACACCTGTACGATCCAGTGTCGGCTAGCCTGGCTTTGAATCTGCAAGGTAACACTTTCAATCAGTATTAATCAAAAGCTTTATTGGTACTCAACACATTTAATATTATACTATTTTTACAAGCTTGTAGCGGTATCTACAACGCCACATGCGAATAACGCGTCATACTGACGTCACGCAAATCCTGCATCTCGCAAGCAGAGTTTACCGCGCAATTAGCATAGATACAATTTCCCAACATCAATCGTTGGGCAATTGCCCGCCAGACACAACACCCGTCTGGTCGGAGGATCCTCCCTTTTCAATGGAGGATGAGTGAACTTTACACCCTGTTCCTCATGCCTCCAAACTGGTGACCCCGAGTATGAACGTCAGCGCAGCCTTCGTGCAAACACTTCAGCGTGACGTCATCATCATCACTCCCGCAAGCTTCAGCAGCGAGTCACCCAGCCAGCCAGCATCCACGGCTTCAACGGGTATCCTGACCACCAGCATGCAGCACCCGCGCATACCTGGTCATCACCCTCAGCCTCATCAGCAACCTTGGCACAGCACACTGCACCTTCGGCCGGTCAACAAGCAGAGCACCCTCTCCTGGTCGACGCAGCAGCCAGCCTCAACCCGGCGCTGTACGACATCCGACGCACTGGAGTATAACGCAGCGCCACCCCGACTCACTGGGGACATCTCCGCAGACAGTTCCGACTCACCGTGAACTATGCGACAACCGGTTCCGACTCACTGGAACCTCAGCTGGCCTGGCAAGCATCGCAAGATACAAGACTCAGCCCACTATCGACCTCCGGTCTCCGGAGGGGAGTGATGTAGCGGTATCTACAACGCCACATGCGAATAACGCGTCATACTGACATCACGCAAATCCTGCATCTCGCAAGCAGAGTTTACCGCGCAATTAGCATAGATACAATTTCCCAACATCAATCGTTGGGCAATTGCCCGCCAGACATAACACCCGTCTGGTCGGAGGATCCTCCCTTTTCTATGGAGGATGAGTGAACTTTACACCCTGTTCCTCATGCCTCCAAAAGCTAACACTAAAATATATACATTATATACAAGTATATAATTTTTTAAAAATTGGCAATGTCCCGAAAATTTCTATGACCACTCGGACACCAAGGCCCTAGTGTATTAGTATTTGTGTTTTTTAATAGAAATAGACTGTCCTTTATTTTTGTGCCTGATTTTAATACATCACAAAAATAGTCAGCGAAATGGAATACGTCTTAGGCCTTTTTTTTTGTGCGTTGGAAATCCTCACGGACTTCCTCAATCGTGGGGGTGAAGGGGTATGCCGGACTCTTACCGGCTAAAACCACCGCGGTGTTCCAGCTCTGTCTATGGCCGGGGGATGCGGGATTCACCACTCCCCCGACAGGCCTCGACCTGTTACACAGCCGCGGATCTCACCTCCCCGTGATATGTCATATGCCTATATGACGTATCACGGGGAGGTGAGATCCGCGGCTGTGTAACAGGTATTAGTACAGTATTAGTAACAGTATTTAGTAAATTGGGGTGCACCGTGCAAGCAGGCGCTTGCACGGTGCACCCCAATTTACTAAATACGTTTATCGCTTAACTTAATTAAAGCACCATTTAGTGTGTCTTTTATTTATTTACTAGCTTCTACCCGCGACTTCGTCCGCGTGATATGTCTTGTTCCCCCGATCCACCGCGTCGCATCGCATCGCCTGCCCGCGCTATTACTTCGTTTTCGATTAACGTTCTCTTACTTTTTGAAGTGAAAACTTCTTTAGCGGCGTTGTGCACTTTTTTGTGATGGGTAAAAAATGTTAAACTCGCGTCAGGACACGTGACCTGATCGAAACTTCGTAAGAAGGAGCTCGCGTCAGGACACGTGACCAGGTCGAAAACTTGTAAGACAGAGGGAGAGTAGACTGCATTCCAAAATATAAAAAATGCATCACTTCTGCCGGCACTCCCGGAGTGTAACCCGTTTTTTTTTCTTTTTGCTCAGCTCCTAAGTATAGGATGACATCACGCTGGATACTGGATGTAGGCTATAGCCTTCATCCAGTATTTTGCTATCAAATGCAAAAATAGTTTTTCAATTCCGACTGGTAGTTCCAGAACTAAAATGTTCTTAGATTCGCGCGTTCAAAGAAACTCTTCAGCTTTATTATTAGTATAGATTTATCAGGCTGGCGCACGCACGCACGCAAGCACGTTAAGCCGTTGGTCCCGGCTGTCATTCGTGGATCTTTGACAGTCGTTACGGGTAGCCAGAAGCCCGAAAGTCTGACAACCAGTCTTACCAAGGGGTATCGTATTACCCCGTAATTGGGTTGTGGAGGTCAGATAGGCAGTCGCTCCATGTAAAATACTGGTATTCAGCTGCATCCGGTTAGACTGGAATCCGACCGCAACATAGTTGGGAAAATGCTAGGCAGATGATGATGATCAGGCTGTTCAACAATGAGTTCACGATTACTTCATCTTCAAAGTATTGACAGAAATAGAACAATGCTTTAAATACGTTACGCGCTAGACGCATTTAGTGATTTGTGGTGCAAGTGGACCATAATTTCTTAAGAACTATATCACGGTCCATTCCATGTTTTTTTTGTGGTGTACAATAAAGTACAGACGCCAGCAGGTCAAGCTACACGAAACTGTAAAACTTTCACAAACAACCTTGAAACTTAATGT
Source organism: Apamea anceps (assembly GCA_951799955.1). Classification (NCBI taxonomy): domain Eukaryota; kingdom Metazoa; phylum Arthropoda; class Insecta; order Lepidoptera; family Noctuidae; genus Apamea; species Apamea anceps. Next base: position 10,555,007 of record OX637509.1, read on the forward strand.
TTTAGCGATAAAGTTGAAAATCTATTAAAGAAATTTGACAGATTGTAGTAGCTTGATGTGCTGGCGTCTGTACATAATACGTAAATAAATAACTAATTACCTGAGACTGTTGTCGCTGGACATGCGGGTCACGTCCAGTTTGTTTCCATTGAAGAACCACCGTACTGCAGGTTCAGGTTCACCAGTAACGTCACATGATATCCTTACTTCATCGTCGTCTTTGATTTGTAATACTTTCACATCTTCTTTTATTTTTGGTGGGTCTGGAAATGTATTCAATAAGAATGATTGAGCTTTGCAAAGTAATGCCTTAGTCTAGGTGTTACAGTTGTTTTTTTTTAATATATATAAAATTATGGAATTTAAGAAAAAAGCACGAACACAAAACCGTTTCTAAGTATATTTACCAAATATTTTGACAAATTACATACTTACCTATAATTGTTTTCAAAATATAACGGGTAGGTATTTCATAGCAAAAAAAAACTTTACAAATTGGATATTTGTTTTGGACATTTTGAAACTAAAATGAGTGCATACAAGAAAAATAAACCAATGCGCAAACTATAACCACGAATAAATCATAATTATGATTCTAGACCCCCGAACGTAGAAATTTTTTGCCGGCTATCAAAAAAAAATCTGTTGTTTTGTATAGGTATTATAAAAGTGCAATACCTACGCAGTCAAAATGTATGGAAGAACTAATGTTTTTTTTACAACCGACAAAAATGTTCTACTATATAATTTATATGTGTATGAGATAGGTAAGCTGCAGCCCACATTAGCCTCGTTTTGATGAGCAAATAACTACTTACATTCTACGATTACTTCCATCGTAAAGACGTCTGATCCCAAAACGTTTTTCGCGGTACATTTGTATGATCCAGCTTGATCCTTGCGCACATTGTTCAAGTGTACCGTCTCTGTGGTTTCCTTCATTGGTCTGAACGTATATATACCTGCAGGCTGGAATGACCAACTTACGGTTGGCTTTGGGATACCTTTAAGAATCCTGAAAAATGTATGATTTATTTATTACTAGACTAGCAGCGCCCCGCGATTTCACCCGCATAAGTGTTGATCCTGTGGGAATATCGGGATAAAAAGTATCTGTGTTATTCTGATTAATGAGCTATGTTACTGTAAAGTTTCGTCAAAATCTATTCAATAGTTTTTGCGTAAAAGAGTAACAAACGGATATTTATCCTTCCATCCATCCTCACAAACGTTGGTGTTTATTATTATTATTATTAGTAGGAAGTAGAATTTTGCCAGCGGCTTCCCCCGCGCAGATGTTAGAAATTATATAACGGGAACGTACTATCGGGATAAAAAGTATCATATGTGTTAATACAGGTTTTAAACTATCTGTGTGCCAAATTTCCTCCAAATCAGCTCAGCCGTTTTTGCGTGATTGAGGAATAAATATCTAAACATTCAAATATCAGCAGGATTAACCTCCTTCTTGGTCTAGTGGTCAAGGGCTATGCGTAGAGGTCCTGGGTTCGATCCCCAAGTCGGGCATAATGTTATCGGATATTTCTATTACAGAATTATTTAATGTGTATGCTCGCCCGGTATTAGCTGGCGATACGTGATGAGCGATACGTCTCGTCTGCCCAACCCTTCGGGAAGTACAGGCGTGATGTTATGTTAGTAAGTAAGGTTGTTTCTGGGCTCAAATTATCTGATGGCGTTTTGAATACCATTACTTTGAGCGTTTTCGTTCTTCTGGATTTTTTTTTCTCAGCCTTGATGTCTGTTATATTTCAAACTACAGCTTATTCACAGATATTGGGTATTACGCAAATTTTACGTAACTACATAATAATCAGATGCATTATTATTAGTCCTTATCATGTTTATTTGATTTATCTATGACCCTAAAAGCGTTTGTCCATCGCCACCATCAACGAGGCGTCAACGAGAAACGAGATTATTGGAACAAAACATGACGTCCCGGTGACGGCGGTGGTGATCGTTTGTCGTCCGCAACTGAACACGGCGGATCGGTATGTTATGATAGGCAAAACAGAAGCTGGACGAATAGCACCGCTGCGACGGCAGTGTGGTGGCAAGATCAAACGTATTTTGTATTGCCACATCGGTCCGTCACAATCTCGGGCGATCGCGCCAAACTACTCGAAAATTCGGGTATCAGGATCCCAGCGCACGGGTAAAGGACGCGTGGTAGACATGGCGTCCTAGTTAATGTATGCGTCGCTACTTCGGCGCCATCATTCGGTCTCGTTGACGGTGGCGGTGGACAAACGGTGTTAGACCTTATCCACCGCGTACCAAAAGTTTTGCTTTATATTACGTAGGTACATAAAGTAATGTTTTGTTTATTTAATTTAATTGAACACAAGTTTATTGACTTACCCACAAGATATTGCAGCATTTGTTTTCTCTGTGACACGTACTTCTTCGTCCGCTTTATCAATGACAGGTGCCTCTGAAATAAAAAAACAATTTTGAAGATATTCTATTCATTAATCTTGTTCTAATTAATGCTCTATCGGCCGTAATTTAATGCAGTAGAAATTAGGTACATATATCTATATCACAAAACGGTGAAGGAAAACCCACCCATCCACGGACAGACCGCGGCACAGTGTACCTGTGCGGTTGTTATCATTTAGCCACGAGCCCGTTTTAGATAGTCAGATAGTTTAGATAGACGTTTTAGATAGTCAGCCGCCTGTAAGTCTTACAACTGTGTTATCGATAGCGACAAAAGAAAGATCGGTTCATCCCATCGTGGTGAAAGGAGTCATCTCTGCTTTACTGAGTGCTAGGTTTCGGGGGTGTGTCGGACGTTTGAGGGATTGGGTACCGATTTTTAATGTAACTCGGGGAGGCCTCCTTTCAGGCATTTAATACACTCTCGTGCCAGCGGCACAAACACGAAGAACTGGAAAAATAAGTAATTATAACGGCTCACTTACCCACACCAAATATGACAACTTTGGCTATATAAACGTTCCGAATCATGTCATTTCTTGCTTCACACGTGTACTTCCCCTGCAACTCTGGTTGCATGTGTTTTATAGTGAGAATCGAATTGTCACTGGAGATGTCAATGTTACTGTCTCCGTAGATCACTGCTCCATCTTTAAGCCAAGTTATAGATGCTGGTGGGTAAGCCTCTATCTTGCAAACGAGGGTGCCTTCTTTGTTATATTCTACACGAATATCTAGAAAAAAAATTGTTTCTTACGTTATTTCTATCCTGGAGCAAACTATCAGACATGATCAGTCGTGACTTAGCCCAGGGTCACAAGAGCGTATTGTTGGATTTTCATCTCTCGGTGCCAAGCCGAGCGTTGAAAATTCAGTGTGCGAAAAAAATAACCGCGATAAAAATACGCCCGTGTGAGCCTGGGCTTATACGCTCTCTACAATATGAGTAGCCGGGGCAGTTCATAAGGCAAAAAGAGTTTCAGAAATTTAGACTTTGTAAAGAGTCATCTCTAGCAGAAGATTATATCAAAGCTTCCTCGTTTTATGTCGTCAAACAGACTTCAAAGTTACTGATAGATTGCAAGTGTTAATGATGCTCTGACCCGATGCAGTTTCAGTCACTCCACCATGTTATCATTTCACAAACAAAAAAAACATTGAGTAGGTACTTTGGAGTAAGCAAACTGAAGTGGCAGTGGGCTGGCCATGTTTGTCGAAGGATCGATGGCCGGTGGAGCAGACGAGTTCTGGAGTGGAGACCGCGTAACGGCAAGAGTAGTGCGGGACGCCCCCCAGCTAGATGGACGGACGACCTAAAGAAGGTTGCTGGGACGGACTGGATGCGGAAGGCGGAGGACAGGGTGTTGTGGCGCAGCCTTGGAGAGGCCTATGTCCAGCAGCGGACTGCGATAGACTGAGTTGATGAGGTACTTTGGAGTAGGTATGTTGAGTGAATCTTTTTAATGTTTTTCGTGATTTAAGTAGTTTTTTAAACTACTTAAATTCCAAAAGGGAGATTTCGTTTCCCCGTATGTGTGAATATTTTGCCGTAACAGGCTTAGTTTGGGTAAAGAATAAGAGTAAGAAAAATTTATAGGAAATAAATAAAGAAGAAAATTAAGTTAGAAGTACATTTTATTACTTACATAAAGTTAACGAACACACATGTTTACAGAAATGAGATAATGGTTCAGTTTTTTTATATTTTGTATCTGCATTATTAAAGTTGTCAAAAAATAAAAGGCCCGTTTTGGCATTGAGAGTTCTAGTAGTTGATAAAGAGCAAATTCGCAAAACACGTATTGTTATAACGTTTGTATGAAACTGACAGGTGTCAAGAACACATTCTCAGATGTCAAAACGGGCCTTTTATTTTTTGACAACTTTACTTTGTTTTTTCTTTAACTACTTACTAATTGAAATATTTACCTTTCGGAGCTTCGATAACATCTAAATATGTTTTCCTTTCAGTTTCAACTTGTACATATTTGATAGTGGTTCCAATAATATTGCTCGCTGTACATTGGTAGGTAACATTTTTGTTTGCTTTATCTATATCCAGAATACCGACATAGTCGTAGGGAACGTCAACCAGTTGCACCTGCAAAAAATATTGAAAAATAAATATTTGCACAATGGCATAACATTACTCGTGTAGGCACGAAGGGGTAAGCAGAGATGTTATGTACATCTCTGTTTACCGCTTGCTGTTTTGCCAGTTTAATTCCCATGTAATCGGGGGCGATTCTATTACCATTTGAGGGACACACTACAGATTAGTTTTTTTTCCTTTTTAATAGCATTTATTCTGTACATCGGTAATGCAAAAGAAAATTTAAGTCTAAGGGTTAAAGTTTGTTTCTATTTACAATTTGAGAGACTTAATGCTCTTTGGCTCTATACGAATAGTAGTAATAGTAGTAATAAAGCTGAAGAGTTTGTTTGAACGCGCTAGGCTCTGGAAGTGCCGGTCGGATTTGACAAAATCTTTTTGCATTTGATAGCCTAATTCTTGAGGAAGGCTAATATCACGCTATGCTCCTTAGGAGCTGAGCAAAAAGAAAAAAAAGTCAGACAGATCGCTAAGCGAAAACGAAGTGTCAGCGCGGCCTGGTGATGCGATGCGACGGGGTGGGTCGGGGGAGAAGCAGAAAGGAAGAAGGAGAAAAAGAAGGGTTTGAAGATCCGTGACATACTTACTGTCCCGCCATACTGTTTTTTTTTTCAAAGTTGATAAAAAGAATATGGATGTCACGTGATCAACTTTGAACGTTAATATCTCAGATACGTGACACTACGGGTTTGGTCTTATGTATTCTGTTTGCATTGATGTCAGCTAACGATCGGCAATTTTGAAAAAAAAAAAAAACAAAATGGCGCTACAGTAGGCCAGGCTCCATAAATCCATAAATCTTCAATCGCCTTTCACGCGGACGAAGTGTCGCGGGTAGTGGTAAAATATAATTTCAAAGTATTGTAAAGTAGGTAACTAAAAGTTTGTTATACCTTAACGGGCATCCTGATTCCAGTGTCTTTTTCCTGCCAAATGATATCAGGTGCTGGATAGCCGTGCACATTGCATTTCAGCTTCAACGGAGCATCGTAATCCGCGATTATTTTCGGTGATCCTTCAATTGTTATCACAGGTGCTGTATTTTCTTTCTTTTCTGTAATTAAAAGATCAAATCATGAATGTCTTGTGATTTTTTGTAGCTATACCCTGTCCAATAGGAAAACCGTTTTTTGACAGAAGGAATACGCATAACAGTTATATTTTTTTTGTCACAACTGATACACGTACGGTATTATAATGTCTGCTTAGTGGATACCTACTCTTCACGAAGAACACACCCTCCAAATTTCATGTCTCTAGGGCCAGCGGTTTAGGCTGTGCGTTGATGTATCAGTCAGTCAGTCAGTCAGGACTTTGAATTTTATATACATGTATAGATAAGATAAGGCAGTTTATATATTTATTTTAATACGCATTTTACAGTTTACTTTTACGAAATCTAGAATAGTTTCGTTCAAGGCAGCTGTCAAAAAGCGGTTATTCTACTGGACAGGGTCTACCTGTATTGTAATAGAGATGGTTTCTAGGCATCCTATTTAAAGAATAAGTTCCAAGGTATGTTCCGCTCATAGACCGAGGCAAAATTCAGGCTCGTTTCTACTCTGTATTTGAAGAGTCTCAAATAATATAGACACTGGCGCCGATTCCCCTGTTCACAAACTAAACTAAATTTAAGTTCAGTGCATCTTTTTCTTTCTATTTCATTAAGAAAAGGACAGAAGATAAAATATTAGTTTAGTCCTGTCAAATTAGTCAGCGACAGACGTAAATTTTGACGTATTTTTAGTAGCCATGTTTTTAATCACGTCTAAACTGTCTATGGAGCGCCTTAATTTGACAGGACTAAGATAAAATTTATCTTTTGTCTTTTTCTTAATGAAATGGAAAGAAAAAGATGCACTGAACTTAAATTTAGTTTAGTTTGTGAACAAGGGAATCGGCGCCATTAAGTAACTAAAACTAACTAAACTAATTTTAAGTTATTGGTTGACTATGTCTGAAGTGGGGCCCGTGGCTAAATAACAACAGCCGCACAGGTCGATCGATCAGGTGAAGCTACGCTTGCCGCGGTTGGTCTGTGGATGGCTGACCATCTTTACACACCGAGATCCCTCAGTGTTTCTGAAAGTACGTTAAGCCGTTGGTCCCGGCTGTCATTAATTGATCATTGAAAGTCGTTACGGGTAGTCAGAAGCCCGAAAGTCTGACAACCAGTCAAACCAAGGGGTATCGTATTACCCAGTAACTGGGTTGTGGAGGTCAGATAGGCAGTCACTCCATATGAAATACTGTTATTCAGCAAACTCCAGTTAGCCTGGAAGCCGACCCCGACATAGTTGGGAAAAGACTAGGCAGATGATGATGGTAGACTATGTCTGAACTTACCTGCTGTTGGATCCTGTCGTGCTATAGGTGTTGGACCTGTTCTTTCTATTGGCGTACCACTTTTCAAATCCTTTCCACTTACCTAAAACGAAAATTTATTAGCTTTAGTAATGTTTCCTACGAACCATGTATTTCTATTAAAATCCTACGAGTGAAATAAAAAGCATTATTTTAAGAACAATACTATATTAGGTATTGGAGTGTATATTAATTAATGATTAACCCTTCGTATGCACGAAACGTGGATCCACGCGAGACAATGGCTTTTTAATTGCTCTTTTAGTTACGTACCTACTTATTAACGTCTCGATGGCAATCTAACTAGACTACTTATTAGATGACCACACACTCCACCTGATTAAAAGTCCACCCAAATCAACTGGCAATGGAACTTACATCAAACCCAACCCACTTTCACAAGCCTAAAAAGACCGGCACTCAAAACTTTCTAAATACAACCAGCTTGAATGAGCCGTCGTATCAATCGGATGGAGCAGTGGCTTCGTACCATCAGTAACCATCATCTACCGTTTGCTGAATATGCCAGGACAGATTCCATTAAATAACTGACTGTTTTTATCTAACTAAACAGTTATAGGTTTATTAATTAGTGTTTTTATATTTTATTTTAGTTTTATTTTACTCAGAATGTTACTAACGTAGTTTTATAAGTGTTACTAACAACAATATGAATCATTTGTGTTCGAAATAAATAATAATGATAAACAGACGTTCAGTTAGAAAAAAACAGTCAGTTATTTAATGAAAGAAGAAGTGGCGCAACAAACTCCCCAGCAGTGCAGCTGTCTAGCTGTACTGCTGGGGAGTTTTTTGCGCCACTTCTTTTTTCCAACGAAAGCATTAGGAAGTGTTTATGAGCGGGCGTTTTCGGGGATTGTCTTATTTAATTTTGATGTTCCAGAAGTGCTGATTCTCAGCCTAATTATAATAAATGACTTTTGATTTTTTGAATAAGAGATAAAAAAAACTTATCAAATACATAATATAAAAAATACTCACAGAGACTCGAAACATAGTGAAGGGTGGATTAAAAGATGGTGTAACGTAGAACTGTGTTTTTTCATCTACTAGTTCTAGAGGCAGCTCTGTAACGACGGCGTCACTCAAATCGAGAATCTTCGCTGTAGTCAGCTTGACTCCAGTCCCAAGTAGCCTGATACCCAAGAACGCGGTTCCTTCTAAAAGAGGATAACACAAAAGTAAAGTTTTACAAAAAGTCTTTTATATTTTGTGTTTCCTGAAAACCTCTTAGGGACGGTTTTTGATCCGTAGTTAAACTCAACCAATTGTTAAAAATAGTAAGTAATAGTTAAATTATTGCAAAATGTGTTTTTTGTTCGATTTTTAGTTTATTTAATGATATAAATGTAATATCATTGCGAATTGTCAAATCATTAACTATTAGTTAAAAAAATAACCCCGACTTGTTATTTTTTTATTGTTCATGTTCTTTTTAATGCGTCATGTTTGCCGCAAATAAATGCATTTTCTTTCTTTCTTTCATTATTAGTTACTATTATAACATTTGGTTGAGTTTAACTACGGATCAAAAAATCGGCCCTTAGAGGGTTAATGAACAACTTTTACTACGGAACCAACACTGAAATAGCAAAAAAATATATCAGCTGTTCCCTCCATTTTGTCGAGTTATGCGCACATAAAAGTATGGAGCAGGTTAGAGTTGTTCAGTTATTTCAACTACATCATCATCATAATCATAGCCCGACTTCACCCATTGCTTATGCATATGGTATAGACCTCTCACTTCTTTTGCACATCGCAATGCTCCTGGATGAGGTTTGAGTTTGATGGCAAAAATGTCGACCGCCTATCTCGACGCCGGACAACCGACATCTCGTCTTCCAATTCAATTACACTTTGTATAATTATGTATTTTATCGATTGCTTTACTGCTTGTGATGTTAGGATGTTATCTAGATATACAACATTGTAATAACGCATGTTCTTTACTCGAGTTTGTGTCCAACGAGGCAATCTACTGATTCAGAGAAAGTACAACGTGTACCAGATATGGTGTGGTCATAATTTGGGGGTGATACAGACCATCAATCAACTCAGCTTATCGCAGTCCACTGCTGGACATAGGCTTCTCCCAGACTACGACACAACACCCTGTCCTCCGCCTTCCGCATCCAGTCTACCCCAGCCACTTCTTTAGGTCGTCCGTCCATCAAACCGAACAATTTTCTCCATGGGACCAACATCGTAGTCACGAAAAAAATAATCAGATGTCTCATACAAAACTTCAATACCTACTCGACCCAAATGTATGGGACGGCTGATTATTTGTTCGCCATTACGATATTGGACCCATGGAGAAAAATGCCCTTAAATATATAAATAATAATCGTACCTGGTGCAGGTCTCGTGACGGTGTCTTTCATGGAATTGGGTCTGTCAACAGAGAATCCGAGCTGAAAGTTAAGGTCACTCTTGGCAGTAATAACTACGTGAGTATCAGAGCTGCTTCCGACCTCAACCTCATGGTCTCCAGGCTTGGGGTTTTTGACCTTCACGACCTGTCGACACAAATATTGATTAACAATTAGATCTAAAATACAACTGTCTAATCCATAGGTTCTTAACGTCGGTAACTCCCACGTTTGAGACTTTCAGGGAAGACTCGGATAAAGTTATATATCCTATTTTACGACTATAATTAATATTATACGTTTAAGTGTAATCTTGGCAAAGCTGTTTCAGATTCGCGACAGTTTGGTACGTAAAAAATATCGGGAAGCTCTATAAAAAAAACTCTAAGTGGGCGGTGGGCAAAGTAAGGTTGAGAACCAATGGTCTTCTGTCGTGTTAACCTGCGGGATAATTACTTAATACACTAACAGTAGAAATGGCTTTCATATTGACAGTTCTACAACATTCATTGCGCTATTTACGTTGTTGAACAGACAAATTTTAGGAACAAATGAAGCAATAAATATCCTTTAAAATATGTCAGACGAAATTAGGGTGCTGGTATGATCGGTTCGAGTTACTGTGCAAATTACTTTACTATTTGCAACAAATCATAACACACATGACGACATACATGACGTATTTTAAAAGTCGGCATTACCGAGCCTAATTAGGAATTTCTCATTTGTGTCGTAGTTTCCTTTCGCACTCAAACCAAGCTACCTTTAGCCTATATGTATGATTTCGAATACTATATGTAGGCTAAAGGTAATTTTTTTTTTTGCACGTTTATGATTCAAACCCGAGATATACGACGCAAAAGTTAATCTATGAGCCATTGCGCCAAATAAAATAGTTCTTAGTGGCTTGTACATTAAGACATTAGATGACAGACGCACCGACGGACATAAAATAAAAGACATTACCTAGATGACAGACGAACCGACGGACATAGAATAAAAGACATTAGATGACAGACGCACCGACAGACGTAGAATAAAGGTAGCCAGGCAGCAACGTAGGGTTTTACATAAGTGCCGACTGCAGGTCGGTTTCGGTAGGTACTTACCGCCATTTCACTTTTACCAGAGACAACAGGTTCAGTAGTTGGTTTTTTTCCATCTGGGCCTATTACTGCTCCAATTTTGGGTCTCGTTCCAGTTATAGCAATCAGTGTGTCTCCAGTGTCGACATCGAGATGAAACTAAAGATGAAATTAAATACCCATGATATTTTAAACAGGTTTATAATAATTTAACACAAACAATGGGACACTTAATATCGTGTCCTGCTTGTCCTGTCAGCTACACGTTAAAGAAACTGATGGACGCTGGTGATGGCGCCGAAGAAGTGGCCGATTTTCTGGGCCGAGTCCATTTAAATTGCTATCGACACGCTTAGAAAAAGATTTATTCTTATTGGAACAATACAGGGTGACAGAGACATTGACGCGCAAACTGTAACCATGAACTCAGCACATGGTTGTAGCGTAGAAATTTTTCGCCGGTTATTAAAAAAAAAAAAAAATTGCTGTTCGTAGTTCGTATTATTGCGTAGGTATTTCTCACTTTTCTTTGAAACAGCAGATTTTTTTTAACAGGCTACGGGTAATGTCCCTGCCGTCCTGGACCCCAAGTCTGCTAATTTCAATGACATGTCCCCCTATTACGATTCAATCGAGAGTCAATTTTAATTCAATTATCATTGTGACAAAATGCGTATTCTGCTAAAACTTAAATGTGATGTCAATTGATTTGTAATAGAGAATCGTAATTGGATTGCAATGGTGTCAGTTGAATATTTCGCGGTGTTGCCTATTAAAATCTACCACGACACTGAATGAAGGAATGAGTTATAATTTATTTTAAACAAAGGTTGTTTTTTTTTAATTTCTGTGAGTGAATTATGACTCATAATAAATATATTGTCTATAATGAAATGCCTTCTCGATAGATTATGACCAAATGTTGTAAAAAACACTACTTATAATACGGGACTGTGTTGCCAAAGTCAAAAATTTGATGCTGTCACGGAAATGTCACTTTCAATTCAACCAACTTGTCAAAATATCAAGTGACTGTTGCTTGTGTTTTCAATTTTCCTATACAGTACTTGTAAAAAGTTTTTAAAAGTTAAAAACGAGTAAGTATTTGCAAAATGACAAGTTAAATAAGAACTTAAAATCTTTGTAAAAGCTAATTTAAATTCGTTGTCTGCAATGATTTAATATTTCAATTTGATATTACAAAAATTGTATTTACTTAAAATAGAATTGTTGTTGAATTGTACTTCAATGGTAAGATTGTCATTGAGAGACGATTCACATAAATGTCAAACAAAAGTCAAATAACGAGCGGACTAGGTACCAATAATTGTAAGATTGAGACACAACTGTGACACGATTTAAGAGCAGAATAGCAAATTGTTCAATGGCGATTGAGTGGCAGTTCGATGATATGTCAATGGAACACCATTGGTCTTAAATAAGTAGTAGAATACCCAATGTGCCAAGCTATTCAATCGAGATGCAATTGAGATTCAATTGAAGCATTTGTAAATTAGCAGACTTGGGGCCCTGTATTGTTCCAATAAAAATGAATAAGCATAATATGCTTACAAAAATACAGACTTTAACAAGGCTCTTGAAAGGTGCTATGTTAGGTAAAACACGCTATACTTACTGTAACATTTTTTCCATAACCGGGTGAAAGTTTTTTGTTGACGAGCGTAACTCCTCTTCCTGTAATAGACTCTTCAATATACTTTAATATCTGTGGACGAAGTACACACAAAACTATTATATATTATAGACTGAGAACTAACGTGTAAGGTAAATTAAAGTCAATTAATAATTATAAAATAAGATAAATTATAACAATTATTAATTATTAAGAGAATAAGGAATCTTACGTCTTTGACATCATCTTTCATCATATGGAAAACTTGTCCAGCCGTAGCTTCTGCCACTTTGTGATACACTTGATAGTCAGCACCGCTCCTCGAACCACATTCCCCAGTCAGTATAAAAACTACCTGCAAACAGAAAATACGAAATTCAATTCACTTAATTACCAAGCTTAGCCCGCAAAACGTGTATTTCCTACATGTAGTGTGTACTGTAAAGGTTGTCTGCTAAAGTTGACCTTATGTAGTGCAGGCTGGCAATAACTCTGCTTGCGTTCAAACAGTCAAGCGAGTTTACATTGAGCTTTTAAATTTTGGTATTAGGTTTTTGTTTGGAAGAAAACAGTGATAATACAGCGGGAGTGAGTTAAAGACGGTTCGCTTGAAAAAACGTAGAAAATCATAACGTTGTATGATTTTTACAGTACATTCAGGGTGTAAAAAGACCCATCTAATATCTGTTATCTACGAATTCTGTTAGTTAGTACTCGTAAACATTGAGCAAAAATGATTGCTGGGAAACGAAAATAATTAATTTCTTGGTTGTGAAAAATCGCTGTTAATGGCAGCGCGCACGCACGCATATTTTTTTGGGTGGGAAATCGTCAAATAACTTCTCCCGCTCTGGGCGGAGCGGCATGTCATGGCACGTCAGACTTTTACTGACTAGAACCCACCCGTGTTCCTTCAGTTGTCTGTGCCACGGGCCACGGTAACTCTTTCGACCAACCCGCGACTCTGGCAGGTATCGGCCCTAGCGGACCCCATCACTTGGTGCTGACATCTCACAACGCACCGTCAACCGGACGGCGAGCTACCCATTGCTCGCCGTCCGCACGTCCGCGTCTACGGTGGCCGGGAATCGGCTCTCAATTCTCAACACCCAGGGCGTCTTTTGTGGCGACTAGGGGCGTGAGGGCACAAAGATTGCCTCTCCCTCACGCGTTTCGCCTCCACCTCCGCGAACATTAGTGCTTTGCGGAGGTAACGGCTTCCCATGCACTCTCGCTCCGTACCATGGCCTGGAGTAAGGCCGGACACGACAGATCGCCGCCGCCGATCGCCGCCACGAGGACGCGGTGGTGCTTCGCCCAAATCAGGCAGACCTCCAAATGCACGTATAACACTGTGCTTTTGGGTGCATGCAATGGTACAGTTCTAGTTTAGTAGTTTTAGTGTTGTGATATGTTTTCATGTTTTTTTGTAAGTTGGAACTTTGACCTTCAATATCTCCGTAACCAGAAGGTTTCCAGGTATGGTCCAGTACAAAACAATACTCCCAATTAGGGGCAGTACCTATAAGGGACGTAAAAATAGCCCAATGGTGCCTGCTTAGTTTAGTCTAGGCCTAGACGGTCTTCAGGACCACACTGCTAATGCTAAACCATTTTTTTTATTGGTTAAGAAATCGGGCAATACAATATAACTTAAATACTAGGTAAACATAATAAAAACACAACACTGCATGCCCTAAAATAGTGAAAACAGCATGCACAATGTATGCTTGAAATTAAACAGTACCTAGCAGTTAAAGAATTGCAATTAAGGGACTCTACAGTCAGGGGTCATTAATCCATTATCACCCTAAGGACTGTATTGCTGTGAACATGCGGTAAAGGCCGTACCTACGTCTGTGTGTATAAGTGATGTATCAACACAGAACGCACACCTCAGAATTCGCACACTGGCGTCAAACGAAACCAAAATCGGTATGATTTTGGTTTCGTTTGACGCCTTCTAATTTATTTATTTAAATTTCTGTGGGCATAATCATAAAATTTTACGAATAAGTGAATAAGATGAGCATGACAAGGAACTGTAGTCAATAGCGTGATTGTTCAAAGTAATTGCAAACGAATGTGAGAGTGTGTGTATAGAGCGTGTGTGTATATCCTATAGACTCTATAGTATACACACACACGCACACTCTATTCACACATTCTACACTTTATAGTATAGAGTATAGAAATTACTCATTAGAAGAAGGTCGTAAGTTAAACAAAAGTGTCAATCTATTGCTTCGTGACAAATGTGACAATGTCACTCGACTTCTAACCCTTACTGTATGTACATGTATATACAATGATGTCTATTTTACATACAGCTGCCATAGGATCGATATTTAGGTACGAGCATATCCATATATTTACATAACCTTTTCCGATGTTTACAAAAAAAGGAAAATAAAAGTTTACCTGGCTCTGTTTCCTCTGCGAAATGCTCTTGATTGCTTCAAATGTGGTGTGGTCCTTAGCTGAGGCATCAGTGAATACATACAAGTAGGAAAGCGGCAAGCTTTCTTTGAGACCCAGCTCGATGCCTTTCATGGCATATTCAGGACAATCACCCCCGCCGTTGACTTGTATGTTTGCCAAAGCTCTTTTAAACTCATTTCGATCTTTAGTGATAGTTCGTACTTCGGCAGCTGAAACAAAGACATTCATTATTATGATTATTGGCTTTCAAAATTACATAAGACAGTCCCTTAAAATGGCCGCCCTTCGTTCACCACTTTTTTTTTGTTGTCGCAAAAGACTGAGCGCGAGCCGATTTAGCCCGATTTACTATTATTGTATTTTTTTTATTTTAACTATTCAACTCGAAAGATAAATTCCTTCTTAAATAAAATTATCTCTTGGTACATGCAAATTTTATATTAATTTGTGCTGTAATTAGGAAATGAACCAACAATGGTTTTATAATCGACCCTGCTTAGTATTTTTGTATCGAGCAAATTATAATTTACTTGTTTATTTATTTGGGACAAACAAACAGTAACACATTATATCTGCGCAAATAACATAAACAAAGATATTATATAAATGTGACACTCACACCGTTATCCACAGCATATACAATTCAAACTTTACTAATGAACAATCCATGCGAGTAAGACTACAAGACTGTTCAAGTAACTATACATCGGAATCCTTAAGTTTCTTTAACAAAGCAGAACGAAATCTATTTGCTGACACTGAGAATAAATCTAATTCTGTAGTTTCTGAACAAAAATCATTATAGTTTTTGCACAAGCGACGTAGAGGCGCTTATGCATTACTTATCGTGGTTTATTAATTATTTTTACCTGTTATTAAATTAACACAACGTTCACGTATTAATTTTACTAAAACAAGGATGTATCTATACCATATATTTATTTCAGGTCCTAAGTACACTAATTTGATCATTTAAAATTGATTCTAAAAGAAGCAAATTCGGATAACCCCCCGTTAATATTTTAGTTGTCGCACAAGTGCAATAGTTAGTAAGTAACCTAACCGACGCAAAAAATCACATCTTGGTGATAAGTGATAAACATAATAAATAACAAAACTTTGGGTAAAACCCAAAGATAAGAACGCGTAGTTATCTTATTCATAATATTATTGGGTGTTTTGTAGGATACATAAAAAATTAATAAGTATAAAAAAAAAATTACATGTAACAGTTTGTAAATTACATGTAATGGCTGAAAAAAATATATTAATGTGAATGTACAGACGCCAGCAGGTCAAGCTACCCGAAACTGTCAAATTTTCCAAATCAACCCTGAACCTTAATGCTATAGCGATAAAGTTGAAAACCTATCAAAGAAATCTGACAGATTGTAGTAGCTTAATGTGCTGGCGTCTGTACAAGTTTATTTTATAAGAGAACTAAAAATAGTTAATTCAATGATTTTGTTCATTTATTTAAATGAAAAGGACCTACTATAAAATAATATATTATTATATAATATAATAATAACATATATTATTATCTTACTAATATTATAAACGTGAAAGTTTGTTTGGATTCTTCGTTTACATTTTAATGTCAACAGTAAATTCTTTAACAAAGAAGTATTTAAAAAAATATTGCTTATTAATAAAATACGTAGGTGTACGGGCGCTTAGTGCTCTAAACAAAAATCTAAGTCAAAATAATAAAAAAATACGGTCATTTATGCGACATATGTCGAAAAATGTGTATGAAAATAAATCAAAATCTATAGCCATAGGAGACCATGACTTATTTATTTATTTATTTTAGGATCTCCAACAAAAGATATACACTAAACATTACATTTAATTAATGGACGACAAAGTATTAAGTAGGTGTACTCCTTCAATTACAGGAGACCACAGCATGCACAATAAAATGAACAACTAAGCTAACAAATTAAATACCTAATAAAATAAAAGAAAAAATTTAACATCATCTGCCTAGCCTTTTCCCAACTATGTTGGGGTCGGCTTCCAGTCTAACCGGATGCAGCTGAATACCAGTATTTTACATGGAGCGACTGCCTATCTGACCTCCACAACCCAGTTACTGGGTAATACGATACCCCTTGGTAAGACTGGTTGTCAGACTTTCGGGCTTCTGACTACCCGTAACGACTGTCAAAGATCCACGAATGACAGCCGGGACCAACGGCTTAACGTGCTTTCTGAGGCACGGAGGGGCTCGGTATGTAAAGATAGTCACCCATCCACAGACCAACCGCGGCAAGCGTAGCTTAACCTGACCGATCGATCTGTGCGGCTGTTATTATTTAGCCACGGGCCCCTCAAAAGAAAAAATTTAACAATGGAACATAAAAAAAAAACAAATTCTGTAAAATATTAGGACAAAGAATAATAAAATACCTAAAATACTACTACTTACTACTACTACCCTATTTATATCGTATGAGAGAACATGTTTTTCTACTACAATGCTAAATTTTTTTTTGGGATAACGTCATCCCAACTACGGCACCCTTCATTGTGCGTGGTCCAACATGCACATAGCCGGTTTTTTTTTAATATAAATTAATTTTATTAATTGTAAGAAAGCCTAATAGTTATTTCCTTATGTTATTAGCTGGCAATCAAGCACACGGTGGGCGATCTACCTGGTGCAAACTATAGTAGATTATACAACAAGTGAAAAAAAAAAAGGAATTTAATTCGAGGGCTAAGTTGGATCCCGAGATCAGCGAAGGAATCCTAAGTTGAGCGAGGGATACAAGGACCGAGATGAATGATTTTTTTCACGAGTTGTGTACCTACTCTACTTTTTACCATTGACTGCAAGAAAATAAATAGTAGTAAAGTCTTTATCACATTTTATATTATAATCGGTAATAAGGGAACAAAGCATTAATTTATAAACATTAAAAATTAATAGTGAAATTAGAACAGTTTTCGAAATTCAATGTAATGTTCTTTGTTTGGTTTTGAAACGGTCGTATTAGATAAGACTTGGGTGTTTGGCAAAGTCGCCATATTTTGTGGTTGCTGTTGCTGAGAAAGCTGTAATGTAGTCGTTCCACAAGGTTGTCCTTTCGATGTTGAAGGGCGCGCCGGAGATAGTGGCGCCCAAGGGTCAACGGTTTTAGATTTATACTGTCAACTATTCGGCTGCATCTTTTGGCTATGTTTTCAATTGAATCCTCGATATATCTTTCTGCTACTGTGCTGGATCTCCACCCTCCGTGGCGTTTTAGTTCTGTAAAATCAGCACCAGAATTTGCTAAAAGGTTTGCCGAGTACATTTTCCGCCATGGTATTGTATGAAAAACCTCTCGGTTTTTGTGTTAGTGGGCCGTAAAGCTTGATATTTTTTACGTACTCTAGCCGTATCACGAGAGTTCTATCAATTTTTGTTTTCGTATCAGTTAAAACTATCAGTATAAATTTTCCAAGTGTTTTTGAATGTCGTAATTCATAGTTATCTTTAATAATTCATTACTGCGACAGGCCCCATTCACGCCAAAAATTAGCACAACCTGTGAACAATGTTTAAAAAAAAACATATAAGTATTTTAAAAAATATGTATAAAATATGTATTTATAATAAAACTTTTAAAGTATAGTAGGTTTGTACTTACTTTTACGGCCAGAAAACTGTGGTCAGGCGCATCATTTAGAAAACGTTCAATGTTTTGGGAGGTTAGCACTCTAGATTTCTTTGGCTTATTACCCTCGGATAGTCGCTTTAAGTATGTCACTAACTTTAAGTGGTTTGAAATATCATTGTTGTGTAGAATATATGCTCCAAAGTGTCGACGGCTTCTTAGTATTGGTTAATTCATTGAAATAGTTAAGAAATACGGACTCTGAGAAGGAATTGGCACCATTCGTGGTTTTCCAGTCGCAGAACAAATTGTATGTTTTCAGGTACAACTCCCGAGATTTTGGCGGCAATAAATTATCTACTATAATTGCTGCTTTATTTCGAAATGTTTCCGGAGTCAGTGTCTCATTTTCGTCACAGGAAGAACTCATTTTATTATAATTTATGTTATTAGATTTTCCAATTACTTAAAGCAACCATGATTCCTAAAATGGCGGGATATTTTTTAAAATTTTATTTTATAGCTCTATGGAATAGCTCCATATAGCCAGCCAGTGTGTACTTTCAGCACGTTTTATTTATTTTTGTACATAATTCGTATATTCGTGCTTGTTCCAAATTCAAAATGTTTTTATGCACTCAGTGACTAAAAGAGAGTTTTATTCACTGTTATCGATGAATAAAATGCCCTTTTTCGAATGGCAATGGTAAAAATTATCTTATTTCACTTTTTAAACCTATTTGCATGGGCGCTTATGAAACGTCAGAAGCGAAAAGGATATACATATTGAGAAGAGCCGGCAAGAAGCTCTTTTTAAAATAATTGGCTTAATACAATATTTCCAAATTTCTGAGTTCATAGGTTATGAGATGACAGTATAGTGTAGGCCTGTCAACATAGAAAATGGTGAACAAATCTACAAGGCCTACAACGTTCTCACATTCACAAAACAGAAAAGAATCTAATAAAATAATAAAAATAAACGTGGCTACGGGACGCGATTTAGAATTGCTCAAATATATGACACGTGTACCAAATGCAAATTACATAAACACTTTCGCACTTACTTGGATCATTAAATGTCACCAAAACGAAATTTTCTATCTGCGATGCTTTCGAACTCAACACTTTCTCAAATATTATATTAACTTCCTCTTTCACTTGACGTATTTCACCGGACATTGATCCTGTGTCATCGATAACAAATGTTAAACTGCTTTTTATAATTTCTTCTTGTCCATAAACTGTACATGTTTGTACAATAAGAACAACAAGAGCACCATACAACCCGTAGGAAGTCATGGTCACCACTAACGACACTGCTTCAGTCGACGACTATTTATATTTCACAGTAAGAAACTTTAATAGGTATGATATTGATACGAGTGACCCATGATATGAGAGTTCAGCAAATTCTTTATTTATATTATAGTGCGGGAATCCCTCACATAATGCGTGGCGCGACAATTTTTAATTAATTTGATATGTCGAGATGTGTACTGTTCAGCTCATTAAGCCAGTTGACAACTAGATGATATTATTATGACATATTCCCATGGCAGTAAACTAAGCATTCTGAAACAATACTTAGGAAATTTTGGAAAGAGAAAAGAGTGTATGATAACGTGATGACTAGCAGAGTTGGGAAGAAGAATACGTATTGCGCCGATCCCAAGTAACATGGGACAGTGGCAGGAAGATGATGACTTAGGAACTTTTGAGGGGAGGTCCCTTATAAGACTTATAAACTAGCAGGTTTTGGTTTGTACATGTGCCCTTCAACTATTAGATTCTGACTTCTTTGGTTCTGACTTCTGACAGAACCTGATACGACCGCACCTAATCACGTGCCATGTACATCAGCTGCCTTGCAGACGGTACTGGTATGACCTCCCTGTTCATACATAAGTCACTCCGGCGCTATACCATACATCTTAAAAGTAGAGGCCTATTATGTGAGTTAACGGCGACTTGAAATATATTTGCGTATGAGGATTCGGCCTTAACGTCACCAGTGGCTCATTATAACTAGGTCTGTAAGTAGTAATTAGTTTGATTCTACGACTCGGATTGCGCCCCACACAGTGTAACAACCCATAATTCGTGGTGCATCAGCTAATAGCGATAGTTAATAGGTAATAGGTACAGCCTGCTGGTGTCCGAACTCCACAACAATGCGCGTATTTTGCGTACGGATTAATTGAATTAATTTTCTTTAATTGTGATATAATAATACTAAGTGCTGGTTATCTAACCGCCAGGATAATCTCCCAGTAATACCAGGGTACAACGTATCTTTTACCAGAATCAATAACAATCAAAATGATGGTGTGGTTGTCTATTCAAAAGATTCTATAATGGTCACGGTCGAGGAACCCAATCTACACGATTGTAAGAGTAATTGCTTGATTGTCAAAATTGGTACAACCTCAGCAATAATTGCTATATTGCTGAGGTTTTCCCCTTCTGCTAGAAACTTGGATCCTTTCCATGTTTTCTTAAACCAAATTATTCAAGTAGTAGGCACTTTTAAGAATTTTATACTAACAGGAGATATAAATATAAGCATTAACTCTGATAACTGCAATGCAGGGATCCAAGACTATCTAAATATCTGCTCATTCCATAGTTTTCTGTCCGCAAATACACTGCCTACTCATCAAAGCGGTTCCTCCCTCGATCATATGATAATCAAATCCAGGTTTCATTTATTACGCTCGTTACTAACTCTACAATTACCGACCATCACGCAGTTTTACTGACCCTTAACTTGACGCTGCCTAAGCAAAATCGACCACAGACTAAAACGCAATTAAACACAAACAAACTTGAATAGGTATGATTTATGCAACATTAATTTTAGCCCAGTTTTCAATACACCTGACGCTAATTTTGCTTTATTGTACTTAATAAAACATGTTCAATCAGCTATATTACACAACACGACCGTTATTACAATAAACAAGAAAAATTATAATGTTAAACCTTGGATTACTCCTGGCCTAATTCGGTGCATAAGACAAAGAGATAAGCTTCATCAAAGATATAGAAGGGACCCAGACAATCTCGTCACTAAAGTCATCTATACCAGATACAGGAATTTTTGTAACAAATTCCTAAAGGACTTAAAGAGAAATTACTATAAAATTAATTAAATAGAGCGGGTAACAATAGCAAGCAACTTTGGAAACATATCAAAAACGTCACATTTATGTCAAAATAGCGCGAATCAAATTCGATTTGAACAACAGTAAAAAAAAAAACAAACAAAGAATTTTTCAAATCGGTTGGCAAGCGAAGGAGTTATGCGCGAACAAAAAAAAAAAAAATACAAACATCCGAATTGAGAACCTCCTCCTTTTTTAGAAGTTGGTTAAAAAACAGGGTTTGGTGTTTTCCAGGGTAGTATTTTGGGCCCCACTCTTTTCCTGATTTATATCAACGATTTGTGTAGTTCAAATATTAATCAAGGCAAAATTATATCGTATGCAGATGACACGGCGTTAATATTCACCGCGAAAACAAATAGCGAATTGTACGAATACGCTCAAATAGGTTCCAATGCTGTGTCTAACTGGCTTCAAAGCCACTTATTAACATTAAATGCCGACAAGACAAAATATATACACTTCTCCATCCGCAAACCGCATTTAAATATTACTTATAACTCTCATCTGTATGCCCATCATTGCGGACTCCGTTCAGTCAGCATATGTAAGTGTCCTTTTATCCTTAAAACATGTAACATAAAATATCTCGGGGTTCGAATAGACGAGTTGCTCTCATTTAGACCACATATTGACAGTTTGGTTAAAAGAGTGCGCAAGTTAATTTTTGTTTTTAAAAAATTGCGAGCAATTGCAGATAAAAAACTAATGTCACAAGTTTACTTGGCCCTAGGTCAATCTGTAATGTCTGTTGAGGCTTGTCTGCCGAAGACGACTTCATATGATGCGGGCCGGGTATAACTTATGCGCGGGTGACATTCGAACGTTCAAGCTAGTGTCATATATTTTAATTACGATTTTTGGTTTAGAAGAGTGAGTTGTAATTTGGACAAAGACGTTCTTACAATACAATACACAAGGAGTCATATAGTTGTTTGAGTCCTCCCGTTACTTCGGAGAGCTCTTCTAGCTCTCTACAGTACTGTATTACTTCATGGGGTGCAGCACCTAAATCTTACTTACTGCCTCTTGAAAGAGCACAAAGAGCAATTTTTTAAAAGTAGCTAACTTCCATCCCTTTCTCTATCCTACAGATCTGCTACACAAATCCTGTATCGTGCTGATTGTTCGCCAGCTTTTCATAACGCACTTGGTTTTAAAACAGCACACCATGCTCTCCTATAACATTGAAAATACTAATTAGAGACGGAATGATATTGTATGTGAGTCAAATGCATCCTCTAAATATGTCTTTGTAAACAGATTTTATACATTTTTAGGTCAATTTCTATACAATAAATTAAATAGGAAATTAAGTATCTATAAATTAAATAATTACGACTGTAAAAAGGTTATTCTGCAATTTTTACTTAGCATATAATACAGTGAAACAGAGGATTTACTCGTTTTCTGTAAATAAAACATGTTAATTTTTTAAGGTAATATTAGTTTTTAATTAGTCTTCTTATTTGTTAATTATACATTTTAAAATTCTAAGCACCTTTCTAGCCTGAAACACAGGTTTCCACCTGGTTCAGGCAAATGAGCAACTGTGTCTTCTATAATTTTTAAGATAATTTATTGTAAATCTGTATACTAACATCAATCGTTCTTTCCAAAAACAGAATGTGCTTGCCTTATCACAATGCCAGAAAGGATCCCAATTCTGCACGAACCTTAAACTATATTATTATATTTATTCAAAAGACACAAAAATTACAATTTACAAGCCAACACTAAAATAATAAAATTATATCCTAACTTAATTATTCACAAACTAAAATATAGCGTCGAAAAATTCAACCGTATCGCTGTCGACTGGTAATGTACCCAAGAGACTGGCGGCATTGCCACGTTGTATGGCAATGCTTAGCCTCTGGCCAAGATAAAAACCCACCAGCCCTTGGGTCCTTAAATAAATAATAAATAAATAATATCCCTGGACATTTCACACAGCGCCATCTAGTCCCAAGCTAAGCAACCTAATGCTTGTGTTATGGTAACAAGATGGCTGATAAACTACTTATATACATTTTAAATCCAACCTTAACCTTAAAACTGATTATTTTATTAAGCGATATTCCCCAAAGTATCTTTCTGAGAAGGTTGAATGGTTATAGAAGCTCTTTCAAAGTTTTGCCACATGATAAGAGAGCCACGTAAAAGAGAGACACGCTCGTAAACGAAGTTATCTTCACAAAAAATTCTTGAAAAAAAAAAATGTCAAATGCTGTCTTGGGTTTTCCAGAAATTAAAGCTGGTAAGGTAAATTTTTTGGTTACGTAATTTTGGCGCACTTGATACGCGATGACGTGATCAGTAAGATAGTAGCGATCTAAGGCGTGATACACGGGTAGCGGGATCGTCCAAAAGGGTTACCGCTGCCCTGGAACATAAAGGGCTAAGGAAGGAACACGGGTGGGTTTTAGTCAGTAAGAGTCTGACACTCCCTCCTGCTGCACCCAGAGCGGGGAGGAGTCATTTGATGATTTCCCATCTTCAAAAAAAAAAAAAGTGTGATACACACTTGTTCGGCACCCTAACTGCATAACACACTTTCAATCACGATCTGAATCATTTTCAAGGATATTGTTAACCCATTGTTTCATACATTCGAACAAAACCTGAACAGTAAATTATATAATTAAACATAAATAACGGAATGAATGTTGTTAAGCCGTGAAATTAAAGTCATTGCTACAGATTGTGTGGTACGCAACTACCCCCGATCGGCACATTCTACTTGGTAGTATTTGTTAAACAACAAAGCCGACATGATGCAATTGCCTACTACATCCTCCCGGCTGTGCCGAATAATGCCGACCCGAACAAGTGTGTACCACGCCATATATGTAGACGGCATGATTTTTCAGGAGTATTTTGTTATTTGATTTCAGTGGCTTAGCAAACAATACAGGAAGTAATAGTGGAATAGGTAATTCAGGAAAAGCTATTTACAAATTACTGTTACATTACTTTTTTTACCGTACTTAGTAGACCGGCGGGATAGTTGCGTAACACAATCAATCAATGGCAATCGAAAGCAATGCCTTTCATATTGACATCAATTGCTTCATAGGTTTGAAAAAATCGTCTTCTTAACAATCAATCTGCGGTCTAAGAAAACTGCTGGCTGTCTGTGAGAGTTATGCGGAGGCTCATAAATTGAAGTATAATGCCACTAAGAGTGAGGTTATGGTGTTCAAAGTACCTAAAAATACACCTGCAAATATTCCACGTGTAACGTTGCGTGGAATTCCGTTGCAGGTGGTCACTCAGTTTAAATATCTCGGTCACGTGGTCACGGATGGTCTTATGGACGATCAGGATATTGATAGGGAACGTAGGGCGTTGGCGGCCCGATGCAATATGCTTGCTCGCAGGTATGCGCGGTGCACGAAGGAGGTAAAGCTAACTCTTTTCAAGGCTTATTGCCAGACGTTTTACTCGTGCAGCCTGTGGGTTAGGTATACGCAGAAGGCCTACACCGCCCTGCGTGTCCAATATAATAACGGGCTCAGGATGTTGTTGGGACTGCCTCGGTTTTGCAGCGCATCAGGCAGGTTTGCTGAAGCGAGACTGGACGACTTTTATGCCATCATGCGCAAGCGAAGTACATCTATGCTGCGGCGATTCCGAGGTAGTCCGAACTATATTTTGGGTACACTGGCGGACAAAATAGATGGGCCGTTTATTAGGCACTGGGCTGGGAGACATGTGCGTACAGACGTACAGACGCCGGCAGGTCAAGCTACCCGAAAGTGCCAAATTTTCCCAATCAACCTTGAACCTTAATACTGTAGCGATAAAGTTGAAAATCTATTAAAGAAATTTGATAAATTGTAGTAGTTTGATGTGCTGGTGTCTGTACATGTGCCAAATTAATTGTTTTTTTTTTGTGATGTCACTTTTGTTTTTATTAATTTTTCACTAACAATAGGTTAAGGCAATACTAACACATTATGGATCCTGTAATCTGAAATAAAGAGTTATTATTATTATTATTAATTAACAACGTAAATAACCAATTGACACGTTCGTTGTGTTATTTACGCTGCACTGTCAAAATGAAAGGATATTTAGGGCTGATTTTTCCATCATCTGGTAACTTTATTCGAGGAATAATTTTGAAAACTTGACAGTTATTTCATACAAAACCTGTCAAACGTCAATTTTATTCCTCGAATAAAAGTTATCTGGCGATGGAAAAATCAGCCCAGGATATCGATATGCCATTTTATTTGTGTTACGCAATTATCCTGCCATTTCTGGATGTTTAGTGAATACCTACTAGTGACCTATCCCTGATTAAAACATGGAGATTTTTTTACTATGTGAAAGTTTGGTATTCATGTATTATAAACATGAACCTTCCGGAATATATAGTGAAATCAGCATCAAAATCCGCTAAGAAATTTAAAAGAACAACGCGGTCACACAGACAGACACGAATATATGCGCACTTTAAGCTGCCAAATTAAATTGGTACCTACCTAATCACGACGAGCTTACCATCGTCGTCAAAGCTACTCCTAATTTGCAGATGAAACAAAAGGGTACTGATGATAAACGTGCCCGGCACTGAGGAGAATGCCCTACAAGTAGACGTCTAATATTCTTAGGTCAAAAGTTATCAAACGCAACATTGTAGTTACTTTATTGCATAGTTAAGGCTAGGTGTGCTTTGTAATACTATGCGCATAATTATTATACTATTTACCTCTTTAGTAAAATATACTACTGTTGCGCGCCACAATTAATACCTGGTAAGTACAGACGCCAGCACATCAAGCTACTACAATCTGTCAGATTTCTTTGATAGGTTTTCAACTTTATCGCTAAAGCATTAAGGTTCAGGGTTGATTGGGAAAATTTGACAGTTTCGGGTAGCTTGACCTGCTGGCGTCTGTACATGGTGACATTAGTTACCACTAGCGGCATCTAGTATTAAGTAGCAGAACTAATTTACCACTAGCGCCATCTGGTATCGAGTAACAGAACTAATAGAAACATATAGAATGTTCGAGTACATACCAGCCCCGACTGACCAGGAGGCCAATTCTCGTAATTTAAAACGTTCAAAATCTAGTCGCAGTCTCATCTCAGCGACAAACAAATGTCAAAAGCTTGTCAAAATGTAGGGAAATTAGAGGTATTTTTGACAGATTGAGACTGAGATCAGACTGTGAACATTCTTAAAATTACGAGAATTGCCCTTCAGATGTCGATAGTTCTAGTACAGAAATTTCTAGAAGGATCTATTAGTTCTGTTACTCGATAAAGAGCCGAACTTTTTCTACAACTGGTTGTATTTTTACTGCTAGATTGATTGTATTTATTTTTTTAGATTAATTGTATTTTTTTATATACTGCATAGTATGTAAAAATACAATTAATCTAGCTTAGATGAAGTGGTAAACAGAATACTTTTCGTGGGGGTTTCCGAGGTTACATTGATTAACACTGGGTATTTTGTTTTTTAATTGCCTGCATAGTTTGTCTAGACGACATTTATCTGCGCGGCGACTGTTTTATAAACTTTATTATTGTTATGTTGATTCAATTATCAGTCGTAGAAGTATGTCTATAATAATAATATTTTTTAATTAGCTTAATCAATTGATGAATGGAATTAATTACCTCGATCATCTTTTTGACCTATGGCCTCCAAACTAAATTAACTAAAATCTCTTTTATTTTCCCATGCAATTATATGCCTATGTAGCTTACCCAAAAGGAAATCAATCTGCCTAGTCTTTCTCCAACTATGTTGGGGTCATGAAGCAACTACCTATATGACCTACACAACCCAATTACTGGGTAATACAATACCCCTCGGTAAGACTGGTTATCAGACTTTCGGGCTACTGACGACCCGTAACGACTGCCAAAGAACCACGAATGACAGCCGGGACCAACGGTTTAACGTACTTTCCGAACTACGAAGGGGTCATGAATAGTCTTGATATGTATGGCAAACGCTTAACCTGATCGATCGACCCATGCGGCTGTTATTACTTACCCAGAAGGAAAATGAATAGATACCTAAAATCTGAGATGACGTACCAATATGCTTTTCGATTACCTTTCGAGGATAGGCATGATGGAAAATTTTGGTACCAAAGTACTTGTTTATTGCTCGTAAATTCTAAGCTCTGCCACCAACCGGCACTGGGCCCGCGTGGTGGATTATGGCCCGCGCCCTCTGACAGAGAGGAGGCCTGTGTCCCAGCACTGGAAACATTGTAGGCTGATTATGACTATGACGAAGTTCATTGTATGTTGTATCTTTGTAACTTCCCCTTAACAATTAACAATTACTGGAGACTCTTGGCACCACTGCCTCGATATTCATCAGTCCATCGTCTCCCAACAGCTTTGCACGATGTGGTTCAAGTGTTCTTTATTCTACTTCTGTTTATTCAGACTCATCTTTTGTGACAAAAGTTTCACAATCGTGCTGGACACAACAACGTCTATGCAAGAAGAATTAGATGTTATAAAAGTGAATTTAGCTTCAGCGATAAATGCATCTAATAACACGGATATTACTAATTACGTTTTGGTTCCGTTTAATGATCCAGGTAAGCGTCGTTCCAACTTTGGTTTAACTCTTCATTTTAAATTCTAGACTCAATTTCTTGTTTTTTTTTTTTTTTGTTTAGCCTATATTGTGACCAACTGCTTTTTTTCTTCCAAAGTCTTGTGCGATCGCTGCCCATGATAGCCCTGCAAACGTTATCAGATCGTCACACCACCTTCACCGTTGTCTTCCTCGTAGGCGATGACTTATTACTTTGAGTAGACTTATCTTATTAGACTTGACTGTAAATAATTATTATTTCTGGAGAAGTGATAGGTTGGCATAGAAGGTGAATGGCGCGAGGGTTAGCAGCGGTCCTGTGGATCAAGGGAGGTTTGGTCTATTAGTTTTAAAGGAATATTGTTCGAGGATGGCACGTTTACAAATCGTACAGTCACGAGACTTCAACTTTTCCTAGTTTAGCTAAATCATACGATCCTATTCCTTACAAAAAATCTCGCACTATTCTTACTTATTTCGATGAATCACTGTCCAACGCCTTTTAAGCAAGGATAAGAAATCGTGGAGTCAGGCCTACTCAGTCACATCGAAGTCGTCTACGTATCTACGTATGACGTAGATATAGACGCATAAAGCGTAAGCATGCATTATGCACGTGCAACTGTAGCAGACAAATTCCATTCAGATTAACTGTGATATTATATCTCGCTATAAACTACAATGTAACACTTTACAAGTCTTGAAAATACTAAGCATTGCATTTGGTTAGCTAACAAGTTATTTTTACTCCGCAGCGAATATATCGTACGGGTTTCCCTTTCCTGCCCAAACAGAATGGATATGTCACCGTATGTTGTGAACACTGTTAGTTTATAATCTTTATCGTGAGATTATAAACTGTCGATAAATTATAAACTGTATCATATACTGTAGAAAAGGGAAATGCGTGAACAAATGAACTACGAGTACCTACATCAAATCTATAGTCGATTTTACGTGAAAATAGTGAAATGTACTTATTTCCAATTGAAGTTTTGATCGAGCATGAACTTGCTCATGAAATAAACAAAGTTGCGGTTTCATCTGATAGATAAGAGTATATAGTCGGAGCTGAACTGTCATCTCAGTACAAGTCATTAGAAATACTATAATAATAATAATATCCCTGGACATTTCACACAGCGCCATCTAGTCCCAAGCTAAGCAACCTAATGCTTGTGTTATGGTAACAAGATGGCTGATAAACTACTTATATACATTTTTTTTTTGTAAATACATACATATTATAGATAGAAAAACACCCAGACTCGGAACAAATACAAGTAGGTCACACAAATATTTGTTCCGTGCGGGAATCGAACCCGCGACACGCAGCGCAGAAGTCAATCGCTTAACCACTGCGCCAACCGTGCCGTCAACCGTCAGCCGTCAACTGTCGTAACTATAAATAAGTAATTAACTCAATTTCTTCATTACCTAGTTCATGGTTGTGTTATTTACAGATGTAGGAGACCCTGCGGTGGTACTTACACCAAGAGAGCTCTTATCTTCACTAAATGCTATCACAGTCAGTGGCGGACACAACTGTCCAGAAAATTCACTAGCAGGCATAGAGAAAGCACTACAAATAAGCAAGCACAAATCTAACATCTTTGTGTTCACTGACGCCTACTCGAAAGATGTTAGCAAACTTGGATCAATTGAAAACTTGTGTCGAAGTACTCGGAGTCAGGTAAAGTAACCTTTTTGTTTCGGCTAGTATGTGCAGTACCAGTACCACAGTATTCAAGACAGATTTCAGAATTTGAGTGTTTATACTCATAAATGAGACTGAAACGTTCAAGGTAAGTCTTGATGAATGCGTTCAGTATTAAACACGTTGCTCAGCTATTTAAAGCAAGCCAAATCTGCATGCTTTGCAGTGTAGTAGTTATTTTTATTAAAAAAATATTTACATAATTTAAAAAGCTTAAAATAATAATATGTACAAGTATATAAAAAGGTGGGGAAATAATCAAAGGGCATCAAACAATTCGTCAGCATCGCTGTTAATAAACGAAACGTGCTCAAAAGGCTGGCAGCATTGCCACGTTGTATGGCAATGCTGATTCTTTGGCCAAAAAATAAGCCAGCCCATCTATTTATCTCGTATAAATTATATTTGAAATTATGATAGCACCGTAAGTAAGCCTTTCATTTGATATGTCACACGGTACAGTTTGCAAAACTTTAATTTTTATTTATTTATTTATATATACTTTATTGTACACCACAAAAATACATGAAACACTACAAAATATACAATGGGTGGCCTTATCGCATTACTGAGATCTCTTCCAGGCAATCTTACAATGGACAGTGATTTTCCTTGACATAAAATGGGACTGTCGTTGGTGCAAACATTATGTATATAATAAACTAAAATAGATACACAAATATATACCTATCCAAAATTATAGATACATAAATACATATATACTACTTATATATACAAGCAACGAAAAATAAAAGAAGACTGTAGATGAACATTATTTTTCAATTTTCTTAATGGCCTCACAAAGGTAGCCCATATTTAAAATTCATTAATTTACGTTAAACTTCCGTGCTTGGGTCACATAAATTCATATTGGTACAAAATTTCAACTTAATCGGTCCATTCGATTCAAAACAATGACTGTGACAGACGGACAGAGTAAGCAGACTGAAGTGACAGTGGGCTGGCCATGTTTGTCGAAGGACCGATGGCCGGTGGAGCAGACGAGTCCTGGAGTGGAGACCGCATATCGGCCCCCAGCTAGATGTACGGACGACCTTAAGAAGGTGGCTGGGACAGACTGGATGCGGAATAAAAGGATGTTGTGGCGCAGCCTGGGAGAGTATGTCCAGCAGTGGACTGCGATAGGCCGAGTTGATTGATTGACTGAGACGGACAGAAAAACGGAACCCTAATTCACCCTATTTTTATTTCGATAAAACCAGGACAAAGTTATATTCGTTAAGTTTAGGAAATTCCGATGTAAATATCAGCAACATTTTATAACTTTGACACGTTAAACATATTGGATATTAATTGCGATTTTTGATTGTCAATAGGTTCAACGACAGATAGAACCTTTGAAAGGCTGACAACACTTCCCAATTAGATAGCACAATGTTTAATTTACATTCATATTAAATTAGTTATGTATGTTTTGTTTACCTATTAATGGTGTAGGTAGGTACTGTAGGTAGGTCAAGAAAAAAAAGAAGAAACTTCATGATGTAGTGACAAATTTTTTAAAGGATATTTTTTTTGATATGCCAACCCATGAGGAAGTACGGCGTGAGTTTATGTAAATTAGTTGACATTTTCCACTTCAGCTGTGATGTCACGTCATTATGATTTGAATTAAAAAAATATCAGGTTATCCTGAGGGATTACTTGATTATTTTTTATAAGTCATAGGTTGAATTAGCTAATGAAAACGTTATAGTGTACAGTTCAAACATTTGAATAATTAGAATTTTAAATTATAATGTGGTAAGTATGTCATAGCTGAAGTGGAAAAAGGTCAATTAACTTTTGGAGGCCCTGTATGAATGTTTATGTGTAAGTAGGTATAAAGTTGACACCTGGTTTACAGGTAGTCATATTTTTGAGTGGCTTTTGTTCGCCACAGTTGTCGCCTACCGTGAATGAGCAAGTTTATCACGATGTCGCTAAAGCTTGCTCTGGCGCAGTCGTCCATTTCGACCCTGCGATGTTGAGACAGGTACTTACACAAGCATGTTCTGCTTAAAAGTAAAAATAGCTCCACGAGACTCTATATTGAGTCCATTTTTTTTTGTTTCGAGATTATATTAATGTTTATTTTATTGTCCAAATAAAGCACGATTGCCTTAGGTAGATGCAGGTCAAATTATTGATTAAAAAAAACGCCAGAGTAGATGAAATCTCGATCTCTAAAATCTCGAAAGACTCGCCTGATTTTCGGGTATGATTTCGACGACGTAGCATGCGAAATCTCGAGTCACCAATCTCGATTGGAAATTGCATGTCCTAATTGTATCACGCGGGCTTTTAACGATGAGGATAACTTGGCCCAATAGAAATAAGTAAACGTTAATACAACTTCTATAAAATGTTTCAGGCTTTCAAATACATAAAAGAAGTAATAAACGTGGAATGGACTGACGTTATCAGCTACGACAGTTTTACAGAATATAAAGAATTGTCTGTAAGTATTTTCTATTCACCCACCCGCACTAGGCCCGCGTGGTGAGGATGGCCTGGCCAGAGGTGAGGCCTGTGTCCCAGTAGGAACGTTACTGGCTGATCATAATAATGATTTTGTAAGGAGGTACCGACATCCGGGTTTCTTACCTAAAGTTTGACTGGTACTAAGAAACTAACTAGTATGTCATTGCTAAGCGAAAACCTCAAAGGGGACCAGAGAACTTAAAGAAATGGCTCTGTTGTCGCTCACAAAACGGGGAAGTGAATTGAATTTCTAAAAATCACAAATATTCCTTGTATTATTAATATAAACTTCCGATTCTATTGACCAAAGCTAGAACTTCAATAACTGAAATATAAATTAACATAGATAAATATTAGTTTAAGGTGGACTCATTCACCAAGACTGTGTTGCTGGTAGTTTCCGGAGATAACCCTAGCCTGGAAGTATCAACACCGGATGGCTCAGAGAGAGCAGTCGAAAAAATTTTGGACACCAGACACACACAGGTATTTCATCATCCTAATAATACTTAGGTACCATTGAAGATCATAACTTAATGATAAAAAGGTTACAGCCATCAGTACATTCAGCTAACTGTACTGAGTAATGTTATTCTGACAAATTCTGAGGAGCAAACAACGGGTTTCTTTCTCATAACATAAGCCCTAAATCATCTTTTATGATAGCAAAAGAACATGCACTCCTTCAGAGTGTTCTTATCAGCCGACCGATACATAAAACTTAACAATTTATTTATTCTAATGGCTTCCGCTTGAGACTTGTTTTCTTGTTTCTTGATGTTCACGTGAATTTTCTTGTTCCCTCGACCCACCCTATCTATCGCATCGCATCGTCTGCTCGCGCTATTGATAAATGATTTTATTTTGTAAGTAGGTTTGTACAAACACTTGTACAAACACTTTTACACGTCAATCATATTTTAAAACTAGATGAGGTCGGCGTTTAATAACTGACTAGTCTGAGAAGAAAGGCCGAAACAAACTCAGAGGTCACAGTCTCTTTTAAAGTCCAGACAATATAATCTTGGTTAGATGTTATTATTTCGTTTACTTCGTTTTCGCTTAGCGCTCTCTCTGAGTTTCTTTATGCTCGGCTCCTAAAGGTCCTTGAGTGACATCTATAGCCTTCTTCAAGAATCGCGCTATCAAATGCCAAAATAATTTTTCAAATCCTACCGGTGGTAGTTCCAGAGATTAGCGCGTTCAGATAAACAAACAAACTCTTCAGTTTTATTATTAGTATAGATTAAAGCGGTTAGGATTTATTATTCACACTAATGCTTACCGAGACGATACAGTATCAAGCGAAATACTTTTTTCAGACGTTTTGTTCTGATACCGTCGAAGATTGTGATAACGTATAAAGAATATTTGCCCTAATATGTTTTGTTCCAGGTTGTCCGCCTGACAAAGCCGTCAATCGGTGATCACAAGGCCATAATCAGATGTCGAAACAAAACGTCCGTTGTACTATACAAAAGGTATGAGCTACCGTTACGATTTGGATTCTCCTCTAAGCTGCCTAGAAGTATGAGCGAAACTAGCAGAAGACCTATGCCAGGTAAAAGATTGTCATTTCCTTTCCTTTTCACAAAATCAAGGTGACCACCGTTCTTGTCGCATTGAGATGCTATCGAATTGACAAGTACCTACCTACAAACGAAAATGATGGTACGATTTGTAGTCAGTTTAAAATGGAAGGAAAAACTAGTGGGATTACTCGTAAAATATTATTAGACAATACCAAAACCTGAATAGGTTTAACAATCGCTGTAGTTAGTATTAAGTACCTATATCATTTTAATAATTTTGTTATAGGTCGAACCAACAAAATCCTAATAGATGCTACGCAAAGTAAAATGAAACTGGAAGCAATAGAATTACAAGTAGCTAACGAAAAAGAGAAAAAAGCATTGGTCTTTGAAGAAAATTCTGGTACAGGCATGTACTTGACCGAAACTTTCATTGAACCTGGCGTGGCTTTTTATATTTGGGTGAATATGATCCAACTCTTTTTTATTATCCTGGACCGACGACCTGAGGGGCAATTCTCGTAATTTTAAGAACGTTCACAGTCTGATCTCAGTCTCAATCTGTCAAAAAATCCTCTAATTTCCCTACATTTTGACAAGTTTTTGACATTTGTTTGTCGCCGAGATGAGACTGCGACTAGATTTTTAACGTTTTAAATTACGAGAATTGGCCTTCTGGTTAAAGCAGCAGGAACCCGTTGGATGCGAGAAGTACAGAACCGCACCCTAATTGCGTAACACACGATCAATCGGAATCGGTTTCATTTTGACAGTTCAACAACATTCATTGCGTAATTTACGTGTTGAGCAGACAAATTTTTCGAACTTATGAAGCAATAGATTAGCAATTTGCTTCAAAATGATTCTGATTCCGATTGATTGTGTGTTACGCAATTAGGGTGCTCGTCGAAGAGGAGGTGCTTGGGCGAAGCCTATGTCCAGCAGTGGACGTATTTCGGCTGAAATGATGATGATAATGACATTATCCTTAGCTCTAACAGTCAGATTTTCATTTGATGTGAGACTGCAAATGTTTGTAATATTTATGTGACAGAACTCACTAACTTTCATAATGGAATTAAAGTATCACGACTACACTAATTAAAATTAGTTATTTTCCTGCAAAACCTACTTATAACTTCAGGTGAAGGGCTATGACACGTCCACAAATGAAGAGATTAAGGGTTCATCGGAAAAATTTATTCCTCAATCAGGTAATTGTGTCCTTTTTCAACTGTCACTTATACCGGCTGACTTTTTTTTACCGTCTGGACAAAAACCGGATATAAAAGTTAAACGGAGTATAAGCCTATGGCACAGAGCTTTCTGTTAGGGTTCCGTACCAAAATGTCAAAAAGGAACCCTTCTGGTGCGACTCAGTCTGTCTGTCTGTTACAGCTGGATATCTCAAGAACTACTAATGCTATCAACTTGATATTTAGAATAGTTTTAGACATTTTCCCAACTATTTTGCAAATAAGAAAGAAATAAAAATATATATATTTTTGTGTTCAACAGGGACTGAAAAAGGGTCTTAAAAAATCGAAGTGGGGCTACTAGGGAATGGGGGTATCAATGAAAGAGCGCTGTTTGCACATTCTCAAACTTTTTTTATTTTTTTTAGGCCGAGTAGTTTATGACTTCTAATGAAAAATTTAAAAATAAATACCGTTCCTCCCCCTTATCTCCGAAGTTTGCATAGAGAAAAATCTGAAATTATTCTATGTGATAGAAGTTTATGTAAAGATTACAGGAAAAATAAAACGATGTCTCTAAATAGCACACTTTTTAGAAATCATCAACAAAAATTACATTAGTTCCACTATCGGTAAAGAGGCGCTGACCTAAAACTGCAATATTCTACACCACAGCGTTAAAATTCTCTGACGAATATAATCCAAAATATTTATATATGATGGTATGGAACCCTCGGTGCGCGAGTCCGACTCGCTCTTGACCGGTTTTTTTCTATTCAATCCTTTGATTAAACCCGGCCGATTGTTTCAATCAAAGGATTAAATATTGCTACGAATTGATTGATAATGTCCGCGAGTAGAGAGGTGTCTTAAAGTTGATTTTTTATATTATTTGTCGATTTAGGTCTTTGTTTTCTTTTTGAGAAAAAAAAAGAGGTTTCTGTGACATAGTTTTCTCCTCCGTTCACCTTTCATGTCCTGTTTTTGTCCGGACTGTAAAAAAGTCAGCCGCTATGTTTGTCATTTGCCTTTAATTTTGCTTGCTTCTTCTTACCACAAAGATTGTCTCATTCAGCTCAAGATCATGAATAAACCTTTCCTATAAATACAAATGAATGATTTTGTGTGCCTAGGTCCCGCGACAGATTCAAAATGGACAAAACCGCATTCAAAAATATTAGATGCCGAACCACTGATTGACTTTGGCACAAATGCAACATTTGCGTGTAAAGTTACTGGTTACCCAGAACCTAACATATTGTGGGAAGATGACGCCGGAGTAGTTTTGCCGTCAGAGGTAAGATTGTAAAAATGTTCTTACGTACAAGTACGTACATCTCCCAAGATTTTACAAAGCAATACCTATAAAGCTATTAATACCATACATGTTACAACAGCGAGTCAAGACGTCAAATATGGCGTAAAAGCATGCCTTGCACTTCTCTCTCTCTTGGCTTCTCCGATTACTATTAGAAAATTCAAATATCACTATTCTACACGACTTCCACAAAGTATTTTGCAAAGTTCAGCATAAGGTAAAATCTTTGGTTAGCATCTAAAAAAACCTGTGTTGTTGCCTTTAAAGTTGAAAATTCCAAGCCCAGCTTGTTTTATGACTTTAACACTAACTTGGTGATTTTACGACGACTTAGGTGGGTACTGTACACATATTATATATAACCGATTCTCTTTTGTTCCAGAGTGTGTTATTAGAAATACCTTCACTGTATATAAGTTACGTCAGCATAGAAAATGTTACAGTAAATTCTACGATCTACTGTAAATCTAAAAACTCTGAAGGTGAAGCCTCTCATAGTTTAAATCTGTATGTTTACAGACCGTACACATTTGACGTCATTCAAACCCCTGCAGGTATTATAACTATTCTCACTTATGTACTTAAAATAATATACGAGGTAAGTAACAGTGTAGGATAATAAATAAAGGAAAACATTTCTGTCGAGTACTATCTAAACCGATAAATAGCAACCATAAACCCATGGGTTAAAGTTAGTACAATCGGTCAGTTTTAGGGTTCCGTACGTCCTAATAAAAAAACTAAGCTCTTATAGCATCACTCGTGTGTCTGTCACAGCCAATTTGCTCCGAATCTACTGGACCGATTGAGTTGATATTTGGTACACATATGAATTTCTGTGGCCCTAACACAGACGTATAACGCAAATAAATGAGTTTTGGTAACAGTTTTAACTGACTTGGCCTTGTATAGGTTTTTCGTACAGTAATATGTCCGTTTGTACATGAAAAGTATGGCGTGATGTGTCGCCGTACATACCTATTTACCCGTTATATTTAAAATACAGTGTTTGTTACGCACAAGTATAATTAGCGTACCTATTTACTTTAATTATAACGTTAATTAAAACCACAATATTACCATGGAAGACCCATTTAGGTATTACCTACCTGATTAGAGTATACTATTTATAATTTAATCTCACTAACTAACGTACATAAATTAACACTAACATAGGTCTAAAGCGTAAAAAAAAAATCCATATCCTGTTAATTCAAGGAAACTCTTTGTTTTATATAAAATAGCATTGTAAAGTTAATTTAATATCGAGAATATAATTTGGTTTTACCCCTAAGAACGAACTTATAATCAACTAAATTCTTATATATAAATAAATAATTTTGTATGGGTCACCCACCTACTTTCTGAAGCAAATAATTAGAATCATATGTTATTAGGTATTCATTTGAGGTAAACGGGGAATTATCATGAAACAATGAATACTATTCTTAAACAGTTCAAAACTTTATTCTCTTTCAAATATTTATCTTAATTTTAACCAACGGTTCATTTATATCATTGCCGATATGATTGGATTCTTGTAGAGAAAACATTTTTTTTATGATACACCATAACATTTAAGATCTGGTTGTTTGTATTTGTGATATATCTGTTTGAGTTTACAAACCGCGATATATAAAAATCACCTAACGTAAGGCAAAGTATATTAAAAAACTTAAGGTAACAGGTACTTATCGTTCTAGATCAGACTATAGAATATGGCAGTGAAGGTAAGCTATACTGCGAAGTGATAGCATACCCTGCTGCGGAGACGAAGTGGTACCACAACGACACTGCAGTGATCTCGTCTGATGACCTGCAGATAGACCCAGAGACAAACACCTTGTGGATCAAAAACATGACTGTCAGCAATATCGGCGAGTACAAGTGCGAATTGACGAACGAAGCCAACATAAAAACTTATAACGCTCTTGTTACAATTTCAGGAATAGGTAATCTACTTGAGAATATACTGTATAATAAATATAGAACAATGATTGTGCCTTCTCTTTAGGAGAAGAGGCCTTTGGCCTGCAGGGTGGATAGTGATAGGCTGGTACTATATATTATTTATTTCTATGCTTCCCGCATCCAACGGATTACTGCGGTCTTCACAAAGTCATCGGCCCACCTTGTGGGACGCCTTCCAATGCTACATCGGCCATCTGTTCTGCGAGCGATGTGCCCTGCCCACTGCCGCTTCAGTTTAGCAATTCTTCAGTCTAAGTGGAGGTGCTTTGAGGAGGCCTAGGTCTAGCAGTGAACGTCTTATGGCTGTAATGATAATGATTATTTATGTACTTATTACAATTTACATTATTAATACACATATTTCGTGTCCCACCACATATGCATAAGTTCGTAATATCTTATCTATACACGTTCTGTATCAGTTTTAATTTATGTGGTAGATAGTGCCAGACACTGAAAAACAGGTAACGTAAGTTTTTAAAGCCAGTAAATTTTATATTGATGTATTTTGCAGAGGCACCTCTAGTAGAAGTAGAAAAAACACATATGACGCTGAAGCTGGGAGATTGGAGTTACCTTGAATGCAGGTAAAACTAAATATTTATGATTATCCTGTTTTGCTCTCTCTCTCTCTTTTTAGGTTTATGACATAATTATCTCATTTGGGGTCGGTTTTCCCATCATTCTTTTTTTGTCATTAGTATTGCTAAATTTATATACATTTAAACTTTGTAAATGGTTGAAACCTCATTTCGGCTCCTGTGCTGATCTGTAGATTCCGCCATCGAACCTTGCTCGAATCGGAATCAGATTTCGAAATAAATGCGACCCTTCGTGCGTTAAATCCAGTTCTACAATTTAAATAAGACATTTTGTTCATAATGTTATTCATATTATCATGGAAGTAAATTTTTTAAATTATTTTCAGGATAGTTAAAGGAAAACCTTCACCGGCCATAACATGGACGTTTAAATCTGTGAATGGGTTCGAGTTCAGCTCGTTGCCGGATGGTGTGGTGGCAGACGATGGGAAACTGAAGATAGCATCAGCACAGCCAGAACACAAGGGCGTCTACAGATGTGACGCCGCTAACGTAGAAGGGCACCATTCTGCTGATATCACTGTCCAATTGCAATGTGAGACTATTGTTTCTAACAGGCTTTCACGAATTTCTAAGCAGGGCTGGTTGATTATAGGAAGACAGGTTATTGTCATTTATAATGTTCCTGGGAGTCGAGTGACTGTCCATATCGTCATGAATTTTATCATAGTACTCCTACCCTGTTGCTAGTCACGATGTGTTTTGTCTGTTCAGCTGAATGGTTATTTCACTGCCCGCGGACTATCAGCCGCCGGAACTGCGCCAGCTGGAATCAGAGTGTACCTTGTGCAGACGAGGTTTAAAATAGCCTCTATGTGTTTTCCTTTTATCAAATTAATTGCGTAGATCTCTCTTCTTATTCGCCTTTTTCATTGCTGAAAAGCTTCGACAGAGACGCTGTCCAGATGCTTTAATGCCACTCTGTTTTTGGTTCGTTTCAGGGCAGTGGTAGTAGTGATTTGACCAAGGAGTAGGTTGAATGGCGGCGTTGTCTTTTTCTGTCTTGAGTTAATAACACAATATCACACCTTTTATCCCTGAAGGCTTAGACAGAGGTGTTGCTATAGTACCTACACCCACATTTCGCGAGTTACGTTTAAGTCCCTATGTAATAGGGGGCGACACTTTTGCCATTAACGGGGCAAAAATCCTGACTCCGGGTTGCTAGTGAGACATTCCAGATGGAAAAACCCAACAATACTACCCGACTAGGGAATCAACATATAATGCATCAAGGGCCTCATGCTTAGCAGTAACGTTTACGACATCCATGTAATCCAAGTTATATTTGATAGATCCACCATCGATATCAATGGACGCTGAATCCCGTACCGTGACGGTTAAGGAAGAAGATGATGTAGTGCTACCGTGTAAGGTGGACGCGTCACCCGCGGCCAGCGTGCGTTGGGAAATGACGCAAGATGACGTCATCATGGCGCTGGACGACCGACACAGCACCGATCATCGGCACACGCACAGGTAATTGCTTTTCAGCTAAAGAATAGAGCGACACTGGTTTTAATTGGTAGGTTACGACATTTCAATATTTCCAATACTGTAGTTAGTTGCCTTCGTACACAAAATACACACTTGGACGTGGAGTTGTGGATAATAGCCCGTTATACGATTCAATACATATCATCATGAATCATCGTGCCTAGCGTGAATATTTGTATAGTCATTTATGATTGTATGCTTTACGCACCTGTTAACAGTCCAATGTACACACATCAAAAGTGCCTAAGGATCAAGCACGTTTTTGCTAGTTACTAAAAATCAGGTTATTTTTATTACAGTAAAAAATTTGCCATATTTCTTAGTGGAATTAACACAAAAGAACGTTATAAAAATATCTACGTTGATCCTTAGACACTTTTGATGTGTGTATTATATGAAACAAAGATTATAATCATTATAATAAATAATCATTTTATACAGATTCAAAGCGTTGTGGAAGGACTCGGGCAACTACCACTGTATTGCGGAGAACGATATCGGAAGGGCGGAGAAAACCGTTACAGTTAATGTCCTAGGTGAGTCTACTTTTAGCAACGTACTTCAATCTTATAATCTGCCGTTAACAAAGGGAAACAAGAAGAAAGGAAAAGGAGAAAGGGGGTTAAGAAAGTGACGTTCAAACGTGAAAAATATATGGTTAAACAGTCGCTAATCACTACTTAGCTTTAGTTCTACAACGTTTATGAATAAAAGGGAAAGTGAGCTAACCAGGAGCTAGCTTTTTGTTTACGATCTTCTTTTCGCTGAGTTTTGTTCGACTTGGAATCTTGGCAACTGCACTCACCATGACTATCAGTCCAACTTCTGGGCTGAACATGATTAGTAAGATTCATCACTGGTTGTTTATTACATATACTAAAAGTTGCTACAAACTTTGACTGCCCTGTTTGTCCCATAGTTGCAAGCGCGACTGCTGAGCGGGGGTGCTGGGTTCGATTCCCAGATCGATCAGTGTTATTGGGTATTACATTAGGAATTTCTTAGTTACAGCCCGGAGTTTGGAAGTTTGCGGTTTAATAACCCGTGCCTCAAAAAGCACGTAAAGCCGTTGGACCACCTGTGTTTGCGCACACACTTATGCACTACAATATTTCCTGCGTACTTTGCTTATCTACGTTGCGATTGCCACCGTGACCGGAATCGGTCGGGAGAATATTATAAAGTTACTACAGAAATGTTGAAGTGTCTTTTCTTTACAATAGTTGTTATCATTTTTGCAGTTGCACCCTACATAGAAGCTCCAAAACTTAAGAATGTGGTCGCAAGGACTGGTGACAATGTTGTGTTATCTTGCAACGTGCTGTTTGGCAACCCTGTACCTTCTACAAAATGGGAGTTTATAGCTCCAGACTCTACCACAAAGTTTTTACACAGGTAATCATCATCATCATCTGCCTAGCCTTTTCCCAATTATGTTGGGGTCGGCTTCCAGTCTAACCGGATGCAGCTGAATACCAGTATTTTACATGGAGCGACTACCTATCTGACCTCCACAACCCAGTTACTGGGTAATACGATACCCCTTGGTAAGACTGGTTGTCAGACTTTCGGGCTTCTGACTACCCGTAACGACTGTCAAAGATCCACGAATGACAGCGGGGACCAACGGCTTAACGTGCTTTCCGAGGCACGGAGGGGTCTTGGTATGTAAAGAGTGTCACCCATCCACAGACCAACCGCGGCAAGCGTAGCTTAACCTGATCGATCGACCTGTGCGGCTGTTATTATTTAGCCACGGGCCCCTCTTTAGCCACGGGCCCCTCCTTTTTACACAGGTAATCGTTACACCGTATTTCTATTTGTGTATACAATCTTTATTTTCTCTCTTTACAAATATTTACATAGTTATAAACATAGAGACAAGAATTGTAGTGTTTTACAACAATACACAATTACGATTCTTTGTGAGAGACTGTGTGTCCGTAGCTTCCGGAGGGGCCCGTGGCTAAATAATAACAACCGCACAGGTCGATCGATCAGGTTAAACTACGTTTGCCACGGCTGGTCTGTGGATGGGTGACCATCTTTACATACGAGACCCCTCCGTACCTCGGAAAGCACGGTAGTCATTTGTGGATCTTTTACAGTCGTTACGGGTAGTTAGAAGCCCGAAAGTCTGACAACCAGTCTTACCAAGGGCTATCTTACTACCCAGTAACTGGGTTGTGGAGGTCAGATAGGCAGTCGCTCCATGTAAAATACTGGTATTCAGCTGCATTCGGTTAGACTGGAAGCCGACCCCAACATAGTTGAGAAAAGGCTAGGCAGATGATGATGTGTGGCCGTAGCTTGTAAGGATCGTAATAATAATTTATAATATTTTACATTTATGTTTTAGGAGTAATTCTTCGAGTTCGCTACATTTAAACAATGTGAGTTACATCAACGAAGGATCTTATCTATGTATAGCTGACAACGACGTTGGCACCGACAGTATCAATATTTATGTGAAGATACAATAAAATAATAAGCGCTATATTTCCGATGTGTTTCATTTAAAAAGTACTCCTTTTTTCCT
Source organism: Apamea anceps (assembly GCA_951799955.1). NCBI lineage: Eukaryota > Metazoa > Arthropoda > Insecta > Lepidoptera > Noctuidae > Apamea > Apamea anceps. Next base: position 10,597,720 of record OX637509.1, read on the forward strand.
ACTCCTTACAACATTAAAATTAGTAAAATAACATGTTAGTGCAACATGAATACGTCAAACCTGCTGGTCTATTCCGTAAAAATCTCACCGTGAAAACTTAGGTGAAGTGAGTTTGACGTAGTATCAATCCTTAGCCTCTGGTGGAATGACTTCTCTCTTCTTCTTGGCGGCAAGTTTTCACGGTGAGATTGTTACAGAATAAATTGGCTGGAAGGTACTTTTTTAAAAGTTGGGTAACATGGTGCATACGAAAAACCTATACTATACTGGTTCCTGAACTTGCGCATTTTACAGTCGCGTCAGCAAGCGCGACGAGTGACTTCTTAGTTCGAACAAAACAAATCTATAAAAAACAATACAACGGAAAGAACCGTGTAAAACTTTAAAAATCCATACGTACTCCTATGGGTAAAAACTGCAACTTTAATAAGACCAAAATAGATGCTTATCTGAAGGATAAAAGGAACGTATAAAAAGCGAGTAACCCCACAAAACATGGCAGTGTTTATTTCGATTGATATGGGCAATACAGGGGTTATTAGGGAGACTAAGAAAACGTTGAACTATTAAAAATGTGGGTGCACGTGTTAATATTGATTTTCGCGATTATCTTCACAGCTTTAAGTGAAGGAGCACGAAACTTATTCATCGCCAATAATAGCACCTTCTCTATAACCGATCATATACTGCTAGACACAAATTACGATTCAGGTATGAACTTTTTATAATAGTATGCATCATATTTTTTCCAACAATATTTTGGGCATTCGGTTAGAGACGCAAACAATTGTTGATTTACTGATTTTCAGTCCTAAGCCTGTTACTCCATTGTAAAAAATTAAACCGCCAAAAAAACTGAAAAGCAAAAAAAAAAAAACCTTTTTTATTTAACCTTAATAACTACGTTCTTTAACTAATATAAGTATACCTAAATAATTTTGAGTCGGGGCCAAACAATCAATAAACAAAGGTCACTAAATTGCCTTAAATTTAAACGGCGCCGACTTATTTTAGTGGATTCTACAATCCATCTGCGACATATACATACCATAGGTATAAGTATCTCTCATTTTCTGACTTGTTAACAAAGAAAATAACACTCATTTATTATATACTAGCTTCTGCCCGCGGCTTCGCCCGCGTGGATGTCGGAAATTATCCCACGGGAACGTGCTAACAGGATAAAATGTATGTGCACCAGGATGCCATCTATCTCGCGGGCCCTTTGTGGCTAATTACAATAGAAAACCAATTGTGTCTCATTAATGGTGATTAAGAGGGTACCTATATGATATCTTTACCTAAGTACCTACCTAATTAAAAAAATAAATAAACTCAATAACAGAAAATAAAATACCTACCTACCTAAATAAACCTATTTATAACTAATCTAAACTCAATCATCATCTGCCTAGCCTTTTCCCAACTATGTTCAGGGCCGGCTTCCAGTCTAACCGGATGCAGCTGAATACCAGTATTTTACATGGAGCGACTGCCTATCTGACCTCCACAACCCAGTTATTAGGTAATACGATACCCTTGGTACGACTGGTTGTCAGACTTTCGGGCTTCTGACTACCCGTAACGACTGTCAAAGATCCACGAATGACAGCCGGGACCAACGGCTTAACGTGCTTTCCGAGGCACGGAGGTGTCTCGGTATGTAAAGATGGTCACCCATCCACAGACCGACCGCGGCAAGCGTAGCTTAACCTGACCGATTGACCTGTGCGGCTGTTTTTATTTAGCCACGGGCCCCTCAATCTAAACTTAATAAATAAGCAAAATCTCTAAAAACTAATATCTATACGAATGACTATCCTACCTAACAGTATTATAAAATAACCTACGGTCACTACGTACACTTTCAAATATACTACCTATACTTTAAAATTAAAATCTATACCTACGACTCATATAAAAATAAACCTAAATAACTCTAAAAAGTAAAAGGAATAAAAATGAACTCCACTGCGTGACCTAACCTACGACAAATTTATTATTTGCGGTTGGTACAGTAATCGGATCTAGGGATCGAACCGCAAAATTAAGTTTGTTTTTTATTGTATATACTTTTCCGGGATAAAAAGTACCCAGTGTGGTGCCCAGGATATTAAAGAATAATTATACCAAGTTTCATCGTAATCGAACCGGTAGTTTTTGCGTGATGCCTGAACAAACAGACAGACAGACAGACAGACAAAAATTTTTTAATCACATTTTTGGGTTCGGTGTCGGTCTAGTAACACCCCCTGCCTTTTATTTTTTTGATATTTTCAATGTACAGAATTTTCACTTCTACAGATTTATTATAAGTATAGATATACGAGTACATTACACTATGTTGATATTAAGGTACAACAAATGTGGTGTACGGTACCGAAGGCATCATAACATGCGACATCAAGTCATCAGTACCTATTAATATCCATTGGTACTATGTCGACGAGACAACAGGCAGGATCAGCCAAATAGTATCATCAGACAAGTACTGGATATCTTCTAATGGCACAGAACTAAGAATAAAAAAAATGGATTTGGATATGGTTGGCAAATACATTTGCACAGCTGCCTACGGTCAAAAAGTTAGGATCGTTATAAGTAAGTTTGCCTGAGCTTTTTATTAAACCCGTTGCTAATATGTTACGGCACGTGACTTTTTTTATTGTGTTTCATATAACCTAATTCTCTTTTAAATATGAAGCACATTTCATATGATTTTATCAAACTGACTCTATTACTTTTAGCGGCTCCTCAGATAACGGGAAAGACTGAAATACGAGCCATCAAAGGTTCAAATGCTGTAATAGATTGCAAGTAAGTAATAATTGCGACATTTTTACTGATAGATCTTCTGGACCCTACTCTTCTCTTCTTCATGTCAATGACACAGCAGTGTATTCAATTCTGTCGGTCCAAAACTTTGCCAGTTCTACGGCGACGTCGGCGAGACTGGGATGTATATTTAGTCCAGCGGACTTGTATAATATAAGTCAGTGTCACACAGCCATTTTACTCGGGATACTATTATTTGCACTATATGATGATAATTGGACCGAAGGTGTACTCAGTGCACCGCTAAACAGTGATGTAGTGAAATGACGAACCAAATTGTTATTAGTGACTTCATGTAAGGGGACATGAAATCGAGGGATGAAAAACAAATCAATGCAGGTAATGGGGGTAAACAAACAAAACAGGCTTGAGGGGTATCGTCGAACCCCATAATTAAAAAGATAATTATTTTTTCAGTGATTTTTTTTAAGTCAATAGTTTTTGAGATTGTTTGCTTTGTTTTTCATAGTTTTTTCGAGAAGAACTATGAAATACTTACAAACCTATTTTTGCGATCGATAATATCAATACTGTGCATGCGTAAATATACATCCCAGCTACAGAACCCGTCACTGTATGTGATCCAACACGCATTTGAACGAATTTTTTTATGGTCCGTACATCCCAGTTACAGAACCCGTCACTGTATGTGGTCCGACACGCATTTGATCGAATTTTTTTATGGTCCATGTCCATATAGGTACCTACAAAAATGCGAATCAGGTTTTTTATTTTATTATTTTCTTTTAGAATTACTAAAGGCTTACCGAAACCAAACATAACTTGGGAATATATGAATCAGACCGTTTCGAAGTTTACACATATGGTACGCCGTTCTGGAAACGTACTGCGGCTATCGAGTGTGGCAGACAAAAACGCGGGACTTTATAAGTGTGTGGCTGAGAACATAGCTGGAAAAGATGAGCACGTCACAACACTTGTTATTGAATGTAAGAAACATTTAACTTGTCTCTCTGTGTTCTCTGTAACATCTTTTCAGTAGGTACGCGGCTTAGTGTTAGTAGGTACAAACTACGCGCTTTGACGTCTGCAGCCTATCTTACCAGTGTTTTTTTTTTTTGTTTTCTAATGTTAAATGTTCCATTACGACAATAAACAGCAACGGTTTATTCCTGCAATCCTTAATACAAAAAAGATGGTGTAATGGTATGATGATAAACAACATACTCACAGTTATAATTTACTACCAGATAAGTATGGTATTACAAATGACTTGATAATCATTATTTTTAATTTGTCAACAGCTCCGCCAAGAATCATTTCAAAACCTTCTTCAGTATTTGAAGGTTTCGAAAGAGATATATCTTTAAAGATTCCTTGTGATGTGGTCGGCATACCACAACCAGTTAACACTTGGAAAAGAAACGGCAATGTTATAACACCCAGTAAGTAACTCTTAGTTAATTAAAGGTAGGTATAATATAATAATGCGATGGGTATGATGTTATTTTATCCAATGTTTTAGACGAGAAATACTCTATAGAGAATGGAGCTCTGATCATTAGGAACCTAACCGAAGAAGACTCTACGTCATATACGTGTGAAGCTAAAAACTATATTGGTTCAGTCAACGCGACGTTTGAAGCAAGAGTTAAAAGTAAGTTATTCAGGTGTTACAGATTACTTCATTATGATAACATTTTAATCTTTCCAGGACCCATCAGATACTTACCAGGCATTCTTGATTTATCCTATTTGCTAGTTGAACATAATTATTCAAACACACATTGGTGTTTACTTTTCAGCGGCTCCGAGGATAACGGGAAAGGCTGAAATAAGATCCATCAGAGGTTCTGATGTTGTAATAGAGTGCAAGTAAGTATCTATTCTACTAACTGTGTCATATTTTCATGGTGGATCTCGTGGCCGTGGTATAAGTGCTAACAAGCTAGGGCTAAACCTCTTGGTCTGATGAACTCTTGACAATTTTATTAGGAAGTTAAAAATGTATTGAGCTGGTGTAGTGTTTCGCTGCTTTAATAAACTGTCGAAAAACTGAAAGGAAGCTTTTGTTTTGTATTTGTCTTTTCTTTCAGGATTATTAAAGGCTTTCCGAAGCCAAATATAACTTGGCAATATATGGACCAGACCGTTTCGATGTTTACACATATGGTACGCCGTTCTGAAAACGTACTGCGTCTATCGAATGTGGCAGACAAAAACGCGGGACGTTATAAGTGTATGGCAGAAAACGTAGCTGGAAAAGATGAACACGTCACAACTCTTGTTATTGAATGTAAGAAAAACTTATCTTGTCTCTCTCTGCGATCGCACTAAAATCTGTTCCAATACGCGCAGAAAAGTGTATATCTATGTATATCGAAACCATTACAACATATAGCAGTGGCTACTTCCCGCTTCTTTTTTTGTCTATCAAACAAATGTGTTTAAGCCTGACGCTGTCGTTTAAAATGATTCTTTTCCCAACCTTTAGATTTTTGGTTATGTTTTAAACTAACTTGAGTCATTTCTGTTCTATTACAACATTCTGTTATACTTTACTCCTAGATACCTATCTAGCGAGTAAATTAGAAAATACAATGCCTTGGAAGTTGGGTAGGCCTTTGATGTGGGATGCAACCTGTGTCGATACCCTCGGGCCATCCCATCTTCCTAGCACGGTGGGCTGTGCTGGGGCGGCTGCTGCAGGAGCAGAAAATCTCAAACGGCGCGAATATAACAACCTTATTGGGAGCTTTATGTTTGAGCTGTTTGGGGTTGAATCACTATGGCCTTGGGGTCCGAGTGCTCATCGAATTTTTCAGGACATCACCAAGCGTTTGGTTGACTCTTCACGTGACCAGAGGGCTGGCCTATTTTTAGCCCAAAGAATCAGCATTGCCATCCAACGTGGTAATGCTGCCAGCCTTTTGGGCACTTATGCCATTGACAGTGATGAGGTCAAATTTTTTGATGCCCAATGAGCTCTTGCCTTTTTCTTTATTTTTCTATTATATACTTGTATAAAAAAATATATATAAGTATATACATTAGAGTTAGCTTGTAAAAATAGTATTTAATATAAAAATACAATTATTTTAATTTTATCAACAGCTCCGCCAAGAATCATTTCAAAATCTTCTTCAGTATTTGAAGGTTTCGAAAGAGATATATCTTTAAAGATTCCTTGTGATGTGGTCGGCATACCACAACCAGTTAACACTTGGAAAAGAAACGGCAATGTTATAACACCCAGTAAGTAACTCTTAGTTAATTAAAGGTATAATATAACAATGCGATGGGTATGATAATATTTTATCCAATGTTTTAGACGAGAAATACTCTATAGAGAATGGAGCTCTGATCATTAGGAACCTAACCGAAGAAGACTCTACGTCATATACGTGTGAAGCTAAAAACTATATTGGTTCAGTCAACGCGACGTTTGAAGCAAGAGTTAAAAGTAAGTTATTCAGGTGTTACAGATTACTTCATTATGATAACATTTTAATCTTTCCAGGACCCATCAGATACTTACCAGGCATTCTTGATTTATCCTATTAGCTAGTCGAACATATTCAAACACACATTGGTGTTTACTTTTCAGCGGCTCCGAGGATAACAGGAAAGGTTGAAATAAGATCCATCAGAGGTTCTGATGTTGTAATAGAGTGCAAGTAAGTATCTATTCTACTAACTGTGTCATATTTTCATGATGGATCTCGTGGCCGTGGTAAAAGTGCTAACAAGCTAGGGCTAAACCTCTTGGTCTGATAAACTCTTGACAATTTTATTAGGAAGTTAAAAATGTATTGAGCTGGTGTAGTGTTTCGCTGCTTTAATAAACTTTCGAAAAACTGAAAGGAAGCTTTTGTTTTATATTTGTCTTTTCTTTCAGGATTATTAAAGGCTTTCCGAAGCCAAATATAACTTGGCAATATATGGACCAGACCGTTTCGATGTTTACACATATGGTACGCCGTTCTGAAAACGTACTGCGTCTATTGAATGTGGCAGACAAAAACGCGGGACGTTATAAGTGTATGGCAGAAAACGTAGCTGGAAAAGATGAACACGTCACAACTCTTGTTATTGAATGTAAGAAAAACTTATCTTGTCTCTCTCTGCGATCGCACTAAAATCTGTTCCAATACGCGCAGAAAAGTGTATATCTATGTATATCGAAACCATTACAACATATAGCAGTGGCTACTTCCCGCTTCTTTTTTTGTATACCAATCAAATGTGTTTAAGCCTGACGCTGTCGTTTAAAATGATTCTTTTCCCAACCTTTAGATTTTTGGTTATGTTTTAAACTAACTTGAGTCATTTCTGTTCTATTACAACATTCTGTTATACTTTACTCCTAGATACCTATCTAGCGAGTAAATTAGAAAATACAATGCCTTGGAAGTTGGGTAGGCCTTTGATGTGGGATGCAACCTGTGTCGATAGGTACCCTCGGGCCATCCCATCTTCCTAGCATGGTGGGCTGTGCTGGGGCGGCTGCTGCAGAAGCAGAAAATCTCAAACGGCGCGAATATAACAACCTTATTGGGAGCTTTATATTTGAGCCGTTTGGGGTTGAATCACTATGGCCTTGGGGTCCGAGTGCTCATCGAATTTTTCAGGACATCACCAAGCGTTTGGTTGACTCTTCACGTGACCAGAGGGCTGGTCTATTTTTAGCCCAAAGAATCAGCATTGCCATCCAACGTGGTAATGCTGCCAGCCTTTTGGGCACTTATGCCATTGACAGTGATGAGGTCAAATTTTTTGATGCCCAATGAGCTCTGGCCTTTTTCTTTATTTTTCTATTATATACTTGTATAAAAAATATATATAAGTATATACATTAGAGTTAGCTTGTAAACATAGTATTTAATATAAAAATACAATTATTTTAATTTTATCAACAGCTCCGCCAAGAATCATTTCAAAATCTTCTTCAGTATTTGAAGGTTTCGAAAGAGATATATCTTTAAAGATTCCTTGTGATGTGGTCGGCATACCACAACCAGTTAACACTTGGAAAAGAAACGGCAATGTTATAACACCCAGTAAGTAACTCGTAGTTAATTAAAGGTATAATATAATAATGCGATGGGTATGATAATATTTTATCCAATGTTTTAGACGAGAAATACTCTATAGAGAATGGAGCTCTGATCATTAGGAACCTAACCGAAGAAGACTCTACGTCATATACGTGTGAAGCTAAAAACTATATTGGTTCAGTCAACGCGACGTTTGAAGCAAGAGTTAAAAGTAAGTTATTCAGGTGTTACAGATTACTTAATTATGATAACATTTTAACCTTTCCAGGACCCATCAGATACTTACCAGGCATTCTTGATTTATCCTATTGGCTAGTCGAACATATTCAAACACACATTGGTGTTTACTTTTCAGCGGCTCCGAGGATAACGGGAAAGGCTGAAATAAGATCCATCAGAGGTTCTGATGTTGTAATAGAGTGCAAGTAAGTATCTATTCTACTAACTGTGTCATATTTTCATGATGGATCTCGTGGTCGTGGTATAAGTGCTAACAAGCTAGGGCTAAACCTCTTGGTCTGATGAACTCTTGACAATTTTATTAGGAAGTTAAAAATGTATTGAGCTGGTGTAGTGTTTCGCTGCTTTAATAAACTTTCGAAAAACTGAAAGGACGCTTTTGTTTTGTATTTGTCTTTTCTTTCAGGATTATTAAAGGCTTTCCGAAGCCAAATATAACTTGGCAATATATGGACCAGACCGTTTCGAAGTTTACACATATGGTACACCATTCTGGAAACGTACTGCGTCTGTCGAGTGTGGCAGACAAAAACGCGGGACGTTATAAGTGTATGGCAGAGAACGTAGCTGGAAAAGATGAACACGTCACAACTCTTGTTATTGAATGTAAGCAATTTTAAATGTCAAAAAAAGCCTATTTGATCTGCCGTTTTGTAGTAGGACCTATTGGCGCGATGTTGAAATATTTTTATGCTTACATGGTGGAATGCGAAAAAGCACAAAGTAGTAGTTGCCCTCTTTAAGGGCCGGTTGTTTCAAACGGTTGGTTAACCTAACATACGTAGGTATATCAAATAATAACGGTAACGTATTCGTTATTATTTGACGTACGGAAGGCCATAATTTTGCAATAGCATTTTGAAACAAAGTTTTTTTTTGGTTTGACGATAGTTAGCGCCATTTTTGACGTATGCGCGTACGTCAAGTGGACGTGAAACAACCGGGCCTTATACTTTTCTTTATAAATAGCATATGCCATAAGCTTTGCAATGTCGGGTGAAATCTATCCTCGTCCCAAATTTGTGTTTCATTTTAATTAAACTGACTTGATTAAGTACACGCATCAAATTACTGATTCACACACGTGTAAGAGTTCAAGATGTGAAAACTTGTTTAGAACTGGTTAGGTATACTTATACCATTTCTACTTAATTATGTGACAAGATTTATCTCAGTCTAACTATGACAGTCAAGAGTCTTAGTATAATTTTGTATGCTTATTATGCTTATAATTGTTTTGTTTATTAAGAAGTTTTCCCACAGTTCCACCAAGAATTATTACAAAACCATCTACAGTATATGAAGGACTGGTAGGAGATATGGCTTTGAGGATTCCTTGTGATGTGATCGGTATACCAAAACCAGTTAACACTTGGAAAATAAATGGCAATCCAATATCACCCAGTAAGTATCTAATCTAGATACATAAAAATATAAATAAAACAAATTCAGGTTATTTACACCATTTATAAGTCAAGAACGGCCGGACCAATATTTATGATGTTTAATTTGTTCGATTTGTCTCCGCCCCGAATACCCGAATAATTATTAAAACATAACACAAAACACAACACAACAAAAAGTAATTAGATGATTCATTTTCGCATACATTCGTTCTTATTGGTTCTGGGGCGGTAGGAAGTTCGCCGGGTTAGCTAGTTATACATATTTGATACACGCAAGTACATAGTGTCACTGTCGAAATAGAGACACTTATGCAGCACACGCACAGACAATGCACAGCCTAAACCGCTGGGCTTAGAAAATTTTGCACAAGCATTCCTGTTGTAGTGAAAGGATTTTTGAAAATTCAAAACAGTCATTCATTCGAAAGTTTGTACGGAAGTTTGTCATTTTTGCCGATGGGAAATCCCATAGGGCACATATTATGGCCTTGTATAACATAATGTAGTATTGCCGAATGTTTCAGACGAGAAGTACTCCATAAATGATGGTGCCCTGATAATAATGAACCCCGTTCAAAAGGACTCGACATCGTACACGTGTGAAGCTAACAACTATTTAGGTTCAGTTCACGAGACATTTATAGCTAAAGTTGAAGGTAATACGAACAAAGTATAAATTCAACACGTCCAGCTTTTGGTCTTTACTTAGAACGATGTTTCTGATGAATTTCTCAACATCATTCAGTATCATCTTGATTATAGAAGTATTATTCAACGGCTTAGACAATATTACCAAGTACCACCTAATCATAAGTTTTTTTTGTTCTATATTTCAGAACTGATTAATAGCTTAGGAACTAAAAGCCGGTACGTGTACATATTGGAGGACGAAACTAGAAAACTGCAGTGTGAGGGGTATAGTTCTACATCTCAATCAGTTAGATGGTTTATTGTAAGTGTGCTTCATATATATTTTCTATTGGAAAACATAAAACACACTATACGCACCTTATTGCTACGTTCAGGAAAGCCACCTTAAATTGACGATAAAAATGTGTTTTCGATTTTCTTTAACAGCTTTTCACTAAATTACTAGTTCTATAACAACAAAAAAAAAAAACAACCGACTTCCAAAAACGACAGTACAAAGTGAAAAATAACTTTAATTTCGGAAGTCGGTGTTGTTGGGTTCGCATTTTCGTTGTTTGCCACCGACTTCCGAAATTAAAGTTATTTTTCACTTTGTAGTGTCGTTTTTGGAAGTCGGTTGTTTTTTTTTTTGCAAAAAAGTTTTTATTTTTCACTTTTTAGATGTAATTTTTTCCAGTAATTTTGGTCAAAAAACCAAACTACTAAACCGTTTTTGATGAAATTTCTATGGGACCATTTGGGAAGTATACCCTTTACCTCCTCCTCCTTTTTTAGAAGTCGGTTAAAAAACAACAGTGTCAATTAAATTGATACTTGTCGCTATAAAAAGCTTTTTTGCTAACTTTAATTACCTACTAATTTAAACGGGATTCACAGGAAGACGTGGAAGTTCGTTCAGGTAAACCATATTTAGAACTGGAGAAAGCCACAGTTAGCAACGACGGCAACTACACGTGTCGCGTGAACGACAAGCATGGAAGCACACACACATACACCTACATTGTGGACGTCGGCTACCCACCGCAACTCGATCAACAAATGGATCTTAGCGACTGGCGTGGAGATGCAGCAGATATCTTGTCGAACTGCGGAAGTAAAGCGAAACCGCAAGCTGACGTGAGTTCACATTCCACTAATTGTGAGACATTGATGGGTATTGCAGTAAATTATCATTTACACACATACATAGAATCATTATTTTACTTTAATTAAAAATCGCCAGTATCTCGGTGGAGTTTCTTGCCCATTCTTCTCCATACGAAAACTACCTTTTGGAAGGGGCGACTAGAATCAATTTAATTTTAATTTTGACGTTCAAAAGTGCCTTTTATGTGCCTATTTGAATTAAATGATTTGACTTTGACTTTGACTTTGACTTTCACTGCACCAATAAATTATATTATTAAATGTGCAGTTAGGCGGACCTGGCACAGCAATTAGCCACGGGACGGGGCGCGGGAAACGAAGCCAAATTCCCCGCGGGAATACGCGTTTTTATTTCATTTATATGTATGTAAAAAATCACGCGCGGGGGCGTGTGATACGCCTCGCGTCAACGCGACGCGGTACTTAGATGCTGGAAATTATTTCATGTTCAATACATTTTAAATAAATCTGCAACTTTCAGGTGCAATGGAAATTCAATAACCAAGCGTTGAGCTCTAAAAACTTAACAGAAGTGGGCGTTACTTTAAAATGGGGAAACTACAAGTGTAACGTGACAAACGTACATGGCTCAGTACAGAGGAGCTTCGATGTTCAGTCTTCAGGTAAGTTCTTTCTCCAATACTTACCTACTCTTCTGCTTTTCAAAATAGATACCTATTTGACAAACCGAGAATGAGTTTCAAATATTATGTTATACATACTATGATACTAATAATTCATCTAATAAATCATTACCATTTGTTACAGCATGTTTTATAAATATAAAATTAGAAAATATCCGAAATATGCCTCTCTTGCTTACCGATACGCTTACTTATCCTGTTTGGGTTACCACGAAAAACGATTTAATAGTTGAACAAGGAGATAATTTCACATTATTTTGTCCTTCCCAAAACAAAGAGTCACTGAATACTTTCCAAAAATTTTCGAAGCAAAGTGAATTAAAGGCATTTTGTCATAAACAAGATGAGTTTTTAGTGGGCGATAAAAAGTACAGACTTTTAGACCTACTATGTACTAATAATATTCAACCTACTGTTGTGAGAGAAAAAACTAAATGCTTAACGGAAACCTCTGAACTTATAAGGGTGGGATACAATGTGACTGACTTTTTAGAGAATTACGAAGTCTGTTTTGACCATGCTAAAAATATGCCTCTGTACACACGCGCATCATTGGCTGAGACAAACGGCGGTCTAAGCACCGCGTACGATTGGTACACATACCCAGAAATTGGAAATGGAAAACTTAAAAGAGGATTTACATGTAAACACTCTAATTCAACCTGCTGTTATGATAAAACTCAGCTGCTAAGTCCCAGAGACTTTAAATACGCCTCTGCAAAAAAGAACACGTTCTTTGATTTCCTGAACACAGTGCCTTACTGGCGCCCTTGTGCAAATAGCAAAAAGGTAAGGACCTATCTCGTATTAGGCGTGCGACGCACTTGTTTTATTATTCGAAACTAGCGGCAAAATTGAATATTATGTCGAAATTACTTCAAATCGGTTTTGCTGTTCAACAAATACTGCCAAAACGAATGATGCACAGATGTGCCGATCTGAACAAGTGATAGATAGCATGCTTTATTTTTTTATTATGAAGAGGTTCTCGTTAACTTTAGCAAATATGAAACTCTACATTCTTTACACTAACTGAAGTACATAATGTCAATAATAACATGCACCTTGTTATTGTCAGCAAACCACTTGGGAAGATATTAATGAAATGGTGAGGTCCCAGCTACCCCTCTACACTAAATTTGTTGCCTGGTCTGGAACGGACACGTTTCAAGATAAAGATGGAGCTATTGTACCAAGATATTTATGGAAGGTATACATTTATTTGGCAAAAATATGCCATACTCATTATTTTGCATTCGTACAATACGAGCCATGAATCATGACGATCCGAACTTTGCGTAGATTGCGACGCAATAACATTTTTTAGGAATCAAATGGTGACATGAGCGAGTGTGAGTGAGAGACCATGCGCGAAAGTTCGGAGAGCCTTTGTTTGGACCGACCAGTTGACCGATCATTTTTATGATTGCACCTACTTACCACTGTTTGTCTCTGCATCACTCAAAGGTTGACTGGTAGAAAATGCCTATGGCATTAACTCCGCCACTGTACATTCGTGTGCTTAAAGTATTAAATAAATAAATAAGTACAATGATTCGCTGGCCGTATTGTAAAAGTTAACACTGTTAAGCGTGAGCATTTTCTTGCTCTGCAGGTGCTGGAGTTCAGCAAGGACGAGACAGTTGCTATAATTCACGTGAACGATCCGACACCAACCGACGAGGATATAAAATGTGAAGACATCAGCTCAGAATACGAAGATTGGTTTATGCCCAGCGATAAGTTCACTTACTGTTGCTCAGTACCTAGCTTCCTTCAAGCGTTTGGTATGCGTGGAATCAATCAACTTTAGTGGTAAGTTCCAACAGTTTTTTTTTCTTTTATCTTGTGTATTAATATTCGGTGTACTCATTTTTATAAACTGACTGCGTTCTGCGTTATGTTCTAAATTGCGATTTAGTTTACTTACGTTTAATAATACTCACAAAAAAAGTTTGTATTTGCGCTAATTGAAGTTTTTTTCTTTCTAGCATAATCCGGGGAAGAGCTTGGATAAAGATGGTAGTAGGTACGACAAAATTGCCAAATTGTAGTATTTTATCATCGAAAATACCAAGAAAAACAGGTATAATTTATAACATTTAATAATAACTATTATCAATTTCACAATGAAACTACAATGCCTATAATTTACCCCAGACTACCTATGTTAATGCTATCAACTTTCAAGAGATGGTTGTTGGTGGACCAAACTGGTCCGGTCCGTTCCTAGCAAAGTATTTTACGTTACCAAATTAACACTGTTTTACAGGAACTATTCCATGTAGTTAAAATTACACACTAACATTTTGTAAATTTTAAATACTTAGGTCTTATGATTTTAAAAACTAAGGTGTTAGAACCGACTTTCGTTACCGACTCTATCTAAAGCAAACGCCGACGCGTAATCGTCGCGTAGACGTGATGGTATCGGAACTCGGTTGTTATCGCGGCGTCAGCGCGGAGGTATTTCACTTAGAGCACTGAACAGCACTTCCGCCAACCGCACTTGAGCACTTCCACTAACCGCATTGAAACAATCAATTTTTTAACGTGCGGTTCGGAGGAATTGTTTATCAATATTGTTTTCAGTTCCCGAACAGCATCTACGTAAAATATTTTTTTAGTGATGGGATGTACTTTTTTGTTCAAGCAAAACATATCGATACAAATTAGCACAGGCTTAGTCTTGTACCGGAGATAATTCCACCTTGTACATGTATCTTGCGTTTAAGACACTGCGTTGCGTTGTAGACTGGGCACCTACCTTACACATGCTATTATCACCAGATAAGTGAAAAAGAGTTACTTATATTGAAAATTTTGTTTTGTTTCGGTTCAATAAACGATGGATAACCTTATTTCTTATTATTCCTTTTTCCCAGTAACTATATATATGTAATGTTGAATAAGAAATTTAAATAATGTTAGAAATATGTCATACACACAGAATCATACACAGAACACTCTTCAGACAAGTTTGGTAGGTATGAGGTAGGTAACTTATGTTTCTTTTGCGTACAAGCAGATTAACTAAGCGTATAACAAGTCTATTCGCCGACTTACGTCAAAGTGGTCTTCACAGCATCGAATTATGGTCTTTGGGGAATAATTGTCTGTCCTCTTCGCAGCTTTAAACCACCGTTTTCTTTGTTTTGGGTCAGAAGGTCCAGTCAAAAATAATTTGTTTGAAAATTTATTGAAGTTGATAGACACATTGGCACAAAACATGAGTCAAAGCGCCTTTTTTTTTTGGAGTATTGGTGATATAGTTATGATCACCTGAAGTTGATTTATAATTCATTTCAATTTTTTACAAAAAAATATCTCTAAAGCCGAGAAAAACTGAAAAACGCAAAAGTATAAACGGCAGTGACGAACAAGTACGACCAGTAACAGACAGGAATGACGTCATCGGACTGTAGGTCCGTTTACGCGCGAAAATTTAAATTTTCAGTTTTAAACCGCATTTTTGCATTAAATTACAGTGTTTTAATTTTTTAATATACTTGTGGTCTATTCTACTTGGAATTCTTTAAAGTGAATACAAAAATAAAAATTTTTGCATCTTCCCTATTAGATTAGGTTAGAACTGTGATCAACCGCGTGCGAGCCGAGAAAGCGAAGCGAGGCGAGCACTACTTCCAAAGATATACATATATCCACATAATTAATATCAATTGGTATATGTATATCGTGATATATATACACTGATATACAGGGTCAAATAAAATTAACCAGCGATACTCTGCGACGTGATGGATATCAATATCTAAACACAAAAAAATCAAAATGATTTAATGTTATTTTCTTAAGGGTCAACCACCGCTGGTATTGTTGTGAACTTGAAGTAAGAGTTGAGAAAATGTGTTTTATCGTTTTAAGATATCGATAGCAATCACGTCTGTGATACGTTACGTCTGTAATAGATTAGGCTTGGTAACGAGGATCTGATGATGGAGCCAGGAGGTGAATAGTGGAACTCTTTAGGGGCTACTTGTAAACCCCTCGAGTTAACTTGTGGGCTACAAGTTAACACGAGGGGTTTACAAGTCATAACTTCTTTGACTTTATACTTATGAACTTAATGAAGAATAAACTATCTAGGTACACGCAAAATCTAAAAAAAAAAACTATTTCACAAAAAAAATCAACCGACTTCCATCAAACACTACAAAGTGATAAACAAGTTTTTTTTTGTAATTTTTTTTTTATTTTCACTTTTTAGTTGTGGCACCTACCGTCACAAATTAGAATACCACTACCTGCTATGTAAATAACAATGACAGGAAAAAAGAAGTTATAATATCATCCGATTGGCTACGGAAACCTAAAAATGCTATTTAGGTACAGTGCTGGTTAGCTAGGTTTATTACTGATTTATAATAAAAAAAATATATATATACAGGGTTACAGGTTATGTCGACCTAGATCCTTTAACAGGTTTTAGTTTTCATTATTCCTAGCTGATCTGACTAAATCGCAAGGTGCGAGGTCGGGGCTATGGGGCGGGTGACCCAGTAATTCCATGTCTGACGTCGCCAAGTAGTCAATTGTTTGCTTGGCGGTGTTCGACGAGGCGTTGTCGTGGTGAAGGAGGATCATACTGCGATCGTTTCTCCAGAACTTTTTCCAAGACAAGTGGCAAACAATTTTTAGTATACCACTCTGCAGTAACTGTGTTTCGATCCTCTAAAATAATTGTTGGGTAATGACCTGTCCTTCCGAAGAACGAGGCTACCATCTTTTTTCCCACGCTTCGACCTCTCTTCACTTTAGTTGGCAACTCCTCGGAAGGAAACACCCAGAGAGCAGACTGGCTCTTAGTTTCAGGATCATAACAATAAATCCAGCTTTCGTCACCCGTAAGTATGTTGAACATAACATTTGAGTCTTTTATTATTTTTAGTGCGTGATAAAAGCGTGGTTTTTAGATATTTTAAACTTCATTAAAGTAATAAAAAAAATAAAATAAAAAAAAAAACCGGTAGGTGTTGAATGTTTGTACTTGAAGAGTAGGTACTGTAATAATAATAAACTTTTATTATTAAACCACATAGAACCCGCACAGTAGTGTTAGCAAAGAAAACTTATAACTGATAATAGTAAGTACTTATTCAAATCAAGTATTCAAATAATCTTCTTTCTTCTTCTTCGTGTCACTGACACGGCTGAATTTTATATATCTTGTTAGCCCAAAATCTTGCAACTTCCACGGCGTCGTCAGTGGCAGCGCAGAGGTCACTTTGACTGCTTGTTTTGAAACACAGAGGGCAGGATAGGAGGTGGAGTATGGTTGCGACATAGCTCCACAATCACACCCCACCGCCGTTCCATCAAGGTAGCCTCACTTTACCAGGTTGGACTTACATCTTCCCACTTCTGTCCTGAGATGGTTCAGGGACTTCCAAGTGGACCACGGAAGGTTACACCCTGCAGGGAGATGCTCCTTTGGTGGTAGATAGTAAGTAGGAGGGGGAAGAGTATCCTGCCACAGTTTACAGTCGGCCGGGTTTCCTGACAGAGACCTTGTCGATTTGAAGAAGCGGTGCCTGCTTTTTAGCCGTTGCGTTGGTAGCTGTGCGCCAGATAGTGGATGTCTGGTATCAGATTCCTGTTTCAGTTTCTCCACTGCGCTGGCAACTTCTCTTCGGACTTGTGGTGGTGCTATGCCAACTGTGGGATATAGTGCGCTGACGCTGGCTGGTGCACTAGGAACGGATATTCGCCCGCGGAGGAGCAGAGTGCTAGGCCAGTAGTCCGAATAATAATATTATACTAGGTAAAGTCTGGAACCGAACTCAATCATTTAAGGTAGGTAGTTCGGTACGGAACTCTAGTAAAACAAGGAAAATTAATATTTGTATTTGGGAAAAGGCTAGGCAGATAATGATGATGATGAATTATAACTAACTATAAAACAAACAATAACAAGGGCCAGAAAGATACGTAACTAACGGCGCTCTTAGGCGCCTCCATAATCAATAGTATTTATGTACCTCTTTTCAGCCATTAGTTTCGCTGGACAGTCAACGGCACTTGTCTTGTGATTGCTCGGTTTTTTGAAGTGCAAGCAAGTAGCGCATTTTGGTTCCTCAGCCCTCTTTGTACATTCTTTAATGGAATGACCCTGATCACCACAGTGGCCACAGGTATATGTGGTCTCCCGACATGATTTGGCCGCATGTCCGTACTGCTGGCACTTATAACAGCGAGTGACTAGAGTAAAGTCTCTCACAGGGCATGACGACCAATTCACAAACACTCTGTCTTTAGATATCAGGGCTTTGCGTATGTCTGCTGATACTTCTAATATATAATTACAGGTCTCAGCATCCTTCTTACCTGACTTATGGCTTAACTTAATGGAGGTCAAAAAGGTATCGAGGCTGCAATCCTGAAGGTTCTCGGCTAAATTCTGATGGAACAAACAAGTAAAAATTTCCTTCTGTTGCATAGACGAGGGCACTCCAATAATCACTACTCTAGGCTTCCTTTTTGGGGGCTCGTCTACTGTAAGGCCTGAATTTGATGACTGCATCGATTTTTTCACCTTCTCATTGTCATCCTTTGTTTCAGTGCTGATAATGACACCGCCAGTTTTTGTCTTACGTAGCCCTCTTACCTGAAGCTTCATTTGCTCGGGGCATATAATTTATTGGACAAGTGTTTTTGTCTCCTCACTCGACTTTAGTTTGTCGATAGGGATATGGCCACTGAGCTTAAATTTATTGGCTGTATATAATTGTTGGTACCTTTTTTAACCATATCAGCAAAGGAAGTTCCGGTTACTGGTTTCACAGAAGCTCCGATTTTCAGCTTAAGGTCTTGCAGTTGCTGCGACAGATCAATTTGGTCTTCGAGTGTTTGGACGGTGGTGTGGGCCCGGACGGCATTCATCTTAAGGGACTGGTACTGAACGGCCATATGCGATGTGCCGTGACTAACTTTTCGACATAGGGTACTTATACGCAGTTTTTGATCCATATTTAATTTGCCTTCTGCTGCAATAGAGCACACTTCGCTTAGGCACTGCTCAATGGACAACATCCAGTTCTGGATTTCCGGCGTCGATATCGCTTCTATCATGATATCATCTCTTTGACTGGGCGGTTGAGGATGAGGTGCGGGCTCGAGTGTAGGTGCAGGTACAGGTGCTGGTGCCGGCGCGGGTGTAGGAGGTGGGCTCCGAGCACATTTGCCACCCCGGCTGAAGGGACTGTTTGCCATTCTGATACAAGTTATGAACTTGTTAATCACTACACATTTTCACACAGCAAACAATTTACACATATTATGCCTACGTACGACACAGTTTGCTTTACTACCGGATAATTGATAGATCCAGGTCACGATTCAGCAAGTGTTTATTTATTTATTTTAATAAATCTTCGACACGTCTGTTCACAACAAGGGTGCCCAGACATGGGTTCGTCTGGCGCCCATGTGCTGGTTTGGTCCCTGGGGTGATCACGGCGTGCTATGTGTTCTGGTGCGCCAGTGATGGGGAGTACTTCCCAGAGGAGGGTCCGGTGACGGACAGCCGCGGCGGGTTCACGGATAAGTGCTAACGCGTGCCCGTGTTCCCGCCGTAAGCGGCAGAGGAGGACACCGTGGAGTTTTAGTGGGTTAGTCCCACATAAAAAAAAGTTGGTTAGTTAAAGGAAAACCTATACCGAACTTAGGTAAACCAAATATTTTATTGCCAGCATGATGAAGGTTACAAATTTTATATAAATTGAACACTAGTTATTACATTTTACCAGTGTATAATGTGCGTTAGTAGGGATCAGTACAGTATCATTACGGACTACTAAAATAATTATTAGCATCCAAAATGTGGGGGCGAATATATCCATACGTGGTATTACTAATATTCGCGAATACTATATTCAAGGTATCATGTAAAGGGAAGGGCAGTTTAACATTTCTCATAGATGAAACAAAATCTATGTCTCGCGATATAGAGCAAGTTAAAAAAAGTGTGAAAATAGTTATTGATGTTGTTAAAAATGAAAGCTCCAGTCTAATCGACGACTTGGTGCTGGTTACGTTTAACGATCCAGGTAATGTATGTGTTTGTATCTTATTTAACACTTTAACTACTTACAGATTTTGACGATACAGAATTACAGGATAGAAATTTCAGAACGACATGT
This sequence comes from Apamea anceps, assembly GCA_951799955.1. Taxonomy (NCBI): domain Eukaryota; kingdom Metazoa; phylum Arthropoda; class Insecta; order Lepidoptera; family Noctuidae; genus Apamea; species Apamea anceps. The sequence continues at coordinate 10,617,819 of OX637509.1, forward strand.
ACGAGTATATTGTTGTAAACAAAAATTCGTAAGCTCCTTTTTGTTTTTAATTTTGAGGTGGTACTTACATATCACCACAAAAAGGGCACCGTAGTTAGGACGAATATTTTACGCCGCATTGATTTTATCGACCGCATATTATATTAGGGGTTAAAGTATGAAATTGCCGATTTGTACATACTGAAAAATTGAAATTCGTTTTTTTTCTTTAATTTAACATATTTATTTAATCAAAATAATTACCATTATTATCTATACATTGTTGCCATCTAATAGGAAGGTCATTTATGCCTTTGCGATAGAACTCTCGTGATCTAGATTCGACAAACTGTGTGAAAGCATTTTGTACTGCCTCCTGAGAAGAAAACTTTTTATCACGTACAAAATTGTCCAAATCACGATAAAAATGGTATTCCGTTGGAGCAAGGTCTGGTGAATACGGAGGGTGACGAATGGTTTCTAATTGCAGTTTCTGTAGAGTTAAAACGGTTTCTCGTGCTGTATGAGGTCTCGCGTTATCATGGAGCAATAATGGTGAAGATCGATTCATAAGTCGGGGCTGTTTCACTGCTAGTTTTCATCATCATTCTTCGGAGTTTGGCACAGTAGACATCAGCCGTTATTGCTTGACCAGATCGGAGAAAGCTATAGTGAATAACACCATGCTGAGACCACTAAACAGTTACCATTACCTTTTTATTGGTAAGCTCTGCTTTAGGACACTATTGCGGTGTCTGGGGTCAGCCATTGCATTTTTCGCTTACGGTTATCGTAAAGAATCCACTTTTCATCACATGTCACAATTCGATCCAATATTCCTTCATTTCTGTATCGATTTAACAAGGCAACACAAGTTTAAGCACGCGTTTCTTTCTGCAGATCAGTCAAATCATGAGGCACCCATTTCTCATATTTTTTAGGGTTCCGTAGCCAAATGGCAAAAAACGGAATCCTTATGGATTCGTCATGTCTGTCTGTCCGTCCGTATGTCACAGCCACTTTTTTCCGAAACTATAAGAACTATACTGTTGAAACTTGGTAAGTAGATGTATTCTGTGAACCGCATTAAGATTTTCACACAAAAACAGAAAAAAAAAACAATAAATTTTGGGGGATATACTTAGAACTGAAACTCAAAAATTAATTTTCATCAAACCCATGCGTGTGGGGTATTTATGGATAGGTCTTCAAAAAACTTTTTAACAAAAAATTGAACCGCCGAAAAAACTGAAAAGAAAAAAATAATAAACCTTTTTTATTTAACCTAAGGTAAGGTAAGTTCTTAAACTAATGTAAGTATACCTAAGTAATTTTGAGTCGGCGCCAAACAATCAATAAACAAAGATCACTAAATTGCCTAAAATTTAAACGGCGCCGACTCAAAATTATTTAGGTATACTTACATTAGTTTAAGAAGTTATCATAACAAGGTTAAATAATAGTAGATTTTACAACAAGTGCACGAAACAAACCATTTTTATCCGAGACTTTTAGCAGCCCGAGCCGAAGGCGAGGGCTATCAGCCCTCGCCTTCGATATAAATCGTAATGTCGAGGATAAAAATGGTTTTGTGGACGAGTTATAAACTCTGCTTTTCACTTCGATTGCGAGGAAATAAAACAGTAGTATAACATAACATTTCTTTAATTAAAATTCAAAGTAAAATTAGAACAGTTTTGAATACTGAAGGAAATTGTTTTTTCACTTCTCATGCTCTGAAAGTGCTTCTTTGTGCAGGGTATAGGCTGCACAAAATCGAATTTTGTGCACAAGGGCATTAACGTATCTACTCATAAATGTATTATATTAAGGCAAAGAAAATGAGCCATACAGCCAAATGCAATAAGAAGTTCATAGATAGAATTTGTTATTATATAATATTTACTTTAATTTATTTGCCTTATGTGTTTTTTAAGATATAATAGATATTAAAATTTTAATTCAAGTACGGTTAGTTGATTTAAGAAAATTATTATTACAAAATTAATTTAATAGTAGGCTGTATAGGTCTGCAGCCTAATATCAATGTCGTAAGATTTAAAAACAATTTCCTTGTTCCTTGTAAAACAAGTTTGCCCGAGAGACACTTCCAAAGTGGTAAAATGTGTCCCCCCCCCCCCCCTGTTACTTCTAAAATAAGAGAATGATAAAACTAAAAAAAATATATGATGTAAATTACCATGTAAACTTCCATCGAAAATTGGTTTGAATGAGATCTAGTAGGTAGTTTTTTTTTAATACGTCTTTGCTCGATATCAATAATGGCAACAGGTAGGCACTTGAAATATTCACAAAATACTTAGTTGTATTTTTAATTTAATAGTAAATCATAAAACTAAAATAAATATTTAAGGGGGGCTCCCATACAACAGTCGTGATTTTTATAGATTTATGGGTACGGAAGCCTTTTTTTTTTGGGTGGGAAATCATCAAATGACCTCTCCCGCTCTGGGCTGAGCGGAAGGGCGTGTCAGACTTTTACTGACTAAAACCCACCCGTGTTCCTTCAGTTGCCTGTGCCGGGGGCCACGGTATCTCTTTCGAACAACCCGCAGCCCCAGCGGCATCGGCCCTAGCGGACCCCGTCAGTTCGTGCTGACATCTCTTTGAGGCGCGCGTGGAACACAACGTGCCGTCGACCCGGGCCTGGTCCTTACCGGGCGGCGAGCTGCCCATTGCTCGCCACCTGCAAGCCCGCGCCTACGGTGGCCGGGAGTCGGATGTTGACTCCCGTCCAGGGCGTCTCCTGCGGCGGCTATGGGCGTGAGGGCGTAGAGATTGCCTCTCCCTCACGCGCTCCGCCTCCTCCTTCGCGAGCATTACCGCTTCGCAGAAGGAGGTAACGGCCTCCCATTCACTCTCGCTCCATATCATGGCCTGGACCAGGGCCGGACGCGAGAGATCGCCGCCGCTGATTGCCGCCACGAGGACACGGCGGTGCTCCGCCCAAGTCGGGCAGACCTCCACCGTATGCTCCACCGTGTCCTCCGGGCGATCCACACAGTGGGGCCACCCTGGCGTTTCCTCCCGCCTTATCCTGAACAGGAACCTCCCGAAACAACCGTGTCCGGTGAGGACCTGCGTCAGGCGGAAGGTGAGGGCGCCGTGGCGCCTCTCTAGCCACTCCTCAAAGAGGGGAATTATCGCTATTGTGACGGCACGGTTGGCGCAGTGGTTAAGCGATTGACTGCTGCGCTGCGTGTCGCGGGTTCGATTCCCGCACGGAACAAATATTTGTATGACCTACATGTATTTGTTCCGAGTCTGGGTGTTTTTCTATCTATAATATGTATGTATTTACAACAAAAAAAAAATGTATATAAGTAGTTTATCAGCCATCTAGTTACCATAACACAAGCATTAGGTTGCTTAGCTTGGGACTAGATGGCGCTGCGTGAAATGTCCAGGGATATTATATTATATTATATATTATATTGTTGCGTGCCCAGCACTGGGTTGCGACAATCGCACTCTCCATGACGCTATGAGATCCCGCCGGAGCTCTGTCCGCTGTACCGTGATTTCTCGCGGCAGCGGAGTTACGCCCCGGCGTTTTGCCTCCTCTCGCCACTCCCATATGTAGGCGAGGACTTTGGCCTCCAGATCCCATGGCGGCAATCCGGCAAGGAGGCTCGCCGCCTCAGCGGAGACCGTGCGGTATCCTCGAATCAGCCGGACAGCCATGACTCTTTGGGACGCGTTCAACCGGCGGGCTGGTCGCCGCCTCAGGGAACGCGCCCACACCGATGCCCCGTAAAGGGCCATGGACCGCACGACCCCCGCATAGAGCTTCCGCCAGGAGGCGTTTGGTCCCCCTAGATTGGGCAGGAGCCGCCTAAAGGCAGCCCCGGCCCGCTTCAGTCTGGGAGCCAAACGTTGGAAGTGCTCCACGAAGTTCCACCGGCTGTCGAGGACGAGTCCCAGGTCAGCTCGACGCCGATGTGAACCCCTCCCGACGTTATTTGTGAGCCATGAAAACACATGGCCTCAGACTTGTGCAATGCCACAGGGTACTGTTACGGAGTGGGTCTTGAAACGGTTTAAAAAAAAAACAATTAGTTAAACACTGGAATTTAATTGAATTAGAAAATTACAAAAAGGAAAGTATTTATCCGCGACGACGTTCAAATCCACACTTCGACATCCAAATAACTATATGGCTCTATAGCGATGTGGCGGGAATGCTGACACGACATAGACGGTTCCACGTGTAAGACTAATTTAGTCATCATTATTATTTTACGTGCCTTCGCGTGTATTATAAGATATAACAGCCCTCTAAATAAAATGGAGCATCTGAGATGAAAGATGCGAAATTTAAGATTCACAGCAAATAGGATTTGAACGTCATTGTAGATTTATAAACTGTTACATACAAACTAAATATATAGGTAATAATCATATTTTATCTAGGCATAACGAGATTTAGTAGCAGGATTAATTTTGTTTTGTTACTAAAATGTTTCGTTTCAATGATGTTGGCCTTGTTATTGACAGATCAGGCTCAGCAGGTTCTTCAAATACAGATAGTTCAATAGCTTGTTGAGGATGACTGTGGTTCTTCAATTTCTTGGAATTATTACATTGATTAAATATTTGTATGCAGCATGAACCTTTTGAATTTGGGCATATTAATTTTCGACCTCTGTAGAGTAGGTATAAAAAGAATAAAATAAAAAATGTGTAACTTATCGACATATAATGAACTCCGTACTTTTGAAAGTGAGTTGGATCTTCAATGTTGTTTAATTCTTGTTCTAAAGATTTTAGATGCATACTAGCTTGTAATATGGAATCTAAATTATTAACATTATTTAATTTTGTATATGGTAAACGTGAAAGCGACTTGTTAACTCTACTCCTCTCACAGCAGTCATCTTCAACGAGACTGAAATTGGAAAAAACACGTGAGCTTACATTTACGAACACATTCGACGATGGCACAAATTGTGAAGTTTTATAAAAGGCTTTGCAGTTTTTAGTTAAAGACAATATTCCTGTACCAAATGAAGTTTCGTCAAAGCTACTGCCATCGTTTTCACAAGATACGTGACATTTGCCTGGCTCGGATAGAACAAAAATATCCATCTATTATTATTAATTTTATGGAACACTTCGATAACGCCTTTAAACAACTTAATCTCGCAAGAGTTAGGTATCTTACTGGCTAATTCCGTAATAAGAATAGTTTCACAGATCGGATTCGCGATACTTGAATATACACTTTCTAATTCACATATGTAAAACTTTTCACTAATCACTTTGCACTTGTCTACGCTGTGGAACGGCGAATAGAACATATGATCTACTGTTATTGCAAGGTAAGTATGATTAGGAGCGATAAGTGCGAAGGTATTCGGTTGCGAAACTTCATAGGGAACAGGCATTGGATTGATATGATATAAGTTATATACTTGAGGTAGGACGAGTGGGATTTTAATTACTACAATTATTTTGTTATTATGAAAATAAGATATAAGTTTCGAATTAATATCAATAAGATCGTGAATATTTTGTTATGACAAAGATACAGGGAGTTCATAATACCTTGGCATATTATTCATATTTTGTTCAAGTTCGTTATACAGTTGATAAGGACTAAGTACAGTCTTCAGATAGGAGAAGAAAAGATTTGGTTTGTGCTAACTCTCAGACTAAACATGCTTTTGCTAATAGATTTTATTTATTTTTAGGACCCTATTTGTATAACCAGTTTAACAGAGTGCTAAAGATGTATAGTTTAAGTTATAATAGGTGTAATTTACTAGTACAGGAATATTTGGCAAAACTCAATTATGCAGACACGGAAAAGCTACTAGAAATTTTAAAATAAAATCTAATCTACCTACCCTAATTATAAGTCTCTTCCTTTACCTAATTAATAATAGTCTCTACTTTATGTACTTTAATATTATTCGTTAATTTATCTAAACATTACTGTATATTTTACATAATCTAGTTTTAAAATAATCTAGCCAGTATACCTTCTTTTCAATTTAGCTTATATTACATTTATTGTTGTCTTCTTTTTAAATGCTTGGTGTAAATTGATGGCCTGAAACACAGGTTTTTCATAAACCTAGATCAGGCAGGTCTACATTACAGTTAGAATTTAACTTTCCTCGATTGTAATTAACGTAAATCTTATTTTTACTTTACTTTACTTTTACTTGAATAAAAAATTTATTTTTATATTTATTTAGTCGGGTGTAGAACATTAATTTTACTAAACAGAATCGCGTTATTGATATCCTCGATGTCGAACGACAGGGAAATAATGATGCTTTCGATAGCATTAAGGAATGCGTTTATATTAGATTTAATATACAACTTATCGTTTGAATTAGTTAGTTGTTGAAAAGCTTGATCAATTATTTCAAGGTTTTTATTAAGCCGTTTTTCATATTCGACGTTGTAATAGTTGATTTGATTACGTGAATATTATCTCTCATTAGGCGTGTTAATTGTTTTTCATCCGTCTGTACTTGGTCTATAGCGTTTGAGAATCTGATGGCATCATCGGAGTCTAATGTGCCGAAGAATGTTTTCAAAAGAGATCCACCGGCATCAATCAAGCCGCGTTTGGACCGCTTAATGTTTGCGACGTTATTATTTATGATATAAGAAACTGACGAATATTTCTTGATGTTGTTATCGTGCTGGCTCTGCAGCGCTGATAACGCGTTTAAACAATCGACTGAAATCTTGGATGAACTATAACCTTTACAATAAGAGCTAATTCTGGTAAATTGAGATTCGACTACATCTGGATGCGATTGTATTTTACTAACATCTAAATACGTAACTACATTCCAATCGTCGTTGGTGAACTTAACGTTGATCATTTTATCAAAGTATAAACCGGAACTGCTTGTTATCGGCGTGACGACTTGATAACATGTACATTCCGCAGCAAGATGCCTGAAATAGACCAAGTTATTGCACCGTCAGACGCCAACTTAATTTCGTCATAGTGATGACGTACATGCTTACGATTTATGAGGACAGTCACGGTGTGATTCCCGTTGGCTTTAACGATTTTATATGGGCCTTTCCAAACTGGAGACAGAGCTTTGTTTTGCTTGTGGTGACACTTATGATACACTGAGTCACCGGCATTGTAGATGATAGATTTAACGTGAGCATCGTAATGACGTTTAGACCTCTCTTTAGAATGTTGAATGTTTTGTAGCGCTTTCTGCCTGCTATAATACAACCTATGAGTCAATACTCTGACATAATTCGTGTAGGTGTTATTTTCCAATGTGTCGACAGATTTGGGAATATATGGTTTAAAACCAAGTAATAATTCGAATGGAGAGTAGTTAGTAGTCGAATGCACGTTAGAATTGTATGAGAACATAGCTGTGTTTAAATACATATCCCATGTACATATGTGTGTTTTCATTGACAAAGGGTCTTAATTATTTCTTTAATGTTGAGTGGCTCCTTTCCAGAGCACCACAGGTTTGTGGATGATAAGGAGCTGCTAGAATATGTTTATGCTAGTATTTTACTACGTGGCTTGATTAACTCAAAAATTGGTATACATCGTCTTTGAATCAAATAAGGAAACATCCCAATATTTTTTTTTTGTTTTCTACGCCAGTGGGGTGGAAAGACGGGATACGGTTAATATGAAAAATCTTTCTTCTTTGGTTAATAAACTTGATACTGTATTAATACCATACTGCCAATATTTGCCAATATTTGCCTCATTAATTAATACAGATGGTCACTTTTAGTTTAAAAAAAATCCTCACAGAGGCTTCAGGGGGTGAAAAAGTTAATAGGTAAGAAAAAATATTAAACCGCTCGGACGGATTAACTCGAAACTCGGTACTATTACTTAAAAAAAAAAGTATCTGTTTTAAGGATTTTTCAAAAATCGTCTCTTACCGGGGTGGAAAAGGGTAATAAAGTTTAAGGGGTGAATTTTACTGCTTGCTTCCATTAACTCGGAAATGGGTATAAGTAATCTTTAAGTCATAAACTCAACTCAAACTATTTATTTCAACTAATGATCAATTACAGGCACTTTTGAATTGTCAAGGGTCAGTCAATCAAAAAGATGAAGCTAGTTGCCCATTCCAAAGCGTAGTAGGTACCTTTTGAAAAGAACGGGCAAGAAACTCCATGGACACTCTATTAAATCACAATAATATAGTTACAAAGTATTGGTTACATTCATGTTAAAAATTATACATGTGAGAACGATGCAGAATGTTAAAAGCGTCCGTAACGAAAGATAAAAAAAGCAATTAAAATATTAAATTATAAATCAAAATAAGCCATGGCAGCAAAGAGTTGACCAGTCCCTACTGACGGCGCCCGTTCACGAACATGACGCATATATTAGCACCATTCAGCTCAACCATTTTGAAGGGAGCTAAATGATCCAACACATGCGCCATCATCAGCGAGACATTAGAGTGAGCATGACATAGTCTCAGCCGCCAAGGCACATTTAAGTCAATGAAAGACGTACCCAGTAAATGGTAGTTTTATAGTATGTACATAGTACTCACATATGTGCTATGCAATTATACAATACTAGGAGATTGAATTTATATAATGCAAAAATAGTATTTTAAAATCTTCAGCAGCTCCTATGTAGGTAGGGTAGGCGTGTGTGAAGTATTTTCAAATGCTAATCAATTTATTTATGCGTCCTGTGGAGCAGCACCAGCGTTTAGCCAAACATTTTTGTCAGCGATGTAATCCGTGTCATGCTCCGCATCAGAACCACTTTGAATATATTATGTAAGAATTACAGGATAAAATGTAGATAACGTCTATATTTTTGTAGCTTATTATTAAAAATTATATATTGTTAGTTTCTTGGAAAATATCAATTCTAAGTGGTCATGCTACATAGCATACTCTCCAGCAGAGCCACTTTGGGATCCGTAACGCTGCTCTGGATCTTCTTACTTCATACTTGAGTAAGAGGATTCAGAGCGTTGATGTTAATGGAAAAAGATTTCCCGGATCTTTAGTAACAATGGGAGTCCCACAGGGCTCAATTCTTGGTCCTTTCCTGTTTCTTATTTATATTAATGGCTTGCCGTACCTCATAAAGAATAATCATGATATAGTGTTGTTTGCAGATGACACTTCTCTTTTGTTTAAACTTAAACGTCAGCAGCAGGTTACTGACGATGTAAATAGCGCGATCTCTAAAGTAGTCCACTGGTTCAATGTTAATAATTTACTTCTAAACGAGAAAAAAACCGCCGGGTTACAAAGTGTACACCAAATAAACACACGCGTAGTAATTCACAACATGGCAGCGAATAAGTGGCGTCGCGCGGCTTGATACCTTCCCCCCATCCCGTTCTTGTCATGCACAACCTTCCGATCGAGCAAACGATCAGCGCCAGCGGTACTCTGCGACTTCTAACGGTTTTCTTGAAAAAGCGGTAACATAGTAGTACTGTATTTATCTTGTTCATAAGGGACAAAATCCAATTAATTATTTAAAAACAAACTAAACCGTTATGATAACAACATAAAAAATGCCCACAAATTAAATAAACTTACCAATTTTTTGAAACAGGGCTGCACTGCAGGAGGCATACATATTTTGATTAGGTTGTCCGCGGACACTTTGCAATACTATGGAAAACCACTATGTTACCATAAAACTCCACTTTGTTACAATACATATCTTAAAATAGGTAAACTATTAAAATGTAAATGCTAATTGAAGTTAAGCAAAAAATGCGGCAGTTTCACATATTGCGCAAGTTTTTTTTATTATATTAGTAAAATGGCAGACCCAGATTTTTTGTCCCGGGGGACACACTAAAAAGTAGAATGACCCTTTATTGTAACATTTTAAACAGTACCCCATGAAGGAAGAGTCTACTTTAGCCAGTCTGAAACCTGGTTGAACTAATTGGTCCCTATTTCTAGTTCTATAGGCGTGTCTGTCACCTCTTTCACTGAAAAGATTTAAATTTTTCCTTACGTACATGATATTTTCATAGATATATTGACAAGATACCGTCACGATATTAATATCTTTAAACATACAATGGGAACGTATCAAACGCTTTTTTTAAAACCAATCCTGTCGTAGTAAAAGGGGACGACAAGGTTTATTTAAAAAATCTTATTCATTTGATCTGTAAACTTTAAAATTAACCCGAAATTAATAAATAAATGATAAAGACCGTAAACATACATCTTCGAAATTTTTAGAGTAAAGTACACGCGGACAAAGTTCTGTAATAAATAATATTATAAATTCTGTCTGTATGTTACATTTTCACGCCTAAACCACTGAACAGATTTCGATAAATTGCCTGCCAGCAGATGCCAAAGAGATAGATGGCATCCTGGGGAAGGACATACTTGTTATCCTTCCTTCCTTCTAACTAGGCTTTCAATATGTTTTTGAAAAGAGAGTGTGTCGTCCATTTTTACGCCCAGGTATTTTATGTTGCTGGTTTTGTGGATAAAAGGACAATTACACATGGTGATTGTACGGTTTCCACATTGATGGACATACAGATGAGGGTTAGTAATGTTAAGTAGAGGTTTGCGCATGGAGAAGTGAATATATTTTGTCTTGTCGGCATTTAATGTTAGTAAATTGCTTTGAAGCCAATTAGTCACAGTATTAAAACCTAGTTGAGCGATTTCGAACAGTTGGCTACTGGTTTAAGCGCTAAATATTAACGCCGTGTCGTCGGCATATGATATTATTTCACCGTCTTTAATATTTAGATTACACAAATCGTTTAAGGAAGGAAGGAAGAGGGTAGGGCCCAGAATTTTTTCACTGTGGAACACCAAAACCAGTATTTTTACAGTGGTCATCGCTCGTAATATTATCTATTCTTACGCATTGGTACCGGTGGTCTGAATAGTCAGTAATAAGTTTCAGCGGCGTTCCCCTTATTCCTATGATCTCTAATTTATTCAGAAGGACAGAAACAGACACCGTGTCGAATGACTTGGTTAAATCGAGAAAGATTCCCTAGGGTCTGGTTTCCTTTGCCGAGTTCTTCTGAAATATAACCAGTCCAGACTATGCACCGCATCGACTGTCGACAGGATAAGATGTTGTTTTTTTCTAGGTAATTAACTAGTCTACTGTTTATAATTTTCTCTAGTATTTTTGAAATTGAGGGGAGTAAGGATATTGGCCTATAATTATTAACTGCGTCTTTACTTCCAGATTAAAAAGTAGGGATAACAACTGTCTTTTTTAGACAACTAGGGAAAATTCCTTCGGAAAGACAGATTCGAAATATATGCGTTAAGGGAGGTGCCAAAATATGCTTAAAGAGTTTAAGGATCTTATTGCTTATACTATCACATCCAACTGCACAGTCGTCTTTTAACCCAAAAATTAATCGGGGTATTTAATCTTCATCAGTACCCAACATAGCAAAAGATTTCGAGTTACAGCTATTGCTTGATTTTTGGAAAGATTTCTTGGCTTGGTTGGTCGCAGTATTTCGGAATTCGTTCGGCAAGAGTTTTCCCAATATTTACAAAAAAGTTATTTACATTGTTAGCTGTTATGAGTGGTGAAAGATTAGCCAGCAATAAACTCGAATTTGATTCACGCTGTTTAGACATATTAGTGACGTTTTTAATATATTTCCAAAGTGGCTTGGTATTTTTACCTGCTTTATTTAATTCAGTTTTATCGTAATTATTTTTTCTTTAGGAGATCGATGCAGAAATTCCTGTATCTTTTATAGGTGGTTTCAGTTATTAGATTATATCTTTCAGTTTTCTGATGAAGTTTATCTGTGTCTTATATACCGAATTAAGTAATCCATGGTTTAATATTATAAAATTTCTTATTTACTGTTGAAACTGTCGTGTTACGTGATATTGCATGTTGAACATGTTTTATTAAGTACGACAAAGCCAAATTAGCGTCAGCAGTATTGTAAACTAGGCTAAAATCAATGTTGCACATATCACATTCAAGTTTGTGTGTTTAATTTGCTAATAGTCTTGAGGACGATTTAGCTGAGGCAGCGTTAAATTTACATTGAGTAAGACTGCATGATGGTCAGTAATTGTTGAGTTAGTAACAAGCGTGATATATGGTAGGCTGGTTTTAATCATCATTATGATCGAGGCAGGAAACGCTCTGATAAGTAGGCAATGTGTGAACGGGGAAAAAACCATGATATAAGCAGATATTAAAGTAATCTTGGGTCCCTGCAACGCAGTTTTCGGAGCCAATATTTATATTTAGTTAGTATAACATTCTTAAATGGGCTTAGTGCTTGAAAAATCTGATTTAAGGAATTGTTAAAAGGATCTAAGTTTATAGAGGAAGGCGAACTATACATAGCGATTATCGCTATGGTTGTACCAATTTTGATGACTAAACAATTACTCATACAATCTTGTGGAGTATGTTCCTCGACTGTGACCTTTAAAGATTCCTTAGCCAAGACACACCATCATTTCGATTTTGGTTTATTGTGGTATGTAATAAGTTGTATTGCTAGGAGGCGTGGCGATTAGATAGCCAGCACTCGGTAAGTAGGTACCATTATATCACAATCAAAGTTAAGTCTATGAAGAAAAACATTAAAGCTATCTATGTTCTTATAAATACTACGAATGTTTTGGGTCAGTACGGTTAGCGAATTTGTAGAGTCGGAAAGATATTGTCTGCAGTCCTCAACGTAACATGTCTTTGAGATAGTTAAAAATGTGTTATCTATATCGGTAATCAAGTTATCATCCATATTAAACTTAAAATTACAACAGAAAATTAAGTCTAAAAAATAAACTAGTATGTGGCGCTCTTAGGCGCCTTCATAATATATCGAATTAATGTACCTGTATTCGGCAGCTTTTTTAGCAGGGCAATCTGTATCTTCCGTCTTGTGGTTGGCTTGTTATTTAAAGCGCACAAACATTTTCTTTGTGCAGTCTTGGATTGTGTGCCCTTCTTCATCGCAATGACCACATGTGAGGGCAGCAAGTTTGCATGTTTTGGCTGCATGACCATACTGCTGGCACTTGTAACATCTAGTGACTTTATTTTGTTTGACATGTCATACACGAACGGCTATTATCGTTGATTTTGTTTAATTTTACCAAAACTGTATCTAATATAAGCTAGTAACATGTGGAAACGTAATGGATTGTACATTTACTTATAGCATACGGAGTATCTAGATACAATATACAATGTACGATGGTTTATTTTCCCAAATAAAATAAAATTACATTTGCGCCGCTTGAGGGTTTCAGCAGCCGCAGCCACGGCGCCAGCACAGCCGGTCGTGCTTGGAATTTGGGATGCGCAAGGTTGTCGACACTTTGTAGTTTGTTTTTGATTTAGGGGGTAATCGAAATGGATACACTACAATAAATTAATAACAGCACGAAGCGCTGTTCTAGCAATTATAACTTGATACTAGTCAGTCATTCCTATTATTTTTCAGGTATTTATGATAGGGTAGTGACTAGAGATCCTGAAGAATTTAAAGAAGCATTGAAACACATTGAGGCAAAAAACGAGGCGAAGATATCAGAGCTGGATTGTTGGGAGCCATCAATGAAAGGATTACTCCAAGCACTAAACAAAAGTAAAAACGACTCTTACATCTTCGTATTCACTGATGCCTCGGCTAAGGATTACATGGACAGTCGTTATGTGATTGAAATTTGCCAAAAGAAACAAACTCAGGTAAACTGGGCTGACCGTCCACAGCTCAGAGAGCGTCTGGCGAACATTTTATTAGCGCCACTCGTGGATGATTAACTTAACACGCTCTTTATTTACAGATAGTGTTCGTGCTCACCGGCAGACTTTGTAAAAAAAACAACCGATATACAAAGTCTGCCGATGTACCTGAGGCACGCGATGTTTACTTCGACATAGCAGTCGCATGCTCTGGGGTTACGATCATTGTACATAAGGAAGAAGTAGAAAAGGTGAATAGTTCGTATACTGAGAATATTAATAATAAATTGTGAAGAAACTGTTCGAAATCGATTATCTTGGTCAATTTCTTATTTTAGGTGTTCAGACCGATAAAAGAAATAATAAAAGGCAACAAGACTGTCATTACAACGGCGATAGTACCAGCCCGCGTTTCCAAAAATATTACGGTAAGTACCTAGCTATCTTTTTCGTGAAGTGTAACATAATGTACATACTCTCAGTTATCTTCATTCATTCCTCCAGGTCAGAACAAGCATTCTGTTACCGTTAGGCGCTGATCTGATTATTCCTCATGACACGTTTTATCCACAATCAGTACACAGACACAGCTCCAACTTTAACATGAGACTACGACGATTTAGTGACATCCAAGGGTTGGTAATTTCGCCCACATTGATGGATATCATTTTTCCTACAAACACTATACTTCTAATACAAAATAACTATAGATTTTATTGTATTTTATTAATAATATATTTTATTATGACAGCTTTGACAACGACGATTAATACGTCGCCATGGCAACGGTCCTTTCAAATTCCTACCGGCCTGTATCTTTTTAGCTGAATATACATGCAAACTCATGCATAACTATCACTGGCCACGTTCATATCTCAAATTCATATTTTCTACATGATGTTATTCTACGAATTGACTTAATAGATCCACGCAATGCAATTTCGATTTGAGAAAACTCATTATGTGTTTTTTTTTTAAATTTCCCAGAATTCATCACTAAATATAACTTTTCTGTAAAGTCTCGAATTTAATGGCCGTCATTGCTATTCCTGATCAACTATTACCTATTCCTGATTGCTATTGCTGACAAATCTTTCGATGTCGATGAGCTTATCACTGATTAATTGTCGCTTAGTTCACGTGTGTTTAAACTACTGTATACGTACAGTAGGGGCTCATTCATCCAGTACCACCTTAAGGACTGTATTGCTGTGAACGCGCGGTAAAGGCCGTACCTACGTCTGTGTGCATAAAGTGATGTACTCGTATCAACATAGAACGCTCACCTCATAATTCGCACACTGGCTGGCGTCGAACGAAACAAAAAACATTCCGTCGCTTTTGCACACAGGCTACGTAATTACGTATGACCTTGATTGGTTCATACCATTGCTAAAATTGAAATTAATTCCTCAAGTACCGATAGCTGGTAGTCTTACGTATTGGATAATTGAACGCATAGGTCTAGGTTCCAATCTCGAGTTGGGATTTTTATTTTTCTTTTCCAAAAATAATCTTTATCGGTTATTTTGTTATTCATTTTTTATAGATTAATAAACAAGAATAATAATGTAATAATTATTTTATTTTCATTATTATATTGCTATTATAATACGGGGTTAAAATAAAAATATTTTCTATGTGGTTTCAAAATGTTTATTCGTTAGAATTTTATAAACTAAAAAAATAAATAAGTAAATAAACTTCTAGTCAAAACAGTTTATTTTTTCATAAAGAACAATTTATTGAAGTAAAGCAGATAATCAGTGAACTACAACCCTTAGACTTAAAATATTATATCTTAGTAATATAATAATATTGTGCTTTAACTACTAATGTGTGTGGGTACTCTAAGAAATCACAACTAGCAAATCTACTCACGTAAATAAAAAAAGTGTGAACTCATTGTTACAATACAATTAAATTACTCACTAGTACTACTTTTTGTTTACTGCGAGATAAAGTGAACGATTTTAACTTTAGTTGCCTATCTCAAACGTCAAAGTTAACAAATCGTATTTATTAGGACTTATTGCGGTTATAGCTTAGGTATTCATTTTCATTATGAAAAGAAGATTGAAACTAAACCTCAAAATAATCCTTATTACGAATATGATACAATATTATTTTAATATTACTAAAACCAATTTGTAATTTATAACTTAATACTTTGTTTATATAACCTCCATTATTATCAATGCTATCAAGTAAACGTTGGCGCATGAATCCAACAATATTGAAACATATATCTGTTCCTCTTAAATGTTCCCAATTAAAATGTAAACGTTCTTGTTTATGTTTTTCAATCAAATATGGGCGAAACACACTTTGCACGGCGAACGATTCGTAGATATGTGTCGAATAATTCGGCAAAATATCTCGTTGGTATGACCCCACTTGTTTCATTGTTCACTGACTAGGTGGGGCCATTTTGACCCTCCGACTCACAATAGGTATTTCTCTAAAACAAAAAAAGAGTACTGTTAGGCTACTAGCAAAATACGAATATTACCAATTTGAAACAAAATTGTTTTGAAAATAGAAATGTTACATATTATGTTATTATTATACTTAATATGTAACATTATAACATAATATGTAACATTTCTATTTTCAAAACAATTTTGTTTCAAATTGGTAATATTCGTATTAGAAAAATTATGAATATAGAATATAACATTATGTTATTATTATACTTAATATTATATTCTATAATCATAATTTTTCTTCTATTTAGGCTTTATGATAAATATAAAACGTTTAAAAAACCGCTAAAAGGATCAGCTATATATTTATACTTTAATTAGAAAAAAAATAAATCGATAAAGTAATTAAATCATAATACTCACACTCAGTCCGGTTTCAACAAATATCTGTCATATTAATATTAAGTCCACTTTTACGCAGCGCGATAATATCTGCTTTCATCTCAATATTTAAATTTCCTTGCATTTCAAAATGAACTACAACACCGCTTATAGGTTAAACACACGTCACTAATCTACAATAACAACCAACCAAAAACAAATAACGTTCTATTTAGTCGCGGTGAATGAGTCGTAAGTTAACTGCATCTGTCTACCTTATAATTTATTTAATTAGATTTCTGTGGGTATAATCATAAAGTTTAACGCATTATGTGAACAAGGCGAATATGATACGGAACTATATTCAATAGTGTGATTATTCGAGTAGGTAATTATAAAAACATTTTAAAAAATTATCACCGCCCTATGATAACCGCTAGGCTATCATGCCATATAACCAAATGGTTGAATTTATGAACTACAAAAAGTTGCAAACGAATGTGAGAGTGTGTGTCAGTCAGTCAGTCAGTCAGGACTTTGAATTTTATATATATATAGGTAGGTATGTTACGGCAAGTGTGATTACTTGAAAATTATTAATAATTCTCGATCATTATTCATAATTACCGAAAGTCGAGGTAAAAGAAAGAAATTAATCACATTTATCAGTGATTATTAATAACGTAACCTTAGTACCGATAAATGTAATAATTTTCAAAAATAACGTACCCTAAGCTTCTTTCGGTTCGATCGAGCAACAGAGGTGAGGTAAATATAATACTAAAAATTAAAATGAAAAAAGATAAAGTGGAACCAACGACACCGACTTCCGAAATTAAAGTACTTTGTAGTTTTTTTTTTTGTCGGTTGTTTTTTTCTGTAAAAACGTTTTTCTTTTATCTGTTCTATATATTTATTCACAACTAGCTTCTGCCCGCGGCTTCGCCCGCGTGGATGTCGGAAATTATCCCACGGGAACGTGCTAACAGGATAAAATGTATGTGCACCAGGATGCCATCTATCTCGCGGGCCCTTTGTGGCTAATTACAATAGAAAACCAATTGTGTCTCATTAATGGTGATTAAGAGGTTATATGATATCTTTACCTAAGTACCTACCTAATTAAAAAAATAAATAAACCCAATAACAGAAAATAAAATACCTACCAACCTAAATAAACCTATTTATGACGATAACTAATCTAAACTCAATCATCATCTGCCTAGCCTTTTCCCAACTATGTTCAGGGCCGGCTTCCAGTCTAACCGGATGCAGCTGATTACCAGTATTTTACATGGAGCGACTGCCTATCTGACCTCCACAACCCAGTTATTGCGTAATACGATACCCTTGGTACGACTGGTTGTCAGACTTTCGGGCTTCTGACTACCCGTAACGACTGTCAAAGATCCACGAATGACAGCCGGGACCAACGGCTTAACGTGCTTTCCGAGGCACGGAGTTGTCTCGATATGTAAAGATGGTCACCCATCCACAGACCGACCGCGGCAAGCGTAGCTTAACCTGACCGATCGACCTGTGCGGCTGTTATTATTTAGCCACGGGCCCCTCAATCTAAACTCAATAAATAAGCAAAATCTCTAAAAACTAATATCTATACGAATGACTATCCTACCTAACAGTATTATAAAATAACCTACGGTCACTACGTACACTATCAAATATACTACCTATACTTTAAAATTAAAATCTATACCTACGACTTATACAAAAATAAACCTAAATAACTCTAAAAAGTAAAAGGAATAAAAATGAACTCCACTGCGTGTGACCTAACCTACGACAAACTCATTATTTGCGGTTGGTACAGTAATCGGATCTAGGGATCGAACCGCAAAATGAAGTTTGTTTTTTATTGTATATACTTTTCCGGGATAAAAAGTATCCAGTGTGGTGCCCAGGATATTAAAGAATAAGTATACCAAGTTTCATCGTAATCGAACCGGTAGTTTTTGCGTGATGCCTGAACAAACAGACAGACAGACAGACAGACAGACAGACAAAAATTTTTTTAATCACATTTTTGGGTTCGGTGTCGGTCTAGTAACACCCCCTGCCATTTATTTTTTTGATATTTTCAATGACAGAATTTTCACTTCTACAGATTTATTATAAGTATAGAATAGAAGACACAACAATTACAATTTACAAGCTAACAACAAGACAAGTGTAGTTTTTATACAAGTATGTAATAAATGAAGCCGGTTAAAAATTAAAGAAAAAGGCAGGAGCTCATTGGGCATCAAAAAATTCGTCCGCATCTCCGACAATGGAATAAGTGCTCAAAAGGCTGGCAGTATTACCACGTTTGATGGCAATGCTGATTCTTTGGGCTAAAAATAGGCCAGACCTCTGGTGACGTGAAGAGTTAACCAACCGCTTGGCCATGTCCCGAAATATTCAATGCGCACTCGGACCTCAAGGCCCTTGTGTTTCATTTCAACTCCAACCGGCTCAAATATATCGGTGTCAATAAGGTTGTCAATTTACGCCGCTTGAGGTTTTCTGCTCCTGCAGCAGCCGCCTTAGCACAGTCCACCGTGCTAGAAAGATGGGATGGCGCGAGGGTGTCGACCCAGGTTGCATCCCACACCAAAGCCCTACCCAACTTCCAAGGCATTATGGTCATTCCATTTGGCCTTTTTCCATCGTCACGTGCCAATCTGGTCTTGTTAGATTTAAGCAAAACCAAAGAATAAAAGATTTTGCATGTAAGCTTCTTTTAGTTATGTATTTGTAAGTTCTGTGGTATTATAAATAAATACCTACTGGACAAATAACTTCGAGTCTCATTTTATTTTATCACTTTTATCGACGAGAGTAGTGAATTATTAATAACAACTGCTAAAAGTGATGAATTTCAATTTTATATTCACATTTAATAAATCATGAGGTAATTATTAATAATGATCAGTGATAGGAATAGGTAGTGCCTATTTGCCTAAACTTCGAAGAACAGAGACAAAAAACGGAGACTTCCTTAGGACTAAATTTTTTCTGGGACATCTGTCCCGAAATTAGGGACAACACTTTTAATAAACATGTAGTTTTTATATTTTCCAAAACTACAATAAACCACTGCCACTTTAAATCAATCACCAATCAATCAATCGCAAATTGAAATTTCTGGGCTAGGCAAATAGTTAAACGTTAGCGATCCAAGTCATTTGCCTAGCTGTTTGCTTGAATGGCTCAATATCGGCGCAGTATAGTTGAAAAGCTAGGTAGTTAACTAAATGTCTAATTAAGCTAGTTGGCATCAATGGTGTCTGCTTGTCGCACCTCCGGTTTGCAGATGATCAAATTTTATTCGCAGCGATGTAACCCCCTTCTTATAATATGCTTGGCTGCTGCAGTGTGCGTTTTAAATGAAAAAGGGAGCTGACATTTCGACATGTTATTAAGTATTTTTACTATTTTATTTACAGTTTGCAACAGATGACCACACTGACTATGTTATCGTGTCTGCGTCCGGCAAGGATGTTACATTGAAAATAGACGACTCCTCACTTTCTGTAGAAGAAATAATGTCGACTGATAATTCAAAAGTAAGTTTTACGAGTATAAGGGAACGATTGTGGAATCGTTCCCTTGCCATCGCCCTTGCTCGTCGCCTGTGCACACCACAGGCGACGAGCAAGGGCGATGGCGAGGCGACTGCAGACAGCAGCGGCAGTGCCGCCCAACCGTTGACCGCAGTGACGTTTCTAGTTTTTAACCGACTTCTAAAAAAGGAGGAGGTTCTCAATTCGGATGTTTGTATTTTTTTTTTTTATGTTTTTTATGAAAGGGTATACTTCCCAAATGGTCCCATAGAAATTTCATCAAAAACGGTTCAGTAGTTTGGTTTTTAAACCAAAATTACAGGTAAAAATTACAACTTAAATTTTTCACTTTGTAGTGTCGTTTTTGGAAGTCGGTTGTATTTTTTTGCAAAAAAAGTTTTTATTTTTCATTTTTAAGTTGTAATTTTTACCTGTAATTTTTTATGTAACTATTTCTATGAAAATACGTTCATACATGGCAATAGTGCCGCTGAAAATATTTTCATTAAAACACATCAATTTTATTCCACGAATAAGAGTTATCTGTCGATTGAAAAATCAGCCCTTAGACTTATAGAATTATTTAGAGCGCAAAAAGGATCGTGTGGCATCTGAATTACATTGGCAAAGGGCGTTGTTGGTAAACATTAGGGAAATTGTCAAAGAAATTCTATTGACATAACAAGATGGCGGTGTTGGTTCCAATTTTGACCACGCGCCAAAAGAACCTTGTAAAGAATTAGTATGAATTATTATAGTACACACATTATAGTACATACATTTCCAGTTTAAACTGATTTCGCATTATGTAGGTTTTTCGTACAATCAGAAGTCAGCTTATACTGGTTATGTATAGGTTGATGTTTAACCGTTCTAAGTAGGTAGCCTGAAGGCCAATTCTCGTAATTAAAAACTTTCAAAATCTAGTCGCAATCTCATCTCAGCGACAACCAATGTCAAATACTTGTCAAAAATGTTGGGTAATTAGAGGTAATTTTGGCAGATTGAGACTGAGGTCAGACTGTGAACGTTCTTAAAATTACGAGAATTACCCCTCTGATCTAGATTGAAATCTGCTGTCAAATCCCACATTTGATTGTGTGATCAGCACAGTGGATTAGCATGAGATGTGACAAATTACTTGAAACTAAATAGGAGAGGCCCATGTCCAGCAGTGGACATGGGCCTCTCCTATTACATACATGGCTGATGATGATGATGATGATTTTGATAAATTACTACACAATTAATAACTTGAGCTCTTTGTGAAAAATTTTATATTCAATTGTCTCTTATAGCTAGTTTGAGATTGTACTTAATGCATTTACAAATTATAGGTACTAAAATTAAGTAACACTAAGCCTGGCAATTACGTGGCTACTGTAAAGGGTAAAACAAAGACGTCTGTCATAATCGTCGGCAGGACTGATTTCTTCTTCACTCATGGCTTCTCTGGGTTAAAACCCAAGTCGTTGAGCGATACGTCGCGGGAACTAAAATCTGGTGAGTTTTTAAATAAACCTACCTATCCATTTAAAATATTTTATGAACAACATGTTTAAATTACTGAGAGGAATAGATCCCCGTCAAGTCTCCGGACGCCAACATCACAAAACTTCTATACATACATTTTTAGATGCGAAGGTCTACCTGTCCGTATCCGTCACTGATGACAATCACTCAGTAAGAATAGACGCGGCGAAGATTTTAGACATGGATGAAAAACCAATTATAGAAAAACTGCCTCTAACAGAGATGTCCAAAGATTTTTACGTAACGGATTGGTTTGTTGCACCATCGCAAAGATTCAAAGTAGCCGTAAGTATAATTTATATTTTGTGATAGGCCATAAGCTCTAAGAAATCATACAGTACAGTACAGTACCCGCACTATTAACGCATTATTTTATGAAAAAAACCGTTCCATGAATTAAATAGTTTTCATTAATAGGCATAGCGACACTATCCACTTCACGACCGTATTTGTTTTGGGTGTTCCGTTATCGAGCAATTTTTTAACAAATCAGACAAATACAGAACATACTCGCGAAAAAATGTAAATGGATAATGTTATTTATAACAAACAAAGAAAAACCCAAACCAAAGGAAACCGGCATGTCCTAGAACCAGAAATTCGAAGACATGTGGCATTTATCAACTCGCACTGGAACAGCTTGGTGGATTACGGCCCACTTCTTTTCACGGGAGGAGGCCTGTGTCCCAGCAGTGGGAAGGTTATTGGCTGACTATGCTACGCTAATCAAAAACCAATAGTTAGCCAATCCTTCAAAGAATTGTATCGGTCCATCTATCAAACACCCTGTATAAATTATCAGTATCTTATCTAAAGCTACTCATAATTGGGCAACTAACATTAGTTTCGTGATTCTTGGCAATTACTGTAGTTCGTAATGTAGTAAAGTTCTCTACTGCTGGCTCAAAGGCATCTCCCCGTGAGATGGAGGGAGTCGTAATTCATCACGCGGGCCCGGAGTAGGTTGGTTTTCCGGTGGCGATTTCTGAAGAATCTTAGAATTGCTCGGTGTTACTAAGAATCGCTCATTAAGCCTGTGTAAATGCACCAGTACGAAGATCTATTTTAATTTGTTTTAGGTAGAGGGAATCGTTAAAGCCACTAACAAACCTATAATCAGGATTGCTAAAATCCCTGTCACGCCACCGCCGCCGCCGCCAAAAAGTAAGTTCAGATTGATCACATACAAAATACTTAAGTACAGGTCTTATTCTAAATTTCTCATACTATCAAGGAAACTAATTATATCGCATCGGATTCTTAAATTTAGTATCTCAAATAGCAGAGTACCTACTTACTCGTACCACTGTCTCCTATCTATCAGTATCAGTCCAAACAAAAAACACTGTCTGGAAGCAGTCTCTGCAAGAATCTTTTAGAGTTACGTAACTGATAGTGGTTGCACATTGGTCAACCTTTTCGAATCAAAGAATTGATCTACCCAATGGTAGATCAATCGCACTCGATTTAAGTTATTATTTGTTCGATGGAGTCAAAAACCTAATTCTTTGTGATTTTTTTTTTTTGAAGTTGCTCCTAAGATACAAGGAGTAGATGTCATGAGAGTCATCAAGGGTAATACCGCTGTCATTGAATGCAAGTAAGTAGCACTCACTCAATATTTTTAAGCCTCATTTAAATATTATTTATAATTTTTTTTTCGCTTTTAGCGATATAACCGCCCATTGTGTAACCCTATGCAAAATTTCTATTTCTATTCCTGTAATTTGTATGGTGTTTATAATAAAGAGCATTTTATGTAAACATCGTGGGAAACCGGCATTTCCTAGAACCAAAAATTCGAAGACATGTGAAATCTACCAACCTGCACTGGGCCCGCGTGGTAGATTATAGCCCACTCCCTCTCAAAGAGAGGTGGCCTGTGTCCCAGCAGTGGGAAAAATAAAGACTGATTATGATGATGTCGCCTCGGTCTTGTCATCATCGAGCAATCTACGGTAACTCCAACATTGTCTAAAACTGTCAAGAACTGCGCAGTTTTAGTTGCTTACGTAAGCGCAACATCATTCTCCCGCCCTTATCCCAATTTATTTGAGTGTCAGGTGCAATATGTATTGTTGCGCGCCACAATTAATGCCTGGTACATGGTGACATTAGTTACCACTAGCGCCATCTAGTATAAAGTAGTAGAACTAAGAGATCTTTCTAGAAATTTCGATACTAGAACTATCGACATCTGGTCAAATGGGGCCGGTATGTACTCGAACATTCTAGATGTTTCTACAATAGAAGGTTCTGGAACTATCTACGGCACTATATAAGGCCGGGACTAGCCGTGACCAGTCAGACTTGGGTCAGCAATACCTGCGGATACATCGAAAGCGACTTAAGAGCGACTGTGTTTTATAATTAGTGTGTTTGAGTTGTTATTTATTAGTGTTGTTTAATTAAAGTGTAACTTTATCGGCAGTTTTTATTGTCACGACCCCGAAGCTAGTAACAGTACTGTTCTTCTCTACTTTTCTGTTAGTCGTTATCTTCCTAGTTCTAGTCATATCATCTTTCTCACAGTCCATCCATCGTTTCTGTCTTCCTGTACCTTAGTAGCCATCCACATTCATACTAAAAATTTTCTTCATGACATTTTCCTGATAACCCCACATCACATGTCATGGTCATACCATGACAACTGTGTCCTGCACAACTTTTCAGACACCGGTGCCACTTTCAGATTTTCTCTTAAGCGCAACGTTAGCCTGTGCAGAAATAATTGCCGGAGCTCCATCACACTCGAAGCCAAGAATACGAAGCAATTGTTGTGAGAGATACCGCCTCAGAATTATTGACATGGAGCAACGAGATTATTTACAGTAGTAGTGTAGTGAAATATATCCAATATATATAATATATATACTGCGAACTGTTAAAACATCGAGATTTCTGGGGTACTGATTTCTAAATCTAATTATGAAAGTTTTCGGAATCAATGGTCTAAATATTAATGAAAACAAACTAAAATAGTTTTAAAGACATAAGCGGTAGGTGACACAGACAGAAACGAAGAGCGATTTTGTTTTATATTATGTGTACAGATTTTACCTACATATATCTAATATCACCTACATAAAAGGTTACAAACTCCCTACGGTTTTTATTAGTACCAATTTTCGAGTTAATCGACGCAGTCAGTAAAATCTTTTTTATGTAGATAGATATAGATCACATATTGAGAAATAAAGCCAATGTCACATAGTATGAAACATTGGAATAAAGTTATGGAAAGGCGACTAACAGATAAGAGAGAGATTGCACTGACCCAATTCGATTATATTCGTGGACGGGGTTCGGCGGATGTCATTCTTGCTAGCCTCTGTATCCGCCAGCAGGCTGTGCGGATACAGAGGTATGTATAAAACTAGTACATGGTATTCGTTGACCTCAAAAAGACATAAAACCAGGCCTTTGTGGTGCCAGCCGCCCCTTCACGTCCCTTCAAGTAAAAGGGGAAAATCTGCTAGGCCGGGAAAAAGGCGGATGAGAAAACATTGTATGAACACATCCATCTCAATATTCTCATGTCCACGAGGAGAATATTGAGATGGATGTGTGGAGTGATCAGACTGGATAAAGTAAGAAACGAGAATGCCCAAAAAACCCCGTGTTGGTTTAAAAAAAAAACATATGCTCATTTATTTATGCACATTTTATTCAATGACATTGAATGCGTACCGTACTATAAAGCAAATTTAGAGCATGTTATTACGGAAAGGAATGCACATACGTGCGCGTTGGCGAGCGATTTGAAACGTCGTAGCACGCTCTTTTTTTCGTAGGAACGGTCACACTTAGGTAAATACCGCTAGCTTCAACAGGTTGCCAACTTGGTTCATGGTTTTAACTCAGCGATGAATTTTATTTTACCACTTTTTCGGCGTCATTAACGTGTATACTCATGCTCAATTACAACTTTCTAGTACCAGTAGTTTTTAAACTAAAACGGGGACAGACAGACAGACGAAATGGCGAAACTATAAGAGTTCCTTGTTGACTATACGGAACCCTAAAAACGTATTGCGCCGACGACAGGAAGAAGAAAGTATAGTAGATACATGCAATACATTTATGTAGATTTAGGTACTTTAAAAAGAATTCCCAACTTTAAATAGTCTTTTTGTGAACCCAAATTTCAATCACAATAATTTTTTATCATTTTACTTAAATCCTTGCAGAGTTGTGAGTGGTTTTCCAACACCAAATATAACATGGCGGTTTTGGGGCGAATCGGGTTCAAACTATACAGAATTAGCCGGTTCTGAAAGTGTGCTGCGTATAACGAACGTAAACAACAAATACGAGGGAATGTATACCTGTGTGGCGGACAACGGAGTAGGCAAAGATGAGCACGTTACGACGTTATTTGTTCAAGGTAAAATCAACGTCGTATAGTACATAAGTATTATTTTAAAACACTACTTCAACTTCTCTGGGCTACACAAAAATTTTTTTTTTTTTTTTTGTTGCAGAGATGCCAAAAATTGTATCAAGTGATTCTAACCTCTATAACGGCACCGAGGGAGACGCTTTTCTGAGGATTCCTTGTGTCGCAACCGGTCTTCCCAAGCCAAACATCACTTGGAACTTGAACGACGTTGTCATTAATCCAAGTAAGATACCTGCTTACACTAACATATCATCCTACTGAGCCACATCTTTGAGTGAACTTAAAAAGTACCAAACCAGTAGTGGTAGTTATGTCAGTCTGCTTCATTATACGCCCTGCAGCTAATATCTCACCAAACGCGGTGAACAAAGCATAGACCTTATTATAATAGAATTGTGTTTTCGGTTCTATGCTATTTCAGGCGCGAAGTATTTCATAGAGAACGGAACGCTCATAATAACAGATCCGAAAGTAAGCGACACTAACTCATACACGTGCGAGGCGAAGAACGACGTCGGCGCAGTCAACGTGACGTTCAGAACGAGGATCACTCGTGAGTACTTACGGTTATCATCTACTTAGATGAATACAAACAAAACTGAAAGATATCTAGGTGTATCACAAACTTGCAACTTATGACATTTGGCATGTACTTAATTATTTACAGAGGCCCCACAATTATCAGGAGTTACTGATAAGAAAGTGAGAATAGGTACTACAGCTACTATAGAGTGCAAGTAAGTGTTTTAATACTTGGATAAAAATAGTCGTTTCTGAAAAATGCACCAATTCACTACGAATGGATATCAATAAAAATCGACAACTAAAAAATCTTTTTGCGAAAATCAATGGTTCCCATACATGTTATTCTTCTACGTGGTATCGATGATTCCGTTGATTGGTTTTAAATAAAATTTAAGCCAATTTATTTATTTTATATTTTTTTGTGTGAGCGAGTTTTTTTTTGTTTTTTTTTTTTAACTACATGCACTGGGCCGCAAATCAAATGGGTCGGTTATAAAAAATGCGATAACTTTTAAAATCCGTGAGCAATGCTTTTAAAATAAAAACTAAATTAAAGTTCATAATTTAATTACATAACCGCCCACTGTGTTACCCTATGCAAAATGTCTATGTTTATTCCTGTACCTAATTTGTATGGTGTATATAATAAAGAGTATTTTATGAAAACATCGTGGGAAACCGGCATTTCCTAGAACCAAAAATTCGAAGACATGTAACATCTACCAACCTGCACTGGGCCCGCATGGTAGATTATAGCCCACTCCCTCTCAAGGAGAGGAGGCCTGTGACCCAGCAGTGGGAAAAATATAGACTGATTATGATGATGACGTCGCAGTCAGCCCGCCAGCAGGCTGTGCGGATACAGAGGTGTGCATGAAACTAGTACATGGTATTCGTTGACCTCAAAAAACCATAAAACCAGGCCTTTGTGGTGCCAGCCGCCCCTTCACGTTCCTTCAAGTTAAAGGGGAAAATCTGCTAGGCCGGGAAAAAGGCGGATGAGAAAACATTGCATGAACACATCCATCTCAATATTCTTATCTCCACGATGAGAATATTGAGATGAATGTGTGGAGAGATCAGACTAGATAAAGTAAGAAACGAGAATGCCCAAAAAACCCAGCGTCGATTTAAAAAACATATATTTATTTATTTATACAGATTTATTTTTTATGAAATTGAATACGTACTATAAAGTAAATTTAGAGCAAGTTATTACGGAAAGGGATGCACTTACGTGCGCGTTGGCGAGCGATTTGAAACGTCGTCGTAGCGCGCTCTTTTTTTCGTAGGAACGGTCAAAATTAGGTAAATACCGCTACCTTCAGCACGTTGCCAACTTGGTTCATGGTTTTTGGTTTTAACTCAGCGATGAATGGATTGCTTATCGGGCGCGCGCTAAAATTGATACTTTAAGTTTATTAGTTGTTTTGAGAATTTTGAAAAAAAAAACCACCCACTCACTGCTGGGCTTAGACCTCTCTTTTCTTGTGCCAATCACCACGCCACTGTGCCAGCCTCATCCAGTTCTTGTCCGCGATGACAACAATGTCGTCTGCCCATCTCGCAGCCGGAGAATCGACATCTCGTCTTCCCGTTCTTGGACGCCACTCTGTCACAGCCTTACTCCACCCCAGCGATCACTAAGCCTTACCAGTTGTCCTGCATATTTGAGTTCCATAATACGCCTTCCGATATCGAAGACCTTCGTACGTCTTCGTATCGCTATCGTTCTGGGGTAGGGATATTATACATAATTCTACTAAAACAGCTCCACGAAGATCTTTTCAACTGGTTCGCCACCTGCTCGTAGCAGTTCAACAGTGATTCCATCCTCCCCAGGAGACTTATCTGACTTCGTGTCATATTAGGATTTTATGACCCCATATGGTAGAATAGGTGGTAGGATTTCCGAGTTTGGATTTTCAATAGGTGGTGCTCTGGCATCATCTTCGCGAAGAACTAGTTCTACAGATTGAGATGCATACAGTTCCTCGTACAAAGAAATTCTCAACAATGGCTACAATCTGAGTCCGGTCAGTCAATATGTTAACATTGTCATCCCTGAGCTTAGTGATCTGATGATTTAAAGAGAAAAGTCTAAATGACAGAGTGACGGCAAATGGAAGAAAAAAAAAACGTATTGCACCAACGACAGGAAGAAGAAAGTATAGTAGATAAATGCAATACATATGTATAGATATACTTTAAAAAGAATTCTCACCTTTAAATAGTCTTTTTGTGAACCCAATTTTCAATCACAATCATTTTTTATCGTTTTACTTAAATCTTTGCAGAGTTGTGAGTGGTTTTCCAACACCAAATATAACATG
This sequence comes from Apamea anceps, assembly GCA_951799955.1. Taxonomy (NCBI): domain Eukaryota; kingdom Metazoa; phylum Arthropoda; class Insecta; order Lepidoptera; family Noctuidae; genus Apamea; species Apamea anceps. The sequence continues at coordinate 10,646,663 of OX637509.1, forward strand.
GCAGTTTTTGGGCGAATCGGGTTCAAACTATACAGAATTAGCCGGTTCTGAAAGTGTGCTGCGTATAACGAACGTAAACAGTAAACACGAGGGAATGTATATGTGTGTGGCGGACAACGGAGCAGGCAAAGATGAGCACGTTACGACGTTATTTGTTCAAGGTAAAATCAACGTCGTATAGTACATAAGTATTATTTTAAAACACTACTTCAACTTCTCTGGGCTACACAAAAATTTTATTGTTTTTTTTTTTGTTGCAGATATGCCAAAAATTGTATCAAGTGATTCTAACCTCTATAACGGCACCGAGGGAGACGCTTTTCTGAGGATTCCTTGTGTCGCAACCGGTCTTCCCAAGCCAAACATCACTTGGAACTTGAACGACGTTGTCATTAATCCAAGTAAGATACCTGCTTACACTAACATATCATCCTACTGAGCCACATCTTTGAGTGAACTTAAAAAGTACCAAACCAGTAGTGGTAGTTATGTCAGTCTGCTTCATTATACGCCCTGCAGCTAATATCTCACCAAACGCGGTGAACAAAGCATAGACCTTATTATAATAGAATTGTGTTTTCGGTTCTATGCTATTTCAGGCGCGAAGTATTTCATAGAGAACGGAACGCTCATAATAACAGATCCGAAAGTAAGCGACACTAACTCATACACGTGCGAGGCGAAGAACGACGTAGGCGCAGTCAGTGTGACGTTCAGAACGAGGATCACTCGTGAGTACTTACGGTTATCATCTACTTAGATGAATACAAACAAAACTGAAAGATATCTAGGTGTATCACAAACTTGCAACTTATGACATTTGGCATGTACTTAATTATTTACAGAGGCCCCACAATTATCAGGAGTTACTGATAAGAAAGTGAGAATAGGTACTCCAGCTACTATAGAGTGCAAGTAAGTGTTTTAATACTTGGATAAAAATAGTCGTTTCTGAAAAATGTACCAATTCACTACGAATGGATATCAATAAAAATCGACAACTAAAAAATCTTTTTGCGAAAATCAATGGTTCCCATACATGTTATTCTTCTACGTGGTATCGATGATTCCGTTGATTGGTTTTAAATAAAATTTAAGCCAATTTATTTATTTTATATTTTTTTGTGTGAGCGAGTTTTTTTTTGTTTTTTTTTTTTAACTACATGCACTGGGCCGCAAATCAAATGGGTCGGTTATAAAAAATGCGATAACTTTTAAAATCCGTGAGCAATGCTTTTAAAATAAAAACTAAATTAAAGTTCATAATTTAATTACATAACCGCCCACTGTGTTACCCTATGCAAAATATCTATATTTATTCCTGTACCTAATTTGTATGGTGTATATAATAAAGAGTATTTTATGAAAACATCGTGGGAAACCGGCATTTCCTAGAACCAAAAATTCGAAGACATGTAACATCTACCAACCTGCACTGGGCCCGCATGGTAGATTATAGCCCACTCCCTCTCAAGGAGAGGAGGCCTGTGACCCAGCAGTGGGAAAAATATAGACTGATTATGATGATGACGTCGCAGTCAGCCCGCCAGCAGGCTGTGCGGATACAGAGGTGTGCATGAAACTAGTACATGGTATTCGTTAACCTCAAAAAACCATAAAACCAGGCCTTTGTGGTGCCAGCCGCCCCTTCACGTTCCTTCAAGTTAAAGGGGAAAATCTGCTAGGCCGGGAAAAAGGCGGATGAGAAAACATTGCATGAACACATCCATCTCAATATTCCTATCTCCACGATGAGAATATTGAGATGAATGTGTGGAGAGATCAGACTAGATAAAGTAAGAAACGAGAATGCCCAAAAAACCCAGCGTCGATTTAAAAAACATATATTTATTTATTTATACAGATTTATTTTTTATCAAATTGAATAGGTACGTACTATAAAGTAAATTTAGAGCAAGTTATTACGGAAAGGGATGCACTTACGTGCGCGTTGGCGAGCGATTTGAAACGTCGTCGTAGCGCGCTCTTTTTTTCGTAGGAACGGTCAAAATTAGGTAAATACCGCTACCTTCAACACGTTGCCAACTTGGTTCATGGTTTTTGGTTTTAACTCAGCGATGAATGGATTGCTTATCGGGCGCGCGCTAAAATTGATACTTTAAGTTTATTAGTTGTTTTGAGAATTTTGAAAAAAGAAACCACCCACTCACTGCTGGGCTTAGACCTCTCTTTTCTTGTGCCAATCACCACGCCCCTGTGCCAGCCTCATCCAGTTTTTGTCCGCGATGACAACAATGTCGTCTGCCCATCTCGCAGCCGGAGAATCGACATCTCGTCTTCCCGTTTTTGGACGCCACTCTGTCACAGCCTTACTTCACCCCAGCGATCACTAAGCCTTACCAGTTGTCCTGCATATTTGAGTTCCATAATACGCCTTACGATATCGAAGACCTTCGTACGTCTTCGTATCGCTATCGTTCTGGGGTAGGGATATTATACATAATTCTATTAAAACAGCTCCACGAAGATCTTTTCAACTGGTTCGCTACCTGCTCGTAGCAGTTCAACAGTGATTCCATCCTCCCCAGGAGACTTAACTGACTTCGTGTCATATTAGGATTTTATGACCCCACATGGTAGAATAGGTGGTAGGATTTCCGAGTTTGGATTTTCAATAGGTGGTGCTCTGGCATCATCTTCGCGAAGAACTAGTTCTACAGATTGAGATGCATACAGTTCCTCGTACAAAGAAATTCTCAACAATGGCTACAATCTGAGCCCGGTCAGTCAATATGTTAACATTGTCATCCCTGAGCTTAGTGATCTGATGATTTAAAGAGAAAAGTCTAAATGACAGAGTGACGGCAAATGGAAGAAAAAAAAAACGTATTGCACCAACGACAGGAAGAAGAAAGTATAGTAGATAAATGCAATACATATGTATAGATATACTTTAAAAAGAATTCTCAACTTTAAATAGTCTTTTTGTGAACCCAATTTTCAATCACAATCATTTTTTATCGTTTTACTTAAATCTTTGCAGAGTTGTGAGTGGTTTTCCAACACCAAATATAACATGGCAGTTTTTGGGCGAATCGGGTTCAAACTATACAGAATTAGCCGGTTCTGAAAGTGTGCTGCGTATAACGAACGTAAACAGTAAACACGAGGGAATGTATAATTGTGTGGCGGACAACGGAGCAGGCAAAGATGAGCACGTTACGACGTTGTTTGTTCAAGGTAAAATCAACGTCATATAGTACATAAGTATTATTTTAAAACACTACTTCAACTTCTCTGGGCTACACAAAAATTTGATTGTTTTTTTTTTTTTGTTGCAGATATGCCAAAAATTGTATCAAGTGATTCTAACCTCTATAACGGCACCGAGGGAGACGCTTTTCTGAGGATTCCTTGTGTCGCAACCGGTCTTCCCAAGCCAAGCATCACTTGGAGGTTGAACGACGTTGTCATTAATCCAAGTAAGATATCTGCTTACACTAACATATCATCCTACTGAGCCACATCTTTGAGTGAACTTAAAAAGTACCAAACCAGTAGTGGTAGTTATGTCAGTCTGCTTCATTATACGCCCTGCAGCTAATATCTCACCAAACGCGGTGAACAAAGCATAGACCTTATTATAATAGAATTGTGTTTTCGGTTCTATGCTGTTTCAGGCGCGAAGTATTTCATAGAGAACGGAACGCTCATAATAACAGATCCGAAAGTAAGCGACACTAACTCATACACGTGCGAGGCGAAGAACAAAGTCGGCGCAGTCAGCGTGACGTTCAGAACGAGGATCACTCGTGAGTACTTACGGTTATCATCTACTTAGATGAATACAAACAAAACTGAAAAATATCTAGGTGTATCACAAACTTGCAACTTATGACATTTGGCGTGTACTTAATTATTTACAGAGGCCCCACAATTATCAGGAGTTACTGATAAGAAAGTGAGAATAGGTACTCCAGCTACTATAGAGTGCAAGTAAGTGTTTTAATACTTGGATAAAAATAGTCGTTTCTGAAAAATGTACCAATTCACTACGAATGGATATCAATAAAAATCGACAACTAAAAAATCTTTTTGCGAAAATCAATGGTTCCCATACATGTTATTCTTCTACGTGGTATCGATGATTCCGCTGATGGGTTTTAAATAAAATTTAGGTCAATTTATTTATTTTATATTTTTTTGTACGTGATAAAAGCGATTTTTTTTTTCGTTTTTTTTTTGTTTAATTTACATGCACTGGGCCGCAAAACAAACGGGTCGGTTATAAAAAATGCGATAACTTTTAAAATCTTTGAGCAATCCTTTTAACATAAAAACTAATTAAAGTTTATAATTTAATTACAAATATATAATAAGTAAAACCTTTTTATTTATTTCTGGTGATTGTTTAGTAAAACCATAAATAAAATTAAAGACGATTTTTAAAATTTGTACAACTTTGAAACCATTTGTTTCACTTTTGGTGCTGTATACATATAAATAATTATACCATTTCTTGTGCAGAAATTCATTATTCTGATCAAATTCAATTAAAAACATGCCACTAAACCCTGAAGAATGTATCAGAATTCTGACAATGCTTGAAGACGAGCGCAATCAGCGTTATACAGCGAGAACTGCCGATCGATTCTGTAAAAATCTCATCGTGAAAAGTTAGGTGAAGTGAGCTGTCAATAGTGTCAATCCCTTAGCATTAGTTGGAATGACAGCTCACTCCACGCTCACTTCACCTAAGTTTTCACGGTGAGATGGTTACAGAATCGCACTGCTGTTGGTTTGTCGACATCAACCGTTCAAAGAGAGATTTGAAGAGACTGGGTATAATATTCGCAGACCAGGAACAGGACGAATAAGGTACACGACAGCGCGGGAGGATCGATATATTGGTGTCAACAATGTTGAGAAATCGATTTCAAACGTCTGTTGAAGTCAAAAATCACCTTCTGCGTGCTGGAGGAGCAATCTGAGCAAACTCAAACTCAAATCATTTATTTCAATTAAACCATTTACAGGCACTTTTGAATTGTCAAAATTAAATAGTCGGTCAGTTAGAAAGTTGAAGCTAGTTGCCCATTCCAAAGCGTAGATCTCTATGGAGAAGAACGGGCAAGAAACTCCATGGACACTCTTTTAAATCAAGACATTTTTACAAAATCCTGGTTACATTATTCTTATTGCTTCTATATGTGAGAACAATGTAAAAAAACAAATTAAAATATAAAATTAAAAATAAGCCTTGGCAGTTAAGAGATGACCAGTCTCAACTGATGGCGCCCGTTCACGAACATGACGCGTGGATCAGCACCACCCAGCTCAACCATTTCGTAGGGAACCGAATGATCCAACACACGCGCCACCACCAGTGAGACATTTAAGTGAGCATGACATATTCTCAACTGCCATGCTCTTTCAAGTCAACATCAAAATATCATAAAAAACGGATCCATGGTTCTTACATTTACAAAATTTTCAAAAATGCTTCTAAATTATACAAAACTATAGTTTGCCATATAATCAAGATGAGAGAAAAAAAAAATAACTACCAATCATGAAGAGGTATTTAATACTGAAGTATTAAAAGTTAATCCTGATTAAATAAAATAAACACTAAAAAAAAACAAAAAGGGGAAGCATCTCTTCCAAATATTGAAATTGTGATCAACTTGTAAGCCCAACTGCCTGTGGAGCAGGACCAGCATTAAGCCAAGCATTTTTATCTACTATATACTCGTCCAACTTATAATATGCTTGTCTACATAGTGTGCGTTTAATGCATGTTTTAAATTTCTTCTCATTTAGTTGAAGAATATCGAGTGGTATTTTATTATAACATTTTACACAGTACCCCATAAAAGAAGTTTTTACTTTAGACAATCTGAAGCGCGGTTGATCTAGTTTGTTCCTATTCCTATGCCTGTCACTTATCTTACTAAAAAGATGTAGATGTTTTCGAACGTACATAATGTTTTCGTATATATATTGACAAGGAACCGTCATGATGTTAATTTTTTTAAAGCACGTGTACAGTGAAGCGGCGTCTTGCTGAAGCAAACTTGAAGCCATTTAGGCTTGCAAGTGGTCCAAAACTCGAAAGGCAGCATCGAAATTCAAGGTTGAGTTACGCTAGAAAACACATGAACTGGACTCTGGATGACTGGTCAAGAGTACTGTTTTCGGACGAGTCGAGGTTTAGGCTATACACGCACGATGGGCGCCAAAGAGTCTACAGAAAACCAGGAGAGCGCTATAATAAGCTTGCATTGAAAAGAAAGTGCCATACGGCGTAGGCTCCATACACGGGTGGGCTGGAATTTCTTCCGAAAGATACTCAATACTCAAATCTTTATTGCATTCCATATGCACCGAGCTAGCGGAAATAGAAAATGGCACTTAACTGCAGAAAGATCCGTGAATGAAATCTTAAATTAGTATGTTGGCCCATTTTTTGTAAACATCGGCGAGAACGCCATCTTTGTGCAAGATCGGTCGTCCCCATACGGCTCGGATAGTGTTTGACCACCTTGATGGAGTAGCCAGCAGGCAGCCCAGACTTGAACCCCATCGAGCAAGCCTAGGACTACGTGTACGCTAGCGAAAATCCCCTCCAATCACGCTTCGTGAACTGAAAGAAGCTCTGGTAGAGGAATGAACGAATATTCCTCAGCACCGGCTCAGAAATCTGGAAAGCATGTCGAACAGTAAAACAGCTGTATTAACAGCTCGTGGTGGCAATACAAAATACTAAAATGAATAAAAATCACCGTAGCACATTTTTCGAAATTGTTACGAATGGTAATTTTTACTTTTATTCAAAATAAAATTCATAATCTTGAACTTATATGACATTGATTTAGGCACCATAAAATTGTCTATAATAGTGTAGTAAAACTCAGGTCACTATGTTTTACAATTATTTATTTATACAACCAATATTACACCACCAAATACAGCTATCCAAACTTCGCGCCAAACGGCCGTACAGATTAAAAATTCCCGCGCTCGCCGAGTGTTGTCGAGTCATCATATCGATTCTGATTCCTCAAATCGATTATTCCTATCGATATTCGGTGTATTTAACTAATTAAAATGTTTTAGTAATTTCTATTAAAAACCATAAACCATAAATAATTATAATCATAATAGTCTTTATTTCATAAATCTACTAGCTCCAATATTTTGGAAATTATTGAGGTTTATAGTGTACTAGCTTCTGCCCGCGGCTTCACCCGCGTGGATGTCGGAAATTATCCCACGGGAACGTGCTACCAGAATAAAAAGTATGTCCTTCCCCAGGATGCCATCTATCTCTTTGCCAAATTTTATCGAAATCCGTTCAGTGGCTTAGGTGGGAAAATGTAACATACAGACAGAATTTATAATATTATATAGTAAGTATAGCACTTTGCCCGCGACTTCGTCCGCGTGTACTTTACTCTAAAAATTTCGAAGATGTAAGTTTACGATGTTTTCGTTGTAATTCGGGTTAATTTTAAAGTTTAAGATCAAAGGAATAAGATTTTTGTAAAAAACCTTGTCGTCCCCTTTTACCACGACAGGCTTCGTATTTAAAAAAGCGTTTGGTACGTTTCCATTGTATGACTTAAAGATTATTTATAACCATTTTCGAGTTAATGGAAGCAAGCAGTAACTTCGCCCCCTTAAACTTTATTACCCTTTTCCATCCTGGTAAGAGAAGATTTTTCAAAAACCCTTAAAACATACTTTTTGTTTTAAATATTAGTAGGTACCGAGTTACGAGTTAATCCGTCCGAGTGGTTTAAATTTTTTTCTTACCAATTTACTTTTTCACCCCTTAAATCCTCTGTGAGGAGTTTTTTTAATTCTCTGTGTGAAGTTTTTTTAAGTAGTAGAATTCTATATAAATTATTGGGGTGTTTCCATAATTTGTCTCAAAGATAATGTATACCAATTTTTGATTTAATCATGCCACGTAGTAAAATACTCCCCTTAAAAAATTAATTACCCCTTTTTGCCCTGTTAGGGGCCGATTTTTTCGTTCGAAAGGGTTACCGCTGCCCTGGAACATAAAGGGCTAAGGAAGGAACACGGGTGAGTTTTAGTCAGTAAGAGTCTGACACTCCCTCCGCTCCGCCCAGAGCGGGAGGACTCATTTGATGATTTCCCATCCTCAAAAAAAAAGGGTCGATTTTCGAAAGACCAAAAAACTTATCATCGTTTCTTTCCTGTCAAAAGTATTATTACTGAGTTTGGAGTTAATCGCACCGCGCATTCAAATTCTTCCACACAAACTTTAACATCCCCTTTGGGGTTAGTTTTGAAAAACTTATAATGATAAACTTTATTACTTACGTAGGCAAGTATTCTTGCAAATTTTCAAGTTTATTAACATATAGAATAAGATTTTTTATATACACGGTATCCCCACTTTTCACCCCCACAGGGGTGGTATTTTGAAAAATCGTTTGGGATGTGTTCATAACTTGACACAAAGATTATTTATACCAATTTTCGAGTTAATCAAGTCACGCTGAAATCCTCCCCTGTAAAATTGACTACCCCTTTTCAGCCCGTCAGGGGTGATACACATTATTCTTTACTTTCAATCTGAGGTATAAATACTGAGTTTCGAGTAAATCGGACTGCGCGCTAAAATTCTTCCATACAAACTTTGAAACACCCCAATCCCTTGTTAGGAGGGGGTAGTTTAGAAAAACAACTGGCAATCTTCATAATTTATTTAGGTAAATATTAGTGGCAAGTTTATTAACTCAAGGAATAAGATTTTTCATACAAACGAAATCCCCCCATTTCACCCTCTTAGGGGTGGAATTTCGCAAAATCCTTTCTTAGTGGATGCCTACTCTTCACGAAAAACACACTCTCCAAATTTCATGTGTCTAGGACCAGCGGTTTAGGCTGTGCGTTGATATATCAGTCAGTCAGTCAGTCAGAGGACTTTGAATTTTATATTTTTATCTTTAACTTTTGCGACTAGAAAATTCTTCATTATCTTAATAAGTATAAAGTTAAAGAAGTTATAATGATTAGGGGCTACTAGCAAACTCGAGTGGTTTACAAAATACATAGTTCAACTATCCACCTCCTGGCTCCATTATCAGATCCTCGACACCAAGTGCAATATGTTGGACTCATCAAAACGAATCATATTTCCCCAAACTGAAAAAGGGGTTTACTTGTACTAATAGCCCCTTAAAAGTTCCACTATCCACCTCCTGGCTCTATCATTAGACCCTCGACACTAAGTGAAATCTATTGGACTCGTCAAATTAAATCATATGAGCAACGAGATCAATCACGAGGGGTTTACTCGTAGCCACTGAAGAGTTCCACTATCCACCTCCTGGCTTGATCATCAGATCAGCTCCAAGATACCAAATTATAGTTTTGTCTTCCGAACTACATACACAAACAGTTCCATTTCGATACGACAATTAGAAGTAGGTAGAAAATTTACTTCTAAGATTTTGTTACGTTGTTTGTTAGCTTAGCTGTTAGTGAAGCTAATAAAAGCGTGTTAATAAGTTTCGACCAGAAATTGGCCACTTTGAGCGCATTATCGTTGGTCTCGCAAAGGTCTTCGTTAGTGCAAGTGTTAATGCACAGAGAGCACGACAACAGGTGATCGTTTGCGCACCATCGTTGCTTAAGCCCGCTTTGCTTTGATGAGATGATACGAATTTTCGAAAGTGTTAACATGTAAATACTCAATAGTACATTCTTCAATTCTTTCATAATCTTTCAGGGTCATCAAAGGTGAACCCAAACCAACAATAACATGGAATTTTATGGACAACTCCGGCTCCGAATTTTTGCTAATTCCTGGGTCATCCAAGGTGCTGAATATTTCAAAGGAGGTGGAGAACAAACACGCGGGGCGCTACAAGTGTGTAGCAAAGAATAAAATCGGAAGCGATGAGCATATCACAACGCTTATTGTTGAATGTAAGTAGCATAACATAGACTCATCTTTACATTATTTAAGATTTTGTCCCCGAGTGGTGGCAAAAAATACAGAACTGGTAAGTATGATTATAACTTCTTCCACTTTTTATTTCGTATAAGTACAAAGAACAATTTTTTTCTTGCGTTATCTCTCCACTACTGGACTAACCTTTTGTTTTCAGCTCTGCCAAGAATCACTACAAACTCAACAACAGTAAAAGGAATTGAAGGAGATCTAGCTTTGAGGATCCCTTGTGATGTCGTCGGTATTCCACAACCAGTGGTTACTTGGAAAATGAATGGCACTAAAATTACACCCGGTAAGTAAACAATAAACAAAATTAATTTATTCGTTTTTGAGAAAATCGCAGACAGTATTCCCTGCATGGGAGTCAGACACCATGCATGCATTCCTGCTTGCAACCAATAAAAATTACATTACTGGAATATACTATTTCAGCCATATTTATTCTGGTTGGATATTTGATTCAAATCAACGCAAAAAGAAGAGTGATGAGCTTAAAGGCTATGCTTGCCTTGTTGGTTCGTGGATAGGTGACTATCTATTACATATCGAAACCCTTCCATGCCTCCGAAAACACGTTAAGCAACTGCTGACAGCTGAGACCAACTGGTCTCAGCTGTCATTCGTAGATCTTTGACAGTCATTACAAGGAGTTAGAAGCCCAAGTCGGACAACCAGTCTTACCAAAGGGTATCATGTTACCCGAGGGCAGTCGCTCCACTTAAAATACTGGTATTCAGCTGCATCCAGTAAGACTGGAAGCCAACCCAAACATTGTTGGAAAAAGGCTAGGCAGATTGATTTTCATTTTGTATACTTAAATAAATAAATAAAATAAAAATATTTTATGTCAGACCCATAACATCCATAGTTTTGTTAGTATTATTACACACTACTTAAGAAACTATGTTGGTAAAAAAAAACGCAAAGGAAGAAGAAACTATAATGATAAAATTACAACAAAAAAAAAAAACAACGGGTTTCACTCCGGGAGTGCCGGCAGAAGGGAAAACTTGAATATTAACGTTGTGCGTTTTTGATATTTTGGAATGCAGTCTACTCTCCCTCCGTCTTACGAATTTTCGATCAGGTCACGTGTACTGACGCGAGCTCCGTCTTACGAATTTTCGATCAGGTCACGTGTCCTGACGTGAGTTTAACAATTTTACCCATCACAACACAAGTGCACAAACAAAAAAAATGTGCCTAAAGAAGTTTTCACTTCAAAAAAATGATAGGATAATCTAAGGAATTGCTTTTGAATAAGTTGCTTATTTCAGGTGGAAAGTATTCCATTGAGGACGGAGCTCTAGTTATTGTGAAACCGGCAAAAAATGATTCTTCATGGTACACGTGTAAAGCTAAGAACAATGTTGGTTCCGTCACCACTACGTTCAAAGCAGCAGTTGAAAGTAAGTTACTTTGTACATTCAGTATCAAATCTCATATGCAAAACATTTATTTTCATACAAGATAGGTATTTAAATAAGTTAAAAGCTAAATTTAAAATAATAATAATATACATACAATTACACACATGTATAAAAGATGGGGGAAAGAATCATATCAATGGAGAAAGGAATCATTAACAAATTCGGCCGCATCGCTGTGTCTGCATAGGAAGAGTGCCCAAAAAACTGACAGCACTGCCATGTTGAATAACAGTACTGATTCTTTTACCAAAAAATATTATTTCATATAGGTCCCTAGTTGCTTCCTGCATTTTTTTTCAGAAAAACTACTGTTGAGGTGAGTATACCACGTTTTGCTATGTCAGCCCATTTTATAATAGACAATCAAAAACAATATTCAACAATATCACAGACTTATTTGATTAAAAAGTCTAAACTTTAATGTAGTCTGAGTTATTAGAAAGTAGGTTTTACTTATGATTATATATTACTTTGTGTTTAACTTTTAGTAAAGTAAACACCACACATAAGAAAGAGAAATAAACATATACCCCATAAAATCAATGTTTTTATGGTCTTAAAGTCGAATAAATTAGAATAAGCTCACCCAGACGAAGTTTTCATGATGCATTTTCCATCACTTACACCAATTTTAACATCTACGTTGTTTTAACGTCCTTTTCACTACACAATTGTTTCATAAAACAAAAGAATGTCACCTTTTCATTTCACAAAGATTCTTTTATGGCGTAATAGCGTTCTAAGCAAAGAGTACTTTTTTAGTTCTAAGGGTACTAATTGCACGTGTCTTTATTGCACTTCCGAACTGTTACAACCACTACTGTCTGTTACTGAGACTCAATAGTGAGAAGTGTGTTAATTGCTGTAATATCTTCACTTTCGTATCCAAATCGCCCGCGCTCGGGTAAACGCGGGAAATGACGCTTGACGCTTCTGTCAACTTTAACTGACAGGTGGTAGCCCTGCTTGTAGGGTTAGGATTCGATATGCGATCTTCAGAATTCCGGTTTTCACAACATAATGAAAAAATATAAATAAACCATCTTTTTTTTTTCTTCCTTGGTGAAATAGAGGTTCTGTCTGCTAAGTCGGCATTTTTCTTTCAAAATTTGGACTGTTTGGATAGCTTCTGTGGTGGCCTGCCTGCTGTAAAGCCAAACTGATTTTCGGTTATGTCAACCATCGCAGTGAGGTGGGCGCTGATAACTCTGTCCCATAATTTGAGAATGTGTATCGTTAGTTTAATATTTTTGTAGTTATTACAATCTGCGACATTGCCCTTGTTTTTTGTATATAGTTGACATGGGAAGCTAAAGCGAAGCTTCTAGAAGGTTCTTATTAAATAGTTCAATAAGCCATAGTAGTGCTTAATCCCTTTTTTTTTGAGGTGGGAAATCATTAGATCTCTCTCGCTCTGGGCTAAGCGGAAGGGCGTGTCAGACTTTTGCAGCCCTGGCAGGCATCGGCCTTAACGGACCCACCCCGTCAGTTCGTGCTGACATCTCTTTAAGGTGCGCGTATGCGAACACAACGCGCCGTCGACCCGGGTCTGGTCCTTACCGGGCGGCGAGCAGCCCATTAATAATAATAAATAATACATTTTTTATTGATCAAGAAGGTACAGATGGTGAGGAAAACAAAATTTACAATAGTTACTAGAAAGATATACAAGATTACGTAACTACATTTTAAGGTAGAACATGTTGATCTAAGTACATGGTACATCTGTTGACAATTTACGTTACCCTGTCTCTTAAACTAGGATATACCTGTATCTTAAGAGACAGTGGACGGCCATAAGGTTATTTTAATATTACCTATTATGTAAGTGAGGACCCCATCGATCTACCCACAATTAAACAATTTTTAGAAAAAGGAAAGGTAAGTAAAATTGAAAAAATAAAATAAATAATGAACTTAATTCTAGTGAGTGTGTATGTGTAGGGGTGGAGGTGTGTGTTCGTGTGTATGTGTATGTATGTAATAGGGTGTGTGTATGTGTTAGGTTATGAAGGTAACTAGAGATTCTGTGTGATCATAGTCTTGTTGAAGTAGCCACTTTGTAAGTTTACGTTTAATTTCCCATTTTGTCAAATCCAGTATGGTTAGGAGTTTGTGAATTTTTCTGTAAATGAGAGAGCTCAGAATAAGATACTGATGTTTGGCAAATGCTGTTCTATGAGGGGTACTTGGAGGGATAAACGTGCGCTTTTTTCGGTTGGAAGGGAGCAGGGAAGAATGTTTTTTAGAGACCGAGTAGAGCACAAAGAGTTGACGTACTGTGACAACTTTACAGTCGGAATACAGTTGAGTTGTTGGGTATCTGTAGGGTTTTCTGGTCATAACTTTAAGTATAGCTCTCTGTGCTCTCTCTAGTTTGAGAAGGAATGTTTTTCTCGCCCCTCCCCACACTGTAATGCAATATACTAGTACTGATTGACACAGGCCAAAGTACACCATTTTTATAGTGTCGAGATCAGCTGATTCTCTCAGGGACTTAAAGATATGTAAGAGACGGAGGGTTCTGGTGGTGAGAGCATCAATTTGTTTATCCCATTTTAGTTCACTATCTATTTGTACACCTAGATATTTAACGCTGAGCGTTCTGGTAAGATTAGGACAAGAGCATGACGCGGGCGAAGTAGAAAGAACCTGACATGAGTGAGCAGTAATCGAGAAAGAGTCTGAGTTAGTACGAGTGAGTAGTCTGAGTGAGTTATTACGTCTGATAGCAAACGGTATGTAGCTGGATTTTAGTAAATTTAGAGTAAGTAGGTTTGAGTTTAGCCATGTCATTATTGTACTTAATGCGGACTCTGCTGCGGTTTTAGCACTATCCCATGTAGGTCCATGTACTATTAATGCTGTGTCGTCAGCGTATGTAATTATTTTACATTGTGGGAGCTTTAAATTGCATAAATCATTTATGTAAATTTGGAATAAACTAGGCTCCAAAATGCTACCCTGCGGCATGCCAAAGGAGACAAGTTCCATTGCTCGACGCCTGCAAGCCCGCGCCTACAGTGGCCGGGAGTCGGCTGTTGACTCCCGTCCAGGGCGTCTCCTGCGGTGAATAGGGGCGTGAGGGCACAGAGATTGCCTCTCCCTCACGCATCTCCTCATTCGCGAGCATTACTGCTTCGCAGAAGGAGGTGACGGCCTCCCATGCACTCTCGCTCCGTACCATGGCCTGGACCAGGGCCGGACGCGAGAGATCGCCGCCACGAGGACACAGCGGTGCTCCGCCCAAGCCGGGCAGACCTCCACCGTATGCTCCACCGTGTTCTCCGGGCGATCCACACAGTGGTGACACCCTGGCGTTTCCTCCCGCTTTATCTTGAACAGGAACCTCCCGAAACAACCGTGTCCGGTGAGGACCTGTGTCAGGCGGAAGATGAGGGTGCCGTGGCGCCTGTCTAGCCACTCCTCAAAGAGGGACTTTCGCCGCAATTGTGGCGTGCCCAGCACTGGGTTGCGACAATCGCATTCTCCATGCCGCTATGAGATCCCGCCGGAGCTGTCCGCTGTACCGTGATTTCTCGCGGCAGCAGAGTTACGCCCCGGCGTTTTGCCTCCTCTCGCCACTCCCACTTTGGTCTCCAGATCCCATGGCGGCAATCCGGCAAGGAGGCTCGCCGCCTCAGCGGAGACCGTGCGGTATCCTCGGACCAGCCGGACGGCCACCACCCTTTGGGACGCGTTCAACCAGCGGGCTGGTCGCCGCCTCAGGGAATGCGCCCATACCGTAGCCCCGTAAAGGGCCATGGACCGCACGACTCCCGCATAGAGCCTCCGGCATGAGGCGTTCCAGTCTGGAATCCATACGTCGGAAGTGCTCTACGAAGTTCCACCGGCTGTCGAGGTCGAGTCCCAGGTTCATCACTTCATCGTCACTTCATCGTCAGCTCGACGCCAATGTGAACCCCTCCCGCCGTTATTTGTGAACCCGATGGTAGTGCTTCATCCCTCAGAAGCTTCCAGATGTCAGCTGGTACGTTGTCATGCCGGAGCGATTTGTGGAATTTTGTGTAATGCATTCCTGATCACTTGTGGCTGAATGCAGTCAATTGGTCCCTCGGTAGGTGCTTTGGCAATTCATCGCTTGGGAATTCTTTCACAGTAATTTTTCCATCTACTATTAATAGTATTGTTTGAAGTTAGTGTCATCTTTGGTGTATTTATTAGATTTTATGTCTAGTGTAACGGTCGACCGGGGTACGTCCAGTACCTACGGCCGTCCTGGGACAGTCTCCCACGTAATGACGTATGCTTCTTGTTCCGCTGGTGACATACGTCCCACGCACCCCTGAATGCGTAGTGTGGTACAACCTACTAGGGCGGGCTTCCAGAGACGGGCGGAGATGGGCAGCGAGGAGGTGGAGAAATAAAAGAAGAGTTCTTGATGATTTGCTTGCAGATTTCGGCTTCTTCTTTTCTTGTTGTTGCCTCTTCGACGGCTGAGCTGCCACTGACTCGCGGTCCAAAACCGCGCTCTATTTATACTCGGTTCACGTTACCTTAACGGGGACCGTGTATTTTGAGCCCTTTTTCGTGTTCATTTTCACTTAGCCGAAATCTGTCAAGCCCCCTTTTTATTTAATTTTCTTAATTATTAATTTAGTGCAATATTGATATATGTTAATCCTTATAAAGTCCTTAAACTAATTACGCTTAAATATTTAACATAATTATAAACAATAAAAAGTTTCTAGAACATAATATTGCAAAAAAGGTGAGTTGGCAGATTTTCATTATCAAAAATCAAACTCAAACTCAAATCATTTAATTCAACTAAACCAATTACAGGTACTTTTGAATTGTCAAAGGGTCGGTCAGTCAGAAAGATGAAGCTAGTTGCCCATTCCAAAGCGTAGGTACCTATGGAGAAGAACGGGCAAGAAACTCCATGGACACTCTTTTAAAACATAAAATTGTTACAAAATATTTGATTACATCATTCGTGTTGAAATTAACCATGTGAGAACGATGTAGAAATACGTGCAATCAATCCCTTATAATCCCTTATAACTCCTAAACTACAGGTCCGATTTTCACAATTCAAACGGATTTATACGTTTTACATCGAGACCTATCCTTTTAAACAAAAATTATCAAATTCTAATAATAAACAAAAAAGTGAGTTTTCAAGTTACGTAAATATGCTTGAACAAAACTACACTTACTAAAATCCTTTCAAAAAACAGTCTTATTGGTTTCAAATACAAAATCTAATAACAAATATAAGCTTAAATTCTAATTAGAAATATAAAAAACATCAAATAAATCTCAAAACGTTTCTAATTAGTTAAGTGAAATCATTACTTTTCACGTTTTCTTCGTAGCGGTCCCGCCACTACTTGCGCCCTGGTGCCCAGATAGGGTCTCGACGCCGACATCTAGTGTGGTCCTTTAACGTTGTTTCGCTATTTTAAATATTGCGTTTTCATTTAGATCGTTATCCAGATTTTCGTAGGTTTGTCGCGACTATACTCCTGCCTGTGCCGGCTGACTTTGCAATTGCTTTAATCAATTTATATTTTTCGCGGTAGGTATTCTTGATTAGTCTTCTGCCAGATCTTAAACATTTCACGTATCGCGTTAATGATGTCGTTAAATACACTGTTCACCATTTTTATGTGAAGAGACTTCTAGAGTAAGCTTTGCAGTGCCTTTACAGAAGTTATCAAAATCCGGCCACATCACTTCAGGTTTGTCTGTCTCTAAATCATATTGTAGATACTGGCTGATAGATTTTAGCAATTGGGACCCTTTATCGCTATGAAGTTCTTTCCATATTTTTTTTTTTTTTCGCTCAGTTCGATTTATATGAACTTTAATGGGTTTCAGTAAGTCTATCACTGTATCAATCTGTGTTGCGAAGTTAAAACCTTGCCAGGAATTAATTGCTGGTCATCTATTGCGATTTTCACAAAGTCAAAGTCAAATCATTTAATTCAAATAGGCACATAAAAGGCACTTTTGAACGTCAAAATTAAAATTAAATATATTAAATAATATTTTAAATTAAATTGATTCTAGTCGCCCCTTCCAAAAGGTAGTTTTCGTATGGAGAAGAATGGGCAAGAAACTCCACCGTTACTCTTTTAAAATGTTTTACAATATTTTGCATACATTAATTATATAATTATATGTGAAGACGATGCACCTAAACATAAAATTACTATACCACAATAGGTAAAAAAATTAAAATGAATTAATGAAACCATGACATATAAATTGACTATGTGTTAGGTACTATCGCGGCCTTTTCCGCCTGCTCACTTAAAAATTTTTTCGCCTAAATCCTGCGGCGGCGCCAAACCACGCCCCCTAACTTTTATAGTAGTCAAAGTAGCATTAGACGACCAGTCAAGTTTCCTATCATATTTTCTTTCGATGTTTATAATTCTTTGTTTAAGATCTTTGTCTAATACAACTGCTACCCCGGAACGTTTTGGGTCTACTCCGTGATAAATATGTTGGTATGCATGACTAACGTCACGTGACTTCGAACCCTTCCATTAATTTAGTTTCTTGAATACAACATAATAATATATTATTTATATTTCTATTATACAGTACATATCACTTAGCCCTGTCCTGTGTCCGCTCATGGTTCCCAGGTTCCATGTCCCTAATTAGAGTCTTTTGGTCAATTACCTATGTTTGCGAATGGAATATTTTTGCCGGCATCGTCGTTTCGGGGATTCGCATTTATTCTCATTACGATAAACGCCGTCTACGACGAGCATCCCCTTATCCATCACCTGGGGACGCATCCTTTAGGTGAGAGGTTCCCCCGAAGGCATAGAAATTGAAATATTTTATCTTGACTCATTTTTGTCTAGTTTTTTGACAAATGGTAATGTTTTAATTGTTCTTCTTTTTATTTATTAATTGTTGTTTTAAATCTTAATGGTTTTTTTTCTGCAGAGCACCCCAAAACCTTCGGCACAAAGCATGACGTATACATATTACAGGGTAAAACTAGGAAACTGAAATGTGAAGCGTATAGTTCTGAATCTCAATCAGTTAAATGGTTTGAAGTAAGTGCCAATCTATGTTCTCATTCAATAGTCAAATCAAATAAAATTTAATCAAATAAAAGCATTTAATAATAATACACATATAATAATTTTAATAATGTTAAAGGCAAAAGCAAAGCAAAGGAAAAAGGACTCGTCGCTGAGCACCACCACACCGCTACCGAAACTCGAATCATCAGAGACTGCAACCCCGGCGAGCCAGGATTATCATTCCTCGACGATGTCGCCAACATTTGTAAGTGAGCCCGGGAGAGGCCAGCCATCGAACGACACGAGGTTTAGGGGTAAACCGACTCCGAGTCGGATGCTGGTGGTAGAGATGAACTTAGTTAATGAACAACTACAAAGTCAAGTTTGTTCTAGGGATAAATTCATCCCAACTACGGAACCCACCATTGTGCGCGGTCCAACACGCAATTGGCCGTTTAAAAAAAATACCTTTTTAAATTGAAAATGCGAATTTATCCAGTAGAAAAGAATAGATAAATCCGGGTTTCCCAAGACGCAACAAAAAAAAAGTTACAAAGTATCACTTCCCAAACAAATCTCCGCATAATTTCATTTGCCAAATTATTACTTAGCAAATAAACTCTTCACAAATCATTGTAACGCAAACCTTATGTTTGGCAAGTGAACGTTTAAACAACTTGCTTACCAACTAATACCTTTACCAATATAAATTTAGGCAAATAAGTATTAAATATTTTACTCAAAATAAAATAAGCCACATATTTAGTTATCGTCAGTTTTCAATTCACCATTTCTATTCAGTCAATTGTAAAATATTTGCATCTTTATGTCAGTTGCACAAAATATACAAATTAAATTACAATGTGTTTTGTTGGTTTGGCTTTGCATTAAAAAATATGTTTCTAGCACGCGCCGGCCGCTGCCGCGGCATGCTCGGCTCGTGCGTTGTGTGGTCACAGTTCTAACCTAACCTAGCTGTTTCGATTTAAAACATATTATTATGTTACGTTGTAAATTTCACTAAACTCTAAGAAAAATAAAAACTATAGGTGGCAATTAAGTAATATTATATAATATTAAAATGAATTCTAACCTAACCTACAGTTCTGGTACTCGTAGCAGTTCGTTTTTCGTTATTATATTTGATTTGTTTCAACCAAATTTAAAACGCAAACGAAATCAAATAAAAGTGCATTTTTTAATTTAATTATTCCCAAAAAAAATCTTAATTTTGTCTTCATATTTTTTTTCATAACAAATCATTTGACTAAATGTTTATTGCCTAAAAATTCTTCGCTTTAAAAAATCATTTGAATAAAGACCAAATGCCTTAATGACATTATCCTTGGTAATATTCTACCGAGTAAAAATTTGGCCAAATGTAAATGTGCGTACTAAAATAATTCCAAATATGGCTTTGGTATAAAAAAGGTTGCTAAAATTTGTTTGGATAATGAAATTTTGTCATTTTTTTTTTTTGGCATAACGGCAGGATACCGATACATAATACATTCTTTCGTAATTATTACATAATATGATTTTTTTAGACTAAAATAAGTTTCTCCCAACACAGACGCTGAATGAAGCCATCAAAGAACCATACATACAAATAGTAAATGCTTCAGACCTCGATGACGGCAGCTATACGTGCCGTGTGAGCGACAAGCATGGAAACACACATACACATACGTACGTGGTGGACGTCGGTAGTGCGCCGGAGTTTCTCACCGATGCTAATTTAACGCTTAGCGACTGGGAAGGGGATATATCACATATTACACAAAACTGTGATACTCAAGCGAACCTGAATCCAAAGCCCGACGTAAGTTTGCATTGCACATTGCGGTTATTTAGACGCTATGGATTAAAAATTTTAAAAGCATGTAGCCATAAAATATTATCAAAAGTCATTTATTCAAATTATGCTGTATCTGCACTTTTCTAATGTCAAAATTACAAAAGACAGTCCCCCAAAACGCCCGCCCTTCACTACTTTCTAGTGCTTTGCTGGGAAGAAAAAGTGGCGCAACAAACTCCTCAGCAGACATATCCATATTAACCTTGAGGTCCTTTCTAGTAAAATATGCATATTTTACTCGAAGGGTTTCAGAACATGTTGTAGCTTAATAAAAAAAAAAAGAAATCTTCGCTTGAACGCTAGTAGGTAAAATAAAATAACACAAACTGATTATAAAATAGAAAAACTAAGCTAAGGACACACAACGAATATTGATATTAAAAAAAAAAAAAACAACTGACTTCCAAAAACGACACTACAAAGTGAAAAATAAAAGTTATTTTTCACTTTGTAGTGTCGTTTATTTTTTTTTTGCAAAAAAGTTTTTATTTTTCACTTTTAAGTTGTAATTTTTACCAGTAATTTTGTTTTAAAAACCAAACTACTAAACCGTTTTTGATGAAATTTCTATGGGACCACTTCATAAGTATCTCCTTTTGAACAAAAGAGAATTTTGAAAACCGGTCCACAATTGGCGGAGTAATTGCGTAACAAACACACAAAAAAAAAACATACCGTCGAATTGAGAACCTCCTCCTTTTTTGAAGTCGGTTAAAAAAGTATACTGAACGTCTTTGGTGTTCGAGCCCTATATTAAATTTTGTGTATTATTGTTACGCGTCGATTACGAGTCGTTTTAAATGGCATCAATTCAATTCGTTATTAGGAAGCAAGATAATAATTTAAATGACCGTTTGATCTAATTTTAAACAATGGTAATTTACGGCTATATGGTAGTATATCAAGCAATAGGCTCTACTAAAAACTAAACTACGAAATATATGAAAATTCGGCCCTGGGCTCCAAGATGACAATCGGACGACTCCTCGCTGGCCGCAATCCGAACCCTCCCAAATTGGAAGCTATTAGCTCGCTATGCAGGAAACATTGCCGTAGGCATCTGGTACTAGGGTGGGGGTAGGGCGAATCTACAGAAAATAACGTAAAATAATGATCCGAGATGCAGGCAGAATCTTTTATAACAAATTAGTAGAAGAAAAATAAAATTACATACCGAGTCTTCAAGAAATATGACTCGCCTCGAGACAACTTTTTAATGATGTATATTTGAGTAATACTATTCGTTTTTTTCGGGAACACTGCCTATGGTATAGAAAAGAATAGAATAAAATTTAGAAAACGATAAGAACTTTGAATAATCTATAGGAAAGCAAACATACCCGTAGATCCAGTGGATGACCGCACAGAACTCGGTCGTTCAAAACGTTATAGTTTACCGTTAAATATTTATAGACAACGCATGCTTAATGGAATACTGACTAAACTCATAAAAGACGATTTTTGGGAAATCGCAAAAGAAGATCTTACTATGAGGACTTATCTTACTCGTTGAAAATTAAAACTGACTTATATTAATCATGAATGCTTGTATTTTGAATGTCTATGATTAACTATTGATGAGATCTGAGTAAAAAAAAACGGAAATCATTTCTGACCTATCTAATAATGGGTCAATGTTCCATTAAACATGCGATAATTTCATTGTGAAAGCAGAAAAATAATATATTATTTAACTTCCGTCGTGTGTCCAAAAAATCCTTCAAACGAAAAGTCTCGGTAAGAGAAAAGACAACACTTTTTAATTCAAAATGCAAACCAATTTGAAGAAAAAAAACCATTCTGGTTAAAAATAAGGTTGGATTTGCTATAAAAGAAGGTCGTTCGTGATAAAATTATAATGTAGCATTTGCTAATACTGCAATTTGAAGTTCATATACTATACAAAAATATTCATGTACCTACCTCACCTATTTTTTGAAAATTCTACGGGATTACTCAACGTTTTGCACTAACTGGCACTTGGCACAATACTAACGCTTCTGTTACTTTCAGGTTAAATGGACATTTAACGGCAAAGTGTTCACCGATTTCAACTTAGCAGGCGTAGGTCACTATACATGCAACGTAAGCAACGTACACGGATCAGTACATAAGAAATTTAACGTCAAGTCTTCAGGCAAGTTGCTATATTTGTGTTTATTAACGATTGAGACTCCGCGCTGAATAATCTTTGTATACCTATGAATAACTATATCTACATAACTATCTAATTTGTTTTTAAATTGCATTATTTTGTTACAGTATGTTTGATATCTAGAAACTTGAAAGATGCGCAATATATGCCGCTCGTACTAAATGACAAAGGAT
This sequence comes from Apamea anceps, assembly GCA_951799955.1. Lineage (NCBI taxonomy): Eukaryota > Metazoa > Arthropoda > Insecta > Lepidoptera > Noctuidae > Apamea > Apamea anceps. The sequence goes on from OX637509.1 coordinate 10,669,253, forward strand.
TTTGGCACAAATTTAAAACCACGAACCACTATATAGTAGTTAAACAAAAAGACAAAATCACATTGTCGTGTCCGAGTCAAAAATATACTTCAAATACATTCAAAAACTTCCCTAAAAATAACTCAATAGAGGCACTTTGTAACAAAGAAGACTCTTTCGTAGTAGAAGACACAATTTACAAGCTCTCAGACTTACAGTGCACTAACAGCATTCAACTCTCTGTTATCAGAAAGAAAGTGAAATGCTTAACGGAAACCTCCGAATTATTGAGAGTGGGCTACAACGTCTCTGGTTTCTTAGAGGCTTACGAAGTCTGTTTCGACACTGAAAAAAATATGCCTTTATACACGCGCATCATAATGACTAAAACAGACAAAAACGTTCCGAGCGCCGGCTACAACTGGTACACATACCCAGGAATAGGCTACGAGAAAACTGAGAAAGGATTTTCTTGTAACAACACGATGTCGTCGTGTTGTTATAGTAAGTCCCAGCTGGTGAATGCAGTAGACTTTAACGATGGCCCAGCTAAGAGAAGCACGTTCATCGATCCTCTGAATGTAATCCCGGTCTGGCTCCCTTGCAATACTTCGCAGGTAAGAGCACAATTTATGACATTGAAATAATCATAAGGTTTCACGATATTTAATCAAATTAAAAAAATATTTCTACACTCACATTAAAAAAACTGCAATAAGTAGGTACCTACTTCCTTAAATATTTCTAGATGAAGTCAAACAATAATTTTAAGCAGTTTTCTTATTAATTGTATTCTTTCAGCCGACATGGGAAACAGTTAATAACAACGTGAAAGCCATGCTGCCCGTCTTCAAAGAAATCATTACCTGGTCTGGCACGCACACTTTTCAAGAGATAAATGGAGTTATTATACCACGATATTTATGGAAGGTATATACATGATTCTGGTTACCAATATACAGCTAACAATTTTTAATTAATCTTTTTTTTTATTGCTAAATGAGCCTGCCCTTGACCTAGATCTCGCTTCATGGAAAGCGATGGATGAGGTCTATAAATCACGAGGAGCGAGTGGCTCGCCTTACGGGACGATCGATCAAGAATAACCTACGCTTGCTGCATTCCGTTCATGGATAGGTGACCATCCATCCATTTAATACCGAGCCGAGCCGTCGATCTCGGTTATCGTTCATAGATCTTTTGACAGTCGTCACGGGTATTCAGAAGCCCGAAAATCTGACAACCAGTCTTACCAAGGAGTACCGTGTTAAATTAGCAATCGCAGTAACAGGGTAGGGTAGTAGAGATCAGACAAGCAGTCGCCCGATGTATTCAGCTGCTTACCGTTAGATTGGGAGTCGACCTTCAATATACAACCCGTGCAAGTTACCTGGCGCTGTGACGTCAAATCACAAATATGCTATCGCTACTGAACGCACAAGACAAACGCGAAGAAAGGGGGGCGGGTTAAAGAAGGAGGGGGAACATATTCCAGCGAGGTGCCTAGTTAATTCGCACGGGTTGTAGTTAGGAGAAAGCTAGGTAGGTACATGATGATTTTCCTAACATGTTGAGGTCAGCTTTTATCATCAATCAAATTGAATTACAGGTGGTGTGGTACAACGACAAGGACGTAATGGCTATAGTCAACGTTAACAGTCCTTCACCAACAGAGAAGGACATCAAATGCAAGGACATTTGTGACGCATATTCAGACTGGTTTGCGTTCAACGACAAGTATACTTATTGCTGCTCGCAGGCGGAGTTCTTTGAAGCGTTTAATATTCACTTCGACATTGGAGGCAAGTTTTTAATTTTGGTGGCGTGCACATACAAAATAATCTATGTATACATAATATAATAAATTTGTAGACGAGGCGTTTCTGTACAGACGCCAGCAGGTCAAGCTACCCAAAACTGTCAAATTTTCCCAATCAACTTTGAACCTTAATGCTTTAGTGATACAGTTGAAAATCTATTAGAGAAATTTGACAGTTTGTAGTAGCTTGATGTGCTGGCGTCTGTACATTGAAAATATTTCCAAAAAAAAAATAGTTTTCATAAATTTTTGGAATTTTTGTTCTGCTTGGATGTGAGAGATTTGAACAGGTATCACGTAAAAAGTCCCAAACCAATATGGTTAACTTTTATTTTTAGTGATTAATTTTTGTTTCATGGCAATCGCTTCACTTTATCAAAAGATAATCATTTTAAAGTATTCTAAAACAACTTTTCATTATGTAATTTGGAAACACATAACGACATCTATTGGCGTGATAAAGTACTAACGAAAACATATTGTGATTTAAAGAACATTAATAAGTGAATAATAACGTCATAAAGGCAGTAAAGTAGTTTTAGTAAGTAAGTCAGAGTTAGGAACGAATTAAGTGATTTGGCTTCATATAGATTTAGGTGTTTCCGACTCCTTTGCGAGCATTACTGCTTCGCAGAAGGAGGTGACGGGTTCCCATGCACCCTCGCTCCATACCATGGCCTGGACCGGGGCCAGACGCGAGGGATCGCTGCCGCCGATCGCCGCCACGGGGCCGCGGCAGTGCTCCGCCCAAGTCGAGCAGACCTCCACCGTATGCTCCATCGTGTCCTCCGAGCGATCCACAAAGTGATGACATCCTGGCGTTCCCTCCCACCTTATCCTGAACAGGAACCTCCCGAAACAATCGTGTCCGGTGAGGACCTGCGTAAGGCGGAAGGTGAGGGTGCCGTGGCGCCTCTCTAGCCACTCCTCAAAAAGGGGACTTATCGCCGTAATTGTGGCATGCCCAGCACTGGGTTGCTACAATCACACTCTCCATGTCGCCATGAGATCCTGCCGGAGCTCTGTCCGCTGTACCGTAATTTCTCGTTGCAGCGGAGTTACGCCCCGGCGTTTTGCCTCCTCTTGTCACTCCCATATTTTATGTGGGCAAGGACTTTTGCCTTCTGATCCCATGGCGGCAATCCGGCAAGGAGGCTCGCCGCCTCAGCGGAGACCGTGCGGTATCCTCGAATTAGCCGGATGGCCATGACCCTTTGGGACGCGTTCAACCGGCGGACTGGTCGCTGCCTCAAGGAACGCGCCCTCACCGGTGCCCCATAAAGGGCCATAGACCACACGACCTCCGCATAGAGCCTCCAGCAGGAGGCGTTTCAAGGCAGCCCCGGCCCGCTCCAGTCTGGGAGCCAAACGTCGGAATTGCTCCACGAAGTTCCACCGGCTGTCGAGGACGAGTCCCAGGTACTTCATCGTCGACTCGACGCCGATGTGAACACCTCCTACCGTATTTGGGAAGCGCGCGTCCCGAGGACCATGAAAACACATGGCCTCAGACTGGTGCAGGGCCAATTCGAGTCCCAATTGCCGGATCCTCTCGACGATTGTCGCAACCCCGCGTGTCACTACTTCGGCCGCCACCTGGTACGACCGGCTCCCCTGCGTCAGGACCAGCGTGTCGTCAGCGTAGCAAACCACGCTGACGCCGCTAGAGAGGTTGGCGCGCAGCACCCAGTCGTACTAGATATCCCACAGATGCGGCCCCAGGACGGATACCTGTGGGATACCGCACGACATCTCTCGCCGGTTCCACTCTCCCCGGTGACCCCGGGGAGAGTGGAACCGTTTCTTTCTTTCTTTTTTTCTTTCTTTCAAAAAGCTTGCCCACCTCGTCGACCAGCACGATGGGCCGGTAAGCCACAGGGCACCAGGAGGACCAGTTTTCCCGTCATCCAACGAAGTGGGAACCGGACCCTATCCACGCATGCGCTTAGTAGCCCCCTTAGTTATTCAGGTAAGCCGTCGGGTCCTGGGGCGGTATTTTTGGCATTCAGCCTACGTACCGCCACTCTCAGTTCTACCTCGGTCACCTCCGGGCATTGTCGTCGTCATCGTCGGTGGTGCGGTCCACATTTGGCACCGCTGGAGGCGGAGCCATGGGCGGGGGAGTATGTTCCCCTCGCGAAGGAAACAGAGCGATAACCACGTCCTCCACGAGCTGGGGCCGGAGACTGCGTCAGCGGGGGAGCCCATGGCCGGAGTTTCTCCCTCACCATCTTGTAGGGGCGTACCATGGGTCTCTGTTCAGAGTCCCCAGCGACTCCTCGCGGGCCAGACCCCTGGCCCGAAGGATCTGCGCTTAAAGGGCGGTTTTCGCTGCCCTCGTACAGCTCCGCCTGCATTGTTTCCATATGCGGAGGGCGGATATGGAGCCTGCGGTGCCTGGTGTACTGACGTCGTGCAGCCACGCACGCCTCGCGCAGAGACGTCAGCTCCGACGACTACCAGTACAACTGGCGCCGGGCGCATCCGGGCTGGACCCGGGGCATTGCCACGTCGCATATTTCGGACTATGGCCTCCCAGAACCACTACGCCTCGTCGTCAATGTCAGCAGGCCAGTCCGGTGGTGACACCCAGGCCTGCACGATCGAGGTTTCCAGGAGGAGCTCCCGGTCCAACTGCTTCAGCGCCCACCACGGACCACCCGGGGCCTGTTGGACCGGCGCGCTCGAGGTCTGGGCGGAGACGTCGAACCGGTAGTCGAAATAGGCCTCCACCTTCTCCATGACGCGCTAGTTGACGACATGCGGCGATAGAGCGGGGCTGGCGAATGAGATGTCCAGCACTGATTAACCCCGCATCTGCACGCATGTTGGGACCGAACTCCGGTTTAGGATGACCAGGCCTGTCTCCAGAGCCCAGTCCTCTACCATGCTGCCCCGTGTGTCCGTATGTCGGGAACCCCAAGTCACATTCTTAGCATTGAAGTCCCAGAGGACGAGCACGGGGAGGGAACGGAACCCAACGACGAAGACTCTCAGCTCCGCAAGGGAGTTGTGGAACTCGGCGAGAGTTCGGCTCGGGGAGAAGTATACCCCTACCACGACTATCTCCCCGAACCAGACCCAGAATGCGCATGTCAGCGTAATTGGTGGGTCTGTCACACTCGAGTCTCGTCCGCATTTAGGGACGCCCTAAGCCTTTCGGCCAGAGCGTCAGCAGTCGGGCCGCTGGCCGCACCAGGCACCTCCAGCATCCGGGCCCCAGTCCCAGTGACACTTACCAGGATGCCCTCAGCAACGCCGAGCTCCTGGAGGTTCACCGCCGCCCTCACCTTGGCAAGCACGTCGCGGCAGGCCATGCCCTTCTCCGCTTCCAGCTGTAGTATGATCTAGCCGCGACGCTTCGCTCCTTGCACCGTTACCGCCTCTTTTTCTTTTTAGCCGCCCTTGCAGCCTTACCCGCCTTTCTCTTCTCCCCGGCTACGGGGCGGCCGTTTCACCGCCGGGGCTGGGGCCATCGCAGGATCCGGTTGGGTCCCTCTTTTAGCCTGCCCCGTGGCTGTGGCTGTGGCCGCGGCGGCAGCATACGACACCACCTTCCGCTGGCCCGAGGCCGGCCGGCTTGCCGCTAGCGGGGGGCGCAGGACAATGGCCTCCAGGGTGGAAAACCGACTCTGGAAGGCAGCCAGCTCCTGCCGCACCAGGGTCAGAACCCGATCCTCAGCAGGCCCACCCCGCCCATGTTGCACCCCCTCCTGCGGCACATCCCGGGGGCCGGCTGTCATTCTCCTTTCGGAGAAGCTCCATGGCAGCTGTCAAGCGGGCGACCTCCGCCCGCATTTCGGACATTTCGTCCGGCGGGGGCCCGAAGGGGTGGCCTTCACTGGTGCTATGATGGAGGCCGTGCCTGCGTATATGGCCATGTCATTGGAGGACTGAATCCTCTTCAGGGCCACACCCTTGATCGCGGCTACCACGACCTGCTCAAACTTGGCCGCCCGCTCCGAATTGGAGCCACCAACGGCATCCGGCTCACCGCCTGACGACTGGCGACTCCCGAGTGCTGCCCCTCTGTGTCGAGCCTCTCGATTCGTTGGTTAGGCTCGGCTCGGCTCACTGCCCTCCTTCGCGGCAGCGAGCCGTCTGCCCATAGGACTTCATGGACCCCGCCCCACCGACTAATTTTTCTGCGGGCCGAGCTCGACCCGCCATCCCAGGAGGACCCCTGGCCATCCCCCGATTTGGGGCGCTTCTGGAAGAGCCCCCACCAATACGCGCTCTGGGCTCTTAAATGAGCCCGTCACACCAGATGCGGCGTCGGACTCCGACCCCACATCACTCTCCTCCTCTACGCGATTTTGCTGTTTAACATTTTCCATATTTGTTCCCACGAGTAAAAACTTTTTATTGTCTTAAATTCAGTGGTTTGCACTAGCGACTAATTTAGCTACCCATTAGTCAAGCTGACTACCTTCCTCACGGTGCGCCGCCGCTTGGAGGTTTGGGGTGACTTTTTATAGAGGTTTTCTACCTCCCGGCCCGGGCGGTTAAGCCAAGACCGTCGACCCCCGTCAAAAGTCAGAGACATGACCTTGACAATCTTCGGGGCTACGAGACTAACGGTGGCAGAAGAAAAGACTTCTTCCTGCCTGCCCGGCAACAGAGTTAGTGCACACCGAGCCGCTGTGCTTCTCTGCGAGCGCAGAGAAACACACGTTAGAGCGTAGCTCCGACAGGATATTGACATACGGGCAACGAGACCCCTCAGGCACATAGTGTCCAATGGGGAGTCATTTCCGACACCCCAAGGTGCACCGTCCCAGAAACTGGCCTTGCACCCGGACGTATCCATAACGGAATTCCAGTCCACATTCACACGGGGAGGTTTCCTGTCCAAGCACTCCAACTTAAGCAGCCCTGAAGACCGTATTTGAAAAACTGTTTTGAATTCTAGGACGACTTCGATTTATAAATACACTATTTAACAAAGTTTATTTTGGTCAAATCAAAGATTAGATATGATGTCAGGCGCTTTTATTTTTATTTATTCTCAAAAATAAAGTGACACTTCGTGGCATTGACATTATGAATCTTGAAGACGTAGTGACTGCAATGGAAAGGGCTGTGGTACAGAACCCCACGTAACGTTTCCCACCAGGCAAGATTGGAAGATTCTTCCTTTTCAATGAAATAGTGGTAATTACACCTTTCCTAATGCGACATATTATTGTTTTCTGACATCCACGCGAAAAAAGTCGCTTGCACAGCTAGTTCAACATAAAAATTTCAACAAAAAAAAATGAACGACTTCAAAAAGAACTAGACTACACAATGAAAAATAAATTTCGTTACGGAAATATGTGGCAATTGGACAATATACAAAAAGATAACCAAAACTAAAAAGCCGCCTTTTTTAGTCGGCTATAAACTTGTATAAACCTTTATTTGCACCCTAAAACTTGTCTCAATACCTACTTATCGTAGGGTGTCCGCAACTACAGATATTCCAAGGTCAAAGTTGAAAAAAAAAAACTATATTTTACACATTTATTGCAAATATCTCATTTACTATGGGTTTTATGCTATTTGTATTTATTATAAATATTGTAGAGGATTAAATTCTCTACAACTTTTGTTCAAACATTTTTTTAATATCTTGAACCATTTTCGAGATAGAGGACAGAGCGCGCGCAGTGTTTAAGTATTTAGAGTCCGGTTCAATCATTAAAATGTGAGATTTTTTTTCTAGAGCCCAATGATTTTTACTTCTATTAGTCGCGAAATTGAATCAGCTTTTGCCACGATTACATTTAAACATGTAATATTATCGCCCACGAGGGGGCGTTATCGCCCACGTTGAGAACCTATGGTGTAACATAATCTAAATACACAAAACAACATAAATATTACAGCTAGTAGGCTAGTATTACTTAGTAGAAGTTACAGCACAATGTTGGTTGTTCCACAAGAAGTTTGCCGTCCGTAGGCAGCCACGTCAGTTTTTTGTGGGGTGGAACGACATTTGTCCAGGTTCCTATGGCCTGATTTATTTAGTAAAATGTAGCAGGCCTGCTTCATGTTATAACTTTTTACCTTAGTTGTGTGTGGCTTCACGTCTTCTATAGTAATGGTCTCGTCTAATCTGCATTTGCGATTTATTTGCCAAAAATGTAAACAAATATGAGTTTATGGAAAAATAACTTTAATACCCACACAATAAAGTTCAGTTTACGCTACAACTTCAAACATTTTTTATAACTTTTTCAATAGTGCTAGTCACTCTGAAATCAACTTAATCACTAATAAAAAAGCTGATATTTGTTTAACTGGAAATAACATCAATTTGAAATATTAGTTTGAATAGACTTTAGACATTGCTATACAGCAAGCATAGTACTTAAATTTAAATCTTTATTAATTTAAATCGCAACAGTCCACTGTGTTGTATTTAATGGTTTTTATTAATAACATAATTTATTTTCTAGAAACATTGGATGCGGCATTGAAAAGAATGAAAAAAAAAATCTGATTGAATTAGTACTTGGGTAGCTTACTTCCCAAGTTTGAAGAGGATTTATTACATAACTACAACCAGTATCAACAGTAGTAACAAACTCATGATCCAAATTTCAGAGGACTAATCACTTATCGTTATCATAGTACATTAAAGTAACAAGCATTTTTTAAGTAGCTTTTTAGCTAAAATAAGCCAAAACGTTGTGCCCTTTTAAATCCTATGAGCGATACTTTAGTATTCAATAAAAATAAAATCAATGACAAGTTTGTTTTATTTTACAGCCTTGTTATTCAAATTCGCGCTTGCGACCACGAAACCAACGGGGAAGGCACTGCTGAATGTGGGGTCCTGGGTTTGATTGGCGAGTCGGGCAAAGTGTTATTGGGTATTTCCATTAGGGATTACTTAGTTGAAGCGAGTTCGGAAGTTCACGGTGTAATACCCCCTGCCTCAAAAAGCACGTTAAGCCATTGGCCTGCGCCTGATCTCTCTCCTGTCCGTAGATGTCCGCCGATCCGGCTCTTCGGCAAACTTTACGTTTAGATTTCTGAGCGTCGTCGGTCCTTCAAGCCGTCTGCTGATTCTTCATTACTTTTAAAGACTAGAAAGCCTATCGTCCACGAGGCTGAGTTTGTGACACGTTACTTTTGAATAGCGTCGTGGACGATGTGCCTTAGTTATAGTTAGTAATCTCTTGAGTATCTTTTCGACTAGTGAGAAGGAACGCAGTTGGCCTAGTCAACTTTATGTAAATTCAAACGATTTTTGAATAATATCTACCTAATAGGTAGGTACATACCTAATCATTTGCATTAAGCTTCACGTACTCTCATTACTTAAATATACAATGGTAAAGCGTCAAAAGATTTTTGAATAATATTTACGTAATAGGTAGGTACCTAATCATTTGCTAAACTTCACGTACTCTCTCAATACAATGGTAGACCGGGAAAATGTTATGTTAATAAAATGACAATAATAATTTAACTTTGAGGATGTTTATAAATAGGGTAGGAGGAAGAGGATAAATTGATTTAATCACGAGTAGGTAGGTGAGCAATGGTGGCCCAGTGGTCGCGACTTATAGGCCGCGAGTTGTAAGTCGTAGTTTCGAAACCAGACAGGCGCTTTACTTTGTATAAATTATTTCATAACTACGGTTCTCAAAATTAGGTATGAAGGAAAACATCGAGAGGAAACCGGCATTTCCTAAAACTAAAAATTCGAAAACATGTGACATGCTACCAACCCGCACAGGGCCCGCGTGGTGTTATTCTTCTAGTTAAGTTAGAACATTATGGCATATTGGAAAATGCTAATAGCTGCTAATAGCTCGGCATGCTATAAGATTAGAACACTGAAGGAAGAATTAAGTTTACTTTGCCTTGGTGGAGTCTTGGCTAAGATACAGCATCGAGTTTTGGGGTAATACTCGTGTTTCAGAAAAGAGCTTTAAGGACTATGTTCCGCATGAAACAGACGGAATCATGTAATGACCATTTTATTAGACTAAAATCTTGACACCAGCTTAGTTAAAAATTTGCACAAAATTGAGACTGATGAGCAAAGACAAACTAGAGCTATTACACGTAGGAGAGATTTGCCCAACACTATTCAACCGAAATTAAAAGTTGTCAAATATAGCCCGTGGTATCAGTCTGTATTTTTATACAACAACTTGCCTATAGAATTCAAAACCATATACAGTGTTAACTTATTTAAAACAAATTGATGACCTATTTATTGGGGAAAGGCTATTACAGTATCTATGAATTCTTAGATGACATATGACATTGTAACTTATGATTGATTTTATTACTTTATTTATGATCTATTTGTATGTACTTGAATTCTTAATTGACCGTTATTGTTTTTATTGAATTTTCTCAATGTATTTAATTAATTTTATTGTAATTGCAATGTTATTTTTCAACAAAATGTACCTATAATGTTATGAAATAGATTACTTATGACTTATTACCAGTGATAGGAATAGGTAGTGCCTATTTGCCTAAACTTCGAAGAACAGAGACAAGAAACGGAGACTTCCTTAGGACTAAATTTTTTCCGGGACACCTGTCCCGAAAAAATCACAGAATATTGTTATAACTTACAACAATATTCTATGTGTTTTATTTTTCTATTAGAGCCCATAGAGGATAAGTTATTATTATGGAGTTATAAATTATAAATGTCATGTCTAATCGCAAACTTTAGGTAAATATAGACGAATTACTTATTCCAAATAACATATTTTTTTAATGTATTTAAAAGTGTTGTCCCGAATTTCGGGACCGCTGTCCCGGAAAAAATTTAGTCTTAAGGAAGTCTCCGTTTCTTGTCTCTGTTCTTCGAAGTTTAGGCAAATAGGCACTACCTATTCCTATCACTCCTTATTACGGCCCACTTCCTCTCGTACTACTCTCGTAATACTCGTAAAGTAAATGCATAGTAGGTACATGATATTGTTGCCGTGGTTTAGTAAATGTTGTTAATTTCCTCATTTGAGCAGGAATATTATTTTTAAATCACAGTAGATATTATTTATAATATTAAAACAATTGTCTGCGCATTGAGATTTTTATTACTTGTGCCTTTCCTGTTTGTATGTAGACTAAGTAGGTACCTACTCCTCTACGGATAATCACAAACGTATATAATAAACTGCCTCGCTGGTTGCAAGCGCTACTGCTGAGGACGAGGTCCTGGTTTCGATTCCCCGGTCGGGCAGTGTTATTGAGTTTTTGCATCTGGTATTTCGTAGTAGCAGCCCGGGTCTGGATTTGTGCCCGGTTGATTGTCAAAGGCTCCCCCCTATTATATGGGACTTAAGATAACTGACCCAATGATGTGGGTGTACCCAGTCACGAGCAAAAGTATGTATACACTCGGCTTTATACAAAAGCGATTTACTCCCTTGTTTTTTAATGAAAATATATGTTGTTACGAACATAGCATTTTCAAACCCATAGGTTTATGTAATGTGTCGTATTTCAACGTTGCATTCGTTATTTGACGAAAAAAAATGCAATTGAAAGTTGCCAAGTGTTGACATATTGGTGCTCGTGACTGTACTATACAGGATAATTTTTTATTCAGTGCGTAAATTTTTACAGGGTGTTCTACCCATGAATATGAACAACATTCACTATGGGACCATCTCTGAAATCACGAAAAAAAAATCAGCAGATTCATACATTTTGGTCGAGTAGGTATTGAACTTTTATAAGAAACAGCTGATTTTTTTTTTGTGATTTCAGAGATGGTCCCATAGTGAAAGTTGTTCATATTCATGGGTAGAACACCCTGTGAAAATTTACGCACTGAATAAAAAATTATCCTGTATAGGTAAACCTCTGGCTAACGTTTCGAGTATTACAGGCGTAATGTTATGTTATGATATGTACGTAAGTAACTGCCACTTAGGTCTCGTGATTGCAAGCGCGACTGCTAAGCATGGGGTCCTGGGCTCGATTCCCAGGTCGGACAGTGTTATTGGGTTTTCCATTAATACTTCCTTAGCAAGTGAGTGCGCAGACATAGATGCACTCTCTTTGTTCACACTCATTATCCGATGCGACGGCAATCTGACACGGACGACCGAAGACAGATAGGGTACAGGGGCAGCGGCATAACGTGCTTTATTTATTTATTTAAACTTTTCGCACAAAAAGGTACAAAGGCGGACTTAATACCTTAAGCATTCTCTACCAGTCAACCAAGGGTGGAGAAGAGATTAGATGGCAGGTGCTTTGGTTGAGAGGAACAATGATAAAAAAATCTCTTAAAAATAGGTACACATATACATAAATAGGTTATATACACATACATACTGTAATATATAACATAACATAATCAGCCTATAATGTTCCCACCGCTGGGACACAGGCCTCCTCTCAGTGAGAGGGAGCGGGCCGTAATCCACCACGCGGGCGCAGTGCGGTTTGGTAGATGTCACATGTCTTCGAATTTTTGCTTCTAGGACATGCCGGTTTCCCCACGATGTTTTCCTTCCCCGATGATTACTATAATATATATGACGGAGAAGGTATGTCTGTCTCTCGTTCACATTAGGCATATTTTAATTACTGTGGGCATACTATGGGTAGTGTCGGTTATAGCGCAATAGTAAAACGGTTTGCAGTTCAAATCAGATTACAATTCACGAACAAGTCAGTCACACTAGCGAATCACACACTGTAGGTACACAACTAAACGATAAGGAACGCAAGACAGTTTTTAAGCACATGTTGTTCGTACGATGTCCAATGTTTCGACGTTTTCGAGAGCTCTGCTTACACTGCTTTTGTAGCTGTTGCTTTCCTCCACCTCCACGAACTCAGGCTAGACTCCACGACGTCTAGTGCCACGAGATGGCGCTAGCGTTCCGAAAAGTCAAACGAATGACTCCGACATATATATATATATATGTATATATACAAAATCAAGGGTGCTTTCCGAGGCACGGGGCTATCACTATGTTGGGTGTTCCTAAGGAATTCTCAATGGAAAACCCAATAACACTCTGGCCGACCCCCCCCCCCCCCTCCACCGCGGTGTTGAATGACCCGTTGGTCTCGTGGTCGCATGTGCGACTGCTGATCGTAGGTCTTGGGTTTGAAAGGAAGTAGTACATATTGAAGCAGTCATGCTAGCGAAGGAGGTGGCGGGGTGGGCGAGAGAACGCACCTTGCGCACCTCACGCCTCAGCCGCCGCGGGAGACGCTCCGGGTGTCGGGAGCCGCGTGACGACTCCCGGCCACCGTAGGCGCGGGCCTACGGGCGGTGAGTAATGGGTAACTCACCGTCCGATCAGGACCAGGCCCGTGCCGGATGGCACGTATGTGTTCCACGTGCGCCTCAAAGAGATGTCAGCAGAAGTGACGGGGCCCGATAGGGCCGAAGCCTGCCAGGGTAGCGGGATCGTCCGAAAGGGTTACCGCTGCCCTGGAACATAAAGGGCTAAGGAAGGAACACGGGTGGGTTTTAGTCAGTAAGAGTCTGACACTCCCTTCTGCTCCACCCAGAGTGGGAGGAGTCATTTGATGATTTCCCATCCTGAAAAAAAAAAAAGTAGTACATATTGGGTAATCCTACCAAGTGATCATTCGTGTTGCTTAGCTTCAAATTCACTGACCACTGCGTTATTTGCACTGAAAATTACAGCTATGTGTGCTCACAAGATCATTTAAAAATAAATGAATTTCACATTTAATATTTTTCGTGACATGAAACTCGCTCCTGCTGCAATAGGAAATGTGCTCGACAGCTTCCACTTAAACTTCAAATTTTTTTCCTTTTTAGGTATTAAATGGTGGTAGGTATTCCAATAAGTATTTCATTATGGTGCACCGATGACTCGGTGTTGTTTGCAGCTCAGTTACTCAGAAAGTGACGAAGCTTTTCACGTCAGGCGTTTTCTTTTATAGATTAACTAGATGACTATGAATTGGTGACCTATCAAGTGAGCATTTAAAGTGACCCCAAGTTCCTTGAATTTTTCTTTCAGCCGCTTCATGTATCATCTTGTCGATTAATTACTGTTTGGGTGTTGAAAACTTCTTATTCTCTTTGTAACCAATTAATCAAGCCCATGGGAAAAGCCAATAATTAAATTAAAATAAATGACGTCAAACTGAAATGATAAAAACAAATAATAGGAAAAATCCGTGCAGGATTATTAAAGCGGACGAAAATAAATATCTATTACTGTGACAGTGTATAAATTGACCGCCCCAGTTACATTTTGCCACAGTGTGTATTAAACTTTATAAGGGATCAGTACAGTTTTAATCCCGACTCGTAGTATAACCGCATCCAAAATGTCGGGGCGGATATACCCGCACGCGGTGTTGCTAATATTCGCGAATATTATTTTGAAAGCATCATGCAAGGGCAGTTTAACTTTTCTCATAGATGATACAGGCTCTATGCATGACGATATAAAGCAAGTTAGAAGTAGTGTGAACCGAATCAGTAATATTGTGTTCAATGAGAAGTCCAGTCTAATCGGCAACATGGTGCTCGTAACGTTCAACGATCCAGGTAATATGCCTACTTTATTTTTATTAATTTACCCAAAACCCCTTCAATAAAAATCGATGTTAAACTTTATCCCCCTAATTAATAAACGCAAGTGAGTTATAACTAGTCTTAAACTTCAGATTTTCCATATATTTTTCAGTGTAAGTTGGTAGTGATTTTATTAGCCGCTGTAAAATATATTATCAAACCAGCTAACATAACATTAATATATGTATATATGGTCCTCTAGACAGTATTTCGGCCATTGTGGCTATTTCAACGAAGACTAGCCCACACTATTGCACTATAGTACAGACGCCAGCACATCAAGCTACTACAATCTGTCAAATTTCTTTAATAGATTTTCAACTTTATCCCTAAAGCATTAGGTTCAAAGTTGATTGGGAAAATTTGACAGTTTCGGGTAGCTTGATGTGCTGGCGTCTGTACCTCCTGCGCCGAACGCAGGAGGTATTATAGTGCACAAGTGTGTGCGGACAGAGGTGCACCCTATCTTCCCTCAACCGCATAGGAAAGAGATCAGGCGGGGGTATCACACCGCCAATTTTGCTAGCAAAATTTTTGCTTGCAAGCTACCCGGGCACTGCTCCGTTGGTCTCGTGGTGACAAGAGCTACTGCTGAGTGTAGGGTTCTGGATTCGATTTCCAGGCCGGGCAAAGTATTATTGAATTTTTCGAAAAAACACGTGGTTAAAGTGTTATGAATTTCTTAGTAACATATCAGGCTTGTAGAGACGAATTTATCAAATACCAAAATGTATTTTTTCTTACTTAAAAAGTAGTATTTTTACTTACTATTAACTGTCATCCTCAGAGTCCACTTTTCTAGCAGTATCATCTTTCTCAAATTCTATTCATAGTTTTTTTTCTCTTCCTGTACTACAAGTAATAGAGCCATACTCATTCATACTTAAAACTTTTAATCTTCCTCATTTACTCAAAGTCTCATGCCCATAGCTTGACGGCGAATTTCCCTACAGCTTCTTAGTCACCCGCGCAACTTTTGATCATTCTCTCACAAACTTATTTCTAATTCTATCCATTGTCTACCAGTCAGCCAGCATATTGTACACATTCGTTTATGTACACATATATTGTATACATTCGTAAATCGAATTGCCAAGCGTAAGTTAGGATGGGCATCCCATCCTAACTTACGCTTGGCGATTCGATTACGCGGGCTACCTACTAACGACTAAATTGGTCGCGTCGAAAACGCAATGCATAAACAAATGAGTACATAGAACGATGCTCTTCGTGGCAGCAGCTTGATGAGATTGACCGAAAATCGAGCTGAATGACGTACGATTGGAGAGGCATATGTCCAGCAGTGGACTGCTGTAGGCTGGCGCTTAAGCCACCTCGTGTGCGAACCACTATTAAAATATTTCCACCATTGCAAACACCAATTGGTTTTCAGTTCGTAAATGGTTACTTTTGAATATCGTAGATAAACAGGCTTAAGGTACAGTCGTAACAATTAGGTTAGCAGCATAACTAAAGGGTGAATAACGGACTAAATATGACGCGAAAACTTAGCTGCTAACAGCACTGAAGCAACAATATACTTACTTAAGAGGTTTTTTTAATTTTAGATGCTCAAGTGAGGGTGGTCACCGAAAATCGCAACACCTTTAAACGAACATTAGACGCAGTGTATGCTCACAATGTCCATAACTGGGACTGTTGGGAACCGTCAATGAATGGATTACTGCTAGCACTAGATAAAAGTAACAGTGACTCCTACATTTACGTTTTTACTGATGCTCCGGCTAAGGACTACAAAGACGGCCATTTTGTAAAAGAAATGTGTCAAAAGAAACAGAGCCAGGTAAAGAGTCCGAAAAGAATATTAAGTTGAATGTTGTTGTTTAGTTGTTGTTGTTGAATGTTGTTGTGGAATGTTTAGTTTTTATAAAAAAAAAGTTAATTTTTCATATCCACAGATTTAAATAAAATAAAGTTTGGTACAAACTCGGAATATTGCCTAACTATCCACATTGATCGCCTTTCACTCAAAACTAAAAATTATGACAATCATTTCATCTTAGATGAGTAAATTTTGTTGGGTCAAAACATTGCCATTTTCACGGCATCGTCGGTGCAGGCAGCGCAGGTTGCTATGGCTGCATTTTTTGGTTTATGTTTCAAAGTACAGTTAACTTTTAGGATGTTTCGTAAAGAAATAACGAACAAATTATAATGAACATATAATTTTATGCTTACAGATAGTATTTGTGCTCACCGGCCGCTGTAATGATAGGCATACTGCTGAAGCCTTTGATGTTTACTTCGAAATAGCACAAGCATGCTCTGGGCTTGCGTTCGACGTTAGCAAGACTGACGTCGAAGAGGTAAATCAGTTTATAATGTTAATATCGTCAACAATTAGCAGACTAAGCTTAAAATAAAAATTTGGGATCGATCTTTTTTGTCGTTTATTTTAGGTGCTCCGCACAATTGAAGAAACAATAAAAGGTAACAAGACTGTGATTACATCGACGACAGTTCCAGCCGGTGTTAAAAAAAATATCCCGGTAAGTTTTATTTTCATGAAATTATTCATGTGTTTTCTTCCAAAACTATTACATATGTAATTGGTAATATACTGGGGGAGTTCTTGGGCATACTGCCCTGTTGAAACCTTAACCGTACTGATAGATAAATCCTTGGAAGGTATTCCTATGCGTATACCTCCCAAGGTTGTATCCAGCAGCATCATTGCGTAAGACAATGGATTATGAATCCCTTTCAAAATGGACGTGTCTCCAGGCTTATAGAACATAACTAACGAAATGTGAGTGTATTAGTATGTAAGCCGTGAAGTTAATTATTATAATTTTATTTTACAGTTCACAATAGATGACCACACTGACTATGCCATCGTCTCCGTGTCCGGCAGAAATGTTTATTTGAAAATTGAAGGACCTTCGGCTAATTTGGAAAAAATTATGTGGAACGATAATGGAAAAGTATGTTTAAAAATCAGTTAAAAGACGGCAAGTTTTGCCTTTGCACTTGGATTGTCTTCCAAATGCAAAACATATTTCATATAGCACAGATTTAAAGTGTTAAAGGGGGATGTGCTAAGAAAGCCCGCGTACATAGAATGATAAATGATAAATGATTTTATTTTGTAAGTAGGTTTGTACAAACACTTTTACACGTCAATCATATTTTAAAACTAGATGAGGTCGGCGTTTCCTATCTGACTAGTCTGAGAAGAAAGGCCGAAACAAACTCAGACGTCACAGTCTCTTTTAAAGTCCAGACATAATCTTGGTCAGATCATATGAAGACCATGTAGGTCGATGTCTGAGATGGTCTTTTGAGGAAAGAACCACACAGATTGAGAGGACCTGTCCAGTCAGTGCACGCATTTGTCAGAAATTGTGCAGCTCAACTCAAAACTTAAGGAGCTCAACGATTCGATGAACAATACCAAAGAAAGGACATTTGGGTAGGCCACATTAATTACTCAAACTGCCAGACCATGACAAAAACTAAGAGAACAAAGAGAAAAATAATAATATAAATAAAATGACCCACGTAGTCTTCACATTCACAATAATTAAAATAATAGAATACTTAACAAAGTAAACAAATGTCATAGTATATGTAAAATTCATTAATGTCAGTGTATATAAAAAAAAAAATCAAAACTAAAAAAGAATCATTACTACAACCCTCTAATTTCTATGTAATTCAATAGGATAATATAAACTTAGAGAGTTGTATTGATGATTTTAATGATTATAATTCGGTAGTCATATTTGTTACGGTCGTGAATCATATTTTAATTAACAATACAACCTACCGCTGACCTGCAAATTGCAACAAAACGTAAGAAAATTTAAATTTCGCGCATCGCCTATAAGTGAATTTGCTGTAAAATTCCACGATCGATCGCGAGTTTGGAAAACGGAATCAAAATCAGCCAATCAAAGCATATGATATACGGCCTGAGATTTGAGAGTAGCTTCTCTTCCCTATTAGTTCTTCTTTATATTTGAGTGCAGCTGTTATTGAAAGTTTTTCTAGAAAATATTTTTATTGGTTTTAACGCAATCAACTGGCGTGCCATATTCGTTATTTTTGTTGTCAGGATTAGATATGAAAATATTTGTTTTTTGTTCTATTTATAAACAGCGTTCAATAATAGCTTCTTTATATACCTACTCTATTTATTCAAAAATTCTTATTTGGGTTACTGATACTTTAAGGAACTAGTTAATTTCAAATATTACCAACTCGTTAAAAGTTATTTAAAAGATCTCAATCATCAGCAATCTCAATCTCTTCAATTTCTCGGTTGATGAAAATAGGCTCGCCCCCTATGACATACATGTGAGGGTACTATAGATGCACCTCTGCCTTACCCTTCGGGGAAAGCAGGCGTGATGTTATGTTATGTGTATAATTATGTTATAGGTAGCAAAATTAAGTAACGCTAAGCCTGGCACATACGTGGCCACTGTGCTGGGTCAGACAAAAACATCTGTCGTAATCGTCGGCAGGACTGATTTCTTCTTTACCCATGGCTTCTCCGAGCTCAAACCCAAGTCACTGGGTGATACGTCACTGCAACCGATAGCTGGTAAGTTCA
Source organism: Apamea anceps (assembly GCA_951799955.1). Classification (NCBI taxonomy): domain Eukaryota; kingdom Metazoa; phylum Arthropoda; class Insecta; order Lepidoptera; family Noctuidae; genus Apamea; species Apamea anceps. The sequence continues at coordinate 10,688,177 of OX637509.1, forward strand.
ATAATGTTTTCATTAAAATGTCTGTAAATAGTATAATTTTATTTTTAAATATTAGAATACAAAAAGTATAAAAACATTTTAAAAAATTGTTTAATTTATTATTATGACTACGTCAGTGAGCGGAGTTCGCGCAGCTGAATTTTGGGCCAAAGATGTGTGAACTTTTTGCGATCGATACACTAAGAAGAAAAATAGTATAACATAGTATGGCGTTTCTTGTCTGTCCGTTTGACCGCTGAGTTCTTCTAAACTTATCAATGGTTTTCTATGCGGTTTTCACTATAATTTAGATAATGTATTCTGGAAGTTTCATGTATATAAAACATTAATGTTTGGCTTAGATAAATCACAGAAATCTCTATTCTGACATGTCACCACGCAGTAGATCGCAAGTAGTAGGAAGATAGGGCGGGTCGCTAGGTTAGATATAATAATTAAATGATCAGTGAGTCACAGAGAGAGAAAAGGCCGCGTCTTACAAGACCAGGCGACAACACAACAAAACTTCTGTGAATATTATATTTTCAGATACCAACGTCCACCTGTCAATATCCGTCACTGATGATCATCACTCAGTGCAGATAGTATCTGCGCAAATTTTAGACATGAATGAAAAGCCTATGAAAAACCCGATGCCTCTGACAGAGATCTCTAAAGATTTTTACGTAACGGATCCATTTGTTGCACCATCGCAAAGGTTCAAAATCGCCGTAAGTATCAACAGTTTATTATTTTGTAATGAAACTGTGAGCTACAATAAACCATTAATCACCAAGGATAGTACCTAAACTGGCTTCAAGATGAAGGAAAATCGCTGCTAGTTTCCTATACAATGCACTGTTTTATAAATGGAAAGCATCAGCACTATCATTATCGTTACATTGTATGGTTCCCGTAGTTGAATAATCCTGAAACATACAGTTATAAAATTTTTTGGAAGCTATTGTATCCTAATTTTAATGTTCTTTAATGTCTTTAAAGAGGTAATTTCCGTATTTTTAAGAACGGTCGCATTCTAATCTCATTCTCAATCTTTCAAAAATTGTATAGAATAATTGACACTAATTCTCGCTAAGATGACATTGCGACTATATTATGAACGTTTTTAAATTTCAAAATTCTCAGTTTATTTATTTGTATACCTACATAGGTGTAATGGTACATGATGGTATAAAATAAAAAAAATATATTGTGTCCACTATGTGTTGAATTGCAAGGCGTACAAATATTGCTCACCCAATAGGTAAAGGGTGTACAGGAAAGCCTCCACCACATCATTATGTACAACTTTTACTATGGGACCAAACCTGAAAGCGCGAAAAAAAAAATCAACTGTTTCCTACATTTATGTTCGTATATCTCGTCAAAATGTAGGGAACACCAGATTTTTGTTTCGCGATTTCGGGTTTGGTCCCATAGTAAAAGTTGTTCATAATGATGAGTACCCCCTAGAGTTGTAGACACGTACAATTATAAAAATACTATTTTAATTTTAATTACGACAATTGGCCTTGTTTTCTATAACGATAGTCACTTGTTAATCCAGTCATTTTCATAATTTTTAAACCTTCTGTTTACGGAAATTTATAAGTTCAAAACAAGTTTTTAATGTTACAAATGTTACAATGAACTTTAATATCCCTAAGACTCCTGAATCGTTGCACCTATAAGCATTTTTTTTTATATATATTAAAAATAAAACTCGTTTCGCAACAATTTATTTTTGTACAATGTTACTTATGCCCGATTTTGCCAGAATGTGAAGGGTAGGTAAATATTTTTGTACCCTCTGGGTATTTACCAAAAAGTTGATTTTATTTAAAAAGAGACGAAATGAAAACGCTTTATGCGTTTACATTTTGTCATTTAGTAGTTTTACCATCATAATAGAAAGAAGCTATCGATCTCAAGTAATCTATCTTTCAGTACAACTAAGATCCTGTTTTGTGTGTTTTAGGTGAATGGGGTAGTAAAAGCTACGGGAAAACCTATAAAAAGGATTGTTAAAATTCCCATAACACCTGCAGAACCGCCCAAAAGTAAGTAGTTATGATCAGTTTATACACAAAATACGAAACCTTCAGAAGAAGAGTTAGGAAGAAAAATTTAGGTGAAGTGAGCTGTTAATAGTGTAAATCCCTGACCTGTCATTCAACCCGATGGTGGAATGACAGGTCACTTCACCTAAGTTTTCACGGTGAGATCTTTACAGAATAGACTGGCTGCCCTTGACTACTCGGTTTATGTGGCGTTTTAAATATTTTGCTTCCTGGTTATTGGTGATGACGATATAGTTTTGATGAAGTTAGAAAGTGTTTATCTCCTGATGCTCCGAATAAAAAACTAATGTACTGGCTCCTGAAATATAAATACTCTATCCTAGCTCTGGAGTCAGGGTTTCTCATTTTTCTGTAACCTGTGATTATGGCAACAAAGAATTTATTTATTTATTAATTTGTAGTTTTACCAACTAATACAAAGCCGACCGTCGCAATAGCAGAAGGCAAGGCGATAGAAATAGAGTACAATAGCACGGTGAAGTTAACTTGCAAAGTGGTAGCGTTCCCAGAGCCTAAAATCAAGTGGATTAACAACAATGGAGGTATTGTGCCCTCTAAGGTAATTATTATATTGGATTTTTTTTCTATGATTCTATTACTTGTTGGGTTTTATTATGAAAAATTTAAATGTAACGTACATTGCTTTATGAATTAGTTGTATACAACATGAAGACGACAAAATGACAACAATTTAAACTTCGTATATCTAAAGACGTTCCCAGTCTGCATACAAAAATTCAAACAAATGTTTCCAATAGTTTATCACTGGTAGATAGTCAAAGATTGGTAAGACCCATAGTCGGCCCGTCATTAATATTTAGTTGGTTTGAAAAAAATACTTATTTAATTTCGATATTAGGATTTATCTGATAGTTTCAAAATACTCCTTCGTACCAGTGTTGCCAGTGTTTTTATTTATTGTCGTATCCACATTGTACCGATATCAAAATATTATCACGATTCTGAAATCTTGGGTGGAAAATGTCATGATGTCTTTGGTATCCAGACTGTTACAATTACAATATTTAAATCGTATGCCCATTAACTTGTAGATGTCACTCCAAGAATATCCATACAAATACATAAGTTATATGGACATATCATACGCATCGAAAGGAGACAGATACAAGTGTTATGCCGTAAACGATGTAGGCAGGGATGAGACGACTATAAATGTTATTGTAAAAGAACCTTTCACTGTTAAATCTACCCCTTCAGGTAAGCCAATTTAATTTATTTCCTCCATCAGAAGGTTTCTTGTACGTACTCTACATAGTTCCATAATTCCAGTAGCTACAATCTTGTAGTGTTTTATGGCAATGCGTTTTTTCACTAATGCTCGGTTCCTACGAGTATAAACAAAAACGAATGGTTTTGCTTATCTATGGTAGTTTTTTTTTTATATTGCCAAACTGGGATAAATAGATTCGTAAGCTAATTTTACCTGTGATAGCTACTTCCATATGGAAGGGTCTACTATCCAAAGCTATAGGGTCTTAGCATCATTATTGGTAAAGATACAACAGTCTTAATTTTCATCAATAAAGGTCTGTAAATGAGTGGCCACAAATATTTGATGAGTGTTTTTTATACCTACTGATATTTACTTTTATTGTTGATAGGGATAACAAAATTGACCTACGGTACAGAAGGCACAGTTACTTGTGACGTCACATCACGGCTTCCGATGGATATCCATTGGTACTACGCCAACGAGATGACAGGACAAACGAGAGAGATAGAAACATCCGAAAAGTACGAGGTATCTGCAAGTCGCACTCAACTAAAAATAAAAAAGATGGATTTGGATTTAGTTGGCAGATATGCTTGCAAAGTTTCCTTGAAAAACAAGAAAGATGTGCAAAAATCCTTTATGACACGAGTTAAAATTGACGGACTAAGTAAGTACCTACAAATTAATATTTTCGTTCATTTCAGCCAGCAAGAAGAAACAGTTACTTCTAACAGTAGCATAATCAGCCTATAATGTTCCCACTGCTGGGACACAGGCTTCCTGTCTTCTAGAGAGAGTGAGCTGTAATCTACCTCGCGGGCCGAGTGCGGGTTGGGTAGATGACACGTCTTCGAAGTTTTGGTTCTTGCCGACATGCCAGTTTACATACGATGTTTTCCATCACCGTTTTGAGAACAGCGGTGATGAAATGATTTACACAAAGTAAAGCACCTGGCCGGGTTCGAACCCACGACCAAGTCAACTCATAAGTCAGGAACGTTACCACAGGGCCACCACTGCTCTTCTTCGTCTCACTTCTGATACAGTAGTAATATACTGGTACTATTAGCTCCATCGTCCAACAAAAAAAAATTAAATGTTTTTTTTTTTTTAGTTGTTCCTAAGATACAGGCAGGAACTGAAATAAAAGTCACAAAGGGTAAAACTGCTATCGTTGAATGCACGTAAGTAGCAATCTCTTATGTAGGTTGTACTCTGTATACACAGTGGCAGGGTCACCGACGCGTAGCCTGTTACCAATAGATTCAGTACATAATTCCGAAACGTTGAAATTATTCGTCGGTCATTAAGAGACAAATTTGCTGTTCTATACATTTTGACTGCGCAGGTATATCACTTTTCTATCAAACAGCGGGTTTTTTTTTATAACCGACGAATAATTTCTACGCTAGGCGGTCTAATCATGTGATGAATTCATAGTTACAGTTGACGCGTCGCTGTCCCTGCCACTGTATTTACTTCCTGGTTGTACTTGTGAGTAGCAAACAGGACACCATTATAAACTTTGAAATACTAAGATTGAATTAGGTAGTCTTTTCAGAGCAGGGAAGCAAATAATAGTTTTTATTCCATACTTGCAGAGTTGTTAGTGGCCTACCAGCACCAAAAATAACATGGCTATTTGGGGATAAATCAGGTTCAACGTTTACACCTTTAGCTGGTTCTGAAGCTGTGATGCGCATAACGAACGTGGAGGACAAACACGAAGGAAAGTACAAGTGTGTGGCGGAGAACGCAGCAGGCAAAGATGAGCACGTCACGACATTATTTGTTCAAGGTATATTTAATGTCGATTTCCATAACCACAAGGTATACGGCTACTACTCAGGACTACATAGAACTTATAAACTTCTTGATATTTACAGATCTTCCAAAAATTACTACAAAAAGCTCGATGGTATATCAAGCTACTGAGGGAGACCCCCTTCTGAAGATTCCTTGCGTTGCAGCTGGTATCCCAAAACCTGTCATCGTTTGGAAGCTAAGCGGTCGTTACATTACTCCAAGTAAGATGCCAAAACTGTGTGTTTAAATTAGTATCCCATAATATTTTCATTCAAAATAATTAACCACCTGCAGTACCCGGGCGTTATAGTTGCATAATTAGCCTATAACGATCCTACTACTGGAACACAGACCTCCTCTCTGTGAGAGGGAGTGGGCCGTAATCCACCGCGCGAGCCCAGTGCGGGTTGTAGATGTCACATGTCTTCGAAGGTTTGGTTCTAGGATATGCGGTTTCCTCACGATGTTTTCCTTCACCGTTATGAGATCAGTGGTGATAAAATAATTAACACAAAGTAAAGCGCCTGTCTGGGTTCGAACCTACAACTCGTATGTCACGGCCGTTACCACTGCTCTCTGGCTTTGCAGTCACCGGAACGAATCTTGAGCGCTCGATGAAAGAGTGGGGACAATATTACCTTAGGTTTACAATGCGCAAACCGATTCCCACTCCTAAATCCGTGCTCAAAATATATACCTGACACTATACTACTTATGGCACATCGCGTTTTAGACAGGAACTGAAACACAAATATGAGTGACAGGAACGACGGCGATGTCCAACAAAGCCGATTTTTTTTTAACTCTACATTCTGTGTTCACACCCTTCGTTCTAGTATACAAAGGTAATTTCAGTGGCAACGCTCTCTTACGTTTCAGGTGCAAAGTATGCCATAGAGGATGGAACACTCATAATAAGAGATCCGAAGGTGAGCGACACTAACTCGTACACGTGCGAGGCGAAGAACGAAGCCGGCGCAGTCAGTGCGACGTTCAAAACGTACATTCGTCGTAAGTACTTTGGTTATTGTGAGCCTGTTATGTGCACAGATTATGCAAAAGTATGACCTAGACAGAAATTGCTTTCAATTATGAAAATGGCATTTTATCCAGTTGTAACTTTGAAAGTTGTACCGTAGACAAAATGTAAAATACATGCGTGCAAATGATAAACCATATCGCAGTTGGACTGAAAACTGCAGCTAGGCTTCACGACAGCACAGTATATGTATGTATGTGACAACACGGTTAGCGCAGTGGCTGAGCGATCGGACTGCTGCGCTGCGTGTCGCGGGTTCGATTCCCGCACAGAACAAATATTTGTAAGTCCTACATGTATTTGTTCCGAGTCTGGGTGTTTTTCTATCTATAATATGTATGTATTTACAAAAAAAAAAATGTATATAAGTAGTTTATCAGCCATCTTGTTACCATAACACAAGCATTAGGTTGCTTAGCTTGGGGCTAGATGGCGCTGTGTGAATTGTCCAGGGATATTATTATTATTATTATTATATCATATGTATCTGCACGTTTTAGAAATTTGCAATAACTCGCAAGATTGCCCGATTTCCCGATACGGACATGGTTTTTCAAACACACGCATTTAAAATGAACAAGCCAAAGACATCGGCGGCTCTCAAAGCAAAGTATTAAAAAAAAAAGTTTTGATTCTGGTGGCTGCTTGCAAGATTTTACTTTTTGGACTTAACTAGAATCTACAGATCCAAGTGAATTTTTCACACAAAAAGCGAATCAAGTTTTCCGTTAAAAAACATTGCCTCGGCAAATCAGGTCATTACTTTTCGTCGTAATGTAACACAAACTTGCAATTAATGACATTTGGTGTGTAAATATTTACAGAAGCCCCAAAGGTATCGGGAGTTACTGCTAAGAAAGTGAAATTAGGAATGCCGGCTAGTATCGAGTGCACGTAAGTGTTTTAATACTGTCAATATTGAAAGATAAATACTAAACAACGTGTGGACTACAATTATAATCGACTGCTCCAGAAACTTGTGGCGAAAATCAGTTTTTATTGATTTATTTATTTAATACTTTAAGCAAACAAATGCACAGAGGCGGACTTAATGCCATCGGTGTTCCCAGAACAAGTTTAAAGCTCTTGAGTTCTCAATCTATATTATATCGTCTACATGTAATATGTGTTTAGTTTTATGAATAAAAGGTAGAAACTTTATTTACTTAACTGTACTACTGTTTTGTTTTGAACTACAAAGTTCAAAACCAAACTGGGTAAGAATCAAGGAATGCGAAAATTGAGCTTTAAGAGGGTAATAAGGGAGAAATTCGTTTCGGTAAAGAAGTTTTAAACTTGGCGCAAATACCTATCTGGTAAAAGGATCGTTACCATTAATTTTGCAACAACAACCCTTGCAGTTAGTCTCTCGTAGCTTTTCCGGAAGAATACGAAATCATTATTATAAATTCTCTGATCTTTTCAGGATCGAAGGTGAACCAAAGCCAACAATAACATGGAAATTTATGGACAACTCCGGCTCAAAGTTTGTACCAATTCTCGGATCCGACAAAGTGCTAAATTTTCCAAGGGTGGAGGATAAACACGCGGGGCGCTACAAGTGTGTAGCAACGAACGAAATCGGTAGTAATGAACACATCACAGCACTTGTAGTTGAATGTAAGTATCGTTTAGTAATCTTACCTATTCATACAGGAATCGTTTGAGACTACGTCTGGCTCCATACCTCTGTAGGTATATCAATATCTGGTCCCGCACGCGCGCCGTATAAATCCAGTATAAGCTGACCTCTTATTCTATTAAAACTCCCTACTGCGGTAGGCCAGCTCAAGTTTACTGACGTGCGGCCTACTGTATACACCTGACAGTTTTTGACATGACTTTTCTGTACAGGAAAAGACTATTTAAGATTATTTTGCTTCTTTTGTTTCAATGGTTTGTACTTTGTTGTGTGTGACCATCATGGGCGTTTCCTTTTTTGTGAATGGCGTCTCGCAGGTCGACCTAGGAGGTAGTCACCTGCTTAACCGGTCTATCCTGTGGATACAATAATGAATTAATGCCTTCTGGCAGGGTAGAAAGGTTGTAAACTAAGCGACTACACGCTAAGGGCACCCCCTGTGGGGTTGGTACGGACCTCGGCTTAGAGTGTTGCTGGGACAGCAAGGGACAGGCTAGATCGAATCTTCTACCACGTTTTTACTGAGGTCCACCTTTAAACCCCTTTTGATCATCTATTCTTACAAAATGTTCCAACCATCATCAAATTTTTTGTCACTACATTTTTGAGTTACGAAGGTCACATTTTTCCTTTTTTAGTCCGTATAATACTGAACTAATCTTACTTTTGCAGTTGCACCAGAAATCATTAAAAATTCTACAACAGTAGAAGGAATTGAAGGAGATCTAGCTTTAAGGATCCCTTGTGACGTCGTCGGTATGCCAAAACCAGTTATAACATGGAAATTAAAAGGCGCCACTATTACACCCGGTACGTAATTCATAAGTATATAAATAATAAGTATTTACCTATTTATACTAATAATAAAGCTGAAGTTTGTTTTTTTTGTTTGAGCGCGCTAATCTCTGGAATTACCAATTTTGCGTTTGATAGCCCAATTCATCATCATTAACAGCACACTAGGACCCTTAGAATTGGAGCAAAAAGAAAAAAGTCAGAAATATAGCTAGGCGAACACTGAGAAACAGCGCGGGCATACGATGCGATGCGATGGGGTAGGCCAGGAAACAAGAAATTTCACGCGGACGATGTTGCTGGTAGAAACTAGTATTGAATACAAATGTGTGATGGCTGGAGAGGGAGAGGAAGGCCAAAGAAAAGACGGAAAGTGCGAAATGTTAATTATTAAAGAAATGGGGATGAATGATTGCGTGACGGTTGCCAGGGGAGAATGGAAGAAGAAAACGTGTTGCGCCGACCCCAAGTAACATGGGTGAAGGACATGAATATGATGATGATTTGAATATTTTACACAATTTATGGTACACCATAAAAGATAAACTAGTATCGGTTACTCCGAGGCTACGCTGCGCAGTAAAAACGTAGCGCTACGAGATGTTACGCGACTACACCGTAGCAGTCCGCGCCTAATGTACCTATTTAGTGGAAACTTGAAAGTAGCTTAATCATGTGACGTATTGTATGAAGTTTCGTATGAAGGTTTAATGCCATCATGATTTCAGTGTTAGATAGAGAGTTATACATGACCGATAGCACCACGCTGACGACAACAAAACCGATGTCGATAGTCTAGCTTTGACAGCGTTCATTATTTCCTTTTAGATTATGACGTCAACTTTTTCTATGTTGAAATAACATTATTATCTCCTTTATTTCAATGTAAACATATAAATTATATTTTTAAATATTAGAATATAAAAAGTATAAAAAATAGTAGCCCACCAGTATCGGGAACAGGGTCCAAGCTACCGGTGGTCAGGGCTCCAGAGAGAGGAACCTTCTGACAATGCGAGCCATGTCTAGAAGTACCGCTTTCTGAATCAAGCCCTTGATCCAGCTGCCCAACGAGAGCCTCCTCAGGTATTGGTCGAGGCTCTTAGCTATTAACCAATTGGCTGTCACAACTATCGGCACGATGATCGCTGAGTCCACATCCCACATGTCGACAACCTCGCGAGCCAAGTCAAATCACTTGATTTGTTAAATAACATTATTTGTTCAGGGTGTCCTTTGGTTATTCTCTACAGAGTCAAATTAAATTAACCAGCGAACCTCCGCAGTCATGAGTACCGATAGACTTAGACATGATAAAACAGAACAAATTAATTTTATGACTTCTTTCTGTGGAGTCATCGACCGAAGTTAGTTAATTGAAAATATCAGTGTAAAAAAAAATTGTTTTTCATCCCACCATTTCGGAAAGAGTATGTTTAATCTTCAATATCTGAGTGGAAAAGCCGTTTTTATTCTCTAGAGGATAAAGTAAATTGAATTTAGAACATCGTGTGCACTAAGTTTGTGAATTAAAAAAAACATTAAACCTATTTACTGCTACCTCTATGGTGCCGAATATATCATACAACTTTTTTTTAATTTGTTAAAAACTCAGACTCGGAACCTTCTTGGTGTTCTTTTTTCAATTTGCTTTGTACGCGGTTCTTTACGCGGCATTTTTTCACGTCATTGTTAAACCTTATATTAAAAACAAGAAACTTGAAAACAAGTGAAAAAACTAAAATGAGTGATTCTAGCGACGAGGAAGTTTGCTTGACGCCAACAGAATTGACTGAAACTGTTAATAATGCGCAAATGAGCTTTCTCCCTCAACAATCACGCGAGAAGTATTTAAAACAGTACGATATGTTCAACACGTGGCGACTAGCAAAAGGAGCCAAAACTTTCTCAGAAAACGTTTTGCTGGCATATTTTATAGAATTATCCGAGAACAAGAAAGCAAGCACTCTATGGAGTACGTATTCGATGCTAAAAGCAACAATAAAGATGAAAAAAGACAAACATATCGATACCTATCCTAAATTAGTGGCATTTTTACATTTAGTCATTTCCTCGCTGAGGTGGAATGAAAAGTTACGTGTTGCACTCGAGTGCAAAGATTTTTCACCTCGTGCTCTTTTGATTGCCTCGCTAACGCTCAGGATTCTAATTTTGAATCACTCGCTGCGCTCGTGATTCAATTTTAGAATCCTTCGCTTGCTCGGTCATCAAAATTGAACACGCGGTTAAAAAGCAACTTTGCACTCTTGTATAACAAATAACTATTTTATGTAAACTTCACAGACGGATGGTTTTCGATAAATAAACAAAATAAAACAGACTTTCTCAACTCAAACTTCAAGTAACCAAATAACCAGCGGTTGTGAACCCCCCCAAAAAAAAAACATCAAATCAATTTTTTTTTTTATTAGATATCGATACCCCACGTCTGCAGAGTTTCGCTAGCTAATTTAATTTAACCCTGTGTAGGTACTTAAACTAACTGTTGGTCATTATTATGTCGTTAATTTCAGATTCAAAGTACACAATTGAGGATGGAGCTCTAGTCATTATGAAACCGACAGAGAAAGACTCTTCGCTGTACTCGTGTGAAGCTAAGAACTACATTAGTACAGCCAGCACTACGTTCCAAGCTACAGTTAAAAGTAAGTTAACATCACGCCTGTACTCCTCGAAGGGCTAGGCAGAGGTGTGCCTATAGTAACACCGACGCCCCATGTAATAGGGGGCGAGCCTATTGCTCTCAACCGGGTACAAACCCAGAATCCGGGATGCTACTGAGAAATTCCTGATGAAAAAACCGAATAATCTTTGCCCGACCTGGGAATCGACACCTGCAGGACCTCATGCTCAGCACTAACGAGGTAGTTATGTTATATAAGCAAATGGCCTCTGAAAGGAAATGGTGAAATGGCCTGTAAATAGGTGGTACTTTGACAAGGAAATCCCACTAAAAACCACAGCATGGATATTATACAAAGTTGATACGACAGAGGGGTTTTCCTTTAAACTGCCTATTCTAGGTACCATTTTCAAGCTCTGTACCAAAAATCAATGAAATAGGAGCAGTAGTTTAGTCGCAAATGATTTTTTAAGTTTTTGCACCGTTTGAACACGATGTATCTTTCCTAACAGCTGATTATGTCTAAGCATAGGTCATGTACCTTACAACGATAAGTCAGTCAAATTTATTTACAAAGGGTGGGTGCGTTTTATCCTGATTTGTTAGCCATTTAGTTTGTTTGAAAAAAATATTTTCTCATTTTTGGCGCTTTTTATTTTTATGCCGTGTTGAATTAATACTAAACACGTAGGTATAGTATACGTAGTGTAATTTAATGCCCCTCTGTCATATCAACTCTGTATTAACCTATAATTTTGTTTTTCGTTTTCTCAACTGCAACTTCTAATGAGTGCAATTAAACGTTGCAGTTAAACCTTGTTTTCAGCAATTAATATTTTATCATGCTGACTGCCTGTTTTTTTGGAATATTTTTAAAATGTGTGTATTATTCTTCTACAGAGCTCCCCACGAACTTTGGCACAGAACATTTCGTGTACTTATTAGAGGGTGAAAAGAAAAAACTAAAATGTGAACCTTATACTAGTTCTACATCCCAATCAATCAAATGGTTTATAGTAAGTATATTCTCATTCCTACAAAAAATATGACTACGAGTATAATTGTCTCGTGTATGGCACAATATGGCAATAGTGGTCATTGACCCACCTACATATTTTAGCTTTTTGTTTTCAAAAACTGTAATAAAGTCAGTTAACGTCCTGAACCCATGTTTATCGTGATCTTCAACATGTTCCAAAAACGATACATAGTTTATTGTTTGGGTTCTTACGGAGTGATATTAGGGGAAGAGCAACGACCGCTATTGCCATGCTAAAACGGGACAACCATAGTGAAAGTGGTTTTGGTGTTAAATTAACACGTTGCGGGACGGTACTGACTTTTTCAAATTATGCGATATGACAGTAAAATTGTCCATAAAAGTTCCGACCACTGCTTTATCCGTACCGCCCTAGAGCAATACTAAAGAATAATATACGATGACAGTACTTTCATAGCCGGATTGATGTGGTATGACAGTAAAAACGGGTTTCCTTGTTCCTCTATACAAAATTTGCTGTAATGCCCGTACCTCAGTTCAGATGAGGTTAAAGTTGTACGGCGGTGCCCGTACTGTCATTTTCAACACCGAAAAATCTACAGCTAATGCAGTGCGTCCCGCAACGTGTTAACAATTTACAACAGTACCCGTTAACAGTATTGGCCCTTGGCAGCTCAGAGGGCGTAGTGCGAGTTTTTTACCCACTAGATCGCGTGAACGTAAACGCAGATTTGTACGGTATTAGAGCAGCGCCATCTAGTGGAAACTCGATAGCACTGCTGTCATTCCATACAAATCTGAGTTTACGTTAACGCCATTACTCGATGGCGTTAACGTAAACTCAGATTTGTGACTCAGGACTAAACTAATATTTATCTTCTGTCCTTTTCTAAATTAAATAGAAAGAAAAAGATGCATTGAACTTAAATTTAGTTTAGTTTGTGAACAAGGGAATCGGCGCCATTATCTAAAATCTAGTTTACTTTTTCATTGTTCTTGTTTGATCTAATTACCTACTTTGTTTAAAATTGCAGTCAGTATTTTTTGTGTGAAAGTCGGTTAAATAGATGACTCAATGATAATTAGTGTGGCAAATATTTTTGTATTTTATAATAATAACAAGAATCCATTAAAAGTGTCTTACTGATCTGCGAGTTAGCTTCAGCCCGCGTCGTACGCCTTCCAAAGGTCCAGGAGCCCAGGATACGGTGATATTTAAACGACAATTTAAAAATAACAAGATAACATTTCTAATATGCAATATTAATAATTTTACAGACGAAAGTACGTCCACGAACCCCGGACTCGTCGATGAGCACCACCTCATTGCCGCCGGAACTCGAATCATCAGAGACTACCACCGCGTCGAGCAAGGATTATTCCTCGACGCCACGGCCAACAATTGTAAGTCAGCAGGGGAAATATATATAACTAGCTGCTGCCCGCGACGTCGTCTGCGTGAAGGCTCTACAGCACCAAAAATACCTAAGATGCCAGTGTCGCTATAGCATTTTATGTAAACAACTTTTAAAATAGCATTAAAATATAAGTTTTTTTTGCAAGCAAAGCAAGTGAAGAGAGTTATATGGGAATCCTGCTGCGTTCAGTCATAAGATGTGACTGAAGGAAATAGAGAAAATAATACAGGAATACATTCCAGGGCACAAAAGAGTACAAATACGTACAAAGGTATCATACCTTACAACACTTCCCTATAAACTACGTTGGTAGTTATGCTGCCAGGAGCCAAAATGTAAAGAGAGTCAGGACTGGTGACGCGGGAGCAAGCGACGCACAGTTGCCCGTGTGAGAAGCAACTCGTCCTGAGATCGACACCCGCAGCCCTCAGTGTCTGCCCCTGCGACTTATTGATGGTCATCGCGAAGCAAACACTCACGGGGAACTGTACGCGCTTGAACTGGAACGGGAAGTTATGAGGTATGAGGCGAATGCGTGGTATAAATACTGCCTCGCCGACACCACAACCCGTAAGAATTTCCGCCTCAATAGTGTGTCTGTGGAGCGAGATGACTTTAAGACGGGTCCCGTTACACAACTTCGGAGGAGACAGGTTCCGAAGAAGCATAATCGGGACACCGACCTTCAGCTTGATGGTATGCGCTGGAAGTCCACTTGCTGACAGGGAGTTCAGAAATTCCACGGGATAATGTGTGGCGTCATCTTGCTCGTGTTTATCGAGGTGTAGACCACTTCATTCCCCTCAATTTCCGAGAGACTGCATTCGTTAATTGCTGCAGCGTGATCATATTTGGGCGTCAAAATGGCTGAGAATGGCTCACACACCCAAGAATTCTGCTGGTGCGGTATACGACTGATGTCCCAGTACACACAGCAAATGAGTTCTTCTAAGCTGGATACCACTCTACCGAGAGACTCTGGAAGCATCACCTGTCCATCTCTCTCTTCTGGTAGAGTGCCTTCGCCAAGACTTAGAAGGACATCGGAGAATTCTTGAGCATGTGCATTGCCGCCGAGCCGAGCTCTCATATTAATGGTCAAGCGCAGCGTACCAACTCGTGACCACAACGAAGATCGTTTCAACGAAGCATTCACCTCGTCAGACCTCGATCCCCGCGTCACCACGGGAAGCGTTTGCCGGAAATCGCCACTGAACAAAACTGTGATACCACCCATCAAATGTTCGTTCCTGCGGATGTCCTGCAGGGTTCTATCCACGGCCTCAACTGCCTTCCTATTGGCCATCGTACACTCATCCCATTCGATCAGAGAGCAATCTTTGAGCACGTGTCCCTTATCGCAGTTACGTGACACACCACAAACAGGCGTTTCGGCGCTCTCTAAATCGATGGGAATTTTAAACATGGCATGTGCTGTCTGGCCACCCGGAAGCAGTGTGGCAGCGATTCCCGACGATGCTACAGCAATAGCAATTTTGCCTTGCATCCTGACCTCTGCAAGTTTGCCAGTGGTAACAAATGTTTTTCCTGTTCCACCAGGAGCATCCAAGAAAAACCCTGGTTTTGCCCAACGCGAACAAAAGTATGAATAGTCAATGTTTATTTTGTACTAACAACATGAAATTGACGAAGAAATGATCATCATCAATGAACTACTTAACACCGCATTTTTTTAAATTGTCTTCCTCAACTCTGCTCAAGATTTTGAGGGTTTTGTTGGAACTTGAATTTGTCAAAATGAACTATACGATACAACTTTTATGAAGAAAATGCACATTG
The DNA here is from genome assembly GCA_951799955.1 of Apamea anceps. Lineage (NCBI taxonomy): Eukaryota > Metazoa > Arthropoda > Insecta > Lepidoptera > Noctuidae > Apamea > Apamea anceps. The sequence goes on from OX637509.1 coordinate 10,703,615, forward strand.
CCATCTATGAATTTTGAGAATAACTAACTACTAACCTCGCCAACATGATCAAATTTAAATTATTAATTTCCAAAAACTGTTAACATGTAAGTTGATTTGATTTTTATGAAATCTCATAGATGGCGCTGCTTTAAAGTTGTATTTATACTACTAACATTCATTAAACTATGTTTCTCTGCCCAAGTTACCTAAATGGCGTAGTTTTTATAGTCTAAAGCTAGATAATAGCATGGCTTACTCAAAAACAACATTTAAATATGCGTCATTAGATTACACGCTGTCACAGAATGCGTAAGAAAAGTAAAGATTCACAGCTCCTCCCCCGTTGGTGATAGCGTGATAATATGTAGCCTATATGTTGACCCGACCTCTCAGTAATATTCATGCAAAATTTGAAGTAAATCCATGCAGTACTTTTTGAGTTTATCCCGGACATACATACAGGCAAACAGACAAACAGACAAAAATTCTAAAAACTATATTTTTGGCTTCGATATCGATTGTAGATCACGCCCCAAGTATTCTTTTTAAAAAATATTCAATGTACAGTTTTGACTTTCCTACGATTTTATTATATGTATAGATAAATAAGTCGGGTCCCCACTGCCGGTGATGAAGATGAATGTAGATTTCTTTATTATATTTTTGATGAATATTAATGTATTATACACATAAAACTTCCGGAGTAAATCGAAAAGTGACTTAAATTTATAATACGTATACAAGTCGCTTTTCGTGTCTGTCTCTGTGTGACCGCGTTGTTCTTCTGAAAACTTCTAAACTACGCAACATTTATTTCGTTACGCAAAACTTGCATACTCGTACAATAAAAAAAAAACGAAGTCGCAAAATTCGCGCGAAGCAGATGAGGGTCGATACAATCACTTAGTTGACTTAATTGTCTGTCTAAGATTAACTAAAATAAGGTACTGCTTCCCCAGACGACGGACGCAGATATCAAAGAATCATACATACAAATAACAAATGCTGCATTCACCGACCACGATGGCAACTATACGTGTCGTGTGAGCGACAAGCATGGAAACACACATACACACACATACGTGGTGGACGTCGGCAGTGCGCCGGAGTTTGTTGCCGACGCTAGTTTAGCGCTTAGCAACTGGCGAGGAATTATATCAGATATTACAGAAAACTGCGACATTAGAGGGAACGCGAAACCGGAGCCCATCGTAAGTTTGCATTGCACTTGGTTATTAAAACGCTATAAATCGAAAAGATAAGTTAGAAAGGGGGTGACTACCGAGACGACGACTAATAGAGAAGTATACGGAAGAAAAAGACATGTTGCGCGGACCCCAAATAAATTGGGATGAGGGCAGGAGAATGATGATGAAGAGTCCTTTTGCACACATACATAATTATATGTTTCACATTCAGTTCTTCATAATGACAATTATTAGACTAAAAGGTACTCTCAAATTGCTGAGCTATTAAAATAATGTTTAGACCACTTGAAAATATTTTGGGACCACTAAATGTATAGCACACTATAAGCCCTGTATCTTGCAGGTTGAATGGAGGTTTAATGGCAAAGTGTTAACCGACCTAAACTCGGCAGGCCTAGGTCACTATACCTGCAACGTAAGCAACGTGCACGGATCAGTACAGAGGACATTTGACGTCAAGTCTTCAGGCAAGTATCTATTATTTGTGTCTTCATGTAGAAATGATTTTTGAGTTTTGGCAACCTGCGTATTAGCGGGCGGCGGTTCTTGCATGACCCAATCAAAATGCTGTATCCTTCTGAAGGTAATCTGTCTATAATTGAAATACGGCACTGCTCCGTGGGTCATTCGAAGATATTGGTATACTCGCCCGTGCACCGTCTAGAGGCGGCTTACGGTTTGCCACGGCTTATGACTCACGCTGGGACTTAAACAGTAAATAAATAAAATTAATGATGTAAAGTGCCCTACCTACATACATATAGCTTTATCCATCTAAAAACATTATTTTGTTACAGCATGTTTGATAACTAGGAATTTGGGAACTGCGCACATGCAATATATGCCGCTTGTACTAGATGGCAAAGGGTTCTGGCACACATTAGAAAACAAGAAACATTATACAGTAGTGGAACAAGAAGGCAAAATCACATTGTCTTGTCCGAGCAATAAAGAGACGTCAAATACTTTTAAAAACTTCCCTAAAAAGAACACATTAGAGGCATTTTGTTATAAAGAAGACTCTTTCGTAGTAGAAGGCAATCATTACAAGCTCTCAGACTTACAGTGCACTAACAGCATTCAACCCTCCATTATCAGAAAGAAAGCGAAATGCTTAACGGAAACCTCCGAATTATTGAGAGTGGGCTACAACGTCCCTGGCTTCTTGGAAGCTTACGAAGTCTGTTTCGACACTGAAAAAAATATGCCTTTATACACGCGCATCATAATGACTGAAACAAACAACAACGATCCGAGTGCCGGCTACAACTGGTACACATACCCAGGAATAGGCAACAAAAAAACTGAGGGGGGATTCACTTGTAAGGACACGATGTCGTCGTGTTGTTATAGTAAGTCCCAGCTGGTGAATGCAGTAGACTTTAACGATGGCCCAGCTAAGAGAAGCACGTTCATCGATCCTCTGAATGTAATCCCGGTCTGGCTCCCTTGCAATACTTCACAGGTAAGCGCTATTTTATGACTTTGAAATAATTAATAAATACCTACATGTTCACAGTTTCACTATGGATCTAACAAGAATAGTAGAGTTAAATTCATGATGTTTTTCTATAGAGAAAATATCATCATGTTTTTGTTCCATAAAATAGAAATAATAGTAGATTATTAACCAAGAGGATAAAGCAGTGGCTTCTGTCGCGGGTGACAATTTAAATCGCGAGCGTAACGAAGGACTCGAGGTTTACTCCCGAGCGTAGCGAGGGTGTTAAAAACTTAAATCACGAGCGAAGCGAGGGATTTAAGACGAGTCCTGATTGTAGCGAGGGATTTAAGTGCACCCAAGACTAAGACAGCTTTATCACCGAGGAAAATACTCTACTTTTCGTACCATTTGCGAAAAAATTAACACAATAATAATATGAGATAAGCATTTATTAAAAATAATGACAATTAAAAGTAAAAGTTAACATTCGAAACATTGGTCCAATTATTGATAGAGAGAGTTACATTTTTGTTTGGTACATTTATTGTTGATGAGTTGATTTGAGTATTTCTCTATTCTTGCGTCTGAGGAACTTGGCAAATTCCTAGACTAATATTTTTTTGTCGGAAAAGCAAAGGCATCAAGCTCATACGGCCTCGTCGGTTTTCGGAATTTTATTTAATAATCATAACTGCATAATAAATGTGTATTCCTTTTTCACAAAGATGTATAATGCTTTATATACAAACTCAATGGTGTACCTAAACACAGATGTAGTTCAGTATAAATTTCGGTAAGTATTCCAAATTTAAATCACATTCTCCCCCTAGAGGATGAATGAAATTCAGTACAATTTTCTTTCCCTGTTTTTAACAGATTAAAAATGACTATTGTTATGTTCGCTTTTTGTGGCATAGAATGTCACTTTTTTGAGCAAGTGGTATGAAAAATATCATGTTAACTACATAGTATTTGCAAGTATTACTCATATTATTTTTATTTGGGTCCGCTCTTATGCATGTCTCAAATGAATTGTATAATTTCAGCCGTCATGGGAAAATATTAATGATATGGTGAGATCCATGCTGCCTGCCTACACTGACATCGTTACCTGGTCTGGCACGCACACGTTGCAAGATAAAAATGGAGCTATTATACCACGATATTTATGGAAGGTATATATCTGATTCTTTTTACACAATAACCCTACAGCCTACAACTTTATTTTAGAAGAATATTCTTTATTGTCTGCCTTGTACATGGTCTTATGTCAATCAAGTATGGTCAAGAGAACCAGAAACGTAGCGTTATAATTATGCCGGCGCCGCTCAAAGTGCGTCAATTGCTTGTTCTGGACGCATAACGCAACCTCGCAAAATTATTATTTACTTTTTTTTTTTTGTTAAGAAATCACATTTTTAATAAATGACATTTGTTTTATGCTGACTGCCTTGTTGATCTAGTGGTCACAAGCTTTAGTGAGCATGAGGTCCTGGGTACGATTCCCAGAGCGAACAAAAGTGTTATTGGGTTTTTCCATCAGGAATTTCTCAGTAGCAGCCCGGAGTTTGGATTTGTGCGCGATTAATGGCAATAAGCACGTCCCCTATTACATGGAACTTAAACATAACTAGCGAAAAGTGAGTGACTATTATAGGTACACCTATGCCCAGGCAAACTCTCGAGGAAGGCGTGATGATGATGTTTATTAACTATATGGCTCCGTCATAAATTCTTCACACGTTGAGACCGGCTTTCATGATGAAATGAATTTAATTGCAGGTGGTAAGGCTCGACGACGATGAAGCTGTGGCCATAGTCCACGTTAACGATCCTAAGCCAATCGAAAAGGACATCAAATGCAAGACACAAAACATTTGTGACAAATATGAAGATTGGTTTATTAGCAACGACAAGTATACTTACTGTTGCTCACTGCCAGACTTTTTTAAATCGTTTGATATTCACGATACCGATATTGGAGGCAAGTTATTCATTTTAATTGTGTACACATTCCTCATAAAAAGAAACCGTTTTCCTTGACTGATCAATCTGATCATGTTCAATTAAGAACATAACTGTTTTTTTTGGTACTAGGTTACAGTTTTAGTATGATTTGCAGATCTATTGTACCTAGGTTGATCAATAAGTTCCCGTGTTAGCAATGAAAGCTCAAGTTTTTCTAATTTTTTTTAATTTCATTATTCTTCGTAATTCCCTTTTGAGGTCTATAGACTTTTCCCAACGTTTCTGCCATTTCTGTAACCCATCCAAAACATACGACTTGTCAAAGTCTTTGAAATATGCCTCTGTTTCGGCTATAACTTCTTCGTTTGTCTGATTTTTCCCCCCAGCTATTTTCATGTCGGGAAACAGAAAGTATGTGTATGTTCTGATTTATCTGGTAACAGGACGTATAAAGTTGGCACAATGGTAGCTTTTTTATTTAAATATAAGTCAAAATGAAGGACATACAGTTGGTAAATGTATTTTCTTTCTTAAAACGGCTTCGGGGCTTCGTTTTGAATGTGTCAGCTGCAAAGAATGTTCGACGTTTCCTTAACATTTTACAGGCAACGTGGGTGACAAAAATCAGTTTATTTTTATCGGTCCCTTAATCATATCTTAAAAAATCATGTGCTAGTGCTTCAGGTATGTGTATAATTTCAGTAGTATTAAGATTAAAAAAATCTGTATTTAGGAAAAATTTTCGCGCTCTGTACAATGTATCTTTAATAGTATTAAACCCAGGTACACAATCGGAACCCATTTCTTGAACTTTCCTTTCATAGATCTTTTGTAAGGGACCTAACTTTTCACATACAGCTTGTTTTAATGACCGTTTCCATATATTTAATTTGCTTTTTCCTTTGGCAAGTATGTTTCGTAGAATCCCTTAAAATGATTTTTCTTGTTTCATCTATGGTAACTGATGCAATCTTTTCTCATAACAATGCCATCAGTCGTCAAACACGGTTACTTATTGATCGACCCAGGTACATTAATATCTTTGATTTTCTGTAGAGAAAACATGTTTTGAAATGTTTATGCTGCAAATAATAATACCAATTTTTTTTTTTTAGAATCCATGGGTGCGGTACTGGATAAAATAGACAAAAGTACCTAGACAGTTTCTAGCTGTCCAAGTACTATACATATAGAAGGAATAATATATATTTTCACCCCACAAGGATTACACATAAAATCAGGAAGATATCACAAAACAATAGCCAAGTAACTTCATCATGTAATACTTTGTACACCTTCAAATACTATGAATGGTATTTAAGTATTCAATAAAAAATATCATTTACAAATGTTTGTTTCCTTTTAACAGGAATTTAAAAGAAAGGTAGGTACCCTAATTATCTCATAACAAAGATAGTAGCCTAAGTCACCACCATGCACCTCAACAACTCAAAAACTAATTAACAACTAACATCTATCGTTAGTCATCATGTAATGATGTAAAGATGGTCATAAATATAAACTAGAAATAGGAACAAGCCAAGAATTTAACCTTTAGGCACGCTCGTTAATGGGGCCACATTCTTGGGGTCTCTAGTTTAGATTACTAGAGACCCCAAAGACATCGACCCATAAACGTTTAGTTTTTGCTATCTGTTTGGTAGATAAGAAAGAGCAAGATCAGCAGCTTGTCCACGAATTCCGTAACTACAGTAGTGGTGTAATTTACAGATCAATGTATTGTGGTCTACGCAATCAAACGCTTTTGAGAGGTCACAGAAAATGCCAATTGCGTCCAAGAGCCATTGTCAATATTAATCGAATGGAAGAGAGCGACTACTTTGTGTTGTTTTGCAAACGAATAAAAAATAATCCAACACAATCAATATCCGAATCTCCCAATGATGCCATGATGATACATACGTCCTTTCACATTCGTGTCTCGTTACGGACTGAGTGAGGCGGGGCGGACAGGCTGGCGTTTGTACGAGACAGTACAAAATGGCGTCCACGCTGCTATTCACGGCGATCTCGTTGCGCACAATTCACAATTCGCTGCAAACTTAAAAAAAAAAAATGATGTGCGTTCTTAGGGTAAATGGTTTATGGTCAAAGGGTCAATGTATACACCATGAAGTGATGCCCCACAACACTGCGCGCACTTTATAAGGTATTCCGGATATTGCGATACAATAACGAACTTACTTAGTACACAATAAGTAAGTATATACGCGCTGTGCAGCACAGCGCATCTCAGCGTATAATTTCGAGCGTGCATGTCGCTGAAATTATACTTTTTTGTGTAAAAAGTAGGTAAAATATTGTGGCGCTATGTTAATAACTGCGCGCAGAGTTACGCTTTAGTGTGAATCGACCCTAAGTTTACAGGTTTACAGTGTGAGTTACTAAAAAAAAAACATTCCAATTTGTCAATGTTTGTTAAGTTGCAACCCTAAAACTTAAAAAAAAAATTGATAATTGACATTTTGACTTTGACATTTGTTTATATCGCTGCCTGTGTCTGGTGTCTGCGTATTTTGCTTCAAACGGAAGAAAGGCGATTAAACAAAATATTAAATTAAATCTACGAAACTAAAAGATGATCTTTTAAACATGTCTCGATCAAATTTGCCGCCATTCCTGCTACAAGAGCTTCCAGATATTACAGAAAGTATAAATTATCCAATACAAAATGTTCAACGCATAAAGGTTAGTCCAAATATCCCACCTATCTTTGGCCTGTGTTCAAAATAAATTGGCTAATTGTCTAAAATAGTCTGTAGGATCTTTATTTAGTAAACATGCAATCAAGTTATATATGTCTAATCAGGTGTTATTTATACAAAGACACTGTTTTTCATTAGTTATTCTTATGAAATCAATAAACCTGGTGAATTATTGTATTTTTAAATGAAATCGTATATTTTTTATATTTTCCATTGAAAACGTGAATATGTGATCTCAGACAAGCAATTGAAAGTGGCTCTATTATGATGTGGTAGTGGGTGGAAAATAGTCATAATCCGCAATTTGAAACCTGATACTATCATTTTTAAATATATGCAATCAACCAAAAGAATCTTCACTTAAAATCATAATGGCAATGTACAGGTTTATCAAATAATATTTCTCCACTACTTGTACAAAAAAATCCCGACTTAGTTTTACTAATAGTAATTTATTTAGGCACATAATGGTTTTATAGTACATTACGGACTTAGTAAGTATGCATTATTAATTACATGGTGACCATGCAAATTGTTGAGTGAAGCGCTGCTTTCCTAGCTTGGTCACTGACTAATACTGGTTGAACTGTTCTTCTTTTTGAGTCAATGTTAAATAAATGTACTTATCATATTAAATGACTTGGGCCCAGTAGGTTGGTCTGTGCAAATTATTAGAGGTAGAATTTGATGATTTTTAGAAGTTAAGTAACTGTATGCAAAGTTTTTGACCACAAGGGCTTGTTGAGGTTGGTTGAGTATAGTATGTAGAAGGATCTAGGGATCCTTTGGTTGGACATAATATACTACCAAAAAAATTATATTTAATGTTAATAATATTATGTGTGTTGTTCAGTTAGGCAAGTGCTCCATTTAATATGCTTTTATATAATTGCTTGTGATTAGACTGAAAGCCAACCTCAACATAATATATTATGATGATAGATCATGGGCATAGGCCTCTCTTTCCCAGTCCTTGGATGCCACATGGTCACAGCCTTACTCCACCTGTCATCACTGCGCCATGCCAGGTGTTGTGTCCAACTCCATTTGAGTCATAATACATTCTCCGATATCCCTTCGGTACGCCTTTGAATCTCGATATTTGGTATAAAAGTCAAAGTCAAATCACTTCTTTCAAATAAGCACATAAAAGCACTTTTGAACATGAAAATTTACAAAAAATAGAATTGCTTCTAATCGCTTAGAACTCTGTCTATTCGTCTTATGCCAAGCATGGATCGCCATGGCTCTCTGTGCAACTCACAGCCTCCTGTGTGAGTGTCCACATATCAGCACTATGTCATGGTGGGCAGAACTGAGGTTATGTAGGCAGAAATTCAGACATTATGGAATTCTGGCTGATCTCAGAATGACATCCAGTTTTATAAATTCCAACCTGTATTCTTCTCAATGTTTCTATTCGTTGATTCGCTACACTAAAAGTAAATATATGGCCAAGATAAGACATACTGGTCAACTGTTTCCATCATTTAATATCCCACTTTAACAGAAGGATTTGAATTACTGGAGATGTGTGATGATCTTCGTCTTGGCCATATTGAACCTAAGGCACCATAAGGGATTTTTTGGAGATCATCAAATTTTTTTTTTTTTTTAAATATTTGATAATCTCCAGAAAATGACGAGTTAATGGCCATCTGCAAATCTTAAGAGGTAGAGACCATTGATGTTAATGCCTCAATAGTCCCAATCTAAACTTTCACGACATCTGCTAGGACTGCGTGAAAAGTTTCAGTGAAATGGTGTCACCTGTCCCACTCCCCACTTGATCAGGACACAGATAGATAGGCAGAATACTTTTCATTATGTCCACCATATAAATTACAGATATTAAATGTATTGGGTTGATGATGACAATGATTTCTTGTATAATTTCAGTACACCTGTTTCGACATATCAAAATCGTTGATAGCATTCGGTGCTACCAGTGGAGGCATTTATGTTTTCAACCGGACCCCATGTGAATTTGTACAACTTATACCCAACAAGGTATGTGGTACTTACATTATTTGACCAGTATAAGTTATACTGAAGGTCAAGGAGTAAAAATCTTTGTAATATAGTGAGAAAAATAATTAGATGCAAGTAAAAATTAATCTCAAGCTACTAACATTGTCCTCGTAGAGGCGATCGGCAGCGGCGGCCCTGGTTCAAGCCATGGTCCGGGGCGAGAGGGAGTGGGAGGCAGTCACCTCCTTCTGCGAAGCAGTCGTGCTAGCGAAGGAAGTGGCGGGGTGGGCGAGGGAACGCTCCTCACGCCTCAGCCGCCGCGGGAGACGCTCCGGGCGTCGGGAGCCGCGTGACGATTCCCGGCCACCGTAGGCGCGGGCCTGCGGGCGGAGAGTAATGGGTAGCTCTCCGTCCGATCAGGACTAGACCCGTGTCGGACGGCGTGTATGTGTTCCACGCGCGCCTCAAAGAGATGTCAGCATAAGTGACGGGGCCCGATAGGGCCGAAGCCTGCCAGGGTAGCGGGATCGTCCGAAAGGGTTACCGCTGCCCTGGAACATAAAGGGCTAAGGAAGGAACACGAGTGGGTTTTAGTCAGTAAGAGTCTGACACTCCCTCCTGCTCCACCCAGAGCGGGAGGGGTCATTTGATGAACTCCCATCCTCAAAAAAAAAAGCTACTTAACATATTTATTCCTGGACTGTACACCTCTGCCTAGCCCTTCGGGGAATACAGGCTGTTTTATGTTACAACACCTTATATGTCACGTCCGTCTGCCTAGCCGCAAAACCGCTTAGACAGAGGTGAACCTATAGTACACCTACATTTCGCCAATTATGTTTATAATGTTTAAGTACGTATGGTTTTGACGACACGGTTGGCGCAGTGGCTGAGCGATCGACTGCTGCGCTGCGTGTCGCGGGTTCGATTCCCGCACGGAACAAATATTTGTATTGCCTACAGGTAGTTGTTCCCGGGTCTGGCTGTTTGTGTATGTGACTTTAAATGTTTGTAAACGCACCCACGATACAGGAGTAATCCCTAGTGTGGGACAAAGTTTTTAATAAGATAAGTAATGTAATAGGGTATGAGCCGATGAACCAGGCACAAATACAGACTCCGGGCTGCTTCTGTGCACCATGTGCACAGAAGCAGCCCGGTGTGCATGTGTGCATGTGTATTAGTTATTCCGTTCCGTTTATGTTCTTTAATGCACTACTTAAATTTCCAGGATGGCGCAATCACCCGCGTGGCTATATCCACAGATGAGAAACACATTGGTTTTGCCAATGGTCGAGGTTTGGCCACAGTTGCAGGGTGTAACCAATCCCTCAGTAGTAGCCACTCTACCGTTATATCTAAAGAACACCAAGGGAATGAGATTACCGCCATGATCTGGAGCACCAATCATATGCTGTTCATGGGAGATGATGTGGGGAAAATATCTGTGTTACAGCTGCAGAACTTTATTGTAAGTCGTTTTTAGTGTTTTGTTTACTAAGCCCATCATCCACTTCTGCCTAGCCTTTTTTTGTTTCTCCACTTCTTCCACTTCTGCCTAGCCTTTTCCCAACTATGTCGGGGTCGGCTTCCTGTCTAACCAGATGCAGCAATATCCGTAATTTATATGGAGCGACTGCTTTTTTGCCTTCCACAACCTAGTTACTGGGTAACACAATACCAAAGTCAAAGTATTTATTTCAATAAATAGACACATAAAAGGCACTTTTGAATGTCAAAATGTATAGTAAACTAGAATTGATTCTAGTCGTCCCTACCAAAAGGGCAAGAAACTCCACCGTTACTCTTTTTAAATGTTTTACAATATTTTGTATGCATTAATTATATAAATATACTTATGTGAAGACGATGCACCTAGAAAAGTACCCTAATAGGTAAAAGAATCAAAACCCCTCACAAGACTGGTTGTCAGACTTACTAAGCCATTATCATTTGTATACTGCTAGTGTGTGGGGTATACAGGGGAACACGATTGATGTACGATAAATAAGTAGTTAAATGTTTGCCATGAACATAATACAAATTTTCAGACTTGGGACACAACAGATTAGGTGTGATGAACGGAATGACTACAATGACATGCAGGCTGTCGATTTTATATTAAAACAATAGGTACTTATGAAGTATAAAGTTAATTTACATAATAATGATGCCCCACTTGTTCAGACATGAAAACAATAAGATACTATTCCGGTTTGCCGTGTATTTAATATATATTTGTTTCGTTTTGTTGTGTATTCAATTGTTCTCAAGGACAATTTCACTTTAATACACGGAATTCTTGCGGCAAAACAAGTAATGTTAATAAATTACCTAAGTGTTTCTTCTGAAGACCCTAAGGCATTTAAATCTATATCTATATTAATAATAAAGCTGAAGAGTTTGTTTGAGCGCGCTAATCTCTGGCACTACCAAAATTAAAAAAAAAAAAAACTGTTTGCATTTGATAGCGTAATTCTTGAGGAAGGCTATAGGCTATTTAACATCACGCTAGGGCCCTGAGCCGCAAAATTTACAGAAAATCGGCAAGAACTCTAAGCGAAAACGAAGTAAATGCGCGGGCAAGCGATGCGATGCGACGGAGTGGGTCGGGGGAAGAAGGAATTTCACGCGGACAAAGTCACTGGCAGAAGCTAGTATCAAATACACTAAGTACACGTTATTATCTGTAGTCAACTGGCTAAATGAACTTAAAATCAGTCAATCAATCTGCTTAAAGTTGTCAAAAAATAAAAGGCCCGTTTTGACATTTGAGAATGCGTTCTTGACACCTGTCAGTTTCATACAAACGAATACGTGTTTTGCGAATTTGATCTTTATTAACTACTAGCTGACCCGGCAAACGTTGTTTTGCCATGTAAATTATTTCTAGCTGTCCGGCGCTACTTCGTTCGCGTGGTGTCCTACCCCCTACCCTACCCCTACCCTACTCCTACCCTACTCCTACTGACACTACTCCGACCCCACTCCTATCCTACTCCTACCCTACTCCTACACTACTCCTACCCTACTCCTACCCTACTTCTACCCTACTCCTACCCTACTAATTCTAGATAATCCGAGTAATGTGGATATATGTACATATGTTGTCGATTCAAAACCCTTAATTTAATACGTGCTTCTATTCGTGTGGACCCGAGTCTACCGTACCGAAGGAACGAACGTCAAATGTTTGACAGGAAAGTAGGTAGAATAGTTTATATGGGAAAATAAAATTGTTGTTTTTACTATCTTCCTCGCAATTTTTCCATATTTTCTCACCGTTTAAACCTTCCCTGGACTACGACAAACATTTCAAAACCTAAATCAGCCCAGCCCTTCTCGAGTTTTAGCGAGACAAACGAACAGCAATTGATTTATATATATATAGACTATGAGTGCTAGCGATTTAAGTATTAAATTTTTTAGCACTAGCGATTTCACTGTGATTTTTTTTTGCGCTAGCGTTTTCGCTTTTTAACCGACTTCAAGAAAAGAGGAGTTCTCATTTCGGATGTTTTTTTTTTCAATTATACTAAGCTATCTGCAATCTTTAGGTATTACTGCTTACACTATTGTTGCTTCTGATGTCAACTGTACAAAGCAGTATCAATTTCCAAGTCGCAGTAACCCGTTATAATTATGGGGCCTCGAACATTATGGGTTATTGTATCTGCTAGAGCTATTTATCTTACATTGCAACTGATGGAGATAGCCTCCTCCTGCCTATTCCAGATAATTCAGAAGTTATTCCATTTTTTTCAGGCCAAAACAATGTTCCAGAGCTCATCATTAACAATAATGAGTTTGGATTCTCGAATTTGTCAACTGGATATGAAGTCATGCATGCTCCTTGTGTCCACCCTTACAAGGTGTTATGTTTGTGATACGTCTCGAGAACAGTACCGACAGATAGGCCAGAAACTCCGGGATGGAGAGTATGGTGCCTGCTTCGTCAACAAAGAAACTAACACAGAGCAACTTTCAACCAATCCAACACAAGACTTTACAGAAGTCAGAAAATATAACATAGTCAATGATGAGTCCGGTTTCGCTGTAGGCAAAGACCTGGAGAATACTTTGATATTCTGTGCAAGACCATCTTCTAGAGTATGGGAAGCCACGATAGATGGAACTGTTATACGGACTCATCAGTTCAAACAAGTACTTGCTAAGAAACCAATGACACTCGTGTCAAATGAATCTTACCAAAATGAGAAAGTCTCCATAGATGAAGTCGCCACGCACGGTGAAGGACAATCGGTGAATTTCCCCAAAATTGTCGCAACAAACGGTGCCATATTTTCGTTTAGAAGGAATGCTTTGTATTTCTTGAATATTTATGATGTTGATCATACAATTTGGTTTGACAACTATGAAGATATTGTCGATTGTAAAGTGTATCATGACATGCTGTATGTATGGCTGTCTAACGGCTCTCTAGTAAACTTGAAATATATGAAAGTAGACAAGTTCTTAGTCAAGTGTTATGTTGATGAGAAATATTTGCTGTGTGCAAAACTGTGTGCCTTGTTTAGTGATTATTTACTGGCGAATAATTTGTCACCGAAATTGCATATTTTAGTGAGTTTGAAAGATAAATTAGACAATGAAGAGTTGCTGAACAGCATTAAAGATGTTCTAGATAAGTTTGACGGTTTAAAGGCTAATGATGCTACTCAAATGAAATCAGGAATATACATAGTTGACAACACTTATCACGCGCAGTCATCGTTACTAGAGAGCGAGACAAAACTGAACGAAGACTTCAAATTCAGCTCTCTACCACCAGAAGCAATGCAGACGTTGAAAGATCTGAGCGTGAGTGTGTCTGATAAATTAAATAATAGCAAAAAGAAGTTAAAGGAAAAATGGGAGGACTTTGAAGGGAAAATGAAACACCTTAGCGTTGATAAGCACCAGGAAGTAAAAGACACACCAATCATAGAAAGAAAAGAGACACAAGATCTCATAAAACAAATTGCAGCAGATGAAACACTTGAACAAACACCACTTGTATTTGATAACGAAATCATTTACAAAGAATCTAGTCAAAAGGCCATAGAAGTAGACAATAATAGTTTAGAAAGAGATAAAGTGAACAAAAGTTTGTATCAATATTATAAATTAAGCATAGTTGGTAAGGAAACAGATCGATCGAATTTAGTTGCTACTATCGAAAATTATGCCTGTGATATTAGACGGATCTACACTCTTATGTTACAATTAGAAAGTTATTGTATTAATATAGGGGCTTTCGATGAATCTAAATTTGTACCTAATAATATTTTTCTCAGTTACCTTAATGGATCACAGAAAAAAGAGGAATTGCTTGAGTCTATAATCAAAGACGAAACATTGTACAAATACTTTGTAGATTCATGTATATCTGTGAATATGAAAAGTCAGAAACTGTCAAACATTGGTTGCGAATGTGGATTCCCTCTTCCGTACTCTAGAACTCATCAAGCACCAATATTTTCTGAGCTTATAGACGAATTTATAGAGAAGCAGTGGTCAAGTCAAACGAGGAACCAATGTTACGATATTTGTAAAAGAATGCCTTACTTGTGGAGGAAGATTCTATATTTGAGGAGAAACGAAGACTTGTTGAATATATTGAGGATATTACTGCAAATGTTGGATGAAGGTTTACTACATTCTTTTCTGCCCCAGTTTACTTTGGATATTTGGGAGCGCACCGTGCAGTTGTATGCTACACTGCATGCGAATATGTGTTTAAACTGTTCGAAGAAGTTCGATCACATCTCTGTGAGGGATACGTTGAGTTGGGACGATGTCGGGGCACTTATGATCAAGTCTATCGGTGGTAAAAATGCCATAAAAGTCATGGAAAAATACGCGAGCCTCATAGACGAAGGAGCACTCACTGTGAAGTTCTACCACACGTGTCTGATGGTGACTATGTATGAAAAATATGACGTCACTATTACTGGACAGTTGACGGACACCTTGTATATTTGTTATAACTTTGAAGACTCCAGGATAGAGGTAAGGAAATCATTTTTATGACTAGTCGTTTTTGTGCTTAGAGCACCTTTAGAATATTGCATCATTAGTGGCATTTTTTGCCCAGTGGTGGCCCAGTGGTAATGGCCCCGACTTGCGAGTTGTAGGTCGTAGACAAACGTTATACTTTGTTGTATTTATTTCATCACCACTGCTCTCAAAACGGTGAAGGGAAACATCGTGAGGAAACCGGCATGTTCTAGAACCAAAAATTCGAAGACATGTGACATATACTAACCCGCCTTAGGCCCGCGCGGGGGATTACGGCCCACGCTCTTTCACCGAGAGGAGGCCTGTGTCCCAGCAGTGGGAAAATTATAAGCTGTTTTATGCTAGTGGCATTTTGTTGACTTTCAGAATTTTTATCATAAAATATTTAGTTCCGATGCCGTAGATTAGAGTCGACCTGACCTACCTTTTCATGCTGCCTCCTTAGAAAATATGGCCCTAATATTATTCTATGGGATTCCGATTCAACCAATTAACTCAGTCTATAGCTGTGCTACAACACCTGAGAGGCAATTCCCGTAATTTTAAGAATGTTCACAGTCTGATCTCAGTCTCAATCAGTCTAAAATACCTCTAATTTTCCTACATTTTCGACAAGTTTCTGACATTGATTGTCGCTGAAATGAGATTGCGACTATATTTTGAACGTTTGTAATTAAGAGAATTGGTCTTTTGGTTCTCCGCATTTGGTTCGTCCCGCCACATTTAAAGCCCTTTTCTCTGGACCATGTAAAATTCTATCTTACTGAGAAGATACTGTAAGTAATGCAATTCCCCTCATTTTCAGATGTGCAGACTTCTGCGCAGCACCTTAAATGGTAAACCCAAGAACACAGCGCTACCAATAATTGCGGCAGCAAAGTCAAAACATTGGGGTCTGCGACCACTTACTGCGACCAAATCTACCGGAGACAGCGAATCTACTGAAGAGTACATAACGGACGTATCTATCAGCAATATATTAGACAATTTATCCTTTATCAATAATAACGTAACAGATTGTGTATTATGTGGGTTGCCACTTCAAAATATCGTTCTAATAAAAGATGGCGGACTCTGGGTTTTTAAGTGTGGCCATACTTTTCACGGCGCGTGTTTAGATTTGAACAAAGTGAAGCTATGCCCTTCGTGTTCGCCTGTTAAATGAAGTTTATTATATACGGGCAGGCTTAGCCAATGAGCACAATTAATTTATATTTTATTTGTTTTAAGGCTTGTTATGATCTTTTTAGTATAACATATAAAGCCAGTGTTATATATTTTTGCCTTTTTGAAGTGTTTATTGGAGTATGTTTTGTTTGCAGCTTAAGATATTATATTATTATTAAATGTTGGAGTACCGTATTGCGATCTCGAACGACTTTCTGCTACCAATAGCTATTAAAATGGGACGTGGATCGTTGAAATATACAGCTTTTTACAAGTACTATACTCGGTACATATTTTAAAGAATACATTTTTGAATCAAGTATTTTCCTGTATTGTTTTATTGATAAATTTTATACATAACTTTTTTGTAAAAGCGGCCAAGTGCGAGTCAGACTCGCACACGAAGGGTTCCGTACCACAACAATATTTGGCACTGCATATTTTTTTAAACACGTTTCTTATATAAAATAAAGTTAAATATTACATTTTTATTTTTAACTTTATTTTATTTTTATCACTGTTGTTGTCACGTGTTACAGCGGCTATAGCAGTCGCTAGTAGTAGTAGACTAGTAGCACTAGTACACATAGTAGTCAGACGCTCTGTAAAAATTTCAAGTGTCACAGGGACATTATCTTTAGAAAGTAATAGGTAGCTATTACTTTCTAAAGATAATGTCCCTGTGACAGACGGACGGACAATCGATTCTTAGTGGGTCCCGTTGGCACCCTTTGGGTTAGAACTATAAAAAATGACGTATAAAAAAAATGCTGCATGCATAATATAATACACTCGTTCGACATTGCAAATTGTTGCAAATTTTATCAAGATCATATTTTACGCAAGCGTACTAAACTATTTATTGCTTGTTCCTAATATAATGTATTAACGCAAATACATTGATGTATTATAATAAAGAGAGATTATTATGAAATTCCAAAAACTTCATAATTTTTAAGTCTTATGATTATGAAAAATAAAGTAATATGATACAAGTACCTAGTTTAAATGTGTGTGTGTGTGTGTATGTGTTGGTGTAATAGATTATTTCTATTTACCATGAGGCTAGGCAGATGATGATGAACTCGACAAAATGTAGGGAACATCAGATTTTCACGATTTCTGAAATTGTCAGATTATTGCATATTTTTGAATAATCATAAGACTTTAAAAAAAATTTAAGGTTCTTGCTACTACTGGAATTACTTCGTTTAAAAGTCACGACTAAAATCACACACGGTATATACGGTACCTGTCTCACGGTCTCACTGCTGCGCCGACAGGGAAGCGACTAGCTATCAACGGTAATCTCGCTGACAAAACGTAAAAATGATTGTAGGTCCCGCGTAAGTAAAAGAGATGCACATAATAATAGTTGTTCGCTAACTGGTCACCCCACTGGCGAGTACTCGTATATACAAGAGCTATCAAAGAGTAAAGTAAAATGTAAACAAATATGAGTTTATGGAAAAATAACTTTAATTCCTACACAATAAAGTTCAGTTTACGCTACAACTTCAAACATTTATATAACTTTTTCAATAGTGCTAGTCACTCTGAAATCAACTTAATCACCATTAAAATAAAGTTGATATTTGTTTAACTTGAAATAATGTCAGTTTGAAACTTAAATAAAATTTATAATTCTTCTGTACGTGTGTTTGTCACCTAACTCCTCCAAAACGGCTGGACCGATTTGCATGAAATGTTGTGTGTATATTTCAATGGGTTCCTGGATGGTTTGATAACATAATTTGACCCGGTAGGTGGCGCTGCTTTTCCGGGCAGGACGATGTCTGCCGGGTCCGCTAGTAGTATATAGTAGTAGCACACCAGCGAGTAATGGCTCGTCGCCGTCGCGTACCCGCTGCTTGTTGCTTGTCAACTCGTTTTGAACCCCCGAAACCCTCGACCCTCGTCTGAAAAACAGAGCGGTGTTATAAGTTTAACGTGTGGATCTGTTCATCTGTCTACGTCATCGTAGCTCCCAAACGGCTGAACCTATTTTGTTTTTTTTTTTTCTTTAAAATGTGACTTGTTAGAGCTACTCGCTTCTTGTTAATCGCCGGCGGTGCCTAACTCTAGTTGTTGCAAGCTCTACCGCTGAGGATGAGGTCCTGGGTTCCATTCCCAGGTTGGGCAAAGTGATATTGCGTTTTTTTTATTAGTAAATTCTTAGTAGTGGCCTGGAGTTTGGATCCTTGCCCGGTTGACGGTAATAGGCTCGCCCCCTATTGCATGGAATTTAAACATAGCTTGCGAAATGTGGATGTACTGTAGGTATACCTCTGCGTAACCTTTCGGGGTACCAGGCGTGATGTCACGTTATGTTATTCTACGTAATAACTTAACAAATTGAAGTTATTTTCAAGATTACTTTTTCTGTTTGAAAATTTTCTTTGGCCTGCCCACCTTGGTGAAGCGACAATATAAGTGTATATAAGTGTTAATCGTTATTAATTTGTTCGTCAACAAAGATATTTAATGTATTATGTAGGTACTTATGTTTTGTTTTATGGTATTAGGTACCGTACCTACCTAACGATATTAGAATAAACGACATTAAATTTGTATAAAAGAAATATTATATTTTGGGCTTGTTCTTACAGTCTCGACCGCGACCATGTCGAATATATAAATTAAATGTCGAATATATGTTAAATCACTCGAAATATTGAAGATATTTTAATAATCTCACATTATTAATAAGGTATATATATATAGGTATATTACCCATAAATTATTGTAATACCAAAAATAACTTGTATCCTATTGTAACTATGTACTTAAACAATTTTGTATTAGATCGTCTTACCGGCCTTTACAGTAGGCTAAATGAAGTGCTTTAATTTAGAGTAGTAAAAGAAGTCTTTAAAAATGTGTTTCTGTCTAAAAAGCAGAGATTACTATTATATTACCTATAATAGAAAAAACTGGCCAAGTGCGAGTCGGACTCGCACACGAAGGGTTCCGTACTACAAGGCAACAAGCGCCGAAAAATCACGTTTCTTGTATGGGTCTCCATACAAGAAACGTGACTTTTTTTAAAAAAATTTTATTAGCTTTATTTTATTTTTATTATTTGCTGCTATAACAAGCGGCAATAGTACACACTGTGAAATTTTCAACTGTCTGCCTATTACGGTTCATGAGATACAGCCCGCTGATGGACACACGAATGGACGGACAGCGAAGGCTTAGTAATAGGGCCCTGTTGGCACCCTCTGGGTATGGAACTCTAAAAATGTTGGAACTAATCATGGGTCTGTGTTATTCCAAATGAAGGAATCTCCTATCTTTTGAGGGTGTAAAGTTAACAGTAAAATCTTGCCATAGTAAAATAAATCTTTTCTGTTGCGTGAAATCATCACGATTTTGTAGCATGGTACAGACGCCAGCACATCAAGCTACCCGAAACTGTAAAATTTACCCAATCAACTTTGAAAGCATTAGGGCTTTAGCTTTGACAGATTGCAGTAACTTGATGTGCTGGTGTCTGTACATGCCAATTAGAATCCTGTTCAGTTTGCGTCAGTTAAACTTTGATTTGATTTTTGTCTACAGATTATGACAAATGTACGACTTGACTGCATGAAGATGTTTTAACATGATCACTGTTTTAAGTTAACTCAGCAATCAAATTATATATACCGGGTTTCAAAAGCGTGGAAATTTTACGCAACTGGGCCCCAAGTCTGCTATTTTTATAAATTCGTCATTCCAACACGATCCCATTCCCATCCCATTGTCATTTTGCTTAAAGTTCGTAATCTGCTAAATTCTTAATGGCGATCATTGGTCGGTCAATGGTCTCGTAATAGAATTGTGTCATAAATGACATTGTCGTATTGCCATTATTATAAAACCCGTTAGTAGAAATGATTTTCGAAAAACTGCCACTACTTTATTCATGCCAGATTTCATTTACATATATTTTTACATATTATTTATCAGTGTTTTATACAAGTCAAGTGTTTTATGTAAATCAATCATTCATTTATCATTATGTACGAGATTACCATTCCATGCCATTTCTTTCAATGGAGTGTTAGTGGTTGACCACTGGAAAGTCATAATGACGCCAATGTGTTAGTAGATTACCAAACTTCTCAAAATCAACAATTATGAAATCAATGATAGACCATTTTGACACTATTGTAATAGCAGACTTGGGGCCTGGTGTCTCGAATTGAACACGGGAAAGTAAATACGCTGCTTAGTATAGAAACCTTTTAAATTTTCATAGTTCTCTTACGGTTCTGGTGCGCCACTAGCGTATCAACTGTAGTTTCGGCCTACGCGCATTGGAAAAAGGCGCGACTATTTAAATATGTGTGTGTTCTCTTTACCCCAAAGTAGAGCCTACTATACGGGTTGTCAGGGATAATGACGCGCAAACTGTAACCATGAATTCAGCACATGATTCTAGACACCGTAGTGTAGAAATTTTTCGTCGGTTATTAAAAAAATAAACAACTGTTTCATAGAAAAGTGCAATAGAAAAATGTATGGAACGGCTATTTTTTTTTTTGGTCGCTGCCACCCTGTATACACTGAATTTAGCTAAATGTAAAGTCCTTTAAATGACGAACCTAAAGTAAAAACATGCTGTACATAATTATAAAGAATATTTTTGTATATGCGAGGAAGTGTATCCATATCATGTAATAATAATTTTATTCTGATACTCGATGTATTTTGAAATCTATGAATGTATGAACAATAATGTAACTATATTCTTAATAAAATTACTTATTCGGTCAAATTAATTGTTTTTACTATATTTAGGGCTGATTTTTACAACGCCAGATAATTTTATCCTAGGAATAATTTTGTATTTTTGACAGTTCTTCCATACAAAATATGTCAGACGTCAATTTTATTTCTCGAATGAAAATTATCTGTCGATTGAGAAATCAGCCCTTAAATGAGCTCGAATAAACGATATGTACAGCCAAGGAATTAAAATGATTAGCAATTTATACATAGTTAAACAGTCCTTTCACAGTTATTTTACCTCTGACAGCGGCAACCCAATAGCAACCTTATTGTAACGATAATAAAGATAACTTAATTTAAGACACTTGTCAATGGCAGCAACTCAACTGCAACCCTATTGCAACGATAATAAAGATCATTGTGCGTTTGACTGTGATGCAAAATTAGAGGTAAAATCACTGAGTGGATTGTAATTATAATATTAATTTTCCGATTACGTATTGTCATATTTTTGAACGAAATGACAGTTCAAAAAGGTGACATGCACCGGCTAGTTTCGCTGCTTGACAGTGCCTACCTAATGTTACCTATCTGAATACTCTTAAGCTTTTCGCAGTTGGAAATTATCTTCTTCCACAATACTTTTACAATCCTGCGAATAGGGTGTAGAAAATAAAACAAACCAATATTTTTTATCATTTATTTTTTAATATATTTTGGGTTTTGGCACAATTTTAAACAATGTGTCCTGGTTTACACTAGGTAATAAAACCTAAACTCTATCTACTTACACATTTGAAACATTTTCGAATGCTAAGTAAAACGGCATGCTAAAATGGAAATCTCAACAAATTATTGTGAAAATAGTTCAAAAAAACTATTAAAAATAACAACGTTTGTTTTTAAGTACGTAAAATATCAGTTGTGATGTTTAGAATTAAAGTAGGTAGGTACTCTTTATGGCAAGACGCGTGGATACTACCAAAAAAAAAATGTTTTGTTACATCTGTTTCCTGTTTCAATAAATAAAACTCGTCCGAGATCCTAACTCATACAATGGAGACAAATTAAGTATCGTTCATTAAATAACCACAATTACTAACGTTTACATCAAAATATACGCGTATTTACATGAGTTCAACATAAAAAATAAATAATTTAACGGCACTGTTCTAAACCCTTACACATTTACTATGAATACACACTACTTATAAACATTAAGTTTCACATACACAGTAAGTTTTATTTACTCATACTAACGCTACGTCACGTCAATTACTGGCATACAGCTTTTATTAAAGAAAAAGAGGGGAAAAACAAAAACAAGTTTTATATAATTAGAAAAATAAATAACAAAATTCAAAAATGGCAATTAACGTCATTGAACAATTTTTTTTTTAAGTTTTTCTCGAAATAGGTATCTATACAAGTTTGTTTACTAAGAGCTATATAAAAATGTAGATAATATTATGCGTTACTACAGCTTAGTTACTATTATCTACTTATATAAATTGCACGATTCGATAAAGCGAATATTTGTTTATATTAATAATAGTTTAAGGGCATTACATCACTTGATTTGAGAAAGTACTTATTAACATTTAAGATTTGACTAATAAAATGTCCCATAAGTTCTATTCAAAAAGTAATGTCCAAGAAGGGTGTACAGTGTTGATTTCCTTAGGTGTACCCTCAATGTTAAAAAAATAAATTAAATTTTCAGCCAAGGACAAGTCACAAAGCTACATTGCAATAATCATGTCCATAAGTTGATCAATTTACTACATTTAATATTATATTAATTCATATCCAATTAAGTACTTGAAATATTAGTAAGGTGATGTAAGCCCTAAATTATCCCACTTTATGTCGGTGGGGTTCAACAAATCAATAAAAAGGAAATGTCTTTATGTATTAACAAATTGACAATTTCACAATTGACCAATTATATTTTTATTAAAAAATACTGTCAGGAACAAAAGATTTGATCTGTATCGGCACCAAAATTTTGACAGTATATTATAAAAACAATATTCCCTTTGACTACATTTTACAAACTGGTTTATAATTTTCCTTAGTTTCGTGTATGATGTATAAATACAATTTATATGTCATTGGCTATGTTGATTATTCCTTTAACATTAGGTATGTTCGTGTTAAAACTGCTTATTATAATGGGTCTATTACCAATCTCAACTAGTTACGTCTATGAGTATTTAATCATAACCATTATGCATATACATAGATCTCACTGAATTTAAATAAAAACAGTTCCCGTGTTCAAAACACTTAAATTTTCAAGCAATCCGCTTCAAATTTTTGGTTTGATACATTTAAATTGCTTAATTGTCTAAAGCAGCTACAATACAAATAGAACTTCGCACTAAGTTTATACATGGCCACGCGATAGTCAAGATCCAAAGTACTCATTACCACTAAGACTAAGAACTAATCTCTGAATCTTACACTAAAACCTTTAGCCGAACATTCGAATAAAACTTAATGTAATCTATCTACAAAGGGAATTTTCCTTACTTATTTACAAAGAATTCACTTGAACCCGGTTATATCAGGCTAGAATCTACATTATTATATTGATTCAAAATGATTTACTTATGTACGTAGATGCGTAGATATTTACATTTTCTTTTTCTAATTATCTATTTGTTGGTTTAATACAACATTTGGCACAATTTCTTTTATAAAAGGGATTATCTATTTGTGCCAAAAAACTACAATTCTAGTCGAAACATTTTTAGATTATAGGTTGAACCTAAAAAGGGCGCTATTTACATAACAGGAGAACTATACACCCGCATAATACTTATCTATGAATTAAAGAGTTATTTAAGACTTTTACTAATTATATTTTCCAATTTCTTAGTACAGTATACAAAACGTATGGCTCGTTAAAAAGTCTTACACATTTGAACCGTTTAGATTAGGTACTGCACTAAGATTTCATTAATTAGGGTTTTCATTACTTTTCTTTAAACAAATTTTTCACTAGGAAAATCACTGCGTAAGCACACATCAAATATACGGGCGAAAGTGTCCAAAGTTAGAAGTTTCTTAATTCACTAATGGAATAATCTCTTTATTAATAATCAGTATTTTGTAAACGAGAGATCCAATTTGAGACACTGGCAAAAACTCACGAAATAATATAGCTACCGTCTATACGTGTGCCTCCCTTTGTACAGTCACGGCACGAGGGGGCGGGGTTGAGGGCAACACTAGAGATTCCTTCTCCAAGTCTTTATGAATGTAATCCAGAGTGTTCTAGAGTTCTAGAACTGTCCGCATTATTACCAGGGGTGGTGAGAGGGGGGCAAGGAGAGGGGCGCGGCGTGCGGGTAGGGCCAGCCGCGCGCCGTACCTCAATCGTCCTCGCGCGGTGACAGCGGCGGGGAGAACCCGGGGTTCATGTAGTTGCCTCCGTTGGGGGGCGGCGAGGAGTTGGAAGGTCCGGGGGAGGCGAGCGCGGGCGGCAGGAAGCCCAGCTCGCTTCCGCCGTCGCGACACCACAGCTGCCGCATCTCCTGCCGGCGCGTACGCATCAGGTTTTTGTATTCGGATATCCGCATCTTCTTGCCGTCGACTATGCATGTCCTTTTTGGTCTTGGTCGGTACCTGGAAGTGAAACGGAAAATATGTTGGTTTTATTCTGGATATAATACAAAATAATAATTTTACAGAAATATAAAAGTATAAACGATGGCTGGGACGTGTTCATCCATATGTGGTAGAAAATTGCTGTAATCGAATTCGATTGCAGCTGCAGTCGAGGCAAAGTAGGTACCTCACGATATTAGTAGATAGGTAGGTGCTGTCAGTAGGTGGAACATTATGGGTACAATATAATACAGCAGTAAGTAAGTTTACCTATAATCAGGGTGCTTCTCCATATGCTGTTTGGACAGCCGCGACTGCTCCTCATAGTAGGGTTGCTTCTCAGCATTGGACATCGCCTTCCACCTGGCTCCGAGGATCTTGGATATGTTGGAGTTGTGCATGTCGGGACATGCTTTCAGGATCTTCCTGCGCTCATCCTTGGCCCACACCATGAACGCGTTCATTGGCCGCTTGATGTGCGGTTTTCCGGTCTCGTCGCGACGTGGTTGGCGGACCAGCTTCGCTTTCTCTGCATCCTCGGATGGTGATTGGCTCCATGATGATGCTGGAATGTTTAGAATGGTTATTAGTACCTATATGCTCTTGAGATATGCAGAAGTAAAGGTACAAAAAAGATTAGATTCAGCGTTGATAGTTTATGGCAGACAAAACAGCTCTGACTCGCTTTTAAAGAATAGTAGGTAGTAATCCGCTGGGTATTTACGGTATAGGTACCCAGCGGATTAAAGATTGCAGAAGGTGGTCCGTGGTTCAGAACAGCGATCAGGACAGAGATGTGAACCATTTTCCTGATATTGGTACAGCCCGATAAAAACTATGGCGGCTCGGAACATGAGGCGAGTCGCTGCGCAGTAACAAATTTACTTGTTAGCGGGGGTGAGGGGTGAGGAACTGCGCAGCAAGTAGCGCAGTCCAGAGCCGCTATAAAGTTTGAATGGGGCTGTACCCAATCTTTACTTGGTAACCTGAAGCGATTGCCTATTATTTAACAGCTCTAAAAACAACGCAATTTACGACCTACGCGATATCAATGCATTTAATCTGTCATTGAAATATAATCTGCTTGAGTGATACCCCACTCTACATGCTATAAAACAGTCCAAAGAAATTCCGACGCCTTATAAAATTATGGAAATATAACAGAAATATAAATAAGATATGAAAACGGTCTGTCGCACAGTTGCTTGAGAACACAATCGGAAGCCGCGCTTAGCTGAGCTATAAATTATCGCGAACGATGGATGTCGGCCGTAAAACAATCGTTAAACTGGGATTGTGTGACTATTTCAAACGTTTCCATTTATATGAGAGAGTTAAAATTTCTATTCGGCATTTTATTTTTATATTGGTTGTTATACTTATCTAAAGAATCTTTTTTGTCCAGTATGGAGGTCCCAACCGATTGTACTTATTACATATTTTCCTTGTAGGCTAAACCGAAAATATATTGGAGCGGTGTACGGCCGTCTACGTCATGTTCAAAGTGCCTGTAGTCTTATGCTAGTAGGTAGTAGACTATTAAGGCTCCCGCAGACAGGCACGACGCGGCAGCGCGACGCGGCTCCCGGAAAACAATTTCTATGAAAACTTCTGGAAACTGGAAATTGTTCTAGCAGAATCACATCGCGCTGGTCTGCGTAAGCCTTTATTCTTTACAGTTTTCTTGTTCTACCTACCTGCTAGCTTTTGTTCAAACGCGGTTGAGCCAAAAAGATAGTTAAGGGCGAGTTTCACCAATGAAACTGAACGTGATTAGTACACCAAAAACGGCGTTCAAGAGCTGTCAGTGTCATCATTGTTGTGGATTATTGACACTAACAACTCTTCAAAGGTCCGCTATTTTTTTTTTTGTTTTTTCAAATACTTCCGTTTTTTAATTATTTGAAGTTCCTGCCTACATATCTTAATATTATAATAATATAGAATCGGACGCCTACAAACCCGTCGTAAACTAAAGTTGTGAAGAAGCAGTCTTTAAAATGACATTCATTGCCATATTTGTCATTAACAAGAGCCGAGGGATTATAATTAATAGGTAGGTAGCCATCTATAGCAGAAACGTGTGTTTGTATTTCTGATGAATTCATTAGAATAGATTATTGAAGACAAGATACACATAGGCTACGTTAAACCAGTATCTATTTACCCTTAAAGTGACAGCTTTCTAGTTGAATAAATTTAGCAATTGATTGGATATTTATGGTGTACCAGTACCAGACTGACCTAATTTCTTGAGTAAATTCTTGCAACTTTCGCGATGATAAGTCGTTGTTGGCTTTATCAAATAGACTCTTAATTGAATTATCGCTATTCGTATTGCTATCAGCAATACCTATTTAGTGATCGCAGTTGCCGTGTTTTTTTTTTTATTTAAAAAAAAAACGGTGCCCCACACTAGGAATTACTCCTGTATCGTAGGTGCGTTGACAAACATTTAAACTCACATACACAAACAGCCAGACCCGGAACAACAACCTGTAGGTAATACAAATATTTGTTCGGTGCGGGAATCGAACCCGCGACACGCAGCGCAGCAGTCGATCGCTCCGCCACTGTGCCAACCGTGTCGTATTTAATTAGCATATTATCAGGAGGGTTTTCAGTGTCAATTCTTTTGGTCGTCTTTCACGACACTGGATGTCGGCAATACTTCGAATTATTCAGTGTAAGTTTTGGAAACTGTTCAGCATGTAAGTAGGCAGAAGGTATACCTACCCAAATACCTAGTAACTAATGCACAGGCGTCACCCAGATTAGAACAGAAACCATCGGGTCACCCAGATCTTTTGCATGTGTTCTAAACAGATTAAGAGACAAATAACTTCTGGAGGGAGGTGGGCTGGTTGGAATAACCACTTAGGGCTGCCAAGGTCCACGCATAATGGTTCACCTGAAGTATGTACGCACGGCTACAAATCAAGCTATACATAACCAGTATAAGCTGACTTCTGATTGTACGAAAAACCTATACAATGCGAGGTCAGCTAAAACTGGTAATGTATAGCTTGATGTGTAGCCGTGTGTACTATAACCCTGTCCATTAGGTTAACCGTTTTTTGACTTAGAACGTACATATTTAGCTGTATTAGAACGAACATATTCCAGATTACGTAAAAGTTAACTTTAAAATGCGTAATAAAATTAATATATAAACTGCCTTATCTTATTCAATTATCTTATTTATGGCTTCTTACAGACATTATAATACCGTACGTGTATCAATCAATGCTGTGATGTGTTGCTGCAATCACTAGTTCCATCTGTCAAAAAACGGTTTACCTCATGGACATAGTATACGTGCGAAAATCACTATCATAGAACCTAATTAAGTGAAATGAATAAGAATGACCAAGCATTGTATTGGAGCGTAAGCTGAATATGTTAGGATTGTTCTTAAGAATTTTAGAATGTAGATCTAAGAAGTAGTATTTCTTATGTTTCGTATTTTTGTCGTTCGAGTTTTCACGGTTCTTGTGTTAAACGATTCATTGGTGTTTAATTTTGTTTTTGGGAATACTTTATTTAAATATAGGCTGGTAGGTATAGATGTTTATGGTAGTTTAGGTGCTTAAAATGTTTTTTTAAATAGGTAGGTAGATATGTCAATATGGAAAACGCGAGAAAAATCAATACGTCTATTTACCTGATTGATTGCAAATAAATAAAATTCGAAGACATGTGACATACCAACCCGCCATGGGCCGCGTCGTAGATCCACTCCCTCTAACAGAAAGAGGAGGCCTGTGTCCCAGCATTGGGAACATCATAGGCCGATTCCTTTCCTAATTGATTGAAGTACAGTGTTCAACTGTCAATGATGGTACAGTTACGGACAGTTGTGTTAACTTGTGTTAATGCTAGCAGATAAGTGCACTTCGCTACAATTATAAAACCATCAGACTTAATCAGACAGCAATATAGAGTGAATTACGTCACGAGTGTCGTGCACATTAAATTTTGCACTAATCAAATTCCTAAACGATTATTGCGACCGCATCCCCCCCACCCCCACATGTCCAGCTATGTGGGTCACACTGGAAAATGTCCGGCTAACATTTGAGCTGACGGATTCGCTACCAAGTGTCCACTCGATTAATAAGCCACCGCGGAAACATGCCGCACTCAAAGCGCGGGACATTCCTCGAATTAATTTGAAGCGCTGTTAGATAATTTATAACATCCTACCGCGCCTGATACGCCCGCGATACACTTCTAATATGAACGCCGATGAGGACACTCTCGCGCACAAAACTCTAACACCCTTTTTTTTGGTCATCACGATTTTAAATCGCGTGTCGCTTTATGACGTCAATCTCATTTTATTTTAGTCCCCGTTACGCGGCTGTCACGCTAACAACTAGTATTAATGACGTTCGGCTGGAATGACGGCAATAATTAGCCGTTCGTGACAGGTCAAGTACGGCAGTCGGTGATTCAGATACAGTTACAGACCATTTCGTTTTATAGTGTAAGTCATTATGTGTTTTATCTAGGAATTTGCGTGACGTTCTGACTTAAAATATTATTTTACAGCTGTCATCTTTATTGTAACATGAAAGTTTTGGAAATTATTTATATTCCTGTAACTATAAACATTAAGAAAAACTCGGAAAATTTTAATCCATCAGCTAAGGTTTTGCATTATAATGAACTAGGCCTTGGAGATCAAATCTGCAGAAAGCTTGTGTTATAAATTCTTTTATTTTAGCACACTATTAAGATTCCTAGATAAACTCCAGCAGGTTGTTGTTTGAAGTTGAATCGGCAAGCTAACACAATACAAATAAACTGTCGTATTTATAATATTAATTTGTACAATGACTAGTGTGCGCGAGTGTCCAACGAGGCGGGACGGTGCAGCGAGCGGAAGTTTGCGTCTCCAGCGCCATCTATTTCACGTTTCACGCGATTCTCTTGTTTTAAAGGAAACGAAACGACACTTGCGATTTTGTAACCAATTCGGTTTGGGTTCGCGCCAACTATTTAAAGTAGATATTTGTTTTATTGTACACCATCTTACACAATTATTTATATGTATGAATGATTAAAGTTTATCTAATATTTGTATTTAAAGTTCTGCAGTTCCTTGGCTACACCAAAAATAACGCATAGAATTAAAATCTGTGGTACTTATGGCAGGCATTCTATTGTTCCTCAGTGAACACCTATAAAAAAAAATGCACTTTTAAAGATTCTCTTAACTTTTAAAATAATTGGAATGCCTTCGACCATTATCCTCGACGTGGAATGTCATCAAATCGTCGGGGCCCCGGGGGACGCAATAAAAACGAAACTTTATAAACTTTGTAACATAAAACTTGGGCCGGTAAGATTTACAGATGAGTTTCAAGATTACCAGCGGTAATTAATATTTCTAAAGTAATTTACGTATCTCTCAATTTTGTCTGACTTGCATCCTACACGAGATGTGTCGGATAGTGTCGGTGACGGACTAGATTTTAGTATACAAGTTAATATTGTGTTATGCAATCCTGTGACTTTCCGGGGTAACACTAGTACGTCTGATACTACGGTCACCTGCCTATTTTTCCAGGTGGTGATAAGAAAGATAATTATGATCATGTTTATCTAAGTAGATAGGCACCTACCTATTTACAGCACTTTCCTACCGTAACAGTATTTATTATTGATCTATGTACCTTTAATAGGTGTTATTCAAATCTAATTATTTCTTAACATCTGAATAGAACGTAGACTGAAAAAAATTAAACGAAACAGGACAAAACTTTGAAGAACATGTGGGCAACTTCGGCTAACAAACTGATAAATTATTCGGTGATTTCCGCAAGGTAGTAACGTAACACACTATCAGAAGCAATGGCTTTCATTTTGACAGTTCAACAACATTAATTGCGTTATTTACGTTGATGAGCAGACAAATTTTTCGAACATATAAAGCTTGTGATTTATATACACCCTATTGGTGTAGATGTGATCCTAAGAGCTATTATCAAAATATGGAAACTAAATGTTTACAGGTCATATCAGGCAAGCATTATAATAGGTTGGGTTCAAAGACATAAAGACTGAAGGCTTCGATAATCACCTAGGCAGGTACAAATACACTGTTAGTAATATATTCGAGTAGGGAAACGCGATGAATCGCATGGCCTAAATTTCAGTCGATATTCACCGGAGTATAACTGTTTTACGGTGTAAGATGTATTAATTATATTTAGCAATTAAATGCGAAACATCAAAATGTTTGGCGGCGACACGGGACATTTCTTCATTTTAACATTTGCCGACTATTTATCTAAGACTATTCCTTGTTTATTTTGGTTCCTAACATTTCGTAAGTACGCGCAATTTTGATATTAAAATTGATTCGGATTTACATAATATCTAGTGTTTGATTTGTGTTTGAATTATTATCTAGTTTTGATTATAAACGGAGGGGCTTGTGATCGATTGAGCGAAGGTTAAGCTACGTTTGCCGCGGTTGGTTCATTGATGGGTGACCTTTGAGATATGTTGGCACCCTTCAGTGACTCGGGAAGCACTTTAAACCGTTGGTCCCGCCTGTCATTGGTAGATTGATTGTGATTATAAAAGGGTAATATTCTTGTATAAGGTTTATTTATATCCAAAAATATGCACATGAAATCGAGATAGAGAGTTTTAAACAATTCTTCTTCTTCGTGCTTAATATTTACCCACTTCCAGAGCGTTATCGGTGGCAGCGTAGAGGTCACTTTGGCTGTATGTTTTGGAGCACAAAGGGCAGGATGGGAGGTGGAGCATAGTTCGTGACACAACTCCATATTCACACCCTGCTGACGTCCCGTCAATGTAACCTCAATTTACGAGGTTAGACTTACATCTACCCACTTGGGTTCGGAGACAGTTTAGGGACTTCTAAGTGGATAATTTCTATCGTACAAAAAATATTTTTTTGTTGTCAAAACATCAATTGAAACAGTTACTTAATCGATCAGAAAATAACATTTAAAAGCACCTTTGATTGAATTTTATATTCATGTAAAAATCAGAACACACAATATTTATTGTTATCATAAATTGTAACGGAAACTATAAATATTGTGATGTATTAATTCATTCATTGTTAATAGATGCAATATTTAAGGTGCTCACTTCTATACTAATAATAAAGGTGAAAAGTTGTTTTTTTGTTGTGATGTACATGTATTAATCTCTGGAAATATCGTCGAATTTCAAAAATTCTTTTTGCATTTCATAGCCCCATTTTTGACGAAGGACACTTCACTTAGTAGCCGCGCACAAAGAAAAAAAAAAACAGTCAGAAAGAACACTAAGCGAAGTTATCGCGCGATGCGACGCGGTAGGTCAGGGGAACCTGATAGTTCACGCGGACGAAGTCGCGCGCAGAAACTAATCATCTATAAAATTATCTTTTTCCTAATGCCTGGGTCTTTAAGAACTTGTTATGTAAATGGAAATCCTATTATCAACTCGCTCTTGATGTTTAAGATATTCGAGCAGTTTTATTGAATGAATTATGGGGTCAGAGGTACAGAATTTGGGGAATTTATTTCAACGTGTTTCCAGCTGTGTTTTTTTAATGCACACCTGGTTTCGTTCAAGAAGCTGCCATTATGACCGCGATCTAGGTGTTCAACGGGCGAGTTACGCATTTATGTGTTATAAGTAGAAAAATTGTTGCCAATTTCATGACTGAAATATGAAAATTTCTTCTCTCTAAGTCCGAAAGTCGTAACATTTTTACACGTATCATCTACGCACGAAAGCTATTAGTGACATAGTTCCACAGTTCACCCAGAATCCGCGTTTAGGTAACAAGTGAATCAGATAATAATGATGACGTCATCAGCACGTCATCACCGCGTCAATGCGCTAAAAATATTAGTACGGCTGTCTAATCAAATCATTTATTAGCCACAGCACACATTGAGCTGGTTTTAATGGGATCTAAGGCTAATGAACAACCGCTTTCTGACAGAAATAGAATAAGTACCTAGGAGGTTGTTGCATGGCTGATTGTAGCAATGATTTTCTACAAAGATCTCTGTTCAAAATAGACGTGAGCCACCACTAAGGCTGACTTCCCTCTGGTGGCACAGGTGTGCGATAAAGCGGAGGTCTGAGCTGAGAACAAGCCTACCAATAAAATTGATTCATATACAAAATTGAGCAACACTATTGGTAAATATTCTCCTCAGTCACCGCTTCGTTTCTTCGGACATCTTTGGAAAGTTCCTAAATTGCCAATCTTGGGTACAAATAAACCACAAATATATAGCAAAAAAGCCATGATACTCACTGTTGCACGGAGCATTATATTCTTCCTCCTTCGGCATATTATACTGGCTCTCTTCCATAGGAGGGTAGGGCACGAACCGCTGCATCATCATCTGCGGCGCGGGCGACGACGAGCGCTGCTTGCTCAGGTTGAGCGGAGTGTCGGGGTCCTGGGGGGGTGGCGAGCGAGCGCTCGCAGTGAGCTGAGCGAGCTGAGCCGTTGCTGACCATTGGTTTGTTTGCATAGCCTAGAAATTTAAAATGAAAACATGTGATTAGTTTTAGTTGGCATAGATAGAGTAAGAACATCTGGGTAAGCTAATGTAACTGTTCTATAAGATAGCTGCCTGCTGATGCTTTTGCTATGCCTTTCGCACGTTTTAGATTTTGCACGTAGGTAGAGAAGGATCAAAAATAATAATATGGATGGAAATGTGTATATGTGTCTGCAAAATACCGAAGTAAAACTACATAATATATCATCATGGAAAATTATTGTTTGCCTGATTTTACCGAAATTCAAATTTTTCTGGTAACGGTGTATTCAAGACTGAACAATAAAAAATGTAGGTATACTAATAAAAAATGTCTCGCTCGCAATGATGTAATCATCATTGCGAGCGAGACACACACTAATGTGTTACGAATGAGACTAGCAGCGCCATCTAGTAGTGAGGGGCGTAAACATTCCGCCCACCAAGAACCTTCTGTTCTTTGTTACACCGCCCAGCATGCCAGAATCGTCTTCCTTTGGGAACGAAGGAAATTCATCGTAAGTGCTATGCCGCCGTGCAGTAACTTTAAGTGAGAATCTTTAACTAGAAGGATAGAAAGATGTGAATGACCCTGGATGATGACCGGATGTTTGTACTCATGTGGTAATGCTGCTACCTGTAAGCGACCTCCCACCCTGAGAAAACCAAATTCATCAAGATATGGATTTGAGGAGATAAGTTTAATGCCTTTCTTATTTTTTCCCTTTTCTAATCTTGTATTTCTTCTCCAAAAATTTTTTTTGAGTATATTTTAAACATACGTCTAATGTTTTTATTATTTCTTTGCAGGTCAAATATTTCAGCGGTTCATCTCTGAATTCTTTTTTTAATTTCAGACGCAGAAATCTTCTACAATAGGTAAGGACTCTTAACATTTTATTGAAGTTTGAAAATAGTTTCATAAAATTATCTTTTTCTTTCGAACAGGTAAGGGTTACCTTTGCTTGGATTTTCTCTTTTAGGTCAGTGCTTAATGTTTCCCTTTTGTTTCTATTTATTTCCAGATCCATAAGTCAGCACTGCTCGTAAATGTCATCAGAGAAATAAGCTAAAGCTGTTCGCTGTTCTTTAGCTACATGAGCTACAAGGTGATCGTGTAGCGTTTTCAAAATTGACCAATCCTTCTCCTAATTCTCCAGACGAGTATCTAAGTAACTCAATACCAGTCGTTCCTTCGGAGATTTTTTATAATTAATTTGAGCCTTTTTAATTTGCTCATAACGTTCCTCTTGCAAACGTATTAGCTGATAATTTTTTTCCATGCTTCATTCCATGAATCATTGTATACGTAGGTAGGTACACAACTTTATCACAAGGTACGATAAAAGCGTCCACAAAATTGTTTGTTCTTAGGTACAGACGCCAGCACATCAAGCTACTACAATCTGTCAAATTTCTTTAATAGATTTTCAACTTTATCGCTAAAGCATTAAGGTTCAAGGTAGATTGGGAAAATTTGACAGTTTCGGGTAGCTTGACCTGCTGGCGTCTGTACTTACGGCACCGTTCCAATCACTATTTATAAAATATAGCTAGTCATATCAGTTCAACACATACACTAATTTAATCGATTATTATTTAGGTCTATTATTTTATTAGCACTGTGTCGCACTGTGTTCTACTGTGTCAACTCGTAACCGACACTGTGTCACTTGAGTTTTACACTGTTCAGTTTTTTATACTACACGATGTTTATTTTTTACAAACTACATACCACGCGTCGCGGTTTCGCTATCCGGCATCGAAAGACCAAATTTTTGCCTGATTTTACCGAAATTCAAATTTTTCTGAGGAGGGATTAATCAAATTCACAGATACCAAGTAACCGTGTATTCAAGACTAAACAATAAAAAATGTAGGTATACTAATAAAAAATGTCTCACTCGCAATGATGATTAGTGTTACGAATGAGACTAGCAGCGCCATCTAGTATTGAGGGGCGTAAACAATTATGTAGGAAAGTACTCATACTCCTTGCGCACGAATACTTAACAAAACTAACGAATAATTAGCATAAATCTCAATAACTCTAAAATCAATATATGTAGAATCATCTAAGTATATAGCTTGTGATCTAAATATTCACGAATAAAATTTAACTGAAGAAACAATCACTAACATCAATGATATAATAGTAAAAGCAACGTGCGTCAAACAAGTCGTGAATGACGTTTATAGTCAAAAACTGGATGCTCTCAGCAACACAGGATTTGACGCATCTAATTATAATTTTACATAACAAACACCGGTTGTTGTACGTAATTAGTTCGAGAACAACTTTCGATTTAATATCACGTCTTCTGATAATATATAGTGGTAATATCGATTGCACCATTGAAAGTGTTGTTTGATTGAGGTATCGAAATAAAATCGTTTGGCAAATAATATATAAACTTTTTAGTAATATTGTGATGGCACTGGCATGTTAGGATAATGATAGACTTCAAAGCGGTGAAGCGGGAGGGGCGTTTAAATATTGGCTTATGAATCTATACATGTGAAATTGTTTAGAGCTGGATCCTTCAGGCTCATGCCCGATTTTTTATTTGTAACTATTGAAAAACTTTGTAGCGAAACAGAACATCTAAAGTCACGAGAGAGTAGCTGTGAGAAATAAGACCAAAGAAACGATGGATGGATTGTGTGAATGATGATACTCATATGGTTAGAAAGGGGGTGACTACCAAGATGACGACTGATAGAGAAGTGTGGAAGAAAAATACATGTTGAGCAGACCCCAAAAAAATGGGAGGAGAATAATAATGATGAGTTATCTAAAGGATAACATTAACAGGCTAGGCAAGGTAGCAAGAGCTAGTGAAGATGATACTAATAATTGGTAACACTTCATTTTGTCTGCAGTTACCACCTATTCACTAACTTGTCAAGAAATTGGTATGCAAACAGCAATGGTCGAAGAATTTTCATTAGACAGACCTAGCCAAAAGGTAAACACAATGTCAATTATTGCTGTTATTGAACTCAGGAAATTAGCCAATATAGAGCTATATACCGTGATGGTCGCTTGCCAAATCAATTTGTTCCATACATTTTCATCCTCGTAGTGACTATGTATTACATTTATAATTTGGTCGCGTTTTAAAGTTGATGAGTCAGATATTTTGGCGAATGTGCATACAGTTCGTTGGTGGTCTTGTGGCTTAATTGATCATCTCTTCTGTATCAAATCTTCGTTTATCTTCTTGAATTTTAGGATCTAGGATTTTAGTATCCTGACATTCCACTGTAGGTACCAAATTCATCTCAGATGTGTTAAGAAAAGCTTTTAGCATCCGTCTTATCCGTCCGATATTTACTTAAAACTTTCCGTTAAATGCACGTTCACCATCATAGAATAGAATAGAATAAAATACTCTCTCTCTCTCTTATGATCATTATCATCTTTCGGCTAAAAGGCGTCCACTGCAGGGCACTCCTATAAACATGGCACAATAACTGGTCTTGTCTTTCGGCATCCAACGGATTCTCATCAGGCCGTCTTCTTCACTAGGTATTCCTATAATATATTATAGGTACTCACGTTTTGTTGCTGCTGCGGGGGCCGCATCTGCTCCAGCAAGGGCAGTAGTCCCAGTGGAGGGCCAGGGTACATGCCATGCCCACGCCGTACCATCTCTTGGCGACGCAGCTGCTCTTGTTGTAACCGCTGCAGTTCCAGTTCAGCGGTCACGTTGCCGATGTTCTGTAACAAGAAGATGAGATACATTTAGTTATGAATTCTTTTTCGGTCGATGATAATCAACGCGAGAGCTTATGTTTCGAAATTGTAGTTCGTGGATTCTGAAAATGGATTTTAGTTTGTATCCACGTAAAAATTTTCGCATGTCAGCTTATGGTCGTGAAGAACAGCGAATTGTATGTACCTAATAGCTGTTATTGAAACGAGAATAAAAGAACCGCAATTTCATTTACGTCATGTAAAATTTTGACTGTCGTGTCATTAATAAAATAACTTTATATGCACTAACAAAAGGCACCGCGCGGCGGCGACTCCATACGCGCCACGTTTTAAGCTTCGCAACTTTCTGCTATCAGTCTTAACGAGTCTCTCGCGATATTTGTTCCACACAATATATTGCACACTTAAGCACTTCCCAACACAAAGAATAAGCTAAAATGTGTGCACAAATCAACCAGCGGGACGGTCACTAAATCACGGCGACCATAAAGCGAATTCCCAAAAAAAAGTACACCAATTAATTGCCTGGGAGTCGTGACGAATAACACAATATACATTTTATCGGCTCTTCATTAAGACAGTATTGAATTGTTAATGGTTGTACAGAGTAAGACGTTATAAGGTGATGAAATCAAAACAACTCGACGATGTAAGTTTCCGGATGAACGACGGCGCGAAATATGAAAAGGATTTGCAAATTTTAAAAGTTTCCTGCAAATGTATAAATGCGGTCCTGACAGTGGGAATACATTTAAGTGAATCACTGTCGGCGGAGATAAAAAAGAAAAAGCGCTAATGGAAGACAAAAGCGAATGCATAAATAAACGTGACATAATCGTGCGAATAAAAAGAGCGGCAGAGTGTAATAGGCGTCCCTTCGGCGATACCGCGATACATCGAGCGCCACCGGTAATCGAGCAAGTTTTTCCATCGGCCTGACAAATTGCCGTCATAACCGAACGGATTAAACTTTTTATTAAAAACAACAAACTGAGCATAATGTATGGGCGTAATCGACAAGGGACAGATGTTCCCGAATAACGTACGCGATTTATCTAATGTAAAAAGACTTTTATTTAATAGCTCTGCGGAGATGTCCTAGCAATTGGCGCTTATATTTTACAGCGAACCGCCGTTTTGGCATTTCGACCGTATTTTGATAGCATTATTAATGTTAGAGATGATATAAAAATGCGATTTTTGATAGAGGTGACCAGCTGTGGCGTCACAATTTATTGTTGCACGACACAGGTGGATCGCCTCGTCATAAATATGATATGGAAGCGAAACAGCCAAGATGGAGTGGCGTCGTTATACTGATTGAAACAATGGAACCGGTGCCAATGGAAATAGGTGGGTGTGATTTGGCGAGGAGCACCGCCCGATGTTCTGTCAATACTGATGACGATGGATATAAATGGAAGCGAAAACATAATTCTGTTATTGTGTCCTTGTCGCTTATATGTTAATAACGATTTCCTTTTCCTATATTTCTTCGCTAAACTAAATGTAGACAGTTAATCATATAAATATTATTAATGATATCTCTTTACTAGTCGCCCTTCTACCAAAGTATACAAGAGACCTTGACATAAAACCAGAGAAGATCTAAGGAATAGTATCACTGTTAGATGATCACATGATGCGTGTTTAATATGATACCAACATATATGAAAATTCATCAAAAACATAAAGTTCTATCGGATGTCAACACATTTCATAATACATAACGTGCAAGATTTATTGAATACGCGGTTAAAGCTACAAATCCCCATAAAGCTATTGTCAATGAAACAGACACACAAACCCCTACTGATTTATACGAAACCGCGGATTAGCTTGAAAGCGTACATCAAAAACAATATAATTGAAGAATATATAGTGGACAAAGAGATCACAGATGAACACCGGACATACCATGACATAATTTATAATGTGGGCGCCGATTTCAAAATAGTAATCCCACTTTTTAAATACGCGACTAACGATATTGACCCTTAGGTGGTTGGATTAAGAGTTGATGATGCTATATGAAAAGATTATGTGAGAATACACGGAAAGCTGTATAATGAAACAGACGTCACATTGACGTAAGAGATGCAGATCTTTGGGTGAAATCATAATATTTACTGTCACAGGCCGACGTGCTCTCATTTCTAGATAGATTATTCGAGTAATAGATTTAGGTTTTCGGTAGTTTTCCTGGCGACTGAGATTTATCTATTAAAGCTGTTAAAGTAAGAGACTATTTTTGTGTAAGCCTTATCAAGGAGGTCGAATCTCATGATTTATGGATGCGTGGCTGTCGACATAGGTATAGGTAAACATATTATAGTGATGTTCAACATTTTATTAGCTTCCAGTAGTTTCAAGTAGGTAGTAGCTTTTCTTAATTTGGGATGATCGATCACAGTATGACTTTAATCGTAAGCTTTATGTTAATATTTGATGACCTTTTATGGAAACGAGACAAAAATTAATTATTATTTCGGTAATTTTTAAAAACCCACCAATAATCTGTATGGTGACCCATCTTATTAGCAGCCTGTCTATCCACTTACCGAACCACATCGAACTAATAATTTATTTATGCCGTGACCCTAAAGTGTTGATAATTTGAATAATGCATTATGAAAAGGGCTTGACATGATTTGAAGGGTGCGCGGCATAAGGGCGTTACAGACAGTGCAATGCGATGACATATCAAAATGAATCGGTAATGCATGTCTAAGTACAACAAATACGTAGAGTTGCATCTAACATATGTTTTTTTTTGCATTGTCGATGGTAAAAAAATAGGAGAAAGTAATTTTGACGCGTAATTCGTGAGTGGCTTTTTTAACTGAAAGAAAAGGAAACTATGTTTAGTTAATGTAAAAAAGCGTATCTATTAAATTGTGCAATTAGTGCTTTCACTTGTAAAATTTTTTGCTAAGCATGATGTTAATTGACGACTGCTAAAAATATCTCATAAAAATATGAAACTCCACCCTTTTCCTGTGTTCTTGTTTAAATCTGTTTTAATATCGTTACTAGTTTGCATAATTTATCACAGTAACAAATTCACTTTCAACATAAAATGAATATTCGAGCTACTGTTTGATATGGACATTAAACAATTTTACACACTTGTTGCAGCCATTTGCACATTTCCTACACCGTTGTGATTATCGTTAACCGACGATTTAGTTGCAAACGATGTCAATTCAACACTTGATGATGACAAAGATGCGAGAACTTTTTTACCACCTTCAATAAAAAAGATAAATCTCGCAAGAAAACAGGCGTGCCCACACATACTAATTAGCTCAGAGCTAAAACAGGCGCCACTAATTTTATAGTTATCATAACTTAGAAAGCGCAGGTATCTGAATATAACAAAGAGACGCGTTTAAAATATGACATTAACGAAACACAAATAAGTAAAACATTATGACGTCCCCCAATTAAACTGCCGGGGGGCATACAGGCTGTACACCCGGCGTTCCCCGCAGGAGTTCGCTTATCGCATGTTTTATCCCCGATGCGCATGAGTCGCAGTTTCGCGAATGCACTGATCTTATCTAATGTCCGCGGTGATTATGCATTTTGCATAATGGAATCGATGCGTGCTTTGTCTTGTTCAGACCGTGTTTTATATTTATAGCGTTAATATTTTATTATGTTTATTGTGGTTAGTTTGCAGAATTTTGTTAACGAGAGGTTGTTGCCACTGGGAAAGGTTTTACGATAATGACAGCTTATCATTTTGACATTAAATTAATTTCGTGTCCGATTTTTTTACTCACTCGGCATCTCGAGGAATAACAACAAAACTACTTATGAAGGAATTCAAACTCTCCCTAACTTTGATTGCAAAAATCGGAATGACCCTCTACAATAGGTACTCATTCTCAATCAACATGAAAGTCAAAATATTAAGGGTTCGCCCACTTCTGGCGTTGAATTGTTATTAAATTACACAATACTTGACGGTTGTAGGCGCTAATAGTGGCAGCCCTGTTAGAGTGGTTCCGAAGAGTGGCAGCCCTGCGGTTTCTTCAAATTAGCGCAGTGATTGGTATCGGACGACGACGGTCGGGCACGTGGCGGCCGGAATTAGGTGCCTACCTATTGCGTTTTCATGTTGCTTTGCTAAAGGAAACTCTGTTAATTTCGTTGTTTCGTTGTTGTTTGTGATTTTGATTTGGAGAATGATGTTGATTGTCATTGTACTCAGGATTTTGTAATATCTTGATTTAAAAGAGTGTTCTTGGAGTTTCTAGCCCGTTGTTCTCCATAGAGATCTACGTTTTGGAATGGGCACCTATGTTCAACTTTCTGACTAACTGACCGACTCTTTGACAGTTCAAAAGTGTCTGTAAATGGTTTAATTGAAATAAATGTGTTGAGTTTGAGTTTGAAATTGGGATGTTAACGTGTTTTATATAGGTTGAGCTTAAAAGTTAATGATTGCTGACTATGTCATAGATTGAGTTTAACATTGTTAACCGATAAATGTATCTAGCAGTGGACACTGGGGAACTTTTTATCATAATATTTAAGCATATGAGGATTCTACAGCTGCCCATCTCACTCAGGGGACATAACTCCAATTCTTTCACAATCTAAAATTACCTGAACTTTCCGCGGGCATAACAAAGAAAGTCGTTATAATATGAACATAACAATTTCATTTGAAGTCACCTCCGACTCCATAGTTTACAACAGCACCTTCCATTATTTTACGGCTTCCCTTCGACATGGGACATATCAAACAAGCGTAGGCAGTAAATCAAGAAATTAAGCTATTACGGCCACATCACAGGTCGGCGCTCCGTTTGACTTGAACATTTTTTTTAATACACGAACAATTTTTAGACTTCCGGACGACAACGCACGAAGAGTAACGACTTTATAATTTGAGACATGTTTTTGCTATCGATTATGTTAGGGAAAGCGTTTTTGGGAGGTTTTTGTGAAGTTACCTTGCCTCCTGTCTTTTGGGAAAAAAAACATATGGAGTGCTGTGTTAAATGTGGAACCGGAGAACTGTAGAGCCATGCTATTGTTTTGATTATTTTTAACCGACGAAAAAGGAGGAGATTCTCATGTTGATGTCTATATGTATATAATTATATAGACACTTTTAAGTCTTATTGAGCAAATGAAATTAAAAATCTGTCGTTTTTCTACTTCACGTTTGCGAAATATCTACAGTTTGGGAAAACTATGGTAGATAGAAACCTCTTTTTTAATAGTTTTAGTTTATTAAGGATTTTATATTGTTATATTTATTCATTAAAATTAGGTATATGATTTTGTAAGAATTTCATTTCAATTCTGAATAAACATATACCAACATAGATATTTAGTTCATCGTTCTACTTATGATTTAATTTCAACACCATCCCCAGACCATCCTACCATTAAGTATTTTAATAACCCCTCCCCGCCAAAAAATAACAAAACAATAACAACCCAAAAATAACTTCAAAACACACCCTAACAAACTGAACATACCCAAAAAATTACCACTTCAAGTAACATGATGTAAGTTCAAATACGTATAAACAAAAGCGGGTCGGGCGTCCAGCCAACCGATGACAGTCCCACGAGACCTTTACAGACAAACATCTATAATACCCCCCTTTTTATACCCCCTTTTGCCTCTCCCCCCTGTCTTGCCTCATGCCTCTTGCCTCTTGCTAGCCCCGGATGCTCGTCCCACTTGAGCTTTTCTTTTATTCCTTGCCTACTCTTATGTTTATTTTTGTTTTCCGTTAGCCGGCGGAAATAATGGCGTTAGGATGTCGTGGATGTGCCTACTCTGGTTGGGGTTTGTTTTAGGAATTGTTTGAGTGGGATATAAAATTGATAAAAAAGCAAATTATTCGACTTTCTCTAAAATCTTGTCAGTCAAATAACGATTGGATTCTACTGCGGAAGCATAATCAGCCTATAATGTTCCCACTGCTGGGACACAGGCCGCCTCTCGGTGAGAAGGAAAATCTTAAATGGGGTGTTGATCAAGTTAGTTTCTGTTTGAATGGTCGATACCCGCATTACTTCATAAAAGTCAAAGATGAAAGTTTAGAAACTTAATTCTTTACAGAATCTTTGAACTACCTTACCTACAACATCTCAGGGAGAAACATAATTTTATGACACGACGAAGCTATGTGCGAAGTTCGCTGTTTCCGGAACTGCAATAATAAGTGACTCTCCCTAAAACGTGGTTTATTTATACATCAAAACGAATACATAACATAAATTCATTAACTATACTGTATCCATAGATAGAAGCAGGAACTAAAAGCAGGAAATAAACGCGAATTTCGCATGTAACTCCACATTATTCTTTCGTATTCCCAAGATGACCTTTTGTAGGCGATAGAGCTGTGGAGTGGCGTCATTATTCTGTTCTCATTCAATTCTATATTTTACCACATTTTATATTTAAAACAGAAAACAAATGAGCATCGTGGATTGAGAAAAAACCAGCCCCGTAGAATGTGTACCTACATTAATTAAAAGCTTTACTGTTTTCAATTACGCGTTTTTTGTTTCGAGAATCCGTACTTATGCAAGTTCATTGAGATAGAAATTATGCTTCAGGAATGGGTGGTACTTAGATTTTTTTTTAGGAAATTCAGTTAACAATGAAATTTATTTTAATAATAAAAAAGGAAAACAACTGAAGATTTTCGTAATAGGTGTTGTATAATTCAGTGTCGAT
Organism: Apamea anceps; assembly: GCA_951799955.1. Taxonomy (NCBI): domain Eukaryota; kingdom Metazoa; phylum Arthropoda; class Insecta; order Lepidoptera; family Noctuidae; genus Apamea; species Apamea anceps. The sequence goes on from OX637509.1 coordinate 10,747,412, forward strand.
TATTGTTCAACTATCTACGACCAAAATTAAAGTTAGAGCAACACACCTCTCTCTCTCTATTAAAAACAACGTTAAGATCTCATCAAGAAATAAGAAGGTACCCTCAAACGAACCGACATTACACCACCAAACCACACGACAGTGCAAATTGAAAATCATTGTCTATACAATCTTTAACGGCTTAACAACTAAAGCATATTCCACACTACACTTACTCTAAAGCTTTGTGCACATCAATGGCTGATGCCACAAAAGTGCGAAACCTTACCGCGGTCGAGAGAAAAGATTAATAAAGCTTAGAACACACTCAACACCTGTCCTTTGTCGCTAATGGACCGCCTCTAATCTCGAGAGAAATAGTGCGGTGAGGAAAAATAAGGAAATATCGTTTATTTTTGTTATTATGTTGGTAAAATGTGGGGTTATATTGTTCTGGGCTTTTGTTTCATTGTAATTTCGCTAATTCATTGCATTGATCTGTTTCTGTACTTATTTTTAATTTCTAACTATATTTGGACGAAAAAGCAAGCAAAACTAAATAAATCCCTATTATAGGTATCCCAAATAATGGCAACATCGATTAAAAAAAAGTTACAACTGAAAAAGTTCTATGGCTTAACGACGGTCAGTTGCTGGCCACCTACTTGCTAACCAACTGAGGTACATATTTTTCTAGAGTTCCATTCATATTACATCACGGAAAAATGTTGTTTATATGCTGCTAAAAGCATCTATCATAAATAAATCTAGTCCAACTTTAGTAGCCACAAACTCAAGGAGCTAGCCCTCTCCACTTGCCAAACAAGAAGCGTCCAAAAATTAAAAGTTACATTCCGGTTCCAACCGGTTTGAGCTGGAAATAATTGGAGGAGACTCGAGCTAACCACCCGGATGGGGGTAACAAGCGAGTTATCCGGGTAAAAAGGCAAGACCGGGTAACAAGCCGGGCGAAATGCAGTAACGAGGATGCAACCGAGCTTCTCTCAAGAAGTATGGCTTTGTGGCGTCAAATATTGGCGGTGTTGGGTCAAATGTTGGTTGGTTTGTTGGCTGAAAGCTTGTGCAAAGCTACGTCAGTAAAATTACAGTGGAAATTCGAAGAATATTTCGAAAATCTACTATTTTTTCACTATAATGTTATCTATTCTAAGGAGTAGAGAGGTGTGTTTGGTCAGGATAAGGTCTGGGAGCTTTGGTCTTCAATAGACTGGAAGTGCAGTTGGTCACAAATTTGGTTACGAAAACTACATTCTTGTCTACAATGACAACACTGATGCCAATTTTAAAGACGTTTATTAGGTACTTTAAATGTAAACAAAATTCTCATCAAAAGAAATAATGTACGAAGCAATTGATAACCTTCGGTTAAGGCACGAAAATGTAAACACACTATCATTATATTCTTGATCTCAATCTTTCTAGCCTTTTCACAACTATGTTTGGGTCGGCTTCCAGCCTAACTAGATGCAGCTGAATACTAGTATTTTACTCGGAGCGACTGCCTACCAGACCTCCACAACCCAATTACTGGGTAATACGATACCCCTTGGTAAGACTGGTTGTCAGATTTTTGGGCTTCTGACTACCCGTAACGACTGTCAAAGATCTACGAACGACAGTCAGGACCAAGGGCTTAACGTGCTTCCCGAGGCACGGAGGGGTCTTGATATGTAATGGATGGTCACCTATCCACAAACAGAACGCTGCAAGCGTAGCTTAACCTCCGATAGACTAGTGCGGCTGTTATCATTTAGCCACGAGATTAATTATTTTCGTGATCTCTAATTCTTTAATCAGCACGATATAATATTGTAATTATTTATACCTACTCGCACTTCATAAAAATAACATAGTCGTCCGTCCTACATACAAAGTTCTAAGAAGTTGTGTACGTCAAAAAATACTTCATCTCTGTATACAAACAATTAATCATGAACATTCCAGAAAAAAAAATATTATTACCGACATAATTATAATACTTGTTTGAAAGAACGAGGCGGAACTGTTTCTAAGAATTCATCTTTTACAAAGTGTAGGTACTACATACGTTTTATAAAACTAAAGTTCCCTGTAATATTAAATACTGAGAGATTCTACATTGAGGTTAGCCTAGATACAGGGAAATGTTGAAAAGATTTAGGGTAGTTTATTCTGATAAGGCAACTGAATTTTGGTTACATAGTTCTAATACCTTGAAGAAATCTTTTTACATTTGACAGCTCAATTCTTGAGGAAGGCTATAGGCTATTTAACATCACGCTAAGACTCGTAGAAACCGATCAAAAATAAAAATGTAAGAAATAATGGTAAGCAAAAACGAAGTAATAGCACGGGCAGGTGATGCGACGGCTGGGTCGAGAGAAAAACAAATTTCACGCGGACGAACTCGCGGACAGAAGTTAGTGAATCATAAGTCTTGTCTCGTATCGAAATGAGTAATGACAAAACTGAAAATGCTTTGGTGGGCGAACATTTTAGCTAGTTAGCAATGTTGTTTGGGCTGACTGCCCAAACTGTGCCTGAAAAATCTCATGCCCGAGACCAATGCAATAATTCTTCCGTAAGACTGATAGATAGGGTGGGCTGAATGTATGTACAAACTGAGTAACTAAACAATCTACTTTATAAACAAAACAATACAAAAATGTAAATGCGTTTAATAAACGTCGGGCGTTTTATCCGCGGTCCGTTGACTGACATGAACACAATGATTCGTCAAACCCGTCAGTCTGACGGCCGTCATTCGGCGGCTGAGCGTGCGTCAGTCTTTTATTTATTGTTTATTAAAACGATTATAATCGCTTCGATGATTGCCACGCTCGCTCTTAAACTATCAATAGCTTACTTTGTAGTTTTGGATGAGATGAACATAGTTGCTAATTTGATGTATAAGTCGGATACAAAGGAAGATCAATCGTTTAGAACCCTATTTTTTGTAAGAAATTAATTTAACAATGGGAAGATTAAATACAAAAAAAAAATAGTTCTTTAAAAAATAACCGTTTCCGATAAGGACATCAAAGTCATCATCAGTTTCTCTAAAATAAAACTAGGGAACAAACTGCAGTGCTAGTTCCAATCCAAAAGTAAAATGTCTAATAAAATTATTATAATTCAATCTTCACTATCGATCGGCACGTGCGTCTATCTATAAAGATATTAACCTTTTCCCGTCAACAATATGCGGTGAAATGTAAATATTTATTTTTATACAATCCCACCGTAGGTGCTGCGGACGCGCAACTAAAGTTTAAGAATAGTTCACGAATAAAATTTGGGAAACGTACACAGTAAGCCGCCACTTGCCTTTAGAATAAACAAAGTGGTCTTTGTGATGTACTGACGAGCATTACAATAAATGTACCGAGGAACGAACACTTAATGAAATAACAAACACCGATCGCTGTTCAGTGTTAACTATCAGACGGATTTAAATAATTCTTTCTATCTAAACACTGGGCTTTTGTCTATCCAACAGTGCGAGGGGCGATAAAACACCATGATGTATCTGTAGAATGATTTCATACCACCAAAGCTATTCACAACCACTCGATACGCTTCCGTACCGTATCGAACATCAATCAATGTTATCGTAGGAGTCCTCTAAACGCTGTTCATAAGTCCAAAACCCAAAAATTTTTGCAGTTTAAATCAAATAGGCTACCGATATTCTTTCAACAGCAGTTTGCTGTAGGGGCAAGGCAAATCAGGTTATCGAGATCTGTCATTTTCGATACGATAGCCTGTCGGATGGTTGTGAATAGCTATGCTATAAGAGTGCGGAATTTAATGAAACATTGTTGGAACTGTAGCAGATCGAACGTTTGTCAAAACAAACCGAAAAACACCTGTGTTTCAACCTGTTACAGCTGAATGGAAGAATAACACGGAATGTCTATGATCTGCTTATTTTCTCTTACCGGTTGTAAAATTCATTGAGGAAAGAAACGGGTTGGGGCCATATATTATTTTCTAGGCTACGAGCACGCAGGCTACTATTGTATAGTACGGTACATAAACTACTCCATACCAACCATAAACTAGATGGTTTTACTGTATGAGCTTTCAAGAGATGCGTTTGAGATCTTAGCGGCATACCATATCGGACAAGATGTGGCATAAAATATTTCATAATGCCATAATTTGTACTTAAGTGGCAAGTCCAATTATGCACAAATTGCTGAAGCCAATTGTAATAAAATAATGTCCAGTTAATAAAGGGATTCTTGTATTCAGAATTTTATTACTTTAGTGCGTCAGAAACAATTGCCTTTAAACGTGAAAAAATAATCGTTAACTGACCGTGCCGATGATTCCGAATTTAAATCTCAATAAAGTTCCAGATTTGTCGGCCATGTTATAATGTGGGATATCGCACAAAATGGCCGGTGTCATTTTAAGCCCCCTTTCTTCCGTCCGCAACGATTTTAATAACAACATCTCCGCTTTCTTTATTCGTTCTTTTGAAATCTCTTTTAAGCTGAAGTAAGTTTATTACTAGTCAGATCAGGAATTTCAATCTCACATCCTGAGTAAGACGTCTTTGATGTAACCGGTGTGAATTGATGAGGAGATAACAATCTTAATTGTTAGAGAGATAGGGTTGAGTTTAGTGTGGCTGAGAGATTTCATTGATGGTTCTTCTAAAAGTGAATTTGCACTCATTAATACTATGAATCTCATTCATTGTGATAGTGTGTTCGCAGAAGAGGTGTCGACGTGCGTTATATATTGGGATTACGTAGGAACATGAATATTCTATATTAACCTGGTCTTTCTTGTCACTTAGATCAAATAGCAGTACATAATTTATTATGTAGAGTGTTGTGGTGTATTGAATAGATAGTAAAGTCATTGTGGGTTGGGGATGTATCACATTCTCATTGTAAAGGCTCGTCCAACTGTGTTTGGACATCGAACCGGCTTTCATTTACAATTTTGGGGACAAATAGATGTAACTACAATCAGCATAAAAGGGGACATCGTTTAATTGATATCAAATCAGTATATAAAACAATGGTTATGTAACATCAAATTCGTTTTCTAAAGGCTTTTGTCATTTCTTGATAGGTTTTCTTCCATTAGTGCATCCTCGCATTTATGGCAGAATCTGCAGCGCGTTCTAGTGATTACTATTCTAGTTTTTTGTTATCCGTCTATACTGTTCCCACTGCTGGGACAAAGGCCTCCTGTCTGTGAGACGGAATGACTCTCATAATCCACCACGCGGACCCAGTGTGGGTTGGTGGACGTCACATGTCTTCGAATTTTTGGTTCTGGAACATGCTGGTTTCCTCACGACGTTTTCCTTTACCGTTTTGAGAGCAGTGGTGATAAAATTTAACACACAAAGTAAAGTACCTGGCTGGGTTCGAACTCACGACCTACAAAGTCGAGGCCGATACCACTGCTCTGCACGACTATAATTCTAATGATTTATAATATCAATATTCCCATGCAACATTAACAATATCATACACTATATCCTACCAACCAACGATGTGCCGATTAATACGAATACTGACAAAAACCTAATTAAAATAGGAAATGGAATATAAAGCATAATATATTATCTCGCTCGTATAGAATATCAAAGAAATATAATGTCATTATCTCAAAACTTGGTAGATCAAAGACAACGTCAATACGGAATGAGCGATCTTCATAATAACAGTCATAATGGGGGCTCTAGTAAAAAAAGTCTAAATTAATTTCCCCGATCCGTTTTTCTTTCTTGGTACAAAAGGGGCTATCTCTTTGATAGACTTTCTTGTACAGTCGCAGTCGCTGGCGGTATGCAAACGACACGGGGTTAGTTTTTTTTCTGTGTTAAAGGAAGGAAGAATGTTGTTATCTGTGTTTTTGGCATTTCTTTGGGATTAATCATCTTTGTGTGTAGTTTTATTTGGAGGAAGAACTAAGAATATGATTTTTATTTTTTTTGTGTCATTCACAATCCTACCTGTCTAGCGGCTAAGCTAATCCGTTGGTTTTTTTTTCTCAGTAGCAGCTCGGGGTCTCGATTCGTGCCCGGTAGATGGCAATAGGCTCGCCCCCTGTTACATGGAACTTAAACATAATTGGCGAAATGTGTATAGATACACGTGTGACCTTCGGGGTGACATGCGCGATGTTATGTTTTTTTGTTTTATAATAGAATAGCAGCGCCCCGCGGTTTCACCCGCATAAACTTCCATCGCGTGGGAATAGCAAAATAAAAAGTATCCTATGTATTAATCCTGGTTATAAACTATATGTGTGCCAAATTTTATCCAAATCCGTTCAGTAGTTTTTGCGTGAAAGAGTAACAACCATCCATCCATACAAACTTTCGCGTTTATAATATTAGCAGGATAGTAGGATTTTATTAGTAGGTATCTACTCAATCAAAATTTCCGCTTATTCACACACATACAATCTTTACAAAAAAAGTTATTTTTGGCCCTCACTGTACATAATAATTTATGCAAGTGGTCAACGATTGCTGAATGGGGGCCTTTTAATCATAAAATGATTTTCCCCATACAAATAGATCCGCTATGAATAGCTCGGGGTCTCTTAAGAAAACGTTAAGTGCATTAAATTCTGTTTAGAATAAAAATCAATTATCTTTACGACGGGGTTTTTTCAAGCGGAACTCGAAAGGAATTATGCTTTGGAATCATTTTCTGTAAGATAATAGACTTAAGACTTTTCGTTTAATGTAAAAAAAAATGTATGTATTATAAGTACGTGCGTACTTACGATGTTTTTACGACTTGCCTGGCTTGTGATTTACTTTAATTTTCCTTTATATGATTATGTAACAACAATCAGACAATTTGACGGAGTTTTATTTGTAGCTTTACGCTTGTTTCTTTTTTAACAAAAAATAATAGGTATCAGATAGTAAGCTAATTGTAGTTATAAAATAAATCTAATTATAAAATAAATCTAACGTTATGTAAGTACTTAACATGGTATGATGGTACCTGTCTATTATAATTGTCTCGATTTATACATTCTGTTTGCCTAAATAATAATAGCCGCACGGATCGATCGAAAGTTAAGCTACGCTGGCTGGCGTCGGTTCGTGGATGGGTGACCATCCATTACATATCAAGACCCCTCCGTGTCTCGGAAAGTACGTCAGTGGGACCCGGCTGTCTTTCGTAGATCTTTGATAGTCAGATGCCCAAGAAGTTTGATAACCAGTCTTGCCAAGGGGTATCGTGTTACCCAGTAACTGGGTTGTGGAGGACCTTTATAGACAGTCGCTCCATGTAAAATATTGGTATTAAGCTGTATGTGGTTAGACTGGAAGCCGACCCCAACATAGTTGGGAAAATATAGCTTTTCTTAGAAGCACGTGCTCATAGTTACTTTTCTATTTCAATAATTTCTATGTAATCAACTTCTTAGGTATTGTATAAGTAAATAATGTACAAACTGAATGGATATCATTAATAACAGAAAACAAACATCGCGTAATTTGCTAAAGCTCTTACGAGCACACAATCATCAGAATTCGAAATTCGAACGCCTTTGATTTCAGAACGATTATGTACCGAGCGCTAATAGAGTCACCATTTTATTTTGATCTCTCCCCTCCCCCGCCCGCGTTCATTGCTAGGGCCACAGAGGGGTAAGCAAATGAAAATTCACGGCCCAACTTAAATAATCGCCTTATTCAATACAGAGAAATGTAAACAGACAATCAGTTATTTTAAAGATAGAATTTGAATTCGCGAATAAGGGGTGCGCGGGACGCGGGGGAGGGTGATACGTAATTTGACAAACGCTTTGAAACGACTTCGATGAGTAAAGCTGAAGACTTCGTGTTTGAATTTCTAATGTTAATTTTACCTACCTACGACGGCAATTTATATGAATTACATAATTTAGGAGTCTGTGTTGGAAATATCTAGATATTGGTATTATTGAGACATTATTGACAAAGAACATGAAAATTAAGTTTAATTTGCATTCACCGGATGTCTTAATGATTTTATGAATATTTTGTCAAAAATTGCACGTCAATAATTAAAGATCTAGGGTAATAAAATTATAATATCTCATCTATTAATTAGGACTTATTAAAACTTGTCAAAATTAATAACAGAAGGGGACCAAAAGATATTAATACAATGCATGACAGGTTCATTAACATAATACACCTGTGCCACAAGAAAAAAAAACAGAGAATCTATGGTTTTTATTTTATCTGTGACATTAATCTTCCCGCCAATTCCGTCGAGGTGTTTTATAGGGTACGCTTTCCAGTCCCGCGGTTCTGTAAATGGAAAGAATTGGCAGCAAACAACACGCCCCGGTCTCTTTGAAACTGTCGAATGTAATCTGTTTTGTTAATTTTCAACGTCGTCTGTCGGTGTTTTACATCTAAGCCCCGGGAAAAGGAACGGTTAAGTTCTGTTTGCTCTACCCGGGGAATGATTATTGTGCGTTTGTGCTGAAACAGCCACAAATAAACGAAAAAAAAATTGTATTTTTTTGTGAGTGTGTATAAAAAACAATTTGTTTTGGTACTGATTGGCTTTTATTTTTTTTTCGAATAACATTTTGATTCATTGTTTTTTTATAATGGGTTTTATTTGCTTTTCCAGTTTTATTCATATTTTTGTAACTGTTTACCTTTTTACTCACATATTAGACTAGTAAAATGCCGTCAGATAGGAAGCTACCCACTGCCAATGTAACCGTTTCTTTGATCGACTAATAACCAAAGAACGAGCTCACACACGCCCACCTAATTAAAATATCAGTAGCTACACAAGCGCAAGACGGAATATTAAACCATTATGTATCAGGGGACTCCTTATTTGAATAAGCACAAATTGTCAAAGAGATTTTATCTGGTTAAACAAAGATGCTCCTTCTGTTAGCTTTTGGCCCTGTTCGGGGGTGCCTATTTAATGGGATCGGGTAATACGCTTGATGATGCCTACGATTTCGTTAACCCCCTTGTTAATAGGGGTTGTTTTGTTTCGTCGATCCGTTTCGCAGAGATAAGGACGGAAGATACGATTATGAAAATGCGGTCGTATGATATTGTAAGCAGCTTATTTGTTGTTATTGTTGTTATTACGGTTAAGAGAGATTTAAGTGTTTATTGCGAGGGATTTATGTGGCTGTTGGAATAATAATGTGAGTTTTTGTGATTGGTTTTGATGTGCTGTCGTAATTTTTTCACACGAAATGGTATGGAAAGGTTTTTGATCCCTTTGGAAAAGTGTCGCTCTACCTTTTTTCTAGCTATTGGTAATGAATAAGTTGCTAAGAAGGGATAATAAATTCTCTGGAAAACACATACCTACACCAATTTCCATGAATAGGTTGTACATCAGAGAAACGACAGAATTACCAACTCGTTATCAGCATAAGAGTATCTACCTAAAATTGTTTTGATTCCATTTACTTGCTCTCATCAGACAGAGCAAATAGAAACAGCTCCTTCGGGAAATTAAAACTAACAAATAACAGCTAGCATTACGAAAAACACTGACAGGTAATTTAAGACTACACGTGTTCAATCTAAAAGCGCTTGCATCTAAAAATAAGCGAACTATCAACACTAATCACACTCAAAATACTCTGCGTTTGAACAAACAAAAATAGTTTCCCCTCTAAAACATCTCGAAATCACGGACAATCATCAATTCCAATTACGAACATCCCCAACGTGAGAAAAACTCGACAAAACACCCAATCACGTCAACCACAAAGGCCGCTTTACACCCCTCCTTCCTTTTTTAAAATCATCTGTCCCCACCGTCATCGTGACGAAAGATAGCAGTGACGTCATTAGCGCCTGCCGCGTCATCCCGACACGATTTGTCGGCGTTTATCGCGCGATTTTTTTGCCGCGAACGCGTGCTATCGCCACACGCACAATATGCGTAAATTTTTCGCTAGCTAATGTGTTGGAAGTAACTTTTGCGAGATAAGCGATGAAAGCAAACGCTGAACGCTATTTTTTGTTCGGTAATTTTCTGTAGGAAAACGTTTATGATGCGTTAATTTGAAAAGTAAGGAAACTGTTTCAGGATTAATGAAATATGTGAGTGGAAAATAGCGTTGATATTTTAATTGGATTTTTCATATTATCATTTTATGAATAAAAAGTAATAGGTTTACTTAAGTATTTTTTTTTAATCAGAATACTATCTATACAAAACTCTTCAAAAATAATAAAATAGTCATCTAAACCGGTTACATAATTACAACGCAATCCGGCTGAAATCAACAAAGTGGTAAACAGCAAAAAAAAAAAAAGCTCAGAACCTTTTTTTCTCTCCCAAAATACTAACCCTTGCCAGCATAATGCGGAAATAAAAACATGACTTTAAAAACCATTATTTTCGCGGCACAAAGTTCGTTCGGATACGAGCATGAGGGGTAAACGCGGGCACTAAAAAGCACAAGAGCGCTTCAAATGGCACGCGTCACGGACCACAACAAACGAACGCGGCGGATAGAAACGACAATCGGTATAATTTTAATTAGAGAAAAATTGCCGCGGCGAAATGCGCAAGTACCGTGTGTACAGTCAGATAGTGCAGTCTGTGTCTTATTTTGAATAAATTGACAAATGGATGACAGTCGTCAATAAAATCCATAAGTATGCCAATTTGTTGAAACTTTCAGCGCTGTTATCTGTCATAGTCATAAATAACTTTTCTTTAAGTGCTTTTTCTTTTATTTTTCTAAAGTTATGTCTTTTTCAATCTGAATAAAAACTTAGGATTACTACTCATTGATTAAATTAAGGTTCACATTAATCAGACATAAGGTAAAAGCCTTCTAGACTCAAATACAGAACACTTTTTATTAGTAAAAAAATATAATTCACATTTATCATGCTGACGGTAAAAACTCATCAGAACAATACTCGAGGAACCCTTTCTGCAAACAATTAGCGCACAAGTGCACTCTGAACAACGGCAATAGAGCGTCCCTCTAGCAGCTAGAGTGGTGCAAAAGCTTCCGACTGGCTGCAAACCATCGTGCCTTTGCCTTTGCATCCTCGGTCGCCGCCCATGGCTCAACAGCGCGTGCACATTGCCAGCCGCTTTTGTTTTGGATATGTGGGAATACATAGAATTTTTGAAGTTTCAAAAAAAGTACTTTGTTTTTTTTTGTTAGTTTTTGAAAATGGAAAATTTGCCATTTAGTTGTTGTAATTTTTGCATTACGTACTTGGTGGCCCACACTCACTCGAATAAAAAAAAAAACGTTTTATCAAATCTCCTGAATTTATTTTTAAATCATCCTCTTAGGACATACCTAACCGTATCTTTTATGAACGATCCTATATGAGAGAGGTTTGTTAACGAAAACCATTTTTTAAACTGAGTTATGGACATAACAAAAATTTAAATTAACGTTACTCTACGATCCTGATGGGCTCCTAGTACTTCTGAATGAAACAAAACATTGCGACATCGATATTAGAAATAGGTTTCAGAAGTAAGTGGGCGGCCAATTGTATGTATTGACAAGTCGTTACTTCATTGTCAGCTGCTATCGCGAACTGTTATCGACTCCCTCGCTATTTTCACGACACGAAAAGATAAGAACCAGGCACTAGATAATACGCCTGCGTACTTTGTTTTTAGATCAATATCATTAACTGAGAAATGGTTTTAGTTATTTATTTATAAATAAGTTACACGAATGACTGATTGACTGACAGAAAACGCAGCCTTAGTATAATCAGCATATAATGTGGGAAAGGCTGATTATGCTAAGGCTGCGTTTGCTTGTGTCCCAGCAGTGGGAACTGCTGAGACACATGCCTCCTCTCTGTGAGACGGAGTGGGCCACACAGCCTTAATCAATGGAAAAATAAATTGAAAGCAGAATGTATGTATGTCTCATTCTTTTGGAGATGCGTCCTTTAGAAGGTGTAGAGGGACAGTGAAAAGGATATATTGGAACTTCAGCCATGAGCGTATCAAACGAGGGGTTGATGCGAGCAAAGCAACAACTCAGTAGTTTCTTTCGCTAATAAAACAAAAATGACTAGTTGCATATACCTAGTTACATTATTAACTTTATGTAACTTGAGGAGAATACTTCCTTATGCGACTAGAAATGCAGTATCTATTATCCGCCATTGTATAAAAGTAATTTATTTGACAGCAATAAAGCATTTACTGTGTTGTGCTTCCGTTATAATGTCTTTCTCTTGATTGTAATCATAGCACCAGCCTCTTACGCTATTCCCCATATATTTTCTTTATGAGGAACAAATTGACATTTTCTCCGAGTAGCAAACACGATGTAAGCTTAGAATAAAGCTATAAAAACAACACAGATCAAATAACTCGACTTATCTGGATAACAAAACGAAATCCTTAACTATTACTCGAACCGACGAGCATTCCAACATCTCTGATAAGGAAATGTTAATAACAAAACGTATGTAAGTATTTTATGTACTCTTAATTAACATCAAGTTTCTTCTGACCAAAAACAAGTGGCGTGATTCTCAGAATTGTTATCTTACTAATGTTACATTAACTACTAAATGCTAGGCAATAATTCGTTAAATTATGAGAATAGACCACTGCTCAAAGAACCCGAAATTATAAAATTAAAAAACCAGTTCTGATTGGTCAGCATTGTTTGTTTTTTAAAAGATGTTCTTGCTTTGAATTTATAGAATGCGTTGGTCAGATGGTATCGGGATTTATAATTTTTGGCTTTGTCTAATGACGTTTTATGTAATTTGATATTCAAATGTTAATGATTTTTTAACCATTTATGAGCCTTCGTAACAAGACTGCCCGCTCAGACTAAACGGAGAGATTGATAATTACTTTTGAACAATATGAATCGTAAATTATATTCCTAGTGGTTTGGACACATTAGGACTAATATGGTGAGATTTAATTATCTTTTGACGACATAATTATACCGTCTGCTTTCAGTATTCAGTAGGAGGCTTAAATGGTGTCGATTGTTCCGTAAAACAATGTATATCAAAATGTAGGCCAACTACAAACAATACTACCAGTCAATTTCAAAATAATAATAAAGTGCTTATAACCTACTAATGTAACAAAGCCATGAAATATACTAAGTAGTTGTGTATAATTAATTCCCACAATGCAAACCTTTAAAGCCTCTCTGAACGTCTGAATCCTCAGTACATTGTAATTATTGGATGAAAGTAACCTGCCTGTATGATAAATGAGGCAAAGACGACCCGTCATTGTTCCACCAATGAAAGAGCTTTTGTCTATGGGCCGAAACAAAACCCTCGCTCGTTGTCTATGCCCCGCTCGGCTCACTCCTTTGTCGACCGTCGCGGTGTATTGTCGTGCGATGCGTCGGCGGAATCATTAAATGTGTTTAAAAAGAACAAAGAAAAGCTTTGCAAATATTTGCGAAATTCTCACGGCATGAAATACTGTGCTTACATCATTAAAATGAGTCGCGGCATCTCCGGCACATTATTATTACCTATGATGTTTTACCAACTTTGCATAAACGTGGTTTTTATTGAAGGAGAGAACGACAGGAAATACATATTTTATAGCAATTTTATACTAATGCAAAACATTAAAAAATGTGTCCGATCAGATTAGATGCTGAGTTTTATTGGTGTGAATTTATTAAATGTAAGGTTGCTCTCGATTAATAAAAATATTTCTTAACTTAGAACGAAACGTGAATAATTTACTGACAACTTTCAATTGCTTAAAAGTTAATTCATTCAACAATGCAAGATCAGTAACACACTGGAATACTAAAAAACATGAAAACAATACTTAAGAGCGGCCATATTGTGTAGAGATGCGCGAGCGCAAGCACAAAACCTCATTGTGCGCCCATATGGGAATATATCGCTTGTTTTGTCATCCTCATTGTTGCTGACAGACAGACGGACAACTGAAAAGACGGCCTTTGAATAGTTATGTAAGCAGGAAGGCACTTTGTGAATACTCTTAGTTACGAGGTTAAATATTCTATGCGCGTTTGTTTAATGTTTCTGTTGTTTCAGCTTAGTTTTTTACATCAAGACGGTTTAGTCCATGGACCACTGCTATTTTTCCAATTATATTAAAAAAAAATCTTGTATTGCTCGAGATTTGTATGAAGATTCGTCTCAGTTGAAGATCATACTGTAATGTACAAAGCTGACCTTAGAGTACTTTTGTAAACCAACCAGCATTATGTGCTGGATTTAGCTGTACATCCAGACAGTTCCTCGAGAAAATAAAAACGAAGAACGAACTTCTGAAGACATATTTTTTTTAAATGTTTGGTTCCTCAGAACTCCGTTATTAATAAGCCGATTTTCAAAATTCTTTTTTTATTTGTAAGGATATGCTTTCAGATTGATCCCATAGAAATTCCATCAAAAACGGTTCAGTAGTTTGATCTTTAAACCAAAATCACTGGTAAAAATTACAACTTAAAAGTGAAATATGTAAAAACATTTTGCAAAAAAAAAAAACAACCGACTTCTAAAAAAGACACTACAAAGTTAAAAATAACTTTAATTTTGTAAGTCGATGGCAAACAACGAAAATGCGAACCCAACGACACCGACTTCCGAAATTAAAGTTATTTTTTATTTTGTAGTCTTTTTTGGAAGTCTGTTGTTTTTTTTTTGGTTTTTTTTTTTATTTAGCCATGAGCTCCTCATTCCAACTCAGTCAACGTTCAAATTAATTAAACAAACCACAATCTCCGTTGTTTTGTCCACCTTTCTAGTCCCGGTCCCACCGTATTCATGCTAATAGTCCAATTTATCACAGAGCCGCTATCCACCGCTACTTTTAACACGGAAATCTTTTCCCTTCGCCTATTAACCGAGTAACAACTACTTAGAGACACCATCCATTTTGTTTTGGAAACAAGTTAGCTGCGATCATTAACGCTGGCAAGAATTGTGAATAAATCATATTAATATTATGTTATTTGTGTCGCCCCATTACGGATCTTCTGGGTTTTAGTGAGAAACCTAATTAATAGTATTTTCACTGCTGATGATGGAATATTGTAACTGGTTATTATTTCTGCTGAGAAGATGAGAAGCTCATACGGCAGCTTCTTCTAAAGTTGAGAAAATATCGTGCTTTCATATTTGAACGTTAAGGAGATCATCATCTGCCTAGCCTTTTCCCAACTATGTTGGGGTCGGCTTCCAGTCTAACCGAATGTAGCTGAATACCAGTATTTTACATGGAGCGACTGCTTATCTGACCTCCACAACCCAGTTAGTAATACGAAACCCCTTAGTAAGACTGGTTGTCAGACTTTCGAGCTTCTGGCGACCCATAACTACTGTCAAAGATCTATGAGTGACAACCGGGACCAACAGCCTAACGTGCTTTCCGAGGCATGGAGGGGTCTTGGTATGTAAAGATGGTCACCCATCCACGGACTAACCCCGGCCAGCGTAGTTTAACCTGATCGATCGCACCGTGCGGCTGTATTTTCTTAGCCATGAGGCCTCATATCCCACTTATACAGGTATAGGAGAATATAGAATAATCTTTATTATGTACAGTATAAAAATTACAGATATTAAAGTAGAAATTTCACATAGGGCGTCATAGGTGATTGAAGCATTATTTCAGCTGAATTGACAGTAGCAGACATCCTTGTACTACTACAACCTAAGTAGGTACTATTCTTCACTTGGATTTTAGTTCAAGACCTAGTTGACGACGATCAATACTTTTCTATTTTTTTAACCGACTTCTAAAAAAGGAGGAGGTTCTGAATTCGGATGTTTGTTTTTTTTTATGTTTGTTCGCGCATAACTCCGTCGCTTGCCAACCGATTTGAAAAATTCTTTCTTTGTTGGAAAGGGTATACTTCCCAAATGGTCCGATAAAAATTTCATCAAACACGGTTTAGTAGTTTGGTTTTTAAACCAAAATTACTGGTAAAAATTACAACTTAAAAGTGAAAAATAAAAACTTTATTGAAAAAAAAAAACAACCGACTTCCAAAAACGACACTACAAAGTGAAAAATAACTTTAATTTCGAAAGTCGGTGGCAAACAACGAAAATGCGAACCCAACGACACCGACTTCCGAAATTAAAGTTATTTTCACTTTGTAGTGTCGTTTTTGGAAGTCGGTTGTTTTTTAATCGGTATTTTCTTAAGGAAGTGCTTGCAAATATTACAAAATGATGTGCATGGGGCACCGGTGTTGAGGTGACTGAAATCGAAAAAGGTTATGCACTGAATTTAAATGTATAAGTCACTTTCAGTATCAAAATAGCTTAACAAACATACAGGTGTAAATGACAAGTGACAATTAAAATGTGTGTGACAATCAACACCTAAGCAATAAAAAGAGTTAAATTTTGTTGATGCTTTACCCTGCAGGCGCCACTGACGATATGTACCCAGCCTTATCTCGTTACATCGTTTGTCAAGTGGGCTGAGAACACTGATGGTTTTGTCCAATCTGTCGAAGCGTGGGACTGGACATCACCATGGTGTGAACTAGCTATCACCATTATTTATATTTTTTTTATTCGATTTTTTATTAAACACTCCAAATACACGACAAATTAAATCCGACCTTGTGACATCACGAATAAAGTTTGAATTGAAACAGTAATCGCGGGGGAGCATTATCGAAGTTAATCTTTAACGACTGCTTTGTCACACCAGTAGGTCCGACTTTATTGCAAGATAAATTTCCAAATCTATTTCGGAAGGTACGCTTTTGACATATATATGATAATGTGTTTGTTGAAACTGAAGCCGAGAAATTAAAAACCATTGCTATAAGACAATTTTGTTGGATTAATTCACGAATTTTTAAAGTACGTTCCGTTTTGAATATTTTGAGAGCCGTTTTATTACTTACAGTCAAATAAACACATATTCAAGTGTGTATTAAGATTCGTATATGTTCCGAGTTACCGTTTATCGGCGTATTATTTAAATAAAAGCTATAAATATTGACGAAAAACTATAAAAGAGAATGTGTTTAATAGTCATATTTATGTATAAGCAAGGTTAAGTTTAGTAACCAATGGTTTTTACTTGTTCAAGAATATTTTTATGCGCCCATAATTTACGGCCTAAAAAGTGACGATGATCTTCAAATGACCCTCACCGTAGGCAACACAATAAAATATAAGATTAAAAGTCGATAATTTTACTGTCAACTAACTTTCAACAGGGGAATAATGTTGACATAAGACCTGATGGAAGTCGCTGGATGCGAGAAGCACAGAACCGGTGGAAATGATAGTGCTTGGGGGGAGCCTATGTCCAGCAATGGACGTCTTTCACCTGAAATCATGATGGTCATGACGTCTTAGTAGAACAACTGTCAAAGGTCAATTGTATACCAGTGTTAAAAGTTAGAGAATGATTAAAGCCTTTCGTGGAATATAATCACGTTAGCAAAAGGTCAACGGGCATTGTGCTTAGTTTAACTAATTACCAACTAAAACCTTTTTACCCAGTAGTAATATAGAGGTTGTTACCACTTTATTAACTCAAAAATTTGTTGCACTCTAAAATCTAAACAATGTTCAAGTATTAAGTTTTCATGTTCATTATACATTACAAGATTACTTGGACCACTTTTTTGTGTATCCCATAAAAAAGAAGCAATGTACTCTAAACAGTTAACTTGCTGTGGTGTTTTGATGACTGTACAAATTAACGCAGTGTTGCCATGCCTAATGGTCGTGAAGGCAATTAAAGGCACAGATTAAAAGTAAAACGTTGTGATCTCGTGTTTCTCGGTACATTTGTGGGAAAGTTTCATTGTTAATTACTTTAGAACAGCGGTGTTATATGACTTTATCAGATCTTAGTTAGTCCGTTGATGAGTCGGATTGTTTAGAAGAATTTTGTTTTAGAAGCTTCCTCTTGTTTGGATCAAGATTATTTCCACGTAGGTACGTTTGGTAATATTTAGGGTCAATTATTTTTTCGATAACGTGGGAAAAGTTTAGTTAATAATTATGTCTTCATGACGAAAAATACGTCACGCCGATAGCAAATAAAAATATACTTACCGTATATGTATAACATTAATCCTGAAAACTTTTCTTACCGACAAGCTGTCTTCGAGAGTTCGAACTTACCTGGAAAAAAATAAAAACAATGATTAATATTACCAAAAAAACAGAACATAAAATGACATAACGCAACACTAAAAGATACATTTTAAGCTACCTGATGTAAATGTACCGATGTTCATTACCCAGAAGGACATGAGGGAGAAATATATATCCACAGCCTACAAAAGCTCTGTACCACCTATTGTGGTTTACATAAAACTATGTAAGTAGGTAGGTAATTGTTATTTACCTTTATAGAAATGGTAAGGTCTGTTCTCAAGATCCGACCTGGTGCAATAACGGCCCACTAATGAGCATAATATTCATAATATTGTGCGGCTCAAAAGTCTTGTTAGGTCCACACACGGGTGTCGACAAGGTGGGACTCTATTAAATTCTAACGCCCTGGTGCACACTATGAGCGGCAGCGTTTACATAAGCTACAGCGGGATGTTTACATTAAATTATTTTAAACTTATTTTCTTATTATTGGATATGCAGGCAAATGTTTTAGGTACCTGTTTATATTTAACCGAGAAAAATATTTACCTAACGGAGTTTCTATGATAATCTAAACAAACTTCCTAAAATAATAAGTTATGATAACGAAAATCTATTTATCACAAGCATAGGACCATATATCATGAGCATGCTCAAAACGGTCAAGGAAAACATCGTAAGGAAACCGGCATGTCCTAGAACCAAAAATTCGAAGACATGACTGTGTGATTCACCAACCCCCACTGGGCTCGCGTGCTGGCCTAGTCCCTCTCACAGAGAGGAGGCCAGTATCCATCAGTGCACGGTGGTCCCGCCATAGGCCAAAACCCCCTGAACCTCAAGTTCGAAAATCGCTAGTTAACCGACACATTATCAATGACTAATAAACAAGCTACCTGGGGGTATAAATATGTGACCCATTTACTTCAATTACCACTACCTGTTTGACCTCGAAAGTGAAAGCATCGCAATTGTTGCAATCGCTGTTAACGGTGACTCATCCGCACGGTATTTGTCATTAGTGATATCTCGGAAATTGTTTGTTTGTTAAACTGTTTGTGTGATGGATATCCAAGAAACTGGTAAGTTTTTTTATTTTCATTATAATTTTTGCATGTATTTATCGTAGTTTTTATATAATCGAGATGCTACGTTGACAGATTTAAAAAAATAATATTACTCGTAGTTTGACTTTAGCTAGTATTTTAAAAAATTGCACCCAATTGCATCTGTTCTTACTTATTTAAAAATGAAGGTATATCTGTCTTTTATCAAATACATGTTGAAATTTTGTCCAAGCTTACCCTATGCACCCCCTAGATATCTGCTACGCCTTCGTAGTCGCAATGGTACCGATACTTCGAACTGTTCTATTAAGTTTGTTTTTTTTCTTTTCTTTGTGGATTCGTTTTTTTTCTTTGTGGATTCGTTTCTTCGAATATTTTATTCATCTCTCTTATAGGATTGATATAAAGAAATGGCAAGTAAGGTCAGATGTAGAAAAAAGCACGTTAGCGGAAAGGAAAAAGTGTGTGCAAAATGAATTTAGAAGTAAATTAGGTTTAGTTGTAGATAAGCCTCGAAGTGGCGGAAGCGGGACATCGAATGATGGAAATACGGCTAGAAATTTTTTTTCCAACTCTGCAATATCTGCTGAAATTACAGGCTTGAAAAAAGATTTACTCGACCGTTGTTACGTGATTTTGCAGGCATTGTCATCCGGTTATAATATTGATGCTGAAAAATTTAGAGTATACTCTTTAGAAACCGCACGGCAGTTAGTTCAGGAATATCCGTGGTACAATCTTCCCGCTTCCGTTCACAAGATACTTGTCCACGGGTCTGATATTTCAGAACACGCCTTATTATCTATCGGGGAGCTTTCCGAGGAGGCAGCGGAATCAAACAATAAAAAACTAAAAACTTTTAGGCGAGATCATACGCGAAAATTCACACGAGAAATCACTAATACCGACTTACTTAATAGACTCTTGTTATGTTCAGACCCCTTCATCACTGGTCTTCGGAAACTCCCCAGAAAGAAAAAAGGCTTATTAAGGAAAGAAGTCCTAGATTTATTAAAAGTATAGTTAGAGTAAAGGTAGTATTTAATATAAGAGTATAATAATGGTGTAGGATAATTTTAATGTTATTTGTTTTGTAAGCTATTTATTATACCTAAGGAAATTCAAAATGAAAAAACGTGAGAATTTTTGCATGTAAATATTGTACATAATTATCATGTTTACTTTTTTTAAATACAATAACGACTGTGAAATTCATTTTCACAATCTAGAGTATACATCCCAATATGAAAAGCTTACACTATAATAGTAAAAAGCATTTCAAAACGGGGGACAATTTTATTACATTTTTATTCAATATTTTAGACGATTCTGGGCTGTATTTTGTAAAAATAACTTCGTATTTTCATTAAATAAATACTTTTCTAATTGTAAAACAACTTTTATTAAAGCTCTGCACCATTTCCAATAAGATATAATAGCCCAATAAGAATCTAGGGGATTATGACCGCTCCGCCTAGAACGCGGGACCGCCGTGCAGTGGGACCATTATAGACTGATATGATGCTTAAGAGATGCTTTCTCCTTATTAATCATTATAAAACTAAACAGCAAATTAAAAGAAAATGAAAAGCTTCCAAACAAAAGTCACATCAACCGCTTATTTTTCCTCAGTCCACATCGCTCTCCGCTCACACCTTACACCGCCCGTCTCAGTTTTCGCGCATTACCCCGCAAAGCCTCCACACATGCGCCCTGAATGCACAAAGACATATAATAACATAAGGCGGCCCGCAATTAAAAAATTTAAGGCACTTTGTCGTCGCCCTAGCCTTTAAACTCCCATTTCCTAATGTGAACGCAAAAGGTGGGTAGTTTCATAAAGATTTTGTAGTTAGTGCAGTTTCCATTACGTACATTTTGTCTTTAAACATATGAAACGGTTTTAATGATGATGTCATTAATTTAATATTTTTATGAAATGGTTTATATGTTTGTTCGAATGCGATGCAGTGATGGGAGTGTTTTGTGCGTCAGTGATGATGACTGGAAACTGTTACATGTTGGTAGGTTTTTGTGGCTTTAAAAGGATCTGGGTTGTTCCCAGGTACGTAGTCAGTATTGCAATAAGTAATTAATATTAATTCCTAAATAACGTGTTATTAAATTACCTGAAGGCCAATTCTCGTATTTAAAAACGTTCAAAAACAAGTCGCAATCTCATCTTGGCGACAATTTATGTCAAAAACTTGTCAAAAATGTAGGGAAATTGATTGTATTTTTGACATACTGCGACTGAGATTAGAACGTTCTTAAAAATACGTGAATTGCCTCTTTGGCCTATTCCGCATTCGTACACACAGAATTATTTTGGTAACAAACATTTCGGTTCAACTCACTAATAAAACGCACCAATTTTACATATAAAATCAAAAATAAAAGTTAATTTATCGCCTATTTCCCTTATTAAAATGCGAGAATTTACATTTATTCGTGTATTCCATTCCGTTACCGATGTTGATTAATGTCAATAATTTACTGGACGTTCGGGACACATTAATGTTGGCCCTTGGTTAAATTCCCTCAGTTTATCGTGGCCCTGCTGACAACTGAAATGGCGATGACAACCCGCTATACGGCACCGCGATGAAAGATTTGTGCGCAAACCTATTTAGGGTGACATCGAATTCTATGTTTACGTATTTCTATTTTTTTTTTTTTACAACAAAAAGGTGTGACTGTTTCTGAAAGATTGTGAACTCTGGTATTCGTGGATTTCGTATGACAAGCGTTTATGCGGATATTGTGCTGAAATTAGTTTGCTTGTACATATTAATATTTTGAACAAATTTTAATAACAGACAATTTCAACGCGTCCATTTAGCTGTGCTCCTGTCAAAACTGCTCTCGAACGATGTTTGGGCGTGTCACTAGTCACGATAAAAAATGGGTTAAACTAGAAGCGCAAGATAATGAGCCATAAAAAAAATTGTCGCATATTTTCGTGCATTTTAAAGGATTTTACGGCGGCAGCTCAGGCATTCTCATAGGTAAATTATGTCTGGTAATAAAAGCCAACTGTATATAACCGTCCAACTGTCTAGTTAGTAAAACTATCAATATCGTCACGTTATTAAAATCAATATGATTGCACGCGCCACCGAGCAATCACACACACATCGTACATTCAATTTCATAGCATCATCAGCCTATAATGTTCCCACTGCTGGGACTGGCACAGGCCTGTGAGAGAGAGTTGGCCAATCCACCACGCGGGCCTAGTGTGGGTTGGAGGATTCCAGATGTCTTCGAATATTTGGTTCTAGGACGTTTCCTCACAATGTTTTCCTTCCCCGTTTTGAGTAGTGATGAAATTAAATACTCAAAGTAAGGTACCTGTCTGGGTTCGAATTCACGTTATAGTTCTCCATAAAAGTCGTGTCAATCGAGACAGAGCGTCAAATATTTAAATTAAAAAAAAAAACACTTTTCAATCCCAAACAGTCTATCAAAGAATGAAACTAGCTCAGATAAACACAGATTAATAAACAACAACAGAAGTGTCAGTTCGCGGAATCGTTGATGAGAATAAAGCGATAGCATTTCGCAATGGAAGAGCGTTACTCGGAAATACGTTACGATCTCATAGCTACGGATGCGATGCCTCTCTCTTTATTATTCCAATAACAATCCGTAATGAGTGCTCTGGTCAAACGTAAATAGCAACTTCATACATTTGAATGATGCCAACGTAAACTCTGTTCTATGGACTACTCTGTACCGTTTAGGGTTATCGCTCCATTTTATTATTCGTGAAATCGTAACATCTTGATTCGTATGAGTCAGAAACCAGACTTGGTTTTAAAAATATTCATAAGCAATCATCTTTTAAAATCAGATCATTTTAATATTTGATTGCAAAGTATTTAACGTCGTTTTTAATCTGCATCGTGTTCATTATTTTCTTGAGATTGTTTAACACCATATTTTTTATTCTACACATCGATCGTTACCTTAAAAAGTCTTTCACAAACATTGTTTTGCTACATTACTCATTAGATTACTCAACATCTGTGTATGTTGGGGCTGGCTTCCAGTATAACCGGATACAGCTGAGTACCAGTATTTTACATGGAGCGACTGCCTATCTGACCTCCACAACCCAGTTAGTGGGTAACACGATACCCCTTGGTAAGACTGGTTGTCAGGCTTTCGGGCTTCTGAGGACCAGTAACGACTGTCGAATTTCCGGAATGACAGCTGGGACTTTCCAAGGCACGGAGGGGTCTTGGTATGTAAAGATGGTCACCCATCCACGGACCAACCGCAGCAAGTGTAGCTTAACCTGATCGAGCGACCCGTGCGGTTGTTATTACTTACATTAGTCTATTATTCAATTAAAATAGGGCGGTATTGACAGTCCTTGCTCAATAAATAATTAATTAATCGCATTTTGTAACCCAAGACGTTAGCTCCTACAGAGACCACACTATATTAATTACAAAACGATTAACTTTTTGCTATCGTAAGATACATGGTTACACATTCATAAAATTTACGGACAACCCTAACATCGCGGCCGGTCCACATCAAAGGCGCACCTCACACTGCCTAGTTTACATTGTAACCTCTGCAGGAGTGTTTAAACTGACATTAGACTACTGACCTCTTATGACACTCCGAGTGTGACGAACTGTTGACACCGGAAATCGATTGTGTGACACTCATTAAGTCACGACATTTGACATGCTCACGTGAAATTACGCGTGTAGGGCGACCATGTCGTGCGAAAAGTGATAATGGTAAAATTTAAGACTATTTTTGAATTTTTTTTCGTTGTTTTCTTTAAATTGTCATTACTTTTGTGATATTGTTTAGGATTTACCTGATTGCGAGACAGCAAATACAGGGTTATGTTTTTTTTTTGAGTTTAAGTTAGTACAATTATTTCTTTCTACAAAATTAATTTAAATAATTTCTAAATTTAATCTAATCTGTGATTTGTCAAAAAAGTTACATAGCCGGATAAGAACGTATTTACCTAAATATTTTATTTTACCCAGAAGTTCATAGGTATATGTTCTAAAGTTACCGACTAAAGAATAACATACCTACAATACCCGATTTTCCAAGCATTGGATTGCAAAATACTATTCAATAAAAACATAGTGTTTCGGAATTTTGTAATTAAAGCACACACTGCAAACTAGAACAAATCCGAGCAAACAAGCGGATGTTTCCCCTAAATACCGCTCTATATTAATGAACCTCCTTGTTTCTAGGTTGGAATGTGGTAGGCGTGTGTAGACTAACAATATTCATAATAATAGGATCTCGCCTTTGATCTGTGTCATCGTCAAACGAAACGAAATTATGACAGGATATTCAATTTAGTTCAACCCTGACAATGTTGACGGTTCGATCTGTCACTGATATTCATTAGGAATAAATGAACGCAGAATTATTGCCCGAGTCCGTGATTTATTTGCGATCAATATATTATTTTTTCAGTGGGTTGTCTACAGAATGTTTTTCGCTACTGTTGTGCCATTTGCGAGCCGAAGAGTGAGCAATTTTAGTTTTTTTTCTTCTGTTACTAATTGTACAACATAACTCTTGTTAAAGGAACGACTTGTCATAATTCAGTCTACGATTTTTTGTTACGATTTTTAATACTTCAAAAGATTTCAAGTCCCGTTGATTTAATTCTAATAAAAACTCGACGCTTCAACAGTAAATCAGTTCATCACAAAACAGGCAATAAAGTCGAAAGAAACCTAAATTAAGAAATCTTAATGTAAAACCAGATTTCAATCAACATTACCGATGTAATCAAAACGAAAAAAAAAACATCTAAAGGCCAGCCAATAAAAACGTTTGTACAGAATAGTTACTGTGCGATGTTAAGATTAAGATAACAGTAATCCAAGTAGGTAACTGAATACATTTCTTTAATGCCCTGTTCTTACTTTACACAAACTAAACGTTTAATGAACTTT
The DNA here is from genome assembly GCA_951799955.1 of Apamea anceps. Classification (NCBI taxonomy): domain Eukaryota; kingdom Metazoa; phylum Arthropoda; class Insecta; order Lepidoptera; family Noctuidae; genus Apamea; species Apamea anceps. The sequence continues at coordinate 10,772,494 of OX637509.1, forward strand.
GTCTCGCGCCTTGAAAATTTGTGGTTATACTGGTGATGTGGTGGTGACCCAGTGGTAACGGACGCAACTTATGGAGTTAGGTCGTAGGTTTTAACCCTGACAGGCGCTTTACTTTCCGTAAATTATTTCATGACCACTACTCTCAGAACGGTGAAGGAAAACATCGTAAGGAAACCAACATGTCCTAGAGCCAAAAAGACATCCACCAACTTGCACAGCGCCCGCGTGGTGGATTACGGCCCACTTCTTAGCACAGAGAGGGGTCTGTGTGAAAGCAGTGGGAACATGGTGGTGGGCTGATTATGCAGACGATGAAAAACTTATGTGTGAGTGATTACTGAACGGTAAAAAGTTTTGCTAACCAGTTATCTACACTTTTTGCTACCTGTTTTAAGTTAATCATATTTTTTTTAAGCATTCTGGTGGCTGGTGGCGGCGACGGTTTTCGAAATGAGAGCACATTACACTTTTTTGTGATATCAATCATAGATATATTTTTTTATCAGTCTTAGGGCTGATTTTTCCTACGCCAGATAATTTTATCCGAGGAATAATTTTGAATTTTTGACACTTTTTCCATATACAATAAAAAAAAACTATCAAAAAAAAAAATCAATCAATCAATTTTATTCCATGAATAAAAGTTATTTGGCGATGGAAAAATCATCCCTTACACAAAAAAAGAAACAAATTGTCGTATCCTAACACCCTTCAAAATTCTACAGTCCTATTTGCTAACACTGAAATCTTTTCCTACAAACTGACAGCTTCTCTCCAAGGTAAATATAGTTTTTAAAAATCATAAATCTATCTTTATTATCAGAATATTTAACCTGGAGAACTTACCGTAAAAATCACCTAAAAGTCAAAGAGTGTCAGTAAAAGAGAAATTTATAAAACATAAAGAAAGGAATGTGCCAATATCAATCTACGCAATTTACCTCGTGTGTTGACTCACAGGTTTGCCTACGTATTTTTAAAACGCTATATTTTAAAGAAAAACAAATGGAAAACTGGATAATAATATCATGTTTTGTCACAATAGAGGGGAGTGCTCGTAAATCCGTCTCGCTGGGCTGAATTAAAATCTATTCGAGTGTGGAATACAGAAGTAAATGATGCGCCGACAGACAAATGTCGTATTATTTTGACGGGAGTCAAGGCGTTGCATAAAAACGTATATTGAGGTAAAGTATACTATTATACTCGATTTTATAAAACAGTCATAAATCTTATAATCTGGTTTTTCAGATTATTATGTAGGAATGCTAATCAGTACTTAATTAATTTTGACGAACAACACCATTAATATTTTGACTGATCATGTCAGTCGTTTCATTTTGTATCTATTGTGACAACTGTATATATTTACCGACGTATTTTAATAAAACAAAATATAATTGATCTGTGAACTTATTTACTATTATTATACCTGCTAATTTATACGTAGTGTTGTTCCAAGATATAGGACAGGAAATGGTCGAGTATATTTACTTATTACTTACATCATTGTGATATATTTATTGTCATCGTTCTATCAACGATTGAGACATGTATTATACATCTATACTTTTTATTCTGGTATCTTTTTTGCGCTGGCAATCTAAATCTCTTTCACCACTTGGCAATAAGGGGTGACATAGCTGCGACCTTTACTTCTTGTCATAAAAAAAATATTGTACCACTCTTTTGCTTTCTCCGAGATTTTTAATCTTCAAGATTAAGTAACCATCGTTAATATATCTGTTCGGAATTCGAGATGTGCAATAAAAGAGATTTATTAACATTCCTGCTGTAAACAATGCGCGGCAGATTTTGGCCGCATTCTCACTCTCGTAAAAACCGTGAACGTCCACACGTTACTGCAAAATTATAATATTTTGGCCATAATTTTCTAAGCTTTATGTCAACGCATTTAGCGTTGACGATAGGTTAACGACTTCACAGGTCGACCACTCCGAAGATTGATACCCTAATTTATTGCACATTAAATTCTTACATTCAACACCGCAAGTATATGAAATTTATGTTTCCTTATCTTTTCCTCACATTAAAAAATGCAATTTATTATGTCAGCTCACTGAAACAATAATTATGGTACTTCAAATAGAGTACCTATATTAAAAATATCTATTTCTGTGAGGATAAAGAATAATCCGAAACACGACGGAACGTTGCGCATTCCCATACACACACCGACCACCAACAATGGACGGCAATTAATAAAAACGGCTTTTTAAAAAAGGAACCGGGACGAAACGCGCGACTCCCGCGCACCTTACGTTAGCAGACTAGGGTTGGCAAAATAGATTATTGTTCTTCTCAAGACTTACACCCATATTCTAAGAAGAAACTTCGAAAATTCCTCCACCTCCACTCATTCGAGGTTAGCTTAAGGATAACCTCAAGGAATCCTCAAAATCGGTATTCTTAGTTAAAAGTCGGTCTTGTCATGAGGTAATCTTGAGGATCCTCCGGTGAGGTTGAGTCGAGGTCGAGCCGAGGTAAAACGTCATTGAATACGTCATTGAATCATAGATAGAAAAAATTGTTAGATTGCGGTTTTTTTATCAGTGTGATCGCGTCGGTCCTGTCATCCTGTGTTGGTAGGTTTACGTTGAAACTTTAATATTTAATAAAATTGTTTTTTTTTTTCTAATTTAATTGAACACAAGCGGTAACAACATATTCAGCACTGTTTCTTTCCTAAAACGATAGCGACTTTGGAATTCTTCATTGTCATAAAATTCTATGGGATTTTCTGCATCCCGCCAACAACAGCGTGCAGGGTAAACGTACGGATTATCATAGAGATAATTCAGAAACTGTTGGAAATCCATTGAAAACACTATTAGAAAAACTATTCAAATAAATTAATCAGTTCTGTCTACAAGCGTGAGCGAAAAAAAACGTAAAGAATGGCGAGAATCTTCCTTGAGTGTTCCTTAAGGTACGTCGCGATGTACCTTGAGTTTGACAGTTGTTTCCTCACCTTGACTGAGGAAAAAATGTCGAGGGACGCCAAGTGGAGGTGATTTTTTACAACTGTAAATACCGATTTCCTTGAATGAGGTTGAGTGGAGTCGAGGAAGTTTCGAGGAAACGTCTTGGAATATGGGTGTTAGAATCTTCCTAAGACGACGAATTTGTCCGAAAGAAAAATAAAGAACGTATGTCGAAGTGTTCTTATTTAAAAATAGACCTTCCTAAACAAAACTATAACATTAGGTATTTTAAATCATTGGGGATTTCTGTTAAAATACTGGCCAGGCTCAACTTTTTTCAATAAAATACTGATTTTGCGTATTTTCAGAGTTTAGCAGCCCTATAAGTAACGCATCACGAAATATACGCTCATCCGCGCACTTCACACGAGATCACGTTCCGCGCATTATTTTGATGAATTCCAATTTCGAACGCACCTACGCCATTTTGTTTTCTTTTCTTTACGGTCTTTTGTTGTAGGGAAATCGTTAAAAGGGCATTTACGAGTATATTTAGTACAACAGAATGTAAAATTTAGAAAAAAAATATCCTGTTTCATTTTTATAAACATTTCGCATGTTTCAACATCACGTTTCTAAGCAAATGACCTTAAAAGCACTTAAATTCGCATTTCAAGACCATAACCGGCACTAATTCCAGTGTAAAACCGTCTTACCACTATTAAAATAATACCAGGATAAGTGGAAACAATACAGGTAAAACAAAGCAATTAAAAATTCATCAAGTGTACAATTGAGAGAGATATAAACAACAGTTTATGGCTACTATTAATCACACTGTTAAAATCTGGCGTCACTTTTGTAGGTGGCTATTGTGCGGTGTTCCTTTCATGCACAGTGTGACAACCTGTAATAAATCGCAAGTGTTGCCATCAGTATAAATGTTACAAGAATTACAAGCCGGCCTTTTCAACTTTCAACCAATTATTAACAACTTACCTGGTCTTTTTTTTGTTTTTAAATTTTTTGGCTTGTTGTACCTGCCTATATTGTATTTATGTTAAAAGATTATACAGGGTGGCAGGGCCATCGACGCTCAACCACGAATTCAGCACATGATTCTAAAACCCCCTACGTTGAAATGTTTTCGTCGGTTATGAAAATATAATTAGCTGTTCCATACATTTTGATCACGTAGGTATTGCACTTTCCTATGAAACAGTTGATTTTTCTTTTGATAACCGACAAAAAAGTTCTACGCTATAATAATGTACTGAAGACATGGTAACAGTTTGCGCGTCGATGACCCTGTCACCCCGTATGAGATGATTATGAAAGGAAAATAATTAATTCTGTTAATATTTGATATTTTGAACGTATTCGTAGAATAACCAAATGAATGGAAACGGCAGCATTTTTACTAATATTCTTTCTTTTGAGACGATTCTGAAACCTTTTTTTCATTGTCAATGTAATAAGAAAAAGCTTTTTTATAATTTTCATAGAACATCTGCTAATTAGCACGATACCGCCAACTGTCACAAAAGAGAGAAAAATAGAATAAAAATGTAAAGCTTCTGTTTCCTTTCAAAATCAAAATACTAAAGATTTTTTTTTTTTTGTGTTGAAAGAGAAAAAAAAATAAGAAAGAAAAATGGAAAGTCCGATTCATCCGGGCGCTCGTTGCTCGGTGCTCTATTCAGAAACAACTTATTAAATAAATTAACCGCAAGTTGGTGGAAAAGGAAAACTAAGGCGGCGCACGTAGCCGCCAAGACGGAGCGGTAGCGATTATGTAAATATATCAATAGTACGTATTTACCTATCCGCTTTTCAGAAAATTTCCATATAGTATGGGCCTTTTTATAAGCAATGAGAAGCAACCGGTTTTTGACCGCCTTTAAGTCATTTCTTTCACAAAATAAATTAAAGAGAACACTATACATTTCTTAAAATAATATATGAGAATACCTACGGCTAATTTCGTGAAAAATACCGGAAATAGGGCCAATTTCTATGTTTTCAGTGACTGTTTCTCAGCATAATGAATAAACGCATATCCTCTCCTAAGCAATAATAGGACGCAAAGAGCTGATTAACAATACTCCCGTAAGCCTCTGTCGGTACTTTTCTATCAATAATACTGTCTAGGAAATATGGTACCAATAAGTGTATCTTTTATATTTTAATATTCGCCCTCGCCCCCGCTAATCAATGTGCCACCTAAGCAGCAGCTCCGCTTCGCCTGGACAAAGCTGTTAATTCCATAAAGCCCGACTCCATTCTGTTCTCATTCAATGCGGACTGTAGTCTGTGGCGAAGAAAGACCGCAAATATAATTGGAAAGTGACGCGAATAACTACGGTTTAGTGATGGAAAAGTAAATCGATATTGTTAACTAATTATTGGGATTTAGAAAGGCGACACTGGTATAGGGATCGTGATGGTAATAAAAGCTAGAATTTTTTCTTGAAATTTCTCTCTGAATATCATAATCCTTGAGCCACAGAGAGACCGCGGACATGACAGGCGATGCCTCACCTCCTGTCGAGCTGTCTGTGCAATAACACCTGCACTATGGAAGACCATTGCGAGGCCTGTCGAAGTGGTCGAACTCTGGCCGAAGTTTATTTAAAATAAATACTAAGATTTATTTACGCAAGTCCAAAAGCACATAGGCTCTTTGGTTGATGAAATTGTCTTCGCCAATAAATGCACACAAAACGAGACAGTCACTGAACTCAATTCCAAAAACCCACTATAAAACTCCAACCAGCTTTTCTCTCCATGCTCACAATTTTCTTTTCAGCGCATTTATCGATAAAGTACACAAGGATGTTCGCATCCCTACGTCGCCCCGGGAACGCGGCCCAGATTCCCAACTTTTCATCATTCTCCTTGCCTTCCCGGCTCATTGTGTCCGTGGGAACCTTTATTGCCCCCATAGAAAAGCATGAATGCCGACCAAGAAAAGCATTTGTGTACTGAATACTTACAAAGAAGCATGTTTCAGTTGATTCCGTTCCTGTTTCAGACGTCTTTTCATTTCGGTATTTTCCGATTGGGGCAGCTCTATTGGCTACGGTCTTGTTTTGTATCGGTAAATGAGTTTCGTACTGCAGAAAGGTTAATTTACTTTTCAGTATGGTTTTGTTTGTGAACGTAGGAGGTAGGTGATTTTGGTGGATATTGTATGGCTTTTGATTGTAGTAGGTACTTACGTACATTTATTTGCGGCTGTTTTGCTAGGATTTATTTGTAAAGTTTATGCTTTTTTCCTCATATCCTTATCTCTTGGTATTTTTCTATTTATTACTGGAAGACTACAGAATTGCCGTATACGTAGGCCGTACGTAGGTAGGTGTGGTATAGGTATCATAGATTATTTCAATGTAGGCAATGAAATAGTATTTTTTTAAAATTAATTTTGATAGACTAGCTGCGCCCCGCGGTTTCACCCGCATAAGTTTCGATCCCGTGGGAATATCGGGATAAAAAGTATCCTAGAGTTATGTTAATCCTAGTTATAAACTACCTGTGTGCCAAATATTATTTAAATCCGTTTAGTAGTTTTTGCGTGAAAGAGTAACAATCCATCCATCCATACAAACTTTCGCATTTATAATATTAGTAGGAAGTAGGATCTTTTTTGTAAAGTGTATGCTCTTTTCCCTATATATTATCCATATCTCTGGTTATTTCTCTAGTTATTACTGAAAGATACAGAGTTGCCATATACGTAGGGCATGTAGGGGTATAGTTATCGTAAATTATGTCAATAAAGGCAATAAAATAGTATTTTTAGAAATAAATTTTGTTATATAACCTTTTTCCTACTACAATGTAGTTCCTTCTCAACTTCAATCTATACAAACCACAAAAAAAAAACACTGTTTTCAAATCTAGAAGCCTTCCCACAAACAATGAAAAAAAAAGGAAAAGAATTCTCAATGGCACTTATTTGAAAATGCCATTCAGGGTTTTTCCTCACGAAACTTTTCCAGCTTCTTCGGGTAACTAAGCGTTCACTACTTAATTACGAAACAAGCCCCTTTCAACCTCGTGCATTTTCGTATAACTTCGTCAAAAGGGGATAGACAATTTGCTTTTTCTTTTTTTTTTGCACAGCAAGCCTGATTTTCGTAATACCTTTGCTCGGTGTTAAGGTCTGGTTTGTAGCAGAATGGTTGTCATCAAATTAATATTACATTTTATATTTAAGTTGCTTACGTTTAAATGTGTGAAGATAATTATTTGTAAGTAAAGCCACTGACTTAAACCCGTTCAATAAATCTTACTTGCCATATTTTTTATATGGCAATAGACTTTAAAGACGTTAGATTACGAATTAAAAAATACAAACGCAATTGATGCAAAAGCAATTGATGCAAAGGGGCATTTTTCTTATACAACCACCGTATTTATTTATAAGTAGTTTTTACTATCTTTTCACATGGAAAGGGTTTTTCAAAACTTCCGTTAGCAGATGGCAAGAAGCACTAAAAATGTACAAAACAGCTTTCTTATCAAAAGCAATGAACCTACAAAGTTATTAAAATGTATGTAAAGGAAATGTACGGCATATTTGATGGGCACCGGCAGATTAATACTGCCATTACAGCCCAGGCTAGGTACCATTTAGCTACAAAGGTGAAATCGTGCTACTGTGAATGTAAGAAGATTATCCTATCTAGCAGTACCTAAATAACATTGTAAATTGTGTTATTGCTTTTAATATGTATGCAAATGTTAAACGGGAGGTATCTCTGCCTCGAATATTGTCTAGGATAGGGAATGTGTTGGATTTAAATGAAGCTACCGATAAAATGTGTTCGTGGTATTACGAACAGTTGCTTGCCGATATTCTAATGTGCGTTTTCCGTTAGTTTGCGGGTCAGTAAAGTAATTAGTTGAAGTTTTGTAATGTATGGGGTAATTTTTATGCCTGTTTTGTCTGTAGTGATGTACACGAATAAGTCTGAAGATCGATTCATGGATAGTCGATTACTTAGAATCGATATTATTCCAATGAGTGGATTATAAGAATGCCGTGCATGTACTGGATTCTATCTGCACTGAGCCTGTTTGTTTAATAAAGTAACATAAAATTATAGCTACTTTTTTCTTTTATTTTTCTTTTTCAGAAAAGAAAAATTCCCGCCTAGATTTTCCTATTCTTAAAAGCAACGCCCTAAATCTCTAACGAGTATGTAAATTATAGCTAAACCAACACTATGTACAACAAACTATGTATTAATGTATTTTCCCAGATTTTTACAACCGCTAACGTTGCTCGGTATAAAACGGCTTATGAAAAACCAAACATCGTAAATGTCTGCGCTGAAACGACGCCAGTAAACGTCTTGTGCAAACCATAAACTTCTATTTATACCTACGTTCACCCATTGTTTTCTCAGTGACGACTAGCGAATCAAATTATTGGCTACAACACACCAAAGGAAAAACACCCGTATTTTCAAGAGCTATAGGTTACAATCGCGTGAAAAACACATAGAGCCGTGCAGAAGTGGGGATAACAATTGTCTATTGTGTTGGCTATCTCTTTTGCGCATCGCGGCGGCGACTTTGTGTGAGGAGGACAGGTGTATCGTGCTGTTGCCTTCTCTCACAATGCTCGGTGGAAATGGGCACGCCTTTGTGGCGAGGATTTTCTTCTATTCGTCCGTTTACACCGGTTTAGTGATGTGTTATAAAATTTTGTGCGCATGTCTATTTGCTTATGATTTCACGGTGTAATGCTGAAGGTTTTCGCTTCGTGATTGTGGGCGGGTAACAATGGATTATGTACCTACACACAAACAATAGAATAGGTGTACGTACATACAGCCTCATGATCCAATATTAAATCCAGTAGCAATAGTTCTGTTGAATATTTATGTCCTAAAAATTCATGACGAATCATTAATTGTCATTTTCACTGTGAATTTTGGTTATCACAGGTTGTAAAAGCAAATATAAGTAAAGTAAAGATCGTATTACCAGTTCTTTTAAAGATAAAACGCCATATAAATACCCAACAGACTATAAGTAATAATTATAATAAAAAAGAGTAACAAACACGCATTTAAGATGTAAGAATGCGTACCTATTCCATTACTGTGCTATTACACGTAAAACCGTAATCGTAAAACGCCACCATTTTCATAATTATCGGTTATTACAATTTTCCGCAAAACCGGATTTGGTCGGATGCCACTTTAAATTCTGCAATATATTCCACGATTTTAAAAGCGCATTGTCCCCAACCCTATTGATAGAGATGTGGTTATAAGTGTGATAGATATTACAACGAATAAAAGTCTACGATGCAGAATCAGTTTTTATTATTTTGGTTTTCTTTATTCTTAAAGAACTCAGTTTGTGTTCTACCCTAGATTAGCTTTGTTTATCAAAGATGCTTTTACCTAAGCAGCCTTACGGTGTAATTTACTATGTATGTGATTTTATGATAGGAACTATGCCCCTGAAGAATTCTAGATAACGACAAAGCAAAAACACAACAAGCAAAGATCGTAAAAAATGCACAGGTTTTTACGTTGTTGACAAACCATTAAATAGCTGCAATAAATCGATTAAAACCACAGAGTCCATTTAGTAATTTTAGTGCCAACGTTAGGCAAGCTCTAAGCTATTAAAATTCTACTCAAGATAACTTAAGTCGTGTTTCTAATTTGTGTGAAACATGTAAGCGGTTAAAATACTTAAATAGTGCGTATACGTGATGTATGGTGTGGTTCAGAGGAACAAATAGGGGTGATGGCGGATGCCAATCATAAATCGTTTCTCGATGACTAATCGTTCTGTCAGTAAACTAATCGATAAACTGTATATCGAGTGCGTGATGTTCTGTTTCGAAACTTTAGGTGTTGAAGTACCTAGATTTCTTTACATTTTTTTATCAGCCAGGCACACCACAATGCTTTTGTTTATTTTATAACAAATTTTGGCTACTAATTCTAAATACATACAATGTGGAGCAACATCACAAACTCAAGCCTCACCTCTTGTCATGTTCTCTATGCGAAAACTTCTGCATTATGGAAAATTTTTGCGAGGCTAACGATAACACAGTCGAAGTTACCGAATTCTGGTCGAAGCTTATTTAAAACAGATACATGGAATCATCGACACGACAACGAAGGAGAAGAAGAATGCAGGCACATAGAAAACGCATCGACATTCTAAAAATAGTCCTGCAGTATACTACCGTTGATACTTAAACCAAGATTAAATAAACCATTTCGCTTCGGCTGTCGGTTAAAAAAGCACACCACTAACCACGCTAAAGAGCGAGTTACCACCAACTTTTAATATTATCTTTTTTAAAGTTTTTTAATCAAAAACGTTGTCAACACATGTCTGTCCGTCACTCCTGTAGTTTTCTTTCAGAAACTAATTGGTCTGACACGGTTTAACCCTCGAATGTGGAGGGATATATATATATTTTTTAATTTGAAATATTTTTTAAAGAGCAACTTGTTGACTCGCTGTACCGGTCGCAGTTGACGGTTAATGGGAAATGACACCTTTTAAAAATGTTTCTGTTTTAGTTTTGATGCGACAGTTGATTCTTTGAAATTATTAAAAAAACTGAAGCTTTTATATTTTGATTTAATATAGTAGTCGTTGCGGTAGGTAGCTGTATTTTCAGTAATATCTAGCACCGGGTGATGAGATCGTATTTTGTTCTTGTGGTTAGAGTAAGTAAATTCTATTCAAAGTTATTTTATGGAGGAAGCTTATTGTAACTAGAATAAAGATCACAATGATTTTCACAGACACTGACAAATTTGTCAAAATTATTGTGTTCTCTGGCAGCAACCCAACAGCAACCTTATTCAAATTAAAATAAAGATCACTGTGATTTGGACAGCGATGCAAAATCAGAGGTAAAATAAGTGTGAACGGACTGTATATATGCTTTTTTTACCTACAGTGCTAGGTAAAGTTACAGTTACTTGAATTACTATCTAGCTTTAACTATCATGAATAGAGGCAGAACAATAGAATTGACTAATAGTTTATGTTATTGCACACCGCGTAGATATCAAAACAAGCACCCACGACACAGGAGAAATTCCTAGTGTGGGGCAATGTTTTTTTTAAAAAAAAATGTACCTGCCTACATGCCATAAAATACAACATGAGATGTTTTATTATTACCTTCATAGTTATACATAGGCCCAGACTTGTATCATCCCTCATCCCTCCGTCGCTCGCAACACAAATAACGGACACACAAAGATGGCCACCCTACTAATTTATTTGTTTTTAATTTTTAAAAACAGAACGAGGAAGCGGACCAATGAGACGCGTCCTCCGACTGATTGTCAATTAGCGACATCAAACGGGCTTTTTGCGAATTAAGCGATCGTTTGTGTTCATTTTTTGTCCGGTAGCCGTCGCGCACTGGCGTTTGATGCGTTTTTCCGTTTATACGTTTCATTTTCATATTTCCGTTTGTCTGGCCCTATGGGGAGGGCACAATATAGGGTGTCTGTGTGCATATGGCCGATGCTTTCCATTTATTTGGGAGATATTTTAATTCGAGTGAGTGCCTTCGTAGACGGATTAAATTTTTTTGATGTTTGTTATTTTTTTACCTGGTCGCTAGAGGGAGGGTTATTAGATAGTGTAGGTGTGTGTACGGGTTTAATCCTGGCTGGCCAGGCTGGTGAAATCCTGGTGAAATAATTATGCACGTTACACCTTTATTTCTCAAAACAATTGCACACTCATAACTCGCCCATATTAAGCAATACGTATGCAGTCCAATTTAGGTAGAAACGATGACTTCGTTTTGAAATAATAAAGGAAAAGTCAATGACCCCTGCAGTGATGCCTATTAATGACTTGCATACTACCTTATTCTATACTTGCATGATTAAATCAGTCTGATTTAACTAGAAATCATGCGTATTGGCACGTAATTTTACATTGTTCTTTGACAATATTTGTATTGTAATTACTCAGAATTTTGTATTAGACGCATAACTACGATACGGTTAGCGCATTGACTGAGCGATCGACTGCTGCGCTGCGTGTCGCGGGTTCAATTCCCGCACGGAACAAATATTTGTATTGTCTACAGGTAGTTGTTCCGGGTCTGGCTGTTTGTGTATGTGAGTTTAAATGTTTGTAATCGCACCCACGATACAGGAGTAATTACTAGTGTGGGGCAACGTTTTTTTTTTTTGAAAAAAAAATAAAAAGAAGATAGAAAAAAGAAAGAACTTTATTTTGAAGTCATAATTTCCTGTTTCCTTATTTTCAGCAAATGATTTGTAATTTCGGCTGGGCCATCCGTAAAAATGAAACACGAACGGGCCAAAAAAAACAGTCTGGCGTTCTAAAGACAAAACATAAAAAAGTCCGTAAATCGAACGCGCCGTATCGAACGCTATTCCGAATGCACCCAGCACAGTCAACAAAGGGACGTTCTGAAAAAAACGCGCGAATACGAACGCGGCCCACCATTAGCCGCTCCCATTTGCACCGCTATAGACGAGGCTCTTCAATCTATACCGTCAACAATTGTAGGGCTGCTGCCTGTGTTAGGCAAATTACGTAGTTTTTTTAGGGCCTAGCACTCCCCTGCGTATCTAGTTATGTATATTTTAGTTAATTCAAAGGACTGAAATTAGGATAAGGTCCAGTATTTTATTCAGATTGACGCCCGCGACTGTTCAATTCTATAATAAATAATCTTCCTGTACGGAACATTGGCATGTGTTAAACATTACAAATTATGTATTCAGTTTCAAGGAAAATTGAGTAAAACATCATCTTTCACCTAAAACCGCACATGAAAGATAACTTTCCAATCGTTAAAATTACAAATGGATCTCCATTGAACGGACGGAATTTAAATACAGCTTCAGAAAAAAAAAAAACATTTTTTTTTTCTGGCAACCCTACACAGAGGGCATGTGATCGAGTGTTGTTCGAGTTTTTATCGCTGATTCATTAGTATGAGAGTGTCTTTGTTGCCGGCTGCACGGGCCGCCCAGCACAATATGCATTCAACATGAAAATTGATTCGAAATGAAAGGATACACGCCATTGTATACATTGATAATTGAAAATGAATGCGAGCCCAGTAATTAGGGGCTATGTAGCATTCGATGTAATCTATCTATTGTTGTAGGCTTTTTGAAGTTTCGTTTGATAAATACTGATATTAATGTGGAACAAAAGATTTATTTTAATTTTGAGAATAAATATGTAGGGGATAATTATCATAATAATCCTATTTGCATGAAATTGTATGAACATTGGAATTATTGCATTTTATCAGAAAAACATTAAAGTTTCTGTCGTGTCAGAAAAACTTTCACACATACACCTCCATAATCTATACTTATAATAAATCTGTAGAAGTGAAAATTCTGTACATTGAAAATATCAAAAAAATAAATGGCATGGTGTTACTAGACCGACACCGAACCCAAAAATGTGATTAAAAAAATTTTTGTCTGTCTGTCTGTCGGTCTGTCTGTCTGTCTGTCTGTTTGTTCAGGCATCACGCAAAAACTACCGTTTCGATTACGTTGAAACTTGGTATAATTATTCTTTAATATCCTGGGCACCACACTAGGTACTTTTTATCCCGGAAAAGTATATACAATAAAAAACAAACTTAATTTCGCGGTTCGATCCCTATACCCAATTACTGCACCAACCGCAAATAATAAGTTTGTCGTAGGTTAAGTCACCCGCAATGGAGTTCATTTTTATTCCTTTTAGTTTTTAGAGTTATTTAGGTTTATTTTTATATAAGTCGTAGGTATAGATTTTAATTTTAAAGTATAGGTAGTATATTTGATAGTGTACGTAGTGACCGTAGGTTATTTTATAATACTGTTAGGTAGGATTAGTCATTCGTATATGTAGATATTAGTTTTTAGAGATTTTGCTTATTTATTGAGTTTGGATTAGTTATCATCAGAAATAGGTTTATTTAGGTAGGTAGGTATTTAATTTTCTGTTATTGAGTTTTTTTTTTTTAGATATCATATAGGTACCCTCTTAATCACCACTAATGAGACACAATTGGTTTTCTATTGTAATTAGCCACAAAGGGCCCGTGAGATAGATGGCAGTCTGGGGAAGCACATAGGTACATTTTATCCTGTTATCACGTTCCCGTGGGATAATTTCCGACATCCACGCGGGCGAAGCCGCGGGCAGAAGCTAGTAACAAATAATTTATTCGTTCAAATATCGAGCTAAATAAACATAAAAACAAAAAGGACAATGCCACTTGACAGCCTCGTCTAAATAACAGTCTTTTAAAAGAACCACGGGCCCGGAACAAACCTAATTTGTAAAAAGGGTAAACAAAAAGTTGGAAGTTGAGGGAGGAATTACAATGAAAATGAAGCCTGGCTCTACATCGACCCTTTTAAGATCAAAACCAGTTGTCAACTTTTGATTATAAACCTACTGTTTTGTTTTTTCTGGCTATAATAAAGATTACAATATTGACAGCAGATTTTAATTTGTTAATGCATGATTTAGTAAGAAGCCAGTAAAAAGCGGTTAGATGTCGTAAGTAATTACAGAAATAATTAAAAACCCATTGTGTCTCGCGTAGATCCTCGTTCGGTACGAAGGGTTAATGCAGTATTTTGATAAACTTGCTGGAATAGAGATTCTGCATTGAAAGTCGCCAAATTCTTCCCATAATCCAAATTTCACGTATTTAGCACCATCCGTTGCAGTTAAGCCTAGACACTAACATTTCCACAGTTTTACCTTTCACATAATTAAGCACAAAGGAGCATACTTAACGAACCACGATGCATCATCCATACTTTAGGTTTAACTACGCAGAAAGACAAAACGCCTTCATAGGAAAGAAATTCCGCAATATCCCATAACAATTATCAATAGCATTGTGGAAAATTTATGTTATGATGTACAGTTGGACCCTTGTAAGTAAAACGACCATTTAAACGACACCGTGGACTGTGAAGCTGTCAACTCCATAAATGTGCATGAAATGGAACAATAACTACGAGTTTACGAACTGAACGTAAAGTTCCTAAACAGGAATAAACCTTCATTCCTTAGCCCTTTTCAATTCGTGACCTAGCATGCAAAACAGATGTCTGGGGCTAGATAAAAGCCTTTGAAAACAAAGTATTACCACTCGTTCCTAAGTGGGGTGGAGAGGTCAAACACAGTCGTGGACCTCTATTTTAGTATTCTTGCTATACTAATTAGTGAATAATGTGATTGGTTTTGCTTTGAGTTCGGTCTTTAGAAAAATCTGGCGCTTAGTTCGGGCGTGAACAACTTAGAGGTTTGTCCCTGTTTAAAATAACTTGATTTATGTATAAGATATTTTATGAAAAAATGCCGCTAATTTACCATTAGGAAAAAAAAACTAGATGAACGCACTAGATGTTAGAGTATTACGTTTAATAGCTAACCAATTATATATTGATTGCATACTTTTCTGCCAGTTGATAAATTAGTACTAGTTTAATGTACAAAAAAGTTTAATTTAAATCGCAAGTACTTAACGTTTGGACATTTTTTTGCGTAAGAAGTAGGTAAGTCAGGCAAGTCTTAAATCAAAAGAACAAAAAATGGACGTAACAACATCCACCCACAAAATACAGTTAAGAGTTAATCGTGCGAGAAATATTTGCCAAGATGTCCGAAATTCGAATTAAAAATCCCTTTGCCGCGGAAACAGAAGAAGACGGAATAAGCCTGCACCTATATATCTCGGGCGATGTTAATCCGCCAAACTTCATTACAACAAGTTGGCAGCTGAAAACGAGGTCATCTATGTACTTTATTTTTAATACAAAATATGAAATCAGATAGTATTGAAGACGCGACAAAAATTGGTATCAGCCATTTTTCTAGTAGATCAAACGCGTCAACTGTATTCAGATCAATTTTTAATTCGTAAGCCGAAACTGATGTGATATGTCTGATTGTTATTAATATCAGAAATTATTGGGTCACCTAAAATTATGAATATGTTGAAATGTAGCAAATTCTTAGACTAGGAGTCAGCTTGTTCATTCGCATTCTGATTTTTAGCTTATATTCCATAGGTAAAAGAAAACCTACCCAACTTTTTACTATCTGCCCGTTTTCAAGTATTGTCAATTTCCTTGTCACATTTCCTTTCAAATCATCAAAGAATTCTTTACTGTTCTTCTTACCTTGGCGTGTTCTTGTTGCGCCAATAGCTGCTCCCTCACCATCTGTAGCTGCAGTATCATCTCCGACAGCTGCCGTTCCTTCTCCAGCACACTTTCACCAGCCAGTGCTTGCAAAGCTGCTGCGTCCAGTACTGCTCGTCGCTCGCTGTGGACAAGGAGGTAGGGTTTAGCGTGTTGTTATAAGACGGAAGAGGAAGTATTTGAAAGTTTTTCTAAATCATTTGCTCCATGTGTGAATTCTAGATCTATTTACCAATAGCATTGTTATTCCGTCTAATATATCTTGGAACCTTAATGTTGTCATAAGGCCAATTCTCGTAATTTAAAACGTTCAAAATCTAGTCGCAGTTTCATCACGGCTATAAACAAATGTCAAAAACTTGTCAAAAATGCAGGGAAATTAAAGGCATTTTTGACAGATTAAGACTGAGTCAGACTGTGAATGTTCTGAAAATCACGAGAATTGCCACGAGAGTTACTGTTTGTTTACATAACATATTTATCAAAGTCAGAAAAGAGTCACTACGCACATCCAGTGCTAATTTTCATACATATTCAATAAGCATTCACCCTAAAAACAGCAGTCCCAAATTACATACAATTCTCAAATTAGAATGGCAAGCAAAAACTCACATACATATAAACAAGCGTTTGATGATCCTTGCACATAAAGTTTAATGCAATTTCGTAAACTAACATTCCGTGTTAATATGACGGTTTGGAATACAAAATGTATAACATTATGTAACTTTGTAACGCAGACGAATTCGCGTGAATAATTCATGATGGCGTTAGGACGGTGGTGCTGTATGATATCAACAACAAAGATTGGATGATGGCACGTTCTTGCGCTGCTACTTTTAGAACTCGATAAACGAAGAAAACATGTTTTGGATCTGGGAAAATGTTTCCAAGTTTTCTACCAGATATCACTAGGGCTACTGTACCTTGTCCTTTCACAGTTATTTTATCTCTGATTTTGCAACTCTGTCCAAATCACAGCGATCTTTATTCTCTTTCCGCCATTGACAAATCTGTCAAAATCATTGTGATTTTTATTCTCGTCAAAATAAAGTTGTTGTTAGGTTGCTGCTGTCAGAGATAAATAACTGTGTGGGTCTTTCTTCTCAGAAAAATCAGGAAACACCGAACTCATCTAGTTTTATTAACATAATTTATTTTTGACGTGCAAAAGTGTTTATGCAAACCTATTTACAGAAATTAAATAATTTATCATTTATGCAGATACAGTCTTTTATTGCATAATGACTTTCATGTGTGATGATAGTTACGAGTATATTGATTTCAGATTACATTAAACAGTCGAATTACGACATTATCGATTTTAGTCTTAAATTCTTCCAACTAAGTAATTCCTCCTCAATGCTTTTCTCTCAATACCAATGCGTTTGAAACTTTCAAGTCTCCTTCCCACTTCAGTTTGTGTTCCGTAGTAGAGGCACGTTACTCCGGGACCGCAAACAAATGCATCAGAGGACGTCTCTGAATTATTAATGCTGTGGTCTGTACCAACCTCCTCTCTTTCGAAAGGTTATGACGTAACCTCTTAGTCTTCCGCTAGGAATTCTATTGGCTTACATTTTTTATCATTTATTATACTGTAATGACTTTGAAGTTTTCTTTGATAGAAGTCGGTTTTCGGTTACGTTTAGCTACGTAGATGAAGATTCTATTGGAATGTAGGGTGTTAGAATATGCATGAATACATTTTTATTAGGTTTAGAAAGTATTTATACAGAACTTCAAAGGAAATGAATTTACTGTTTACTTATCTTCATAAGGATAATCGGTTCAAATTGATTCATGATCATGCAAATATTACAAAGAAGCTTGGTATTAATTTGAACTGATTCAGCAATTTTGAGAAATGATCAGTGAGCCTCTTAATTGCAAAAACTTGAAGGTATACAATTGTTTTTCGCTTGTCAGAGTATTTCACAACCTTTTTATTTTCACGATACAAAAGAATGGACCACTTTCTCAAAGAAAGGGCTCATTGTGAAACCAGTTCGGTGAAATAATAAATTAACGGTACCTAATTAAAGATCTCATTTTTTACTATGAACCAATTTATAATTCTTGAGAATTATATTTGAGCGAAATTTTTGGGTATGCAGTGAAAATTGTGGAATTAATTTGTGAAATAAAGTTATCGGTGTTAAGTTTTAAGATTTATTGGCTAAACACAGTAATCAATCAATTATAAATTAAGTTGCGAATGTATTAATCGACCTGTGTCCTCTACTGTCATTGGAACTTTCTTTCTTTTTTTAATTAACGCTGGACATAGAAACTAAATATTACTAATAAATACTATTATGCCTAGACGAATTCTACAACTAAAGAGGTTGACGTTAGGGATTGATGTTTGTTTATATGAACCTACTTACAGATACGTATAAAATCATTTATCATTAGTTACCAAATGATCTGAAAACTTTAAAGGAACGATAAAGAACATTTAGTATGTACTATAAATAGTGTAATAACAAATCCTTTATGTATTTATATCCGGTAGTCTTTAAATTATTAGTCGTTCAATAATTATAGAGGGGTTCGTGGCTAAGTAATAACAGCTGCACGTGTCGATAGATCATGTTAAGCTACGCTTGCTACAGTCGCTCCGTGGATGGGTGACCATCTTTACATACCAAAACCACTCCATGCCTCGGAAAACACGTTAAGCAGCTGGTCCCAGCTGTCGTTTTTGGATCTTTGACAGTCATTACGGGTCGTCAGAAGCCCGAAAATCTGACAACCTGTCTTACCAAAGGGTATCGTGTTATCTAGAAAGTGGATTATGGAGGTCAGATAGGCAATCGCTCCATGTAAAATACTAGTAATCACTTGCATTCGGTTAGACTGGAAGCCGACCCCAACATAGTTGGGAATAGACTAGGCAGATTGATCGAGTCATTAAATTATTCAATAGGTACAGCATTATGATGATCCAAACTCAAACCTACAGAACCCGAAGCAGCGTTTGCTTTAAAAAAAATGATCTACCATTTTGCCTTTCCTATCTTAAAACCGGAGTATTATGAAAAGTAACAAAAACTCGTATAAAATAAGAGCAGTATCGATCACACGATTCAATTCGTGTCACTCAATTCACAGAAACGCGTTTTATTTTCCTGCTCAGTGGAACGCCTCGTATGATTTATTGTGTTTGTTTCTAACTTGTAACCCCATAGGAATCGAACTAGATACGTTTGTGGGAAACAGACCATGTTGGTAAGGAATTGGGGTCTTTAATTGTTTGTCGTAATTTTTTTTTTGGGAATTAATTTTATTTGAGGAAAGTGGAGCAGCTTCGGACTGGTCGCAAAAATTCTTTACTAAACAAAATATAGTATTTAGGTAGGTAAAAGGCTAAGCAGATGCGGTTAAGCATGTTTTTCTTTTGAAATCTCCAAGCTAGGAATATGCTAGGAAACAGTGTCAATGCAATTTTTTTACGAATCAGCTCACAAAACTGTTTATCACGGAAATTAGACCTGTGTCCCAGCAGTGCTAACATAACATGACTATGTTAGCTCACAAAAATCACTTACAATATTAGTAGCAGCTATATAATCATCATCATCATAGCCTTTTCCCAACTATGTTGGGGTCGGCTTCCAGTCTAACCAGATGCTATATTATATGAAATGACAATGATGCTGTATACATTTTAAATTATACCTGTGATGCCTAAAAAAGTTGGCCCCAGGTAAATTACCAAAAAAACTAGATCGTCGTACGCAAAAAGCCAAAAACAATACACTTAGCAGTAACTACATTAGAGAGGGGACTCGTAACTAAACTAGGGTGAACTAATAGACCAATTCACTACCACTCGATGTTTCGTTTCGATAGAATCGATTCGATTATTCCGATTCGTGGCGCACTGCCTGCGTTAATTTACTGTTTATCGATGTTTGTTTTTGGAAGCTTTATTTTTTTAGCTTTTTTGTGTATCACGATAGTTTTTATTTTATTTTTAGTTAAATGTTAGTTTTATTTTGAAAAACAAATACACATTTATTTGACAGTTTTTTAGATATCCAAATACCAGACTGTGATTACAGAAAAAAAAAAATATCATGCATTGTTTTGATACTTATAGGGCCAGTTTCTCTGGCTGTTGATAAATCATTCAACCAATTACAGTAATTTTCACGCGCTTGACCATTTGTCACATTAATTTTGCGATCATTTTCGTTCGAGAAACTGGCCCGTAGAGAGTTAGCTACAAATACATATTTCCCTCCCATCCCAGGACAAGGTTTAAGAGACAACATCGTGGTCTGTTAATAGCTTTGTTTATACCAAAACAAAAGGTAAAGAGGTGTCTTGAAAATCTCAAGGGTTGCGTCGGGAACAGGGGTGACGTCATTAAAATGGATGCAAGGGGACCCACGCGATGAATTTTGACATTATACAGTGGGTTCCTTTTGTGTTTGCGTGTAACATTTTTTGGTTGTGTAAGCATTTTGTGGTTATTAACCCTATTGTGGTTTGATTATGTCCTTTTTTAGGATAACATTCTGAGTTTAGCTGTTGACTGAACGAATTATAAATAAGGAAAGGCTAAACAACGTTTGAACCAATTTCAAAACGTTGTTTAGCCTTTCCATAATCATAATTCTTGTAAACATTATGGTATTTCCTATTTTCCCAATGAATATTCCAGAATCTCATTAAAATAAACGATGACGCGTCGATCACTTTTGACCTTTAAAAAACTTCGCCAATTACAGGCAAAGGAAATCGGAGCACTCTATATAATCGAAGTCGGACTTTTAAAAGAAAGTCGTTAAAAAGCCGATCCGATATTACGGGCTTGTCACTCCCACCTGTCGATGGCGTGATTGTAAAAATATTGTTGCTGTGTACAAGAATAATGTCGTAAGTGGTAGGTTTAATGTCGTATTTAATATTGGGGAAACAGCTGCAGTTTTGGGTTAAGAAGGTAGCCTTTATCTTTTGCTTCGTTTAGTTTTTTCAAATGATTTGTCGTTCTGGTTTTGCTGTCTAATCTTGATTTGAAATGCACAATTTTGTTTATGTTACAGCTTCCATTAGCCTTCTGAATACCGTATTGTGAAGGGTTGATGCCCTGGTTGTGAGGCACTGGAATACCGTTCACGGATCTGGAGGTACAGAATATCAAATAAGTAGCGCAATTGTAAATTATAATAATAAATTAATAATTTTACTAATATAGCTATAACTAAGTATTATTTACTAACAATGTATGGAATGTTAATTTATTCTGAAATAAAATTATTAATAAAAGTATAATCATAATCAGCCTATAATGTTCCCACTGCTGGGACTTAGGCCTCCTCTCAGTAAGAGGGAGTGGGCCACAAAGCTTCCTCTTACGACGTTTTTCTAATAAACACTGATACAATTTTATAAAATCATTCTTTCAAAAAATTTCTTTGATTTCATCCCTACTTGGATTTCGATCAAAACTCTCATCATCAAAGCTGCGAGAGAAAAGGAAGAAAATGAGATAATAATTGCTTTCCGTATTATTTGCAGACGTTTCCTCTGAGGGGCATTACCTATGGACTTGAAACCGTATCTGTGCGAAAATTGTACATTAATTAGCTATCGATTTGAGGGTATTTAAAACTTTTTCCTAAGATTTTTTGGGGTCGCTCTAATTAATTTCGGAATCACCCTGTTTTTTTTTTATAATTATATTTTTAAGTCGGTTTTGAATGAAAACACAGGATGCGGTTTATATCATTGTTGGATATTTTGAATGTAATAAATGAATATATGAATAGACTCGTACGTTGTCTAAATTAATTGGGAACTTTGTATTCAATTAAGTTAATAGTTTTTATACAATAACAAAATAATATTTAATGGAATAGAATTTTTGTAAATATTTTATTAAGGGCTGATTTTTCAATAGACGTTAATTTTTATTTGTGGAATAAAATTTAGGACTGACAGGTTGTGTATGAAATAACTGTCAAAATTTCAAAATTATTCCTTGAATAAAGTTATCAGATGATTGAAAAATCAGCCCTAACGAAAATAACGGTAAATATAATATGAATGCCAGTTGAAGCAACAATAAAAATTGCACCGTCTAAACACGGTTTAGGCGTGCAATCGGGAGTAATTTGTTATTTCAATTTATTAGTATGCTACGGACAAGAAACTAGCATCGTGAAAATGGTTCATAAAAGCTAGAACGCTTAAAGAATATCGTAAAAATATTGCTTATCTACGAAATGAAATCTTTCTACTAACTTATTTATTAAACGACAGTTTATCACCAATTCCTAGACAAGGCGACTTCTCTCCCAGTCTCATCTCCCACAATAAAGCGCGATTCATTTGTTTTTCACCGTCTGTCAACACGGCGCACATAAACTATGCAACGCTAGGGTTGACGGCGAACAATTTGTGGGCAACAATAAAAAATCCCTTAACGCGAGACAACGGTGGCTGTAGGGTTATCCGTCTTGTTTGCCCCTCGCGACAGACATGGCGGACTAGTGCGGATGTGACTTTCCTAGTTTAGTTAATGTTTCTTTGTGAGAAGATAGTTGGTGGATGGTGAGAGTTGTACTTAGTGGCAGTGGGAAGGCATGATTCTCAAAATACAGGCCCTAAACCCCCAAATTACAGGTCCTAAACCCCCAAAATATAGGCCCTAAGGTCCCAAAATACAGCCCCTAAACCCTCAAAATACAGGCCTCATCATCATCATCCTCATTCAGTCTGCCATATTTCCCGAATAAAGTCCTACTACAGGCAAACTTTCGGAGTTAGGACCAGTTTTTTTATATATATTTATATGGTAAGATTGTGACTTTGAGTGTCATATTTTAATGTATCTCTTCTAGTGACAAATAATATATAAATAATACAGTTTAATTTCATTTTTCTTCTTCAGCATCTTTCTTCCATCTAAAAGAAACGCATCCATCCTTACCTTTCCCCCAACAATACACTCATTACGAATTTAACAACTTGCTACCGACATACTCAGTCATGTAGCCCGTTTTTATTGAGTTCGTCGTTGCTCGGCACCGCTCGGCAACGCTCGGTACGGTACCGACTAGGGGGACTGATAGCATTTTAAATCAGGTTAAGGTCAACAACAACCGGATTCGAACTCTGCGCACTTTGATTCGCAAAAAAACTGGCGAAAACGGACACTTTTAGATTTAGACCTTGTTTAGATGTCAAAGATAGGCTTAGATATTATGTATGGAAGTGGATATGCATCACCGGGAAGTGTTTGGACAAGGAAACTGAATCATTTCCTGAGAAGATCGTTTTCGGACAAAGCTGGCGATGGGTATCCGTAGAATATGCAGAGTAAATGTAAACGACTTTGTGTGACTGAGAATAATGACAGTCGAGCATAAAAAGGAATTGATATATATAGTTTTTAAAAGTAAATACAGGCTGAGATTATTAAAAACGAAAAGAATATGCATAAAAAGAGTCAGGCCGCTATTTGAAAGACATCGAATAATGATAGGCACATTCCAGATTTCTCAATCTATGTTCCATATCAGAGGACACTTTAAATTATAATTCATAGAAACAAATCAAAATTCTTAATACGAATCAAGCAGTTGCTTAACAGATAGAAGACCAAATTACGTATGATAGCAACAGCAATCATCAAATTACGACTCGATTGTAAATTGAAATAATGTTGTTCTCCGATAATTTCTATAAAACCGGAATGCGTACCGTTTAGTTTATTGATCCTGGTACTAATTACGGTAGTTAGATAATTGCAGGGGCTTATATTAAATGATAGAGTTTTTTATTTATTCTCTTAAGATGTAACAGCGTTTGTGATGTACGATGTGGCTGCTAATAGTCCTGTTTCGTCGACTAAGTGATACTGCTGAGAGTGAATCTACCATTAGAGGTAAATGATAGAAATCAATTCAGTGTTGTGGTATTTCCTTTAATAGTTTATTTTGCAGAAAGTTTATGTTATCATCATTGTCAGATTCTATGGTTTTAGCTATCGTTCAGTGTAGTTTTAGCATCAAAATTTTTTCGATAGCTAAAATTGTAAATGCATAAAAATTAGATGAGGCTTCTACCTATAAAACCACATCTACTTACGAATTTATTGAACTTACTCAAATATCTCTTGATTGTATTTCAATCACCCCATAATGTGCTAATCTAGAAACAAAGTTAAATCTCGTTGTTATCAACTTCAAACGACCATTTCCCACCACTTATTATCTTTTTTATAAATTCCTATTTGATTCAGACCTTTCCTGTTTCGATCATTGCTTTCACCAATTTACGATAATACCTCTGTATCAACAAAAACGGTCGGCTATTTTTCTATCCCCTCATACAAACCAGTTTTATTTATACGAAATAGTTTCGCCAAAATCACTGCATAAACCACCGCTCAATAAATAAAATGGACCGAACCTGTCCGATTCAGCGTCAATAAAAACACATCCCAAATGTAAACGAGAACGGTGCATGAATTCTTCATTTCAAATTGTATGGCCATGTTAGGGCATTATCATTTTTAGTGCTTGCCACACTGGTATATTCAGATGGAATTTTTGATGCACTGGCGACACAGCCGCGCTGCGATTGGCCGCCCTGAATATTGTATGAACCAATCACCGCGTTGCGCTTAACGTTGCATTCCAATTTGAAATCGTGAAGGCGGGAAACAGCGACAAAGTTGTGTGTTTTGCAATGGCGTGCAATAGGCATAATTTGTTGTTACACAATCAAATTGGTTTTCCGAACAGGTATGTGGTGGCATAGCGCTGGACATAATTGGAGGGCCGATTATTGGGACGCGGTAAGAGAATTTCCTGCGTTTTATTAGTATTGTGAGTATATTAATGTCTCCCAAACAGTCAGCGCCCAGGTTAATAGTAAATTGAAGTGTAGTGGTAATTATCAATTACAAAACTCATGCTATTTCTCTGTCTCGTAAAACCGTGTACTTGAAATTAAAGAGAACATCAACATTAAAGGATACATAACTGATGAGTTGCTTGTTCTTAAGGACAGAAGTATAGAGTGGCATTTAAGACGTATTGTCGTAATGCAGAAGCGTCGGATTGCGTAATGGTGAGGACCTCAACATACATATAGCCACATCACTGGGGGTCCACAACACATTGCTCCAGGCCGAATGCATGGGCATTTCCGTGGCCGCCTCAGCCATTATGACCAGGGAAGTAAAGGAACACTCCATCCGCATACTCTCAGACAGCATGGCTGTTCTGCAAGCGCTGAACAGCAACACAGTTGATTCTGGGCTAATATACGAGTGCCACCTGCGCCTCAACCAGGTGGGTAGCCTCATAACCATTCAATGGATCAAAGGACACAGCGGTTCGCGAGGTAACGATGCAGCCGATGAACTTGCCAGAAGGGGTCAAGCATGGCACCAGTGGGACCTGAGCCCATCGGGCCACTTCCCTTCGGATACATACGTACTCTGGTAAGAAATCGCACCAGAGACCAACACGACAAACTTTGGACGGAGCTAGGCGAATGTAGGCAGGCCAAGAAAGCACTTCCCACAATTAATGGCCGCCTCACGAAACAGGTTCTCCGTCTAAACAAAGTAAAGCTGCGTACAGTTACTGCAGCTTTAACTGGCCATGGGTCATTTAAAAAACACTTCTATGTCATAGGAGTAACAGACAGTCCGCTGTGCAGGGCCTGCATGGAGGATGACGAGACAGCGGCGCATGTGCTGCTAAATTGCCCGGTGGTCGCCACGTACAGGGCAAAGTATTTCGGTAACCCAGGTACCCTACGTGAAACGGTTAGTAACATCAAGGCGTTGCTGGCCTTCCTTGAGGAGCTGGGGTGGATCGAATGATCGATTTTCCCACCCATACGCAAAATACGCGCATTGTCGTGAAGTTGCGGATACCAGCCCGCTGTACCTATTACCTATTATAATGGTGAGGAGGTAAAAAGGTTTTACCGACTAAGTCGCGAATCTTGTAGTAACGTAACAAATTCAGATCTCAAGGCCGGAAAAGCACTAAACAAAACGGCTGCTTTCTTACAACTGCAACTTTTAGATAACAAAATTCGCGCGTACGAAATCCTCATTTTTTGCCAGTAGCTATGTTATTGTTATAATTAATAATAATATCTCTCGAACAGTGCACTAATTGTTCTGTTATTTATTAGCGGGCCAGCCGGCAAGATAACCTTTGCCACAACCGAAATTATTGTTCCTATATTTTGTGAATCGCTATCTGTTATATTGTTATTGTCTCCATTCGTAATTGGGGCGTGTGCCCGGTGGGAAGCAAATAAAAAATTGCAGTCCTTTTTAGCTTGAGATTATAGTTCATCAGTCATTAGTTGATAAGTTGATGATGACATGATTATCAAATGATACAGAGGCGCCACTACTTACTCGGGATCCTGACGCTACTGTGAAGCTTTGGCCAGTGCTGCGATTGAAAAATGTGTCTGCGATTTTGTGTGGCATCTTTTTTTTATCCTGGGATTAGATTTATAGGAATGACCTTGAAAATGACTATTAAGTTCCTAAACTTTTAGTCTTTTATAATTGAACAATGTAAACGTTAGAAATAGAAGAAAACACAATGATAAAGTAAATATTATGATGTAATCTATAATTGTAAATGTTTTTGTCATTTTTGGGACACAAAACACAATCACTGACACATTGAACTGCCTATCAACACACATAAAAATTTAGTGGTCTGGTAACATTCCAAGACCAATCTTGGAATATTTATTTCAATTAATAGACAACTGCTCTTTACCGTAGAGTATAGATCAGGAATTAGCTAATATGTAATAAGACAGAACCACATTTTACTAAAGAAGAGGAAAATCTAGTTACTCTAAAAGCTAATTTAGCAATCACACGTCTTGCGCATGCTATTTCAAAAATAGACATGACATTCATAACAAATTGTCACACAAAACATTAAGATTACTAACATTCCAACAATGAAGACAATTTCAATTTGCACAATTGTAGTGTTCATGTAACAAACGAACAATTCAGTGAACAAGGTGAGTTCTGTGTTCCTATGTGTGGGGCAAATCTTTGCAGAAGGCGACTTTGTGAATACTATAAAGAGTTATTGTGGTACACAAAGGAGTATTGTCCTAGCCTTGTTGATTGTCTCTGCTCTCGTGACATCCACATGTTAGGCGTAGTTTACCTTGAAAATCTGTTTTGTTCAAGTATTGATTCGTTTAAGGCATGGGATGTTTTGATATAGAATAGACCAGCGGCGGAAAAATGGAGATCGGGTTGTGATGTATCCTTTACTTTGCGATACTAAGCTTCTAAAAGGATAAAAATTATCGATATACCAACAAACCTATACGTACGTACAAGTTCAATTATGAAGTCATTAAACGAATCAGCTTCAACAAGCGTACGCGTCGGTTAACGTACCGACGCGTAAGCTTGTTGAAGCTGATTCGTTTCCTATGCCTTTTGGTAATTAAGGTATTCTAAATTACATTCAAAACATCAACTTTGAAATAAAATGAAAACACGCATAACTTATTTTGTCATTCCCATCATCATTCGTGTGTTAAAACATTTCTCATGGTATAAGAACAAAAACGGTTGGAACGCCCCCAAGCCTCCATCATCGAGTTTATAAATAAGATATTCATATTAACTAATGTTACGTCTTCTGTAATCTGTAACATTATATTGTGCTTTCTGGTTATATATCACTGTACAAATTATGAGTTTGTCTATTGTTAACGTTTTGTTGACTGATGTGGCACAAGTGAAGAGCTTTTAGCAGATGGTAATGTTGATTGAAATCACGGTAGATGATCGTAACAATGGTATCATAAGACAACCTCTGGAAAATATTGATTACCATGGATGATTTTGTTCGTTTGTAAGTAATCTAATCCCTTGAATTGTCTGAGGGGTCCGAGGAGAATCTCATTGTTTTCAATTTTATTTATATATACGACATTATGTTGATGGATGACAGTCGTAAGAGACTTAGTTTTTCCAAATTATAGGTACTAGCTGATAGTATGTTGTTAATGACTTTGTGTGATTAAACTTCATCTATTCATAGGTGTCGCCATTGATCCACCACTGAACATAATCCTAGGCCCTTCTCATCCAGCTTCTACAAGCCACTTTGTAAGTATCTTCCTTAAATAATTACCTTCATTAGCAAACCCGCTGATATCTCAAACCTTACCCCACAATCCGAACCCAAAGCCAGCATAACGGAGATGGATTGTAGCACATTACGGGCTCACGTCTTAATCTCGTCGGCGGCTATTACGGTGCGTTTAATTAGTGCAGACAATAGCCCGCGCCGGCCTTAATAATACGCCAAAAGTGGCCTTTATTGTCTCTGCTATGACTTATTTATGTGCTAGGATTACAATTGTTTAACGTGTTCTATAATTGACGGTGAAATAATAATTATTGTTGTTGGAATGATGTATGGTGATTGATTGATTTCTTGTTTTGTTTTAGTTGTTTCTGGTTTGAAATTAGCTATCTCTAGCAAACTTGTATCTGACTCACCTTTGATGATTAGAGTTAGATTATTACATTTCTATCCAATATCTGTATAAGGTCAGTGTTATTGGAACTAACCTAGCTATCTGCATTAGGAGGATCGGTATTTCCCTTTCAGTATTACCCGAAGTGATTATTATTATGTACTTTGCACCCGCAAAGCAGTTCAATTTTGTGCTCCAAATAATGTTATCTTACCATGAATCTTCCTTATGATGAATTGATGACGATTAATAAATGAAATATTTCATTCATTATTTTCCTATTCTTTATCACAAATGTTTACATCTCAATTGAAAACATTTACGACTATGTTTCTCCTGGCAACGAACAACAACATATCCGCGACTACAATCATAGTTATCAACAAAAGCTATTAATTACTGATAACGCCAGTGATAAGGTTGGCACGTAAATATTGACATAGATCACGCTTGACACCGCCTTAACCTTTGTTATAATTATCTTCTATTATTGAACATAATCTATAACTACTTAAATCTATTAGTAATTTGTGCATGTATCTGGCATCGTTTTATCTAACCATAAACTGGGCCTCTTCTTTCCTTTCATCATAATGTCTAGGGGCCTACTCTATAAGCACTAAGTTCGTATTATCTGCCGAAGTTACGGGCGTTTCCTTCTCCGTATCACTTGCAGACCTAAAACTAGTTCGGGGCCCGAGCTAAGAATGAATGACAGCACAATTTGACAGTTGTCCCTCCTTCCGAATTGTTTTTGCCCGTCCAAAAAAGTTAGTTAATCGGGTGTAGGGTTCACTTCGAAGTTTCGAACTACTATCGGACGGGCCCATATCTTCGTTGACGGAGTTAGAGAGTAGGCCACCAGTTGTGAGGTGATTATTATCCTAATAACTAACCCATTGGTCATCGCAGCATAATATTAGACAGAAATATTAAGTACAGATATATTGACTATGTTGTCCATTCTCATAATAAATATGAATGCTCACCTAGCCTATCCTTATGCAATGTATTGATTCTACTCACAGCGAGCGCGCGTCGCAAGACACACATGCACTTAAGTTATACCAGGTGGGAAGCAGAACCCGGAATTCTAGACAGATAGCAGTTTTCTTAAAGCTATCAATATTGGTTATATTCTTGAAAATTCAAAGATTTCGATGAAAATCTTCAATGATATTAAGAATCAGTCTGGATTTCGTTCACCGATTGCATGCCCATCGAACTTTGTTATTAAGGACCTAAGATATATGTATGTACATTGACGATTTACATTTAATTGCCCAAGATTGCAAAAAAGATGCGGGCAAATCTGGTCTGCATTAGATTTCACTGCAGATTCTACCTGGAACCCTATTAGTTCTGCAATTACCTTTTATAATAGTTCTATTTATATTGGTACCGCTAATGTCTCTGGACTGTTGATTAATCTACGGACTTTGATACCATGTTGGATTCCGGGGAGGTTTATCATACAACTAATTGCATAGAGTAATAATAGCAGATAGAAAGGCCAATAAAAAACTAGTTTCCGATCGTTATCCAGACGTTTTATCTCAATTATACTTCGGTTTATAAAGCTTTGATAATAAAATCATATTTTAGTGAGTCCACGAGTAGTCTGTCTGTGTTAGTCAATAAGTTTGGAATACAACATGGCGGATAAAATGGCGCTGTTTTCTGCAACATAGATAATTTAGATGTCAATATTAAATTTGATAAAACCATTATTAATATTGATGATGACAGTTATAATAATAGGGTGTTTGATAAAGTTGTTGAAGCCATTCGATTAGGCGAATATGGCTTCATAATGGAAAAGTGTGTAGGCATGCCAAAAGCTTTTGTAGGAACATTATTTTAATGTCTGGAATATTTTAACAATAACAACCTATTCTGTGGAGCCTAAAACAAAAATTGTGCGTTGTAATTCTGACCTTATTGAACTAATACGTAAAATCCTTAAGTATGTTTAGCATATTGATCTTCACGATTTTGTTTCACTGAGATGGCATCGGCTGGCTGGTTAGCTAAGCCATAAGCTTTTCTATGCGCTGTTACTTAGACCATAATGTGACCATACAGTAGCTATCGTAGCATTTATACAGACTAAAAGTCGAGCACATCATAAAATGTTAGAATAATGATAGTGCTAAAGATGATCTTGTTTTAAATCACTGTAAACCCGTAACTGTAACTTCTTAATGTCAAAATTGAAAACAAGTTTTTGATTACGATTGATCAAAATAATGCAAAAAAATCCTGAACTCAACGAAGCCACGCAAATTCTCAAAGCGAACAATACTTACTAAAAAGATACTAAACAAAACCCTAGACGAGCATTTAACTGCAAACGAGCATAATTAGTCCGGTGATAATCTCACGCTAAGCCGTTGTCCTAACGCATTAGCATCTTGCCGACAATAAACGGTGGAATTGTCGCATTACACATTTGTTGAGCGCTAAATGACGACTTCTAAGGAAATGTGGCACATACAGCCGCAAGTTGAAATAATTAAATCTTGTAATACATCATTATTATCAACATCTACTGCTCAAACCGACCCTGCTTTCATATTACCGTCTTTAGCTAAATTAAGATTATCTTTGTAAAATATATCTACTCCTATCGTAATGGAGTTTTTCTTGTCAGCTTCAAGCATGAATTTATTGAAACAAACTTGTCCTATTCCACTTAATCATGTTCACACTTAATAACGTTAATATATTCGAAAATTACGATAATGATTTTCTTACTTCAATGAAGCAGTAAACCGAATAATTAAATTATTCATATGTATCGTCGACCGTATCATATTTTTTAGGTCCTTTACCATCTTCGGCCGTAGTTTTAACAAGGATATTTAAATTCAAGCATATTGGTTTAATTACTACTTATGCTATTCTCCATTAAAGTTATAGGCTGTAAATAATTCAGCGACCACTTAAACTGGCGTAAAATTATAATAGCATTAGCTATGAAACTGGTAAGCAAACGTGCTGTAGTTTTATAAATAACATGTTTTAGATGACCTTTTTATGGTGGTTATTGAACTATGTCATGATGGTATTAAAAGGTTACCTGTTGTTTACCAGAATATTGGTTTTTTGAAGCCTTTTTAACGATTTTATATTCAGGTGAATCATTAGTTAGATTGACTTGAATAGGCGCACTTATTGAATTGAATCTGAAAGTAGTGTACACAGACGATTTTTTTATTTTTTGTGACCCGATAAATGGAATTTAAATAAAAGTATCATCATTATCAAACATATTCCAAGTAGGTGTGTCGGAGCTATCTTAGAGCCTAACCAGACATAGTACTATCTCAGCTTTTTCTTCAGAAATATAACATTTTTATAACATGTCTGTTCTTAAGTACGGTAGCGCCTTTAATAATACCTCAACATCAACCAAGTAAAATAAAAACAAAAAACCCCAAGCAAACCCGCCGAGCGCAACATATTAACGTCCTTTACGATTTCCGTCACCCGAACTCAGTGGACATACTTTAACGTCGGAATATCTATAAAAGCCTAGTAAAACATGCGTTTAACGCTTTTATAGTAAACTTGCGGTGGTCCTAACATTGTTTTTAATGTGCAGTAATATAGCTAATTAAATTCTGGTAAACGACTAACTTGAAATGCTGTAAGTGTCTCCGTTTTATTTTAGTCGTCGGCGGCAGTGCTTGTTAGAGTAATGAAAACGGGTAGTATGTTGCGTCATTGCTTTGTCGACGAAACAAAAGGTTAGAAATAAGAGTAATGTTTATTGGAAAGATTGATTACGATATTGTTTTCGATACATAGGGTTTTATGTATGATATTATAATCTATATAAAGGGTCTTTACAATATTCCTACAATTCTTACCACTTTGGTGACTGAAGTTTGCGATTGGCAAAGTCGTCACGTTATGTTAATTTGATCAACACCTACCTATATGATTATAATAAAATATAATGATGAGAACTCCTTTTCATCAATGAATATAAAGGAACCAATAAATACAAGCAGTATTTATTGGCAGTAAACAATAAATCAATGAAAACACATCATTTGTTCATGCAAATAAATCATGTGTCGTTAAACCGGTAATTTTATGTCTGTTTCTTTCTATTCTTAACTAGGTATACAGGGTGCAGGGACATCGAAGTGCAAACTGTTACCATGGATTCAGTATGATCGATGAAAATTTTCGTCGATCATAAAAAAAAGAACTGTTCATACATTTTGACCGCGTAGGTATTGCACTTTTGTAGGAAACAGCTGTTTAAAAAATATATAACAGACGAGAAATTTCAACGCAGAGGAGTCCATAATTATATACAGAATCCATGGTAACAGGTTGCGCGTCGATGTTCTCCACGTATGTAGCTGTTAGTAGGGAATACTAATTAAAAGTAACCAATGACGCAATGGAAAGCATACCGGACATAGGAAAAGAACCCTAATTTCACATAAACACATTATCACTAACGAGATGAATAATAAATTATCGTGTAATAATGATTTCCGTATCTCTTTGCAAACAGACTGTAACAAAACAATGATAAATGTTGATGTAGGAAACTATATTATTGGCAATAGAAGAAGGTGACAAGATCAATTAGATGATAGCAATGTAATGTCTGACTTGTTAATGAGGTAGTGAACAATGATAGACAGAGGACGAGCAATTGTTACGTATGTGTCTATAAATGTAATTGATAGGCCATGATGCGGTTAATTTATTGTTGTCTAATGACATTATATTGAAGCGGGAGAGGAATCTAATAATTTTTTCATGTAATTATATATTTCAGAGGAAATTATATTGTAATTATTCCTGTAAAAACTTATAGATCATTTTCCACAAATCGATAAGGTATAACACCCTATCGTTTGAATGATCTAATTTGAATAACTTTTTCCTCGGTGTGGCTAGGCTTTGATGAGGCGTGTGTCTTGCAGTAGATGTCTTTCGGCTATGATAATAACGATAGTGATATATCATCATCATCATCTGCCTAGCCTTTTCCCAACTATGTTGGGGTCGATAGTGATATATATAATTTCTAATTAATCTATGTAGTCTCTTCTACGAGTACAATACGGTTACCGAGATTATAAAATAGAATTTGACTTACTTGTTCTTATTGACTGGCGTAGTCGACGGGGTTGGCCTCTTCTCTTCCTTAATCGTACTATTGTTCATTTTCGACGTTAACCTCTTCAAGACGTCGTCCATAGAACGCTTATGAGGATTACTCAACGACAGAGCGCTGTTGTGGTTCAGCAGTGAATTGTTATTGTTACACAGTCCCAAAACCTTCGCCTCAGCCCCAGGACTACTGCATTCTGACGAGCCTCTCCTCCGAGCCTGCAGGTCGTTCACTTGATGAAGACTTAAGAAAGATGATGGGACTAGAAGATTATTTGTCATGTCTAATGTTTGCTCGAATCGTTGTTTCTTCGACGGTCGTTCGTCTTCGTAATTCGTATCCTCCTCGCTTATAGAACTCCTTGTAGAGCAACTGGGTGAGAACTTGTAGTAGCTATGCTGCTCGTTGTCATCTGACTCCTGGTGGTCAGGGAAGTCCAGGTTGGCTGGGCCAGCTTCCTGCTTCTCTGTGTCGGCGGCACCTTCTTGCAATTTCGACGGTGGTGACTTTCGTTTAGATGACATGTTTCTGGAAAAGAAAACGAGGATTAGTAAGTGAGTTATATTAGTTAAGAGCAATCAGAGACTAACGGGAAACATGTGACATTTATTAAGTCTGCTAGACGTACTAAGTGCTGTCAAGACTCAGGACTGGTTAATAGCCAGTCAGTGACGTCAAGCTAAGAGATGTCCTAATTATCCAGCTCTATTCGTTAGCATGACTGTGCCCGTACAAATACTTGTTAAATGCAAAATACAAACTCGGTTTACAAGCAGTATCACTGTTTGATCGAGATCTCGGGTCAGACGTCAAACGTAGTATTTGTCACCCAAACTCCCCCGACTAGTTACGAAACTCGCTTCGTTAAAGCACCTAATTGGGCTCTACTAATTGTACTAATTGCAGTTACTGCCTCCTTTGGACTTAAGGTGTCCGCCGGTCCATGTTATACCAACCGCTCGAGATAGATCCTTAAACACGACTTCAATTTCATTGGTAACACCTAATTTGTTAAGGAATTAGAAGGGCGGGGAGGGTCTTGTTATATTAGCTGATTTCGTGTATGCGTGTGGGTGTTAGGTTATACTGGATTGGCCGATATCGTGTGTGGTACTCTAAATATTGCGTGTGTGTGTACGATTATAGACTAACATGTGTACTTTGATGCTGATTTGAGTTGGAAACGTCTTCATTGATTGTGTTAACAAACAGTTCCTTTGCGCATAGTGTCTGGCGGCTCTGCTTTGATGTTTGTCTACGTATCTGCTGTAAGTATTGATGTGATTATTTTGAAACGTTTACGCGGTGTCATCCTTTTGCCGGAATGTTTCATCCTTTGAACTTCAGTGACAAATGAGGTAAACAGATTTAGAGGATATCCATCGTTAGGAGTAGAGCTGTTTAGACTATTTTGGCATGGTCGCAATCTCTTTGTTAATGCAGGCACAGTTGTAGTATATTAGTTTATTAACATCGTCTCATAACCCATAGTTAGCTTCGTGATTTTACTGCCATTTTGAAAAAGAATCGCAACATTTTGAGCATTTTGACGGCACGGTTGGCGCAGTGGTTAAGCGATTGACTGCTGCGCTGCGTGTCGCGGGTTCGATTCCCGCACGGAACAAATATTTGTATGACCTACATGTATTTGTTCCGAGTCTGGGTGTTTTTCTATCTATAATATGTATGTATTTACAAAAAAAAAATGTATATAAGTAGTTTATCAGCCATCTTGTTACCATAACACAAGCATTAGGTTGCTTAGCTTGGGACCAGATGGCGCTGTGTGAAATGTCCAGGGATATTATTATTATTTCCCCGAAATTATAAAATCAACCCTAACATACCTTATTCAAAGTATTAATTCAATAGTAACACTTACTGCGGCTATAACCTAAAGTCCTTTAACACAAAATTCTAAGAAACTAGACTAAATCCATTAACAATTATTTACATACAAAACATTGTTTATGTTCCCAAGTTTACCCAAAGTCTGTGAAGTTGGGACAGATCTGACAAGTAAATGAAGAATCAACATTAAAATTTAAAGGTCTAACTAAGTACACGAAGCGTTTATGTTAGGAAAAGTTTATATAATTAAAATACTTCTGATTGACGAAATCTTGTATTTGGAGTTTGATATATTTAGATAACATTAACGTTTTGAGGTTTTAACATTTGGTGTTAAATCGAAGATTTTGAATCACACTGAAAAGTGAAGTTATTTAAAAAAGAATAGTTGAAATTGCTTTTACTTTGGATCAGCAGTGTTATTTTACAACAGACGTTAATAAAAAGGAAAAATATAATTCCCCCAAAACGACAAAAGTCACACCACCAAAACCAACCAATCTACGATACTGAGTTTATCGATTTGAGCACAAAAAGGTGTCAAATCGATATTCACGTTAAAAGGCCTGTTAGCACACTGCCACTGGCAGAGCAAATTGTGTTAGTGCCCTTGAGACAAAAGGGGGTGATGGTGGAACATGAAGCTAAGAAACAAATGAAGGCAGCAATTTTAACATGCACCCTAATTGCGTAACACACAATCAATCGGAATCAGAATCATTTGGAAGCAAATTGCTAATCCATTGCTTCATAAGTTCGAAAAATTTGTCTGCCCAACACGTAAATAACGCAATGAATGTTGTTGAACTGTCAAAATGATACTGATTCCGATTGATTGTGTGTTACGCAATTAGGGTGCAGTATTGAAATTGCAATGTGATTGTCCTAATCAGCCAGCCAGGCACAGGATTGTTGGCATTGGCACAAGAAAAGGGGAGCCTATGCTCGGCAGTGGGTGACATCGGGCTGTGATTATGACGACGGTGAGTTCTAATAACAGTCTACTAAGGAAAATCTTCAGGACAATCTTCTCCTTTTGTCTATTTTTATATTAATATAGCAATGCTCCACTGCGTAGCAGATTTACAAAATCATAGTTTGACGATTGACTCATGAGATACAATTCATTTTCTGTAGTTCCGCGACCCCCAGGAGGCCTACTATCAATAAGTTAAGAATTACATTTTAAGAATGCTCTTGTAAGCACCTGAAAATTCTCCCGTTTATTGAAATGAACCACTCCATATTTTGTCAACCGCTTGTTCTTAGCTCAACGGCAGTAATTCAGTTTCGAAATTCTGCGCCTTGGCGCGGCTGTTGTGATAAAATGCAACAATCAACTTAGGTAGATAGGTACTGTTAACGTTGCCTGCAAAAGGACCCTTACATTACGAGACCTGGTAGATAATGTACTTAGTTTTCTACTATAAACTCTGTTTTCCTTTGGCCTCTCTTTCTTTGGACGAGTTAGAAAACTTGATTCATCTGGATGGGATCTAGACTCGATGCAAAAACAACTCACATATTTTTAAGTACGTTGAATAAAAAAAAGAATGAACCATCACAATTTGTCAACAGTACAGGCAGCAATATCAATCAATACTAACCAATCGATCATTACAATCTAATTTCCGACTACACACGTCACTATTCCACTCTCTAGAATAGTTCCACTCCTTGCAAACTTATGTTTCCATAAGATAATGCAATACCACTCTTATATGAATGAGTATAAGATTCATCACAAAAGAATTGAATAAATATGTCA
This sequence comes from Apamea anceps, assembly GCA_951799955.1. Taxonomy (NCBI): domain Eukaryota; kingdom Metazoa; phylum Arthropoda; class Insecta; order Lepidoptera; family Noctuidae; genus Apamea; species Apamea anceps. Next base: position 10,809,958 of record OX637509.1, read on the forward strand.
ATTGTAACTACTAATTTCCTTTCCATTACTGTCACAATGACGTCACGCAGTGGCGCGAACAATATGGCGAATCGGCGGGAAATTTGACAGGTCTATATTACGTTCGGAAATGTTTATTTCTCTTCATTTCATTTTCGCGTTTATGATAATGTGAGTCATAATTTCTGGTGATTGACATTTACAAATATCTGTATTATAGGTAGCAGGAAATTCGCGTCAAATTAAATGCACATTATTTTTTAAATAATGTCAATGCTCATAGCATCGATCATGCCTTAATGTAATGTTGACTGAAATATATTTTCGGACGAATTTACACTCGTGTATAATTTTAAAATTTATTTTATTTCAAGTGAGTGTTTACTTTATTATTATTTATATATTAAAATGTTTCAGCGATATTTATTAACTAAGAGGAATCCTATCAGAAGTTGCAACAGTTATTGATAAAATGAAGTACAATCAGAAACAATAACTCGTAGCTTCAATGGTGCAACTCATTCAATTTGCAGTGGGGTGACGTCACAATGACGTCAGAGAATTGCTAGTAAATTGTTTTTGTAAACGCCTCCCCTTGTTAAATGGTTTGCTGGCGGTGATAAAAGGGTTATCTTATGTTTTAATTTAGTTTGGTTTAATTTTGTTTTTAAACTATACATGAATGTGACGGATCACTAGGTCGACTATTAGATGATTAAAAATCAATTACGCATCTCTTAAATAGGTACCTACCTAATTTTTTCTAAATTCTTGATATTCTAGTAAGAATTATGATGAAATGAACAGATTTCTAGACATAAACTTTAATTGTTTTTAACAACTCTGAAACATGAAAAAATTCTATTCCGAAATCGAAGTCGCATCCGCATGCTATGATGAAAACCGTCGTAGGTAAGTACTTACTAAAGTAACTTGACACCCGTAGGGCACAGCAAGGAATGAAGACCCTTCCGTTCAGAAGTCATGATACGGATTCCACAGCCATACCTACACCGTATCCTCAATAACATCACATCATGATCCACCAAAACTGTCCTTCCACCATTCTACAACATTCTTCCACTAACATAGTTACTGCAAGCAAAACAAGTCACTCCAACATATCACACTTGCAACCGACTTCTAATTTATACGAGATATTAACATGTGCATCCGTTTAGAAATTAATCAGCGAACGACGGACGAACGGACGGGCCTTTAAGTAAAGGTAACGAGTGCCTAGCCCCCAATCTATCTGACGTAGGAAATTGCCGACTCCCGTCTTAGATAAACGGCTAGGCTAAGGTTTCCTACCTGGTCTGTGTATGTATGTAGATACCTATTAGAGTGTCATCTGGTGTAACTAAGTTGTTGAAACTCGCTCTTAAATCTTGTAGATTTGTTGATTGATTTATTGCTTTTGCTTGTATGGAAAGGTTAAATGTGGCTTTGAAAGAAGGGATGACGTTTTGAATATGTGCTACTTATGTGGAATGGTTCATTGTTAATCGGGTATTCAAAATTTTCTATCAGTTTTTGATAAAGCAACCAGTCAATCTGCCTAGCCTTTTCATAACTATGTTGGGGTCAGCTTTTTCAGTCTAACTGGATGGAGCTGAATACCAGTATTATACATGAATCTACTACCTATGTTACCGCCAAAACCCGAAAGAATGGTTGTTAGACTTTTTGGGCTTCTGATTATCTGTAACAATCTCAAAGATCTACGAAAGACAGCCGGAGGGGTCTCGGTATGTAAAGGATCACCATCCACGAACCGACCGCGGCAAGCCTAGCTTAAACTTCGATCGACCAATGTATTTGATTAAGGAATCAAGGTTATACATATGCTAATTTTAAGCTGTAATAAGATTCATTAAATTTTCCATCGATTACAGAAAAATTACATCAACGCAGCCAATGAAAAACACTTCGAAAGGAGCCGTCATAATAAAAACCGCTCAAATCAAATAAGCGAATAAAACTCCCGGAGAGTCGGCCGAGTACAATGAAAATAAAAATTAAATAGAAAAATATTGTGAAGCATCAGTAATTGAATGAGGAACGAGAAACATTTTCTTTCCCTTGGGTGAGAAAAGAAGAAAAATCGTCTGCAGAAATCTTCTCGTAACAGAATTATTCCTATTCTATAATAAGTTTATTCACAATAAGGTGGAATAAAATGTTTGTAGCGTTCCTTCAAATTAGGTTTTGATGTGCCTCTTTTCTTGTTTGTTCGTTAGCATTCCAATTTTGTTTTAATTTGTTTCGAGATTTTCTTGCTTTTTAGGTCTGTAGTGTTTTTCATTATTTTTAAATCCGTCGTGAAATGAATTGGAAGTGTAGATTAATCCCTTAAGTGGGTCGCTTTTACGAACCTGATAAGATATCTAATAAGTATGATTTTTTTCCATCCACGTGTATTACATGCATCCACGTGTATCCCAGACAAACATTTTCCTAATGACACATCTATTTTCTCAGAAAAATCAAACATAATTTCATATTTTCTCAATAGCAACCCGATGAATGCCAATAATTTGCCAGAAAAAGTTATTTCAAAGAAAAACACAAAATGACATGTCAAAACAAGCGCTGCATCGCACAATTGGCTCCTATTGAGTGAAGCGAAGGGAGGTGGAATTATCGGCGGCAAATTACAAGAAACCTCCCTCGTACAGAAACCCGAACAAAATGTAGTTACAAGTGTAACAGCCGAAGAATTTTAGAGCTACTAGATGTGGCTTCATTAATAGAACAAATTAGAAAACTTACAAAATATTTTTCGTCCGTATTGGTTTGTGTATCATGTTTTAAAATAGAAAACCATTTATTTTATCCCATTCTAAAATAACCATGACTTGAACTGTCAACTGGAAAGCAATAAACTCACAAAAAACTTTTTGTTTTATATACTTTTTCCGGACAATCAATAATAATTGAATATTGTTTAGTTTCTCTAACCGCAGATAAAGAAGAAACCCATCAACTAAGCCGTTAAATCTTAGTTTACAACGTGTTTGAAAAGGTTCCAGAAAGCCAGCATAAATAATATAATTAAAAAAATATAAGTGTAAATAGTGGATAAACCTGTGGTCGAAGTCAAAACATCCATTCCATTCTGAAATGCTTATATAATTTGTCATGTGTACATAATAACCAGAAACTAAAACTATGTCTATATTTTGTTCCACACCACTTACTGAACCTTTTGATCTCCAATAAAGTAAATTTCTTTTCGAAATCGAAATATTACTTTGTACTAAATTGTTTCTATAAAACGATTACTGTGAGGGAAATTGAAATAATATGCCTACGTAGCTAATTTACTTTCTCTTGCTTAATATAATGTTATATTTTTGTAAAGAAAATGCAACACATCAGTTTTATTGGTACTTTTCTTCACACCTACATACCTACTTCTATTATTTAATACTTTCTTTGTTGCCAATGTGAACAGGTGTATTGTATGAAATATAATGTACAGAAATTCATTGGAATTTTTGTGAATCTTACAAAAAATATTTTATTGTATTTAGTTTTTTTTTTATTACGTTTTTAATTTATTCGATATATTTTTGGGTCAGTAGGTGATGTCGTTTCTAGTGAAATCCATATTGTTGTGAACATTTTCTTGTGCCTGACAATGGGGGAAATTACCCATCGGGTGCGCGACAACGCGAGTCGAGTGGGCGAGCCGGCTCGCTAGTATGGAGACTCATTTAAATTTAAATGTGATCGTTTATGTGTTTTGTATTAATGGCTATTGAGTCGTTAATATTTACATAATACGAGATTGTTATACGATCTCCGTGAAAAATGGGGAATTTCTGTCTTTTTAATATCTAAGTTAAAACTTACTGTAGATTGGTAGTGTTTTATCAAAAACTTTAGTCATACGTAGAGTGAGTTTTCACGGTCTTCGTTAGCGATTTAATCATAAAGGTAGCTTTGCAGCCAGAATATTCTAAGCTCTATTCTGCTTTGGTGGATTTTAGATAAAGCTCATGTTCAGCTAGACATCCTCATCCATCATTACCTACGTGTTTGCGTGAGATTTCAAATCAAGGCCCCCGCAGATAGTCGCGACGCGACACTAGTAGAACAATTTCTATGAAAACTTCATAAAAGTTATTCTACCAGAATCTCATCACACCGTAAAGTCGTGCCTGACTGCAGGAGCCCTCAATAATTTCCTTTCGTCATAATACAAACAATTCTCCAAGCAGAATCCGTCTCCACACTATCCACCGACCCTCGGAGGGCACTGAGACGCTTTATGATTACTCGGTGACAAACAATGCAGTTAATACGACACAATGCCCAATCACCGGCCGCCATTGTTCAGCACAGGTTGCTACTTTCTGCCTTTAATCACGGCTTAGGCATTTTTCATGGCAATTGATTTTGGTTAAGAAGAAAAGCTTCTGTTGGCAAGGGAAATTGTATTAAAATGCACTATTTTATTTTGTGATAATATTTTACATATTTTTCTTTCAGGTGATGCAAACTACGCGGAGGCCAATTCTCGTAATTTAAAACGTTCAAACTCTAGTAGCTGTCTCATCTCGGCGACAAACAAATGTCAAAAACTTGTATAAAATGTAGGGAAATTTGATGTATTTTTGACAGATTGAGACTGAGCTCAGAGTGTGAACGTTGTTAAAATTACGAGTAGGTATTGCCCCTCAGATGGAAATATACAGAAGCCAGTACCTACAGTACCTACTTTGTGAGACCAAGCTTCTTTGATATTTTAGGAGTTTTACTTTTTTATCGTGTCAAAAAGACCCTTCACGTGTTGCACCTTGATCAGGCCGTTTCCTTGCTTACTGTCTTATGTTCCTACGACCAGCATTGCTATTCGTAACCATACGACAGGCTATCGTATAGAATATAACACATTTCGATAACCTGATTTGCCTTGTTTCCGACAGCAAACAGCTATCGGAAGAATAGTGGTCGTCTATCTGATTTAAACTGACAAAATTTTCGTGGTTTGGACTTGTGAACAGCGTTTAGAGAACTTCTACGATAACATTGATTGATATTCGATACGGTACGGAAGCATATCCAGTGGCTGTGAATAGCTATGCAGGAGACCGATCACTGCATAAGTACTAACTAAATACCGACAAGTGAATATGTGACTTACCGAAACGGCACTAAGCCACACAATATCGCCATCCTCCTTACTACTCCAATCCTCTCACAGCATCAATATAAGATATAATATCAACAATTAAGGCGTATACAGACGGCATGACACGGCCCGGCGATTTTCCCTAAACAAGCCCGTCTGATGAGTGTCATTGTGTTCCTTAGGTCACTGCGAAATGAATTGCTAGGGAAACGAACGAAATGAGAATGTAGTGCAGCTAAACGCTATTCAACGCGCTCACTTGTTTCTTTTTGCATTTTTTTCATAATGTCGGTTGTCTTTTCATGATGTTACGTCATTTTTTAGAGCATAGTTTTAAGAGTAAAAAGAAATGGGGGCAATGCTGTCATTAATCTCTTGTAATAAGATAGTTGTTTATGGTAACCATTTATGGTTGAATGATAGGTATAATCATCCATATTGTAATTATTACGTTAAACGTCCTTGGCACATCTTGTGACCCTGCACTCTAATTGCATAACACGTCTGAATCATTTTAAAGGATATTGTTACTCCATTGCTTCATATGTTTGAAAAATGGGTCTGCTCAATAACGTAAATAACGCAAAGAATATTGTTGAACTGACAAAATGAAAGCCATTGCTACTGTTATTATCTTACGCAATTACCTCGGGGTTTGGACTTTTAGAAGGCGTATGAGGGGCTGGAGTCAACTCGCAGAGGCCTGTTAGGTATTACTTGGTGAAGGCGCCGAAATAATAGCAGTACTTAAAAGAAAATTCGAAGTTGCTGCGAAGATTAAGGATAAAGACACGACGAACATACAATCATAGTTTTAGTATATGAATGGGCTATACAGAATAATATTCAGTTAATTTAATCGGTTTACTACTAATTAATCAGCCTATAATGTTGTGATGGGACACAGGCCACACAATGGGATACAGGGCTCCTCTCTGTGAGAGCGAGTAGGCCGTAAGCCAGGCAGGCCCAGTACGGGTTGGTAGATGTCACATGTCTTTGGAATTTTTGGTTCTAGGACATGCCGGATTCCTCACGATGTTTTCCTTCGCCGTTAGAGAGCAGTCAGTGGTGATGAAATTATTTACACAAAGCAAAGCGCCTGCCAGGGTTCGTACCCACGACCTACAATTCGTAAGTCGAGGCCGTTACCACTGGGCCACCATTGCTCACAGCTTACTACTAAATATGTACAACGCGAAAATGAGTAATCATCAAATTATTTATTTATGATTAGTTTTCAAAAGCCAGCTGCACCAAAGCTCAAGTTTGAAGCACCACCTTTGAAATTCATCACTTTTCCAGAAGCAAAAAACACAGACTTTAATAAATGCCAACTAATTATAACAACGTACCTCCAAATCGATGGAAAATAAAACCATTTTCCATCAACTTGAACACAAAAACCAACAGTAAAAGGGAACATTGGATACAAAATGGCGAAGTAGAAAAATAGTTGAACATAAATGAGTGGTGCTTTCAAGTCAAGATGTGCTCCAGAGTTTCGCAAAGGAACGCTCACAACTGAGGAATTTGGTTTATGAGAACTACTTCAGGTTCCCCGATCCTTTGTACAGCTGAATAAGTTGGATTGTTCGGCGATGTGGCTGGAGTTGTGGAAATAAGAGGCTTGGTGAAGGCGTACTTTGCATATAAAGGATAAATGGAAATGTCATTATAAGTTACGTGGTTATGGTGCATGGCTTTACGGGCCTGAAAACTAAACGAGGCAGCACAGATGGGATTTGTTCAACTAGCGCAGATAGCACTGAAGACAATGAAGTAAAACATCTTGAAGAAATCTGGATGCAATTGGACACTAACACGCAGCGCGCAAGCAAAAAAAGCACCTTCAGGAGTGACGACAACAGCACGGTATTTATTATAATGACAACTTTACTATCAACCTATTTAAAGGTTGTTAGACTTGCAAAGATACGATAGCTTCCATTGAAAATAGTCATTGCCCGACCAAAAAAGTTTATTGAGGCGCAAGTCACCGATTGTCATTCAGCTACTGTAAACATCACTTTGTTTACACTGCTCTCTCTCCCTCCCCTTCGGATAAAATAAACAAGTGCACATCCTTTGACAGTGCAACACAAACAATTGTCCAAATCATAAACAATGGTTCACATCGCAAATATAACCCGGGTCCATAAAGTATCCCTATGTATAATGAACCATTCATTCTGCCAAACAAACTCCAACCAACCATATGCAATAATTCCATACAGGACGAGCCAATACGATAAAGCTGTAAACCCCTATCATGTTACAAAGGATTCTAAATCCAAAATAGATGGCAGTAAAACCGAGAATTAAATGACTAACGTAATAGATGTAAATCCTTGGTTCGCTGACAAAGAACAGAAGCGATTTCACGACATCAAAGTGGAACACGACATATTACGCTACAAAATAAACACCAGAATAAATACATCGAAATGTTTGTTCGGAAATATTCGGAAATGGGGTGATCATATTCTAAATTATCTGTTAACTGAGGGTAGTTTCACAACCCTTTTGGCGGCAGGATTAATTCGCTGTTTGTGTAGGTACGGTTGTCTCTGTGAACGGATTTGCAATTAATAATACTATATGAACCTACATCTGTTTGTTCATTGGTATCTACATACCTACCTACAAATTGTGAATCAGACATTTCTATCCGCAAACATGAGCATACAATAATAGCAGTATTAAAACTTTTCTAACGAACCCAGATTGTTCGCGGGGCGTCTGCGTTGAAATCTGAGAGCAAGCTCAAAAATGGTAGGCTATAATTTGCACATAAAACGTATCCTAATGGCAACGTACGTGATCACTTATTCGGTGGACTCACAAAGCGGGCCATCTTCATCTGAAAGCAGACTCTGATTTAAATACATTATTCTTGTAATAACAGCCGCGCACCGGACGGAGGGAGCCCTATTGAAGTCGTAGAATACATTATTTTAATTCGTACCACCTCTTTGTGACCCCATCAGGGAATTAATGGATTCAAAGCCTTCTCTTCCTTTCGACAAAGAATAATTTACTAAGTAAATGAACGGACAGACAATCGCGTTAGAACCCGAGTTTTGTTTCGATTGTAGATTAAAGAGGCGTAGTGTAGATGGTGAATCTGTGAAAGGTGCCCCTTTCAATCTGAGCCTTTGTACGCGTTATCACTGTTAATTTTGGAAGGTCAATGAATAAAATACACAGTAGGATTTCATTATTCATCTCCGAGCTTTGATTACGTTTAACATTCAGTAAAATAAAGGTTATTTTATTTTATCGTATGTATGTGGGCGTTTCAATAAATGCTGATTGAAGTTTGTGTGGGGTTCTATTAAGATATTGCATCGCGAACAGCGAAGCAATAATCTAAATTGAAATAGGTTGTGTCTAAGATGTACGGAGTTGGTCTCAATTCAGTATTCATTGGGAGCGGTAGAATAGAGGAGCCATCGGGAATTATTGTCGAATCTCAGGGGCAATGCGACCCGGTCTGAGACTCGGCTAGGAAGGGGTACTATTGATGTTTCAGACTAGTGGCAGTTGCTTAAGTGCAATAGTTTTACACATCTCAAAGGAATTCTGGTTTGATAGTTTTGACGATATTCTGACAATCACGTATTTCTAATCCGATAATGATTATTTTTCGCAATTATATTTGTGTATTTAATAATACTTTAAAAAAACTTGGTACAGTCAACAGCAAAAGTAGATGATCAAAATCAGAAATTCAATACTAATGAACGGAGTTCGCGTCAGAACTGTGTGGCGTACTAGTAGTAAATGTTTGGTATAATTTACAATCACATACTTTTGAATCAGTTCAACGCCACTCAGTACTGACGCGAACTCCGTTCATTAGTATTGAATTTCTGATTTTGATCATCTACTTTTGCTGTTGACTGTACCTTCCACTATTTTTCAGCAATAATGAAAAAAAATCCAAGCTGCAGGAAAACTGGAATTTATTATTTAATTATTTTTGGAAAACTTACAGCTAGTCATGTATGTAGAATAGTGCATTCTCCTACTATAACAATATTTAACATTAAGAACCTAATCATTTACTCTCCCGATCATTGTTAATAAAATATTTAACCCTGAAAGCCACTCCACCCCTTCCCTGTAAACCGCGAGACGTCGGCTAAGGGGTAGCGCAGAAGATCGAGTTAACCCCTGGGGTCAGTTATTGTGTCATCGCAGACTGACATCTTGCCTTAATGCGCCTAAACATAATGATATGTTGTAGTTAAGTGATGGGTACACTAGAGTTACAGTAAGAAGAATATTTTTTTGGAATAAATGGTAATAGAATCATTAAGGATGCACTTACAAACAAGGACTATATACGTACAACTATATTGTGCTTAGCCAAGCCAATTAATATACCCAAAGCACAGTTATTAATTCATTTAGCTTCAGTCAGCGACTTCGTCAACGTGTTTTTTTTTTGTTTGAACTTAAAGCATAATATATGATACTCGGCAATACTAAAATTTCCGGAATCGAATCAGTAGTTCCGAAGATTACCCTCTACATATAAACTCACAAGTGTTACCTTACTTCGACAAGATTTAAGGAAACTAAGGTTTGAAACTAGTCACAAAACATTACGTGATAAGTTTCAGCTGAGCTAAGAGGTAAATAAATCGTACCTATTGAAATGAATCATTTAAATACCTTCTGATTTATTAATGCATTATAACCACATCTATACTTATAATAAATCTGTAGAAGTGAAAATTCTGTACATTGAAAATATCAAAAAAATAAATGGCAGGGGGTGTTACTAGACCGACACCGAACCCAAAAATGTGATTACAAAAATTTTTGTCTGTCTGTCTGTCTGTTTGTTCAGGCATCACGCAAAAACTACCGGTTCGATTACGATGAAACTTGGTATAATTATTCTTTAATATCCTGGGCACCACACTGGGTACTTTTTATCCCGGAAAAGTATATACAATAAAAAACAAACTTAATTTTGCGGTTCGATCCCTAGACCGATTACTGTACCAACCGCAAATAATAAGTTTGTCGAAGGTTATGTCACCCGCAGTATTATCTGTGCGACCTTTTTATTCCTTTTAGTGTTTAGAGTTATTTAGGTTTAATTTTATAAGTCGTAGGTATAGATTTTAATTTTAAAGTATAGGTAGTATATTTGATAGTGTACGTAGTGACCGTAGGTTATTTTATAATACTGTTAGGTAGGATAGTCATTCGTATAGATATTAGTTTTTAGAGATTTTGCTTATTTATTGAGTTTAGATTGAGGGGCCCGTGGCTAAATAATAACAGCCGCACAGGTCGATCGGTCAGGTTAAGCTACGCTTGCCGCGGTCGGTCTGTGGATGGGTGACCATCTTTACATACCGAGACACCTCCGTGCCTCGGAAAGCACGTTAAGCCGTTGGTCCCGGCTGTCATTCGTGGATCTTTGACAGTCGTTACGGGTAGTCAGAAGCCCGAAAGTCTGACAACCAGTCGTACCAAGGGTATCGTATTACCCAATAACTGGGTTGTGGAGGTCAGATAGGCAGTCGCTCCATGTAAAATACTGGTATTCAGCTGCATCCGGTTAGACTGGAAGCCGGCCCTGAACATAGTTGGGAAAAGGCTAGGCAGATGATGATTGAGTTTAGATTAGTTATCGTCATAAATAGGTTTATTTAGGTAGGTAGGTATTTTATTTTCTGTTATTGAGTTTATTTATTTTTTTAATTAGGTAGGTACTTAGGTAAAGATATCATATAGGTACCCTCTTAATCACCATTAATGAGACACAATTGGTTTTCTATTGTAATTAGCCACAAAGGGCCCGCGAGATAGATGGCATCCTGGTGCACATACATTTTATCCTGTTAGCACGTTCCCGTGGGATAATTTCCGACATCCACGCGGGCGAAGCCGCGGGCAGAAGCTAGTTAATTAAATAATTAATGTACTTACACCTCATCAGTCCGAAAAACTGACGTCAGTATATTTTAGACCTTTTTTATATACTCAGGTGAATACCCGAAGGATAATTATATTGCGTAGTGCACTATAAGTAGCATGGCTTTCATTTTAACAGTTCAACAGCGTTCATTACGTTATTAACGTTGTTGTGCAGACAAATTTTTCGAACATATAAAGCAATGGATTAGCAATATCTTTCAAAATGATTCAGATTGTGATAATTGTGTGTTATGCAATTAGGGTGCCAGTTTTTAACTTCATATTCTCAATTCGGAAACCGGACACTTGGCAAACAGAATGGTTTTACAGTTTTTCATTAAATTCATACCGTGGCTAATTTTTTCCCCACAAAGACGTACTATACATAATTCCTGATTTTCTTACCAAACAAGTAGAAAGTAAGTAAAAGTACCAAGTATGTAAAATAGGTAAAATTCTTAAATAGGAACGTGACGGATTATAAAGAAGCTCCTAACAAAAACCACAAAGTTCAGTTTATCACGAAAAAATACAGGGAAACGTGGAAAGTTTGCATCAAATAATATCGAATGATTTATATATTATTCATCCGGTTGGTTCGGGGAAGCCACTACACCTTTGTGAATAATTTAGGCCGCAGACACATATTATTTTTGCAGGGGCCGGCCGCTCGGCGTTTGTCCTATAAAATATTATCATTTGAGGACAACCGAGGGGACGAAATCCTTGAGGTTAATCTATGAAGGACAAGATGGGGTAGATGTGTCGGTCTTCACAAAATATGAGTACTTACATAAATGTTTTTTTTACTTTAGAGGGATGAAAAAAAAGACTTTCTGTTTCCTAGTATACTATTTTCTTTTTTTGTTTATTTAAGAGTTTTATCATAACTGATCTTACTGAATCGTCATTCTATTCCTTGAGTATTATCGTTTTAAAATTCATAATAGTTAATGTGGTTTACAGTAAGACAATATTAATTCCCTAACCCAATTATATTCAATTCAATACCAGTGCACTCAACAAGTAATTAACAACCTAACAATAGACCAAACTAACTGCTTGTTTGATACAAACACAAACTACACCGTACGCGTCCAAATGACATGGAATCAATCTGCCGACACAATGGCTCAATCTGCAGACGCTTCTAACTGAATTACTTCAGAAACCTACGAGTTACGACTTACGGCTAAAACCATTATTAATCCTTTCAAGTCACAATCGCAATTTGCGGTTATTTGTCAACCCGTTAATGCAAAGTAAACGAATTTGTTTAATATTTCGGCTTTATTTTGTAACGTTAACGCTAAACGTTACGTTTGGTTGCGGTTAGTGATTGCTTGAAAAATGCTTGTTTGCGGTTAAAGCATATTATGATGGGGTTTTATGTTCTTGTAATGTCAGTAAGTGTGAAATGAGCGGCCGTTTTGAAGATCTTGTGTGTAAATGTTTTGTAATGGAACGTCTGAATGCACTTTAATTTGATGTCGAATGTTTAGACGAGATGGGGAATGAGCTAACGTTAATCTTTTCTCGTATGAAAGAACTTTATGAAAATAGCAAAAATGCCGTGGTAAAATTATTGGACAGTCAGAAAAGTAGCGGGGCTTACTGCCCAGGATACAGGCTGTACTCGTACATTTAAGTATCACCTTAGATACTATGCACCAGTGATGGCCCAGTGGTAGAAGCCGCGACTTTCGGGTTGTAGGTGTCAACTTTGAGTAAATTATTTCTTCATTACTGCTCTCAAAACGGCGAAGGAAAACAAAATATCATGAGGGAACCGGTATGTCCTAGAACCAAAAATTCAAAGACTCGCACTGGGCTCGCGTGGTGGATTACGCTGCTCGCTGCTCTCACAGAGAGCAGGTCTATCCCAACAGTGGGAACATTACATGCTGATTATGCTTATGCCAGATGATATATTAGCAAACAAAGCATTGAGATACGAGCATGAAACTAATATGGAATGTGTTCTTCAGGAATTGTACGCCAAAATAGAAATATCAAAACAATAACATTAATACACCAGGACTATTTCACCACAATGCTTTGAGCAGCTTGCCGTAATGAACGTCGCATACAAATGAATTAGTCCCTGAACACGTCAGCGGCAAACTGTCTCCAACATTAACAATTGTATAGAACAATACGCTTTCGCTGAACTTAAGAACAATAACAATACATTATTGAAATGAATAGACCCACACAATATGTTGAAACTAAGCGAAACTACATGAACTCAGGAATTTCCAGAGAAGTCAGGCTAGAAATTGTAAGGTTTATAATATATATTCAATAGTTAGGGCAGTATATGGAGACTTGGCTCCTGCTTCTGAAGAATAGTAATGAACGACGTTAACTAATGATACTATATTTCTTAAGCCTTAATACAATGCTAAACATATAATGAGTGATAATGATGGAGATACGGTTGAAAGTATTTTATCAGATCTCAAAGACAGAGAGGCAAAGAATAAAATATGGAAAATCAAAAAAAAATACCGCAACGGCTGGTTCTAGGTGGCTCAGGAAACGGAAACCTGAAAGAATTTGGAGAAGGCCTTTTCCCACTAGTAGGGCAGAGTAGGTTAACTAATAAAATAAATAGTTACAATACTGCAACTGATGACGATTCTAAAGATTTTGTTACCGAATTACCTTTAGAAGAAACTTTATTAATTATTGAAGTACCAACAACAGGATAGAAAGCACCCAACTATAGTCAAATCGAATAATTACATAATTATTATGATAATCGTGTGACCAATGCCTTCGCAATAGACTTGTTTGAACCCAATAAGTGTGAGATGAAGTGGAATAATCGATCCGACAAACAAGAGGGCTCCGCGGTGCGTCGATACATCGTATACGATTCGATACAGACGTTCGAATTAGAATCGATTTCCGTGACGTGTTCACTTTGGCTTGTTATGTTGTTAGGAAGAAAGGCTGTCGTTGTTGTTGTTTGTTTTTTTAAGATAGAATTGGAATGTGATAAACTTTGCCTAGTTGAGATAGCTTACTTTTTTGCCTTCATTAAAATTATTTGCTTTTTGGTGATTCGTGCTATCAGCAAAGTGGGGATGAGTTAAATGGAATTGTATTGAGGTTGAACAATTGATGAACCTAAAAATTATAAGAAGAATAAAAAAATCATGTGTAGGCCAGTTATACTAACAATGATATAGATAGTTTTCTTTAAACCTGTTTTCTTGCTAATGAACGTAGCGTGTAAGAACGATTGTACTAGTCGCCTGAAAGATAAATAACCATTCAAATTCCTGAAGTCACTCCTATGTGTTAAAGTGCACATTACAAAAAGAACAGTTAGGATGCTTGTCCTATGTCTGCAGTAAAATTCAGCATTGATTGTTGACATTTACAATCTTGACACAAAAAGTTTGTTTCCCGTGCGGAACGACATTGATAGAATTTTTTATATGTTCCTTTAGATTTTAATGAAAATATCGGACATTATCAACATCCAATGTCTGGGAAACATTACGACTTCCATCGGCTCTTAGACATCAAAAAGAATGTTTCTATCGATAACCATTGATTAGACCCTCTTGTCACATCAAAGACGAGAGAGTCTATTGTGTGACCTCCAATAATATTTCCAACAATTTTTCTCAAAGAATTCCTATAGTGCGTTTCTCATACAATAATAGGATCAAACACGAAAGCTCTCTGATTGTAATTGAATGGACAACTCGTAATGATATTGACGTGTGGAGTGATAACATGTTTAATGATGACTTTGACGATCTGGTGATAAATGATGTAATTTTGTTGGACACATACCAAGTGTTACAGCCTCTTAAAATTATATATGATATACAAAGTAACTTTTGTAATAACACCGGACACATAAGTAATGCTGACGAATTTTAAAAAAGGTCAAGATTGGCATAATAAACATTAAATCTTTGCTAATGGCACATTAACGTATTATGTATTGTCATTTATATTCTTTGCGAAGTGAATAACACTCCTGAAAATTGTTTAACTTCGTTTGAAGTCATGCAGCATGACGCTAAACAGATTGTCAGTTTATTGCACGGGACAACGTTTTATGCATATTGTGTCTTCGAGTTGACTTCTCAACCATCCATTATGATATATATTTTTTTTTTTCAGAAATGAATAGTCTTGACAGAAACAACAAAAATCCGTAACTATTTTACAAAAGTATCGTTCGATTTGTTATTATAAGCAGTATTGTTTTTGGCACTGCCACCATGTCATCGCTGGTCACTTGTCACGTTGTCCACACTAATAAATATCCTTCACTCCTAAATGGGTTCGAAGAAAATAATAAATAATTATCATTGACTTTGCAGTTTTTTAAAAATTTAATGTTTTAGACATCAAAGGGGCCTGAGTGGTGTGTGCAATAATTGGTCAATGTTAGGAGGCGACGACGCATGGCCTGCGCACACGCAGTGCCAAATTGAAAATGGCGACAAAAAGAACATTGTTTATGTGACGCCTTATTAACGAGAGATTTATCGTTGACGTTCCTCTTAAAAGTTTTCTGTTGTTATTTTTTTGACGTTTTAATTGTGAACCAGATTGTTATCTTTGAGCTTTTGGTTAGTTAAGAAAAAAATAAGAATATCATTTTTATATAGAATGTATAATTCTATCACAAAATAAATACAAATAAAAACGAAGTCTAATAAAATAATGAGCTCAGCAGCATCAGCCGTCCTGACTGAACGCAATCGGTCAATGTTTCAGGTACATTTTTTTACTTTGACAAATTGAAATTACCCAAACAACCTCGCATGCGACTTATACAATGACACATGAGCCATGCAACCGACTAGCTGTCACCTCCGCCAATATTAAGAGCCCCCTAAAATACAGGACGTGTCTATATTAACTGGAGAATTTGACAGCAATAGAATTACGAGCAAAACAGCAATTTTTATTTCATTAAGTCGATATATCACGGTAGATATTCACGAACAAATAGAATATGATGTTGGCACAAACCACACACAACAAAGAGAGTGATAAATAAAATTATAGTACGGTGACAGGGATGCCAGTACCAGGATATTATTCCACACAATCTTCATTATTATTCTCCAATATTTTGTAACCATATGTGTCAGTCCAGGCATAAAGGGTCCAGTAGTGGGGTATTGAGTTAAGACTGGATTCGGTATCTAGAATAGTCAATTGATAGTATGGATTGAAAAAATAATCAAAAAGTAGCACACGTTTTTTTTTATCAGACATTTGAAGTTGAAATTCTGAAAAAGCTTGATTTGAGAAAAAGCATTTTGAAAGTTTGAGTGAAAAAAAAACACACTTTTACTTGCTTGTTACGTAGATTTTTATTCATTATTGTAGATTGATATGTTTTCCATAGAATCAACTTATAATTATACTTTTGACATCAAAACTAAAACAATTATTATCAAAATAAAAGAAGGATACACAGTCTAGTAAAAAAGGTCCACTTGCCGATATTTAATAAAAAGTTAGTTATTGCGATAGTAATTAACAATAAAAAACTAAAATTAAGTATTCTTACTCTATTTAGGAACTAACAAAATAACAAGACAGGCTTTTTTCAAACATTACTGCAACAGAATAATGATTATTTTAGCCACTGGTACCTTTTATGTAATGTCATAAAAGGTACCAGTGGCTAAAATAATCATTATTCTGTTGCAATAATATTTGAAAAAAGCCAATACAAACATAAAAATAAAACTTATTCTATTTGGGACTCCAACTTACGTTTTGGACAAAAATAAATTCCTCCTCGCACCTGATTCCTATGACCAACCTGTTTGCAGTACGAACATGTTGGTTTTTGTCGAATACTCTTTTCAATTGATGGTTTCTGAAAAGAGTACTCGACAGATGTTGTTGGGACAGAGTTGTGGTCAACATCAACATTTGGAATGGGTTTCGGGCATAAAATGTCTTTAGATTCTTCACGTACAAATTCACGAATCTTATTATAAAGATACGATTTTCTTTCGTACGTCATGCCTGCAGGGGATTTTTCTAAAGGAAAACCGTATACTTTATTCGGGTTCAAAACCTTTGATACAGTTGGTTGACTGTCAGTATATTTTTTGTAACATAACATGTGCCCTCTATTATCTTCATTTGTTTCAAAATGACTAAAATGCAGAAGTTGGTTAATAGTTACACAATCAGGTTGAAAAAAATTGGCCCAGTCGTAAGTTTTCACAAAAGTTTCTCCTTTCTCATCACCAGTTAGAACAGCTACTATAGATTTTGTTTTCGGACAAGCTTGAACAGCAGCTGCAAGAATATCCTTTAAGTTATTGCATTCCCATTTTCTAAAACTTTTTTTGAATAGACCGAAATACATGTCGGGTGCAAACTTCGTATGACCCACGGGAAGGAAAGATATACGGAAACTTCGGTGTCTGCCTGTTAAAACTCGCCATGTTGCATATTGCATGACATAGTTATTTTTATTTTGTCCAGCACAATTATCTGCATGACAAACAACATCTTTTTCGCCTATACCAAAATTTTCGAAAAAATGATGTAGCATTGAAATTATTACATTAGCTCCTTTCCCAGTAGCACAGGGTTCAGGAATTACGTACAAAACGAACTTTCTCAAAGGCTCTGCAGCAACACCAAATAAACTGACTTTAAATCCTGTCAAGAAATACAGTGGCCCAATTTGTTGTGAACTGTGCGGCAAATGCACCTGTTGGGCAAAATCAAAAGAGTAATGCATGACGCCATCATAAGAACATGGTTCATGAGGTCCAAGAATAAGAGTAGAGTCCGTTATTGAATCAGTCGCAACTTTGATTACATTGTTATAATATTTTCGTTCATTTTGCACTAAATCAAGGTGCTGCCTCGACTTTTCTACAAGCTGTATTTTTTCCTTTTCATCTAAACCACCCATTCGTCCCAACGTGGTCACGTTTTTCTGACAAGTTGCACATAGATCTGTTTTCGGTTTCTGTATAACGACATATGGACAAAAATCTTCCCAAAGATCATACCAACTACTTCTACTAATAGGAGTTTTATCGAGTAAAGCTATAGTTTCCAAATATTTGTTGTACACATACGCTTTAGACATACTACAAGGTAAAATTATTAAATCAGATTTAAATTGGTGGCCTGGTAATCGGCCCGGCAATACTAAACCGTTTTCATTAGCAAACTGTCTTATAAAAGTGATTGCGTCTGATCTAGTTTGCAAATTAATACAATTGTAAGGTCGTTTACGTGACCCGTGGACCTTTGGAGCAACACCGCTGTCCAGAAAGTTCTTTTTTACATTTTTTAACCTTTTCAAACCAGTGGCATATACATATTGGAAAAAAATCTTGCATACTGAAACACCTCGAAAGAAATACTTTACCGTGTATTCTTTTCGTTGCAAGTTTCTGTTTTTTGAATGTAATGTATTTTCACTTGTACGTAAGAGAGCATTTAAAGCTCCTTTCAAGACCAAGTGATGATGATTGACTCCTTCATTACAACGTGAATTTAATTCGATACAATCTAACCTACTACTTAATATTACATCTTTTTGAAATTTGGACACACAATTATTATTACATCCACAGCCAGTATCTAAGAATGAGGCCTGAGTTACATCGTCTAGAATTAAAGGATCATCATCTAGTAAAATATTACCAATTTGCCGCTCTTCGAGCGGCTCACAAGCACTAAATTCGATGTCACACGATAATTCTGTACCCCGTTGACTTTTGAACTCTAAATTAAAATTTTCATAGTCTTCATGTTCTACAGACGCTGAATAGCTAAACTCTGAAAACAAATAGTTGAAATATACATACTACACAGGTCATTTTTTCATACTATGTCTATGACATAGGTACCTAACACAACTTCTTAATTGGTATTAGAGTCCTTGCTGTAGTCATAAAGAATATGTACTATTGCATGCATACAATGATCACGTCGATCTTTTTTGATTTTACACAAGGCTCGGCTAACTATTTTAGCAAAATCATAACACTCATGTATTTCATCTTCACTGATTGCTTCTGTATTAGTGCTTTTTTCATAATACTGATCCGTTTCATCCATCTCAGATGTCGACTCTGTGAAATTATTTTCTAAGTTGTAAGTACCTGAATAAGGTGCAACGGTTTCTTCTTCTGTTGGTAAATCCGGCGTTGTTGCGGTCGAGGCCAAAACAGGTAGTGTGTTTACTTCCACCTCCATAGAAAGTGGTACAGGTCCATCAGAATGCTTAGATTCATCACTAGAGCTGGAACCTTCGGTTGAATCTTCAATAATTATGTTACCTAAAAACAAATTTGAATTTAGTATAAATGGGATGAAATTATGACTAATTGAGATTCATTAGCCTATCAACTTTGTCGCGGTCAGTTTTCAGTCTATGTGGATGCAGCCGAATTATTATGATTAAAGCTGCTCTCTTTTAAAATGTAATAAATAAGTAGGAACGTAACGTAATCTACGCTTAATCCATAAATCTCTAAATCTCTAAAATCCATAAAAAATCGAATTTAAAGACGACTGCTGTCTGTAGGAGGCTTCGCCCCTGTCGAGGTCTAAATATGAAAAGTAGGTAACAGCTGTAGATACACACAAGAACTCCGTAACATTCCGATACCCCGGTTTATAGAACTAGCTTTTCGACCTCGGCCCCGCTAAGCGTAATAACGTTAATAATATTATAGCCTATGACTGAATAATGCAGCTTTGTATTGGAGAAAGAATTTTCAAAATCGGTTCAGTACTTTTGGAGCTTATTCGATACATAACACAACACGTAACAACAAACATAGTATTAGTAGATATAATAGACAACGTAAAGACTTACCTTTATTCATTTTTATGCGCACTTTTCACTCACTCAATTTAAAACAGCTATGATAATAAAAACTGCTATATTTACACAAAGACTGTCGGATATTGTTTCCTTTCCGGTGTCAAATGACAAATAAATTATTGCATCACAGGCAGATCTATTTATAGGACACGTAGGTAGCAAAAAACGATCAGGGAAATCCCCGCTATGTCGAAGTGAAGCAAAGTAAATCCCCTTAGTAGTTGCATAGTAGCAGGGAGTTCCCCGCTTTAAGGGACCTTTTACACGTAGTTTCAACATTTTAATCTTAAAATATAATTAAATTATTAGAAGTGATCAGTACGGGGTATTGAAACGTATTTTATTCCCAGAATATCGACATGCCACCCACTGGTACCTTTTTAGTAAACTTTTTTCATAAAGTTTCTGGTACTTAGAAACATCGTATATAGTCATTTACTATATGAAATTGTAGATAATTGAGCATTTATTTATAACCAATTAAAATCGCGAAATGCAATTTTTATACCCAACTTTACAAAACCTCTTATATCTCGGAAACTAAATGCCGCGCACTGGACCCTTTTCGCTTGGACTGACACATATTATTCCGCAGAGTTCTTGCCCATCCTTCTCCATTATACCTACTACGCTTTGGAATTCTTCGGAAGGCTTTCTGACTAACCGACCCTTGACAATTCAAAAGTGCCTGTAATTGGTTTATTTGAAATAATTGCTTTGAGTTTTTGAGATTGTCACACCTTGACATATTAATTTTCCTTAAATTAAAACAATTCAAAATAAGTATGATATCAGTAGCTCCTTATTCGGCGCCTGTGAACGAAAATTTCATATGAGTGTTGTCCTGTAGGTAAGTAATTTTATGAGTATAAAATTAAAATTACTTTTGGGTAAAGCCGATCAGAATGAGGAAACAGAACTACTACTACAGCTATACTTTAACGATTAGTTACCTGTTGGTAACCTACTAATGATACAGGTTAGCAGGTGGCAACCAGCTACCATGGCTTCAGTACATGATTCCGAACCAATTAGAAAAGTGCGGTACCTAAACGGTCAAAATGGAACACATTCATTTTGATCGTTTAGGTATCGCACTTTTCTATCAAACAGCAGATTTTTTTATAACCGACGAAAAAGTTGAACGCTAGGTGTTTTCGGTTTCTCAGTCTGTGCCAACCCTAGACGAAAACAACTGACATTTTCTCAAACATTGTATGAATATCGGTGCCATATGCGCTGGCCTAATATCACGAGCGTCCATTGATATAGTTAGTCCTTTTAGTATGGTGATAATTAACATATTACCCGCTTCTGGGATATAACATGACTTGCACAGTAATAATACTGCCAGTGTCCGTGATTTCATAGTAAAATTGCAAGAATGAGATCATTGTGTGTGTATATGTAGATCAATTATTGTAATTGATTATTATATCTCGGAGAACATTGGTAGTCTTCGCATACCGATTCAGTTTATCGTTTAGTATAGAATATACAGTTACTGTTAAACATTGGAAAATGTTAACAACTTCATTTTTCACCAGACTTTTATACATTATGTTATTAGTATCTTATTCTTGGTCGCGTACTTCATTGCTGAAGGTCGTGTTCCTAAAAGGCCTTCGTGGCTTTATGTATGATGTTCCTCCACTCCACTCGGTTCTCGGTTTCTCTAAGGGCGGTCGTAACAGAGAGTCCAGTGAGGGCGGTTACTTGGCCCACTTAGTTACTGACCAGCGGTTAGGTGTTATGAGTATCTAGTTATTTCTTATTAAATTGAGACAAGAAAAAACTATGTTCTTTGTACCCACTCACCAGACTAGAGAAGACGATTTAATAATCTAAAGATAACAAAGGCAAAAAAATTGCCTATCCATGAGAAATACTTAAATTAAAAATGTTGTTCAATTGAAAATAAATCTTGTTAGTCATCCACTAGTAAAAAATATTGCTGACAAGATTCTGTTATTAAGAATAACAAAAAAAAAAAGCATATAGGAAACGGATGTTGTTATATTTGACTTTGTGTCTGCATATCTGTTTAGTTTTCAATAAAAAAATCACCAGACGTACATTAGTTTTCAAAAATAATATTCTTCTGTTCGAATAAATATAATCGTAAAATTGTTAGTTCAAGGATTATAATAATATCTGTTGATTTTAAAATTAGATGTAGGTACGTTTCATTGGTAGCCTGAATTAACTTCTGCTATTAGTTTCATTGCCGTTTTAAACAGTATACATAAATGAAAAATACTAAAATACATAGGAGGCAGTAGTCTTAATCCTGATCCCGACCGAATTTTGGACAAGGTGACCAATCTCAACGAAGATAAGCCTAATACACAAGATATATCATAGTGTACAAGTGTATACGCAAATATAGGTGCACTCTCTGTTCCTTTACTCTCATAGTCCGATGGGGCGTCAATCCGACACGATCGGACTGCTACTGGGAATCAAAACCCAGGACCTCACGCTCAGCAGTCTCGTTTGCGATTACGAGACCAAATTCTGTAGCACTATCTTTATGTGCTAAATATGTAGTATGAAGTGGATGGCTATAAGAGTAGAGAAAGACCAAAGAAACGATGGATAGACTGTGTGAAAGAAGATATGGGTAAAAAGGGGGTGACTGTCGAGATGACGACTTATAGAAAAGTAGGGTTGAAAAAGACATGGTGCGCCGATCCGAAATAAATTGGGAGCATGAGAATGATGATGATGAGTCTCTATGGTTTTTAAATACGATACAAATCAACTGGAATGTTATTCCGTGTATTTTCAAATCGTCTTATTTCACATTTACTGTGAATTTGTCAGAATAAATTTTCCTTTCTGTTACGTTATTATACCAGCAAATGGAATTTCTGGAACAGCTTTCAGTTACTACGAACCGTGAAAATTTAATGCAAACAATTGTACTTTTCCAGGAATTTAATTTATACTTTTCTAGTAAGAGGTGAAGCCAAAGCTTATGAATTGATCAATAGAGCAAAAAATATAAACAGAATGATTAATATAATGATGCAGTATTTAGCTTGAATGTAAAAGTCTTTTAAAAACCTGATAATCACGAACACAATAATATTGACAAACTAGAAAAAAAAACTACATAGTCAATACAAATTCATTACCTAATAATAAGATAGTAAGAACAACGAAAAAAAGTTTACAAAAACAAAAAATATTTGATAAAAATGTACCTAATACTTTGTTGTTTTGTGGTAAATAGGAAAATACCGCGCTCTTAGATAACCTAGAAAGGTAACACTGGTTTATTGTTCGTTTTTGTACTTACGTTGGTTACGTGGCTTTGAAAAACAGGATAATTCACTGTATTGTTGTTGCAATTTTAATATTGGTACAATTAAAAATCGTGAGTCATCACGTAAATTCTAAACAACGACGAGAATTGAGCTGAATGGCGTGCAATTGGAGAGGCCCCTGTCCAGCAGTTGACTGCTGGTGATGCCCCAGATGTCCCAAAAGTTTAAGATCAGTCCCATTCTTAAATGGGACTGATCTTAAACTGGTGGCGAAGTATACATGTTTCCTTGACAACCAAATAATAACAATTATAATAGCTTGCACTGATATCTACTAACCTAAATTGACAAGCATTTAATTGATAAACCAGACGAAATGGGAAACAATAAATACATTTAAACTATAAAAAATATAATTATCTTTGGGTCACTGGTCGGCTGACCCATATTTTGGACATACTGTAGACATCTAAAGTTCATATTGTATTATGGCTTCTTTCATAATAACTTACTATTAGTAGCAACTGATTAGTCTCGTTCGACTTGCGGCAAATGATAATAAAACTCTTGAATACTGCAGGTTTCTTTGATTTGATGTTTTTTAATTAATGCAAGGTCAAAATTTTATCTGAAATACCAAAATAAGTATATAAAATTGATTGCGGTTGGTGAGACCCGTGAATTCAGAGATAAACTAACCTTGAACCTAACAAAGGCAGGCTTAGTTTATAAACCAGTGTGGCTGGACCTGATTTTACCTTAGAAAATACCCGCCAAACTACCCAGGTACCTATAGGAATATCTACTGAGATTAATCATTCAATTGAATCAGAAAGGAGCAACACAACGAAACGGACAAACGGAATGTTCCAACAAGACAGCTCACGTAGAAGAATTCAACAAAACCAAATCGGTCAACTTGAACTTGCCCAGCAGTGGACCAACAAAGCATTGTGAGGAAGATGTAGCATTAGCTTTTGTTCACACCCCAGCACGTGTGATCCGACTACCGTCCCTCAAAACGTCATTATTTGCATACCAACTGGTTCCGTCTATACGATATTAATCAAAGGTTTTATTAGTGAACATCAAAGAATAAGCACAATGCTAAGATCTCTTATAAGGTACCCTCAATACTATTGTTACTTTTGTCTGAGGTTGATTTATGAGCGGCCACTGTTGTTGGCCCAACGTATTGTGATGTCAGTTTTTGTTCGCCCGCCGACATTGTACTACCCCTTCGACGGTCCAGCGCGGATGCCTTTATTCAGGTTGATCTCACTTTGATACTTCTAACTCGGTACAATGCCCCGTGTGAGTCACAACAGATTTTACATGTATGGAATTTGCATAATTCAAGATGTCCATGCTCGCGTCCATAGTAACCGTTCTAATGGATTTATTTTTGCGTTTGACGAGAGATTTTATAGGATTCGTTGTATTTCTAATAACACTGGTTATTTACTATAGATTATCTTGGTAAAACTGTTATTTTTTTTTTTACTGTTATGATTCAACATAATTTATAAAATAATTCAGAAAATATTATGAAAAAAGGATTGCACCACCATTGCCACCTTAACCTTTGAATGCTTTCAAAACTGTAATTTACGTAATCATTTCATCAAAAATCACAAATAACACCTATTTTAATTTTACCTTCCCATCTTATAACCCTTTGTCCTTCATCAAGTCCTTGACCGTCCATTGTGAGCATTGTGCAACACAAAAGAGCGGCTGCGGTTGAGCCCCGCATGTAATTTTCATGGTTCGCTCCTCACATTCACGCTTCTACATCCACTCGCTTCCAAATCATTACGTTCCTTACCTTTGTGTCTGCCTTCCCCGTCTTTATTACGCGGTAATACTTCATTGTACACATCTTATTCTTTATTAGACATAGCATTGTGAGCACTCTCTTGATTGGCTCTCAGTTTTTTTTCAACACTGTTTTGAGTAACGTTTGCGTCATCAATACTAATGATTGCAACCGGTAGCACAATACTTATTGTTGTGCCGGTTTTTATTTTGTCTGTACAAGTTTTTTCTTCATCTTCAGAATTTACATCGTCATTACATTTAGTTGGATTTTTATTACTATAGTTTAGTAACAATAAAATATTGTTGGGATCAAACAAGAGTCGGTGGGTTGCGGTGCGGGGCTTACCGACTGATCAATAAATATGTCAAACTGATAAACAGTTTGCATAGATTATGATATCCCAATTAGACAACGTGATTTATTCGTGAGTATTGAGTTCATTATGTAATTCTATTCTAATTTTGGTGATAGCTTGTGAGCACGTGAAAAGGTATTAATAGGAGTATATTAATGTAACAGTTCTTAGTTAGGGAAATACAGGAAACAATTTGCGACTATAGCATTCTTCAATTTGATTCCGTAATTTCCAGCTGTATACGCAAATAAAACACGAAAGCGTGCTAACATACATTTATAAGAAATAAACCATCAATACAATATTTTATTGCTTAAACTATATAAAATACATATAAACCTGTAAGGGATCTTTGTGCGGGCAAAGTTTTGTTCATAACGAAAATTGAAGTCATAAAAGTTTCATTATAATCTCAAAGATAGCAGAGCAGTCGTATGATTGAACACCGTGCAAGAAGTGCGCACGACCATCTCCGAACGTAAGGGGGACTATACACGCGCGACCTAACAGCTGTTTGAGACTGGACAAATATAAATGTCCTTGGTACATGAAATTTTGTAGACCAGATGTTTGTCATTTCATTTGATTATAAATAGAAAGAAGATTTTAAAATTAGGATTTGATTAAATTAGATTTATTTGCTGTATTTAATTGTGTTGTTTTTTTTTAAGTGTTATACCCTAATGTTCTTAAGAGTAGTGGTGGCCCAGTGGTAATGACCGCGACTTACGAGTTTTAGGTTGTGGGTTCGAACCCAGAAAGGTGCTTTAATTGGAGTAAATTATTTCATCACTACTGCTCTAAAAACGGTGAAGGATAATAAATAAGATCGTGAGGAAACCAGCATGTCCTCAGAGAGGAGGCCTGTGTCCCAGCAGAGGGAACTTTATAGGCTGATTATGCTAAGACCCTAATTTTCTTACATGTGTCTGATGTATCATTAATAGGTTAAATAAATTCAAAATATTATAATATCGAAAGCAATGAAACAGAAGTTTTATGTAATCCTTTATAATAACTGAAAATATTATCTAAAAGTGATTTCCATTTACTAATTTACAGTAAATAAGGGTTTAAGTTAAATTGATTGGTCATTTTAATTCTTTATCCTCGTGTTGGATTCTAAAATTGTTGTCATTAATAAAATCTGTAAGTTTAAGCTAAGCTTATTGAAAGATGTCACCGTTAAATTAAAATTGTGCGTGAGATTAGATCTTAGCTGTTAATCCAGTTATATGTTATTTACTATTCTTTATTTGCTTTACATATTTAATGTATTTAGTGAGAGTCTTGACGTTTTCGATTGCATTTATTTCATTAAAACTTTATGCACAAGTAAAAAAAATACTGCACAAAGGCGAACTTCATGCCTGAGGCATTTTCTACCAGTCAACCTTAAATCTCCTGTCTTTATCCAAATTGGGTGTCGGTGGAGACTGTCTTTTTCAATCTTACATCTCCATCAGACCGCTCAATGTACTACGTCCTAGTCATAGCATCATCCGATTGGATTTCTGTATCAGATTTTGTTTTTCAGGTTAAATTTTCACTAAAAACGCTGCGATGTTACCAGTTGCCGTGTGTAGAGGTCTTAACAATCTAAATCTGTACACAATCCAGTCATAAAATATGGCTCCAACAATAAAAGAGAAGTGGTCCGTACTACTTCAACACTGGCAAAAGTGCTCTATATTCTTAGAAGGATGGACTTTTTATTACCATGCATGTTTAATTTCTTCTAATCCAACAGATTATAGTGTATTTTTGTACGTCGTTTATTTCTACAATGTTTTTGTTTTACATTTTATTGGTGCTATGTTTTATATTATTATCTTTCTGATCATTAATATGCGTAGTAATAACTTTGGCTGTTTTTGGTGATTAAGTATTTATGTATATTTATTCTGGTTTTTGTAAAGATGCGGCAAATGTTTTTGCAACTTGATCGTTTGGTTTTGATGAGAAATTATGATTATTCGGAACAAGAGTAGGTGTAAACTAATCGGTTATCAAAATGATAGACACAAACAAAACAAAACAAAACACACAACACATTGCATATATCTTCGGTTTTCGATTAAATTAATTTAGAATTAGTAAGTTTCTTTAGTGTATTTTTATCTACTTATAAATAAATTTTTCTCTACACGTGTCTACAAAAAACTGCCGGTGTACCAAAAGCTAAATCCGAACAACAAAGCACCTTCATAAATACCTAAACATTTATATAAGCATCTTACATTTAACTAAGAACAAAGTGCTACGTCACTGCAGTCAGCCACTAAATAAATCAGACGAGAACAATATTACCCCTTTATTATTATTTTTTATGAATTATCGCCTACATCTGATCTCTTTTTATTTTCTTTTGTGTAGCCACCGGTAGCATTCATCATGTTAGCATGTTATTGTTACACTCTTTGTAGTGACGCCCCTAGATGTGACTCGATTTATTTTTAGGTTACTGTTTTATCGATATTTTCAGCTTCAATTTCGATTAATGTTTTTTTAAGCTCAATAAAATTGAGATGCTCTCTTCTATAGAATTTTTGTTATAATTTTCATTAAACATCCCAAATTCATGGAAGTCGAATTAGACAACAGGAATGTTTTTACTGTATTTCTTGTGTTGTGACATTATTTTTGTGATTCGCTTCACGTTTTCGGATGGCATCCACTCACATCGACGAAACTCGTCTACAATCGGGTCCAAACATCGAATGCTCCCATCTCTACTCAACATTAGTCATGAGAATTCGTTTTGTTCCACCGGCACGGCTCATTTGTGCGGATTAAGACGCCCTTGATAATATCCAAGATGGATTCTGGATTCCAAGCACATTCTTTCTATATCCCAGAGATTTGTTGGATCATAGAGTATTAGGATGCAAATGTGTCTTGTTATGTGTAGCAATGCATATTAATGTCAGCAATTATTATTGTAAATGTGTGTCATTTGTTTCTTGTATTTTTTGTAAGTGTAGTGGCTGTTTGTCGTTCTGCAGTTGAGGATGATATGATTAGTATTTAGTTAATTGAACCAGCATCATTATTTTCGCCTTAAAAATCTAGTTGTAGCTGAATTGTAGATGCTATTACTGGACTTCTGATATCGAAAACTGCTACAGCATAAAGCTGGTCATTACAATATGCTATAAATTTCAGTAAAACATCTTGCATTATGATACTTATTTACTACTTATTTTATCTCAATTTCTCACCATTTGCTGAACTTCGACCCCACCATCCAACAATTATAATCACAATAATTAACAACCATTAAGATGACGAAATGAATTTCTCCGACATAAAAAATAATAATTTTACGCATCTCCGAGCAAAGCTATGAAACAACCAGTTTGTTTATTACGAAACAGTTTCATAAAGTGTTAATAACAACAAACTAGTAGTTAGAGTTAAAGTAATTAACGCTAACCTTACATTATCTGCTATTAACAATAAACGTGGACATGCTGTTAACACACATATTGAGAACGCCGGCGTTATGGATTTTCTAATAGCAGCCGTGAACGTATGAATCCAATTATATTCTGTAGTTGAATTTCCTGTAGGAACTAAATCAAAGAACAAGATAGTAGTTCACAAAGATGATCAAGAAAATGTAATAGATATGAAGTTTATATTAGTAGAATTTATTACACGTATAGTTACTGCATTTAATTAAGATTCCGAAGGTAAGACAGGTATTTTTTCCCGTCCAAACTATAGTATAACCGTATGCAACACAGAAATCGTCCACACAGTCATGAATGAACGTTTATAATATGTTATATTCGCGTTCACAAACTGAAATAAACGAGCGAACGGAAACGGCCGTAATATTATTAGATACGACAATTCTATTATTTTTATTCGTAACATATCTTGGTAGATTTATACGTGAATCTGGCTCGGCTCGGTATGGTAATGATTCCTAGAAGCTATGGCGTTTTACACCTAATTGAAATTCTTTAATGAGATCATTCATGGAATATGTTTTGTTTGTTTTGTGGGATATGATTATGAGCTGCGTTTGGAAACTTTGAATGTGGTTCAGTTTCAGTAATAAGAATTTTAGATGAGGTATTTTTTTCTTTAGATGGTTTGATTGTTAATGAAAAGTTTATTTGCCAGTTTATTGTACCCGTATAAATCTAGAAACCTATAAGTATTGATCACATTGCTAAATCATTGCAATCAATTAGGTATGCTCATTATAAAGTGTTCATCCGGCTAGTTTTTTTTCATTTCCCTGCCCGCAAGCAAACTTTTTATAAATAGCAAGCGAAAATAAAAACTCTTGCAATTATAGATGCCATTAACTTTAAAAATAAATGCCGCACTCCAAGGTCTTCCAGTTTCAAATATTTTGGCGCCGAAAAAAATAACATGGCGCATGCTGGTAGAATTTATTGAAAAGAAGTCTTGTATCGCTTTGAACTATATATGTAAATCATATTAAAAACCTATGGATCCCTGAATATCATCAAACATGTAAAAGAATATAATTTATCGGTGATAGGAACATTTGTGTTCTTATTTTTGGTGGGCAAATGTCGTATGTATGACTGGGGGCATCTTTCATGTGGATCGCCACGCATTATTTAGAAGAAACACTGTTCTGTTCATTGTTTCATAATAAAACATTAATTTTGTCAACGGCCACGGCTGAACGCACCGCGACAATATTAGAGCTTCCGTTCGAGAAAAAAAAAACGTTCGAGATTCGATAAAGTATAAGCGAATGTGACCGCTGAAGTATTTTATTGTCATACTGAATTGTTCTATCATACTGAAAAATGTGATTATGTCTGTGTGGTTAAATTATGTTTATTTTCCAAGCTCACATTGAGGAACATAAACTTGCGAATAATCCTGACAGAAAAGAAAGACATTTCCGTCCAGATTTTTATTTTCCTCAATTTTTAACACCGGAATTATAAAATGGTATAGAGGTAGATAATGTATTCAGATAAAAAATCTTTTTAATAATAAAAATATAAAAAAGACACTTAAAAACTCCCAAGCTTACGGTCTCACTTGAAAATTCGATGGGAACCGACGCAAATGTCGTGTTCGATTCAAAAAGTCACCCGAACGGTTTCGCACACATGCAAATCTTGTACAACTCCAACAAAAACAAAAAGCTCTTCAGAGGGACTCCGAAAAAAACAAAACTACACGTGCAACTAAAATGGAAGCAAAAAAGGTCAACAATATGCCTAATCTACAATCCGTGTCACAGGCTAAAGGTTACGGAAGGTTGGACAAAAAAACACCACAAAACGAACCACGTTCAGACGAAATCGACCGTAAGACACTCATCAGAGATTCGATTTTATATTCTATTTCATTCGTTTTAGGGTTTAAACTAATTATGATTTTAGGGACAGGATCTGAGTGGCATTGTTCGTACCTCAGAGAGTAGTGACAACAGATTTTTGTCTTTTTTTCACTCATTTCACATGTGGCATCGCAATCCTGGACGATATGTGACACATGTGGCGGTTTTAAGTTACTTCACAATAATGACTGGCTCTTCAGTTTCTCATGCTTTGGAGCTTGGAGCGTCCATTACGAGATTTCGGTTGATTCTAATTCCAACTGGTGTCAATGCACCTTTCTTTTTGATGTTCACCTTTAACAGTTTTTAGTGGAATATGATAGCTCTGGTCATCAGTCAACAGGTGATGTTTGTTTTGCTATTCGTGACAATTCTTATTCTTCCCAGAATCTTATAATGCGTTGGTGGGTCGACAAATAGATGTTGTTGTTTCTATTTCATCTTTTGCTAAATTCATATCCAGCATTTCTAACTCTTAAACAATGTCTTCTTAAACTTCATCAGACACTTTTTCACGAAACTCAAAAGAGTTAAACGCCGGTAGAAGATTTAAAATGGCAGCCAAAATAGCCCGAGCGCTCCCTACGCTACATCATCCAATATTTTAACGACACAAAACAAAACATATAAATAACCATTGCACAGTAGTAAGAACTACCGTAACGTATCTGGACAATAAATTCAGATGCAGCCATAAATAGACCAATAAAAATTATTTTACGATACACGAGTGAGCTACATTAAGACAATGTTGAGGGTACATTACACAATGAAAACATTATGGTTTAATTGATTTGGCCACAATGCTCTTTATGTGAACACTGTGCGTAACAAAGATGTTATTGTCTATCAAGCAGACGTCTGGAAATACTTGACCGAAGACAAAATGGCTTTGTACCGATGGCAGGCGCCAACGGTAATTTAATATGGTTTCTAATTAATCAGGTTTGATTCTGGTGTTGTGTTTGGGCAGCGTGGGATACGTTGAGGGCTTTAATTTTTTGATGGGTCGTTAGATTAAAATGTTGTTAAGGCAGAAGTAGAAGAAAATATTGCCTAAAGTAGCGCCAAATTGAATATCGTTTAAAAACCCTTGAATTTTGTAGACTTAGCAGGAATTTCGTCATCCACTGTAAGTGAACCACCATCTTCTATTCTTTCCTGAATTAATAACCAATAGCTCATTCTCTGACATAGGTACGTATTGTTTGTTAAAATCCTACCTGAAGATAAAAAATTGCTCAAACCGCAGGACCGTAGGCAGAACCTACTATACTTATTGTGTTAGGGTACCTATTGTATTGTAGGAAATAAACACTTACCCACACATAAGTACCAGGTTATTCTAGTAAGTATTACTATAAGGATGTTATTTACCTGAAACAAAAATATACATTTTAATTATTGAAAAGTAAATAACATAATACGTCAATATAGTGGTGTTATGGGTACGATTATTTTCGGAATCAGTTTTATTTAGGTATCGTGGGCTTTTTTTCCCTTTTCCACATTTTGTAGTGGGAGACGACATTCAATTACCACTTCGTTCAAGAAAACTGGCAATATTTTCATATTTGTTAGGAGACAGAATTGTCCCAAGTATACCCCATACGCAAGTTATTAAAAGTGAAACTATTTTTTTATGATTGATCTCATTTTATAAATACTTGTGCCTCGGAAATGCTTCACAAAAAAATCAACACATTAATACAATAAAATCTTAAATAAATTAACAAAGCACCCACATGGGTCTCATAAAAAATGGCAAGCGCAGGATTCGAATAGAAATTCGATATTATTTTTTCCCAATACGCGATGCGTCCAGATGTGTTAATGCACTACATGTGTTCAGTTTATCTCCAGTACAATACGGCTGGATGCCTGCTCATGCCTTGTCTTACTCGAATTATTTATAGATACCGTTCCATCTTTTGTTTAATTATAATATGAATCAATTTTTTCCAATGGGATCGTAGACTGGTACGCTTTCGAGCTGTGCCTTATCGTTGACTCACCGTTTTTATTATGAAACTCTTGTAGGTTTATGTTTTGAATTCACATAGAACGGCAGTGTACCTATGTAAACCATTTGATATGTTATTTCTGAATTTTTCCTGATTTGCTAATATAGCCTTAGGTAAATCAGTTTGTTCCATATTATCAAAACAATAAGTAAACTGCGAACCCAGAAATATACTGACATTGGTAGGTGCAAGTATTCGTGTCTGTACAAAATGTTTGACGTTAGCGAAAATGTTAATGCTGAAATAAGAGCAAATGGAACTCAAGGTCCAAGAATTGAAGAACATGCAAACCATAGCGATGATAAGACAAGTACTATATTACTTAACACTTACAATATTAATTCTAAATCTTTCACTCCCTTAACAGTCCCCCTTAATAGCCTTAATACAAACATCATTAGTCAGCCCTTGCTTCATCCCCATCTTAAATCAGCAGATGTCAATGATCAGCATCGTTAAGGACGCACGACAGTATATCAAACTGTACACATCCAGTATAAGCAGACCTCTGCTTGTATGGAAAGACTATACAGTGTGTGTGAGGCCAGCTTAAGTTAGAAATGTATAGCTTGATATGTCGGCCAAAGAGACATCTGAACAATAGTTTTAGTGAGTGTAAAATGAACCGATACTTGATAGTTTCTGTAGAGCCCATAAAATCTGTCGTTAATGCCATAAAAGGGAAGAACCGTGTAAAGGGAGTTATGTTCAGGAAATGAAGGAAAAGAGCTCTTTATAAAGTTAGCTGATGGTTAAGTAATGTTAAAATTGTAGTGCCCTTGGCCTGTAAGTAGCGGTTGGTAAGGACGTGAAGGATGTAAAAAACGGACAAGAAAATGTATTACCGCAATTTAAGGCACTGTAGGCAGTCAATTGTTAAGATAATTTAGACATACTTAAGGAGGTAGGTAATTGAAAGCGTTCAGTATAATATAGCCAAATATAAAATAAATATAAAAGTGGAGTATAAAAACTCAATTTGATCATTGATCGTTGGAATTAAGTTACGAAATCGAAAATGCAGTTTTTATTGCATATACATACTTTTTACTTTGCACATTGTACTACTATCTATGCCAAATGTCAAGTAAAAGTTTTTTAAAGAAATTGAAAAATCTAGAAAAGACTCGTTTCTAGATAGATGATTTAAGTATATTAAAAAGAGGAATGCGTTATAGCAAATACTGGAAGAGAATTTGCAGTACCTATTTCAAGAGTATGCCACAGAAAAAACCTCGTCAGACGCATGTCTGTGAACGGAAATCCTATAACAAACGCCTTGGATTATTATGATAACATTTTTGACCATAAAATTGAAACTATTACGTACATAGACGCATAATAAAGAGTTTTACGAGCTAACATCGAACGCAAACTAAATATCTACAGGATGCAGGATTATCAAACAATGTATGTATGGCTTTAATCTAAGAAGCAGTTAAAATATTATAGCGTTTTTATTATTATAGATTTTGTAGAGAATTGATATCAAGGTTCTTCAAAATATATATTGAGGTTCCCCGAGAATGATCTTTATGGGACACTGAGGATAACATGCGTACCTACTGCGTAGATGTTTTGAACTAGCAGATTTTTCGGTAGGTACACAAGTATGTATTTAGAAGGATGGAGAAGGTATTTGGCAACGTTCTACATGTGTAGCAGTGGGATGGTACAGCCTAAAATAAAAATCATATAGGCAGGCAACAGTTTGACGTTGTAGTGGTCAAAGATCATAAAGTGCCAATTGTGGCAGAAGAAAACAGTGTCAAATGCAGAGATGATGTCCATCATAGTTTACTAATGAGAATTTTGGACAGAAAGACAGGATCCTACTACCATTAATTGGACATGAAAGATTTTACTAATGATCTTTGTTATTCTAGGTAAGTATGGTTTTATACCGATCGCGATTTGATACGCGGCGATTATTCTCCATTCAAGCTCATAAAATGATAGTAATTTATGTCACATAATTGGCTCTTAAACACTATTCTTAAGTGCATATCAGTGTGCAGCAAATTAAATTATTGTGTAATAAATTACTACCCCCTGTTCATAAAAAATATGACTTCGTTAAACGCTTAATAAATCTTAGCCGTTAATGTCGTTTTCTTTTGAACAAAGGAAGGTTATAATCGTTTTAAAGGTTTTGAACTACATAAAAAATAAATAATAATAATAATTTATTTATCTCAGACAACCTGTAGTCCATACAAAAGTCAAAAGTTTCTTCATCATCATTTAGTTCACTGTTAATCCTTATATCTGTAAATGTTTTCTTTTCTGCCACTTCTAAACAATCATGTTCTATCTATCGCATTATCCAAAAAAATCAGCTTTATACAATCTTAGGTACTGGTTTACATATCTGTCTATAGCATTAACTGTGAAAACCTTGATTCCTATCTCCTTCCCAAGCACTGTGACCACCAACAAACTTCTTACATACGTCTTCGAGAAATGCTATTAATAGAATCTACCTACATTGAAGTCTATAATAATAAAGTCATAATTTTCCGTCTGTCTAACAATATTATCATAATAACCAAAACTGAATTAACCTTTCCACTAAACCAACACGTGCAGCCAGATTTTCCTCCAGCTTTTTCCAGAGCCAACGATATAATTATTCGATTCTAAATCAATCTCTATACAATACATGAGCAATATGTCAATCGATTTTGTTCCGACAGGCATTTTTCTCTCGTACAAACAAACAGACGTCGGTTCGATAGTAACGTGTTTACTTTCAAACGTCACTTTAGCTATAAATTATAGGGAAATCACATTAATCTTTGTTTCTCTCAATTTTGGAGCGATTCGGACTATCGTGGGTATTACTGAGAAGTTTTAGAATGACAATACTAAAATATTATGAGGATTTTCTTGGAACGCGTTGGGATGAAATTATATCATCGAGTTAAACTTTAATAATAGAAGATTATTATTAATCTGTTGATGCTGTTTGAGTCCTGTTTTCTTGTAATTTGTGCACATGTTCTTTGTTTAAGTTTTCTAGTTTTAACAGGTGTAGTGTGATATTCACAAAATATGTATACATAATTATGTTAAAAGCACATCACTCCAAATCGATTTCTTATTCTACCGATATCGATCCCACAAATATTAGGACACTCATCAATAATAAGATCAAACTTGACTCGTAACTCGAACAAGACCCTGTTTCACACGTGTCCCATAAAGGTATTTCTTTAGAACAGAGTCGAATGTCCCTCGACAATTGTACAGGAAACTCTTTATTTTCTATATCCACGCAGGAGAAGAGACGGCACGTAGAAGACTTGCATTGTGAGCTCAATGTGGAGATGAACAATGGAAATTATATGGTTCGTATTGATAGGGCTGGTAATAATATTAGTAAGTTTGACAGAATATGCCCTACGTATTGTAGTATTATTTTGGAAAATCCATGTCGAAGCTCGCTCCAGTGACAATGCGATTCTCAATTGTTTTTAAAGTCAACTGTCGCGATTCACACCATTCGAGTTTTGAAGTGATGTTCCGAGGAAAAACCCAACAACTACACTCATTAGTATGATGTATAGGACAGGATCGTTGTGTCCTATGTAAAAATATCCTTACCTATTTCTCGTGTCTCTCTAACCACTATCGTTATATTTAGCACCACTATCGAATCTTTGAATATATCGACTTGTATTGAAAGTTTTTACTCATTTGGCAGTCGCCCCATCCTTGTGTCTGAACAGTCTTCGGGTATTATTTCTACGCGTGCGAAATGCTGACAGGCAGATGCGATGGATGGATCTACACGGAAATCGTAATTAGTTTTAGGTTCATTGAACCTTCTAAAATATTACTGGCTATCTACAAGAGAAGCGTATATCTTTTCTTGGATGAACAAATTATTTAAACTTGTCATTGTTGTTCTTTACCAATAATGAAGAAAAGGCTGTAAATAGAAAATCGTACGCAATCTTAAAAAAAATATTCCAGTTTGACAATCATAATAATGCTAACAATAATAAGCAAACCGATTCTTAAAGGACATAGCAACAAGCCATCCGTCCAGACAAACACATGGAAATTCAAACTAAGATTACCGATTTGCCTGCCACAAACAGCATATTCCACTTGGCACCGTCAATTCTTTCCTCACCAACAATGGCACTTCCGTACCATTCTGTAGTCGCCCTCCAATAATTGCGCAATAACTACACAATAAAACACGTGCTAGCAAACAGAAGGGTTCCGTACTACAAATAATAGGGACACCTAAAATGCACACCTACTGGGGATTCTTTCGTTTGGCTGGGAATGGTACAAGTGATAAACTGAAGCGGGATCTTACGAGCTTGTGAATCAACTGCGAATTTACAGCATCGGTATCTGTTAGGATAGTTGATAATTTTGTCGCGATTACGATATTTGGGTCATGGAGAAAGTGGTTCAATTTGATGGTCTGTACCACACCCTTAAATATGACCATACCTTTCTGATAAACAGTGTGGCAGGGAGATATAGACGCGTAAACTGTAACCATGAATTCAGCACATAATTCTAGAACCCAGATTTTACTTTATAGTCGATGAATAATTTCAATCAGAATCCATTGTAACAGGTTGCGCGTTGACGTCCCTGCCACCCTGTACGCTGTACCTATAGGAACTAAATACCTACTGGCCATTGTAAAGACAGGAATAAAGAGGTATACGGTTGAAACTTGTTTTAAGTGTTTTGAATTGTATCAACTTTTTCAGATCTGTCGATATTTGGTAGTTTTTATTGTAATGTAAGATTTATCTAGGGTACATTACCAGTCGACTGCGATGGCGATGAATTTTTCGACGCTATATTTTAGTTTGTAAATAGTTTTATTTAATTTAGGACATTATTTTGTTATTATAGTGTTAATAATTAAATAAAAATATAATTATAAAAAAAAAATCTAGGGCCGGTTCAATTCACAAAAAAATCTATTTTTTTCTTCATAATGCAGCCATCAAGTTTATTCAGTGGTATTTGCTGACTCTTTTACATCAGTTAAATATACTTGCAATAATACTACTTGTTATAATACCATATATTTCAATTAGACTATTAAAAGGTACTTTTGAACGTTCCAAAGCACAAGAAAAGAGAAGAGTTGATTCTAAGTAGTTGCCCCTTCCAAAAGGTATCTTCGTATGAAGAAAAATGGGCGAGATACTCCATAGTTATGCTGCTGGCGTCCGAACCCACGACCGAGCTTTTCAGTCTGATTTTGGGACGTTTTTGCTTGACATATGAAGATCTGCGCGTAAGAAAATACATTTATTTGCGGGCAAACATGACGCATAAAAAAGAACACAAAACACAAAAAAAAAATAACCTGGTGGGGGTAAACATGCGTCACACCACGTCCCTATACGAACATTTCCAATTGCGTAACAAACAAGCAATCAAAATCTAAATGATTTTGAAGGATATCACTAATCCATTGCTTCATATGTTGGAAATATTTGTCTGCTCAACAACGTAAATAACGCAATGAATGTTGTAGAACTGTCAAATGAAAACCATTGCTGCTTTTAGTGTGTTACGCAATTTAACCCCGCGTGTCGTTTATAACTTCCGAACCAATTCCTCTTTGTCCTTTTCTAAGACTCAATGAAAGAAACGGAAGGCGTTGTCTACGGGAATCGTGGAATTATTTGAGGGTTAAGTCGAAAGGGCGCTATCCATTGTGGGGCCGTCAATGAAGTTTATTTAGCATAAAATTCTGTTCAAATAAATTTTAAAGAGGTGTTAATGCGTTTTGTGAAGTATGCGTGTAATGTCTATTGTTCAAGGTGCGTATAATTTAGGTTATTTATCTATCTAACTATACGGAATAATAAAGTTGAAGAGTTTGTTTGAACGCACTATTTCTGGAACTACCAATCGGTTTTGATAGATGTCCTATCAGTCGGATTTGATTTTTTTTTCTTGCATTTGATAGCCCAATTCTTGAAGAAGTCTGTGGGCTATTTAACATCACGCTAGGACCAATAGGAGCCGAGCAAAGAGAGAAAAAAGCGAAAACGAAATAATAGCGCGGGTAGTCAAACAGGCTAAAAGCACTGATGTGGTTTCTTTCAGATTTATCATGAGTCATAAACATAACTGACTCAGTCAACAAGTACCTATACTCAAAACAACTCTTTAGAAATATCCTTAATCCTTTAAAAATACTATAGCCCTCTTCATCAGGTAAGTAAGTACCTAAAAGGCACCACAATAAGAACTCAGACGTTATACCTAAATGTATTATTCACACCGCACAGTGATCCAAATCGACAAAGCTGAGGACAAAATACGTAAATTCCATTCAATAAGCATACTACGTATTTCTATTACACATGGTATTCACAATGGGACGAACAAAGCGGAGACGTGGAGGGAATTAATAAAAAAAAATCGAGGGCAAAGGTAGGGTGGCGGTAATGCTGCCAGTTTGAGTCAACCGAATGTCACAATGGTGACGTGTGACGTGACCTACCTATGTGATTTGGCCGGGTAGTCCCAAGTATTTGTCTTGTAAATCGGATGGGTGTGTCGGATAAGAATCCTAATAATAGGGTTATGTTGTCTTTTTCTTCTCCGGATTTTTCAGCTGGGAAAGTTTTTCGAAAGGAGCAGTGAGAATTGTTCCCTTTCGAATTGAATTTAGATCGCTTCAAACAGTCTTGAACCAGTCTTGTCTTTCTTACAAATTGCAAAGTGGAAGTAGGTAAGTACAATTTTGTAAGGAGTCAAAGTTTGACGGAACGCATAGTGAGCAATACTGGAAAAGTTTTGAACAAAAAAGAATCAAATCTTCGATTTTAATAAAACTGGATCAATACTATCTCTGAAATTACCAACATTTTTTTCAATGTAAATTAACATGTAGGTAACCAATTACCGGTTGTATAATCACATACAGAATCAAAACGAGAAGTACCTAATAATATGGTCATTAGCGAATATTAGCCAATTTGTTGCAATGTAACAAATGTATTCAAATTAAACATGATTGCCAGAGATTACGGCATTGCTTCTTAGAAATTATAAACTTACTACTAACCCATTGAGTAGATATATTATACACTAGTCTCTGCCCGTGTTTTCGTGCGCGAGAAATTTCTTGTTGTCCGAGTGTCCCGACCCACCCTTTCGCATCGCATCGCCCGCCGAGCGCGTCTAATTCGTTTTCACTTTGCGTTTTTACCGACTGTTTTTCTTTTCGGTCGGCTCCTAAGAGTCCTAGCGTGAAGTTAATAACATAACATCACGCCTGTATACCCCGAAAGGTTTGGCAGAGGTGCTCTTTATTACACCCACACTTCACCAGTTATGTTCACAAGTCCCATGTAATAGGGAGCGAGCCTATAGCCGTCAACCGGGCATAGATCCAGATTCCGGGTTGTTACTGAGAAGTTCCAGATGGAAAAAAACCCAATAACAGTTAGAGCTGGCTTCTCCATTGCCAGATAACTTTATTCGAGGAATAATTTTTAAATGTTGACAGTTATTTCATAAAAGTGATTCTTAAGAAATAAGCAGTACCTTTGTACTCATATTACGATTATGTCATATTTTTCTGTGTGTACATAAATAATAAAATAAATAAATAAATAAAAACGCTGTCAAATGTCAATTTTATTCCTCGAATAAAACTTTTCTGGCGATGGAGAAATCAGCCTTCAGTATAATAAGTAGATAATTAACTTAATAAGTAGGTAGTAATGTAAGATTAATATCGTGTTATCGTTACTATTATTGTTTAATAGCTGACTCCACAGACGTCGTCCTATCAATATTTATATATTTATTTTTCGCTGTGTGAAATGTCCAGGGATATTATTATTATTATATTTCAATACGATTTAGAATTCATAAGCATCCCATAGATGACGTCTAAGGTTTTCCGACTTGGAAAAAAAACGGGTAGTTTTTCCAATGTTTCTTTCCATATATTTA
This sequence comes from Apamea anceps, assembly GCA_951799955.1. Taxonomy (NCBI): domain Eukaryota; kingdom Metazoa; phylum Arthropoda; class Insecta; order Lepidoptera; family Noctuidae; genus Apamea; species Apamea anceps. The sequence goes on from OX637509.1 coordinate 10,850,668, forward strand.
TTTATTATTGTAATTCAGACTATTACGAACATTGTAAAATTAAAAACAGCCAAATCTCTCCAACCATTCTCAAGAGATGCGCTTACCAACGAACAGCCTTTTTCTTATAGATTATTTAGTTTTAATTACTTTTAGTGATTATTAAAATTTAAATATCAACACGGCAAATTATTAAACTTAAACAAGGAAAATTAATTATTAGGTAACGGTTACCCGAAAACCACAAACAAAAATTATGTAAGAACTATACCTACAAACAAACAAATTAAAAATAAATGTCCTTAGGTAATGAGAACATCAAACAAAAATATAACTAGGCTTGAAGAACATTTAACGAAATCAAAACCTATTTCAAAAAGCATTTCGGTCAAAAATCAAAAACAAAAGTTGTTTATTTAATAAAATCCAAATGAAAAACCCACTCAAAAACACATTACAGGCAGCACCCGTTAACTTGAAAAGTCATAAACATTAAAAGTCGCATCGCGACCGCAGTGTTTGATTTAAAACATCTGAGGACAAAAACCACATCCTATAGATTTTATTAAAAACTAATAAATCGTCTATTAAAATCAACCGCATCTTCGGTTTTACGAACTTTTCGACGTTGCCTATTTAGTATCTATGGTTAAATAGATCTATGGTTACTTTTTTATTAATATTCGTCGCATCCGGTGCATGCAAAGGTTTATATTCGATTGGATTTACGACTGTTTTCATGGCGTGGTGTTTTAATATAAATACGTTGCCCGTTTCCTGTTGGTTAATAACAAAAATAATATTTATTAAAAACAATTGGTGTAGTTATCCTAGTTACTGGAACTGGTACGCGTTTATTATTGTAATGTTTAAGGTTTGTGGGTACACGGCTTCCTGATGTGCTTTGACGGTTGTAAAGTTTCTAAGATCTGTGTAAATTATTATGGAAGGAAATTAATTAAAGTTCAGAAGTGCCGCATTGTATTTATACATGTCTGATATTTTTTTATAAATTACATGTTTTCTTATTTTTTTTTTTTTCATAAAAGCCAAAGTGGAAAACTATTCATAATAAATCCATTAACACAGTGGTTAATATGGTTACAAAATTAAAATCCACAGTGGTTAAAACAGTAACAAAATAAACATCCCAAATAATTTTCAATTATTAAAAGCGGAAACTTAGAGAAGATAACACGCTTTCCTCGAATTTTCCTTCTTTTATCTACTTTCATATATGTATAATATGTGTTGATAGCAGCTATCATATTTTAATGTTTTACCTACATCCAGTGAAGTGTAACTCTATCATTAAATTCTACTGCCCATTTCCGAAACAGAAAAAACGTCAATAAAAACAAAACTGGTACAAGATCTGTCATTGACACTATATTTTCTCTATAGTGGATACAGTGTAAAAATTACAGATAAAAAAAAAATGTTTATGTAGAATGTACAGTCACTAGATAAATACGTTACACTTACGCAAGTTTAAACAGCGATTATCTCCTGAAGTATTCATAGAAATTTTATGGTGTTCCGAACATAGTATTATTGAAACCAAACTTTCATGAAATAGGTCTTTTCTCAATGTTGGCATCGTTAATTTACGACAAAACATTTTTGAATTTTGCGTATGTGTAAGGTATTTTACTCTCGTTACTGTACTACATATATCGAAGAGTACGTTATGTATGTTCATCTAGGTATGTGTATGTGACTCGTAAAACGGAGGCGCTAATTGATGAGTGTCGTGGCGAGCGGTGATACGCCCTGCGTTTGACAGCCCGACAACTGAACGAATTTCCTATACTAATGCTGGACACAGAAATACTCGTAGCTTAGAGCATTCCTAGCACTCATTACCATCAAAAATACACGATACGAATTTGTATGGAATAGTTTGCCGCATTTTGAATCACTGTGGTCTTTTTTTAGTAACTGTTGAACAAAACTTTAGGATAAGTTTTGGCTAATTGTGTTTTTTACCCTTACTACTCTCGTAGGAGGGTCATGGCGTCGTTGGGGATGGTAAGATCAACCATAATCAAAATATATTATTTCACGTAAACCTACACGGGCACTTATGAAACGTCAAAAACTAGGTACACTGCTCCAATTAGTCTTTTCCTATGAAGCAGAGTCTATCAAAGAGGAAATGATTTTGAAGAATGATGCGCTAAGATGACGGAAGTTGAAAATTAACGTTCTTAGAATTGCTAAACTCGATCACGATAATTTATTATGAGAGGTTGTAACTGATAAGAGAATTTCTTTTAATGATCAATTATATTAATTATATATTTTATTTCTGTAAGTAGGTTTGTACAAACACTTTTACACATCAATCATATTTTTTTAAACTAGATGAGGTCGGCGTTTCCTATCTGACTACTCCGAGAAGAAAGGCCGAAACAAACACAGAGGTCACAGTCTCTTTTAAAATCCAGAAATAATTTTGATCACATCATGTGAAGACCAGATATATAGCTTTAAAAAAAATGATATTGTTATGCGAATGCCTATATTCTTATTTATTTTTAGAATTTGGTCTCCTCCGTACTGGTGAGAAGAGTAGAAAAAATATAAAAAGATAGGGTATCAGAGAGCTTAGCATTAATACACAGGTTAATTAAATCATTTCCTGCACTCGATTCACTAAATGAAAAGTCCGTCCAGATAATATACTTAGCAGCGTGTACACAAAGTTCAATAAATTAATTTCTCAAACATTCCCTCATTAAGAAGACAAAAAGTCCCAATTAAATAGTCCCGAATGCGTGCATACTTTATCCAAGCGCCCAATCGTATTTCTCGAGACTTCACTGTCGTTAACAAATTGACACGTTTTTATTACTAAAAAACTGGGGATCATTAAATGAAATTTAAGAACGGAATAAACAGTGCTCCGAACGCCGAACGTTTTCGACAAACAACAGATCAATTCCCGTTAATTTACCGCCTACTTAATTTTTAAATTTAATTGCGGTAATTTCGAAGTCAATTTACCTCGACAACAATGCTGTCGCAGTAAAATTTTACCATTGTGGTGGTCATTGTAAAAGTTTTACCGTTTGTTACCGCTTGTTACGTAAAGAGATACCTACCAATTAAGGAGTGTCACTTGAAATTAGTCGTTAATGAGACTGAGAGTTGAGACTGAAGTGAATAATCAGTGTTCAGTTCAACCTACTTGAACAGAAGTACCTATGTATAAATTATTTGATTCTGGTTGGCCACTTTGATTGTCTGTGGTCTAAACTAGATTTTTTCTTGTTGTTCAAATTTGTTTCCTTTTGAATGAGTAGGTACATTGTGCTCCAGTTACTAATTTGATCATCATCATAATCAGCCTATAATGTTCCCACTGCTGGGAAGCTCATCTCGATGAGAGAGAGTAGCCCGTAATCCACCACGCGGGCCCAGTGTGGGTTGGTAGATGTCACATGTCTTCGAATTTTGGGTTCTAGGACATGCCGGTTTCCTCACGATATTTTCCTTCACCGTTAACTAATTTAATAAATTAGTTATTTATTTTAACATTTTCAACAGCATTCTTATTTGTAACAATGAGACTCTGTTTTATTTTAACAATACCATCAAGTCATCGGCAATATTTTAATAACAACAGGTGTTGGTGAATTACAGAATTAAACATTTTATTTTATTTGTAATAAAGTAGTGTTATGAAGACATGTTCAATTTTAATTAAAGAGATAATGAAGCTCAATTAAGTATTTAATATAAATAAGTTACTCCAAGTGATAATCTTTGAAGTACCTAGGTATTATTATTAAGTGTAGATACCTATTATGTTATGCATGGTAACATTTTATTTACAATACCGTACATAATGTATTACTGTGTCATAATTCCTCAGTAAAATGGGTAGGTAGGTATGTTAGGTTTGTAATATGGAAATTAATAGGTTCGCGAGTTTTGGTTTATGCTGTAACGAGTAAAATAATTATGTAAATTACGAAGTCGGTACCTGTTTGCGAGAAGACGAGGTAAAATTAGGTATTATTTGAAAAAAAAAAAAATTAACACTACAGTCAAAAAATAATTGCAAAAAAAAAACTCAAAATCGCATCGACTGTAAAATTCACTTCCTGAAAAAATGCAGTTAAGATTTACCTATTGATCACAAATGCCTAATTTCGTACAAATAAAAACTTTATAATAATACAAGCAAACAAAGATTCTATCGAAAAATGTCAAATGTCACAAATGACATGTCCAGTAATGCAAACAGGTTTCTATACAAATGTACACAATACTATTGCATAGTAGGTATTTTATTTATAAAACATGTCGCCACAAGATTTCTTATAGCGGATTAATAAGATAAAAGAAAATGCTAAAGTTTTTTTAGTCCACAATTTTTGACCGTTGTTGGTCCACTGTGCAAGTTTTGACTTGTAAAGGAAATTGTAAAATAGTAACTTTTAATTTTGATCAATGTGACTTTTAATTGAATTACTTTATATCAAGTCGTAATAGATCGATTATTTATTCAAATCGTACAAAATTAAATTTTATTTTGACAGATATATATAGATACTGCCGCAAATCTGCTCACATTGAAATAATAAAATTGCCTAAGTAACCCTATTTAAAGGAGCACAAAAAATAACTAAGAAACAAAAATACTAAACTTCACTTAAAATATTAAACAAGTAATTTACCTACCTTCAGGTGCAATACCATCGTTCCTCTTGGTTTTCCAGACATCAGAAAAAATAGAAGTGCGACGAAAACTTATAAAATAAAAAAATAAAGTGTAACAAAACTAGGTAATACAACACGTTAATTCGTCCGATCACACCGTTTCTTTGGCATTATTTTCACAATCATAATTATCTAGTTCTAACTGTTAAAGTCACAAACTAAAAAATAACACACGAGCAAAAAAACAACACAAAATAAAAACAATAGTCCAACACAAAATATTCGCAGTAACGTCCGAGTAAAGAGTTCGTGCGACCGCTCCGCGATCGAACGCGTTCGAAAATTTGAAATAGGAACGTGATACACGTCTTGTGAACGCGCGGCGCCGATACACAATGCTGGCAGATCGAAGCGGGTCGACAATACGCGCGCGCTACAATACCGCCCCCCGCCCCCCGCCCCGCTCCCACGTGCGACAAGGACGCACCGACCTAATGTCACTGCCCTATAAACAATGCCGTCCTTCGGAGCCCTGTTCTCTCAGAAAATGAATCAAACAACATATTTTGACCGCGAAATCCACATTAGCACACTAGGAACTTTCAGCCTGGAAGAAAATTCGGTGCAGTTCTATTCATGATAACGCTTACAATCAATTGTCTATGCGGAATAACAGCTTTCATCCCGCGGAATCTATACAAAGCCGTTCAGCCCATCCTTTTCTAGCGGCCAATGTGTGCGTGTCGGACGGTCGCGCTCTCTCCCGCTCGAGCGCGCGCGGCCAGCTAGGCGAGGTTTCATCTCGCTCTAAGCTCCGCCCTGCGAACGTCTTTGAGTGTGGCGATCCCGCACAGTGTGCGTACCGCGGTGAATAGCCGGGCATTGTGAAACCATTTTCGCACACCACAATGAAACTCAGGTGGGTGTGCGCTCTATGAGGGCGTTTAAAAAGTCAATATAATCTCCGTTACGTTTGTATTTGTGGAGAAAATTTTCTTTATTCACGAATGTTGGAGAATCTAACTGGGCGTGTTATTGTGCCATTGTGTCGTGAGGCGTGGCCACAGGAAAATGTTCTATTGTGTGCCGCTCCGATTGTGCTATTGGCGAGCTCTATTGTTGTGCGGGACGATTTCCCACCAAACCTGTACTTGCTGTGACGTCGAAATGAACCGAATACCTTGATGTCACAGACTCTTTTGATATTTGCATACACAGCTATTAATCAACAACGATGTCATTCATTCGCTACCTATTGAATTTACAAAGACACAATGATACGCGTAAAATGAAAAAAGGAAAAAATCAAAATTTATTTTGAATGTCAATGTCGAAAGTTCTATTTATAACGGAGCACGATTTTAGAGTAACTGTAACTGGGACGTACTACGACGTAATCCCTGAAGATCTCGTCCAATTCACGGCTTCTAAACAATTTGAAACCAGCATTAAATTACACTGCTGATTTTCTGCTGAATCGGATGAAAATGAAGAGATTTTGGTACTACTGTATCAGAATCGTGTTCACAATAGCTATCAGATTATTTTAATAAAAAAAACATTAATAAAGATACTGTTTCATGGGAATGTTTGCCTATGACTCTTGTACCATTACCTACATACATGTTAATAAGACAGTTACTCTCAATAGGTACCTTAAAATCATGAATATTCATCAATGAACTTGAAAGCATAATTTCTCTCGGCTACGGTGTTTCCACGTGCAACTTTTGAAACGTTATCTCTTTAATTATCGCTTTTGAGAGTTTCGTACTCAAAGGATGTCAACGGGTCCCTATTACTAGGGCTACGCTGTCTGTTCATCTGTCACAGGGCTGAACCGTAATAGGACACTTGATTTTTTAGAGAGTTTGAACTATTATGGCTACTATAACAACAACCAATAGAAATTAAAGGTGTTCCTCATACAAGAAACGTGTTTTAGAAAATATCGTTAAATATTGTATGGTGTACGGAACCCTTCGTGTGCAAGTTCAACTCAGACTTAGCCGTTTTTATTGTAGATTGACTCTTTATTTCAGTTCAAACACTCACTTTACGACACATAGTTATTTTATTACACGATTAAAATGTAATAAAAATAAAGATTAAAATGATAAAACACAAGCAAGTCGTCAAAAAGCCAGTTATTTTCGTAAATAATGTTAATATGTTAGAAATTAATGAATCGGTGTGTATGTTTAGCTAATTAGTGTGTTAATTGATAAATTCCCATGATTTTTTAAATTATAAAAATCAATGTTTATTGAATTAATTAAATTCTTCACGTAATTCGTTTTTTTTTCCGACGGTATACCGTATTCGAACCACTGTGCAAGTTTTTATTTGCCTTTTACACTTAAAATTAACGGTATTCATATTAACTTGATTTATAGTAAACTATTAAGTAAATTAATTGGATAAAACCTACCTAGTAGCAATTTTTTAGCACGTTTAGGTAATTAAATAACCTTGCAAAAATCCTCTCTGGTTTAGTTTACAAGTGTGAATGTCGAGTTGAGGTCATGGATTCAATATCTACGTTAGACTCTTATAACGATATTCTGTCTGACTTCAGTTTGTATTCAGATAATAATATTATAATACCTGTGTAGCTTAGTTTAGTACCTATATGACAAATATATACGTACATACCTTCACGCCTTCATATAGAACGCCACCTGCTATGATTCTTACATACTCCTTATGATTCGTTTACGTTCATACATCTGTGGGGTAATTGCGGAACACAATAACAGTAGCAATATTGCTTTCATTTTGACACTTCAACAACATTCATTGCGTTATTTACGTTGTTGAGCAGACATATTTTTAGAACATATGAAGCAATGGATTAGCATTATTCTTCAAAATAATTCAGATTACGATTGAAAGTGTGGTACGCAAAAGTGCTGGACTTACACGCACGCCGGTTGGGAGCACTTCATACGCACCTGACATTTCTGAAGAACATCACTAATAAGGTCACTATATGTCCTCCTAGGGCTTCCACACCCTATACCTAAGAACAATGAGAGTCACAGAGACTACTAGTTTAAATCAATAAACACAATAGTATCTATTTCAATGCTACATACAAAATCAAATTTTGCGTGGATGTGACGCATATTTTGCCCCAACTTCTACCTTTTTGTGTTTGTGTTCTTTCTCTGCGTCATGTTTACCACAAATAAACATATTTTCATTCTTTCTTTTCTTGTTAAATAAAATAAAATCAAGTATTCCTTTGAAAACATACTAGGTACCTCATAAAACATACCCACGAGACCTTTTCCACCCAAAAACATACATAACACACCTTTTGTACTCAAAGGACAAGAAACCTTCCTTTGAGGACAATGTGACCCACATAGACGCGCACGCGTGTAAGAATGTGTGTCTCGGGGGTGTCCCCCATTCCCCCATGTGTGGGGTATTATCTGCCGGGGTTGGGGGGGCTGTGTTCCAGGCTTTTATTAGCCGGGGGTACGGGGGTAAATTACTTTTTGGTTGATGGTTTGTAATGAGTATTTGTGTGTCGTGTTGTAAGTATGGAGAGTTTTAATGATTTGTAAGATTGTTTTGGTGTAAGTTTTGGAATGAAGTTCCTTATAACATAATGTTATCTATAACAATAGGTCTCATATCTCTGCAAGTCTGCGTGCTCGGCTAATGATAGCTGGACCAAAAAAAGTGTAACATTTTGATCGTCATGACACTTTTGTGCGTTGAAATGCCCCAAACAAGGTGGACCGATGACCCTATGAAGGCCGCAGAAACCCGTTGAATGCGAGAAGCATAGAACCGGTCGAAGTGGAGGTGCTTGGGGGCTTATGTCCAGCAGTGGACGTCTTTCGGCTGAAATAATGATGATGATGATGACACTTTTGTTACGTAGTTAACAAAAGTGTCATGATCGTGACGGTTTAGCTCTCATTCGCCAAGTCTAAGCGAAGCAAAGCGAAAGGAAATTCGTTCCTTTCAGCGAAGTAATTGCGTAACACACTAATAGTAGCAATGGCTTTCATTTTGACAGTTCAATAACATTCATTGCGTTATTTACGTTGTTGAGCAAATACATTTTTTCGAACATATGAATCAACGGATTAACAATATTCTTCATAATGATTCAGATGGTATATTATTTTAATCGAAATTAGGGTGCGGGTGTCCGACAAAACAGTCTGTCGACTGTTTTTCATTTGTTTATCAAATTCAAAGCATTTATTTCAAATAAACCAATTACCTACGGGCACTTTTGAATTGTCACGGTAAATTGGCCTTTGAATTATGAAAGTTGGTACTTACATAATGGATGTAGGTAATATTGAATTTGGGTGTACCTATTATTAGAATATACTTCCAGTGCTATTTTTTGCTTTTACTTACCTTATTTTAAAGAGCGACAAAAAAGGAAATAACAAGAGCGACAAAAAAGGAAATGTTATTTTTATAGTATTTTAGTACATTTACATTTTTTTACAAGTAGGTACATTTTCAGTATAAGCTGACCTCTCAATGTACGAAAAGCCTATACAATGCGAGGTCAGCTAAAACTGGAAATGTATTAATAGCTTGATATGTCGTCGTGTGTACATATTTTGTTATAAAGTTTACACAATGCCAGTCCCCAATTAGTGACGTCATGGTTCCCCTTGTCATACCGTATTGCTGTAAACCATAAGTACCTACTTGGGTTAGTGAAATTCTCACGCTAAACCACAAACAACTAAACGTTACAAAACCACAAACTTAACAACTTAAGTTATTTTAAATAAAACTTTCAATTAATAGATAGACACAAAATTAAAGAAAATACCCAAGTTTCAGGTAAAATTCCCCCGCCGGCCCCCCTTTGTCCCACTAATGAAGATTATCGACTAAGGAAGTAACCGAAACCGGGGCCAAAGCAATTACTTGATTGACTTCTGGTGTTTTGTTTATCCCCTTTCTCCCCCAGAGAGTGGGTCTGTTTGACCCGACCCTACTCCTTTACGAGTTCGTCAGTTTCAAAGATTATTTGCCCGTAAAGAGATTTCTGAATTTTGATAATGTTTTCTTTACCTTGTCTCTATTTTGATTACCCATAGACGTTTTAATTATTTTGTTTTCCGATAAACATTGGGATTATTTTGTGGTTTTTAGATTATGGACCGGTTTTTAAGACTTATTTATTACTTTAAAATTACTATATTAGAGCCAAATTGTATAGAAATGCAGTCCCGAACAAACATTAAGATTAAAATAAAATAGTCGTAAAATCAGAGCATTTAAATAAAATAAAAATAAGGATGAAAAAATCCGCCTTATAAATTATAAAAAAAAAATGCAGCTTAATTCATTTAAATGTTGCAAACTGGGGAATCAAATGGTATCTCAAAAAATCAGGCTGTAAATTATTTTTATCGGTTTAATTTAAATATTTATTTCAGAACGTATTTAATTTTCAATAAAAAATACACACTCACAAAACAGAACAAGGTAAGCACCAAATTTTGTACGAAAAAAAAAAACGTTTTAAAATTAAATATCGAACTTCTTCCGTGCAAATCCCGAAGTTACCCGAACGCCGAAAATTTATAACTGGATACCGCTTCACCTTAACCGATGTCAAGAGAGGGCGTGCTGGCTAATTGGCGTCACTTAGCGCGTCCGCGGCCTATCTATTTAAAGATCTTTGCCTCGCTTTGAATCTAATCCGCGCGAGTCCATGTCTCATTGTGGCATTTCCGCCTCTGTTGCGCTCAATGGTGGCTGTTTTTTTGTTTAATTAGGTCTTGAGACTGGTAGCTGATTTAAAGGTATTGTCCGTTTTTTGTCCGGTAATTCTGTTGGAACTTTACTTGGATGGTTAAGTTTAGAACTGGTATTGTCTGTGCCTAATGGGAGATTTAGTGATTGTAGATTTTATTTTGCTGGATTTAGGGTTTACCGTAGACAAACTGCAGTGTCTTAAGCCTATTGCACATTAAGTATAGAGTACGTTAAGTATAAAGTAAAAACACTTCTGTACGGTCGTTCACACCTACATAAAAATATGAAAGTGTTTTGTATGAAGGTGTGTGCCTTACTGACTGTAGACTTACTCCATATTATACGATAGCCTTAAGAAACTGTAGCTTTTCTATGGTAATCCTTACAACACATAATAACAGGTTTACACAATTTAGTACTCATATACGAGTATAACATGTACCTAATATAATTACGTTGTACGGTAGTATCTAATCTTAGAAAGTTAAGTCATGTAGGTAATTTAACTAGTCGTAGTTACAAACAGGTACCAAGTTAAGTATTTGCCGTATCTATAATTAGCAGACTTATGTGTTAAGTGTCTTAAAGATAAGTTAATTTTATTAATTAAAACGGTAACTTATTTATAAATGGGAATGAATTATCTTGGGATAGCAGAATACTTTTCATTGGTGATTTTATCTGGGATTAATATTTCTTGTTCTGTCGTTCTAGGTTCTTGGCGATATCTCGTCTGTCATTATTAAACTTTAATTCACCCCTTCCTTCAAATAATACACAACACGTCAGTTGATATCAACCCTCTCTCCTTATTTTCCACATAACGGGTTCATTTTCACCCTTCCGTTTTCATCCCCATAACATAAAGTTAGTTTGATGGGAAACTTACTCCTCACTGAAGGGTTTTCCATGCGGTTTACTTTTATGATGGTATTAGGTAAGGAATTTGTATAATTTGTAGGTACCGGGGTTTATTATCACCCTTTTGATCTGGGGGGCATGCCAGATGTGTGGCAATTTAGGTCTAGTTTTGGAGTCATTAGAAGGTCGTCCTGAAACTATTAGATCATCAACATGAATCATCCTGCCTTTTCCCAACTATGTTGGGGTCGGCTTCCAGTCTAACCAGATGCAGCTGAATACTAGTATTTTATATGTTGAGACTGCCTATCTCACCTGCACAACCCAGTTACTGAATAATACGATTCCCCAACATAAATGTATCTCATCAATATTCTGTTGACTATTGACCTGACTTTTGTAACTCAATCTCTAAGTAATTTGTAAAGGTTTGACAAAATCCATCTTCTTTCTTATAAGAGGTGATGAGAAATACATAAAATAATATGCCTCTCCACACACACATTGACGTATGTACCTAAGTAGATATAGGTAGGTATTCTTACATGAAAACATATATGAAGAACCTTTTATGAAACATAAGGCTTTGATGTTCCACTGCCGCCTTTATAATTAGCTCGTTATTAAATTCCTTGACAGATTGTTTATCTATAGGTACATTTGATACTTAGATAATATATGATGGTGCTATATATTTAAGTAATTAGAAGACTAGTGGTGGGTAGTTGTAAGACATGACATGTGACATTAAGATGTAGGATGAAAAAACAAGTGATTAATTTGTTTGGAGGCACCACCTGACTTGTTAAACATGAGTTAAACATTGCCATTGTTTAATGGAATTCGAAAGGTTTCTTGAAATTCTAAGACACCAGATGGGACATTTTTTCTTATCTATCCTAATTATATCTATCTATCTTACAGTATCTATCTGTGGCAAATTCTCATCATATCCTTTAATATCCTGACCTGTTGTTTAGTTAGATGCCTTTATTTTCAGGCGTGTCATTAAAATCAATGTTATCATTCCACGCTTCAAACACCAAATCCATAGCCACATTTGAGCCAACATCACAAACCAATATTGGCCCAACATCTGCATCTGTTTAACCGCAAGCAACTGGTTAATTAGGTACCGCGTGTCCACTTTATTAATTATCTTATCTGTCATCAACGACCAACCAGGTATCGTTGGCCTCTGCTGTCTATTCATTACTTTGGCTAGAGAGACCAACACCACTGGTTCCCATGACCCTGTATTGACCTTACAAAACGGTTAGTTAATTTATTGAAAAATTAATACTGTTTGTAGGTAAATGAAAGTGAGTGGTTATTTTATTGTTTCCAGCAGTGAAAGTTGCTGTAGACATGAAGCTTTAAAATCTATTTGTTGAAGCCTTTCCTTGGGAGTTACTTATGAACCTATTAGTGGCATCTGACGCTACTTCAGTAGTGGTTTTTTTAGTAGGTTGTAGGAGATTTATTTAGCATCTGATTGGATTTTTCTTTCAGCTTTTTTCAGATGATGTTCAAGATATCTTTTCTACAGTATTGAAATTCTAAAATTGTATGATGTTCCGGACAAAAAGCACATAAGAAAAAAGTGTAAGAATAAAATCACTTAAGCAAACTTTTCTGTCCAAAAATAACTAAAACATTAATTTAAAACATCCTCGATCACGAGTGACAATAATAGATTATCACACAAACTTCAAACCAAAACAATATTAACAAAATAAATCTATTGAAAGCTTACATCAATCCCCAAACGTTTTACGTAAAAGTAGGTACTAACACGTCGAAATGGCACCATTAGCCGTACTAATCTCTATTTGTGGACCCTCTGCAACATTACCGCTGTTTCGGTCAACGTTTTGCCTAAATCCGGGGTACCGTAGGGGATGTTTCTTGGTTTTTCAAGGTTGTGGACCATTACTAGGCTAGGAGAAGATTGTTTTAATATTCACAATGGAGATGATAAAAAATTAAATAATTTGTCACCATCATTATTTCAGCCGAAAGACGTCCACCGTTGGACTTAGGTATAGGCCTCCCCCAAGCATCAGCTCTTCGACCGGTTTGTGTTGTGCCGGAAATATTTAACTAAAACCTCTCTCCCACCTTAGTTTAATGTGAGATATCTCATTTGGATCATATTTTTTGTTAACATTAAATAGTAGGTTTTTAATATTAGCAAGATCCTAACATTGATTATTATCTACACCGGAAAGGATCCGCTGTAACAAAAGATGAACACAAAAGACTTTGTGATGTTCCTGAATAGTAAACCGGTTCAGCTACGGAACCGAACACCTTATGACCGATACCCAGCTGACCAAGTTTTAAACGATGCTTTTACGGAAAAAATAAGTAGCTGCCATTTCCATTTGGGGCGCCTAAGTGGGCGCGATCTTTTTTTTAATTTATTACCAGTTTACTTTCTGTTTTAATGTGTTTTGGCTTTTAAAAATCGTCTCTTTTCCGATTTGTTTTTTTATATGTTTACTATTCAAATTGTATTTTCCGACGCTCATATCTCTCTTTGAGTTTTAATGCTTACGTTTTTTGTAGATTAACTACAAAAAATTGGATGAATTTATCGAAAAAGCTTCTATATATTTCATCATAAACGACTAGCATAATTTGCTTAATCGAGCATTTTGACTAACTGACATAATTTATTGACTATCCATATCGGAATAGCACATAAACAGAGATTTCTTCGCAGCAGTATTATAACACCTGAAACTCCAAATAAAATCTAATGTTCTATAAAAAAATATAAGAACGGTTGGGCGGTGCGTCCCGCCACGACAATAGGGCATTGTGTGGTGGGCGTGGCCCATTGTGCCAGCCAGCCAATCAGGGCGTCGTATTCAACAATAGCGCACCGAATTGGAATGCCGCGTCACTTCTATTGTCGGATTGGCGATGTGCGAGTATTGTTCCGCGTTTAAATTTTTTGATTTGGCATTTACCGTGTTCTATTTCTGTATAGGTATGTTACTTTGCGATTGAGGATTGGTTTCTTTAATTTTAGATATTTCGGGACGTTCAAAGAAATAAATGGATAGAAAATTAGTAACGCTGGTTTGTCTGTAATTATGTAATTATTTAAATTAAATAATTAAATATCTATAGCGAACTTTCAAAGAGCTCATTTTAGATTTTCATAGGAATAGGTTAGGAACCAATCTCAATAACTAGGCTGGTAGGAATGTAGTAAGTATCTAGGTACATATATACTACTTTTATATGTATAAAAAACAACCAAAGTTTGGTTTATGTTTAAGTGCTAAATTAATTAATCATCTACTTCTATAGCTTCCTACCTATAGATATCCCAAACGATACAATATTACAAATAAGTATAGTAGGTAGGACCTACCTAATAGGAAAGTCTCTACCCTAACTGACAGGCTAGGTAGATAATCCCTATAGGACAATATGACTAAACAGTCAACCTACTACATACACCTACATAGAATCCCCTTCATACAAACAATCTAGAATTCCTCAAAATAAATAAAGAAAAAACAAAAAACAATCGCTTCCACGCCATTCAAGTCAAACCAGACAGAAATTCCTCGCTGAAACAGAAACAAACTAAAAACGTTCATTGATAACATCAACAGTATAAAAAATCCTTATAATAGTAGGTACCTAACTAACATATTCATAGCACTTAACGCCTGTCCTTTAACTAGTTTTAAATAGAACCTCTATTTATAGAACCTACATACAAACACGCCTAATATGTCCACCGCTGTACAAGACAATAACCCGGAGTTAACTTAACGCGTTTCAGTTACGTCACTTAGAATTTTTTGTACGATGTTAACGTAAACGTGACTATAGTGCTAAATTAAATAAAGACTCATCTAGATTCTTTATTTAAATGAACACAAGACAATAACGCGAATCTAAGTTACAGACCACGTTAAAGTTACGCAGCGCAACAAATTTTACCTCAAAACGAACTAAAACGCAAACGATAAAAGCGATCCGCAGAACGGACTTCAATATCGAACACGGTTGACTGCGTTAACGTTACGTGATCGAACGATTTTCCTCACAGGCCGAACTTAAACGCGCCAGTCGGAGCATATTGCCATCTGTAGTAACGAGAGCACTCATTAAGAAGCGCAATAGGCATAGTATCTGTGACCGGATGTTCGGAACAGGTGTCGCTGACTGCCCCACCCTGTACCACAAGAGCGAACGATAGGCGATCGATGGAATCTTTCGTTTGGAATGGCTTTTGATGTCGTGGTACGGGGGTAGTGATACGAGTATTTTGCTTGAAAATGTTGAATATTTTGTGTAGTTTTTGTAAACCGTGGGTACTTTGTAAATCTGAGATTTGGTTTATGATCAAGGTCATCTTTTAGTATTTTATTATCAGTCCAAACAAGTCTTTTAATTTTCCATGTGATTTTGAGGCTTACTAAAGAAAGATTAGGTACTGGAGGATTACTGAAGATTACCCTACATTTTATAAGTATTTAATTGGTTTCATGGTAGCTGCCATCTTTGTAATACTCCTTTCCGAGCTGATACCATCTCCTAGTCACGTTCAACATTAGCTACAGGAAATTTAGGGGTGATCAAATCTTTCCTGGAGACCACACAGACAGAAAAATAGTACTATAAACAATCTTTACAATTTGCTCTACTAACTAAAACGTTAAGAAACATTATGTCGTGAATATTTCAAATGTAACTTCAACAGAATTCTCTAGTTTCTAGAACAGCTAGAATACCGCATACAAAGAATAATACATTCCTCCTGTATTCTGCAGCTTTGCTTCATTTCAAATAAACGACTCCACACACACAGGCAACGGTTAAAAACCTTATTAACCAGTTACATTTGACCTCCCTTTGCCCCTGATACCCCACAGAAAATAGAGGACAGCGGGGAAAAGTAATGCATTTTCATGGCTCTTCCTTAAATGGACATTGTGTTGTGAAACACCAATTTTACACTGCCGTTCTATTCAACCATATTACATCGTACTAAAGTTGACTGTCATTTGTTTTGTTGTTTGAGGTAACTTTGTGCTACGTTTCGTGGTACATGTGCCTCCTCCTCACACTCCTGGGCAGGGTGCCCACCCCCCAAGCAACGTCTTGGAAATGTTTAGTCTTGCCTCCATACATGTTTTGTTTGCCTTTTATTCTCCGTCTCTTTTATGTAGGAACAGATAGATAGCTACGTTTTGTGTGGCTGTGTCAACATTCTGAAGGTTTTGTTCGAGAAATGTTCGGGGAACCTTTTCAGAGGTTTCTGTTTGATGGTAAGGTTGGGAGAATTATGACTGAGATTGGGTGGTAGAAAAAAATATGAGTATTGGGTCTTTGACGAAGAAAACATTGTGTTTTTAAAGCCACGCCTACGTCTTGTTATTTAGTGGAAAGTACAGAAAAAACCAAGTAGGTATGATGTCCTACCATATTTTCACTAACGGCGAAATAGAAATCTGTCTATATTGATTACTCTCTATTGGTGAAAATGAATTGGTTTACTTGGTAAAAAAGGTAAACGAAACCAATTACCAACCAACCAACCAATAATTTTGTATTGACAAATTAAATTAATACTTCAGAACCCGTAGCGCCACCTATCAGCGCGTGCATGAACTACAAATGGGGACCAAAACCGTTTAACATCAATGTTTGCAATCAATGGATTATGATTTTACCACTCATACTTACGATTATTATCAACTAATTGTTTGCGAATTCTTACAGCTGCGAACGCGCACAGATTACTAATAATTATACCCGGTGGCGCAAGATTCGTTGCCCGGAATGTTACCATATTTCATGTTTTCACCATCTCTTTTTTCTTTTTTTTTAATGTACAGACGCCAGCAGGTCAAGCTACCCGAAACTGTCATATTTTCTCAATCAACCTTCAACCTTAATGCTTTAGCGATATAGTTGAAAATTTATTAAAGTAATGTGACAGATTGTAGTAGGTTGATGTGCTGGCGTCTGTACTATGTATATTTCATTTTATTTCATGCTTTGATTGTTGTTTTTTGTTTGTGTCGAATCATGTTGCAATGGTTTATTTTATTTATTGTTTTGATTGTTGTTTTTATTTATTTATGTATAATTGCATGCTGCACTGGTTAACGTCATCACGTCAGCGCCGGCTGCCGCTGAAAACCAGCGCGGGGCCTCTGTCTCGTATAGGGTCTTAGCATTATGCTGAGCGATGGCCGTTTTGCGTGAATGTGACGCATGTTTACCCCCAACTCGTTATTTTTTGTGTGTTTATGTCCTTTTTTATGCGTCATGTTTGCCGCAAATAAATGCATTTTCTTTATTTCTTTCTTTACAACTGAAAATCCTTTTCAACAACCAATCCTTTCAACTCTTACAGCAGAAAAATCTTTAAATTCTTTCTTAAATTTTTTCCAAAACAGATCCGAAACTACTAATTAAAGCACAGGCCTTACTCTGGAAAATTGCTGCTAACATAACACAAAAACAGAAACAAAAGTAAGTAAATAAGGGCAAAAAGAGGACAAAAATTCCATCGCATGGTTGGACAGAGGACAGAGGACATGGGGGAGGCAAGAGGGACCAAAAAGTAAAAAGTGGAAGGAAGAAGTGAAAAAGAGCAGCCGCGCCTTTGTGTGGCACCCTCCCAGAGTACGGTCAGCAAGAGAAGCGGAATTAAATGTATTATTAATGCATGAATTGACGCTAGGTATCTAGGTACAATTACACCACAAATCACCAAATACGTTTACCGTTAGGAACATATTTAAAACATCGCTCTGTTTTTGTCAATATTTTGAAGATGACAGAGACAGAATGATGTTTTAAATATTGTTTTTGGTGTAAAAAGCATTTAGTGTTTTGCGAAAACGGGCCTTAATGTGGTTATACAAACTCTTTAAAAACATTCTACTAAAAATGATACTGGCTTAATATTGTCTCACAAAGCCCAAGCATAAGGCCCTTCTCACACAGAGAAGAAAACTAAACAATACTTAAAAACCTTTGAAATTGGTAGGTATAGTATACGCAATGTGCATAGCGTATGATTGTAAGATAGGACGCTTTGACGCTTAGGTGGAGCGACGATCTTTGCAGGGTGGCTGGTAGCAGCTGGATAAGAGTTGCCAAGAATCGAGCTAAATAGCGAGCAACTGGAGACGCCTATGTCCAGCAGTGGAATGCTGTAGGTTGATGGTGATGGTGATGAATATGCATATTTGGACGTATTCATATCCTGAGATGAGGTGCTGTTTAAATAAACAGGTCATGAATTTTGACATAGTTAAAATACGATCTACTCTCAAAAAAAGTCGAAGATCGACCAAAAAATGACGGTCTTCTATTTGACTTTTACAATCTCAATTAAGTTAACAAGATTTTATTATTATTAATTAAATAAAATGCTTGACTGTTATTCCAATTTTCCCGTTGTAAACTAAGGAAAACAAAGTCCCATAAAAATAAATTGATTAACCCATGCATGTTTATCAAATTGAACACGTCGGAACGTGTCTATTCCCACTTATGTCAATATTACAGTTATTTGGAAATTATGTAAAATAAATTGTTTTAATTGAGAAAAGTGATTATAATTGTGCTAAATGCCTCAATCGTATGGGGCGTTAATTATTTTATGGTAAAATAAAATTGCTTAATGCAAGAAATGGACGGTTTTTATTGAATATAAAGACTTATTTACATTCGTTTTCACGCTGGGGAGGTGGTGATAATTTGCAGTGAATGTTTTATTTATGCGCACTTTTTATAGTGTTTATGTACAGTGTTTACTTATTACGGCGTAAGTGAGAAGGCCTTTTTTGTGTTTAATTCAATAGAATTTGTAGGCTAAAGTAATACGGAAGTTACGGAGAAAACGCGCAACCTGTTATGGATTCCATCATGATTCAGAATCCCCAGCATTGGACATTTTTGTCAGGGACTAAAAAAATCATAAGCTGTTCCTCAAATTTTGACCGCGTAAGTAAATATTGCGGTTTTCTATGAAACAGCAGATTTTTATTTTATTTTTTTGTTAACCGACGGAAAATTCCTACGCTACAATCGTGTGCTGAATTCTTGGTTTCAGTTTCAGTTTCACCTTGTATTAGAAAAGGAATAAACACAAACATCGGCCATTTAACCTCTTGATTATTAACCTTAGCCTACAAAAGCCATTAGGTATACATTTAATTTTATGCGGACAACCAAATTACTGTAGATGGCAAAAATAGCTCTATATATCCTCAAGAAATGATGATCTTCAAAAGCCATAAACATAACATCGCGCTTGTTTTCCTCGAAGAGTTAGCGGTACATCCACATTTCACCAATCTTCAAAAAAAAAAACCACCAAAAATAAAAGTTTAACATATTTTTTTTCTGTTATCGCTACATCACAGATACAACTTTGTAAAGCCCGACTGCGGGGGAGGCGAAATTAAGAGACACTTTGTGTCGATTCATAAAGGAATGTTTACATGCATACCTACATAGCGACATAATTAACTTTCTAATTATACTTATGTATAGCTAGCTCAGTATCAAGTAGCTTGCTTTCTTCGAAATTGTGACGAGGTTTTAAGAATTTTAGTTAAGTACTAAGTACTACAAAATTTTCTAATGCAAGATTAACATGAAAAACTGGTAGGTACATGATCTCTTTTTCCTGAAACTATGAAGTGAAGTTACTCTTTTTATTTGCTTTATTAATGCAAGAAATTACAGCGGCTATATGATATTTTACAGACCCAATTACATTTTATCACTTCATGATTTTACAATGTTCAACTCATGAGCAGCTTTTGCTGGATAAAGCAGGGAACAGTCAAATCCAATAGCTAGTTTTATGTTAATCTAACTAACATTACTTATGCTATTTTAGTTCTGAAAATATTCTTCTCAAATTATGTCACTACGGGACCTAAATTCTACACCACACTCTATCTTAACTGATACTAACACTATGGACTTAGGTATGAAATAAAGTATTTGAATTTGAATTTAACTCATCATCTGCCTAGCCTTGTCCCAACTATGTTGGTGTCGGCTTCCAGTCTAACCGGATGCAGCTGAATACCAGTATTTTACATGGAGCGACTGCCTATCGGACCTCCACAGCCCAGTTACTGGGTAATACGATACCACTTGGTAAGATTGATTGTCAGACTTTTGGGCTTTTAACTTCAGGCTATATCAACTGTCATTCGTAGAACTTTGACAGTCGCTACACCCGTAACGACAGTCAAAGCCGGAACCAACGGCTTAACGTGCTTTCTGAGGCACGGAGGGGTCTCGGTATGTAAAGATAGTCACCCATCCACAGACCAACCACGGCAAGCGTAGCTTAACCTGAACAAAGAAATGTGTGGCTGTTATTATTTAGCTACATACCCCTCCTTCTCTATTTTAACTGACGGTAAAAAATCAGCAGTTGCAAAAATATCTTCAAATACAATGGCCCACTTCTCACCACAAAGAAGCTCATTACACCTGCAAATCTGCCCTGCAAATTACCACCTTCAGGCCGTTCGGCAGCGCCAAGAGAAATCAAAGAGGTCGCCAAAGCAAATAAAGGAGCCATGATAAATGGGAAGGCGGCCGAAGTGACGCGATTCGACTGTACATCATAATATCATTGGCAGCCGCGTTTAATGTGCGCCTAATCTATTGTTATTTATAGGAAGATGGGTGTAGTATATGGGGAATTTGGAGAAGCGATAATAAATAAAGAAGGAAAGGAAAAAATGTGTCGTATTTTTGTGCTGTGTCTGTATTATTCGCAGCTGTTACGTTGATCATCGTTGAACAATCTAAACATCTTACTTATAAATTATATTTTTGACTTCCATTTTCACAGAATTTTGCTCTTTTAAGTATGTCACAGTGCTGCAGTGTTTTAATGTTATTGCGTAATCGCTATTACTCACCCCTTTGAGGAATCCTGTATTATTTATTATAGTTTATATCCGTTTATTTTCCCTTATAATTATTTTCAAAGCTCCAACTACCAGATAAGAATTTGGCTAAATACGGAAGTGTTCAGCTCAGTCGTTGCATTGTGATATTGATGTGAATTCGATAAAACACGATGTTATTTTTGAATGAACCTCAGATAGCTTTCCGTTTTCTCCTTTTTGTGCATTTCCTCTGTCTGTGGAACGTAACTCTTGTCTTCGCCGTAATTTTAATTTATGTATCTAAATATCTTACATATACTACACGCCATGTTTGAAGACAAAACGTGGTCACTTATGAATGAAACAAAAGTGTTCCGGTCCATCGCAAATGTCACGCGGAGCTTCGGGAATATATTATTATGAACAATATTAATAACGGTAGCGCTAATGTTTATTGTTATTTTCGTCATTATTTTGTGTCTATTGTATAATAAACATTGGCTGGTATTATAATTGGGTTGGAAATAGGTTGTGTGATTTAATTATTTAAATTGGCACTGGTATGTGCATTAGGTACAATGTATTCATCCAGACTAGTCCAAATATTTTAAAGAGTCTTATGTATGACGATCAAGAAAAAAGTTATGACTGATTTTTTTTTTATATTTTGACTTGTCACGGTATAGGTTTTTGACAGCCACCGGTGTCTGTTTCAAAGACGCTGCCTGATAATAATAGGACAGGATTGTAATAGTAATAGGATCTTGAGGTAGTGCATACGTATTTTTTTGCGTTGATTTTGGAGACCACAGGCTTCTATGCTGCAGTTGTCTGGTTTTTGATACTGAAATTATAAAATAGGTATCTGATCAAGTAATTACATGGGAATTTAATCACTTGATCAGTATGCTGTAAACTACAGTTAATATTATAGTCCATAATGTAAACTAACCGAAACACAAGAATAACTAGTTTAACGATTCCGGTTTAACGACACAAAATAAACGAAACGACCCATAATTTTATTATTATACCTAATAGTCACAGCACATAGCATTGTTTATTACAAAAACAATAATTATTAAATTAATAACGGCGTTTAAAATAAAATTAGAAGTTTACGATTAAACATAAATGTGTAATTATGGAAAAAATATGTTGCTTTAATAAATCTTTAGTACAATAATAATAATAAATATACGGTGGCCAAAATACATGTGGCATTAGCATTTGACACCGCAGTTTAAGTGCGTCTTCGTCGCCTAATTGGTCATAAATTATTATAATTTGCTGTGCTGCCCACCCCGGGGAGTTTAGTGCGCCGTGAATATGATTATTAGATGGGCTAGCGAAAAAAAATACGTGTATGATTTATAGACCGAAAGCAGTTGGTGGAGACTTTTTATTCTGAATTTTGAGATTTCCTGGTTCTGGTTTATGCTAAATAAAAATGAACTCAAATAGAAGTTACTCCTACACACTTAGTATAATTTTCTTTTTTTTTGATCCTGTGGTAAGAATCAGGCAAATGTCATACTCAGATCAGGTTAAAACTAATTATAAACAGACGATGTATGAGTATACTCTGCGCAGCCAGCATCGTAACACATTGTTTCTGTAATGCGTCTGCGAGCTCTCACAATAAATAGAAACTCCATTACGCCCAAGAGAGACAATACAAATACCAACCACGTGAATGCAATAATTAATACCTGCCCTAGAATTCTGAAGCACTCCAATAATAACCTCGATGTTATTTCAATAAATACTACTGGTGCCAACAATGAGAGGTGACTTACGGTCGTCGAGTCAATTGTCTGTGCTAAATCTGTGTTCAAATAAAACTACGGTTTGGTCTTACTTTGTAGGGTAAGCGAGGCGAGTAATATTTGTATGGTGGTGGTGAGTCACAATTGTCAGCTGTGTGGGATTTTTAGGGTTTGTTGCAGAGGACTGCTAAAGCTGGAAGAGTTTCATTTTCAAGACTGCGTCATGTCCAAATACTGTGTGCCAATATTGTTATATCGACAGGTGAGGAAATTCAGTTGCCAATACTGTCAAATATAATTGGCTGCTTATCAAGCAAGATACTCTAAAGTACGTGCTGTCATCAGATCACGAGCTGTGATATTTATGATCACGATATTTTTCCATTTTCAGAGACTGATTTGGTTATGTAACTATAAAAATACTGCTGAAGTAACTCGTAGGTCGAATTGTATTATAACAGAAAAAGAAAGAAGGTTTTTGGGCAGATCCAAGCTTATTTTTAAATAGCTTAGCTTCTTTTCCTTCGCCTCGCAACCAATCGCATATCTCTATTTGCATTGCCAATCTAACTTATTCGAAGAGAGCTTAGTTCAAGGTAGGACACTTGTTTTATTCATTAACTCTTACATTGTTGTTTTTGGTTGACACCAGATGACAGACCACTAGGGGGTTTATGTGCTTCGGTGAAATGGTTGGTAAACATTCAGTTGAGTAAGTCATAAGTGAAGACTTTTTGGTTATGGTAGAACGAGCTGACTAAAATGGAATTGTTTCTGTTAGGAATATTGATGAGGGTGCTTAATATGTGTCTGAAGGGAATGACGACGATGAAGAATCTATTAAGTATAAGGTCCCATAAGTAACAGTCTAAGAAGAATTACTATGAGTAAAATTCTAATAGAAAACTGGTCAGTAATGTGAACGTTTGTGTGTGGATAGGTGTAACATTAGTTTAACAGGTGTGAAGAAGAGTCGTATAGAGTAAATGTTGAACTCTCAAAAGATTCCAATGTTCATAATACAGAAGTTTCCAGAAAAAAATAAACGAATGCGTGGTCTTGTCACAATTCTATTGCCACGTTTTTATCCTGTTTTACAAATTAACCTATAGCCAGGTATTCTAAAATAATGTTATGCTTTGATCCTGTGCACGACTCCTGCAAGAATTGACACTATGAAGTACCTACTAAAAAACAAAAGACGTGTACACCTAAAATAGTCATAACAAGTATTGTACGGCGTGCGACACTGCATCGACATCCGCATTTATTACTGACCACCATTCTCAGAACCAGACGAGCGACAACAATGCTAGCCTGTTTGACGACTTGTCGCAGCGCTTTTATTGGGCTCTCTACTGTTTGAACTCTCCTCCTGTTACTGTCTCACTACCATGTCTTAGGTCTCACTGATGTCTTCATTTGCAGTCTTTTTAGGTTTCTTAGTAAGACTATAAACTTGCTTCAGTCTCATAGGACAACAATGAGATATTATTTCTCTTTGTACATTGTCACTTGGAGAGACAACACAATTTATCTGGACAATGATCTTCTTATAGAATGTATGGTTCCACAATGAAAATAATGACGTGTATGTTAATTGCCCTGTTGCGTTCTCTTGTCAGCTTATAACAAAATACTGCAGTCAGTAAACACTCTCTAATTAAAGTGGTTATCATACAGCCTATGTCTAAGAGTAGACATAACTAGACAAACAAAAGCTAATATTGATTATATGCACATACTCGTTTCTTATGAGAACTGGATATTCACTGTCATACATACTATTGCATGATTCTGCAATAGTATGTATGCCAAAATGGTAGAATGTACAAGGATTCTTTCATATTATTGTAACCACCTTATTGTAAATACCTACATTGTGAGCAAATAAATGAATATTCTATTCTGTCCTATTCTGGCTCAAGACCAGTTTTAATTTCATTTTATTCTTCTGTACTTTGCTTATGTTACATTCCATGTAACTGGGCAAAGAATTGTTTACAGTCAAGTCCCGAAAGGTATAAAAGTATAATGGTCGAGTTCCTATATCATAATAATCGTCAGATTATTCTATTTCTACGAGGGGACCACCAGCACTTTATCAGCTGTTAAGGATTAGTATAAATATTTCACTTACAATACATTCATCGTTGTCACAGTCCATATATAGTTTAGTTAGTGGAGCGTGCGCCCGCGACTCCTGCGCATCGTTTCCGCTTATTATTGCACCGCGCACCGCCGCGCACTGCTTTGTTTGAATATCATACTCATGCTCTTGTGGATTGGCTAGTTAACTATATTAATATTTGAATTATACTTCTGGTATTTCTATATACTCTTATAAGTAACAGGACCATTCTAGATAAAAAATATATAATTATTATATTATACTCTCTTTTTTTAGGGCAGTCGCGTAAAGAGTGCTTTTTTATGAGAAGTGTCATACCATATTGAACAATGAGCGCTGTAACTGCCTGTAACCTTTACCCTAAGTTGCCCTACTCATGAACTTCTCTGCAAATAATCAGTTCGATTTTGGGGAATACATTGCGGATTTCGAAGTTATTCAATAACCATAGATATAAAGATATAAATCGTTCATTTATACCAATTTATAATAAGCACTTAAGTGAAGTCAGTACCAAATAAAATAATCTTATGCAAAACATAAAAGAAGACTGACCAACATAACATCACTATCGATACAGCTTATTTTACTGTGTACCTAAAATTCACCAACCATACACACCCAATAAGATTCTCATATGTTGTCATACCAATATGACCGATCAATGCTACAGTATTATCGCCGCTTGCGCATAACATTTATGAATTATTGTGCTCTATTTCTGGGCCGGTACGCGCTTAAGAATGGTCGGTGCGTTCGTTCAGATCGTCTCCTGTTTTGTGAAGACCAAGTGTATTGACACTGCAGTTTGTGTTGTGATTTGATTTAGATAATTGTTTCTTTTACTATTTCAGGGTTATTGATTTAGATTGCTTTAAGAATTTTGTGGTTGTTTCTAAAATTATTGTTACTTATTCTATTTTAGCTAAGGACGTTGATTAATTATTTTGTTTAAGTGATTTATCTGCTTAGTTTAGTCAAAAATCTAGTTATGTGTATGTAGTTATAGGTATGTATAGATGCTTTTTTCCGATATATTTTTTAGCATATATGTACGCATTATACAGGTACGATACCAATACAAACGAACTCACCAGCCAGGGCAATAAAAAATATAAAAACGACAGTCCCCATAAAATAACGATAAAACAATACAAACAAACTCGTCGGTACTTATTCAAACCGCCTGAATGGACATTTCATTTTAATATCAATCAGCGGGCAGTCCCAGCGCCATATCTCATGCGCCGCATGCAATATTTTTTCAGCACTAATGGCGGATGTTTTGGCGCGAACCGTCCGCGCTTCCGCTGCGTCGCAACTCGCGCGCACAATCACCGCATCCTGCGTACGCGCAGGTTACGTCGCTTCTTTTAACAGCTCGTTTAATCTTCATTTGTTTTTGTGGTGCAGTGAAATTCGTCATTTGTTTGCGTGGTGGAGTTTTGGAAGGGTTAAATATTGTTAATGTTTTGGGAATGGAAGTTGCTTGATTTCCGAGTATGTAATGTAAATTTGTGTAAACAGTAAATTAATTAGACTGATTTTCCTTTTTTTTCTTGTTTGGTACTTGTCCTTGATTAATATTTTGATACGTGCTTGAAATTATTAACCCGAGAAAGTCTGAATATTTTTTCTAAATTCTAGTTTTTGCATTGTTTAATCTAAAAAGATGCTTCAGTTTTTTCTTTCAGACTTTACATTGATTTTGATTGATTTTGCACTTGAAGTGCAGAAACAATAAATCGGTGTAAAGTGGAAACACCATTGTATTACCATAATCCCCTCAGCTAACCTGTTGAGCACGATGTATCCGCCGCCGATCAACAAGACAAATGTTTGCGAGTTTCAACCCCTATTATTTAGGGGTGCATTGTTTATAGGGTTGAGAGTTCTTAGGGGATCGAAATATTTTAAAGCGTTGTATAAAACTGACCTTTTCAGGTAATACTGTATTGTCCATTCTGACTTGTAGTTATAAATGGAAAGCAGCATATGAAGTGATTTTTTGCTCCATTGGTATAATTGCCGTATGGCGTTCCAGTGTGAGGACAGATAAATAAATTAATATGAGACTGTACTATTAACAGTCTAGCATGGATCTAAATCTAAATAAAATGTAGATGGCGGTGCTGCTGCAATTCATCAAGTAGATTTCAGACCACTGCTAGAATTGGCCTCCCCCATGCTGCGCCAAAACACCCACCTTTCGCATCCAATCTGTTCCAGCCACCTTTTTGAGGTCGTCTCTCCATCTAGCTGGGAGGCGTCCCACACTACGCTTGCTGAGTATTTTGAGTAGATTTCATGCTAATTTTTTATTTCGCCACGTTCATTTAGATCTATCTATGTAGCTCTGTATGCGTTTATAATCTTTCACCTATTTCCTTGTGTACCACACACCGATGAAGATGTAAGAACAAGACAGCAGTATCGACTAATGTATTGTAATAGCGTTTCACTGCAAGACTTATTTTTATTCCTATCATGCCTTAATGTACTGCTTTGCAGCTGTAATGTTCTACTTTGCATTTTTACCAACCTGCCAGATTTTTTGTTCTGTATAAATTAAAAGAACGAATACAAAATGTCATGCAATACTTTACCAAATAGTGGCAGCCCTAGCAACAAGCGATGACTTCCACTTGTTGCTCCCCCAACAATAAGCTAGGTCAGTTTAATGGCACTCAGGGCTGCCTCACGTAATGTGGAGTTGTCACGCAATGCTCTTACCTGCAACAAGGCAATTGTTTGATTAGATAGTGTTTAGTAGTTCTGTTGTAGGCTTGGGAGTTAGTTTAGAGGATGTTTAGTGATGTAGTTTGATGTAGCTGTAAACTCGATTGGATAGTTATAGTAAGTAAATTCCTATTGTATGTGACAGATTTTCACAGGCTGATAATGTAGCATTAGGAAAACTTGCTTCTTATCAAGGTTTTTATATATGGAGAAAGAAAGTCGTAGCGTAAATAAAAACAAATGAATTAATCGTCATGGATTGATGCGAACAAATCTTTAGTTGTCCGTTGTTAAAAGTAGGCCTTAGTTTCAAAACCACAAAGCCCTTTTTCATTTTTAAGAACATCATCTATTGAAGTACCGCATATTTCAAAGCACAGAAGACTCAACACCATTTTTTTTTCCGTGGGGAATTCCTGGAATTCCTCATAGATACCGTCCGTTATGTCGGACTTCTACCGACTTAAACACTACTGTTCCTTCTGAAGAAACAGTAGGGTTTTAGTACCATACCACAGAGTGGGCTGATGCCATGTACAACCCGGGGTATCAGCCTGACATGCCTAGCTGCGGGCCTCTTTACCAAGTGCGGCCGATCCCACGACCGCACGTCAACTCAACTCCATACCTGCCAAAAAACGTAAACCTTTAGCGCATGAGGCATACCAATATCGGGGAGACCACTACAAAAAGCCAAGGTATTCCCCGAGATACTTATCTACGGAGAAAGTACTAACAACACTGTTTATTTAAACAATTTCTCACGCGAATATTTTAACGTTACTCGCTTAAACTTTATCGCCGTGTTCGATAGGTATAATGCTGTGAACATATTTGGGAATACAATCTAGTTTACGATAACATGGCACACAACAAGGTTCGACAAGCGATTGAGTTGTTCCGCCCACGCTTCGTATTGTATGCTAGTCCGAACATGCTTCGAATAATGTTCCACGTGCATGCGAAAAATTATTCGAAGCGTATTTTATGAGCGAGTTTTAGAATGTTTGGAGTATTATACGAAGTGTTTGTTGGGGATGTGTGAAATGTTTGAGAAAATTGCATTGGAATTTTGTTGCACAAAAAGATGGCTATTGGAAATTGGTACAGCGAGACTTTCCTTTTATTACTAGCTATTATTTAACTTGCGTTGTTACTTAAGTATGTATTGGTCAAAACATGCAAGACGAATTAAAACCACTTCCACTTATTATACGGAGTGGAAATTTCACGTCTTTATATTGGAGACAATAATTTTAGGAGCGTAACTAAAGCTAGTTTATTTTTATCCTTCTGATATATTTGTACACACACACATACCCTCACTTATGTTAGTTTTTCTTTTTGACATAAAAACGTTGGTACCTATGGTTTTATGTGTCTGTTTGAAGTCAGGACAGAATATTTTTTATGAATATCTTCCTATTTCAAAACTACAGCAATATCCATCAAGACAGATTTTACAAAAATCTGCAAAATCGGTCGAGCCTTAAAACCAAAGGATCCTAAATCTCTCCATAGGGCGGTCTGTTAAGATTTAATAGTTGTAACACTCGGCAATTGTCGTGTCAACTTCGGTCGAGATCGGCTTTACTAGGTTTTATGGTTGTCGTGCGCACACGCCGCTGTTCGCGTTTACTTGGGGATAATATAATTGTCTCTGTCCATAGATATTTATTAGATTGGCGTGCCGTGAATGGGCTGTTTATGTGTCGATTAGTGAAAACGATGTAATTAGACAAGGCGTTATTTATTAGGTTTATTGGGTGTGAACTTTGTTGAATGTAGGTGTTACAGTGTTTTTTATGGAGAAAAATAATCTTGTTAAGGTTGATTTTACTTTAAAAAATTAAATTTAAAATTTAAAAAACCCCCGACTACGTGAAACCCTATAAAAAGAAAAAATTTTTGTGAAAATAACCTTGAAATTATGACCCTACGTAAGTACGTATGAAATTTTTTGATTAAATATTGTCCTGTCAGGGGACCGCTACTATTTTAAACTTTAACAGAACGTTAGGCTAATAATTAGAGCGGTCCCCCGACGGGACAACATTTAATCAAAAAATTTCATACGTACTTTCGTAGGGTCATAATTTCAAGGTTATTTTCACAAAATACAGATCGCCACCTGCTACGATTCTTACATACGCCTTTTGCCTCGTTTACGTTAATATTGGGCCTATTTGGCGCAGCCGTGAGGCACACAATACTACTTTTCGTTTATTTTTGGTTTTTGTTTGAATATTGTGAGCCTTACTTAACCTGGGCCAAATAAACTTATTTTCTTTCTTCGCACACGAGGCTACATCTTGACCATTAACACTTTGCGGGACACTAAACGCCCCTCGACGTAATAACAATAAAACATCCATTGTGTCTCGTCGTCTTTCAATGTGTTAACCAACATCCAGGTAACATAGAGATATTCAAGCTTTCGCAGTATCCACCAACAGCCTCAACACAGCCCAACACTCATTTCCAACCACTCAAGTACTTAAAACACAGCTATAACACCATAACAAGCCCTAACATTACATGCAACATTTACTACAATAGTTTCTTCCACCATATGACAGTTAATGGGTTCATAAAGTAAAACAAACGTAAAACCTTGTAAGGAGAATGTCTTTACTAATAGGGATTGTTTATCTCGTCTGTTTGCATACAGACCGACTTAACAATAAAAGTATTTAAGGGGGAAGTGTCAGGGTAAAGGAACTCATATTTTATTAAGTTTTTTGCAATTTGCAGGTCAATGTTAGGTGGTATGTTGAATAAATTATGATTCGCGACCGTAACTGTGACCGTGTATTTACTGAATTATAATAATTAAAATCAGCAATACAACCCTGTAAGTTCATATAACCCTATTTATTGATATTTCATGAAATCAAGTCATTCAAAAGGATTATGTGGCAAAAACCGTAAGAAAATTTGAATTTCGCTGGCCACCCCGACGCTTTCGCCTAAAGTTACTGACGTTGACTTGTTAAGTTCTATAACTTGGTGAAGGAAAAATGGCTTAATATGAGTGGCGAAGGAGGATGAGTCATTTTTAGTAGTACCTACGTTTGGAAGTGCCGACGGTTTTTTGAGGTGAAGTTTTAACAACGCGCGTTGATGGTGAAGAGGTAGTTAAAATAATATTCGCTGGCTTCGAAATGAGGATATTCCACCTAGTCCGTTCATTGTTGTGGCCTTTTTAATACTGGCCGCTTATTATCCTGCTGTAGAGCACAGGTCATATTATACAGAGAAAGAAGGATTATGACTCGTCTCACCACGGTTGGGCCATCATATTGTCCTTGTTCTGCAGTGGACTATAATAACCGACGATTATGGGCTGATCGTACGCGCTTCTTTTTCTTAGCGTGTCGGCAGTCCAGATTGAGTCGGCCCAGAACTTGGTTACGTGTTTGGTACCAATTGGTACGTAGCTATTGTTCAATATAATAATCCAACACCAATATATGCAGTAATCTCTTCATCATATACTAGGTAAAAAATAAAAAGTAAAAATGTCATGGCTACAGTAACACACTTTAGCCATGACATTTTTAAGTCCAATCTGTAACTTCCTATGGTGTACAATTGGCCTAAAACTCTGCTACCAAGCATTTGATAAGGTTGACTTTATCATACATATTTGTAAAAGTCTAAAATGGATTACATTAGTCACACTGTATTTTTGGATTCCTATATTCAGTATTTACAATACTCAAGTATTTTTTAATGATTCAAAAACCTTTTAACAATAAACCGACATACTTGTAAACACGTTTATTATCACGGCGGCGAGGAAGATGAGAGCGGCAGGATGACTGGACTAAAGTAACGTGGATATCTGAATGAATCGCACTTTCATTGATGGAGATCCAGAAATATACCGCGCGTGAGTCGGTGTCCGCTACTGACTGTAGATTTATGAATTTGGTAGAGGGTTCCGAATCGAAATAATACTTAACAATACCATCTTTTTTTCAGACCATACCGAATTCGAACGAAGTCTTAATGATGGGGCATGGGATATCAAGTCATCCATCACATATTTGGTGATAACTATGATGTGGTGAAGTTCGCTGTTTGTTCCTTTTAAAAGCTAGCAGGTATCACAAAATATCATAACTGTATTTAGGTTTAATCTTGGTTAAGACCGAGATAAAGACTATTAGAGAAGTATTGAAAAAAGACATGTTGCGCCGACCCAAAATTAATTGGGATAAGGGATGATTGGATTTGATTGAGGGATGATTGAGATATTGGGGATAGTGACGATTATTATCTGCAA
Source organism: Apamea anceps (assembly GCA_951799955.1). Classification (NCBI taxonomy): domain Eukaryota; kingdom Metazoa; phylum Arthropoda; class Insecta; order Lepidoptera; family Noctuidae; genus Apamea; species Apamea anceps. The sequence continues at coordinate 10,882,777 of OX637509.1, forward strand.
CAGATATTACAATTGAAGCAGCTAATGCCCATTTTTTTTCCCTTTATAATGTAGCACAATTCCACTTCGACCGGCTCCGTGCTTCCCGCATCCAACGGGTTCCTGCGTTCAGTTGGTGATACTTTATTTACACTACAATCTCGCCTACTAGCTAATAAGTAATTTAAATATAACTTAGACTGCTAAGTTACTATAAAATTAAGAAATCGTCCAATAACGTTTTTTTATTCACTATAAGTTAAGGGGAAGACACTTGATTCACATGTTCTTTATAAGATTCAGCAATTGCCCATAAAAGAATTAATAAATTGTAGTAGACATCTCTAAGCCTTCTCCAGTCTACTTTGTCGGAAGATGAAGTGCGATGATTATCTGAGGGCATTTCCTACCGATCTCTTATTGTTCGTGTTTCAACAATGTGCCAAACAGACAATGAACATTGTCTTTTACTTTGGGATTGATTTAAATGTTCTGTAGAAGTGATATTGTGATTTGTACTACACGTAGCTACTAAGTAATCAAAATAATTTAGAATAATAAAATATAAATGTCTTTTTAGACTGCAGACTATGTACTTCTGAAGCATCAGTGGGTGTTTTCATATAATATATTTTTATATGCAGGGACATCGACCTGCAAACTGTAACCATGGGTTCAGCACAATATGAGTTTAGACCCCATAGCGTCGAAATTTTTCGTCGGTTATTAAAAAAATAAAATATTGCTATTCCATACGTTTTGACCGCGGAGGTATTACACTTTTCTATGAAACAGATTTTTTTTGATAACCGACGAAAAATTTGGACGCTATGGGGTCTAAAATCATGTGCGAATCCATGGCTATAGTTTGCAGGTCGATGTCCCTGCCACCCTGTATGTGTATACACTGATCATAATCTTTATGAGCAGTTTAACTTCATTTATCCACAAATCCTTTAGTTAAATATATAATTCAGTTAGAGCTCTCTTTGGTCATCATCGTCATCATCTTCCTGCCCTACTCCCATGTTACCAACAGTCATGTTATTTATTATTTATGTTAGTTATTTACATCCTTCACTTTCATATTATCATTCCTCACACAATCCATCCATCTTTTCATTCTTCTTTCTCCGTTACAACTTACAAACATTTCTATTTTCCAATAAATATAACAACTATCATACTTATCCAATAACACTTAGGTAGGCACATTTACTTAGATCCACTTCTTGTACAAGCCATTCCATTTCAATATAACAAATATCAGTTAGTAATATCCGCACTTTAGAATAGAAATGCAAATGGAACCTCGTAACTGAGAAGTGACAATAATAGATATTGTTCTATCAGATCTTCCGGGTAGCTAACCATCGGCCATTGGAAGCGATCAGGCATAAACTCTTAAGTTTATTACAAGAGAAATTGTTTATTAAAATAACAGTTGTAAATTCTATGTTCGAAGATGAGGAAGACGTCTTTCGGCAGTCAAATGACACGCCAGAATTACATGATGCTAATTTTCAGACACCTATTTTCGGTTGAGATATTAAAGTCAATGAAACTATTGGAGAACATATATCACGTCATAGAGGAAAAGATAGTGTAAATGGCACAAAAAGATCGTGAAGAATCACCGCAGCAGCTGTACTGTCACACCTGGCTACCAGATATTTATGTAAATAGTTCACCCCTGATTAATAGCAAAGAAAATGGGCCAAACGTTGACTGGCCTCTACTAAGTAACTTCCGCTGAAATTAAGAGCCCTCATTACCACATACTTGGGGACTGACGAAATTATATTCACTCACTAGTTGGCCGAAGATACAACGGTATTGCAAAACGATGAAAAGGACCTTTCATTCAGGGAATTCTGTTCGAAAGACAGAGATGCAGATATAGATAATTCGAAAGAGAAAAGGGGATGGTAGATGTCCTTAACTCGATTCTTGGCAATTGTCCACCGGAAGGCGGCTTTTAGCAATAAGACAGCTTTGAATATGAAACTGAAATACAAAGCCGGTCCATTCAGTTGGTTGACGAGCACTGTATGTAATTGGCTCGGAAAGGTCAATCCATTGCGTTCAATGCAAGGGTTGATCTTTCTATTTGTGATTGTCCTATAGGATTACACGTAGTTTCTGTCAGACTTGTTTGTAGTTTCTAGTTGGCTGGTTCCTATTTGACTGTGAAGTGTAAATGTGAATTTGTAAACAAATACAGTAGATACTATCCACATTCTTCTGTTCACTGCGAAATATATATGAGATGTCAAAACTGGCATGTCTAACAGTTTTAATTTCATCAAAACTCGTCGTTTCTGTATACAAGTTTTTAGGAATAAAAACGTTGCAATATTGTTTTTACTGTAAACTTGATTTATAACGAGCCAAAGTCACAGCCAAAGTGCTACTACAAAGATGTTTTCACATCAAACGCTTATAAAGTTGTTTTTATAACATTGCGTGCTACTACCAAATACATTTTAAGTCGCAATCAATCAGGCTTTGTCTGACTCCTCTATGGAATTTTAAATTGGATTCCTGTTAACAATACAAGGATTAGTGTGTTCGTACTTTTGTCCGACACTGTACTTCTAAGACTGATGTTACCCATGCGTGTTACTACTGCATCGATTAGTTTGACAACCACTGCTGGTTTGGTTAAAGCGATCATTTGACAATGTCAAAGGGAATAAGTAATGTAAGTTGTGTTTATGGGACTTATCGTTTTGTACAGAGTGTTATAATGCCAGAAACAGTATTTTACAGTGTCGATCGCTAGCTTCAATGGTGTTTAGGATTATATGTTATTTATGGGGATTTCGTAGATGAGTCGGTAACGTTTTGTAGTTTCAAAACCTGTTCGTATGGGGGACAAATAAAGTTGGAACCATTTCGTTGACAGATTGATAATGTAAATTGAATTTTGAAAGATACGTAAGTGTCTTCACTATAATAGATGTGGTGCGTCTAATTTGGGATTTATTGAGGAGTTAGTGGAAGTAGGAAGATTTTTGAGAGTCAAAATAATTGAAAACAGCTGCAGAAGCTTACCTACTGGGGAACTAGATGTCATTGCGCCAGTCTCATCCCTAAGGATTATGATAAATCTTAGATATTATATTGCTAGATTATTATTTTATGTAAATTAACTGCATTATGAATTTCAAAGGATTAAGGTTCCCGCAGACAGGCGCGACGCGGCGGTGCGACGTGGTTCTGGTAGAACAATTTCCATGAAGTTTCCATAGAAAATTTTCTACTAAAGTCGTGTCGAACTGTTGCCTGTCGTTAAAAATCCAGGCTTCATTGTTGAGAGACTTAATTCTGTTGTTTAATTGTCTTCAGTTTCACCACTATGTGAAAGGCACACTAAAAAGTATTGATAGATAACATGACTTCAGGAGAGCAGTTGTGGCTTAGAGGTAACGGCCACGACTTACGAGTTGTTAGTCGCAGGTTCGAACCCAGACAGGCGTTTTATTTTGTGTAAATTATTTCATCACCACTGCTTTCAAAACGTTAAAGAAAAACATCGTGAGGAAACCGGCATGTCCTAGAACCAAAAACTTGAAGACACGTGACTTCTACCAACCCGCACTTTGCCCGCGTAGTGGACTACAACCCACTCCTCTCACCGAGAGGACGTGGAAACATTATAAGCATATTACGATGAGCTGTTATTTCAGTTCATGCTAGGGATCGACACTATTTACAGCTCAGTTCACCTCAGGTTTTAGTGTGAGCCTGTTCCTAGACCGACAGATCAAGATAAAATTTCTAATCCCATCAAAAACCAATACCCAGGCCTCCAATTCAGTTTCCTGCTCATTGACATGTCTATATAAAACATCCGATACGAAAAGTGAGCAATAACTAAAAAAGTAGCAGCAACACCAGGGCTCCTGCAAAAGCTTTTACCGAAGAAGTCGTAGTAAAATATTATGATGCACATAAAGAGTGTACAATAAGTTACAGCACTCGCTCGATTATCTCTTATTTGTTTGTGTTTTATAGCGGTACTGCTCTCCGTTTTATAGCTTTTCGATATTATTTCGCGTATTTTTTTTCCAATGGGCTACCGCGACGCTGTTAGTCTATATGGACAGACTATCGTGGATAAGACGCCGAACGATGACAGAGGGGCTCGTGGCTAAATAATAACAGCCGCATGGGTCGATTGTAGGTTACGCTACGCTTAGTAATGTCGATCCGTGGATGACCGTGTCTTGGAAAGCATGTTAAACTGTTGGTCGCGGCTATCATTTGTAGATCTTTGACAGAAAGTCTAACTGCCAGTTTTACCAAGGCGTGTGCCTCGGAAAGTAAGAAAGAAAGAAAAATGGTTTATTCTGCACAAACAAAACGCACATTAAAACTGTTGGTCCCAGCTGTCATTTTTAAATCTTTGACAGTCGTTACGGGTAGTCAGAAGCTCGAAATCAGTAAACCAGTCTTACCAAGGGGTATCGTGTTACCCAGTAACTGGCTTGTGAAGGACAGAAAGGCAGTCGCTCCATGTAAAATACTGGTATTCGACTGCATCCAGTTTGACTGGAAGTCGACCCCAATATAGTCAGAAAAAGGGTAAACAGATGATGATCATGGATAAGACGCCAAACTAACCAATAAAATGGACAATCGAACGTCGTCTTTAAGTACCATGTGACCGTTATGGACGAAGATACTAGGTTACGTCTAAAATGGCGGCGTTTATAGCTGTAAACGGTGGTGTAATGTTTACTTTAACGCAATCGAGCAATTGTTTATGGTCTCAATTTTATGGTTTCATGTTATTGTATTGTTTATAGGCCAATATGCAGCTTAAACTACACTAGTTTGAAGATGGCAAAAAAACTTTAAGAACAGCATTGTTCTCCTCTCTCATTTCGGGACGAGCAATGCTAGCAGAGCTGTCTGCCCGGTCTGCGCTCAATGAGTTTGATTGACAACGTTATTACAAAATGGCGGACAGCCATTTGGTTTTTGAAAATCGATCATATTCATCCAAAATGAAAACGCCAAAAAGTCGTATCATCAAATTTCGAACGTCACAACGCACTGTCCTCTCCACAATACCACTTGGGCCTATCGGGCATTTGAAAAAAAAAAAATGTAAAATCACCCCTCGGCCATAGAGTGCCATAAACTAGTCTGGCTCGCGCGCCAATTAAATATGAATGTGCTGGCCCACTCTCATTACCACGTAAAATTTTTAGTTGAATCTACCCTCTTTTTGATATTGTGTTATACGATATTGGATAGGTCAGTTGTGTAAATTATTGAGTTGAGATATTGGCGGAGTAACGATGTAATTTGAGGAGAATGGGATTGAAGGAAAGAATTGGTCTTTTATGTCGTCTCTTGAATGAGGGTAGTTTGTTGTTTTGTGAAACTTCAAAGGATTTGTTTTTGCTTAAAATTTATTAAGTAAAAATTATAAAAAAATATATAATTACATAAGTGCAAAGGTATATTTTTTTAAACAGTCACAAAGCATAATTGACTTAAAAATAAACATTACAATATGGTATAATAATTAATTACTACTTTTTGCTTTTAATAACAGGCAAACACGAATTCTTTTGATTATCTTTATGGAGACAGTAGACACCTCTATAATAGATTTTTACTCAAAAACCCCACCCTCTACATAGCAAGTGTTCTTAATACCCATAGCCAACCAAACTACTTTTACTCCCACTTCAACAAAAAATCGCCCTTATTACATCAAAGAAAGTCCTATTTACAATTTCAAGAACCGCACAAGTAAAGTATGTCGAGATATACAGGGGGTGTGATAATTGCGAAGTGAGACAAAGTCGCTTCAAAGGTATTGTGGAGGTTGTATAGACTTTACAGGCCCTTAAACATTTGAGTTGATGTCAACCACACTTTGTCGTGCCGTAATTATGATGCGCCTCTCAATGGGACAGCCTGTATTCGTACAATGCGTCTTACAAAACGACAAATTAATGAGGACTTTTTTGCGACAGTTGTTTTAATTTTAAAGTATTGGTACCTACAATACTTGGTTTTTAGGGTCCCGTACCCAAAGGGTGCTAACGGGACCCTATTGCTAAGCCTCCGCTGTCGGCCATACGTCCGTCCGTCTGGCTGTCAGCAGGCTATATCTCATGAACCGTAATAGGTAGACAGTTACAGAAATTTTCATAGTGTGTATTTCTATTGCCGCGATAACAACAAATAATAAAAATAAAATAATGTTAGAAATAAAAGGAACTTGTGAACATACAAGAAACGTGTTTTATCAGAATTTTTTGCCATGTTGTACTGAACCCTACGTGTGCGAGTCTGGTGCGCACTTATTATTGTTAAATAATGTATGTATTTAGTACCTCATTACACTCCTTTTAGCTTTCGCGGTTTCCTTAATGAGTGATTGTTGTTGCGTTAATTACCTGTTTTTTGACCTTCGTCTTCATTGTAATCCTTTGAATGGGATATTCTTAACAGGACTCTGGTGACATTTTTCTGGGATACTTTTTTTTTATTTGAATAACTTCTTTACAAGGCATAAAATGGGTCTTTCATGGTTGATAAAGAATCATTATTGAGACATAATAAGTAACTGTCACCTAATTATAACTTCGTAGAAGAACATTGATAATCGAAAAACATTTAAAAACTCAAGCCATTTTAAAACGTATTTCTACTATACTTAGTAGAAATACGTTTTAAAATGGCTTGAGTTTTTAAATGTTAAAATAATGTAAATTAAGGTATACTTACCCTATAGGGAAAAAAATTGTTTGGGCAAAATTATTTTGACAGTTCTTCGGGAATCTATAAATTGAAGTCGCCTTTCGTGTTTTTTTGAGTGACCTCATTAAACTTCGAAACAGATTTTGATGCGGTTTTCCACCATCATTTAGAGGATTTATTCCAGTAGGTTTATGTGTATAGTACAATAAAATTAAACTTGGATAAATAATGAAGAAATCTTCATCCTTTGTGAAGTCGTAAAACCATGTGAAGCAGGAGAAGAACACTAGTAAATAATAAAGCTACCCTTCAGCCTTGTACATAGATGCAATATAGCTATGAACCTACCTAAATAACTCCACATCATTATATGCAAACTGTCATGTCGCAACTACACTACCTACCCTTTCAAATAAAGGGGTAAACACACCCAACTAATTACAAATCAATACAAAGTAACGCTAGATTGTATCGTTATAATCTGGTAAAGCTCGGCGACTGTCAAGATCTCAACAAAACCGAAGTCAGTGGTATAAAAGTGAATGATTAATGGCTTCTCACATTAGGTTGCGGGTACACCCTCGTGCGGGTGTGGGATGTGGAGGTGCGTGTCGAGCCTTTGAACCAGCGGAAAGTCAAGAGCGAGATGTTTTAGCGATATTTTACATTCCACAAGCAAATATACCAACCCATTCTGCAATCAATCTCCCTAGCATTTTCGTAACTATGTTGGGTTTATTTTCCAGTCTAATCGAATGCAACAGTATGGAGCGACTCAAAATCAAAATCAAAAGTCATTTATTCAAATTAGGCTGAGAATCAGCACTTTTCGAACGTCAAAATTACAAAAGACAGTCCCCCAAAAACGCCCGCCCTTCGCCACTTCCTAGTGCTATCGCTGGGAAGAAGAAGTGGCGGAACAAACTCCCCAGCAGCACAGCTGTCTGTTTAGTTAGAATATAGTTGCATGTATACAATACTAGGAACCTATGTTCAGTAATGAACATTACAAGAAGCTTAAATTATTTGCCATATTATGTCAGCTAGCCACGCCAATATACCAACAAATATAATAAAAACTATACGTACTCAAGCTAAAAAATAATTAATTAAAATAAAAATAAAAACTCACTACCTAAATAAAAGCCTCCAGGCATAAAGGGCGTGACAGCTTACATATTTATGCATTTGACTGCCTTTCTAACCTCCACAACCCGGTTACTGGGTAACACGATAGCCCTGCAAATATTACATAGATATGTTAAAACCATTTACATAGTTAACATTAGAATTGATCCTATACATCTACACTGGCTACCTAAACGGACACGATTCCTTTGATCTTTTCTTACTAAACGTGACAATTAAAAGTGTCGATCAGGAGGAAATATTTATATTTAATATACCTACAGGGTGGCAGGGACATCGACGCGCAAACTGTAACCATGGATTCAGCATTATGAGTTTAGACCCCATAGCGTCGAAATTTATCGTCGATTATTAAAAAAAAATATTGCTGTTCCATACATTTTGACCATGTAGGTATTGCACTTTTCTATGAAAAAGAAGATTTTTTTTTTTTGATAACCGTCGAAAAATTTCGACGCTACGGGGTCTAAACTCATGTGCTGAATCCATGGTTACAGTTTGCGCGTTGATGTCCCTGCCACCCTGTATAGCAGGGTAATGCCATAATATAATGAAACATGTTCGTTGCATGTTCGTAGGAGGTGGCGTGCCGTGGTTTCTACCCAAGGGAAGAAAGTGTGAGCTTAAGTATTTGTGAACTTATGTATGTGCAATTAATCTGTACTTTTCAATCTAAGAAAGAAACGTAGATTTGTAGTAGAAAAATAATAATAATACCAGCCTATTACTATCTCATTGCAGAGCAAAGACCTCATCTCATGCAGAGAAGGCACGAGCATTGGTCACCACGCTTGCTCAAGACGGGTTGGCGATATCTGACTTATATTAACTATAAATCCAGGTTTCCTTGCGATATTTTCCATTACCGATGTCAGTTATATCCAAGATAAACTCAGAAAATTAGTAGAGATAAACAAATTATTAATGTTGTTCAGATCGCTAGTTTAGCGGCCCACTTTCTTTAACACGTCAATCGATTTGAGAGTGTAAACAGTAGTCGCCCTTTGTGCCTACCTCCTTTCCTTTACAGCTTGAACTAAGCTGTACGAGATGTATCAGTTGCTAGCCCGCCGTTTGTTGCCAAGCTGTTTGTTTGTTCATGCTTGGATCGATGCCTCAGATTGGGCCAAGATTAATACAGGGCGCGTATGACAGTAAATAAATATTTTGTAAGAGCGTGAATATTATTAATTTAGTTTTGTACAGCGGGGTAATTGCATAACCCACTATCATAGTAGCAATAGGTTTCATTTTGACAATTCAACAACATTCATTGCGTTATTTACGTTGTTGAGCAGACACATTTTTCGAACATATGAAGCAATGGATAAGCAATATTCTTCAAAATGATTCAGATTGAGACTTGGTAATGATAAGTTTTAACAGCTTTTCTTTCCTTTGTCAATCAATCTGCCTAGCTTTTTCAGTCTAAGCGTATGTAGCTGAATACTTACTAGTATTTTACATGGAGCGACTGCCTATCTGACCTAGATGATCAACATAGATGATCTGCTTTTAATGGTACTAGATCAATATGTATGGACGTAGTATAGCATAACCAGCCTATAATGTTCCCACTGCTGGGACATAGGCCTCCTCTTGGCGTGAAGGAGTTGGCCGTAATCCACCACGCTGAGACAGTGCGGGTTGGTAGATGACACATGTCTTAGAATTTTTGGTCCTAGAACATGTCGGTTTCCTTACGATGTTTTCCTTCACCGTTTTGAGAGCAGTGGTGATGAAATAATTTACACAAAGTTAAGCGCTGTCTGGGTTCTAAGCTGGGTACTAAGTATAATGCCTACTAATGGGTTATGTTTTTTATTTGACAAAAGAATAGTTTTACTATAGTAATCCTAAAAATTGGTTGCCTTGTATTAGTTTAGTTGTATGTCCACTATGAATGTTATTTTCAAATAACATTAACGATAGGTATGGAACTCAAAGCACTGTGATAAAATTCATCCCCAGCCAGCAGTTTTTGAGATGAGCATTGAGCTCAAACTTGGACATACCTAAACACTGAATATTTTTACTTAGATTTTTATATGTTTTTACAGCTATGCGCTAATATAAAAACAAGAGATCAACAATACCTACATTATACAGCAGCTATTTAAAACAGATAATAAATATTAAAAATTAAATATGAATATAGATATTTTAATAGGTTCAGAAATACACGTTGCACGTGTACCTATACTTTGTCACACACTAGTGTCATAATGGATTTAAAAATAATCGGTTTGTTTAAATTATTTGTTTTCTACGTGACTTTGTGTTAATGTCTGTTCTTTCTTATATTTATGATATATTCAATATTGTATTGATATATATTCTTCGTCCTCGAGGTCATTTTAACTTTATATAAATCATATAATTTATATGTTTCTTATGTTTTTCTAGTTTATTACTGTAAAAATGAATTATGTCTGCTACTTTTAATTCCTTGGTGATTAATTGAAACTAATAAAGTGTAGTTTATTTGTGGTATTCGAAATATTTTTTGTAAAACTGTGTCGTTTATAATGCTGAAATGAAGTGTGGAATTGACATCGGTATGCGAGTATTTTGAGATTAAGACTCATCGTCTTATTATACGCAATAAGTATTTAAATAATGTGATCTAACTGTCTTTTAAATAATATTGATTGAGTTTACGTCGCTGAAAAAGTGCAAGTTCATTCAAAAAGACAGTCATTTATTATTTCCGGATATGGAGTGATTATTCCTACTAAAAAATAAATCCTACCTAGTATTCGTAATTGGAGAATAGCCTAATAGTTTATGTTTAACAGAATTATCAAAGAATAACTAAAACCTTTAAAGAACCTGTGTCACAATGACTTTTCCAATTACCTAATTGTGAGTATATTGATTTTTAAAACGTTCAAAACAATTGTTTATTAGTAAGTAAGTACTTTACTTTACTTTATCAACATTCTCTTTGTATTTTTGTGTATCTATAGAGAACTTTGTTGGTTGCACATTTGTATAAATATGTATGTATTATGTTCTATTTAGCTGTAATATACGTACCATAATTAACGCAAGACCTCATACCACCACCCCAATTAGAGTATTGAGTTAAAAGCATAATTAATATAATGACCAAAACTTTTTTTTAAAGCTCGCTGTTATTATTAAGAAATTTGTGTTTATCCTAGTCATACTCTAGGCATTTAAAATTGAGTGTTATGGCCTTGAAATAAGTTTTTTTTCTTTGGCTCAATCGGTAGTCGGTATGTTACAATACGGACATTTTAAAAAAATACCACTATTAAAAGTAAAAAAAAAAATCGATTCAGTAGTCAGTTATGAATAAACTACTTTCAAGACTTGCGTTTATTCTGTTACTCCTTGTATAATAATAATAAATCTTTATTTTCAGACCATAGATCCATAACTTAACATACGATGAAGAAACACATTAAATAAAATAAAAAAAAATAACAAGAAAAAATAACAAATAATACTAATCTAAATAAACCTACAAAATAAAACCTAAAAAATAAACCTACCTCACATAATATATCTGAATGACGGTCTGTGTGCCGCCATCCAGTGACCTATTCTTATAATGTATAATTGTTCCTTCTCCTGAATACATAAAAAAAAAATTAAAAAAAACAAATAAGGTACTTACTTTACAAAGTATAATGTACGATCATCTATCAGCACCATTTTCAAAATCTACCAACAATATAAATCTAAACAATAGATCTTCCTCCTAACAGCTCATCTCGTGAATGTCACCACGCGAGCCAGGTGACCGCTAGGTCAGGAGCTAGGCAGTAAATCCGAGAACATAATCATTGACAGCAGATAATATCATAAGTCATAAATATACGCGCTAATTGAGTGTCAAGGATTATAAATATGACGATAAAATATATTTCAAATTGTGTTTTAACGTTATTGTGCATTTCAGGAGTAAGATCAATCAGCCTAGCCTTTTCCAACTATACTGGTTTCGGCTTCCAGTCTAACCGGATGTAGCTAAGTACCAGTATTTTACATGGAGCAACTGCCTATCTGATCTCCACAACCCAGTTACTGGGTAATACGATACCCCTTGGTAAGACTGGTTGTCAGACTTTTGGGTTTCTAACCACCAGTAACGAATGACAGCCTGGACCAACGACTTAACGTGCTTTCAGAGGCATGGAGGGGTCTTGATATGTTATGGATCCACGAATCGACCGCGGCAAGCGTACCTTAAATCTTCGATGGGCTCGTGCGAATTTTGCGTGCAATTTCAGAAGTAAGAACAGAGGGCAAATGGTCATAAGTAATTTAGCTCGTTCAAAATCTGGTATTTTTTAACCCACTTCTAAAAGGATACGGGTCGCAAAATAAATAAATGTAAGTACTGGTAAGTTGGTAAATTTTTATTAAATCGAAAGTATTTTGAAAAAGAGAATTGGCCATTTGTTATAATGTTTGTTTATAGATCTACTGACTGGCTTTTCACTGGGCTTGCATGTGCGTGAAGTGGTACTCGAGAGTGTAACAAAATACGCTTCACATTTTCTGAAAATGTGAATGAGCACGCACGGATGGATAGTCACGATCGAGGACGCCATTTTTTATAATGTGTACAAAATAAAATAAATAAATCATAATATCAGCTAGCTTCTTCTAGAGTTCCTAGTGTGCTTGAAATTTTGTGCCCATTCTTCTCCATAGAGATCTACGTTTTGGAATGTACAATTAATTTCAACTTTATGACTTTGATCGACTCTTTGACTAAACAAAAGTGCCTGTAAATGATTTATTTAAAATAAATGCTTTGCGTTTGAGTTTGCTCTTTGCCTACAAAAAATTACAAAAACCTAATTTCATCTCTGGAAAATTTTAAAATGTAACTTATTTAAAAAGTTTCAATATTTTATGCAAATATTGAAATACCGATCAAGGTCACTAAAAAAACATAACTGTATCAAATATCGAATTGTAACCCGATACTAATAATAGGTTTACAATAACACATAGCTTAGCACATTTACATATTTTATACTAAAATATTGATATAAGCTTTGATTGTTAACCCGCTCCGTGGTCACGACGGTCGTTGCGACCCGGTGTTACAATTACAATAAATTAATCCGGGACGTTTTGTTAACAGCCGTTTTAGTACCGATCGTAGGGTCATTCCTGTACCGGTGACAAGAGGACCGCACATCTAACACTGGATTTATGCTCGCTTTTGTAGAAATACAGACGTTTTGTTTTTATGAATGGGTAGGGTAGGGATCCTTTTATGAAAGTACGTAAAAAATAATTTTCTATTATCTGAATATGACTCACTTTAATAAATACACATCTTTGAACATTGTAACGGAGCGAGTGTTAATTATAATAATTAGACGTCCAATAATATTTTGATTTATGATTTTAATAACTTTGTCATATTTATTTATGCATGCAATGCATTCATAATTCCGGTTTATCATAGGTATACGTCATGCAATATTTTAAGATTTTATGTGACAGTTTATACAGTTTTAAAGTAAAAATAAACATAAAAACAGCGTATTTTTATCCCCATCTCATTATCTATTTTAATTCCCACGCGGAACCACAAAGTTTCACATATATTTGGCCTCACAACGTCACAGTCGTAATCAATTGTCCTTGCGACGACTGCATAAATTTCGCGGTACTAAGCGCGCCTCTAATTAACCCTAAACAGACGCTGTGCCTCGACCGAGGACGTAAATCACGAGGCAACACAGAATGCATCGTTGTCTTTAATTGAGCTCTGAACTTTATTTACGCACTTTTGTTTGTTTGTGCGGTTTTCCTCAAGTTTATTGACTTTATAGAAAAATGTGCTCAGAGAAAATTTTATATATGAATTGACACGGGATATTAATATAGAAATTGTAAATTCAGTATGTTATGACTAAATATTATTACATGGCAGCGCATAAATCATTTATAAGCTGTTATTAATTTACATGACTGCTGCATATGGAATATTAATTTATTGAAATATATTAATGTTTCATTTGTCGTTTTGTGTGTTTTGTCTGATGACAAATCTTGTAAATATCATAGAGCGATAAGTTACTCGTTTCATCAAATACCAATAAGCTTTTTCGTTAACAAAATGTAAATGGAATGTCTCTCGGTTTAAATATATTAGCGTTTTATAAAGAAAAAACACAACAATTGTTCCAATAAACCACTCGTCTTAAAATAACCCGCTAACAAGGAGCGAGATAATGAAAGGCGAACGCTAGTAAATTTCCTTATTTCACTGGGAAAAAATTCAAACGCAAAAGTTCACAAGGATTTGTTTTGAGCGGGCAAATTTGTGGCTTAAAAACGTCCGCAGTACTTTATTGTTATAATAAAATTTCGCGAAATTATTTGGCACTTGTTCCGGACCTGATTTACGCGTGCCTCGCCGCGGCGCCTCGTTATACAGCGCATTTTAAGGGTTATTTAGCTGCAGCAACATAATGCAAACAGGTGCTGTTGTTTTTATTTTGTAATTGTTGTTTCTTACATGTGTTTGTGGTAATTCGACATAGTAATTACTGTACTTTCTTTTTACAGGGTGTTTTGGAGTAGTCATTAAGTTTTTGATAATTTTATCGACGTTGACCTGTATTCTACCGCATCGTGAAAGGTTACACTCTTCAACGAAAGGTTAAGTACACCTTTCATTATTTCTAGTTATATTGTTTTATCTATTTTGTCACTCATTATTTCCTTGTTTTTTGTCACGCCTGATATTTCTGGTAACATTTGACGCGATACACGTTGACATTGCTCGGCTTATGTCACTTTTTGATTAGGTCATTCCTGCTAAACAACGTGTTCGATTTGACAGTTCTTAAGTGCAACGAAACCAAACTGTTACCATATGGACAAAAAAGTAAAAAATGTAAAGAAACAGCTTTGTCAAAGTCATGGTTTGTTTGCGTCGGAACGGAAAGGGTTAAGTGTCGAAAGTAACCTGAAAACTAATTCTGTTCAAGTTTTTGGCAAGTCACTCATTCGGCACAATTGCTTTTGAGATGTATATTCTTTACTATTTACTGTTTTAACGTGGAACTAAGAGCTTCGAAACTTCGGAGCTGACAAGAAAAATCTAAAATGTCTGATTGTTTATTTTTGCAAATCACTTTAATTGTGAAATTATTTGACATAACAATATGTACAGTAACTTGGAGTCGCTTAAAATAAACGCGTTCTTCCAGAAACTGGACAATAAGTAGTAGATGGGTAAGTAATGTGGCCATTACTTACTTACCGGTCTACTATTAAGTTTTGAGAGGTTAGTTTCAAAAAAGAAAAGTTCAATTTTAGTTCATTCACATTATAAATAGGTAGGTAAAACAGTTGCTTTTTTTAATGAAGGTGGATTCCCATTGATCCCATGATGATCCCATTGAGCCATTGATAATTTTACCTGACGGTGATAAAATTTACTTTACACAATTGCATCTTCAATGACCACTTGACGCAATTGCATCTTCAATGTCAACTTTAAACAATTGCATGTTAAATGTCCACTTTACTCAATAGCCCTTGAAATTTTACACACAAAAATAGTATAACAAATAAAAAAAGCACATAGCTAGTTTTTACACCTCCAAACGACGTATTATCGAAGTAACTTTCAAACTTAACCTATTAACTATGTTTTTAGAAGGCCTTCTCGACTGACTATGATTTTGCAAATCATTGAGCCTAATTAAATGGCTTATTGCATTCTGTTAACCGACTGTGAATAGTTAAGTAATGGTTTAAAATGGCTTTGAAGTAACAAAGGTACAGATAGGCAATTAGGATTTGTATAGAGTTGCAGTTTTTGTATTTTGATTTTTTTATTGTAGTTAATTGTAGATTCTGTAAACCGTGTCTTATTTTTTATTAAATGCAACTAATAGGTAGGTTAGGTACTTTGTTTACTAAAAACATGTGGCATGTATGAGTATGTGTCACCACTGCTCTCAAAATGGTGAAGGGAAAATCGTGAGGAAACCGGCATATCCTTGAAACAAAAATTCGAAAAGATATGGCGTCTACCAACCCGCACTGGGCCCGCGCGTGGTGGATTACAGGCATTACAGCCCACTCCCTCTCACAGAGAGGAGGCCTGTGTCCCAGCAGTGGCAGCATTACCTCTGTACCTATTTTTTCTGTTCTGTTTTTTCTTTTCTGTTTATATTATATGTATGTACATAAATGGTTAAATAAATGAATAAACATTAATATGCTGATTATGATGAGTATTTGTGACCAAGTATCAGTTGTGCATCCAAACATGATAAAAGAATGAAAATCGTGGGTTTTTATCACTAAGACATAGCTCTTCTCACCCTCATCCATGGGAACTCCCTTTTTTTTGTTTTTTCAGGATGGGAAATCATCAAATGACCCCTCTCGCTCTGGGTGGAGCGGAGGGAGTGTCAGACTCTTACTGACTAAAACCCACCTGTGTTCCTTCATGAGCCCTTTATGTTCCAGGGCAGCGGTAACCCTTTCGGACGATCCCGCTACCCTGGCAGGCTTCGGCCCTATCGGGCCCCGTCACTTCTGCTGATATCTCTTTGAGGCGCGCTTGGAACACATACGCGCCCTCCGGCACGGGCCTGGTCCTGATCGGACGGTGAGTTACCCATTACTCTCCGCCCGCAGGCCCGCGCCTACGGTGGCCGGGAGTCGTCACGCGGCTCCCGACGCTCGGAGCGTCTCCCGCGGCGGCTGAGGCGTGAGGTGCGTTCCCTCGTCCACCCCGCCACCTCCTTCGCTAGCATGACTGCTTCGCAGAAGGAGGTGACTGCCTCCCACATGGGAATTCCCTTACGAAACAAATTGATTAAAAGCTTATACTTACTTTATTGAACATAATTCCCGCCAGTCTTTATCTCTATGAACACAAATTACAATCCAAAACCAATATCGTAAAGGCTAAACCATTTATTTCCTTTTAACATTACGAGTTATAGTTAACAATTTCCATCAATTTCTCGTAACCATAGATATTATACCTACTTGTAATAAACACGAAAGCTACTACTACTAATAATGCGTGGGAAAACCTTAATTCTTCGATAAGAAAAACGGAACAATATTTTAAGATTATCATTAAGAAAATCGAGTGCTTTAATCGGTAAAATTACATGACTCGCTATAGTCGTTGTGAATGATGAACGGGCGGAATGTCAGTTCTATCTCATTGACATAAAGTTTAAATTATATTGACAAAAGGCGCGCGCTCGTGTAATGCCAGAACTAGTGATGGGTCTAGAGTATATTCTCTCACTGAGCATGTTCGCCGATCGTGAATATTCTGCAATATTCTTTTTAACGAAGGATATTCTCGGAACATGGAGAATTTTTTTTTTTTTTGAATTTTATATTATAATTAGAAGATAATTGTTAATTATACTATAATTAATATTAATCTCACCTTATGAAATTTAAGAGAATTTATGAGAATTTCCTTGGAAATATTTTCGCTGAGGAGAATTTACTGAGAGTTGTAAGTTGTGGAGTAGATTATTTTGACGTTAACTTCGTAAAACGTTCAAATGCACTCAAAACGATTAGTGTAAAAATAGATCGATACACATCATCGATAGACATCCATTTTTTTCATTCTCAAAAAGAATATTTTAATAATATTGAATAGTTCTCGCTTGGAGAATATTCTCAGGAATTTACCATCTCTAGCCACAACTATACCTAATAGTTGTAAGTCATTTACATAATCTTTATCCAAGTTAATGTTTTCTCGAAGTAATTAAATAAATTGAAGAGTACCAATAAACGTAGATATCAGGTAGCTATAAGCAATAAAAAATACTAAAGAAACCACTTAATTTTACAACTGTGACAATGTATGGCAGTATGGGTGGGCCGATTGTCTATTTTGAGAGGGAAGACACACGAAACCAAGATGCTAACATAAATAACAAGTTTTTGGACAATTAATATCGGATGCTCCCTTGATATATCGTTAGATAGCTTTTATATTTAGATTTAGTGCACTTTGAACGCGGTTTAGATTGCGTCAAACTTTCTTTACCAGCTGTTTTCCTGGTACTTTTGCAGACGCCCAAAAGACCAATTCTCGTAATTTAAAATGTTCTAAATCTGGTCGTAGTCTCATTTTGGCGACAAATGTGAAAAACTTGTCAAAATGTAGGAAAATTTAGAAGTATTTTTGACAGATTGAGCCTGAGATCAGACTGTGAACGTAGAATCGCCCCTCAGTTTTATTGAAGAAATTGATGTTGTGGTTACATCAAGCCTAGAATTAGCTCCAAAACATAATATAAAAAAACCATCACGCCTGTAATCCCCAGAGGGGTATCCAAAGGTGTACCTTTAGGAATATTTGTATGACCTACATGTATTTGTTCCAAGTCTGGGTGTTTTTCTATCTATAATATGTATGTATTTACAAAAAAAAAAAAATGTATATAAGTAGTTTATCAGCCATCTTCTTACCATAACACAAGCATTAGGTTGCTTAGCTTGGGACTAGATGGCGCTGTGTGAAATGTCCAGGGATATTATTATATATATATTATTATTATTAACACCCACATTTCACCAGTTATGTTTAAGTTCCATGTAATATGCGGCGAGTCTATTGCCATCAACTGGGCACAGATCTAGATTCCGGACTGCTACTGAGAAATTTCTGATGGAAAAACCCTAAAACTCTTGCCTGGCTGGAAATCGAACCTTACATGAACCTACATACATAATCAGCCTATAATGTTCTCAGTACTGGGGCACAGGCCTCCTATCAGTGCTAGGGAGTGGGCTGTAATCTACCACGCGGGCCCAGTGCGGGTTGGCAGACGTCACAGTCATGTCTTCGAATTGTAGCTGTCTGGGTTCGAATCTACGACCTTCAACTGGTAAATCGTGGCCGTTAGCACTAGCCCACCGTTGCTCTACATAAATCTAAATTAGATTCAAATGGAAACTTACGGAAAATATAAAATTAATTGCCTTGACACTTAAATAACAGATTACATTAAAATAATTATGTAAACGCATTAAAAAGTAAAAGCAGACATAAAATTAATATTTTCACATAGATATTCTGATGCAATTAATTTCCTTCACAAACAAAATAAAAACTAACAGAATGGGTCTAAATCTGTCATTCGGTGATCTCTTTTCCGTTGACATAAGATTGGTTTTCGCTTGTCATAAATCCTTAACCGCCCAAGAAGAAAACGCTGGACGTTTTCCGTGACAGAATAAGGCAAATTGTTATTATATTATTGATAGGCTTCCGTCCACTAGAGTCAACTAGAAATTTATTATAAAACAGGAAATGCTCATAATTTGACGTCGTGTGCATGAAAAATTATATCTTTTGTCACTTAACAAATACGTTGTATTAATGATATGAAAAATTCGTGTCAAAACTAATTTTTAATTCAGATCCATATTTTTGGGTGTTACAAAGGGTTTGGGTGTAGGCAAAATGCTGTTAATGTGATTGAGAATTACATATGTCGTATGATTTAGTAAAAACTGCTAAACCTGCATTTTCTTTTTTGGGAAGATTTTTGAATCTAAAACAAAATATGAGATGCAAACATTGCGTCTGACAGAAACAAAATTTCATGATAAGTTTATATTTTTTGTGAGCATACCTTGTGTCCCACCACTGGGCAAAGGCCTCCCCTTTTTCGTTCCAATTCTCTCCATTTTTTACGATCTTTGGCCATGGTAAGATGTACCATAAAAAAAAAAACAATGACAGATCTGATGACATTCTGTGATGACTTTGAATAGTGCTTGCAATCTCTCTTAGAGTAAATTATATTAATATTATATAGATGACATATATTTTATCCAGTAAAAGTAGTAAGCAGTTGCTCCATGTAAAATACTGGCATTTAGGTGCATCCGGTTAGACTGGAAGCCGACCCCAACATAGTTAGGAAAAGGCAGGCAGATGGTGATGATAATCCTACTAATATTATAAACGCGAAAGTTAGTATGGATGGATGGATGTTTGTTACTCTTTCACGCAAAAAATACTAAACGGATTTGGATGAAAATTTACACACAAATAGTTTATAACCAGGATTAACACATAGGATACTTCTTATCCCGATATTCCCACGGGATCGACACTTATGCGGGTGAAACCGCGGGGCGCTGCTAGTGGTGATGAAAATGATGACATATATTTAGTAGGTATAATCCGATGAAGACACGGTTTCCCAACAAACGGTAGTTATGAAATCTTTAACATCTAATACACAAACATTACGAAACATTTCACTATTTGTCATAAGAACACAGATGAAAATACATAATGTCATTCACACAACATTATTGGTATGTGAAGTGATAAATCCAATAAATACAAGTTATTTCCGTTTAAACTGTTATTGCTTGCAATATTAGATTTTAAATATATGGGTTTATTCATGTGATATTTATAATAGCTTCATAACGACTAATGCAAACGATAATTTTGTCGAAAGTCCGACATTTACCCAGTTCCAGCTTGATATATTGGTAAAGTAATATCAAAATTACATCGCGCGTTCCGCTTCATTACTGTTTCGTGAATACATTTTGATTGTCATTTCTATGAAAGTTATTGTAATATTTTTGTATGTAAAAGTTAAACTATGAAGATGTCAAAGTTCATTGTGTGAATCTACAAGTTCTCAGTAACACAAGTCGATTGTAGTTTTCAAACAGAATCAGGTAAAGTAATTTAATTGCAAGTTATATAAACAGCTCAGCTGCTCATAAATGGCTAGCTGTGACCCGCGGTTTAACCCGCATAAGTCTCGATCCCACTGGAATATAGGCTTAAAAGTATCCTTTTTTCTAATTCAGGTCATGGTCTACCCATGTGCAAAATGTCATCTAAATCCATTCAGCCGGTTTAGCGCGAAAGCGTAAAAAACAAACGTACAAAAAACAATTTTTTATCTGTTTATAATATTAAAAATAGTTTACACGATATTTTGATTCACTTATAAGTCAGCTGGTTGATCAACACAAACATAATAATTATATTATGAAAGACCAATCCTGGAAACTACTGAAAAACTGCTTATTATTTTAGCAGAGCCACTCATGACAACCAAGAAACTGACAGGTCCAAGATAACAAAACAACACATTACCGCAGTTGAAGTATTGTGTGTCCAATTAGTAAGAGAACGGACCAAAAGCGGGCGTTGTCTAAAAATATATAAAAACACTCTGTTACCATTTGTCACGGAACGCCTTATATTTATCAAGATACCGTTCCGCATCCGACGTACAGGGTGATCAGTACTGGTAATCGTAGATTTGGTACAGAAATACCAGAAGATGATAAACTTTATGATGTAAAAGCGAATGGGGAAGCTAGTGAAGGTGATAAAGATCTGAAAAGCGATGATTAGAAAGTGAAAGAGGGTGATTCGGAAATATGACTCACCAATTCTGTTTCAGAAGTACCCGATGATGTTGAAAAGGTGATATGAGAACTAATTCACAGGCTTTTGATAGTAATACTAATATAAGAAGTCGAAACGACGATGGAGATTTGGTCATTAGCATAAATGTGACAGAAATACTAGTAGGTGCTAGAGTATATGTCAAAAGTGATATTTGAGCTGAAGGAAAACCTACTGAAGATAAATAGTTACGTAACTTGAACTAGGGCGCTATAAAATGTCTGATGAAGATTAATTCAAGAATGGAAAAGACGTTCAATTTCTTAATATTACAGACTAATCTATTCCTTGAAACACGAGAATAAAGGATCACACACAAGACTGAAATTTTTTTGTTCCCTGTATTGCTTGACATGACATGAAATTCGCTTCCTTATCTGAGTCAGATTCCAAATCATCACAAAAATTAAGAAGAATGTTCTCCATAAAAAAACCCCATGCCTCCCTCCCTGTATCAACCAGAACAGCCATAGGAATAAACACGGTTAACATTCCTATAAACAAGATTGTTGCAGCTCTGCGCTGATTGATGGATGCGCCCGCGTAGTCGCTATTAGTGACGGTTTATGGGAAAAATAGTTTGAAAAAAGAACGTAAAAAAGTAAATTCCGTTTTAGGAACATTGTGTTTTTAATTAGGTGATGTCGTTGAGATTTATTGATTTATTGTTTTTTTTTCTTTAATTTTTATGAATGACGATTTTTGCTTGATAATATCTATAGGATTTGTTCTGAATTTAGGAGTAGTAGAGTTACGATCGAGCGAAATTGCTAGTCTGATAAAGATGAAGCGATGACTGAGTTTAGAGATGATGAAGTATGACAAGTACTTTCATGAAACTAAAATATACTAAAAGAACAAAACTGACATGACATCTACCAAAAACTAAAACCCAAACAGAAAGCATATTTTTATCAGGAAAACAGCGGAACTATTTAAAACGACATTATCTAATATCTTTATTTCAATGGCGCGCATCGTGCATCCAATATATCAACGTGTGAATCCCACAAATGTACCGCGGAAGCGACGCACGCGCGGCTTATGATATTTTGTATTTTGGGAGCTCGTAATGTTGGGAATAAAGTAGTTTTTTTTTTTCTTTTTTTGTGTTAGTGCATCTCTTGGAGCATGTTTATGTTGAATATCTACTACAAGTTTTTTCAAATGATAAGGAGCAATATCATTTATGTTTTTCTGTTTGTATGAAAATGATACCGGGCTTAATATAAGGCTTAAATCGTCAACCCGTCTTGAGAAGAATGAAGATGCCTTTTTCCTGCAGTGAGACACTAATGGGCTGGTATTATATTTATATATATATTACTTTTCATCATCTGTAGTACTGTAATTGGAATTAAGCTGCATCCGGTTAGACTGGAAGCCGACCTCAAAATAGTTGGGAAGAGGCTAGGCATATGATGATGATCCGTAGTGCTGTAATTGTGTCGTGTAGTAGAATTTACATACCTTCTTTACAACTAGATTAATAATGTGAACCGGTTTGTGTCTTTAGAAAGCCATGCTAATGCACTATGAGGCCCAAATTCTGAAACCATGTCATTTTCATCAGCATCAGTCTACTGATTCTCTAATCGTACGCCATTCATCTCTATTCTCGGCGACTTTAGTCGCAGGTCGACTACTATGGGTAGTAGTCACCTTGCGACCATGAAACCTTGTGCAAACATAAAACACGACTCTTAAACTAAAAGATTCCATACTCCACTTAAATCCAGTTTCAAATCGAGATTCATAAATGAACAATATTCTAGAATCCTCACAATTCAGTTCACTTTCTCATTAGTCTCAAAACCAAACACAATAAGCTATCCAAACTTCTACTGCAATTAGCGGTTGCAGTGTTGCGTCAGAGACAATCGTAGCAACAGTCGGGCCACAAATAGTTGCGAGTGGGTGATGCTCACCACGCTCGACCGGGAGTGGTGACACGGTAAATATTAATATGTTATAATTATGCATTAATTTTGCAGCATATGAGCTGTGAAATGTGGGTTTTTGAAGCGGGAAGTTGGTGACCGAGACATTGGATCAGTTTAATGAGCTAATGATCATAAATTGTCATAAATTTTGTGTGAAAATGTGGAAAAGAAAAGTGACTTTGTGAACGTCATTTCGACATAGATATTTTTCTGTGGGCTTGTAAGCTGTAAATTTTCATTCATAGCCTGAAAATGTGTTTTTGGGGGAAATCAAATTGTGTGATAGTAGTAGAGGTGAAGTGAGTATGAAGTGAGCTGTCAATCCCTAGATTCCTTAGCGCCAGGTAGGATAACAGCCGATCTATTCTGAAAAAATCTCACCCTGTAAAATAAGGTGAACTGTCAATAACATCAATTTCTAGCATCAGGTGGGATGACACTGACAGCTCCCTCCATGCTCACTTCACCTAAGTTTTCATGGGTGGTCAGTTGGTTACAGAATAACAATGCAGCTGTTTTGAAATTTATGCTGTTAAAGTCATTGAGGGAAATTAATTGGTTCTAATGTGTAAAATGACGTGTGACAGTGACTGCTATTCGTCGACATTTCGTAAAGTTGCAAGATACGCGGAAAACACTGCACTGTTTCATTTTCATATTGAAAATACAAATATTTTTTTACCATTCTCTTCTCAAATTATAACCTCTATATACTTTGTTAGTTATGCGGCCATGCATTTAAATATCAAAGAAACTTTCGAACTAATAACTCGTTGTAACAGCCACACAGTGCCAACAATACTTGCGGCATACACCTCGATTTAGGCGACATCGCCTGCATTCACAAAATACTAGAATCATAAGAAATGAAGCAACAAATTAGACGGTAGCATACTGGCCTAAATATCGAGTGTTTGTCGACGCGTCTTATTATTCTCTCATATATGTTTGACGTGTATTTTTCAACGCTCTTCAATATTTTTGAACGGCTATTTTTGTTGCCAGACCGCCTCCTTCGTTTATGCAAAGATTAGTGAGAATAGTGTTGGGATACAGATGCGGTATTGGTTTATTTTTTATCGGACTTCAATATCTTTTTTATTTTTTAAACCATGAGAAAAAAAAACAAGTGAATAGAATTTCTGTACCATACATACTTAATTTATTAGCATTAGAAAAACGTTACCAAAGAAAACAAATGGAAAGTGTCAAAGTGAGAAAGAAAAACACAGTGTAGGTAGGTGCGTAGATATGCACAAAAAGAGCTGGAAGTACATAAAATAGGAACAAAAATAATAACATAATACATGTATGCAATGATTAAATAAATCAAACACATTGTTAGGTAACTTATAACCATGTTAGGTTAAGGAAAATTGTGTCTAAAACCAAATCATAAGCTGTAAGTAATTTTATCACAATTTATCCGTTAATTTTTCCTTCACGATTGTTTTCCTATAATCTAAAACAATAAGTTTAAATCAATTATCCTCATTTTTACCCAAAAAACTTCCAGCTAGGCTTCTCCCAAGTACTGTCACTTCGACGAGGTCTGTGCTTCTCGCATTCAGCGGATTCTTGCGGCCTTCACCAGGATGACTTGGTAAAGGCCTCTCACAAGGTGGATAACAAAAAGTACATAAAATCTATAACAAATAAAATATCACACATTTTCTGCCTACGCGACCATCTAATCCTAATATCACTATCTACATTTTCACACGTCAGTCACAGCGTCGTTTTGTGGGCTATTCTACAGCTCTTTATTGTCGCTAGCCCATTGTTTATTTAAACAATAACTGGACACTTTATGGCGCCGACGGTTTTTACGATTATAAACTATGCCTACATGTCATCTAGTTTTTTCTTCCTAAATATTTTATTTTTATCGTCCCAAAAGCAAGTGAAACGTGACCACATGATATAATAAATTCACTGTTTTGTCATGTAAATCGTAAATAACGCTGAAATTATGGCTGTGTTTAGTAATAATAAAGAAAAAGTTTTTCTCGAGAATGCGGTATTTGATTTACTGTTGAGTTCCCCTCGTATTTTTGTTAATGTGTGGTTTATTATTAGGACATTGTTAATGGCAATTAATGGTGCATCTCAAGGTGATAAAAAAAGTCGAATGTGTTTAAAAAATTAGGTCTACGATCTTCTGAGAGTGTAAATATTGATGGGGCATTCGATAAAGATTTCTATTTTAGAAAAAAAAAATATAATGACAAACAAAAGTTTTAGCCTATTTACTAAATTTTAGTCTCGTAAATTAATAGAAGGAATTCTAATATCAGACATGCAACTATTTGTAAGATTATTAGCGACTAGCGAAAGAGAATTACAAAGAGAATAACAAAAGCCATTTCTTCTATTTAACCCCGTTGTTTTGACGTGGCGCTCTATTCTGGTATTCGAGGAATCACTAACAAATCAGCACCTGTCACTTTTCTTAACGTATCCACGAATATCCGAGCCATTGTTTTAAAAGTAGAAAACAATTCAATCTTCACTTTTAAAAATCTTGTTATTTTTGTTCGTTTTTAAATGGCTTCGCGTATTTTGTTTTAGAATAACTCACGTGTTGGGGACATAGATTATGAACTTTAAGAAGAGTCAAATAAGATTCCAATTCGATGTTTTTCTTGTTGGGTTGTCAGATGTTTTGTTTTTAAAATCGTGTTGGAAACATTGTTGTCGTCTCTACAATAGGCTTGCACGCGTTGACAGTTGATAATCGAAGACAGACTTAACGAAGACAATGGAATTTTCAGTATTGTTTCAACTGAGTGACAAATTGCCGTCACGTGAATTTTTTTCTTCATTTTTCTTGGCACATTGTTACTTTATGAATAATAAAAATAAACAGACCTTTCTTTTTTCTTTTCTTTTATTCGTTATTTACGGCCGGTGTTAATGTTAATATGATATATGGGATTATTACTTTAGAATAATTTGTACGCCTCCGTGGACTAAAGTGACTTGTAATTTTATTATTTACTGCTTTTGTCTTGTGTGCGAGCTTAACCGTTGTTTTCTCATTTTTAAGTTGAAAGTTTTACTTACAGTAATATTTTATCTTGTAATCACAATATTTTTGGCAGATCATTTTTTGGGAAATATTTTACAAAGATGACAAAAGAACGATGTTCATGAACTTCGACATCTTTTTGACTCATTTTATCTCAAGGGAGACTTAATCCCAAACTGTATTAACATTGTATAAGTCATGATTAATTAAAGCTGGATCTCTTATTTTATATTGGTCCATTCTTTTTCTAAACATAGGTACTTTGTAATAATCGTATTATGCACATCTTTGCACGATGTGAGTCTTCTTCTTCAATCTCTTAGTCCAGGTCTATCCAGGGTCGGGTCTTCTTGTATAGGGGCGCCAGGACGATCTGTCCTGGGTTGTCACAGGAGTTCGGTTCTGCGCTTTCATCTCCCTCTTGATACTGGACCACCATGTAGAGGGGGTTTTTCTCTTCCCAGGGAAGAAACTGTCATCTCTTCTCATTACCTGACCGCACCGTATAGGCTTGCTTTCTTTTAGTATGTCTGATGTGATAGAATACAGAAAAACAAACGAAGTTTTCATCAGTTTTCTTAGTTTCTTTGGATTTCCCGTCAATACAGACGTGCAGATTTGCGATTTGAGTATGCACTGGGGACCTAAAAAGGCCACTTTAAGCAATACCTCTAAAGGCATTTCCTGAATTCCCAGCAGATCATTAGCAATTCCCCTAATTTTCGTAAAATTTCATTTCATATTTGGTGTAAACATTGCCGCATGAAAAAAATAAAAACCTTAATTTTATCGGTAAATCTTTCAATACAGTTTTTATTAATCAAATTGGATTTTTATTTTTTATTTCTACAGTTTAAATGTTATTTCATTGTGATATGAATTGCACACAGACCATATTATGAATTGTCAGTTTGTGACCATTTTACGATTTTTAATATGATTCTTATTGTTATCCCATCATGATTCTGCCAAAGTGGCCTTTTTAGGCCCCCTGATCTTTCTAACACCAACGATTCCGTTGTATCGAAACAAAAACGTAAAATATCTATCCACTTTGTCATTCCATGAAATATCTGATGCTTAGCACATTGTTTTCCTATTCGGACAATGACTTATTCGCCGCTTACGAGAATCGTCTATCGTTTTAGTTTGTTAATCTTGGAGATTACTGCGTCAAGGCGGATGTCACATAAAGTACACTTTGACACATCTCGAAATACGTGCCGCGTATGTTTACACTAGGACATCACTAGTCGAGAAAAATTACAACACCTTCTCAAGCAATATTGGACTTTAGATGGTAAGGTTACGGTTGGAATTCAGTTGGGTAAGCTTTTGTTTATCTTTGCACCAACTGATTGGATTGTCATAATGTTCGAATTTTAAAATGAGTAATAGTTTTTGTTTATTTTGAGCTAAAATAAAGTTTTTTGTCGTTGCTAAGGTGGCTCATGGTACATCGGTGACGTAATTGATTAAGGCATAATTATTATTAAATTATACCTATCAATCCCAACTTGAATTTTCTTTAATAATTAAGTACCGTTTTTACTTCAAATGACACTCTGCTGGTGTAACGTGCCAACTAAAAATATTGATCATACAGTTATTATAATAATTACTTGTCTCGCATAAAATAAAATAAATTACTTGTATTTATTAAAACCCTTTGATCTTTTAAATTACGGCGAGAAAAATTAATAAGGAAACTGAATAGAAAAAAATACTAGGTATAATTCAATGTCAATCGTTAGGCGTTATAAAAAAATATTTTAAATTACAAGCAAAATAAAAAAAACCATCCACCGAGCAAGCCCAGTGCGAGTTGGTAGATGCCATATGTCTTTGAATTTTTTGGTTCCAGGACATGCCGGTTTCGTCACGATGTTTTTCATCGCCGTTTTGAGAGCAGTGGTGACGAAATAATTTACACAAAGTAAAGTGCCTAAAGGGTTCGAACTTCGAATTCGAACCTACGACTGTACGACCACTCGTAAGTTTACCACTGGGTCACAACTGCTATCTATATATTTTGAGTATTCACTCTAATTCACAAATTATGTGAATTAGAGATTAAATTTAAAATTTTTGATACTAAAATTTATTTAGCAAAAAAAAACAATTCTTTTAATTGAAAAAATAGTTGAAAACCCGGATGACAATACAAAACATTTTAGAATTAGAATATAGGGCAGGCGTACACAGGAAAATTTGACGTCATAGAGAAATAAAATGTAATAGAAGAGTGAAGCGGGCAATCAATCGTTGTGCAGGAGCAATTAATAAATGGCTCACAGCCATACATTTTAGCGCTCCGTTGACGTCAAACAAATGTTCTAGGATTTTTTTTGTAACAAGTCTTTAGCTTCATAATTCTTGTCTAATGTGACATACTGATTTGTGTTAAGGCGAGGTTTTAGCTTATAATGAAAAATTTAGTTTAGTTTTTGTAACTAAAAGGTGGATTAATATAAGCAATTGAAGTAATAGATTGTATTTGTGGAGTTATTAAATATGAGTAGGTACGCTTAAGTGTCCACATACCTACGTATTTAATCAATTATAGGAATAAAAAAAATTATGTAGCAATAAAACAAATTGTTACGGAAACGTGCCTGTTTTAAAAAATTATGAAAAAAAGAAAAATTACAAAACTATTATTTGCTTGTAACTTTTTGTAAAAAATATAATACTTTTTTTAAAACAAACGCTTAAGTTGCACTCAGAATATTAATAACTGTTTAGCATATTTTTCGAATAAAATCTTTGGAATCCATTCCACAAGAATAACATTCATCTTAACACACAATGTTTTGAATATCGTCACATTTATTATTGTAATATATTTTTAAACAGTTTCTATTATAGTTTTACAATAATAACAGTATATTATTAAATTATTTTAAATATTTGTTTAGTTCACTAAATAGTATTTAATTGGTAATTTGTCTGCTAAGTATAAACTTTAACAACAATAAAATCGTTTTAAATAATTTACGAGAACGATATTGAATTAAATGTGAAAATGTGTAATTAATTGTGTTTATAAAATCGTAAAAAAATACAGCGAGACTATTACTAAGGCTCGGCTGTCCGTTCGTCCGCCCGTCTATCACAGGGCTGAATCTTTTGAACCGTAATAGGTACTTAGACACTTGAAATTTTCACAGAGTGTGTACAGTCAACAGCAAAAGTAGATGATCAAAATCAGAAATTCAATACTAATGAACGGAGTTCGCGTCAGAACTGTGTGGCGTCGAAGTGATTCAAAAGTATGTGATTGTAAATTATACCAAACATTTACTACTAGTACAGCTGCCATATAGTTGCGAACTCCGTTCATTAGTATTGAATTTCTGATTTTGATCATCTACTTTTGCTGTTGACTGTACTACGCTAAAACAACAAATAATAAAGAACGTGTATTTTTTTACCAAAGTATTAAGAAAAATGTAGTGTTCAATATTGTACGGAACCCGTCATGTGCAATTCCAAGTCGCACTTGGCTGCTTTTTTCTTTATTGTAATCTCAAACTAAACGAAATCCCTTAAGGTACCAGTCAGCAAAATATTACATGCAGATTAATGAAACTAAAAACGTTGAATTTATTAAATATACGGTCTGTGACGCACCATTTTAACCGAATGCTAATTTTACTTCCACAAATTGGATATTCAGTTGCGATATATGGCCAATTTTATGTTACGCGCGCAAATTTCGATTAAGACGCGTCGCCTTTATGTTTTATTAAATGTAGTTTATGGATCTGACTGTACCGTGAGTGCGAAAAAGTTTGGCTTTGATTTGGAAGTTTGCAGATTTTTTTTCGAGATGCGTTTTATTTTATTACGATTGAATTAGTTTTGTATAATTCATACTACATTATTGTTTTTTTTTCTATGGTTTAGTGATATAATTATACACTCGAATACTTGTAAAAATCACTTTATTGCCTACATAACACAGTAAAATAGTAATTCTAACTCTATCGTCGTCTCCAGCTGAGAATGTAACACCGCTTTTCCCGCCCTTTTTCTTTAAAAGTCATCTGTGGGTTGCCACAAATCAAAGGCATAAAATATTTAAAGAATGGCAATGTGGCCACCCACAAATAATATTAGTTGATCATTATATATGCTAGCATATTAGGAATGTTTCTTTGAATAGGTACCTACCAATGAAAGTAATTTCTGTCATGTAGTCTCAGTTTGCCCGTGACTAAATAACAACAGCCGCACAGGTCGATCGGTCAGGTTAAGCTACGCTTGCCGCGGTTGGTCTGTAGATGGGTGACCATCTTTACATACCGAGACCCCTCCGTGCCTCGGAAAGCACGTTAAGCCGTTGGTTCCGGCTGTCATTCGTGGATCTTTGACAGTCGTTACGGGTAGTCAGAAGCCCGAAAGTCTGACAACCAGTCTTACCAAGGGGTATCGTATTACCCAGTAACTGGGTTGTGGAGGTCAGATAGGCAGTCGCTCCATGTAAAATGCTGGTATTCAGCTGCATCCGGTTAGACTGGAAGCCGACCCCAACAAAGTTGGGAAAAAGGCTAGGCAGATGAGTCTCAGTTTCTGTCGGTCTCGGTGTAGCTGAAGTGGCAACAGGCCGGCCATATTAGCCGTAGAACTGCTGACCGTTGGGGTAGAAGTGTTCAAGAGTGGAGACCGCGAATCGGCAAACGTAAGGTAGGACGCCCTCAGGCTAAGTAGACCGACGATCTTCGCAGGATGGATGAGAGCTGACGAAATTCGAGTTGAATAGCGTGCAATAGGTGAGGCCTATGTCCAACAGTGGACTGCTGTAGGCTGATGGTGATGATGATTATGAGTCTCGGCAATTGTGCTGGTACAAGATAATCGCATACAACACAGTAAAGTACTCTTTTCGTATGCTAAATAAAGTTAACGCCTGGACAATTAGACAGGGATGTATCCAATTGTAAAACCACATTTCACCCGTTATTTTTGAGTCCCATGTGATGGGCCGCAAACCTATTGCCATCTACAATCCAGCTTCCGAGCTGCTACTAAGACATTCCTGTTGGGAAAATCAAATTACAATTTTCCCGACCCGGGAATCGAACTCAAGAAGCTCATTCTCAACAGTAGCGCTTGCAACCACTAGACCAACGACGTACTTAGAAACATTCTTAATGAATGGTGCCATCAAAAACAGAAACCAAAAGGAACAAAAAATTCGCATACAACAAAAAAAAAACAATACCTACACACGTAACCCGCTATTTAGGGATCCCATCAATAACGGGTCCTCGCTTTGCACCCCTCCCCCCACTTCCGACAAATTACACCCCCTTTCGCCCCCTAAACGCGTCAAGTATGACGCAATTATTGGCGCGATCCATCATCGGAGACGTGTAACACAACTAAATAATTTTCGGGTTAAACATTTAATTCTGTGGGGTAAAACAACGTCGCATTCATAGGGTTGATGAATGAGTGTATTAGCGGCTTTATATTATGTTAAAGTTGTGTTTACACTCACTATATACTGAAATCGAGTTTGGAGCTCTGAAATTGCCAAATTAGGCAAGTTATACACGAGCGTTGGTTGACAACGGTCGTCAAATAAGTGTGCTCATGAAGCAAATAGCCATAATATGGTGGTGTTTAGTTTTATCCACGCCTCCACCTGATCAACATAATCGGGTGGGGTATGGCTATCCACCACGCGGGCCCTGTGCGGGTTGGTAGATGTCACATGTCTTCGAATTTTGTTGCCAGGATATGCCGGTTTCCTCTTGATATTTTCCTTCACCGTTTTGAGAGAAGTGGTGATGAAATTATTTACAACCTCGCGTGGGTAAAAGGGCGCGTGCTAAGTGAAACTGAAACTACTGAAGTTGTTTTGTTGTTCATCCTACCTACCTATAAGTACATCCCAGTTTCTGCAGTGGATTGCGACTGAATTGATTGTTTGATCTGTTTACGGAAATAAATAGTTGGAAGTTAAAGTCTGATCATCTTTTATTTGTAAACAAGATAATATTAACATAATATAAGCTAACAGAATTAAAATAATAGAAGAAAAGAAAAACAATAGAAGGGATAAAGAATCATATAATTCGTCCGCATCGCTGTCAACAGAAAAAGTGCCGAAAAAGCTGGCAGTATTGCCACGTTGTAAGTATGGCGATGCTGATTCTATCTGCCTGTAAAGCTTGATTGTATCGTTTTCTTACGCACAGTCAACTTCCTACATTCTACATCCATACCATGACATGACCACTTTCTATTTTTACCGGGATCTTCTGACCCACGTAACCTTTGCCGACGGAAATCTGACTTTATTACGACCATATCGTTTCCTGTGTCAATACCCTACCATGAGAAGTGGGCACTCGTTATGACACGTAAGGTCTGCCAAACTATTCTGTGAAAATCTCATCGTGAAAACTTAGGTTAAGTGAACATGAAGTGACACATCATTCCTCCTAATGCTAACAACCACACCACCCCTGAGGTTAACACTATTGACAGTTCACTTCAAGATCACTTCACCTTAGTTTTAACGGAGAGATTTTAATAGAATAGTTCACTTACGCTAGAGATTGACACTATTGACAGCTCACTCCAAACTCACTTCACCTCAGTTTTCACCGTAAGATTTTTACAGCATAGCACTGTCGAATTTTCTATTTTCTGTTATTCAAAAAGTACAAGGCAAAACAAAACGTTTATCCAACTTTATTACGAAACGAAAACCATTCGAGAAACAAATTATCCTAGCTACACAATAGGCTTTTCTAATATCGGGGCGAACAAAGCACCCTTTGGGTTCGCCCCATTCAGTTGGCGGCAATCCGTCAAGAGATGGCGCCACAATAGAGGATTAGCTGCCGTTATTACATCACCTTTGTGGCTGAAGTCCGTGTTATGATCGAGAGCTCAATATTAGGGATTATCACGGCTTCCCCATTTTCTTTGGGGGTGGGAGTGGGCTTAAAGTTGGTGTTTGGGTTTTTTTGATTATGGTAGTATGGTATTCGTGAAATACTTGAGCTTTTGCCTAATGTACCGATACATATTTTTTAAATTTTTTGTTTAGTTATTAATGCATAAAACTAAACGTCACAAAAACCTCGATAGGTTGGTCCGGACGTTGAAATATTTTTGAGCAATCTAAGTAAACTGAGAACAAAATAATTTAAGTAACTTTAAATTCGTCGAGTAACTATTGTAACCAGTGCTAATGCTGGGTGACATTAACAAGAATAAAGTATAGAATAAGTACAATGAGATGTCATAATTAGGTTGTGAATAATTTTGCTAACCGAACTATTCAGCAAATTGGTAGATTAGAATAAAGCTGTACACACACCGCAAATCCCAAAAACCCATAAACCTATTTTCTTTTCTTTCTTTCTTTCCAAACATAAGAAGGGAAAGCTCACAAAAGTTTTGCAACAGAAATATTCATTCGATAATACGACACAAGTACAAGTACCTACTTATAATCAGAGGGTAGTTGCAGGGGGTGTAATAATGCTCGGCTTACAACGGTATTACCATCGCGGTAGACGACTAATATTTGTATGGCTTAGGATCAGTGCACAATGGACAACGATGTTGAGGGTTTGACAACATTGCCAAAATGTGTTGCATGTTTTATGGTCTTTCAAAAAATAATAACGCAGGTAGCTATTTGAAAATTAATTACAGTTGTTTATAATGTCTCGAAGTTATTGAAGATGCACGCGTGCCCAGTTGGTTTTAGCTGAATCTATGAAATAATAAATTTCTGACATTTTAAGTGTTCCGTACTTACCTCAGAAGGAAAAAACGGAAACCTTATAAGATCACTTCGTTGTCCGTCTGTCTGTCCGTCCGTTTGTCAAGACCCTTTTTCTCAGGAACGCGTGGAGTTATCAAGTTGAAATTAATATCAAATACTCAGGGTTGCAATCGTATGAAGCAGTGAAAAAAACAAAAGTTCTAAGTAAACGCAATCAAAAGATACTGGCGTTTATGTTCCGTTTATGCCGCATATTTTGACGCTCGCAAGGGAATCAAAACCTATGGGTACTTCCCGTTGACCTAGAATCATGAAATTTGATAAGAAGGAATGTCATGTAGCACAAATAATGGAAAAAATCTGAAAACCGTAATGTAGTTATGTACATACTCGTACCTACAAATTTGTACGGAACCCTCCCTCGGTTCGCGAGTCCGACTCGCATTTGACCGGTTTTTTTATTTATTTAGACTTCTTACACACAATAAGGTGAAAAGACGGACTTAATACTTTAGGCATTCTCTACCACGCCACCAAGGGTGGTGTAGAGATAAGATGACAAATATCTCTTTTTTTACACGGCATAGCGCAGCATGTGCGCAATCCGTTTAGTTACTAAAATCACTTTTAGATTATTAATACCAGCCTATTATTATCCCACTGCTGGGCAAAGGCATTCTCTTAGAGAGAAGAGACTTATTTTAACTGTAAGTCCAGGTTCCCTCCAGCTGTGTTTCCTTCAACGATGTCAGTACTGTCCAAGATAATCTCGGAAAGTACGTATGAAAAATGTCACATTGGTATAAACAAAATAATATGAGGTCATTTTTCTTTGCCAAAGTAAATACTCCAGTCTAACCTCCGCCTTATAGCAATCACTCTTAACGACACAATACACACGACGTTCACCCCGCGTTTGATTAACACACGGTTATGTTAAAGCTTCCGTCTCATCGTGTATAGCGTGCCTTATACCCTGCTGTGTTCGCAGCCATCTTGTCTTATGTGAGAAATGGAGAAGAGACAAACAGGAATACGTAATGAGGATACAATATTGAAGACACAGTTTAATAAAATTGCATATTTTTGCATGCTATGCAACTTTTGAAGATTTTATTGGTAACTAACTGCGCCCCGCGGTTTCACCCACATAATCTTTGTTATGTCACGTGGGAATATCGGGATAAAAGTCGGAAGTCCTATGTCCTAATCCAGGTCATGTTCTACCCATATGCCAAAAATCATCCAATCCTTTCAGCTGTTTTAGCGTGAAACAAAAACAAACATACAAAAAATAAAATCTTTTATCTTTAGGTTATATGGTTGGGTGAGCATCCATTACATATTAAGACCTCTCCGTGCCTCGGAAACCACGTTAAGCTGTTGGTCCCGGCTGTCATTCTTAGATCTTTGACAGTGGTTATGGGCAGTCAGAAGCCCAAAAGTCTGATAACCAGACTTACCATGGGGTATCGTGTTACCCAGTAACTGGGTTGTGGAGGTCATGTCCCCATGATAGTTGGGAAAGGCTAGGTAGTTTTTTTTTTATTAATAAAATCAACAATAACTAAGTGTTTTCAAGGTACCTATTTCGAAGTGATTAGGGATTATACTCGTACAACCCGCAAGAGTTAACTTGAGACCTTCCCGGCCCCTCCTGATCTCCGCGCTGTTACCACTCTCGCCATCGACGCCTCAGTACCGCTCGCTTATGTCATCCGAGTGAAGTCTCAAGTTCTCTTGCGGGTTGTACAGACGCCAGCACATGAAGCTACCCGAAACTGTCAAATTTTCCCAATCAACATTGAACCATTTTTTTGAACTTGAACTTTGAAAAGCTTGAAAAACTATTCTATTAAAGAAATTTGACAGATTTTAGTAGCTTGATGTGCTGGCGTCTGTACTTAAATGTAGATCTAAGAATTTCATCTCTCATAACTATTATTTGACTCGGCGTTATAAAAATTATGTTTAACTAGGTATCTTTTGAGAGATATTTGTGTTACGCAGACTTGAGCTTTTTTTTTTCGATCTACCCACATCGAAAACATAAAGCACAGATTAAAATACCCCAGAAGTCGTAATTTCTCTTGTACGCACAACTTGGATTAAGATGCACCGAAAAATATCACAACTGATCCGAAGTTATAAGACAAAAACGTCAAAAAAATCATTAAATCATAACGAAAAACTGACTCAGCTGTCATGTTATGTAAACACTCGTGTTTCTGTCTTTTACATATGACAAAATTATATAATTTACGACATATCATATACAGAGAATTTTGTTTATAATATTGTCACGGAGAGAAAATTATAAAAGTAT
Organism: Apamea anceps; assembly: GCA_951799955.1. Classification (NCBI taxonomy): domain Eukaryota; kingdom Metazoa; phylum Arthropoda; class Insecta; order Lepidoptera; family Noctuidae; genus Apamea; species Apamea anceps. The sequence goes on from OX637509.1 coordinate 10,919,152, forward strand.
AATTTATAGTTGGGGTAAACATAACAATCGTATATAAACTAATAAAACGTGTCAGCGGCAAAATAATTGGGCCAGAAAATTATTATAATATTATAAATAGTTTAGTCTGGGTGTAATTTTGTATATTGTCGTACGGGAACAGACCGCGGTCGTAACTCATAATTCTGTTTATAGCGTCGCCGTCGGTGCATCCTTGATACTTGCATTCGTTTTGTTGTTGTGAGTTTTAAGATGGAAGCCCGAACGTTGAAGAAAATGTTTAAAAAGACTGTTTATTTATTGATTTTATTGTTCCCAGTGCAACGGAGGAAGAATAATTATGAAAGAACGGAATTTACAGATGAGAATGAATGATGAATCAATAAAAAATATAATGTGCAATTTTTATGTAGGTAATGTGCAGTTTTATACATCACAGCTACTTCAACATCATCTGCCTAGCCTTTTCCCAACTATGTTGGGGTCGGCTTCCAGTCTAACCGCATGCAGCTGAATACCAATACTGCAACTTCAACATCGCTTTAATAATAATGCTGCCTGTAAAACATACATGGGTTTTTGTTACCTTCTATCTTTGTTTGGTGATTAACAGTACAAGATAGATTTTTGTTGAATTTTGAGATCTTATCTCCGTCTGGGTTCAAAATGAGACACAAAAAACTTTACAAGTGATTGTACTCTTAGCACACCGTAGCAGTTATTGTGTGAACGTACATTACATATGTATTTAATAACAAAACAACAGACAGTTATCTCCCAGATAAGTGCTACTAATGAACATTTGTCGATGCTCACTGTGGCTACGCTAAAGATATTATCGTACCTGTCAATTTTTGAGATCCATATCGCATTCTTGATTGCCACTGAAAGGCTTATTAAGTGAAAATGTATAAATGCCTAGCGAGATAAGATGAAATATTATAACAAAGATGTTGACTATAATGAAATGTCAATTTAAAATATTTTGGTACAGTTAGTAACGGCAATAATGATTGATGCTCAGGTGGGATAAAAACATCTAGTATGATCTAAAGCAAAAAATATTGCCTTAATGGGTCCGCATAGGTTCTAAGTCGTTGAATTCAACCGTGGAAAACTATACGTCGATCGAATTCAAATGGGATATTTTTTGCTGACGTTACATCTGTTTTACAACTCTTTTTAACTGTAAATTCGTTATTCATTATTGTAACCGTTATTAGTAACAATAAAAAAATACAGGATTACGACAAATAGTTAAAATATCAAATTCACTCGGTCCAAGCACAAATGGACAAAGATTTTATTGTACTTGATAATAAAATAATTCATATATATAAAAAGTTCTTGTTTATTTCGACAACCAAAACTTGATGACGCGACCTGCAATAATTTGATAGTTTTATTGGTTATCGCCGAAAAAATATCATGAAAAGGCGGTCTGTTTTACGATTTATTGTTTATTTTATATTTTGTTTCCGTCTTTAATAAATTAAGCATTTTTTTCTTGTCATTACCAACAGATTCTTTCGAATTCTTTTGATCTTTCCAGTTAAATTGGTCCGTTAATTTCTAGTAGTTTTTTATTAAAATGTTTTTAGTGTTAATATTAAATAATGCCCAATTACTGTCAACACTAAAAAGTTGGAGGTCGCAAGTGTTACACGCTGTATAAGCAGGAAACATAGATAATAATGTAAAAGTAAATTATGAACAGTTACTGCTAAGGAAATATGCTTCAGTTGCAGTGACGAAAAAACATGGTCTAATAATAATATGTGTACCTTGTAATATTTGTTTTTTATGAATACTAACAATGATGTAGGTCGATTGACAAAAAATACTTCAGTGGTTCGGTAGAGTAGATTATAAAAACTCTAGTATCACCCAGTTTCTTGCGAAAATATGCAGATATGTTTTTTGGTTCATATAAACAGCTATGCTTATTAACTAAGCTTTAGGTACTTTTGGTTTTTGTAGAGTTATGTGTTACGTTTTTTATTGTCTTTTTCTAATTACACTTTTTTTGTTATATGAACTTTTTTTCTACCTGATTATGATGATGAGATAAGATAATTTAAGGCATTATTTTTCTATTGGTACCGTTAGTAATAGAAGGTGCTTAAACCGTTATTTATGATGAGAAGTGACATGTTTACTTTTTTATTAATCATTATAAAATAAATACTAATTTTAGATAACAAAATATGTAATCAAAATAAAATAACTAGTAGTCCCAGATTTATATAAAAACTAGCGACCGGCGTCCTAATTGCGTAACACACTATTAATTACGATTTGAATCATTTTGAAGGATATTGCTAATCCATTGCTTCATATGTTCCAAAAATGTGTCTGCTCAACAAAGAAAATAACACAATGTCCGCCGCTCTTGCTTCGTACAGGGCAGCAAGCGAAATTTGGCACACAGATAGTTTATAACCAGCACCCTAATTGCGTAACACACAATTAATCGGAATCGGTTTCATTTTGATAGTTCAACAACATTCATTGCGTTATTTACGTGTTGAGCAGACAAATTTTTCGAACTTATGAAGCAATGGATTAACGATTTGCTTCAAAATGATTCAGATTACTATTGATTGTGTGTTATGCAATTAGGGTGTAGGATTAGCACACAGGATACTTTTTATCCCGATATTCTCACGGGATCGAATCTTATGCGCGTGAACCGCGGGGCGCTGATACACATAAACCTTCCGGAATAAATTCTCTAAATGATAGAGAAAACTGCATCAAAGTTCGAGTCAAGAAGAAAAACGCGTTCTCACAGATGGACACGAAAAGTGGCTTTAAAACTTGTACAAGACCGATCATCATTAAAAACAAAACCCTCCACCACTCGCCCAGTTTATAACAAATTAACAAAATATAGCTATCCAATCAGCAAGTTCAATTCAAGTTAATAAGTTTTGTCTGCGAGTTAATCTTCCGGTCAGTAGCAGTGTGTCCTACGGATTATATTGGCAATCTAATCAAACTTGCTAGACTGTCCCAGGGTTTATGAGCCAGTGGATTAGGGGTGATATTATTGTGTTGTAGTTTATACTTAGTTGTGGCGGAATTTATGGAAGAGGAGGCTATTATGTGCAATTTGTGGAAAAGATTATGGTAAAAATTGGTGTTCCAATTTTATTGCTAGAGCATTCCATGGAGCATGGTGCTTGTCGAAACTCGGGGAATTGTTGATATAAATTGTTACTTTTTTAGGTGGGTACGCGTAATGAAAAAGGTACTTATTTATTGCCATACCTGTTATTTTTTTGTGTGAATCGAAAGAAACTACCTTCAGTTTACATAAAAAATGAAAAAAGGAAAAAATTGAAAAAAGGAAAGTTTAAATAAAAACTTTCCTTTTTTCAATTTTATTAGTATAAATTTAAAAAAACTGAAACAAAGGGGTTTATTTACAACGGTTTATTAAAGTGAAGAGACATTTAAATGTCAAAAATCTATGGATAAACAGTCGCTAATCATTATTTAACTTTAAGCAACGTTTTTAATAAAGGGAACAATGATTGCCACATTACGTTAGTAAATAAATAGCACGAAACTGTTTTTTAACAATCTATAATTACACTTTAAAAAACATCCTGTACTTCAATGGCGTCTCGCGGGATTTTACCCTTCTGCAATCGTAAAAATAAAGTTCATAAAATACGAATTACCGTCAACCCTTAGTCTTCAGAGGCCGTTAGAATTCATAAATAAGTCCAACAAAAATAAACTGGACAAAAAACACCCCAACAATTAACAAATTGGTGGCAGTTTAGGGTTAATTTTAACCGCTTCCTACTGTTGTAATTCGAGTGGTAGTTCTTTTTTAAATTTACTGCGGTAATTCGAATCTTGAAACAATAAATAGTGACAATTATATTCAAAATATAGGTGGGTTATATTTAGAACCCTTTTAAGGCACCTGCCCCACGGATGGCGACTGACGAGAAGCGAGTTGAGCTAGCAACTTAACATGAGTTGAGCAGCGGGTGCCCGACGGTGACGAGCGATTACTCATTGGTATCATGGTATGCGTATACAAATACGCATACCATGATACCAATGACTAATCGCTCGCTAAGAGACTCACTCTTGGTACTGTTACCAAGAGTGAGTCTCTTAGCGAATGTTCTGCTCTCCAAGCGAGCGTCACATTTTCGCAGTTCAACCTATGAGGTTGTCGTCTGCTTAAGCGGGCTTGCCTGTGGATGCCTCAATAAATTAAGGCCTCCAGGCAGGGCTTTAAAACTTAACAACTAAGCGACTACACGCTAAGGGCACCCCCTGTGGGGTACGGACCTTGGCTTAGGCCTCGCTGGGTGAGGGCAGTAAGGGACAGGCGATCGGAATTAATCGAGCGACGCAGAGGGAGTGCTCTCTTTTATAGCTCTGGTTGCTGCGAGAAACGAGCACTCGCCGGTACGGTGTGATGTGAACAGTCGGCGATCAACTATTAATTTACTATAAGTACTATCTCTTCAAGAAACGTCGACCTCAAGAAACGTACAAAAGATTGTATGGGACCTACAATCTTTTGTACGTTTCTCGAGCGAGAAAATCGTTGCGTCACTACCCCGTCGGCGCCGGTGGGACAGGTGCCTTATAAATCAGATTGTTAAATAATATATTTTGGATAAAAATGACACCTGCTTCATTAATTTTTGACCCTGATGTTGTTAGTTTTTTTTTTAACTAAGCTGATAATGAATTTGCATAATTTCCGTGAAGCTTTACTGCTTTATCTTGTAAACTACTTTACTATAACTTGTAAACACATCATAACTTGAATTAAGATTCGATAAAAAAAACAAATAAACTTGACATTTGAAAAATAAATAGTAGTAGAACATTTGAATTGGGCAATGCAGTAGAAATGTAATTAAAGTTACTGACATGAATATTGAAACGCAAAATGTCAACAACTCTGTCATATCCTGTGTTGAGTAATTTTAGTTTTTGTCGTTGACAAAGGTGATTATTTTGCAATGTTAACATTACAAGTAGTACCATTATTTAGTAACTGCCAATAATAACATAGTTTCTCTGCTGAGAAATGAAATGAAATGTTCATTTCTGTAAGTAGATATTTTAAGATACTTTTATACGTCAATATTTTAAAACTAGATGGCGCCGGCAGTTCCTAGCTGACTGATCCGAATTCTGATAAGAATCCTATATCTATCGAGAATGTGCACACTGGAGATTGTCCAGTAACCAGAAATGATCCCATTCTTAATGGTAAGAGTACCAAATTCAGTGGTTGCTGAATTTAAACAATTACCTACCTGCATCCTACCGTGCGCTAAATACCTGTCGCCGACTGTCACTGAAAACCAGCGCTGTGACTCTGTCACAGCATTATGCTGAGCGATGGCCGTTTTGCATGGATGTGACGCATATTTGCCTCCAACTTGTGCGTTTTTTGTGTCATGTTCTACAAATAAACGTATTTTCTTTCTTCTCTTCTTTTACGCCCTCAGACTTGGGAGTTGCGGACACCAGCCAATTATACCATACAATACCTACATCCCTATCGATTCCTTAGACAAAACAGCCTTAACCATAATTCCTGTACCATATTACTTCCACCTACTAATTCCCAAACTCCAAACCCTTCCTCGCAACATTTTTTACAAAGCAAACATCTGTTTGTTCTTCCATCTATTTCGGGACATCCCCTGTCATTGTCCCTCAATTAAGGCGCATATTCATTTTAACTGCCGGTCATATTTCTATCTATGTACCAAACATTTTTATGCGCTGTTTTTTGCCGTAATTAGGCATTTAATTGAGTAATTTATTGGTGTGTAGCAAGCTTTATGGCTTGTTATGGGCAGGCATGGCCCGCACGCACGACTAAGATTTTTATTTAGAAATTCTTCCTTGTTAATGCAAAAGTTTGTTTATGTGTTTGTATGTTTGTTGATGTTTAACGTTTTTATGGGTAAACTAGGGAACCAATTTTGATGAGTTTTTCTAGATTTGTATCTTGGTGGTCATTCATGAAATATACATATAGGAATTTATTTCCCGGAAAATTAATTATGTAGGTAGTCTATTCAAATTTGTTACAAATGGATTTTTTTAAGTTAAACAAATGTCAGCTTTATCATAATGGTAATTAAGTTCATTTCAGATGATTAACACTATTGAAAAAGTTCTAAAATGTTTCAAGTTGTAGAATAAACTGAACTTTATTAAGTTGGAATTAAAGTAATTTTTGCATAAACTTATATTTGTTTACATTTTTGGCAAATAAGTCGCGAATGCAGATTAGGTACTTTATTCGTGGGCGAAACCTGTACATATTTTATAAAACTTGTAAGCATAAAATTTTATTGTGATTTGCTTTTCCTAATGTGGAAAATATAAGTTAGTCAGTAAACTAGCATTAATTTATTACATCGCCTGATTAGTTCACTACATTGCACTAAGTAGAGCAATTAATTGATAAGTTATAGTTAGTTGATTGAGTAAGATTTTCTATTACAAAAAACCTGAGTTGATTACCAATTTAGGTTTCTACATACATACCTATAAATAATTTTGAGCCACAAAATACAAGCGACGCTTCGTTTGTGGCTCACAGAATTTGGCTGAAATGATTTGTTACTTTATTATCATAATTATTAATTTTATAATGTACGAGTAGGTATAGTAACCTCTTTTCAGCTAACACTTAGAAATGACTAATCACTGCTTTAGTTCTAACAACATGTAAGTCAAAAATATCAACTTTACAGGAGAGTAACAAAATGGCATCATTTTACATAGATCTAATAGATACTATATACTAAAAATAAAGTTACATATTTAATAGATCCAATTTGAAGTGTACACATATTATAAAATAGTATTGTCATGGTATCTTATGTAGGTAAAATAATGCAGCATTTTCACTCTACTATAAAGTTGTTATTTTTGGCTTACGTGGTGTTAGAACTTAAGTGACGTAATATTGATACACCCTAAAAGATTTTACTTATTCTGCTTAGTTGGTCGAGTGATCACAAGCGCTGCTGCTGAGCATGAGGTCCTGGGTTCAATTCCCGGGTCGGGCAAAGTATTGTTAGGTTTTTCCATCAGAATTTTTTCAGTTAAGAGCAGCCCGTAATCTGAAGTTGTGCACGGTTGATGGCAATAGACTCTTCCTCTATTACATGGGACATAAACGTAACTGACGAATTTTCGAATGTAGGTGGGTGGTACTTACAATAAAAAATTAAAAAAAATATTTATTTCAGACCAGGTCCATAAACAACACACATTACAATTTTATACAAAAAACAAAAAACACAAAAATCATACATACATCGTGAAAACACAAACCTACACAAAACTACACCAAAACAACTTACTTTAAATATTGGAATGACGCACGATGAGTGGTCATCCATTGCCACATCATTGGACTGTCTATCCTGGCGGCTACTATAGCCACCAAGCTGTTGGAGCTGTCGCGCACTCGCCGCATCAGGGTATTATAGGTGCACATCTACCTAACCCTTCGAGGATTACAGGCGTGATGCCATCTATGTTATTCTATCTAAGTTAAGCTAGAAAATGTAGAAAGAAAATGCTATCATATGCATGCATCTGCCTTCTAGCTCAAAGTAAAGGTCGGCACTTCAACCATTTTCTCAGCATTTCTCCCAAACTTTTAATACTCATACAGTGTAAGAGCTTCCAATACTTTAATATCTGCAGACTGACCTACATCGGAGATAAGCGCCGGTCGTGTGCACCGGGGTTTAAGACGGCCGACATTGCATCTCAAGTGTTACTTCCCTTAGAATTTACGTTAGTGTATGTAAGGCTTTATGTTCATATTTGCTTTGGTTTATTATTTTATGTTAATTTTTGTTTGAATTTGAAGTTTATCGTGTGGAACAAAGTTAGGTTACATTATGATTCTGTATGGTTGAGTGGACATCTTCCTAATGCGGACTGTAGGAGGTAAGTAAGTAAATCTACTATTTATTTTTTGCTTTTCTACTGAAATAATGTTGGCAGAGGACATTGGACAATTGAGTGATTTATATCGATATAGATATTGCAAAATCAGAATAAAAATGGCATACCTACTAATATACAAAATTAAAAACAACTTAAAACAAACAGAAACTTATTGAATTATTTAAAATTGTTATTAACGACCGCCGTAGAACCGAGGACCGTTGGGATCGTGTTCTTCAGTGGAGACCGCGAATCGGTAAACGTAAGGTAGGATGCCCTCAGGCTAGGTGGAGCGACGATCTTCACAGGGTGGCTGGTAGCAGCTGGATGAGAGTTACCGAAAAGCGAGTTGAATGACGGCAATAAGACAGCGATATATCCAGCAGTAGACTACTGCAGGCTGAAGATGATCAGCAACAAAAGTAACACACTTCATCATTTTATAATAACATAGCACTCCACAAAAGATACTCCCATCTCTCACTAAAAACCTCTTTCCCAACACTAAAGGTCTCTGCACACAGCGGGCGGGGCGCGGCAGGACGGGACGGAGACGCGACGCTGAGCAGTTGTAATGTACTAGATATTATAGACAACCCCACACAGAGCCGCCCCGCTCGACGCGACGGTAACCGTCGTGTCACGCCGCCGCCGTGCCGCGCCGAGCGGGAATACAAGTCAGAAGCGGCGGCGCGGGGCGTGGCGGGACGCGAGCGCGTTTTTGATTTACTTCATGCACCCATTTCCGTTTACGTTGTTTTTCTTAGCTAGCGCAAATAAGAGCAACAGCGTTTCCACGTCTGAATCGCTCAATATCTTTTTGATAAAAGAAAGGCGCGGCGGGACGGGACGTAACCGCGCCCGCAGTGTGAACACCGCCGCCGCGCCAGCGCTGCGTCGCCGTCCAGTCCGCCGCGCCCCGCCCGCTGTGTGCAGAGACCTTAAGCAAAAAAAAAAAAAAAACAAAACCCGTTGACAAACGTCGCCCCAAAAATAGTTAAAACAATAAATATATTTCACGTCACTCACATGTCTGAAAGACAAGACAAAATGAAGCGAAATATGGTTATTGTCATATAATGTCAAAGAAGAAAATGATTTTAATACGATCTTAAAATAAACCTGAAAGCTTCAGGCAGCTGAATTGGATACGTTAGGTGTCATGTTGCTTCAGCAAATAAATTTTAGTTACATTATTATGATTTCAAACAAAGGGAGAGTGTTTCTTTATGATGATGTGGTTTAAGATGAGACATTTGACAGGTTAAGATGAGTCAGTAACAAAATGGATGTGGTCTTCTGAAGGGAATATGGTGAAAGTTGGCAATTTAAGAATGGGACTTCAAGCCTTGCTGGTCATCCCAGTAGATATCTTGACATTAATACAAATAGGAGAAAAAATATAGCTTCTATTTAATATGAAAGAAAGAAAGAAAATACGTTTATTTGCGGTATACATGACGCAAAAAAAAACATAAAAAACAAATAAAGAAAAAAAACAACATAAAATGGTTGACATGTGTCACATCCACGCAAAACGGCTGTCGCTCAGCATTATGCTGCGACTCTATGCAAGACAGAGCCAGAGCCAAATATGGTCGCGTTTGACCATAATTTTGCCTGATGGTTTACTTTTTTTTTTTTGGGTGGGAAATCATCAAATGACCTCTCCCGCTCTGGGCTGAGCGAAAGGGCGTGTCACACTTTTACTGACTAAAACCCACCCGTGTTCCTTCAGTTGCCTATGCCAGGGGCCACGGTATCTCTTTCGAACAACCCGCGGCCCTGGCGGCATCGGCTGATGGTTTACCCTTGGTTCATCATAATCATTTCATGATCCCATGCTTCATCAGCATCATTTCAGCTGAAAGGTTAACTGCTGTACATGGGCCTCCCGTATATTGTAATACTAGCTTCTGCACGCGACTTCGTCCGCGTAAAATTTCGTCGCATCACATCGCCTGCGCGCACTATTACTTCGTTTTCGCTTAGCGTTCTTTCTTAATTTTTGCTCGGCTCCCAAGAATCCTAGCGTGATGTTAAATAGCCTATAGCCTTTCTCAAGGATTAGGCTATCAAATGCAAAAAAAAAATTTTCAAATCCGACTGGTAGTTCCAGAGATTAGCGCGTTCAAACAAACAAACTCTTCAGCTTTATTATTAGTAGTCTTTGACATATCTCGGGACCCAGGGGTCCCGGACCTTTGAAAGGCGTACTAGGGGCCAAAGCCAACCTGCAGAGGCCCTTTACACAATTTTAAATGATGAGGAGGCACCAACCGACGATTATCCCTGTATATACCGTGCCGTGCAAGTGCACCCAAGGACTAATCCCGGTTGGTGCACAATTGCAGAACATGGAAACAAAATAAGGGCTATGGGTTTGGCTGGCTATAGTAGATCGGTTACCTTGAACTATGGAAGGTCTATAACCCCTGCCTAACCAATGATTATTAATGATTAATTAATATAATATTCACAGATGAAATGGTGACTTGCACACTCAATAATGGGCCCCCGAAAACGGTCGCTAGCACACAATGTCATAGCAACAAGGGGGCAACATATACTGAGGTGCTTGTGAGGAGTGGAGAGGTATTCCACGGCTATCAGGACAATCCCGGAAGTACGGTCAAGAGCCCTACTAGCATCTTACTGAAAAACTTCCTGCCTCCGAGCACGTTTGCTCTTGCGAATCTCCACTCAAGCCAGCCAATAAAGACAAGAATGAGATGGGAGCTCTGTTCCTCGTCAGTATTTACTCCAGCCGGCCAATAAAGGCAAACCAGAGGTGAGGAACAAGACTTCTCCTGGAAGATAGGGTCCGTGGGGTCGCTATTATATTAGTATTATTAGTATAGATATACGAGTATAAATTACCCTTTGTTAATTGGCATATATTATTAATAGCACAGGAACGTACAACAGGGATAATAAATATGACGTATATATGTCCCAACATAGCTTAGGTCTATCTGGCTGGGCGCAAACTTCAAAATCCGTTCAGACGTTGAGGCATCTAAAGGACAGACAGAGTCGCCCTACGACACCAACTTCATTTGTTTTATCTTTGTGACAAAATGTTCATTTCACTTTGTATCATCTCTATATATCTTTTCCTATACAGAACACATTAATAGACATTGTAGAACAAGCTTTAAGAACTTAATTGGTGTGTACAAATGCAAATGTCAGCTTAATGAAGCTCGTTGACAAATCAATGTCTTTTTCTTCTGAACTTAAAGCTTCATCTCGTGAATTTAGATATCCTTAGACGCTAAGGGTGCTTGCATAAAGATGCAGTTCCCAGTACTGACAATTCAGAACGAATCGGTACTGATCGGTGCGTGTAAAACAATCCCATCAAAGATTTAAATCGTAGATTTGCACTGCCGCATATAAAGATGATGATGACGTCACCTTTGACACACAAAATATTGCAGAGATTTGACATGATTGTCATGGAAACGCCATTATTATTGTGTGAGCTCACTCTTCTCAGTACATTTTCACGCGACTTAGTATGGTGAGAGTAAATCTGATACTTTAAATGTTTGCGTCCCATACTTTCTGCTAACGCACGCACATTGAAACTAATAAATTTGTCGGTACCGATTACACTTTTTCGTACCGGGCACTCGTGGGTTGACTTATACCTGTCAGTACTTGAACCGGCAAATCGGGACCGGAAAACCTGTATCTTTATGCAAGCACCCTAATACTACAGGCAGTATTCAGTAGAACATATAGGGTAGCTATAGGTGCGCGCGCGCAGGCTAGACCCCCGTGGCGCGGCGCATCTTGATGCGGCTAACGAGCGCCCGAACAATGTCTCTATTAGCTTATTCTGGAGTTTTAGATCAGGACTGCGGAAACTCTGGAGAGGGTTTTAATGTTATTTTTTTGCAATGATTTAGTTTTTTGAAAGTCGATGTCGCGAATGTGTAACAACACGTACTGGAAAAAAAACTATGACTTCTTTTAAATGTGATAACAACTGAAAGGTAGAAAAATGTGAGGCTCTATTTCTACAGCCCAGTTCCTATTTATTATTAAACTGAGTATAATTAGTTTAATTTAATCCATTATTTTATTAAGCTCGTATTGTTCGGACTCATAAATAAATATGAAACATTTTTCTATAGTAAACTTATAAATAGTAAAGAATAGAAACAACCATGTATGGAAAACAATACTAATTGGGAATATAACAAGTCATAAAATAGCTAGACGCATAGATTTATGACTCACTGCATATTTTATCACGCATTTTAACATATTACTATGAAGTCATTAGCATTGTTTATAATATACAATAATAGTTAATAAGAAACGAGTGATTTCGCATCTTGCATCACGCATTATTCTTAAGTAATAGGAATTTTAATAGGATTTTCCATACGGTTGTAAAGTATTAAATAAGCAGTAATTTTAATTACTAATAGTCTCGTAATTTAGCCTAGCCATTTCCTAACTTTGTTAGGGTCAGCTTGTAGCCTAACCGGATGAATACCAGGATTTTACATGGAGCGACTGCCTATCTGACCTCCACAACCCAGTTACTGGGTAATACGATACCAATTGGTAAGACTGGTTGTCAGACTTTCGGGCTTCTGACTACCCGTAATGACTGTCAAAGATCCACGAATGACAGCCGGGACCAACGGCTTAACGTGCTTTCCGAGGCACGGAGGGGTCTTGGTATGTAAAGATGGTCACACATCCACAGACCAACCGCGGCAAGCGTAGCTTAACCTGACCGATCGACCTGTGTGGCTGCTATTATTTAGCCACGGGTTCTCTTTTACAAATACCTACTTAGAAGTATTTTTCTCTGCGTAAATTGACATTTTGTTTCATCTGCCAGTAAGTCCAGAATTTACTACGTTGAATGTATAATTGATTGCGAATTAGCGACTCTGTATTAGAACTAAAGAAAACTGAAGTATTAAATTGTGACTGAGTCAAAAATAATTCAAGACGAATTAAAAACTCGAGTCCACATATTTCTCTGTCCGATGAAACAAGACCCGATCCCCTTACTCCACTATGCAAATAAAGTTAGTAGCAAAAACAAAGCGAAACACGGTAATTACACTTGGTGGAAAATTAACTGACATCGATACGGCGTACATGCTCTGGCCTGCACGGTATGGACGTAATGAGTCGAGATATCGAGCCTTAGTGCACGCCAGTGTATTTAGAGAAACATTTTTTTGCACCGAAGTACATTTTAATGAGAACAATTAAACGATTTTAGTTGGAATGAGTGTTAGATGTTTTTTGCAAGACAGTGTAGTTCTAGAGTCGTTTTGTATAAGTACAGTGAAAGAAAATAAAAGCAAACTACTAGTATACGGTAATCTAAGAATATTAAAACCAAACCACCGTGGTTTTCATCCTGCATCCAAACAAACACGCCTTCCAAATAAAATTGACGTACCAAATGCCACAAAAAACGCAGTCTATTTTCGACCGCCATTTATAAAATAAAGAAACGCGATCTTTTCTGCATTTGAGGGTTAAGTTAACCCTGCGATCGCCACATAAATCTGCTGCAAAAGGGTTGTAAATCCAGCCAACCCCTTCCAAGAGTAGTGATGGACGACCACCAGTTTATTTTGGCCCCTCTCCCCTTTCTTCCACTTAATAATGTGGGGTTAAAAGGGGATATTGCATGGAGGGCCAGGGGTCGAACATAACTGGTCGATATGTATAAATACGAATAAAAATTTCAAGGAGAACCGAAGATATGTTTCGTTTCACCCTTTCTAGTCTATTTTGTAAATTGATATTGGTTTTTGGGACCGTTTATCTTTGGGGGTGTAAAATTTTAATTTGGTTTCAATATAATGGCCTTTTGAGAACGTTTTAAAAATATCAATAGGTAAGTTAGAATCCAATCCGGCAGAAACATAATTATAGTTATTTTTAAGGTTAGATACAGGGGCTAGTGGATTAATAATAACAGCCGCACGGCTTGGTCGAAGGTTAAGCTACGTTTGCTGCTTTCGGTTTTTGGATGGGTGACCATCCATAATACATCGAGACCCTTCCACGCCCCCGTGTCGCGGCTGTCATTTGTAGATCTTTGACAGTCGTTACAGGTAGTCAGAAGCCCAAAAAGGCTGACAACCAGTCTTATCAAGGGGTATCCTGTTACCCAGTAAATTAATTATGGAAGTCAGATAGGCAGTCGCTCCATGTAAAATACTGATATTCATCCGGTTAGGCTACAACCTGACCCTAACAAAGTTAGGAAATGGCTAGGCAGATTGATTGTTAAGGCTAGGTACAGACATGTTTATTGACGCTAGGAAATTGATTAAAATGAATAGTTAATCATCACATGACTAAGCACTCCACAACGGGTTGTTTAAAAAAGAACTGTTAGTTAAGCTACAAAATAAAATCCCAAAATACAAACATTTATTTAGGTCCGATATGGCTGTTTGTGTATCTGAGTTTAAATGTTTGTAAACGCACTCACGATACAGGAGTAAGTAGTGTGGGGCAACGATTTTAGTAAAAAAAAAAATCCTGGTGCAATATCCGAAATCCCAAAATATCCAAAACTAAAATAAACAAAAAAAATATATTTTAATCTCAGCAACACAAACACAAAATTCACAACTACTAGTAGTCGCACAAAAAAAAAATACAAGCAAATATTTCAATCCAATCGGTTTCTATTCCCTTGCCCGTGGGCTATTTTTTACTATTTTTTAGAGTTCCGCAGGTGGAAACACGGCTCACCATTAAGGTATTGACGCGGGTAGTCCGCTCCTTTACGGAACCCGTAATAATTCACAAAGAAAGCCTACCGACTGTATGGGAGCCGTGTTTGGACACAGAGTAGCTAAAGGAGAGAGTCTATGTTTAATATGGACTTTAATAGCGTAGTGTTAAAATAGTATTCTTGTACAGATTTGGTGGATTCGGTGTTACATTGTTAAGTCATACAAGCGACGCTTGAAAAATCTGCGTGGTTATGTTCATATAAAAATACCGTGTTGCAAAGGCCAAAATTTCATACATGAAGGTGATAGAAATAGTTTTAAGTAATTTAAAAGCTAGGTAAAAATCCTAAATCAAAAATGTTGGGTGCCTGAAGATGGACAGCGCCGCCGAGGCCGACGCAGGAAGAGATGGCGAGATGACCAGGACGCGTACCGCGAGGGCTGGTTTGAGGTGGCGCGGGAAAAGAGTTCCTGGAAGAATTTGGGGGAGGCCTTTGCCCAGCAGAGGGACAGTAAAAAAAAAAATGATTTGGTCTCCAAATATCACCAGGTTAATATTTGAATGTTTTGAGAACAAAACATTTTGGTTATCCCATTCCTAACCAATCAGCATTAATAAATAAGTAAATTATGATCACTAAAAGTATAGGTATTATACCTATTTCAATAAAAAGAGTTTATTTATTATGTTTCGATCATTTCTACAAAGTAATTTCTGAATGAAATTAAAATACATTAGAATAAATTACACGTTTTACGGATTTATTGTTCTCTATAACAAATTCCATTTGATTGTGCCTTGTCATATAATTGTCAATCAAATGTTTTTATTCATTTTGAGAAGCGCAACTTTTATGTCACCGAACGGTACCTACCTATGTAGTTAGATATTTACTTTTCTATTAGTCATATTGTGTTTACAATATCATGGTTGATAAATACCTGTCATATTATTCAAATTAATACGTATTATTATCATTAGAAGAAGAAGCACACACATGATCAAAAAATGATCAATTTTGACGCACAACCACAACGCTAAAATCAATGGCCCGACGTCAAATTTGGAAACCAGTCCCGGTTTATACGCAAAATAAAAAAAATATTCAAGTGTAAAGTAAAGTACAAATAGGATTTACATTAATTGCAATCGAGGAAAGTTAAATTCTAACTGTAATGTAGACCTGCCTGATCTAGGTTTATAAAAAACCTGTGTTGTCAGTTTTAACAGGCCTGTTAAAACTGAAATTGGCCTGTATTTATTAACACAATTTTTGTCTCCAGCTTTAAACACAGGGGTGACTACGGCTTTTTTAAGCAATTTAGGATATATTCCTTTTGTTAAACATAACTGATAATTGTGAGTCAAGGGAGGGGCAATGATGTATTTAAATATTTTGAGTATGCTATTAGGTATGTCGTCACATCCTACGGCACAAAATTCCTTTAATCCATCTATTAGCAGTAAAATAGTAAGTCATTGCAATGTAACTGTCAGCTCATTGTAATAAGGTATAATAAGATATATGCATGGAATGTAAATGTTATTCCGAAAAAAAATGAATTAATAATATGTACTAACACTAGTTTGCAAGTTGTTTATGTCCTTACTAACAATATTGGATTGTACTGATCTGGCAAATAAATCCTACTATCTTACTAATATTACAAATGTGAAAGTTTGTATGGATGGATGGATGTTTGTTACTCTTTCACGCAAAAACTACTGAACGGATTTGCATGAAATTTGGCACACATATGGTTTATAACCAGGATTAACACATGTCATAGAATACTCTTTATCCCGATATTCCCACGGGATCGAAACTTATGTAGGAGAAACCGCGGGGCGTAGCTAGTGATATTCTAAAATAGAGTGCTGTGAGTTTGATATAATATCTCGCGACGTCGGTCATTGATTTCAGCCGGTTAGTTTTACGTCAAAATTGATCATTCTTTGATCACGAATGTGCTACTTAACACGTCTTCTACTTCATCGTATCGATGATTCCATTACCATATTTAAGAATTATAACACTGAATAATATTTTTAAGTTTATTTCTGTCGTTTCCTACTCTGTGGACATCAAAGACGCCGGCAGTTGGCATAATTCAGCGCATACGTATGCACTGATCGGCATTTTATCGGCGACGTCGGGGGTGCCCGCTAGTTTATGTAACCGATATTCTCTATTGAGACGTTTCTGCAATATGTTGCTTTGTTAGTACAATTGAAACCTTGCTATTTTATTTTGTAATTATTTGAGAATTTTTAGATTGTGTTTTGTTTTGATTGGAAGAAACGCATTCTCTTTTATGGCGAAACCAAGAGGAAGGGAATCGAATTTAGTCTGAAGTATTATTCTGTAAAAATCTCATCGTGATAACTTCAGTGAGCTTAAAGTGAGCTGTCATTAGTGTCAATCTCTAGTATCAGATGGAATTACAGTTCACTTCACCTAAGTTCTCACTGTGAGATTTTAACAGAATAGACCGGCGTTTTAAGCCTTAATTACGTGACTTAATAATGACTTGTGACTGCGGTTATACGGAAACCGAAAAAAATCGACATCAACGTTCAAAGTTTTTTTTGACAGTTGCTATTGTTTTTATAGAAGCAAATAATGAGTATGGCTTAGGTGCAGAACTTTCACATGGGTGCAGACAAAAACTATAAATAACTGAATAGTATCATATTTCCTCCATTATTACTTTTCCATTCGCAGTGAAGGGTGATAAACAGTAAACTATTAAGATTAAATATTTTCTGAAAAAAAAATATACATAGTGTTTTTTTATTATTTTACTTCTATTTTCTCACGTTTGACGTCAAAGTCATAATAATAGTTTAATTTACAACATTATAAAGTAGTAAAATATGTCATATACACAGATATAAAAACGTAGGCAGGTGTCATAAAAATAAGTTTAGTATTGTAATGTAATACTTTTTAAAATGGGACTATCATATTTGCTAATTATTATTATTTATGATAGTTGTAAATTATGTTCTATGTAGACAAGATTTTTATGAAGCGTTTACTCCACTTCTTCTATTAATAAATTACATTATACTTAGCAAAATAGCGAAAAAATAAGGATTATTTGTTCAAACATTTTGACTGAGTTGGTTTTGAATTTTTGTATAAAATAGCAGTCTTTTTCGATATTTCAGACTTGGTCCATTAGTATAAGTTGTTCATATTTATGAGTACTTTCGCCTACTGAAAGATCTCCAATAAAGTAAGAGTTAGCCTGTATAATTAATAAACAAATATGTTTTATATTCTATAAATATTATAAATAAAAGACGCTTTTCGTGTCTGCCTGTATGCCCTGGTTGTTCTGATGTGGTTTTCACCATCATTTAGAAAAAGGAAGATTTATGGTAGCACATTAATTTTGGACTTACGCGTAATAAAGAAATCTCTATGTTTAGTCAAGTCGTTAAAACCGCGCAAAGCAGGGGCAGTTCGCTAGTGACTGATAAATAAATAATAATATGATTTAAATATGACAAAACTAATATTATGTAAATAAGGATTCCATTCACATTAGTTTTCATTCAAATGTGAAACTCGTCTAAAACAGACAATATGGCGCATAAATATTATACCGTATCATCCGAAGGTCAATTAACTATGTATAATTCAATTTAGAACAAATAAAATGCATTCCATTCCATTGTGATGAATGCTAACTTAGATATTTCTAAACAATTCTCCGTTAGAATTATCTAAATTATCTATTAACATACGTATAGGTTTATTATAATAATATTGTACCAGAAACGTGGTATTTCGATTTTGTCAAAGATTGTGTCAACACTTCTCTATATTTTATTTTGTAACGAAAAAGAATTGGAAAAAGATCACATTTCAAAAGTAATTCTTTATACTTAGATACTTATTAAAAATCTACTTGTAAATTGGACTATATTACAGGAATAGATAAAGCTAAGTTTTCCCAGGAAAGCGGTTCCGTCATACTAAAACGGTCGTCATGAAAATCTGTCATTTTCACCAGTATTGACATTTAGTTGTCAAAAAACGCCCAGATGTCATTGTGTGACCTTTCACCGCTGTCCAGGAAACTAAAACTTAAGCCAAAACAGAAGGAAATAGTTTTAGTCCTTATACTAAATAAATCATTTTAAATTATTACTTGATCGACGAGAAATAGGTAAATGGCGGATATTATGATAAGTAAATATTATTATTATTTTAACCAACTTAACTTAATATTCTGTGGGAAAAAACTGAAACTTAATACAAATACATTAACTAAAAGTGTTGTCCGGAAACTTAAGAATATTAAAAGAGTTAAAACCTGTCACTGTATATCATTAAGGCCCACAATCATTTATTAAGCGAATCATAATAATATATTAACTCTAAGCTTCCCAGCTTTCTTTTGGTTATGAGTTAATTGAACCAATGTTTGTTCAAATGTTTGGGTCGATCTTCGATGCATTAAAATCGATACCAATTTTTTTATTCTAAAAAGTCTCCAAATACCAGTATTTTTGGTAAAAAAAAAATGGAATACATAAACTAGTCATAGATATAAATTTAAAAAAAAACTGGAAGAGAATAATTATTAGCATAAAAATCGCTTAAAATCGAGTCTTAAAAAACATTACGTCCCGCAAATCACATCTAACACACTTATCATAAAAAAAAAGTGTCTATAAATTAAAAAAAAAAAGAAGCAGCTACTTAACCCTACGATTCGGAAAGCCGATGTAAAAGGCTGGTTGGACACTACTCGTAAATTTATGAAGGTGAAACACGATTATGTTAATACAACTTGTATGTTCGACATATTTGTGATTTTCTCACGAATACGGCGACATTTGGTCTGCCTATAATGTCATTGAACTCGGTGAAATTGGTTGTTGGATGCGTGCATTCTAGAAATAATAATCATTATACGTTTTTCGTAACTGATACTGCGGTTTTTTTTTAGTTTCTACTGCATTTTTTTTTTTCAAAATTTGTTTTGGTTTTTTTTCGACTATAACATTGGTGGCATATATCAGTGGTTAGTGAATAAAATCTTAAATTTGTCTGTTTTTCTCCAGAAAGCTTGAGTCGTTAAATAATGCTATATTATAATTGTTACGTGGTACCTATCTATATAGCGCAACTTTTATGACATTGATATTATATTCTTAATCTAATCTAGACCGGTTTAAAAAATAATACTGGATGAATAATTTACATACATATCCATTATTATTTTTCGATATTTAAAACCTGTAAGCTCAATAATCGTAGATAGGTTTTTCCACACAACTTTTTCTAGATACTTCAGCTTTTTCTCATTGGACGAAACCGACACTTTTTTGTAAGTCTACCATTAGATAGCAAAACCCACAAAGGCGCGTGCGGTATAGTAATTAGCAAATGGCCAAAGATCGGGTACCGATACCGATACCCTTTTTTATTTCTCCTTTTCCCTCACTATTCGGTTAGATCCTTTGGTTTCGGGCAAAAATTTAAAAGTGAACGGCGTGAGTATACGATTACTGATCAGGACTTTTACTAGATGAAGTAGTTATTTGACTTTATGTTTTGTTTTTCATGATGTTTTTCGGAATTACAGCTGTTTTGTTTCAATTAACGCTCGTTGTTCAGGAAAATATGAATAGGATAGGCAAGGTTTTTGTGCGCAGCTTATCTATTTTTGGTGGTCATATAAAGTAAAATCATAATGACTTATTCAATGAAAACATAAGGATTGACCCACAAAATGCATTGTAATATTTTATTAACCCGCTATTTTATTTAACCCGTTCAGTGCTTATGGTTATCTACTTGATTAACGCGTTTATAGTTCGAGTTATAATATTGTCTTTGTTCATAACTTTTAAAAGATCAAACAGTTACGATAATTATGTAAATAAGTGCTTTTAGTTAATAAGTAAGCATAATGCTAAGCTGTTTAAACACTAAGTGCACAGGCCCGGTAGAGGTACATAAAGTGGGCACATGGGGTCAGAGGCCATAGTTATGCATAAGTAGTGATAGGTACTGGCCCATGAACCCTTTAGGAGGCTACTTTCCTTACAGGTAAGTACGAGAACCGCGAGAACGGTTTACTACAGTTTGACGAAAGGTTAAAAATATATAGGGTTATTTAAACTTTCCTCGATATTTTAGTGAGGTGACTTAAATAAGTCTATTTGTTTCACTTTTTAAATAACTGCGACTCGATGCGAGAATTATATAATTAATGTATGGAAAATAACTATGGAGTTTTTTCTCAATACGAAACTACTTCCTTTTGGAAGGGGCATCTAGAATTAAATCTATTTCCTTAAAAATTTTGACGTTCAAAAGTGCCTTTTAATGGTTTACTTGAAATAAATGATTTGACTTTGACGTTACGTTAAACGTTAACATGATAATTTAAATTGCTCATTTTTACCACGATCAGTTTTCTACGATATATTAGGATACGGGAATTTCTAAAATGACCTTACCTACTATTACATAAAAAATAAACTATTTACCTCTTTCTTGTTTGCAGCAGATCACGAAGAAACTGATTGTTATATAGAAAAGTTCGATTGTAGACAAATTGATTGCCCAATTATATCAACCAAAAACAACATAACATTGTTTATGAGTTTTTGATACTTTTCTTCATAATCTAGCTCTATTTGCACGATGAATTTAACTACCAATCAAAAAATAAAGAAACATAATACGGAGTCTGTAATAATCTAAGTAAGGCAGTCGTGCAGAAATAACAGACTATAAAACATTACTTCATGAATTTAAAATGTTTTACCCACATTTGACAACGGTTTAATCGATGGCAAAATTGTGGCTTCTATGAGAGGTAACCTGAGGTGCACGATTGACCTTACTAAATGCTCAATTTGCTTACAAATAAAATTCATGTCTTTGATAAGAAAGCATAGTCGTAATTGCACCTTTTGCTTCTCGTAAATGATTTGCTTTTAACAACCTTAGTCAAAACAACAAGTCTTTATCGATCTTGGTTTTGAATTTCGACGAAGGTTTTTTTTTTAAATAACCCTGTATTTCAACAACCAGCCGATCTATCTATCTATCAATATAAATAAAAATGGATCTTCGAAATACGAGTATATGTACGCCCAAAACTTTCGATCGACTGCACCAAATTGGATAATTCTTTTTTTTTGTGTTCGTTATTGTCAGGACAAGGTTTGTATACATAATTGGACCTGGTAGGTGGCGCTGCTTTTTCGGGTGGGATGACGTCTGCCGGGTCCGCTAGGTTCTATCAATCAATCAGCGTTTTACTTATAGGAGTAGGTTAGGAGTAAGGTAGGAGTAGTGTAAGAGTAGGTTAGGAGTAGGGTAGGAGTAAGGTAGGAGTAGTGTAAGAGTAGGTTAGGAGTAGGGTAGGAGTAGGTTAGGAGTAGGGTAGGAGTAGTATAGAAGTAGGGTAGGAGTAGGGTAGGAGTAGGGTAGGAGTAGGGTAGGAGTAGGGTAGGAGTAGGGTAGGAGTAGTGTAGGAGTAGAGTAGGAGCAGGGTAGGGGGTAGGACACCACGCGAACGAAGTAGCGCCGGGCAACTAGAAATAATTTATATGGCAAAACCACGTTTGCCGGGCCAGCTAGTTCTGTAATAAAAACTTAGGTGAAGTGAGCTTGAAGTGAGTAGTAGTAGTAGTAGTCATTCCACCAGATGCAAGACGATTCATAGGGATTGAAACTATTGATAGCTCACTTTTCCTAAGTTTTCACGGTGAGATTTTTAAAGAATAGACGAGCTTTTGTTTAGGATCGATAGCTAAATAATATATCTGACATAACTACCAAGTCTTTTGGCGCTCCAACAAAAAATATTATTTTAGTTTGTAGAGATGTTTGCTCTACAAACGAAAATAAATATTTTACATCAAATACATTACATTTTATGCCGAACTATCAAAATAAAATAGCTACATAACAGTACATTTATTTTATGACATACCTATTTAAATATGTACAATTATCGATATCTGAGATCGCATCACTATCGTAAATATCTTAACAAGACGTAAACACCACTAAGTTATTGATCCCACAAGGTCAAAAACTAGTATAACTTGAACTCTTGATTCTTATTGCTTGTTGTCACGCGAGATTTTTTATATCAGTTATTGTAGAAGAAAAATAAAACAGAAAGAAAAAAAATGTTTTATTTGCGCTACCTACGCATCGGAACTATAAACAGTAATTAAGGAGAATTTATATAAAAACCAAAAAAGAGGCTCCTATCTTAGCATTATGCTGCGCTATTTAAAATAATATTACCGCAGCGCTGAGAGAAAAAAATCAAAAGTCATTTATTTAAACTATGTAGAGAATTAGCACACAGAATGAACGTCAAGATTACATAAGACAGTCCCCAAAACGCACCCTTCGCATCTTCCGCCGCTTTAGCTGGGAAGAAGAAGTGGCTCAACAAATTCCCCAGCATATAAATAAGCAGCGATAAAATAGGTAGGACTATACACATGCAATCTGATAGATGGCAAGTTAGATCCACGGTCAAGCACGAGTTTTGGTGTGGATTCAAATATTTTGTAAAAGATGGCCCTTGGCACCTGTCCCACCGCCGCCGCTGCCGACGAGGAAGCGACTAGCTATCAAATTTTTTAAAGATAATACGTCCCGTTATTTAAAAATATACATATATTTCTAGTTGATAGCTCACTGTTCACACCGCCGGCGAGTACTCGTTTATCGCAGCAACAATGGCGATCAGAAAGAGTTTAATCGCTTAGCGATTCTAGCTTGGCGGGCAGTCTGGCTTCCACTCGCAGGGAGAGGAAAATCCCTTATCTACCTAGATGCATTAAGTAGGCCTAAAAGGCCTCCTTTTTAGTCTAAGATTCCATTCATCACATGCGGACTTCCAAATCTAACGGTTAGGCTTTTACATAGAGAACTATTTATTTAATTTATTCAACCAGTTTTATGGTTTTATAGTCAATTAACGAAGTAATTGTTAGAGTTATATTTAGTTGGCGTGTTTTATTTATTTCGAACAACAATTCATTAATATATTGGAGGCAATCAAGGTAATTATGAACCTACCACCTACAATGGGAATGGATTCGAATAAAATGCTTGATTTTTGAGTTTCTTCTAAATTGGCAGGCGCCGTTCATTGAGGAAAGCGAATTAGCTTAGACGCATGTTAGAGGAAATGCATGGTGTTATGGTTTCTAAATTGCTCTGACTAACAGAGTGTTTATTAACTTAACATAACCTATCATCACGACTATATTCTTCGAAGGGCAGACGTGTATCTTATAGTACCTATATCCACATTTCACCAGTTATGTTTAAGTTCCATGTAAAAGGGGGCGAGCCTATTGCCATCAGCCGGGCACGGATCCACACTCCGGGCTGCAACTGAGAAATTCCTGATGGAAAAATCCAAAAACACTTTGCTCGACCTGGGAATGGAACCTAGGATGATGAGGAGTAGGTATGTTTAGTAAATTAAGTGCCAAATATTTTCATACTGGTCAACATCCCGCTTATAGCTGTACCAGTAAATTCTCTAAGACGTGTAGACTTAATTCATTATGTATTTTCGTGTCATGATAAATCAGCACATACCAGTTTCATAATTCATTTAATAAATACGCATGTGAAAACTTACCTTTTTCTAACTCATCCCGAAGATCTTGAAATGAATTTCACTTCGCGATTTTATCTGAAATCGAAAACATTATAATTAGTTAAGAAATACGCACTAAAGACATGATTATCTGGCCCAGTCTTGATACTTAATAATAATAATAATATAAAACGTTTATTTTCTCTACACAAGTTATGAACATAATGCTAGAGTTTGACAGTAGTGCACGAACAAGGAGCTAACTTTGTGAGAGACTGGAGCCTGAGATAGGTTTATATAGAAACCTGTATTAAAATAATACTGGTTAAGGGTGGCAGAAACTGGCCAACTAGGATTCTTAAAACACTCCTGAATGGATCTAGAAGGGTCACATAACACATATCTCATAAAAAAATATGAACCACTTATTAATCAAACTCATAGCATTTCATCATCTGCCTAGCCTTTTCCCAACTATGTTGGGGTCGGCTTCCAGTCTAACCGGATGCAGCTGAATACCAGTATTTTACATGGAGCGACTGCCTATCTGACCTCCACAACTCATAGCATTTATTTCAATTAAATCATTTACAGGCACTTTTGAACGGTCAAGGTACACCTTGACCATTCAAAAGTGCTGTAATCAGTCAGTCAGTCAGAAAATATGAAGCTAGTTGCCCACTCCAAAGCGTAGAAGGTTCCTATAGAGAAGGGGCAAGAAACTCCATGGACGCAATAACCAATAACAACAATATTTCTGAATACAGAGCATCAATTAGCGTCAGTAGGTAGGTACCTACCTACTTCCACCGTATCTAAGTATAAAAATACATATCCGTGAAACACATTAGCCACACAAGTTTCAATGAAATCATTCTTTCTAAAACAATCAAAACAAATATAATTGGTAGATCCAATATTTAAACTGACCAATCACTGAAGTTTTCTGATGATACCGTGAAAATTGTAATAACGATCATGCCTTTATACATCCCTGTGTTGTTTACTCCGGAATAGAAAGAAAGAAGACAAAAAATACGTTTATTATACATTTACACAAAGAGAAGAAGTTAGGGGAAAATATGCGTCACATTCACGCAAAACGGTCAGGCATACGACAGAGTGCCTCGTGAAGTTTTGTGGTGGGCGCTGAAGGAGAAAGGCGTGCCAGAGAAGTATGTGCAGTTGATTAGAGCGATGTACAGTCGATGTAGTACCTACCCAAGTCCGGTCTACAGTGGGCACTACTGGCAGCTTCGATGTGGCTGTCGGCTTGCATCAGGGTTCAGCACTCAGTCCGTACCTCTTCGTGCTGATAATGGATGCTCTTACATCGGACATCCAAGAGGAGGCTCCCTGGTGTATGCTGTTCGCCGATGACATTGTGCTGGTGGCCGAGAGCGGTTTAGAGGACCAGAGCAGATTAGAGGGGTGGTGGAAAAGACTCGAGACCGTTAGCCTGAGAGTAAGTTGGACCAAAACTGAGTATCTGTTTTGTGATTTTTGCGGTCTCTCCAGTCCTAGGCCCATATCTCTCGTCGGAACGCCCTTATCGATCTGCTCCGACTTTCGGTACCTCGGGTCACTTGTCCAAGGAAATGGCGAAGTAGACCGAGACGTAACGCACCGGATCAACTCAGGATGGATAAAATGGCGACAGGTCACAGGAACAACTTGCGACCCACGGATGCCCCTC
Organism: Apamea anceps; assembly: GCA_951799955.1. Taxonomy (NCBI): domain Eukaryota; kingdom Metazoa; phylum Arthropoda; class Insecta; order Lepidoptera; family Noctuidae; genus Apamea; species Apamea anceps. The sequence continues at coordinate 10,945,156 of OX637509.1, forward strand.
AAGTTAAAGGGGAAAATTTATAAGTCCGTGATAAGGCCTGTCGTACTGTATGGGTCTGAATGCTGGGCTGTGAAGAAGACGGATGAAAAAAGATTGCATGCAGTGGAGAGGACAATCCTGAGATAGATCTGTGGGGAATGAGTATATAAGGGGAAGTTTGAAAGTGGCGCCAGTGACCGAAAAGTTGAAAGGAAATTGTTTGGCTTGGTATGGGCATGTAATGAGAAGGGACGAAACGCATGTGACTAAAAGAGTGATGAATATACATGTTGATGGATGGAGAGGGAGAGGAAGGCCGAAGAAAAGATGGATGGATTGTGTGAGGAATGATATGAAAGAGAAGGGAGTGAATGAAGGCGTGACGGTTGATAGAGAAGAATGGAAGAAGAAAACGTGTTGCGTCGACACCAAGTAACATAGGATAAGAGCAGGAAGATGATGATCCACGCAAGACGGCCATCGCCCAGCATAATGCTAAGAAGATCCTATGCGAGACAGAGCCCCAGCGCTGGTTTTCGGCGACAGCCGGCCTTGACGAAGGAATAGAATGCTAAAAACGTTTCACAATGTTTGTCAAGGAATCTATCATATTTCATTTACGACAAATATTATGCATACCTAATTTAAAGAATTCAAACGAAAGAATGTGGATCAATCTTGGAATTCTCGAGTGGTGTCAAAGCTATAAATAAAAACGAAATTCTTCTGTATTAATTATTATCAGCAAACAAGCTTTGAATATACAAAATGCTTGTTTGAAAGCATTTCGTGTCTCTCTATCGTTACCTATCATAGTTATTTTTTATTATCATTCGGTGGTATTCATATTTTTCGACCCCAGTGCCTAAAAATCCGCCTTTTTAACCAATGCGTCCTGCCAACAATGACATATGGGGCCGAGATATGGACGCTCAGAAAGGTCCATCGCATACGAGTAGCAAAGGACCATGGAGCGAGTCATGCTAGGCGTAACACTGAAATCCGTCGTCGGTCGAAAGTCTACGACGACGGAGACATGGCGTTGCACCTCAAGTGGAGTTGGGCATGACATCTAGTTAGAAGAGGAGGTGGCTGATAGAGTAAAGCTGTGACCGAATGGCCACCAAGGCCAAAGAAACCAGGACGTCCAAAAGCGCGTTGGGTTGATGATATCGTCAAAGTCGCGGGAAACATCTAGATGAGGGACGCACGCAGTGGGTGGCTCCAGGCTGAAATAATAATGATCATGATGATTCGGTAGTGTCCACTGGTATGAAAGTGTGAAATAAATTGCCATTCAGTTTAGTCAGTTGTTATTTTCAAAGCTCGTGTTCTTGAGCTCCTATAGCTGCTGTACGTATTACTGCCCTAATAACCACACTGCTACGAATATTATTCTCTTTAGGGTGAATTTTGCCAAACTTTCATACCTAAGGGCTGCTGAGTTGTCCAACGCCAGATAATTTTATCGGAAGAATCGTTTTGCATTTTTGACAGTTCTTCCATACAAAAACTGTCAGACGTCAATTTTATTTCACGGATAAAAGATATCTGAGTTTGGTAAAATCAGACCTTAGTCACATAAATAACAAAACAAACACACTTACAGTTAATATCTATCAACGAATCAACAAAAAGCTACATTTAAATCGCAAGCAATCACTCTCCTTTGAGATGTACCGTGTGAATTCTGTTCGAGCCGCGGTTGCCGCAATCGATTCTTAAGACGATAATTTTAAAAAGTGATTTTGAAAAAATGCAAGAACAAAAGTGCCGCCTGTCTTTCGAAATTCGCAGATTACAGCGGCATCTGATAAACCAATAGTCGTGTAGTCATGCAGGTGTAGATTGGCCAGTGATTAGGTATTTTTTTTTATTCATAATTGGTTGGAAGATACTGGTTTTGTTTCTGAAATGCTGTGGTCTAGATTTGGTAGGTGGTGGAAAATTTTGAGTCTTGAATTTGATTCGTTATTTCATTTAATTGTGCAGATTCATAAAAAAAAATATTAGGATGAAAAGTAACCTATGTGCTTCCCCAGGTCACGGTCTACCCATATTTTGTATTTATTATTTATTTTAGTCTAAGAAGTTTTAATTAAAATTTTAATGTAGGTAATTTTGTAGTATTAGCATACGCGATTTGGTGTAAACTGTTAGCTTATATTTGATGAATAAATGAATATGTGCCAAATTTCATCCAAATCCATTCAGACGTTTTAGCGTGAAAGCTTAACAAACAAACAAACTTATTTTCGCATTTATAATATTAAAGTTAGGATATTTAATGTGGGTTTGTGGTTTTTGTTTATGTTAAAGCTAATGATAAACAGCTGGTGTTGTTCTAGTTTTTATTTTAACTAGAAACTACAGCGGTTTTTCGTAAAAAAAAAAAAAAAATGTCATAAATACATCAAATATTCGTATTGCTGATTTTTTCAAGTATTTGCGTTGCTGAATTGTGGGCTAAGCAAAATTTAAAAAATATATGTTTCATTTAAATTATTTTTGACATCGAAACGAAGAAGAAAGAAGAAATTAAAGTATTCCAATTATAACCAACACAAAATACTGGAACACGCTAAAGCTCTACCTAATGTCACGAAGGAACACAAATGACCATTTATTTTTTGCAGAATTAATCACCCACCATGTTTACAAATTCCGTCATTCACTCAAACGTTATCAGGCCCAAAAAAGGCCCTCCGGCAACACAACGAAAACATTTAAATAATTACGAATATCTCGGGTCCAATTATCGGCGTCCCGCGCCAATGCTCTGCGGGCGGACTACAGGAGACAAAGTGTCGAGATGAAAGGCACCGCCGCCGATTGTCGCGGCATTGTATCCTCACTCGTTAGTCCGGCATTATCGTATCGAGATTTATTTTAACGATTAAGTTTGTGGTGCTAAGGAGAGGTGGAAAGCGATTTGTGTTTTTCAAACCTCTTTACCTTTACTGAAATTGTAGAAGGATCTCAGTCTAATGTTGAATCACTTCTGTCCTAAGTATCTGTGGCTAAATTCAATAAATACGAGTTATACAAAAACCTAATCTCAGATAGTCTGAGTGTTCATTTGAGAAAAATCAGGGTGCCAATAATCTCGCACATAAAAAACGTTTAAATTCGAGTCACCGTCACTCATAGTGGTAAGTAAATTAAAGATAATTTTGATAGATTGAATTTCAGATTTCATTTAAAAATATACGAGAATTGATCATGGCAAGTAGTCGCTTATGAAAACATCTAAGCAAAAACAGCTCAAGACGGTTATACAACTCCATTCCAAATAGATTTATTCTCACATAATATAAGCATAATCGCTCTATAATGTTCCCACTGTTGAGACACAAGCCTCCTCTAAGATAGAGGGAGCTATTGTGATAACATTCTTACATATGCCTATCAGGATTTACACTTTCATTCTCACACACGAAAGTGACAGCAACTCCTAAATCGCTCCCGCTTCCACCTATAGCATGGAACCGCCTTAAATTCAACGATTAACGCTTATAGCTTCAGTCATTAAGCCACAATTGGGCTGTGTGCACCTTCACAATTATAGACCGACGGCCATTGTATTACATGAAACAATATGCCTGTTTTGTAAACTATTGGCTATTTCAATGGAAATAATTACGATTGAAATCAAGGATTGCGGATTTGTACAGAAATTATAATAGTTTGAGGATTAATCATGGTCGTTAATTGAAAGGCTTTGTTGTTGGTACCCACACTAACACATTACCTACTAATGTGGTGATTATTGTATCCTTTAGCTACATGTAGTGAATATCGTATATACCAGACATGTGTTAGCCAGTGCATCTACTAGTCCTGTAGACCAAATTTCAGCCATGGTGGCCAATCTCAGCGGAGACTAGCCTAACATGGGAGATATTATAGTGCACAAGTGTGTGCGCAGATACAGGTGCACTCTCTCATCCCTAATTCTCAAGCTCGTCACACTGCATCGTTTCACCTTTTTTATCATGACAAAAAACTCAAAAGTAAGGGAAAGGTTTGGTAGGTCTGTATTGATTAGTTACACATTACGATTATACGGTTCTAATGATACAGAAAAGATACGTTTCTGCGTCTGGCAACAATTGCAACCAAAGAGACCTGCAGTTAAAATAAATATCCATAATTTTCAAAATGACTAAACATTCAACAAGCCTGGAGCATCTCGCAGCATCTGGAACCATCATGAAAACATTCATTCAAAGTTCCATAAACAACCAACATTGTACCAAAATGCGGACTCCCCAGTAACATCCTATCAAAAACCGATACAGAACATTTTATTACCCCTGGCTTTCTTTAAAATTGAACCATTAATTCGTCATCCATGCTGTCACTGACTTATAGCACCATTGTCTCTTATAAGGAACGATATTTCACGACACAACATAGCAAATTGCTTCATTTATAACGGAAAGGTACCAAAAAAGTGCTCACGGTACCTTTTGACGGTACACCAAGTATTTAGGTTAAAAGGTATTGTAAAATTTTATATGTGTAATGATTTTTAATGAACATTTTCAAGGTCTTCATTTTGTCAAGAAAATGCACTGTTAAAATTGTGTGGATGGGAATGAATGAATGTCTTCTTTAATATTTTATTTTTTTTCTTGAAAGGAAACTGAATGCCATCGATGGATGCAACTTAGCTGGTTGATACTGCCATGCTATTCTGTGAAAATCTCACCATGATGTCAGCTCACTTGAAACTCACTGCGCCTTAGTGAGGCGCAGTGAGTTTCAAGTGAGCTGTCATTCCACCTGGTGCTAGGAATTTTCACGGTGAGATTTTTACAGAATAGAGCGGCGGTACTCTTTCTTTGAGATCAAAACATATAAGTGGTAAGCATACGAATATTTGTAATACTGTTCATAGCCATTAGGTACCGGTAAAACGGGGTGAATAGGGATGCAGGGGTGAATCGGGACGAAACTTTAAAATGGATTTGTACTTTAAAATAATATAGTTTGTTGCTAACAAGGACACTTAATCTTTAATTAAAAAGCTGTAAACCCATTAGAGTAGTTTCTGGCAACGAACTATATTGTTTCAACGTTACAATCCATTTTGAAGTTTCGTCCCGATTCACCCCTGCATCACTATTCACCCCGTTTTACGGTACGTACTACATTGCGGCTGACGAGAGAATGCGTTCTTGACAACTGTCAGTTTCATACAAACGAATACGTGTTTTGCGAATTTGATCTTTATTGCCCACTAGAATTGGCACACTGACAGTTGCCAGGAACGCATTCTCTTGACGGCCGGACTGTGCATATCTACTAATATTTTCAAAAACGTAGTTTTGTTAACCCTACACGGATTCGAGGCGTCATGTTATATTAATTTTATTTTTAAAATTGTCTGTACCCGAAATTGATCTTTAATCTTTATTTCAAACTTCCTTGACAAAAAGTTCATTAGAATCTGCAACCAAAAACCACCATATAGGTACAAACAACCTGAATTAGCATTCATGGCTACGCATTTAACTCTGCAACATGCAAGCAAATATGATTTTTCCATTGATGGAAACTTTCAAAAATCTATTTCCCGTCTGGACGTAGTTCCGGTGGGCACACCCTGTTATTTTCCTGAAGCCATTATGTTGGTAAATGGAAGGGTCGAAAACGGAATTGTTTTTGACGAAATTTCGTGTGTTGTGACGAGTTTGAAAAAGGGGTTGTTTTGGCATCTATTTTATTATTTGAGTTTACAGGAAGGAGTTATTAAATTGAGAAATAAATATTTTAGAACATAATTAATAATTCAGTTGTTTTTTTTTTTAAATAAGTTAGCAGGTATGTTGATAGAGATTTCAATTTAATTCAATTAATCTTTATTGTAATCCTTAATATATACATACAGGTTGTGAGTAAAGCAATAGAAACAATTATGGCGTAGCAACATTTTGAATAAGTAGGAGAGAGGAATTTTTTTAGACGTAAACATCACCTTTGTACGTATTTTTCCGTTCCTTTTTTATCTGTTTTTATGTGTGTACATTACATTACTTTTAATAAAATAAATACTCAAATAAAATATATAGTTTTTTAAACAAACACAATAAACAACATAAAGAAAATTCAATACAAAACAGTTAAGATTCATTATGCGAGCAGTGTATCATTAAAATACTTTAATATCCTAATAAAAGCTTAAAAGCAACCTTATTTCAAACCCGACACCCCGCCAAGTAACATGTACCCACAATTTCCCGACCCACATTCAAACAGACTTAATAACATCGTTAAAATAAAACAAAAAACAAACGTGAAATAATGTAACCAAAACTATTCTGTACTTTTAAATATCCATTTCGATCGAGCTACAAGCAATTATAGGTTTCGAAGCGCCGCACACACACACCCGCTAGAGTTGATACGACAGCTTATGTGAGAAAGACAACAAATTATACCACATTATGTCCTATGACGAACGGTTTTAACGCCCAGTGTAAAACTACCTCCGTTAATTTTGTTGTTACCCAAAAACATTCAGAAAAAAATATTTTATAAAGATCATGTTACATTGGTCAAAATGTTCGAACAAACAAATTAATACTAAACACAGTCTATAGGGGGGCTTTAATTAAATAATTTCTTTACTTTACATAAGCAATCAGGTGTGTTGTTTACCATACAAATTGTTCTAACTAATGTTTATAGTTTTGAGCTATGGTGGCCTTTGTAATATGAAATCCGATACGAAATGAACGAAGTATAAATATTTTGAAGTTGTAAATTGAATTTTGAATGGGATACTTAATGAAACTGTTATGTTAATTACAAGTTGGGTTTAATTTAGTCTTTCCTTGATGTTAGTTACTTTACTGATGAGCTTTAATTTTGATGCGAGACTTTTGTATTTATGATAAAATAAAGATAACAATCGGTATGTCTTTCGAAAGCCGTGTCTCCTGCACGTGTTTTTTCGAAACATTACACAAAAAACCTTACACATAAACATTTGTCTTCATACACAAGCTGTCTCCTGTGTATTAAAATATTTTTAGATTAGTATCAACTATTCACAAGACAATATAACCTCAAAACCTATGTCAGTTGGAATTAGCTTTCAAAATCTTAACTGATAGATGTGCGCGGTGCGCGTGGCGGTTGAAAATGTAACAAACCCTTTCCCTCTTCACCTGCGCGGTGAATGTTTTCCATGCAGCGCGAGAAACAAAAACATCGTGTTTTCATACACAAATGTGTATGGCCACGCCTCTTTGTTTTAACATTTTTGTGTAATGTTTCAAAAACTCGCGCAGGAGACACAGCTTTAGGTATACATACCTACTTTAAAAATAAAGCCTTATCATTAATTACTGAAATAGGTACAGTCACGAGCAAAAGTATGTATACACTCGGCTTTATTCAAAAGCGATTTACTATTTTATTTTTTAATGAAAATGTATGTTGTTACGAACATACGAGTAGCATTTTCGAACCCATAGGTTTATGTACTATGTCGTATTTCAACGTTGCATTCGTTATTTCACGAAAAAATTGCAATTGAAAGTTGCCAAGTGTTGACATATTGGTGCTCGTGACTGTACTTGGATTAATATGAATATACACAATGTATTATAATAACAACTTACAATGCTTATATAGAATTATTGCGCAGCTAACTTTTTATATTAATTAAATGACTAACTATATAATAAGCACTTACACTTACTCGCATTTCAGTAACTTGTAATGAATTAGATTCATACTTTTAATTTTAATGGTCATACATTAAAATTAAAAGAACGAATCTAATTCGACACTCATTCATGATGTAAATCTAAAACTAAGCAATATTCATACACATATTCATTCACCTACATATTAGATGACAAAAATGGTTTTTAAAAATTGTAAATTCGTCTATCTCTTGGTATTTGTGCGTCACGCGATTAGTGAACCAAAACACCGAAAATGTTTTTAAAAACCGTTAATTCCACTAAGTGACAGCAATAAATATATTATTCCAACAGCACTAGGTACTTACTTTACCCATTCATCTTCTAATTAAAATTGCAATCGCATTCCGATGGCCTTGTCAATATAAAATTACTGTTACAAAAATCTAGATCTTAGAACACAAAAATGCTGTTTGAAAACTAATTCATACTGCATTTTATGCACAAATTCCATAGCATTTGAATAAAATTTGATTAAAATCCCGTATGGTAACAAAGTTGCGCAAGATTTATTATTTATATTAAATCCTATAGAAAAACAGATGTAAAGATTGAAATTTGAAAAATATTGCAGGAATTTTTTCCAATTTTTATTTCCATAAAAAACTAATTCGGGCTATTAAGAAGAACATTGTAGCTAAAACAAAAAATGACCAAACGGTTAGGCGATTAGCTATACAACGAAAACTTCTCATTTATCTGTGTGAATTAGTCAGCGCCTGATGTAAATTGACGTATTTTTAGTAGCCATGTACGTATGTATTTATGTTTTTAATCACGTCTAAACTTGCTATGGAGTATCTTAATTTGACAGCACTAAACTAATATTTATTTTCTGTCCTTTTCTTAATAAAATAGAAAGAAAGAGATGCACTGAACTTAAATTTAGTTTAGTTTGTGAACAACGGAATCGGCGCCAGATTCTACTTACAAAATCAATGATTTTAATTTATTTAAAGATACATTAATGGGATAAAATGTTGTCTGTGTAAGTAAGGAAACGTTTTAATTTGTACTTATAACTTCTCGAAGTCGAAGTTTAAGTAAAAGAGGTACTAAGGTTTCAGCAACATGTTTTGTGTTGCGGGGAACTTGTTTGCTGGCAACATGATATGTTACAGAGTTTCTGGCAACATGCAAATATTCCGTATTCATGGTAAATAGTAGTTGCTCATACTTGTCGCCGGCAATATTTCATGTTGTGGAAAACAATGTTGCGGTACTGTTTCTCAACTTTGTTTATGCTTTATATCTAAAGGTAAAATTTGTGAGTTTGTATGTAGGGGGAAACTACTGATCCGATTGCAAAAAATAGGATTTTTACTGGGAAGCAACAGTATTGCCGTCATCCTCATCTACCTAGCCTTTTCCCAACTATGATGGGGTCGGCTTCCAGTCTTAAAAGATGCAGCTGAATACCAGATATATATTTAATGTATAAAACAAGAAATTTCACGCGGGTATAGTCGCGGGCAGAAGCTAGTTCCCAATAAATACGCGGCTTACACAACAAAAATTTATCCATTCTTTACACAATTCAATGAACTTTTAATCCCGTGTTTTGATCTTTAACCGCACGAGAAAGGCCATTATTTTTTCCGTATTCTTTTCTCGTTACAATAAAAAACAAGAAATAAGTTTCATTTCTACTGAATAAAGTAACACTCTATCATTGACATTTAATCCTATGTAAATTGAGTGTAAAGTTAAGCATAAAGTATTGTCAATGATTAAATTTATTGTAGGTCTTAGGTTTTTTTATTGTTTAAATTATGTTTCGAAAAAAGTTTTGGTGGACTCATTTATTTTGGGAGTAAGTTCGAAATGTCGAGTTCTTTTTTATCTCATAAGGAGTTTGTAATCTGTCAGCTAGGAATCTTTAATTTATATCGGCAACATGCTTAGGAGAAAATGCTTAATAATTATATATTATAATAATAATCATGGACTACGACAAACCGGCGTGATATTAGCGTAACACACTTGCGACTTTGTATGGCAATTTTTTCATTTTGACTAGCAATTTCCCTCAAAATCGGATTGTGAATGAAAGTAAGCGTGTTATGCAATTGGGTTGTGGTAGGTACGGTTTGCCTCTGATATAATCATACTGCAAGATCTGCAAGACTTCTGAGATTTCGAACTACGATGTTTCATTTACTGTTAATTTTACCTGGGATAGAACATAGCTTGAATAAATTGCTATTGAGTAAAAGGAAGAACTTTAATTTTACTGCGCGAAGTAAGAATAATTATCATGCTTCCAACATACATACTTATACCTTTAGCTTGTGTAGGAAATGTACGAGCGAACAGTCAATCAAGTCAAGAAACAAATGTCAATGTAGAAGTTATGAAAACAAAACGTCCGAGCAGAGCACGATATATTTATATATATATAATTCTGTATTTATATATATATATATCGTGCACAGAAGGAGTAAGACAGAAGAAACACAATAGATAGGACGCGATCACAAATCCACAATAATAATATTAATGGAAATTACTGAATAAATTAGCAGACGTATGTTACAGCCATGACAGAAAGTTGACAACTAAAAAGCGCTACTAGGGGCGTATTTCTGAACTAGTAGGAGTGAACCCTACATACCAAAGTACACGTGATGGCATATAAATATAAATTAAAAAAATAACACGCGAAAGACACTTATTTAAAATATAATTATTATATCATAAAAAATTTAAATTACAACATTACCCAGATACATAGCAACAAGCGTCGCTCCCAACACTGTTATAAATTAACCACAAGTTTATCAAGCGGTTAAAATTAACCTCTACACCGTTTATAGAACCATACTTTCTTTAATATAACCATAATTAATTTAAATTAATTTATTAATATCATAAACGCATGAAATAATTTGATGCTTATAATTTTCCCATAAAATTATGAGTGGCTACTAAAACGTCAGTAGGAAAGTGGCTCGTGACTAATATATTGCTAAATGATGGCCATATTAAAGTCTTTGGTGATGCTGTGAGGTTCCCACTGTTTTATGACGACAAACGGCACTCTGACCGTCTTCTGGAATATGCTAGAGTCATTAATAGGTAGTTTTGTTAATGCTATAGTTTATTGCTTGCTCATAAACTGCCCTTTTCATGCCCATCTCATGAGTCTATTTGGGGGTAGTAAGACCTACCACGGACTTCACCTCCAGCGGAGTAGTTCAACAACATTAATTGCGTTACTTACTTTGTTGAGCAGACATTTTTTTCTTACATACAGTGCAATGGATTAGTAATATACTTCAAAATGATTCAGATTTTGATTGATAGTGTATATTGACTTGGCCATGTTCTGTTCAACCGTTCCATCTGCAAAGAAATCCGTCAAAGGGGCGTAATTGTATCCACCTTTCATCAATAATCTTAGTTTCCATCTTGTGTTTCTCTTGCATATCATTTATAACTGGTGTTAAGTCTGCGAGACTGACGTAGTAGTGAGTGGGTCACACCTATAGGATGCATCGAAACAGATGGTCGAAAGTCGTCACACAGTGGATGCCTGAAGACGAACGTGGTCACCGGCAGGCTTAAGAAACGCTGGCGTGACGATTTGGACTTGTTCCTGACTAATTGGACGGAGAAGGCCCAGCATAAAGAAAAATGGAATAATATGGGGGACACCTCTGTCCGGCAGTGAAACGATACAGGCTTCACGGGTAGTTTGTGGGTCAACTGCACGCGGAGGGCACTAGATGCCCTGCGGGTACAATACAACAATGGTTTTAGGGTGCTGTTGAGGTTGCCCCGATTCTGCAGCGCGTCTGGCATGTTTGCTGTAGCGCGAATCGACGACTTCTTTGCCATTCGGAGGAAAAAGGCCGCATCCTCAATAAGCAGAATGAGGGCTAGCACTAACTGCATACTGAAAACCCTAGCTGAAAAACACGATGCACCAATACTTAGACATGCTCTCCGGTTTTTCGTGCGGCAGGTTGAATAGAAATTGTTTTATTTTTATTTTGATTTGATTTAATGTAATTTAATATAATTAAATTAAATTAATATTACTAACCCTTAGTTGATAAGTTATTGTTGTACTAATTGTACCAATGTTGTCAAATTAAATAAATAAATTATTATTTATTATTAAATAAAATAAAAAATTACGTCTATATACAATGTGTAACTGAATTAATGCACATTATGAAAGTAGTTTGTTCAGAATCGTTTACTGAACCGATTTCTGTAATTTTTAATATAGGTAATAATAATATTTTATCCCAAAAATAATTAAAACTACGTAAATTACTGTCACACTTCCGCTGTGCAGTTAAAACAAACCAAAATGGATGAAATACACACTGAGCTAGACCCTTTAAATACGAGTGCGACTGTTTGTATGCGTAAATTTGTAATGTGACCATAATTTTCTCCCACAATCAGTATAAGTAATTTATTAAAAAAACAATGATTTTTACATAATAATAAAAATTCAGTGTATGTATTATGATTATAACATAATATTCTAATTGGGGTGTATGGTGGTGTGCGTTAATTTCGGGACATGTTGTAGATAGATATGCAAAATAAATATGGATTTAGTGTAAATGTAAATATCTTTTCTAGTCCAGCTTTTTGCTTTAAGCTGACCACCTGTCAAAAATACAGCCAAATCTAGTGACTAACACCTTTCCTTTCACCTTTAATCACCAAAAATAGTGCAACAAAAAAAAAGTCATAAACTAAAAACTATCAACAATATTAATAGCTCAACACAATCTTTTTAAATGTATGACAAATTAATACTTATCTCTACCGAAACGGCCCAAAATCAATTTCTCATGGGTCACTGTCCATGCTATCTGAGGTCACATGAGCTATGCATAAATACATTTTAAAGTAGCAAACATTTGAAAAATTTCCTCGGCCCAAACAACTTTAGCTTTACATTCTTTTAAGACCTTCCTTTAATGAACTTAGGAGTTATTTTCCAGTGTGTTCTGGTGATGATAGTGTGGTGGTAACACGGTTATAGGTAGACAGACGGGCGGGGAATGAGTTTGTGAATATTTCAAATGCAATCTTAAGTCGTTGCCAACTATAGGTCCTATTGTTCTCGCAGGTGGTTATGTACGAAAGTTGCTCTACTTTGAGCGACAGAATTCTTTTTTTTTTAGATCATTTTTATTGCTATATCAGGAAATGTTTTCCTTCACCATGTCCAAGATAAACTTAGACCAAGACAGATAGACTTAGTGAGGAAACCTGCACCTTAACTGCGTAACACACCATCAGTAGCAATGGCATACAGTTTGACAGTTCAACGACATTCATTGCGTTATTTACGTTGTTGAGCAGGCACATTTTTCGAATATGTAAAGCAATGGACTAGTAATATCCTTCAAAATTATTCAGATTGTGATTAATAGTGCGTTACACAATTAGGGTGCTGGATTTTAGAGTTAATATAAGTCTAAAATCGCCAACCAGTCTAGAGCAAGCGTGGTGATCAATGCTCATCTTCTCAGTATGAGAAAAGACCTTTGTCCTCCAGTGGGACAATGATAGGCTGGTATTATTTTCATTGGTCTAATAGATGTTATATGAATTGCCAAACTGGAGGTCAATAGCTTGTATTACATTCGGTAGGCCTAAAAATATGACACGTACTCGTAGGTATCATGAATCGTTTGGGCTGTGACAAAGCATGCTAGCTAATAAATGTTTACGATTAGAATATAATATCTACGATTTATTATTTGACGGCATGGTTGGCGCAGTGGTTAAGCGATTGACAGCTGCGCTGCGTGTCGCGGGTTCGATTCCCGCACGGAACAAATATTTGTATGACCTACATGTATTTGTTCCGAGTCTGGGTGTTTATCTATAATATGTATGTATTTACAAAAAAAAAAAAATGTATATAAGTAGTTTATCAGCCATCTTGTTACCATAACACAAGCATTAGGTTGCTTAGCTTGGGACTAGATGGCGCTGTGTGAAATGTCCAAGGATATTATTATTATTATATTATTATTGGATTATGTTTCTCTACTAGCCTATTTTTTTCTTCTTATCTATCTTTATTTTAAAGAGTTTTTACTCTTTTAGAGCAATACTCATCTTTTAGTGACAGACATGTGACATCTATCAACTCGTACTGGGCCCGCGTAGTAGCTTACAGCCCACTCTCTCTCACAGAGAGGAGCCTGCGTCCCAGCAGCGGAAACATCACAAGGTTGATTATGCATCTGTTAGTTCCAAGACGATTAAGAAATTATTACGAACATGCAAAAAACTTCATGAAAATGATATAACGTGTTAGGTAACAAATAATTAATTTCTAGCTGTTAATTTTTTAATACAAACAAAAAGCTACTCTAACTACTTTCATTAATCATAGATCATATAAGATCATGACAATCCAAAGTTGCTAAAAGTAATTAAAAAAAACCTTGAAATTATCTTTAGCAATCATAATTTATTAAATTGATTGAACTCTAATCTTTCTCTTTTTTATTGTTATCCTTTTTACACCTGAAGGCTAATTCCCGTAATTAAAAACGTTAAAATTTTAGTCACAATCTCATCTCAGCGACACTCAATTTCAAAAACATGTCAAAAATGTAGGGAAATTAGAGGTATTTCTGACAGATTGAGGTTGATCAGACTGTGAACGTTCTTAAAATTACGAGAATTGAGCCTTTGGTTATATGCATGCTGTGGTCTTCTGTAAATGAAGGAGCACACGTGAAAGAACATTTTTGTACTATTGTGATTTCTATTGTATCTTAAAGCACAGATACATTTCCTTTGTTGGAGATTCCGAATAAATAAATAATGAATAATTTTTGATGCTTAATAAGTTATTTTTTTCCCTTGATGTAGGTACTTTTACATAAAAATCAAAATCAAAAGTCATTTATTCAAATTAGGCTGAGAATCAGCACTTTTCGAACGTCAAAATTACAAAAGACAGTCCCCCAAAAACGCCCGCCCTTCGCCACTTCCTAGTGCTATCGCTGGGAAGAAGAAGTGGCGGAACAAACTCCCCAGCAGAAATGTTATATACATATATAAATTCTAGTGTTAGATTGTAAATTGTATTTAAGATTTATTAACAAGCATGTAAATAATAAAACCCTTATTGTAACTACAATAAACGAAACGATTAAAAAACAAACACATCCCGAAATAAATAATCCAAAAAAACTTCAGTTGAAATAGACGAAGGTAATTTTATCTACCTACTTTAATATGCGTTCTTATAAAGAAGACTGGTGACAGCAACAAGTTCAAACGTCAAAATTAATGTCTCGCCATAGTGCGAACATTGATAAACATTTAAATATTTAAAACGATGTAATAACTCAAGTCGATAAGCTTTCTACTGGAACAATCCATTTAGTAGCTGGCCTGACAGCCTGAGGTGTGCCGATCCTATTAACCATTGTCATTTAAAATGGCTGATTGATTGAAATTTAGAATTATAACCATTCTTTTATTTGTTATTTTCTAGTATCGTGTTACCCAGAAACTGGGTTGTGGAGGTCAGGGGCCCACTCTCTCATACCGTCCGAAGGTAGTTCGATGCATCGGAATGAACCCTACTCCCGATTAATTAACTTTGTCGGACGGGAAAAACTACATCGGGAGGAAGGACAACTGACAAATCGTGTTGTCATTCATTCCTAGTTCGGGCCCCGAAGTAGTTTAGGTAATACGGAGAAGGATACGCCCGAAAGTTTAGTCGAAACTACGGTCTTCGTACTTAGAGTGTAGACCCCCAAATAGACAGTCGCTTCATGAAAAATGCTGGTATTCAACTGCATCTGGTAAGACTGGAAGCCGACCCCAACATAGTTGGGAAAAGGTTAGGAAGATGGTGATTTTATATTATGCCTGCTTCCAAACTTGCTTAATTTTAGTAATAAACATTTAAACCGCGTTCAAGAGTGGTGAGTGTCATTATTATTGTGGCATATTGACACTGACAGCACTTGAGCGCAGTTTAGATGCGCTGATCACGTTCAGTTATATTGGTAAAATTGGTACTAAAACACATTAAATCAAATAACTAAAAGGGGCATAACTTTAAACATCGAGTTTCCATGAATATGAGTTTAATATTAATGTATTATGCACATACACTTTCCGAAATAAATTCTCTAGGTGATCAAAATCCATGTATCAAAATCATCATCAAGGCATCAAAATTCGTTGCGTAGTTCAGAAGTACAACACGGTCACACAGACACGAAAAACGACTTCAATTTATAATATGTATAGATGAATTTACATTATTGATAAAGTGTATTTGATCAAATACCTAACTAAAATGGGCATTACTCCAACTACGAAACTTCCCATTTCAACAGACTCCAGGCACTGAACTAGTCCAAGACTTCCTACGACCACAAATAAATCTCCCACTACAATACCAACGGAAAGAAAACACATAAACAGTACAAAGCAGCGATTTATAAGTCAATGTGGACTGCAACGCAATCAACAACCAGTTGCTGGCACAATGCTGCGCCGAAGGGCCGTACATAAGCCTGTCGAACCCTATCCATGTTTATTCTAACATGATTTGCTTGATCTGGAAGTCGATCTGCATCTAATCAGCCGTTTAACTTGCATTTAATTCAGTTTACACTTTAACCATTGGCTAAATTATCGACCGTTCTTATTTCTTCGAAAATAAAGTTGAACATCGTGTGGCAATATTCAAGTTGAGCGTTAAATTAGCAGCAGTGATAGTGTTAATTTTGTATTGATAAAACCTACAGATGTAAGTTATGAAGTCGGTTTAGTAATTCTGTTTATTTTGAGACGAATCGTTCGGTTACAGATACAGTTAAGATTATGAAATTTAAAATTATTGTTAGGTTGTGTACTTAAATGGGCTCGTTAATGTTTAGAGGCTTATAAGGTATTGTATATATAATTATATCCCTGTTTAATTATTATGCTTATATACAATGTAACTACACCCAAGTATTTACAGTAGGTACTAATTTAAATGACTACTATACAAAGAAATACAGAAACAGAATGACACTTTGGCGTCAAAGTAAGTAAGGTAGTGTATCAAAGGTGGTGGTGGTGGTGTATCAATTCAATTTTTTTGTAGTGCTGTAGAAAGTAACAAAATCACATGACGTAAGCTAAAAAAAAAATTAAAGTAGAGCACCTTTCATACCGTCACAGCCTCCCAAGTCAACAACTTGTCACCGCATTGCGTTGTGGTTTGCTAAAAACAAACAACAATAGAGAGGCTCTCTCCATACAATATCCTTTGTCAACCTTTTTATCAGGCCGACGGAAGAGCGACAGCCGTGGAGACGTTATTAATAATTATGATATAATTTTTAATCATGACAACTTATCTTTTTTGTTTTTACGATAGAAAACCAACCAAAACGAAAATAAACCAAACCAATCAATACCAAATCATAATAAATTAAAAAAATAAATGAGTTGCGTATGCGCATCGTCAGGTCAAAATGGGCACAAACTTGATTTAATTTTGGATCAAAATAACCTACCTTAAAAACTATCCAGTAAACTGTCCTTTCCTTATAGACAAACCATGTTATTCTGTAACAATGTCTAAATAAAGTGTTAAAATAAAAGAGTTCTTCAAAATGATTATCACATTTTGCATACAAAGACATTAGCCGATACATATCTGTTGTGTCTGTCTGCTCGTCGCTTCGAATCAGTGCAAAAATAAATACCCTTCATACATACAAAAGACTTCTAAAAGCAGACTTGGATCGATCCATCAATCAAATAAACAAATGAACGCTACATTAACTTATTTTCCTTGTTGAAACAAAGGCAAGTGAAGGCTCGATGCGTACATATATATAAAACAGTTGTATGTCTGACAGACCGACAGCGCAACTAAAACCGCTGAAAGAAACTTGGAAATGATGCTCTATACCTAAAGAGTGAATACGAAGTTATAAGAAAGGAATTTCAGAATAACACCCTTTTTTGCGTGTGGCAATCATCATGAATATCCTTCGCCTTGGGGTCTGTCGGACTCTTAGTTACTGGCAGCTAGCAGGAACGGAAATTGTTCGCTTATTCATTCGCACTTTAAGACGGCTGTGACACAGGTCTCCTCTCTGTGACAGCGAGTGGGCCGTAATCCACCACGCGGGCCCAGTGCAGGTTGGTAGATGCCACATGTCTTCGAATTTTTGGCTCTAGGACATGACGGTTTCCTCAATATAGTCCTTCACTGTTTTGAGAGCAGTGGTGATGAACTAATTTACATAAAGTAAAGCGCCTGTCTTCGAACTTACGACTAACACTCTTCATTCGTAGCCGATACCAGTCGGCCTCGGTGCAGGCACCGTCCATCCTCAGGCACCAACCGTATGGAGACTGTTGCCCAGCGGTCACTGAGTCACCTAAAATGCCTCATGTTGAGCAAAGTCGCGGGCAATAACTAGTCACATACGAGTAGGTACAAAACAAATTACATAATACATTTAATTTCGTGTCAAGGTTTCATAGGCATTCTACCTATAAGTATGTATACTGTCTGCGATGATTTGCATAATCTTTATTTAATTGTTTTATTCTGTACATATATGTGTATGGTATCAATTGAGGTTGATTTCTTAAGTGATAGGCTATGTATTTATGTTCGTAATGTGTGAATTAACTAGTCTATTTGTTATCTGATCTGTGTTTAAGTATTGGTTCGTGTATTAAGTAGTGTTGTGTTGATACTTTATCTAAACTTATTTTATAAAGAGAAATGATTCGAGTTTTTGTTTGTATGTTACGTTTTTACGCTAAAACGGCTGGATGGGTTTGGTTGAAGTTTGGCACACGTGTAGACCATCACCTGGATTATGACATAGGATACTTTTTATCCCGATAATTCTACGGGATCGAGTTTTATGCAGGTAAAACTGCGTGGCGCAGCTTGTAATATAGAGCTGAAGAGTTTTTTTGTTTATTTTTTTGTTTGAACGTGCTTATCTCTGGAACTCCAGTCGGATTTGAAAAAATCTTTTTGTATTTGATAGCCTAATTCTCTAGGAAGGTTAAAATGACTTTACAATCACGCTACGGCCCTTAAGAACCGAGCAAAAAGAAAATAAGTCAGACACAACGCTACGCAAAAATTAGCACGGGCGGAAAATGTGCCAGTCATTTTAATTTATTGTAATGTCTTACGGGTTCTACGCGAACGAAGTCGCGAACAGAAGCTAGTTATATATGTGTGGATTAACTGGTCTATTTGTTATCTGATCCATGTTTAAGTATTGGTTTGTGATTTAAATACTGAAGTAATAATTGGTATTGGTATAGCCTTGTTATTGATCTTGTAATTGTTTTAATTAACGTTTGTATATTCAGTGTCATTAACAAAATTGTGTTTTCTTGATTTGATTATTAATGATAACTTTTCATTGTGTGTATTTTTTTCATTTATTTATTTTATTATTTATGTACTGTACACACTGTAAAATTGATACAAATACGACAAATTAGTATTGAGTACAAAGGTACTGCTTATTTCTTAACAAATTTCTTACAGTAGACCTGCGAAAGGAGAAATGGAAAAGAAATATATTATTATATATGCGCTTTTAAACGTGTAGCGCTAAATCAATGAGTATTGTAATGTTATGAGATGCTCAGCTTGAAAAGTAGCTGCTAGATTCAGCAAGCAAAAAAAAAATATTGCTGCACTACAAAGATACTTAAATAGTTTTATTTTAAAGTATTGCGTTCGTAACAGTATTTCTAACAACATAAATAAACTATTCTAATTCTATATTTCTGAAATAAATTGAAAATATAAAATAAATCACCAAACAATAGCAAGTCATTGGTTTTAGTCCAGCACTTCGCTTCAAATCTGGCGCAAGCATTCAAGCTTCGCGAGTGGACGCAAGTGCACATTGTTACCTTCCACACCAGGAATAACGTCCTATCTGCACTCTGTGTTAAACTGTAGTTTAGACTTTGTGACGTTAGAGATAAGGTTGAGTTTTAAATGGTGGGTGTATGGTATTTACGATACATTGTATCAATCAATAAAATTCTATCTGCTAATCTTACAGCAATCGATTTGATGTCTTATGTTGCAACTTTAAAGATCACTATTCCGTTGTTTTCTGGTATGCAGTTAAGGCTTTTCGTAGAAAATCGTAGGCTATTGTTGCGAAAAATTGATTTACGTACAACATCTGTTAAAAGCGTAGCTGTAACGTTATTTTATATTGTTGTTTAACTTGTGTTAGTATGTACTTATGTAGGTCGTGTGCAGGTGCTTAGCCAAAAGTTTTGTAAGTGCGGTAATGTTTACCGTTGTTTATTACTTAGATAATTCACTGGGAAACACTGCGAATGAACAGTGTTGTTTTGAAACTAGATTAAAATCTTTAGGCTCATTTAGTGGGAACTTAATTTTAAGTACCTAATAACTTTGACATGGCGACAATAATAGAAATGAGCTGTTTAAATAATGATGTTGTGATCATTCCGTTTGTCGATTATTATGGTAATTTCTTGATAAAGTATTTTAACTGGGTAAAGGATTGCGAGGAACTAGTACCTACACTGCTGCGTTTTCATAACACACATCTGACATCTGGTGGTCGCCGATCCACAGTTGTAGTTTAATCGATATTTTAACAAATAGATCGCTAACTATCGAAATGATGTCGTATGGAGCAATCCCTAATAATTTTCAACTTTCAGTAAAAATTCATAATAAACTGAATAACCTAATACGGAAGGCTTGTTTTTTTTTTTTTTGAGGATGGGAAATCATCAAATGACTCCTCCCGCTCTGGGTGGAGCAGGAGGGAGTGTCAGACTCTTACTGACTAAAACCCACCCGTGTTCCTTCCTCAGCCCTTTATGTTCCAGGGCAGCGGTAACCCTTTCGGTCAATCCCGCTAAATACGGAAGGCTTATTACTTTTTCTATGTAGACTTTTTTCTAGAAATTTCGTTGTCAAATAAATCCCATTTGTAATCTGTGCATTGTATTTGATATAGTGTGACAGGTTATAAATTCTAATCTTCCCAAATGAGTAAGTAAAGATAGCATAGACATAGACGGGAACTTTTATAAGCTGGGATGTTTAATTGGACTCCTTGTTGATATCTAAGGCCTTGACTTTTATTGAGGAAGTTAGGTAGGGATATAGGCCAGTCGGGGGACGGCGAATATACAAGTATCTCCCGGTCCCCTGGACTTTTTGGTAGTAGAAGGAAATGTGGAGTTTTACTCGGTTCCCTACCGAGTAAAACTCCACATTTCCTTCATCCAACATAATCCTCCGTTCTTCTCCAAAATCAGCCTATAATGTTCCCACTGCTGGGACACAGGCCTCCACTCTTCGAGAGGAAATGGGCTGTAATCTACCACGTGGGCCCAGTGCGGGTTGGTAGATATCACATGTCTTCGAGTTTTTTTTGTTCTAGGACATGCCGGTTTCCTCACGATGTTTTCCTTCGCCGTTTGAGAGTAGGGGTGATGAAATTATTTACACTAAGCAAAGCGCCTGGGTTTGAACCCGTGACCCTCGAAGACTCGTAAGTCGGGGCCGTTATCACTGGGCCACCACTGTTCTCCGTTTTTCTCAGACGGAGGGTATTCATATGGAATTCCCATAGTAAAAAAATACCACCAACTAAGTACCTACAGAAGCACAATCGCATTATCATATCTTTAAAACAGATAGACAGGCTAAATCACTGACGATGAAAAAATTAAATTTTCCAGTTTGTTACGTATTTTTTTTCCACGACAATCAAGAATAATCTTTACAAAACAGTTTTAACCAAATGCCTATTACAAAAGCGGCCACAAACCAGTCTTAAAGAAATCCACGTCCGTTCCACAAACGTAAGACAACTAGCCTCCTTTGCATAATTACATTTTCTTAAGCTCTCAGATATGTCATGCTCATAATCGTTCCAGATACGGAAAATAACATAAGATTACTTAGATCTAGTCTAGTTTATTATCGAGTTTTACTTCAGCGGGGTAATTGCGTAACGAACTATCAGTAGCAATGGGCTTCATTTTGACAGTTTAAATACATTCATTGCGTTATTTACGTTGTTGAGCAAACACATTTTTCGAACATATGAAGCAATGGATTAGCAATATCCTTGAAAATAATTCAGATTGAGATTGATGGTGTGGAACGCAATAAGGGTGCTGGTTAAGTTATGCAATTAAAAACTCTAACGTATTGTATTTAACGAGCAAAATAGAAGAAATGGGTAGGATTGGATTCGAAACTTAATGTTTTGTTTGGTTTAGATATTTTTGCTGAACAATATAACATACCTATCAGTCATCTAAGATAAGATAAGATTAAACAAGATAAGATAATTTATTTGACCAAAATACGAGTATATGCACACACGGTATGCAAGATGTTATATTAAATTATACCACAGTCAGGTTTTGCCTTAACTGCGTACATACTCAAACTCAAAGCATTTATTTCAAATATACAAATACAGGCACTTTTAGATTGTCAAGGGTCAGTTAGTCAAAAAGATGAAGCCCATTCCAAAGGGTAGTAGGTACCTATGGAGAAGAACGGAAACAAGAAACAACAAGAAACTCCACGGACACTCTTTTAAATTTTTTTTTTTTACAAGTTGTTGGTTACATCATATACATAATTATGTTAAAATTATACATGTGAGAAGGATGTAGAAAGGCGTGCACGTTAAAAAATACATAAATAGGTGGATTATTTCTTCTTGTGATTCATCATCTGCCTAGCCTTTTCCCAACTATGTTGGGGTCGGCTTCCAGTCTAACCGGATGCAGCTGAATACCAGTATTTTACATGGAGCGACTACCTATCTGATCTTCACAACCCAGTTACTGGGTAATACGATACCCCTTGGTAAGACTGGTTGTCAGACTTTCGGGCTTCTGACTACCCGTAACGACTGTCATAGATCCACGACAGCCGGGACCAACGGCTTAACATGCTTTCCGAGGTACGGAGGGGTCTCGGTATGTAAAGATGGTCACCCATCCACAGACCAACCGCGGCAAGCGTAGCTTAACCTGACCGATCGACCTGTGCGGCTGTTATTATTTAGCTACGGGCCCCTTATTTCTTCTTGTGATTGACTTACTGAATGGGGACCTAACATAACATAATGACCTGAACCATGTCAGAACATCAATAAAGGTTTATAGAGAGCTTCATGAAAACTGCTTGCAAACTTATCTATACTTTACGGTTATTCAACAAGACAATCGTAAACAAATTAAAGCCAATTTCCTCAACGGGGAAACACCAAGATGAAGAAAAGATATTAACTGTGCAAAACATTAAATTCATCATTTATCATACAACACTCACTTTTACCATCATTCCTAACATTATGTCAGGTAACAATACAGCCACGTTTCCTCTCAAATGTCAAAGCGATTGACTAACATGATGAATTCATCGAAAAATCGTCGGGACAAATGAACAAACAACAATTACATCACAACGAGCGATTGTACTCGGCTCGTACCGAATACCGATTAATTTATCGATTCCCCGCCGTATCGGAGAGGCGACAAGTAATCGATCATGATCGAGAGAGGCGGCGAACTGATCGATTGTTTTTTAAGCTGTGAATAAATTAAAAATCGGATTGTTATCGTGGATAATGATGTATAAGCTTGTTTGATGGGAATTCTTGAACAAAAGGAGTTCATGGGATGATGGCGCCATCGCTGTGATCATTTGTTTGTTACATTTCCGTTTTGTTTAAAGCCCTTTCAAATCATTGATTGGTTAGTGTGGATTCACACGATAGACACCCGTTGACGACAGAGGCAAGTGCAGCCGTCGACGTCGCGTGTTGCTCCTGTGTTTGATCACAAATGTTTTGAAGTTCTAACTGAGCAGACAGCTGTCTTGCTGGGGAGTTTGTTGCGCCACTTCTTCTTCCTAGCTAACACACTAGGGAGTGGTAAAGAGCAGGCGTTTTAGGGGACTGTGTCATGCAATTTTGAAAACAAAACTGCTGATTCTCAACCTAGTTTGTATAAATGACTTTTGTTTTCTTTTTCTTTGATTTTACGAACTTGACGCTTACAGGAGGGATTGGTCCGTATTGGCTCAGGATCGAGTTGAGTGGGAAAAGGAAAGGGATGTCTTTACCCTGCAATTAGACAACACAGGCTAATCGACGACACGGTTGACGCAATGGCCTGCTGCGCTGCGTGTCGCGGGTTCGATTGCCGCACGGAATAAATATTTGTATTACCTACAAGTAGTTGTTCCGGGTCTGGCTGTTTGTGTATGTGAGTTTAAATCTTTATAAACGCACCCACGATACAGGGGAAATTCCTAATGTGAGGCAACGTTTTTTTTTTTTTTTTAAATTCCTAACTGTAATATTATACATAAATGCGACAGTAAATATGTTGGGTTATTACCAGTGATACTAATAGGTAGTGCCTATTTGCCTAAACTTCGAAGAACAGAGACAAGAAACAGAGACTTCCTTAGGACTAAATTTTTTCCGGGACATCTGTCCCGAAATTCGGGACAACACTTTTAAATACATTACAAAAATATGTTATTGGGAATAAGTAATTCGTCTATATTTACCTAAAGTTTGCGACTAGACATAACATTTATAATTTATAACTTCATAATAATAACTTATTCTCTATGGGCTCTAAAGGAAAAATAAAACATAGAATATTGTTGTAAGTTACAACAATATTCTATGTGTTTTTTCAGGGCAGGTGTCCCGGAAAAAATTTAGTCCTAAAGAAGTCTCCGTTTCTTGTTTCTGTTCTTCGAAGTTTAGGCAAATAGGCACTACCTATTCCTATCACTGTTTATTACGCTTTCACGCTAAAAAGGCTTAACGGATTCGGATGAAACATGGCACACAGATAGATCATGACCTAGATAAGGACATAAGCTACTTTTCATCTTGGATCACAGACGCAGTCGGGGCAATAGCTAGTTATTATATATTTACCAGACTTGTAGCTCACGCATCGCTATTGGTTTGTACAGGTATGCTTGCTTATGTTTGTGATAGGAGTAGATCGAAAGTAAGTGTAATGTAACAGGTGGAGTCTAAAGTGCTCTCACTTGCAAGTCCACACTTCAACCGTTGGACTATTGTAGCTTCTGTGCGTATTGTTTTGACATGGATTTAGAAACAGGTTTTCAGCACTTACGAACTAAGCCAAGTTCGACCTTCGATTTTTTAACGCTACAGTTTTTATGATGCACTGGATTTTCAACTCTCGGTGGTCAACTGAGCATTGAGAATCCAATACTACATCTCAGTGCGTTAAAACAAACATACTGTTGGACTTTCAACTCTGGGCGCTGAACAGAGCGTTGAAAATCAAGTGCGCGACAAAAAAGTCGCCCGCGAGGGCTTATCTTTAGCGATAAAAATTCTTAGTTTCTAGTCGAAAGTTAATATACTTATTAGTCACACTATGTAATCAAACACATATGGATTACATCATCCCTCATTTTTTTACAACAGAATCTAATATTAGGTATCTTTATTTCGAAACGAAACATTAAATTCGTTCCCACAAAGTTACATAAGATTTTAATATTAACTTTTAATTAGACAACTACCGTGCTCAGTAAATCATAAAATATTAAGTCTATTATAAAACTATATTACAGCCTGTCTGAATGTTATATTACTTATGTATTAACTAATTATTTCGCAAAGTAAATAAAGTTTAGGAGATTTAAAGTGCTCGTCATTTTGTTGAACGGCTGACTAGTAGATAATATTTTGACGAACAATTTAGACTATGTATTAACACGTAAGACTTTTCACACTTGGCCCTCGTCCCCACAAGCGATTTTTTCACACTACTAAGCCCAGCTGCGCATGGGCGATTTTTTGGCGCGACGATTTTTTGTTGCAGCTGAGAACTTCCTGATGGAAAAACCCAATAACGCTTTGTCAGACCTGGGAATTGAACCCAGGACCGCATGCTCAGCAGTAGCGCTTGCGACCACTAGACCAAGGCAATCGACGTTTGAAGTTTTCTACTCTTTTTCCAAAATGATCATAGCTCATCAAATCGGCATTCAGTTATTTAACTATACAAAAAATGTACAGACGTCAGCACATCAAGCTACCCGAAACTGTAAATTTTTTCCAATCAACTTTGAACTTAATGCTTTACCGATAAAATTGAAAATATATTAAAGAAATTTGACAGATTGTAGGAGCTTGATGTGCATTTCTATCGTAACAAAAAACGACTCTACTGCGGCTGTTTTGTCTCTCTCTCGAGTAAGTGAGAGATGCTGAGGCAATCTTCATGGGACTTCGCATCGACAGTGCCGTAGGATGAGACGACTCGTACATCCAATCAAGGCCATTACCTCCATAGGTTCCGTTACATTTACGTTTAGGTTACACAAAATCAATATTTATTTACATAATTAATAACCAGATTGTAAGCGAAATAATCGTGGGAAAGTCCAAAAGATACAAATAATTTGTAAAACATTTGTAATAGTGTGATTGGTCACGCCATCTGTCGCAGATACGAGAACTACCGTATTGAGGTTAATAGACGTAAAACCTTATGATAATGATGAATGGGTCTTAATTGGCGTGTGATCATCGCTTAGAATTGAGCTTTGGCTTTTCCTGTTACTCAGAGAAGATATCTAAATCAATCTGTCGAGCCTTTTCCCAGCTATGTTGGGATCGACTTCCAGTCTAACCGGATGCAGCTAAATACCAGTATTTTATATGGGGCGATAGCCTATTGGACATCCACAACCCAGTTACTGGGTAACACGATACCCCTTTGTAAGACTGGTTGTCAGACGTTCGGGCTTCTGACGACCCGTAACGACTGTCAAAGATCCCAGAATGACAGCCAGGATCAACAGCTTAACGTGCTTTCCGAGGCACGGAGGGTTTTCTTTCGGTATATAATATTGGAATAAAATGCATTCCTTTCATTTGTGACATTTACTTGCAGAGTTTGATCCTCAAAAACATTTAGGAAATCAGTAGATTATTTTTATTATAAATATGAAAAATTCTTGAATTGTTCAAATTGGGGTAAGTTATGGTCCAAAGGTTGTCTTTAAAATATCGCTTTTAGCGATAAGACCGCCCATAGCGCCCGCCATATTTCTTAATGTTTTAATTTTGACATTTCCGGCCCATCACAAGAACACAACCTGTATATAAAAGTTGGACTACATTAAGGTGACAATACCATTGCATACTCCGACACCCTTTCGAGGATTAATGTCACAACCGTTATCCGATGGTATGTTATTAAAATAACAAGTCATACTACGAACAGTAAAAAACTAGTTTCATACTATTGACTAATTTATTACCTAACTACGCAAGGTTTATTTTTTATTAGAATAGCTTTGATTTAGTAAGTACCTGTTAAGTGAAGTTATAGCGATGAAATCCGGCCACAGCCTGGGGGCACGGCTAATATTTATATTATAATTGTGTTACCCAATGATCGGTTTTACGGTTCCACGGGCTACTACTATTGATTTCTCACAATAAATTATATTGAGCGCAAAGTAGAGCAGCTTGTCTTGCGTACTAACACTAGGTCTCGTGTCTACAGTGTGTTTCAATTATAACCGGGAGACAATATAATTATCTTGTTCTGAAAATTAATTGGTGAGATAAAGATCTGTTAGGTAGATTGTTAGTGAGGAAATTGGCTGTCATATAGGTGACAAAACAATTGCGAAATTGGTAATTGCTAATTATTGGCCTGATTTTTGGTTCACGCTTGCATCGATTAGCAATTAATGTTGTTGTTGGTATTTGATATATTATTATTTTATTAGGCGTAAGGCAAGTCAAATCTATCTTCAGCACGAATGAATACATCGTACATCTAACTTTGTTAATTAATTTAATAGTAAACAGTTTTAATAAATAATATCGGTAGGTATTCGTAACTAAATAGGCGTTTAGTTTAGATTTCACCGTGGGCTTATCACTTAACCTATTCACTTTCTATTTTAATTTATAGTCTTGTTTTTGTCACATCATGTAGTAACTAATAGGCCAATATGCAGTTAAATTAACTAAACTCTCGACTTTTTTATCTAAGTAATATAATATTCGAAAAAACCAGAACGTAGTCAAAACTGGTAGGCTAGCGAAAGCCAAAAAAAAAAAATAAGACTCCCAGGTTAAAATTATACCACCCGGTTATCTGCATTCAGAACCCAACTGACTTCCGATTTTAATCTCCAATTATTCCAGAGCGATATCTTCTTGACATCAAACCCTAGGGACATCATGGCCCTCGAAATTTATTTAAAAAAAAACTCCCAATTACTCATAAGTAAAATACAAACCGGCCAAGTGCCTGTCGACACTTCATTTTTTTTCTAAACATGTTCCTTGTTTGAGGACTCCCGTTAATTTTTAACTTTATATTATTTGTTGACATAGCGTCAATAGAAACACACATTTTGTGAAAATTTCATCTGTTTACCTATTACGGTTCATGAGATACAGTCGGCTGACAAACAGACGGATGGACAGCGGAGGCTTAGTAATAGGGTACCGTACTCAAAGGGTGCACCTTTGAGTACGAAACCCTAAAAATATGTCATCATTGTGTGTGTCATCATTTGTATGTCGCCACATCGTATTCACTAAAAAGGCTATACAGTAATGTTTAAAAGTCTCCCGACATACCGACCGTACATTTTCACACACGCTATACATACACACATGCGCGCCCACATCCCGCGTCAGAAAGTGGACGCTCCTCGTTGCGCAAACGCAAAACAATCGAGAGTTGCGAACATATTAGATAACTGGTTTTTTGTTTGAAGCATAGAGCTTGTAATGTTTAAAGAAGGTTGAAATTGAAAACAATACTTTCTTAGATTCTTCTTCTCTGGTCAGGCATGTGGTAAGCAGTCAGCAAGGACATAGTGGAGCTACTCGTAGTCCAGTGATAAAGACGGTGATAGGTAATTGTACATATAAGTCACACATTATTTTAATACATTTATTGGCAAATAAGTAAGTAAGTAAGTACGCATGGCTACACATCAAGCTATACATAACCAGTATAAGCTGACTTCTGATTGTACGAAAAACCTATACAATGCGAGGTCAGCTAAAACTGGAAATGTATAGCTTGATGTGTAGCCGTGTGTACAATGTGTGCAGAAGAACATTATAATCATTACATGGTTATTTCAAATAACGATACGTATTTAAGTTATGTTTTATGTTTATGTTCTGTTTGAGAGTAAAGCTTAAGATTTATCTGCAAGCCGCTTATTTACAGCCACAGTTTTTACTCTCAAAGCTAAATTAGATTTCATATTCCAGTAAAAGCATAAGTTTGCTTGGCTTCAGATGTTTTGAGTCACATTTTAAACTCCTTGTAAACGATAACAAGGAGCTGTATTACTATGATATATCTCAAGCACAATAAGCTTATGATGTTCCCACTGCTGGGACACAGGCCTCCTCCCTGTCAGTGTGGAGTGGGCAATAATCCACCACGCGGGCCCAGTGCGGGTTGGTA
The DNA here is from genome assembly GCA_951799955.1 of Apamea anceps. Lineage (NCBI taxonomy): Eukaryota > Metazoa > Arthropoda > Insecta > Lepidoptera > Noctuidae > Apamea > Apamea anceps. Next base: position 10,974,408 of record OX637509.1, read on the forward strand.
GATATCACAACATGTCTTCGAATTTTTGGTCTAAGACATGCCGGTTTCCCCTCACCGTTTTGACAGGGGTAATTAAATAATTCATACAAAGGAAAGTGCCTGTCTGGCATACATATATATCTCCACAGATATTTCTACAATAAAGTCATTTAAGGGATTAGCATACTTAGTGAGATCATATTTTTTTTTAACGCCTCGTCTACCCACTCCTAGCTCTACATACCCAAACAGAAAGTGTACCATTCCAATCTATCGCAATCTGCGTAATTGATTGTTATGATTAGTTATATTTATTGATCTAGCATTATATGAAGTTATACTATACGTGTTGATGGTTATAGCAACATTACTAACACCACTTTGTATGTACCCATACATTATAGCCTGAACTTAATACGATTGATATTTAAAAGTCACTTGATTTTGTAATGTTGAAGAATCAATTTGTTGATATTTATGACTTCATTTAAAGTGAAATTGGTTTTCGAAATCTTCAAATTAATCGGTTATTGGTGTGTTAATATTAATGTCCTAAAACAAATGAAGGTTTTTATTCATTTTCACAAACAAGGTAAAATAAAAGCTTGTGGCTTTCAAAAATGGGTTGGGATCAAATTCAAACCCTCTTGGCCCGTTAACACTAGTGGACACTTAAATGATGCCTTGTAGGATTTTCAACTTTCGGCGCTGAGTCGAGCGTTGAAAATCCAACGCGCACTTTTAATTTGGGCATTAAATTTTATGTGTCACCTGAAAACGGGCATTAGTTCATTCTTTCTAGCCCGTGCTTTAAACGATAAACTATAGCCGCGTAAATTATGCATCTTTAAGTCGTGATTCCAGCATCGTTAGCTGTCTAGAATCTTTTAGTACGTGTAAACTATCAATATGATTAGTCATAAAAGATAAGTGCAAGCAATCCTAATTAAACCCCAGCACACAATGCATGCAGTAACACTTCATTACCATTGTTGGTATTATTATCCACTCGTGACCACTCGTCATGACTATTAAAAATCATCAACAATAATGGCCACCTAATATTTACCTATTTACAGTACTTATATACTTCTAACTAGCTTCTGCCCGCGACTCCGTTCGCGTCAAATTTCTTGTTCCCCGACCCATCCCATCGCATCGCATCGCCTGGCTGCGCGATTACATCCTTTTCGGTTATGTTTCTTTCTGTTTTTTTTTCTTTTTACTCGGCTCCTAATGGTCCTAGCGTTATGTTACGATCCTTAGGAGCTGACACACTATAAGCCTTCCTCAAGAATTGGGCTTTCAAAGACAAAAATGTATTTTTGAATCCGACTGGTGGTTCCAGAGATTAGCGAGTCCAAACAAACAAACAAACTCTTTAGCTTTATTATTAGTATGGATATAGATAATATACGTATAATAAGTAATACGTGATGCCAATGTCAAATAACAATGATCAACCTCTGATCCAGGATGCCGAGGTTTTACATCAAATCTTAGTTTGATGACACAAAAAGTTTGATAGGACTGAGTCGGTAAAATGCTGCATGAGACGTTTTTGACAATCGATATGTAGTGAAGTGACTTAGACCCGTATTACAGAACCTCATTGAAGACAAGCATTACTTAAATCAAGTTTCAACCAATCAGATGGCTTAAAACTACAGCTTTAAGTAATGTTTAAGTCTAGGGTTAGATTCTGTAATACGGGTACTTTTTGCCTGCTTAAGACTGCTGTAGAGGGCCAAAAGTAGATCTATCAATCACTAAACCTATTGTACAGACACATAAAGCTACTACAATCTGTGACATTTCTTTAATAGATTCAACTTTATCTCTAAACCATTAATTAAGGTTCAAGGTTGATTGGGAAAATTTGAGTACATAGTTCAAAACAGGTTAGACGTTTAATATGTTACTAGTTCCTAAATCTAAAATTTCGATTAAAATATTTGCTGGAGAAGAAAAATCTCGCAGAAGAGTTTATCACTTAGAGAAGGTTGTGTGTAACTATTATTATTGTGATGAGTTTGACTACTTACAGGTTTATCTTTTTTTCGGTTCAAGATTAAGTTTAATAATATATAATATTTACAGCTCCTAAAGTTTCAATAGTGCTAAGCAGCATTTTAGTGCCCGATAAAGTAACAATACGTTTCAAACGTTATTATGATGAGCTGTTAATTAATTATAATTTAACGCATCAGCTAATTTAACAATACTTGTCAAAACTTTTAATGTAAGGTTACTAACGTGAATTAATGAACAAATAAAAAGTACATCCTGTGTTATTGTTTGGTTTGAATTAGAAAAAAATATTTGGAAACTCGTTTAGTTACTTAGCTGTTTATGTGGGTTAAGTAGGATATCAATTTTAATATTCTATTCTGTTATCATTTAGATATCATGGAACCTTTCGTTCTCTTCGTCATGAGCAACCTAATTGTGTACCACACTCATCATCAATGTTTTTTTTTTATCTAGTTTTTATTAGAGGCTTTTATCCACAGTGGTATGTCAGCCTCATCATAACTTAGATGATGGTGAGTGTGTTACACAACCGAACCAACTATGTTGGGGTCGGTTTCTAGTCTAACCGGATGCAGCTAAATACCAGTATTTTACATGGAGCGACTGCCTATCTGACCTCCACAACCCAGTTACTGGGTAACCAACCCGATACCCCTTGGTGAGATTGGTTGTCAGACTTTCGGGCTACTGACGACCCGTAACGACTGTCAAGATTCACGAACGGCAGCCAACGGCTAAGCGTGCTTTCCAAGGCACGGAGGGGTCTTGGTATGTGAAGATGGTCACCCATCCTCGGACCAAACGTGGCAAGCGTAGCTTAACTTGATCGATCGACCCGTGCGGCTGTTATTATTTAGCCACAAGACGACACACTGTCAGTAACAATTCGAGGGTTTTGAAGGAAATTTCTAATCCATTGCTTCATAGGTTTGAAAAATTCGTCTGCTCAACAACGTACCTAATAACGCAATGAACTGAACTGAACTTTCAAAATGCATTGTGGTCGATTGCCATTTTATGTGTGTTACGTTATTTCCCCACTGGTCATTCTTCTTCTTCGCGTCGCTGGCACGACTGTATTTTAAATCTTGTTTTCCCAAAACTTTGCCACTTCCAGGGCGTTGTCGGTGCCAGCTCAGAGGTCACTTTGACTGCATGTTTTGGGATATAGAGGGCAGGATAGGAGGTGGAACATGGTTCGTGACATAGCTCCACAATCACACCCTTCTGCCGTTCCGTCAAGGTATAGTAATAATAACTAGGATTATTTTTTTAGGTGCGTTATGACACAGTTGCACTGTAAAGTTTTAGGGCCTATCTGATCATCATTATTTCAGCCGAAAGAAGTCCACTGCTGGACATAGGCCTCCCCAAGCAGCTCCACTTCGACCGGTTCTGTGCTTCTCGCATCCAACGGGTTCCTGCGGCCTTCACAAGGTCGTCTGTCCACCTTGTGGGAGGCCTTCCAACGCTAAGTCTTCCGGTTCGCGGTCGCCATTTCGGAAACTTTCGGCCATCTGTTCTGCGAGCAATGTGCCCTGCCCACTGCCACTTAAGTTTGGCAATTCTTCGGCCTATTTAGTAAGACTTATTCGAGGTCACACTGCTTTTGGATTCCACCACAGAAATATGAATCTTGATATATTTCGTCAGATAGTCTGACTTAAGTTTTTAGGCGGCAGTCTGTCTGTACTGTCTACCGCAAGTAACTGTTCCTTTGAAGTTTTTATGATAACGGTTTCACCAACATTTATAATGTATAAATTGTGAATAATTTTAGACAATCCTTCTGATTCGATGACCTCTTAAAATCGTAAACTGATAAATGACTTCATTTAAAGATAAAATTTGATATACCTATCTAGATACTTAATGAGCAAAAATCGGTGGTACGTAGAAAATTCATAATTATATGCTTTGAGAAAAAAATATTCAAATGAGAAATTTTGTACTATATGTACATGGTCAAATTAAATTAAGAAGCAAAACTTCACAGACGTGATGGGTATCGATATCTCGTCTGTGAAGTTTACAAAAAAAAACAATAGGTATTATTAGTTTACTAGCGGTAGTTGACCCCAAAAAAGTCATATTTTTTTTATCATGTTTAGATATCAATAATTATCACGTCTTTGGAGTTTCGCTAGCTAATTTAATTTGACCTTGAATGGTTCTCTTTACTGTATCCGGTGACAGCGACACAGATTGATTTTGTTTTCTTTCTTAAACTTTTTTACTACAAAATTGATTAAATATTAAATCATAGATATCCAAGAGAAAGTCTATAGTTTATGGTATTTTAGATTATTTACTAGGTATCATGTTCGTTTCTACTCACGATGCGAGTAACCCTGCAAATGGCGGCAATCAAACCTGCATGTAGCAATATGTGGAGGGTTAAAGATCAGGACCACGGATAGGTGATGGGGCTTAACGGACTATCGACTACACTATCTGATAGACAATAAAATAAGAGCTTTATTCTCTTTGCAAGACAGTTACAAATAGTCTTTGAAGATGCTAATATGGCATGTCAAAATTAATGATCAGACAAATATTGTACGCATTGCTAGCAGAGTAAGCAAACTGAAGTAGCAGTGTGGTAGCCATTTGGTAGAAGGACCGATGGCCGGTGGAGCAGACGCAGTGTGGGACGCATGGACAGGCAGATAGTGTGGGACGCATGGACGGACGATCTAAAGAAGGTGGCTGGGACAGACTGGATGCGGAAGGCGGAGGACAGGGTGTTGTGGCGCAGCCTGGGAGAGGCCTATGTCCTCTAGTAGACTGCAATAGGCTGAGTTGATTGAATGATTGTAGATAATTTAATGTGTAAGTTTTTATTCGAACTTTTAAAAAAGGACGGAGCCTTGATTCCTCTGCAGTTCCATAATAAACTTAGGCCCGTATTATAGAACCTCACTCAAAAACTGGCTTGAGTTCTGTATTATGGCCCTTAGAGCCATGAAAATAGCTTGAGTATTTAAAAGCATTTTAAGAGTGTTATAATCTTGCTTAATTCAAATTGGCTGGTTGTTTTGAACCTACCCAATTGGACTCATTCAACAAGCTCAAAGACAGTCAGAAAAACGTGAGAAAAAGACTATGGGAATCTTCTCTCATAACCATTTAGCTCCTCATTCCCAGACAGGTGCAAGACAAGGATATTACAATGTAAAATTAAAGTCAAAATACTGTACCAACTCATCATGCAAGCAATCGAGCGCACATTAATTCTTCACTCATGATTGACAGCTGATGTTTCTATACTCTCCTATGTCAGCGCATAAATATTAATCGTTCATCGATATTGTACCAAGCATGAATATTATTTCCATCTACAACTAATAAATTAGCCTTGCCGCCTATTTTTTAGCTCGAATTGAGATGTTACTTTATATAGATGTTACGAGTATATAAATCGTCTTTTTCTTGCAGAAAAATGTAACTTCTATCATATTTGCAGTGTCTAAAAATATGGCTTTAATATGAGTCAGGACAGGGTGTTGTGGCGCAGCTTGGGAGAGTTCTGTGTCCGGCAGTGGACTGCGATTGGCTGAGTTGATTGATTTGATTGATTGAATATCAGTAATTATGTTAATTACCTACTTAATTATTTATGACTAGCTAGATTAACGAGGCAGGCTCGATCCATAAACGGGAACGGGGCCTTACTGTATCGTTTTGCTGTGGGGGGGCCCTGGTGACCTGTAACACAGGCTTCTCCAAAAACCTACTTCAGGCACCTGTCTCTTCCAATAGTGGCATATTACATTATTCAAAAACATTGTTAATTATTAAGGAAACCAATATTATGAAGAGAGAGTAAAATTAAATAATAATAATAATAAACAAATCTAACAGTCTTTAAATCAATTGTTAACAAATTAGAAGGGAAAATTATCGTAACTGTAACTAAGAACGTCGATGCTTATTTTAAACTTCACGCTCTCATAACACAAAGACTTGAAAAAACAGTAAAGCAAACAGTTGAAGCGTTTCGGAATATTAACAAGAGTGTTCGAGCTCTTGACCTCCGCGAAATATTTCGTATTGTAATCATTGTGCACCTGATTGAAGAGATACTTGTAATAAATTAGAGACTCGTTGATGTCAACGACAATTTTGAAGCAGCGTTCATTAGAATGGTAGCGATGTCAACATCTGCCTTGCCTTTTCCCAACTATGTTGAGGTCGGTTTCCAGTCCACCGGAACAGCACAGGTGCAGCTGAATACCAGTATTTTACATGGAGCGACTGCCTATCTGACCTCCACAACCCAGATACTGAGTAATACTATACCTCTTGGTAAGACGGTTTGTCAGACTTGCGGGCTTCTGACGACCAGTAACGACTATCAAAGATCCACGGATGACTGCCGGGTCCAACGGTTTTACGTGCTTTTCGAGGCATGGAGGGGTCTTGTTAGGTACAGATGGTCACCCATGCACGGACTAACCGCGGCAAGCATAACTTAACCTGATCGATCGACCTGTGTGGCTGTTATTACTTGGCTTAGTGGTAGAATGGTAGCGTTGTATAACCGGAAATGAGTGAGTAGTTCAGTGAACAATGTTTAGGAAAGTAGGCACATTATAGACTAAATGGCCAAGATTCGTTGAGCTTAGAGCAATACAATGGTTAGAAAATCTGAAAGTACAAAATCAACAATAGATGAGATGTAGACAAATGATCATTGACTGTAAATAATAAGTAACGCTACGGTTTCCTTTTAGAGAAGAGGCCGCTATATAGCGTCTGCGAGCGTTTTTTTTTTGACACTGTAAAGTCGAACCCCGCTGTCATCATTTTCATGACAGCCGTCGCTGCTGCCGTTGTGTGGCGGCCATCGTTCTTCTTGGAAATCATAGCTTAAGATTGAAGAAAAGAATTGACTCTTGTCAATTTGAATTTTAGCAATCATGCAGTATTTATTCACAAAGACAATTACCATTTACAAGCTAACGCTAATATATATATATATAATATATTATATAAAAATATATAATAAAAAATCAAATAAAAAGGCAGGAGCTCATTGGGCATCAAAAAATTCGTCCGCATCGCTGTCAATGGGATAACTGCGCAAAAGGCTGGCAGCATTACCACGTTGGATGGCAATGCTAATTCTTTGGACTAAAAATAGGCCAGCCCTCTGGTCACGTGAAGAGTCAACCAACCGCTTGGTAATGTCCTGATAAGTTTAACATTAGGTACCGGCTTCCCTCCGGTGCTTGCCTAAGAAACAACACAACGATCATCACAAACACAAATCACACCATAAAGACCTTTCACACCATCACACATCCCACAAACTAATCGCATACACATATATGGTGGTATGTAGGTGGCATTAGAAATAGTGTACATTCTGTACAAGTTAAGTAAAGTTCGTACTTGACAATGCGCCTGAGTGCTCTCGACAATCGGTCCGAATTACGACACGAACGAGCTTCGGACAAATAAAATTTTAGGACCGTCTGGAAGTAAAGAGTACCGTTAGACAAATATTGGCTTGGAACATCTGTCGTTAGAACGAAATTAGAAATTGGTTAAGAACAATGGTTCTGTTGACTGATGACCATTTGAGGCAAGCTAATAAGTTGGTTTGAAGATGCAAATTAATGTTAAGTGATTGGTGAGATAACAATACAAAAAGGTCTTTACTTTTTTGTTGTTTTACACAAATTCTTATTGTGTTTGATGGAATATGGTCAGCTCTAGACGTAGGAAAGTTGAATGACTGTACTTTGGACGGAAGAGAAGAGATTTGTTTGCAAAGCGAGACCATTATTATGTCTAGTGTGTTATTTCCTCATTGGTCTCTCACAACAAACGTTAAAAATGCACAAGTAGCCAAATACACTATCCATGACACTCAAAATTGAAATACGAAATGAATATGCGTCGCAGGGTAAACACACCAACTACGGACGCTAATCAAACAAGAAAACTTGGTGTGTGTCCGAACTATCGTTACGGTGGTCCAACAATTGTGTGGACCACCTCAGTTGTCGCGTATTGTGCGCAAGAGTTTGTTTTCTTTTGTTTAAGCAACTTTCACAATTAACCTGTACATGCGAAAGGTATGTCACAAAAGGCCTACTTGGACTGAGACAAAGCTGTTGACTATAGTTTTCGTTAGTCAAAACCATTTATGGTATGCTATTTCACCTGTATAAGCGCGATTAATTTTAAGTGAAATCGTGAAAGTGGAGTGGGACCGCGTATAATTGTTGTTGCAATAAGAAGGAAAGGAAAACCTGTTAAAATTATTCATTCAAATGAAAACTGTCTGAGTAACTTGAGACTCGCGACAACTCCTTTATTAAGCGGTCATAATATGTGAGAAGATGAAAGTGTTGTTTGTGAGAGAATCAAGTAAGATGTGCATTACGAAACCTCTATTGTAAAATGATATGCGAATACTGGAAGGGTTTTTTTCAAAATGGCTTCTTTATACGTCGTTAGGTACTCTCCTTAATCTCATCGGGGTTGAGATTTTCAGGTCAACTATAAGAACACTTGTGAACAAGATGGTTTATTTGAGCACAATACCTGCTTACTTTTTTAAAACTATTAAGCTTTAAGAAAACCATCATATTTTCCGTCAGCTGCTAGTACATTCTAAAGTCTAAAAAATGTGCCGTCACTGCAACGGTTGTACCTGAGATGAGTCTGCTTCAACTGAATCATCGAATTCAATTAGTATTTCGAAGAATCTATAGACATTTTGAATATTACACATTACACAGACACCTCATCGTCCTAGCCTTAGCGTAGTATCATCAGCCTACAAGGTTCCCACTGCTGGGACACAGGCCTTCTCTGTGTGAGAGAGAGTGGGCCATAATCTACCACGCGGGCCCAGTGCGGGTTGGCTAATATCACATGCCTTCGAAATTTTTGCTTCTAGGACATGAAGATTTCCTCACGATGTTTTCCTTCACCGTTTGAAAGAAGTGGTGATGAAATAATTCACATAAAGTAACGTGCCTGCTTAAGTTCGAACCCACAACCTACAAATGATAAGTCGTGGCCATTACCACTGGAACACCACTGCTCTCGCCTTATCCCTGTTTAGTCGTTTGTCTCTCCTTTAGTCGTTGCTTTAAAAGAATTAGCTTCCACTGTCACTTTTATACCATACACAATATTTATCCATAACCCTTTCGCCATCGATAGTACGCGCCTAACATCCAACATGTCGAATCTTCTCCCGCGTTAGACAACGACGGAAACCATCTATAAACTCAACTGGAATTTGAACCTCGACCTTTGACCGAGAAAGCAAAACTACTGACGGGGCCAAAGAGTCATTATTACTTAACAATAGAATTAAGTGTGGGGAATATATCTTATTGGAGACGTTTTATATTGTTACGTTACGTCATGGTTAAGCAACATGGCTTGCGGTTTGGAAGATGATTGGGGGCCTGTGGTTAATCAAGGACATTGGTGAGGTATTGATTATAGTGTTATAATGAAGAGTGAAAGGTTTATCGTTAGATTATAGTAGTAACAACTATTCCTAGAAATTATTGCCTCGACTGCTTGGTTGGTCTGGCGGTCGCAAGCGCTACTGTTGACCTTGAGGTTCCGGGTTCGATTCCCAGGTCGGCGCAAGTGTTATTAGGTTCTTCCATTAGGAATTTCTCAGTGGTAGCCCGGAATTTGGATTTGTGTCCGATTGATTTCAATACGCTCGCCCTCTTTTATATTGGACAGAAACATAACTGGCAAAATATGTGTGTACTGTAGGTACAGTCACGAGCACCATTATGTCAACACTTGGCAACTTTCAATTGCGATTATTTCGTGAAATAACCAATACAACGTTGAAATACGAAACATTACATAAACCTATGGGTTCAAAAAGGCTGCGTTCGTAACAACATAAAATTTCATTAGAAAATAAAGGAGTAAATCGGTTTTGAATAAAGCCGAGTGTATACATACTTTTGCTCGTGACTGTACAGCACACCCCTGCCTAACCCTTTGGAGATTGCAGGTGTGATGTTATGTTATGGTAAATTTGTGTCCAACTAAAGGAAATATTCGCGTTTAAAATAGTAAAAATGATTATTATAATGTTAATGTAGAGCTTCTAGCTGACTACCGACCAGCCCCAGCAGTCTCGACATTCATAGCGATCGCTTTACGACCGAATTCTGTCGTAAAGTCCTATCAATCCATACATTTCACTTGTCAATCCGGGACTTTGCGACCGAATTCGGTCGTTAAGCGATTTCTATGAATGTCGAGACTGCTTGGGCAGGTGTTGCAGTAAGTAACAATAATATTTCTGTGAATTATTATATAAGGAGTTGAAATTAAAGTTTTTTGGAGTTAAAATCAAGTTTTCATGTTTAAAATCATCGGCTATTAATTAAATTTATTTGCTTATTTCACAACGAACATAATCTTTTTATTTCTTTCTGCCATAAATTGTTGGAAATATCTTTTATTACGTCTGTCTAGCTTTCCTATTATTTTTACAATACGATTTCTTGAAAAAATGAGTGATTAATTACGATTCCATGATTGCATTTTACTGTTGTCTACTGTCTAAGAAAATCTATAAAAAAATATGACATCATCCATCCCAAAACCGTATGCGTAGTGAAGCTCGTTAAAAGAATTAATCGATTCATATTATTCACCATCGATACTATCTTTAGGTATCGATAACTGTGTTAGCGTAAATATTAAATTCGGTATCAGATGTTCGATGATGGTAAATTGATAGTAAAAGAGATTAACTATAAATTATGCCTACTTCACGTCTTGAATTTAAAATGAAGATGAATCGATACCAGTTTCATATTATTTATCAAACACGGTGAAAAACAATTAGAAATCTCAGTAAAGACAGGACCTTAAACCTGAAATAAATCGTTGTATACTTTAGTCGATTTTTTATCGAGCACGAGTGACCACGACTGATTGATTACAAAGGTAGACAAAAAAACAGCATTAGGCCCGTACCTATGAAGGAACTCGGCAAGAGGTCATGATACAATGATTATCTATCGAGTAAAAAACTACGGTAACTGACCACTACAACACACTAGTTAAAATACTTAACTTGTTAAGAAATAGGTAGGTACATGAAATCGAATGTCATTAGATTTATTTATCAAACTTTAGTTTAGGAATTCAGGAATCGATTACTAAACGATGGCTAAAACATCGATTCACTACCATAATAACAGCCTATTATTGTCACACTGCAGAGCAGAGTCCTCTTCCCGTACAAAGAAGCATGAGCATTAATCGCCACGCTTGCTCAAGAAGGGTTAGCATTCGGAATAAAAACCCCTCTAAAAATAGGTACGGATAACCATGTATTAATCGATAAATCCAAAACCGATTTAATCTCAGCACTAGTGATGTACATCCAAAAATAAACAACAATAATTCAAAGGCACTCAGCGAGTTGAGGTCATGCGCCATTGTCTGATAGGTAAAAAAATTCAAGTGACCACTGGACCAGCGTAATTAGACACGTCGTTACGACGTAGTCTTACAAACACTTCTAATGCGGATTTAAACCTTTTTTGTTAGAGAAATTCTAGTGTTATTATTTGAGTTTTTGTCTACAATTGTATGGTAGAAAAAGTGTTGAAGGTGATACCTGCTGTCATCTTGTTGAAAATATTGTAAAACAAAAAAATGTAGTCACTTTTAATCAGAAATCATATTCAGCTGTAGCCTTACACACACTTCTACTACGTGGCTAAGTAATTACAGCCGCACGGGTCATCGATCAGGTTAAGCTACGCTTCTTGCGGTTGGTCCGTGGATGGGTGGCCATCTTCACAGACCCTTCCGTGTCTCGAAAAACACGTTAAGCCGTTGGTCCCGCCGTCCAGCCGTCCGGCCGTTGGTCGTGGATCTTTGACAGTCGTTACGGGTCGTCAGAAGCCCGAAAGTCTAACTACCAGTTTTACCAAGGGGTTTCGTATTACCCAATAACTGGGTTGTGGAGGTCAGATAGGCAGTCACTCAATGTAAAGTACTGGTATTCTGCTGCATCCGGTTTGACTGGAAGCCAAAACCAACATAGTTAGGAAAGGCTAACCAGGTGATAATATATTACAAAAGATTACGTGATTAGGTGACCATGAGTCTGTCCTCTTGTTTGAGTGCCCATTTGGTAAGACAGCCCAACGACAGTTTAAAATAGAGGTCAATATATTCAGCAATGGATATTGCAATAATCCCAATAAAACTAGATTACCTGATAACATTATCAAACTATAATACACTGATCTTAACTAGTAAACAAAACAAAGGCGCCAGTTATAATGGCGTAGAAACTTTAAAACGCATGTCAGAGGTCAAGCATTATTTTATGTTAATGCATAGTCCGCCTCGGCGTAAATCAATTATACCGCGTGACCCGTACAGGTCGCCGGTTCGATTCCCGAGCAAGTTGCGCTTTTACACCTATTAGTGTTGTGTAAGATTAGAATGCGAAATTATTTTCTCTATGAACGGGTAATGACCGTAATGAGCGTCTGTGCTTTCGTTATCAGGTTTTAGAAAGGTCAATTTATGGGCTAGTTTATGGGGTCTGGTTGCGTATGGGATTTTCTTAGTGTGAGGATGTTTAGAATTAATTAATGTTTTGGAAATATAACTTGGTCAGATAGGAAGTCACTCCATGTAAAATACTGGTATTCATTTGCATCCGGTTAGACTGGAAGCTGGCCCCAACATAGTTGAGATAAGACTAGGCAGATGATGAACTTGGTCATTGCAATGGACTGTTAAAACAATGGATTAGTAATCGGAAACGCATACTAACGAACGATGAATGTTAAAAAAAAAGCTTGTAAAAATGTAAGGTTCTGGTTACAGTCACTAAAATAGATAAGTAACCAGGTTTGTCGGATATCGTTCAGGTTTAGTAAGAAACCGATGAATTTTTTCAAATGAAATTTAATTTTATAAACTTTATCAAATTATATTTCATTTGAAAAAAATCATCGGTTAAATTCATGAACAAAACGTTAATTTAATAAACTTTTTGTTTGCTATTAAATTAATTAATTTAATTCGAAAACATCCAAGGTTTTTTAATAAACTTCAACTATATCCGATGACCCTGGTCATTTATTTATCAATTTTGGTGACCGTAATTGAAAAGTGTTAAAAGTAGCTTTAGAGATTGTAATAATGTACGACGATTTAGTCTATGCTGAACAATTTTCAGTGCTAAAACCTTTAAGATGTAGTAGATTGTCGATGAACAAACACAAAATAGAGCAATCTAACTAACAGTAGGCCAATTCTCGTAATTTAAAACGTTCAAAACCTAGCCGCAGTCTCATCTCGGCGACAAACAAATGTCAAAAACTTGTCAAAATGTAGAGAAATTAGAGGTATTTTTGACAGATTGAGACTGAGATCAGACTGTGAACGTTCTTAAAATAACGGGAATTGCCCCTCTGGTATCAACTAATAAAACAAAAGAATTTGACGAATATATTATAATTATAATACCGTAATAGCCATTTCCTGTCGTCCATAAATTATTCGCATCCAATCAAAAGTAGCACATAAGTTTCTAACCTCATAATTTAATTAACTCCGAGATGCAAGTACTAACAAATAGTAATCACGGTAACACGTTTGTTGCTCGACCAACTTAAGGTTGCCCTGGGAAATTGAGAAGCTGAGATATTAACTAGTTTTTAGATATAGGTAGAGAAGTGAGATGGATTAGGTATGGAACTGTATCTGATTAGCAGTGATAGGAATAGGTAGTGCCTATTTGCCTAAACTTCGAAGAACACAGACAAGAAACGGAGACTTCCTTAGGACTAAATTTTTTCCGGGACACTTGTCCCGAAAAAAACACATAGAATATTGTTGTAACTTACAACAATATTCTATGTATTTTATTTTTCCTTTAGAGCCCATAGAGGATAAGTTATTATTATGGAGTTATAAATTATAAATGTTATGTCTAGTCGCAAACTTTAGGTAAATATAGACGAATTACTTATTCCAAATAACATATTTTTTTAATGTATTCAAAGTGTTGTCCCGAATTTCGGGATAGATGTCCCAGAAAAAATTTAGTCCTAAGGAAGTCTCCGTTTCTTGTCTCTGTTCTTCGAAGTTTAGGCAAATAAATAGGCACTACCTATTCCTATCACTGCTGATTAGACTTGATCACAGATTTAGGTGAGCAGTCAAGTGCTGACTTACGAGTTCGAACCCAGACAGGCGCTTTACTTTGTGACAATTTTTTTATCACCACTGCTCTCTAAACGGTTAAGGCAAATATCGCGAATAAAACCGCGTGTCCTTGAACGTTCAAAGAAAAATTTAGAAAATTCCCGAAAAACCCGCACTGGGTCCGCGTGGTGGATTTCAGCCCGTTCCTTCTCACAGAGAGGAGGCCTGTGTCCCAGCAGTGGGAACATTATAGGCTATGCTATGCACATCACACATTTTACAATAGATCATTGTCGATTTTTGTGCACGAATCCTGTCAGAGCACTGCAAAACCCAATGTAGGTTAACTAACTCAGCTTTTTTTTTTCTTAAATAAAACTTTGCCCCACACTAGGAATTACTCCTGTATCGTGGGTGCGTTTACAAACATTTAAACTCACATACACAAACAGCCAGACCCGGAACAACTACTTGTAGATCATACAAATATTTATTCCGTGCGGGAATAAAACCCACGACACGCAACGCAGCAGTCAATCGCTTAACCACTGCACCAACCGTGCCGTCAAAAGTTAAGTAAGTTAGTGAACATGAATACCAATTGAAACCTACGAGCGTCGACAAATCAAAAGAAGCGTTTATGGCCATTGGTTTCTGTTTGCTCCTCTGAAGTAAGTGGGTTTTGGAGTTCAACATAAGAGTCGCCTTTATCCTAGGGTTCCAAGTTCATTAATGACACATAGAACATAGAGCTTCTCGGTTAAACCCAGCAGAAGTATTGTAAGTGTCTCGTAAGTATTGACTAGTCAGAAAAAAGATGTGGAGGAAAATATTGACTAAAATTTCGATGACAATGCTTGCCAAATGAATAGATGATCAGTTAGTATGTCATTGTTAGTGTTCAAAAGCCAATAAATGCCAGGTCATCTTGTGTACCTACAAACATTTTTAATAAGACGTTTCAAAACAGTACGGAACATGTTCAAAAGGAAAATTTCTTGTAATTGCACATTACCTACAATATTAATACACAAACTACAAAGGAGGCACGCTTTATTCCAATGACTATGGTTTTTTGAATGCCTACTGTATGGTCAACAAAACAGTGAGGCTACCGATTCACAAAAGGAATTTTTATTGCTGTACCGTGCGCAACCACAATGGGCTCGTGATGACTGAGCAGTTTTTGGTTGATAATCTAATTGTCAGATTGTATACTGATTTGTTGATTGTATCGACGCTAGTTTTGGTTGTAGCGCCAACAAAAAAAGTTTTAGTAATGTTTTGAGAAAAAAAAGTGAAAATCATTTATAAATGTCTGTTGTAATATTTTATAGTCTGTGAATTAGCTTGTTATTTAAAAAAAAGCCGCGCGACCACCCGATGGTATTTTCCTTCGGCAAATAATAACAAAATTCCATAGAAGCTTTCATCCAATACTTAACCCCTTTAGGAGGTGAATTTTCAAAAATGCCATCCTTCGTGCTCACTTTATACCTATATGAAACTCTTGTGCTAAACTATATGCTTCTATTCTCAGCGGGCTGTGCGTTGCTGGAAGTAAATTTAAGAATTTTACAGAGTAAATATTTGGTAATTTGTTACAGCATGTAAGACTTACTGCTAAAAAAAAAAACAAAAAAAAGGAAACAATAGTCGTCAGAAAGCCAATTACAAGTCTTCGCGTTTAGATTTATAATAGAATTTGTGGTAAATATATCGAAACAATCGTTTTTCTCTTTATTTAAAAGAAAACGATTACGTAAGGCACTGTTACCAAAAATGGCCTCTGGTTACTCCAAACAAAAATGGAGTCTACCTAATTAAGTCCACTTTTAACGCAACATTATACGAAATCTTCAATGTCTTAATTCTTAATGATTCTATTAAAGCCTTTGTAGGTGTTACTAATGAAGAATAATAACACACTTAAGTTTTCTGAGCGTTTTTGTAGTACTACAATGATTGTGTGGGTAGATAAATATAGTTTAACGTACCGATTACGATACGCTAGAATCTTTTATGGGTAACGAAAAGCATTTCTTTTGCAATAGTGAGAGTGACTTTTTTAAGGCCGTACCTTACATTGTTATTTCAGTTAATAGAGCTTTCATTTTGATTCCGTGGTTATAATACCGCTGAAGAGGTAATCTCTAATCTTCGGAACTAGCAGTCCCCAATTTCTGGAACTAGCGGTTGCAATTGAGATTTTTTTTTGCATTTGATAGCCCATTTCTTGAGCAAGGCTTATAGACTACTAGCTGCGCCCCGCGGTGTCACCCGCACAAGTTTCGATCCCGTGGGAATATCGGGATAGAAAGTATCCTATGTGTTAATCCTGGTCATAAACTATCTGCGTGCCAAATTTCATCTAAATCCGTTAAGTAGTTTTGGCGTGAAAGAGTAACAAACATCCATCCATCCATCCATACAGAAAAAGAAAAAAAAGCAAAAAAAGCAACAAGAAAAAAAATTCAGAAAGAATGCTAAGCGAAAACGAAGTAATGGCGCGGGCAGACGATGCGATGCGACGCGGTGGGTCGAGGAAACAAGACATTTCACGCGAAACGAGGAATCAATAAATATAATCATTCTGGATAATAACAAGGTATACCTATTTTTAATTTATTGCAAAAATGACAATCCTCAAAACTATGTGATCATTTCAATTTTTCTTGTGACCCATAACTTTTTTTGCGAACGCTACATCATCTGTGAATGATTACTCAGTTCTAAGACATCAACGCATCAAATGTTTAACAAAACAAGAATAAGTTATCGGTAATAACGTATTATTTGCTAGCAAACACGTCGACCTTATAATAATATTGTCATTAGCAGACTAACAAAGTGGAATCCCAAGTTTTTTACCTCTAATCCTATGTACAATACATTGTAACCTTTTTTTTTCAGAATCATTAATGCACATTTAATATTGAAAGGTCGATGAACTTTTTACAATGTCGACTTTTGCTGTAGAGTAACGATATTTTGATGGTTATTGTATTATTGCAAAGTATTTTGTGTAATGAGGTTTTATCATAGAAGAATATTTTTAGTTTTTTGTATGTCTATACCCTGTCCTAGGTAAACCGTTTTTTGACAGATGAGACTAGTGATTTGAATGTCTGTAAGAAGCCATAAATAAGATAATTCAATAAGATAAGGCAGTTTATAATTATATTTATTTTATTACGCATTTTAAAGTTTACTTTAATGGAGTAGTTACGTTAACCTAATGGACAGGGTGTTGGGTTCTATATTCACCTGCATAGGTATGCAAAAAAGAGCTGAGCTTTTGGAAAAACTCTTGTACAGAGCGAGAGGTCTTCATTGAAAAAAAAATATATCGGCAATCGACGGCACGGTTGGCGCAGTGGTTAAGCGATTGACTGCTGCGCTGCGGGTCGTGGGTTCGATTCCCGCACGGAACAAATATTTGTATGACCTACATGTATTTGTTCCGAGACTGGGTGTTTTTCTATCTATAATATGTATGTATTTACAAAAAAAAAATGTATATAAGTAGTTTATCAGCCATCTTGTTACCATAACACAAGCATTAGGTTGCTTAGCTTGGGACTAGATGGCGCTGTGTGAAATGTCCAGGGATATTATTATATTATTATTATTATTATACAATAGCACTACGTAAAAAAAATCGTGAATGTGTTCCAGCCAGTTTAAAGCCTCCTGGTAGGTTTAAAACAAGTTGCAATCAACCTAGAGGGTACTCCATAACAAGATCCATTAAATATTTTTAAACTAAAGTTCAAGCTATATATAAACACTTTAAAATCCTCCATGACACCTACCTCTCTCTACGCGCAAAAAACGCATCTTCAAAATCTGTTTCTTCAAACCATTCTCTTTACAAAACATGTATGAGAACAATGATTATAAACCTACTAAATTAAAAACACGCTTCATTTGAAGATCACACTTTGTTCTGTAAAGGATTTTCAAATTAGCAGAATTCTGCAACAGTTTTATGTTACCCGACAAGATACGGTATGTGCTTTAGTTGAATATTAAAGTTTATACGCGTATGATTTTCAATTTATTAGCTCAGCTATGTTTGATTTCACACTGTTGCCGCGCTGGGTATGGTTGTGGTTCATGTCAAGAGAAAAGGCGATTTGAGAAAAGATTACGCAGCCTGAGTTGTGTCCCAAAGTCGATAAAGAACATTTTATTGTTTTAACTATTCACAATTCTTTATTGCATTTCATAATGTTGGTAAAACAGTTGGTAGGCCTAAAATTATTGAAACAATTATGGACCCTGTCGGGCACAGCATAGTAAAGTAAAAGAGGATGAGCGCTTACTTATTTGTGTACACTACAAAAGGTGCATAAAATAATAAATTACTACTGACTTGATTTTGCTGCTTGTAGTTAACTAGCGTTATCGTTTCGGTTCGGAGCTTTCCGGTATCTAATTAGTCTTGTCTTCTACCGAAAAACTGCATTATATGTCGACAGACATCGCTCTCTGACTCTTACGTTCAAATGCAATTTACCTGTCATCAAACAAAACTCAATATAATTTCTAGACTTTCGCTTTCCGCTTCTATCTTGCACGCACATCATTCTGACAGGTGCTCAGTGGGTCCGTACATCAATCACGGATGAAACAATCGTGCGGGGTCAGCAGTTATATCGATGACAGATTGTCAGTAACCGCGGCATCCGATGTAATGCTTGGTAATTCCACATGTCATGCTCACTCGTTTTAGTTCCGCTACAAAAAAGGCATGTTACCATGTTTTAACGTTTGTTACTATGACCTCAGTTGTTGTCGGTGCGTTAGAAAGCTGGGTTTTGTGTGTGAGAATCGTGGCTGGGTTTTATAAGGTTTCTTTATTCTAGGATCTTAATAGTATTACCTGGCTATAAAATGTTCGTTTCCGTGGAGATTTTTGTCCGTTCTTCTCTATAGGAATCTTCTATGCTTTTGAATGGGCAACTAGCTTAATCTTTCTTACCGACCGACAATTCGGAAGTGTTGAAATAAATGCTTTGCGTATGAGTTTAATATAAACACTCCGGAGCTGATTTTTCCAACGTCAGACGGGTTACCACCAGCTCTTATAGCAGGGCAGAAGTTGAACTGCACTACTTTTTTGTTCTATGACTTAGTACAAAAAAGCAGTGCAGTTCAACTTCTGGTGGTAAGCCCCCAGATAATTTTTATCCGTGTAGCTAAATTGAAGCCTGACAGTTTTTGGTGAGAAAACTGTGAAAAATCAAAATTATTCTTGCTTTGTCGTTAGGGTAAGACGTGTTCTTGAGAGATCGCAAATCGGTAAACATAAGGTAGGACGCCCTCAGGCTAGGTGGATTGACGATCTTCACAGGGTGGCTGGTAGCAGCTGGATGAGAGTCGCCAAGAATTGAGTTGAATGGCGTGCAATTGGAGAGGCCTATATGCAGCAGCTGTAGGCTGATGATGAGTTACCTATATATATATATATAGGTATATTATTAATTGTATTAAAAACTATTGAACTCAACAGTGCTTTACATTTTTCCACCGTTATTTCTCAAGGATAAAATAACGAACTTTAGTTTTTTAGCAATAAATTATGTCATAGAGAAGTATATCTAATACGAGTACCAAAACTGATGATAAAATTTTAAATTATTGGAACGACTAACTGTTCATAGAAAATAAAACATAGTTTTCTAAAAGTAACATCCTAAGCACTAGTTCTACGTCATATAGGTATATGTCGTCATGATGTCCGTAGGTAGGTACCTACCCTTTTGTATTCACCGCCTGGTTGGTCGCAAGCGCTACTACTGAATATGTGGTCCTGGTTTCAATTCCCGGATCGGGCAGTATTATTGGGTTTTTCCATGTGGAATTGCTCAGTAACAGCCCGGATCCTGGATTTTTGTCTAGGTGATGGCAGTAGGCTCGCCCCCTGTTAAATGGAACTTAAACATAACTGGTGAAATGTGTGTGCGTAGGTACTATACGTGCAACTCTGTCTAACCCTTAGGGAAATAAAGGCGTTAAGTTATGCATGTAAAATATTATTGCAGTCGTTAAAATAAACTAACTCTGGCAACAGCTATGATTATCCTAAGTTTTTGCAACCACATCGATAATAAAAGATCTTTGATTACGTTAGCTCTGTGTTATAATAATTGTACGTCGAACGTGATTAATAGTTATAACCAACAAACAATGGACTGCTGACCAGGGCACCTTGAAGTGCACACATTATAATGAACGTAGGTATTTTGCATATAAAAGGTTATGGAGTAACAATAATAGATTGGTTTTGTACATGATAATACACGTTTATGTTTATTTAATGCGAGCGTTTTGAAACAGCAAAGGGATCTACGGGTTTGTTTAAAATTATACAGTCTAATGTTGTTTTTAATAATAATAATAATAACGTGCTTCACGGACGCTTTTACCGGGCCCTACATGGGCCCGATGTAGATCTACTAGCGTCCGTAGCCTGGCTGCGTTTCGGTGACCTCTTTGGAGAAACCGAAGGTTTTGTCTGTGCAATTATGGACGAAGTTATGATGACGAACAATTACCGGAGATTTATTGTGAAAGACGGCACGGTTGACATCTGTCGGGCATGCCACCGGCCGGGAGAATCAATTAGGCATATTATCTCCGGGTGTTCTCGTCTAGCTAACGGAGAGTACTTGCATAGACACAACCTTGTAGCTAGGATAATCCATCAGCAACTTGCTCTGAAATACAACCTTGTGGAATCGGAGGTGCCGTACTACAGGTATGTGCCCGACCCAGTTCTCGAAAATGGTAATATCACATTGTACTGGGATCGATCAATCATCACTGACAGGACTATTGTTGCCAATAAGCCTGATATAGTGGTGGTGGATCGATCAGAGCGACGCGCAATGATTATTGACATAACCGTCCCGCATGATGAGAACCTCGTGAAAGCCGAGAAAGATAAACAAATCAAGTATCTTGACTTGGCTCGCCAGGTTGTCGACATGTGGGATGTGGACTCAGCGATCATTGTGCCGATAGTCGTGACAGCCAATGGCTTAATAGCCAAGAGCCTCGACCAACACCTGAAGAGGCTCTCGTTGGGCAGCTGGATCAAGGGCTTGATTCAGAAAGCGGTACTTCTTGACACGGCTCGCATTGTCAGGAGGTTCCTCTCTCTAGAGCCCTGACCACCGGTAGCTTGGACCCTGTTCCCGATACCGGTGGGCTACTATTTTTTATATTTTTAAATGTTTTTATACTTTTTATATTCTAATATTTAAAAATATAATTTATATGATTACATTGAAATAAAGGAGATAATAATAATATGTCTCTGGAGCCCTAACCACCGGTAGCTTGGACCCTGCTCCCGACACCGGTGGATCACTATTTTTTTATATTTTTAAATGTTTTTTTTTTTATATATAATAATATTTAAAAATGTAATAAAATAAGAAAATTAAATAAATAAACGACATAATAATAACATAATAAATTAATAATAGAAATAATAATAAATGAAAATAATAATAGATTTTGGAATTTTGGAATAATAGATTTTTTCCATTTCAAAAATGAGTAATTAGAACAATAAAATATTAATCCCTTTAGTAATATTTATTTTTATCCGTTAATAGTAGTAGGGAGGCCTTTGCCCCCCTGCTGGGCAAAGGCCTCTTTACTCTCTTTCCACCTCTCTGTCCAGAGCGGCCAAGGACCAATCTTTATGAAAGGGTCCAGCTCATCCCGCCATCTCCGCCTGGGCCTGCCGCGATGTCGGCCCACTGATTGTCTGACATGCGGCAGATGTGTCCAGCCCAATTCCATTTAAACGTATATTATTTATTTACGCTGCTTAAAGTTAAGCAGTAATTAAGTAGCGACTGTTTAACCATACTTTTTTGACTTTTAGACGTCACTTAACTTTAATCATCGTTTATAAAGAAACCCCTAAATGTTTTTTATCAAGAAAAAAGAAAGAAAAGAAAAAATAAACGTCTATTTGCGGTAAACATGACGCAAAAAAGAACATAAAAACAAAATAAAGAAAAAAAACAATAAGAAATGGTTGACATGCGTCACATCCACGCAAAACGGGTATCGCTATCAGTTCATGTTGCTTTTTACGTTTATAGTGTTATCAGATTATAGGTAGTAGATATCATAGCATAACATCATGCCTATTTTCCTCGAAAGATTAGGCAGAGGTGTACAAAATCTATACCTGACCACCGTAAGGACTATTCCTGCTTGCAGCACATATTATTAGTCGACCTTAAAGGGATTCTCTTTTGTTTTACATACGGACGCATGTTTTATATACTGTGGTCATCATGGGCACGGGATTTTGTTTTCGAAATGCTAAGAGCTTTTGGCGATAGTACGTGTACATTATAGTAATGGAGTAAAGGTATACGTAAAAATTACCTTGCCTCGTATTAATTAATTAATTTGTTTGTTAAAAAGTTTTTATTTTATAATTTTTTGTGGCTATAATCTACTAATTGTTTGACAAAGGGCAGGCATATGTGGCACTGAGTAGAGTAATAATACACAACTCAGCATTCAAATCTGTGAGTGAACAATAAATCACGCCTATTTTGCCACCCTTAGGGTTGGATTTTTTTTTCCAAATTTATATTGGGTATATATCCAATAAAAGAAGAATTATCAAAATCGGACTACTCTGTAAAAAGTTATGCCTGGTCATACATAAAAAAAATATAGGTATATACGCGCCGACTTGAGAAACTACTCCGTTTTTTTTCGTCGGTTAAAAAGACATCAATTTCTCGAAAATGTCATGAAGAATCATTTTGCTAAAGAACTAAAATGACAGATTGTGATGAGAAAATGTAATCAAAAATTGCTACAACCTATCATTAGTCAATCATTTAACACGAACGAAAAGGATAAAAAAGCGAAAATTTAATTAATTGATTAGATAATATTATTACATTTCAGACGTGTGAGTTAAATCAAATCTGTACCATCGATTAACTGAATTAGATATTATGATAGATGACCTTTCACGTTTCGGCTAGTCACCGTGTGATACCTAGGAGAGAGTGATAGGTGATTGAAATCATCAATCACTCCTAACCTATACGTATCAACATGGTCTTAATAAAATCGTTACCAAACTATGTACACGTCAAGTTTTTTGAACGTTTCCCCATACTAGTTCTCATGTCTGTGGCTGTGGTTATATCTTTAAAGGTTCTAGAAAAAACCGAAAACTTAAATAAATTTGCCTAGCCGGGGTCGGCTTCCAGTCTAACCGGATGCTGCTGAATACCTGTATTTTACACGGAGCGCCTGCTTACCTGACCTCCTCAACCCAGTTACTGGGCAACATGATACTCCTTGGTAAGACTGGTTGTCAGACTTTTGGATTTCTGACTACCCGTAACGTCTTTCACGGATCTACGAATGACGGCCGGGAACAACGGGCTTTACGTACTTTACGAGGCACGGAAGGGTCTCGATATGTAATGGATTATCGTCCATTACATTTCGAGACCTTTCCATCTCGTGGCCGGTTCGTAGATGGATGGCAACTGAAGCTTAAACTTCAATCGACTCATGCGGAAAAAACCAACAAATTAATATTTACTAAAGAGAGTTTGTACTAATTTCTTAGTTTATGATCTTATGACTGCGTCAGTGAGCGGAATTCGCGCAGCTGAATTTTGACCAAAGATGTTAGAACGTTTTGCCACCGATAAGAGAAGTTTTTATTTTTTAACGAAACTAGTTCAGAAATTATTTAAAGAGCTGTCATGTCTAACAAAGAATTTTGATAAGATTTTTATTATTTTGTTGTTTTTCTAAGCTTTTAGATAAAAGCTTATTAATTGCTTAAATAAGCAATTAAATAAGCGTCGGGGCACTAAATCTTATCAAAACATGCCTTTAAATTGTCAAATTGATCCTCAATTCTCACCTACCGTTTCACAAAAATTCAGATCAGAAAAACTTTAACATGAATAATTTAGATAACATATTTTGTTTTTTCAAAAACTTTGCATACTTAGAAATCTAGAAACCATAAAACCAAATTAATAGGTATATAAAATATCGATGACAATTTACAGCTTTCCTAGAATATATTCTGAAGGTGAGGTCAAGGCCGAAAAGAGGTTTTAAATAATTTAAAATTCTTTAAAAGGCGACCCACCGTCTAACGGTTTCTTTGAGTTATTATTATGAGGAGGTGAATCGTCTATGTCTTATATGATCGTGGAATATTGTACAGGTGTTAGTGAGAAATATATGGCTAATACATATTCTATTATGTATTTTTATTGAGTGGTGTATGGTAAATAGTTTTGTGGCAGCTTTCCTTTCTGTTTGTGTGAGGATGCTAATCATGTTAACGGCTCTGCTAAGACACTGATTATTATTACCATGTCTGGGGCTTTTACGGCTTAAAATATAATTTATTTCTCAAAGATTTACATAATCACTCGAGAAACAAAGTTTCAACATGCAGGTAATTGTTAAAATAGTCCAGAGCGCTCGTCGTGCAGTTAGGAAGTAGGTACATAATTTGTTACTTTAATAAATTTGATGAGTGGGAAATTACTCGAACGCGCGCGTCGTTGTAAACATCGAGCGCGCTATTCTTATCAGCACTGTTGTAAAGCACCGTGCACACTATACAATACCAGATAATATAATACTTTATTTATTTATGTAGAAGCTCGTCGAAGATGATGTGTTTCTTTAACATTTTTTTTTTTTATATAAATTAGTTTTAGCGTCTTTAATGTTTTTTGGTAATCTTATCTTACTAATATTGTAAACGTGAAAGTTTGTATGGATGGATGGATGATTTGGATGAAATTTGGCACACAGCTGTGTGCCAAATTTCATCCAAATCATGTGCACAGGTGTGCACCCAACCTGTGCACAGGTGGTATATAACCAGGATTAACTTAGAGAATACTTTTTATCCCGATATTCCAACGGGATCGAAACTTATGCGGGTGAAACCGCGGGACGCAGCTAGTAAATATTTTTCTTTCCGTGATTTGTTCTAGGTTTGTGTAATAGTATTAAGTCATTTGCCCGACGTGATGGTCGTGTTTGCACTTCATTGTTCCTTTTATATGTAATTTCTGTGTGTATTTCTTTTGATAGGATTTTTCTTATTAATACGCAGGTATTAAGTATATTGATAGGTTTTGATGATATTAAAAAGCTTGGTGTCGTTATAGATTTTGTTTGTGGGTGTTAAATAGGGATATTGAAAGAGGGCTCTAATAATTTTATTTTGGGCGATTTGAAGTTTGTGTAAGTTTGTTTTTGTTGTCGATCCCCAGACCTCGATTAGATATTCAATGTGCGGCTTCACTGATGTTGTACATAGTATACTTAATGTTTGATGGTAGATATCTAGCTAATCCGCGTAAAGCTCCTGTAAGACTTGATAACTTAGAACAAATCCTTTTAATGTGTGGTTGCCAGTTTGTCAAGCAGTCTGTCAGCCTGTTAAGTGTAAGGCCCAGATACTTCCCTGTGTTTACATTATTAAAGAAATCTCCATTTATTGACAAAGGTTTGTGATTGTGTTCGTTTTTGATGTATTTATTGTCAACAGATTGTCCAGGAACCACGTCTCTAAAATACAAGGTCATCCTGCGCGTCTTGTATAATTGTCTCTATGGAGTTGCAGACAAGCGTCATCAGCTTTTAACTTCTTATGGCTTTTGGCTAAGTAATAAGAGCCGTACGGGTCGATCGAGCAGGTTAAGCTACGCTTCCCGCAGTTGGTCCGTGGATGGGTGATGATCTTTACATACCAAGTCCCCTCCGTACCTCGGAAAGCACGTTAAGCCGGTGGTCCCGGCTGTCAATCGTGGATCTTTGACAGTCGTTACAGATCGTCAGAAAATCGGGTATCGTGGGGGTGTACAATAAAGTATACATAAATAAATAATATTAAGTGTGTTGTGAAGGTCAGATAGACAGTCGCTCCATGTAAAATACTGGTTCTCAGTTGCATCCGGCTAGACTAAAAGCTGACCCCAACATATGTAGTTGGAAAAAGGCTTGCCAGATGATGATGGGGCCTGTAAACTTCAAAAAGTTTACAGATTTCTAAAGAAAGCCTGAGGGGTATACCTTTAATTTGATTAGCACACTTGGAACTAAGTATAGCATTTCACTGGGGGTAAGCAATAGGTAAGTAGAGTCCGTTTACAGTTATTTTACCTCTGACAGCAGCACTCTAACAGCAACCTTATTGTTACGAGAATAAAGATTACAATAATTTTGACAAACTTGTCAATGGCAGCAACCCAACTGCAACCTTATTAGAATGAGAATAAAGTTCACTGTGATATTGACATTGATGCAAAATCAGTGGCGAATAACTGTTAAAGGATTGTACCTGCTGTCATAAATATTTCATTAATGATTATTGTATATGCAGCCATTAAAAGGTACGAGCTGTAAAAATAAATAACTCCCACACATAATTTGTGTGTTTTTCACACGTCACACAATTTAAATTAATAAATAATCAATTCAACAATATAATGCTCCGTCATTTTAGCGGTTTTTTGCTACTAACGACGGACGCAAAGGGCGAACGTTTTAACCTCTGACCAATCGGTGTCAGAAGCGTGTGACAACTATAAATTTGATATTAAATATGACACTTTATTTTAATATAAACAGCTTTGAAGTTAGAAAGCATGACCCCTAACAATTTATAGGAATGCCCCTTGAAATACGCTTTTAAAATTAAATTAAAGTTTACACAACAAAACGCAGGTACTTATTGTAATTTATTCATTGTACGAAGTGTAAATTCAATGTACATTAATAATCTTTTGACAACTTTCAAGAGCTTGTACAACACTTTTAAGAGACAAAAAAAGAGGTTGTCAAAAGAATACTTCTTGTAAAAGTAGTAAAGTGATTTTCAAATTAAACGTACTACATCAATTAACCTATCATTGTAAAAGTTCAGATAATTAACAGACGAAACAGATAGATGACAACAGAACAGACAACTGGCGAAATATGAGTGTGCTGAAGGTACACCTCTGCCCAATTCTTCGAGGAATACGGGTGTGAAGGCAATTATTCAATTCTAGTGTGTCTAGAAGAATAATCTTCCTTCTCAGGATGTTTACAGGGTAGGTAAGCGCTAGTTTGCATAAATAAGAACCAAGTCAGTAAGGTAAATCGGAACCCTGTTATTACATTCAGAGAAGGAAAAGATCTAAATCCAATCAGAAAGGTTCTAAGATTTCTAGATTCTAGATTCACTAATAAATAGTATTTTCCCAGCAACAAATCGCAAAACACAGTCCAATAAAGGCTAGATGGCGTCGATTATATCTCAAACATATAATTAGATTCACAGCTTCTATCATGACAAAATGACCATCACTTTTTCACTAACATGACTCATACAACCTCTTGCTTACCCAATAAAAGGTAAAAGACACAATGACCCAATCTCAGGCACATTATTAAGGGCCCGAACACACGTACCACAACCACACCGCAACGACCACATGTGAACGTGCACTAATTTGTGTGAAAATTAATAGTTTATTCACCCGGACCACATTTGGCCATCAAAATCAACCGTGTGGGCGAAACCGACCACACAAGGACACATCAAGGCCGCGTCGCACAAAGCAACCATCAGCGAGACCGCGCACGAGCGGCCGACCACATCGCAAACACAACGTTACGTTGCCGCGACGACACTGTCACAGCTTGAGTCGACCTGTGTATCCGCATACACTAGCCACAACGTTACCACATCGCAACTACTAGTGACAACGCAACCATATCGAAATTTTGTAGTAACCACAACTGCAAGAAGCTACAGCGACACTTTTATTTCTTTCTTTTTTTATATTTGAATGGGCTTGCTCTTGACCTCGATCACGCCTGATCCTGTCTATGATGGAAGGAGTGTGCCCTAGAAGAAGCCTGTTCACTCTTATTTTGAAGGCAGACGGGTTAAATGAGGAAGAGAACACAGAACATAGCCAAATTCACCCACAGCCACCATTCACCTGCTTGCCCACATTTTGTCCTTGCGGTGTAGTGTGGTGTGGTTGTAGTACGTGTGATCGGGCCCTAAAAGCTGTTTGCAGTAGGCAATCGCCTGCATGCCATAATAACGACAATATAATACAAGATACAATGTTAACTATGGCTAAACAGTTACATCCTTAATCTTCGGTATATCTGTTTACAGGTAACTGTAAAAGGAGGTAACTACATGTGTGCAGCTTATTAACGTGAGACTGGATGCGGTTAGTAATGTTATAGTTGGATAGGAGTATTTTTGAGCGTGGTTTAGAATATGGAGATAGGCTAACTAGTTTGTTAAAATGAGTGAAAGTTTGTCATCTAGCATGTCCTTTAGAGCTCTTTATTATGTACCATATGAATTACAGATATAAAAGTAGAAATAAGCAAGCATAGAATAAATCTATGTATAGCCAAATTATACTGCCATGATGATTCAGCTAAGAAATAAGTTTGAATTATTGGAAGATGAACATTACAGTAATAATGATGTTGAATATTATTAAAGTTTATTTTAGAGAATTTTAAGACCATCTCCATAACGATTAAAAAACGGTGAAGGAAAACATTGTGAAGTGTGCACGTCCTAAAAGCAAACATTCGAAAACATATGACATCTACCCGCACTGGGTCCGCGTGGTGGATTACAGCCCACTCCCTCTCAAAGGGAATAGGCCTGTGTCCCAGCAGTGGAAACATTATAGGCTGATTATTAAGTATAAGCCTCTCTCTCCGTAAACCGTACAGGGCGTAACATACGCGATATTTTCCTCATCCTTTCCACACATTCTCAATTTCTCAGTCGACAACTAAAAAAATTACCACCTTTTTCTCAAACCACGCTCAACTCAACTAAAACTGCAAGCCTCATCTAGCTACCTCTTTACCGGTGCCTCGTTCACGCAGCCACCTAATCAACGAACCGGGCACACTTGTGTGCGTTGTCATACTACTTTCTACATAATTTTTTACACTGCCAAGTCTATAGTGCAGCTTCTATTAATTTATAGTTCAAACAATGTTTTTCTTTAAGCTGAGATGGGAGACTTTTTTGGCCTCGTAAAAGTGGTTTTTTGTTCGTAAATTGTTGCTCTTTTTTATGCAGTACTTTTTCTATTTCCTGTGCAAGTTTTGAATACAAATACTTTTTCCTTTCTTTGTGACTTTCTTTTCCCAGTCGATGTTTTTTTTTTTATTTTGTTTCTGTTCAATCATAAGAATATTTCCGTTTGTGAATATAAATTGATGATTAATTTTGCTAGTAGCGTTTGTAGTTTGATTAATGAAATAATTATATGTTTTGTGAATTTTAATTTTGTGGAGTAGGAGTTAGTTTATAATAAAAATCTATAAAAACTACCATTAAAGATTTTTATGATAAACTATTAAAGAAGTAAATAATTGTCTTACGGTATACAGCTACGTATTTATCTGTGCGGATTAAGTATAACCAGCTCATTGGTATACAATTAACTAAAAAAAACATAGAAGCTCACTTTATTTGCATTAAAGATTATTTCTAATTAACATTCCAACTCTCCATATTATTAACAGATTTTCTCTTCAAAAAGAAATTGACACCTTCTAATTTTTAATATTTTATTATTATAATTCATAGTCAGGGCTATGAATAAATGTCACATATACAGGTCTGGTCATCCGCACCATGTTTGCTTTGTAGTTCTACTGAGATAGCATCTCGAGATACGTCTCAAGATAAATCGACTATTGTAATCGCTTATTAACCTGTAACTTTGAGTATGGTAACATAATTAGTTTTAAGTAGCGCTGTAGGTATTTTGATAAAATGATAAGCGTGTCTTTGTAGAGATGAGATCGATACCATGTTGATGGCTGGATCACCTCGTGTTTTAAATATTTTTTATAATGAATAGGTATGAAGCTTGTAGAGTTGCTCATTATTTTTCTAGGTATGTCGCTGGCTATAAGAGTAGGGGAAGACCAAAGAAACGATGGATGGACTGTGTGAATGATGACATGGTTAGAAAGGGGGTGAATATCGAGATGACGAATTAAAGAGAAGTATGTGAGAAAAAGACATGTTGCTCCGACCCCAAATAATTTGGGATATGGGCAGGAGAATGATGAGGCAATCGGGTTTTTAATTAATTAATTAGTAAGAATGCTAGAATACTATGCAGAAACTGTTATTAATGATTGGGAAATCGTCATAATATTCAATCTAGCAGTTTTTGGGATTCCTCTGCTCATGCAAACAGACACACGAAATCGGAAAATTTATGATAAAACTTAATTATAATGATGTGATGAAACCATTACATTTTATTACGCCCAAATATGCCTTAAAATCGTGAGAAACAATTTTAATTCCAATTTTATAATCTAAAAATGCCATTCCCAGATCAATGTTAGATTAGAGATTACTGTTTAGTGAAATATACACATTCAATATTATATAATCAAAATAAAATCTTCCATAAATCGGGGCTTAATTACATAAACAGCAATAACAAAACTCTTTTATTATGAGATGAAACTAAACGGAAGTTGATGATGACATAAAGATTAGGATCACCGCTCTCACTTGACACTTTGGCTTAACATACCCAAATTATATTTGCCGTATTCACAACGCTTTTCCAACCACCTATATATATTTTTTAATAGCCACACTAAAACCACTCAAAGAGCCCGCATCACAGATGCATACGACAATTAATTAGCTCGTAAATTATTATGCAAATAAAAACATTAACAAAAAAATATCGACGTCGCGATAGGGAAGGGAAAGACATCGTCACTAATTCCACTAGTTACGTACTTACTTTGAGCAAGTGGTACGATAAATATCGATGGTCAATAACTCATTTTAATTGAATCATTCCGGCTAATAGTGCTTTCTAGACGTTTGACAGCACCGTCATTAGATACATGATAGAGACAGAAGACTGGATCTCGATTAATAAGTACGTCGTTTTGGTTTTAAATTCGATATACGTTTTATTGAAATGTTTATCTTTTTAATGATACAAAGATTTTTATTGTCAAGATAGACGATTCTTAATGGAGATGTGTGTATTTTGTAATGTCAAAGATTTTATCCAAGTAAAAGTGGTTAGTCCATCATTTATTAGAAACTTTCTATCTTATCACCTCATGAGTCAAACATGTTATATTACTCTAAACGTTTTTGCATTTCTAATCCTGATTTCGATAAAACAAAAAAAAATACAACAAAAACTGTGCACCTCTCTTTTTATTTACTTTCAAAAACAAAAAATGGCAACACGGTTTCGCTTCGCCATAGTTTAACAAAACGAAAACGTAGAATTGAAATACGGCCTCGTTTTAATTTCTGGTCAGTTCGCGGCGAGCGACAAATAAAGTGGCGATCCCGAGATGGTTATCTGCGGACAAATCGTCGTGTGTGTTGCGTACGCGCAGCGGTGAGAACCTAACGCACCTGTACCGGTCGGCGGGCCGCTAGGGATGGACGAGTGTCGATAGTTTTCATGTTGTTTTATTTTTATTTATTTATTTAGACATATTGACCAAGTTTTGGATGTATGCTGTTTTGCTTCAACAGTTTTGGGAAAATTAATAAACAAATTAAGTCATGTAGGTAGGTATGTGGTTGTAATTTTTTTTAAACATGTCTTTGTTACGACGTACGTACTTGCTTGTTACCTATTATATTAATACGATTAATTTTAAAAGAATATGATATTATTTTTTTACAATCAATGTCTAACACAAAACTTGCATGTTGTGCTATAATAAAATACTAAAACCTGCTTCCTACTCTTTAAGTAACAACAGCAAACAAAACCAGAAAAGACAACCACAAACTTATCAAAATCTAATCTCCCATTTATCGACATCCAATCCGCTACCGCGTTATCGACAACCGATCAACTATCGATATCTATCGGCATTACCCCTAGATCTCACGCAGCGCCGTCCCGGTCCATCGGGCCCGTTCGTTGCGAGTCACATCATAAATCACGCACTAATAGCCGGTAAACTCATTCGCTAATCCGAATCGAACAACTGCGGGACGACCACGAACATTGCGCGAACGCAACTCGCTGTTTTTTCCATTGGAAGCTTCGGTATAATTATTTCAACGGAATAATTAGTTGGTATTAAGGAGATGTGGCTTTGTTTTTGGTTGAAATAATTTAATTACATTCACGTAAAGAGTTATATTTACATGTGAAACTTTTTTCGTATCACCTTTTTCCTTATACTTGTACACTGGTGACACTAGTTGCAGGGTTCAAACCGCAGTCGTTCTGTGTGAAATACAGATACTATATCTGGTTAGACTAGAAGCTTACAAGCAACTCAGCTTACTTACTTGAGAAAAGGCTAAGAAGGTGATGATGCGTAAGTTTTATAGAGGTGAGAAAACTTTAAGTAGTGATGGGACTATCCATACTTGTAAATACTATAAAACCGGTAAGTTACCGGTAACATTGCAGGTTTATATAGAAAGTAACAGTCTTCATCGCGTATTCTCTTTAATGTATAGCACAAGTTGCTCAAGCTCCTAAGACATTTCATTCAGATCATTGTTTATGTCAAATTATGGTAATTGATTTAATTAATTGGAGGCTGTACTTTAGTTGCATACCTAATTTTGTAATCTGTTTTAACAGTGGGATTGTGTAAACTGAAACTGATTTCAATATATGGAAGTCGTTAATATAGAGCATTTATGTACCTACATAATATTTAGTAGCGTGTTTTTTGGAGATTGTACATTCGTTTCGGATTCGAACAGAACCCTAAATCTATACTTATTTAAACTAATATTATATAGAGAAAAGATTTGATTTTAGTATTATTGTGTTTAGCTTAGGTAGTCGTGTGTGTGTATGTTAATGGAGGAGCTTGTGGCCAAGTAATAACAGCCGCACGGATCGACCTATCAAGTTAAGCTAGGCTTGCCGTGGTTGGTCTGTGGATGGGTGACCATCTTAACATACGCCATAACAGACCCCTCCGTGCCTCGGATAGCACGTTAAGCCGTTGGTCCCGTGTATCATTCGTGAATCTTTAACAGTCCTCAGAAGCATGAGTCTGACAACCAGTAAGGGTATAGTATTACCCAGTAACTGGGTTATGGTGGTCAGATAGGCAGTCGCTCCATATAAAATACTGATATTCAGCTGCATCCGGTTTGACTGGAAGCTGACCCCAACATAGTTGGGAAAAGGCAAGTCAGATGATGATGATGAGCTTAGGTAGTCATTATAGAGGTCACGAAAGGCGGAAAAATAAGTCGAGGTCACTGTCATTTGACATGATGCAGAGGACTATAATTCTATTTTGTAAATATGTAAGTAACTTTTACAGTGTGTGTATTTTTGTGCAGAATAAACCAATGTTCTTACTTGTTTTTCTTTCTTAAAATGAGAAGAATATCTTAATATTTAAAGTAATTTTGTTTAACACTTAATAAAGGTAAAATTAAGCTCAACTTTACTGTTACTTACTTTCGATTCGTGTAGTGTTGTGTAAAGTTATATTAAGTGTCAAAGCTCTACTTACTTGAAGAAACCATGTTGAACACAAAAGTGTGTGGGTGGTAGGTTGATAAACTGCTCTGTGTAATGACAGGTTATTATCGCCTATCTCTAGGTACCTAGCCTTCCTACCAACGCGTTGGAATCCCTAGCAAATCTACACTACCAATAGGACTAGGAATAGGACTAGGAAGGACTATGACTTTCTTTCAATGAATTATATCCAGGGATTCATTCAACAAGTCAGTTTTTTTTTCATATATTTTTTAAAATGTGTTCTCAATCTAAATTTCCTAGTTCGTTGGTTGACAGTGTTATTTAGTGGTCTATCGTCATTTGTTTTAGATGGTTTTATATCATCATCTTCTGTAATTACTTACGTTTTTATTGTTTTGAGAGATTCCTCTTGCATTTTCGCAACTATAGTAGGGTTAACCATGCTTATTATTTGAAAGCTTATTTTTCTTTCTCCAGCACACGTGCCATGATCACTTGTATCTCTATTCTATAAAGCATATCTCTGTTTATAAAAAAATACATTTCTTTTCTTAATTTTTGACATAGCGCCGTAGAAATTTTTCCATAGTCCTTTCACAGTTATTTTACCGCTGACAGCTGCAACCCAATAACAGCCTTATCACAACAACAAAAAATATCACTGTGATTTTGACATACTTGACAGTTGCAGCAACTCAAGAGCAACCTTATTATCACGCCATTAAAGATCACTGTGATGTTGACAGTGATGCAAAATTAGAGGTAAATAACTATGAATGGACAGTACAATCTGTCATTTAGTCTTCCGTTTCTACGGTGGTCATGCAACGCGTGCAGGGCAACCTCAATTAATATTAAAACAACTCCAACTAGTTACCTCTTGATGCGGTATAACCCACGTACCTGAAACAATTAAGTATGGACGTTAGAAAACGGACGATCACTTTAGAAACCTGATTTCTTCAACTGACTTAGGACAAGCCTTCGATTGAGTAAAGCTTAGCTGCGTCAATGGCGCAACGGTTATTAAAGGCAGAATTACCTACAGATAAATTGCGCCTATGTTGGTAGGTACTGTCAAAGTCTGAAGATAAGTTTTCAACTGGATTCCTTGGATCTGTTCAATGAAATTGGTCTGAATTGTACCTAATCTAGAGATCAGTAAAGATTTATTTATGTCACAGAATTAGATGTAACATGCGGCAGGGAACGATTTGTAGGAGAAAAACAAATAATTATGGTTAGATTGTAATATTTTAAATTCAATGGCTTTATAGTGAATGAATTCACTGTAATTAACAAAAGACTATCTTTAATGCTAGACCACACAGACAAACGTCTAACATAAATAAATCCCCATTAATTACTCAACGCAATAAAAGCGGTGACAAATTGCAAACGTAACGCCTTCGAAGAAAGACAGCCATCCGTTTTTCCCGACTTTTATGACTCAAAAGGCTTATATCCCTTCACCACAGAAATAAATTTAAAAGCACGTCCTTTAAATTATCGTATTGCCAGTCTCTTTTTGAAATCTAAATTTACTTTGCGCAACGACAATTCTAGTTTTCAAGCCAGTGTAGAGATAAGGGGACGTCCTACGCTGTTAGATGGACAGTAACCGGTCTAGGCTGATTGTGAAGTATAATGAAAAATACCGCTCGATCTGTGGCTTCGTTTAGACATCGGTAACGGGTACGTTTCTCGTTGTGGGAGAGGAATTATAAGTAATTAGTGTGGGGATTTGTAACTTTATCCTTTTGTTTTGTGTCTCCTGTAGTAGCCGGTTGTTAGAGGCTCCACGAAGGACGATATTATCGAAGAACATTGGGAACCTTTCGACTGGACTAATTACCAGACTACTACTAGAATTTGTACTTAAGAACGATCCATGATCATCAGGACGCAACTAGGTACTTGCCCTGAAAAAACCACAATTTAAAATATCTGGATCGTGTTCGTAACATGTTTAAGTTTAAACTTTACGACGAGACAAATTAGTGTAAATAAAATTATTCATAGACTACTAATTACCACTTTCACTTTCAACACCAACCATGGCAATCTATTTCGCATACCCAAACCCGTATCATCTACAATCAAACCCCTCTTTTACCGCGTCGTTTAAAAACCCGGTTTTTTCCAACAAAAAGTTAAAAACCAAGCCAAAAAATCTCATCACAATCGTGACGTATTAAAACAGACACGTTCAAATCGGGCATGAAAATAATAACCCACGAATCGCTCCTGATTATAATTGGTGGGTGCTCTTGCGCCGGTCCGCACGCGTACAGTTACGCTATAAACTATCATTAGGGCGATGCGCACTTTGTGAGGAAATTACCGCGGTTTTATTTGTTAGGTTTGTGAAATTGAGCATTGCAGGGTTGCCTGTATTCTTTTTTTTAAAGTTGGTTTAAAGGTAGATGTGAGGAGATAAGTTTAATGTCGTTTTTGAACGATTTATAGTTGTAAGGCAGCTTGCCTTTGGGGTTATCCTGCAAGAATATGTCCATGTGAACTGAGAGATTTGATTTGCAGATGTGAGCATACTTAAGTACCTACTCATAAATAAACTCTTACCTGATGCCGGTTTCACAACTATTTTTTTCTTTTTTCTCCACCAGTTACCTACCGTCTACAGCAAATGAAATTAATAATTAAATTTTGTGCTTATGCTCATATACACGAGCGGCACGTTGCAGTCGATGCATCGGGGCTGTCATTGGCAATGTGCCGCTCGTGTGTATGAGCACTTTTCATTGTCTTTTTCACCTTTAACTTTTTTAGGTTTTCCAAAAAGAAATCACGAATATTAGATACTACCAATTTGCCACTTCTAGTTTCATTGGCATTAAGAAGGCTTACGCTATCAATTACATTTACAACACTTCCTAGCTGGTTAGTTTTTGCGTTAAAAAATTTCCCTCCATGTATTCCAACATTAGATTCATTTAAAGCCACCGCTACTGTTATTTTTTTTAATATTAATTTTGGCAGCGGCTCCTTCAGAGAAATATTCGTTCCTTATAGCCTATAAATCACCAGCATCCTCCCAAACAATACTGGCAACCCTGTCACACAAGTCCATACATTTTTATGAAGGTAGTTTGCGATTTTCCATAGTCAATAAACAGATTAGGTTGATTGTTTGATTTCGACCGATCGATCAAGTTGAATATCTAATTCGTTGTTGATTGTAGGTACCTCTATTGTGATTCGAAGCAGGCTACGGAATTGAAAAGATTGTAATTGGTATTAATGGAATATTGGCTAACGTTGAAATTGCCAGCCTTTTGGAGGAGTTGATTGAGCGGTTGAGTTTTGAAATTCTTAATTTGGGCGTTTTGATTTTAAGTATTGCCTTGAGGGACCGAATATTGCTGCTGAAGTATTGTCAATAGCGATGTTTGCTTTGATAATTATGTGATTAAATTATATACTTATTCTGGTAATGAAGATGCTTTTAGCTTTATAGTCTATTTTTTTGTATGCGTGTGTTTGGTGTTTTTGAGTTGCGTTGGATTTCAATGGTACTCGTAACTCCATCAACACAGAGTTCGTAATAGTATACAATGTATTTATCTTTTCTTAAATATTATGTTAGATTAAAAGAGTCACTGACACTGGCTCTGAACAGTTACTCCTCTTGATGACAATTTTTTTTATCATGGCATACGGGTAAAGAAATAGTAGATTATTAACCAAGGGGATAAAGCAGTGTCTTCTGTCGCGGGTGACGATTTAAATCGCGAGCGTAATGAAGGACTTAAGGTTCACTCCCGAGCGTAGCGAGGGTGTTAAAAACTTAAATCACGAGCGAAGCGAGGGATTTAAGACGAGTCCTGAGTGTAGCGAGGGATTGAAGTTCACCCAAGACTAAGACAGCTTTATCACCGAGGAAAATACTCTACTTTTCGTATCATTTGCGAAAAAATTAACACAATAATAATATGAGATAAACATTTATTAAAAATATTGACAATTAAAAGTAAAAGTATTCGAAACAGTGGTCCAATTATTGATAGAGAGAGTTACATTTTTGTTTGGTACATTTATTGTTGATGTATTTGAGTATTTCTCTGTTCTTGCGTCTGAGGAACTTGGCAAATTCCTAGCCTAATATTTTTTTGTCGGAAAAGCAAAGGCATCAAGCTCATACGGCCTCGTCGGTTTTCGTAATTTTATTTAATAATCATGACTGCATAACAAATGCATATTCCTTTTTCAGAAAGATGTATAATACTTTATATACAAACTCAATGGTGTAAACACAGATGTAGTTCAGTATAAATTTCGGTAAGTATTCCAAATTTAAATCACATTCTCCCCCTAGAGGATGAATGAAATTCAGTACAATTTTCTTTCCCTGTTTTTAACAGATTAAAAATGACTATTGTTATGTTCGCTTTTTGTGGCATAGAATGTCACTTTTTTGAGCAAGTGGTATGAAAAAATATTTTTTGATCAGGTTTAACAGAAAGTATTTCAGAACATCCCGTGAACACATTATGCAAACTTACTTTACTAACTATCGTTATCACGACATTGTAGAAAAACAATTTCCTCCTCTCACGTGCCGTGAAGATAATTTGTATATGATTCAATTTTCTACATAGTAACAAAATGTTCCTGCTGTAACACAATTGGTCATTCATCTGTCTGCTCTCCTTGGATATATTTATACACAATTTCCTGGTCTGATAATGGGCATATACGGTACTGTTTACTGGTTTTGTAACATTTGTTGTTTTATCTTCAGAGCGGTC
The DNA here is from genome assembly GCA_951799955.1 of Apamea anceps. Classification (NCBI taxonomy): domain Eukaryota; kingdom Metazoa; phylum Arthropoda; class Insecta; order Lepidoptera; family Noctuidae; genus Apamea; species Apamea anceps. Next base: position 11,012,953 of record OX637509.1, read on the forward strand.
TATGATTGAGCTTGTGGCTAAGTAATAACAGCCGCACGGGTCAATCAATCGTGTTAAGTTAAGAATGCCGCGGTTGGTCCTTGGTTGGGTTACCATCTTTACATACCGTTTCTCGAAAAGGCTGGACCCGGCTGTCATTCATGGATCTTTGATAGTCGTTACGGGTCGTCAGAAGCCCGAAAGTCTGACAACCAGTTACCAAGGGGTATGTATATAATACTATACCCCTTGGTAAGACTGGTTGTCAGGCCCATAAACTGGGTTGTGGAGGTCAGATACGCAGTCGCTCCATGTAAAGTCCTAGTACTCAGCTGTATCCGGTTAGACTGGAAGTCGACCCTAACATAGTTGGGAAAAGGCTAGGCAGATGTTGATGATTTTCAGAGTGGTCTGTGTTTAGCTACTCAATACCGTGATTGATTCTAAGAGGTCACTTTGACTTTTGGAGTTACACGATGATACGTTTTGTCACGACTAAGCTAGCCAAGCTTTGCAAATTATTATTTTCTGGATCCATATTTTTTATATTATTTGTTAGACCCTTTTTGGCATACAGGAACTTATAGGGCAGACAATTAGAAATCCTTCAATAAATCACGTTAAATTGATTAATTTACTAATCTAAAAAATATACATAAAGGACATTTAAATGACCATTGTTTTATTAAAACCACAAATCAATTAAGGAAATCTAAAGCTGCGGAGTACCAGGTGCTCATAAATCCACCGGGCTACACAACGAGCAAGCGGCCACATTGTGAGGTGACGGAATGGCTTGCACGCTTACATTGGTTTTACGACACGTGTGCACTTGAAACTTGTGTGGCATTGCTGAGCTAAAGATTTTAGAAGAGACTCGGCATTTAGGATTGAATATGCAAGCTATTTAGGTGAACAGAAGTGGTACTATCGTCAAAATCTATATCTGACCGCCGTAAGGACTATTTCTGCTTGCAGCGCATATTATTAGTCGACCTAAAAAGGATCCTCTTTTGTTTTACTTACGGAAGCAGCAGGGGCCATCATGTGCACGGGATTTTGTTTTCAACATGGTCAAGGTCAGGCAACGAATGGTTTTGGCGATAGTACCTACTGAGTGGTGACTAAAATCGAGTAATTGGGGAATTGAATTGGGGGTTCCTAGCATTAGGTATCTCTGTCAAGGACAGGTAACCTTTCACAATAACCGGCCATATAGATGCCTCTCAGTAGTACATAAGCAGTGGCCAAACAATAGGCAACAAAGGGCTATTGCTGAAGACTCTCTAATTAGGATAGTAACATAATAGTATAAATGCATAGACGAGCGAATTAATTTGACTTGACAATCGAGAATAGGTACTTCCAGAACCAACGTATGTATACGTGTAGAGAAGAAAACTGTCTGTCTAGCTTCAACTTTCTGACTAACTGACCGACTATTTAATTTTGACAATTCAAAAGTGCCTGTAAATGGTTTAATTGAAATAAATGATTTGAGTTTGAGTTTGAGTCGCTCATGTGAGTAATGAAAATGATGTAAAAATTCATCTAACACTCCACACTACAAAGTTACCTAACAATTTATTCACAAGCCACTTCCATAACATCTATATTTCTGCGCAAATCCTTGTACTCGTACGCGGCCCTTCTATGACATCACGCTATTGTCCAGCGGTAGTGGGCAGACAAAAGCTTGCAAGTGTGCGTACGACCTGCGCGTGAGTGCGTTGGGAAAGACGGGCGTTCAGATGTGGCAAATAGCATTGTTGTTATTCTACGGAAAGCTGTTTGAGTATTATTGTTAGTTATTATTGAATTTTGAGTACTTTGTTGATTGGTATTTCCTATAGCCGTTTGGCACCTGAGTACCTATTCAAGAGTAGGTAACGTTAATCTATGAGAATTTATTTGTTAGGTACGTAACAGATACTTTTAAATTATTTCCTTTAAATTGGCAAAATGAAAAAACAAAAACGATAGTCTTAGGTATCGTCGGGAACTTTTGCCTTGCCTCTGCCGCGCTGCCTTGCTTTTACGTTTAGAGGCCAAAATCTTTGGTCTGCATGCCCAGTCATATTTGCCTCTAAATGTATCTCCTCTTCAGAACCAGTGTTCGTAGACTGGTTGAATATTCGTATACTTAACCAAATGATTGAAAGAAAGAAAGAAACAAAATGCATTTGGTTTAGATTTTTTTTTTGTTTGATTGCCTTGTTCTTTAGTGGAATTAGCATTAGCATTCCACTTTATTAGCGACTAACACCGCCCAGCGGGTTTACCCGCTTAAGTCTCGTTAGTTCATGGTCTACTCATGTGCCAAATTTTATCCGAATTCGTTCAGCCGTTTTGGCGTTAAAGGGTAGCAACAACATCATGGAAATAATCCAATCTTTTCTCTTTATTATTATAATATTCTACTAATATTATAAACGTGAAAGTTCGTTTGGATGAATGGATGGATGTTTGTTACTCCTTCACGCAAAAACTACTGAACGGATTTGGATGAAATTTTGCACACAGATGGTTAATAACCAGAAATAACATATAGGAAACTTTTATCCCGATATTCCTACGGGATCGAAACTTATGCGGGGGAAACTGCGGGGCGCAGCTGGTTAGTTTAATATATGTACCTAAGTAGCGACATGGGAGTATCATGTTGATGCCTTGACTCTGTAGTTTGGCTTGTTAAACATATTTTATAGGTTTTCGTAATGCTTTGCGAATAAATTTTATTGTTCTATAGATCAGGCACAGCCTTAGAAAATCAGCTTTTCAACCCATCGACGCCTATAAAATCAGCCTCAAACTTCAACGCAGAGGCGTAAGCTGTCGTCCATCATAATATCCATCCCACGTTGTTTGTCTACACACAAACAATGGGAGCTGACAGACTATAGTGTTTGTCGAGCTCTGTTTGTTCAGACTAAACGTTGCGGCAGGTAGGCGGTTACGCAAGTATTGCGGGCTAGCGACGATATAGGCAAATTTCATGAGATGGATTTAGTATGGTGACTATTGGTTTGTAAAAATTTCTTTGACGCTTTTTTTATATTTGAGAGGCTCAAAATATTTATTTCAAACTAGCTGCGCCCCTCAGTTTCACCCGCATAAGTTTTGATCCCGTGTTAATATCGGGATAGTTAATTAAATAATTGTAATTGTGTGATTATTTAATGTAGTAATTGGCTGTAATACTATGTAGTTTATGTGTGCGTGAATGAGCAACAAACATCCATACAAACTTTCACGTTTATAATTTTAGTAGGATAAACCAATTACAGGCACTTTTGAATTGTCAAGGGGTCGGTCATTTAGAAAGATGAAGCTAGTTACCCATTCCAAAGCATAGTAGGTAACTATGGAGAAGGACGGGCAAGAAACTCCACGGGAACTCTTTTAAATCAAAATAATATTGTTGCAAAATATTGGTTACATCATTCATGTTAATATTATGGTTGTGAGAATGATGCTGAACGTTCGTAATGAAAAGAAAAATAATTAAAATAAGCCATGGCAGCGAAGAGATGACCAGTCTCTACTGATGGCGCCCGTACACAAATATGACGCATGGATTAGCACCAATCAGCTCAGCCTTTTTGAAGGGATCTAAATGATACAACACATACGCCACCATCAGCGACACATTAGATAGTGATGCTTGCCTAAAAGGAACATATTCAGTCGACACTTAAAGATTTCTTGATTACCTATAGGTTTAAGGCAACACAGACTCAGACATGATGTGAAAAAAGCTCAGGTCGCTTAATCGTTAAAGTATTTAATTTTAGACAGTCGGTTAGGCTTTTAGCATTGGCATTTGACTGCCCAGGGTCTCTGAACATTCAACACGGTTCTTGGAGTCAATCATTTGTCACTCATGGATGACTAATCCTCATATTCTCACTAAAACTCAAATCACCGTACCTTAAACAAACATCAAACAATAAACAAAACTAATTGAAGGTCAAGTTTAAACACTCGACATTCATCTTTGCATGCACATCACATACAACTCATACAAACTTCTCATACATCTGTAGTTAACATATATGACACCATACATTTTATTACATACATTGTTGTAAGTGTCATTTGCGTTTAGGTAACACGTATTTACTATATTTATTTAAACGAATACTTGTAACACTTATTTGGTTTATTAGTCATAGTCAGAGGTTTTTAAATGCATTTTTGTGTGAGGATTTATTTGAACTGGCGACAGCTGCCATCACATTAAGGGTGATGCGCTAAGGTAACCCGCGAAATTCAAATTTTAAATAACATAATTATAACCTGACGCTGGCCTCAGCGTAAGGTTATATGTCGATTAAAATATGATTCACGACCGTAACAAATATGACTTTACAGAAATATAATCATTAAAATCATCATAACAACTCGTATAATCCTATTTATGACTATTTCATGAAATATCAATCAATACAACCTGACACTGACAAAAAACGTAAGAAAATTTGCATTTTGCGGGCTACCCTGGCGCCTCTCCCCTAACATTTTCGCTTCATTCATAGCGATTTTTTTTTAAATAATAATATTTTGTCGGATTGGTGGATAGTAAAAAATAAATGTGAATATTGCAAACCGAGAAAAACCAAGAAGTTACATAATTATACATACATAGCACCCAGAGGGTGCTAACGGGACCCTATTACTAAGCCTGCACTGTCTGGCCCTCCGTCCGTCTGTCTCTCAGCGGGCTGTATCTCATGAACCATAATAGGAAGACAGCTGTTGTTGTACTATTGCTGTTATTACAAAAAATATTCAATCCTACTTATATTATAAACGCGAAAATTTGTATGGATGGAGATAAAGAGTAACACACATCCATCCAGGATGTGTGTTACTCTTTCACGCCAAAACTACTGAACGGATTTGTATTAAATTTGGTACACAGATAGTTTATAACCAGGATTAACATATAGGATACTTTTTATCCCGATGTGCCCACGAGATCGTAACTTATGCGAGTGAAACCGCGGGGCGCAGCTAGTTAAAAATAAAATCAAATTTTAAACCAAAGGGGTCTCCATACAGGAAACGTGTTCTTTTCGGAATTTTTTGCCTTTTGGTCGGAATCCTACGTGTGCAAGTCCAACTCGCACTTGACCAGTTTATTTTTATTAAAGGCCCATGTCGGTTGCTAGCCTCTTGTATTTTTTCGGGCACTTATAAAACAAGAAGTCCTATAAAATCCATTTAATGTGGGCTTACACACATGGACTATTCAAGCAATGTATCTGGCCTGACATAGCAATATCTACCAATAAATACCATAAAGCTATAGAATGTCCAGAATAGTTTGTGTTAAACCCATCATCATTATCTCTGCCTATCGCAATCCAATCTCGACATAGGCTTCGCCCAAAGAACATTTACGTCAAACGAAGAAAACATAACAGCTAATTACTTACATCTGTAGGCGTTCTCAAACTACTATCAGTTCTGTCAATACTAATTTATCACTAAATACTACCATTACCGACCAAAACATCATAAACAAAAAATATCATAAAATACATGAATACAAACAATTAATAGTAACCCGATCCCTGAGATTTCATTAGGTAATAATAACTATCAGAGAATCGAGATAACAATGGAACGCTTGGACACAGAATCGATAGACTACAGAAGGTCAGCTCTGTTAACGAGCGAAAACACACACATAGACGTGTACTTTCGGCTCTAAAACTATCCCAAAATGAAACTAAAACGCAAAGCATTTATTCCAAATAAACAATTTACAGACACTTTTGAATTGTTAAGGAGTAGGTCACCTGGATGAGGCTAGCACAGGAGCATGGCGATTAGCACAAGAAAAGAGAGGCATATGCCTGGAACTGTGTGAAGTCGGGCTGTGTGTTAACGTTAGACGCTTGTTACAAAGCGTAGCTCCCGCAGTATATATATACGTGAAGCGTGTCTATGTGGGCGTGCGTTTTCTTTCATCGTATAAAGCCAACCTTCTGTACCCATCTACTCTGTAGTCTGGACCAGTGGTCGTCAACATTCCTCGAATGAATGGTGCATTAATAAATCGAGGGGTCCCATTAACATCTAAGCGTAGATGTTGATCAAGATTTATGATAATGCTCGCGACAAGATTGAGACACACTTGCTCATGTGGTTATGTAAGGTTTCGATATTGTTTTCTAATGTACGTAGGTATGTGTCCTGTGTTACGCAGGTTTCTGAATAGGACCGGATTTTGAGACACTAGCCTATGAGCCTAATTTCATATCCTGTCTACGGTTGGCCTGGATTTTGCATAATCTATCACCATAGAAATGTAAAGGATCTAACATTTCCATTTAAAATACTTTCAGGCATAACTTTTTCCTTTTTTCTAGTTATCCCTAGTTGAAAAGAACATCCAGAAGTCAACTCAGCCTATTGCAGTTCACTGCTGGACATAGGCCGTCCCCAGGCTGCGCCACAACACCCTGTCCTCCGCCTTCCGCATCCAGTCTGTCCCAGCCACCTTCTTTAGGTCGTCCGTCCATCTAGCTGGGGGGCGTCACACACTACACTTGCCCATACGTGGTCTCCACTCCAGGACACTATCCAGGAGTGATGATGACATACTTTGAGCTGTCAATCCAGCTATACTGCTGACTAACTGACCGTTCGGTTTGACACTAAATATTCTCTTAAAGTTCTTTCCAATAAGGGAGACGATAGTATACCTACCTACTGTAGGTAATATCAGGTAGCAATAACCTTCTCCATTAAAGATTCGATTTTAATTTCACAGGCATTAATAAAGTTTAGAAGGCTATACATTGAATAAGTTTTAATTGTCCGTAATCCCACATCCGGCGGTGAACTGTAAATCAAAAGTGAAGGTGTATTAACACTGGCCACCTGTACCAGTTTAATTAAAAGGAATTGTTGTAATTAGTGGAATAGGAAATCTTGGTACTTGTCCTATTTAGATCGTCTTTTGTTTTAATTTAAACTAACGCAGAGATATTTTAAGCGGTAGGTCAAAATCAAATTATTTTATTTCACATAAACCAACATGGGCACTTATAAAACGTCAGCAACTAGGTGCACGGTTCCAATTGTCGTTTCCTATGGAGAAGAGCCGGCAAGAAACTCCACGGTTACTCTTTTAAAAATAATTAGCTTTTACAATGTTTTCAAATTAAAGTGTTAATGGGTATGGGAGGACCATATAATTTATTATATTTCAATGGGGAGGACAGTGTAGGCCTGTCCACAAGTACCTGGTACTTAATAAAATAGAAAATGATCAACAAATCTACAGTCTACAAGGCCTACAGCGTTCTCACATTCACAAAATATAAATGAATCTATCAAAAATTTAAAACCAAATGATATGATTGCCATTACAACATAATAAAGAGTTAAAATTAGAATTGTAGATATAATTTCAGTATCGCAAAACTTCTTTCACATAACATACAGTGAAACCAAAACAGTTTTGCGCTTCGGTAATATTCGTGTCTCCGAATTAGCATGAACGCCACGCCACAGAGTAACCCGTATTTCCGACGAAAAACGATGATTCCCGAAGTGCAAACTTTTCTTGGGATATCGTTAGATAAGCATAATAAGCCTATAATATTCCTACTGATGGGACACAGGCGTTCTCTTGGTAGGAAGAGATATAACATAACGTTAAGGCTGTATTCTCCGAGAGGTAGGCATAGGTAGCTATAGTACATTTCGACCGTTTTGTTTAAATCACATGCAATAAGGTTGCCTCTGTTTACATGTGACCTAAACATAACAAATTCCCTATTGCTATCAACGGGGCACAAAACCAGATACCTGTCTCGTGTCTGCTGCTAAGAAATTCCAAACAAATCCCATAAAATCATCAAACCTTACCGCAATTGCTCAATACTTGTTCAATTAAATCAGATCGGATCTAATTTCATCATTCTATGATTTATGGGGCAAACAAAGTGACTTTAATTGACTGTCACCATAAAACCAGTTGGGTAGCCTACACTTACCTTTCAAATATTATACTATTGTATTTAACCTTGGAGATGTAATAGCTAACAACTCTAGATTAACATTGCGCTCCTTACCTTTTTAGGGTGGTCAGAATTGTAAGAAACTATGGAATTAGAGTCGTGGGAACTGGACGTCTTATGCATGGCCTCGATGTCCAGAAATGAATGGTTTTATTTACCTACTAGCTTCTGCCCGCGGCTTCGCCCGCGTGGATGTCGGAAATTATCCCACGGGAACGTGCTAACAGGATAAAATGTATGTGCACCAGGATGCCATCTATCTCGCGGGCCCTTTGTGGCTAATTACAATAGAAAACCAATTGTGTCTCATTAGTGGTGATTAAGAGGGTACCTATATGATATCTTTACCTAAGTACCTACCTAATTAAAAAAATAAATAAACTCAATAACAGAAAATAAAATACCTACCTACATAAACCTATTTATGACGATAACTAATCTAAACTCAATCATCATCTGCCTAGCCTTTTCCCAACTATGTTCAGGGCCGGCTTCCAGTCTAACCGGATGCAGCTGAATACCAGTATTTTACATGGAGCGACTGCCTATCTGACCTCCACAACCCAGTTATTGGGTAATACGATACCCTTGGTACGGTTGTCAGACTTTCGGGCTTCTGACTACCCGTAACGACTGTCAAAGATCCACGAATGACAGCCGGGACCAACGGCTTAACGTGCTTTCCGAGGCACGGAGGTGTCTCGGTATGTAAAGATGGTCACCCATCCACAGACCGACCGCGGCAAGCGTAGCTTAACCTGACCGATCGACCTGTGCGGCTGTTATTATTTAGCCACGGGCCCCTCAATCTAAACTCAATAAATAAGCAAAATCTCTAAAAACTAATATCTATACGAATGACTATCCTACCTAACAGTATTATAAAATAACCTACGGTCACTACGTACACTATCAAATATACTACCTATACTTTAAAATTAAAATCTATACCTACGACTTATATAAAAATAAACCTAAATAACTCTAAAAAGTAAAAGGAATAAAAATGAACTCCACTGCGTGTGACCTAACCTACGACAAACTTATTATTTGCGGTTGGTACAGTAATCGGATCTAGGGATCGAACCGCAAAATTAAGTTTGTTTTTTATTGTATATACTTTTCCGGGATAAAAAGTACCCAGTGTGGTGCCCAGGATATTAAAGAATAATTATACCAAGTTTCATCGTAATCGAACCGGTAGTTTTTTCGTGATGCCTGAACAAACAGACAGACAGACAAAAATTTTTTTAATCACATTTTTGGGTTCGGTGTCGGTCTAGTAACACCCCCTGCCATTTATTTTTTTTATATTTTCAATGTACAGAATTTTCACTTCTACAGATTTATTATAAGTATAGATAAAAGATATATCTATAATAGGTACATAATATCTTTTATTATGAAGAAGAAGTGAAAGATGCTGAGTTAAATGCGTGAGAGCTTTTGAGGAAGATTACAGTGACTACAGTAACTGGTGGCAATTAATTTATTAGAATATGGCTTAATGCAAAGATTTTTCATTAAGACATAGGTATTTTTAGCTGACTGTCACTTAGGCCCTGCAACACTAATGACTATGAATGCGTTTAGTGCTAAACTTAACATCACTCTGTCTCGGCCCTCTACAAACGGTTGACAGAAACAGAGCGCTGTTTTAAATATGTTTAGCGTTCAACGCGTTTAGTGATTATTGTTCTATTTATTAAATAATTATCTCGTCAGTGACAGTCAGCATAGTTTTGAAGCATCATTCTGCTTGAGCCGGCCGCCCGGTTATAGGTGGCAATAGGCACGCCATCATAATTGTCATCAACCGGGTGGCCGGCTATGGGGGGCGTATCCTATTACAGGGGGTTTTTGTGAAATGTGGGTGTATTATAAGCACACCTCTGCGTACCCCGTCCAGGAATACAGTCTATTTAATGGAGTTGAAACAAGAAAATAAAAGCTTGAATTATAAACACACGAATATACAACAAAAACCAAACAGATAAACCGGCAACCGGTAACCGGCGACGACCGGCGACATCATAATCCCACATCTAAACTACACTATATCACCTATCAATACGGGTACATCTACTGCGCTTGAGTTCATGTGCGTCAAACTGACCACGGATATAGAAACAGGTGCGCTCATTGTTAATGATCTGATGTTTAGATCCGATCTGATTTGGATGACATTTTGTTTGGAATAGAGTCGCCAGGTAGGTAGTTTTGGTTGGGATTTTAGTGACGTTTAGCTGAAGTAGCAAGATGGATTTACTGTTAATACGGGGTTTTGTTTCGAAGTAAAAAGTTTATGTAAAGAAGCTTTAATAGGTACAGCAGATGATTCGCTTTTTTTTGGTCAGGATTTTGTCTTATTAAAGGCGCTGTACAACATTATAATAATTTTTTTTTTTATTTGAAAACTAACGTTTGGGTTTACAAGTCATCTATAATTATTGGTTTGTGACCATTTATAATATTTTTACTGTTATTGTTTATGGATTTTAGATAGCGTGAATCATTAAGGAAAATGATATTTCATGTTTTCCAATCCTACAACGTTTTTTTTTTGTTATTCAAACTACCCTCAGAATCAGCACTTTTAGAACGCCAAAATGACATATTCGTAAGACAGTATAGCCGCCCTTCACTATTTGCTGTGTGCATTTCTAGCTTTTAAAATAATCTTATCCTACTTATGTATTAGATACCTATTTATATGCGGTTGTAAGAGTATGTATATATCTAAAGTGTTGTTGTTTTTTTCTTTTATGTCGATGGTACTCTTCTTCGATATTTTATATTGTTTGAGCCCAGTAGGTGGCGACGTTGATTGCGGCATCAGTGGTAATCATTAAATCATCCAAGATGCAGGTGAACGGGCACTTAGGGAAATGACATAACTTTGCAAATAATTATCTACGCTTTCGCTAATAACCCGTCCTAATTCGTACTTAAATCCTGGTCACACTGGACCGACCTCCTTATAGTAAGATTTATCTCTTGTCCCAGAACAATGCAATGCTACATAACTTAGTATATATCGTCGCTTTGTTTGAATTATGTTTTAATAAGCTACGTGCTCAGATTAAAGCGTACGGATGTAAATTGCCCTTAATATATTGCTGTTAAATGGCAGTTGGTCTTTGTAAAGGTTGCTGTGTAATGCAGTAGCGGTTTAGGGAGATAATTTATTTGCGTGTGTTTAGATGACAATATATTATTACATAATTACCTATAAACTTGTCGTACCCAGGTAATATTAATTGGCTTGTAACTCCGAAAATTGTTTCAAACATTATGCTAAGCATGTAAGTACTTAACTTATTTTTCTTTTTTTGTGAATGCATTTTTTTGTGTTTCAGTTTAAATATTTGCCCAGCAGTGGAACAGCATAGGATAAAAAAATAAAATAATTAAAAATTGTGTGTTGTTGCACACAGGTAATTTTTTAACAATATCTTTGTCTTTCAAAAGATATTACATAAAAATGCTGTCATCTGGAATCCGGTACCTGTGTAGATCAAACTCAAACTTGAAGTATTTATTTCAATGAAACCAATTACAGGCACTTTTGAATTGCTAAGGGGTCGGTCAGTCAGGAAAATGAAGCTAGATGCCCATTCCAAAGCGTAGTAGGTACCTATGGAGAAGAACGGGCAAGAAACTCAGATCATAATACAGGGTCAAATTAAATTAACTAGCGAAACTCCGCAACCGTGATGGGTATCGATATTTTAATACGATAAAAAACATATTTTCTCAACTCATACTTCAAGTAACAATAGTTTTATTTTTATTTTATCGTGTTTAGATAATTTGACCCTGTAAATCTAATATATAAAAAAAACCTCACGTTAGTAATTAAAGCAACAAAATTTTCTAAACAATAAAACGTTGCTCTTAATCCAAATTCGGAATACCACTACCGAATTTAAAATTTCACGACTTCTGTTACGTGAATCGATTTGAACGCACTAAATACGAATCGATTGCTGAATCGAATCGTAATCGTCAATCGAATGAGAGCAGAGCTACCAAAGTGTAATGTCTATTAATCAAGGTACATAATGCTGCTTTCTAGCGTTGTGGACAAAAGTAATTTCACTCGGATTGGGTTATTTATTCGTATAGGCCGGTTGAACAGGTGTTCTTGTCTGTATACACGGTGTTGTTTTTGTTTCATAATTTTTTATAGTTGTAAAAAAGTACGTTTTGTTAAAGTTATTTGTCAATCTTATAAGCTTTCTGTGGGACAGGCCTAGAATAGTGCAGGAAGTCTGGAAATTGATCTTGTGTAAATTTATTTATTTAAACTTCATGCACAAGTAAAAAAAAAATACTGTACAAAGGTGTACTTAATGCCTGAGGCATTTTTTACCAGTCACACTTAAATTCTAAGCATACTACAGGTATACTTAGGTAATACATAATCTATAATCCTTTATATTATTATTTATTTTAATAATATGTATTCTTAATTTATTATTATGCCATAAACAATGATATTGAAATTGCTAGTATTTTATTATTCTCGCTGAAATAATCTGGCTAAATAAGTAGGTACCTAAGTGATGAATGAAGACAACGTTTATCTTATTTTAATTAAAACAACTGTTTAAATGAATCTGAATAATTATTCATGTATGCATTCTTTCGTTCGAGCTATTTTTTTTAAATAAATCTAAGCAGCAAGAGTGATAGCAGTTTCAGAGAGCTGCATTCTTGAAGAAGAGCAGCTGCTTCACGAAACCGCAATTTTTATCAAACCGCATTTTTATCTTAAATAATTTCTTGTTATACATAATTTTATTGCTTAGTGAGTGGAATTTTATCAACATTAGAATACGTAAAATACAAATAGCCTAACTAGTAATAACTTACATTTATCTATGTTTTTTTTATACCTAGAGTGAAAATATGTGAAATATTTCATACCTATGCGTCTGTTTTTACATATTTTAATAATAATAGTAATTTTATTTTTCTCTCAAAAAGGTACAGTTTATATTGATAGGATTTAGTTACATTTTTAAAGATTATCCTTTGTGAGAGCTGGGTTTTTATTTTAACAGGGTAGGTAATGCATTCTTGCACTAACTTCATCTTTCTGATTCCTTTTTTTTTGGGTGGGAAATCATTAAATGACCTCTCGCGCTCTGGGCTGAGCGGAGGGACGTGTCAGACTTCTACTGACTTAAACTCACCCGTGTTCCTTCAGTTACCTGTGCCAGGCCACGGTATTTCTTTCGAACAACCCGCGACCCTGGCAGGCATCGGCCCTAGCGGACCCCATCAGTTCGTGCTGACATCTCTTTGAGGCGCGCGTGGAACACAACGCGCCGTCGCGCGTCGTCCCGTGCTTGGTCCTTATCGTGCGGCGGCTGACCGATCCCTTCATAAAATTCAAAAGTGCCTGTTATTGGTTTATATGAAATAAATACTTTTTGCATGAAATCATTTTTATTTCGATAATTTAAATTGGCCAAAAGCATAAGTTAAGTTAAGTATATTCATAAGGTCTTTGCCCCTTTAAAAACTGTGCAGCGAATTATTTTTTCCCCCATCCTCATTTCCCTCATTTCGGTTATAATTGTTCTCTGAGTGAATTAAAAAAAACCACGACGTACAGAATATGTTATGGTAAATAATAAAACTGTAATTATAGCCACACTATTGAATTAGGAAATTCCTGTAATGATAGTGATGATGAGATAGTGAATAATTTTTTTTTCACTTCTTCATTTTCATTCTCTTTCTCATTTACCTCTCAAAGAGAGGAGTCCTGTGTCCCAGCAGCGGGAGCGTTATACGCTGTTTATGTATAATAATAATGACTAACAAAAAAATCCCGCAATAATGCATCACTCTGTATATTGAACTTAGAAGACGCTCTCCGATGCCCAGGGAATAGTTATTAATTTGGAATTTGTTACAGCCTATATTTAAGCCACTAGATACCGCAGTTAAGGCTCTGCGCATAAATATGAATACATCACACAATCGCCGAACGCATTATATGCAGGTACTTACTAAACTTTACAGTTATTACGTGGGTAGTTTGGTGAAGCTTACCTTAAGTGTGTGTAAATCTGTGAACTTTGGGTTTATTTATAAACATTGCTTAAAGTTAAGTAGTAATGTTTAGCGATATAGATATAAATATACCATAATAGAGCAGTGGTGGCCCAGTGGTAACAACCGCGACTTACGAGTTTGTAGGTCGTAGGTTTGAACCCAGACAGGCGCTTTACTTTTTGTAAATTATTTCATCACCACTGCTCTCAAAACGGTGAAGGAAAACATCGTGAGGAAACCGGCATGTCCTAGAACCAAAAATTCGAATCCGCACCGGGCCCGCGTGGTGGATTACGGCTCACTCCCTCTTACAGAGAGGAGGCCTGAGTCCCAGCAGTAAGAACGTTATAGGTAGGCAGATTATGCTATGTCATGTCATAACAAAAAAAACAAATACATTTTTGGGTCTAGGACATGCCGGTTTCCTCACGATGTTTTCCTTCACCGTTTTAAGAGCAGTGGCGACGACATTATAAAAAAATACCTAATTAATTATAAAGTATTGTATTCCAATCTGCTCTCGATTCTGAACAAACTAGTTTCAAATTTATAGTTATTTATATTTTTAATTATGCCTCGTAGAATGTATTTGAGGATGGAAAATTAAGCAAGCAAATAAATAAAATTGATTGGCAAAAGTTGTTTATATCAATACCTACATGAATAATTCGAACATCAATTTTATCGAATTCTTAGCATTTCTTTAGTACATTAGAGATTAATAATATTAACAAATTCTTAGCAGGTTTAAGAAAGATAAAGGCTAGAATATTCGCAAAACAGAAGGATGAAATTAAAAGAATTTTAATTAAACCGCATAAAAGATTAGGAATCTAAAATATTACCTTGATTATAGTTACCACTTAATCCTTTATAGTTTTCGAGAATTACCACCCAGTAAAAAATGATCCCTGACTGTGATTAACGTCTTCTCCAAGTGAGGTTTACTAAAAATGGTCAAGGTATAAAATTCCGGTTCACACTCGGCGAGTTTTTTTTTTATCTCAGACAATAGGTTTTTGTTTTACGAGGTCGACGGTCAGTTGTGTTTCTAGAAGGAAAACGATAGTAACATATCATAGCCATTACTAAGAATCAAGTGTGACTAACGAGATCCAGTCATTGTTGTGGTATCCATGGTGGACGAAATTCTTAAGAATTTTTTGTCTTCGTTCTAGAAATGGCTCGGAATTTTTGGCAATTGAGCTGAAAATCTAATCTAAAATAATAATATCGCGCTTGGAAATCCCAAAGGATATATAGATAGTTATGGGGCGCTTCTAAAATCTGCCGATTCAGTTACCTATGTTAAAATTCCTGTTGTAATTAATTGGGCTCAAATCCAGGTTCAAGGCTTTATTTATTTATTTTTAGTCAATGTTCCACTGCTGCAAAGGCCTCTCTACAATCTTTCCACCTCTTTCTGTGCAGAGCGGCTAAGGACCAATCTTTATCAAAGGAGTCCAGCTCATCCCGCCATCTCCGTCTGGGCCTGCCGCGATGTCGTTTGCGTTAAGAGGGACCCATTGACCCACTGATCGTCTGACATCCGGATGATGTGTCTAGCCCAATTTCATTTAAGCGTGGCAGCTTTGCGAGTGACATCAGTTATTTTAATGATGGAATGGATTGTTGTATTTCCACAAGTTTAATACCCAGAATACTCCGTTCCATAGCTGTCTGGTAAACCCGAGCGTGGACCTCTGCTGAATTATCATAGACTGCTGATGCTGATGGGAAGAATTAGATGAATTATCTAGGCTTTACAGAGAATATATTAGTGAATGAACTCAAGAACATCTGTTCATCTTTCTAAAGATTTTAGAATATTGTATTCAAAGGTGCCAATATATCCTTAAAAGGTACTGGCATAAATGCAACGTCAGTAATCTTGTAAGCTTCACGCATATCCCGCAGTACGCTGTGCAGCCATACCTACTAATTACTAAGGCGTTCACGCGATGGGATAACAACCTGTCTCTTCTCCGACACTTTAACCATGTTTGCACTTTTTAAACATATCTTGTTAATCCTGTACCGAGCTTCAAATGCTACAAGAAAATTTTCTATTACTCGTAAAAGTATGCTCAATCAAAAGGAAAATCCAGTCCATTATATTGTCAATAACCACCATTTTAATTGCAAAAAACCTGTTTATTTTAGTTCTTGATTAGTATTTTCCGACTATTTAAACCAATTGCCCTATTTATAGAAAAAATACACAGGACACGTCACATAGTCAGTAATTACAATCATTACAAAACGAACAAAAAGCTAAATAATTTTCCTTTTGCCCAACACTTTCCCCAAGACGTAATTCCCCATGAATCATAACGATAATTACTTGACTACCTGTCTTAGAAAATCCACAAAGATTCCAGTTGCCAACCTGCTGGTTTGGTTGAGAAAAATCTTGCTCGACGCAGTGTCGTAATCACAAAGGAAATGGTCTAAGCCTGACTTGCGCAAGCGCGTAACTCGGATGTTGACGATTACTGCACTGCCGCGGGTGTTTGCAAGTCTAGTTACTGGCGCGTTTGAACGGGGCATTGTTGGGCTGATTTACGAGGTTGTTGCGAAATGGTTTTGTGACTAGAAAAAAAAACTGTTATTTTTATTTTTAAATTTTTGATGCCCTATGATTCTTTCCTTCTTTTTTTATATGGACATATTGTTTGTTACCTATTTTTATTTTAAGATTGTAAGTTTATGAATTATGTAGCTCCATACATATATTACACTGTATTTTTTAGAGATTATTAGATTATTGTAGTTAATTTTTTATATGAAAAAAGTCGTAATTAATATCCCATATTGTTTACTTCTGTTTTGTAGTCTTAACTGAAATGAAATAATTTTAAGATCATCACATTGCCGCCTAAGATATAAGAGATTAAACAAGACCTAAAGTATCGCAATCTAACAGTCTGACACAACGTTGTATAATTGCAAGAGGCATTTTAAGCTCTACATATCATTGGTGTTGCAAATATCCCAAGCTCGTAAAGGTAAACGGGCTAGAAGCTACGCTCTATAAGCAGAAATTACGAAAATCTACAGAACCCGGTTTTAAAACCAAATCCGAGCGAAACACACCGTTAAATTGAGATTAAACCATTAACTTCTTCACGGTGATATGGGAGACAATTAGACACGCCTTCTGTCACAAACTGGGGACATTCACAAACGAACTAACTCTATAAGCTACTAATAAAATTCTAATTAATTGATTATGCCGTCTTTAAATACAAGCCACAGATAATGACGTGTTTCAATCGTGATCCACTACAATGTAAGTGCCGTTGAGGCGAGTGGTCAAGCGAGTTAACTGGAACGGTGTGAACGAGGCTCTGTGAAAGTGGACAGGGGAGTAGCACGGATAATTTCTATGAAAATGTGTTCTTAGGCCGCACAATTGATAGAAAATTGCTGGCTAGAGTGGCGCCTCTCTGCGGCCATTGCTCGTAGGTGACAGTTACCGCTTTTTACCTGAAACAAAAAAGGATAACGGGTATTAGTGTTGTCATTACGCTTAACAATTAGGAGATTTTACCATTTTATTGTTGGACATAAAAGGAAAATAATTAGTGTGGTTGGAAGTCTATGCATACAAATAAATAAACTTGAAGTGTCTGTTTGTAATGTCAATATAACAGGTTTTTACTAAATGCATATGAAAGTATTTACGGTACCTACTTATAACAAAAAAATAATTTTTAATTTTTATGTCTGTCTGTTTGTTCCGGCTAATCTTCGAAACGGCCGGGCCGATTTTGATGAAATGTGGAGATATTTTGAGCTCTGGAGAAGGACATAGGTATAATTTTTATCGCCATGACACACGTACGAAGCCAGTGTGAAATAAAATATTTTTATTTTGAACACATAAAATGGCAATGGATTGCAATTTCTTTCATTTTGACATTTCAAGCCATGTTCATTGTGTTATTTAAGTTGTTGAGTAGACGATTTTTTCAAACCTATGAAGCGGTATGAGAAAATTCTTCAAAAACCTTGGATTGCGATTTTCATTGACATACCATACAGGCGAAACCACGGGCGGAAGCTAGTTCGTCATAAAAATGTGTGTATTTTCCATCTTGTTCTAAAGATAATTTCAGTAGCGCTGTCAAGTCGGAAAAGATTGACATCGTAATCCCAGTATAACCATATGTCATTTCTTTTTAGACAAGCTTTGTCTAAAGATTAATTTCGTACCCGTCTAAAAGCTATACAAACTAACGCTAGCTAACTTCCTAATGTCGTCTTAAGTAGGTGACTAAAGTATGACAATAAAAAACGTCCAAACGATTTCACATGCCGATATCATTTCTTGTCTATCGTTAATTCATTACATATGACA
The DNA here is from genome assembly GCA_951799955.1 of Apamea anceps. NCBI lineage: Eukaryota > Metazoa > Arthropoda > Insecta > Lepidoptera > Noctuidae > Apamea > Apamea anceps. The sequence goes on from OX637509.1 coordinate 11,031,406, forward strand.
ATAAAAAGACAAAAGCGGGCCAAGTCGCGGCCATTCATATGTCGTAAAAAACACTATAAAGTATTATCTATATAAAAAAGTTAGCGGTAGATTGACATCTGTCCGTCCGGGCTGCCTCATACGCTCGGTTGGGCAAAATCGGGTATTACAATTAAATTAAAAATCACTCACGTGTACACCACTGATAAGTTTTGTAGCGACAGCAGAAAAAATGTCAACCAGCCAGTTTTTTGTTTTTTAAGTGTTTGTTTTTTGAACTTCGTTTGCGAAGGCTTGACAAAAGAATTTTTTGTGTTATTTTTTTAGTGCTAATTATCCTTTATTTGTTTTTTTTTTTTTAATTAAACAAGAAGGTATTGGTTTTGTGAAGGTGACTCAATAAAGGTTATCTATTACTAGCTTCTGCTGACTTCGGCGACTTTCGGCGATTTCGTCCGCGTGAAATTTTTAGTTTCCCGGATCACATCAGTTGTTCGCGTTTATTACTTCGTTTTCGCTCAGCATTATTTCTGACTTATTTTTGTGTTTGCTCGGTTCCCAGCGTGTTGATTTGCGTTTGTCAAGAATTGGTCTATCAAATGCAAAAAGATTTTTTCAAATCCAACTGGTAGCTCCAGAGATTATTGCGTTGACATAAACAAACATGAAAACAAACACACCCTTTAGTTTTATTATTAGTATAGATTTTTTAAATTATTTAAAGTAGGTATTGATTTCGTAAAGGTGACTCAATAAAGATATTATCTATTCTAAAGACTGTACAAGGTTTAAATGTTGTAAAATTATACAAAATCGTAAATCCGACTCCCACTTGCCACGTTCCACTTATTACAATGTTTGCACGACAATTTTACGCATTCCGTCATCGAGCTGTCAAATTGTTTGCCGCCATTTTTATTTTAAACTTTATGGCCTTTTGCTACTTAAATGCAGTCATAAATCAAAAGTGATTTTTATGGTGATTAATGTTGTTCCAAAGCTTTCTGACCTATTTTCGTTTAACAACTGTGTTTGGTATCTTAGGGGACATCTTTATAAATAATAGGATTAAATACAGTTTCAATTAGGGTTTTAGACATAGGATTTTCCGCTTTAGATCATCTTTTAATGTGTTTATTGTGACGTAGAAGGAGCGTAACTTGTAATCCGTATGTTTTATATTTTTTAAGGCTGGCTTATTTAAATGAGACATTGAAAAATTTTGGACAAAAGCTTCTCATAAATTTTATGCTAGTTTTTTATCACGTGTAACCGTGTGAATATCACTAAAGCAATAAATACTTTATATTATGAGTCAATCAATCCTTTATGTTACCTAATTTGCTAAAAAAATCTATTTTTCCTGATCATAGAAAAAGCTCTATGCGAAAAAATTAAATCTAATAAATAATAAATGATCATGATGATAAAATATTATTTATTTCTGTAAATTGCTTCAAACAAACACTTTTACACGTCGAAAAAACTTCTATTTTAAAACTAGATGAAGAATACTTTGAATAGTCTACCCAACTAACACTTCCTCTGCTAACCCTACATAAAGCAACATAATAAATGGTAGAATGATTCAATTGAATCCGCGGTATGCATGGGTTTCCACTCATTGTGGCTTGGCTTTCTACACACCTCCATTTCATAGGAAGGTGTCACATTGCCCATCATTGCCCAACTATGTCCAATGCTGTTATTGATAGATAGTGACACACCGACTGGAATGCCGAAGGCTATATTGTTTTAATTTATATTGTAATAGCTGTTAATTAGATTTTGGAAGATAGATGGGATTTTGTTGATTGGTTTAATTTTTGGAAGTAGTTTGTTGTGGATGGGATACTCAACTTCAAAAATCAAAATATCAACACCATATAATCAACAGTTTAGTTTAGTCGGTAGTCAACGTGGTCTACACTTGGTTTCAAAGAGAACCTAGATCGTCCCCAAATCCGTTACAGCTGGGATACAGAAGTCTAAAACGTCCTTCAGCGCAGTTATATGGAATAACTGGGATCTCCTATGTAAGGCATTATAAAACTTATTATATCTTTCTAATAATGCATTACGTGGTAGGTTCTACGAGGAACTTGGCAAGTCAAACAGATTTACACAGATACAACTATGAATCCTCTTTTGTGACCAATTCTTAAATACCAAGACTTGTTCCGCATTCGCCCCACTAAGTTCGCCACCGTATTTGATATTCCTGTTTCACCACCTTCAAGTTGTTCCGTATTCGCCTCAAAAAGAACGTCCCCACATTTGATAATCCTATTTCGCCCCAAATGTTATTCCTTATTCGCCCCAGTTTTTTTTGTACTTATAGACATTTTTTTTTCTTTAAGCTTCGAAACGGCTTTTTCTTTCCCAGAAACTTCAAAGTTAACTGCGCTTAATAAGAAACTTGTAAACATAGGAACTGGCCTCAACTTATAAGCAATAGACGACAAACTTGCTACATAGTAATTATCCATCATTATACTTTTACTAGTGGCTATAATAGTCTGATACAGCTTACACTATGAAACGGTAAGGAAAAGCAGTTGATATGTTATTATAGTAGGTTCCAGTTTTTCTTGGGTAGATTAGAAAAGCTAGGCTGGTTGGCAAATGCCTTTAAGCAAACACAGGGCTCAGATAATGTTTAACTAGCGACCCGCCCCTGCTTCACACGGTTTTTACGACTTGACAAAACATTGAGACTTCTGTATTATATGTTAGTACTATGTTAATCTAATACTCGTATATACATAAACATTTCGGAATAAATTCTCTAAGTGATGGTGAAAACCACATCAACATCCGTTGCGGTCGCTTAGAAGAACAAAGCGGTCACAGCTACGGGCTCAAAAAGTGACTCTAATATGTATATACATAGATCTCCGAGTTATTTATCTCTAAATCAGTTTAAAAGAGAGGCTAACAAAATCACTTGTGCTTAAAATTTGCAGAAAGGAATGGCAACAGAAAGTTTTTCTTTCAAATGTGTTGATTGCACTGTTCAGTCATGATATTATAACAGAGTCCGGACCCAGATTGGCCGAAGCAAGGAAAACCTGTTCAGGTGGAGATTCATAGACGACTCCGCCTTGGAGTGTAAACATGGTGCTGTTCCACAAACGATGGGGCACTTAATATCGTGTCCTGCGTGTCCTGTCAGCAGCACGTTACAGGAACTGATGGACGCTAGTGATGAAACAAGTAGCCAAATTCTGGGCCGAGTCCATTTAGATTGCTATCGACACACTAAGAAGAAGATACCCTACCCCCCTCCCCTACCATTGTTTCAAATACATTCTCGTGAAAATTAGATTCTCAAATCTATCTTGTTTAGGAAGTCCTAATGGCATTCATCTTGGCACTCATCAAAATCTATCTGTATATTTCTAACCGACCAGTTTCAGATCTAAGTTTAAATCTAACCACAAACGCCTAATTTCCTTTTCCCAATATCTACGACTTAAAAGTAATCAGTAGCAGACATTCTTTCTCACGCAAATTATGTAAAATAAATTCAATAAATGTTTCGTAACATCATCTTAATTAACGCAGATGAAGTTACAATCAACTAGGTTTTTTTTTTTATTGGTACGAGAAAAATTTGTAACACCATAAACATTGTTCACTTTTTAATTTTATGACTATGGGCTCTGTCAATCATGCAGAGCCATTAAATCGATATACTATGTAATCTTAGTTATTTAAATACTTTCGACAAAATCACTCCCAAAGGCGAAACGGTGATGTAGTGTAGTAGTGATGGCCGATGAGTTTTAGTTGAATGTGTGCTTTCTTTGTTAGTCGATTTACTTTTGTTTTTACAGTCCGGCCGACGAGATAATGCGTGACATCTGTCAGTTTCATACAAACGCATACGTGTTTTGCGAATTTGAACTTTATTAGCTACTAGAATTGTCGCACTGACAGGTATCAGGAACGCATTCTCTCGAGGAACGGGATATAAGTAGGTTATATTATGTGACATAAAGAGTCTATGGGCAAATATCGCGAACGAAAATTAGATATCGCAAAATGAATGTGATAAAATTATCAAAAGCTCGTGTGCCTGGCTGTTGATAAATCGTTCAACCAATCATAGCAGTTTACGCGCGCTTGAAAATTAGTCATATTAATTTATCCACAATTTTAGTTTCAGAATTTGGCCCTATTTAGCACTATATCAGAATGACGACTAATCTTTCTCTTTAATTGTAATTCTACAGAAAAAAACTATATTAATCATCATCAAACTCAGATTACGTAGCTAGGCAACGATTGATAGAAAAAATATAGCTTTTCCAATCACAAAGTCCTTTTTGCAACCCATAAAAACTACCATCAGATCCATCGATAAAATCGTTTCTAAGTCGATACTATCAAACAAAAGCCGACTATCGACCGGTAGGCGGCACAACACTAATGAAAGCCGTTATACCTAATCACTAACGTTGTAAAAGCTATAATTTTGCAAATTGCCGCCACACATTGACGAAATAACTTTATAGGTAGCGCACATTATGAAAGTAATTACTCTTACATACTACATACGGGTTGTGGTGTATGTAGATAGATATATACTAGATAGTAAACTTCAGTACTCGTACATAGTTTTTATCTTTGCAATTATAAATCTGACGAGATATTGTTTTGATTTTGGAGTTCAAAAGAATGAATTTGTTACCATAATGTGCTGAGTGATAACTTTTCGATCCTTACTCCCTATACGAAAGGACTGATTGATGATTCTGCCCCCCCCCCCCCCCCCTCATAATTTAGGACAATATGATTCTAGATCCACCAGCAAAGACCTTTTTCGTCAGATACAAAAAAAAAAAAAATGCAGCTCCTTGTTGCACTTTTGTAAGAAACAGTTGATTTTTTCTTTAATAATGTTGAGTGGGCCGAATGGGAAATTTAATGTTATTTTTTTAAAATTCCCGTTCGTCCCTCACAGTGAAACGACAGCGGTGGGACGAACGGGAACACAGGACTTAGTTCTAGAGATATTTTTGGTAATCTGGAGTTTTGTCTTACCAATGAAAAGTTATCTACTGTAAACGTAAAGACTAACCGTTTTGAGACTATATAGAAATCAGCACTTGCTGTGAAGTTTCGAAATCTCGGAGTCGAAAGCGCGGTGTCAGTAAGATTACATAGCAAAGAGACCATTCGTTGATGTAATCTAAGCAGTAGTTTCTTTTTATGTTCAAGAGACTTCAAACAAAACGTTTCATAGGTATTGATCACGTATGACAAGTATTTTGGTGAATGCTCACCCGAGTATTAGTTTCGTGACGGTAGTCCAAACCAAACTGTATTACACAGTATCAAGTTTCATTCTCCATTCGCACATTAACAAAACAAAATGCTTACATAAACTGTTTTATATCATCATCTCCCTAGCTTTTTCCCAACTATGTTGGGGTCCGCTTTAAACCGAATGCAGCTGAATACCAATAATTTACCTGGAGAGACTGCCTATCTGGCCTTCGAAACCCAGTTACTGGGTAACACGATACCCCTTGGTAAGCCTGGTTGTCAGACTTTCGGGCTTCTGACGATCCGTAACGACTGTCAAAGATCCGCAACAAAGGTGCAACGGCTAAGCGTGCTTTCCGAGGCATGAAGGGATCTTAATATGTAAAGGTGTTCACCCATCTATAGACCAACTGCGGCAAGCGTAGCTTAACCTGATCGATCTATCCATGCGGCTGTTATTACTTGGCCACAAGCCCCTCAACAATTTTATATCTTTGCTAATTTATAATTACAGTAACAGAGGTCAATGAAAGTACCGTAGAGATATCAACACGACTAAAATTCAAATCGAAAACTAAAATAATGGTTCACGTTACACCGTATAGGCGGGACGAACCAACCAATGATGCTTCGGGGGCCACGCTTATTGATATTTTGATATAAATTACCTATACAATAGAAAGTTATCTTAAATCATACCTGCGATATAGTAATTTGGGCGTCTCAAGAATACATTTAATTCTCTATTTCTAATTGAAACAATACGAATGGTGGCTATAAATTGTAAAAAGTGTCTGATAGTATAATTGACCTGCCTAGGACCGCGTTGGTGGCCAGAATGATAGATGGTAATGTTGTGATACGATTATACTAAACAGTTTTAATTTCTATTACATGTGTATCAGTTTTTATAATCTGATGATGAAATGATATCTGATGATAGATCTTTTCACATAGTTCTTTCCTACGCTGATAATTAGTTAAGCGAGTTTCCAGTATTCATAGAAGCCTATGTTTATTTTACACTAGCTGCTCTCTGTGGTTTCACCCGCATTACTCCCGTTCCTGTGAAAATATCGGGATAAAAAATACCTTATGTCCTAATCCAGATCATGGTCTACTCATGAACCAAATTTTATCCAGTCATCTCATCCAGTCATCATATCAAATTCATTCAGCCGTTTTAGCGTGAAAGCTTAACAAACAAATATACAAAAAAACAAACCTCTTTTCTCTTTTTTATAATACTAGCAGCGCTCCGCGGTTTCACCCGCATAAGTGTCGATTCCGCGGGAATATCAGGATAAAAGGTATTCTATGTATCCATTCTGGTTATAAACTGTCTGTATACCAAATTTCATCCAAATTTGTTCAGCCGTTTCAGCGTGAAAGCGTAACAAACAAACATACAAAAAAAAACCTTTTCTTTTTAGGGTTCCGTAGCCAAATGGCAACGGAACCCTTATGGATTCGTCATGTCTGTCTGTCTGTCTGTCTGTCCGTCCGTATGTCACAGCCGCTTTTTTCCGAAACTATAAGAGCTATATTGTTGAAACTTGGTAAGTAGATGTATTCTGTGAACCGCATTAAGATTTTCACACAAAAATAGAAAAAAAACAATAAATTTTGGGGGTCGCCATACTTAGAACTGAAACTCAAATTTTTTTTTTTTCATCAAACCCATACGTGTGGGGTATCTATGGATAGGTCTTCAAAAATGATATTGAGGTTTCTAATATCATTTTTTTCTAAACTGAATAGTTTGCGCGAGAGACACTTCCAAAGTGGTAATATGTGTGTCCCCCCCCCTGTAACTTCTAAAATAAGAGAATGATAAAACTAAAAAAAATATATGATGTACATTACCATATAAACTTCCACCGAAAATTGGTTTGAACGAGATCTAGTGAGTAGTTTTTTTTTAATACGTCATAAATCGTAACGTAACGGAACCCTTCATGGGCGAGTCCGACTCGCACTTGGCCGGTTTTTTCATATTAGTTTAGATGAGGCCACCAATATTACATGTATGTTGGTAGACGTTGCTAATGTGGAGATTTCAGTGTAATAACTAGAGTCCTAACTTCTATAATATTGACTAGTTAAGTAAGAATGGCATTCAGTTTATTTGCAGTTTAAAACGGACGAAGAATAAGGCTTTTTGTACACGCCACGGTTTCTTTACGGTACGACGTGTTAAACGCGCCGTACAAAGATCGGCTGACCTTGTATATGACACGGTTCTATGGTATACGGTGACGGTACCGTGCCGTAGTGCCGCCGTTTTGTCAACAAACTTACATAGTGATCAATACTACACTGATGACCGTGCCTACACGTGGTGAATAAAACGTAGTTTTTCACGGCAAAAAAAATACGTGTTAGCACAAAGCGCTTATAGGACAAAATCCAATCGGAATCAAGAAAGGATTTTCACTAATACCTAAAAGTAGCCATAGAATAAGATCCAATAAGTAGTTAAACCTAAAAAATCTATTAAGTCTACTACAACTTAAGCTACGAGTATGTAGAACAACCCGTCTGACAAACTTCCGTCCAACCTTTGTCTCCCACACTTTCATAAAACCTCATCAATCAACCTAAATACGCACACACACCCTTACACACCCCACGGACACACACACACACACCAACACTTACACACTACACAATTAACTTTTTCCAAATGTCAATAACAGTTACCGTATACAATCGTAAGCCATCAAAGACCATCGAATTAATCCCTGACTACCAGGTGGAAGTACCAATTTGTAACCATGATTGATAGTAATCCCTTAATCCGAGTGTCTGTCCGTCCTAAAAACTTACTGTTCTGGCTTGTGACGGTGATTTGACACCTTGATTGGGCTGCAAGTCGTTAATTGAAGATATGTTTGATTAAGAAGTAGGTGAATGTTCGTCTTTATTGTGCGTTTGACTTCTGAAGTGGTTGGAGATTATGCACTGCGGTTTTTTAAGCGACAAAAATTAAGGCTGTTTTGTTTATAGCATAATCAGCCTACGATGTTCCCACTGCTGGGACATAGGCCGCCTCTCTGCGAGAGGGAGTGGGCCATAATCCACCACGCGAGCCTAGTGCGGGTTGGTAGATGTCACATGTCTTCGAATTTTTTTGGTTCTTGGCATGCCGGTTCCCTCATGATGTTTTCCTTTACCGTTTTGAGAGCAGTTGTGATGATATAAATTACGCAAAGTGAAACGCCTGACTGGGTTTCAACCTACGACCTACAACTCATAAGTCGCGACCGTTACCACTGGGCCACAAGAGTTCTCAACATTTGCCAAGTGGGCAGAGTATAATCAGTGAAAAGGGTAATCATAAAAAAAAAATCATTAGCTAACTTACTTTTCTGAACCCCTTTTGAGATTTCAGAACAAAAACTCTATAAAACAACTTTATAATAACAATTTCTACGGAATCACTTCTCATCTAAACGTTTTCCAACCTCCACGCTCATCCACTATCGTTATAATCATCGGAATATTAATTAATAACTCATAAGACAGGTGTATCTTATACTCAAATAATCTTCTCCAATAACAAAAAATATAATTTGCGATAATGTAACAGCGCTTACTACTTTTATTTATTAACATTTTTATTATTATAATTTTTAATACTCAATAGTTGGCGTAAAAAATGATTTTCAGACCGTCTAGACAAAATGACAGGTTATTACATGAATTACAACTATGATCTTGTACATATGTGGCCATAAATAATTATTAACGGTATATGTTAAGTGTGGTTGAACTAAATTTTATTACTATAAGTAATTGCTGCGAATAAAACCACGGATAGTAGCGAAGTAGCGACGCTTTTTGTACTTTTTTAATGTTTAAAAATAATCATTATAATCTACCCTTATCTTCGCAGGTTGACAATAAATGGGGTTCCGATGACATTGGTACTTCAGTGATAAATGCTAATTGCTGATGTTATTAAAATTGATAATTCTCTAGGTTTATTGGTTTTGATAAAGGTTGAAATGATATTATCAATGATACCGTAGTTTTCTCTGATGATTGATCTTCTTGAGCAAGCGCATCTTGATCAATTGGAAACTTATCCAGTATTTTGTGGGAATTGTATATGCTTTTTTGTTGCTTGAGAACAGGCTTGCAAAGGTCGATAACCTATCAGAAGTTTTACAGTCACCTGCAAACCAAGGAGGTTGATGATGTGTTTCTATTTTGTTAAACTTAGACACCTGCCCACAGCCGACGAGGAAGCGACTTAGCTATCGACTATTTACTCGCTCAAGAATCGTACAGAAGAGAGAAACAGTTCACAACAATTCTCGCGGGCAGTGTGAACAGTCAGATATCTAAGCACTTGTCAAACCGCGGACAATAAGGAAGCGATTAGTCTATTTTCTTGCTCAAGAAACATTAAAGAGACGGTAGGTCACGTGTTAGTTAAACAGATGAATATATTAATATTTGAGTGTTCACTCTCTATTCACTCGCTTGTCGCAGCAACAAAAGCTATCAAAGAAAGTAATCGCTTAGTGACGTTCTTCTAGCGGCCAGAATACTTAGTAAAAACTCTCGCTTTATACATACGCATACCAGCTAGTGACTGGGTAGTCTTTCTACTCGGCGCACTTACGCACTCGCTCATGGCCCAGCGACAAAAGTATCTGAAGTCAGTTTCTAATTTCAAGCTCCACTCGCTTCTCGTTAATCGTCGGCGTTGGGAAATGTTAAACGATCAACTCAGCCAGCAGTCCACTGCTGGACATAAGCTTCTCCCAGGCTGCGTCACAACACCCGTTCCCCACCCTCCGCATCCAGTGTACCCCAGCCACCTTCTTCATCTTAAGGTCGTCCGTCCATCTAGCTGGGGGGCGTCCCACAGATACGCGGTCTCCACTCCAAGACTTGTCTGCTGCAGCGGTCATCGGTCCTTCGACAGACATGGCCAGGACAGGTGGCTAGATCCAATTGAAAAAAATCTCATTTAATCTCATCCCAACCAGCTTACCTATCTCTCTAGTGTGTAAGTTATAATATAAAACTTAATGCCAAACGGAACGACTATTGTAAATAAAGGATCGATCGAAGACGATCAATTTTATCTTAGCAATTAGATATGGCTACCAAGATACGAAGGCGAAAAGTTATAGTGAGCATTAATATAATAACAGAGTCCTTGTAATAATTTTTGTAAAACCTTTTGGTATCGCATATTTTAAAGTAAAATATGTTGGTATACCTAGATTTCAAAGTAAAACACTTTTTATTTACATCATCAACTGCCGAGCCTTTTCCCAACTATGTTGGGGTCGGCTTCCAGTCTAACCGGATGCAGCTATTTTTCATGGAGCGCCTGCCATGGACCTCCACAACACAGTTACTCTGTAACACGATACCACCTGTACCGGTACCGTAATACTGGTTGTCAGCCTTTGGGGCCTTCTGATTACCCGAAACGACTGTCAAAGATCTACAAATGACAACCGGGATCGTCGGTTTGACGTGCTTGCTTACTATGTAATGGATGGTCACCCATCCACGGACCGACCTCAGCAAGCGTTGCTTAACCTTGAAGATTGACCTCGATCAGCTGTTATTATTTAGCCACGAACTCCTCCCACTTTCAAGCTCCCATGATTATTAATTTTAAAACACTTTCACGTCCGCCGTGTTAAAACTCTGCGCGACGATCAATAACGCAGCGATCAACGAACTCCATGCAATATTTACTCATGTAAACTTACACCGTAATGTAAACAAAACCTCGACATCATACTTTAAAATACTCGAATAATTTAATCGTTTGCTTGTCAATTAAAAAGCCTTAAGCATCGATCTTTAAATCGATACACGTAGGAATCGATGTATCGAGTCGAAGGCCCCATGCATCTTTCTAAAGTGTCATTAGATTTTTATCGGCAGAGATAAGGTTGATGACATTATTTTTTTTGTTAACGTTAACAGTGACATTTGACCTGAGTTCCGTGTGAGTCTTTGTTTGAGACTGTCGTTTTTTTTTGTTTTTTTTCTTAAAGAATATCTTTTGTTTGAACATGATTAAGAAAGGATAAGGTTTTATTTCCATTGTTGTTCATATTTACACATCTTTTCGTTCAATTGTTTAAAGAAAAGTTTTTTAGAAATATCATATTTGCATTGATAATATTTCCCAAAAAGCAATGGAGAGGGCTATGCTTGGAGTTCTCTGCGTGATCGAATCAGAAATGAAGAGATCCGCAGGAGAACCAAGGTAACCGACATAACCCGAAGAATTGCTAAACTTAAGTGGCAGTGGGCAGGGCACATTGCTCCAGAACAGATGGCCAATAGGGCCGAAGGGTTCTGGAGTGGTGACCGCTGAAAGAGCAGATGTAGCGCTGGAAGGCCTCCACAAGCTGGACCGACGACCTTGTAAACGGCGCAGGAACCCGTTGGATGCGGAAAGCATAGAACCGGTCAAAGTGGAGGTGCTTGGGGGAGGCCAATGTTCAGCAGTGACGTGTTTCGGCTGAAATAATGCTGATGATGATGATTGATAATATCACGCCTGTATTTCCCGAAGGGTTAGGCAGAAGTGTACCTATAGCACACCCACATTTCGACAGTTATGTTTATGTCCCATGTAACAGGGGTAAGCCTATTGCCATCAACCGGGCACATATTCAGACTCCGGGCTGCTACTGAGAAATTCCAGATGGAAAAACCCAATAACATTTTTCCAAACCCGGGAATTGAACCCAGGGCTTCATGCTCAGCAGTAGCGTTTGCGGCCACTAGACCAACGAGGCATCCATTACATAACATACCAGAAATTATGAGTGGAATTTTTAACGTTCCGGGTCAAAATCAATCTTTTTAAACTAACTACATAGGTATTTCAAAGTATGGCAAAATCTGTTATCGCATCGCACAAGAATATTTATTTACCATCTTTTATAATACCGCATTCAAATAAATACTACTAATATTATAAACGTGAATGTTTGTATGGGTGAATGGATGGATGTTTGGTACTCTTTCACGCAAAAACTACTGATCGGATTTGGATGAAATTTGGCACACAGATGGTTTATAACCAGGATTAACATATAAGATACTTTTTATCTCGATATTCTTACGGGATCGAAACTTATGCGGGTGAAACCGCGGGGCGCAGCTAGTACAAAATAAAGCTAAAAAAAAAAATTAAATTTCACGCGCACGAAGTCGTAGAAGCTATTCTACCCGCGACTTCGTCTTCGTGAAATTTCTGTTTCCCCGCCCTATCCCGTCGCATCGCCTTTCCGCGTTGTTACTTCATTTTCGCTTAGCATTCTTTATGTCTTTTTGATTTTTGCTCGGCTCCTAAGGGTTCTAGCGTGATGTTCAATAACCTATAGCCTTCCTCAAGGATTGGGCTATCAAGTGCAAAAATAATTTACCAAATCCGACTCGTAGTTCCAGAGATTAGCGCGTTCAAAAAAGCAAACCCTTCAGCTTTATTTATATAGATAGCAAAACCCATTGTTAAAAACAATTTAATTTCACAAAACATTTTCTTTCTGTTATTTTAAATCATATTAACAGGATGTTACACGTATAAATTGTTACATGTTTCAATAAAACTAATCGAGTTTGTCATTGTGTGACGTTGACATTTCCCGGACGCGAGAGTTGCGTAATTGTTACTATCTGTGTATAATAAAGTGATGGAAAATAGTTTGCTAAACGTATATAAATAAGACATTATTTTTTTACAGAAATATAAATTGTTCGACAGTTTTTATACAGGGTTATCCTATTAATATTATACATGTGAAAGTTTGTATGTTGAGATGTTTGTTACTCAATCACGCAAAAACGACTGGGTAGATTTGGATAGAATTTGGCACACAGGTAGTTTATTACCTGGATTAACACATTTTATCCCGGTAGCATGTTCCCGTATCATAATTCCCAACCGACGCTGGTTAAGCAGCGGATAATAAAAATCTTTTTTTGTATAAGTTTAAAACTTCATCGAAAGACTAATCTTCACGATGAAAACTAAGAGCTAGTAACACTCTTGTGCAATAGGTATGAGATTTAAGTGTTTTTTTTATATGCTTATAAAAAAAAAAATTTGATGAATAAAACACTGCAAGAAAATCACTCTGTGTATAAGAAAACATAATAATAACGAAGCAAATCAACAGTCAAGATTATGACAATAATCTTGTTAAATCGTACAATTCACAACGTATTCGTATAAAAAAAATCTAACATTTATACAAAATTTTATTCAATTTCCCTAAAACTTGCTACAAATGGTTATAAATATATAAAATATGGCCGATTATGTGCTTTTCAACAATGTATCGAGCGAATAGAGTCATCTCTAAATTTATTTCGGTTTCGGTTTTGAATAAATTAAGGTGTTTTTTTTATAAATATTTTCCCACCAAGTATCGTGGAATGTGTATAAGTAATGTGTATTGTTCTGAATCTAGAGTTACGTTTGGTAGAGTCTGATAGAGCTGTTTCTCAAGATGACTCGTGTGAGTAAATTGTAGAGAAAGTCCGATATCCGGGATGTTAAATGTTAAAATATCTGAATTTGTTGTTAAGTAAGCTTTGTAGAGACATTTAAATTGTGATGTCACAAGATTATTGTACCTACATACCTTGTACCTTATACATTGATAGGTGTATGTAACTTTTTGAATACAGTATTCTATTGAATTTTCTTATAAAGCATTACCTATATCTCTGACTGAGGTTATCCCATCATCATTCTTTACCCGTTTTTCATTAGTGTCTTAACTTTGGCATTATATTCAAAAGATCTTTGTATAAGTAGCCAATGTTCTGACTGTAAGGTCCTTGAATATGGATAATTATGGTCCATGGATAGTAATTTTGATGACATAGTAAGTACAATAGCAACTTCTTGCTGCAACATTAATAAAAAACCGGCCAAGTTCGAGTCGGACTCGCACAAGGCAAAAAAAACGCCGAAAAAAAAACGTTTCTTGTATGGAAACCCCCTTTAATTTTTTACTTTATTTTAATTTTTATTATGTGTTGCTGTAGCGGCTATAAAAATACACACTCTATGAGAATTTGAACTGTCTACCAAGTACTGTTCATGAGATACAGCCCGATGACAGACAGAGGGACATACAGCGGAGGCTAGAAATGGGGTCCCGTTGGCACACTTTGGGGCCAGAATCCTAAAAAGCAAGAACAAACATTAACAATCATTAAATATACCTAGGCCTTGATAGACGAACAATTAAAAGAAAAGTCGATCGAGGTCGCAACAAAATGGGAGGTTGTTCATTATCAATCAGTCCAAATAACAAGCAGGTGATGAAACCCTTACACTCTTAGCTTCATTGACTAGTGTTGAGCCAAACAAAGAACCTGAATAGTATAATTTTAACTAACTACTAAAATCACTGCCTTGATTTACGGTCAATTTTACACAGGCACTTATAACTCTGTTATTAAAATTTAACAAGGGAAACTAGAATCCCATACAGTTACAGTACAAGCCAACATCAAACCAATGTAAGATGAGCGGCATTATAAAGAATCTGAAAGGACTGTGTAGGTCAAGAGTGCGTGGTCATAATTCTTAAGCTTCCAGCATAAATTGATCTCTAAAACGATATCATTGTATGCTAAGGAGAGGTCTCAGTTAAATTGTAGGGGTACCGCAAGGAGTAATGTTATGCGGTAATGTTAAATCTAAGTTTATAACTGAATCTTCATTTACAGTGAGCGCCGGATGGTATAAAACTACTCCACTCTATGGAGACGGCATTATTTTATGATCCTTAATTAATATCATTATGGTCAATTACCTTTTTGTTGTTAATGAGATAATTTTATTGAGGCTTTTAATTAGTGCACATTTCTATAAATTTTATGGTATTGCTTTTCGTAATCATTGATCGAATTAATGATAATGGGTGGACATTACTTGATTACCAATTTACGAAGGCTGGTTGATAAAGATGTATATTAGCATAATAATGATGCAGTAGATAAACAGATTGGCATAGTAAATTAGGAAGAAGCAAATCTATATGACAATTCAGAAATCTATGACGATATTATTAGTCCTTAAACAAATGTGACCCAAGGTCTGCCATACATGGAAGTGATCATAAGAAAATGTAAACAATAACAGTACCACGAAACATCTGTATTACCTTTACGACAATTCCAGAATTGAAGTTCATCCTAATGAAGCCCACACGCCACATCCATCATAATCAAATCAAGTTATCAACCACCAACTAGAGAAACAATTTGTGCACAGCAAATGTTCCAAATTGGCTTGTTGGCTAGTTGAGAAACAGGTGGCTGCCGTAGTCCATTACCATTGTAAATGTTACTGCAATTTTCTTGCTTCCTTGTCCATCAGAAAACTTATTACGTCTGTGATTCTGTGCTTTGAGTATGTTAGAAAAGTTACTGTAGTTTCTTGGGTTGGAATTCTGTGCTTTCTTGGAAAGAAGTTTCGGATTAATTTTGTTGGTAGTTTCATATGGGTCGTTATTATTAGAAGATAGTTTGATATTGTCAACTATACATTTATCAGACTCTGTTATTATGATTTTGATTATGTTGTTATATGATTAAGTTATCAAATTATTTTCTCTCAAGCTTTCATACCTCTTTTTCCCTAACATTGTTTCTTGATTTTCTGAATGAGATTTATGTGCTTTACCAGATTCTTCACCCAATGCTTTAGTTACCTATAATTCTTCACCTAAATCTATAAGTGGTTCTGTGATAATACAATGTGTAATCTTTTTCTCTTTTGAAACTGTTTTTATATCTGGTTCTATCGCAAAGTACCGCTTCGCTTCCAACCAAACCCCTACTTTACAGTCAACTTGGTTCGGATCGTAATCAATATTTCTATTACCTGTATCCGCTTGTTAGGATCCTCTTCATTTAGCTTACATCCGCTGCGTACTTTATACCTCTACTATTGTATCCTATAACGTTTGTTTGTAATGAGCGCTAATACAAGCATTCGTTAGGGGAAGATCTTTTAGAGTTTTATAGGTAGATATGTAGTTATGGTTTTGAAATTTCGACTGTATGCGCATACATGACCCCATTTTAAATCTTATTTAGTATGCCTTAACTAACTGTATTTCCGTCAAGTTACTTTAGTGGTTGTCCAATGACCAATATTGATGGATACCTAGTCTATTATTATCATTCACTAAATAGACCATATAGGGAAATCGCTACAGCTATACATTTTTAGATATATGTATATAAGGTCGCCTATCTCTCTTAACTTCAGAAATATTGTATCAAGAACAGAATCTCAAGTAATGAGACACACACGTGGGCGAACCTACATTTAACTTTTCTATTTTCATTACTTTTTAATCTTTATTGCTCTCATCAGCAGCTGTTTATCCACAACTGGATAATTATAAACCTCCTTACTAACCATTACCGTCCAGTTACATTTTATTCAAAAAGAGAACAAACCTTACATAAAAAAAGAACACCAAAGCCCACAAATTGACATGTCACACTATGACGTCACAAAACCCGAACAAAATATCAAAAAGTATTATTACACTGTCACTTGCTAAGTGGCGTAAAAAAACGAATGAAATCTTCAACAAACGACTGTCAAACTAGCTGCGTAGGAGTTTAAGAGACACCGCGCGGGGCTTTTTAACTTATTTGTCAATGTTGTCGATCCGACAGATGCGGTGTTGTGAAAGGGCCATAGGTAAGTTTTATTTGGTGGGAATGTGACTGTTAGTAGCTGTTTGTCCTTGTTTGTTGCTAATGGTTTACTAATATATGGTAATATATGGTAAATTCTATCCTACTAATACTAATAATATTATAAACGTGAAAGTTTGTATGGATGGATGTTTGTTACTCTTTCACGCAAAAACTACTAAACGAATTTGAATGAAATTTGGCACACAGGTAGTTTATAACGAGGATTAACACATAGGATTTTTTATCCTGATATTCCCACGGGACCGAAACTTATGCGGATGAAGCCGCGGGGTAAAGCTAGTAGGTCATATGCTATAAAGTGTTAGGTTAGAACGAATATACATAGATGATAGTTGATTTTATGTTTTCAGCAGAAATCTCTGATTTGCTGATAGCAACTTACTGTCTAGATTCGGTTTTAGCAGAAGATTATATATCTACCCCACATATATAGGGCTGATTTGTAATTTGACGTATTCGTTCCAGGACGTGATAGTGTGACCCATTTGTAACAATTAAGCACCTCATAAAGCCTAGACGAAAATTCATGAAATTCGGGAAAACCCAATATTTATGTATTTTTGAAAATTTCCCAAAATTCGTCACTAATTATCACTAATCTTTAAACTCTCAAATTAAATGGCCTTCATTGTTATTCCATTCCTGCCTAGGCTTTATGGCGTACTTAATTGTTACAAATGGGTCACACTATCACGGCCTGGAAGGAAATCGTCAAGTAACAAGTCACCCTAAATACCAATAGATCTACTTACATTCATACATAAAACATGCCCTAGAAACTAGAGAACGTTTCATGATAGGAACCTTGCCTTGTACATTAGGTCACAATTATCTTATACTTATAATACTAGGTAGTAAACCATCCTTACAAACGTATAGGCAATCAAATGGTACATCAGGTCAGGCAAATGCAAATGATGGTCCAACTCCTTTCCTATAAGGAAAATATTTTCCATTGAACATGTTTAATAGTGAAAAGTTGCTTGTAACAAAACCCCACTTAGGTGACTCTGTTGTCTTTCAAAAACAGTAAATTCTCTGTTACTTTCATAGTTAATACATTATCTTTCGATTATTAGTGAATGATGATTGGTTAAAACTGTGTTAAGAATTTAAATGTTAATTTAATGAGTAACTGGCAACGACCACTTCGTGTTTCTAATGTGGTATTAGTTTCGAGAAATGAGAATTGTGGAAAACTTTTCAAGATTATTATTATAGTCGTGGGAAATTATTTTATGATAACGTCAGTCGGTAGTACTTATATAGCTTTCTATCTGTTTTTCTATGTATATTTGTAAAAAAATGCACGTGCATCACCGTACACGTGAACAGTGAAAAAATAAGAGAGATTTAGTGTAAGAGACAGATATAGTTATATCTTTCTTTTCTTTCGTATAAGAAGCGTGCCCAAACGTGACGCGTCCTTGAAATCTCGTCACTCTCAATTCTCGTCCAAGTACCGAATCGCCGTCTAAGAAGTTTTGCTTCAGAAATCTTTTAGTGTTATAGCGTCATTCACGGTCATTGAGTTGGATCAGTTGGAATAGCGTCCTGCCAAAAAAAACGTGTGACTTTACATCTGAAAATTCGTTTTAATTTTAATTTTCAACTTAAAGAGATTTTAAAGTGCATTTGTCATTCGCAGACCAAATATTACTTTATTCATTTACATTTTCAAAGACCAACCGCTGTTCGACCAAAAAAATGATAGTGCATCTTCCCATACACAAGATGACAAACTGCTGACTTTTGACTTAATTATTCTATCTATATCCAAAATCAACATGGATATTAACAAACATATTTATTTAGTAGTAAAGTTCAACAGGAGGCTAAATCTATAAATTTTTTGTCATTTATAAGCCACATACCTACGAGTATCATTCAAAATAAACTGTAATAACTAATAAAATGTGGATTTATATTTTCTAACTAATTCAATGGCGCTATATTCAACAATTTATGAACAATTTATGCACATATATAATAGGAGATACTGTACGCAATGCCACAAAAGGCATTGCGTACAGTATCTCCTTTTTCTTAGGATAATTTCTTGATTTTCTAATTGTGTCTAGTGATTGAATTGTTGGTTTTTATCGAGCAAGTTATATATACAGGTTAATTTTAGATTTGAGATGTAGTTATATGCAATCATCATCATGGACAGCCTTGTTGCACCCACAGGTGAATATAAACCTCCTCCCTTTTTATGCTTCCCTGGTCTGTGCGAGTCTCATCCAGGTCTTTCCTGCAATCTCCTGAAGTTAAAAGTTGTGTTTACACATCTGGGCAAGCATCAATCTGACTTTTTCAATTCATATGTACTTTCTAAGTTTATCTTGGTCATTACTAACATCGGTGAAGGAAACACATCGTGAGTAAACCTGGACTTTATAGTTAATATAAGTTTGAAATCGTCAAGCGGTCTTGAGGAAGCGTGGTGATCAATGTTCGTGCCTTCTCTGTTCGAGAAGAGGCCATTGCCCTGGGATGGGAAAATTTAAGTCTGATATAAAAATCGTTTTAAGAAATTCCAATTTCTTTCTCAGCCAGATACAAAACTTGAGCGAAAATACCCATAGACACAATATTTATTGCCATATCAATGTCTACTGTTTTCGATTACATACATAGAACTAACGTTTTAAGTATCAGAGTACCCCTTCCCGACTTTTACGACTCGCCAGTAGATAAACAACTAATAATTTTAACTTTTATTCCCAATTCGGTATGTAAATTTTGAAATTTTGTAGTCTTTAGGAGAATAAAAGTTAGTATTAAATGGATTTTTAATGAGTAAAATTAACAGTTTGCGATTTTAAAAGTTACATGGACGAATTAAGCTAGGTATAAGAAAAATTTAGATTTTTTGGGATTTAAGTCTATTAATAGTTTTATAAATAATTAATTAGAAAGAACTCTGACTGCCACGTTGTCACAGGTAACCGATTTTATAAATATTGATGACACTTTTTATTTTTAGCTCTTTTTTTTTAAATACATCAAGGAATGACAAAACACACCGTGTAGATAAAACCCATGGAGCCAAGAAAGCCAAAAAAGCTGACAGAATAAGAAACGAAACCATTAACATAAGACCAACGTCCTGGACCATGACATAACCCTAAAAATCAGAAGACGAAAGTGGAAATGGTCTGGACACATGATAAGAAGGAAGGACAAATGAAGCAACATGGTAACCCAGTGGTACCCAAAAAAACGGACAAAGACAGATACGTAGACTACAGAAAAAGTGATATATTGACATCTGAAGGCCAATTCTCGTAATTTAATTCGTTCAAAATCTAGTCGCAGTCTCATCTCGGCGACAAACAAATGTCAAAAACTTGTCAAAATGTAGGGAAATTAGATGTATTTTTGACAGAATGAGACTGAGATCAGACTGTGAACGATCTTAAAATTACGAGAATTACCCCTCTGATAGGTCGTTGGAACAACATGGGGCAGATTGGCCAGAGAGAGACAGGAATAGAGAAGGTTGAACGAGGCCCTTGCCGACCGTCAAACGGACATACAAAACATAAACAAATACGCCGAATACGAAATTGACGTCTATTGTCAATCATCCTTATTCTAACTTAACATTATAAATGTATAGGTGAGTTTGTTCGTTTTATTTCACACTAAAACGACTTTTTTTTTAAGATGAAATTCAGCGCATGGACAGACCATGACCTAGGATAGAACATAGCACTTTTTATCCCGATATTCCGGGTGAAACTTCGGGAAGCAGCTAGTAATAAAATAATTAAATTAAATTCTAAAATCCACACAAACGAAGTATCATGAAACAGCTAGTATCTATTTGTAATAAAAACAAGTACTCAGGTACATGGGACACTTGACTCACAGTAAAATCGAAGCAAAGATTTCACCCACGCTGTATATAATCTGATTTGTTTCCAAGAACAATAGTTCTAAATGCAGTTACGACGCCTGACATGTGTCCCAAGTAAGACATTCGGCCTACACAGTATTTTTGTGTTTTTATACAAGTTTGTTACGACGTGAGGGTCCAGTTATTTGCATGTTTACTGTATCGGTAACGAGGATGGGCATGATTATGCGTTGGGTTTAAGTATATGGTTAGTGGGAGAAATAGAATTCATGTTAGCAGAAAGTTACAAAATTATTATCTGCCAAAGCAAGTTAAAATCATTATAAGTATTATCAGCCGTTTTTCCTTCACCGTTTTGAGAGCAGTGGTGATGAAATAAATTACGCAAAGTAAAGCACCTGCTTTTGTTCGAACCCACGACCTACCGTTGAGGTCGATACCACTGGAAAATCATTGTTGTTGAAATAAAATGTAAGCTAAAGGGAGAATTTGTTATTCATCTTCAACTATTTGCTATTTCTACATTTTGTAGTGCTCGACCTTCGTCCTGACTAGTTGTTGCAAAAAAACAAATTAAAAGAAAATCTTTCAGTTTTCTTCGCTTATGTAGAATTAAGAAAGCTTTTCTCTGACATCATCAAAAAAAAAACATTATTGAACTGTATCTAATTGCTTGCTAAAAAAAGAAAAAAAAATAACCTTGAAATTATGACCCTACGTAAGTACGTATGAATTTTTTTGATTAAATGTTGTCCCGTCGGGGGACCGCTCTACTTATTAGCCTAACGTTCTGTTAAAGTTTAAAATAGTAGCGGTCCCCCGACAGGACAATATTTAATCAAAAAAATTCATACGTACTTACGTAGGGTCATAATTTCAAGGTTATTTTTTTTTCTTTTTATAGGGGTCACGTAGTCGGGGGTTTTTTAAATTTTTAATTTAATTTTTTATTTCATGCTTTTTGTAGGGACTCCTTATTATTTATTTTCTTGCGTTTTAAGATTCAGGTAATTTGGTATTTAATCAGGTTTTTTGTAATTCGCCATTTTGTGGTGGTGGCCATCTTGGATTTGAAATTTGTCATAGTGTATAGTATTCTACTAGTCAAGCCCTTTCATTTGAAACCCATATTGAGTTAGTTGTGAAAAAAAAAATGTAAGTTGCCATTTTGTGGTGGCGGCCATCTTGGATTTGAAATTTATCATAGTGTATAGTATTTTACTAGTCAAGCCCTTTCATTTGATACCCATATTGAGGGAGTTATGAAAAAATATGTAATCCGCCATTTTGTAGCGGCGGCCATCTTGGACCGATTTTCATCAAACATAGCTAAGAACACTCCCGACAAATTCACCTTTCCAACAAAAAAAACAAAATTAAAATCGGTTCATCCGTTCGGGAGCTACGATGCCACAGACAGACATACACACACACACACACACACACACACACACACACACACACCCCTGTTTGTACAGACACCCTTACGAGGACCTTGTTAGTCCTAGAACGTACCGAGGACCCTCCAAAAAACTGGTTTAAACACCTCGTTGGCTTTTTAGAATAAGATAGAAAGAGACAGGTGAATAAATCTATAGTGATGAGCTTATTGGGATAATGCTATCTCAACATTTTTCTGTATGAATTTCGGCTATCATACTGAGGACCTGAAATACACAGCAAAATGTGACCAGCGATGCACATACGAGGACTTTGTGTAAGCCAACCGAGGACCTCTTACGTAAGCCCTGCGACGTCCTTCCGAGGACGTATTTTTACACAAAATTTCTTATAGCTTGTACAAAGTGCGGACGTTGTGTTAGAATTTATATCACTAAACCGAGGACAGTTTTTCGCGTAGAATTTGTACAAACCGAGGACCTGGAAAATCTACCTACCTACAATATTTTACGTGTAAGATAATAATTATATCAATGTAAGTAAAATGTTCCGACTTATTTCTTACACATTTTTTCTAAAATGAAGTACCAAGCGAGGACGAGTCGATGTTTTTACGTTTGCCGTTGATGTGGACCGCGAATAAGAAGGGTGTAATCACTGTGGAGGAAAGTTAATTTAATTTTATATAAACAACTTTAAAATGAGTTTATTATTATAGTATCAGATGTTGCAGCCAGGGTCGTCTCTTCATGACGGTACTCCTTAGCTCTTGATAGCATCGTCTTCAAAATTGGCATACGCATTAGGTTTATCTAGTAACACTAAAATGATTACCAGTTTGTGCTGATGCCGCAGCCAGGGTCGTCTCTTCATGACGGTACTCCTTAGCACTTGATAGCATCGTCTTCAAAATTGGCATACGCATTAGGTTTATCTAGTAACACTAAAATAATTACCAGTTTGTGCTGATAGCCAGGGTTGTTTCTTCATAAGGGAGCTCCTCAATAATTGATAGCATCATCTTCAAATTTGGCATACGCATTATGTTTATCTAGTAATATCAAAACAATTACCAGTTTGTGCTGATGCTGCAGCCAGGGTCATTTCTTCATGAGAGAACTCCTCAACAGTTGATAGCATCGTCTTGAAATTTAGCATACGTGTTAGGTTTAAGTCGTAAAACTAAAATAATTACCAGTTTGTGCTGATGCTGCAGCCAGGGTCGTTTCTTTATGGGGGAATTCCTCAATAGTTGGTAGCATCGTCTTCAAATTTAGCTTACGAAAATAAAGTAAAACTAGAATTCAGGTTTAAAATGAGTAGATAAATCAGAATTCAGAAACTTCAGTTTCATGATATTCAATACAATATCAAGTTATTATTTCGTTTCTTTCAGATAAGCCGGGATAAAGAAGAGAAAACTGAAGTCTAAATTCTAGATCACAAAGATGCTGGTATTGATTATAGGCTTCTTCTGCAGTATGTGCTAAGTACCTAGGCCTGCTTAGATTATACAACATTATGATTTGCACCATAAAATATTGTATTGGCATGAGCTGAATACGTGTGCTCTTCAAAAAGAACCTAATAGAGTAAGATCCCAGGGCCACCAGACGTCACGTATTTTCTGACGAACGAAATGTTGACGATTGAGTAGTGTTAGTATGTACATACTAAGAACGCATGCCTGCTAGCTTGCTGAGACGGTCAATTCTCAGGTATCAGGTAATCAAGGTAAATAAAAACATTACTTACCTCACGTAAATTCTTTAAGCTGATTTTCACGTATATTTTAGGCAATATCCTTAAAAATAAGTCGCCAATACTCCCAGACACTTTCCATCGGCCGTATTGCTTTCTAGACGCTTTAAAGCTCCCAAAATAATTAGGTACTTAACTTCACGTAAATTCTGATGCTCCATTTTTATATATGTCCACCAGACAACTATTATAAAACCCTTTACAAGAAGACAGACCGATCCAAAGGGCCAATCATCCCCTAAACTCAATTTTAATGCCTCTGTGGGTAGGAGCGCGAGGGCATATCAATTTCAATGACAATGATAATGAAGATTAGAGGCACTACTCAGAAATGTTGAGAGATTAATATTTTTCTACTTTGTTTTTTTATCATTAATTCCCAATAAACAAATAATTTAAAAAAAAAAAATTGAAGTTAATTCGAATTTATCAAAACAGCTTGCAGAATAAAATTCTAGAATTATTGTGGTCATGTGGAGCATTTTTAACAAGTTAATCTTTAATTATTTACCTGTTTTTTTTTAATTTTTCGCTGATTTCTAAAAAATATTAATAATTAATTGATATGAGTAAACTGTAAGAGCGTGTAAGAGAGAGAGAAGTCAATATATCCTAATACATGTCTCACTCAGTCTCATGCGCGTGGATAATGCCAACGCGCTCCTACCCACAGAGGTATTAAAATTGAGTTTAGGGGATGATTGGCCCTTGGATCGGTCTGTCTTCTTGTAAAAGGTTTTAAAATAGTTGTCTGGTGGACATATATAAAAATGGAGCATCAGAATTTACGTGAAGTACCTACCTAATTATTTTGGGAGCTTTAAAGCGTCTGCAAAGCAATACGGCCGAGACGGAAAGTGTCTGGGAGTATTGGCGACTTATTTTTAAGGATATTGCCTAAAATATACGTGATAATCAGCTTGGAGAATTTACGTGAGGTAAGTAATGTTTTTTGTACCTTGATTACCTGATACCTGAGAATTAGTCGTCTCAGCAAGCTAGCAGGTAGGCATGCGCTCTTAGTACATACTAACACTACTCAATCATCCACATTTCGTTCGTCAGAAAATACGTGATGTCTGGTGGCCCTGGGATCTTACTCTATTAGGTTCTTTACGAAGAGCACACGTATTCAGCTCATGCTAATACAATATTGTATGGTGCAAATCATAATGTTGCATAATCTAAGCAGGCCTAGGTACTTAGTACACATTGCAGAAGAAGCCTGATTATTCCTCGTGCACCTATTAGCTACTAACGATTTGTTTAAGGATTCAGTCTACCTTCGCTTTTCTCCTTCATAATTTTATTTAAATGATAGCACATAATTCGTCTTCTACACACGAGGAAAACTGTTAAAACGAGGACTAGAATACACACTGTTCGGAAAATCTAGCAAACCGAGGTCTTAATACACATTGTCTGGAAAAGCTACCTAACCGAGGTCTTTTGTGTTAAAGTTAACACATAGGTCCTCGGATAATACAACAAACGTGAAATAAGTGTAAAGAGCCTGTGTATGAGGCGAGAGTGGCACCATCTGGTGGATACACAATATTTGTGTAAGATTATGAATTTTCTTGATCAAACCGAGGTTCAGACAACTTTTTCGTAATAAGTATATAGAAAGACTCAAAATCGCTTGCAGAATACGAATCTTTGGTTAAGTCAAACCGAGGACCCTCGAAAAGGTCCTCGCTTTGAAAAGGTCCTCGGTCGTGCGTTGTGTATTCATACGCACGTCCTCGGATGGTACTTAAAACAAACACAGACACGTCAAACTTATAACACCCCGTCGTTTTTGCGTCGGGGGTTAAAAAATAATTTGAAGACGCAATAATGTAGGTAATATAAATCATTTACGCTACTACACGCAATGTTGGTATGTAGCTACAAGTATGTCCGATTAATATTATCCACACAAACTAAAATATATTTGTAAATTACTACCGAGCAAAAACTAGTTAAAAAAAATTAAGTTTTCTTCAACATAGATTTTACGAGTCACTAAAGTACGTTTTTTTGTTAATCATTGTTTTAATCACCATATTTTTATGGTTTTTATTAACTCTAGATATAAATAAAAAGCGACACAGAGCTAGTTGGACTCGCACACGACCGCGACGGTTCCGTAACGCTACATATAAAAAAACCCGTTCCTTGTATGGGGAACCCCTTTATTTTTTAACTTTATTATTTGTTGTTACAGCAGCCATAATAGTACACACACTGAAAATTTCAAGTCTGTACCTATTATGGTTCAAAAGATACAGCCCTGTGATAGACGGGCGGTCGGACGGACAGCCAAGCCTTAGTAATAGGGTCTCGTTGGCACTCTTTGGGTACGGAACACTCAAAATATGGTACAAAATTGCTACTTGTATGTACCTAAAGAGTAATACTTATTACAATAAAGATAATCTGAAGCTATTACTTAAATTATCTAGTTTTTATTACTATTCATTTATTTTAATATTTTACCTAGTCTTTGTAATGACGGTCACCTTTTGAAATAACACTATCATAAAAACTTACCTTTATGAAAGGTCACATTGCTTTTTTAATAATCAACTACTTTAATTACATATCCTTTGGTTGATTGAGAAATACATCGTGTTAGTACAGCAAGCCGCAGTGTCACAAGACGAAAGTCTTTGACCAGTGCTTGAAATATAGCACTGAAACGCGGTCACTAACAATGAGCCTTATTAGAAGGCTTAAAGTCACCCAAAAGGCATTGGAAAGGGCTATACTTGGAGTTTCCCTGCGTGATCGAGTTAGAAATGAAGAGATCCGCAGAAGAACCAATGTAACCGACATAGCCCGAAGAATTGCCAAACTTAAGTGGCGGAACAGATGCAGAACGCAGAACAGATGGCCGTTGGGGCCGAAAGGTTCTGGAGTGGAAACCGCGTACCGGAAGACGTAGCGTTGGAAGGCCTCACAAGGTGGACCGACGACCTTATGAAGGCCGCAGGTACCCGTTGGATGCGAGAAGCACAGAATCGGTCGAAGTGTTGTTCGTTGTTGTTGAAGATTTGTTCTATAATACTCGCATTCCGTTTATTGCTTATTTTTGCTCCTCCGTTTAAGCATCGTCGAAGCAATAAGTACTTGAGAGCAGTATTGTTACCTTCCCACGTATTACCTTATAGTGGTAAATGGTCAATACTAATTTACCTGAATCTTAAGTAGGTATCTCTACTTTCTTGTTTGTTTTTCTTGTTTTAGTATGAGCAACATCTGTAAAGCAGTACAAATAAACGAAATCTTCTGATAATAACGCATTCCGATAGCAATAATGGAATTGCTAAAATATTTAGAAACAAAAAAACTTTAAAAAGTTTAAACTATAAAAACCCAGGAGATTACAAAAATGGCACACGGTCACACACACACATACATACCTACAACGGACACAGGTTCAAACAAACACACAGGCACACCTCGTTAAGATAATTTTTGAATCACAATCAGCCAAGTCCAATCGTCCTGTCAAGTCCTCACTTTCAAACTAATTGATCACAAGGTAATTAATTCCAAAAACATAGAAACCTTTGTTTAAATCGAACCGTATGTCATATATCATAATGTTGATTTTTAAATAACATATTTACAACCCAATTAATCATACAATTAAAATGATTTGACATGTAATTCGTCACTCGTAGGCGCGTACCGAAATTTCTCTAATAAAAAGTTTTAAGGAATAGACGGGCAACAGGTTAACTATTGCAGGTTGTATTTGTCAAAATTAATAAGATACTATTAGTATTTATTTTATTATTGTTGTTTTTAGATAAAAGTTCAACCATAAACGTAAGTAATTAAAATAATGCTAATATTGCAGACTGAACACAACTTAACAATTTGTTACATCTAACGAGCTAACTTTGATACTTTCATGAAATCTGCAAATTAAACATAGTCTTCGCATAGATTATGCAAATTATATCAAAACATGTATCTAAGCATCTAAAGACAGCAACATTGTAACAACATGAATGCAACCTGATCTTAAGTCTGCTCAGTCGTTTACGACTTGTTTTACAGAATACAGGCAACTGTTTAGTAGCCACACTGTTGCTATAAAGTAGCCCGTCTGCATCCCCAGTAAACTTGATTATGCAGTAACAATAAAATAATTCGGTCAGTTCCACCCACGGTTTCTCTAATTGGATAAGACATTGTATCGATGTTTCTGCTTAAAATGCGTAAAATTATATCTATATATTAATAATAAAGCTGAAGAGTCTGTTTGGTTTTTGTTTGTTTGTTTGAACGCGCTAATCTCTGGAACTACCCAATTCTTGAGAGCGGCTATAAGCTATTTAACATCACGCTAGGACTTTAAGAAGTCGAGTATAAAGAAAGAACTGGCAGGCGAAGCGACGGGTAACAAGAAAATTCACGCGAACGAAGTCGCGGGCTGAAGCTAGTAATGTTATAAAATATAGAAATTAATGTGTTTCTTAAGTATCACTTGTGGATCTCACGCTTTTGAGAATAAGCGTAGTTTTTAGCGACCATAAGCGTGTGACATTTTATGTCTTTTGCTTCGTTTAGTCACATTTTAGATTAAGTTTGTAAGTATAGAGGCATGAGGAACAGGGCGTAAAGCTCACTCATACTCTATAGAAAAGGGAGGATCCTCCAACCTGACGGGTGTTGTGTCTGGCAGGCAATTGATTTTTTGTATGTTTGTTTGTAACGCTTTCACGCTAAAACGACTGAATGGATTTTTATTTCCATATTCCCACGGGATCGAGACTTATGCGGGTGAAACCGCGACTACAGCTGGTAATTAATACAAGTCTGAATTCGCCAACCCGTTTTGAGCAAGCGTGGTGGCTCGTGCCTTCTCTGTATAAAAAGTGGTCTTTGGTCTGCAGTGGGACAATAATAGGCTGGTGTTATTATAATATTATTCTGTTCGGCTAAGACATGTTTTGCTGACAATACCTGTCACACGGGCCTGTCATATTTCTATTAAAATGTAACCTATTAATAATTCAATTTCCTATGTCAGTGTTAATATTTAAACCAAGAATCAAGCCTGACGCTGTAAATAAACTTATTAGTTTATGTGTTGTAATTGAGGTTATGATATCAATATGGATTATCCGTTTCTGACCATAAGTTGCGTCTCCCACGATATCGTTAGTCATTATTGTCACAATCGCCACAGTAGGTGACTAGGTGCCCATTGGCTATTATGATAGCTACTAAACTGATCGGCAAATGTTTTGACGCTTGAGGATAAATTTCGAAACTGGAACAACTCGTTCGAAACTTTAAAACAAAACGGATTTATTTGTTTTCGGCGGCTTATTTGATACATTCGATTCAGATGTACATTTTTGTTGAAAAACAAAGCTGACTCGAAGCAATTAGTACACATAATCGGCTTTTATGCGGCTCGTGCCGATCGTCAATCTCCGTTCGGTATTTACGGGTACTATCTTTTAATAATGTTCTGATCGGCTCGGCACATTTAGAGCTAATCTAAGCGACTTTAACCATCTATGTAAATATTCAATTTTGCGGCCCAATTGTGCAATCATGCCGACCCGAACAAGTGTCCAGTGTGCCTAATATTTTGAGGATTGTTTTATTCATTACTTTATTAATTTTTGTATTGTTAATTAGTTAATTTACATACCAGTATATTATTATTGTTTCTTAAAGTAGTGCAATACTTCTATAACCATAGTGTTGCGTCATCACAGAACAGGTGGACCACTCTTCTAAAACTATAACCTGTTATGGAAAGTTTGCCCAGATTTACGAGTATATTTATTTATCTGAAGTTTTTAGATCTAACATTTTATATACTATCTTTATTGCATACTTATTTGACTTCTTGTTTATTTCTAACATAACATAACATCACGCTTGTAATCCCCGAAGGGTTAGGTAGAGCTATATCCTACTAATATTATAAACGCGGAAGTTTGTATGGATGGATAGATGGATGGATGTTTGTTACTCTTTCACGCAAAAACTGCTAAACGGATTTGGATGAAATTTGGCACACAAACAGTTTATAACCAGGATTAAAACATAGAATACTTTTTATCCCGATATTCGTACGGGATCGAGACTTATGCGGGTGAAACCGCGGGGCGCAGCTAGTAACACATAAATTTCGTAACAATAAAGTTATGTTTAAGTTCCATAAAATAGTTGGCAAGCCTATTGCCATCAACCGAGCAGTCACATTTCCAGACTCCAGGCTACTACTGAGAAATTCCTGATGGAAAACTCAATAACAATTTGTCCGACCTGGGAATCGATCCTAAGGCCTCATGCACTCGTAACGCTTGTGGCCACTAGCCCAACAAGGCATTCTTTATAAAAATACTTGATTATTGCCTAATTTTGTTGTAATTTTATTTTCCTTTTACTTCATTGCTTATATACTTAAGTAATTGTAGGTGATACAGAGAACAGTTTGTATTTAAAGTCAATACTTTAAATCGTTTAATTGTGATTTCGTCATTATTTACTCTCAGTGGATTATGTCTCATCCCTACATTTTTATCAAATTAATATCGAAAACTTATAGATAGATAGAAGATAGATAATCTATACTTATAATAAATCTGTAGAACTGAAAATTCTGTACATTGAAAATATCAAAAAAATAAATGGCAGGGGGTGTTACTAGACCGACACCGAACCCAAAAATGTGATTAAAAAAATTTTTGTCTGTCTGTCTGTCTGTCTGTCGGTCTGTCTGTCTGTCTGTCTGTCTGTCTGTCTGTCTGTTTGTTCAGGCATCACGCAAAAACTACCGGTTCGATTACGATGAAACTTGGTATAATTATTCTTTAATATCCTGGGCACCACACTGGGTACTTTTTATCCCGGAAAAGTATATACAATAAAAAACAAACTTAATTTTGCGGTTCGATCCCTAGATCCGATTACTGTACCAACCGCAAATAATAAGTTTGTCGTAGTAACCTACGACAAACTTATTACACAGGTCACACGCAGTGGAGTTCATTTTTATTCCTTTTACTTTTTAGAGTTATTTAGGTTTATTTTTATGTACGTCGTAGGTATAGATTTTAATTTTAAAGTATAGGTAGTATATTTGATAGTGTACGTAGTGACCGTAGGTTATTTTATAATACTGTTAGGTAGGATAGTCATTCGTATAGATATTAGTTTTTAGAGATTTTGCTTATTTATTGAGTTTAGATTGAGGGGCCCGTGGCTAAATAATAACAGCCGCACAGGTCGATCGGTCAGGTTAAGCTACGCTTGCCGCGGTCGGTCTGTGGATGGGTGACCATCTTTACATACCGAGACACCTCCGTGCCTCGGAAAGCACGTTATGCCGTTGGTCCCGGCTGTCATTCGTGGATCTTTGACAGTCGTTACGGGTAGTCAGAAGCCCGAAAGTCTGACAACCAGTCGTACCAAGGGTATCGTATTACCCAATAACTGGGTTGTGGAGGTCAGATAGGCAGTCGCTCCATGTAAAATACTGGTATTCAGCTGCATCCGGTTAGACTGGAAGCCGGCCCTGAACATAGTTGGGAAAAGGCTAGGCAGATGATGATTGAGTTTAGATTAGTTATCGTCATAAATAGGTTTATTTAGGTAGGTAGGTATTTTATTTTCTGTTATTGAGTTTATTTATTTTTTTAATTAGGTAGGTACTTAGGTAAAGATATCATATAGGTACCCTCTTAATCACCACTAATGAGACACAATTGGTTTTCTATTGTAATTAGCCACAAAGGGCCCGCGAGATAGATGGCATCCTGGTGCACATACATTTTATCCTGTTAGCACGTTCCCGTGCGATAATTTCCGACATCCACGCGGGCGAAGCCGCGGGCAGAAGCTAGTTAATAATAATTATTATTAATAATTCTTTAATATGTTCACCATAAAAATACAGATATAAATGTAGACATTTTACAAGGGGTGACACAATGGGCAGACTTATCGCTAAAAGCGATCTTTTCAATTTAAGACAACCTTAACCAACCTTATTAGTTTTAATCAGTATTTACAAAAGTGCTTTCGAAAATCGGCCATCATTGAACAAAGCTTTTAATAAATAAAACAATGAAGCCACAATCTATCACGTGTAATAATGTGATGAGCTTTGTCTCAATGTGCCTCAGATGATAGTAAGTGTCGAGACGCCTCGCCGTAACCACTGATATTATGACGGACAGATGAGCAGCTACTAGGGAAACTCGATTGTTATTCACTTATTATTTTAAAATAAACGTATTGGCTCGTGAAAAAGTGACTTTACGTGCTTCAAAGTACCTAATAGTAATTTGAACTACAATACATCATGTAGGAGCAGTGGTGGCCAGTGGTGGTGGCTCCGACTTACGATTTGTAGGTCGTGGGTTCGAACAGAGTCAGGTGCTTTACTCTGCGTTCCTAATTACACCACCACTGCTCTCAAAACTATATGTTCTAAAACCAAAAATTCGAAGACATGCGACATCTACCAACCCGCACTGGGCCCGCGTGGTACATTACAGCCCACTCCCTCTCGAAAAGAGGAGTGCTGTGTCCCAGCAGTGGAGGAATTATAGAGAGGGGAGTTTTTAATCCTGTGGAAACTAAGAAGCATACACTTTCTGCCTGATAAAAAAAATCAAGAATGAAGAAGATTTTTCATGAAGTTATCGACCAGAAACCGAAGTTAACTGGAAAGGTAGTCAACTGGAAAGGTAGTGAAAGAAACCGCAGAAAGTCGTTAGTTTTGGTTACGTTTTAACATATTATTTATATGAATATTCTGATTTCGTTTAAGTATCTGCCGATCCGACATTAATAGATTAATTTATTTTGAGCCGTGCGGATTGTTTCCTAATCTAACAATCAATGAGAACTAAACAGCAACATTAATAAACATAAAAAGTGTTTATCTAAAACTTTCACATTTTGAATTTAATCCCCGATTCGAAAGTAACTTCTAAAAGTTCATTTAAATTTCACCGAACACTCTTATTAATTTAATCTGTATAATTTATTTCGTTTATTATACAAAATTATTCGCAAATGATTTAGTTTTTTTTACTTTTACTGACATATTTTTGGTAATAACTACCGGGTGTAAGCATTATATTACTTTTTGTTGATTTTGTATAATTTGTTTATGTTCCGGATTTGGCTGGAATTATGAAAATATTTAAAATTATTTTTCGTAATCTGATTTAATTTCGGATTCTCTGTAATATCTGCAATTCGAGTTCCTAAGGCTATTTTATAATAACATTATTCTTTAGAACACGAACATTACAGTAGCTTTCATAAACAATTACATATATCACATCCACAGACGTTTTTGTAACTTCTCACATTTTTTTTTTTACCTTAGCTCGGTTTTGAGAAACTGAAAACATAGATAGGCATTTAAAAAAGCTTAGTTTTGCTTAAGATTTTAGAAAGACATCCATTTTACTCAATAAAACTATTATATTTTAGTCAGAACAAAAATGTACGAATTTAATAAAGACCACAAAATAAAAATAATGATCAACTATTTTACCTATCATCAATCATTCCAATTCATCTTATAAAACTCACTCCCAAACCCAACCCTTTGTCTACAACACTTAGTAGCGCCCATTATCACGACAAGCTCAACTTAGACCGACAGGTGCACGCACATAACTATGATTGAGCTATTGTTTCCCACGACTATGATTACTGCCCGAATGCCCGGGCAACGCGGGGCATCGCGGGGCATCGCGGGGAATCGCGGGGCAACGCGGGGCAGTTCTGAGCAAAGAATGCTCGTGGTAGTTATTTAGAAATTAGGCTTAAATGAAGTGAGCATTTTAGTAATGATACTTTGTTTGTTTTGTTTTTGATGAGTTACCTATAAGTCATTGTTTTGTTGTTAATTAGGGTAGGTAATTGTTTTGAGGGGCTTGTGGCTAAGTAATAACAGCCGCTCGGGGCGATCGATCAGGTTAAGCTACGCTTACCGCGATTGGTCCGTGGATGGGTGACCATTTTTACATACCAAGACCCCTTCGTGCCTCGGAAAGCACGTTAAGCTGTTGGTCCCGGCTGTCATTTGCGGATCTTTGACAGTCGTTACGGGCCCGAAAGTCTGACAACCAGTCTTACCTAGGGGTATCGTATTACCCAGTTACTGGGTTGTGGAGGTCAGATAGGCAATCGCTCCATGTAAAATACTGGTACGGTACTACTACTAATACTGGTATAGGCAGATGATGAATTGTGTTAGGTTCATTTATATCAGGAAGAAATCGTTAATTTTAATCTGTAGTTTTGTGAAGTTCGTTTTAAGCAAGTTTGTTTCAGCCTTTCTTCTCAGAGAGGTCAGATAAAAAACGCTGACCTCATCTAGTTTTTAAAATATGATTCAAGTATAAAATTGTTTGTACAGACCTACTTACAGAAATAAAATGATTTATCATTAGGTACTTACTGTAGGACAAATTATGATAGCGCGTCCTCTAGTGCGCTAATTAATAAAATTCGCTGTGATCATCAATCCGTTAGCCAATGTTAAAACATTACATCAAGTTTTGCCAGTTATGTTTAAGTCCCGTGTAAATAGAGTGCGAGCCAATTGTCATCGACTGGTCACAAATCCAGCAGGATTAACACTTTTGTCCGAACTGGGAATCGAACTTAGGACAAGACAGGAACCAATGCCAACTTTTATTTTAGGAAAATATTTTTGGTAGGTTTGGTAGGTTAGGTTCCGTGCAAAAAAATTTAAACCCCACTCAGGTGAAGTCGCGGGCAGATGCTAGTTCATTAATAAATTATAAAACTAGGTAATTAGCATTTCATCAATTTACAATAAGAACTGTTACTTAAAAAGCTAGATAAAAAACAACCTTGTCTGGAGTGCAAAGTTCGTCCATCACTGACAATCTGTCTGACATCGTATTTACACGCAGTAGGGCGCCCGCGCAACAATTAACGTTACTCCATGTAATGATGCACTGTCTGTATCATACAATCATTCTTGAGACTTCTGTACCTATTATTTATATTAATTTATTGTAAAAAACCGGTCAAATGCGAGTCGGACTCGCGCATCGAGGGTTCCGTACAAATTTGTAGGTATGTAACTACAAATGTACGGTTTTCGGATGTTTTCCTTTACTTGTGCTACATAACATTGCTTCTTGCTAAATTTCATGATTGTAGGTCAACGGGAAGTTCTTAAAAGCTAAAGGCTTAGTTTGTTAAGTAGTTTACTTCTTATGTATTGTTAATTAATTTTTAAGCGAATATAAACAATGGGTACGTAAGAGAGATCATTTTCTGTTTTTTTCTATCTCTCTTTCGTACCCATTCTTTTACAAAAAGCAAAAGGAGTATTTATATATCCCTTTTTTTGTGATTCAATTACAGGAAAATGATCTCTCTTACGTACCCATTGTTTATATTCTTTATAGGATCGTAGCAGGTGACGTTCTGTAGTTTCTGCCTACCAACCAACCAACCAACCAACCAACCAACCAACCAACCACCAACCAACCACCAACCAACCTTTCCACGGGAGCTAGACGTGAGTTCGCGTAAGTGTACATATGTATGTAAAGAACACAAACAATACCTAATGAGACTGCGCAGCACAAACAGATCAGTCACACTCAATACCACATTGCAAATTCACACAAGTAACCTTTTACGTAGCATATAAATAATAGAAATACTAAGATTATTGATATGGCGTAGATAATCACAATGTTTCCCCAGCCGTTGTACACAATGGCCCATTATGAACGATTACAAACGTAATCCTTATACCAATAGGTATGCGATGAATATTTACAATAGATTTAGTCACGAGTTCGAATAAGTTATTCAATAATAACGTAAATAAATTTTACTCCTGGAAGGATATTCTTGAAGAAAATTGTTTGCCTCGTAGTGAGTTATGATTATAATGAAACAAGGAATAGCACTTAGTGATCCAGTAAATCATAAACTCAAAAATCAATAACTAGTCAGGTTAGCATAATCAGCCTATAACGTTTCCACCACTGGAACACAGGCCTCTCTTCGAAAGGGAGTGGGCTAATAATCTACCATGTGGGCCCAGTGCGGGTTGGCGGATGTTATAATAATAATAATATAATAAAAATAATAATAATAATAAAATTTATTTATAAGCAGTTTGTACGTAGCATACAGAGTTGTCTTATAGACTAAAATGTTATAAAGTAGAACCAGTACAACAATAACAGGGGTCATAGGACTCCCTTTTCCTAAACTAGGCAGAAAAACCTGTCTGTATCTTAGGAAAGAGTATCCATTTATAATGGGTCTTTGTAGCGGTTACAAAATAATTGGAACGTGCAGCGGGCGAACAAAGTACTTATCTTATATTTAGGACAAAATAAAAATGTGAGTGCGGGTTTGTGTGTGTGGGGTGTGTGTGTGGGGGGGGGTGTGTGTGTGTGTGCGTGTGCATTTTTAAATGTTACATGTCTTCGAATGTTTGATTCTAGGACATGTCAATTTCCTCAAAATGTTTTCCTTCACTGTTTTGTGAGCAGTGGTGATGGAATTAAATACAGAAAGTAAAGTGCCTGCCTGTGATCAAACCCTCGACCTTGACTCGGTAAGTCGGGGCCCACCACAGCTCAATTCAGTTTAGCATCGAAAACAAAACTCAATCGAAATACTATCAATGCAAAGATTTCATCATCTCATTGATTTTAAATCGTCGCAGCATTTTTTCCTTTCACACATTCCAATGTTACGAGTATCATTCCAGTATTTACTTCATTCTCTGTTATCTTTTCTTTACGGTATCAACATTAACATTTACAAAATCTGTTATTAAATCACGATGAACACTTCCACCTTTACTGTATTTCGATAAAAAGCATAAACATTTAAGGCACTACTTGTAACTGTCTCGAACATTGCCTCGAAAGTAGTAGAAAATATTTATGTCTGCCTCTAAGCTGACCTCTGCCTTGTAATAAGTAACTTTTGTCGTATCTGTACTGTAGTAGGTGCTATATAATTTTATTTGCTAATCGTTTAGGGTATTCTTAATGTTTTTTGGGGAATAAGAAGAATGTTGGACTGGTCAACTTGTAGGCAGGTAACTTTAATGTCAGTTGAAGCGATCTGGGAAAAGACCTAGATACTAGCGGCACAGAACATTTTTGGATTTTTATTGGCCTTTGGATTTTTTGGGCCGGCCATATTAGCCGTAGAACCGATGACCGTTGGGATAGACGTGTTCTTAAGTGGAGACCGCGAAACGGTAAACGTAAGGTGGGACGCCCTCAGGCTAGGTGGAGCGACGATCTTCGCAGGATGGCTGGTAGCAGCTGGATGAGAGTTGCCGAAAATCGAGTTGAATGGCGTGCGATAGGAGAGGCCTATGTCCAGCAGTGGACTGCTGTAGGCTGATGATGATGATTGACCTTTGCACAGAATTGGATGTCCTCCAGTTAAAACTTACTTTATAGGTAAGCAAATTGTTACTATATTTAGGTACTTATTTAAGACAGGTGTGAGCGATTTCGCAAGACTGCTGATGACTATCTGAATGATTGTAATCAAATTCTTAATGGATAGCCGAGACTGACGGTTTGATGATCTTATTAGTTAATTGTTTTACGCTTCGGTGTACCTACACCTAGGAGGGCCTTTAATTCCCCTATTACCTAATGTAACACCATCATAGCAATCGAAAGACCTCCCACTGCTGGTCATCTATCCATATAATAGAATAGTAACGAAATCAAAACCGTACATTCCATCTTTTTGTAAAATGTAATTGATACGCGGTGTGGGAACGAGTCTGATGCCGAAAATATCGTTTTTAGAATTTTTATTTGCGTTCTGTTTGTCTGGTTCCGGATAAGCACAAAAACGGCTTAATGGATTTGGATGGAATTTGGCTCACTGATAATTTATAACCTGAAGGCCAATTCTCGTAATTTAAAACGTTCAAAATCTAGTCGCAGTCTCATCTCAGCGACAAACAAATGTCAAAAACTTGTCAAAATGTAGGGAAATTAGAGGTATTTTTGACAGATTGAGAATGAGATCAGACTGTGAATGTTCTTAATATTACGAGAATTGCCCCTCTGGATTAACACATAAAGAACTTTTAATACCGTTAGTACGTTGCCGTGGGATATTATATTATATCCGACATCCACGCGGATGATCCCGTGGGCAAAAGCTTGTTTTACCTAAATCTAAGTAACAAAAACCAACCATTCCTACGCCTATAATAATTGTCTTAACACCATTAGCAAGTCTTGTACCAGATAAACGGTAACCGTCGGTTCTAATACTGTCAAGTGAAAAAATGACCGTGTTATAACTTTGTAGTTAAGATTCCGGTTACAGAGGTCACAGGTTCAATTCATGGTTGAATCAATGTGTTGGGTTTAACAGGCCAATAAGTTGGTTCGGATCATGTTTAATGTAACGTAGACTAGTTATAAATTATAAGCTGTTGTTATATGTAGATAGATTCAAAGAGATTACAAGAGGACTCGTAAGAACATTTATTGTTTAACAAATCGACTAAGTACCAATTTAAATTATCTGTACCTATATTCAAAATAATAAAAGTCACAACTGTCATTCTTTCGATAGTTGTATAAAATGACGCTAACGCGGAAAATTGGCATAGTTTATTTATTTAAACTTTTCGCACAAAAAGGTAGAAAGTCAGACTTAATGCCTTAGGCATTCTTTACCAGTCAACCCAGGGTGGTGAAGAGATTAGATGGCAGGTGCTTTGGTTGAGAGGAAAAATGATAAAAAAAACTCTTAAATCTAGGTACACAAATACATAAATAGGATATGTACACTTACATACTCGTACTATTACTATAATATATCTTATAATATTTATATATATATATACAACATCAAGGGAGACAGATGACTCTACCTTATTTGTGTATCAATTTGAGGAACAAATAATTTCCCTGACCGTACTTATAAGAAAGAAATGATCAACGTCTGAGAAAAATTATGATAGATATCCTAAAGAAGCATAAATATTAAGAGATAGAAATTGCAATGTCAGACCACATTTGTTTGATTCCAACTCGTTTCTTCCCATAATAATCATTGGGATTCCAGATGTGTTATTTATTACAGTCGTTCGACATAAAATTCTGCTTTCCTATTTATTAGAATCTATCGATTTAATTATAAAACCTTAGAAATCTAAAGGGGGAAAACCTATTTCTGAAAGATTTATTTTATATTTCAATACAACAATCTTGGGAATATCCGCTATATTCCCTTATAAAACCTTAGAAATCCAAAGGGGGAAAACCTATTTCATAAAGATTTATTTTATATTTCAATACAACAATCTTGGGAATATAGCGGTCCTGACTTCATCAAAATATCAAGTTACATCAAGTCTTGTTGCTGTTATTATTCTGTACCATATAAGCAGTGTCTACTAAAATAACAATAATATGAAAATCTAACAATACTAAGATATAATAAGGATGTTGATCAGAATGGTATACGTTTATCTATTTCATTTCTAAGTGTAGAGCTCTTCGTGTTAGTCAAAACCAAAGAAAGTCAGGGGGCAAGATCAGCTTAGTATTTTATTTTTTAACATAGCCTATCGCAGTCCCCTGCTGGACAGGGACTGTTTTTACACTCTGTCCTGCACCTTCCACATCCAACCTGTCTCAGCCACCTTTTTAAGGTCGTCAGTCCATCTATCGGGGGGGGGGGGGGGGGGGGCGTCCCGTACTACGCTTGCCGATACGCGAACTACGGTTTTATTTTTTTTTATTAGGAAAACAGGGTCAAATCATTGTACCATTGTATCTTTTCTAATGCCAAGCAAAAAAACCTATTTTTAAAGAGCAGTAAATGAATAAATAATTACTATTTTAGTTAATTATTTTGAACTCACAGGTTATTTTTAATCTGTTAGTAGAGTTCAATTTAAAAGCAAATTAGAATTTTTAGATTTAATATCAAGTTACGCCATGCTTGTTTTTTTATAATTCAAGCCTTATTATGCCTACAAAGAAAAATACAATCTATAAGTTTTATTAGGAAATGATGGATCATAAAAATCGAAAAGGCACCTATAAAAATCTAGCCTAATTTATATTTAATTTCTTCTGCTGCCTCTTCAAGCACGTTATAATTTAAAAAGCTCATAACTCATGTTAATCATAGCTATTCAAATTATAGTTTTTCATACAAACGACAGTACTTTGACCTCCGCACGCACTAACCTGAACTATGTTTTACCACTACAGACTATTTTTTGCATTTATCCGAGAAATTGAAAATGTAAATTAATAAAAACGGATAAGCCGTTATTTGAATTTTTTACTTTATATTAGGTGGACGTACCTACGTAACTAATTAAAAGTAGCAAACCGGCACGCGAAGTTCAACACCTAACATTTTAGGATTAAAGAAAAAAACTCAGCCAGTTCCTTCTCAAAACTCTCTCAAGCCATGTTCTGCACAATTAAACCAGCAAAAAATGCAACTAAACACCTACAAAAAAAATAACCCATACCACAAAATAAGTCATACAAATTCAGTCCGCATTCAGTTCAATTACAGTCGACACCGCGTCACTCAAGGATCAGAATAGGTTTTGCAAACTATGTACTTATAAAAACAGATTAAGTGCTTGTTATAATTTCTACGCAATATTAAGTGGACTTAGACAGCAAACACGAGCGCCGCCACATTCCACCACTTTTATTAGTGTAAAGAATTAAAAAAAAAAAAAATACTTAGCATGTTTTTACTCTATCCTATCCTTTAGCCACCCGACTCGTAAGTTACAGTCGACACCGCGTCACTGACGAGTAAGATACATTTTGCAAACTACTTATAAACACCGATGAAGTGCTTATTATTATTTAGTTTTTAATAGAGTAAAAACTAGCTAAGTATTATATAAACATAAAACATCTAAACTACCGATAGAAACAAAAAACAGTATCACAAAATAAGTCATACAAATTCAGTCCGCATTCGTCTACCCCGCACTAAGCCACCCGACTCGTAAGTTACAGTCGACACCGCGTCACTCGACGATCAAGGTAGGTTTTGCAAGAAATCCGAAGTGGACGCACTGCCTTATACGGCTAGGTAGACGATCTAAAAAGTGGAACGTAGCCTGTCTAAGAGCGTACTATTGTGAGAATATTTATTGTCCTGATGATAATTGTTTTTAGCTTCGAAAGTTGCGGTAACTGGAAATGTTGGAGTTGGAAGCTTCTTATTATAAGTGCGTGCGGTTTTCTTGGAGAGAGTTTTAAGAATTTATAAATCTTAAGTATCTTTCTAATTAAGTATCTGCAATCAATAAATCATCAGGTATACAAGGTCAAATTAAATTAGCTGGCGTAAATACCAGTTAACCCATATTGTCCCACCGCTGGGCAAAGATCTCGCCCAAATTCTTTCACTTTTCTTTGTGCTGTGACGGTAAAAAAAACAAAAAATTTTCGTTACATACAATTGATTTCGGGGTAACGGCCGCTGGATATACCTAACTTGAATTTATGAGTTTAGTATTATTTTTTGTTTTATCCTATTTAGATATCGATACAAATCACGCCCGTGAAGTTTCGCTAGCTTATTTAATTTGACCTTGTACATTAGGGATGATAAAACTACGACCACGTATAAGTTATGTTATCTGCACGGCGGACTTATTTAAAAACATTTAAAATAGACCTATAGGTTAAGGATATGAAAATAAAGTTACCCACATGACTACACTACATCTGATTAGTGGCAAAAGATACCTGAACAAGAATATAGGGTTTACTCCTAAAAAAAAACTTGAAAGTCGGGCAGTATCCTATCTATTCCCAGCCTACTTATATGCACTTCACCTGGCAATACAGCCGGATTATTCTGTAAAAAAACTCACCGTGAAAACGTAGGTGATGTGAATTGGAAGTGGGCTGTAATTCCATCTGATACTAGAGATTGACAACTCACTTCATGCTCACATCACTTAAG
This sequence comes from Apamea anceps, assembly GCA_951799955.1. NCBI lineage: Eukaryota > Metazoa > Arthropoda > Insecta > Lepidoptera > Noctuidae > Apamea > Apamea anceps. The sequence goes on from OX637509.1 coordinate 11,073,440, forward strand.
TTTTCACGGCGAGATTTTTACAGAATAGTATTGCAGGACCTCTTACTCAAAAGCCAATAACGGTAAATAATACAACAAAAACCCTAAGAAATTACAGTAACAATAATAGATTGAGAATAACCCCATTAAAAGTTCTCGTAAACCTACAAATGACTGTACACATCTTGAAATTCACATCTCGTCTATAATTCACAATAATACATTTGCAGTAGTTAAAAAACGTCATTATGAACCATCAATGAGCAGTAAAACAGTAGAATAGACTTAATACTGCAGTGCAATAATAACTGACACAAAGTAATCCAAGACAAAAAGTTAATGAGTTAAGGTGATCCATCATGTAAGGCGGGGCGGTAGCGAGGCGAAGCTATCTTTGAAGCTGTCAAATGTCAGGTTTGAAAATGGAATGGAGACAGTCGTATTCGATTTTTTTTTTGTATATTATTTTGTGGCCACTGTTATTTTTGGAAAGAAATCGATTAACATGCATTTTCACAGCATTTTTGTATATTACGAGTATTTTGTGGCCAGTGTTATTTTTGGAAAGACATCGATTAACATGCATTTAAACAGCAAACATTTCTTAAAAACTAAATGTATTCTCAAGGTTATTTTAGCTAAATATTAACTGAAGACTGTAGTTTAGTTTGTCAGGATTGTGTCATCATAATAATGTCACCCCATTAAGAATGGGCCTAGTAATGAAACAATTTTGAGCACAGCTAGACGCTTAAGTCACCACAGAAAAAAAAAAACTACATAGTCTCTATACAACTTTGTGTTTGAACACTAAGCTCAGAAATCATAGAAAAAGCTAACACAAACTTACACAAGACACGCATTTTGTCCTCACTAAATGAATGGTTAAGTACCTAACTAGTACCTAGTAAGATATATGGCCAAGATAAAATAGTTACGAGCTATAAATTACAGCTCCTTCAGTAGTGGACGGTCAGCCTTAGGTCGCAGATGACACACACACATTAAAGCCTTGATAGAGGGAAATGAGAAACAACGCGTCAGGTGAAAGGTTTGCTAGGAAACAATATTGCAAATACAATTTATTATAATAGGATTTATACAGCGATTTATGTACTGTAAACTAGATTTTAGTGAGCTTTGTCTGTGGGAACTTTCTTTGATGATGTAACTGAGTTAAATGGAGATACGCAATTTGAATGTGCGTCCGCGTAATCAATTTATAGGACCTCTTTTGTTGCATGTTACTTTCTGTACTATCGTTTAACGTACTCCGGTTTTTTGCATCCTAACCTAACCTAATCAGCCTATCTTCTCCAGCTCGAAGATCTGTCTCCCCGTGAAGGTAGTCCTGGCCTTCTTCCGTCTGCCGACTCCTGGTTCCTCTCCTTCCTCGCTGGTGAGGGATCCTTCTCCTCCTAGAGGAGAGCGGATGTTCTTACTACTTACCGGGAGATAGGCCTTCTCTTTGTGAGTGGGAGTGGACCTGCCACACGGGCCCAGTGCGGGTTGGTGGATGTCACATGTTTAGGACCTCATGATGCTTTTTTATGGTTTTTCGCATGGATTCCCGTACAAAATAATATAGATAACAATATGATAATAGACACAGGAGCACTCTCTTCCCTCCCGCTCAAAGTATGATGGGACGGCAATCCGACAAGACCAGAGAGAGATCAGGCGCAGGACCAAGGGCTTAACGTGCTTTTCGAGGTCCGCAAACTTCAAACCCCGGACTGTTATATATCAAATCCAAGAAAAACCTACCACTCTGCCCAACATGGAAATAGAGCCTTGGACCTCACACTCAGTAGTCGCGCTAGCGACTTCGAGACCAACGGGGCAGTCAAAATTCCATAATATGTCCAGCACGCGTAGCATGACTACCGTAAATACTGAAGCATGGATAGACACAATGACAGATTGTAGAAGGATTTCTAGTTACGACGCAATATCAAAAATGAAGAAAAGAAATGTCACTAAGGGCTAATTTTTCAATCATCTGAAAACTTTATTCGAGGAATAGTTTTGAAAATTTGACAGTTATTTCATACAAAAACTGTCAAACGTCAATTTTATTCCCTGAATAAGTTATCTGGCGATGGTAAAATCAGCCTTTAGTGAAGAAAGACAAGTCTAGATACTTCGATAAGTAATTATAGAAATGCTTTACCTGCTGATCATGCCTGGCATCGATAATATTGATATGAAAATCATTGATAATTATATCGATGATCTCAGTTACAAAAATAATAATTATCATTAACAAAAAAAACTCAAAAATCATAAACGCAAAATTATTACACTCGAAACAAAAGCACACCACAGCAAAACAACAAAATTAACAACTATAAACAACAGAAAATAAACACAAATAAACTAAAAAACATTGGAACAGGAGCGGAGTTGCGTGCGCACCGCGTTCCGTTTCGCACGAGAGGGGCCTCAACTTTTTGTAGCATCCCATAATCGAAGCAGTAAATTGAAACCTCCGTTCGATAATACACAGATTACAGTGTATTATTTGTAATCTATATTTATATAACGTGTAATTTCTCAATTTTATTCGTTTAGTTTGGATTTATTTGCGTTTTGGGTGGTGATTCATTAAATTAAATTAAAAATATTTTTCTACCAGGAAATTGTTGGGAAGTTATAGTTTAATAGATTCAATATCAGCTTTATGACAAACGAATTAAAGACCAATACCGTAATAATATATATAATAAAAAAATAATGTAACTAACATTTGTACGCTTATTATTATCTTTATAATTATATACCATTCTTATTGTACCTATGTTCAACAAATGAATAAATGACTTATGACTTAAATAAGATAGGGAACGATGGCATGAATTCATTAGATAGATTTTACAAGACGATGCCAAAGATACAGCAGCATTTAACTAAACACAGATAATAGAAAAATATTTAAAAGATTTTGGAATATAAACTTTATGAACAACTTACTAGAAACCAGTATCTGACTGCAAAAAAAGGGACATCCAAATAGCTAAATAAGATAGGTAAAGTCTATATAAAAGAGACTGTGACCTCTGAATTTGTTTCGGCCTTTCTTCTCAGAGTAGTCAGATAGGAAACGCCGACCTCATCTAGCTTATTTTATTTATAGTATGACGAGTAAAAGTGATTCCAATATTCTATTTACAGGATAGAATAAACAATTTCATTTCATTGATTAAATTGATTTCACAAGATGATACCAAAGTCTATGTGCGTTGTATTGTAAAAAGTCATTTGACAGCGTTTTATATTGTCTGCCATTTAGTCGGGGCTATACCCTGTTCATTAGGTAAACCGTTTTCTGACAGATGGAACTAGTGATTGCAGCAACACACAATACGTTGATTGATACATGTACGGTATTATAATGTCTGTAAGAAGTCATAAATAAGATAAGGCAGTTTATATATTTATTTTATTACGCATTTTAAAGTTAACATTTACGTAATTTGGAATATGTACGTTCTAAGACAGCTGTCAAAAAACGGTTAACCTAATGGACAGAGTATAAATAAAAATATTTTCTTTCTTTTCTTTTTATCTAACTAAACAGAAAACACAAGACTACCTATCTCCGTGCTAAATATAAATTATCCACCTGCCAATCTAGCCGTGTAGTTAGTTGGTTTTCCCCTAGGCAGCTAGAGAATATTTTGATAAAGCAATCTTTAAGGGGTCAGTTATTACCTAAGTTAATATAAATATGATTTGTGCGTGTATAATAACTAAATATTACACTCCTAAATCATTTTAACGAAATAGGCTAAAATTAACGACTATCTTTAACTATAGTACTTAAAATATATATTCTAAATTAGATCTAGATAATAATTTAGTTATATTATTGTGTGTAGTATTGTAAAAAGGAAAGGAAAACATTAAACTAGTCGGTTGCTTAACGTCCTGCGCATTCATGTTGGATTGTCGGCCAATCGAAGATATACTTCGCATAACTCCTGTCCTGCCGAGCGAAATGGCGTAAGTCTGTTTAGTTCATTTTTGTAGACTGGGCGAGTTAGAAGAAATAAATATGTCCTTCCTTTACTTACACCTACTCTTATATTCAGAATTTTAGCTCCACTACGATGTAAGCTTAGCAACTTTATAACAATTAAATTTGTTTTTAGCTCTGAAAAGGAATCATCAAGAAATTAACATTAAGGATATCTTTGAAAATGAGTAAAGTTTGAGATTTGCATGAATATGGTTAATTGCTTGTTGTAGAGTATTTTTATACAATTATTATTGTTAAATTTTTTGGCTTGTTTTTTTTTTGTAATATTCGCAATACCTTCAAGCTATAAGTTTAGATATTCTTATTAAACCGAAAATTCATCAAAATGGTAAGCGACGGAACACAAATTATACACCCAGGTTTAAAAATAACCACTAAATCTGATCAAAATCAATAATTCTGGCAATATATAAATGGTGTAGAATATAGAACATCACGTGGACCAAAGTAACAAAATTTTAGTTGTTAAAATAATGTGCTCGAATTCTAATAGGAATATCCTTAATCGTAATATACATAATTAATTGAAATCAGTTCATAAATTTTGCATTAAATTGATATTAAGGTGAAAAGACACACATAAATTATCAAATAATCGCTAAAGAATACAAATAAAAAAAAAACTGAGGCCCATAAAAATTGCCATTAAATTAAACAATATCGGTTGAATTTGTTACCGAGCTAAAAGGTATTGTGTAAATCTAAATTTTAGTTTCTTTGTGGGTCCCACTTAATCTTAAAGTATTTATTTTATAATCCATTGATTTTTTGCTATCGGGCAAAACGAGATCTCCGGAAAAGACATAATATTTGTTGTGTATTATTCATGGAATCGCCTAAAAATCCTTCTTCTTAACATAATATGGATAGCTGTTTCGTATAATCAGCCTATAATGTTCGCACTATTGGGACACAGGCCTCCTCTCGGTGAGAAGGAGTGGGCCATAAACTACCACGCTGGCCCAGTGCGGGTTGGTAGATGTCACATGTCTAAAAATTTTTGCTTCTAGGACATGCCGGTTTCCTCGCGATGTTTTTCTATACCGTTTTGAGAGCAATAGTGATGAAATAATTTACGCAAAGTAAAGGACCTGTCTGGGTTCAAACCTACATTTTTATTAATTCGTATATCCGTTACCAATGGGCCACTACTCTCCTATAGCTGTTTATTTATGTTTAAATAGGTATTTATAAGTTCTGTTTTTATTGAAAGGTACTTTCTTTTTCCCTCACACCATGTTAATCCCATTTACATAACACCTTTATATTATTTTATACATTTATCATAATGCTTGAAATAAACATAACAATTATAGGCAATAATTGAAAATACGTTGCAACGTGTGAAATAGACATGCGGTGTCCATTATGCTTATGTTTAAAATAAAGAAACTTCAACATAAAGCTACACCTGTTGGTAACGTTCCATTCTGCAATACTTAGGGAGCATTAAGACCGTCTCACACGGTATTTATTTTGCGTGGTAGGCGTTGATACAATATATTTTTGATTAAAAATGTTTCCTCGTTTGATACAATGATAATTTATTTTCATCTTAAAAGTAAAAATGGATGTTGTTTTTCATATTAATTGTTACTATAAAATTGTAGGTAATATTGGTAAGCGGTTGAATGCTGTAATTACAGAAACAATTAAAAAAACATAATGGCTCGCGTGGATCCAAGTCCCGGACATACGAAGGGGTACAGCTCTATTTTTTATTATTTAAAACTATACACACAAGTAAAAACTGTGAAGAAACGAACGGAATGCCATCGATAAAGTGTGATGCGCAGACAAAAATATTACCATACAAATACTGGCTAAAAGATTACAAGATAATAAATTGACAACCACGCAACCCATGGTCTTAATTTGGTATCTATCACATGCGAAATGACAGTCCTTTTTTTATTGATAATAATTAAATAGCTTACAATATTCTTACAACATTGAATTCCAGCAAGCCAGGTAGCTTAGCTACCCAGCAAAGGAATAAGTATTGTGTGTGCGGGGTTTTATTTCCAAGATAACAAAAGTATGTGAATCAATACAGGTTGCAAGACACCTACGAGAAACGCTACGAGGTAATGAAACTTAGATCTCGTTGTTGACTCCCCCGGCCGTATTAAATGTTAATTAAAAATTTATATTCTCATTATTACTTAGGCCTGATTTTTCAATCGACAGATAAATTAAATTCGTGGAATAAAATTGACGTCTGACAGTTTTTGTATGGAAAGAACTGTCAAAAATTCAAAAATATTCCTCGGATAAAATTATCAGATGGTTGAGAAATCAGCCCTTAGTAATTTTTCTTATTTAAAGAAATTGATTGGGAGTTTTTTTTTTTTTGTATGTCAGTTTCGTGAGATTTATAAGAAGGTTAAAATGTTAAAACATTTTATTGGTGTACGTGTACAGTCTATTTTGTTAATTTATTTTTTAAAGGTAGCAGTTATCTGATGACTAAAAGATAAAGTTTCCTAATACCAATCTAGCTAGAAAGGTGCTAAAACAATCCCGGTTTCATATCAATCGGTTCTCACGTTTTTCCATGAACAAAAAAATATTAAATCATAAATATTTCAAACACTGATAAGAAATAAAACTATAAAATCGTTTACGTACATTTAGAAACAAAATAAATGACCCAATAAAAAATAACATCGAAAACTTTTCATCGATAATCGAACTCGTTACTCGAACAAATCATTCGATTTGCATTATTTACAGAAAGTAATAACGTTATCAATATTTACTGCTTATGGTTTATGTATGGAACGGATAAATGTTCTTGTTGTATATTAAATAGAGTAAAAAAAAATGTCATGTAAGCCGTAGCTTGTTGGTAGCCACTTTAGCTGCGCATGCGACGACGGACGGCTTAATCAACGTTCTTAGGAAAGACTTCAACGAGATGCAGATTCTGTATTCGAATTTCTTTTGTAAGAAAAGGTTTTTATTTTTGAGTAACAAGTTGTAAAAAGGTAGTTTAATTGGAATTATAAACTAAACTTACAACAAAAAAGTGCTTGGCTTTTTGCTATTTTTTTTTAATATTATTATTAAAAGATGTTCGTTTTTTTTATAAAATTAATAATGTAATAAGCAGGTATCTTTTATTACCCAGTGTCATTCGTAGGAAGTTATTTACATTAAACGTAAAATCCGATGACTGCTCAAGAGAACGGAAAACCTATTACATTGTTTTAGTTTTGATAATCAATGCAATAATAATATCAATACCGCTGTAAAACATTCAGTTATTTTCTCAGAAACATTAATATACAGCATGTTTTCGAGTCATAAATCAAAATGTAACAAATTCTTGTTTAGTTTTTATTAATTGCATTGAATTGAAATAGATTCCATCGTTTCTTATGCAAATAACATTAATTGAGTACATAGCCGCTGTCGAGTTATTCAAAATTGGTATTTTATTTTTAAAAGTTATTTGTTACGTGAACTGCAACTTACATTTTTGTGCAAATTTTTTTCACGGTATCTCTTTTGCATTTGTTAACCAGATGATATGGACTATGAGGAGACAGGTCTATAAATTTCTACGTTATGCGCTGTCAATTCATCTTAATACAGTAGTTTGAATTTGAATAGCAACTGCAACAACTGTTGACTAGCAACTGTTATAATTTTCGAAAAAAGCTTAGAACCGTCCTGTTCTAAACTTTTTTCTCTAATATATTTATAATATGTCTGTGATGTACTTAAATTTTATATTTCATTTGAATAAAGGATAATTTAAAAATAAAGCAGGTATTTAATCTACAAGTCAAAAAATGCATTAAAATATTTAAAAGCCTCTTTCTTCAAGATTGATCACAAAAACTGAAATACTACTTGCCCAAATGACACAAATTCAATCAAAAATCACTCTCTCCAACAACAAAAACCTATGTCAGAATTATTATCCGCGCTACTTGACGTTAGCTTTCATCTGACACCTTTGTATCGGTTGCCATGGTTACCAAACAGTCTCGGTCCAGTGCCAACCAACAGGTTGTAACAAAAGAACACTTTATATCTATTTGTTTGCGCATGTGTGAAGGAAAAGTGATACTTGTTCCTAGTTGATTATTGATGTAGTGAGAACGTTGAATTTCACATGTCTTCGTTTTGCGAGAAAGCGAGAAATTAACTAAAATTCTTTAAGCAACTCACTAATAGCGTTAAACCAAGTCATCTGTAAATCTCTTCTGTCATTAATGTATTTCGGATTCAAATTCAAAAATATTTTATGTCACATGGGCACTTAAAAAACGTGAGAAGCAAGGTGCACGGTTCCAATTTGCCGTCTCCTATGGAGAAGAGCCGGCAAGAAACTTCACAGTTACTCTTTTAATGTTGTGATTATGAGGTTAGAGGTACATAACTTAACTATAAAAGTCTCACGTTATATCCAATGTAACCAATGCGGCGGCTCTTGAGAACTCTCTATTAGCTTACTGACATTTACGGAGACGATACTTAATGAAGACGAAGCTACTGAAAAAGTAATTAAGGAAGAATCACTACGTTTTTTTGCAATTTTCAGATCAGTGTCTGAATGTTTGTTGATCAACAACATCATACAACCTGGCACTGAGCTGAAAATTCCAAAGAAAGTAAGAAAATTGGAATTCCGCGGGCTAACCTGGTGCTTATTTATTTAATTATATGCTTATTTATTAAGTCTAGAGGCGACATGACGGTGACGACGTGTAGCAGTCCTTAAGTAGTCTTAACTTAACAATTCATTAAATTTTTAGCACTTATCATTAACTAGCCACGCCCTGCTGTTTCGCCCACATAAGTTTCGCTCCCGTGGGAATATGAAGATACAAAGTATCCTATGTGTTAAACCTGGTTATAAACTATTTGTGTGCCAAATTTCATCCAAATCCGTACAGCAGTTTTTGCGTGAAAGTGTAACAAACATCCATCCATCCATCAATCCATCCATACAAACTTTCACGTTTATAATATTAGTAGGATAGTAGTATTCTCTTGTTGTTTAACAGATCAACGACTTCCAAGTATCAAGTATTCACACGTTCACAAAGACACAACAATTACAATTTACAAGCTGCACTAAAATATTCCGAATTTTTTGATGCCCAATGAGCTTCTGATTTTTTCTTTAATTTTTTATTTTGTATACTTCAAAGTCAGTAACTTCTTGAATATTTGGGTATTACCGGCAATACAACGTATGATAGAAATCCCCTCGATTCAAAATGGCTTTGACCACAGAATCGATTAGATTAAATTAAGAAGAAGCGTAAAATCATAATTTATTTGTCTTTATCTAGTGTTAAAAGTATTTATAATGAGTTTAAATTGAGCAGTGGCAATGGCGGAAAACATAATTGAGGATATTTAACTTTTGCCGGCAAGATCTCGTTATTTTTCTTAAACTAGAAGATGCATAAGTATTAGTATTGTATCATTTAGCTAATATAAATCCGATATCACCAACCTGTCTTGAGCAAGCGTTGTGATTAATGCTCTGTCTTCTTAGAATGAGAAGGGCTTTACCCTGTAGTGGGATTATAATAATAATAATAATTTTTCTTTATTCAAGCTACAAAGACTCACTTGTTAGTAAAACTTACAACTATGTTATAATACTGGTTGGTATTATTATCATATCATTTACTAATCATTCAGACCAGTGGTGGCCCAGTGGTAACAGCCGCGACTTACGAGTTGTATAGGTTCGAACCCAGATAGGCGCTTTACTTTGTGTAAATTATTTCATCACCACTGCTCTCAAAACGGTAAAGGAAAACATCGCGAGGAAACCGGCATGTCCTAGAACCAAAAATTCGAAGACATGTGACATATTTACCAACCCGCACTGGGCCCGTGTGGTGAATTATGGCCTACTCCCTCTCATGGAGAGGAGGCCTGTGTCCCAGCAGTGGGAACATTATAGGCTTATGCTTACTAATTATTCTAACTTGTCTCTTTAGAAGTAGAGTATTATTCCTGGGACAAAAAGAATAATAATGAATTATTGACCCTCAAGAAAACAGAAGGCTAATTCTCGTAATTTAAAACGTTCAAAATCTAGTCGCAGTCTCATCTCGGTGACAAACAAATGTCAAATACATGCCAAAATGTAGGGAAATTAGAGGTATTTTTGACAGATTGAGACTGACTGTGAACGTTCTTAAAATTACGGGAATTGCCCCTCTGATCTTTAACAGACGTCAAGTTCGATGTAAATTTGACGTTTAGTCATCATTTCGCGCAACATGTCTTTTTCTTCCATATAATTTTCTATTAGTCCCCTTTTCTTGCCATATCATCTTTCACATAGTCCAAGCTTGGCAAGTAGTAGTGATAAACAAAAATAGCTTCTCCATTTAATTTGGCAACTATAGGTATTCGCAACCTGTCAAAATTGACATTCCATTCATGCAAAAGATTGTGGGTAGTTTCGATATACCTGTCGGGGCCGTAAAGGGTCATATTTTTTCTTGTTATTATCTTATAACCGATGTTATGCTTATAATGTGTTCTTTTTATTATATATTAACGTTTATGAGATCATAAAGTTTAGCATCATTTAACTTTTAATAGAAGTTGTAACCTGTATCATGTAGGTAAATTTTAATGAGTGGCGCTTTTATTTTAAAAAAACCCAATAAAATATACTGAAACCGTAAATAAGTATAGGTATAGAATACGTAAGTACCTACCGGTTAATTAGTTTAATTAATTAGAGTTCCGCAATCAAATGAAAATACCGGATTTCATTGCTGAAAGTAACTAAAAAGTTTTATTGGTTATAGTTTTCCTAATCTTACGGTAAAAAAGTTCTTATTGGACTTGCAATTACACCTAGTGCTGTATAAAGAAGCATTGTAGATGTTTACACAAATATTTTAGTATTTCAAATCTTTCAATAAATAAAGGCTCGTAACAGTTACAAATGCAACATAAACTCGTGTTTATGATACCGGCAAAAGGTGCACATACCTTATAGTCCTCAGTTATTAAAAGGCTAATTACACTTCACTAGAAGTTATTTCACAAGTCACATCAGGTTACATACACTCGGACACTCTCACAGATCTAGGTATTACAATATGTCAACATGGTCCACTTTACCTAAACAATACAAAACAAAGTTTAATTATGTTTATAATCAAAAATTATCACACCAAGTCTCTATGCAAGTTACAGGTGTAACGTAAACGCACGAGTTACAGCCATACATTACCTAAACATCCGAAAAAAATGTTTTTCGAAACGTAACATTCCGCGTTTCATTTTCCGATCGCGTCGCCGTATAAGGGCGCGTCAAAAACGCGGCTGTGTGCGTAACAACCTGACCATAGGCTTGCGTAGTCGCAACTGAAATCACCTTGCAAGGCCCACTATACCTCTCTCGCTCTAAACATGTTTCTGTTTCTTTCTAGCGGGCATTGTGCTCGGTCCAGCGAGTGGTACGCAACTTGACAATAAATTACGTATAGGAATCTAATCAGTTTAATAGATGTGTGATTTTTTTTTATAAGTTCTGACGGTTTCTAATGATAGGACGATGGTCGTTGAAGAACCAGGATTACGGTGAAAACGTAGTGTTTGCTTAGATAGTGAGGTTAGGAAACCAGGATTCTTAAAAACTGCGGTGACTGACAGACTGAGGTCGGTTCGCGCGTATTTTTTACTAGTTCATCTTTTTACAATGTATGTAAAGATTGACTTTATCTTGTTGACCAGTCATTAGGTCTGGATTTTATCTTCATTCAAGATGCTAATACAGTTATTAATTTTACTTAACTATGAACGATGTCTCTTCCCAATCATCATCATCATCATAATCACCCTATAATGTTCCCACTGCTGGGACACAGGCCTCCTCTCTGTGAGAGGGAGTGGGCCGTAATCCACCACGGGCCCTGTGCGGGTTGGTAGATGTCACATGTCAATTTTCCCAATCAATACCACTTAATTAGACAAAGGTAATAATATCAAAAATCCTCGTTAATTCAAAGATGTTGTTTCTCAGTACAGAGTCCAATCCAAGTTGATTCCGTTTCCCACAATGCAAACGCATAAGATCGAACATTAAGTTGCAAAATAGAAAGGATTACGACTCCGCATTCTTATATTACATTTAGTTCTAATGGAAGGAATCCTGGCTAGGAGATAATCATCTGTTGTTTGAACAGATCAGTTTACATTCAACTAACAGGATTACTTTTATTTTCTTACTAGCAGTTGCCCGTGGTTTGACTCACATGCTCGAGAACATTTTTTATTTATTGGTATAAAAAGTGGGAACCAATCCTATCTGTTAATCCAGGACTTAGTAAGCCTATATGAGTGACATATCCTAATAAAAAGTCTTTGTAAATCATCATAAATAGAAAGATGGCATACTCTTTACTATGTACAGACGCCAGCAGGTCAACCTACCCGAAACTGTCAAACTTTCCCAATCAACCTTGAGCCTTAATGCTTTAGCGATAAAGTTGAAAATCTATTAAAGAAATTTGACAGATTGTAGTAGCTTGATGTGCTGGCGTCTGTACAGTCACGAGCAAAAGTATGTATACACTCGGCTTTATTAAAAAACGATTTACTCCTTTGTTTTTGAATGAAATATTATGCTGTTACGAACATAGCATTTTCGAATCCATAGGTTTATGTAAAGTGTCGTATTTCAACGTTGCATTCGTTATTTCACGAAAAAATCGCATTTGAAAGTTGCCAAGTGTTGACATATTGGTGCTCGTGACTGTACAGCATAAAAACTACAGATATAAATGTTGAAATTTTACATAGCGTGACACAATGGGCGGTCTTATCGCTAAAAGCGATCTTTTACAGAAAGCCTTTGAATGGATTAAAAGGACAAGGAGAGAAAATACTACAGGTAGTCAGTGGTGATCTTCATCATCAGCCAACAGCAGTTCACTGTTGGACGTAGGCCTCTCCAATTGCACGCCATTCAGCTTGACTCTCGGCAACTTTCATTCAGCTGCTGCCAGTCACCCTGCGAAGATCGTCGCTCCACCTAGACTGAGGGCGTCCTAACTTACGTTTGCCGATTCGCGGTCTCCACTCAGGAACACGTCTACCACAACGGTCATTGATTCTACGGCTAATATAGCCTATTGCCGCTTCAGCTTGCTTATTCTGTGAGCTATGTCGACAATTAATAATAATAATAAATTATTTATTTCTTACCACAAATTACAGAGATATTAATTAATAGTCTACAGACACAATTTCATAATTAGTTTGTAGAAGACTAGTGCCTAAACTAAGCTTTTTACAAAAACTGTATGTCAGGTCACCAGGCCCCCTCAAAATCAAAGTTTTACATTTTTTTGTTGCACTGGAGACGATCTGGTTCGTATGTCATATTTAAATATAAATCTCACTCATTATATCATTGCAATACTGCTCATTAAACTTGATTTATAAAAATCGTGAAAATAAAGTAATTTATTAAGAATACATGCAAGGGAGGATGTATGGACGGCGCGTATGTGTTCCACGTGCGCCTCAAAGAGATGTCAGCAAGATTGACGGGGCCCGATATGGCCGAAGCCTGCCAGGGTAGCGGGATCGTCCGAAAGGGTTACCGCTGCCCTGGAACATAAAGGGCTAAGGAAGGAACACGGGTGGGTTTTAGTCAGTAAGAGTCTGACACTCCCTTCTGCTCCACCCAGAGCGGGTGGAGCAGAAGGGAATGAAATGATCCCTTCATTTGATGATTTCCCATCCTGAAAAAAAAAAAAGGGAGGATGTATGTGAATGTATGTGAATGCATGTGGGATGAGTGTGTGTGATGTGGAGTGAGTGTGTGTGTGGCAATTCGTGATCAATAACATCAACAAGATCAGAACCTTATAGGATTATAAGTTCAAGTTCATAGACTCGGCCTCTATTACATGGGATTTAAGCATAACTGGTAAAATGTTGGTGTACCTACTATTGGTACACTTCTGCCTAACCTTTCGGGGAAACCAGGCGTGATGTTATCCTACTAATATTATAAACGTGAAAGTTTGTATGGATGGATGGATGGAAGTTTGTTACTCTTTCACGCAAAAACTACTGAATGGATTTGGATGAAATTTGGCACACAGATGTACCAAATGTATCTGTGTACCAAATTTCATCCAAATCCAAAAATCAAAAGATCCCGATATTCCCACGGAATCGAAAGTTTTTTCGAACAATGATAAAAAACTATTACATCTAGGTACTAAATAGGTTATATACACATACACACTATTTACTATAGTATATATCCTTTTCACAATGACTATAATGATATTGGATAAGTACTTAAAGTTCTATTATCAACAAATTTAAATACTTATGTAGTAACACTTTAATAGTCACATTAATCGTAAACAATAAACGATTTATCTAATCAAGTAATGCTTACGTTAAGTTACAAAGCTGGTAATTGGCGTTAAGCAACAAATCGCAAAGGTTCACGTTCGATTCCCGGGTCAGACAGCTGGCGATTTTACGATATACCTACTCATTAAGTATTCAAATGCGATTTTCTTGTTAAAATAGAAACTTGGTGTAAGATTAGAAGAATAATTAATGGAAAAGGTAGTCCTTTATGTTGGTACTAGCTGCGCCCCGCGGTTTCACCCACATAAGTTTTGATCCCGTGGCACTATCGGGATAAAAAGTATTCTATATGTTAATTCTGGTTATAAACCATCTGTGTGCCAAATTTCATCCAAATCCGTTCAGTAGTTTTTACGTGAAAGAGTAACAAACATCCATCCATCCATACAAACTTTCACGTTTATAATATTAGTAGGATTAATTATGTAATTTATTTAAATGGTTGTCGTTGTTATGAGCAATTTGGCTTTAGGGATAAAGTTGGAAGCATTGATCAAACTTCAATGATTATAAAATCAAGGTGGCTAGAGAAACCATTAGAAAAAAAAGAAAGAAACGTTGTTTATTCTGCACGAACTAACACACGTTCCAAAAAAAGACATAAAATACACACATATGTACAAAGTGGCCAAAAATCTCGTACTCAACCAATTAAACTTTGTCAATTTTGTCTATTGCTTGATGCCAAGGACCAAACAATATACATTGCGTAAATGTTACGACACTTGCAAATGACAACAATAAAAACCAAAACTAGATGCCACATATATTAATTTAACTTGTTGTAAAATATAAAACTTACGATTTTTTAAATCATTATCAAAGGAAAATTCTAGCAAATGACCCGTACTTTATAATTTTGCAAAAACTGTTTTTATCTTGGACAAATCATCTCCTACTAGTACCTACTTAGCGAGTAACCGTGCTAAGATGTTTTATTACACACGACAAAAACTAAGCCATAGAGCTCTGCTTATACTAAATACTAGCAATCCGCCCCTGCTTCATACGGGTACAATGTTCTAATGTGGCGACATGTCAAAACATCGAGAATTATGTGCTTAACCCAATGAATGTCGTAATTACAGACACAATTAAAAAGCCATTGTGTCTCGCGTGGATCTACGTTCCGACATATGAAAGGTCAATGAAACATTTTTATGAAACAGTTCGTGGCTTATTAATAATAACAGCCGCACGGGATAATCGAACGTTAAGCTACTATTGCCGCAATCGGTTTGTAGATGGGTGATCATTCATTAGGTATCGAGATCCCGCCGTGCCTTGGAAAGCACGTTAAGCCGTTGGTCCCGGCTGTCATTTGTAGATCTTTGACAGTAGTTACGGGTAGTCAGAAGTCCAAAAAGTTTGGTAGCCAGTCTTACCATGGGGAATCGTATTACCCAGTACTAATTGGGTTGTGAAGGTCAGATGGCAGTCGCTCCATTTATAATATACAGCCGGTTATTCAGCTGGTTAGACTGGAAGCCAACCCTAAAATAGTTAGAAAGCGCAGGGCAGATTGATAGACGCATAAGCCTAATAAATGCTCTAAATTATGGTAAAAACCGCATCAAAATCCATTGTGTAGTTTAGAAGAACTAAGCGGATACACAGACAGACATGAAAAGCGACTATTTATAGATTATGCGCGATAAATACGGAAAAACAAAGAAGCGATCATCGCTGTGGTTTGAGGACACCACACTGTGGTCAGCGTTAGGAAAATTACAATAATAAGCGCCACAATGCAATATCTTTGTGGAAGTAGTTGATGCGGTGTCTTGTCACTTGGTTTAACTAGAATATACCTACCTACACGGTGTAAGAAGAACGCTGGTGAGTCTAAAATCATGTACTGTTATATACATCAGTATATGATTTTAGGCTCACCAGCGTACTTCTGACATTTGACATTGGCGCCGATTCCCTTGTTCACAACTAAATGTAAGTTCCGTGCATCTTTTCTTTATATTTCATTAAGAAAAAGACAAAAGATAAATTTTAGTGTAGTCCTGTCAAATTAAGACGCTCCATGGACAGTTTAGACGTGATTAAAAACATGGCTACTAAAAATACATCAATTGACGTCTGTCGCTGACTAATTTGACAGGACTAAACTAATATCTTCTGTCCTTTTCTTAAGGAAATAGAAAGAAAAAGATGCACTGAACTTAAATTTAGTTTAGTTTGTGAACAAGGGAATCGGTGCCATTGACAATACAAACTAATACTAGTTTGTATTGTCAATTTCAAATGTCAATTCATGTGTGTTGTCTTTGGTCCCTGGCCCTGACATCAAGCAATGGACAAAATTGTCAACATTTTATACGCTTGAGTACAAGGCTTTTGAGTACGTTGTTTGTGTATGTGTTTTTTTTTTATTTGTAATGTGCGTTTTATTTGTGCAGAATAAAAAAATCATTCTTTCTTTCTACTGAAATCATGGTAACAGTTAGCGTGTCGATATCCCTTACACTCGTAGTTAAAGTATTAGCTTTAAGGGATGCCTTAAAACAGTCTCTTTGCGGATGGATAAGCCACAGATATTCACAGGCCATTCATTGGGGCAATTTATCAAGAAAGCCTATGTACAGTCACGAGCACCAATATGTCAGAGCAAGTCATGAGCAAGTCCAAATAAACGGTGTGAATTCATTGGGTTTAAAAGTCAAAATGGGTGTGCCGCAGGGCTCAATATTGGGGCCGTTCCTATTTTTAGTATATATAAATGATTTACCTCATTTACTAAAAACCCGACCACAAATGGTGTTATTTGCTGATGACACATCACTGATTTTTAAAGTAAACAGACGTGCACAGCAGCTTGACGACGTAAATAATGCTATGCTTATGGTCCATAATTGGTTTACTGTAAATAATTTAGTATTAAATGAGAAAAAAACTAAATGCATTAGATTCGCTTTACCGAATGTTAGAAGTAGTGAATGTCACGTTATATTGAATAGGGAAATACTTGAATTCGTCGAAAGTACGGTTTTCTTGGGTATCACGCTTGACTCAAAGCTGCAGTGGGGTCCTCACCTAACATCACTTGCAGGGCGGCTAAGTTCAGCCGCTTACGCTGTCTGGAAAATCCGTCAATTAACAGACGTGGAAACCGCAAGACTGGTCTATTTTAGTTACTTCCATAACATCATGTCTTACGGTATTTTGCTGTGGGGACGGGCTGCAGATATTGATTCTATCTTCATTCTGCAAAAGAGGGCTGTCAGAGCCATCTACAATCTCAGCAGAAGCGAATCTCTAAGGCAACTGTTTAAAAAAATTAACATCGTGACGGTTCCTTGTCAATATATATACGAAAACATTATGTACGTTCGAAAACATCTAAATCTTTTTAGTAAGATAAGTGACAGGCATAACTTTAACACTAGGAATAGGAACAAACTAGATCAACCACGCTTCAGATTGTCTAAAGTAAAAACTTCTTTTATGGGGTACTGTGTAAAATGTTATAATAAAATACCACTCGATATTCTTCAACTAAATGAGAAGAAATTTAAAACATGCATTAAACGCACACTATGTAGACAAGCATATTATAAGTTGGACGAGTATATAGTAGATAAAAATGCTTGGCTTAATGCTGGTCCTGCTCTACAGGCAGTTGGGCTTACAAATTGATCACAATTTCAATATTTGGAAGAGATGCTTCCCCTTTTTAGGGTTCCGTAGCCAAATGGCAACGGAACCCTTATGGATTCGTCATGTCTGTCTGTCTGTCTGTCTGTCTGTCTGTCTGTCTGTCTGTCTGTCCGTCCGTATGTCACAGCCGCTTTTTTCCGAAACTATAAGAGCTATACTGTTGAAACTTGGTAAGTAGATGTATTCTGTGAACCGCATTAAGATTTTCATACAAAAATAGAAAAAAAACAATAAATTTTGGGGGTCCCCATACTTAGAACTGAAACTCAAATTTTTTTTTTCTTCAAACCCTTACGTGTGGGGTATCTATGGATAGGTCTTTAAAAATTATATTGAGGTTTCTAATATCATTTTTTTCTAAACTGAATAGTTTGCGCGAGAGACACTTCCAAAGTGGTAAAATGTGTGTGTGTCCCCCCCCCCCCCTGTAACTTCTAAAATAAGAGAATGATAAAACTAAAAAAAATATATGATGTACATTACCATATAAACTTCCACCGAAAATTGGTTTGAACGAGATCTAGTGAGTAGTTTTTCGGAACCCTTCATGGGCGAGTCCGACTCGCACTTGGCCGGTTTTTTTGTTTTTTTTTTTAGTGTTTATTTTATTTAATCAGGATTAACTTTTAATACTTCAGTATTAAATACCTCTTCATGATTGGTAGTTATTTTTTTTTTCTCTCATCTTAATTATATTGCAAACTATAGTTTTGTATAATTTAGAAGCATTTTTGAAAATTTTGTAAATGTAAGAACCATGGATCCGTTTTTTATGATATTTGGATGTTGACTTGAAAGAGCATGGCAGTTGAGAATATGTCATGCTCACTTAAATGTCTCACTGGTGGTGGCGCGTGTGTTGGATCATTCGGTTCCCTACGAAATGGTTGAGCTGGGTGGTGCTGATCCACGCGTCATGTTCGTGAACGGGCGCCATCAGTTGAGACTGGTCATCTCTTAACTGCCAAGGCTTATTTTTAATTTTATATTTTAATTTGTTTTTTTTTAAATTGTTCTCACATATAGAAGCAATAAGAATAATGTAACCAGGATTTTGTAAAAATGTCTTGATTTAAAAGAGTGTCCATGAAGTTTCTTGCCCGTTCTTCTCCATAGAGATCTACGCTTTGGAATGGGCAGCTAGCTTCAACTTTCTGACTAACTGACCGACTATTTAATTTTGATAATTCAAAAGTGCCTGTAAATGGTTTAATTGAAATAAATGATTTGAGTTTGAGTTTGAGTTTGAGTCAACACTGGGCAACTTTCAATTGCGATTTTTTCGTGAAATAACGTAAGCAACGTTGAAATACGACACATTACATAAACCTATGGGTTCGAAAATGCTATGTTCGTAACAACATAAAATTTCATTAAAAAATAAAGGAGTAAATCGCTTTGAATAAAGCCGTGTGTATCCATACTTTTGCTCGTGACTGTACAGTGGCGACAGGCAACGAAAAAACTTTTCGTTTCTTCCAGATTCCAAAATAAAAGTATTCCAGGTTCCAAAAGGAAGGTATATTTTTTTTGAAACGAAAAAAATTGTAATTTTGTCGGATTATCAAGTATGTAGTAAGCATTTTCAAAACGGTACCGTTAATACTATATGTATTGTAAATTTAGCCCATTTCCATACATGCCATGACATCAATTCCAGAATTATAAAAGGTTTTTCCAACAACGCATACATTACACAAATTACATATAATATCATTAGTGACAGTAAATACCTAATTACCTCACCTTTAAACAAACAAGCTCCATACAGGGGGAATATTACAATTTGTAATACAATGCGCCCGCGCACCGTCGTGGGACAAAAAGTGGACGCTGCCCAAACAGACGGTAGTCAGTCGAGTGCTCGCCTTACACGTCGCCGATGTCGTTACTAGTGTTTTGTTGCAAAGAACAAGGAGGTAAGAAGGTCGTAACGTTTGTCTGACTGTAACGTTCTCTGCAGAAAATGCTTAGGGAGTTAAAATATTACAATGAAAAAAGGATTAGCACCTCCAATGCCTGTTTATGTAATCCAATATCGCGACAAATTCGCCAAAAATATAAACAAATATGAGTTTATGGAAAAATAACTTTAATTCCTACACAATAAAGTTCAGTTTCCGCTACAACTTCAACAATTTTTATAACTTTTTCAATAATGGTAGTCACTGAAATTACTTATTAATAACCATTAAAATAAAGTTGATATTTGTTTAACTTGAAATAACGTCATTTTGAAACATAAATAAACTTTGAATATAGATCAACTGGCCCGTTTGTCTCGTGGTCGCAAGCGCGACTGCTGAGCGTGGGGTTCTAGGTTCAATTCCCGGGTCGAGCAAAGTGTTATTGTGTTTTTTTTTTCCATTGGGAATTTACGAGCATGTTGAATTTTTATATTATTTGTCAATTTGTTTTACTATGAAAAGTTTATTTCAAATGAATATAGTATTTATTGAGAGGTTAATTTGTGGGTTAACTTCATTTTAGGTTTTTGAACAGAAAAAGAGATTTCCTATGGCACAGATCTCTTTTTTTTTGCACAGGGTATAAAATACCCTGTTTTTGTCCAGGCGGCGTAGTATACTGAAAATAAGATTTGACGTTCCATCGCGTTATTTAGCAAGTGCGTCAGCTTCATCCTACCGCAAGGAGTGACACTTCTGCAACTCTTTATTCCATCTTTGAAGACTTAGTATAACAGGAGATTTTTTGTTTAACACTTATGGCAAATACGGAACATTTGCAGGGGAGGTGCGGCAGTATTCTACATGAGTACAGTGCTAAATGGTAATGGTTGTCATTTGTGCCCATGCTGATTTTAGAGTTGAATAAAAAAAGTAGGGTGTCGGGATCAGTACGTAAGATGTAAGAAAGAAGTAGACTCTTTTGTAATGCGGTAAATGATAATGATAAAAGATTTTATTTTGTATGTAGGTTTGTACAAACACTTTTACACGTCAATCATATTTTAAAACTAGATGAGGTCGCCGTTTTCTATCTGACTAGCCTGAGAAGAAAGGCCGAAACAAACTCAGACGTCACAGTCTCTTTTAAAGTCCAAACATAATCTTGGTCAGATCATATGAAGACCATGTAGGTCGATGTCTGAGATGGTCTTTTGAGGAAAGAACCACACAGATTGAGAGGACCTGTCCAGTCAGTGCACGCATATGTCAGAAATCGTGCAGCTCAACTCAAAACTTAAGGAGCTCAACGATTCGACGAACAATACCAAAGAAAGGACATTCGGGTAGGCCACATTAATTACTCAAACTGCCAGGTGTTGTTTTATTTATCATGTATCGTTTATAACATTCTACGTTCTACCCGCAACTGCTTTCGCGTGTAAATCGTAAGATACTCAATATACTAAAATAACAATTACATTTGTATAACTCCCTCGGGTTTCCTACCCATCACATCGCATCGTATCGTCGACTCGTGCTATTAAGTCGTTTTCACTTAGTGTTTTTTTTTCTTTTTGCTCGACTCCTAAGGGTCGTAGCGTGATATTACGAGAATATAACCTTCCTCAAAAATTTGGCTATCAAATGCAAAAAGAACTTTTCAAATTTTCTTTCCTTTTTTTTCTAGAGATTAGCGCGTTCAGACAAACATACAAACTCTTCAGCTTTATGAAATCCTACTAATATTATAAATGCGAAAGTTTGTAAGGATGGATGGATGGATGTTTGTTACTCTTTCACGCAAAAAGTAATGAACGGGTTTGGATGAAATTTGGCACACAGATAGTTTATAAACAGGATACTTTTTATCCCGATATTCCCACGGGATCGAAACTTATGAGGGTGAAACCGCAGGGCACAGCTAGTGGGTATTATATGTGTAGGTATCGCTTGCTTTCTATGTTGATCTAAAGGATTATTGACTAACGGTGATATTCTTACACGGAACCAGTCTAGTGCAGAGCAAGTGTAGGCATCGATATTTTTCTTCTTTGTTTGAGAAGATAACTTTGTCCCGAAGGTCAATTCCCGTAGTTAAAAACGTTCAAAATCTAGTCACAAACTCATTTCAGCGACAATCAGTGTCATAAACTTGTCAAAAATGTAGGGAAATTAGAGTTATTTTTGACAGATTGAGACTGACGTCAGACTGTGAATGTTCTTAAAAGTAGGTACGAGAATTGTTCGGATCAGGTGCGATGCAGAGAAAGATTATTTAAGTATGCATACACACGTCACGTTGCAGTTTAAAACTGATTTACATCCGCCACCTCACACATCAGGTTCAGTTGAAAACCAGCGTCAGGCACTATCGTCTGGCATTTTTGCTGAACTGGGCCTTTTTGGTGCAGCCGTGAGGCACACTTACCTGCTAATTTCTTGCATCGGTCTTTACACTTTCTATTTGTTTTTTTATTAGTTGTTATCTGATGTATTGTGTGTCTTTTGGTCTGTGCTAAATAAATGTTTTTTCTTTCTTTCTTTCAAAGCGTGGTCTTTAGAATTTTTCATCTTTGTTTGTGAAAAAAACTACGTCCTGGAGTGGGTCATATAAGAGCATATTAAAAAACAGTCGGATTTTTTTTAAATAATCCTGTACCTCATGACACTTTAAAAAATCTCAAAGCTTATCTATAATACCTTAAAATGAAGTTGACATAATCAGAGAACCAGTCGAAGTGGCAGTACTAGGGGGAAGCCTTCGACCAGCCGTGGATGTCTTTTGACTGAAATGATGATAATCATCTGCCTAGCCTTTTCCCAACTATGTTGGGGTCGGCTTCCAGTCTAACCGGATGCAGCTGAATACCAGTATTTTACATGGAGCGACTGCCTATCTGACCTCCACAACCCAGTTACTGGGTAATACGATACCAATTGGTTAAGACTGGTTGTCAGACTTTCGGGCTTCTGACTACCCGTAACGACTGTCAAAGATCCACGAATGACAGCCGGGACCAACGGCTTAACGTGCTTTCCGAGGCACGGAGGGGCCTCGGTATGTAAAGATGGTCACCCATCCACAGACCAACCGCGGCAAGCGTAGCTTAACCTGACCGATCGACCTGTGCGGCTGTTATTATTTAGCCACGGGCCCCTCTGATATGATAATGTCGATAGAAAAATAGAAATGGAAAAATATTTACTGTGCAGGTAATACAGTAAGCAGTTGCAGGTGGTTAACAGTACATTAAGACGTCATGAGTAGCTTAAAATATTACCTACAGCTAGGATACAATATAGTATTTGCTAGCGAGCCCCAAACTAGACAGTTAGTCTGTATCTTGGGGCTCGGAGTACGAATTCCAGAGTGGAGACTAGAACCTCTCTAGTCTGCACTCTGAAATTCGTACTCCGAGCCATTACAGTTCGTACATTTCAGGTATGTTAAGTGTGTATGTGATTAATCATAGCAACATTTTTCCAACTTAATTATGGTAGGTACAATAAAATCGCTAACTTAGTATTATAGTAAGTTATAACTAACGTTTAATGGTCTAATATTTCGTGATTACTAACTAAATTATTCGCTTATTAACTTCAATTAAGTTTTATTTCTTGATTAACGACTCGGCCGGATTTGTCACACACACTTTTAAATATATTAAGAGAAAATGATGTCATGGGTATAAAATATATGTGATAGGTTTGAATTATGGGACCTTTTTATATATACATATTGTGTGCGAAAGAATTGCGCATTAAAAAAAACGTATCTTTCTTAGAACTTATTTCTAAAACGATATTTTCTCAACTTTATCCATCATCATCATCAGCTGCCTAGCCTTTTCCCAACTGTGTTGGGGTCGGCTTCCAGTCTAACTGGATACAACTGAATACCGTATTTTACATGGAGCGACTGCCTATCTGACCTCCAAAACCCAGTTATTGTCTACTGATCGACATGTGCGGCTGTTATTATTTATCCACGGGCCCCACGACTTTCTTAACTTTATCCCCTGGTTAAAAAAGAAGCTGTTTATTTTTCAGGAAAAAACCTCCTATTCCAAAGGATTATGGTTATTATTGTAGTCAAACTTTTGGAGATGACTGATAGGGTTACTCTTAATCACTAGTTCGGTTATCCAAGAAAGCTTCAAGGAGAAGAAGTTGAGAGAGGCACATACTTAGTTGCTATTAAAAAGTGCTAATTTTGGCAGAATTTGCTAAAAAAAATCTCACAGAAAAACTCGGAACTGAAAATGGTATCAAAATTCACGCTGGCGTTGGCAATCACTAAGCCGAGGAGGCGGTCCAACCCATTTATCTTGTCTTAATAATTGTGCAATCCATTTTTAATATGACAGCCAATATTTTCCCGATAAAAATAATTACAAAAAGTCACCCACGATGACCAAAGTTAACAGCACCAGGATACCGTTAACTGTTACCGAAACAATAAAATTGCCACGCCCCACCCAACGGCGCGTACGCATAAATCAATACAAAACACAATTATAAGAAATTACACCAGCTGTTATAATTAAAAAATGGTTGTATTTCATTAATATGTCATTTATTAACAAATATAGGGGACCACCAGGTTGGTATGTGGGCTTAAAAAATATAGGTGACTGGTGAACTTTTCTCGTTTTTCAGAAGCTTAAAATAATTCTGATTTTCCTAGACAATTTTCCAAAAATGTATGGCATAGTCATATTGTAGCTAAAATAACGTTTCTTCCCAGATCTAATACCTACAGCTCATAGCCACAATTATTTTTGCTACGATTTTCTTCGCATTTTCCGGAGTTACAATACTTTTACCGTCTTATTACAAAACGAAATTTAACTTTAGTTCTAGCCTAAACCTCTGAGCCGGTATTTGCATTTCGAACTTTATTTCGATTTAGATAAAAATGACAACATAGCGACGAACTAAGTTGTCATTTTTGTATAAAGACCTGCATTTGTATAACAGTTAGGTTCTTAATCCAATAACTGGCCTCCTCTGTGATAGGGAGTCGTCCGCAATTCACAACACGGGCCCGGTGCGGATTGGTAGATGTCACATATCTTCGAATTTTTGGTTTTGGGGCATGCCGGTTTTCTCACGATGTTTTCCTTCACCGTTTTGAGAGCAGTGGTGATTAAATGATTTGCACAAAGTAAAGCGCTGTCTGAGTTCGAACCTACGACCTACTGATTCCTGGTGATCACTGTATATAATTAACGGACGTCTTCTAGTTGACATGTCGGAGGCATGGTGTCGACTTCTACATTTTTCTTCTTTCAATTGCTGAAGCTGTACTTTACTGAAACAATAAGAGATATTATATTTGAGACTCTTCAGTTAAAGGTAAAAGAAGATAGCTTAACAAGTAATAGAATGTAATTAGGCGCTTATAGTTAACATAAGATAAGTTGGCTTTCTATTACAAAGTAGAAAAGCCATGAATACATGAATATTTAACCATAACTTTTGAATACACGTAAAACACTCACCACCCATCACCTCCACATAATTGATTTCTACATTATTGTATATGCAAATATAAATAATGATATCAAATACAACATGATCAATGATAAAATTATGATGAATTATTAATCACAAATCAGAAGCATTTTTAACTAAAAATAGAATTACTGGCCATCAAAATGAAAAGTTTAAATCGTTAATAATTTCTTTCTCTATGTAAGTAGGTATTATTAAAGGTTTCCGTTATAAAAACTCTTTGGTATTTTGCCGATAATTATTTAGTTTGACCTCTGAATGTATTGACAAGTGATTAAATGTATCTATTTATTTTATTTAACTTGTTTGTATACTGATGAAGAAGTTAGTATAATAACTTGATTATTTTTTCTGGCGGTTTTTTAACGGTTACTTTTAACGGCTACTTCGAACTTAGTTTGGCAAAAAAACCCCTAGGTATAACATTTTAGATGTTGTTATTAATAGGTACAACGATCTACATATTTCTCGTAGTATTAAAAATGTTGTTACTCAGGAACTGGGTTGTGGAGGCCAGATAGGCAGTCTCTCTATAAAAAAATACTGGTATTCACCTGCATCCTTTTGGACTGGTAGCCGACCCCAACATAGTTTCGAAAAGGCTAGGCAGATGATGAATCAGTAAGTGGGTAATTGTTGCCCTGGTAGATTGATTATGAAATTGGTTTGTCCTTACAACAAAGTGTACGTAAACAACACTATACGATGGCAAATGAAACTGACAGCAGTGAATCATATACGGAAAGTCCAGTCTTTCAGGAACAATTTTCAGAACCCTGTTGAGGCTGGCCATGACTCGAGCCACCATCGATGCTGCGCATTTGCGCATTATTATGTAAAACCAGTCTACACGCACCTCCGCAAATATCCCTGACGCACTGCAACGCCACGGCAACCCCATCAGTTTTCTGAATGCGTTATTAAATTGGACACGAAGGGCTACATGCGACGCCCGCGAATTTCTCTCCCATAAGCTACACGTGTAGAAGGTGCAACAGAATGCTCTAAAGAGCGTCACCTTTACGTCTGCAGTACAACGTGAAAACCTGCGGGCAATATTCGAACACACGGAAAGAGCCCTCCGCTTCAACAAACGTTCCATTTAAACAAGGAATATTTTGTGCTTATAAGGAAAAATAAGATCGGTTTTCCCACAACTTCATAAAAAACTGTCAACAAACTCGAAATTCTCATTTTAGATCAGCTGTTTATTATTAAAACGTAAATAAAGTTGTCCCCCAATAACTGGGAGCAATATCAAAGTTATTAAATATTTTTATTGGTAAATTTTACAGTACCTATAAAAGAAATCGGCCGGACGCTTTGACAACAAGTAAAACACTGCTTTTTACTGGCTAACTTACATTTATATCCGTTTACAACTTAAGAAGTCAATACAGGTCCATTTATTAATCTAAATTAGAAGTTTCTAGTCGCTTGCAGCCGATAGATTGTACCAAAGTGGCTTAACAGTAAACATGGAGATTTAAAAAAGCCGCGGCGTCCGAAACTCAATTATCTATACTACCAATTGTCCGAAGCCCGGACCAATAAAATTAATCTGAACACAACCAACGCCATTACATACGGGACCGTATTAATCTCAAAGCGTTGATTAGTAAAACTATAAAAGCGGAAGTATCACAAGAATGCGGTTAATGAGAGACTGAAACCCGATTTTATGGTTGATCGTTAAAATGGCCGACAATTGTCTAATTGTTGCCTACTAAACAACTAACATCGTGGGAAGACGATGCCTCACTGACGGTGAAAGTCAAAACATGACGGTTTTATAGCGTCACCCGAATTCGAAATTCGAATTGTAATCGAAACAACGAATCGCTTTTAGGTTCCTATTTTTTTTTAAATCAATTTATGTTTTATTAAAAAAAAGGTTTTATTAGCTTCTTGGTAGATTAGAAACTTTAATATTTAAAACAGTGGCTTTTAAGTATTAAAGCTGTCGGAGTTCATTCATTATATTTAAGTGATGAGATCACGACCTTGTGTAAATCCGTCATTAGGTCATTGTGATTATAAAAGTAGGCTGTTGCTGTTAATAACTAAAAGGGCAGTTGATCAATCATGGCTGTGATTTATGGAATAATAAATGACTCACACATTATCTTACTGCGGTGAAGGAAAAAACTAGTAGGTAATGCTATTGTTATTTAAAAACCTTCTTAACACTGTTACCTTTAGTCAATTGTAAATCAATTATTTTATTACGTTAATCTTAAATAAAACTTAATTAAATTTATATCACATTTTCAAATTATAAACAAAAACCAAACACAAATAGTCCCCTCGTTAGACTCAACAACTATCAAATCGAACCTATTCAATAACCATTCAATTTCGAAAATCCAATCCCAATCTAACCACACAAATACACAAATTATACTCAGAAGTACACAAAGTACACACAACTATACAAGTTTGCATAAAAACACCAAGTAAAGACAGGCTCTATTCAAACGTGCCGACATTTTTCCGTCGCGTTTTTCCTCGACAAGTCGCAAGCGTAACATTGAATGCGACGCGACAATACGTCGGCGACACGTTGTTGAAAAGTCACGTTGTCGGATGCCACTTTAACGTTAATTGGATGTGTTTCGATCATTGATTTGTTGGTAGTTAGTTGCTACTACTATTTACATAGGTTTTGTTCACGAGAACTTTGTGTTGAAAAAGAAAATGTAGTGAAAATTAATACTTTGGTATTAATTAATTAAGGACGGATACATGTAATGTGTCAACATATTGATAATTATGAAATGACACCAATGTAGTTCTCATATCGTTAATTCAAACTAGTTTTGGAAAACTAGATGGGGGTATTAAATATTTTCAAGTCAAATGACACCAATGTAGTTCTCATATCGTTAATTCAAACTAGTTTTGGAAAACTAGATGGGGGTATTAAATATTTTCAAGTCAATTTACAATAAGTAATATTCCGTCTTTCACATAGAAAGACGGAATTACTATTACTATGTATAATTAATTACTCGTACAATTCTCACAGAGAGGAGGCCTATGTCCCAGCAGTTGAAACATGGTAGGCTGATTATACTTAAGCTTATGTATTATTTTGATAGAAGTGAAAGAAAAGAAGCTCATTTGTTTCAGCACCTTACTTGCGTAATATAGGTACTTTCAATCACAATGCGACAGATTTTGAGGCAAATTCCTAAACAATTGCTTCATATGTTTGAAAAATTCGTCTGCTCAGCAACGTAAATAATGCAATGAATGTTGTTGAACTGTCAAAAATTAAAGGCATTGTATGTGTGTTACGATATAACCCCGCTGGTTGCTCTTAATTTACTATAATTTCACTAAATTTTAACCCATACGCTATTGCAAAAACATTCAATAAAAACGGTACGATAATACAAACCCTACGCTGACACAGATTCAAACAATCATAACCCGTCATCCATCACACATAAGCACAATTTAATGCACATAACTTCAACAAAAGCAACACAATAAATAATCCCAGCTGATTATATTTACACGTCACGCTCACTAACCTTAACACACATAAAAACTTCATACTGTACTAATTGCATAACAAACGTTTACAAGTATCAACAAAACGTGTCGTCGATTAAATGAGCCACTTAGATAAAATCAGTCATATATTAAAAATGTAAAAACCGTTAGAGCGTGACAACACAATGGCTATAATTGTATAAACACGCGAACAAACACACCCAGTTTTTGTTCGACCAATCAACAATAATCATCACGCTATTACATGCACTGTTAACCCTGTAATTGTTGTAATAAAAAATACTTAGCGAGTGCATTACGTGCAATCTCGCACTATAGTCTTGCCAACATAAATATACCACTAGAAAACTGAATCCCACACAAGTTTCCACTTTATTCTTCTCTTCGTAAAGGTGATGTGTGGTTTTGTGAACGGTAAAATGGCATGTGCATCGAAGCGTTAAGGCTCTGATTTTGGTATGGAATGTCTAAGGGCGTCGGACTAAATGAACTGATTTTTGTTTTACACGTAATTTTCTTTTGTTTTATAGGTTTGTCCTGAATGTGTGTTCTTTAGTTTGAGTAGCGATTTTGTTGATGTTGTTATTGCAGCGATGTGCACATAATTAGCCTATAAAGTTCCCACTGCTGGGACACAGGCCTCCTCTCTGTGAGAGAGAGTGGGTCGTAATCCACCACGTGGTCCCAGTACGGGTTGTTAGATGGCACTTGTCTTCGATTTTTCGTTCTAGGACATGCCGGTTTTCTCACGATGTTTTCCTTCACCGTTTTGACAGCAGTGGTGATGAAATAATTTACACAAAGTAAAGCACTTGTCTGGATTCGAACCTACTACTAACAACTCGTAAGTCGCAGCCGTAACCACTGGGCCACCACTGCTCTCTTATATTTTGTTCTCTTATTCGATGTGCACGACTATTTATAACTGTGTCAAGTTTTTTAATTGAAATGGTTTTTATACTTATTTTTAACTAGCTTCTGCCCGCGGCTTCGCCCGCGTGGATGTCGGAAATTATCCCACGGGAACGTGCTAACAGGATAAAATGTACCTATGTGCTTCCCCAGAATGCCATCTATCTCGCGGGCCCTTTGTGGCTAATTACAATAGAAAACCAATTGTGTCTCATTAGTGGTGATTAAGAGGGTACCTATATGATATCTTTACCTAAGTACCTAACTAATTAAAAAAAAAAAACTCAATAACAGAAAATTAAATACCTACCTACCTAAATAAACCTATTTCTGATGATAACTAATCTAAACTCAATAAATAAGCAAAATCCCTAAAAACTAATATCTATACGAATGACTAATCCTACCTAACAGTATTATAAAATAACCTACGGTCACTACGTACACTATCAAATATACTACCTATACTTTAAAATTAAAATCTATACCTACGACTTACATAAAAATAAACCTAAATAACTCTAAAAACTAAAAGGAATAAAAATGAACTCCATTGCGGGTGACTTAACCTACGACAAACTTATTATTTGCGGTTGGTGCAGTAATCGGGTCTAGGGATCCAACCGCAAAATTAAGTTTGTTTTTTATTGTATATACTTTTCCGGGATAAAAAGTACCCAGTGTGGTGCCCAGGATATTAAAGAATAATTATACCAAGTTTCAACGTAATCGAACCGGTAGTTTTTGCGTGATGCCTGAACAAACAGACAGACAGACAGACAAAAATTTTTTTAATCACATTTTTGGGTTCGGTGTCGGTCTAGTAACACCCCCTGCCATTTATTTTTTTGATATTTTCAATGTACAGAATTTTCACTTCTACAGATTTATTATAAGTATAGATTAGGTTTAAAGTAATTAATTTATACTTGTTAGACTTATTAAATGTTAAGAGGTAAGTTTTTACTTACATAAATTTTAGTAAACTATAATAATTAAAAATATTCCCCTGTGCCTTGAAAAGCACGTTAATCCATTGGTCCCGGCTGTCCTTATTGGATCTTTGACAGTCGTTACGGGGTCGTCAGAAGCCCGAAAGTCTGACAACCAGTCTTACCAAGGGGTATCGTATTACCCAGTAACTGTGTTGTGGAGGTCAAATAGGCGCTTCATGTAAAATATTGGCATTCAACTGCATTCGGTGAAACTGGAAGCCGATTCCAACATAGTTGGGAATTGGCTTGGCAGATGATGAAGGATGACAAATGACTATTCGTTGGGGCAATTCATCAGGAAAGCCTAAGTACAGCCGTCTCTTGGCTGAAAAGAATCTCTACGAGTGTCTCATTATACAGGATCTTACAGCACTCTCTTAGCGGTCGGTCGCATTTCACCTAGCGAGACCGACTGCAATCGCTGCGATGGCAGTCGCTTCATGATAAACTATTGGTATTCAGCTGCATCTGAGACTGGAATCCGATCCCAACATATGTAGTTGGGAAAGGGCTAGGCAGATGGTGAAATGTTTGGAGCTTAGTTTTTACTTCCATACATTAAAATAGCCTATAAGTAATTAGGAATATTCATTTTTTGGAACGAAGTTCCTTATTGCGCGTTGCGAAAGGGGGCTGGACGGAAAAAATTAAGACCAAAAGCTGTAACGACACTTTTTGCTATAGTTGTAAGCCGTGCGGCGTGCGCGTGTTTCTCTGTCTATCTATAGAAAGGAACTTCGTTCCATCCGGGTGTCCCTTGACACCTCTCAAGTTTTTTTTTTTTTGCTTAGTCTTTTTCAAATTCTTCACAGTTTTTACTCTTACGAAAAAGAAAACTTGCAGACCACCAAGTAACATCAAAACAAAATTTCGTACAATTCAATAAAATTTCCGAACAGCCAAAACAATATCGTAAAAAATATTGTAAATCTTAATGTTTACCATTAACGTGCGTCTATTGTGCTGAATGTACATTACAATTATAAATAATAGTTAAGTGCCATGTTATTACCAGCTGTAAAAGTAATGGCGGGCACGCGTTTGAGGGTTATACTGTGTAATTACGAATGATACTAGAGTATCATGTATGGCGAAGATAGGTGTTTGATTTCATATTACTTTGGGGCCTCGGGCTTTGGCTAGATATTTTAGGGTTAAGTTGATCTAACGTGGAACTGAGAAGCAGTGTGAAGTTTCA
This sequence comes from Apamea anceps, assembly GCA_951799955.1. NCBI lineage: Eukaryota > Metazoa > Arthropoda > Insecta > Lepidoptera > Noctuidae > Apamea > Apamea anceps. Next base: position 11,105,582 of record OX637509.1, read on the forward strand.
CAGGAACGTGATTATCCTCAGGTTCACGTAAGATGAACAAGACAATTCATTTGCTTTCATTGATCAATAATTTCTGTAGTTCTACACACTGTATTTAATACTGTTTGTAAATTTGTTTTGTCATTAACTTTAATACAGTTGCCTGGAATGTGTGATGCACAAAAAAGAGATACTAGAAGAAAATGAAATTCCCGTACTTACAGGATGGCAGGAACATCTTCGCGGAAACTGTAACCGTGAATTCAGCACGTGATTCTAGACCAATTTTTAGCTAGCGCAATTTTTTGTGTTGGTTTCCAAAAAAATACACCTGTCTCATAGAAAAGTGCAATACCTATACAATCAAAATGTATGGGACAGCTTGTTTTTTTATAACTGACGAAAAATGTCAAAACACGTTTAAAATCATGTACTAAATCCATGGTAACAGGTTGCACGTCTGCCACCATGTATTACCAAAAACCAATGAGAAATGGAAAAAAGCTGTATTGTTTTTTTTTTTTGTAAAGTCTCCTCTTTATCGTAGGTACAGACGCCAGCACATCAAGCTACTATAATCTGTCAAATTTCTTTAATAGATTTTTAACTTTATAGCTAAAGCATTAAGGTTCAAGGTTGATTGGGTAAATTTGTCAGCTTCGGGTAGCTTGACCTGCTGGCGTCTGTACTACGTCTGTGCTGTACCGTAGAGACGGAACCTTCAATCTGCAAAACTTTTCTAGCTTGACCATATTTTGACCATACCCATTGCTCAACTATCACCGTGTGCAACCATTTAAATGATATTATTTCAGATTTTATGGTCCATTTTATTTATTACTTTTTTTCAGATTGTCTATTGAGAAGAACGTTATTGTTCGATATTAGAAAAAGTTTTTGCTATACCCGTTTTTTGTCTTAATACGTGTGTTATAACCACGTCTGTGATGGGTTTTAGCTTCGTCTGCTAACAAAATAAAGCGTTATTCAGACTAGTTTTTGCTCCCAAAAATAATTTGATTCATTAATCTGATTTAATGTGTGGAATAATTTAATTATGTTTGCGAAATCTATTGTAAGAAATATTTAATTGCTTGTAATGAAGTTTTTATTTATAAGATGAAGTACTTTTTGTGTAGTTATCCACTCGTATTTTACTAAATTGGTTTAAGCAGCAGACATTGCAAAAACGGTTAACTTTAATTACATTGGAATTGATCAGAAAAACTTTAATTTAGAATAGAACGCCAGCACATTCAAAGGAAGAAAAACACACTGAGAATCACAAACAGAAGGGGAAACCACTTTTTTTTTCGTTGGCCTATATTATGTCCCACTGCTGGGCACAGTCCTCCACTTTTATCTTCTAAACTACCCTGTCAAGTACAGGGAGGTTTGAAAGGTTTTTTGAAAATAACAAAAAAATATGCCCAAGTGTAACCGAAAGCTTCACCATCTCTGCAAGTGCTGGGTGAGGAACACTTGGCGCTGAATCAAGTTTCTCGGGCTTACCAACTATTTTTGCCGAAGAATTCTAAAGAAAAATGGATTCGAACACCAATTAGTAAGTGACCATCGTATACATGACAGGACAACTAACCTTAGAATTGAATTCCGATGTCCGGCGGCCATTTGTACGTTTTCACGGCTCAGCTAGTTAGGGGCAGCCATTGATCCGTCCGTCTGTACACGTACAATGGCGCGGTTGGCGCCTAAGACCATTTAGCAGTCGTGTTCCAAGAGTTGGGTGATAGATGATTTTTGTAATGGTATTTACACTATTATTTTGTATTGCAAACACTTGTTATTCAGGTTGTTTTGTTGCGCCTGTATTTGCATCGGACATAGAAATACTCGTAGCTAGATCTGGTATTCCATTATTAAGTAATTTCAAGTAAATAGTTGGGAATTCCTGAGTTGTCATGTTTTAAAATTTTGTTTAAGCTCTGTTGTAAGCTATTAGCATAAATACAACCGGCAACCGATAATTTTGTTGCTACTAATAATTCTCCAGCAGAAAAACCCAGTAGGTAACTGGGAGACCTCAGGATCGGGTTTGCGACATTATTTTACACATTTACACGAATCTACATACAAGTAAATAAAATTGAAGTGTTTGTTTGTAATGTTAAAATAACAGCTTTTTACTAAATGCATACAAATAACAATTTTAAAAAAATCCCTGTCTGTTTGTTGCGGCTAATCTCCGAAACTGCTGGACTGATTTTGACGGGACTTTCACCGGCAGATAACTGATATTATAAGGAGTAACATAGGCTACTTTTTGTCCCGGTGGCACGTTCACGTGGGATGATTTCCGAAATCCACGCGGGCGATGCCGCTGGCAGAACTTAATTTAATAATAAAACTTCAAATTGCAGCTCCTGCTGTTTTCTGCAAAAAAGTCGAAGACCAGTAATCTCTGTGCTTACGTCCTGCCATGATGTAAACACAGGTCTTCCACTTTTTCCAAAAATTACATGGTCAATTTGATCATTGAAAATTTTGTCCTAATAATTAGGTAGGTTACTGTTACTGTTAGCCTCCAGCATCCCACTGCTGGGCAAAGGCATCTTCCCATGATTTTATCGATCCAGGGCTAAAGTGGACCTCTGGTCGTTTGTTTTCTCCAGCTCGTCCCACCATCTTCTGTGGCGTCTTCTAGCTGTGTTAAGGCTCCACGTAGTGGCTATTTTGGCTCACAGCTCATTGGGCATATGGCAGACGTGGCCAGCCCTGTCCCACTTCAGCTTAGCGGCTTTTTGAGCAACGTCAGTAATCTGTGTTTAGAACGTGGTGGTGTTTCCAATATGGTCTGTCAATTTGACGCATAGAAAGTTAGTAGGTAAATCCAAAAAAAGTATACCCATATCCAGAAGTGCACTTCCAGATAGAATATTAATTAAACACAGATAGTAAATACCAGTAACGTGCATCAAAATCTTTAATGGAATTCTCAAAGAAGTATTGCATAAAAATCTTATAAAAGCAGTAAATGTTCCTCCGTCCATTAAATATATATTTAGTCCGAGCGTCTATCCGAGCTACATATTATAATATATGTGTGTACGCACGTTAATGTGTTTCTTTTTGTTTATCAATTTGTATTTGTCCCCATATTATCGGCAACACGCCGGTCGGCTTACTTCACAAGGTTTAAGGCGTTTACAGAGCTGATGATACTCAGATGTGACAAGTTGTTTTGGTGTGTTTTTATCTTAGTAAGGGCTGAAAGACACGTTTACTTTAGATTATTTTTTTTATACTTTTGTCACAGAAAAAGTTTACCTTATATTTAACCAAATCTGCTCTGTTTAACAATCACATTTATGATGTTTACCTTGTATGCGAAACACCATAATAATTATAATTGTTAAACTGTTTCAGGTGCTACGGTCGTAGCATCCATAGCCCATTGGTAGACATTTTTTTAAAACATATTTTCTGTAATTTGGCCGTTCATATTCTATGACTTTTTAATTACAGAAAATATTATTTTTAAAAATTGTCTACGAATGAGCTCACTTTTCTATCATCTATATCATCCGCTCACTGCACCATAACAAACAATGTATTCGTGCAAGTGGGCTTAGTAACTATCTTTGAGTACCTACCTACAGAAGAAACAAGGCTTTTTAAGACTTAAAAGTTTTGGACAGTATTTTCCTATTTCTCTCTCTATTTGGGATTTATTGTTTGATTTTATGATTTTGATAGATATAAGTAAATAAACATTAAAGTTTGGTGTATTTTGGGTTTTAGACATCAAAGAAATAGCACACACACAAAAGCAGAATTAAATAATGATAATGATGATGATTATTATTATTATATTAGCTTTAATATCAAAATTCACTTTTATCTAAGCCATACCTTCTCGAACTACGCTCAGCATGGTCCTCTGTAGAAAATCATTCTCCGTGCGGTATCATCCTCTCTATAAGCTCCCTTGAACGCGTCGACATTTCTCATATACGTTACTACCGACTCGGTTCATCGCTCGGTTTATTGGTTGACGTTTGTTACCCAGATAAACCTTTGTATTAGCTTTTATAATACTATCTTTGGACTATATATTGTGGCCGGTAACCACTTTAATGATTAAAACTCGGTGCCGTAAAATTGTGCTTGATTTTTTATTGGTACAATTATTAATATTGAAATACATTTACGAGAAAGTAATTGCAGTTTAGTCGGACTCCTGTAGTATTTTCATATCCTTTACTCCTTGCAGGGTGGGAATGTGTAAGGGGAATGTATTGAATGCATTTAATTTTTTATTAGTGAATTTATTTTAGTTCGATTCTAATACCTTTTAGTCATGACGGAGAACAAGATGAATTGAAAATGATTGCATGTGGCTACGATTTAGAAGTTATTAACAAGTTATTTTTTTATGTGTATCCTGTATTAGGTTACGATGGAACTGACATACGCTGTGCGTTATAAAAGTCTCTAAAATTTAAAGAAAAAAAAAATGTTATTTTTTTGACTCCACCTCATTTATGTATTTTTTTGTTTTTATTCCGTGTTCAGGATTAACTATCATTTTCTATTTCAACCTGAATCAATCGCCTAAAGAGAATCTATCTTAAATGTGGTTTAGGGTTTTGGTCATTGCAATGAGCGCCAAGTCTTATTATACCTACATTTTATAATTGTCATATCTAAGTTAATCTGCCTTGCCTCTTCCCAACAACGTTAGAATTAGGTTCCTCTCTAACCGGATGCAGCTGAGCACCAGTGTTATAAATGGAGCGACTGCCTATCTGACTTCCACAACCCAGTTACTGGGTAACACGATACCCGTTAGACTGGTTGTCAGACTTTTGGACTTCTGACTACCCGTAACGACTGAAAAAGCACAATTGACAGCAGGGACCAACGACTCAACGTACTCTCCGAAGCAAAGAGGGATCGCGATATGTAATGGATGGTCAGTCATCCACGAACCATCCACGGCAAGCTTAGCTTAATCTTCGACCAACCTATGTAGCTTCTATTATTAACCCACGAACCATTGTCATACCTAAGTGTTGTGCAAAAAATTACCGCATCAATTTTTCTCATCAACCCAATCCCAGACTATTACGTCTATCTTCCAACCACACTCACGCAAGCAGAATAACACCTACCTATCCAGCAATAGCCTTTTGTTAAAAGATAACACCATCGCAAACGAGCCACGATAAGACAGTATAAGTACCAGAGCCCGTATACGTTTTTCAATTGTATTAAGTTACATACAAAGACAGAATGCAATCAGGGACGTGGTATATGTTATTACCAAAGATATTTGCATACAAGCAATAACATTGTTTTGGTCTTATGTGGATCTGTAGGACTTAATAGTTAATATGTATTAAAATAAGCCGTAGTACACAACGAGTAAGGCGCGGTTCGCACAGGGCGGATGGGAGAAGATGTGTTGTGGATATGAAAGATAAGGTTTTCTATCTTTTTGTATATTGCGCGTAAAAGTTATGGATTTGTATAGGAGGTCCTATTTTCTGAATGTTATATCCGTACAAGATGATGGATTTAGTGGAAACCATATCCAATGAACATGCGTAAAAGTAAATTTATGCCGATGAAAAAGTCAAAGTAGACACTAATAACCAAATTAATAATGAACATCATGCTACTTAATTTGCGATCATGTCTTATGTCTAGTGTCCAAGTCTGGTCATCCCATGGTGTAGATTATGCTTAAATGTAACAATATTGGAGTTGTTTATTAAATTGTTTTAACTTTAAAATATACTCCTATCGCAAGTAGTTGCTGTCAAAGCAATATATTACTTGTATATCTATAAGTAATCATGAAGTTAAAGTGAGTATATTGTAATTATCATCAAAATTGATTAACGGGATTCAGAGTTTTAATTGTAGAATCGAATCTGTTACTCCTGCTGGTGTGCACTGTGCTATCAATCAGCCTAGATGCTCATACAGTGGAATACATAAGTAGGTATATTGCAATACGTATCTATACAGTTTTTGAAGTTTTAAGACTTATTTACTACTAGCTTCTGCCCGCGGCTTCGCCCGCGTGGATGTCGGAAATTATCCCACGGGAACGTGCTAACAGGATAAAATGTATGTGCTTCCCCAGGATGCCATCTATCTCGCGGGCCCTTTGTGGCTAATTACAATAGAAAACCAATTGTGTCTCATTAGTGGTGATTAAGAGGGTACCTATATGATATCCTTACCTAAGTAAGTACCTACATAATAAAAAATAAAAAAACTCAATAACAGAAAATAAAATACCTACCTACCTAAATAAACCTATTTCTGATGATAACTAAACTCAATAAATAAGCAAAATCCCTAAAAACTAATATCTATACGAATGACTAATCTTACCTAACAGTATTATAAAATAACCTACGGTCACTACGTACACTATCAAATATACTACCTATACTTTAAAATTAAAATCTATACCTACGACTTATAAAAATAAACCTAAATAACTCTAACTAATAGAAATAAAAAAGGTCGCACTGAAAAACACGGTTTAGAATTGCAAGTAGCAGTTAAAATAAGAACGAACGCTCGCCACTCAACACGTCCGTTCAAATCAAAGTTCAAAAAATATCCTTATATACGGTAGCGATCCGTGGCGGCCGCGCGCCACGCGTGTGCTGCGAACGGTGCAAGCCAAATTCAACCTTCAGCACTACATTTAGAGCATAACTTTAGTGAACTCCACTGCGGGTAACGTAACCTACGACAAACTTATTATTTGCGGTTGGTACAGTAATCGGGTCTAGGGATCGAACCGCAAAATTAAGTTTGTTTTTTATTGTATATACTTTTCCGGGATAAAAAGTACCCAGTGTGGTGCCCAGGATATTAAAGAATAATTATACCAAGTTTCATTGTAATCGAACCGGTAGTTTTTACGTGATGCCTGAACAAACAGACAGACAGACAGACAGACAGACAAAATTTTTTTAATCACATTTTTGGGTTCGGTGTCGGTCTAGTAACACCCCCTGCCATTTATTTTTTTGATATTTTCAATGTACAGAATTTTCACTTCTACAGATTTATTATAAGTATATAGATATAGATGTAAATAATAAAATAAAATAAAGTTTACGAGTTGAAACTCGTAAACTGTCTTGTTGTTTTAAAACTTAAATAAAGTTTGTCTAACTTTATTTAACTTTTAAAAAAACACCTTTAAAAGTCAAATAAAGTTTCTACTTTGATTGAGATCCCAGTTAAATAATTATATTTTAAATTCCTAAAATAGACTCCTTAGTAAAACTCCCATCCCCGCCATCTTAATTCGTCCGCCATTTTGCCACAGATTCACATTATCATCCAACACAGATAATCAACTATGAATGAATGGAATATCCATCTAAGTCGACACAATAAAAATACTCAATGAGCATTGACATACAAAAACGTCTCCAGTCTTAATGAGTTGCCAGAGATAAAAAATGCCGCGGCGGCATTACAAAGGATGGCAGAGCAAATAAAAGATCACAGTCAATGTAAAAGGTTTGCGTATTGTTTTATATTAAAGTGAAATAACAATAGGTAGCCCTTTCAATGGATAATGCCGCCACAATGAGAGGGGTTAAGCTTGGTTTGTATGCTAGTGATAATGTTGCCATGTGTTGGTAGTTATAAAAATAAAATACGTTTATTTCATATCATTTTGGTGGTTTACATTGCATGTCGAGGAGTCTCCATTTAGGCATATCAATGCCTGTAGTTGAAGGCTCCGCTCTTCCCTTACCAAGGAGTGGGATTATTCGGGTTAGTAAAAAAAAAAATATTAGTAGACTGCAGGGTTGAATTTAGTTAAAGAAGACCATACCTTTCGATTCATAGCAGTAGGTATAGATTATAGACTCAGAACCTTAGATGGCCAGCTTAAAAAAATAATTAATTAAACTAAGAACACAAGAAACAGGAACACTACATGATTTCGAGTGCCAAACCAAACTTCTTCTACATAATTTATTCTTAATCCCACCAACAGGAATATCTCCTCCATAGAACCCAACCCTACTTGGATCCGAACATAAGTGGACACCGTAGAGCCTTGTGAACATAATGTAGTAGTGAAATACAACATCACATTGTTCCGTCACCTGCACACGTCACTGCGCATTCGCTTACACTTCTTATTATCTGAACACTCATCACGCTTTTGTTTCTGTGAGGGTCAGTACACTAAGTAATGTTGAAGAAATTTTTCGCTGATTTTTATCTCTTTGTGGATTGGCGCTAGATAAAAAATGTACGCCTCACAAATTGACAAGCGATTTCATGTGATTTCGAAGAATATTTCAGGGGACACAGTTGTGGTAGTTTAGTCGCCTTATGCCGATGAGGTTTTGTTATGAGCCGTCGATATTTTTTTCTGAAAGGTTCTGTACACTTATGCTCGGTCTTATAAACAAAAAGAAGTCGTTTCACTTACCAATGCAAATTGTATCATTTTTATGGCCAAAATGTGCATATAAATAGATTCGTAAGCCAATTTTACCTGTGATAGCTACTTCCATATGGGAGGGTCTACTATGCAGAGCTATGAGATCTTTACTCGATTATTGGTAGAGATACAAAAACTGTCCATAAATCATAGGAATCGGCTATAAGTCATTAATGTTAGATTAAATTTTTTGTCAGAATAAAAAACAAGTAATTTAATTACTTGTAGGATAATATTTACTGCCTCATATGAGAATCTTCAGCCCCATAAGTGTATTGACATCCTTCCACACCCTATTACCCTCAACCCGAAGCATAGTCATTCTGGAAATTCTGTCTAAAATATAATTTCAATGATGTCTTCTAGGTGCCTAAGTTAGATTCTTATTCACTATTTTCTGAGCAGTTTTAAATGTGATGAGGTCATAATTACCTATATCTTTATCCATACCATTTCGTTCAGTGTGACTTCTGCCATTATAATCAACTAATTTGACGTATTTATTAGTTTTTCGAACAATCTAATTAGGTTTTCATTGCTTAAATTTCACATTAATTGAATATCGAATATATTCATAAAAATATGTCATTACACCTGCGCCGATGTTCGTGGTCGATGCACTCTTGCGCATTGTCTTTATTATTGAATGATTTAATACATTTGTATGACAGAGACCCATGTTCAGCACTGGATGTATGATGTATGTTCGGAATATGACATCCTTTAAACGTCTTTGTCAATGTCATGGTATTTACTTTGTCTTTATTGCTTACATTTGCTTTTTTGTAGATGTATTGTTGCAAACTGCGTATGAATGTAAGACTGTTAATGTATGGATACAGCAGTGTGTATTAAATTAGCATTACCGAGTACATGCGCTTCTTAAATATATGTCTGGTGCACCCTGCAACCTAATTGCGAAACACAGAATTTCAATAACAATCTAAATCATTTTGAAAAAAAGATTGTCTGCTTAACAGCGTAAATAACGCAATGAATTTTGTTAAAAAGGGAAGCCATTGCTGCTGTTGGTGTGTTACGCAATTACCCCGTTGGATAGTCAGTCCTGATATCACCTAGTTGACTGGCCAATATTTTGCCACGGTATAAAAATAATTGAAATATTGACCTGAGATATAACAGAGTGTTGGCATATCTAAAATAGAAAAAGATGTAATTGAACGCCACTTGTTTTGAAAATTCTTCTACCATAATCGCGAGTGATCCACTATAGGCTCCCCGATAGTTATTTTAAACTCAACGTTGCGTTGTTGAGTACATTATGCAATACAACAATACAATACACAATTATCAAACACCTTTACCTACACAACTCATCACCATCATTCGTACCTTTTGTCTACACGCAGGCATAATAAACATATTATAATTTTTCTTTCACATATTTGAGTCAGCAATAAAAGCTGTCACACATTTCGGTATAAATATTTATGTAAAGTATAATCGTAGCTGTTTATTCTATTTTTTTTAATAGTATTAACTTTTCAATTAACATTTCTTAATTAGTGAAGTGTTCATTCACACAACTTTTAGTTATAATTTCATTAGAGTCAGCGTCAAAAATACCATTACTTTTTCATTTAGATATTTTATTATATACCAAACTCCGGGTTGTTACTAAGAAATTCCCAAAGGAAAAACCCAACCATCCCAGCCCGGAGTTCGGAAGTCGGCGGCGGTGTGATACCCCCGTGGCTCGGAAAGCACGTTAAACCGTTGGCCTTGCGCCTGGTCTCTCTCCGGTCGTGTCGGATTGCCATCTCATCGGGCAACGAGAATGAGTGAAGAGTGAGATTGGTCGCCACGGCCGAAATTCGATCCTTTTTTTTATTCTTAAATTTTATTACAGGCTTTTATCCATAGCGGTATGTAAGCCTCATCATAACTTTAACTATTCTACACTACATCTACAAATATAATATACATTATTAACGTCAAAACAAATCAGCAAGTAGGTTTGCTATCTCAAATGAAGGCTCCGCTAAAACTTTAACTTAAGAACCAATATCATATTCAAATTACTTTTGAACTACTCAACAGTGACTCCCAATTGATTGTGGAATGGTTGAAAATGTTCACAATCTACTTTTGGAGTGTACTTAGACAAAGAAATTCGATCTGGAGGACTTTATTTAATTTATATTATAAAATAAAGTATCTAGATTTCTATATCGAATATATCTATCGCCAATACCTAAGCCTATGTATATGTCACCGTCCAGCCCGCGTCATCTCATGCCTTCGAACACACAAGCCGTTCATTTTATTGCATCGATAAGTGAGCAAGGACAGTAATTACCGCTAATGGTTTCGATTGCTTGTGACAAATGAACAAACAGATTCGCCCGCGAATCTCATGTAACGCATGTATTACAGCCATCTTTGGAAGATGGGTTTTTTTAATAGTAGCTTGATTGATTTGATGGTTAAAGAAACATGGATGATTTAATATAGGTACCGCAAGTAGGTATGTGATTTTTGAGAGGTTTACGATCAGAACGTGTTCTTGATTACTTTTGCAATCATTATTTTATTGACAGGCCATTTCGAAGCTCTTTGTTCATGGCAAATAGCTCAGTAAGTTCATTTCAGTGAAAATGTTAACTTACTAATATCCCAAAAAAAGTATGCGCTTCGGGAGTCATAGTCTATCTTCGAAAATACGAACGCGCGGTGATTTACTTACCGAAGCGCAAAACTTATCTGGTTTAACTGTACGTGACTGTCTATGTAAGATTTCAGTAAAACATATGTGTAACCTGCACCCTAATTGCGTAACACACGATCAATCGGAATCGGTTTCATTTTGACAATTCAACAACATTCATTGCGTTATTTACGTGTTGGGCAGACAAATTTTTCGAACTTATGAAGCAACGGATTAGCAATTTGCTTCAAAATGATTCTGATTCCGATTGATTGTGTGTTACGCAATTAGGGTGTTGTTCTTTTGTTTTATATCGGGGACTCAAGGTTCTGTAAAATTCTATCACTACAAGGAATAAGCTACAAATAAACTTCACCGGATAGCTAATCTTTTAACGGCATTTCTTGCTAATCTCGAATCTACACGAGAGAAAAAATGGATACCTACCTAACGGACACCTGGTCTTTGCTTATCTGCTAAAATACCAAAAAAGGAAGTCAGTAAAACTATTAACATATCACAATATTATATTGGTCTAGACTTAAAATTTGAATAATTTTATAACACTCTCAATACATACATTAATTAGTAGAATTTACATAAAAATTATGATAAAGAAATTAATTGTTCGCTGAGCTTCTGTTTTTATTATAATATTGTTTCTGAATCTTATCACGGGAATTTATATTGTATGAGTGATATAATTATGAATAGTTTCAAGAACTTAATTTGGATGAGAATGGACATGGATAATAATATTATTATTAGAAGACCAGGAAAAGTGGAAAGGTTTAAATAAGGCCTTTGCTTTGCAGTGGAACAGTACAACAGGCTGGCACAGGAGTGTGGGGATTGGTGAAGTCGGGTTGTGGAGACTGATGCTCGGCCAGTAGAGGCTCATAAAGTCTTAGGTCAAACAAAATACATTGTGTTTAAATGATATAATAGCTTTTTTTTTCAGGATGGGAAATCATCAAATGACCCCTCCCGCTCTGGGTGGAGCAGAAGGGAGTGTCAGACTCTTACTGACTAAAACCCACCCGTGTTCCTTCCTTAGCCCTTTATGTTCCAGGGCAGCGGTAACCATTTCGGACGATCCCGCTACCCTGGCAGGAAAATCGGAAAATAGGAAATCATTGTTTGGCTTGTCAATTAAATTCATTTTTAGCACCTTTTTTTCCATGTCCAACTCGATATAACACTCTTAAAACGTTTCATGCACCTAATAACTCTCCATGCAAAAAGTACCTACCAACACACAGTCCCATAAACGCACACAGCACCTTGCACTCTGGTATTTTAACTACAAAACCACAACAACACAAGCTAAAGAACAAATTTAATATAAAATGTCTCTAAACGCCGCGGCGTCGAATCCCGGAATCCGGGATTATAGTGTTGTTCTTGTTGTTCTTTTTGTACTCCGATGTGGCTGTTTGAACTCAATATGTGGTTGCTCATTTAGAGGCCGGGATTAACAATAAAAACGAAATTTGATCATTGCGGCCGACGCTACAGTGATCCGTTAAGGGGAAGACTAAGACTTGTTTTAGTATTATTTTTGTTCGGTTTTTGTCTGGATTTTGATAGGAGTTAAGAAATTTGTGTCACAGATCTGACCTTCATTTGAATAAGGATAATTTTATTGGGAATGTAAGGTAAAGAACAATTTGTCTATAGTTTACTCACCCAGTAAAACTTGCATTCTGGTTCGTCATTTTTTTTTGTTGACTCATTTGTTTGCATCCTCGAAAAATCTGATTTTGTTCTCCATGTTACACAATATCCAGCCTATACTTCGGAGATCGAGCTTTTAAATTAACTTGAAATAGTGTTTCAACTAAAAGCTACAAGTGAAACTTGGTTGCCTAAAATAAAGAAGGTAATTATTAAAATGGGAAAGGAAAGCAAACAAAGCGTACAAAGAAAATCAAAAGCACACAAACAACTACTCCATATAAACATTTACTACTCAAAGAAACTCAATTGTTTTTCATTGGTAGTATTACAATTTACAATATTCAAAACATAAAAACCGTGAAATACAGCAGCATCTTCACCTTAACCAAGCTTTTGCCGCTTTATCAGATCATCGTCCAGCTTGTCCAGTGTAAATAAATCCAATAGTTTACTGCCCAGCCATTGTTATTCTCATTAACCCTTTGTCTCATTAGACCCTGGCTTCATATTCTACCTTATTTTTGTTACCGATGACAGCTCAGATTAGATCCTTTTATTTATTTTATTCTTTTTTCAAAAACTTTTGTCCACCATCTTGGTTTTGTCCTTTTTTTCGTCATATAAAATTTCAACCAGTCTTATAATGTTATAGTGTTTATTGCTTAGTCGTTTTTTGTTTTTAATTTTTGGAACACACTGTTGTTGCTGTAAAGCCTAAATTTTATTTTGGATTGTCGCGTGCTTGAACGACGTTTGGTTCGTAATTAATTTTTAATGAAATGCAAATGAGTGAATGAAATGAATTGCTTCATTTAAAGTTGTAGTTCATTTCTTTGTTTGAAAATTTAAGTTAATTGATACAAATGATGAACTTTTAAAGTCAATTAGTAGGCAATTAAGAGTGGATAAAGAATGCTTCCTGATAATAATATGCGTTATTTTAAATTAAACTGAAAAAATAAGTGTTTTTGTTGGTTGCATACCTTCATGCCAACCTTTTTATGGAGTTGTCAAATGCAACCGCTATTTAGCTTTCTTACAAATTGCTTTCCAACTGATTTTGGAATTTCGGATACGGTTACAAATATTTCAATACTACTTACGTGGTCAAAATGCTGTTAAGATTTAACAATTTGTGTTAGTTATGTAGAAAAGTGAATTTAGTATGTGTTAAAATTTTCAGTCACAATATTTTATTATTTTAGTGCTTTGTTTAGCTGAATTGCGTCGTGGAATGTACCTAGGTAATAATTATGTGTTCATTAATAAGCATTAGGATGTTAGGATGTAGGTATCTATTAGATATTATTATACTTGTAGTATTGTACCTACTAAAGTATGGGAAGTATTGTTCGGAACATTAGCAAAAACTACAAATGATCAATGACTTAAAAATGCAACCTTCATAAAGGCAAACCACTTTAACCTGAAAAGAAAGAAAGATACGGTAGCTAATTCCCGGTATCAAGCCTACTTGCAAACCTTTTCAAATTGTTCTAAAGCCAGGTTGCAACCATCGAATTAGTTAACACGTTTGTCTAGCAATTTTGCTGCCTTTAGTGTATTATCTGCCTTACTTTGATCTCCACGTGAAGCGTGGCAATATCTCATCATGTGGAGGTTAGATGTGATGAGGCATTCTTGAATTTTATGGCATTTTGTTAATACTGTATTCAAAGTCAAATGATTTATTTCAAGTAGCCCTAAAAAGGAACTTAACTTTAACTTTTGAACATCAAAATTTACAAGAAAATAGAATTGATTCTAGGCGCTCCAAAGTAGTTAGTTTCGTATGTAGAAGAATGGGCAAGAAACTATTGGATTTTACAAACATTAAGTACTTGTACAGCGTATATTACTTACTCAACGTGATGGTAGCCTGGTAGATTCTTTTTCCAATATAACCAGATACAATGATGCTCAAGTGTTCTCCGAAACGTGGACGAGTCTCGATGTGTCATCGGTCTCATATCCAACAGTCAAACGTGACTCCGGTTTTACAATGTTACCTGCAATTAAATTAATATACAAATTTCAAACTTCTGACCCAGCGGTTTAAGCAGTGCGTTGTGTTTCAATGAACTAATGAATTAAAGATTTTTATTAAGCAAATATTGTGTTTAAAAGAAAACTTCCCACTTCATTATCGAATGTCTACTGATCGAGGTATGACTATAATAATAATAAATTTATTTGTACACTTTGAAAAACATACATAAGTAAACAGGATTAAAGATATATTGTACAATAGAGCCACATTAAAGGGCGAACTGATGCCGCCTAAACTAGGCCATAAGCCTGTGTTTTATAATATAATAATAATAATTAAATTGATAATAATAATTAATTTAGTGTCATGCAAGTATTTATAGAAACACAACATAAATTATACAAAAAATGCCTTAATTTAAATACAGTATTAGTTTACTTAAGAGACAATTTGTAATAAGATTCTCGGTTTCGTCATACATTAACTTCTGCAACCAACTTGTAAGTTTATTTTTAACTTCGTGTTTAGTTAGCGAGTATATGGATATAAGTTTGGTATTCTATTATACAGTCTAGAATGAATCTAGAGGCTTAGTAGGTAGAGGTACTATATACCACTGCGCCGATGAAGTCATCATTGAACCAAACCAAAACCCGTCATAATTCCTACCAATCTTAATATTAATTAAAAAGGATAACAATACCCAGACCCGTACCTTAACAAGGGAAACTTTATTAAATCGTAACAAAAGATTAGATAGGGCTCACTTAAAGGTCGTTCACACTCGTCCTTTGTCGCTGCGTCCGGCGATCCGTCAGCGCACAGATATGGATGTCATGTGTTTTATACAGGGTTGCCGCTACGCTTTAATTGATTAAAGCTCGTTGGAGAAACTGTGGAGCTGCTGTAATACTTATTTTTTATGAAATTACAATTGAATTTTTCGTGACACGAAACTCTGTAAAAACTGTTTAAAAACAATAATTATGACAGGCAGCTAGGCATTCGCTCCATGTAATGTACAGGTTTTCAGCTGTATCCAGTTAGACTGGAAGTCAATTCCAACATAGTTGGAAAAGTTGGTAGATGATGATGAGCAATAGTTATGACAGCAGTGCTATCAAAGTATGCTAAGTAGGTAGTGACAAAAAAGTTGAGTATAGCCAAATACAAAAAGTCGGCTTTCAAATCTTATTTTATTGTTTTTTTCTTAATATTTAGTTTTACACAAAGTTTTATGTTTAAAATCAATTTTAAAATTTACAGTAGTCTAAAAAACAAACCTATTTTAAAACGATATAACAGCTAGTACAGCTATTAGCTGCACTTTCTCATGAAAGACTTAAACATTTATAATTTGAAGTCACAAATATTTTCAACAAAATTTCAAGTCAGCTCCTCCCCACCTCTGTCCAACGACAAAGTTTGACAATGCTCGCGGCAAGCTAAAAGGCCTGACGAACAGGTGTAGCCGACCGGAGCTTTCTTGCATCGTCCACCGTCCGCCATGCAAGAGATAAGAGGATGCTGATTACTGACCACTAAGTTATTTTTACACTTATCCTAGGTTTATCCTAGATAGGGAATTGGATTAGAACTTTAGAAGGCAGGAGATCTATGTAGAAATGGCGATAGTGTTGTGTATTAGATTGTGGGAAAATTATTGTGTGCATTTTAAATGTTTTGGAGCACGGTTTAATATCTGTTGGCTGATAGTCGTTGGTAGAAGAGCAGAATTTTAGGTATTACTTCCGTTAGTAAATTATTGTAAGTGATCTAACACTTATTTAAATGCTGATTTTAAAAATGTTAGGAGTTGTGCTTTTTTCGTGTCGCTAAATGAGAAAAAAATCAACGAATTTATCAAACAGTCTTGTGAGCTTTTGACTAGGTAATTTAAATATAACTCAACGAGGCAATTTAATTTAGTACAGGGTCCGATGGCAGGTATATTGACGCGCAAACTTTAGCTCATGATTCTACATAGACCTACTGCAGGAATTTTTCGTAGGTTATAAAAAAAATCTACTCTCATCATAGAAAAGTGCAATACAAAATGCAAGTCAAAATACGGTGAAAATGTGAGAAACATCTCTTTTTTTTTTAATAACCGTTGAGAAATTTAAATGCAGAGGGATTCAGAATCGTGTACTAAATCTACGAAGAAAGAATACTTTTATTTGCGGCAAACATGACGCAAAAAAAGAACATAAACACACAAAAAAAAATAACAAGTTGGGGGTAAACATGCGTCACATTCACGCAAAATGGCCATCGCTCAGCATAATGCTAAGACCCTATACGAGACAGAGCCCCAGCGCTGGGTTTTAGCGGCAGCTGGCGTGCCGATGTCCCTGTCGACTTGTAGATATACCTCAAAATAAATAAAACAGACCAAGTTTATCCCATAAAACATTTAGCAGACCAAGCCCCAATCTTAGTTTTCTATATATTAAGTTGTAAAGTGTAACATAACAGGTTCTTTTTATTTTCAGAAGTCCTCTGCAGTAGTTGCTCTAGTAATCGGATAGCTTTTAGTGTTTTACCGAACAATTGAGAGCTACGATAAGGTAAGTGAGAGCAGCTAGGGCACTCCTTAATGGAACCCGGCTGGACGTTGGGGAGATACTAGGGTAAATAGAACCTCTATGAAGCATGACTGAGGTGGGCTGATAGGGGCATCAAACTGTTAAGATGAGACTTGTCTCATAAAAGTAGTGAGATTACTTTTATGCTTGAAAATACTTATTTTTTTAGACTTAATACACTACATAATAATAAAAAAAAAAATCTGTTGATCCTTACTCGTACATGTAGAGTTATGCTATGGATCAACTGTTTTTTTTCACGATTCAGGGTTGGTCCCGTAGTAAAAGTTGTTCATAATGATGAGTACAATGACCCTTTTTAAGGTAAAAATTTAACGGTGTATACTTACTGGAAAACCTGTCAATGGATAAAAAACAATAAATCTATATTTTTGTTTAGATAGATAACATCTGTTGTCATCGTGAACCCTGATAAAAAAATTACCCTGTATACCGTTATAGGTGACGTTTTTACAGTTGGTAATAACACAGAATACATAATTATAGTACAAGTAGTAATAGTGGCAATTCGTGATCTATAGTGGTCAATTGATCACGAATTACCACTACTACCATAGATAGTGACTAGAGAAGTATTCCCTTTTGAAACAAACATTATTATACAAACTTAACACAATCAGCCTATCAAAATCAAAATCAAAATCAAAAGTCATTTATTCAAATTAGGCTGAGAATCAGCACTTTTCGAACGTCAAAATTACAAAAGACAGTCCCCCAAAAACGCCCGCCCTTCGCCACTTCCTAGTGCTATCGCTGGGAAGAAGAAGTGGCGGAACAAACTCCCCAGCAGCACAGCTGTCTGTTTAGTTAAAATATAGTTGCATGTATACAATACTAGGAATAATGTTCCCACTGCTGGGACACAGGCCTCTTCTCTGTGAGAGGGAGTGGGCCATAATCCACCACGTGGGCCCGTCGCGGGTTCGTGGATTACTCAAAATGTGTACAATAATTCACAGCAACATTTTTTCTAATTAATTTTAGAGGGGTTACTTTAGAGCATTCCATACTTTGAATTCGCTACCTCTCATTCCTCGGTCCAAGCCCTTATCGATGCGGCTTTTCAGTTAAATGCTTACACGGGGCAATAGTGCCAATTTGTTGCATATTATCTACGACGAGGGGACAGATAACCTGACAGATTGGCATGTACTTAGTGCGATGTGGGCGGCTGGGAAAAATGCTCCTTACTCGTAAAATGAACATAATTGCTCACTATTCATGGAGCATCAGTCGCCTCAGTCCGTTTGTTCACTCAAAACTGATGGACATTAGCCAATTATGTGGGTTTAACTATTGTATGGGATCGAGGGACACACATCTATTGAAGTGTCTTTTCTACATTTTTTTCTGTTTTTGTAGAAAAGTTTTTAATGTTTTTAATGTCATCCCTTCATTTAGGGCGAGATTAATGCTAATTTGAGTGATAAATGATATTTATTTCTGTATGTAGGTTTATGCTAACACTTTTAGACGTCAAAACAATTATAAAACTAGATAAGGTCGAAGGATAGACATTCCGGTCCAACCCAATCATTCCACGTAGCGTTTTCCCAACTATGTTGGGGTCGGCTTCCAGTCTAACCGGATGCAGCTGAATACCCTGGTATTTTACATGGAGCGAGTGCCTATCTGACCTCCACATCCCAGTAACTGGTTAACACGGTTCAATCCTAGGCAGGCGTTTTACTTTGTGCAAAAAATTACATCACCACTGCTCTCAAAACGATGACGGAAAACATTGTGAAGAAATGCCTGTGTCCCAGCAGTAGAAACATTATAAAGGCTGATAATGCTATTCAATGGGTGGCCCATGTTCAAAATTGAATAAAATAACAAGTTCCTATAAAAACAATACATGGTAAAATACATACGAAGTTGTCTGTAGCGTAGTTAAAAGAAGACATTTTCTTTTTTACTAACCACCAACACCAGTATCGATATTTAAAGACATTTATCAAAATTGCACATGAAGACCCAGGATCTCAGGTGCAAGGCTATTACCATAAATATAATAAAATTCATTACTTTATTACTTGACAAGGCTGTAAACTACAATTATGTATAAACGATATTATTTTCGATTTAATCTTTGAGGGAATGAATAATGCGTTCCATGAAGGTCATGAAGAAGTGCCTCAAATTAAATGGTTTACATATATTATAGCGATTTTGCATTTAGAGATCATTCGCATCACATGAATCAATTTTGTTAAAATGTGCATCAACTTAAAATTTAAAATATCGGTAGGCAATAACATAACTTCGTTATTATTAAATAAACCGCGCAAAACTTTGCACGGTTTATGACTCTTCTTACCCCGCTTACTTTCTGCCAGTCAGCGAAACAATCCACTGCGAAATCTAACTAGGCTATGTGATGTGCCAGTCGATCTCCATAGCCTTCTCCCAAAAATGTTGGGGTTAGTTGAATACCAACTATTTCACGTACCGTTATGGGAAAAAGATTGTCATTGTCACCAAAGCAAACTTTAATAGTTGACAATACTTCTCTCTTGTAACAGACAAATTTCGTCTTTGAAGAAACTTTTTCGTCCAATAAAAAACTGCAAACGCCTCTGGAACAAAAAAGAATTAATCACTAATACAACCTCTGCCCAACCTTTTGGGGAAACAAGGCGTGATGCTATTTATTTAATCTACAAACTGTAACAACAAAATACAATCATTATAAAAAACTTACATGCGAAAGTAAAAATAATTATTTACTGCAGTAAATTCCTGGTATTAGGTAATTTGGAACAACAATTTAAAATGTACACAAACAACAATAAAGTGCGTTTTTATTTACGGCAGCAAACAGTAAAGTAAAGTAATATTTAAAATCGCTAATAAAACGTTAAGAGATGAAGATTTCAGATTCGTACGTTACGATTTAACAACGTTGTAAAGTGTTGTGGAGTTAGTGCTCCAGACTTGTATTGTTACATGTCTTTCCTTAACCAAATAAACCAGAGAGGGGCAATTCTCGTAATTTTAAGAACGTTCATAGTCTGATCTCAGTCTCAATCTGCCAAAAATGCCTCTAATTTCCCTACATTTTGATAAGCTTTTGACATTTGTTTGTCGCCGAGATGAGACTGCGATTAGATTTTGAACGTTTTAAATTACGAGAATTGGGCTTCTGATGATGAATCGCCAAAACAAATTACATAACATCATAGTACCCTTGTAAACCCCGATGGGTTAGACAGTGGTTCACCTACATTACACCAGTTATGTGTAGCATAATCAGTATGTTCCCACTGCTGGGACACAGGCCTTCTCTCTTCGAGAGGGAGTGGGCTATAATCCACCACGCGGGCCCAGTGCGGATTGGTAGATGTCACATGTCTTCGAATTTTTTTTTGGTTCTAGGACATGCCAGTTTCCTCACGATGTTTTGAGAGCAGTGGTGATGGAAATATTTACACAAATTAAAGCGCCTGTCTGGGTTCGAACCCACGACCTACAACTCTTAAGTCGCGGCCGTTACCACTGGGCCACCACTAAGGGTTATATTTGAGTCCCATAGAATAAGGGGCGAGGCTATTTCCATCAACCAGGTACAAATCTAAACCCCGGGATGCTACTAAGAATTCCTGAAGAAGCCAATAACATTTTGCTCGACCTGAAAATCGAATCCAGGACCTCGTGCTCAATAGTAGCCCTTGCGATTACTAGTCTAGTGAGGCAGTCGACACTAATCAATTAAAAAATAAATAAACGCATTTATTAAACGTCTGAACGTAAGAAATGTGCCTAATTAATTAAGAAACGGCACACTTCTCACTGGTTTACCCCAGGCCTCTCTCATCAATTTCTGCAACAAACCTTTTTGAATGGGAAAGCACTAGGCCCTATCCCTCAGCAAGAAGCAACACTGGTAAAGAACGATTTGATAAATAAACTGTTCGACCGAACCGCACTTTAAAAATTTTGTTTCAGTGCGGTTCGATCAAGTGCTGTTGAAATCAGTGCTCTAAGTAGAATACCTCATCATTCTTTCTTTCTTTCTTTCAGTGAATTCGTATACGCTGGTCTTCTTCCGTCTTCTTCACACATTCTGCAAAAGAAAAAAATAAAAAAAAAACTTATTAGAAGACTTAATAAATGAAAGGAAAGAAAAAGTATTTATTGCGACTCGTCCAAAAAGATCACCAGCTAAACTATGTAAACACAGTCAACACTAAAAAATGAAGTCAATAATCCCCTGCCTTAATCTAAGCGTGAGACTATCCAGCCATAATATTCAAAAATATCCCGACCGTCTACGTGATAATACTCCATTGTTATTTTCCATACACGAAAATCGTTACAAAAACACACTGCACCGAAAAACATAAGCACACTACATCACCACGAAGCCCAATCGATACTGTCTAGTTCAGAAGGTCGTAGTTGTGATATGGGCCGTGAGAATATTCAATTAAGCGGGCGAACTTAATTGCAACTTGATAAAGTTAAGTTGGCTCTAAGTGAACTATCTTCCGAACTAAGTTAACTGACCATTATCTTTGCCTTTGTGCTTGGTAGCCCCGTCCTCACCTAATTGGGGGTAGTAGGCTGTTGGAAACTTGTGGATATGACTTTTCTATGACTTTCTGTTATAAATAAATTGGTTGCTATCATAGGTATAGCACTTTTATCTCACGAAGCAACGCGCGCTTCACTTGTGGTTATCGAGTATACAAATACGCTGTGAATGTGTGTGTAAGCGCAAAAACTCTCGGTACCGTCCTCGGTAAGACAATACACATACACTTTCGTCTTCGTCAATGGCAAAGACGAAAGTGTATGTGTTTTTGTGCGTGGGTGGTTGTTATGTGCTGACGCTACTCATCTTTACGCATACATTTACAGTGTGTTTGTACACTAGGTAACCACAAGTGAAGTGCGCGTTGCTTCGTGAGATAAAAATACTGTTCTCGGAATATCAGATATCCGCCTAGCATAGACGGATAACCAATAAGCAGAACAACTTTGTACTTCTGTCAATCTGTACTGCAGGATATCGGATACTATAGCAGTGTATTCGTTTTTAAGGAAAATGATTTATTGTATTCTTAAAGATCAGTCTTCAGTCACTGGGGCATATTAAATATCAAGTTTATTCGAATTAGACGCAGGAAATTACTGTAGAACACCAACAGAACTTCACATGTGCTGCTAGGGAATCTGTTGCTACACTTCTTCACAGCGAAAGCAATAGAAAGTGGTGAAGGGCGGGCGTTTTGGGAGACTGTCTCATGTAACTTTGACCATTCGAAAAGTGCTGATTCTCAACCTAATTTGAATAAATGACGTTTGATTTGATTGACTGATTGCAGAAAAAAGTTCAAGTACAACATTGAAAGCATTTGCTTTGTACATTCAGTGCTTTGACATACCCATATGTTACATGTCATAATGTGACTGTTAATTTCGTAATTAAAACCAAAGCTTGGAACTTTGTAGCACGATATCGGACCTAGGAATATCCATGCTATTCATACCCAGGACCACGTCCGGTGCCCGTCCGGGTCTAATCGAGTTATTGTGAGCGGCACAATGCCGCAATCAGGCGCAACCGCAGCGGCAACTGCAGGTGCTGTATTGTCGTGTGTGTGTGCGAGGTAAAGGGTAAAGTTTAGATATTTTTTCGTTCTTTGAAGATTCTAGAAGTTTCGAGAACGATTTAGGGTCAATTTTAACTGAAGGCTAATTCCCGTAATTGAAAACTTTCAAATCTAATCGCAATGGCATCTCAGCGACAATCAATGTCAAAAATGTATCAAAAATTTAGGGAAATTAAGGTATTTTTGACAGGCTGACTGTCTAAAACCTGTGTACCTCTAATTTCCCTATATTTTATTTTTATTTTTTTGATAAGTTTTTGACTGAGATCAGGCCGTGAAAGTTCTTAAAATTACAAGAATTGCCCCTCTAATGAAACTGAGGAGGAGTTTGAGTTTTGAACGGGTTAAGGTAAAAGTAATGTGCTACGGACTGAAAAACCATGGATGACCCTTTACGTTGACATGAAATAGCATGGGATCTTCTGGGCTGCCATCGATAACGCTGTCGAAGTGGCAAAGTTTTGGGCCAATAAAATTTGAATAACTATCGTGCCAACGACACGAAGAGGGAGAATAAGCATGGAATCGAAACTGTTTTAACCAGAAAAGGTTACATCGGTAACAAGACAGATATTTAATTCTTTTTTGCTTACAAACATAAAGCAACTAACTAACGAGATTTTAAATTATACTGAGGATTTTAATTTACGGTATCGTAAAAAACGTCATTGTCTAAATAAACACCAAATATTTCCACGCTCTGAACAATAAAAGAAACCCCAAACTAAAAAAAACTGAAACCTTTCATTCCACGACAAAATTAATACGGTAACAAAACTTCCTTCATTTTATTACGCACATTAAATTTCAAATTGATTCATGAGCTCTGCGGCAATAAGAAAGAAATATAACGACTTCATATTATTGCCAGCGCAAAAAAATCAATTTGAGGCAAAATTCATAACTTGCAACATTGTTTTAATTGCAAAAAAGATTTTCTTATAATATTTTATAAGATGGCCGGTGGCCACCGCACGCTACAATAAAGGCACAATAAAGAAAACTAAAAACCGGTTGCAAAACAATGCTGGCCGCGCGGCGTTGCTTGACGTTTTTATCATTTCGTGCGGAGAACAAAAGCTTGAAGGCTTCCTGTTGAAGCTGCATCACCATTCTTGTGAGGCGACTTGTGGATGGACACACGGGTGGACGGAATGGGTAAATAAGATGCTGTGATGTATGTTTTGTGATTGGACAGAAAATACAGGTATGACTTAGGTAATTATAATCTACGAGTAACTTACGGAAAGAAGAATCATTATAGTAATAGGTTAGTGTTGCTGCCTGATTTCTGAATGTTATTGAAATAACTCTAGTAAAGACTTGTTCATAAGACAAGGCACAGATGAAAATAGAATTTAAAAAAATATATGATGCATGCCTAGCCTTTTCTCAAAAATGTAGGGGTCGCCTTCCAGTTTAACAGGATGCAGCTTAATACCAATATTTTATATGGATCGACTGCCTATGAAACCTCCGCAACTCAGTTACAGGGTAAGACGATACCCTTTGTTAAGACTGGTTGTCATGCTTTTGGGCGTCTAACTACTCGTAACGACTGTGAAAGATCTACGAATTTCAGCCGAGACAAACGGCTTAACTTGCTTTCCGAAAAACGAATTAGATACATATACATAAACCCGTTTGTCAATCAAGGCAAAATACGAGCACAATCCACAAATAGTTTCCAAAAATGAAACCTGATCTATCTTTGACACACAAAACAATTTGCTCTCCAAACTTACCGGTCGTGTGTCTCCCAAACTCTTGTCCCGATACATTAACGTACAATAGAGGTGGACGATCTATTCATTGGCGCCACAATGCGATCAGATCGGACGATCGCGGCCGATCGCACGTGATCGCACTTGCAACGCACTGATAATAACATCACTGTTCCATGTAATTTGAATCCAATGCTGATCGGACGAATCCGGCCGAAGTCGGAAGATTTCGAACGAATAGTTTATTGGGTGTGTAGACGATAAGTTATGTGTGTAAGGTAATATTATGAGGAAGGCTTTGTTTCTTAGAGATTATTGCAAAAACAGGCTTTTATATCAGATCCATCTGATAAGAATACAACAACTAAACACTCGATAGTGCGTGCGGATAAACATGCATTCGGTTTGTTTATAGATAATACATAAATATTTATTTTAGTGTCTGGAGGCTCGTGGCTAAATTAAAATAACCACACGAATCGATCGAAGGTACGCTTGCCGCGGTGGATTCGTAGATGGGTGACCATCCGTTAAACAAGAGACTCCTCTGTGCCTCGGAAAGCACGTTAAGTCGTTGGTCTCGGCTGTCATTCTTAGATCTTTGACAGTCGTTACGGGTATTAGCAGACGCCCGAAAGTCTGACAACCATTCTTGCCAAGGGGTCTCGCGTTACCCAGTAACTGAGTTGTGGAGGTCAGATAGTCGCTCCATGTAAAATACTGGCATTCAGCTGCACCCGGTTAGACTGGAAGCCGACCCCAACATAGTTGGGAAAAGGCTCGGCAGATTGATTTATTTTAGTCTCTACAACTTGAGTGTAATGCAAAACTATTGAAGTTTTGACCGTGTCAGATTTGTTACGGAAAGCTTAATACCGGGTATTGTGATGTAACTTGGGAAAGGCTTATGTCCCGCAGTGCATTGTGATATGATAAGATGATTGATTGAATGGTTTGCAATATACTGACGGTTTGTTTGTATTGACCACAATGCTTCCAGTCCAGTCCATATTATTATAAAAAATCATTTTGATTTACACGATCACAAATAGGTAAATGTTCGACACAATCTATTGGTTTCCTCATACATAAATTCACTCCTTCTTCGCATCAGAACCTACAGAACGCCATCTGTACATACTCCTTTTGCATCGTTTACGTTCATATTTCTGGGCATACACGCACGCCGGATGCTAATACTACGCACCTGACCTTTCCGAAGAACGTAGGACATAGTGACCTAATTGGTGAATAAGTTCACTATGTCTTACTAGAGCGCCCCCTACTCGCGTTAATTCCTCACTTAACAAAATTAAGTGTAATCGCAACCGTTAACAGATCGTTAACCCAAAATAAAATCAAATCCAATCTGCAAAACACAGCATTTTACAAAACGTGTTGCCAACAATGCTGGCACAAAACAATGAGTTAAAAGACAAATAATCGTCAGGTATCGGGTCTCGTATTAACGAGGAGTGTTCGGAGCATTTGTCAAAAGAATAACACAATAACTGTTATGGATAACCAATAGTTTGTTGCCTAGTTAACTCTAACGAGGCCGTGGTGCAACCTGCCCATCGGGTGAGGGCACATCGAGCGTAAATGTATGCGAATTTGTTTTTTTTTCTTCATATTTTATGGTGCCATTTGTCATGGTATTAAATTGTACGATGTTTGATGGCTGTTTGATTTTGTTTTACTTTATTAAGATAGTAATTTATTGAATGGTTGCTTCATCAGAAGCTTTTAGTGTAGGAAAATGCCGTAATAGGCGCTGAGGGCATTTAAGAGATTGTCGGTTTAATTAATTGTGTTTACTATTTCTAATCGTCTACATCGTCAATTATTATAAAATATGAGAAAATAATTATCTAAGACGCAGAACGACACCGGAGGCCTTTATAAATAAAAATTAAATTCGTGAGATCTCTCCGTACACGATCACTTACCCACTGCATTGTATTCACAAGTCAACCTGAACAACAAAACCACTCAATCATATTCACACAAAAACAAAAACTCCTCCATATTATAATAACAACATTTACAAACAAACCTATCCCAGTATGCCACAAGAACATTTCGATACAAATGCGAGGCAACGGGGGGCCGCGACCGAAACGCGCGTATTGTTGCTCGTTACCTGCGACAAATCGCAGTCGCGACCCCGGTGTGTCCCGGCCACTAGTCAGCTAATTGTGTGGCTATGAGAAACAATGCAATTATTTAAAGTGTGAGGGGACGATTACTTGCACGTCGGGTTGAATAATAATTTTGAATAGCTTGGTTTTTCTTTTCGTGTAACACTTGAGCGGGGGAGAGGGGCTTATGGCTAAGTAAGCCGCACCGGTCGATTGATCCGGTTTTAAGTTTTAAGCTACGATTGCCGCGGTGGGTCCGAGGTTCCTCCGTGCAGCCGGGACCAACGGCTTAACGTGCTTTCCGAAAGCACGTTAAACCGTTGGCCCCGGCCGTCATTTGTAGATCTTTGACAGTCGTTACGAGTCGTCAGAACCCCGAAAGACTGACAACCAGTCTTACTAAGGGGTATCATGTTACCCAGTAATTGGGTTGTGGAGTTCAGATAGAAATAACACAGCAATAGCGCGGGCAGGCGCGTCTCACGTGGACGAGATCACGTGCAGAAGCTGGTCTTTTATAAAAACCCCTTAAAAGTTTTAAAGTTTTGAAGTAAAAAAAAGAAAACTCTCCCTGAGTTTTGATGCTAGCTAATGCGTTAACTTTATTAAGTAAATAAGTAGGTAGCGGTACACTAATCTTGGATATTTAACTGT
Organism: Apamea anceps; assembly: GCA_951799955.1. Classification (NCBI taxonomy): domain Eukaryota; kingdom Metazoa; phylum Arthropoda; class Insecta; order Lepidoptera; family Noctuidae; genus Apamea; species Apamea anceps. The sequence goes on from OX637509.1 coordinate 11,133,109, forward strand.
TTATTTATCTAAAACAACCAGTAAAACCAAAAACCGACTGTTCACAAAACCGCATCGCTGAATATTCATGTCACTGCAAAAATTAAAATTCAATACGCTAATGAAACTCTAATTATGTCATTTGAATTCAACGCGAAAATATCTCGAGTGAATTCGGCGAAATAAAAAAAAAGTTAAAAAAAGGAACGATAACTTTTTAAAATCGCATTCCAGAAAACAATGTCCAGTGGACTGACGGGCCTCAAGGCGAATGCATTAACGAAGTACACCTTCTTTGATATTAAGTGTATTATTTTTTTACCTTGGTTTTTATAGGGTTCCTTTGCAGACGAACATAAACTACATACTTACACAGATTTTACATTACACATTTTTAATTCAGGTAGTGATTTTTTTATTGTTTATTAAAAATAGATGTGCTATATGGTTACATTGTCGACATAGCTCACGAAATAAGCAAGCTGAAGTGGTAATGGGCCGGCCATATTAGCCGAAGAACCGATGACCGTTGGGGTAGACATGTTCTTGAGTGGAGACCGCGAATCGGTAAACGTAAGGTGGGACGCCTTCAGGCTAGGTGGAGCGAGCATCTGGATGGCTGGTAGCAGCTGGATGAGAGTTTCTTCTAACAAGTGGACGTCACCTTGTACTTTCAAGTTTTTATAGCATGTTGTACTTATGTAGTTTTATTTAGCTTAGTTTTTAACAGTAAAATAGCAAAATATATTTATCTTAATGGTGTTATCAATCAATCCATTAATAAAACTATTACTTAATGCATCCCATTCCCAACGAGCTTTCAACTTACAAACGGAACCCACCACTCAGCTCGCCTCACAACTTAACTCAACCTTTTTGCTCCTACCTCATTGTAACACACTGGTAGCTCCCTCAGTCGCCCGAAGCAAATCGCTGTTTATACCACACCGCCCGGTAATTTATTATTGCATTTTTTGCATTATCAATAGCCTATACTCTTCGGTTTTTTTGCTATATTAAAATGGCTATTGTTTATGAAAAATCGTTCGCGATTCTTATCGCTGTACCTCGATGTTGTTTAAGCAAGTTGTGAAATTAGCTCCCGTTGTAATATTGTGGTCGTGATTTTGTGGTTTGTTTGTACACGCTTCGATTTTGTGTGGGGTTTAGTGAGGGAACTAGGGTTTTAATGTGTGGTCCTTGGGTTTTTATGCCTCTCTGTTCTTGATGGAGATGGCTACTGGATTTTTACCCCATAGTAGTTGCTGCAGGAATCCGCTGGATGCGAGAAGCACGAAACCGGTCAAAGTGGCGGTACTTGCCCAGCCCTTGTCCAGCAGTGGACGTCTTTCGGCAGAAATAATGATGATGATGAGTTCTCTTATATTCAGACATGATACTGTTGGATTAAAATTATTTATTTTTCTATCTCTCTGATGGGTCATACTTTAGGATGCATCCAGACAGATGGGCCAAAGTCGTCACACAGTGGGTGTCTGAAGATGGGCATCGTCACCGAGGCTGGCCTAAGAAACGCTAGCGTTACGGTTTGGACTCCTTCCTAACCGATTGGACGGAGAGGGCACAGGACAAGGAAAGGTAGAAGAAGAAGAAACCTTTGCTCAGCAGTGGGACAATATGTATAGGCTAACAAAAAATAATCTCTCTGATGACATAGCAAAAATGTCAACTTGTATAAAACTGTTACCTTGGTTGTATCTAAGCTTAACTGTGAGTTTTGATCGAAATCTTATCATCCTTCCCGTATTCCAATTTACCCACCCAATATAATATTCCAATTTAACCATTTGGGGTCAGCACAGCACGCCTTCTTCTTCCATACTATCAGCAGTATCAGACATTCTTTTGTTTTTCTCTACTCTTGTGTCCATCCTCGTACAAGGAACCATCAGTATTTTTTTAAGCATCTTGCTAATTTGCAACTAAATGAGCTACCTACTTACGGAAGCATTCAACCGAACAAGGCGAACTCAAAAATTTGCCATCTTTCCGTCGCCGTAATTTTCCCAATTTGCCAAAGATGTAAATAAGAAAAAAATCAAATAAATTGGAAGGGAACCACAACGAATTGTTTCCATGCACCTTATTTGGAAACCACAAAGACTTCGACAAAAGAGGTTTGTTCGGACTACTGGTCTTCACTTAAGTAACTTTTTTGTAATGCTTTGTTGCGAGTCCGTAGGCCATCACAAGTATTTCAGAGTTGCCAGATGTAAAATTTTATGAATATTGTCAAAAACGTGTTAATAAATTGTCACACCAACTTCTGATTAATTTTTTTTTTCGCTGAAAATCTAGAAAATAATTTGTGATTGGTACTCTCTTCATTGTTGACTTCAAGTAAGAATGAAAAAAATGCAAATGCAAACGAAAAAAATATGTAATGAAAAATGAATGATAGATCTTGATCATAAAGCTTAAGCATGACTTGCATTTGTTTTTGATCATCACTTTCATAAAAAAAATTTAAGCCACTTGAGAACATTTTTTTCTAAACTAGCAACACCTTGCATGACTGTCCCGTCATTTAGTCACCTCAGAAAAAAAAAGAAAACAATTGCCCGCGAAAAACCGTGCATTGTCCGTTCCAAATTCAAAACGAGGAAGGAACGGGAATAATGGCGCTGGTTCTTGAAACAGGAACGTCGAGTTTTTAAAAAGGGAATCGTTTAAACAGAGGCCGTTCGCAGGTAATCACAGGCGACGTGCACCGAGCATAAGGATGCGTTCATATGAGAGATAATTGGATTTTACACAGCATCGACCTGCGGGTTAGCTGCGTAACACACTAGCCGTAGCAATGGCATTCATTGCGTTATTTACGTTGGTGAGAAGACAAATTTTTCAAACATATGTAGCAATGGATTAGCAGTATCCTTCAAAATGATTCAGATTGTCTTTGCAAGAGTTTTACGTAATTATAGGGTGCTAGTGGCTCATTCACAGAGTCTCTTAACGAGAGACAATACTGATATGAGTCAGGCCTTCATTATGGGCAGTCATTTACGCTAACATTCTCGCTGAATGTCGGACTATAGCGGGACCTTTCTTGATCATCATATGCAAGTTAAGAGTCACAAGAAAGAGCACCTTCAGCTCATTGAAGATTAAATCGCAGAAGAAAGAAAAAATGAAACGCGCGGAAAATTCTTAAAAATAAATCCTTACGCTCAATTTTTCATTATTCTAATTTTCCTGCAGCCTATGGTTAATCATCATCCTAGTCAACCAGTAGAAATGCATACAATAAATAAACTCAACTACAAATCACGCAGCCCCACTGTGCACTCGACCCGAGATCGCATGTACTGCGATACAGGTGCGCGCGTTGCCCGGAGCGACGCCCGCGCAAACTTCATTCATTGTTACTTACGTACTGCCGATTATGCTGGTTACAATACAATTTCAGGTTCAACATCGTATGTAACGGTAGGTGACAGCCAATAATAGGGTTGTGAGGGTCTTAAGGTATTATTTTTTTGTTTCATTGTAGTGAGAATCATTCATGATTTTTAGAATGCTTGGTCAGATAATGCCATATAGATGTAGAGATCGTCTAATTTAAAATGTCACGCCCCTCCACTGCTTCTTGCATACACATTTAAAATGTTTGTATAGAAATTTTAGTGGAGGGGCGTGCCATTTTAAATTAGAGGATCTATAGACAGATGTAAAGTTTTCGCCTTGTTTAAAGGCCGAAGAAGGTTTACAATTTTAGTTTTTATTTTTTTGGTAATTAATCAGCTTACCCAGTACTTAAATAGTAAAAAAAGAAAGTTAAAAACTTAAACCCAACTACGAAAACGCCATCGTCATAATATCGTACAGATTACGTGTGACTCCCACGTAGACATAAAACTAAAACATAACCCTTCCTTTTGGCTTCGCAGTAGTCGGATAATTAAAAGCAGTAAGTAGCAGGAAGCCTGTTCTACTAATGTTATAAACGTGAAAGTTTGTATGTAAGGATCGATGGATGGATGTTTGTTACTCTTTCACGCAAAAAATACTGAACGGATTTGGAGGAAATTTGGCACACACAGATAGTTTATAAACAGGATTAACACATAAGATAGGTACTTTTTATCCCGATATTCCCACGGGATCGAAACTTATGCGGGTGAAACCGCGGGACGCAACCCAACGCAAAAAACGAATGTGCTTTAAAACATCCTAATGAAATATTTACCTGTCTCTCACACGAACTCTAACTGCGAAAATAGCACCCATTTTCTCAGCCTCCGCAGCATCACAGAGTACACGAACTTCCTTAACGGCCGCTATTAGACCATTAACCAAGTGTGCCTACACCGTAATAACGTCTAATAAATACACCAACCCAATGTCACGCTCATAAAGGAAACTATTTGTAACATAAATAAAATAATTACAGCGTCTAGACTTTTGTCGGATGCGATCTCACGTCGGTGATCAGTCACTGCGCCGGTGATTAGCGCGCTAGAACACGGCGCTGCTCCCGAGTGGTGATAAATGTGCCTATCACCATTATCAGCGTTTAGCGGGTTTTGTATGGAGTTACGTCTTTATGAGAGACTAGCTGCGCCCCGCGGTTTCACCCGCATAAGTTTCGATCCCGTAGGAATATCAGGATAATAGTATCCTATGGGTTAATCCTGGTTATAAACTATTTGTGTGCCCTATTTCATCGAAATCCGCTCAGTAGTTTTTGCGTGAAAGAGTAACAAACATCCATCCATTCATACATCCATACAAACTTTCGCGTTTATAATATTAGTAGGATTCTGGGTTGTGGATATATGTGGATGAATTGGGTAGTGATTAATCTTTGCAATTTGTCAAGCTGGAGAAGGCACAGTTTTTTTTAAAAATTATTTTGAGTTATTTTACTGAAACTTGGCAATTTAAAGTTTTCTAGATCCATGTTCATGGCAGGCAGGAGTAGTACTTTTATACTTTTTTGCTTTAAACATATTTTCAATAGCTAAAAACTAAACAATTTGACGGGAGAAGCGAGACATTATCCCATTCCTATTTTGTGCTTGTCGATAAGGAATTCTTGGAAATATTTCATTTTGGGGCTTCCATCTCATGCCTGCTTTGTTCGTGTTGATTTTCCAACTCCAAAATCAGTCCATCTAAAGGCTTTCCTGACGTCTTGTTAGCTCTTCCAAGTAGGTGATACTTTAGAGTGGACCTTAGTATTCAAGACGGGCCAATGATGTTAGTTAGAGCTGGCAAGCTGCGTACGGTACCTATTGCACCTTTCCCTCACGTACGCACTGCTAATCGACGCGGCTTGGTCTAGACACTTGATGGATTCTCTCCTCAGTATAGGTATTGTTGTTTTCTTTGTGAGAGGTAGATTAACGGCAAATGTTTCCACTGAGTGAATGGCACCTGTGCTGTGTTTACAAGCTGCTATTACCTGAGGCATATTTCTTTAAATTCTCGTTCTTGTCTTAGGTATAGCCGCTTTGTTAATGAGCCCTAAAATTTCCTTCTCATAATCTTCATTTTTGTTGTGAAGCTCCTCTGAAAATGTTTTGCTGCTATTTTTACACATGTCGCCATGCTGCGGCTTAGTTGCAGTAAGAACTAGTCTATTACGAAAAAGCACGAGTCTTGTCTCGCGTCTCAGTCTGTTTTAAACTGGAACTAACAAATAATTTCGTTCGAAATCTTGCACCTCCAAAGCCAAACAACACCACAAAATCAACAAAATTACAACACAATATAATTATCTTAGCACCAAACAAAACAGTGCCAGCAAATTAATTTCAACATTATCAACACAGCACACAATTTGTCCATTCTATTAATTACACTACGAAATTAAACCCCGAGCGAATGGATCAGATAATGTGCGAAATTGAATTGTCAATAAATACAAGATAGTGTAAGGTCAGGTATTCGAGCCTTACGGTCTTTGAGCACTCCTACAATAGATGCAAGATTGGGCCTAACATGCTAATTAATAGTTGGAAATATATTACGTGAGGCCTCACTTTCTTCCGTATACACTTGAACAGAAATCAATTATAAAGGTACTGTTAATTCCATAATGTATGGTCGTAGCGTAAAGTTTCTTGAAGGTACTTGCTTGAAAATTTTGCGTCCATTAAATTATTGAGTAGGACTAGATGGTACTGTATACCAATGTCCCTGCCACCCTGTGGTGGCACGGACATCGATGAGCAAATTGTTAAAAAGTGTGAAAGACGATGTGGCTGGAAAGGGAGTGACTTCTGAGATGATGGCTAATAGCGATGCATGATTAGGAGAAGAAAGGCTCTCAAAATGGCGAAGGAAAACATTGAGAGGAAACCGACATGTCCCAGAATCAAAAATTAGAAGACATGTGACATTTACCAACCGGCACTGGGTCCGCGTGGTGGAATATGGCCCAGTCCTTGTCAATGAAAGAGAAGGCCAGTGTCCCAGCAGTGGGAGCATTAAAGGCTGATTACGTTATGAAATGGATAAAAATACATGGTGAAGGTACCAGGCGCCATGATGCACTTATTTGCAATATTTTTGCACTTATTTGCAATAACCGTTTTGACTTTGACCTCTCACTTTGACATTGCTGCAACTTCCATATTATGCAAATACCTCTTCACCGCTACTGCCACCAACATCCTGAACAGTTCCTATAGAGCCCACCTATCCCAGCGCCGTTCAATCACAATCACGCGCATCATACGCGTATAATTTCTCACGCGTGTTCCCACGTGCGCCGGCGCATGGATATTAAATAAAAGATGGCCGATGCGCGTCCGCGCAGTTCTTCGTAGGGTTGGCTGGTTACAGTAATGTTTTAATTTAAAATGGTACAAGAGAATAATGATATGCAGCAAATTGCAAGGATATTGCACACAAGAAATATTTTCAGACCTTTTTAGAAGACACGATACGGAATCGGACTGTTGAGTGTAAATAATTATTAAGTACACTTATATAAACACGTTTTTAGGGCAGGACTGTCAAAAAGTCCTTTTCACGTGACATATGAGATCCTTTTCTCCCCAAAATATGCTGAAAAACAACCATTAACTACTGAAACATGTATAAGTATGTAACAATGAATTTTTTCTACATATTATGGAAACATTATTTTTTAACACCAACCAGCTCTGCAGATCATTTAACGCTCATTAGTATTAGTACCAGAGTTGTCAACCCTCAAATTAAACCCACTAGCTACCACTCTAGAACAAATAGGGATGCACCTCACCACCATAACTTATCCCATTCATCGACGAAGGTCAACCGACAACCCTACCCGATGCTAATGTCTAGGCCTTGTATGATATATTGACAGCAGCGGACGGACAGATACTATGCGTACAGGGACTTGTGTGTTTCTGTCTGTGAGTTAGTACTTAACAGCCGTGTTATTATTTTGTAGTTTGATACGGTATGCATTTCAGTGGCAGTAGCATTATATATGGAAGTTTTTTAAGGTTTAGCGAAGCTTAATGGTGGAGAAACATTATTATTATTACATTAGGATGTTGGTAAAAGTCAACTAAGTACCGATGTATACATAAGTATGAAAACCTTCTACTAAATTATACAGGGTGATTTCCTTTTCATATGGTTGGATTCTATAGTATAGTCCCCAGACCAAATTTCGGCCATGGCAGCCAATCTCGGCCTAGACTAGCCATCTACGCGGGAGATATTATAGTGCTCTTCCCTCACTCTCATTATCCAACGGCAATCCGACACGGCCGGAGGGAGATCAGGTGCAGGACCAATGGTTTAATGTGCTTTCCGAGGCACGGGGGTATCACACCGCCAACTTCCAGAATCCGGGCTGTTACTAAGAAATTCCTAATGGATAAACCCAATAACGCCTTGCCTGATCTGGGAATCGAACCCAGGATCCCACGCTCAGCGGTCGCGCTTGTGACCACGAGACCAATAGGGCAGTTGGTTGGATTCTACAGTACCTGTACTTAGTGGCTGAAAAAGTGACTTTGAACCATGAAGTTCTTACCTAGTGGTTTTGATCCAAAGGTAGGTGCCCAATGAAAAAAAAAAAATTAAAAAAAAAAAACATTTAATTCGAGTATCATTGACTGATAATAGAAAAAAATACACTCATACAGTCACATTTCATACACAAAACCACCCATTTAATTCAATTACCATAAGTCATAAAGGGAAAAGGTTTGTGGAAAAAATCCTAGTGCTTTCAGTTTTGTTAAATTATTTTTTATTCCTGGATCTAGTTGTGAGTTAAGTACTTAACTGACGTGTTTTTGGTTGTGAGTTATGTACAGACGCCAGCACATCAAGCTACTACAAGCTATCAAATTTCTTTCATAAATTTTCAACTTTATCGCTAAAGCATTAAGGTTCAAGGTTGATTGGGAAAGTTTGGCAGTTTCGAGTAGCTTGATGTGCTGGCGTCTGTACTATTTAACATTTTGAAGTTTGATACAGTACGCGTTTCAGCGAAAGTAGCATGATATCTGGTAGATTTTTAAGAATTGGCAAAGCCACATATAGTTCGACCTCATATTTGATTAACCACTTTTGACAAAAATTCTCAGTAAACTCAAACTTCACTACCTGTCACATAGAAAAATACAGCATCTCGTTTTGTGACGTGCAAATGGTATCTAAACCTTAGTGTGATAAAACAATTACGAGATCGACTGTATCAATATATCTTTTCGATGCTGATAGTACTTAACTACTTATCGGTACTAAAAAGATGGAAAACTGACCACTAAAAACTAACAGGAAAAGTAATCAGGCCGACAAATAAAGACGAGCAAGTCATTAAACGGAATATCATAACAAATTCACACATTAATCACTCGCTTTTTACATACAAACGCGATGACTAACTGTAAACCGAACCGAACTATTAATCTAACTGGAACGCAACAATTAAAAGAACCAGTTCTGATTAAACTATTACTATTGCTAACATTAATTTATTCAACAATACGTCTTGTCACCAATCGGGCAGCCATCATTATTTCGCATTCATTCCGTCTCAGCCAATAAGGTGTCAGAACGCGCCTCCCATACTTCTCTCACCCAATCAGCGAACGCCATTTGAAAAACAATAGAACATAAAAAATTCCGTCACGCTCTTCTGCGCTCGAGTCGACGTTCTAATTCGTGGTAATTCAACTCGTAGCTGCTCGGCATTCGTCGGTTTTTATCGGTGTAATCATTTTTCTAGCTGGCAAATACCTCCTCTTCCATAATTTGCAAATATTAATGTTTAAATAATTGAAATGATATTTGTATTTTATGCTAATGAGTATGACGTAACACCGTCTGTAACTTCACTGTGAATAATCATTAGTAGCTACTAATAAAGTAACTATATTAGTCATAACATTTTATTATGCATTTCAAACGAGAACTTATTGATTTTAAGTCAGTCGTTTAAAGTGCCCAATCTCTGTTGAAGCAGCATTCACCAAAGAAAACAGAAAAATAATAACAAAGCCTTCTTTTTCCCCCAGAAACAATGACATGTATAATTTTCTACTACTATTAAATAGATGGCATGTCCAGTAAAGAAAATTTTTATGTAAAGCTTTTCACCAACTAGACGCATCTAGTAATACCTATATATTCCATGAAAACCAAACACGCATCTTACACAGAAACATCATCCTCGTACGCTTATTCCAATTTATTTGTGGATGGCGCTGGCAGAATTTTTTTCCATTCAGTTATAACCGCCGTCTTCCAGCATTAACCCTCTATATAGCCATAGGATCTTGTACAGAACAGTTCCACTCAAGTCTACAGAACGAAACAGAAGAATAATAATAAGAATCAATGAAGAATCTTTGGTCTACCTTTCTTCTCTCTTTTAAATTCGGTCTGGCGCGTCATATTACGAAAAGGAAATACTAATTTTAAAGCGATTTTTGGGTTATCAAAATCGATTAGGAGGACATAAATAAATCCTACTACATATGTAATATTATAAATGCGAAAGTTTGTATGGATGGATGGATGTTTGTTACTCTTTCACGCAAAAACCATTGAACGGATTTGGATGAAATATTTAGTTCACAGATAGTTTATAACCAGGATTAACACATAGGATTTTTATCCCGATATTCCCACGGGATCGAAACTTATGCGGGTGAAACCGTGGGGCGCAGCTGGTATGTAATAAAGAAATCTCGATGATTTGTCACTTCATAAAAACTGTGCCAAGCAGGGGCGGGTTGTTAGTTACTACACAATATGTATGCACTGACTAAGTTCACCAACTTGACTCATCCGCAAGTCTTATCAGATCTTGCAACTGAACATGTTTACAATCCGCTTCCATGTAGGTTCTCCTAATATGTAAAACTGTTGATAATAAGTTAAAGATCATTTACGTAGGGCATGAACTCGTATTTATAGGGTTCTTACATGAACATCTTATCTGCGAGAAGGTTGATTGTTCACTAGGTTTCATGTTTTGGGATATTCATAGGTGAGATAAACATATGTGACTGCCTCGTTGGTTAGTAGCGCATGAGGCAGGATGAGGTCCTGGGTTCGATGCCAGGGTCGGGCAGAGTGTTATTGGATTTTTCTACCAAAAATTTCTCAGTTGCAGCTCGGAGTCCGTATTCGTGCCCGGTTGATGGTAAAGGTAAGCACTCTTTTACATGGTACTTAAACATAACTGGTGAAATGTGGGTGTACGATAAGATACACTTCTGCCTAACCCTTTGGGGATAACAGGTGTGATGTTACGGTATGTGATAAATATTTATAGAAATGAAAGGTTACCAAGACTCTTGCTGTGTCTGGGACATTTCTAGAGATAATAATAATATCCCTGGACATTTCACACAGCGCCATCTAGTCCCAAGCTAAGCAACCTAATGCTTGTGTTATGGTAACAAGATGGCTGATAAACTACTTATATTCATTTTTTTTTTTTGTAAGTACATTCATATTATAGATAGAAAAACACCCAGACTCGGAACAAATACATGTAGGTCATACAAATATTTGTTCCGTGCGGAAATCGAACCCGCGACACGCAGTGCAGCAGTCAATCGCTTAACCACTGCGCCAACCGTGCCGTCTATAGATGAAGATGAAGTAGTATAACATCTTTCTATGCTGTACTTATTTGCAAGATACATAGTACACACATTTTTAGACCAACCCCGGTGATAATGACAATACTATCGGTTTGGCAAAGGGAATTAAAGAGGAATAGGGAAAGAGAAGTAGACATTAGCTACCTGTTTTCACATAACGACTGCAACTTGATGATTCAAGAAAGCGAATAATAATTATTTTAAGACAAACCTTAAACTGGAAGACCAATGATTCAGGCTTATGAGACGTAGATTTATAACGTATAAAACCTACCGTAAAATCCCGTGCAAAACCGCAAGAATAACATATTCACAAACGCCACATTACAATCGCAATGCGTGGAAACCTGGCCATTCCCACCAGTTCCCTAATTGCCTACAAGCTTACGAATTGACCCGGCTATGCGGATACAGCTGACCCTGGACCAACAAATGGCACCACCAGCTTTTAATTCAACAAAAGCATCTGCAACTCGTTCCAGAATAGAATGAGAACACGGATTCCAACACCTAAGTACTCCTAATTAGGCGGATAACACCCACGGGACTCAACTTCTAACGCCTAGGCGTTAAACTTCTAGGGCTGCTGCTCTACATTGTTGAGATTTAAACCAAATAATTTTATTCTTTCTAAAGTAAGCGAATGATGTCATTGATTTTATCGTCTCAAATGTCTGTCATCAGTCATTGAGGGCTGATTTTTCAATAAGCAATCATCTTTTATTTGCAGAATAAATATGACAGTTTGACATATTTTCCTCGGATAAAAGTTCATTTAATTTTGTTCTGTCTACATAATATAAACTAACAGACTTAAAATAATATTAATAATATGTAAAAAAGAAGGATCCGCATCGCTGTCAACAGGAAAAGTTATCTGAAAACTTTTTTTGCAAAAAAATACAACCGACTTCCAAAAACGACACTACAAAGTGAAAAATAACTTTAATTTCGGAAGTCGGTGTCGTTGGGTTCGCATTTTCGTTGTTTGCCACCGACTTCCGAAATTAAGGTTATTTTTCACTTTGTAGTGTCGTTTTTGGAAGTCGGTTGTATTTTTTTGCCAAAAAAGATTTTATTTTTCACTTTTAAGTTGTAATTTTTACCAGTAATTTTGGTTTAAAAACCAAACTACTGAACCGTTTTTGATGAAATTTCTATGGGACCATTTGGGAAGTATACCCTTTCCAACAAAAAAAGAATTTTTCAAATCGGTTGGCAAGCGACGGAGTTATGCTCGAACAAACATAAAAAAAATACAAAGTTCCGAATTGAGAACCTCCTCCTTTTTTAGAAGTCGGTTAAAAAATACTTTTGTATCATACCAGCTATTTCCGCTAAAATTATTATTGTTGTGTCCCAGTCAAAAGGAACATTGCGGTTCGATAAAATTACTAGCAAACGCGAATTTTCAACTTTACCTTTAACGGTTAACAACGCATTAATCAACTCTTCGTTGTTATAAAACCCCACAATTACAAAACAGTAAACAACCTCACAAACCGTACCAAAGGACTACTTTTAGGACCAAAAGCAAGTACCAATAAACAACCTATCCATTAAATTCACATACACTTGACAAAGTACACTCATTAGGTAGCATTATCTGCACCGTCTCAATTTATTAACCTAACCTATGTCCTACTTATCTCCCCGTAGAGTGTAGCATCTAATTTGCATATAACATTTATGAGGCTCAAGTTATCAATATAACATAGTGTGGGAAAACGAGAAAACCAACACCTTCGATATTTTATTTGATTTTGGAACGTTATACGTAAATGTTCCTGTTCTTCGTCAATCATTGTTATCGAGCTGTTTGATAGCATACGCTAATAAGCGCTTCTGATGTGGTTTACGGAAATCGTGTCAAAGCACTTTTTTGGTATAGACAAGTTTAAGGCTACTTTTGGCACTGGAGTAGGCGAATGATATAGTGTTAAGAAACTATACACATACTCAGTAAAGGGAAACAGAGGACTGAAGCTAATGAAAAACCGAAATCAAATACCAATCTATTTAGGTACTGCGCACTCTCGATAATGGGCTTTTTACTGACCTATAATGCCATACTAGTATATTAGTTTCCAGTAAAGAAATACTGAGCCCAAAAACCTATCATGTCATAGTATACTGCACTCACCCGAAAAAGGACTTATTTACTGAAGTCCCCATGCTGGTCTGTTGGATACATCAAAGCCTGCCACAGCAGGCTGCAATGACCGGTTGCACCTTATCCAGGTGATTTAAACCTGAAAGTTAAAAGTAACATGAGTAGGCAAATTGGCAATCCAATAAAAACCTTATTAACAAGTACCTAGGTATAGATAATCTTATTTAAAATTGCACGCCCCTCCACTGCTTGTTGCACACACATTTTAATTGTTTGTATAGAAATTTTTGTGACATTATGAGACCTCTAAATAGTTCCATGCAGTTAGTTACCTAGGTATCAATCCATCCTCTCAGCCTTTATCAGTCCACTGTTGGACATACGTAGACAAGCGACACACTAACAGTATGTTGAATGGCTTTCATTTTGACAGTTCAATAACATTCATTGCGTTACTTACGTTGTGGAGCAGACAAAATTTTCGAACATATGAAGCAATGGATTAGCAATATCCTTCAAAATGATTCAGACTGTGATTGATAGTGTGCTATGCAATTAGTTGCGTATAGATCAACACGGCGGTGTTTTATAGTTATGTTTTTCTAACTTATCTAAATTCTCCGTCAGAACATGATACATCTCTAGAAGTAAACAATTTGCTGTAAATTATAGGAATTACGAAACACATATCACACACAGACGCTGTTTAACGGCTGAACTTTTACTTAGCTTGTTAAGTAAAGCCAAGCAATAAACCTTAGGATCAAAGATCGCAATGCTAAATCTAAGTCTAACACAATCTGGCAGCCCTAAACGGTGGAAGGCGTTGCGTGTAATTAGAGATTGTATACATTAAGTGAATACAAATAAAGCACAATGCGACGAGCGGAGCCCGGCGCAAACATAAGTCTTCCTAGAGGTCGACGAAGATTTAGCCCCGGTGTTCACTGACCGATTGCACTGAACACCTTGCTTAACTAATGGTTAAAGTTACTATGGATTTAATGTTTTTCATTTTTGGCATTTGCTAAACTTTTTTTAAGATTCATTTAAAGTCATGACACCGGTCGATGTAGCACTTTTCTACTCTGGCTAACCCAAAGACCCAATATACGTACACAGCATACGTACGACCCCTATATTACGATGGAAATGAAAAAAGATGGCCTTTTAGAAGGCTAAAAGGCCATCTTTTTCTGGCTTTCCTGAAAAAAATAGTTTTTGTAACATCTGGGTAAGCAGAATATTATTTTCAATGTTTACACAAAATATTTAATTGCCTTGTAGTAAGTGTGAGAAAAGTTTGATATAAACTACTTAAAAGCTTGTTTTTGGGTAATGCGATATAAAATGCCAAATTAATTGCTTTTTGTCTTGTTCACTTCGATAAGGTTGGATTCGTAATGAATTTTAATTGAAAATAGATATTTATTGTCGTGTGAATTCTCAGTTTTCTTCGCCAAAACATTTATTTAGACGCTATCATAAAAATTATCTCAAAGTTTTCTCAATTACCATCCAACACTGACTTTTTTGTCATTAATATGTAAATCAGACTAATTAATGTGTTAAAACCTAGCATTAATATGCAAGGCAAAAATATGCCTCGATTTATAACAGCTAAACATGAATATAAAGCGCTTAGTTTCAGCGTCGTAAATCAGCAACGAAACCAGATTTAAAAGTAAATGGCTGTATTTGTATATTTTTGCATCGTTTTATTTGCATTGTATAGTCTAAAATATTCTATGAAATAAACAATACACGCATGAATGAAAGCAGAAAAGTTTAACTGTTACTATTTTTAGGACATCTACATTTTTTAATTTAACGACTCTTCACTGAGAAAAGATACTATCTTTATCTTCAAAATTAGTCACATTCTCATAAATTTAAACTACAGTTAAAACTCATACAATTAATGGATCAATTAGTAAAACATTTTCTCGATTAGATTTCGTCTTAACTGCCATTTTGTCAGTACAGTTTAACAATTAATTAAAGTGCGTTAATCGCACGGTATCGCCGGTCTCTTCTCGCTGCAGTGGCATCGGCTACTCTAATTAACATAAACACCAAGACCATAGTTATTTATAACCATTGCCAATATTTATATATAACTAGCTGTAGCATGTGGATCCACTTGCATGAAATACGGGACTTGATACATAGCTTTTATTGTATTGGATTTATTGACTTCTGTGGGACCGAGATAAAAGAAAAATTCAAACAAAACTCTTTTGATTCATCTGGAGAAGTATGTTGTGATGAGTAGGTACTTATGAATTTGACTGGCTGCCTCAGGGAGTGGGCCGTCACATGTCTTCAATTTTTTGGTTCTAGGAAATGCCGGTTTCTTCACAATGTTTTCCTTCACCGTTTTGAGAGCAGTGGTGATGAAATAATTTACACAAAGTAAAGCGCCTGTTGGGGTTCGAACCTACGGCCTACAACTCTTAAGTCGGAGCTATTACCACTGGCCCATCACTGCTCAAAAAAAGTCGGCTCGGCTGTAAAAGCTAACGATATAATTTGAGATTGATGAAGTGATTGTGTGTTACTAGGCTAGAAAGTGTGTGAATACTAAAGTGAAGGCTGATAGACTAATATTGAAGAAGAAAACATGCAACCGGCTCCAATAGAAGCCTTCTTGTCACAATTCTAACGTGTAGCTGTTAACTATTTCTGTTTTTAACCCCTGACGCAAAAACGACGGGGTGTTATAAGTTTAACGTGTCTGTATGTGGGGGTGTGTGCGTGTGTGTGTGTGTGTGTGTATGTCTGTCTGTCTGTGGCATCGTAGCACCCGAACGCATGAACCGATTTCGATTTTGTTTTTTGTGCTCATAAAATTAAATATCGATTTTTTTTTCTTTATCATCCGATTATCTTTTGTATACAAGTGTCTCTGTGATAAATAAACCTATTTGACTTTCATTCTTTATACACAGGCTGAGAGTAACCCGAAATACTCGGTAAAATCTACCAGAAGTAAAAAAATAAACGAGTCAGCAAGGTGTTAGTGGCAGTGAATGTTCAAGGTGCCAAATCCTACTTGTGGAAACGAAATATTTAATTATTTCGATAATAATCTACACACAGTTTGCGACACATTGACATTAGACGGTACAGACGCCAGCACATCAAGCTACTACAATCTGTCAAATTTCTTTAATAGATTTTCAACTTTATCGCTAAAGCATTAAGGTTCAAGGTTGATTGGAAAAATTTCACAGTTACGGGTAGCTTGACCTGCTGGCGTCTGTACATATACCTACATAATAGACTAAAACAGCGACGTATAAAAAACAACAGGCCGTGCAAAGTAATTATTCACCAGGAGAAATTGTAAGTGAATTGATCTAGATTTTATCTAGACATCGACACAGTGTTAGTAAGTGCTTTTTAAGTTTACGTGTTATCTAAACTAGGTAGGTAAAAGATAAGGGACTTGTGTTCTATTTTGGGTGTTTTCGATGGGAGATTATCATGACACCTATTTTTTATTTGTTGAAGTTTTTCAATCGAGTAGCTGTACTGATCATCGGTGATAAGAATTTGAAAATTACTATTGCCTTAATTTTTTATTTTTCAACAACATGTTTTATTACATCTGTTAATACTACCTTCTTTAATAGAAAGAAATAATTGTGAGAAAAGTAATTTTAGTCTCTGGGGCCCTATAGTTGAATATTATATTGTTGAGTTTGTTGTTTTTATTTTGATGAATAGAAACTGGCATTCTGTGCTATATAAAAACTGAATGACATTTTATGTCATCTACGAATTAAACCAGGGACCCTACAGTCAACCAACACATTAGTGGTAACAGCTGCACTATGAAATTCAACCTTATTGCTACGACATAAAGGCACTGTCGCAGTACCTACAGTCCGTTCATAGTTATTTTATCTCTGTGTTGTCAAAATCACAGTGATTCTCATTCTTATAAGATTTTTGTTGGGTTGCTGCCACTGACAAGCCTGTCAGAATCATTGTGATCTTTATTCTCGTTACAATAAAGTTGCAGTTGTCAGAGGTAAATTAACTGTGAATGGACTGTAGTTACTACTTTCTTAATAGCCATCTCACCTTACAAACAGAAAACAAAACAAAAAAAATCACAAGACAGTAAGACGTATTAACTCTGGCGGACATTTTACGGTAGCTGTTTGAAATCACGCGACGATAAGATGGCGGGACAAGAACACCATGCCTTGCATGTATGCAAATATACCATTAGAATGAAATATACCCGTACTTGTGACTTGTCCTGTTGCTGATACAATTAATGTTTTCATGAATGTTTATAAATAGTTCCATGATGTAGATTAGGTGACAATATTTTATAGTAGAAATGATTGAGGAATGCAAGAATTGAATATTTCAGGAAGATGCAAATGTAACTGTGGTTAATGCAAGTTGTGATTAAATGAAGCCTTTAGCCAATAGTCGACTGTGATACATGATGTATCATTTATGCAAAATATTTGGTATGTTGCTGACTATGACTGGAAGCCGTGCCAAACATATTTGGGAAAAGGTTAGGCTGGTGATGATGATTATGATGATTTGGTATATATCTGGGTTATCAGGTAGCAATTTCTTTCTTTTTTCTTTTCTTTTTCATCTATTATAGTGATATTTAATTAGGGTTTTTCGAATCCTTGTACTGTAATTAGGGTGATAGAGTCCGAAATAGTTTTGAGATATTTTAGGCAGTTATTACGTAGTAATCCAGAAATAGAACCACATTCTTTTTAGCCTTGACTGTCCCACTTCTGGGCAAAAACCTCCCCCAAATCCTTCCAGAAACTCTTTTCCCGCGCCACCTCGAACCAGCCCGCACGCGGTACGCGTCCAGCTCATCTCGCCATCTCTTTCTAGGTTTGATCCACAATTAACTTCGTCAAATCCAAAAGGCGATAAAGTATATAAAATAGTCTATCAACTGAGCTTATTGCAGTCCATTGCTGGACATAGACTTCTCCCAGGCTGCGCCCACAACACCCTGTCCTCCGCCTTCCGCATCCAGTCTGTCCCAGCCACCTTCTTTGGGTCATCCATCCATTTTAAAAATAGAAAAAATCATCATCTAGAAAATAGTATCAGGGAAATAAATGGATTTGGTAAAAGCTTTTGGAAAACCGTATGACCTTAGTTCATAACAATAACTTATAGACGGTCAAACTGCAAGAACCTTTAACAACACAAAAACAAAATGTTTCCATTATAATAAACAAACATAACCAAAGAGGAACGTGCGACTGTTTATGAAAACAAAACAAGTGTACACGCAAACGCATCTACAATATAAATGGACACATTTTTCATAAATAAATTTAAATATCCGTTGGTATGGGTGTAAATCTCAGCGGGCGTACACTGGCGTACGGTAGCGAAGAGAACACGCGAACTAATTAATATGGAGTAACTGTCGATTTATAGGTGTTTGGTCTGAAGTTACGCGTTGTTCTAGCTGATGGTCTACGGGAGATGAATTTGGGGAGCTTGTTGGTTGAACTTGTAAAGGTAGGGAGGTAAGTGCAGGAAAGAAGGAAGTGTGTTGGATCAAAGGACCAATGTTTTTGTAAATGAATGTTACTAAGCCAACATTATAATCCTGTCAATGATAGCGAGCAGGCTTGATTGTGCGTTTGTGAACCACTGCTGCAGGGTTTCGGCTGGGCCTGTCACCGTGCAGCAGTGATGTCACAATCGGTTTTTCTGTTTTTGGTTTTGTTTTGTAAGTGTATTACTAACATAGTTTGTAAGTATATTGTTTGTGAGTCGTGTTACTTGAAATAAAATTATTATTATTATTATTATAAAAATCAAAGGACCAATTAAGATAAACGATAGGCTAATTTCAAATTATACGTGGTAAGAATACAGAATTTTTGCGACAGAGATTTTCACCAGCTGAAAAGTATCTAGAAAACGCTTTTCTTTAGATGTCCGACAGCACTTACTTAAATGGTAATCAACTTAATTTGGAGACCATGTATTTGACCTTCATGTGTTTTTTTTCGTGTGGTTGAATGAAAATATTACCTATTAGTAATATTTATACACTAGGAATTATATAATCACCATCCTAATTACATAATACACTAATCACAACCCACTGGCTTTGAAGGAAATTCCCAATCCCTTCATAGGTTTGAAAAATTCGTCTGCTCATCAACGTCAATAACCCAATGAACGTCACTGTATTGTCCAAATGCGCCTTGCATTTGGACATTGCGATCGATTACTATTGTATTAATTATACCGCAAATAAACGTATTTTCTTTATTCCAATTTTTACTCCTCTAATTCTTGACTATCGCACAAACGTTCCCAACACTAAAGTACGCTAACAAGCTCGTCGCAAAACCCTCCCGTATATTCCAATAATAAAGTACGAAAGGTCTCACGTTACAGTGTTGTCCACACAAAACCATACACTAAGACCTATATACACATAGATTTCGTAGATTACCATCGCGCGGTAGTTCTTGTAAGTAACCAAATACTTTTTGACGATGCCACTATGTAGATAGTTACCATATTTAGTGGTACTTTAGTGACAGCCCTTCAAATGGTTATAAGTTATGTATGTGAAGAGGTTGGTGGTGGAGTGATCCTTTTTTTTTCTATGGTTGATCGTTAATGTTCAGCTGCATCTGGTTAGACTGGAAGCCGACCCCAACATAGTTGGGAAAAGGCTCGGCAGATGATGATGGTTGATCGTTAATGTCTGTTAGGTATAGGCAATGATAGAAATGATGAAAGCTGTGAGAAGGAATCATGATTTGATATGTTGGAAGTCTTTGTATGTCATCTTCTGCCTAGATTTGTCCCAACTGTGTTGGGGTCGACTTCCAGTCTTACCGGATGCAGCTGAATACCAGTATTTTACATGGAGCGTCTATCTGGCCTCCACAACCCAGTTATTAGGTAACACGATACCCCTTAGTAAGACTGGTTATGTCTGGACTTTAAAAGAGACTTCTAAGTTTGTTTCGATCTTTGTTCTTAGAGTAGTCAGATAGGAAAAGTCGACCTCATAGTTTTAAAACATCAATTTACAAAAAATAAATATCATTTGTCATTATTATTCATCTCGGAGGAAAAGCAGTGCAGTTGAGTATTATTTTTTGCAAATAGCAATAGATTTATTTGTGTTCATGATCAATGAACCCAGGTTGAAATTTTAATCGATTCAAAACTTAGTGAATTAGCTCTAATACTCTTAATTATAAAAAGTTCTACAACTAGCATTAGACTTGTTTAGATGGTGATAAACTTAAGCAAAAATGTCATAGTTACACACCAGTAGAAATATATAAGATAGTAATATTAATTGCATATATATCCGCTACAAAAACACCCCAACTTATCAAAGCTCTAACTAAAAGTATCTACTTTAATTAAATTATCTTCTTCCTAATAACATTCTTGAAGGAAAAAATATATATATTCTCTTTGAGGGTATCATGTTAAATTGGACGACCCACGCTCTGGTGTACGTTTCTCAATTTATTGGTCTCCAGGCACTAAATGTGAGCTCTACTCGCCTCGTTACATTTTTATTTAGATATCACTTTGAGGGAAATGCTGTGATATCTTGTAGAAGTAGGTAGCTTTAGTATCACAGTTTGATTTTTAAGCACATAAACATAAAGTAATCCAGTCAATATCCACGCTGCGTTCCAAAATGGATATAAAAGACGTAGGCAAGAAGGCTTCCAGGTTCAAATGAGATTGGGCGGGTCACATCAGCCGCATGCAGGATAATCGCTGGGCGAAAGTCTCCTCACAATTGATGCCTGAAGATGGACGGCGTTGCCAAGGTTGGCCCAGAAAGCGGTGGCGAGATGACCTGGACGCGTACCGCGAGGGTTAGTTTGAGGTGGCGTGGAAAAGAGTTCCTGGAAGGACTTGGGGGAAGCCTTTGCCCAGCAGAGGGATAGTATAGACTAAAAAAAAAATATCTAAAGTACTGATGGTATCGGTGATACTTTGGTTTTAGTAAGTATCAGTCCATTCTGTCCCTAAATTAGTTGTTACATTCTTTGTACGGCAATAGGATCTTTCACTTAGTATCATCATTTTTCAAACACTTATGCGTCAAGTACCGTAGGTGTTGGTGATAGTTTTAAGTGTCTGTATAGGTAATCGATTTCTCCAAAATATTTTTGTTGTGACTTTAATGTTGCTCTTTGCACATTATTTTCCAACACTAGCAGGATGTAATTCTTCAAACACATCATTGAACGCAGCACCACCAGAGGCATCATAATCAATAATGTTCCCTCTGCTGGGACACAGGTCTCCTCTCTTCGAAAGGGTGTTGGCTGTAATCTACCACGTGGGCCCAGTGCGGGTTGGTAGATGTCACATGTCTTTGAATTTTTGGTCCTCGGACAGTTTCCTCGCGATCTTTTCTCTCACCATTTAGAGAGCAGTGGTGATGAAATTATTTACACAAAGTAAAGCGCCTGCCTGGGTTCAGACCCACGACCTACATCTCGTAATTCGGGGCCGTTACCTCGGCAGAGATACCGGCCGTTACCTGCTCTCGATAGAGAGCAGTGGTGATGGCGGAGTTCTCCATTCTCGACGCCTCTTGTGAAAAGCAGAAGCATCGAATATGGAGTAAACACCAAAAACACATTTCAGACACAAAATGACGTTAGTTAACAAACTTCGTCCTTATCTCGGAAGCAAATTCTTCGAACCTATCTAATCTCTGCGTCTTACTGAAAATAAATAACTAGTCATCTCCGTGATTGACTCAAAGGCCCAAGCTGGCTTGCTATCAAAGAGCCAAAATAGGGTACCTGCTTCGGATATTAATAAAAATAAGAGTATACTAATAGTTGAACTTATACAGAGGCTCCCAGTCAGCTGCATTTTCTTAAAGGAACCAAGAAAATGATGTCCGATCACCTGACAGACTTGGGAGGATGCGCTATGGATAGATGCTTTATTTAGGACATGATTAACGTGTCTCGAAACAGAATGAAACGGACGAATGAATGAACGAATACAGGATGAAAATGTCATTACGACAGTTTTAACTTTGTTTATCTAATTATAGTTCGTTCACAGTGATTTTACTTTGATTTGCCCTCACTGTCCAAATCACAGTGATTTTTATTCTCATTGTAATATGTTAGTTGTAAAATAAGATTGATTTATGTCTGGAATAAACTGCAAATTCAATTAATTAGAATAGATGTAGAAATAAACTCGAAATTCGTGGGCTAAACTGGCCCTTAATTAGACTAAAATTAGGTACTTCAAACAGTTAATAAACACTAAAAGCCTGCTTCTACATCAAATCAACTCAAATGCCATAATTTCTAAACAACTTTAGTTGTGTTATGAAGGTGTATCATGAATTTCTGAGATTGCTGATTAACCTGTAATTGACCTATAGCACTTAAGATACGTTACCAGTATACACAGAAGCTATTGGTGTTCCTTAATCAATAAATAATAAAACGCTGTCACTTGCTTACATTTTGTTTAGTTTACAAGTGTTATTGCGTTGTGTTTGGTTTGTTTATTAATTTAGTTTTTCTTGTGTATACATTTTTTTTTTAAATTGTATTTTACCTAGCCTACTTGAGTATAATATGTATACTATATATTTTTTTAGTATGTTTTGTGTCACTTTTAGTTTGTAGTTTGCTCTGTACAACGTCTTGGGATTCAATTCTGTAATGTCGTGCATGTTATCTAAATAAATAAATAAGTACTTATTTATGTATTTGTGTACCTAGATTTAAGAGATTTTTTCTATCATTGTTCCTCTTAACCAAAGCACCTGCCATCTAATCTCCTCACCACCCTTTTTTTTTTGTGGATGGGAAATCATCAAATGGCCCCTCCCGCTCTGGGTGGAGCGGAAGGGAGTTTCAGACTCTTACTGACTAAATCCCACCCGTGTTCCTTCCTAGCCCTTTATGTTCCAGGGCAGCGGTAACCCTTTCGGACGTTCCCGCTACCCTGGTCCTCACCACCCTTGGTTGACTAGTAAAGAATGCCAAAGGCATTAAGTCCGCCTTTGTACCTTTTTGTGCGAAAAGTTTAAATAAATAAATACATCGTCTCATCCACGTTAGCACTTACCGAACAAGTTCATAACGGCACCGCCGGATAAAATTGCACGTAGCATAAAGGAAAGCTAGCGGATATAGAAAATCTCTCAATACCACCCGGTGGACTCAGCTCAAAGCTGCCGTGTCCACGTTGTAATAACTACGGATACTAGAACTTTTTGCTGTGCGCAGGACTTTTCAGATTGATCAGTTTTGATAGTGTTTTTGGTTGATGAGTTTGGTGAAGTTTAAAACGTGGTAATAAGGAGGGTAGTTTTAATTATCAAGTCACACGTCGTCGAATAAAAATTCAGAAAAGAATGAAAATCATTTCTACTTCACCCTCTAGAATAAAAGATAATTGGGCAAAGAATACAGTCACACGTACAAAATACTTGCAATGTAGTTTATTTATTTATTTGGTAACTCTATGTACAGACGCCAGCACATCAAGCTACTACAATCTGTCAAACTTTAATAGATTTTCAACTTTATCACTAAACCATTAAGGTTCAA
This sequence comes from Apamea anceps, assembly GCA_951799955.1. Taxonomy (NCBI): domain Eukaryota; kingdom Metazoa; phylum Arthropoda; class Insecta; order Lepidoptera; family Noctuidae; genus Apamea; species Apamea anceps. The sequence goes on from OX637509.1 coordinate 11,156,907, forward strand.
GGTTGATTGGGAAAATTTGACAGTTTCGGGTAGCTTGACCTGCTGGCATCTGTACAAAGGATACACAATCTCATACAATATAAATCACAAAAATAAAAACGGTTCTCTTTCAATTACAGGAGACCACAACATGCAAATCTAACTAGGTGTAAACAGTTAGTTTAGTCTGATTTGTTAATCTAGAAAAAAAATAACACCTTGAATATTTCGCGTAAAATACACAACTATAAAATAAACCTTTTACAAAGAAACAAGCTCAAATAAAATACGAAATTATACCAAACAATCAATTACAAAGGGAAAACTGTCAAAGCGAAATTCCCGAGAAAGCAGGTAAAACACAAAATATAAAACTTTCCGCGAAACTCCGGCCAAACGAGAACAAAACATTGATTAATGACGAAATGCACTCGAAAACAAACTGTCGAACTTCTTCAAATTCACCATACAAATGCCTTCGGTATAACCCCTCGAAAATAATGGTTTCCTTTATGGGGGCACTTACTCTAACCACCACGAAACCGTTCTTGAAATTACAACCATATCTTAAAAGTATTAAGATGCAATTTACCTTATCAAAAAAATGTAGGGTAAAAGTGCTAAAAGTCTCCAAGATTTTCTTTTCGTACTCAGTTTTGTTACTTTTTTTGTTGTCGCAGGCAAACGGAAGTGGCGTGTAGGGACGTGTGTTTCCTCCTTTTTTGTTGAAAAATTGTTTCGGTGCCATTAAGCCGTTGACAGATTGCCTACAGTGAATAATGCCATGAATTGTTTGAGGTTATGGGAGCCGCATTTGTGTGACAATGGGATGTTTAGATGTGCATTTAGCGTATTTAAGGCGGGATTGATGGCATTTGGGAGTGGAACTGTCGTTATTCCGTAGTAGCTACTTGATAGGAAAAGTAAGTACCTATGATCTGTTCCAAATGTATCTAATGAAAGCGTAAACAAACCCTGTTGACTAGGGTGCATTGGTAACAAATTCATATGGTTTCAACTTTATATCTCAGCAATTTTTCAAACAATTTTTGTTTGAATAACGTTATCTATTAAATTGTTAATCATCGGCAAAAGCTGATGGTATAAAATTTACCTTAATTGACAAATAAAAAAATCTTTAATTTAGATTGAAAATTAAAATTTAGGATTAAAGTATGTATTCAAAAAGCAAATCAAAGCAAAGCATTCAATTTCTAAAATGGCAATATAGATTGACATCCACAGGTATGTTTTCTGATTCATTTGTGTACATTTTCCTCAGATACTGTGGAGACACAATACAGGGTAAATTTAAATTAGCTAGCGAAACTCCGCAGAAGAGATGGGTATCATCGATATCTAAACATGATAAAACAAAAAAGAAGTGGTTTGAATAATTTTGTTGTTTTTTTTTTTTATTAATTAATTAGGTTTTACATAAAATGAAGTTAATTTGACGACATTTTTTGTGGGGTCATTAACCGCACTTAGTGTACTTAGTCACTTGAAACATCAGTTTAAAATCAGTTATTTTGTGTATACTTCACAGAAGTATCGATATCTAAACACGATAAAACAAAAGAAAACAGATTTTCAAAACAATTCATACTTCAAGTAACAACAATCCCAGGGGTTGTTGACACCACAAAAACAATATCTTGTTTAGATATTGACACCCATCACGTCTGCAAAGTTTCGCTAGCTAATTTAACTTGACCCTGTATATTGGTAGTAGATTCGTATGTGCTTGTAACTGTCCCGTTGCAGGGCTTCTACTAATACAGTTAATAAACAAGCCCTGGACCACCAGGCTAGCAGCTGACTGCGTGTGTGATTTTAGATCAAAGACCAGTTGACAATTTTCAAACAAAAATATCTACCATTTTCCTTTAGGTACAACTCCTGTAACTGGTTTTATGTTTAGATATCTAAAAAAGGTTTTAATAATAAATGATAGTTTCCAACCCTTGGACGAGGACAGTTTTTGGAAAGCAATAATGGTACTGTATCACTGTGTGTTCCAGTTTTGTCACGTTTTCATTTTGAATTTCCTAGAATCGAGCAGGTCTATATTGTAATTAAATCTCCCTCGAACCAAAAATCGTATGAATACACGGGTTAGTTTTTTTAAATAAAAGAACAGCGCCACAGTTTTCCCCGAACTGAACCAATCCACAAAACACAAACCAGAATCCAAGCAACGTTACAAAACACAAAAAACATGAAATCAAATCTAATTTATATATTAGCAAGTATAAGTACACTTTATTCAATAAATACTTATATAGTTAAAGCGCAAAATTAACTAGATCCTGTTTGAAACAGATACCTTCCAGGGCTGCCAATAATTACCAACTGTTTCTCCACGTCAACAAAGTTAGCTTTTCACTTCACAGAACGTTTTTTAGTCTTTATTCCAGAAGCTTAGAGTTAAAAGGTGATTTTTTGGGGTGTACGTTTAAGTTGGTTTTGCTGTAATGAGGAGCGGTTGTCTCATCCATCAGTCTAGGCCAATTACAAGTGATCACGCGTGGTACCGCTCCTTGGCAACCCTATTTCTCGTCAACATTTTTTGTGACCACCGTAGCGACCGAGTTATTATCTAGACGAATTCGTGAGTTGAAATATAAGTTAATGAGGTGTTGTGCACGACGTTTAAAAGGTTGTTGATTCCTTTCTCTGTTTATTTCGTAAGGTGTGATCGGAGATGTTATCATAATTCGCGAAGTGAAAGTTTTTTAATTACTTTTTTGTTAGGCGAACTAACAAATTGGGGCTCATAGCTAGATTATAATAACTGCACGGGTCGATCAAAGCTTAAACTTCGCTTGCCGCGGTCTGTCAGTGGATGGATGACCATCCATTCATCCATTCTGAGACATCCTCCATGCCACGGAAAGCACGTTAAGCTGCTGGTCCCGGCTGTCATTCTTAAATCTTTGACAGTCGTTACGGGTAGTCAGAAGTCCAAAAACTGACAATTAGAGGGGCAATTCTCGTAATTTTAAGAAAGTTCACAGTCTGATCTCAGTCTCAATCTGTCAAAAATTTCCCTACATTTTGACAAGTTTTTGACATTTGTTTGTCGCCGAGATGAGACTGCGACTAGATTTTGAACGTTTTAAATTACGAGAATTGGCCTACAGATAAGTCTGGTTGTCAGTTTTTTGTCAGTCCACAACCCTGTTACTGGGTAATACGACACCCCTTGGTAAGCCAAGCCAAGGTGTGTCGTGTTACCCAGTAACCGGGTTGTGGAGGTCAGATAGTCAGTCGCTCCATGTAAAATACTGGTATTCAGCTGCATTCTCTTAAACTAGAAGCCGATCCCAATATAGGTGGAAAAAGGCTAGGCAAACTTATGGAGGCGTACAAACAAATGGTAACTTATATCAGGCCAATATTATTATGAGGCTGCTACACATTACAATATCGTTCTCACGATCGTTTTCTCATCTAAGCTAATCGATATACTTACCTGCCCACTCTGTTTTTGTTCCAAGTTTAAAAGATGGAGTTTATTGACATTCTTTCTGATAGGACACAGCATATTAGCTGCGGGCAATTTCCTTCATAATTGTTAAAACACTCTAATTGAAATATAATTAAAAGAAAATTGATCAGTAGATATTTCAGTAATAAAATGTAGGTACCCATGTCTATTTTACGTACGTATTACAGAACTCAGGTGGAGTTGGGCAGGACACCTGGCAAGGGTTAGTGATGACAGATGGAGTAAGGCTGTATCCGAGTGGTATTCAAGGACTGGAAGACGAGGGTTCGGTCATCCGGCAGCAAGATGGGCGGACGACATTATTGCCTTCGCGGGCAAGATGTGACTGGCACAAGAGCGTTGGGATTGGTAAAAGAAAAAAGAGGTCTACGTCAGGCTATGAATGATGGATGATAATGGCCATTTTTATCCGAAAAATTAACAGCAACTATCGCTTTCAAAGTATCGTTTTTCTCACATAAATATTAATTTAAAAGTGGTGTCGTGAGGTTACATCTATAAGCTATTGATTTAAAGTATGGGAATAATATCAGACATAGATCACTGGCTTACCGCGTAACGACATAGTGACCAAACCACACCATAAATTAGTTAAGTTCATGTATTATTAAAGTATGTATTTGGGTATCCGTGTACTTCTCTGGTAAAGAAAATAATTTGAATTATCATGATTTACACCGAGTTTATACTTCATTGAAATAGGTTCTCGACTCATAAGGAGGAAAGCAGCTACGTAAGCGGTGATAACCCAAAGGTTGAGACGTTGAATTAGCGAGCGTGACGCCTTGAGTTTGAATACCATCAGCTGCACGGTTTTTTCACTTCTGAACCAAGCCAAGCTAATTTAGGTTAAGTACATATATTTAGAAAGATTTACTAAGATCAGTTAATTGACTTGTCAAAATACAATATACATCACGAACACTAAAAATTATAATTATATTATGTACAGACGCCAGCAGGTCAAGCTACCCGAAACTGTCATATTTTCCCAATTAACCTTGAACCTTAATGCTTTAGCGATAAAGTTGAAAATCTATTAAAGAAATTTGACAGATTGTAGTAGCTTGATGTGCTGGCGTCTGTACAAGTATGTCGGACCTACGCCATTGGACGGAAAAGGCACAGCACAAAAAAAGGTGAAAGAATATGAGGGAGGCCTTTGCCCAGCAATTGGACAATATACATAGATTAATAGAAGAAAAAAAAGTATGTAAAAAAGAAAATTGGGAGAAAATAGAATAGAATAGAACACTTTTTATTGTACACGATACAAATTACAGAACATAAATATATAAAATTTTATAAAGGGTGACACAATAGGCGGTCTTATCGCTAAGAGCGAAAAACTCATTTTGCATAAAAAAATTCGTTGCTAGACATCTTTGAAATAAACTCTTCAAGTACTTACATTAGTTTGAGAATACTTTCCCAGTAAACTGGTACACGTATATAACAACTTAATTCACACAGATAATTAATTAAGCTCTCTAAAAACCAATAATTGAGGAAGTTCAACATTAACCAAACTTCCCAGTCACTTAAACACAGACGCTCAGACTCGTATAGACTAGTGGGTAGGCGACATTACTGAGAAAACTGTTTTAATCATCTTCCCATCATATTATTGAAGTTTTTGGTGGTATAACCGTTTTAATATAATCGTTTTTATTTTGTTGAAACTTTGTCGTTCTGAGAATTTGGTCGACACACACTTTGTTTATGTGAATGAGTTAGGCATGGTGTAGATTTTAGAATAACAAATACAGTATACTTTTATCAGAGTAATATAAAAAATATTGCTGTTCATACAATTTGACCGCGTAGGTATTGCACTTTTCTATGAAACAGAAGATTTTTTTTTTGATAACGGACGAAAAATTTCGACGCTATGGGGTCTAGTGTGCTATGGGGTCTATCATATGCTGAATCCCTGGTTACAGTTTGCGCGTCGCTGTCCCTGCCACCCTGTATAGAGTAGATTTTCCCCGCGTGGATATCGGAAAATATCCCACGGCAACCTACTACCGGGATATCAAAGTATCCCATGTGTTAAGCCCGATTATAAACCATATGTGTGCCACATCTAAATCCGTTCAGCCATTTTGGGTCAATCCGGAAGATACATCCAAACAAATAGACAAAAATTCTAAAAATTATATTTTCAGCATCAGATTCCGTTTTACACCTTGTAGCAAATACTTTTTCAAAATATTAAATGTACAGTTATAACTTCGCTACTATTTTACTACACGTATACCTACATAGAAGTACTTCAATGTAATTAGAGTTTATAAACACAGAAACAGAATACAAATCTATAGGTCTCACAAATTACATAATATAAAAATAATTATTTGTGACATGTAAGAATCAAAAATCATTGTTTAGGTATGCAAATCCAAGACCTCCTATAAAAGTGATAAGTTACTCATTTAAATATAGTAAATGTAAATTTTAATGTATGTCTTATAAGAAGTTATAAATCGCATTGGAAAAGTTTATTCCCTTATCACACGTACTAATCAAAATATAAACAAGATGTCAGAATACCTTATACATACACATACATACGTAATCAGTTTATAATGTTCCCACTGTTGGGACACAGGCCAAAGAGGTGGATTACGACCTGTTCCCTCTTACAGAGAGGACTCTGTAAGAGGGAACAGGTCGTAATCCACCTCTTTTATCTGTTCTGTGGTAATCCACCACGCGGATCAAGTGCGGGTTGGTAGATGTCACATGTTTTCGAAAATTTGTGTCTAGGATATGCCGGTTTCCTCACGATGTTTTCCTTCACGGAATATCTCACTGAAGCATAATTCAAATGATGAAGGCAGAATCTCTAACTGTTATATGAAAACATCTTGAGAAAACTGGCATGTCGTAGAACTTTGCATGTGGTGTCATCCAACCTGCACTTGGCACGCGTGGTATATTATGGCTCACTATTACTGAGAGAAGACCTGAGTCCCAGCAGTGGGACTCAGGTCTTCAGGATCATTTAGCATATTGAGATTATACGCTCAATATGCTAAATGATCGAGGCGTTCTTCGGGGCCTGCCGAACTATAACAAAAGAATTTACCATTCGATGTAATAAACCAAATTATAAAAAAAACTAGCGACCCGCCCCTGCTTCGCACGGTTATTACGACTTGACAAAAAAGCGAAATTTCTTTATTACTATGACATATTGATATTCTTTACATGATTTTAAAAACCGCATCAAAATTCGTTGCGTAATTTAGAAGAAACAAAGCGTTCACGCAGCCACACGAAAAGCGACTTTAATCCTACTAATATTATAAACGCGAAAGTTTGTGAGAATGAATTGATGGATGTTTGTTACTCTTTCACGCAAAAGTACTGAACGGATCTTTATGAAACTTTACAGTATTATAGCTTATACCTACATCAGAATGACACATAGGATACTTTTTATACCGATATTCCCACGGGATCAAACCCTTATGCGGGTGATACCGCAGGGTGCAGCTAGTTTACAATATGAATAAATAGATTTTGGTTTGCTTTCATCATAATTTTAGGTGTTGCTCACTAATTAGATAAAGCCCTATTTTCTATAACACACAACATGAAATGATGCGAATAAACTTCCACCCAAACACACCATAATTAATGCCTACCTGAACGTTCGTAAATTCGAATCAATGTTAATTAATTATTACAGCTTTATTGAATTAATTTAATTAATTATCTACAATATTGCGCCGCATGGGCGCACTAAATCATAGGTAATGCATTAAAATTGATACGAATAGCGCAATATATTTTGTTAGGCATTAAAACAGGCATTAAATGTGATAACAATTGTGATAAAATTCGTGTTGTGATGTATATGTGATGACTTTTGACATTAGTGTGTGGTTATAGATGAGCAGAGCGGGAAGCGATGATGGAAAAGAATTAAATTCTTTCTCTATTAATTTTTAAAAAGCGTAGTTCTAGGTGCCTTGTTAAGAGAATGTATGTTCTGTTGTAATTTTAATTACGATTTCAGAGGACCTTCTCATAAAGAATCGAAATCTGATGTGTTACTACGAGTAAACCATTTATGTGTCCAGAAATAAATGGTTTTCGAAAGTATTTGTAAAGCACAGACGTTTAAAAAGCCATATTAACCCCTTCCCCAATGATTTCCCAAAACACACATGGGTTTATTGGAAAACGTTACTTAAAGTTAAATAATAATTAGCGACTGACTACTTTTGACGTACGTTTAGGCACTATTGACGCTCAAAACTGCCTTTTAAATGCCTAATTGAAATCGTGTTTTTTTGTAGATAGATGCTTTAGCTTTACTCAGTACTAGCTGCGCTCCGCGGTTTTACCCACATAAGTTTCGATCCCGTGGGAAAATTGGGATAAAAAGTATCCTATGTGTTAATCTGGTATAAACTACCTGTGTGCCAAATTTCATCCAAATCCGTGTAGTAGTTTTTATATTTTTCCTTTTGTCAATTATATAAAAAATGATGCAAATATCGCCCGTTAAAGTTCCGCGTGACGTCACGCCTTGCTACACTTTTTAGCATGGCGTGACGTCAAGACCAGTCCCAAATTTTGACGCGCTTTATCTTTGTCATTTTTTGTTTGATTAACAAAAGAAAAAATACATGTCCATTATTTCTCGATAATTTGACGGACAAATATAATATTTTTTTTTTTTTACCCAGGAAACTACCCTGTTTGGTATATATAGGATTATAACTGTCAGCGTAAAATTAAATCGCCTCGCTATCGCTTATCAACGTACCACTCCCCGCTGTCAAAACTTAAAACACAACCAAACTTATGGGGACGGAGGTCGATGCGTGCACCACGACTGATATATGTGGTCTCTGATTCCATTATCACTATGTAGGAATTGATTCCACACAAAATTTATTATAATACCAACTTACAGTTCAAAGATGTATGTTAAATTGTGGATGCAAACGTGAGAATACAGCGTGTTGAGGTCGATCGGATTTGTAATGCGTGTTTTATGTGTGAAAATCTTTTAAGTTATGTCTTTGTCGTTCAGTGACATTTAGTTAGTTGTAGTTGTTACTTCAGTATGTATTTAAAACTATTACAGTTGTGTGAAGTTTGAAGATATGGCGAAGAGTTTGGGTGTTATGTAAAAATAACCAATGTTAACTAAACTATACCCATTTCATGGCTAATTCTCGAAGAATGTATTCTGATGCATCGTACGCTCTTTAATGTACAGCGAGACGTTGAGCGGATTGGGACAGACAGCGTGCGAAATGTAGTTCGCGTTATCGCGACAATGTGGCCGTAGCATTAGTGTACAGACGGGCATTGATAGCTGCGATATAGTTTTTATAGTTTTTAACATGTAGTAATAATGGTTTCTACTGTAGATAATTATGCCAATTTATTGTTGTTCCAGATAAAAAACTTTAACTTAACTTTTTTACTTTTATGTAATCGTGCCGTCCTAAGCTGAAGTGACAACACCACCACAAAGAAGAAAATTACTTATTTATTTCGCGAAATCATGACATAAATACTTATTGAAAATTATTTCGATCTGATCCCCTAAATCTACTGATGGAAAAGACTAGATCTATATCTAGAGGTGGAACCGATTTGGGGATCAGCCTAGAATAGATTGTCATCAATACAAAGAATCATCACATGAGTTCTACATAGCATAGGGTAGGCGACGAGCAGCCCTAGATTAGCTCCCAAAGAATATCAACTATACCCCCTCGTTTATTAGGCAAGCTTATTAATTTCGGTAACAATAGTTAGTGACAGGTGAGCTCGTATCATAATATCACACTATAATATTATAAAGGCGAAAGTTTGTGAGTGAGTGTGTGTGTGTGTGTGTTTGTATGTTTGTTACTTCTTCACGCTCAAACGGATTTGGATGAAATTTGGCATACGGTAGACCATAACCTTGATTAGGTCATAGGATACTTTTATCCCGATATTTTCACGGGATGGAGACTTAAGCTGGTGAAACCGCGGGGCGTATCTATATAGCTAGCTTTATAGTGCAATAAAGTGGCAAAATAAATAAACCAAAATGGGAATAAACAAGGCAAATTAAAACATAATGGCTACAGCTTTCAATCTAATGGTTATTGATAACTGTTCCGATAACACGCCTACTAAAAAGGTACGGTAATTGAATTACACAAATCAGTTGTTAATATTTATATTATCACCTACATACCGACTTCAAATAGAAGGTATTTAATATTAAAAACTTTGCCAATCCGCTATGCATTGAACAGTTGCCAAATTGATCGTCATTTACACATTGTTATAGGCAATTTTATTCAAAAAACTGACCAGTAGTGGCTTATACAGCTTGTGTGAAGGAAGCTTAGCCTAGATATATACATAATTAACATTTGAATTAGGCAATGTAGTTCCTATTAGGAGTAATACGTACGGGTGTGGCGGATAAGGCATGGTTCAGATGAGAGGTGCCAATTGTTTTTATTGGAGAGAATCTTGTGCATGTTTTTAAATTGCATTGTGGTTTTTTTTTGTTCTGGAGTTCTTTACTTGTTTTTGATATACAAGTTGACTGATGACCTTGTAAATGCCCCAGGAATCCGCTGGATGTGGGAAGGACAGACCCGGTTGAAGTGGATGTGCATGGGGGAGGCCTATATCCAGCAGCGGATGTCTTTTGGCTGAAATGGTAGTGATGATGATGATTATATAAGTTGGAAACGTCAACGAGGTGGTGTGTTTTCAACTACCAACTCTAGAACCACAAAATGTTCAGAACTAAAATGTTTCAGTGTACGTATACATTATTATTGTTGCCGCGGAAAGCGAAGCCCGAAAGTGTGACAACCAGTCTTACCAGTAATACAATACCCCTTGTATTGTGTTACCCAGTAACTGGGTTGTGCGGGCCAGATAGGCAGTCGCTCGATGTAAAATACTGTTGCTGAACTACAATCGATTAGACTGGAAGCCGACCCCAACATAGATGAATAATCATCTGCCTAGCTTTTTGCATTGTTGTTTTAGCATTGTTATTGTTCTTTTAGCCACGGATAGCATGGAGTTAGCCCATTTTTTGTTTCATACTAATCGATATGTGTAAGTATGAAGCCATAATAAGCACAAATATGTTCTCACTTTCAATTCATATTAAAGGAAATGCTACCAAAACACATTAAGCATCATTCTTTCGTGGCTGACTCAACTTTGCTATTACTGACGCCCATTTAATTAATTCTGTTACCTCCCAGAACACTGTAACACAGAAACGTGTTGTTTATTACTATGTCGGTACGCCAATAAAGAAATGTTCCCACACATATCTGCACAAACCTGTGCTTGTGCGCATTCTCGACGTTCTGCACTAAGCTTTAAAGAATTCACTTTCTTATGTAGGGAAATAATTAGTCACAAGTTTATGTTCAGTTCGTAAGCGTATGTTTGCGTAAATACATAGAATTAATAGGTACTGAATAGGTAGTGTAAAATATTTTAGTAATGAAAATGTCTTGTGAGAGAAAATAATATAATTATTAGTCTGGAGTATGATGTAATTATGTTTTTGAGGGTGTGTTCCCATTTTTTAGAGTTGAGTGAATGTCGTGTTTTTTTTGATAATGAGAAGGTTTTCTTCCTTTCATCATTCAAAAATGGCAATAATCGATACCATTTTTCATTGTTCATTACCATCACCACTGCACACAGGTATCTTGAGTCTCTAGTTTTTAGGTTTGTATGTTGTTATCAGTGCATTTCATTCTTTATCACCTTGGCTGGCTTTTGTTGAAGGTGAGATACCTATAATTATTCTTAAATTCTCTCACTGACAGAAACCGCGCTGCACTGACTGCACGCGCTGGGGCTAGAAGCACGCAAGAGCTCCTCGTGTAGCGAGAGTGAGCACTTTAGAAGAAGGAAAATCCCATGGGGCACATCATTGCTTAGAAATCAAGTGTTAAGTCGAATAAGTAAAGCATAATCTTTAATCCAAATGAGCCAAATTCAGAACATTTTAATTTCAAATATCCATTGTGATAAGAGCAGTTAGCGGCCCAGTGGTAACGGCCGCGACTTACGAGTTCTGTGTCGCGGGTTCGAACCCAGATAGGCGCTTTACTTTGAGCAAATTATTTCATCATCACTGCTCTCAAAACGTTGAAGGAAAACATCGTGAGGAAACCGGCATGTTCTAGAACCAAAAATTCGAAGACATGTAATATCTACCAACCCGCACTGGCCCCGCGTGGTGGATTACGGCCCACTCCCTCTTACAGAGAGGAGGTCTGTGTGATTATACTGCTAATTTCCATAGCTTCATGGCTTCCTATTGTTAACTTGATTGATACTTAGTGGTTCCATTACCCACGTCCACTTTGAGTAAAATCCAGCAACTTTGTGCGCCAAACGGTCCATGCGGCGCGATTCGAATTCCAAATGATTTAAATTCAGCGCGCCGATTGGTCGGCGTCGAGTGACGCGGGACAAAATACGCTGTAATTGGTGATTGACATGTGAGCGTTTCCTGATTGGTTGCGTACACTGTGAATGTCGTTGTGTTTGAAATGTGATAGAATTGTTGAAAATTCGTACCTTTATTTTTCTTTTGCATGTAAATGTACATAGATTGCGATGATTTAATAACCTAATGTTTGAGGTGTTAATGCCGTGTGGTTAAAATAAAGTTTAGTGGACTTCTACCATTAACTATTCATGAAAATATAAACTAATATAACATAACCTGTATATTTTCGATGCAAGTTATAATTTTAGTGTGGTCATAAAAATAATCGGATTACTCGACGATTCTAGATTTTTTATATATAACTTTTATACTTCACACAATATTCAGGGTTCAGCTTCCAACTTTCATTTTTAATCGACTTCAACATAAGAAGAGGTTCTATTTTTCTCTGTACGTATTTATTTTTTAAGGTCATCTAAATTTTTATTCATTGTGAACCGTTTTTGAAAATTCTTCGGTGGTCTCATATGAATAAGTAAGTAGGTAATAAGTTTACTTTCGTGGTTTTAAGTTAGCTTCAATAATACGTACTTAATGCACTTTGTGTATATTGATGATGCTGTAAGCAATTGTATTTACATAGCTAGTAGTGAAAAACTAAAAAAAAAAACAACCGACTTCCAAAAAAAACCTGTTAAGACATATCTTAACAGGTTTTTTTTGGAAGTCGGTTGTTTTTTAAAAAAAAAAAAAAAAAAAATAAAATATATAAAAAAAAAAAAAAAAAAAAAAAAAAATAAAAAAAAAAAAAAAAAAAATATGTCCCATGCCATAGCATGGGACATATTTTCATCGAGAATATCATATACTATCTAGACTAAAAACAAAACAATACCAAGTAAAAAATAACTTTCAATTCCAAAGTCGGTAGCAAAAAATGAAAATACAAAAAAAGGTATCCTAAAGTTGTCATAAAATAAAAGGCCCGTTTTGACATTGACAGTTCTAGGAGTTAATAAAGATCAAATTTTAAAAACACGTATTCGTTTGTATGAAACTGACAGGTGTCAAGAACGCATTCTCAAATGTCAAAACGGGTCTTTTATTTTTTGACAACTTTACCAACTAAACAATGAAAACTATACAAAACCCCTGTCAACTCTACAATTTCCTTAGCCTAGGCTCTACTAAAACGGTTGTATCATTATATTCAGCCTGTGAAGGCATCCAGGCTATGTAAGGTGCAATAATAGTGAGCCGTTCTCTACCAAAACAGTACCTACGAGCTAATCAGACACTACCCGTGATGGATAACTGTTTCAACGTGTAGAGATTTAGGAGTTAAGAGGTATTAAGTTATGTGTTTGAAATTAAAATGGCTTGGATAAACCTTTTGGTAACAAGTTTATCTAAAAAAAAGTCTTCAAATGGTTTGACGGTTTGCTTGGACTTCATGGCCTTTTTTGCTAAATTTTTCAATAATGAGTTTGTTTGTTCTGGAACTACCAGTCGGATTTGAAAAATTATTTTCGTACCTAATTATAGGCTATTTAACATCACGCTTCGACGTTTAGGAACCGAACATAAAGAAACAAAGCCAGAAAGAACGCTAAGCAAAAGCGAAGTAGGTAATAGCGCGGGCGGGCGATGCGATGCGACGCAGTAGATCGAGGGCCAACATTTCACGCGGACTAAGTCGCAGGCAGAAGCTAGTATAATAAGCGTGTTTATTTTAAGGCTATCTTTTTGCCCACAACTTTTAGTGAAGATCCTGGGGAGGCTCTCTTGGATCAAGGGCTTGATTCAGAATACGGTACTTCTGAACACGGCGCGTATTGTGAGGAGGTTCCTCTTACTGGAGCCCTGATTTCCGACGGTAGTATCCATTTTATCCAAATTGCTGATGTTTGATTCAAGCCATTTGGTTTGTTTGGGCTTTGTGAGTAAATAATAAGGGATTATTATTTAGCGAAAAATAGCAAAAAAGGAATTTTTTGCTAAATTGTTCGCTTTTCCGTTGATTGTCCCATACCTATCAAATGCTTTTGTCAGAGCATAACCCATTTGCTTATTGTAAAACATTAGTTCTCCGTATCAATTAGGGACTGACAACAAAAAAACAAACAAATTCACAGTTAAAGGTTAGCAATAAATAATGACGTTTAAACAATAAAACAACAATACAACAAAACCATACATTGTGTAACGAATAAATAAATCACAGACGCCATTTGTCAAGACAGACATGACAGATTTATAAATTACGTTGTGAGTTTGTGAGGAGCTAAGATTTCAAACATTTACAATCGAATTAAATCGACGTCGCACATGGCAAAAGACGAGTCATCTATCATGGGATTTCACTCACAAAACCCCATTCTAAAACTAACCTTAAAATTACCTCAAATATGGTATAAATTCCAACAGGGTTCTCACCACCCTTCGTTAACAAAATGCATTATTAAAGAGCGATTCTATGACCCCATTCGAAAAGCATTAGATGGCGCATTATGTGTAATTTGCTTGTTTTAATTCAATTCTGATTATAACAAAGTGTGCTACTTAATTATTCAATAAAGTCTTCACGGGAGCTCGCTTATTGGTCCTTGGATTATAAAGAGGGAACTGAGAGGTCGAAAGTTGGAAACTACGGGGTAATTGCGTAATACACTAACAGTAGCAAGCTTTCATTTCGGCGGTTCAACCACATTCATTACGTTATTTACGTTGTTGAGCAGACAAATTTTTCGAACATACAAAGCAATGGATTAGCAATATACTTCAAAATGGTTACTAGGTTATGATTGAAAGTATCGGTGATGTAGGTAATCAAAAAAGGGAAGTAACTTCGATTTACTATGAAAATATTGACCAATATTCAATGTTGTGTACCGGGTGAGGGTTGTAGTAGGTACCTACCTACCTTCTTTTCTTAATAAATTTGCAGAAGACTATGGGGTTTAGAGCAAAACAAAATGCACACAAATTACATACAAATATAAGATCTTACTAAAATTGTCACAGATTGCTAAAAATTAGATATTTTATCCAGATCTAGACACAGTCACATCTAGATATATCTATCAATCAATCTGCCTAGCCTTTTCCCAACATGTTGGGGTCAGCTTCCTGTCTAACCGGATGCAGTTGAATACCAGTATTTTACATTACATGGAGCGACAGCCTATTGGACCTCCACAACCCAGTTACTGAGTAACACGATATACCTAGTAAGACTGGTTGTCTGACTTTCGGGCTTCTGACAACCCGTAACGACTGTCAAATATTCACGAATGACAACCGGAACCAACCTTCTAGATATATCTATACTTGCATTAATCTTTGGAACTACTAATCCGATTCTGAAAATTCTTTTATTAATATGACTAAAGTATTGCCGACTGTCATAGGATATATTTTATGTTAAAACAAGAAATTTCACGCGTTTAAATTCGCGAGCAGAAGCTAGTAAAAAATAAAGGTATTAAGAGACACATAAAATAAAACAAAAACTGCACCAGTAGCATTCTCGTTGTGGTTATTAGTGAAACGACGGGTGATTAGCGTAATCACCGCACACAGAATAACGATGGACGCATCTGTTAAATCGAATAGGTACAGTGACACACAAACATTTATATACGTTTTTATTATAGCTTGAATGCGGATTTTTTTTGCGCATGTGGATGAAAATTAATCAATATTATTGTTTTAACTTTTTAAGGAATATGATTTGATGACATGTGTAGGTAAGTGACTTGGCTTTTGGATGTAGACTCATCAGTCATCTTTGAAGAAGTAGTAGATTCATAAGGGTTTTTAATCAACATCTCAACTAACCCTATATCCACAAAAAGCAACATAAGTAGGTTTGTACAAACACACGTTAGTTATATTTTTAAAACGATCTGACTAATCTGAGAAGAAAGGCCGGTGTAAACTCAGAGGTCACAGTCTCTCATAACCGTGGTCAGATCATGTGAAGACCATGTAGATTGGTCTCTGATATGGTCTTTTGAGGAAAGAATAACACAGATTGAGTGGACATGTCCAGTCAGTGCACGCATTTGTCAGTAATCGTGTAGCTCAATGATGATAGTATTCGATGCAAGAAAAAAATAATACTGGTAAAAACTAAAGGAAAATAATTCATGGAACACAAAGAATAACTCAACAAATAAAAAACAACAAGCTATCAAATATCCATTGAACTAAATACCATCACATCAATCCATTACTTCAACCCTCAAGCACATCGTCATATATTTGTCAAAACAAACGCCACTACAACCCCGCGGGAGGGTTTAACCCTTCGCTGTGATATCAATTAATCGGCTCAATTTATGAATTATTACGCCGAAACAAGCCCGGCATGATATAGGGAATATTAAATGAGATGGGTGCATAATGTATTTTGTCATGTTCAATGGAATTTTCATTGATTTGATTTTTTTTTTCTGTTTTGGCACTTTACTGCTCTTTTGTTGAGTGCTTTAACGGTCATTGGGGATTAAAAATATGATTTAACAGTTGTTTTTCGTCCCACATGTAACATATGAGCTTAAAAATAAAAATAAACTAGTCAATGAAGAAAAAAATATGTGATTTCATAATAAAATGAGGGTTTCCACATTTTTCCTTCTTCTGTTTGGATTGTTGCCACGATCGGTATAACTTTAGTGTTTCGTAAGGAAAAAGTAATATTTTTCAGAAAAAAAACTATTCAATCCATATGAGTACTATTATTATAAATAACAAATTAATACGTACTCTCACATAATTATGATCCCACAAAATAATTAATTAAAATTATAATTTTATGTATTACTAAAATTGCACTCACTCATAACGTTATCTACAAGAACTACTTTACGACCGAAAAAAAGAGAAATCTATGAAGACTTAAACACCGGGAGCTATAAAGATTTGCATACAAATAGTTGATGGAAATAAATCATGCAGGACAGTAATCTGCGGCCATTTTGATGTACAGCAGCGCCATCTGTGTCAACTGAATGAGTTATTATACTGCTATTTTAGGGTTGGCTCTCGTTTTGTTCTGTGGGTTGTAAAACGACCGAGTGGTTTTGGGTTATTGTTTTAGATTAATTTTAGAGGACTGTGTGTTTTAGTGATATATTATTCCTAATGGTTTAATGGAATTAAATTAAATTGTATATTCTGTGAATCGGAATCCCTTTTACACGTCATTTCCTATCTGACTACCCCTGAGAAGAACTGGCGAAACAAACTCAGGGCTCAACTCAATATAGACTACCATACTTTTTAATGAGAAAGGTAAGGTACTTATATTGCTTAAAAATAATAGATATACAAGGTGGCAATGGACCGACACGCAAACTGTATCCCTGGATTCAGCACATGAGTTTAGACCCCATAGCGTCGAAATTTATTGTTGGTTATCAAAAAAAAAATCTCCTGTTCCATAGAAAAGTGCAATAACTACGCGGTCAAAATGTATGGAACAGCAATATTTTTTTAACAACCGACGAAAAATTTTGACGCTATGGGGTCTAAACTCATGTGCTGAATCCATGGTTACAGTTTACGCGTCGGTGTCCCTGCCACCCTGTATTGTGATTTCTGTAATAAATATAATGGTATGTAAAATACCTGTCTATTCCTGTTTTTATTTATGCAGGTTATGTAGGTACAGTCAATAAAACTCCTAATTATTACTCAATGAATTCCATATTAATTGCCTCAAGAAAATATAGAACTTTAAGCAAGTTTATAATACAAGCATTTTATTGTCCATTTGCAGGAAAAAGGCCTCTTCTGATATAGAGAAGGCACGAGCAGTGAACACGCTTGCTCAAGATGGGTTGGCGGGTTAGCGGTCACAACAACAATGATATCACAACAATATTTCGTTTCGATGTTTGCCTTTAACGATGTCAGTTAGCAGGTTTGCCACAGGCAAAACAAACACATCTTGAAATTATTATACAAAAAATTATCACAAAATCTTCCAAATCCCCTTCGAACAATTTCTCCACACAGCCAGCCCTACTAACTCAAAACGTAATATGATTTATAGGGCAACCCCTTAGAAGATTAACCCTTTATCCGGGGTCAAACGACACGAGCACGCGAGGTCGTGTAGCCCGACACTTATGATTTTGTTATTTATTGTCTTTCGTCCCGCTGTCCCGGTGCCACGCAATATTTCAATCTTTGGCAGTATGTTGTTGTGGCTAATTGGTAAGTTATGAAGGGATGTCTTGTATAGGAAAAAAAGTTAAATTAACTTCAATAAATATAACAAAAAATCGATTTTTTAAAAGATAAGGGTTTAAAGTTAAACCTGTGAATAAAAGATATCAATGAACTTAACGCTACGAATGAAGCTATGAACGCTACTATGGCAAATTTTTGTTAAGTTTTTTTTGGGAACACCAATGCTGGACATAGGTGTCGACTGGTTCTGTGCTTCTCGTATCCAGCAAATGTCTACTGTATTCACCAGGTTATCGGTCCACCTTGTGGGAAGCCTTCCAACGCTACGTGTTCCGGTACGCGGTCGCCATTCCACAGGGTCGACTCTCTAAGTCCGTCAACGAACATATGGGCCCATCCGAAAGTAGTTGAGTCGTCAAAACTAATGACGAATTAAATTTGTCGGATATAGGACATAAAAGAGAAAGGATAACTATCAAATCGTGTTGTCATTCATTCTTATTTCTTTCATATGTCCGTAAGTGATACAGAGTAGGAACCGCCCGTAATTTCGGACGAAACAACGGATTTCATGCTTAAGATGTAGACTCCTGAACCGGCCATCTGTTCTGCGAGCAATGTGCCCTGCCCATTACCACTTAAGTTTGGTAATTCTTCGAGCTACGTCGGTTACCTTGGTTCTCATAAGGTTTCTGATTCGATCACGTAGAGAAACTCCAAGCATACCCCATCACCATCAGAGCGTCAGATTTGATTGTTTTATAAACCACCTCGTTAAATCAATTTTACTTTGAGAGTGCATCTATTATTGTGACATAACCATTAAAGAATGAGGAATGCCTAACGGACTTTTAATTTTACATTTTAGATTAACCCTGTAAAAGTGACCGATTATTTTCATTTCTTTAAAAAAAAGTTTTTCCAATTGCAAAAAAAAACAACATGAACAACATGGGATAAGGGCAGGAAGATGATGATGAACATGTTAAAAGTCGTCAAATTGCTTTGTCACTTTGGCAGTTAGCGGCAAACGATGCAAAATAATAGGTTGAACTAATGACAGTGATAATCCTGCTGCTCCTGCACATTATATAGGTTAGGAACCTAATTTATGCCTGAAATCCATATTATCCCTACTTAGGACGTCATCCTAATAATAACCTATAAACATCGAATACTAAACACAGACCTCCATACTATTACGCATTATATCACAGCCCAGTGTTCCAGTCTAAAGCAAGATATAATTAGAAAAACACCACATAATGAGGAGTTTCATGAGCCAGGAGTTAAAACAAAACGATACTGCATCCTCTGCCGATACCCCAGGGATAAGGCTTGAAGATGTACTCTTTTAATAACCGTTTCCACTCACCAGCCAACACAAATAGCTAAAAAGATTAGACGCATTGTACGGTTTGCAAAATAGAGTTGCAATTTTTTTTTTACAAAAATAACTTATTTGTTACATAAATGACATTTTTCTTTTGCATAGGTAAAGTCTGTGAAGTTAATTGTTAGCTAAAATTGTCCATATTTTAAAATTACGACTGTCATTCTTTGATAGTTGTATAAAAAGAATGTAACACGACAAACTGACGTAGGGAGTTAATTTTGCTAAACATTTCATTTTCCTGACCGTATATTGTCCCATTAAATTCTTACATACAATTTTGAGGTTTTTCAAAGAGATAAAACCAGTATAAAACTAGTAGTAAACCAGTTTTCCTATATTTTTTTTTTATTAAGACATTAAGGCCTGTGTTCGCCGGTTAGGTATTTAAAAACCTGAGGGGCAATTTTATTCTCGTAGTGTTAGAACGTTCACAGTCTGATCTCAGTCTCAACCTGTCAAAAATACCTCTAATTTCCCTATCTTTTTTACATTGATTGTCGTTGTGTGAATTCATTGGGTTTAAAAGTCAAAATGGGTGTACCGCAGGGCTCAATATTGGGGCCGTTCCTATTTTTAGTATATATAAATGATTTACCTATTTACTAAAAACCCGACCATAAATGGTGTTATTTGCTGATGACACATCACTGATTTTTAAAGTAGGCAGACGTGCACAGGAGCTTGACAACGTAAATAATGCTATGCTTATGGTCCATAATTGGTTTACTGTAAATAATTTAGTATTAAATGAAAAAAAACTAAATGCATTAGATTCGCTTTACCGAATGTTAGAAGTAGTGAATGTCACGTTGTATTGATTAGGGAGATACTTGAATTCGTCGAAAATACGGTTTTCTTGGGGATCACGCTTTAGTCAAAGCTGCAGTGGGGTCCTCACCTAACATCACTTGCAGAGCGGCTAAGTTCAGCCGCTTACGCTGTTTGGAAAATCCGTCAATTAACAGACGTGGATACCGCGAGACTGGTCTATTTTAGTTATTTCCATAGCATCATGTCTTACGGTATTTTGCTGTGGGGACGGGCTTCAGATATTGATTCTATCTTCATTCTGCAAAAGAGGGCTGTCAGAGCCATCTACAATCTCAGCAGATGCGAACCTCTAAGGGAACTGTTTAAAAAAATTAACATCATGACGGTTCCTTGTCAATATATACGAAAACATTATGTACGTTCTAAAAAATCTACGTCGTTTTAGTAAGATAAGTGACAGGCATAATTTTAACACTAGGAATAGGAACAAACTAGATCAACCGCGCTTCAGATTGTCTAAAGTAAAAACTTATTTTATGGGGTACTGTGTAAAATCTATTCTATACTTATAATAAATCTGTAGAAGTGAAAATTCTGTACATTGAAAATATCAAAAAAATAAATGGCAGGGGGTGTTACTAGACCGACACCTAACCCAAAAATGTGATTACAAAAATTTTTGTCTGTCTGTCTGTCTGTCGGTCTGTCTGTCTGTCTGTCTGTCTGTCTGTCTGTCTGTCTGTCTGTCTGTTTGTTCAGGCATCACGCAAAAACTACCGGTTCGATTACGATGAAACTTGGTATAATTATTCTTTAATATCCTGGGCACCACACTGGGTACTTTTTATCCCGGAAAAGTATATACAATAAAAAACAAACTTAATTTTGCGGTTCGATCCCTAGACCGATTACTGTACCAACCGCAAATAATAAGTTTGTCGAAGGTTACGTCACCCGCAGTATTATCTGTGCGACCTTTTTATTCCTTTTAGTGTTTAGAGTTATTTAGGTTTAATTTTATAAGTCGTAGGTATAGATTTTAATTTTATAGTATAGGTAGTATATTTGTTAGTGTACGTAGTGACCGTAGGTTATTTTATAATACTGTTAGGTAGGATTAGTCATTCGTATAGATATTAGTTTTGAGAGATTTTGCTTATTTATTGAGTTTAGATTAATTATCATCAGAAATAGGTTTATTTAGGAAGGTTATTTTTTTAAAATTAGGTAGGTACTTAGGTAAAGATATCATATAGGTACCCTCTTAATCACCACTAATGAGACACAATTGATTTTCTATTGTAATTAGCCACAAAGGGCCCGTGAGATGGATGGCATCCTGGGGAAGCACATACATTTTATCCTGTTAGCACGTTCCCGTGGCATAATTTCCGACATCCACGCGGGCGAAGCCGCGGGCAGAAGCTAGTGTTATAATAAAATACCACTCGATATTCTTCAACTAAATGAGAAGAAATTTGAAACATGCTTTAAACGCAGACTATGTAGACAGGCATATTATAAATTGGATGAGTATATCGTAGATAAAAATGCTTGGCTTAATGCTGGTCCTGCTCCACAGGCACTTGGGCTCACTAGTTGATCACAATTTCAATATTTGGAGGAGATGCTTCCCCTTTTTTGTTTTTTTTTTTTTTTGTGTTTCTGACATTACGAACTTAATGTTTATTTTATTCAATCAAGATTTGATTCTTAATACTTCAATATTAAATAGCTCTTCCTGATTGGTTGTAATTTTTTTTCTCATCTCTTAAATAAATTGCAAACTATAGTTTTGTATAATTTAGAAGCATTTTTAAAATTTTGTAAATGTAACAACCATGGATCCGTTTTTTTATCATATTTTGATGCTGACTTGAAAGAGCATGGCAGTTGAGAATATGTCATGCTCACTTAAATGTCTCACTGGTGGTGGCACGTGTGTTGGATCATTCGGTTCCCTACGAAATGGTTGAGCAGGGTGGTGCAGATCCACGTCATGTTCGTGAATGGGCGCCGTCGCGCGTCGGTTGAGACTGGTCATCTCTTAACTGCCAGGGTTTATTTTTAATTTTATATGTTAAATTGTTTCTTATTTACATTGTTCTCACATATAGAAGCAATAAGAATAATGTGCCCAGGATTTTGTAATAATATCTTGATTTAAAAGTGTCCGTGGAGTTTCTTGCCCGTTCTTCTCCATAGAGATCTACGTTTTGGAATGGGCAACTAGCTTCAACTTTCTGACTAACTGACCGACTATTTAATTTTGTCAATTTAAAAGTGCCTGTAAATGGTTTAATTGAAATAAATAATTTGAGTTTGAGTTGAGATGAGATTTTTAACGTTTTTAATTATGGGAATTGACCTTCTGGTTTATGTCAAATTTCCTAAGGAAATTTTAAATCTTGAACTGATTAAATATTTAATCAGTTGATTTAAATGTTGGTGAACACAAGGCTAAATTGGTTTTGAATTTTATACAACCATTAAACAGAACTTTGGATGCAAACCCTTAGTATTAAAATTGTATTATTCGAAGTCAAAGGGGTCTCTAAGTTTATTATTTTAATAATATCTTCTCGTATACTTAGCAGTAAATTTTAACCACAGAGGGAATATTTTACGGGAACTAATTGTGGCAATAACCGAAGTTTGTGTTTAAAAGGGACTGGCTGAAACAATTTGTGAAGTGTTCAGTTATTCCAGAGAAAATCTCAAGCTTCTCATTTTCGAGAAATTTTGTCGGTATTAGGACGAAAACTATACTTAAAGTTCGTTTTTTAATCCCAGATACTAATCTGACATTTAAGTCTTGTATAAAAAGTTGACATTACACCTGTCAAATTAGTATCTGGGTTTAAAAGACGAACTTTAGTCATTTTGTTTGCGATAGTTTATTTTGTTAAAGAACCAACATGACATTAAGTCTGTAATAGGTTCCTTAGTTTGTATAAGGGCAGTTTACGAATAGTGAAGTGTCAGATATTGAATTATAAAAACAACAGTACCATATAGGTAATAGTCCTCCAGACACACATAATAAAACGCTATATGACACTCATACAAACATCTTTTTTTTTTAATCCCTAAACTGTCTAACTCAAAATAAACTATCTACAGCAGTGTTCAATTTTAGCCCTGGATTAAAAGAGCTGTAATTCATTTTTTTTGCCTAGCAAATATGAAAATGATGATGCAGTCTAACAGTAACAGTAAGTATGACATTCCCGGCTCTAATATAGTGATACTATGGCAGTTAATATTTCGTGCTTATTGATGAGACTTTATCACAACACACACCACATGTATTTTAGTATACGTCAAATATTTTTGCCTTCAATATTTTTCTGCGGACGCTACGTCATAATGTTGCTATACGGTTGCGCCGGCGCATCTCAGGTAGCCTGATTTACTGCTGTCTTAATGAAACCTGTTATATAACTGGAATTATTTATTATTTTGTCCTAGGAACGAGTCTAGGCAGCAGCTTCTGTCTTAGATAATAATTAACTTTCTATGACTGTGGTTAGCTTGGTACAGTCGGGGCAAAGAGTGGGGGGAATATTAATGATGCAATAATAATAGTTTATTATGATTATTTTTTAATAATAGGGAGTGTTTTTATAGTTTACGTTAGTGTTAAAGACGCAATGGATTAAAACTGATAGGTTTTTAATTTTTTACGTTACATAATTTACAATTTCCTACAATTTATGTTTCGTATAGTAAAATTCCAGTAAATTATCGATATTTTTGTGAGATTATTTTAACGCCATCTTTAAAAATAACGATCCATTCAAACCCAAGTTAACAATTTGAAACAACTTCGAAAATAACAAACAAACAACATTCGTCAAGCTTATCTATGTTCGAAAATTCCTAATTTGAAAACACAAAATGTATTATTGTTTATTTGTGTAACAAAACAGATAACACCTCTTTGCTAAGCTAACCTTATAGTAATCAAGGGTCAATTTAAACTGGTCCTTCGAGAATCTTTAATTATGTTATTAAAAGGAAAAAAATGTGTTTCCTATGGGCATTTCGTCGACTTTGTCGCTTATAGATGCCATTAAGAACACGTATCTAAATATCTTTAGAAATCTATCGTACAGCCAGTAAAGACCGTAATTAATATCTTTGGAAACATTCGAAGTAAAAATTCGAGGCATTCGCGAGTACTGATGGTTCGGCTGATCAGGATTTTATAGAGCTGTTGTTACTGTGTTTTTTTTGAATAAGCGACTGTGTTACTGTACTTAAATGATCTGATCACGAATGATCACAATGGTAATCTTTCAGAAAACTAAGGTTCCATTCGTGTGATTTTGACGGCAATGTTAAAAGTTTTTAATAATGGCGTAGCCATTGTCACAAAATCAAAAAGAGGCTTGAATTTGAAATGAAAGTACATTTTTAAGTATTTAACTTCAGTGATGTGCAAAAAAAATTAAGAAGCGAATCCCAATTACATGGGACCGTAAACATAACTAGCGAAATAAGGCCGTAGTAAGGTACAATTCTGCGTAACCTTTCGGGGATTACAGATGTGATGTTATCTCACTCGATGTTCGTACCGCTTTGCACTTTATTACAAGGACAACAAGATTCATTACCTAATGTAATCAGTTATTTTTTACTGTGCAGTCTTCTTAATCTATAGTGGGTTCCGAATCCAAAATCGCCCACCCTCCGGTATCAACATCTCCATAAATTCCGACACACATTGTTCCCCGTTGTACACAGTCCAAATGTCGTGTTGGTAATGATCATTTTTTTCACAAGATGGCATCTACAGCGGTGTTTATTTATTGAACATTTCCACATAACTTCTTACCTTTATTAAAGAAGCAATTTATTAATGAAACAATTATTCAAGTGTTATCGCGGCATCTGTTAGTCGCCGAAAGTCTTGTGTATGGAGGTAGGTATAGGTGGCGGTTATTTTGTGTTGAGGACTCGAGGGTATTTGTAACAGTACCACTGTTGGTAGTTTTTGTTCTTAGTTATGTGCAATTTATTAATATTGCAGAGTTAACAATTATTGAACTAAACAATAAAGAGATTAAGGAAACACAATCTCTTCTTAATTTTAAAACTTTTTTGAAAAAAAAATCAACCGACTTCCAAAAACGACACTACAGAGTGAAAAATAACTTTAATTTCGGAAGTCGGTGTCGTTGGGTTCGCATTTTCGTTGTTTGCCACCGACTTCCGAAATTAAAGTTATTTTTCACTTTGTAGTGTCGTTTTTGGAAGTCGGTTGATTTTTTTTTTTTTTTTCAAAAAAGTTTTTATTTTTCACTTTTAAGTTGTAGTTTTTATCAGTAATTTTGGTTTAAAAACCAAACTACCGAACCGTTTTTGATGAAATTTTTATGGGACCATTTGGGAAATATACCCTTTCCAACAAAAAAATAATTTTTCAAATCAGGCAAGCGACGGAGTTATGCGCGAAAAAACATTAAAAAAAAATACAAACATCCGAATTGAGAACCTCCTCCTTTTTTAGAAGTCAGTTAAAAAGGCTATCAAAGCATTTATCAGGCTATCAAAGGTTTGAATGATGATATTTGCTCTGGGTTGTGGAGATCATATAGGCAGTCGCTCCATGTAAAATACTGGTATTCAGCTGCATCCGGTTAGACTGGAAGCCAACCCCAATATAGTTGGAAAAAGGCTAGGTAGATGATGATGATCATGGTTTGAAAATGTTAAAATAGAAAGTTTTTATTTATTTATAAGAGAACCAACAGCTATAACAGATGGATAACAATTGTGTATGAGACATAGACCCAATTACAGGTTTACCAACTGTATTTTGTTTTTTTATAGTTTAATTGTAGTTTTATCACCCGGCGAAACCGTCGTTTAACTTAATAATTTTTATGTTTTTCATGATAGAAGTCAATAATTGTATTCGTTTGAGATTTCAGTGAAGTATCTTAAACCGTAAGAGAAGCAAATATGTTGCAAAGATGTTTATAGAACAAATTAGGTATTTGATGTTGTGAACTCTCTTTTAAAGCAACTTATAAATAAATAATTTACCTTCGTAATTGTAGAAGCCTGTTGATTCCGTATTTATGTTGAATTATCACTTCACTGGCTCACTACCACACCAAACGCCATCGTATATAGCCTGCTTCACTTTGTCTGTTTCCCGCAATTCCTCGTGATTGACAGATGACATAAGTGACAGCGGCTACCCCGCTTGTGTGAATGAGACAGTGTTTACATATCTATTTAATAGATATACTACAGTAATTATTAACTATAAGTATCGAATTACCTACCTACACAAAGATATATGTACCTGTTACATATCCAACGAAAATGCTTTATATAATAGTATTGTTATATTTCCCAAATCCTGCAAAATATTCACAAATAAGTAGGTAATTTAACAAAAACTCTTTTGAATATTTTACCGCAACATAAAAAAGCGATACATAAGTCTTATTCAATGTTGTCAAACCGCGCCTCCCTAAATGTTCACAGTGCATGTTATGACACTTGCGTTGATCAAAAGTGTCAATCTCTCGTATAATATAAATGCAGTTCGCGTTTTATAAGAATGCCGAAACAAGTTATTGTGACAGTAACATCTGATGTTACTTTGCTGATCTGAAAAAAGAGAAGAATAAGATTATCGTACTGAATTTTAATTTTCGTAAGTATTGGTGTACTTGATGGTATCATTATTTCGACCACGATTACGACGTTGGGCTGGCCAAAAGCACCTAAGGTTTGTATATCATCACTTTTATAAAGAATTAAATGTAACAAACAATAATTATAGCTACGTAAATACAGCATGACCCTTTTCCCAGCTATGTTGAGTCGGTTTCCAGTCTAACTGCATGCAGCTGAATAACAGTATTTTTCATGAAGCGACTGCCTATCTGACCTCAACAACCCAGTTACTGGGTAATACGATACCCCTTGGTAAGACTTGTTGTCAGATTTTCGGGCGAATGACAGCCGGGACCAACGGTTTAACGTGTTTTCCGAGACACGGAAGGGTTTCAGTATGTAAAGATGGTCACCCATCCACGAACTGACCGCGGCAAGCGTAGCTTAACTGATCGATCGACCCATGCGGCTATTATTACTTAGCCACTAGGCCCTCTCATAATAAGTAATTTTGGTTATTTCATAAATCAAATAGAATAAATCCATTAAAAGAAACATCTGTCTTAGTAACATATTCATTCCTTCTATTCCAGTGAGCCAACTAAACCAAGTAACAAAGACAAAACCAAATTAAGGTGGTTATAACAAAAAGTGTGTGTCGCCGGCCACCGACGTGCTGTATTCAAAACAGTTGAGAAGATCTCTCTCAGGACATTCCCACATCTAGACTACTTTGGTGACGTTGTCCAATGTTGTCGACATGACCGAAAAAAATAAATTAAAACAGAAGGCCAAAATTCTCGTATTTAAACAACGTTAAAATACAATTCACATTTCAGTGACAATCAATTTCAAAAACTTGTCAAAAACATAAGGAAATTGGACGTATTTTTGTCAGATTGAGAATGAAATCAAACAGTGAATGTTCTTAAAATTACAAGAATTGCCGCTCTGTTACTTACAGATAAGCAATATAAAGGCTCTATTTATATCTCTTTAGGTTAATAAAAATACACAAAAAATATTGAGTTCTATTCGTCTATAGTAGTGGCAGTGGCAACTCAGAAAACAGGCAGAACAGAAAAATAATAAAAGTCATTTTATTATTTTTCTGGTTACTCATCCAATTGTTAGTGTGTAACCATTATATGGTTACCATAGACCATAAAACCATAGCACTTATCATCAAAATTGATATGCCTATCACTTTAGTTTTGGTAAAAACTGCTATCATCTTTAGTTTCCTCGGTCTTATAGAGGGTTATAGGCCAACTGTCATGCCAATGGAAACCATACATTTTTGTGGTTAAGTCCTATGCAATAAGGGGCGAGCCTATTGCCATCTACCGGGCACAAATCCGGACTTCGGGCTGCCACTGAGAAATGGAACTGACGAAATTTGAGTGACAATCCTTCAAAGAAACAAGATGTAATGCTATGTGTGTGGTTAATTTTCGTGACGCAACATCGTCAACAGTGGAAAACGCAATGTCGTGCCCCTTTCCCGGTATCGGGCATCGTCGGAGATCGATGTATGTAGATCCGCCTCTATTTACATATGCCACGTCTATTATTTCACGAATTTAGCATGCAACGGTAATGCCAGACTGTTGACATGTGATCCTGGTATATCATTTGAAACTCCTGTATTAAATCTTGGCTTGAATGTTTGAACTTTCTAATAGTTTGACGTCCAAACATGGGTATTTTGATCAGTTGGTGGTAAGGTTGTGTTTGCACCTACTATGTACAGACTTAGATGAAAGAATTTAGTAGGGAAATGCAAATCTATATTTCAATAAATTGGTTGCAACTGGCATTGCTCAGAAAAGCTTTGTAAGATTTGTGTACACACACATGAGAAACATAGCTTGACAGTGTTGTTTCGGCAGTACAAATGACTTTGTTTTACTTTTGAATTTTACAGAACTGAAAATGATTGATGATGAAGGGCGGGCGTTTTTGGGGGACTGTCTTTTGTAATTTTGATTTTCGAAAAGTGCTGATTCTCAGCCTAATTTCAATAAATGACTTTTGATTTTGATTGAATTTTGATTTGTTCTTGAAGAAATCTGGCGGCTAATCTCTAATTAAAATAATATAGAACATTATGGAATAATTTTCCTCGAACAACACAATTGGATTTCCCTTTGGCAAAAGCGACGAATTTCCGTATTAACTTTAATCCCCTAATGAAACCCTCCAAGGGATTTATCCTTAATTCAAAAATCCTTCCTTAGTACTCATCTTCGTTATATGTCTTGTGCAAAATTTCATGCCTTTAGACCCAACGGTTTAGGCTACGTGCATTGTCTATCAGGGAATTTACGATTTTTATTAAGTAGAAATTATGCAGTTTAACGGCAGGTTTCCATGCATATGAAAATAATATACAGCCCTCAGCAAAATAAGTGCATAAACAACTTATAATAGGTACTACTAATGCCATAGGCAGAGAAAACCAATCCACACATATCTTATGTCCACACTTTCATCCTCATTTTGACACACGACTTCATCCATTCCCTCGACGTTGACATACGAAGTCGACAGTCCACAAACAGGACAAACTGGCCCAGACATAAACCACACAACATACTAAATCGCTGTACACCTTCTAGAAAGTTCCAATGACTAATGCTAGAACACTGTGCGTAAAGCACATACGACTAGCGAATCATAATTCTCGGTATGAAAGTTGTTTCTCAATAAGTCGTCGAGGCAAAGGAAGTTATATCAAATGTTATCACATTATCATTCATCGGTGACGTTACTTTCCGCTGCGTACGCGCATGTTATGGATGTGGTGCAAATGTAAATGATTGTGGGAAATTGAGGGCTTGTTTCTGATTAGATGTTGATCGTTCAATTGGCGGGAGATTTATTACCTAGTTGTGTTTTGTTTATCAATGGAAATCATGACTTAACATGCATGCTCATTAAAACGGTTATTAGATACTTCACCTTTCATTCGATTTATTTCAGTCGGATCCCCTGATCTGGTACCTTGCTGGTTATTAGAACGCTTTAATTCTGATCCACTATAAACTTGTCATTCCGGTCCCCTTCCTCTTTTTGTTTTATTCCCTAAATAGATTTTTGGGACAGTCAGCAACAATACATACGTACAGAACGTGTATGTTAGTATTGAGGAAAAACGATTTTACAACTTCGTCTTGGCGAAAACAGACAGTGCAAAGTACCTAGGGGTAATACTAGACAGTACCCTAAGCTTCATAAAGCATATCAATACTCTTAGCAGTAGGTTACGTAAACGTATATTTGTCTTAAAGACCCTACGACACGTGGCGGACGAGAAGCTAAGGAAATCGGTGTACTTCGCTCTCCTAACCCCCAACTAACCCGCCTACTAACATAGTGCATAACGTCCTGGGGTGGTGCTCCAAAAAATACTATGTTAGAGCTCGAAGGAGCTCAGAGAGCCATCCTGAAAGTATCTTTATTCAGACCTTTCCGATATCCAATGGTTACGCTATATAAGGAAGCAAAGGTGCTGACTGTTCGTCAGCTGTTCATATAACAAACAATTATAAAACAGCATGGCCTCACTACCTTCAACCACTCACTCTCCCTCGCCATCACATCCGGCTCTCGACTACTTCCTCCCATCGATTCTTTTGCTATCCTGGCCTGGACCTCTGCTGAATAGTCAAAGTCTATGTCTGAGAACCATACGTGAGGATGGGAAGAATACACATTCATTTTGAAGGTTCATTCCTATGTAATTTGTAGGTATCGTGTGACTTTGGAATGAAACAAAAATTACCCCAAGTGAACCATCCCCTACGGTTCGCCCTAGGGACCAGACGAGTATCAGACGCTTCAGCGTATCGTTTCATCGTGATATCAGCTTAAGGAAAACTAAAAGGGACTTCGGCACTACTAGAGGTACAACTGCTTGTAAATATTAGTCACCGTAATCTAATAAGTCTCTTTCCATATCTGTCTGTAGATTTCCGCCGCTGTACCTACATGGATGATAGATTTAGATTACATTCCTTGTTGCCATAAAACCATAACTACCTACACAATGTTTGGTAGACTGTTTGGAGACCAGAGAGTTCATTAGTTACTTTACTTTTATTTTTTATAAGCCGTGTGGCCTGATGGTATTTCCCTTCGGCAAAAAATATAAAATACCATACAAACTTTCATTCTCTTATTAACCCATTTAGAGAAAGTTAAATTTTAAAAAAATATTTCGTGCTCACTCCCGTTGGACCAGTGGTGGTCTAGTGGTAACTGCCGTGACTTACGAGTTTGTTGGTCGTAGATTCGAACCCAGACAGGCGATTGGTTTTGTGTAAATTATTTAATCACTATTCCGCTCAAACCCGTGAAGGAAAACATCGTCAGGAAATCGGCAAGTCCTAGAACCAAAAATTCGAAGACGGACATCTACCCACACTGGGCCCGCGTGGTGGATGACGGTCCACTCCCTCTCACCAAGAGGAGACTTGTGTTCCAGCAGTGAACTAGGCTGATCATGCTCACTTCCGTTATAGTTAAAGAGTTCTTGTGCAAATTTTCATGTTTCTAGACCGATTGAGGTAATGAATTCAAGATTTTTATTAAGTAAATGTGTCAAGTGGATAACTAGCTGCATCTTTCACTATCTTATATTTATATCTTTATATATAAAATTCAAATGCTGTTCGTTGAGTCGCTAAAACTCGAGAACGGCTGGGCCGATTTAGCTGATTTTGATTTTGAAATGTTTGTCGTAGTCCAGGGAAGGTTTAAACGGTGAGAAAATATGGAAGGAGTAGTGTAGGAGTAGGTTAGGAGTAGGGTAGGAGTAGGGTAGGAGCAGGGTAGGAGTAGTGTAGGAGTAGGGTAGGAATAGGGTAGGGGGTAGGACATCACGCAAACGAAGTAGCGCCGGGCAGCTAGAAATAATTTATGTGGGAAAACAATGTCTACTGGGTCAGCTAGTGTTAATATATAATACTTAACTGAAAATGTGTTCTAATTATGCAGTCAGCAAGGCAAGTAGGTGCTTTTCTAATCATATTAATATTTCTGACTGACCGACTCCTTGACAGTTCAAAAGAGCAAGTAAATGATTTAATTCAAATAAATGCTTTCGTCCACCGACCGCTTTGGTTTGGTGGACCAATGAGTTTATGAAGGCCGCAGGAATCCGCTGGATGCAGGAAGCATAGAACCGGTTGAAGTGCACCTCCACTTCGACCGGTTCTATGCTTCCCGCATCCAGCGGATTCTTTCTTGGTCTCGTCGATGTCCAGCAGTGGACGTCTTCCGCCTGAAATGATGATGATGATAATGCTTTGAATTTGAGTCCAGGTTTTCCGAAGACATCTAATAGAACATGTCTGCGGCTACACATCAAGCTATACATTGCCAGTTTTAGCTGACCTCGCATTGTATAGGTTTTTCGTTTAATCAGAAGTCAGTTTATACTGGTTATGTATAGATTGATGTGTAGCCGTGCGTACAACACTAACTACAGGATAATTTTTTATTCAGTGCGTAAATTTTTACAGGGTGTTCTACCCATGAATATGAACAACATTCACTATGGGACCATCTCTGAAATCACGAAAAAAAAATCAGCAGATTCATACATTTTGGTCGAGTAGGTATTGAACTTTTATAAGAAACAGCTGATTTTTTTTTGTGATTTCAGAGATGGTCCCATAGTGAAAGTTGTTCATATTCATGGGTAGAACACCCTGTGAAAATTTACGCACTGAATAAAAATTTATCCTGTATATTCTCAAGTATAGAAAAGTAGCTACCAATCTATGCAGCACACGCTACAAAATCAACGTACTCGTATAATTACCTCATAACGAAAAGCGGTCCCAGCAGGAAAGGCAAACATCTAAATAATTTCTCTGGCACACCTTTAGATACGATCGTTACGTGTAACAGGCGTTTAAAAGGATATATCGTTCATATGAGTCGCAAGTTCTGTGGCGAGTTATTAGCAGAGGTGTAACTGTTAGGAGTAGGGGGGGTAAGAGGTCTGTTGGTTTGTGGAAGGTCCTGATTTTATTTACATTTGCATGTCTTGAAGTTGCTTGTTTTTCTCTCTCTATTTTACCTATACACAATCAGCCTATGAGGTTCCCACTGCTAGGACACAGGCCTCCTCTCCGTGAGAGGTGGGCCGTAATCCACCACGCTGGCCCAGTGCGGGTTGGTAGATGTCACATGTGTTCGAATTTTTGGTTGTTGAATATGTCGGTTTCTTCACGAAGTTTTCCTTTACCGTTTTAAGAGCAGTGGTGAAGAAATAATTTAAACAAGTAAAGTGTGTGTTCTACCCATATACTCCACAAATTAGCATTACCATTATTTTTCCTCTCCATTTTACTATACCAACGATGTTACAATAATTTCAGTATTATTTGATGGAGTTGTCTTTTTTATCATAAGCATCGTTGGGTCGGAACACAGGGTGTTAAATCAATCTGACTTTCTTGGTATGCTTTAGATATGACTCTGCTTGCTTGCCACTGACTGGCTTCATATTTATTTCTTTTTGCACTTCGTTAGGTCCTTCTATTGTTCTGCGAACTATTTCATTCACAATTCCGCAACAAAGAAAAAAAAAATACAATTGACCGATTACAAAATCTCAAACATTCGAAGCAGTTGTTTTTGTTTAAAACATCGTGCTTGAAAGAATCTTTTATAAACCAAAGTAAGTCGTCTCCTCATCAAGTTCTGATGAGCTCAGTCCTAAAAATAGACGTGAAGCTGGAAACTCTAGCGGTGAACGTGTCATACAATCTAGTTTTCTATTTAAATGATACACTTTCGAATTGCCTCATTTGTCTAGTCGCCCCGTGGCTTTAGCATTCGATTTCCAATTGTAGCCGTGCGAAAGAACTGTGGGAACACCGAGAACATCTGTAGAAGTCACTATGCCTTATTGGGAGGCTTATCTGATTCTGGCCCTATGTGCATAGCTTAGTTAAAGTTAGCCGGTATTACGAACAATTATTTGATTCAACTGAGCTGTACCTACCAGTAGTTAACCGACAGGTCATGTGTATAATAAAACCATCTAAAATATATTTTCTTTTTCTTTACAAATACATTGCTAAAAATGGCTGTGAACC
This sequence comes from Apamea anceps, assembly GCA_951799955.1. Classification (NCBI taxonomy): domain Eukaryota; kingdom Metazoa; phylum Arthropoda; class Insecta; order Lepidoptera; family Noctuidae; genus Apamea; species Apamea anceps. The sequence goes on from OX637509.1 coordinate 11,190,992, forward strand.
TAAAGGGGGAAGCGCCAGGGTAGCCCGTGAAATTCCAATTTTCTGCCGTTTTATGCAATTTGCAGGTCAGGTGTCAGGTTGTATGTTAAACAAAATATGATTCGCAACCGTAACAAGTATGTATTTACAGAACTATAATGATTAAAATCCTCAATACAACAAGTTCATATAAGCCTATTGATTGATATTTAATTTGAAATAGTCATTATGTTGCAAAAAACGTAAGAAAATTTGAATTTCGCAGGCTACCCTGGCGTTTCCTCCTGTTGACTCCAAACACGGTATTGACAAAGAATGCCCTGCGTTGTATAGAATGGATGTGGGACTCCAAATGTTTTCTTTATCAAGTAATTTAAAAATGCATGTTTTAGATGGAAACTTCAGCAAGTCTCCATGGCAACAGCAAATTGAATTATTTCTAGTAAAGGTAATGCTTTAAAAATTGTAAAGCAGCACCCTAATAGATAGATTCCTAAAAAATTCTAATTAGTCCGTCAGTTAGATTATCAAAAAATACTGGACCCGTATTTTTTTTTTTTGTCAATTATATAAAAAAAATATGAAGATATCGCCCGTTAAAATTCTGCGTGACGTCACGCCTTGCTACACTTTTTAGCATGGCGTGACGTCACGACCCCCTTCCCAAATTTTGACGCGCTTTATCTATGTCATTTTTTGTTTGATTGACAGAAGAAACGTATACGTGTCCATTATTTTTCGATAATCTAACTGACGGACTAAATGTAATTATTATTTTTTTACCAAGGAATCTACCCTATTGCGAAACACTATCAATCTCAATCTGAATCATTTTGAAGTATATTGCCAATTCATTGCTTCATAATTATGTTCGGAAAATGTATCTGCTCAATAAAGTAACTAACGCAATGAATGTTGTTGAACTGTCAAAATTAAAACCATTGCTACTGATAGTGTCTTACGCAATCACCCCGTAGTTCTGGATGCCCTTTGTCGTTGCACGTCGGTAATTGAATTAGATAAAAATATTTTGCTGACTAGGTATATAGATATACACGATAGATCAAGTTTCAATGTAACTGTTCGGTGCGAGATCCAGTCGCAACACTTGGGTAACCTACCAGCTTTAATAGCACTGACCGACAGCAACCGCTAGAGATTGCATACGACTGCCAAACACTAGCCCATCACCCATTCACAACCTCACAATCTAAGCCTCAACCCCACAATTACATACATCCACCTAATGAATCGACACTCCACACACAAATAAACACTATTTAAACAACATTCGCTTAACAACATGATAAATTCGATTGACAATCGCGCGGCAACAAGGCTCAGAGTTGTACACAATTGCTCGTACTAATTTAAGAAGCGGTTCCTTATACAGCAGTAGGAGTGTTAAGAATGTACACTTGATAGGCGTTTGTATGAGTGCAAGGGAAGTACTTTGACGGGCGCGAGTAAGGCCTTATAGGGTTGTCGGCGTAGTGAAAAATTTGCTCTTCAACCCCCCTTAATTGGGTGTCGCGTTGTTTTACATGGTGTGGACACACGGGTTGGAGGGTTGGTGAGTAGCTTTTTGGCGAAATTAATTTAAAATGTAGAAAATTTTGGTGTGAAAATCTAGGGTGGTTTTTTGTGATAAATAAATTCAGTAGTGCTTTTTTTTTATTAAATATCGGTTATACGTTTGAATCTATATTATAATATTATATAGAGGTATTTGTGAGTTTTTATGCAGCGGAGCAATCTTCGGAACTACCGATCTGATTCAGAAAATTCCTTCACTAATGGGTACACAGTATTCCCGAGTGTCATATTTTATGTTAAAACAAGAAATTTCACGAGAATGAAGTCGCAGGCAGGAGTTAATAATTTATATTTCTGTTGCAATTTTTGTACGTATACTGTTTAGACATTAACAAAAGGATTTATACTATTTGGAAATCTTAATAAATCCTTTAATGTAGGGCCAATTTTTCGATCGACAGATGACTTTTGTTCGTGCAGTAAATTTACTTCTGACAGATTTTGTATGGAAGAACTGTCAAAAATTCAAAATTATTCCTCGAACAAAATTATCTGACGTTCGAAAAATAAGCTTTTATTTAAATACGGAATGTGTATAAAACCGTTGCAAATAAAGCTAGCAACATACTTATATCCGGCGCTTGATCTACTTTATAATTGATGCGCATCCTTCAGGAACCTGATTCAATTATGAGATAAAAAGACCGACGCACAAGTCTAGAATAAGATTCATCTTTATGCCTTTTTCTTTAGTATGGATTAAGTCATTCAACGAATATATTAATGTGCAATCTGTTGGTAATGATAACATTGTTGTTCATAAATGATTTATAAGCGTATAATTGTTGTTTAGTATCTACCTACCTTATCATTGGCTAATTGGACAACGATCGTTTTTGTTAGAATAAATAAATAATTTGATAACTTATTATAAAAATACTTTGATTAAAATTTGAATAAAAATTGAATGGAGACCCAGAAAAACTTACCTACATTAAAATTTTCTGACCCCATTAAAATCATCATCTGCTCAGCCTTTTCCCAACTATGGTCGGCTTCCAGTCCAACCGGATGTAGCTGATTTGTATTTGACATGGAGCGACTGCCAATCTGACCTTCACAACCCAGTTACTAGGTAATACGATACCCCTTGGTAAGACTAGTTGTCAGACCTTCGGGCTTCTTACTAAAGAAGCCCGAAGAACAGAACAGAACAGTCGTTACAGGTAGTCCTGTAACGACTGTCAAAGATCCACGAATGCCAGTCCCATTAAAATGAAAAGCCAATAAAGAAATGAATAAGAAACCCATGGCTAATCGCATTAAAACATATCCAAGATGAAAAAAATTAAAACAATGCACATCACAACAAACTACCGAAGAGACTTACAACTTCACTTGGCAACAACCTAGTTTTTTTTTTCTGCCAAATAGCTAGCCGAACTTGTCACCCGTATGTCTCACGAACTAACACAGGGTTGCCACTGATTTGTTGCGGAGACGTTTCTTTTAGCGCTGATGTGGCGCTGATTGGGACGTATGAGGTGTTTGTGAAAGCATTTTTGTATTCTTTTTGCAGCTAATGATCACTCGTTAGCTGTCGAAGAATTTCCATGAATGTGCGTTGGTTTGTAAGTTTGTATGCCGCAGTGCGTGTGTGCCTTTGTTTTTTTTTATTTGTATAGTTTTTAATGAGATTTGTTATGTATTGTTTTGTTAAAATCTAGTCGTGTTCTATATTTTCTGCAAGGAATTCCCATTTTTCTTCTTTTGGCGATCAAAAAAATACAAATCAAAAACCAAAAGTAATACAATAAAAATAAACAATTTTGCGCTTTTTGTATTACTCTCCAGTAAAACTTGAGGTTTCGTTACAAAATCTCTTTTAATAATCAGATACATAGCAAAAACTGGACGAACTGGAAGAAATTATGAAACTGACAATTTATCATCCATTTTCTAAAGAAGCCTCCAACATAATCAGCCTATAATGTTCCCACTGCAGGGACACAGACCTCCTCTCTGTGAGAGGGAGTGGGCCATATTCCACCACGCGGGCCCACTGCGGGTTGGTGGATGTGACATTTAGAACTTTCAGTTCTAGGACATGCCGGTTTCCTCATGATGTTTTCTGATGAAAAAAATTACACAAAGCAAAACGTCTGTCTGAGTTCGAATCTAGAACTTGTAAGTCGCGGCCGTTACCACTGGGCCAACACCGGTCAGAAGTCTCCAAGCGTAACGTTAATTTCCCAGACGTCTCAAAAACAATAAACATCAAAACATTCGCACCACACTTTCATACTTTATATAACATTTTAAATCTAAATATAAAGCCTTCACTTACACTCAGAGATAATTAATAATCTCAGGACTGGCTAATCCTAGCCGTAACGAATTAACGACGCGACGCAATATCTAGTACTTATACACTGAGCCTATAACTGGATCTGAAGCAATCCAGGATTATAATGACGAGGCATAAGCAGTGGACAGTTCCAATGGGTATAAGTAGGAGGCTCTGTTGGGAAACGCATTAAGAGTTGTACTCGATGTGATCGGTCGTTTGCTTTAGTCGATAGCGTATTTTGATTTGAGTGGGTGTGTATCGAACTGATACAAAATATCATAACATCTGACTAGGCAAGTTCACTCAATCTGTGTGGTTCTTTACTCAAAAGACTATTTCAGACATTAATCTACATGTTCTTCACACGATCTCACCAAGATTATGTCTGGCTAGAGATCTCTTCTTAAACACAGAAGGCATGAACATAGATCACTACGTTTGCTCATGGTGAATTTGCGAATTCAGACTTATTTTTACAAATCCAGGTTTCGTCACGATGTTTTCCTAGCCCGACATCTTCTAATCTTAGAAAGCACATTTATAATTGAAAAATTATCATTTGGCATAAGCTACTGTATATTTGGCACAAAGCTGATGGGTTTTACTAGATTTTTGGATTATACCTTAAGTTTTATACTTGACAGTACTCAGTTCGTACTTTGGCTAGTCTTTTTCTTAGCTATCAATGGTATAAATTTCAAACATATTTGGCCCAAAATTCAACTGCGCGAACTCGACCCAGTCATCAGACCATCAAGTGCACAGGGCAGGATAGAACGTGGACCACTTTAGCTAGTTCGTCATAATATATAAAGTACATTAGATCTATGAAGCCAATAAAAAAATAAAGTGAGTGTCACACGGAACAAACGCGCGGCTAAATAGAAGCGCGTTGACGCGAACAAATTGACGAGCTGTATCGCACCTATGTAGTGCGAGCGATGAGATTTGATACTTTTATAAAAAATAATGACTTATTCTGTTCTTCTGCGAGTGAATTGATAAGGAATGCATTGTTGGTAATTTGTTACACATAAATGTTAGTATCGATTAAGTTAGTAGTATAGGCACATTTGTCGTATTGGATTGTCCTGTAATGGTTGATGCAAGTAGATAAATTATTTTTATTTTTATTCTGTTTGAGATTACATAGGTAGTTAACGTCTTATACGTTACAATTAAGTATCGATTGGATGCTACAATCCCATATATTTTCACGATTGCAAACCATTGGCCTACCTGAAAATGGAAGCCTAGTGATAAGCAAAAATATCGGCGATGCGATAAACAGCAACACGGTACGATTGACATGGGGCAGTCAACATTATGGGAAAAAACGGCCAACAAAAAACCAGAGCAGTGCCCTACGAATTTTAGTTTGTCCAACAATGCTTATAGACCTTTTAAAAACGATCAAAAATAACAACTGCCGCATAAGAAAACCTCAATACTATCTTAACACATACTAAATTCAACAACTGACACCCACAAACTCACATGTTTTTTTACTAAGGTAACCTTCTGACATTCTCAAACCTACTTTTGAAAGTCCCAATATAATTTAACCATCCCATGTTTTGATAAACAACACTCCACCACACATTACACATCACCCATTCTATAGCCTAACAAAGCATTATACAACATTATGATTATCCAACATCTCGAACGAAAGAGAGTTTTAACAACAACTGCATGTTTACATAACAAAATGTTATTGTACAAAATATAAGGTAAATAATAAAAGATGTCAAGGAAGCTAACATAATTGATGATCACTCGTCGCTCCGATATTTTCAATATTGTTCCATGAGAATTTCCGCATAGAAAGTCCGGTTTTATGAGAGTTACCAATTTATAGTGTTGCTATTAACAAGAAATTTATGTCTTAATATTACAATATGGTAAACAACGTAATTAAGTACTTACTAGCGTGTATCTGAATCTATGTTGTAATTACTAGTAGGATGGAAAGACTATGTGCAGTGAAAGTTAGTGCTCGCTGTTGTTTTAACCTGCTATAAAACCTTGGGAGCTTACTGAAACGACTTGAAAGTTATATAAAATTTGTATCATTTACTACATATATATGGTTTCTAGTGAAATAAGACAACCATTGAGTTTAAATACAAGAACACTGGGCTGACATAATGACGCCAGAATCTTTCATCAAGGTTTTTACTTTGGCAATGAACCACTCAGCTTTACATTGCAGGGTTAGTTTAAGGTATGTTTACTTGTCCAGCAATTAAAGTTTACGAGTTGGTGAGGACGATGAATTTACATAAATTATACAAGCTTACTAGTTTTAACTACTTCCAAAAAGAGTTTTATGATGAAAAAAAAAAATATACTCAAATTTTTCCAAGTATCAAAGACTCCTCGTCCTCTCACCATATCAAGTGCGGAAACAATACAGGGGATCACGTTTACAAGCTGCTCAATTGGCCGGTTGTAATTTCGTCCCATTGTCTCTATGTCCCCTGTTCCCATCCGTCCCCTGTCCCCAGTCGCCCCAGTTAGTCCCAAGGGACGTCGTTACGTTCTTTGTATTAACATATTTACGACGAACGAAAATGGCGATTATTGTTGCTTAATTTATAGGAGGGTACGACGTCTTGGAAAAATGTTTTCCGGTTCAGTTTATTTTGGGTTATTGTTGAGTATTTTTAAGAGAACTTTGTGTTTTCGTGGGGTTGATTGGCTTTCTTGATTTTCATTTATAAATGTGGTGTATATTTTTCAGGAAAAGAATATTAGTTGTTACGTAACCCTTTCCTGATGTCTCCGGTCGTGTTGGATTGTCGTCTCATCGGACTATGAGAGTGAGTGCACCTGTATCTGCGCACACACTTGTGCATAATATCTCCCGCGTCGATGGCTAGTCTCCGTTGAGAATGGCTACCATGGCCAAAATTCTGTCTGGAGAACTATTATTATTATATCCTGTTGTCAAAGCACACTAGTTGAAACATTTGAAACGATAGCCAAATAAAAAGTAGGATGAACAGGAAGGTTCTGATATTTTCTGTCCATTTAATTATAGGGAAATACTTTCGGTTGGTCTGTGGATGGGTGACCATCTTTACATACCGAGACCCCTCCGTGCCTCGGACAGCACGTTAAGCCGTTGGTCCCGGCTGTCATTCGTGGATCTTTGACATTCGTTACGGGTAGTCAAAAGCCCGAAAGTCTGACAACCAGTCTTACCAAGGGGTATCGTATTACCCAGTAACTGGGTTGTGGAGGTCAGATAGGCAGACGCTCCATGTAAAATACTGGTATTCAGCTGTATCCGGTTAGACTGGAAGCCGACCCCAACATAGTTGGGAAAAGGCAGGCAGATGATGATGATGACTTTCGTCCATTGTTTCAAGCTTTCTTTCCTATACTTTTTTTGACCTCTAGCCTTTAGCCTATAATGTTCCCACTGCTTGGGCACAGGCCTCCTCTCTCCGAGAGGGCGTGAGCACCACGCGGTTCCAGTGCAGGTTGGTAGATGTCACAGGTCTTCGAATTTTTGTTTATAGAACACACACAGCTTTGTCACGATATTTTCCTTCACCGTTTTGAGAGCAGTGGTGATGAAAATGTTTACACATTAATTCACGGCGTACAACTTGTAAGTCGAGGCCGTTATCACTGAACCACCACTGCTCTTCCAGAAGAACATTAACATTTATCAAATTTTTAAATCGAAACCTTCACTTTAAGGCTCTGCCGATCGATTCTGTAAAATCTCACCGTGAAAAGTTAAGTGAAATGAGCTTAGCGTGAGCATTAGTTGGAATGACTGCTCACTCCACGCTCTCTTCACCTAAGTTTTCACGGTGAGATGGTTACAGAATCGCACTGCTGTTCCTCAACCTCACCTCAGAAAAAACAAAACAACATCTAAAGCCTCCCCAGCTATTCAACGAACGATTCAGTGTCAAAGTCTTACAGTTACAAAGCCTATACTCGCATATAAATAAAATAATCCACACATACTTAACGCTGACAATAACATATACATACATGCGACGGCTTTTAGCAACAATGAAAAAAGTTGGCTTCTAAATACCAACGGTAGGGATGGGACACGACTCGTGACTCGCGGGACGAGTTTGACTCGAATTGATTGTTGCAAGAGTAACTTATTTGTGTTTAAAATAAAATATCTATGTTCAAATATGTATACATTGATATACTAGCTGTTGCCTGCGACGGTGTCCGCATGTTTTTATACAAATATCCAGGACAAAAAGTAGACTTTCCTTAATGTCCTTGTCCATGTCTCAGGCTACCCATCTGTGCGGATATCGGAGTGTTTCATAACGATCGGTTTAGACGTAAAAAGGACAACAGATCGATAGAGTTACTTTCATATTTTTAACAATGATTAGTACGGATATATTTACGGAATTTCATTTAGGAATGCATTTGATTAAGCAATTTTTTTTTATAATTACACATAGAACGAGAAATATATTTCATAGAAAAAGTAGAGGATGATTAAATAAGTCATACATTTTGTGAAAGATAAAGCGAATAGAAATTGGTGAGTAAAACTACTGAGATAACTGCTCATAGAAAAGTACGGAAATCTCATCGAAAAAGTTTATTACTGGAGGTCCAAATGTACCTATCAAGATTGCTACAACAAAGTCTGACGTACAACTCAATTTTGACATCTGTCAAAAACAAAAAGCGATCGCCACTCGCCCGCCAATCGAACGCGTCGTGCACATCACTACAAAAGAGACAAAGGGTTACCCTCCACCGCAAGTCAGTTACTAATGGCGCGTCCAGCCAGAGATCACGCAAACAGATCCCGCTTGAAAGCAATTAAAGCACACCAGATTCCTTAGAGGACAGCCACCGGGAGCAATCAAAATAATCACGACGATTTAACACTTTCCTACCTTAAGATAAGTGATAAACTAAGTCTTGTTACGGTCGGATATCGAGTGATGTATTTATTTTGATAGTGCTAATGAAGCGAATAGATTAGGATTGTTGGTCTGAATGGACATTGTTAGGGCCTAGGAGGTGGATAGACTGGTTGGTTTAATCAGGCTGTGTTGTTGATTGGCTGGCGTATTTAGTAGAGACGGATGTAATAATAGGGCTAAGAAAATCTGAGGGTTTTATTTATAAACGATGATTAAAGGTAAGTGACGTTTAAACGTCAAAAATGTATGGTTAAACAGTCACTTATTATTACTTAACTTTAAGCAACGTTAAGGAATAAAGGGGTTTGTTAGTTGTGGCATTGAAATATTGAATTAAACTTGAATTTTGAGAATAATCAAGGTCAAAAATCCTATTGTGACAGTCGATCAAAAAAGTAATTTTATAAAGGTTCCGTTTTTACTTTTTAGGTCAGAATCTTAAAAACGGCATATGCCATGCTGAGGCTGAAGAAACAGATAGGCTGCAAAGGGAAAATATTGCGATCTAAATGTTTCTTTCAGTGTTTCCAATCATCATCATCTGCCTAGCCTTTTCTTGGGGTCGGCTGCAAGTCTAACCGGATGCAGCTGAATACCAGCCTTTTACGTGGAGCAACTGTCTATCTGACCTCCACGACCCAATACCTAGGTAACACGATACCAAGGGGTATAGTGAAACATAGGCTTACCAAGGGGTAAGACTGTGTTTCGAATATATCTTAAAATTTTATGCTGAAATATAAATAATATTATCTTTGAATGTCATTTATTACTGATTTACCTTTCTCAATAGCTGTGAAAATTGGTACTTAAGCTATAAATTCAAGTAATCCCTCAATAGAATCCACCTGTACTGTGATATCTCTATACTATTCCAACCCAGTTTCCCTAAAAGTCGTTCCTCGCAGAGTTAGATAAACACCATATAGGTAGAATAGGCTTCGGATAAAGGAAATGGTCGTGCACTTGCTAATGAGCATATCAGACCATAACAAATCCATGGGAAAACGCCAAGAAACTCAGAAAAAGACAGTTAAAGGGATTTTGTCTTCATGGAATGTACCTAAGTCAAAGGATTTTTTCAAATGTAGGCATCTAGTAGGAGGTTCATTCGGGGAAACCCCTACCAAATGACTCAATTTTCTCGAAACAGTTGAAATCTCTGCTGATAAAGAAAGGCTATACCGTTGAAGAATTTAAAATTGAATTGTGAATCGCTCGAACTTGTAATAATACGCTTGACGTAATTGTGAAATAATAAATGACTATACTAAGTTACCTTATGACTAAAATTAATGAACGAATCAGATCATTTTATTTGTTAGTGTTTAGTATAATGTAAATTGTAATAATTAGAATCAATATTATAATAAGTATTATGTACAGACCAGCACATCAAGCTACTACAATCTGTCAAATTTCTTTAATAGATTTTCAACTTTATCGCTAGAGTAATAAGGTTCAAGGTTGATTGCACAGACTTATATTGGCTAGATAACGCAAGTCTCATCGTCTGTATAGAAACCAAGCGTGCCATTATTTTTCTACCTACTGTGACGTCACATGAGCGATTTAGTGATGGGAACTCCCTGTCCGCGAGTAAACGATTCAAAACGATCCGCGTTTCGTCTCGCTCGTCCGCCAGTACTCTTTGGATCGAGAAGTCGCGTGCGCGCACCCCTCCGCTTGCATGTTATTGTTTAAGTTCGCCGCTCTTCAAGTTACACGATGTATCCTCATTTGACGTAGACGGCTGGTGAATGTCCTGTAACACGAAATTAACTATTAAATAATCCTAATATCAGAGTCAAGACGTCCACATTTTCCGACCCGTTACATTTAGAATGAAACGAGTACCTACTAATCGATTTTTGCAAGATAACAGTGATAATTTAACTTTAGGATCACTTGGAAATCTGTAAATATAATTAATAATATTCTAAACAAAATCACTAAATTGAAACATTGCAGTAAAAAAAAATTACATGTCACAAAATACCCAACGCAAACATTATCATTCCTGTTTCCAAAATCGATTAGAATCGAGAACAAACTGTGTGTACAACACTATTTGCTTTATTTGACAGAAAAATGAGAATAGCTACTGTACCACGAATCTGAGCGATAAGTGAAAATATAGATCATTTTAATTTTCATTGCGTGTTTTAACAGACAAGTCATATATAAGTATATGTAAGCCTTGTAACTAAAAACGGCAATGTATCATGAATTATTCGATACACACTCAGTTGCATAATGTTCATTGTACGACCACAATGAACACAAAATAATTGAATTTGCAATAAAAAACACATAATTTAATAACAAAATGACTTACCGCTGAAAGGAAACGTTTCCACTGTCTCGTCCCACTTTTTTTGTGTAGTTTTTACAGCTCAATACCGCACAATTTGGCATTTTTTAGTTTTTGTTTGACGTCTGGCATCAAGAACGTTCGAGCGCGGACTGATTAGAAATGACGCTGAAGGAAGTCAATTTTACTCCCTTTTTACACGCGAAGTACATACACTTGCGTCGTCTAGCCAATATAAGTCTGTGGTTGATTGGGAAAATTTGACAGTTTTGGGTAGGTTGACCTGCTGGCGTCTGTACAATTTGCAATTCCCTTACAGAGTACATGTTTTAAGACTGTGTCATGAAATTTGAATGCCTACTAATCAGTGTTTTACATGTAGCAAATAAATAAATAAATAGTACCTACAGCCTTACCTGTTTTTTTTTTTGTGCTATCAAGCAGCAATTTTGTACTGTTTTAAGGCATTGTGTAATTACAGGCATGAGATAACTCAGATCGGTGAGTCCTGTGTATTCCCGTTTTTTTTTATGTTTGTTCGCGCATAACTCCGTCTCTTGCCCACCGATTTGGAAAATTCTTTTTTGTTGGAAAGGGTATACATCCCAAATGGTCCCATAGAAATTTCGTCAAAAACGGTTCAGTAGTTTGGTTTTTAAACCAAAATTCTGGTAAAAATTACAACTAAAAAGTGAAAAATAAAAACTTTTTTGCAAAAAAATACAACCGACTTCCAAAAACGACACTACAAAGTGAAAAATAACTAATTTCGGAAGTCGGTGGCAAACAACGAAAATGCGAACCCAACGACACCGACTTCGGAAATTAATGTTATTTTTCACTTTGTAGTGTCGTTTTTGGAAGTCGGTTGTATTTTTTTGCAAAAAGGTTTTTTTAATGAGAGAAATTATAAACATGCCCATTGAAGTAGACAGTGATCACCACTTCCAATCAAGTTACTAGCACAGTCTTTCCCAACTGATTACACACAAAACATAATGATTAATGACTTTATAAAACTAAGAAAGTTGTTACATGATTCAGATATTCAACTCAATAATTCAAATTCAATATCATTTGTTCAATTTAGGCACTATCACTCGCTAGTATCGAGAGACATCAATTTGTTTATAGGGTTGCCAGCGTTGGAATAAACTTATTATTAAACAGTATTCCATCATTATTGAAACTACAGATACTTAAAGATTGATTGAATAATATAATCAAATTAGAATATAATAGCCTAGAAATATTAATCTGCTTTAGAATTAGTGTAAAATTGTGGTCAAGCAAAAACAAATCTAGGGAAAAATAGATGATTTTATGTCTATGTAGGTTTTTACAAACACTTTTACACGTCAGTCATATTTAAAATAACTAGATGAGAGCAGCGTTTCCTATCTGTAAACTCACAGTCTCTTTTAAAGTCCAGACATAATCGTGGTCAGATCATGTTAACACCACGTAGATTGGTGTCTGAAATGGTCTTTTAAGGAAAGAACTACACAGATTGAGTGGACCTGTCTACTCAGTGCACGCATTTATCAGTAATCATGCAGCTCAATTCAGAACTTAGGAGCTCAATAGGCGGTAGGTGGTGGTTATTTACGTTCTAATTTTGTGCCAATTATTTCAATAGCTTTTTAAAAGAAAAAAATATAGATTTATTTGTCACAGAAATCCGTTCATACAAAAAGATAAGAGGTAAAGTGAAGAGATTAAACAGCACACTAATTGCGTAACACGCTTTCATTCACAATCTGAATGATTTTGAAGGATATTACTAATCCTTGCTTCATATGCTCGAAAAGAAAATCTGCTCAACAACGTAAATAACGCAATGAATATCGTTGAAATGTTAAAATGAAAGCCGTTACTGCTGTAGTGTGTTACGCAAGTACCCCGCAGGATCTAGACTATAAAGAATGTTTAACTAAGGTATTAAACTAACTAACACGTTCAAACACGCATTATCCTCCCCCACAATTGACTCCTACAACCTCGTCGTCATGTCCAACAGCCAATACATTCACTGTCCTATCCTGAGATCAGCACGAAAAATCAATGGTAACTGCAATCGTAACCACATCTGCATTGGCTACTATGCAAATACTTAGGTTATCTTCTGTGATACGCAGTAAACTTGTCCAGACTACCATCATGGAAATACAGACTTTAAGGAGACCAGTTATAGGGTTTAGATCAAATTGGAGTGTTTATTAGACAATAAAATAATGCAAAACACCTGACGGTTAGTCTTGTATTCTCGATTTCAACTGGTTTAGCAACATACCCACATTAAGAAACGGAATCATTTCTCAAAATATTAATAAATAATAATAATAATAATAATAATATCCCTGGACAATTCACACAGCGCCATCTAGTCCCAAGCTAAGCAACCTAATGCTTGTGTTATGGTAACAAGATGGCTGATAAACTACTTATATACATTTTTTTTTTGTAAATACATACATATTATAGATAGAAAAACACCCAGACTCGAAACAAATACATGTAGGACTTACAAATATTTGTTCTGTGCGGGAATCGAACCCGCGACACGCAGCGCAGCAGTCCGATCGCTCAGCCACTGCGCTAACCGTGTTGTCGCAATAAATAACTTGTTTCTGTTCATCTGTTGATTTAATACGAGTATTAACCATATTTTTGGATTATAATATTTATTGAACAATTTTATTAGTTTACTATATTTGACCGGTTCTATCTGTAGTATTCATTGTTTATGTAAATGTTTCTTTTTGTTTTAGTTTTACAATATTATTTGACTATTTTTTTAAACTATAGGAATGGTCATCAGTATGGTTTGTTTGTATTATAAACTATACCCCTTAAATTTTTTCAAGATACAGATTATTACGAAAAAACTCTAAGGCTAGCCGCCGCTAATATTGTAAATGCAAGATTGTCAAAAATATTGATCAATTTATGGTTCCGCACACTAGGTCATATTATATACCGAAATACGGGCCGCACACACACAATATTATTGCGTGTGTGCGGCTAGCTGATAGTGATATTTTTTTCGTATTTGTATGACCTAAATAGGCTGGGATGACTTCTACGGGGTCTCCCGCGACGCCTTCTGGCTGTGTCAGGGCTCCACGTAAAAGTAAGTAAACCATATATTATTTTTGTCTTTTAAACAAAAAGATATCAACGATACCCCCTGTATGGGCCGTTCCACATTTACTATGCTACAGTGAAAACCAAGAGACAGGAGACGACATAATCAAAAGAGCAACAATGTAAGTTCTAGAGTCTTATTCCGAGATGTCAAAGCGTATAAAGTTTTAGTACGGGTAGTGCAGTTTATTACAACATGTTAAGGACGATCGAAGTACCGACAGTTGTAAGCAAGTGTCCACATGGGAAAATTGCAGTAAAATAATATATAATTGTGAGTCATATTTTTCGTAATGAAAAGATAAGAAAGATAAATTGTTTATTCTGCACAAACAAAACGCACATTACAAATTTGAAAATAAAGACAAAGCATACACATACAACGTAGTCAAAAGCCTCGTATTCATGCATATAAAAAGTTGACAATTTATTGAGTAGGTATGATTTGTGTTTAATTAATAATTTCATCACCACTGAAAACCGTGAAGGAAAATCTCGTGAGGAAACCGGCATGTCCTAGAACCAAAAATTCGAAGACATTTGTAAAATCTACCAAACTGTACTAGACCTTCATGGTGGATTACGGCCCACTTCCTCTCACAGAGAGGATGCCTGTGTCCTAGCAGTGGGAATATTAGAGGCTGATTATGGAGATGAATTATATTATTCAATCTGAATCATTGCCAGTTTTATAAATCTCCCACTTCCTTTTGTTCATAAGGGTTTATGTTATTTTATTACTACTGAGGAAGTTAATATAACTAGTTGATTCCATGCTAAGATTTAATATCAATCATCTAAATCAAAACAATACTCGTGATAAGTCAAGTATTTTTTCCAAAATGTAAGGAGAAGTGGTAAATATTTGCACAAGCTCTCTCAATTCAACGTCTTTTCGTCTATTCAGCTTACACTATGTCACTGACGAGTATTTATTTTCCAAAATATAAGAAGTGGTAGATATTTGCACAAGTTCTCTCAATTCAATGTCTTTTCGTCCATTTAGCTTACACAATGTCACTGACGAGTATTTTTTTTTTCCAAAATATAAGGAGAAGTGGTAGATATTTGCACAAGCTCTCTCAATTCAACGTCTTTTCGTCCATTCAGCTTACACAATGTCACTGACGTGCAAAGGCTATACTTCCAGAATTCCAGACGCTTAACTCATGTAATCCAGACAATTTAAGTCAAGAGGCAGTGTTAAAATCGAAAAATAATAACATATTTCGGACGCGTTAATAAATGGGCCGTATGAACACGCCCTACCTCGCGGTAGCCGAAAATGCAAATCCGATCCAACGCGTCGCTTACGCAACTTTATTATTCTTATTTTAAATGTGTCTTTATTTTTAAGACTCACTTTTTTCTTTTATAATGTTGCCTTTTATATATCTTTTATCTTTTTAGCCCATCCCCGTGTCGTGAGCGTTGATTGCATTCGTGAGTAAGAGCCAGATATTGTAAGTTTTTAAAGGGAGCCGCTTGATCGAAACCTTTTAAAATAAAGTGCATTGTCTAAAGAGTATTGTTTTGTGTATCAAATGTTTTTGATGTTTTTATAATTGCTGTAATTGACGTTTATATGTTTTACTTGTGTGTTGCCTTACTTTACTTCTTTATAAATATTGGTTGATGTCATCATTTTCACACAGTAATTTACAGTTCCGACTGTATTTATTCTGATTGGATGTATTCTGACATATCTAGGTGCATCAATATAGGTTTTTCTTTCCAGAAGATTTCCCTGTCAGGAAACTCGTAGGTACTACTTGTTACAAATTTCCTGACAGACACGTTACCTGAATGAGGTTAACTACAGGTGACTAAAGGTAGTTGCACCATAAGGAGTCTAACTCATCGCATGCCGAGTTGGACCAATTACACGGTGACTCACTCTGTTCTGGGAACACAGTAAAGTACTAACCGCTTCGGCGTTTGGTCAACTTTGTTCATTTGCGTCAAGTGGCTGTCAATGTCACTCATCTCGATGAGTATGGTTGAAATGTTTTTGTAATTCTATTAATAATCTTATAAGATAACGTATATTTTGACATAATCCTTAGACAGCTTTTACTGCCCCAGCCTAATTCACCCGCTAACAACCTCGCAACCATCATCTAGGTAATAGTCCAATAAAATAATAAAAACAAACGTCAGAGTGGTCGCACATTTCGTAACACTATTCTAGATTCTAGGTCTTCACCAATTAGATTCGGAGGCTAGGCTGGTGAAATGTCGCGTATTTCCAAACGCGTGCGGCGGAGCAACGACCCGCATACCGACAACCTGCTCTATGTGATGACAGAGTACTTGTTAGTTGTTTCGTTGTACGGTATAAAGAATAAGAGGATGCTGAGAAGAGGTAGCATTATTTGCATAACTGTCATTTATGTTGCGGAACTGGTTTTGAAGGATGCTGAAAAACTGCTTCTTCGAAATCTTAGAGGAAAGAAGTCGATCTGTGTAAGAAGTACTATATAGACTAAATTTTCATAGGCCCTAGTTTAGAAAACTGGAAATAAAATGACCTAATAACTTCACCTTTGACTGGTCAGAAAGAATTGAAAGAAGAAGTGATTCAAAAAGTAAAATATTGGATAAGTAAATACATTACACTGAAAACTACATTTAAAATCTTGGTACAATCAACAGTAAATCAGTGGTTACAGTTTAACACAGAAAGCATTTTATATTGTACGTAGCAGCAGTGTAGACGGTGTTCGTATTGCATATCACGTGTATGACTGTACGTACGTATGTTGGATACTAATCGGATATTTTTCAATTTACTTAAAAAGAGTACTTATAAGACTGTCCTAATAAGTACTGTTTTTAAGTAAATTGACAAGAAACAATTGAAACAAAAAAAAAATATACAAAAGAAATTGCAATGATGAAACAAACACAGCTTACAAATTGCACCACACAACAACCAGTAGCACAGAACAGCAACTAACACTCCCGTACAAAAATAGTTTCAATCACACGCCATTGATGCACTGGCTCTGTGCGTTTGTGTCCTATTGAAACACAGCAAATTGTTCATGTCCGTTGATTGATGCTTCAGAGAGGCAATATAGAAACAATAGGGCTCTAGCGAATGGAATAGTGCCCGGGCGAATTTGTGAATGTGTATATTTGTGTTTCTATTTTCACGGAAATCGAATTTTTGTTTTGGATGTTGGGATAGAAATTATTGAATGGGATGTATTTAAAGTAAAATGCAGAATAAACCATTATATATGCAAAAGTTTGTTTTTATGGTTTTTTTTTTATTAGTACGTGAAAGCATTGGACTTGCTTTCTTGGTAAGCAAATTAGTAGATCTTCTCCTTCTTCGAGTCGCTCGCAAGACTGTATGATTGTGCGACTGTGTGTTGTCTGTATTGTGTTTCATTAGGAGATGTACCGCTTATAACAATTGCATAATGCATAATCAGTCTATAATGTTCCCACTGCTGGGACACAGGCCTCCTGTAGGAGAGAGGGAGGGGAGCGTAATTCACTACGCGGGCCCAGTGCGGGTTGGTGGATGTCACATGTCTTCGAAATTTTCGGTTCTAGGACATGCCGGTGTCCTCACGATGTTTTTCTTCACCATTTTGAGGGTAATTATAACAATTGTGTGTTGTAATTAGCACGCTTCAAATTATACAAATTCATTCGATGTGTTTTAAAACATTCGTAATAGTTGTCACAAAAATGTAGATATTTAGTTTTAGAAAGTATTGCACCATTTTAAAAATAAAATTAATAGTGCAAGATCATCTACGGCACGGTTGGCGCAGTGGTTAAGCGATTGACTGCTGCGCTGCGTGTCGCGGGTTCGATTCCCGTACGGAACAAATATTTGTATGGCCTATAAGTAGTTGTTCCGGGTCTGGCTTTTTGTGTATGTGAGTTTAAATGTTTATAAACGCACCCACGATACAGGACAAATTCCTAGTGTGGGACAACGTTATTTTAAATTAAAAAAAAAATTAAGATAACCTACCTACTATAAAATATACGAAAGTATTTTATATTCACCAGGTGTGCTTAGAATCGAAATTAAAACAATAAAAAAATACCAAATCTGAACCAATCATAGCTATTCGTTTTATGACAATAAATTGTAAATCGGTTTCGAGTTCAACGACTCTATCTAATAAAAATGACACGATAGATTTTTATAAGGATAATAAATTCATTAGAATATGGCGAAAAATAGTCGCTTTTTAATAAATAAAGTTGGGAGATAAAGCTCTTCGATCACAATAGTAAAATACTATAAAACCTATGAAGAAAAAATGAAGAGGCTGTAAATTAAAAGGAACATTGTTGTTAGCAGCTGAAATGATGTCATTTTGTGAATTTGCATCTTGACCTTGTATCGTAAAATGCGTTATTAGAAGATTATGGTAATAGTTTAGGATGTTGCGGAGTGTGTTAAAAGATTAAGGTTTTTTTGAACACTTCGTAGAACATTAGATTGGTGTTTGGCAACACCTCATGTTATAGAAATTATTGTCCTTTCTAAAGAGTTTCATTACGTCAGCTTTTATTTTCGGAACTTCAAATAAGTTTAACGGATGGATAGATTGGATAGCCTACTCAAACTTGTGTACTTCTTAAAAATACTTAGAGTCAAATTATTGGGTTCGGAAAAATTAAAAAAACACCGCTATTTTACTGACATGAACAATTATTTCAATTAAAAATATATTACCTAGCCGTTGTAAATAAAAAAGGGCAACTGAACCCATTGAGCCGCGTTCAATATAACAAACCGGGACTAAAATATGTACAAATAGGAACCAGTCCCAGCCATCTAACAGACATCACAATAACAATAAATCGTTCCTTTTTCACTGTAACAACTCTATCGACTCTGAAACAACTTTTTTCAACAACATAGACACAGCCATTAAAAAACTAAATATGACATAATCTGTCACAATTGATTTATGACTTATCTGAGCCGCATAAGATCGAACCTCAGTAATTAGCGTCAACAAAACGTATACGGGCTGAGCCGCAGGCAATATTTACATGAAACATTACAATAAATCACTCGATTCACTTTCCTAAATTGATATTGTAATCCGTTCGCTTCGTTTTGTTTTTGTTTCTTATTGAATAAATGAAGACGTTGCTGTGATGCCGGTTCGTTAAATTGCTATCTCCTGACTCTGTGCTGCGGTGGAGTAGGGTTTCGCTGTACATTTTTTCGATGTGAAATACAATAGGGACATTATTTTCAATTTGTTTGTAATGATGCCCCCATTAACCACCTACACTAATATTTCAGTATTGTTTTGTCTCTAACGCAATTCAGTTGATCGTTCAGAAAGTAACTGTAGCTCTTGAGGTGCTTAGGTAAAATTTTTTAACAGTCGCATTTCAGGCAGTGGAGCTTAAAGTTTCCTTGTGCAAAAATAAACGTAATAGGATTTGTCAAATTGCTCTTTTAATTGAATCTTTTCTACACTACAATTTTAATACTTTGCAGGACACTAAACGTACCCAGATGTCTTAACAATATAACTTTTATTGTGCCTCGTTCAGTGCCTTTCAACTGATTAATTTCAAAACAGTTATGACTAAACTAAAACATTTTAACTAACTCAAAAAATTCACCAACTTTCGTCTCCACCCCATGCCTAGTCCCACTTATCGCACACTCCGATACAAAATGGAGAATCACGATGTACAGAAGCTCTGAGTTATGTCCCCATCCTGCAGTGATATGTTCATTTCAACAATAAATATTGGTGGCCAATTAAACGCGAGGGGGCTACCGTCCGCGCAGGCGTCGCGACGAGCCGTGATGTGCTGATCTTATCGGCCGATAGATGGCGTTAATCATAATAATGGAAGATAGGCGTTTAAGGAGTAACTGGCGTAAGAAACTGAATATGTAAATTGTGAAGTCCCATGTGTAATATGTGTACTGTGTAAGTACGAACTTCTTGTGTGATTTAATCAAGTCGTTTTTGTTCCATAAATGCTGTCTAGATCCAAATGAAATACTTCAATATGAAAGATTTTGTTACTGTCACAGATTATCGCCAGAAAACAAAGTGGTATCATCACCTCTAAGATATCATTTAAATGCAGTTTCAACACGTGCAGCTGTAACCTAATCCAAAAGTTTCAAACTGTATTTCCGGTAAAAAAAAATAAACCAAGAAAGCTCATTTAAAATCCCCCATTACTTCTTATACGCAACAAAGTAACGTATACATCTAACAGACATTCACAAATGTGAGAAACTCATCTGCATCTGCAACTCGCATGTCGCTCGATTAAATTGTTTTACTGAATCGATTAAGCTCTCGATCTCATATCGATTCTAGATCGATTATTTTTTGTTTCGTTCAACGTTTCATGTACGCCGCCGTCTGATGTCTTTATTAAATGGCCTGAAGTATTATAAATGGTGGCTGCAATACTTTTGTGTGCATGTAGTGCTACTGTTTGAGTTTATAAATGTATGTTGCTATGGCTGATTCCATCGTAATGAGGTGTTTTATCGATATTAATGTGCAGTTTGCTTCGGAGCGGTTGTTTAATGAAGTTATTGATTGAGCTTCTTCTAGTGTATTTAATAAAGTTTTTTTTGTGAGGATTATAAGAAGCCTAGTTGAAATCGAATCTGCAATAAAGAATGAATGGAAGAGTAAAACTGGAATCCGATCTCATAAAAGTTTGAAACATGGTAAATTAATACTTATGTTGTTTGTTGTTGAGTGGTGAGTTCTTATAATTCTGACGATCACTGCTTCATTAAACATCATCCCAGAACAGAGTTATATACCCATTTGTATGATTTTGGTGGAAAGGTTCTGGAGTGGCGACCGCGTACCGGAAGATATGTGGTTGGAAAGCTGTCTACAAGGTGGACAGATGACCTGGTGAATGCTGCAGGAATCCGGTGGATACGGGAAGCATAGAACCGGTCGAACTGGCGGTGCTTGGGGGAGGGCTATGTGGACGTCTTTCGCCCAAAATGGTGAAGATGAGTTTGGTATTTTTGGAGTAAAGACTAATGTAACTAAGCGATTCAATAATCTATTTCAAAGCAGTCATTATCTTTACATGAACTGTGCAGATAGAAACTATGCCTTTTTCAGTCAAGTTCTGACTGTCGAACAGCCTACTTCTTGCGACTTGGTGTATTATCTATCTGCCTCAGGGCTGGACGGTCGACCAAATAGTTAAGTGCTGTCAACAGCTACCAGAGCTACCACGGCGTAATCAGGTACTTAGGATGTGCTAGGCTGTACGCTACTGTTGTAATTGTTCACAGTTCTAAAGGTGCCTACGATATATTGGAATTGGTGTTATAACACTGGCCTGTTTTATGAAGGTTCTTAAGATATCAGGAAGGACATAATTTGGTAGGGTAGTTACTGGAATGTACAGACACCAGCAGGTCAAGCAAGCCACCCGAAACTGTCAAATTTTTCCAATCAATCTTGAATATTAATACGTCAGCGATAAAGTTGAAAATCTATTAAAGAAATTTAACAGAATTGTAGTAGCCTTTGTAGTAGTCTGCACCTAACATCCTAGAACTTTGAAATAATGATCGATTCTTATCTTATAAGTATTATTTCTATATTGACTTCTTCTAAAGTGTGTTTTATTTAGAGTTCTTTTTCTTCTCCCAAGTCAATTGTTCATGTAAGTTTTTAAAGTTTAAATTCAAGATGTTACTAACATAGTCCATTATATATTTTGAGGCAGTCATCATCGCTATATAGGCTGTGGGTGCTGTCTACCTTTCTTTGTTCAGTTCCAGCTGTCAAATAGCCTACCCCTTACTACCCAGTGCATTATAATCTATATGCCTCAGGGCTCGACGGTCGACCAAACAGTTTAGTGCTGTCAATAGCCACCAGAGCTACTACGGCGTAACTACTTAGGATGTGCTAGGCTGTACGCTACTGTTGTAATGTACGCAGTTATAAAGATGCCTATGATTTATTTGCCTTGGTTTTATAGCACTGGCCAGTATTATAAAGGTTCTTAAGTTAGGGATATTATTTGGTAGCATAGATACTGGAATGTACCTAAGATCCTAGAACTTTGAAATAATGATCGATTCTTATCCAATTTTTTTAAATATATTTTTTTATATTGCTGAATGTTCTCTTGACCTCGATCACGCCTGATGGAAAGCGATATTATTTATGATATTCTTTCTACCTTGATGTCTTTCTTTTTGGTTTCTTCTAAAATGTGTAAATAGAGATGTTTTGTAATGAACGTATATTCAAATTTTATTTATGTTTCAAATTGACGTTATTTCAAGTTAATCAAATATCAACTTTGTTTCAAAGGCAATTAAGTTGATTTCAGAGTACCTAACTAGCTCTATTGAAAAAGTTATAAAAATGTTTGAAGTTGTAGCATAAACTGAACTTTATTATGTAGGTATTAAAGTTATTTTTCCGTGAACTCATGTTTGTTTACATTTTTGGCGAATATGTCGCAATTTTATTTTAGTTATAAACATGCCTATGATTTATTGGACTTCGTTTTATGGCCACTAATAAGAAAATAACAAGGCACAAACTTCAATCATAGGCACCTAGGAGGTAGATACATAGGTTATACGTTACAGACAGACAGTTAAATCATTTTTTTTTTTAAATAGCATCCAGATTGATTAAGTATTACTTAATAGGAAACGAAAAGCTGGTTATCTTTGGTATGGTTTGTTCAAGGATAAACTCAGATGATTAAAACGATGTGGACTTGCACAATCCTCAAAATTGTGCTGAATATAAACTGCGATTACCAAACCATACGTTGTGGTGTGTAAATAATTTCATCACCGCTGCTCTCAAAACGGTGAAGGAAATGATGGAAAACATCTTGAGGAAACCGGCATGTCCTGGAACCAAAAAAACTAAGACATGTGACATCTACCAACCCGCACATGGCTCGCGTGGTAGATTACACCACTCCCGCCCAGTCCCGCTTGAAGAGAGGAGGCCTGTGTCCCAGCAGTGGGAATATTATAGACAGATTCATCATCGTCTGCTTAGTCTTTTCCCAACTATGTTGGGGTCGGCTTCCCGTCTAACTGGATGCAGCTGAGTACCAGTATTTTAGATGGAGCGATTGCCTATCTGACCTCCACAACCCATTTACTGGGTAATACGAAACCCCTTGGTAAGACTGGTTATCAGACTTTCGGGCCTTGATGACCTGTAATGTAATGACGGTCAAAAATCCACGAATGACAGCCATATAATGATGATGATGATGATGGTATATAAAGATGGTCATATCCACAGACCAACCGCGGCAAGCGATATTACATATAGGCTGATTATGCTGGTTATTTATTTATACGTCATGAAATTAAGTTAAAACTCTCAAAAAACCGTTCGTATTAATTAGTATTCGTTAACGATATATTCGTTCACCAGTTGAGATAATCAATTTAAAAATGAAGATTAATGTGGCCCCCATTATATGTTTTCCACAAAAAAAAATGTCACGATTAAAACTAGTATGAAAACGTTTAATCGTCATCCCGGATATGAAATTAACAAAAGCTCAAAAAAGAACCTTAGACCATCTTAATAAAGAACAATGACTAATGCCTAAAGATATGCGATTAGTCAAACTATTTCAACGAATAACATGATTCACGAAATTACCTATAACAAATCTTTTGCCATAGGTTATACCTACTTGAATTAAATTAAGGTATTTCCCTAATATTGTATAAATTACATTGGTTCTGCTGTAATGCCTTGTCAATACGTCTTGGGTCTAATATAAATAGAAATAAAACTAATAGTACATGTGTTCGAATTTGACAAATTGATTGTAGTCTGTTGGATCCGTTGTTGGGGCCAACTTTGAGGCCAACGTTGGGGCCAAGGTTGGGGCCAATGGTTGGGTGGTAAGAATATAAAGAATATTTAAATCAATGGGCTGAATTAATGTGTTGTTTTGTATTTTATCTATTTAAAATGAAGTGTCAAATAAATGTGTCTGGAAGATTTAAATATCTTGAAAATGATATATCTCAAATAATTAAAATAATTGTCCATTAAGTATTTTTTTTAATAAATAGATGTGACTAATAAATAGGGTGTGCCTATTTCTTTTCACATCTATTTATTTTCTTCATAACTACCATTAATTATGAATTATTGTGTTTTTTTAAGAAATCAAAGAACGCAGGAAAACAATAAAAAGAAGACCAAAATCCACAAAAAAAATATAACATCAATTCAACCAATATTGGCCCCAACATTTGCCCCACAAGCAATACACATGGTAAGCGGATAAACAAATTATAAAATGTTAATAGAATCGAACCTTTGACTCTACGCTACAATACATCATTGTCAGTCGGAGCGGAGAGATTAAAGTTTAGCAGACAGTGGGAAAGTTCAACCGACTGCCGGTCTGAGAGGTTATGTGTTACGTATGGAGATCAAGGAAGATGGTTTCGTGTTCGCGAATTTTGATGTAGACGATAGATAAAATCTTTGACTGAAAGATGGGAAGCTGTTTCTGTAGGTATTGCACATGATCATAGTAAAGAAACTGATATTTTTATGACCTGTTTAGAAATACTGAATTTACATAGTAAAAATATTGAATACGTTCATTCATTTACAGACATTGCACAGTCTAAGCCACTGAGTCTAGAAGCATTAAATTTTGGACAAAAGTTCCGTATACCGAAAATGAGCACTAAGGAAGGATTTTCGAAAATTCTCCCCTTAAAAGGAATGGGAAATTACATTAGGTACACGGCTTGTGCTTTAATAAATAACATAACATTATTCTATGGCAAGATGAGGAAAAGATACTGTATTAAGCATTCGCTAGTCAATAAATCTATTGAAAGATCGATCTAGATTTAAGCGATGCAGATAAATTCTCAGCTAATTGAGCTCACGTGCAACAAAAATATAGGTTTCGGTAAAGAATACTAAATGGCTGAATCGTCTAGTCAGAGTAAATCTTGGCCACCTATTGTTTCCAAGCGCTTTAGAAAAGGAAGCACAAAAGAGAGAGAGAGAGTGCGTCTTGAAACATAAGACAACTGTCTGAATCTGAAGTCTGAAAACCCATGACGTATTATTGTTGCCCATGTTAGTAATATCGCCTTTTTTTTGGGTGGGAAATCATTAAATGGCCTCTCCCGCTCTGGGCTGAGCGGAAGGGCGTGTCAGACTTTTACTGACTAAAACCCACCCGTGTTCCTTCAGTTGCCTGTGCCAGGGGCCACGTTATCTCTTTCGAACAACCCGCAGCCAGTAATATCGCCTGTGTTAATAATGTAGTTTTGTGGTCAGTGTACGTTATCCATTATTTTTCTATTACCGCGGCTGTTTGTTCCCACATTATAGTGAGACATCACTTAACGGACGGATAACCATTTCCAAAATCACGTGACCTGCGCCTGCGCTGACAGCTGGGGCGAATTGTTCGAGAGTTTCGTGACTATAATATATTGTAATGTGTCAGGTGAAACGATAACAATAATGTACGATTAGTGCTATCATGTTTCACTTTGGTTGTAACAAGCGTTTTCCGACTGCATCAGGAGGGTTCTTTATTACATGTAGGATGTATGAGATTCAATGTGGTCATGTACAGCACATGGATACCAGTTGACCGAAAAAGGTGCCGCACTTCAATCGACAAAGCAACTGAATGCTTTGAAACAAATCGTCTTGAAGACCTAGACAAGAAGTGCCAAATACGCAAGTCGCTCAAAGCCTTCATAAACATATAGGTACTTACAATAGTGCTGATCAGCTCTTCTGTGCACGGTGTGACCGGTTTTTAACCGACTTCTAAAAAAGGAGGAGGTTCTCAATTCGGATGTTTGTATTTTTTTTAATTTTTTTTTATGGTTGTTCGCGCATAACTCTGTCACTTGCCAACCAATTTGAAAAATTCTTCTTTGTTGGAAAGGGTATACTTCTCAAATGGCCCCATAGAAACTTCATCAAAAACGGTCAAACAACGAAAATGCAAACCCAACGACACCGACTTCCGAAATTAAAGTTATTTTTCACTTTATAGTGTCGTTTTTGGAAGTCGGTTGTTTTTTTTTTGCAAAAAAGTTTTTTTTAAGACCATATTTGGTTTTGCTGGTCATCAGAGAGCTCACGAAATAAAAGCAAAGTAGTATGTGAGTGTATAAAGTGAAGAGGACCATATATACAGGGTAGTCACCCTGTATAGTCCACTTTATACCAGTCCAGTTACCAGTCGGTAACTCGACGTATTCCTTCCAGGGCGTGATAGTGTGACCTATTTGCTGTTACTAAAACATGCACTGGCAGTAACAGACGAGTTAAAATGCTCTAAGTAACCAACAGTATCCACATTCAAAGTTTCTTAAGGGGCTTTGTGAAGCACATCATTTTATGTCATGCAAGTAGCTCGGAAGAGGTAAAGGTGCAGCTGTGAATTGTGATAGATTAACTTAATTAATTGGGTGAAAAGTTGTCTTAGGCATAAAGTTGGCAGCAGCGAACTCTTTTCTACTAATAACAACAATCATTAATTCATCGTCAAAGATTAAGGCAATGCTTTTTCTTGATCTTTCTCTAAAAGACAAAAATATGATGTGAAGAGTTGCACATTGTAGGTTAATGACATGATAAATAAAAGATAATTTTTCAAAAACCGAAGTATCAAAATTTAAGAGTTTATACGTGCGCAGTTGTTTGAAAACCAGGGTAAAAATTCGCGAACTAAGCGACAAGAGATCGGTGATTAGCTCATCGACTACGAGTAATACTTACCACTCGAAAGTGTGGTCTTAACTTGCTGGGTGGTGCGTAGGTAACATAAACCAGTTAATTAATTCGATTATCACATAATTTTAAAATATTTCAACAATTTGCAAATTCGACCTTTGCCAACATTATCGACTGTTTCATCAGCACCTTTAAACATTTATGAAACTTTTGTACCTCGTTGCATAGCTGATTAAATGTAGATGTCTTCCCCGTGATTTGTACGCTTAGTGTTATAGTAAAATTTTGAGATAACTGGTGTCAAATTTCGTGTAGGTAGATGATTTTTGAAAATAGTTAATAAACTTCTTACTTTAACTTTTAACTGTTTGTTAATTTAGAAAATTTGGTTACATCAATAGGTGTATTAAAGTATTAGGTAGCCAATGGAATAGCTATGAAAGCCACTCAATTAGAGAATTAAGAGATAAGTGGTATTTAGTGACGATTTCGGGGAAATTAAAAAAAAAAAACATGAAAATCGGTTTTTCTTGGATTCCATGAATTTTCGCCTAGGCTTTATGGGGTGCTTAATTGTTGAAAATGGGCCACACTGTCACGCACTGGAAGGAACACTTCGAGTTACCAGTCACTCTGTATATAGCAGATTCAATGACTGGTCAACTGATCTGGCAGTTTTCTTTTGTATATAGGTGTGCTTATACGCAGACTGTGAAATGGGTCCTAAGCGTCCAATTTTTCAGTAGCATTGCATTTGGACTTTAAATAAAACTCTAATGGAAGATGGAATTTAATTGGAGTTCTACTTGCCCGCTAGAGTCGGATGTAACAGAATCTGATACTTATGAGATTGGAGTATATTTGTCGGATTTGAAATATTCTTAATTACCACCTACTGGGCCCAACTTGTCAAATTAGTTTCGTCTACCATCGACTCGAAAATAACAAGAAGAACTATTCCTACTAGATAATATTGTTTTAAGGCCTTGTAACAGGCAATGTTATTTGGTGCTCAGCGCAATGTTTGAGAGCAGTGGTGACCCAGTGGTACCTAACGCGACTTACGAGTGGTAGGTCGTACGTTCGAACCCAGGCGGGCGCTTGACTTTGTGTAAATAATTCCATCACCACTGCTGTCGCATGTTCTAGAACCAAAAATTCGAAGACATGTGTCATCTACCAACCAGCACTGGGCCCGCGTGGTGGATAACGGCCCACTCCCTCTTACAGACAGGAGGCCTGTGTATTGAAAACATTTTAGGCTGACTATGCGGCGTTTACAGGGTATTTTCATTGTATGTTACTGCAGTCAGTACAGACGCCAGCACATCAAGCTACTACAATCTGTCAAATTTCTTTAAAAGATTTTCAACTTTATCGCTAAAGCATTAAGGTGCAAGGTTGATTGGGAAAATTTGACAGTTTCGGGTAGGTTGACCTGCTGGCGACTGTACGTGTACAATGCAGTTTTTTCACAACAGTAAAGAGCTCCTTATTCAGTTGTTTATAAGGTAGGATTATTATAACGTACGTTACAATTGTCTTCAATATCGAGGTCCCATACGACAATTATCCGGAAAGATAAGGCAAAGCACGTCTCACCCAGCTTTGGTCCCACAGTTCACATAGTTACTGCTACAATACCGATACATAATAGCGTATTCTATACATATGGTGCGTTATCAAACTGCATATTAATGCAGCTTCCGAACGTTCCCAGGCTGGTCATATATCAGCGGTAAAATTATAAAAGTCATTGCAGCGGGCTGGGAAATTATTGGCTAGTGATGGGCTGATGCGAATTGTACGATAATAGTTTGTAGTTTGTGGTAATTGGATGGGTTTTTTAAGTAAATTAAGCAGGTTAATGGATTACGGCTCATTCCCTCTCACAGAGAGAAGGCCTGTGTCCCAGCAGTGGGAACTTTATCTAGGCTGATTATGCTAAGCAGGTTAAGTGTGGATGGGCTTGAGAAGACGTCACTTAATTCATAATTATGTGATTTCTGCAGTCAAACGACTTGATTTTATCCAGTAACAGTAATAAATATTTTTATAATGAGCAATTTATTCAGCTTTGGACTTCTTCTTTGTCGTTTGGATTATGATAATTTAATTAAACATGGATACAAAGAAGAGCGTAAAACCCGACGAAAACCATTGGTTATGGTGTTTTTGACACGTCAACAATCTGTTTAGTTTTTGCCTTTTCTTTCAAGTTGGCCTACTCTGTCCCTCTGCTGAGCAAAGGTCTCCCCCAAATCTTTCCAGGCATCCTCTTCTAGAGCCACCTAGATCCAACCCTTGCGATATGCATCTCGGTCGTACGGGGCCCCTCTTCCTGGGCCGGCCTTGGCGGCGGAAAACAATTAAAAAACATACAATTTAAAACAAGTATATAAGGCATCTTTAATCACCACCTTATGTAACTGTACGTTGGCAACATTTAAATCGACTAAAAACATGAATTGATTACTAACTATCCGGTGTCCCAACACTATTAGAAATGGTGCCGTACGCCCGTTCATGATTAATGCGGTAATTAGACTGTTTGTATGCTACCTATTGATAATTTAATACGTACGATTCTGATTAGTTACGGTGCATACCAAATTTCACAATTAAGGATCATTTGTGGCTCGAATTAATGATGGCAACTTTTTATGTAGCGTGATTGAATATCGTTGTGTTTAATTGCTTTACATACATTACTGAAACACATGAGTAGGTAAACGTACAGAGACTAAATCTAAATGTGATCATGCTGCGATGGATACACTGATGACAAGATGGTCTGCGGGGTAATTGGGTAACACATTTACAGTAGGAATGGCTTTATTTTGACATTTCAACAATATTCATTGTGTTATTTACGTTGTTGAGTAGACAAATTTTTCAAACATGAAGCATTAACCTTCAAAATGATTCAATGTGTTACACAATTAAGACGCTGGTCCATTTACTTAGTCATGTTTGTGAAGTGATTTGACCATTTGTTGTAAGAGTTTGTCCACTTGAGCTTATTTGTCTACTGTAAATGATATGATTTGTCCCCTCACTTGTTCCCTGTGTTCACTCTGTGAACTGTTATGTACAGTCGTTTTTCTGATTTAT
Source organism: Apamea anceps (assembly GCA_951799955.1). Taxonomy (NCBI): domain Eukaryota; kingdom Metazoa; phylum Arthropoda; class Insecta; order Lepidoptera; family Noctuidae; genus Apamea; species Apamea anceps. The sequence goes on from OX637509.1 coordinate 11,221,106, forward strand.
CCTCTGAATGAGCTAGTTTTTCCACAGGCTGTTTAATTTGTGATTTTTTTGTCTATACTTCGTGTACATGTCAGTTAGTAGTGTCTTATTGCAATGTGATTGTACTATGAAGCTAAGTCTCTGTTATATCTACTCCATGTCACCACATGAATTCTTAGTAGGTAAGTTATCGTGGAGGGAAATGGGATAATTACCACGCTTAGCAGGTGGATTACTGATGTTATCTGTTTAATATCAGTAAGAATATCTTTTTGGGAAAACTGCTGTTGCACGACACGTGTGTCAATGTTCTAATATATTTTATTCTCTAGTAAAATGATAATAATCAGAATTTTAAGTTACTGTGGTTGATTTGAATATCTTTTTCTACAGCAAAATACCCAACAATTTTTTTTATTTTGAAGCATTCCAGCTTATTTGGATGTAAACAGACAACATATACAGACGCCAGCACATCAAGCTACCCGGAACTGTAAAATCTTCCCAATCAACCTTGAAAAGAAATTTGACAGATTGTATTAGCTTGATGTGCTGGCGTCTGTACCTAACTATCACGTTATATAGATTCATTTATGTTCATCCTGGGGTGCAACAGTTCTCTTATGAAAATGTCACCGTTATGACAAATTCATTAAGTGCACAACATACCATTGTTCCCCGAGCAAAATATGCAAAACCATATTTAACCTTTAGTAAAACATAAAAATCATCTCACAATACACGAGGTAGGTACAAGATAATACATTTATAATACAGGCCTGTGTTGCGATTATTCGCGCCTCCGTCCTGTGGTGGAGCGCCGCCGGCTAGCCGCCACTCTTTATAATTTGATCACATTTGTACCGCGGACAATGCGCGCCCAAAGCTAAGAGACGACAGTTGGATAGAGGTGGCGTGGAGTCGACTTGGTTGGTGAAAGTTTTTGTTCAAGTATTCAGGCGTCTCTAAAAAGAGTTTGTTATGGTAAACGGGGAACGATATGGAAAACGGGAAGGTTTAGATTTATTATCATAATCCTCAGCCCGACTTCACCGACAGCTGGGCATAGGCCTCTCTTTTTAATTTGTAAGGTTTTGAATACGAGGTATTAGCTACTTTGTATTAGTGTTTTTTTTTTTTTTTTTTTTGTTATGTGCGTCTTGTTTGTGCAAAATAAACAGTTTTTCTTTTTTAACTATAGCTTTTTAAAAGCTAGGCAGCTAGCAGGATATAGCATCCTATTATTTTCATACCGCTCATAGGAAAAATATAAACCTTTTGCTCTCTTGAGAACACTCAAAACTAATTGAATATTTCAAAAAGTATAAGCAAGTAAATTTTGTAGTTAAAAATCAGCTGACCTATTTTACGAGTACATGCCTACTTGCCTACTTATTTATCTTCATTGGAAAATATTAACATGCATTACCTATAAACCACAAATTCGTAATACAACGTTACTTCAACCAACCTCTCCACTTCTTTCCCTGTCCGTCCCAACATTTCACGGAGGCAACTCCTTCAGAGGAGGTAGCCCGGGGCCTGCACAATGGCCGCTACTTTTTCCCCGGCCATAATCAACATTTGTATTCAAGTCATACATGCTGACCAAGCCCAGCTTCCACCAAGATATTGCTGAGTACATTAAACAGATAATCTTTGGAAATTTTCGGGTTCGCTCGCTTGTACGGTGAAGAAAAAAATGTGTTTTGGCCATTTAGGGTTGTTGTAATGACTTAATAAGGGATCAATTTGAGACAGGAGTAGTTTTAAATATTTATGTAATTTTATACTTCATTGGTCTCGTAGACGCAAGCGCTACTGCCGAGCATGAGATCCTGGGTTCAATATCCGAGTCGGGCAAGGAGTTAGTGGGTGTTTCCATCTGGAATTGCTCAATAGCAGCTCGGAGGCTGTATTTGTGCCCGGGTTATGGCATTACATGTGGCTGAAACATGACTGGCGAAATGTGAGTGAACCTCTGCCTTACTCTTTGAAGATAGGAGTGAGGTTATGTTATTAGGTTTGCATATTGTCCTGTGTGCTTGACTTAAGCAAAGTCTAAAGTTCTTATTTGAAATTGTTATGATGTAAAATAAAAAGTTTTCTATCTTTCGATCTAATCTGGATAATAACTTTACCTTAACTTATCCGGAGATGGTAAAATATGTAACGTGTGTGCAGATTTTCTTGAAAGGAGGAGTAAATGCGTTTCTAAAATGTTTTGCCTAATGATCTTCTCGTTTTCGAGAGGTCCAAGATCATATTCATAAACGTTATTATATTGTAACAATATTATGTATTTATTACACGATTAACACATTACATTATTCAAATAAACGAATAAACATAACATTACAACACTTTTCACGTTAATAAAATAAACAGTAACATCAAATTAATTCTCATTACGATAATAACATTCTTCATTACAACACAATAGTAAATATGTCTCTCAAAGTTACAAAGAATCGGTAATAAATATCTACTTATATGGTCGACCATACTGTGGACCATAGACCAACCTATAAAAGATATTATAATAAGGTTTTATTAAGAGAGTCCTCATAATATTAATACTCTATAAGGCTGATATGGCCATGCTGTGGGAATATCAAGAATACGGTATTTTGATGAAACATCTCATCATTTCAGCCGAAAGACGTCCACTGTTGGACATATGTAGGCCTCCCCCAAGCATCGCCACTTCGACTGGTTCTTTACTTTTCGGAACCAGCGTATTCCTGCGATCTTCGCCAGGTTATCAGTCCACCTTGTGGGAGGCCTTCCAACACTGCGTCTTCCGGAAAGTGGTTGCCGCTGCAGAAACTTTCGACCCAACGGCCATTCATTCTGCGAGCGTTCACATACGTTTGGCAATTCTTCTGGCTATATCGGTTACCTTGGTTCTCAGACGGATCTCTTGATCCTACGGATGAAACGTCTACAAAACATAATGAAAATCGATAAATATTTGGTTTGCATTTTGGTTGTGTTTCATGGCAATTAACAGATGTTAAAACACACGATGTGAATACATTGTCCAATTAGTTTCTGAATACTCGTGATTGATAATACTGAGTCTTGTACCGTTCTAAATTCTCATACAATTGTTTAGTCATTCTGTGTCGAAATTCGCATCTGACTTACAATTAAAACTAAAGATCTGAGACCTTCCTTTATTCCTAAAATATTCTAACGTAAAGCTCTTTGGGCCGACCTGGGAAGCATGGTACCGACGCCAGCAGGTCAAGCTACCCGAAACTGTCAAATTTTCCAAATCAACCTTGAACCTTAATGCTTTTGCCATAAAGTTGAAATTCTATTAAAAAAAATTGACTGATCATAGTAGCTTGATGTGCTGGCGTCTGTACAAAAGGGAGAAGGCTTATAATCAGCAGTAAGTGGAGCACCACTGGTCCAGAGGTAACGGCCCCGACTTACGAGTTGTAGGTCGTCGGTTTGAACCCAGGCAGGCGCTTTACTTTGTGTAAATTATTTCATCACCACTGCTCTCAAAACGGCAAAGGAAAACAGCATGAGGAAACCGGCATATCCTAAAACCAAAAAAATCGAAGACATGTGACATCTTCCAACCCGCACTGGACCCACGTGGTAGATTACAGCCCACTCCCTCTTGAAGAGAGAAGCCCTGTGTCTTAGCAGTGGGAACATTATAGGCTCATTATGCTAAAGCTATTTGCGCGCAGACTTCGGAAGCATGCATGCATGCAAGCATGGCACAAAAGGGAGCAGGCATATACTCAACAGTAGATAGAGCAGAGCTGATAATGATGATAAAAACTCTTTGTGAAAGGATTTTATCTAGTAAAGATCTTTCTATTTTGTTACTTTTCATCTTAGATAAGTTTGAATGTTCTTTCTCTATTTTATTGTTTTATACGTATGTTATATTGAATCATCTTCCTACCCTTATCCCATGTTACTTGTGGTCGGCGCAACACGTTTTCTTCCTCCATTCTCCCTTGTCAACCGTCACGCTATCATTCACTCCCTTCTCATTCATATCATTTCTCACACAATCCATCCATCTTTTCTTCGGCCTTCCTTTCCCTCTCCATCCATCAACATGTATATTCATCACTCTTTTAGTCACATGCGTTTCGTCCCTCTCAATCTACATGCCCATACCAAGCCAAACGATTTCCTTTCAACTTTTCTGTCATTGGCGCCACTTTCAAACTTCCCCTTATATACTCATTTCTTACTTTATCCATTCTCGTCACTCCACACATCCATCTCAACATTCTCATCTCCGCTGCATGCAATCTTTTTTCATCCGTCTTCTTCACAGCCCAGCATTCAGACCCATAAAGTACGACAGGCCTTATCACGGACTTAAAAATTTTCCCCTTTAACTTGAGGGCATCCGTGGGTCGCAAGTTGTTCCTGTGACCTATTGCCATTTCATCCATCCTGAGTTGATCCGGTGCGTTACGTCTCGGTATACTTCGCCATCTCCTTGAATAATAGTTATATTGAATGTTCTTTTTTTATTGTTTGTATCTCCTGTGCGTGTCCCAAATAAAATAGTTTTCTTTCTTAAAATAACACGATTCTGTTACCTGATGTCATTTGAAGGGTCCAGGTACAATTTGATAAAAGAAACTTCAACTTTGACTGTAAGTTTTTAACTACCTAACCATCAAAATGGCATTTTTCAAACTTTAATCCAACAATTTGGCCTTATCCAAAAAAACCTTATCCTACAACTTAACTGTACCATTCTACATTACGATATTGTTTTATAATTACAATTTATATCTAAAATAGCGTAATAGGTAGTATACATATGTTACGTACATAACAATTATTATTTAGTAGTCACTTAGCATAATCTGTCTATAATGTTCCCACTGCTGGGACACAGGCCTCCTCTCTGTGAGAGAGAGTGGACCCTAATCGACCACTCGGGCACAATGCGGGTTGGTAGATGTCACATGTCTTTGAAATACTACGGTTTTCTCACGATGTTTCGCCTTCACCGTTTTGAGAGCAGTGGTGATGAAATAATTTACACAAAGTGCCTATCTGAGTTCAAATCTACGACCAACCATTCGTAAGTCGCGACTGTTTCCACTGGGCCGCCACAGCTCCAGTAGATACTTACTATGGCTTAGATGAATTAATTGGATGCTCCCGTTACTTTACAGTCGAGGTTTTTTACATGTAAATCTTCAAATTTCGATTTGGATTTGTGATAGATAAGCAGTGACTTATAAGCCTGTTAGTAGAAAATTCTGACTCGTGCTGGCATTAAAATACCTACATAATGTTTTTAAATGTCTTTCTCTCTTAATAGAACCACTTTATTTGCATTAAAATTTGTTGAAAATTCCTAAAATAAAAAGATTAGTAGGTGAGCTTAATTCTGTGGAAAAACTGTGATATCTTTTGAGTTTCAGAGATTGTCAGAGGCCCTAAACACCTACACGCGTCGTGAACGTTACCTACGTAAATTCAAACGATTTTTGATCTGAAAATAAAACTATCCTTTTAACATACACACATCACATGTGTACTGTAAATGCTTTATTGCGGAGCGGGGAGATATAATAATCGCAAAAAAATTAACCAAAATATGTTTATTTTTTTTTTGCAACTATTACAATCGCTCATAGATTAATTATAATAAAGTCTTAAAACTAAGTAAATGTTATTTACCTACGAAACAAGTACTTCCGTTTTTTTATCGTTCGAATTTGTGTTAGGCTTACTCCGCGCGTTCGTGCTAGGCCCTCAGTTTTAGCACAATATAAATACATATATACTGTGGTTACATACATATGTACTGTGGTTACATATTAATACTGTGGTTTCAGTGACGTCACCTTCTCACACGATACGTATAATTACAATACCCATATTCTGAATCTAAACAAAAAAACCGCAACATTGGACTCATTCACACAACTTACCTTGATCATGGACACGATTTTATCGCAAAAACTGAACAGTTATCACATATATTTTTCACCGTGGACATTACCAAAGTAATGGCATTTTAAATTCGGCCGCACAACCACTCATTATGTTGAAACAAAGGGCGATCATCTGAATAAATTTGCTAAATAATTGTTATTTCGTATCTGGACCTCGGGCGATCGGGCCCAAATTGTTGGAAAGAATTACTACCGGTTTTGGAGCGAGATTCGATCGAGGTGAAGTTTGTAATGTAGGTACGTTAGTAGATGGGGTCGATAAATAGGCAGACGGAGACAGTAACTCATCTACACTTAGCTTACTTAGCTTTCCTCATAGTAGGCGCCTATAGAAGGTGACAACAAACTGAAGGAAAGCAGAGACAAAGAAAGGTGGAAGGGTCTATGAAGGTACGTTCGTAGTCGCTTAGGATTTGATGTGCCTTAAATGAAGAGTTTTTAAGTTATGCATTCACTGATCTCCTCTCAGAGGTTCCAACTTGTCCAGCAAAGTTTACCACCAAAGTGGTTTTATAAATAGTTATTCAAATGTGTTAAGAAACGACAAAGGCCCCAGATAAGACCAAAATTCGAGAACATACAGTAATAACTTATAAATTACCTATTTTCAATGTAATGGACTCGCTCATACTCGCATGATTTAAAATACAGGTGCCGCATGCCGCGACGGAATGGGCTCGCCAAATAATTACGAATAATACCAGATGATGTTTTTAAGTGTTTAAACTGTTCGCAATTTTCGAGCAAAAATACTTTATTTTTTACATTACTTTACTTTCAACAAACAGTTATTTTGACATTATCAGCAGATTGGAGGGAATTTTGAGTTGTTATCGAGTTATCTTTGTTCTGTCTTATGTCCAGCTAAATATGTAAAACTAGCGACCCGCCCCTGCTTCGCATGGGTGTAATGTACCAACGTATATCAAAATATAGATATTCTGACAGAAATTCTCTAAGTGATGATGAAAACCACTAAACGGGCGCACATGCAGACGCGAAAAGAGGCTTTATTATAGAAGATATAGATAATAATACATATATATTATATAGATTTACAGTAGAATGATGTCTGCTAAAAATTGAGTTACGTTATTTACCAAACTAACCGAAAAGAAAGGCTAAGCACTCTAGGCAGCTAGGGAATCTAAATGCAGGGGATTCTAACCTTTCATTAATTTATAGTGTAACCTCTAACCCGCCATGTTTCTGTCAGGAGTAGTCCTTAACTCTGGCATTAACTGTAATAACTACTTGTCCTGTTAGGCCGTTATTTTAGATACCTATAGGTGCTTAATGTTAAGCTTCGTTTAAGCTGAGATAAGTGGACATGGCTATACTGTATATCAGTAAGAATAGAGCAAGATTATTTATTTACAGGAGAACAGCTATAACAGATGAATTACAATTGTATATCCTACTTCCTACTAATATTATAAACGTGAAAGTTTGTATGGATGGATGGATGGATGGATATTTGTTACTCTTTCACGCCAAAACTACTGAACGGATTTGGATGAAATTTGGCACACAAACAGTTTATAACCAGAATTAACACATGGGATACATTTTTATCCCAATATTCTCAAGGGATCGAAACTGATGCGGGTGAAACCGCGGGAAATAGCTAGTGAGACGTAAAGCCAATTACAGGTTCTTACGGGTAAAAACAGAAAATGTAGTAGAAATCTTCGGATCACTAACAAGCATGATAGAAAAGAATACATTAGAAGGATTATATAGGATTAGCATTCAATAAATTAAATTAAAACATCAATTAATTTCTTTGGGATTACTTCACTATCTAATGATCGATCAGCGCCAATAACTGCAGTTAACCGTTACAAAAGAACATTAAAAAAAATTTAAAAAACAGTTTTCAAATTCATAATTTATGCATAATATCATGATTCGAGAAGACAAGACTAAAAATAAAAGCAAAACGCTCTAACTCTTTGGTATAGACGTCAATATTATGGTATTTTATGAGAAATAAGAACAATATTGAAGTCGTAAAGATATTTAAACTGATAAAACATTAGAGATAGTAGAATTTCAAGTGCCATGAAACGACTGTAAAATATCGAAACAGTTACTTTCGTCCGGGACGATAAATACATAGGTGCTTAATGTGACAGAGATAAGGATTATCCATAATATAACACTAAATCTTGTAACGTTAAGCTAAATCTTTTGCAGATTAAGTGATCGTAAAAAACTATCTAGAGAAAAACCAGCGAATTCATAATCTACTTCTGTTTAAAACTTTTTAAAGAAAACGATTAGAATCTATGCGTCTATAAAATCATTATCATTTTTTATACAAATAAATAAATTTAAGTGTCTGTTTGTAATGTCAAAATAACAGCTTTTTACTAAATGCATATGAAAGTATATACGGTACTTATAACAAAATTAAAAATCAATTTTTAAAATTTTTGTTTGTCTGTCTGTTTATTTCAGCTAATCACCAAAACAGCTTGACCGATTTTGACGGCAGTAGCACTGGCAGATAGCTGGAGGCCAATTCTCGTTATTAAAAACGTTCAAAGTCAGCGATAATCAATATCTAAAATTTTTCAAAAATGTAGCGCAATTAGAGGTATTTTTGACAGATTGAGATTCAGACCAGTCTGTAAAAGTTCTTAAAATTACAAGAATTGCCCCTCTGATGTTATAAGGAGTAACATAGGCTAATTTTATTTTAGAAAAAGAATTACGATTCCGCGCAAAAAAATTAAAACCTACCCGACATGCACGCGTACGAAGTGGCAGGCACAGTTAGTTTAAAATATTAACCAATAATTCATCCGCAATCACCCCGAAGCTGTAATTTTGAATCTAGAATGTAAGTAATAAATCCTAAATAAAAACAATAGAAAGCGACCCATCTATCAAACAAAAGACAATCAATTACAAATGCACTCACTAACATACGTATACCATACAGACACTTTCTACTTCTTCTTTTTCTTCACAACTATAATAAAATTGACACAAATCACACCACCATGCATATGCTCTTTATACATAGTTTATTTAGGTTTTAAAATGTACCTGTCAATATAAAAAAAAAAAATTACGGAATAAAGAAGTCTGGATCTCACAACACAGAGAATCCAAGTACGAGATCTAGGAGTTCAATCCATTTGAATGTAAACTTAATGACATACAATTGTTTTTCTTAATTGTTTCTGGCTAGGTTTGAAAGTTTTTTCATGATTTATTTACAATTCGACCCGTGTTTTTTGCGGTTAGACCAAACATCGTGATTTCTTTATATATTGTAATTTTAATATAAATATATTATACACGTAAACCTTTTGGAATCAATTCTCTAAATAATGGTGAAAACTGCATCAAAATGCGTTGTATAGTTTAGAAGAACAACGCTGTTACACAGACAGACATGATAAAGTTACTTTAATGTATAGCATAGCATAGAAGAGAATTGTTAAAGTTGCGGTCATGTAAATCATGCCGTGTCTACGTAGGTAGGTATGCACCTTGTGCCCGCAAGTCAACTGCTGAAACGCACGCGCCATTTCTCTTTCACCTTGGTAAAAAAAAAGTAGAATAAAATCCATATCAATAAACAACTAATGAATAAATTATTATTGATCCACTAGTCCGCGGCTTGGAACATCATATTTTATGCATGATAATCTCTATTTAACATAACCCACATAATCATGTTAATCAGCATTAATATAACAAATATCCAGATGAAGAGAAAATTTTATTTAACATCATTAGAATATATTTAAAGGCAAATTCATGTGTCAAAATGAACGAGAATTAGGACTGAAATAGTAATATTAGTCTACATGAAGTGTATTTAGATTCTGACAACATTTATTCAATAAACGACAAGTAAATCCAAAACAGGTACATTTTATAAGCGCTGTATTAATTCAGCGATAACATAGTAATAAAATATTTACATGCGTAATGCCAACTCATTCTGTAATCAACCACTCCTGATCATAATTTATTTAGTTAATATATTTATGTGAATGTCACAACAAAGCACAACGTTTTGAGTGTAAAACTAATGCCACATAAATTTGCAGACCCTACTCTCATACTAAACGATGCCCCAAGCAACTAACACTACAACCAGTTTCATCTACTTGTCTTCTTATTACTTTTTCAACTGCTCCAAATTCAACCTTATCTTGATCTGTCTTGAGTTTAGACTCGTTTGCATCAAACCCTTCATTTTGATGTTTATCATTTTGCACAGTTACTGTTCTATTTCTATCGTCCTTAGTAATTTCTTCTCATAAAGCTCAAAATTCATCCATCGATTGTTCTTCTTTGCCTTTTGTTTTTGCTGCTACTGCAGCGCCTGTACAGTGAGTTACTCGAGAATTTATTTCTACAATAGAATCAACACGAAATGGTTTCTTAGCCGCAAGGAGAATAGCGACTGAGTTATTGCCTGGTAGCATTACTTGCTCAGAATCATTCACTATCTTTCCATCTGGTCCATTCTGACATACTTTACAACCAGGGCTTGGCTTCTGATTTTCTTTAATGACGCAAGATATATGAGGTCTTATGAAGAATTTGTTTCTTTATGCATCGTATCTTGATGAGTGTGATATTTTATATTGGCCTGGTCCGGTTTTAAAGAACCGATACGTTCAGATTTAATTGCGTATTTTTATTGATCTGCTTCGAATCATCTACTTGGTCGCAATCGACTCATCTGAATTTGTTATTTATGGCTGTGCCTCTAACAGTTCTATTATTTCTACAATAGAAGTTCTCATTCCTATTTTGATTGATGTTTCCAGGAGATTTGGTTCCACAATTTAATGCTTGACTGTTAAAATTCTTTCCATCGTACAACTGGTTAATGATAGCCAATGTTGAGGGCTCTACAGTTATCAAAATAAAAAAAAGAAACTTGTTACACTATCCGATATACACATATGCGAATAAGTTACGCATTATTTACATCGTTTAAAACCTACACTATAATAAGAATAATCACATGTTTTTTATACATCAGAAAAGAAATACATACAAAAATAATATCACTCCTTCTACCCTTAGGGTTAGGCAGAAACTACAGAACGTCACCTGCTACGATCCTTACATACTTATTTTTCGTTCATACATCTGGCCATACAGAAAAAAAAAATAGGTTCGCAATATTAATCATATCAATTTCAAGTTATTGTAGCTAGCCGGTAAATTAACAACTCCTTTTCTATTTTCATTTCTTTACCTAAGACCATTTGCTAAACACTGCAATCAATAATCCCAAACCCATTCATTGAAGTTTCAAAATTCAACCTGTTTACTTAGAAACATCCACCACAATCCCTTCATTAATTAATCCCGCCAGCCCTACAGTTCCCTGCATTGTCTCTAAACTGACAAAGGCGTGCGTTCGCGCAACCGATTGATTTGCATAGCAGAGCGTTTATTAGATTTCGTTACGGCTTCTAGCAGCGTTTAGTTCGAACGTTGCGACATTTCTCCCGGCTATTGTACGACATTGATAAAATGTATATATATATATATATATTCATTGGGTTCCACTTGTGATTATTATGTTGTTTCTCTAATGTCCGTGTTCGTGTTGTCCAGTAGTTCGGTTTTATGTTATCTTTATAAGCCTTAAGCGACTTTGATAGCGACAGACTTTGTAAACAGGGTGGGAGTTATGGATTAAAGTTAGTTAGATATGTTAGGGTTGGACGTCGAATTGTGATTTTGTTTGGTTACTCTTGTGTGTACTTACTTTCAGCTTACATTATAATGGACAGGTTTATTTATGATATTCCGTCCATTGCTCTAATCTTAGCAGTAGACATCAATAGATGCTGAACAAGCGTTAAGTTATTGACTAACTAGTCGACCCCTTGAGAATTTAAAAGTATTTGGATTTTGACTTAAAAAGGAGACGTCTATCACCCCAAATATCATGTGAGGTTATTCAATTAGCAGCTCGATAAGTAGAAAATAGTCTATGAATTCAACAATCTAAGGTTCTTCATAGAAACAGACAAGGCCAAATTAAAATAAAGCCATACAATTATTTAAACAACTAGCCTATGTTGCTTTAATTTCAAGTAAACCATCGACACGACAGTGCAGAGAAACGTTCCTCAGTACTTTAATAGCGTTATATTAAAACTTATATTTACGTTAATTGCTAAAGCTATCAACGCTTGGCTTCAGGTTACCTTACCAATTATAAAATCATAATGGCCATCTATTTTTGTTCTTAGAACGAGTTCCCTGTGTACAATAAAAGTGTTAATTTCCGATGCATCGGATAGAGATAGTGTGCATGCGGCGTACATTGTTTCTTTTTTGTAATACATTTATGATAAGAAATTAGCAGGATGTAAGTACTTATCTGAACATGTGACCAGTACTAAATTGTAGGATATTAAACATGGTATATTCAGCCTTTTCAAAGATATAGCACGGCTGGTACAAGACATGAGCTAGCTTCGTCATCACCAACAACAGACGAACCATTGTCTTTCCCCGAACAACGAAGACTGATGACCTGGTGAAGGTCGCAGGAATCCGCTGGATATGCGAAGTACAGGACCAGTCGATGTGGCGACGCTTGGGGGAGACCTATGTTCTGCAGTGGGTACCTTTCGCTGAAATGATGATGTTGATGACGTTGTATACTATTAGATTCCAATGACATGGAGTACGGTTTGAAAGCATATTCAGCCTAATATAATGTTTCCATTGCTAGAACAAAGGCCTCCTCTCTTTGAGGAGGAGGAGGGAGTGGACTTCGGGTTAGGAAGAAGTAATTGAAAATAATAATATTTCCGATTATCGGGAATAATTTATAAACTAAATACGCTAATCCATTTGAAGACTGGGACACTATAATCCACAACATTTAAAGTTCAAAATTCGTCCAGCTAAACTTAGTTTAACAAAACCTGTTGTTTACTAAGACCGTAAAGATAAAATATTCGCGAAAAAGAAAGGTCTACCGTTAGACAATCGCAACAGGTATTTACACAGAGATAATCTAAAACAATCGCCTTGAGGTATAGAGCAATTTGAACCGCAAGTGGAACTATATCGCGATATAACGATGAATAAATTAAATATATCGAATCTTACATCACTTCCTTTTGATAACAATGGAAAGGAAAAACAAAATAATTCAAATGAGGTGTCGTTGATGCAAAATGACGACTTCTGATTATTATTTTTTTCTTTTACGATATAGTAGTTGCTCATCGAGAAACCACCAATAAAACCTATTTTAACATTAAAACAGATTTTAAAACTATGGTCCATTCAATAAAGGAGCTGTAGAGTGCGTGAGCACTGAGTAGGGACCTAAGCGATTCCTTCAAAAACTTGTTCAGGGTGCTTAGGAAGTGAACATACTAAAAATACATGACATCTAGGAGATAAGCCGAAGTTAGGGGCGGGGGACTCAATGTTCCCATTATTGACATGTATCTCAAAAACGGTGCGTCTTTGGAAAACATTTTCTTATACCAAACGAAAGCTCATAAAATTCTATGCTGTGTGCTTTATTTTTTTTATTCTTAATTCACCACTTATAGTGCAAAAAAAGTTTTATTTTCTGTTGTTCACTCTTTCCATAATCATAGCCATCTTCACTCCAAATTCTAGAACTTCTGTACCAAAAGACACCACTTTTGTACCCATAAAGAGAAGGGTCCTTTCGCAACTTCAATCCTTCTTCCTCGACACTTGCAGATTGCTCTTCATTCATATAAAGTTTCTAACGCACCATACGTAAATCACGTTCACTATTAGTTAGCTCCAAGCTCCCGGCTGTTTTAACGCCTCAATATATTTACAGGCTATTAACATGCGTCTTATTTATGATACCGGTTATCACTTAGCTAATACAGTTGCTCTGTGAATGGTTTGTTGTGAAAGGGATGGATTCCTGGGTTCATTGTGTCTGGTTTTATAAAGAAGTTGAAAATTGACTTGGCAATGATTGACTGTTGTTATGCGAAGCCGTTGTAGGAGCTGCCAGTCTTGCTTGTCAAAAAGTTTCGTCTCACGAGATTTTTAGTGATGTCGATAGCTCAAAACGGTGATGGAAAACATTGTGAAATCGATATGTCCTAGAACTAAAAACTTCGAAGACATGTGACATCTACCAACCCGCACATGTTTGCCTGCTAGATTACAGCACACTCTCTCTCGAAGAGAGGAGGCCTGTGTCCCAGCAGTACATTACAGGCTGATTATGCGTATTATGGGATAGCACTATAAAATAGTGCTTCAATTACTGGTTGAATATTATGAAGTAGTAGAGCTCCTTGTGAACGGTCAAACGAGCACAATTCCTGTCGCTAAACTGCATTGCTGTATTCTAGTTGTCTGTAAAACATTTTAACTCTGTCTAAGTTGGCAAAGCTTTGGCCAAACCCCTTGGGGTGTTTCTGGTGTCTAGCTGAACAGAACACCTATAACCAGCGGGAACAGATAACCTATTTGTTTTTATTATATTTTAGAATCATATTGCACATAACTGTCTTTCTATGTATATTTTATATCAACTAAGCCAGGGTTTCCTGGCTAAGTTGATATAAAATATACATAGACAATGCAAAAGAAAAAAAGAAAATGCAAGTGCAAAAAGGCAAAATAGGCAGTACAAAGACTGTCAGTAATCTGCGTCCATGACTAAGTTCAAATGAATTGCATTGCTCTGTAAATAAAAACTTTTTTGCAAAAAAAAAAACAACCGACTTCCAAAAACGACACTACAAAGTGAAAAATAACTTTAATTTCGGAAGTCGGTGTCATTGGGTTCGCATTTTCGTTGTTTGCCACCGACTTCCGAAATTAAAGTTATTTTTCACTTTGTAGTGTCGTTTTTGGAAGTCGGTTGTATTTCTTTTGCAAAAAAGTTTTTACTTCTGAACCGTTTTTGATGAAATTTCTATGGGACCATTTGGGAAGTATACTCTTTCCAACAAAAATATAATTTTTCAAATAGGTTGGCAAGCGACGCCAGAGGTATGCGCGAACAAACATAAAAAAAAATACAAACATCCGAATTGAGAACCTCCTCCTTTTTAGAAGGCGGTTAAAAACATGACCCACGTGAACATTATTATGTAGTTCAAGAATGAAATTATCTTTAGTCCTTTAATAATACCTTACATGCCATATAATTAGAAGTTGATGAACTCCATATTTTCCTATTACCCCGAGAGAAGCGTGAAAGCCTTATAATCTACCTTCCAATCTCTTCCAAATTAAGATCTAACCAGCAATTAACTTAGTCGTTACTGTTAAAAAGTTAAAGTGCCTGAATTCATTTGTATGCAAATTGCTTTCAATAGAAAATCACCCATAGATAACCATCTATGAGGATGTAGACATAACTTTACTTGGATTTTAAGCAGTGGATAAGAAAATCGTGGCGTATTTTATCTGGAATGGAAGCTAAATGACACATCAAGTTTAACTACAAAGTGCAAGTGTACAAACTAGCCCGTTTCCAGCAATATTAGCCGCTTATTTTGATTTAATTTTCAGTCTTTGTTGAATTTTATGGTCTTAAAATTTTTCAGCATTGATTGGATAGAAACTATTTCCAGCAGCATTCCAATACAAATCACAAGATACATTTAGCGTTATACGATTTCAATTCTATTTTGTCAAATGATGTTTTAAATATATTTAGCGATAATTGTATTTAATGATTTTTGGTGCTAGTGGGCTAAGAACTGCATTAAAATATTGTAGATTTTAAACACTAGCGCACTTATTCTGAACTGTTTTAAAAATTCACAGTCCAAAAAAGTACTGCTCCAAAAAATATCCCAAAGAAGATTCCTTCTCCCTTTTTTACTATCCTGCATCTATCGAATCCAAGCTGATAATAGAATACTATTATATTAATGATCTTCTACGTCGAACGCAGGTGATTATACGACGGAGGCTCGAATTACGTGTAACTACCCGCATTGAGAACTGATTGCTTTAATTCAGACGACAGCTCCCGATACCCGTAATAATGTAAACATGCATTATCTATGAGATTGTTCTTTGTATTACAGATTATGATATGATAAATTTGATCTTGTTTTTTACTTGGTTTTTCAAGATATCGCCAAGCATTTAATCAACTCTTCACGTGACCATAGGGCTGGCGTATTTCTTGGCCAAAGAATTAGCATCGTCATACAACGTGGCAATGCTGCCAACCTTTTGATGCTATATGATTCTTTTGTTTATTTTTTCATATACATGTACACATATTATTATTTTAAATGTTAGCATTTATGTAAATATTATCTTGATTAAGTGAATTAATATCCTAGACCAAGTTTGATCTACTTTAAAGTATGTTTTAAGGAATTATTATTTTTTGCGGTGGAGATATGTTTTGGTAAATTATTATTTAAACGTAAATGGAACATATTTTATAACAGGTGCCAAAAGACACTTAACGAAGCCCAGAGGCACTTGTTGTCCCCATCATTGTAATACATTCCCCATCATTGTAATAAATAAATGTTTCTTATTCCAGTATATCTATTGCATTTATGTAAAGCTGTTGGTTTTCCATGTGATAAATAAATATATATATTTTTTTTTTTTGTACTGGACCATACCTGGGACCTTCTGGTTACGGAGATATTGAAGGTGAAAGTTCAAATTTTACTGACGTTTTTTTACGAAAACAAGTTTATAATGTTATATCATAACTTTAAATACCCCCGCGACCCCTGTACCGTTGTATGCGCCCATAAGCACAATATTTTGCGTGCGTTACATTGCACATTACTGCAAACAGCGCATTTTCACACCAAAAATAAAAGTGGATTCGTAGCTAATTTTTGTGCAAGTCGCATAACTTTGCACAAAAAAATTACGCATTCGCACGTAGTTGATGGCTATGTGATGTGTCTTTTTACACCCTGTAGATCCAGTTTTCATAATTAAAAAAAGTTTACTCGAGTAACTTTCTCAGGTTACTGAGTCGTAAGTACAAGGTGCTTAGGCAAGTGTTGCGTAAACGAAAATCAACATAAACAACTCAAGAAAATCCCATAGCCTACGAGCAGACTAACGATGTGTATATCAAGTCAAAGAAACAGGATATTTTTTATCTACCCATTTCGACCCCTTTAAAGCTTACGTACATCCCATACCGTTACTCTTCTTGGTTCTTGCTGCTACATATAAATATTGTACACCTCATGGGTATGTTACAGTGATACAATAATGCTAATTGTAAGAAATGTCTTTTCACCTGTGACAAACAATAAATAAATGAATATGAATAAGCTTCTTAAGCTGTCCAGCTTCAATTTCACAAAAAATACTGTTACTGTCTGCATCAGAAAGGCTTCTCTCCATGACTTCTAGCTCTTTCGATCCAGGGCTAATGTGAACCACTGGTCGTTTGTTTACAGGGTCTACCATGGCGCCTTCCGTTTGTGTTCTTCACGTAGTCGTTATTTTAGGCCACAGCTCATTGGGCATACGGCAGCCCAGTCCCACTTCAACTTAGCATTTTTTTTGAGCAACGTTAATAATAAAAAAAAGTAACAATATCCCAAAATACATTATAAGAAGTTTTCATTCGAACAACGTCTAATATTACAAATAAAAACATTGAAACCCAATTAATTGTCCATATCCACCAGCCAAACGCGTACTAAAACGACACCAACAAAAACTGCACCTAGATCGAAAACACAAACATTTTAGACAACATAATTGGAAGTCAACATTAAAATGACTACCGATAAGTCGGGGGGACAAAAACTATAAGCTGGTACATAACTGGGCACTTATGTGCTAATCTGAAGTTGTGCCGTAACTTAATACATACATAATAAGTGTGATTACGTAAGACGGGCGCCCGGAGCAACGGGAGCCGAGATGTGCCAATCTTTTCCTTATTGCGTGGGGCTCACATGGAGGTGGTTGAGGTAATAAGTCAATTGATGTGTGGAGATCGCTGTGGGGTTGGGTTGGGATAGATTGGTAGGGAATTTTCGAATTAGTTCGCTGTTGTGTTACATTTTAGATGAATTGAGGATGAAAATAATGAAACATCCCAGCGCCGATTTTCTGGATTCATTTTTTCGTCTACCGACCTTTATTTCTCTTGTTTATATCATGTATGTTTCTATCTATAAATAAATGAATATATTGTATACATACACAGATACATACATATACATATATATTTATTCTTGTATTTTATATTCATTTGGCAAACTTTTTTGTCCCGTATGTTGCACCAACCTTGTTTTGTCTGTGCATCACCCTGAAGTTGTCTGCCATGCCTCGGGCAATAAGTCTACCTTTGTACAATATTTTTACTAGTGTATAACGTTTTAATAAATAAAATAATGGTTTTCGGTACGAAAATGAAGGACGGATAGTACTCCACTTATAGCTTGGAAAAGGAAAATTTATGTTATTTCTTCTAAAAAAGCAGCACATCCCTTATATAGTTGACACCAGAAATAACCCTGTATTGCATTCTATTTAGGCAGGGAGAATATATTACAAGATCGATGATGATGATTCGACAGATGATGGTGTTACGAAAACATTGTAATGTTTTCGTAAAACCATGTCGAATATCTCAAAACAAGATAAATGATTGGCTGTCATTCGTACATCTCTTACAGTCGTTACGAGTCATCAGAAGCCCGAAAGTCTAATAACCTGTCTTACCAAGGGGTATCATATTACCCAGTAACTGGGTTGTGGAGGTTAGATAGGCAGTCGCTCCACGTAAAATAGTAGAATTCAACTGCATCCGGTTAGACTCGAAGCCAACCCCCACATAATTAGGAAAAAGATAAACGATTGTTCCTGTGAATTTAATCACAACGGCTAACACGAGATTGCTAGTAGAAACTTGTTCTACCGTAAACCGCGGGACAGAATACCGATCACGGCGAACTCACACACAATTTTCAATTAAAACACTTTCCTAGAACCTATACCACCCGCATGTAAACCTGCATACACATCAGCGAGTACGCAATATACTATTAAACGGAGTCAACGCACCCGTGTATGTAGGTATGTGGCCTGTAATAACAACGGACTACTGTTCACCCGTACAACCGGCTAACCGCGCGACAACTCGCCGGGAAACCGACAGAGATGATAATACCATTTAATAACTCTTCTGGGTGTTATATGGAGATGATAATACCGTTGATGATTTAGTTTATAGAGTTGATGATACCACTCGATTTGCTTGATGATATTTGTCAGTGCAAGTAGATACATCGAAAGAGATTATAATACCACTTAATTCCTAAGTATTAGTATTTATTACATAGAATTAATTAGTTCCATCTACAAATATAGTTTCACCATCAACGGGTTTGTCGAGCAAAATTCAAATACATATGTCATACTTATGCCCGTCGGAGTTTTTATCGTCACTTAAAATCTATTCATCCAGCAGGTATTTGCAGACTTTTGACAGATGTCATCTATGTCCTTACGTTAAATGATGAGTGATGCCGCCTATCCTCTTGAGTGTAATCTCTATTGTGGTCATCAAGGAAGATGTTAAATATCCTCTATGGCCAATGACCACTCGTCTATCTCCAGTTTTAGTACATTAGGAAGGAATAAATATAAAAGAGGAGTCGTTAATTAAATAATAATAGTTATTACTTCCCTTGGGAGTCTTTCGCGAATGTACTAAGGTTATTGGAGCTGTTTATTGTAAACAATAAACAATGTTCAATTAGAAAGTCAATTTGCGCTATTATGACTGTAAAATGACATACTGAATAAGGTTCTTTTAAAGGCCATTACAATAAAAGGTATTTATGTGGCCGCAGATTTATAATTTGTTTTAAGGACGATTTCCACCAAAAGGATCGTATCGGATCGGAACGGTTTTACAATCTTTAAACGATATTAAATCGTGTACACAGTATTTAAAGTATATATTACGAAGTCGCACACAGCAGCTTGACCGCGAGCGTCTTCCACGACACGCGATCATAGCCGAAAGTAAGCTGCGATGCGCGATCGGATCCGTTTGCCTGTCGTCGTATCCGATCGAATCCTTTCGGCATTAGAACACGTCAACACGGTAGGAATGAGAATATTTGACTAGGCGCAGAAACGGATACGTTCACAAGCAACGGTACGGAGCCGATCGTATGCGTCGACAGCCTGCCGGACGCGATCGGCTGTCGCCGCATCCGTTCGTATCCTTTCCGTTCCGATGCGATGCGAGCCGTTTGGTGGAAATCATCCTTTAGAAGACAAAACGCAAGCAGAAACAGAAGAATATATTTTTTTCTTTGTTCTTGTCTAACTACGAGTATATGAGGGATTGGGCCATATTAAGCTCAGGATCGAGCTAAGTGGAAACAGGAAAGGGGACTTTGCCCTGCAGTGCGACAATACAGGCTGATTATTATTATTGTTATTATCGTCAAACTCTGCTCTATGTTTAAGTAATTTATTTCCCTCTTTGGTTATGACTTCTGCAGATAATCCCTCTGTTGTGAGTCGTAAGTACACACATACTCGCCATCATAATCGGCCTAATGTCCCCACTGTTGAGATACGGTCATCGGTTTTATCAGTAAGCCATGACTAGTTACTTAACCAATTCCGTACACAAAAAGGAATAACTACTCGTATGTAACCTAAAAAGTGTTGTTGATTTTTTCGATGGAAAATAAGCTTTACAGGATGGTAGTTATCGACGCACAACCTGACACCATGTATTCAGTACATGATTCTGGATCCCCGTGCATTAAAATTTTTCATCCGTTATTAAAATTAGCTTGTTCCATACATTTTGACCGCGTATGTACCTTTGTAGGAAACAACAGATTTTTTTATTCATAACTGATGGAAAATTTTCCTGCCAGCCTGTATAATTGTGTAAGTGCTACAGGCCAAGAGTTGATGCAACCATATACTCGTATGTAGCTTTTCCAGAAATCCTGATAGGTGTTCATTGTAACAATTATTTTATAAATTAAGATGTGCAGGGAAATACAAGCGTACATAATAATAAAGACGACATTATCGAACATTATTGTCTTGTAATTTACCGCTACATTAATTGCATATAACATAATCTCCACAATGAGCTAAGAGACAGTACTATGGAATATTGTGTTACAAGTGCACATACATTATTGTAATTGTGTTATCTCAAGAAGATGATCGTGCAAAGCGGTCTGCAAATAACAAAATAGTACGAATAGTGGTAGTCACTGTTAATGTTAGCCTACATCATCCCACTGCTGGGTAAAAAAACTTTTGTATCTTGGGTGCATTTACATACATTTAAACTCACATACACAAACAGCCAGATCCGGAACAACTACTTGTAGGTCATACAAATATTTGTTCCGTGCAGGAATCGAACCCGCGACACGCAGCACAGCAGTCAATCGCTTAACCACAGCGCCAACCGTGTCGTCGAATTAGAACGCAAGTTGAAATTTTACCAGTAGGAAAGATTTTTACAGAACGCCATCTGTTACAATCAATCTGTTCTATATTATATTTAGTGACCATCTTTGTTGTATTTTGTGGTTCATCATTAAACGTCTATTCATCAAAGTAATAACGAGTGTATTAATTAATTACACCTACAGAATCAATATACACGTACTGTATAACATTGACGACGAGCGTGAAACGAACCGTTATATATAATATAACAGAATCAAAACTCATTCAATCTGGAACACTATTTTCAGTAGATAATACCACGGGCGTTGCTTAAACGTATCCTGACAATTCATAAACCCTGCTGATTTTCCAATATTTTATTTTTACCACAGCATGAGCGAGTCCTATAGAAATTCTGCTCACGTAAACCAGAAATTTTATCACCTATTGCACCAACAATCTCTTTACATCACATGCTCACAACATAGGTAACAAAAGCTCGAGCACTCGTTACAAGTAATAGCTGATTGTCTAAACAACGTGATAATCTAAGCAAGGAGGCGCCAGTCTTCCTGCTACACTGAGTTACAGCGGGCGACATGTTTAGATGGAACTACATAGAGTTGCAAACACCATGACAAAAGAATATTACATTATTTTTTCCATAGTAAAATATTTTTCTGTTGTTGATTCTGAAAGTTAACATGAGATTTTCTTTTACTAAACTTTGCTGGATGACGAGATAAGTTTTGCCAGAGGGAGATAATTAGATATGTATTTTTTTCACATTTTTTTTAATGATCATCACCTTAATTCCTTGTATGATGCAGGCTGTATCATGCAAGGAATTAAGATGATGGTCTAAACAATGTGATAATCTTAACCAGAAGGCGCCAGTCTTCCTGCTGCACTGAGTTACAGCGGGTGACATGTTTAGATGGAACTCCATAGAGTTGGTAATACCACAGAAATAGTAAGCATTTTATGCATGAGCGGTGTTTTTTTGTTACTAAAGTTCTCTTTGAGTTAAGGTTAGTGATTTAGGCTTAAATTAACAAACTATGGCTGGATGATAAAATTGGCGAATGTGGAAAATAGGTTTCCCTCGAGTCTTTCGAAACTTAGAACAGGTAGGAACTTGTCAAACAATTAAGTATAGGTAAGATAAAATAATGTTTATTTGCCAAAACAGTGCTTAAATTTCCTTATAGTCCACATTAATAGCTAGGTTTACATTAAAAAAAAATAAGACGCAAAGGAAGTATTTTGCTTATGAGCTCCACACTAGGTCGAGTCTAGGTATATTTAAGCTAGATGATATAAACAAAGTAAATGTGGAAAACTCCTCAAAAAATGTGAAAAAACCAACCCGGTGTTTTAATAACATTTAATGCCAAAAATTTTCAGTTACATATTAAAAAAAAAAATTACAAACTTGTCAATTAATATCCTTTCAATGTATAAGAATTCTTTAATAATGAAAAATACACAAGCATTAAGAATCTCATTCACGCAATCAAATGCTAAAAAACAAAGCCACAGTATAAAAACCGGCCAAGTGCGAGTCGGACTCGCCCATGAAGGGTTCCGTTACGTTACGATTTATGACGTATTAAAAAAAAACTACTCACTAGATCTCGTTCAAACCAATTTTCGGTGGAAGTTTATATGGTAATGTATATCATATATTTTTTTTAGTTTTATCATTCTCTTATTTTAGAAGTTACAGGGGGGGGGGCACACATTTTACCACTTTGGAAGTGTCTCTCGCGCAAACTATTCAGTTTAGAAAAAAATGATATTAGAAACTTCAATATCATTTTTGAAGACCTATCCATAGATACCCCACACGTATGGGTTTGATGAAAAAAAAAAATTGAGTTTCAGTTCTAAGTATGGGGACCCCCAAAATTTATTGTTTTTTTTTCTATTTTTGTGTGAAAATCTTAATGCGGTTCACAGAATACATCTACTTACTAAGTTTCAACAGTATAGCTCTTATAGTTTCGGAAAAAAGCGGCTGTGACATACGGACGGACAGACAGACAGACAGACAGACATGACGAATCCATAAGGGTTCCGTTGCCATTTGGCTACGGAACCCTAAAAATGCAGTCCAACAAGCGCGACACCCCTCAACGCAAAGTTTTACTCTGTGATTTTGTCCTGTCCAACAGGATTGTATGGAAAATAATAAATTGCGTAACAACAGGATCCTGTATTTGTCAGTCGCGACCGGTCGCACAATAATCGCAGCTTGCGTGTACATTGTAAATTATTATGTATTTGCATAGAGATGTTGATACCGTGGTATTCTTTTTGTTTGTTATTTATAGCTCATGTGTTTATAAAAATGGGTCGGGAAGAAAATTATGAAAAATATGGTGGAATTTATATTAACTTGTGATGTTCTTCATAGCATTTTAAATACTGGTATTCAGCTGCATCCGGTTAGACTGGAAGCCGACCCCAACATAGTTGGGACAAGGCTAGGCAAGGCACTTATGTAAAGTGCGCTGAATTTTCCTAACGGATTCCATACAAACGGAAACAGTTAACATGCGTTGCGAAATTATGGTGATTCTAGCAATATGAAATCTGCAAAATCTTGACTTCTTTACTATAATAAATAATCGATTCGAAGTCCATGTTTCAGTAATTTATTTTAGAAAAATATCTTATTATCCTTTTTTATATCTGAGATCTGAGTTACATCTCTCTAGACCCAGCCCTCACTATTTATTAATTATCATTTACCACAGTTTAATTGAATTGACACACATAAATCACCTTCGTCAAAAACCAACAACTCCATACAAATATGAGTTTGCAATTAGATTGTCAATAGACAAGTGTCTCTGCGACTCGTTTCATTCCGATGGTGCGGTTAAGAAACGCTAGTTACAAGTACAATCAACCGCGTCAATTGAACTGCGAAATCCGCCCTTATATCTACGACATAAATATGATGTCAGATACCAGGGAGGTGTGGTTGACTGTACCAGTGCAGATAGACAACTACAACGTCCACTGTACATAAGTGTGGTCAGCAATTATCAACGAGTTTTCTTGTACACTTTCTTTAATACAATTTCATAGTGGAATAGTGGTTCATGGTAATTGATTCAGAATTGTGTAACTGTTAGCTGGTAGGCTTTTAAGTTTGTTGACAATATTGGTTTTCCCTGCATAGTAAATTGTTGATCTAACAAAACATGAATTAGCAAAGATACACCGACTGAATGCGAAATATTTACCAAGTCTTGGAAAAACCAGTATAATCAGCCTGTACTGTTCCCACTGCTGGGAAAAGGGCCTGCTCTCTGTGAGAAAGAGTGGGCCATAATCAACCACGCGGGCACAGTGCGGGTTGGTGGATGTCACATGTCTTCCAATTTTTGATTCCAGGACATGTTTAGGTTTTAAGGTAGGTACTTACTGCAATAGAATAGAAAACTTATTTCAGACAAAAGTTAAGTAAATGTTACTATTAAATACTTAAATTACTTAAGTTATAGTGTTAGTAGATTACATACACAGATGTACATACAATTAAAACTCAGCGTGGAGCTGCATCCACCTCCGCAACATCGGGGAATCCCACCGATCTGCGAACACATTGAGAATACGCATCCCATCTACTAATAGGGATGCGCATCTACTCCTAATAATGGCGGCAAAACCATTAATATTATTATCCGCAAACACCGACTCACTACAACGCCACGGCAGCCGCAACAGTTCAGTGCATTATTAAATTGAACGCGTAGGTCGCTGTATGCACGCTGAGTGAAATTGACCCACAGGCTGCACGTGTAGAAGAAGTGACCGTATCGCTTGTATACCTACACGCCCTAAGTAGGGTATTATTGGGCATTCTATGCCACTGTCGGCAAGTAGCTCGGCTAGTGCGCCTCGCTACGCGACAGTGGCATAGAATGCCCAATAATGAACGATCGACTCGACTGTATAGTATATTACTGTACACACCTGGAAATCATGCTAGTTATACCACTGGCCGCCAGTAGCTGGGCGAGTTCACCTTGCTGCGGACGATGGTATGGATCATTTTGACATGCTTTTCGTTGCTAGAAGCGACTTGATGGTTTTGATATGCGCTTCAAATGGTGGAAACGACTTGTTAGTTTTTGTAATGCGCTTCAACAATGGAAACGACTTGATGAATTTGGCACGTATTAGAAATGACTGCTATTACTGTATTAATACAAAGATCATGCGAGTTATATCACTGGCTGCCAGTAGCTAGGCGAGTTTGCTTCGCTTCGGACAGTGGTGACAACTATCGACACGATCAATGATTAAGATGGAACTTAGTCATTTTGACATGCGTTTCGTGGTTAGAAACGACTTGATGATTTTGATATGCGCTTTAACGGTGGAAACGACTTGTTAGTTTTTTGTAATGCGCTTCAACAATGGAAACGACTTGATGAATTTGGCACGTATTAGAAATGACTGCTATTACTGTATTCATACAAAGATCATGCGAGTTATATCACTGGCTGCCAGTAGCTAGGCGAGTTTGCTTCGCTTCGGACAGTGGTGACAACTATCGACACGATCAATGATTAAGATTTAACTTAGTCATTTTGATATGCGTTTCGTAGTTAGAAACGACTTGATGATTTTGATATGCGCTTCAACGGTGGAAACGACTTGTTAGTTTTGTTAGTTTTTGTAATGCGCTTCAACAATGGAAGCGACTTAGTGATTTGGTCATGCATTTCAGTATTAGAAACGACTTGTTGGTTTTGGTAATGCGCTTCAACAATGGAAGCGACTTGGTGATTTGGTCATGCATTTCAGTATTAGAAACGACTTGTTAGTTTTTGTAATGCGCTTCAACAATGGAAGCGACTTGGTGATTTGGTCATGCATTTCAGTATTAGAAACGACTTGTTGGTTTTGGTAATGCGCTTCGTGGGTCGAAACGACTTGGTGTTTTTGACATGCGTTTCAATATTAGAAACGACTTGTTAACTCACTGCTTTGAAGTGGATCTGCATAATAAACAAGGTAGGTACATATTAGTTAGGTTTATTTTTCGTAAAACATTGGTTTTTCTAGGAATAACGTATCTACCGAACGCACGAACTCTTGTAGTTTTTGCCACTGAGACGAATTCGCGTCGGTCTGGAACTTGAGTCGCACAAGCGCCTTCTTCCACAGCTCCAGGGAGTCGGTGCGGCGCGCGTCGTCAGCTTTGTACACCTTGCAGTCGATGTAGTACTCTCCGTTGATGCTCGCTGCTCGCCGCTCGCAGCCGTTGGCGACTCGGTTAACGAAGAATGATGATAGACATGTACTCGATGAATCGTCTTTGAGCACGGTGTCAGACCCGTAGTTGTTACTGATACCGAATACATCATTATCAGTATTGGTTTTTTTGCTGAAACAACAACGAAAGCTTTTATTAGTTCATCATACATTTACAGAATGCATTTACCATTTAGATACGCACAGGAAAAAATACGCACTCAGTCAAAAGAGATACCTGCAGAACATGAGAGACGTACGAATAAAAAAATTATCAGGCCCTTATAAAGTCAAATCTGTCAGCAGACTTGTAACATTATACGAATAACTGATTCTTTTTAACTGGTATGGTGAACTAAATTATTGAATACCTAGTTTGTTTACCTCGTACGAATTAAATTCGTTGATGGTGGGTGCGACTTGCGTTTCCTATTGTTGTCTGCAGACGGTTTGCGGCTGTGTTTCGTTTTCTGATCGGTGATCGGAGCTTGTTGAAAGTACTCGCACTCAGACTCAGACCTGAAATAAAGAAACAACAAAATAATAGTCAAACATAATTATTACAGTAAGTACATCGCTCTGAACTACGAACCGAGTGGAATGTTTTATACTTACATTTTCCAATTATGTCCAATCGATATGGCAGGCTGATGAAAGCAGGCGTAGTGACTGACGGCAGCAGGCAGCGGTTAGCTATCAACACTGATATTGATAGGATAACGCAGCAGGATCGCAGAGCACTTCTTGAAGATTACTTCTACACTTGTAGACTTCACTTAGTTTGTACCGAGTACTTCGAAAACATGTAGCTTATAAATCGGAAAACGAACGATAATTCACTATATTAAAAATGACTGCAACCGTTCATATAATGTTGTGTAAAACAACTTTTTTCCTTAGACGCATTATACTTGTTCAAAAAGTAAAGACTAAGGATGTTTCAGGTGGCATCGAATGACGACACAGCGAAACGACTTAGGGTTGACAAAACGTTAACCAGTAGATAAATTATCAACAACGCTAATAGGGAATATTCTTGCAAGTAATTTAATTAGTTAGCAATCTAGATACAATCATAAGATTAGTATTTATTATGTTCAACATCCAAGTTTTACTCGTGATACTTTTATGCTCGAGTGAAGTACCTAGGTACAAGAAATACAAAAACTTGTAACAGTAACAAAATTTAAATAAATATAGTACTACATTTAATTAATAAATATACTGTATACTACATTTTATTTATTTTGTGATAGTGTAAGTACCTAGTTTCTGATATTTATCCATACCTTAATATGTATGCGTGGCAACCTTGACTAAAATAACTTACTGTTGCGAATGCAACTTAGCTGACGAGAAAAAAAGTAACAAGGTTACACGTGTAACGTTTTACGCAATAAAAATTATTTTGATCAAATATTTTATTGATATATCGGAAATTTATCGTATGACTAGGTAGTCAATAACGAGTACTCCGTCAGTTAGTAACGTTTAAAAGTCAAAAACTAAAAATTAATTTGACATTATCTCAAAGCCACGAAAACGATCAATACCTACAGTCTTATAATCTCCTGAAGCAGCTGTGGGCAGTACCTGATGTTTAGTATTGTGATTTGAAAACACATTTTGAGATACAACATACATTTGGACTACATAAAATTGGAACATTTATGTACAACATTATATAAGTAATTTGCAAGAAGGTAATTATTGAATATGTTTCGTAGTTTCGTTTAAAATGTTGGTGATTTTCACTAAAAACAGGTACTAACCGATCTTACTTTTTTTTTTTTTTTTCAGAAATACATTGATTGAAGCAGCCGTGGGCAGTACCTGATGTTTAGTATTGTGATTTGAAAACACATTTTGAGACACAACATACATTTGGACTACATAAAATTGGAACATTTATGTACAACATTACATAAGTAATTTGCAAGAAGGTAATTATTGTATATGTTTCGTAGTTTCGTTTAAAATGTTGGTGATTTTCACTAAAAACAGGTACTAACCGATCTTTCTTTTTTTTCAGAAATACTTTGATACCTAATCAGATGCACTGGTTGATGAATAAGTAATCATCAAACTAGAAGACGTATGCAGACCTGGTCCAGATTCAACAATTCGATAATTCTGACATTCTGTATGTATGTTTATTAGTCGGTTTACGTGGGTAAGATCGTTTCATTTCGAGTTTAACGTCTATATTGGGGTGATAATTAATTTCAATTAGTAATATAATGCCCCACTGTTCGGTTTGCAACTTATTTGTAGATAACCGTCGATGGTCTGGTCATTTACGTAGTAATGTTCATAAAAACAATAGTGCGACCACTGTTTTTGACAATGTCGCAATTGTTAATTCTGCGTTTAAAAAACGAATCGTTAGTTACAAGATCATCGCAACTAGCGAACAAATAAATAATTTTCCTGAAATGTTTCTCATTAATATTAGTGAACAAGTTAAAACTCTAATAAACCGATCATTATTGAAACATACAGCTTTAAAACTAAATTTTGAACTTTTTTCTTTTTTTCTTAAATTTAAAAATGATCAAAAGGAAATGAAATCGTTCGCCACAAAAAACATTATTATTAATCTTAATTACGATTTTGATTCAATGTATAAAGCAACGGTTGATTTACTGTTAAAGAAAATTGAAGAGTTTCAGGAGAGAGATAGTGGTTGGACATTTTCGAGCAATTCCCATTTAGAAATAAATATTAACAAATATCAACCTCTCGGTGGATCTAAATTTATAACTTTACCAAAATGTATAAAAAATAAAAAAGCTTGTTTGAATATTCGTAACAATGATGAGTATTGCTTTTTATGGTGCGTAGTGGCGGCTCTGTACCCCGCTCACCAACATCCCGACAGAGTTTCATCTTATCCCTACTTCCAGGATGTTTTGAATGTTGATGGTTTGACATTTCCGATAACATTTTCGGACATAGCTGTCTTTGAGAAGAATAATCCGTTTTTAAATATTTACGTGTATGGTTTAAAAAATGATAAGACTATCATTGGACCTTTGTATTCAACATCGAATCATAAGTCTAAGAGCATCCATCTTTTGTTCTTAGAAAATAACACTAATACTCATTATTGTCTTATCAATGATTTACCTCGTCTAGTCAGAAATCAGATAACCAAACATCATGGTAAACTATACTTCTGCGAAACATGCTTATTGTTTTTTCCAACACGCAGCCGAATTGAATCACACATGTGTGGAGGGATTGCCACGGTATTACCCGAAAAAGGAACATTTTTAAAATTCAAAAATTATGATAGAAAACAAAACATTCCTTTCGTCATATATGCTGATTTCGAAACGATACTCGAACCGATTTCCGGCGATGAATTCAACACCGCTAACACGTCATACTCACATCGTCACGTGGCGGCCGCGTTCGCCTATAATGTAGTGTCATCATTTAATGATAGGGTTGACGGCTATAGAAGTTATCGCGGAAAAGATTGTGTTTCAAAATTTATACATTTACTGACTGAAGATGCTAAAGCAATACACAGAATTCTAACTAAAAGCGAGCCTATGATATTCACAGAAATAGATGCTCTTGATTTCAAACGCGCTGTTAAGTGCTACCTTTGTGAAAATTTACTGTTGACCGATAGAGTAAGGGATCACTGTCATATTACAGGCCGGTACCGAGGTGCAGCACATCGACACTGCAACCTACAACACAAAGTACCAAAATTTATCCCAATATTTTTTCATAACTTATCTGGATACGATTGTCATTTATTTATTAAAAAGTTAGGCGAAATTCCAGGACAAATTAAAATAATACCTAAGACTAAGGAAAAATATATAGCGTTTACAAAGTTTATTCCTATTGCTGATAACGAGTTTATACAAATAAGGTTTTTAGATTCCTTCAACTTTTTAGGAACTAGTTTAGACAAACTTGCTAAAACATTGCAAGTAGACGATTTTGTTAACCTTAAATCAATTTTTTCTGATGAGACACAATTTAGTTTGCTGACTCGTAAAGGCGTGTACCCGTATGACTATATGAAAGATTGGAAATGTTACGAACAAAAGTCATTACCATCTAAATATTATTTCCATAATTCTTTAACTAACGAAGATATTAGCGATGAAGATTATAATCATGCTCAGAATGTTTGGGCTGAATTCAATATTAATGACCTAGGCGAGTATACAGATCTATACCTAAAAACAGACGTGCTTTTGTTGACAGACATATTTCAAAATTTTCGGAAAACATGTAAACAATATTACAAACTCGATCCTGCCTTTTACATAACTGCACCCAGTTTATCGTTCGATGCAATGTTGCTAAAAACAGGTGTTCAATTAGAACTAATTTCGGATTTAGCTATCGTCAGAATGATTCAAAGCGGTATACGAGGGGGTTTGTGCATGTGTTCCCATCGGTATGCAAAAGCAAATCACAAATACATGCCAGAACATAATGCATCACAGCCTCAGAGTTTCATAGTATATCTAGACTGTAATAACCTATACGGCTTTAGCATGTGTCAGTATTTACCGTATTCTAGTTTTAGATTTCTTGATGAAAATGAATTAACTAATTTTCGTGTTGAAAATGTCGAGGATAACTCTGAGTGGGGCTTTATATTAGAAGTCGATCTTTTTTATCCTGAACATTTACACAAATACCACAATGATTTACCATTTTGTCCTGAGAAATGTATACCTCCAGGAGGTACAACGAAGAAACTAGTTGCAAATTTGCATAATAAGTACAACTACGTAATACATTACGTTCATTTAAAAAAGTGTTTAGAACATGGTTTAATATTACGTAAAGTTCATAAAGCTATTACTTTTAGACAAAGTCCCTATTTAAAACAGTACATAGAATTCAACACTCAATTAAGACAAAAGGCAAAAAGTTCTTTCGAACAAGACTTTTTTAAGTTGTTAAACAACAGTGTTTTTGGCAAGACATTAGAAAATACTGAAAATAGAGTAACCGTTCATTTAGTTAATCAATGGTGCGATCAATCTAATCGAACTAAGAAATTTATATCCTCCGAGAGACTTGTAGCCAACCCCTATTTCCATAGCGCTTCTATTCTAACTGAAAACTTAGTTGCAATACAAATGAAACCTGACCAAATTATTTTAGATAAACCTATTTATATTGGATTCACTGTATTAGAACTTTCTAAGACACATATGTATGACTTTCATTACAATATTGTAAAGCCTTTTTATGAAGACCGAGTGCAGCTGTGTTATACAGATACCGATTCGTTTGTCTATAAAATATTCACGTTTGATTTTTATCGTGATTTGAAGTATAATTTTTTGCAATATTTCGACACCAGTAACTATGATGATAAAAATGATTTTAACATACCAATTATGAACAAAAAAGTTCCAGGGTTGTTCAAAGATGAAATGGGAGGAAAATATATCTCAGATTTTGTTGGTTTGAGATCAAAACTTTACTCAATAAAAACAGTCGATAAAATCATTAAAAAGGCAAAAGGAGTAAAATCAAGTGTAGTAAGAGACTTAAACATAACAGATTATGAAAATATTTTATTAAATGGTGGAATTATTCGTAGAAAGAATATTATGTTCAAATCCATAAAGCACGAAATATTTACTAAGAGTGTCAACAAAATTGCTTTATCTCGAAATGATGATAAACGATCAATATCTGTAGATCGAATATCAACGCGAGCCTGGGGTCACTCACTTATTTTAATGAGCGAAAATTAGTTTTAAGATTAAGCTATGTAATATAATCTTAATTTAGTTCTTAAAAATATACCTAGGTAACTTTTTAATGTATGATAAATATAATTCATAGTTTTAAAACCTAAGTTAATGTAAAAATAAAAATAAAATGTGAATGATTATGACAATAGAGTTCGAATATAATTTATGTAACCTATGTAATATAATCTTAATTTAGTTCTTAAAAATATACCTAGGTAACTTTTTAATGTATGATAAATATAATTCTTAGTTTTAAAACCTAAGTCAATGTAAAAATAAAAATAAAATGTGAATGATTATGACTACTTGTTTAATTTATATTTTAAGACATCCTCTTTTTTTCGTAGTTGGTTAAATAAAATGAAACCCGACCAAGGCTCAATTTTCAACATGAAGTGCATGTTGAAACTTGAATCGTTCATTTTTCAGAGGTAAAATGTATTTAGTTCGTAATACAATAAGACCACACATTTCGAAGTTTGTGTCAATTGCATAACGCTGATCATACAAAATACCTACTAAAAACACATAACAGTGCATTACCTTCACAAATGCTTAGTTAACATTATAATCTAAATTGTGAATTGTTGCGATGAAATTATTTTTTTTACCATTTACGAAATAATACTCATCTTGAGTACTTGTACTGTGTGTTTATCGCGGGCATGTCATCGGTAAGTTTCTCAATTTATTTTTATATTGTTTAGTAACTAGCGATTGAATTCGCAGCAATTTGATTAAAGTTATTAGTGAATCTGGTATAAATATTGTACCCGCTGACAATTCGTTTATTTATGCATCACTATATCAACGCCTACGTTTTAGTTTAAACTCATTAAGAGTGTCTATTTTTGTTCCAGAATACAGAATCAGAGATTATGTTTAGCCAGTACGCTCAAAATCCTTATGAAGTATTCTCCGAAACGCTTCACAACGAACCCGAGCACAGCAAACAAGTGACGAAAGAAAACAAATCAAAGCAACGTCGCAGGGAAAAGTTAAAGAAGCAAAATTCCACTAAATCTTTTGTGATGAGCCGATTACAGCGACGAGGTATCAAATTAATTAAAATATCAGTTGTAGATCTATGCAATAACAATCCGCAAACCAGTGACAGTGACAGTGACAGTGAGAACGTTATTATAAGTGCTCAATACATTGTTAAAGACGCTATCGACAATGTTATGGACGAAACTGAATCTTTAGTTAAAAAAATATCTAAATCTTTAATAGATAGTGATTTTTAGAAACGTTTGCGTAAGATGTTGTTTAAATAATTTAATTATAATATTACTAAGTATTTACCATACTTAGTAAGAACTAATTATGTTGTTTTATTTAATTTTAAAGTAGATTGTTTTATTTGAAGAAGTGATGGGTGTTTAACAAAATAAAAGCAGTTTTACTATACAAATTATTTTTTATTTATGAAACCAATAACCTTATAAGTAGGTACACATTTATAACTCTAAATACTTTCTTAAACATAACACATTTTTAAGGGCACAATGCTTCAAATGTTTGTTACAATTTAAATTAGTTCTTCCTTCACAATATTTTTTATGTAAAATAAAGAAATTAGGACATTTTTCGGTACCAAGGTCTGATACTTTACAGTTCTCACAAAGTTCCTTTATCCACTTTACTTTCTCCAAACCATTAACAACGATTTCCTTATTTTCTAGATAGGGGACGATTATACGGCGAAATTCTTTATAGTCGATATACCCTTCGTTCCAATAAATACCTCTGTTTCTTTCCAGCCATTTAACTTGCCTCTTTTCGTCACTTGTTAAGTGTTTAAACAAGTATGGTGGTTTTATTAAAAATGTTTGGGTATAATCACGGGTAGCAAAAGCTAGCTCTTTTATTATAAAATTATTGTACAGGTCTTTAAACCCTTGAACATCTAATATGACAGTATTTGGATTCATGATATTTTCCTCACAGTATTACTTAAAGGTTTATATTCAATAATACAGTCGTTCAATATAAGACAATACGCAGAAGTTTGATCTGGTATTTCCGAATCACTCTCAATTTCCACTCTTACGTCCACAATAGGACCTGTCTTTGTATTATCAGCTTGTCTAGAGCAATCGATGACAAATAGTGGCGCCAAATCTTTAAATTGTTTTTCACTTAATAAGGGTTCCGGTCGACGCCCGTAATAAGACTGTTGAAATCTGACGTATTGCTCGTATAATAAAGCGATTCTGTTATTCGCGAAACTCACATTTAGGTTTTCATACGGGAAGTAAATAGAGTTGAGGTACACTCTAACATCACGAACATGACAATGATCAAACTGAGACATATCAGAACTGCCATTGTTTTTTCTATTTGTCTGTAGTCCCATAATAATGTATCTTGGTTTCTCTATTTGCGAGGATGTTTTGATTGACCAGGTATGTTTTGTAGTTTTAGGTAAAGCCGGATATTCGTACAGATCCCAATTTCTGAATATCATTTGGAGTGGTCGATCTTTTTCTAATAGTTTTAGCAAACTTATTTTCTCTTTGTCAGACACTTTAACGTGCGGTACGCGCCAAATGATTTTATTTATCTGAACATCTTCTACAATTTCACCGGTGTTAAGTTTTACAGCATTCAGGTTAGTGTTACTTCGTAGCAATATCAGTTCGTGCCTACTATTTATCACGACTTTCTTGAAATCCTCTGCAAAACCGATGATGTTACAGAGTGGTATAGAAGCAGAAAAATTACCTCCATTAATGTTTTTTGTACCATCGATATTCCAGCCCCACGAACTCGATGTCTTTGATTCATTCTCATTCATTGATATTAACGATTTCATGGTGGTAGTTATGCCAGCATTTTTTATTCTATCAATTTCCACTCCATTTAGCTCGTACCTTATATCTTGAAACAAGTAGAGTAGAGCATTATTCGTGAAATGAACACTAGTAGCTTTATCTTTCATATCCTTTTTGCTTACGATAACGGATCCTTCCAAATACAAGGTACTCGCTGATGGAAGGATATACAAGTCCTGTTGGTTAATAGGTATGCGAATTTCATCGTTTCTGTTGAAACTAGTTACATAGGGCTTGTACGAATGAAATTCAATTCCTTCAACCGTATTATCATAAGTCGGAGCTGATAAAACGTCTAAGATATTCATTTTAGCAAACCGATCACTTTGAGAAATGCCTTGTTGTCTTTAGTTAATTTTATTTTCTTCCTATAGCGAGCTCTTATTTGGTTGGATGCTTGAGCGGGACTGATATTTTGAATTTGTTGATGCACATATTTATTGTAGTCAATCATTTTTTCTTCTAAGATGCAAATACAGCTGCACTTCTTCACCACGTAGATTTATTAAGCGGTTATTTATATCTATCAATCGGATACCTATGCAGCTTATGTTGTTTTGATTGATTGGAAAGTATATTGCGTTTTTCGGAATTTCTATAATCCTATAGCCAGGAGGTACGTTAAGTGCGAATTCGTGAATTATGTGACTCGGTTTTCCGTTTGTGTACGAGCCGCTTACGATATCACATTCGATCCTGATCACTGTCGTAGGTAAAATGTTGACTGGGAACTGTGACACATGCCATTTATTTGGTTCCAAGATCTGCTTATTAAAACCTAATAAATTTCTGATAGTACCTTCTTTACTGAAATTTATTTTTTTTGTACAGAATAAAGTAGTTTTTAATGTATTGTTATTGCACTGCAGTTTGATTGATGCATCTTTAATTTTAGATTTTAAGTAATCATTAATATCTTGCAATTCGTAGGTGCCTTCTGGTATTTCAATAACTTCGTTAGAGCCATAATAGAACTTATTATTCGTTTTGTCAATGTTTGGAATAGAATTAAATGTTGAGAAATGCAATAAGGCGCACTCATACTGTTCATTTAGTTGCAATGTGTTAGGATAGTACGTAGATAAAGTTGAAGAGTTTCCAGTTATTGACAATGTGAGTGACATCTTGCAAATGGTATAAATAAAAGAAAATCATAATTTTTATACGTTTTATTCCAAAAATTCCTTAGATATTCTAAACATAAGTGTCCACAGTTTTCTGTGTTAAATTTCTGATATCTAGTATAATTATAAAAAACATTACATTTCTTAAAATATCGCATTAGTTCCAATGGAGGTTTCAAATCCCCAAAGCTATCAAAATATTCACAATAGTTGTTAACTTTAACATAAGCTACCCAATGTGTCCCAACATTCTTATAATTATCCAAGTTAACGACACCACATTCAATCCGTTTTGGCATCCTTGGTAATTGATCCTTCATGTAGACTCCTCGAAAGTAGGGGATGTTACGTGCATCCTTTTGGATATCTAAATTAGTTAGAGGACGATTAGGTAGCTTATTTCTTAGTTTTTTGAAGATTTTATAAATAAACCTTTACCATTTTTATGTGACTTAATGTATAAACCCTTGCCTAACTTTAAAGACTCCATAGCCTTATTGTGTCGTACTGTTTCTTGCAAATTTTGCTGACCAGCTTTGTAATCGTTAACAGTTTTTGCAATACCCGCCGCACCACCAGCTAAAGTACCTAAAGCTGATAAACCCGCAAAAATTGGGATTAAAGGTAAAATTCCTCCAGTCTTTGGTAACGGTATCACTCGCGGTACTCGAATTTTTGAGACTTTTGGAAATATTTTTTTTGCCGCTGCGTAAGCAACGTTGATTAATGTTTTGCTATCCTTTGGGTTCAGTTTCTTGATCGTTGATCTTATTTTTGACACGAAACTTTTAAACGTTTTAACGCCGGAACCAGATTTCAGTTTGGCTTTCATAACTTTGCTCACTATCCATGAACTCAGTTTTTCTCCTTTTCCAGCATCTTTCGACTTAAGTCTTTGTTTAGCCATATTTAGTAGTTGTAAATCGGCTTTGTGGCGATTGGGTAAGTCTGTATGGTTTGCATA
The DNA here is from genome assembly GCA_951799955.1 of Apamea anceps. Classification (NCBI taxonomy): domain Eukaryota; kingdom Metazoa; phylum Arthropoda; class Insecta; order Lepidoptera; family Noctuidae; genus Apamea; species Apamea anceps. The sequence continues at coordinate 11,258,420 of OX637509.1, forward strand.
GGCAATGTCGTGATGCATACAAGCTTCGTCTAGCTTATTCACACCGCGATCGCCTCGTTGTAATCGTTTCTGGAGTTTGGTTCCTGGCCCGCAATAATTATAACCAGGCAAATGAAGTTCGAACGGTAGATTATTAATTAATGTATTAACTAGTTCACCGCCTTGCATTGCTCGAATTGTAATGATGGAAATAGTGCAAAAATAATGTTTATATTCATATTATTTTAGTCCACGATTGCAGTTTTGTCAATCCAACTGTTTTCTTCATTGTTTAGACCCAACCATTTCACGAAGATTCGTGATCCTTTTCTTTTTAAAACTCTTTCTATCAAATAAACACCAGGATAGTTAGATTTTTGAAGTTCTTGCTCGTAAAAAGTTCCCAATATAGCATGCTTTCGCTGATCTTCTAAATGATATGTTACAGGTATGGTAAAATTAATCTTTTTTATGGTAAATATTTCAGTTGACCAATTAGGTGTATAACCTTTCTCAAACCGGTGTTTGTATTTACTGATCCGAACAAAATCACCCACTTTGAACTTAGGTTTTCTACAAATATGTGCATGTTTAAATGATTTTTTTATATTTTCTTCTATAACTGTCGTATTAGCTTTATTCACTTCGATTGGTTTAACTCCAATTGTTCGATGTTTTGTGTTGTTATATGTCTTTAATGTAACTTGTAACGGTAAATCTAACCATTTATAGTTTCCATTCAGACTAAAATATTTATATAATTTATTTTTAATTGTTTTAATCAATCGCTCCACAATCGAAGCTTTTTTGGTAGAAAATGATGAGTAATGGTTAATATTGTATGACTTCATAAGCATCTGAAATGAGTTGTTATAAAACTCTGTTCCCATATCCGTTTGTAAATTATCAGGTTTGCGTTTGCTGTTAATCAATATTTGATGAAATGCACGAGTAACATCAAGTTTATTTTTTGTTTTTAATGGCTCTGTCCAAGCATACTTTGAGAAGCAGTCAATCACCACTAAAATATAATTGTAACCTTTATTATATTTCTTTAGGTTTTGCATGTCCATCAGATCAGCTTGCCACAAGTCATCGACTCCCTTTAGAATGACAGGACGTCTAAGGAAATTTCTTCGTGCTGCTTTGTGTATTTCATTAACAATTTGCTGTTTTGCCATTACTGAGTTTTTTGAAGTAATTTATCAACCTCTGCTTTAGTATAAAACTTATCTTGCAAATGACTTACAATCTCAGGTATCCCAGCTTTTAAAGTAACCTGAACTGTTTCCCGTGCGTCATTAATACTTTGTGAACGCAATTTATCAATAAGTGTATTAAATTCTTTCATCATATTAGCACTCATTCGATCTACATAATCCTTGTTCACTGCATCAGCAGCTTCTACTGGATTTTTAATTCCTCTCAGTCTTGATGTTTTTAAATCAAAATCTCCGTTTTCTGATTTTAATAATGTATTTTCATTAATCTCAAATAACTCTGATAATCGCATTCTTTTATGAATATAATGTCCGAATTTATCTACGTTCATGTTTAAGGTGTATTGTATTGTGAGGTTTATAATAAAATGAACACACATTTTAAAATACATAGGTGTTTTATTTATTTATAATTTTACTTTCACGTAATTCTTCAATGATAGATATAATTTCATTATCTAATCCTGTGTTACCAGCATCTCGAGATGCAATTAATAATTTTAACCTATCCACCAGTTCATTTGGATCGTCCCAATATACAAGATCGACGTTTTTCTTCCACATTTTTGTCAAGGGCAGCCCTTTTCCCTTCGATTGATGGGTCTGAATTGTACTTTGTAGTTTGAAAATAGGTTTAATAACTTGCATGTACTTTTGACCCTTATTACTTTTTATTGGTTTATCCGGCTCATAGTCTCGTCGATGTGCGTTTGTATCAAGTAGCATTGACTTATAATGCTGCATGTCACTCTCTGTAACCATGCTTAAATCTACGTTCTTCTTCAGTAACAACTGATTCAAACCAGGCGTATTTCGGTATTTGCGTCCAGCTACAGTGATATATTCATCGCTGATCGTTATACGAGCAGAACCTAACATCAATTTCCCGTTCTCTACTCTGACACCGAATGGAATATCTGACAGTGCTTCTGAGGATACTGACCAGGATGACGTGTCACGACCTGGGTTGTTTTCAATTAATGATTTATATGAAGAGTCACTTTCGATATCAGATTCATGTTCGTCTGAATTGTCTTTGTTAACATTGGCTTCTTCATTCTGCAAAGTTTTATCAATAAACGTATGTTCTTCATTTTTTGCAGGACACAGGAAAGAATTCTGTTTACTGAGATTAGCAATCTGGTTGAGTGGTTCTGTTACAGGCTTGAAAACTGATTCTAGTGTTTGCTGATTGTTATTCTCAACATCTCTCATTTTTCGTACTTTTTTCTTAACAGCTTCAACGGCAGCTACTATTTGTCTTTTTAATGATTTTTCCATTGCAGAAAAATAACGAACTGATAGTGATTGATTAAGCGATGTCTGAAGAATAATAATATCGCGAAGGTAACGGACTTAAATAACCATATTCTTAATCAAAGACTACAAATGTGTCAAATTTGTTTCTGTAACATCCTTTATTTTTTGAACAATCTTTATTAATTACTACATAATTGAAGGGCTCATTCCATATTTTGGAACACATTTCACGAAATTCAATCCATGTCATATCAGTGTTGACATGTTCTTCATAAATATGACGCAAATTAATGTCATCTTGTTTAAAAAGTATGATTAAGTTCGCGTTGTCTCTTACTAACTGCTTAGGGATTTTACTATAAGTTTGATTTAGATAAAAACAATCGATGAACTTGTGTCTTCCCATTGCGAAATAATCACGCATGCTATCTTGATTTTCGCAAGCAACATCATCAAATATTATCACAGAGTTAGGTTTTGCGTCTTGAACTCTTAGCACTTCCTCATTTCCATGATACTTCTGGAGTGAAATACCTGGCACTCGTTGTAAAACATTTTCTAAAAAAATGTATTTGGGTTGGTACAGAGTTTTCGAATAAATATAAACATTTTCAAATCTTAAACCATTTTCGTGTATGAGAAGACCAATCAATAGATTGGTTTTTCCGCAATTGGATGGTCCGCAAATAATACATCGAACTGAGTTAGGTAACAATTCTCCATGACGAAAACTAGTTTTACAAACATCCTCGCAGATAGTTTTAACATGTAGCGATTGTGGTTGCTTTACAAACCTCATGATTACACTTGGAAACAAACTGATTGGCAATGAGTAAATGTATTTGTTACATTAATATTTATAAACTGAAAGAGTACCGCAATCTTTTTCGCGATAGAGCGATCGTTAGAGCGATGACAGACTCGCAAGATTGAGTGTAGTTATAGGTATGGACGCGATCGTTCATTATTCGGTATTCTATGCTACAGTTATGTAGCAAGTCGAACTCGCCCAGCTACTGGCGGCCAGTGGTATAATTCGCAAGATCTCTAGGTGAGTATAGTAATTTATTCTACAGTCGAGTCGATCGTTCATTATTGGGCATTCTATGCCACTGTCGCGTAGCGAGGCGCACTAGCCGAGCTACTTGCCGACAGTGGCATAGAATGCCCAATAATACCCTACTGCCCTAACTACATGATAGTTGTGTTACCTAATAATTCCTAAATAGAAAAACACAAGATTGACTGACTGACTAACTATCACTGACAATTGACAGGGCACACATTGCATAGGCATTTGGTGTGCGTCTCCAATGCCCTAATTGTCCTACACTAGAGTTAAATCTTACAAGACAATCTTCTGTCAAAATTAAATACTCGTTCGATATAATAAACAAATAAAAGGTAGCACAAACAGGCCACACTGGTGTAATCTCAGTAATACGCCGTGATTGCCGGACGCGCGTGATACAGCTGACCATCGCCGACCATTGCCGACCATCGCCGGCCATTGTCTACGCACACCACCTGTCTATGATTGCATGTTTGAACGCTCTGACGTCGTACGCGACTGAATTACGCGTGAATCGATAGTGGGCGAAAGATTTGTGTGGATCAGATAAAAATTAAATGCTGTTCGTTGATGAGCACGTCACTTGAGAACGGCTTGACAGATTTGGCTATTTTTGTTTTGCTTTTAAATGTTCGTAATAGTGCGAAATATTTAATACTAGCTTCTGCCCGCGGCTTCGCCCGCGTGGATGTCGGAAATTATCCCACGGGAACGTGCCAACAGGATAAAATGTACCCATGTGCTTCCCCAGAATGCCATCCATCTCGCGGGCCCTTTGTGGCTAATTACAATAGAAAACCAATTGTGTCTCATTAGTGGTGATTAAGAGGGTACCTATATGATACCTTTACCTAAGTACCAACCTAATTAAAAAAAAAAAACTCAATAACAGAAAATTAAATACCTACCTACCTAAATAAACCTATTTCTGATGATAACTAATCTAAACTCAATAAATAAGCAAAATCCCTAAAAACTAATATCTATACGAATGACTAATCCTACCTAACAGTATTATAAAATAACCTACGGTCACTACGTACACTATCAAATATACTACCTATACTTTAAAATTAAAATCTATACCTACCTACGACATATATAAAAACAAACCTAAATAACTCTAAAAACTAAAAGGAATAAAAATGAACTCCATTGCGGGTGACTTAACCTACGACAAACTTATTATTTGCGGTTGGTGCAGTAATCGAGTCTAGGGATCGAACCGCAAAATTAAGTTTGTTTTTTATTGGCGATTACGATTCACGATTGGCGCAGTGGTTAAGCGATTGACTGCTGCGCTGCGTGTCGCGGGTTCGATTCCCGCACGGAACAAATATTTGTATGACCTACATGTATTTGTTCCGAGTCTGGGTGTTTTTCTATCTATAATATGTATGTATTTACAAAAAAAATGTATATAAGTAGTTTATCAGCCATCTTGTTACCATAACACAAGCATTAGGTTGCTTAGCTTGGGACTAGATGGCGCTGTGTGAAATGTCCAAGGATATTATTATTATTATTATTGTATATACTTTTCCGGGATAAAAAGTACCCAGTGTGGTGCCCAGGATATTAAAGAATAATTATACCAAGTTTCAACGTAATCGAACCGGTAGTTTTTGCGTGATGCCTGAACAAACAGACAGACAGACAGACAGACAGACAGACAGACCGACAGACAGACAGACCGACAGACAGACAGACAAAAATTTTTTTAATCACATTTTTGGGTTCGGTGTCGGTCTAGTAACACCCCCTGCCATTTATTTGTTTGATATTTTCAATGTACAGAATTTTCACTTCTACAGATTTATTATAAGTATAGAATAGATAGAAGATATTATAACCAGCGGAGCAACTGCGTAATACACTATCAGTAGCAATGGCTTTCATGTTGACAGTTCAACTACAATATTGCGTGATTTACGTTGTTGAACAGACACATTTTTCGAACATATGAAGCAATGGATTAGCAATATCCTTCAAAATTATTCAGATTGAGATTTGTAGTGTGTTACGCAATCACGGTGCTGGCCATTTTAAGGTTACCGTTTCTCCCAAATGCTGAAACATTTTGATGAAAATGAAGTTAAAGTTACAGACTATAGGTAATGTGGCTATGCAAAATTGAAACAAGGGCACGTAATGATGAACGTTATTCCATGAAGTACATTCCAAAAACCGGCTTTTTATAATTTAGTTGAAAAGTTATATCCATACAAATCGTAGAAGTTAGAAAGCGATCATTAGTTCGTCATAGCTCCGCCGGCGGCGCTTCAATATTATGGTGTATTCAAACCTATCGTTTGAACAATGAATTGTAGATCTGTTATTTTGCTCTATTTCTCATGTTATGTCTATAATACTGTGATTTTGTGTACAAACGGCGCCGGGTGCCAATCTTGTGGTGTTGGAATTTTGTTCTTTGAAAGTACGATGAAGTAGCGGTCGTCTGGACGACTTTATGGATACCTACTGATTTTTCAAATTCATTTCGAATTTTTGGTGAGTTTATTTTGTAAATGAAATGAAACAGGACTTATCTTTTCAAATCAAATCACACTAAAATCGTTTATTTGCATAAAATGTAATAAATAATTTAATACTTTTTCTAGGTTTTTTTATTGCCAAATGGGCCCGCTCTTGACCTTGATCACGCCTCACATTGGTTCAAGGGCGGAAAAAAGTCCTTTGTTTCAACCTTGTTTAAAATGTCTACAATTTGGTACACACATACTAGAATGTTAGTAGAAACAAGTCCTAAAATTAATACGGATAAATAATTATACAGTATTTAATTATATGATGCCAAAGTAGGGTGATCGAGAATTTACAAATTTCGTGCAAAAAATATTGTTATTTCAAGTATGAATAGAACCAAAATACTATAATTATCAACTTTCATTTTTAGTTTAGTCATAAGTTTATTGTGTGTATTAATAAAATAGTAAACATAATGTTATAATATAATGAATAATTACTTGCTATTACATTTTTAGTGAAGAAGGTCATTTGGAACCTTTTGTTTTCAATCATGAGATCATAACTAATCTCCGTTATCGACCGATACGTAATAATATACTTTCGGAGATTAATTAGACCCTATAGATTAAGAATACATTAGTTTTGGCTGCGATAACCTGCGATCTTGGAAATACCAGGTCCTTAACTAATGACGCTCTGTAATTAAGAAAAAGTGCATTATATTAATAAGTGTTTCTAATGAGGGTAATTAACATTTTATCATATCTAGAAGATGCCAAGATGATGGTTTTAGCGATACCAGACGTTACATTAACATTAGATAATAACGCGCATAATTAAGTCACTTAAAACTTTGACGTAGGCCCTTCCCATGTTCGGACATGCGTTTCCACTATTTCACTAAATTCCATATTAAAAATGTGACTGATTCATAATGCAGAAGTTTTCAGATCTGTCAACCTGTATAAAGAAATTTCCGATTCAAAACATCGTCCTTTTATGATTCAAATAAGCCAATTATCAGTCACCACTCTTTAAAAGCAATCTTTACACAAAAGTCAAGTATATCCCAGTTTATAAAGAGTCTATACATATGCAAATAGCCGTCATTGCTCACTAAATCGATTTCATTCGGTCATCCATTCGGTCTTTCGGTCATCAATCACTGAAGAAGATTGAACGGGTATCTTCAGCGGGTAGGTACTTAGAATATTTTATGTAAGGTTTTTACAAAGTTATTCTATTTTAAAGTTGAAAATGTAGATATGTTTTGCTGTCAGAAAAATGTAGGTACCTACTGATTTAATATAATATAATTTTTATTAAAAGGTTTTGTAGCACATAAGGGACTTACATAGTACGCATTATTAGGTGTATGGTGTGAGTACCACGAAACAATCATCTACCTTTATCCAACAATGTTGAGGTCAGCTTTCAGTCTAACCGGATGCAGCTGAATAGGAGTATTTTACATGGAACGCCTGCCTATCTGACCTCAACAACTCAGTTACTAGGTAATACGATATCCCTTGGTAAGACCGGTTGTCAGATTTTCCGGCTAGTGACGACCCGTAATGACTGTTAAAGATCCACGATCCGGGATCAACGGCTTAATATGCTTTCCGAGCCACGTGTGGTCTTGGTATACGTAGATGGTCACTCATCCACGGACCAACCGCGGTAAGCGTAGCTTAACCTGATCGATCGACCCGTACGGATGTTATTACTTAGCCACAAGCCCCTCTGTAGGTACAACGAAATATTGGGTGAATAGCTGCTCTCCTAGCTACATCACCGAATAATCTGTACCTATTTAGGGGAGAGATATTTATGACCTGTTAGGAATTTCCATAAAAACTAACTATGTGTAACTGTCCTTTTCTTTCTATCTAATCAAGAAAGAAAATACGTTTACTTGCGGCAAACATAACGCAAAGAAAAACACAATACGAAAGGTAAAATTGATTAATGCGACTGCCTAATGCCTAATTTATACCTACCGACTGATCTGTAGATATCGGTCTGTTCAAAGACTTTTTTAAAGAACCAGTAGAGTATGTTGGGGTCAGTTCAGTGCTGGGATAAGACTGTACAAATCAAATTTTGCGCCATTTTAATCTGCTTCAACCGTCACGGTGTCAGTGCAGAATAGAATGTTACCAAAGTCGTGAATTTGGGTAATTGGATGATTTGGTCTCTTTTTAAATAATATTATTTTTTCTATAGGCGACTCGCACGAAGTTCATTTATTTGTAGGCGAGTACACAACTCCAGAAATATGCATTAGGCAATTGGTATATTTTGAATTTTTGTAGTGAAGTTAAGAAAGAAGGACACTAGCGTACAGAAGTGATAAGAATTAAATATTATAAACTTTTTTTACTATTTTCTAACCTATTATGTTTACATGTGGACAGCGTTGTGGTTATATTATTACTAAGAATGTTTTTGTTAAATTAGTTGTAAGTTCTAATCATGTTATTGTTTGTTCTTCCTTTAACTCATTATTTCTTATTGTCACGCATCATATAATCACATAAGAATCAAATTAAGTCTAAAAAAATAATACATATGTACAAGTGAAAAAAAAAGAATCATAGGGCATCAAAAAATTCGTCCGCATCGCTGTCAACAGGAACAGTGCCCAAAAGGCTGGCAGCATTGCCACGTTGTATGGCGATGCTAATTCTTTGGCCAAGAAACAGGCCAGCCCTCTGGTCACGTGAAGAGTCGACTAACCGCTTGGCGATATCTCGAAACACCAAGTGGGCACTCGGACCCCATGGCCCTAGTGTTTCAACCCCAAACGGCTCGAAGATATAACTCCCAATCAGGCTGGAATATTTTCGCCGTTTGAGGTTTTCTGCACCAGCAGCAGCCGCTCCAGCACAGCCCACCGTGCTGGGAAGATGGGATGGCGCAAGGGTGTCGACACATGTTGCATCCCACACCAAAGGTCTGCCTAACTTCCAGGGCATTATGGTCATTCCATCTGGTCTCTTCCCATCGTCGCGTGCCAGGCCGTTGGGTTCTAAAACAGCTGGCACCCCGGCGGTGACAAGAGCACGACGGATGATGTCGTTAATGCTGGCGTGCCGTGCTATCCGACCTGCGCTCCTACTGCAGGATAGGCCATGGTGTCCGAGGCAGTCGACAGCTTCACCGCACTGACAGCGATGCGGAGCCCCGCAAGGAGCACCCAAACGCAGACAGGTAGCGAGCCGGAAGGTGGTGTCACCCAGCATAGTGCCTATGTTGGGTGAAGGGAGTGCTTGGAGCCACAGCCCCGACTCCCACTCACCCACAGCCAGCAGGCGGGCACGCTCAGCAGTATTGGTGGACGTATTGATAAGTTTATTCCGTACCAACCTGCAGAGCGGCTCATCCCACTGTCTCTGGGAAGATGGGTTTACGGGCCGATCTGTATCCGGGCAAGCCGCTTTCCAGGCGTTCACCGCGTCGGTCAAGCAAGGCACTTCAGAGTCAACCAGGCAGGGGGCTAAAATTTTCCCGGTCAACTTTTCGGTGCTGTGGACAGAGGACAGGAACGCCGGTAAGCTAATACTGGTAATTTTTCTTCCTTTTAATATAAAAATAAAATAAAATAACACGAGCGAATCGACTAATAAACCGGGAATTTGATTCTTGTGGTCTTATTCCAGCGCCAAACTTACGCAAACATACTTTATTTCTTACGAAACGTTACAATTCATGTAATGATACAGTAAACCACAGCTTTCCTGCAAACAGGGTTTTGGAAACTATGTAGTATTTTCTCATGTGACGAACTTACGCAAAAGCTATCTCCGCGCTATTATCAAACGCATAAACATTTCGACAAAATAAAACTTTATGTTCTTCTTTTATCAAAGATCAAATCGTTAAGTATTTTTAGAAAATAACACTGTTTATCTTTATCGGATATTTACAATGCCATTCTTTGAAATAAAATCAACTTTACAAGTTATTTAAATTAGGCATTTTGCTCTATAAAACGTCTTAGAAATAATAAAAATTGTATAAACGCGAGAGAATAATATGTTAATTTTATCACGACTTTATAGGGTTCCGTACCCAAAGGGCACTAATGGTATTACGGGATCCTATTATTAGGGATCGTTTGAACCGTCAGCGTCATAGGTAGATACTTGAAATTTTCACAAAGTGTGTGCTGCTCTGACCGCTAAATGATAAATGATTTTATTTTGTAAGTAGGTTTGTACAAACACTTTTACACGTCAATGTTATTTTAAAAACTAGGTAAGGTCGGCGTTTTCTATCTAACTACTCTGCGAAGAAAGGCGAAACAAACACAGACGTAACAGTCTCTTTTAAAGGCCAGACCTAATCTTGGTCAGATCATGTAGATTAGTGTCTGACATGGACTTTTGAGGGAAGAACCACCCAGATTGAGTGGGCCTGTCCAGTCAATGCAAGCATTTGTCAGTAATCATCTCAACTCAAAACGTAAGAAGCTCAAATGGCTATAAAATGAGGTTGTAAATAAAATACAATAAAGTTTAAAATTAAAGAGACACGCTGAAAAATATGTAGTATTAAACATATTACAGTGGTACGGAACCATTCGTGTGCGAGTCCCACTCGCACTTGACCACTTTTTATATCTTACTATTACTGTCGCAGCTCTTCAATCTTATTCCTACATTAGAACTAGAATCATGTGCTAAATTCATGGTTCAGTTTGCGCGTTGATATCCCTGCAACCTTGTCTAATAATACCGACCAATCACAAAAAACAACAGCAAACAAGGCAGTTAAATGGGTATTCATGAAAATTGATTGTTTAAACAAGAAAAATTGTTTGCATCTCATTTTTTTACTATGACATAAACACATAATCAGCGTATTATGTTCCCACTGTTGGGATACGGGCCTACTCTCTTCGAGAGGGAGTGGGCTGTAATCCACCAATCCATCACGTGAGCCCAGTGCGGGCTGGTAGATGTCACACGTCTTCAAATTTTAATAGGTATAGAAGGTTGAATTTTCCCAAACATCTAATCACTATATATTTTAATGCAAACAGACTCCAACGATGTATATTTTATTATACACAAAGATTGAGTCCATATCCATTCCTAGAACCATAATGAGTACCATCTGATTGTTCATTTACCTCGTTAACAATCTTTCACCCAAACTTATAAGAGCCAAATAAAAAGTTATGACCTATCATAGTCTTTTAATATATGCTAATCGTATGCACCTGCTGCATATCGTGAAAAGTAGGCCTAGCACAAACGCGCGCAGTATACGTACACACGCCAGCACATCAAGCTACTACAATCTGTCAAATTTCTTTAATAGATTTAAAACTTTCTTGCTAAAACATTAAGGTTCAAAGTTGATTGGGAAAATGTTACAGTTTCGGATAGCTTGACCTGCTGGCATCTGTACATGGTTGTTTTGGCGCGTGGCCAAACTTAGAACTAGCGTCGCCATCTTTTTTTTTCCAATACATTTCACAAACATTTGCAAAAAAATATCAACAGCGCCACCCTGTCAACGTCATTCAAGCGCAAAAAGATTCTTGTAGCAACGTAACGTAAATTCGAGCTATGTCATAAAATACTCGTTCGACACATGATTTTTATGTGCTTAGTTTTAAGACTTTATTAATTACTAGTTTCTGCTCACGACTTCGTTCGCGTGAAGTTTCGACCCCCGACGCGTCGCGTCCCATCGTCCGTCCGCGCTATTACACTGTTTTCGCTTTGCGTTCTTTCTGACTTTATTTATTTTTGCTCGGCTCCTAAGTATCCTAGCGTGATGTTAAATATATAAATAGCTTATAGCCTTCCTCAAGAATTGGGCTATCAAATGCAAAAAGATTTTTTCTTTTCCGACTGGTAGTTCCAGAGATTAACGCGATCAAACTAATAAACAAACTCTTCAGCTTCAGCAAAAATAGGTGATATGTATTGTGCTTGTCGCAAATATTTAAACCAAAATGCTAAAGGATAAATTGTATTTTTGATTCCAGAAACGTATGAATTTACGTTGCGTTTACGTCGCACGTTCGCACTCGGGCCTAAGTAAGATTTTCCCACGCGTGAAAACTCACAAAATGACATTAGGTAAGTAATAATTAAACGTAAATGTTTAACAGTTAAAAGATATTCAAGAATTCTTTGGGACTATGGTACAAGGCTTTTACTAAGAAGACAAGGTGATAGGTACTCGTATATGATGCCCATATATTTTGGAAAAACATTTGTAGATGTCCATTATTTAAATATATTAATGTTTAACTAAGTGTTTGACAGTGTTAATGTAACAGTGATTTAAAGCTGTAGAATAAAATAAACGGCTGTGTGGCAAAATAACATAAATGAATTTAATAGTTGGTATCTTATTGAGGAGGCTGTTAGCAAGCTTTTAGTTGTTCTGCACTAACATGACGAGAGAGATTGACAATTCAAAATCAATGTATACAGGTTTCTTCTTCTGCTTAGCATAATCAGCTCTGTGAGGGTAGATAGGGTAGGCCATAATCCACCACGCGGGCCCAGTGCGGGTTGGCGGATGTCACATGTCTTTCTAAATTCATCGGTGTTTGTACGCTTGTTAACCACAAGTACAGCGTGGGTCGCTTCGTGAGATAAAAATACTATACAGCTATTACAATATCGCCTACAAAGCGTAGCACACAAACGAGCAGTGAGTCTAACAAGTCGTCACTCGTTAGCGTTACATTATACATGTTGCGTCAGGTTACCCTGAGGTGACACTAGGTTAACAATCAACATTAACAAAACCCCCCGGAGTCCTTCATTTGACTATCTCAAGTTTCTTTAACCAACTGTCTAACGTTACCTTATACGACCATCGAATTTGCATCGGAATCGTTTCCAATTTAACCAAATTCTCATACATACTTCTAAATTGCGTTTATAATTAATCTTACACCGAGCTTAATCTAATCAGTTGACTTGAGAGTACCGTTTCAAAAAATTCTTTGAGTTTTTGTATATGTTTAACATTTTTCAAGTGTTCATGACAATATTTTTCAAATTGTGTTCTGCTTTCTCTGTAATTACCATTTAAATTAAGAGCATTTTTTGGAATTCATTTTACATACTTAGTATAGCACTGATCATTGCTGGTTTTGTTAAGGAAGTTCAAAGTTTTATCGAACAAAAGAGGGAGTGGATGTAAGCATCGATGCTACAGATCGATACAAAGGTGTCTTAAAGACATTCCGATTTAAATTTAGATAAAAAATGTTAAGATGAAATCACTGTTGGGTAACAGATAAAAGATTAGATTTCGAGGTAGCCAGGTGTTGATATAATAATGAATTTTATATGCAATGACCTTTCTTTTTCGTATTGACTGTTTAACGGCGTAATTCTTTCGGGGAGTTTATTTTGTCTGCATTTATTACCGAAATAAAGTCGGTATACAGATCTTGATTCTGAAATTCGATATTAATTGTATCTCTACTACTTTGGAGGCACAATTCGAGTTTAAAGTCGAGTAATGCTTGTTCAGATCTGTTAGTTTTTCTTTGATAGTGTTAAAGGGAGAAATTGTCGTGTCAGACCTCGAAGTTTGAATTTTACGGTGCGTAATGAGCTTACAATTTGAATAGATAAATTCGAAAAGGGCTTCCACAGACTGGGGCGACGCGACTCTAGTAGAACAATTTCTATGCAAAACTTTTTGGAAATAGTTCTACTAGAGTTGTGATGTCAAAGTAACAGTTGTTTTACTAAATGCATATGAAAGTATTTATGGTACTTATAACAAAAAAGCATTTTTTTTTAAAAAATTGTCTGTCTGTCTGTTCCAGATAACCATCGAAACGGCTGGACCGATTTCGCCTTCCGCCACTCATGTTGACTATAACAGAGTTCTGATAATCTCTAGCCATACTGAGAATTTTATAACCAAACTCAACCTAGAACTGAAACCAGGAACTCAACAATACCCACTACCGATTCAAAGCTAAGCTCGTTAGCACTAGGTCAGCGAACAATAAGGCGATTGTTAACAGAGTTTATTACATAAACGGATATATTCCTACCACGCCACAATAAATTCTCGTCGACGACAATCAATCGGCGGCCCTCCTAGATAATGTACCAGGAAAAGGCCATCTAGCTAACAATGGACATTTGCAATTATAATATAAACGTTATTGTACTACATAGAAGTACTTGATGCATCGCATTATAGACCATCTAACGGAGATGCTTTGACATAGCGCTTTATGGAAACATCGCAATAAACTTCAAACCAACTTACCATCAACATCTGATAAAACCCTTTAACAAGATCTGAGAGCCTTATCTACAAAGACACACGACACAATTTCAATAAAATACTTATTACGGAAACGCAAGTGTAAGTTTGTCAGCAAATCCGAACAGTGCCACCCGTAGACACCCTTTGTCCATTCCTTGATTGAATATCGAATGCATAATCGTAAACTTGAATCGATTCTTACGAATACGAAGAATCGATATTGAAATCGGCAAGGACTAAGGCTTTGTATGAATAAACGCACTTAGTGTGAGGAATAGGAAATCATAAAAGCATAGTGCTGTTCTACATACAATATTAAATCGAATTGGAGTTTATGCACCCATTATGCTTTATGTATGAAAGTTTTTTTATATGTTTCCTTTAAGCCGCGATGGTATTCAACTGATCGCATTCTGTAATTAAATTTAGCCTATAAGATTCTTTCATAGACATGGCTTGGTTCTCTTTTCAGTAGCATTATAAAGCTGGATTATTGAATTATAAATAATCTCACATTCACAGCTCATAATTATATCGTTCACAACCATAAATTCTAAAGCATGCTATAAACTGGATACAATATCACAAACTGTTACACTTAGCGCCATCTATGAATTCGAGCGGGAACTACAGAGATCTCTTGGTTACACCCGGATGGGGTTGTTACTACCCTCGCACTGATACTGCTCCTTGGTTTGAACGTAAAAAATCATGTTATACCTCTGATCCCCAGGCTTCTTCAATCTTCAATCTTAGATTTGTACTTTCACGCGATGCGGAACATAAAAAGCACCGATAATTTAAATAATAAAACTTATCTGCCTCAAATTATAATTTTGAATTCAAAAAGCAAGTCTTTGTTTTTCTCAAGGATCTAAATCGCTCGGGTTACCATATCACACGGCGAGTATTTCCAAGGAATATTGGTACAAATTATGCGACTGCGGATTCTTTCACTTGAGATAATGTATTCGATTCCGGACCGAGTCGATGGCATCGTTCACGCGAGCTTCGAATGTTAGGCGACGTTTTATACGATACTACGGAAACTCGATTAAAAATCGAATGAGAATCGATTTGTGGTTCTGTGTCCAATTCTTGTTTGTTATGCATTCGAATTTGGTTTAAATTGGAATCATAAATTAGGGTTGAGTAGAGACAAAAGTTCACAGTTGAGTAATATTTCATGTTACTTTTTAATAACTAATCCAAATAAATTATTTGTAAGGTCAATACATTAACTTTTAACTGAAATAAATTATATTTAAAAGATAGAAACTTATAGCCGTTCTATTTGCATAACCTTTTACTTTTTACACTATAAAAGTTCTAGCAATCACAAACAGCCTTGTCAGTATAATAATTATAAGCTCATTTTTATGTTTTTGTTTTCAATTTTCAGTGACGGCAGGTCACCACCCTGATCGTGTAATGTTAAGGGGATCGGGCATTTAAAACAAAATTAATTATTGAAAATTAAAAAAAAAAAAAATTTTTTTTTTGAAAATTAGACCGAAATCGTACGCGGCGCGGCGTAGCTTCTGTCTACCGCCATGAGGAAAAGGCATTTTATTTATTTACGAATCAGGCCTGTATTCCCCGAAGGGTTACGCTATAGTAGACCACATTTCGCCAGTTATGTTTAAGTCCTATGTAATATGCGGCGAGCGTATTGCCATCACCTGGGTGTATGCCCAGGTGATGGCAATACGCTCGCCAAAGAGTTTTCCATCTGGATTATTTCAGTAGCAGCCCAGGATCTAGATCTATATCTAGATCCCGGGCTGCTACTGAAATAATCCAGATGGAAAACTCTTTGTCCGACCCGGTAATCGAATTCAGCACCTCATGCTTCACAGAAGCGCTTGCAATGCCTACACCAACGAGGCATGCAAATGATATATCTGTGTTTATAAAATTAGAGCAAAATCTTGTAATATATCCAATCGAGAACCAAGAGTACCGTTTAGAGATGTAAACTCGATATTCGGTGCATTTGCGAGATCATATCGATACACGACGGCGAATATTTTGCGCTTTGAACGAAGACTGTCACTAGCAGACAACGTTACGATAAAATACCGATTTTTGTAACAAAACACCGATCTTTCCGAAATTGTTTCATTGCTTACATAACTGGAGCTTTGCTTTTTGGTTTGAATTTTTTGGGATAAGTACAGGGTGGGCAAATAAGAGGTACTTATACACTTTATTTTTTAAATTTTATTCTATGAAATATAAAAATTATTAAGTATTTTTATTTAAATATAGTATTTACGGCCGGAGTCAGATACTGACCTGTAGTGAACAGACGTGCCCTGTCTCTAGTTTTAGTTGATGGCCATGTGCGCAACACGTGGTGAACGTTGAGTTTGAATGTCACATTTAAAATTGGAGTTTTTTTTATCATTGTCCCTCTCAATCCAAGCACCTGCAATCTAATCTCTTCACCACCCTTGGCTGACTGGTAGAGAATGCCTAAGGTATTAAGTCCGCCTTTGTACCTTTTTGTGCGAGAAGCTTAAATAAATAAATAAACGGTATTTCGTGTGTAGTTTTTGTGGGTGCAAATTAAAAAGTTCCTGATCTTCAGCCCAAGGCAAGGGTTATTTTGGATCGCATTTTCATAAGGAAGGTAGGGCTAAATTGATCTGTGAACTTTGGATCTTAATGCTTTAGTTTTATAACAAGGAACTGGAGAAGTGTTTGTTCCAACAAGCAATCTATCTATGGTCAGCAGTGGTCATCAGGGATAAGTGAGTGAGTAAGTAAGTAAGGGCTGATATCACCATTGAAACTGAACGCGACCAGCATATCCGAACTGCGTTCAAGAGCTGTCAGTGTCAATATTTACTAACAACGATGACACTGACTCAAGATCTGTATTTCTTTACCAGTGTTAACAAATAAAATTGATTTGATTTGATTTTGACAGTTCTTGAACGCGGTATAGATGTGTTGATCGCGTTCAGTTTCATGGGTCAAATTCGCCCTTAGTAAGTAGTAGAAACGTAAGGTAGGACGCCCTCAGGCTAGGTGGAGCTACGATCTTAGCTGGATGAGAGTTGCCAAAAATCGAGTTGAATGGCGTGCAATAGGAGAGGCCTATGTTCAGCAGTGTGGTGATGATGAGGTAGTAGGTATTCAAGGATGAGATCTACTATAATAGTAAAGAATAACTCGATTTCTTCTGGCTTTTCCTGCAGACAAAAAATATTTTGAACACCTGTACTTTCGAACTTCCATCGATTCGAGTCATATTAATTACATTATTGGAATACATGTAAACTGTATCTATAAACCCCTATAGGTAGGTAATACTAACCCACCCTGACTACAAAACCAGGACTCCAGTGAAACGGAGGTGGAATTAGAACAATTAACCTGCCGCCGAAGCCGCGGTGGCCACAAATAGAGCCGCCGGTGATAGTGGCTAATGACTTGTTAGTACTGCCGCCAAATACACATGCGATAAGTAGGGATGTCAGGTAGTCGATAAGTGTCGGGTTTTTATGTCGATGCAACTTGCTTGTCATTTTAAAAGATATTCCTTTAAGAAACCATATCATAGTATTTATTAGTTTTCCCTGAAAATCCTTTGATCAAAAGGTACGACTCATAGGTTAAAGATGTAATAAAAGAAATCAATAATATCCTCAGTATTTAGGTAACGACTATAAGGTAAAAAAGCATTGCACTTTAAACATAAGTTAAGCTGGTAATCATAAAATATTCATGAAATAATTCTTATCAAGTGCCGTTGAAACTACTAACAAAACATTGATACTTAATCTTAAAACACACTCTTTTGTACAGACGTCAGCAGGTCAAGCTACCCGAAACGGTCAATTTTTTCCAATCAACCTTGAACCTTAATGATTTAACGATAAAGTTGAAAATCTATTACAGAAATTTGACAGATTGTAGTAGCTTGATGTGTTGGCGTCTGTACCTTATATATTTTTTTCATTGCATTCGTCAGAAATTAATAATTAAAATATCGATAAAAAGCCACATTAAAAGCGCAACACTGGCAAGTGAGCGACGACCGACTGCGGTCGCCACTACACCGCCGTCTATAATTGGTTTGCTCCGCAGCTGATTTTTATCTCCAATTATTGAGTTTTCACGCCAATTAAATATTATCTAGCTTCCGGTGGAAGCCGCAATGTCGATATAATCATACCGTTTCTAGAAATGGTACAACCCTAAGAAGTATTAGTACCTACGTTTGTTGAATAAATGATTTAATTATAAACTCTCTGTTGGTATTTTAAATTAGATAATGATTGTGATACCTATTCGTTTCCGTTCTCATCTAACATAGGTAATTGTGTATCGATGTAACTTTTTTATTGGTGCGGTCCGATAATTGTGAATAATTGGCTGGGTTTATTTCTATATCGATTAGGTATAGGAGGCAAAGACCTTAGATGCTACATAGTGCAATATTAGATCTTGATTAATACATATTTGCTTTGAGCATAAAGGAAGATAATTCTTTTTTTTGCCTTTAATGTTCCACTGCTGGCCAAAGGTTTACTTTCTTTTCACATCTCTCTGTCCAGAGCTGACAAGGACCAATCTTTACTAAAGAAGTCCAGCTCATCCCGTCATCTCCATCTAGGCCTGCCGCGATGTCGGGACCCACTGGGTCGTATATTTGGCCCATTGATCGTCTGACATGCGGCAGATGTGTCCAGCGCAATTCCATTTAAGCGTGGCAGCTTTCCTTTTGGTATATTTACATAATGTAAAATGTAAGGCTGTGACAGAGTGACGTCCAAGGACTGGTAGACGAGGTTTTGTCGGCGAGATGGGCAGACGACATTGTTGCCATCGCGGGCAAAACCTGGATGAGACTGACACCAGCAGCGTGGTGATTGGCACAAGAAAAACGAATGCCCAGCAGTGGGTGAATTCGCGCTGTGGATGATGACGATGATGAATGTAAAAAGTAAACAAAAGAAAATCCTACTTCCCTTACTAATATTATAAACGTGAAAGTTTGTATGGATAAATGGATGGATGGATGTCTGTTACTCTATCACGCCAAAACTACTAAACGGATTTGAATGAAATTTGGCACGCAGGTAGCTTATAACCAGGATTAACATATGGGATACTTTTTATCCCGATATTCCCACGGGATCGAAACTTATGCGGATGAAACCGCGGGGCGTAACTAGTATAATTATAATTGTCGGCTTCTGCCTTGTAATCAGTATTTATCTTTATGGCCTGAGATGACATGGCACATCATAATCAGAAATCAAAGACTGAGTATGATGTCACGGACAGGTCATTGTCTTATATCTGTTAATAATGCAAATATTCTCAAATTCTCAACATGCTTACAGCATTTCAGTAAATGTTTTTTTAAACACTGCGCATAAACAGCCTATGTATAATGTTCCCACTACTGGGACACAGGCCTCCTCTCGGTGGGAGGGAGTGGGCCGTAATCCACCACGCGGCACCACTGCGGGTTGGTAGATGTCACCCGCCTTCGAATTTTTGGTTCTAGGACATGCCGATTTCCCCACGATGTTTTCCTTCACCGTTTTGAGAGCAGTGAGTGGTGATGAAATAATTAACACAAAGTAAAGCGCCTGTCGGGGTTCGAACCTACGACCTACAACTCGTAAGTCGCAGCCGTTACTACTGGGCTACTACTGCTATATTTTCGAAGCCCCACAGGCCCGGAAAACCTCGTCTTGTATCTTTGGCTTAATAGCCTTCAAATTACAATCACAAAAAGACGAAAATCTATTTGGAAAGGTACAAAAACATCCCGTTAACATTAAAAGCAACACCTTCTCAGATTTCATTAAGTAAGTACTATTAAATAGTAAAGTAAGTAACAGCGTCAACATTTATCTCAGATACAATCTAAACTCCACTGCGCACCCATCCGGGCCCTGAACACAAATAACTACTTAAAAGGTCAACTTTCTCACTATTAACTTGTTCAGACATTGTGGCGTATTGATTAATACTGGTTAGTTGCTGTTTGTAACTCCTTTGGTTTAGATAAGAATGTTACTAGACATGCTACGGTTGCTTAAACCAAAACACAAATGTCTTCATTGATTTAAGGACAATCATGTGTAAACCACGACTGTTTTAACGTTTCTGTTATAATACTTCACCCTAATTAGGTACACTTTCAATCAAAATCAGAATCATTTTGAAAAATTGCTAACCCATTGTTTCATATGTTTCAAAAAGTCTGCTCAACAACGTAAATAACGCAATGAATGTTGTTGCCACTGATAATCTGTTACGCAATTATCCCGCTAGAGTTAGTGTATCATCTCGTAACTTCTTCCTTTGTTAAACGTGTTCATTATGGTTCACACTGTATAAAAATCTACGGCTAGGCTTGAAACAAATTAGGTGCTAATCAAAGCTCAACTTATTACCAACAGTCTTAATAAGTTGACTGATTATGCCTACTATGAATTATACTTTTCACTCTCAGAAAGGAAATAGGATTTTCTAGCGAATTTCTGAAGTGAAATTTCAATATACGCGACCAACAAGGTACAAAGTTCCCATATACCTATTTATAAGGTGCGTTTAGCGCGGACATTGGACAACTACATATAATATGTATGCTATGGTTTGCTATAGGGCTTTCTATGAGCGTAATTGACTTTGTATACTAATTATAGCAAATACAATTAATGGCATCAAATGTATTTATAGAGTAAGACCTTGCACATGTAATATTGCATCTATAACAGAAGTAATACAGATGCCATTTTGGGACCCCCGCGCACCCTAATTCGTAACACCTACTATCAATCTCAGTCTGAATCATTTTGAAGGATACTGCTAATGCATTGCTTCATATATTATTATATTATATTATTATTATTATATTATATATATTATTATATGTTCGAAAACTTTATCTGCCCAACAAAATCATCAGTGATAAGCCGTGTTGCGACATCATGGCTTACTGGGTACATGTTCATGTGCATGTGCCCGAAGTGTCAGGTGAGCGCGGACGGTACATAAACTGATTGTGTGCATTGTTATTACTAACATGCATGTAAATACCTGTAGTGCACTAACAATATAAGTTAAATTAAATTTTTGCGTTTTTTCTAAAATAGTTTCTTAAGTCGTGTGTAATAACTACTACTAACAAAACTATGGATCTGAAGCTAACTGAACTATGGGTCTGATTTTTTTTTTAAGTATATATCAATGAATGTGGTTGAACTGTCAAAATGAAAGCCTTTGCTACTGGCAGTGAGTTACGCGATGAATCCGCTGTTCTATAAGGCTGCCGGTCGATTCTGTAAAAAACTCAGCGTAAAAATTTTGTTGAAGTGAACTTAAAATGAACTATCATCCCATCTGACGCTTGAATTGACCACTCACTTCATCTAAGATTTCATAGGAAGATTTTTACAAAAGAGCCCCGCAAAACTTCGTACATGAGAATTTTGGCAAGCTGGCTAATATAGCTAATTTGTCGACTTTACATGCAAACTGAAAAACAGAATGAGTTGCAATATAGCATTCACATGCCTGTACCTACAAAAGTACAAGACTCTGGAAAGTTCTGGAAAGTATAATACCAAGAGAAAAACATATTACATTTTATTTAAAGTAGTTTTTCTGAAAAAAAAATGTGAAGAATAGTAAAAACAGCTTCGGTGAAAAATAAAGAAAACTACTTACAAAATACCTTTTTGGAAGACATTTTTTACCCAAAATCTACATTACGGAAAACATTCTTCACTCGTCTTTGTAATAACTGAAACCATCTTGAAATTCTGCTTAAAAATAAAACAGTTTTACACACCGCAACTTTACAAAGAATTTGAAAAATAAACCTGCTATTGCGCTAAATAAAAGAAAACATCGTATTGTTCTGCTACTGAAATGATTCGTGTTCACTATCAAGTTGAAATGTGCAAGTTTATTTTTGGAACCAGCTTGCACACGTTTCAACAAGTAGCATTTTCTTCCTGCAAGCGGAAAATCATTTGCTTTAATCACTTTTGCAAGTTACTTGCAAGTCTGTTTTTTCCGAAAGGTAAACGGTAAAAAACTCAAATCGACAGACGTAGGCAACACAGTGGCCAAATTTAAATAGACCGGGCACTCTGGTAGGTCACATCTACGGCATGTCGCAACAGAATTGGACAAAAGTATCCATATATTGGGTTCCGGACAACAGCCGATCGATTCTGTAAAAATCTCACCGTGAAAAGTTAGGTGAAGTGAGCTTAGAGTGAGCTGCCAATAGTGTCAATCCCTAGCATTAGTTGGAATGACAGCTCACTCCACGCTCACTTCACCAAAGTTTTCACGGTGAGATGGTTACAGAATCGCACTGCAGGAACCGGCGATGCGGTAGGCCCAGAAGGCGATGGCGTGACGAGCTAGAGTTCTACCTAAAGGATTGGGCTGTATTTGCAAAAGAGAGAAAAAATGGTAAGATGGAAGAGAGGTATTTGCCCTGTTGTGGGGCACAACAGGCTCCTAATGAAAAAATCTCTTGCTGCAAGTTACAAACACAGTGCATAACAAAACGTAGGCACTAGGCACTGTTAATGATGGTCCTTCAAAATAACTTCTGCAAATATACCTGCAGACATACAAAGGTTACTGTTGGCGACTGTATTTATAACCTGTCACAATTGTAAGTAACTGTCGATGCCTGTACATACGAGCAGTCGTCACTACATAGTCGAGCACTGTTGTAGATGTACAACATGACGCGTCCGATGCATTGTTCTCAAGCCTGTTCGTTATAAATAAAGTATTATCTGCAATAATAACTTGCTCGATTGAACTGAACAATACGCTCAGCGGACGTGTGGGCGGCGGATACTATCGACCTATTGACGGGAGTTATATGGAGTTGGTGATACAGGATTTTGCATTTTTGGATCCGAAAGGCATAGTATTCAGATCAAAGCCAAAAAAGGCTAAAACTTGCTGTTTTACCTAACAAAGACTTGGATATTTTTCTATGATGTCGACGACTACCGTCAACAATGAACTGCAACTTCTTGATATCCTAAAACAAAAATACATATGATTCTTACACGCTTCATCCTTTTTCTAAAGTGTTTGAATTTTGGCAAAAATATATCGTATGCAACATTCGATTTAAGAAACAGACCCACATCGACATCAAGCAAAATTAGCCTATAATGTTCCCAGTCCCACTGCTGGGATACTCTCTGTGAGAGGGAGGGCGATATCGACATGCTAAATGTGAAATCTTCAACAGGCAGTGATTCTCTGCGAGAAAATGCTTTTGCTCTAAAACAAGACGGTCAAATAGTACCATGAAAGTATAACAAATATTTATTCTTTCATTTTCAACAATATTAATCAAAGTTGCTGTAACAAATTGCGTTAAAAACCTTCCTAATAAAAAATTCAAAAATGGTATCATCATCTCCATAAACATCCCATCAACGACCCTTTGTTGAGGTCCAGTCTGATTTAATTGCGTACAGCGTTAATTGGCCATTGTCCTTTAATATTGTGCCCTCGCCCTCAGTTAACTATAGCCGATTGTTTTTGTGCCCCGTTGTGCCTTGTGCGCTAATGTGCAGTCGTGATGTTTGCTTACCGTTTAGATATCGATTGAGATGTTTTGAGAGGTATTGAGTTAATTATTCATGTTAGCATTGTTTTAGATGTGGAGGTATGCGTGGTCCTTTTGAATTGCTAGTCATAATTAATGATGTATTTGTTATGCTAAAACAATGAGATGGATCTTTGGATTTTTCTTAAATTCCGTTGTGAAAATTTTGTCCTGTTAGTGAATAGAAAGAAAACTAGTTTTATTTTTCACAGGAACACGTGCATACAAAAAGATAATTAACTCAAATGATAATTAAAAACAAAATAAATCCACATATAGTATCAGGACAAAATTGACAGTAAAACGTCATGACTGTGACATGATATTGTGCCCACAGCACAGCGCTGAATCCGATTTTTTCGGCTCGTTTGTTTTTTTTTTTTTTAATCTTGGAAGTAATCATAGAGATTTTTAAAGAAAGCAAAACCATAATATGAGATCAAACTATTAACGATTTTGACTTCTGACATTTAGACAAATTGCAGGAATATCTTAACCAATAAGTAGGTGACAGTTTTTAATTAATGGAAACCGTTTTTACGGTTCCGTACCCAAAGGGTGCCTAACGAACCCTATTACTAAGCTCTATTTTCTGCTGTCCGTCCGTCTGTCTGTCAGCGGGTTGTATCTCATGAACCGTAATAGGTAGACAGTTGAAATTTTTACAGTGTGTATTTCCATTGCCGCTAAATACAAGAAGCGTGTTATTTCAGCGTTCTTTGCCTTATCGTACGAAACTCTTCGTGAACAAGTCCGACTCCACTTGGCAGCTTTTTTCGTGAAGTTTTGTAAACCAGCTGGTCAACTAAAACAATGCCTCCATCATCCAGTTATAACATACGAGAAGTTAAGCGTTGACCATAAGAAGACACTCTTTCTACAACAAGAAAATATAATCTTCCATATCTCTAAATCTGCAGATTTGCAGATTACGCACTATCCAACGCACTATTAAACAACAAGGAAAGAATTCGCTACAAAAAAAAAAAACATAATAGCTTCCAACGATTTTACAGGACAAAGGCGTTTAAGAAAACCAGCCTCCTCTGTTCTTTGAATCATATACATAATCATAATAATTAAATGTCGCATTGAGGAGCCGTGTTATCAGGCGGACGCAGAATGATGCTACTGACCACTTCAAGTCATTCTTGTAAAACGACCCTTCCAAAAAACTCGACATACATTGTCGACTTTAAACCAACTTGTGCAGTATCCTTTCAAACATAAAAAGCAAAGGATGTTGGGCGTGTAAATTCCATCGCCGATCAAAAGGTGCCATAGTGGAGGAAAGTGTCAGACCAAGAACCAGTTAGGCAAATTATCTGCGAGGAATCAGTGACTCCACCTGCCGTTCAGGGCTGCGGTTTATTTATTTATGTATTCTGTGTTGCAAAGTTCGCGTGATGAGACGCAATGTATTGTTGTAAATGGCTCGCATGGCAACTTTTATTTTTACTTGTTGACGGCCCTATTGAATAAACTTTGGAATGTATTAGAAATAGACGGTGGACTTATTATTTATGTGTTTTGTGGTTGCGGGTTTTTTGTTGTCGTGGAATATTATTTTGCATTAATTAAAGAGGTTTGTCTTTTTAACAGATCTATGAATCTCTGTTAATTACCTTCCATTATAGATACTTCAGTCTTCTATAATATTATAGGTACAGTCACGAGCATAAATACCTTACACTTGCACAAGATTTAAACGCGATTTTCACATAATGTTTTAAGTTATTCTGTAGCAGACATAATTTTAAAAACCATATAGCATCATAGCATAATCAGCCTATAACTTTCCCACTGCTGGACACAAGCTTCCTCTCGGGAGTGGGCTGTAATTTACCATGGGCCCAGGGCGGGTTGGAAGATGTTACATGTCTTCGATTTTTTGGTTCATGGTACAGACGCCAGCACATCAAGCTACTACAATCTGTCAAATTTCTTTAATAGATTTTCAACTTTATCGCTAAAGCATTAAGGTTCAAGGTTGATTGGGAAAATTTGACAGTTTCGGGTAGCTTGACCTGCTGGCGTCTGTACATGCCGGTTTCCTCACGATGTTTTCTTTCACCGTTTTGAGTGTAGTGGCGATTATATTATTTACACAAAGTAAAGCGCCTGGGTTCGAACTCACGATCTACAACTTGTAAGTCATATCATCATCAGACACAAAACATAAACTGTGAAACCATACTATTTCGAAATTGGCCTTTTCTCAAAGTTCGTTTCTAAGCAAAAGTTTATTTATGAGAAAATCTCTTTTGAATTTTGCAAATGTGTAAGGTTTCTATACTCGTTACTATTCAAACGACATCGCAGCAGGCTCAGACAGAGAGGGCGGGATGAGCTGGACTCCTTTGATAAAGATTGGTCCTTGGCAGCTCTGGACAGAAAGAGATGGAATGAGAGTTTTGCCCAGCAGTGGGACATTTACGGCAAAAAATAAACTATACACAGATACAAGTATCAATCGCTAATGTTTAGATATCTAAAAAGCTATCATACAATGTCACCTTTTTTACCTTTTTATGATTTAAATCAAACAAAGTGTTAGTTGAATTTCTATTATAACTAATACAATCCCATACCAAGATGATGACGCACATATTCAAATACCCAAATAAAACAAAAAATTTATTATAAATTTCACTCCAACCTAACAACAAAAAACACATCAAAATAACTGACAACTTATTCAAAGAAATCACCACTAAACAAATACAATAAACAATAAATATTTAGACAATAATAAATAGTTTAACTTTTAAAACCATAGACAAACCGAACAAGGTATTAAGGCCATGCAAGATTGAAGATTTTTCAATCAGCCACACAGCTGGGTTTCTAATTAAAAGTATAATGATCCATCCTATAATAGTATAGAAAAACTAATGTTCCCATAACCAGCATTATAATAATGAATAATAATTCGTAATTAGTAATTGTGTAACAAAAACTATTTACTATTTAGTGGAGCATAAAAAGTTAGTGATTTGGAATTTCAAGCTCACCTTCGTGACTAAATGTTATAAGATTTTTGTTTTAATTTGAGCAATTATTTATCGGGTATTACGAAATAATATTTAATGTAAATTTGGAGTGGTAAACTAACAGTTTATTTATAGTTAGTTTTGTTTAGCTTAAAAGTGTCTCAAGAAGTTTTAGCAAAATTCAGAATAATACAACTAAACGGTGATTTTTTATTTGCTAAACTAAAATTACAGTTTCGATGGACCATTTTTTGCCAACATTGCGTTATTAAGTATATATTAGCTGTCATTTTGGTCTAGCTTAATAATTATCAGAGTTTACTTACTTTTAATGTGCAATGCGCCATAAATTACTTATTGCTAATTTCATGGTTGTGCAACTTTGTATTCTGTATCTGAAATGCTTACTTATCATAGCTGTATTTTATCAACCTACCTATTTACTTAATGATTTGCAACAACGTTAGTACTTACTAACGTTGTTGCAAATCATTAAGTAAATAGGCAAAAATAGCATACCTACCAATACTTATTGGTAGGTATGCTATTTTTGTGAAATTGTGAAAAATAATGTACCATCTTTTATTTGGCAATTATAATTATACTTTTTCCGTTGTACATACCTCGGGGTCGTATTTATTTAGACTGTGGTATAAAAATTAACTCGCTCCCAAATCTTCCAATACATGACGTCTGCAGTGTTAATCTAATCAAACCAAAACCTAACAATAAAAGTAGAACCACGCACACCCATCACATATCACGCCTTACCTTTCCCTCACGACTTACCCGACGTGAGGTTAATTATTAATTACAATTGCTAATCAGAATCAATTTATTGATTTTCACTATCTAACATTAGTTTTCTTCACTAAGTTAGTCGTAAATCAAAATCAATTAAAACGAGTAGAAAGATTAATGCACATTATTTTATAATATTAGATGTTTATTCATTTATAATCTACGTATAAGGTATACGGAGGTATTTATTGGTTGATTACTGAAGATGAGCTTGCTTGTATACTGGCAGCAAATAAGAAAGAAGACTTTTTAAATAAAACTGAATTTACTCTTTCAGAAATTAGGATAATAACTTAGTTACCATAAGAGACATACTTTTTACCAAACTAAAATATTATCGTCTACTTTGTAGATTCTACATTTGTATATCCATAGATACTTGTTTTGCCAAAAAATCATTGGCCATAAGCCGTCATGAACACATATCATTCCTTTTAAGTTTTATTTAAATAGTCTGCGACTCAAATTCATTGAAGCATCCGTAATGCCATTCAGATCAAATTTTTAACTACAAAACTTGATTTCAGTTTCAAGAGAATAAGTTGTGTTATTTACATTACAGAGTTTTATCAATGTAAACAATGCAGCTAACGTATAAAATCATACAATATTTTTGTTAGATCTGCTGTCCCTACTAGGTAAGTGACGTCATCAGCGTCTTAAAATCGCCTCCGATGGATGCATCACGCGCTCTTCGGCAATTATCAGCTGATTACACGTCACTGTATATAGATAGAGCAGGTATTTCTGATGATGTTTTGGAATTAATAAGCGTGGGTAATTCCACTTTATTTTTTCTATAGGCACTAACTATGACTATAGCGCAGGACCTCAGTATACAGGGTGGCAGGGACATCGATGCGCAACCTGTTAACATGGTTCAGTACATGATTCTGAACCTTCCTTAAGGAATAAGGAGCAATAGGCAGGGGCATATTGCTGGCAGAACTGATGGCCGATGGGACCGAAAGGTTCCCGAGTGGCGACCGCGTACCGGAAAACGTAACGTTGGAGGGCCACAAGGTGGACCGGTGACCTGGTGAAGGCCACAGCAATCCGCTAGATGCGAGAGGCACAGCGAGGCCTATTGCCAGCAGTGGACGTCTTTCGCCTGAAATTATGAAGTCTCAATAGTTCTATTGTAATTTGTTATGGTATTCAATAAACAGTACCTTTTTTATCTTCCTATGTATCTACATATTCTAACTATTAATTACCGAATTCTAACTTTTAGTTATTATTCCGTTTTTTAGCTTGCTAAATTCAACATAAAACACAAGCTTATTACACAAGGCATAAGTACCTAAATAAAAAAATATAATTTTATTAAGATGGTGAAAGTAAAATCTAGGCACTTCAAATCATGTCACGCCAGCCGTAAAATCGGTTTGGCAAACCGGTTACCATATTTTAGCAGACAGCCTGTCGACTAGACAATCCGTCACTGTAATAAGCTTCTGGAGGGAGGTGGGCTGGTTGGAATAACCACCGACGGCCACCATGGCTCACGCACAATGGTCCACCTGAAGGACTAAGTGCGGAAACCAAACCCATAACATAGAACATAGAACATCCGTCACTGTATAGTGCAATTTATAAACTTTGAACCTGCAGTCAAACTCAAACCAACCTGTACTTGTATATGTACATAAAAGCATTTTCGTGTCGTTTAGAGCCAGTAATGGGTCACTTGGGGTCGTAATTTCTATGACACAATGCGCGGAACCTCGCGAAATGAACGCGAGGTTGGCGTGATTAGCTAAGAAGTTGACGTGGTCTCGAAGTAAGGAATCATTGAGTGGTCAAAGTGAATTAGGACCCCTGCATCGCATTCAGTGGACTTACATTAGAATCTTCCTATGACTGTCATCATACTGTAGCGGTATCTACATCGCCACATGCGAACTACGCGTCATAATAATAAATCCATCTAATAATAATAATTTATTTATTCAGACAACCATTGATCCATTACGTAAAACATAATGACGACACAGAAAATCCTGCATCTCGCAAGCAGAGTTTACCGCGCAACTAGCATATATACAACGGCCCGACATGAATCATCGGGCAGTTGCCCGCCAGACACAGCACCCGTCTGGACCGTCTTTTCTATGAAGTATGAGTGAACTTTACACCCTGTTCCTCATACCTCTATAATACCAACATACGGAACCTGAGCGGCCGTTTATGGCAAATGAAGTGGACTTTAGACACAGACTGTATACCTGAGTGACTGAGATGACGCTCTGCAAAAGCCCGACCACTCGAGCCGATCCCAACATAATTGAGAAAAAACTAAGCAGATGATGATGATGATTGGGTTCGGCTTACAGTCAACTGGATGCAGCTTTCCAGTACTTTCCATGGAGCGACTGCCTACCAACACAACCCAGTTACTGGGTAACGTGATACCCCTATATAACGACTGTCATAGATTTCCAAATGACAGCCGGGACCAACGGCTTAACGTGCTCTCTGAGGCACGGAGGGGTAATGGATGGTAACCTATCCACAAACTGACTGCGGTAAATGTAGCTTAACCTACGAACGACCTGTGCGGCTGTTATCATTTAGCCACAAGCTCCTTATATCCTCTTTCTAAAACCCCCCATTGTTAACAGCCGGTTAACTGCTGTATTGTACTTCCTACGCATACCTAATTTCACTATACATGGTTTTCTTCTTAGTGTGTCGATAGCGATCTAAATGGACTCGACCAAGAATTCGGCTATTTGTTTGGCGCCATCACCAGCGTCCATCAGTTCCTGTAACGTAAAGCTGACAGGATACGCAGGTCACGATATTGAGTGTCCCATAGTTTGTGAAACAGCACCACATTTACACTCCAAGCCGGAGTCGTATACACTACATGGTAATAGGTATACTCTGTTCTATAAAGTTTCAGAAAATGAAATCAATACTTCTAAAACAAGAAGAAAACATCAAGATGACTTGTAGGTAGTTCCCATAAAATGTGCGTGCAGCACTAAAGACGGTTAAGATGAGGCTTCTATCCTAACAGATAAGCAAGGAGATTGAAACTGTAATGCTCCAAATTTCTCTAGGCTGATCCAGTTTGTGAATAACAATGTACAGACGCCAGCACATCAAGCTACTACACTTTGTCAAATTTATTTAATAGATTTTCAACTTTATCGCTAAAGCATTAAGGTTCAAGGTTGATTGGGAAAATTTGACAGTTTCGGGTAGCTTGACCTGCTGGCGTCTGTACGTTTATTATGAGCCAAAGAATTAGCATCGCCGTAAGCATAAAACGTGGAAATGCTGCGTTTTGGGCAGTTTTCCTGTTGACAATGATGAATTTTTTGATGCCCAATGATTATTTTCCTTTTGATTTATATCCATGTACAGACGCCAGCTGGTCAAGCTACCCGAAACTGTCATTTCCCAATCAATCTTGAACCTAATGCTTTAGCGATAAATTTGACAGATTTGTATTAGCTTGAAGAGCTGGCGTCAGTACATACAAATAAAAAAACAATAAAAGAATTTTATTTTGCTGTCATTGATTTTAGTATCCTTCAGTTTCCTCGTGTTTTGTATAATTTAAAACTCTGAAGCATCTAAAAACCTTTCTGATTTTTCAAAACTTTTTCCTAAACTGTGATCTTAAAAGGGTCTTGGCTACAGATCTGTGTTACAAGATACATGGGTATATATTTTCCGAAAGTTTTCCCTTCATGTAACAGTAACGCCCACAAGAGTAAGACTATAGGACTTTCATTATTATCCCTTCGTCTATACATATAAAGCACCTTTGCTTCCACGGATATCAGCCAACAAAATCGAACTTCATTACAGATACGTTTAAAAAAAAAACAAGTAAAAATCGTTATTAAAGTAAAAATAACTCGGCAAGTAACATCGGTATGCGTTACTAAAACAAACACAAAGGATGCGCGGGCGCATTTGAAATGATAATAAAACGGACAAATGAAATCGCACACTTAACCGTATCTTTGTGATGCGCTCAGACAAAGTGGCGGATTAAAGGCGGGGACAGAACTGACTCCCGGGCCCCGGGACTGGGATCGGGATAGAATGAGAATGGAAGGACCGCAGCACGGAGTCACGCGAATAATGAGAGGGGCGAAAATCACGTAAGAAAGGAAACATGAAGGCCCACTTTCGTTTCGTTTCGTTCTTCCGAATCAAATTAGATGATAAAATACAGTTATTAAGTACAGTCACCAAAAGAGAAAAGTAACCAGGGTCGTCCGATGTAGTTGAAGTTTAGTAAGAAACCGATGGATGTTTCGAATGAAATTTAGTTTGGTAAATGAACTGTTTGTTTTCTATTAATTAAATAAAATTTTATCCGAAAACATCAATCCGTTTCTTACTAAACTTCAACTATATTCGACGACCCTGGTTACTGTGCTATCTCCTTTGGTGACTGTACATAATAAAAAGTTAAGTTATAATAATATTATTATTGTTTCCTGACAAAATAAATTAACATAAAAGCTATATACTATATATATTTTCGCTTCATATCCTAACGAAAGCAAAAAGTGAACGCGATTGAGCTAGACAAGCTTTCTCCCAGTGTTCTCATCGATTTCGTACTCAAACTCAAACTACGCTAAAATTTTAAAAAAATCTCAAACAGCTTTAAAAGTCCCGGTAGAAAATTCCGGACCCTGCCCGTGTGTACTGACCTAAAGCCCAAGAAAACTAAGAACACGTCTAGTATCGTAATATTTGCGAATAATCCGCAAACTGGTAATACTATACGGACACTGGGAACACTGAGAAGTCTCAGATAAAGAAAATATCAAGACTATTATAGCCCGTCGCACGCACGTCGCTCTCACATACGATTTGTGTGGATAAGACATTGTAAGATTGATTTATGAAACATGGTAGGTACCAAAGTACCAAAGTGGTATCGTATTACCCAGTAACTGGGTTGTGGAGGTCAGATAGGCAGTCGCTCCGTGTAAAATGATGATGATGGTAGGTACAAAGTCTTTTACAGTCAGTTTTTTTGGGACTTTTCTTCTGATCTTATGTGTGCTGTGCTGTAGGTTTCTCATAGCACAGCATCATGCTGAGTGGAAGCCTTCTTGACACAGTCATGACGTGCAGCTGCTGACTGTTTCTGTTCTGTGCTCGTGATTATAGATCTGTTTTGTTTATAATTCTTTATTGCATACACGTGTTTCTGTGACAAATAAACCTATTTTTCTTTCTTTTATTTGTTATACGTATATCTTTAGACCATTTCATTAAAATCAGAAATTTTCTTTGTGTACGCTTACAAGGCAGGCCTGAAGCTTTTTATTTCCTTCCAATTTTATATAGATTGTATATGCCACTGCACCAGATGTAGTTAGTCAATAAGTAGGTACAGGAATTTACAGAAATTTCCTTTATCATACCTTAATTTCAGATAGTTTTTAAAATATGATCTCTAAACTCCATTTTTCTTCGTCCAATGCCCCAGATAATCCGCAAATTACAATCCCTTATCACTTAACAAAAGAATGGACCAGCAAAACTTGTTCCCATTCCAAAATAAATCATATTTCATCTTATCTACATGTTCCCAACATGTCATTCGACTATATCTTTTGTAGTTTCGCATCCAGCGGGCTGTCATACGGCGGGGCTTAGCGAATTAACACCGGAGTTAAGTTGCATTATGTACTGTGCCTTTTGCAACGCCGCACCTCTTGAACCTGTGCGAAAGTCAATATAGAGCAGTAGGTACAGTTGGCACAACATTGGGATATTTTGAGAGAATTAACACCGGTATTTAGTTTATGTGCTGTAATCTGTGCAAAACCGCACCTCTTCCACCTCTCATACCTGTGTTATAGGCAATATAGAGCAGTGGGTACAGTTGACACAACACTGAGATATTTTGAGTGAATTAACACCGGAATTTAGTTTATGTGCTGTAACTTATGCAACGCCACACCTCTTGCACCTCTCATATCTGTACCACAGTCAATATGGAGCAGCAGGTTTAGCTGACGCAACACTGAAATGTTTTGAGTGGATTAACATCGGAGTTAAGCTGCATTACGTACTGAGCCTTTTACAACTACGCACCTCTTGACACCTACTGCTACGGTCAATATAAAGCAGTGGGCTAAATTGGCGCAACTGAGATATTTTCAGTAAATTAACATCGGAGTTGATTTGCTGTGCCCCTCCTCCTGTGTGTGTACCTCTTTAAACATGTTACCAGTCGATATAAAACAGAAAATTAAGTTGACGCAACAGTGGAATGTATCTGTTCCGTTTCCCGTCCATGCTTTTGCTAATCGTATTTACAATATTGAGCAGAGGGTCCTCTTACGAATATGACAAACCCCTATGATTATTTAAGAACAACCTGGCTAAAGAAGATTACTTGTCGGGCGTATGAACTCCGGTTAAAAACCTCAAAAACCGAGCATTATTTAGCGTTAGGCCTAGCCTGATGTTGCAGCAAACAGCCCTAAAGACCTTACAATAATGCATTATACAGTGACAGCTACTCCAGTTGACTCACCAATTCCTAACATGAGGTGGAATGTAAACTCACTTCTAGCTTACTTCTCCGAAGTTTTCACTGTGAGATTTTAACAGAACAGACCGTCTGAACTTTTTATTTCAAAATGAGCTATTTATCGTTTAGCTCTTGTCAATCAAGAGACAAAAAGGATAATTTATATTATAAGATAACTCGATTGTTCATACCAAACTCGTACAAAAATTACCCTACTTCTTTACACTTGCACTGTGTCATTAACATAGCTAGTGTTGTTATCGATATGTTGTGCGTTGTTATGTGTTGTACAACATGTTAAGTGTTAATTACACACACACTGATTTGTTGGTCGCTCGCCTGGCTTTTATATTAAGTCCTAGCTTTAATTTCCGGCTTTACATAATGTGGTAGGCAGTTATGTAATGGTTGGAGGCTGATTCGCAACTATTGTTGGTGGCGGGTTTATTATGGGAGCTGGAAAGACGATGGATTGGGGAAATTTATCTTAGACTAGCCGAGCCCTGCGGTTTTGTCTGCGTTGATATGTGATACCTAACATTTATTTTCAAATAAAATAACATCACGCCTGTAATTTCCAAAGTGTTAGGCAGAAGTATAACAGTATAGCAGTGTTTAACTTCCATATAATAGGGGGCGAGCCTATTGCAATTAAACAGGCACAATTTCAGACTCCGGGCTGCTACTGAGAAGTACCTGATGGACTAACCCACTTTGTTCGTTCCGGGTAATCGAACCCTGGAACTCACGCTCAGCAATAGCGCTTGCGACCACTAGGGCAGCGAGCAAATCAAATATAATAATAATACTAAGTCGATATATAAAGTTAAAGATAGCTCAGCTTGAAAATGTTACCAATAAACACATTTCGCACTTATTTTAAAAGCATGGTAAATGATAAATGATTTTTATTTTGTAAATAGGTTTGTACAAACACTTTTACACGTCAATCATATTTTAAAACTAGATGAGGTCGGCGTTTCCTATCTGACTAAACTTATGTACCTAGTTAACAGCATTGATACCGATTTGATTACTTAATCATCTTTTAGGTGCTAATGGACTAACTGGAAGGATTAGGATTACACCACACCGTCTAAGAAGAGATTAAACCTGTATGTTAGCTATAAAAGTGTTACACAGTATCAAGAAATATCTAGGTACAGACGCCAGCACATCAAGCTACTACAATCTGTCAAATTTCTTTAATAGATTTTCAATTTTATCGCTAAAGCATTAAGGTTCAAAGTTGATTGGAAAAACTTGACAGTTTCGGGTAGCTTGACCTGCTGGCGTCTGTACAGTGGTCTCCAAAAGTTAATTGACATTTTTCCATTTCAGTTGTGATGCCACATTATGATTTAAAATAAAAAAATAATCAGATAATCCTGTGGGTTTTTTTTTTGCCGTTGGTATCCCACTGCTGGGCAAAGGCCTCCCTACTCTCTTTCCACCTCTCTCTGTCCAGAGCGGCCAAAGACCAATCTTTATCAAAGGAATCCAGCTCATCCCGCAATCTCCGTTTGGGCCTAACGCTATGTCGATATCGTCCTGTGGGATTACTTGATGATATTTTATGATAATTCATAGATTGAATTAGTCAATAAATACGTTAGTGTACAGTTCAAACATTTGGAACTAGAATTTTAAATCATAATGTGGTGTGTCAGCTTAAGTGGAAAAACGGCAACTGACTTTTGCACAACTGAAGTTGAAAAATGTCAACTGACTTTTGGAGGCCACTGTACTATACTACTTATCAAAGTCAAAGATGTCTAACGCAACCCTTTGCCTGCATGATAGCATCGATATATCTCCTCTGTCCTGCAGTTAATCTTTATAACAGTAAAAACAACTGGTACATATTCATTAATTAATTAACCTACGACAATAGCCACCAATTAAAAACTGCACACTAAAAATGTAGACGTCAGCAAAAAGGCCAACCTGGGAACTATTAATTCTCTAGATGATTCTAGGCTATTTGTCTCACCAGTATCTAGATATCTTTTATTTCACCGTTGTTCAAAAACCGTGAGAAAAAACTCGAACAGCAAAGGTCATCAGATCTTCAAGTAATTAAAAATAATTAAGCCACACACAGACAGCACAATTTAATTAAACTTCCTATTTAAATTTCGTAATCACGAAAGCAAGTCTTTAATTTAAAACCAAACATAATCAATTTTAAATAAACCAATATTTATAACCAGGTTCTAAGCTTAATAAGTTAACCATTCAATTAATTGGAAGTCCGGCTTTCAATTTAAATAAAGGGAATCATTAAGGACAGATACAATTCTTCAATCGGATCATTAATTAGTCAATTAAAGGGCAGTGTCTTCCTTATTTTACCTAGTTGAGTATTCCAAGTAAATGAGGATCATAAATTACAGAACAATCGCATTTGACTTAAAGACGTAAGTGCTCACCGGCGAAATGAATTAAGGCTGTGGTGATGTGGCGAGCGATTGGCGGTTCAGAGCAAGTAATTTCCTGTCTTGCACCGCAGGCCCTGTCACCTGCGCACCCGAGGACCGCGGCGTGGAGGGCTGCGTCAGCGAACGGTATTTGCATTGCTGAATTTTGGGCCAAAGTAATCACATAATCATCCTATAGTGTTTCCATTTCTGGGACACAGACCTCCTCTCTGTGAGAGGGAATGGGCTGTATTCCACCATGCGGGCCCAGTGCGGGTAGGTAGATGTCACATGTCTTCGAATTTTTGGTTTTAAGTTATGTTAAAATAAAATAAAAGGGTATCTTAAATAATTACATCTACAGTTCACAAGAGGTTCTTATGCATAAGTTATTTGAGAATCACCAATATCTCAAACACCCAAACGAAGCAAGTCCCTCCAGCTGAACACACGAAATGAGTAAGTAAATTAACATTACATCTAAAAACCCTATCAAAATTCCCACGCTTTCCATATCTTTCCCTGAAAACTACTTTCCCTACTTTCCACCTCGCTTTCCTCTACCACCCACAGTCTCACCACTTCTCCACCACCATTGCATGTCGAACCAAAACGTATAACTGGAACCTATTAATACAAACGCATCTGAATGGCCTACATTGTTAATACGAACATTGTATCCTAATGTATCTCATACGGCTTCTAATAAACGCAGACTGCGAATAAATGACTTGAATTGAACCGATAGTGCATAATACAGAGATCCAGAGTTCTAGACCCAAGAATATGTATCTGTCAGAGACTAAACTTCATTTATTTATTTATTTATAGGTACACGAACAGCTTCTGAATACAAAATATCAAATAACAATAGATAACAGTCATGGGCTTATACAGTAGCCAATAACAGGTAAATCAACATTCTCAAACATAGTGATAACCTAAAGCAAGATGAAATGTAATGTAATGTAAATGTAATAAAAAATAAGTGGTAACAAACTAGGTATATAAACAGAAAATGAAACAAGAAATAAGTTAAATAGGGTGCAAGAAATACCTACATACTAGCACAATGAATCTTGAAACTTTGAATCTCTAGATTGGGTGGGTTGCGTGCTTTGGGACCTTAAAATTTGAGTTTTATAGATATTTATGGAGTCATAATATATGACTTCATATATTATATATGATATGTGACTTCATAAAATATTCCTGGGCTATTATCATGAATCGCGCAGCGCACCTACATGATTATGTAAAAGTTACTTAACGTTACTAAAAGTTACTTGTAACGGGACGATCAGTAACTTATTTAATACAAATATACCTCAAATGACAGCAGAATTTAAATGGTGTAGTTGTACCTATCCAATCAATTGTACAAAACAATTTGAATACAGTTGTAAGTTGTCGATATCAACAAAATAACGGTGGCATACTAATTTCTTTGTTCCGTTTCACGACGTTATGAGCCTGGGTCTCTGTAACATATCTACTCATGTGAAATTACTGCATATTATATGCATTATCATGTTAATATACATCAGTAGTTACTATTGATATCAAGTCCATTTTGCATTCACAAAGGTTGGAATCTTGTACATATTTGAAGAGATCCAGGTTTGAATCGTGTTGCAAAAATAGATTTGTACGATTTGTTTTTTTCTTGCTTCTGCTATTCTTAAATGATTCTGATATTGTATTCATTTTAACATCTGCTCGCAAATAGGCAATAATTTGGTTAAACTGAGTTGCAATTATTATAAGACACATACGTCTGAACTACAGAGAAGAAGAGTCTAAACTCAAGACACTTGATTTTTTCTAAAGAAAGAATAAGCGACACTTACTAATATTAAGGATATTACGACGTGAATTGTAATATTAACTCTTATGATTTTTAGGGTTCCGTAGCCAAATGGCAACGGAACCCTTATGGATTCGTCATGTCTGTCTGTCTGTCTGTCTGTCTGTCTGTCTGTCTGTCTGTCTGTCCGTCCGTATGTCACAGCCGCTTTTTTCCGAAACTATAAGAGCTATACTGTTGAAACTTGGTAAGTAGATGTATTCTGTGAACCGCATTAAGATTTTCACACAAAAATAGAAAAAAAACAATAAATTTTGGGGGTCCCCATACTTAGAACTGAAACTCAAAATTTTTTTTTTCATCAAACCCATACGTGTGGGTTATCTATGGATAGGTCTTCAAAAATGATATTGAGCTTTCTAATATCATTTTTTTCTAAACTGAATAGTTTGCGCGAGAGACACTTCCAAAGTGGTAAAATGTGTGTCCCCCCCCCTGTAACTTCTAAAATAAGAGAATGATAAAACTAAAAAAAATATATGATGTACATTACCATATAAACTTCCACCGAAAATTGGTTTGAACGAGATCTAGTGAGTAGTTTTTTTTTAATACGTCATAAATCGTAACGTAACGGAACCCTTCATGGGCGAGTCCGACTCGCACTTGGCCGGTTTTTTTAAATATTTTTAATGGAATCTGGCTGGCCCTATCTTAAGTCAATTATCCAATTACCTAATTACTGAAGGTCTTACTACGAATTACATTCACTATGACATTACTACAGTCCGGCCGTCGGGAGAGTGCGTTTCTGACACCTGTCAGTGTGACAATTCTAGTAGCTAATAAGGATCACATTCGCAAAACACGTACTCATACGTTTGTATGGAACTGACGAGTGTATATAACGTATTCTCTCGTTGGTCGCACTGTAAGCAACCATTTTCTGACTGACATTGAGCGAAATTGAGGAATTTTCAAGGAAATATGCATCTAGATATGTTTTGGGGAAACAGTTATGACTATAATATCAAAAGAGCTTTTGTGTCACAAAAGCGCGCAATTCGCACAATAGTCCGTATCCCGCAAAGAGAGAGTTGCCGTGAACATTTTATAAAACTTAATATACTTACAGTGGCGAGTAATTTATGTATTTGTACAGTCACGAACAAAAGTATGTATACACTCGGCTTTATTCAAAAGCGATTTACTCCTTTATTTTTTAATGAAATTTTATGTTGTTACGAACATAGCATTTTCGAACCCATAGGTTTATATAATGTGTCGTATTTCAACGTTGCATTCATTATTTCACGAAAAAATCACAATTGAAAGTTGCCAAGTGTTGACATATTGGTGGTCGTGACTGTACTTCTAAGTAACATGGTCAAATATACACATGAATATGAGACAGCAGAAGAACGATAGATTAGAGAAGGCACACGGAGACAAGACATTGTACGGTACAAGGTACAGCCTAATTTGAATATTGTGCGGCACAGTCCCAGATATCAATCGGTTATATTATTTAATAAGTTGCCTCTACTTACAAAAAGCGCTATCTACTCAAGCTCCTTTAAAAACCAACTGAAAAGTTTCCTATTGAATAAGTGTATTTAGGCTGTTGAAGATCTATAATGAAATTCTTATATAACTATGTTGTATTTTGTTGTTGTATTTAAATTTATGCTTTGTTGTAAAATTTTAATTTTCTATGTGATTTCAGTCAAAATTTATTGCTCATGAATAAATGACTAACGGCTTCCAATCTAACCGGATGCTGCTGAATACCAATATTTTACATTGAGCGACTACCTATCTGACCTCCATAACTCAGTTATTGGGTAACACAATACCCCTTGGTGAGACTGCCAGGGCTTCTGACAACTCGTAAAGATTGTCAAAGATCTACGAATGGACCAACAGTTTAACGTACTTTCCGAGGC
Source organism: Apamea anceps (assembly GCA_951799955.1). Classification (NCBI taxonomy): domain Eukaryota; kingdom Metazoa; phylum Arthropoda; class Insecta; order Lepidoptera; family Noctuidae; genus Apamea; species Apamea anceps. The sequence continues at coordinate 11,298,833 of OX637509.1, forward strand.
ACGGAGGCGTCTCGGTATGTAATGAATGGTCATCCATCCACGGACGGACGTCGACAAGCGTAGCTTAACCTCTGACCGACCCGTGCGGCTGTTATTATAACAGCAATATCATACCCAATGATAAGACTAAAAAACCTCCATACCAACGTCCCAACCAGTCACTTAATGAATAAAATCAACCATTCGTTCCCAGTAAAGCTGACACGGAACTTGTGCCTACAAAACAGTTAGATGGTCGACAAAGGCATCTAGCCTCGTATAAAAATATCGAGTCGCTTCTCCGAGCCTTATATGCTGCACAATAGTAAACGTGGTTTGCGGGACACGCGAGCTAGGACGTAAAGCGCTGCGGTGAGGGGATAATTGTTTTTGTAGGATTTTTTAGGAACTGGTTGATCAGAGTTAAGCTCTTCACAGGTGATAAAGGTTTGTGTAGCAATATCGACTGAGAACGTGTTAATAGGTGCACAAGCAATGGTGGCAGCATGAATGCCAAAACTTGCATTGTTTGGTACTCAATCCGGATTGCATACCAAGTACTGGTATGCAATCCGGCAATAATACGACGCAAAAACGATAAGACTACTCAATTTTTACTGTCAGTCTAATATTATCTAATTATACCTGAGAGGATCATGTGCGTACAGCACGTGATTTCCTACATCTTAAAATATTTTGATATTTCCTGAGTTTGTATAACTCTATTAAAATTTGGGATCTCGGAATCTAACGTCATAGAAACAATGAGGTGCAATTTTCGCCAGCAAAGCAAAACATAGCATTGTCACTGCCCTGCTTGACTTCTGATACTTACAAAGCCAGGCAAGCCTATCAACATTCCTACAACCACGAAACCAGCTTCCAGTTTTACTCAAACCAGTAACCATCAAAATAATTATCTATTGTACTAGAACCTTCAAACGAAAACCCTCTACATCCTAAGTCCATGCGTGTCTTCTGTAGAAATGCGAAAATCACTATTTATTGTCTAAGTGACGAGTCATAAATTGTGGAGACGACTACCAGTACCATTGTAGTGCGCAGGAGTTTTATTGTAGGACTTATTGAATACGCCTCGCGATTGTAAGGGAAATATTTCTTTATTATATTGTGTTACTTTGTGTACTGTTGAGACTTTTGTTGAGTGTTTTGTGTCTCATGGTCTGGCTAGTCTATTAGTAAAGTATTTCTTTATTGTTTTTATTAAGAATTTTTCTGTCCCAACCCGCACTGGGCCCGCGTGTTGGATTAAGGCCCATTCCCTCTCACCGAGAGGAGGCCTGTGTCTCAGCAGTGGGAACATTATAGGCTGATTATGCATGCTATTTAGTTTTTCCTTACACTATGATCGCTGTTGGATTGCTGCCCCTGACAGGTCTGTCAAAATTACAATAATATTTATTTTCGTTGCAATAAGGTTGCTATTAAATTGCTGCTGTCAGAGGTAAAATAACTGTAGCTAGGAACCTCTCTGTAGAATCGATCATCTATGATTGAAAACTTGCTCAATAAAAGCAAGGTGGCTTACAGAATTTCCTATTAAGTTTTATCGTATTACACAAACTCTTTATTATAAAAATAAAATAATAAATGGAAAGCTAATAAAATGGCTTTAACAGCTAACGCTACATGTTATTATAATTCTCAACAAATTCTTGGGGAATCGTAAAGTTTATTCTTATTCACGAGTCTTAAAGGGGCTTGTGTCACTTGTACGCTATGAATAGGAAAATTTTATCGATAATTAGTAGGTAGTATAACTTTTAACAATACGTTCGTGTTAGGTTAGGAGCTAGGTATTCAATGCTTATGATAAATTATATTTGTTTCTGTAAATCGGTTTAAAAAAACCGTTTTACAGGTCAAAAAATTTTTATAAGTAGTCAAGTACTGTATTTCTGATCCGACTACTACGAGAAAAAAAAACAAAAAAAAGTCTAGAGTTCAGTCTTTTTTAAAGTCTAGACATAATGTTATATTAGTCAGGTCAAATGAGCACCTTGCAGATTAATTTACTAGATATTTATTCATTTACTAGATATTTATTACCGGTCGGTCATGAATTTATCTGTAATTTGTAGTCTCTTCTGTATCGTGTGTACTATCCAATTATTTGTCGCTATTTCAACAGAAGGCCAATTCTCGTAATTTAAAAAGTTCAAAATCTAGTCGCAGTCTCACCTCGGCGACAAACAAATGTCAAAAACTTGTCAAAATGTAGGGAAATTAGAAGTATTTTTTGACAGATTGAGACTGAGATCAGACTGTGAACGTTCTTAAAATTACGAGAATTGCCCCTCTGGATTCAGTAAGTATATTGTTTTTTTTTTTTTTTGTATCTAAGTTTGTTTTGTGATCAAATTCTCTTTGACTAGTTTACGACGGGATATCTTCAAACATTTTATGTTTTTCCGCTACACTTTAAACTAAATAGAAGTATTAAAGAACTTCAACGAAACTCAAAAGATATTCACAGTTCGCAACATGTCTCAAGAAAAATGACCTCAACTCCCGGTTCAAAAAGCACTATAAAACTAAAAATAGTGCCTCAAGGCGGTACCTTAAAGTGCATCTCGGGCTTAATCGTCCACTATGAAAACGGTATAACTGTCTCCCAGACAAATAAAATGAGTTTTTTACAACACCCTCTGTCGGCGAAGCTGGGACAATTTTCATTTTATTTCAATTGTAATTTTATAGTACATTTTCTATTATGGATGCGTTTTTATTTTTATTCGTACTTTTTATGAGATGTTTTTTTTATTGTTAGATGCCTATCTCTCTGACTATTCTCATGGCCGCGTACGTGTTGCGATTATAAATATTATTATGATTATTTGAATGTGATTGTAAAAGGAATTGACGATAGACGTTTACTTTAATTAGGAACTGCTGCTGGGCTTAAATGGGTAAATTACCAATTAATTAATTGCTTTTGCAAATCTAACACGATTCCTATACTATGATAATTTGATCTAAACTGTTATGCGCATCACACAATACAACGCGGCACGCGACGGAAAGCGGGAAAAGCGCGTTTTTATCAAATTTGTATGTAACAAATCACGCACTGGGACCTGGGACGCGTTATCTGCACCCCGTCGCGTGGTGCGTTGTAGTGTGTGATCCACGTTACATTGACGAGTCGTAAAAGGCAGTAAGTACCTTATAGTTCATCAGTTTTTATTACAGGTAGTGCCCCAGCCACTGAAGCCATACGTGGTATACGTGAAGGACCATGACCGAGGAACACACACATTGACATTTACCACCGTCCTATCTTCAATGCAATCGTAGCCTACATTACCTATTTGCATAGTACAGCCCTGAATACGCTTAAGCCCTGACTTTTTCATTACTCAAAACGGAAATTAACACCTAGTTATTTTAAATGAAAACAAACAGTAGCATCGAATTAAAATTCCCTCTCACATTATAAAATTTACAATAACTTTAAGATAATTACTATAGCTTTAATATCTCAGGAACAATTAATGTCTATCACGTCGGTCTGCCTCGGGCGGCTTCGGGCGCGGTCGGTTGAGCTCGGTAATTGCCTTGCGCGTACGCAGCCTCAAGCGACTGCAACGGCTACCGTCTCTGTAGTAGAGAAAACAATTTGTTTTAGTAAATAGAAAAATGATTTGTAATGTTGTCTCATTATCCTATTAGTAAATTGGTTTTTGAGTGATAGTAATTAGCGTAGGTGGGGTAAGCAGCTTGATTGATTGATTGTTACCTGGGACTAATAGACTTATTTCTGTGTCAATAAATTGTGTGTAATTTCCTGTTTGTGTTTAGTTGCGTTGACTTAATGACAAACTATGCATAAAAATGTTATTAATGAAGCAGACTGTTTCCCTGATTGATAGGTTGCCAACTTGTCAGTGACAGATAAGCTAGGGTCTTCAACCATTTTCAATAAACTCAAACTCAAATCATTTATTTCAATTAAACCATTTACAGGCACTTTGGAATTGTCAAAATTAAATAATCGGTCAGTTATTCAGAAAGTTGAAGCTAGTTGCCCATTCCAAAACGTAGATCTCTATGGAGAAGAACGGGCAAGAAACTCCAAGGACAATCTTTTAAATCAAGATATTATTACAAAATCCTGGGAGCATTATTCTTATTGCTTCTATATGTGAGAACAATGTAAAAAGAAAACAATTTAAAATATAAAATTAAAAATAAGCCCTGGCAGTTAAGAGATGACCAGTCTCTACCGACGGCGCCCGTTCATGAACATGACGCGTGGACCAGCACCACCCAGCTCAACTATTTTGTAGGGAACCGAATGATCCAACACACGTGCCACCACCAGTGAGACATTTAAGTGAACATAACATATTCTCAACTGCCATGCTCTTTCAAGTCAACAATAAAATTATCTACTAAAACAAGAAAAAGAAAATACATCCGTCTAAATTATTCTGTGGATTTCTTTTTGTATGTGCTAACAATAGTTTTTTTAAGGTTTTTTGTGTTACTAACAGTATATGGACTTCGTCTGAAATAAATTTCTTATTATTATTATAAATCAAAAAAAGACTAATTAAAGTGCCTGTATTCACCCAGGGTAGCGGGATTGTCCTTTGATGATTTCCCATCCCCAAAAAAAAAAAAAAAGTGCCTGTATTCATAAAAAACTCATCTAGTCTTCAGTGCTGCACACATGGAAGTTACTGTAATACAAGGAGGAGGTTGTTACAGTGAATGATGTTGTGTTGCTACTGGGGCTAAGACCATCGATTCTCGGCAATTTCGACAATTTTCTTGTTATAAATAAAACTTTCAGTTGTACAGTCACGAGCAAAAGTATGTATACACTCGGCCTTATTCAAAAGCGATTTACTCCTTTATTTTTTAATGAAATTTTATGTTGTTACGAACATAGCATTTTCGAACCCATAGGTTTATATAATGTGTCGTATTTCAACGTTGCAATCGTTATTTCACGAAAAAATCGCAACTGAAAGTTGCCACGTGTTGACATATTGGTGCTCGTGACTGTACAGTCAACAAAAGAGATAAGTATGCAGAGTCGTCGGATATAGTTGAAGTTTAGTAAGAAGCCGATGGATGTTTTCGAATGAAATTTAGTTTGATAAACTAACTGTTTATTTTCTATTAATCAAAAATTAAATTTTATGAAGTGATTTTTTGCTCCATTGGTGTAATTGCCATGTGACGTTCCAGTGCGAAGATAAATAAATAAATATCCGACGACCCTGCATACTTATCTCTTTTGTTGACTGTACCTAAATTTCAATATCCTGTATGCAAATAACGGGTTGCTTTACTATAGTGAACTTCTTGCTATTCTTTAGGGTGGATCACAGGCCACATCTGCCTAGCCGTTTCTGAAAATCAACCTAGTACAACTGGAAAGCGGCCGTCATCTGCCCTCCGCAACCTAGAAACTGTCTGACAGAAGGGACAGAAGAAATAACGAAACAAGGTAAGTAGGTACTAGTACTTCTTTGGGCTTCCAGTCTAATAACCGGATGCAGCTGAATACCAGTATTTTACATGAACCGACTGCCTATCTGACCTCCACAATCCAGTTACTGGGTAATTCCCCTTGGTAAGACTGGTTGTCAGACTTCGGGCTTCTGACGACCCGTAACGACTCTCAAAGATCCACGAATGACAACTGGGACCAACGGCTTAACGTGCTTTCCCCCCCGTAAGTACTTCTCAGTAAGTCAATTATTACGCCATCAAAAATCCTAACAACCCTCAGATTTATTAGCAAAGATTTATATTTATAGATTATTTAGATAATTTCCACACAGATGCTCACTAATTTATTCATAGAGTTTCGCAGTGTCCCGGTTGGCGCCCGGGCACTGACGCTGCCCCGGGCGCCTGTCTTGCCCCCAATTACGTCACTACTTGTCCAGATATATGATTTGTCGGGAATTTTAATGAAGTCTTATGGATCGCTTTCCAACCTGTTTTCCGTATCAATTTTATAATGAGCCGATTGTGAACGAGTTTCGGTAAGGCTTAGTCGTGCAATTATTCTGCCTTGATTTCGGTCGTATTGATATGGTTCTTGATTATATCGTTGTGTGGTCCAAATACGTGACGGTGTAGGCAGGAGCAGGAAATTGATGAGGAGGAAAAATTACAAGGACGGCAACGGTTTTGAAATTACACTTTGCAGTGTTTGTTCTTGCAAAAAATAATTTTATTCTGATAAATTTTTTGTAATCGTTTTTTTTTTATTTATTGGTTTTTAGGTATCCCTGACACCTACTCGTATGGCGATTCCAATTTCGTGATTTTAGTCGTATTCAAAATGTACGCAACTTTTTTTCAAAAAGCATCTCTCAAAATTCAGCTATCATCGACAATTTAAATTGTAACGGCATTTCGCCTCTGTGTAAACCTTGAAATTTCCCTTTACGAGGTTAAGAGTTGAGAACAGGTCTAAAACGCCCATTACCTCAGCCATAAGTACCGTTGAACTTTCAAAAAGTACGTAAAGTATATCATTATGCACCGGCGAAATTCCCATGAGCGAAACAAAATTTTAATTAAACACAAAAGCTTGTTTCGGCTTTATCTTTCAAAAGAACAATGAGTGCCACAATTACAATCAACAAGACCCACTGCTCTTACGGGACTTCAGAGAGAAAAAAAACCTTCGAAATCGTGACCCAAATTGCTCTTTTTGCACCGAGCAGCTCCGATAATGGCCGAAATTTGCCGAAAGCATACGGATTTCGGGGTCAATTTGATTTATTTACGGTTTGATACAGTTCCGCGTCGCATACTTTTTTTCGGACAATGTGACTTGAATTGATGAGGCAGAAAGGTTATTGGTGTCTTGGTGTTAATAATGTAATGGTTTTGTTAATGACATGGCTGTCGGTGCGCTTATTGTGTTCCCACACTATAATGTAATGTTGGGACAATAAGTAAAGGCAACATTTCTTTTTTGTAAGGTACTGTGAGTCAAAGAAGGAAAACTCTTTGTAGAACAAATTGAAGACAGTTTTGAAGACGATCATTGGACGTTTGCTAAGAAAGAGTGAGCAGCATTCAAGGAAGAGTGGAAGGCTGCGGGAAGACCTGCAATAGAACGTTAACATTTTTTTTCAGCCTTTGTAAGGCTGATTTCTTTTTTAACTTTATCATTTGCTTGTCTTGAATTCGGTTAACCTTCATTTACTGCATAATAGCACTTTCGGCCCATATATTCCTACTACTGGGACACAGACCTCCTCTATTCGAGAGGGATTGGGTTGTAATCTACAACGCCAGCCCAGAGTGGGTTGGTAGACGTCACATGAATTTCCGGGTCTAGGACAGGCCGGTTTCCTCACGATGTTTTCCTTCACCGTTTTGAAACAGTAGTGATGAAATAATACACATAGTAAAGCACCATATACTGACTCGTTAGAAATAAAAGATTATAAAAAACCACATGTTTACGGACCATTCTTTCTTAGGTAATAATATATTAATAGATACCACCTTCCCTCCTTTCAGCATAAACTCTTACCGTTAAAGCCACTAACAACAATATCTCGCCATGTCAAGCTAGGCACAGGTGGCTAGCCATCGCCTGAGGACACACTTATCCGTTTTGAATCGGACCTGTACGGAACGCTGGTACCTCCCACTGTCGTCAACGAGGTGTCCCGTGGAGATAATGGGATTGGTATTGTGGTGCAAATGTCTTTAGATGCTGTTCTGGTGTTTAGCTTTAGGGTAAATATTGAAGGTTAAGTGGAGGTCAGTGGAGTTGAATATTTACATCTCCTTGATCAAATATTTGCATATTATTGTTATTGTTAACTTAAGCCTAAGGGGTTGTAAAAATGATCTTTAGGTACAGTAAGCAAACAAGATGAAGGTGCCATTAAGTTAAAGGAGTCAAGTTTAGTTTTAAAAAATCACAATACTAATATTTTCGCTTTTTCTTTTGTAATGTTTTGTTTGGTTTTTCTGAGGTACCATTCTTTAAAATTGTCCAAGTTCCATTGTTTATCGTTATAATATTAACGGTTATTATAATTATAATAGTATCTGCCTTGAGCATACGCAGAAGGATTTTGCTGTTCAGGGTGGACTTTACGATCTTGTAACCACTTTCTAAATTCCACAGAAAAAATCTTTGCCAGAAACCACACGATACTATATAATATGTTGTCCATTGTGTCCGTATCAATTGTTTTATGTAGTTGTAAACTCTGGCACTATTATTACGCTTACGTTTCATCTTCAAAATCCTGAACTTGTGAAGGCTGCAGGAATTCGCTGGCTGCGAGAAACACACGATCAATGTGGTGACGTTTGGCGAAGGCTTATGTCCAGCAGTGGACATCTTACGGCGAAAATGATGATGTTGATGATCTTCAAAGTTATGTTTTGTTTTTATACTACTATACTAAATCCACCAACCCGCACTGGGTTCGCTCGGTGATTTACGGCCCACTCTCTCTCACAGAGAGGAGGCCTGTGTCTCAGCAGTGGAGACATTATAGGCTGATTATGCTTTATGCTTATACTAAATTATATCGATGGTCACATAAACATATATTCGCTCTAATTAATGTTCCTCTTTCCACAGGTGACACAGTTTTTTCTAACTTATTCGTCTGTTATAACTTGATTGCCATCGCGTGATGCTACATGCAAATAAGCTTTATTTATTTCGATAACAACAAGCTAATGTAAAACTTTTGCGTGATGGACGAGTTCTGCAGTACAAAATTGTTTTTCTTTTATTTTAGTGGCATTCAACTCTTCAGCAATTAGCTTATATACCGCGTAAGCATATCTTTTCAGGGTTCTTTTCCCAAAGGATGCCTAAGGAACCCTATTACTAAGGCTCCGCTGTCCGTCCGTCCGTCTGTCTATCACAGGCTGTAATGCTGTATCTTTTAAACCGTAATAGGTAGACTTTACTTGAAATTTTCTCAAAGTGTTTACCACTATGACTACTATAATAACAAATAACAAAAATAAAATAAAGTTAAAAATTAAAGAGAGTCCCAGGAAACGTATTGTTACTAAAGTATGTATGACGGAACCCTTCGTGTACGCGTCCGACTCGTTTTTCTATCATTTTAGCAAATCGATGTTTACCGCAAAACTATAAATGTTTTACAATCGATCGCATTTAATTTGTTTCTAATTCTGTGGCATTTTTTTATTTATCTGGGAGATACCTAAAGTCCATTTACAATAGAATTAGAAAGAAGTTAAAAAAGGTTATTTTTAATGCACACTTTGTAACAAAAATACAATAAACATTGTTACATTATGATAGACGCCGAATTTATTATGATCTATTTTTACAGCAGCTGTCACACTTAATTGTAACCATTTTAACTATCTATCTTATGAAATTATGTGGCTTTAATTTATTTATATTATATAACTCCAATTTAAAATTACAGTGTCAATGCTAAAAACCTAAAAGAAGCAGGGATGAACAATACTTGGAACGTTATTCGTTTCACTATAATTCTACCGAATTTTATTTTAATTAAGGTGGATGCGCTGCAGTAGCTGCAGTAGCCCGCGAAATCAGACGAATTCGGAGCAATTCTAATTTAAAGGGATGTATTGATGATTTTTAAGGTTAAAATTGTATTACATATTTCTTATTGTTGCGCATCATATTATTTTTATTAAGATACAACCTTACACTGACGTGCAAATTGCAAAAAACGCAAGAAAATTAGAATTTAAGCATCTCCCTTAAAATTGTTTTATCATAACTTTGAAATAAAATGTTTTGCATTCCTGCTTCTACGAGCCTCTTTTTTCTAATGCTATTATAAATGGACTATAGTGTGTGATGGGGCACGGGCCCGCCCCTAAGCGTCAGATACTGTAAATTTAACCTTAAATTTAAGGCCGCATCCTAACCATAAACGATCGTAGTCGAATACGCGATCATCGCGTTCCACAAACACCGAAAAAAGGTAACATATGAACGCACATACCTACATTTGGTGAGGACACGGGGTAAGACGCGCAGAAAATGTCTATCTCCAAAAATACTCTTTGAAGTGACAGATATCGCATGAGACTAAATGGTGTATGTAAGTATTAGGACATTAGTTTCACTACCCATAAACTAGGTATCTACAAAATAGTTTCTTTTTTCCGCTTTTAAAAACATGAATGTGCATTAAAAAATACATTGCCCAAGCGCCAATCGCAGGACAATCTATCGAACAGTATTTAACAAGTCATTTCCTTCAATCAAGTATGACTCATGCGCAACTAAGTATAATAGTGAACCCCCACTAAGATAATACTAAGCTTAGAACTGCAGGCTCATTGCTAGTGGTAAAACCTGTGGAAGGAGTTGCATGATAGTGATTGGCATGTTGTCAAAACAATAGCTGGATAAAACATATAGCTTTCTATCTATATATTATTATAACTTTATTTTTTTATTCATTTCGTTTGCGCTCTTTTAGAATAAAATAGAATATTTAATAATGTTGTTGTAGGTGGCTAACATTCGGGTTGCGGAAGGATCATACGTTCCTGCGACCCCCGGCGTAGTCGAGATGGAACATCGGGATGGTTTTTAGTCAGTAAGAGTCTGACAGACCCCTCCGCGCCCCCAGGGTTGAGGACATCCATGAGGATTTTCCACCCCGGAACAAAAAAATAAAAACAGGTGGCCATCATTGAAGTTAGTAAAAGTTAAAGGTTGGTAAAATTATGGTGTACACTGTACAATAATAAGAAAATAAATAAAAAGAATATTCTAACATGGGTAGGATAAACTGAAAACTGAACTATGTTTAACGAAACTCCTTGATTTTTCAGATCTAGGAAATTGTAAAGTAATTCTTTCGGTGGTCAGGAGGTATATGGCCACTCCCAGAGACGGTGCTCACGACAATTACCCATGCCACATGACTACCTATTCTGCTGGCTCACGGAAAGCTTAGCTCTAGCTTTGAGCTGAAGGGATCCTTGACACTGCTTTACGAAAATGATGAAAAAGCCATAAAAAAGGCCAACTTAGAAGAATCTTCGGCATCTGATGCTGATGTCCATCATGTGAGGCTGACGGGTATAATTAGATATCCTTGATATTATCATGACACTGAGTCACAGGTCATGTCAGTTTATTTATACAGTCTTTTCTGTCCTACCCTCTATCAGTCTAAGACCAGCCGGCTTTCCTTCACCAATAGACCATGGGAACACGGTAACACGGCCGTAGATTGCAGACTACATTCCCATATCATTTATAGCTACCACCATAGTATCAAAGTTTCATATGAAATCATCTTTTTAATTCCCTTAGAGCGATTTACATTTCGCTAAACCTGTTTATCATTACTTCATATTTTGCCAGGGTATTATGGTCTTTATTTGGCATAAGGTAAGGGTTATTTTCTCCGTTAATGTGTGTAAATTGTGTAAGTAGAGAGCACCATGTCTAAACCACTGGCAGTTTAGATTTAAGTATTCTTATTTATTGCAATTTGTCAGTGAAACGAGATTTTAAACTTGTTTTAATTGCTGGTCATTTAGACGGTGGTAGGGTTGAACGAATGGTTTGGATGATCTAATGATTAAATTTCTGTGTTTCAGGGTAGACGGGCGGAATACTAGGGACGTTCGAAGAAACTAGGGTGACTCTAGGATACGTGATATTAGTAAAGAATGGGCACCTACCTAAGTTTTAATAACATGGCTAGATGTTGCCATTTATGTACTAAAATTAGTGTTGTAATGGCGCTGATTCCCTTGTTCACAAACTAAACTAAATTTAAGTTCTGTGCATCTTTTTCTTTCTATTTCATTAAGAAAAGGACAGACGATAAAATATTAGTTTACTCCTGTCAAATTAAGATACTCCATAGACAGATTAGACGTGATTAAAAACATGGCTACTAAAAATACGTCAATTTACGTCAGGCGCTGTCTAATTTGACAGGACTAAACTAATATTTATCTTCTGTCCTTTTCTAAATTAAATAGAAAGAAAAAGATGCATAGTTTTTCTTGAAATGATGTATAGGTAGGTACAGGGTAACAGCAGATTTTCTACCTCCAATTTGAATTTAATTTCGTCGGTATAATCCATAATAATCATTGTAAAGGTTTTATGAACGAACAGTTACGTATAATCAACAAATTCTTGTATAAACCTTAAGTATCTCCACTTCATGAATTATGTAGACGACTCACATCATTTACAACAGTAATTTCCTTATCGGAGAATCCACAGTAAATAAAATTACGGCGCGATTAATAATTATAATTAATTATTTTTTTATGCATGCAACCCTGCGTCGCCGTTGAGCCGAGCCGCCATTTTGTTTTGTTCCCCGCGCGCGCAATATTTATGAATGTAACCGCAACACTAGCGCCATTGATAAATAATCGACCACAGAGGTTCCAAACAGGTGTTCAGATAGGTACAATGGTCGGACGCGAGAAAATTATAGAAAATAATGCCAATTATAAAGTTAAACGGCACTTTTTGCTTGTCATCGGTAATTAGATTGACAGGAGTTAGGACTGACAGCTAACCGTGCGAGGTCTTGAGCATAACAATATTAACAATACTAGTTTGTTGGTATATCACCCGGTTTTTCTGCGAATATTTTGCGCTGTCACGCTTGTTATTGTTTTGGCGTAAAACGACGATAATTTATGATATAATTATTTTAATTATTGCACCTACCGCGGTGTACAGGTGATGACTGCATTCTTGAGGATAAAATTGATGTTGTATAATGTGACAACACTTTTGATCTTGCAAAAATGTTTAAAATATTAATATTCTGAGTAAACACATAGAGGGACTTGACGTTGGTCTAGTGGATGCAAGCGCTACTGCTGAGCTTGAGGTCCTGGATTCGATTCCCGGGTCGGGCTGTATTATTGGGTTTTTCCGTCAGGAATTTCTTAGTAGCGGCCCGGAGTCTGAAGCTGTGATCCACACTCCGGTCTATATCAATAGGCTTACAAGGGACTTAAAAATAACTGGCGATATGAGGGTGTACTTACGGTCCACCTCTGCTTAACCCTTCGGGCATTACACGCGTGATGAATATGTTACGTTACTTGGAGAGACCGTCGTCTTCTTAATATATTACTGGCAAAAAGTTCAAACATGTTTGAAAATTTAGCTACGCAAACTCCGCTTATTGATGCACTCAGATCATCAAGTCCACAGGACTTGCGGCGCAAGATGGAAAGTGACGGCACGGTTGGCGCTGTGGTTAAGCGATTGACTGCTGCGCTGCGTGTCGCGGGTTCGATTCCCGCACGGAACAAATATTTGTATAACCTACATGTATTTGTTCCGAGTCTGGGTGTTTTTCTATCTATAATATGTATGTATTTACAAAAAAAAAAAATTATATAAGTAGTTTATCAGCCATCTTGTTACCATAACACAAGCATTAGGTTGCTTAGCTTGGGACTAGATGGCGCTGTGTGAAATGTCCAGGGATATTATTATTATTAAAAGTGGACTATTGTCCGTGGGGACACACCGCATACGCGCTTGGGATCTGGGGGTCAGTACGAAATCCGTGGTTTCGACCAAAGTTACGGACGCTTCCTACTCCGTATCACTTTCGGACATAAGATTAACTCGGGGCCGGAACTAAGAAACAATGACAACACGAATTGACAGTTGTCACTACTCCCGAAGTGTTGCCCATGCGAAAAATTGAATTTGCACTTGTTTTGACGGATCAACTACTTTCGAATGGACCCGTATCTTCGCTGACAGACTTAGAGAACCCCCCCTGAGTGAATGAATCTGTGAAGATTGTCTGTACTCCGGCTGACTTGAGTCCGTCATAAACTTCATAGACACAGTAAAAGAGAAATTTAGTTACCAAATCCATGGAATAAATTCCAACGGTACCCAACAATATAGTCAATTGGTTTATTTGTCAATCAGCGAGCAACACAAAATATTGTCAATCACGTCAATAAATTGGTATGTCAATCAGAAATACAAAATATTGTCAATTTCCCTTTCCCGTCCCTGTTTGGGCAATTTTACAGCGGATATTAGGGGAATCGATTGTTGACAAAAATGTATTGATACATATTGAATGCTTTTGCTTGGTATTTAATACCATGTTTTCCGTGCTTTTTGTGCTTGCTTTTATTGGCTTATTTATTTTTGGGGGAGTATTTTTTTTTTCAGGTAGAATTTTATTTACTTTAATGGAAAAATTACTGCCTCGTTGGTGTAGTGGTCGTTATTGCTACTGCTGAATTGAGATCCTGGGTTCGATTCCCAGGTTGGGCAGTGTTACTAGGTTTTTTTTTCAGGATTTTTTCAATAGCTGCGTCTGGATTTGTGTGCAGTTTATGACAATAGAACTTAAACATAACTGGCGAAATGTGAGTCTACCATAGGTAACACTTCTGCCTAATACTTCAGGGATTACATTCATGTTATGTTATTAATAAGTTCTCGAAAAAAACTGTAAATTCCTTGAATAAAACCCTAAACCCAAGCAAAAGATTAATTGCAAAGCAATATCTTTTTGAGAACAAAGAACAATTAAAAACTAGCCATGAAAATTACTAAGGACAGTTAGGGTATCAAAAGGATGAGGAAAGATGGTGAATTGTAGAAAAGAAAGGTACCTGCCTATATATAGCTAACCGTGGGAATCCCGTCTCCATAATACAAGTATGCATATCAAATAGTTATCACCACATTGCACACAAGAAAAGTCCTAGACAAATAGCTAACCACTTTACATTACCCATAACTTACCCTTTATAATTCAGCAAAAACACATAAAATAAATAAACACGCGGACATCATCAAAATATTATACAATGTTGTCAAAACATACATTTACAGTTGCCAAGTTATCGATAAAGCCGACAATGCTTAAGCCGCTTTGCTAACTTAAGCCAGGACACATGTGCGGTGCATTAGCTTAACAATAACTTAAGCTTACCTCATCATCGGCCGGGTTACTTAAGCGAGTGCTGCGTTTGGACGGTTGCGAACTTGACTGTGTATGGGAGAGATAGGACAGTGGTATGGGAGAGTCGTTTAGCAGGTAGTGTTTTTGAATCGTACTAATGATTTCAAAAGATTATCTTTTAAATCTTAATCGACTGAGAGCTTTATAAGCGATGATTAAAGTTAAATGTCGTTTAAACGTCAAACATGTGTGATTAAACAGTCACTAATCACTATTTAACTTTAAGCAACCTTTATAAAGAATAAAGGGGTAAATTTCTAACTCTCTCTAAATCTCTAAACATAGTTATCTGGCTGCGTAATTTAAATGACAATTAAAAATAGTACTGCCTTGTTGGTCTAGTAGTAGCAAGCGCTACTGATGAGCATGAAGTACGGTGTTCGATTCCCGGGTCAGGCAAAGTGTTATTGGGTGTTTTCATCTGGAATTTCTCAATAACAGCTCGGAGTCTGAATTTGTGCCCGGTTCATGGCAATAACTGACGAAATGTTGGCGCATTACAAGTGCTCCTCTGCGTTACCGTTCGGGGAGTACAGTTGTGATTTTATATTATGTTAAAAATACTCAAATCTCAAAATAGCATTGTGTATGTTGATGTTTCAGTAAAATGGCTGCTACATTACCTTGGTTTGGTATACACCGTTAATTTTTTATCGTTTTAATCCATAAAAGGGTCATTGTACTATGAACAACTCTTACTACAGGACCAACCCTGAAATTGTGAAAAAAATCGAGTTATGCGAACATAAATATTTGGATCAACTGATTTTTTTTTTTCACGATCAGGGTTGGTCCCGTAGTAACAGTTGTTCATAATGATGAGTACAAAGACCCTTTTTAAGGAATAAAACGATAAAAATTTAACCGTGTATAAAATATGTTTATAGCACATAATGATACATTTACACTCTACTCATACCATTACAAAAGGTGTCAACTGTATTTAAGACTATAAAATATAAATATTTAATCATTACCTCAATCGTTTGACCAATCATAAAGTCACGTTCGCACATAAATTAAAATAATAACATTATTTCAATGATAATTCACAAATTATTTATTTAACTACGAGAACTTTCCCCATCCTACCTACCCATAACTAAAATGTGTAATTGCATATTTACATGATTCTGATTACATCTAATTGACTTACCTCATTACAATCAAGCTAGTGATTAGTGGGACGTAATCTGCTTGATTATTCGAGTGTACTATCTCGTGTGAACGCAGCATCTCGGGCGAGCTCCGTTATTTCATTGGCAAGTAGTCACTCCTGATTTATCCGGGCCTGCAGCAGTAATGTGTATGGTAAAAACTTATTATGTTTATTGTTATTAGCGATTTATTGTTTATTGTTATTGCGATTATTTGAGGTGTATTACCGCGGGTAATAGAAACTGTTGCGCGTTTGTAGGGCAAAGAGTTGCAGCATAATCAGCATATTAAGTTCCACTGCTGGGACACAGGCTTCCTTTTGGTGAGAGGGAGTGGGCGATAATCCACTACGCGGGTCCTGCGGGTTGGTGGATGTCGCATGTCTTCGAATTTTTGATTTTAACTACCAAATACCTACGTTTCTTGAGCACCGAAGATTAGAGCTGTGAACATTTCATACAGTTTCTTGCTCGTTCTTCTCTATAGGGCAAACTATTTGGAATGGGCAACTAGTTTATCAGGTTGAATGCCGTAATTACAGAAACAATTTAAAAAGCCATTGTGTCTCGCGTGGATCCACGTTCCGAATACGAATGGGTAAACAATAGTGCCTGTAAATGTTCAAATTATTGAAATAAACATTTTGAGTTTGATTTTGATCCAGATCAGTACTATCAATGCGTTAATCGGTGTGTATTTTGTGATAAATGCTCGTCCCCACGTTAGAAGATGTATTTGCCCAGCAATGGGACAATAACTGGCTGAAATACAATAGAAAAACAAAATTATACCCCGACCGATTTCGGTCACGGTGGCCAATGTCAACGAAGATTAGCCAGATACGCAGGAGATATTATAGTGCACAAGTGTGTGCGCAAACACAGGTGCACTCTCTGTTTCTTTACTCTCATAGTCTGACAGCAATCCGACACGACCGAGGAGAGATCAGGCGCAGAACCAAAGGCGTTACGTGTTTCCGACGCACGCCCCCGTGCTTCGGAAAGCACGTAAAGCCGTTGTATTAAACCGCCAACTTCCAAATTCCGGACTGTTACTAAGAAATTCCTAATGTAACATCCAATAACACTTTGTCCGACCTGGGAATCGAACCCAGGACCCCACGCTCATCTGTCGCGCTTGCAATCACGACCAACGAGGCAGTTAAGAAAAACCAAACCATAATGTTCAACTAGCACATTGATACTCTTTCGATGATTCTAGCGCTTTCTGCGCTAGAATCATGCGCTGGAATCATCGAAAATTTTTTAAGGTTATCAAAAAAAAAAACTGCTGTTTCTGCTGCGCGGTCGAAATGTGTGAAACATATTTTTTTTTTTTTGTAACCGTCGAAAATTACATAAATACAAATAAATACAATCCTGTACTTCTGGATTGAATTATAGGATGCCATGCCATGCCATCCTGTACTAGCAGCTGATAAGTCAAGATCTAATTATAATAAGCAGTCATTCTGGTTTGTATGATGTATTGTCCCGGAAAGCAAATACACGATACGATACGGCACGGTACGGCAGCTTTTCAACATAAAACTTTTATAGTGAACATAATTAGGTATTTGTATATTTTACTAAAATAATTAGGTACGTATTAGGAATACAACCCCATATTTATAAACGTTGCTTAAAGTTAAGTAATGATTAGCAATTGCTTAACTATACATTTTTGACTTTTACACGTCTCACACACCCTAAACAGGCCACCCACAACAAACTTTTACAACTGGTAACACCTGTATTATCCTACTTCCTACGACGTGAAAGTTTGTATGGATGGATGGATGGATGTTTTTTACTCTTTCACGCAAAAACTATTGAACGGATTTGCATAAAATTTGGTACACAGATGGTTTATAACCAGGATTAACATATAGGATACTCTGCAAATAAATAATACTTGTTTCTTAATGATATTATCATTTAATGCAGCAACTTTTGGCATAATAAAATCTCTGCTGACAAATTGAACAATAGTTCAACTAGTGTACATATCTATTATGAGAAGAGTAAAAAAACAATTTACAATCGCTAAGCAAAAATAAAGTAACAACTTAACATTGTATGTACATGTCAATGGCACTAGTACGGTAGTACCACTACAAAATAGACATGCTCAGAATGGCAACCCTACTCGATAACTACCATTAAGTACCGATGACGTAACGATGACGTTGTTGCTGCCACTGATATTAATCCCAGCTATAATGTGCACAAGATGGCCGTAATGATAAAGAGCAGATCACATGTTTCAAACGTCTGAATTAACGGTGCATTTGATTAGTAATACAGTGTAATTGTGGCCTTAGGGTCTGTACAGACGTGATACGACCACACCACAGCACGGTGGTCAAAATGGCGGCGAACTGTTGAAGTTGCAGCCACAAATACATGTGGCTGTGGTCATAATTCGCATTTATTTTAAACTACCACTTTGCGAGCGACTTCGTACACCCTATATTCCCTATACGAGAGATTTGATAATAGGAGTTAAGGAGATTTAAAATTTAAAAAATCCGGCCTTATGCCTTGTCTACGTCATAAAAGGAACCCATACCTATGAACAGTGTACATAATTTGAAAACATTGTAAAAGACAATTATTTTCAAAAGAATTCCGTCAAGTTTCTGACGTTTCATAAGTGCCCATGTAGGTTTATGTGAAATAAAATATTTTGATTTTGAATCACTGTGCCAAATTTTAGCTTTCTATATACAAGGGCTCAGGCTGGGTCTGTTGGTGAGTGATTCAAGATTTCTCTTTTTATAATGTAGGTATTGATGATAAACGGTAGTACTGACTGTACGCTAGTGGTTGCCAGAATTGACCATACGTTCGCTAAAGCCGTTGAAAGCGACTGCAAGTTGTTGTACGGGTAAATACAATTTTACATACAATTTAGCGCCCTACCACATTTTTGCCGCTGTGGTGTGGTGGCAAGTCTAAACAGACCCTTAGATATATTACGAGTTGCAAGTTGGGGTTCAGAAATATGTGATAATTATTGTATTATTGGTATTATTTTCTGTCTGTGCATTGAAACACAGTATTAAAAATCAATGTCTGCAATTTAGCCGTAGTAGGAAATAACGTGTATCGATAGTGTGTATATAGGCTTAGTGAAGAACAACAGCTGTATAATTTAACTTAACAATTGATTTATCCGATCGGGCGATAATATTTCTGTATGGGAATCTAGGAGGGGCTTGTGGCTAAGTAATAAAAGCCGCACGAGTCGATCGATCACGTTAAGCTACGCTTGCCGCGGTTGGTCCGTGGATGGGTCACCATCTTCACTTATCAAAACCCCTCCGTACCTCGGAAAGCACGTTAAGCAGTTGATGCTAACTCCGGACTGCCACTGAGAAATTCGAGATGGAAAAACCCAATAACACTTTGCCTGACCCGAGAATCGAACCCAGGACCGCATGCTCAACATTAGCACTAAACCAACGAGGTAGTCCTGACGTTATTAGAACATAATTTATTAACAAAAGACATTTACTAATAATAAATCCAAGACAATCGCAGTTTATAACCAGTAGGTAGGTACTTAAAACCAGTTGCAGTACAAGTACATATTAATCTGAATATTGTATGTAAATTACCTGCTGCTTAGCAGATAATATATTAGCTTTTTGAACTAAGTAGGTCTCGTTTTGTTAAAGCTGTTATGTTACTTATGTAGATAGTTATAAGTAGTTCATAATAATAATAATAGTAAAATCAGCCTAATACGTTTTAAATTGGCGGTGTGATACGGTGTGTGCCTTGGAAAGCATGTAAAGCCATTGGTCCTGCACCAAAAGGCCGTAAATTCTCATAATTAAAAACGTTCAAAATCGCAATCTCAGCGACAATCAATGTCAAACACTTGTCAAAAATGTAGGGTTTGAGGTATTTTTGACAGATCAGACTGTGAACGTTCTTAAAATTATCAGAATTGTTCCTCTAATCTCTCTCCGGTCGGTCTCATATCGGAATATGAGAGTGAGGGAAGAGAGAGAATGCACTTGGGTGCGCTCACACTCATGCACTATAAGGCTACGCGCAAACGAGCCACCGGCTACAGCCACCGACAGCCCAGCGACAAGCAGTCCACATGCTTTTTGTATAGATTCAACGCATACGTGTGGCCGGAGGCGGCCACCCGCTACAGCAGTACTCAACACCGCAGCAAGAGGCGACGGCCACTGGTGGTTGTGGCCGGTGGTTCGTGTGCGTTACCCTAATATCTGACGTGTCCCTAATAGTGACGGCACGAATTGGCGCAGTGGTTAAGCGATTGACTGCTGCGCTTCGTGTCGCGGGTTCGATTCCCGCACTGAACAAATATTTGTATGACCTACATGTGTTTGTTCCGAGTCTGGGTATTTTTCTATCTATAATATGTATGTATATACAAAAAAAAAAAATGTATATAAGTAGTTTATCAGCCATCTTGTTACCATAACACAAGCATTAGGTTGCTTAGCTTGAGACTAGATGGCGCTGTGTGAAATGTCCAGGAATATTATTATATTATTATTATTATCTCCCGCGCCGAAGGCTAGTCTCGGTTGAGATGGCCAAAATATGGTCTGGAGGACTATTACTTTCACGTTAAATACCTACCTAAATAGCTAACTTTACTCTAGGATTTACATTTACCCAATCTTGCTAGTATCTCAAAAACAAAATAGCCTATTACAAAAACATAAATGTCCTTAAATTGGACAAATGCCTTAACAAAATCCACAAATTCTCCCACCATTCCAAAGGTAAACTCAACAATTACCTTTCACACCTCAAAATAGCAACACACAACAAGGTAACAAGGGTGGCTGCGCTTCCAACTGATTTCAGTTGATTTCCTCTCCGCAGCCACAATCACACTTCTATCAAAGAATTTCCGCCGCCTCGCTCTCTGGGTGCTTGTCAGTAGCATGGAAATTAACTGTTAGCTGAATACGGGAAGGTTATTGTTTAAAGGGTGGTAGAGGGGTAGGATAGAGGGTTGTTGAAAGGCTGGTGTGGATTTTGGGTTAGTATATAGGCGACTCGAAATCGACCACATAGACATGATTGTGTTTTTATGACTTTTTATCTTAAGTTGGCGTGGCGTCAGCTCGCGTTAATTGTCCAGCACACTTTTAACCACAAGTCGAGGGTTTTGAAAGACATTCCTAATCCATTGCTTCAAAAGTTTAAAAAGTCATCTGGTCAACAACGTCAATAACGCAATGGACGTATCTGAACTATCAGAAGAATTTCTCAGTACCAAAATAAGTAGCCCGAAGTTTGGATTTGTGTCCAGTTGCTCGTCCCCAATTACATGGGGATTAAACGTAAATGGTGAAATGTGGATGTACTACAGGTTTACCTCTGCTTAACACTTCAGGAAAAACCGGCGTGATGTTATGGTAGAAGTTTTGGTATAACTCTTATGACTATTAAGCTTATTTTTAAGAAATCCCAGCATTAAATTTAAATGATGGATCGTAAAATTAAGTCACTACTTAGATTGGTTTACAAATCTCAGGAAACGTTGCCTAAGAAAATTATGAAAAATTGGTCAACTATACAGGTTCCAGACGAATGGTGTCCATGTTTGTCTCTTTGCTGTCTATTCCTTTGTTTCATTGACATAGCACCTGCAAATGATAGAATACGAAAGAATGCAGAATACCCTTCTAGAAAATGAATACAAACTACTGCAAATACTTATCTAATACTATCAAACACGCAATGTACCACATAAACAACGCCACACCTTATGAGTGTGTACACTAATATTTTTTAAACGAACCTACAATCAATAAGGATGGAAGGACAGACAGAAGTATTTGTGAGGCATCCATGTGTCGTAAGTTCTCTTTCGCCACACTTATTTGCATACAACGCCTTGATCTATAGAGTTAGGGAGGTCCAGAGGAGGATTATGCCTAAATAAGTCGTGAGGAGTAGTTTCTAAAGTCTTCAAAAATACCTCTGAAATATTAGCGAGAAAAGGCTATCTATTCATTTACTTTCGTACATATTTCAAGATTAATTTATTCTCATAAGACCCTAACTCCGGTACTCAAATTCGTTACTTAAAATTAGCCATTATTTAACTCTGTGCCTCCTGTGATAAGTGATATAACTCGAGTTATACCCTTTTTGTGATTTTGACATGAGCATTATCAAAAAAAAAAATACGTCTTTTTTGGTCTAACTCACGTTCTTCTATCTGCTATAGTTTCGGAGATAATTTTGTGCAAAGTGATACAACTATAGGGATTTTGGCAAAAAATTCGTTACAATCGATATTTGTCAAGATGTAACCCCAAAACCGGTCACTTAACACACAATTTTTCGTGCTTCGTGATTTAAATGCTATTGTATTTAACTTCACATTTTATTTTTCAGTTCATTTATCGTGAATTTTGATGTGACTAGAGTAATATCCCTTTAAACTAATTCTTTCGATATGCCTCTAGGATACAAATCGACATGTATCTACAAATCTGAATGTAAGGTATGCTCTTTTTTGTGAAAAGTGATACAACTTGACTTAAATCATTTTACACGAAATTCAATAATATTGAGATTTTTGTTATTGTATTGAATTAAATCACCTTACACCAAATAACGAAAAGTTGACACAATAAAAATATTATGTTGCTAAGTTGTAAGTATTGTTTTTTTCTTTAAGTAGGAGGTCAAAGTAATTTTCCCTCGTTGTAATAAATCTAGACATTTAATTTTATTATATGATATTATTTAAAGAATACCTATGGTTTTCTTACTCTTTTTTTTTTCAGCTTAAATCTCGAATTGATAAAATAATGAAATTGGCTACTAAATCGGATATTGAAGAAAAACATTTTGATACCCAGGAAAATGGCTGCGAATCAAGAGAGGAGCAAGAAATAAGCAAAACGGTTGACGGGTCATGGCACCGAGGTCCAGTAGTTGCAGAAACGGTCACTGAAAAAGAAGAACCTAATGATATCCAGGAAGAAGGTAACGAGTCAATAGAGACGCAAGAAGGAAAAGAACCAGTTGAAGAATCGCGGAACCCTACAATTGTTGCGGAAACAGTTTTCAATAATAATAAGACGAACAAGACTCAAGAAAATTGTTCAAAAGTCTACCTACAGGTGGACATTTAAAAGGTTTTTAGGTTTTATTAGAGGTTTTTGATTTAATTGTACTTTTAAAAACTATGTGAGATTATCTACCTCTAAAGAAAGTTTAAAATTTTGTTTTTTTTTTTTTGTTTTTTTTATAGATTAAAACTTTATTGTGATACTTTGTATTACACTGAGTAGGTCAATTGCTTGCTGTGATAGCTCATCAAAACTGATCTGTGCCATTACTTAGTTTTAAGTTTCAAACTTTTGTTTATGATATGTTAAAGAAGAAAGAAGTTAAAAAAGATTATTTTTAATGCACACTTTGTAACAAAAATACAATAAACATTATTACATTATGATAGACGCCGAATTTACTATGGTCTGGTATTATGGTCTGGTTGGTTGTGGTGGTGGTATTTTTACAGCAGCTGTCACACTTAATTGTAACCATTTTAACTATATAACTTATGAAATTATGTGGCTTTCATTTATTTATATTATATAACTCCAATTTAAAATTACAGTGTCAATGCTAAAAACCTAAAAGAAGCAGGGATGAACAATACTTGGAACGTTATTCGTTTCACTATAATTCTACCGAATTTTATTTTAATTAAGGTGGATGCGATGCAGTAGCCCGCGAAATCAGACGAATTCGGAGCAATTCTAATTTAAAGGGATGTATTGATGATTTTTAAGGTTAAAATTGTATTATTGCCTACATATTTCTTATTGTTGCGCATCACATTATTTTTATTAAGATACAACCTTACACTGACCTGCAAATTGCAAAAAACGCAAGAAAATTAGAATTTAAGCATCTCCCTTAAAATTGTTTTATCATAACTTTGAAATAAAATGTTTTGCATTCCTACATTGCTTCTACGAGCCTCTTTTTTCTAATGCTATTATAAATGGAGTATAGTTACAATCGTATTGTCAGATTGTGATGATTTGATCTCCATTTAGTTGTATAAGAATTTTGATAAAAATGTGCCTTAACGACTGTATTTTTAGGTTAATAAACGTTGATTTTTATTTTTCTAAAACTTGTATTTATTTACACATATCACTATCTTTTTTTTTTGAGGGGTACATCTTGACTTACATCATTTAACATATCTTCTGAAAGACTAGGATTTTAGTAAATTGATACAGTTCAACTAAAATATGTAAAGAGGTGGCTGATAAGTAAAAAAAATAAATCTTAAGGGTTATATCTTCATCTTTTGTTTTAGCACATTTTGCTAGAATCATTATTCTATTGAGTTATTAGACGTTTTAACTTGATGTATATCAGTTTACACTAAGACAATTTATTGGTGCAAGCTTGGTGCAACGTAATATAACTGTACAAGTATCATTAATAACTTAATTTTAGCACATAAAAACTGAGTAAAAGTTACAAGTCGCAGGTTTTTCATGAATTACTTCCAAAATTAAATATCTATCAAAAAATCTAAATTATATAGAGAATGAAAATGTTTTGTTCTACAAAAGAGTGCACTGATATTTTACCTAGCCCACTTAATTAACAAACTAGATTTTTTTAAATCTTATTTTTGCTGTCCTGTAAAATGACGTTTTTTGACTTGTATCACTTATCACAGGAGGCACAGAACTTAAATCGACAAGTATAAATAGGAACGCTGTCAACCAAAAATATGTCGGATTGACAACATTTCAGTCTTGTTGAGATTTATGCCGATATGCTGGTTAATAAAAGTAAATGATTGATTAATTTTAAGTTACGTCTCTGAGTGCGGCAGTAAGTCCATTGCGCACAGTGCGCCAGTCCAAGTATATGAGAACCATGATTCTAAGCTAAATTATAAATATGAAGTTCGTCACAATAGCAAAGAATACCTGCGCTTTATTATGTACACCACATAAGATACACATAGGTATAAAAGGTAGAAATCACAATAGTCATTGCATCAATTTATTTTGATACATCAATCTATACTGGCTGTCATTCGTAGATCTTTGGCAGTCGTTACGCGTCATCAAAAGCCCGAAAGTCTGACAACCAATCTTACCATGGGGTATCGTATTACCTGATGACTGGGTTGTGGAAGTCAGAAAGGCAGTCGCTTCATGTAAAATACTGGTATTCGGCTGCATCCTGTTAGACTGGAAGCCGACCCCAACATAGTTGGGAAAAGGCTAGGCAGATGATGACACCCATCCAACGTATTGAGTTTTTAGAAAGGGTGTTATAAAGTTTATTTAAAACGGATAGCAGCAACATCCTCCCTTGGCTATAGAGTTTGCTTGAAGCAGGTTTGCCAATAATGATGACTAATGGCAACGTCATCATAAAATGAATAGCTCTGTGTGGTAACTACTGACTTCCAAATAAGCAAACCAACTTTCCGTTTCGAAGCAGTTTTCGTCATCAGATCCTTGCAGGAGACCATATTACTTCCAAAAATCTTATTTGTTGAGCTAGATGGTGGTGATCCACGCGTTATTTTCGTGAACGGGCGCCGTCTGTTGAGACTGGTCATCTCTTAACTGCCAGGGCTTATTTTCAATCTTATATTTTGAATTGTTTTTTATTTGTTTTTTTACATTGTTCTCACATTTAGAAGCAACAAGATAATTCTGTCCCTAAGACGACCAACTGACCCGATTTTGTAATATCTTGATTTAAAAGAGTGTCCTTGGAGTTTCTTGCCCGTTCTTCTCCATAGAGATCTACGTTTTGGAATGGGCAACTAGCTTCAACTTTCTGAGTAGCTGTCCGACTATTTGACAATTCAAAGTGCCTGTAATATGCTTTGAGTTTGAGTTTATCTAGTTGTAAAATAATTTAAGTTGGTGTGGCCTTATCCTGACATACTGTAGTTGAATAGTAGGTACATGCTGTCTTATACATCACTTATTATTTCAAAATCCTGTACCGTTATCTTAATTGTTACTCCAACCACAATGAAAAGCTTAACTATGTAACGCATTTCACAGGCCACACTCGAGTAAAACAATTTATTAACGTCATTTAAATGACACCTCACGATTCCAGACTTTGTCATATCGTTAACTATTGTGCGTTTTAGCACAACAATGTACGACATTAAATTATGCTTTCCGTAACGACTGCAACAAAGTCTAGTACCTTGGTACAGTTAGCAGGTATGTCGGGAATGCTTTTCAAAGCGATGGGATGAAAATTCAATTACTTCTTGTCCTAGTAAGGATGTGGTGTAGCGGTGTGTGATAGGACTTGTGGGGTGGGACGTGATTGGGTCGGTTGTACTGACTTGATTTTTGGTTTAATTGTAGCGGTATGTTGGTGTCTTGAATTGAATGATAATTCGTTATTGTTTGCGACAAAAGAACAACTAGAATGCATTGTACTTATTTTACACAAAAAAAGGAAGTTTGATTTTTTATTAGCTGCACAAAAATACATATTACATCGTTGGACTTTTTAATTTAATTTGTAGTATCCTCTCATCTACGATATCAGCGGGGTAATTCCGTACATACTATCAGTAGCAACGCTTTCATTTTGACAGATCAACAACATTCATTGCGGTATTAACATTGTTGACCAGACAAATTTTTCGAACATATGAAGCAATGGATTAGCAATATCCTTCAAAATTATAGTGTTACGCAATTAGGGTGACGAATGTCTAGTCTAGATACAGATCCAGACCCGTATCTACCCTATTGTTTTAGTTCTAATTCATTGATCATCCTTCAGATAAGGTAGATTTATTTATTCTAATGTAGATCCAAAAGTAGGGATGTTGGACCGTCTGACAGTAAAGTTTCTGGGATACTGCATACTCAGCCTATAAGGTTCCCACTGCTGGCATACAGGGGATACAGAGTGGGCCGTAATCGAGCCCAGTGCGGGTTGGTAGATGCCACTTGTCTCCGAATTTTTGGTTCTAGGACATGCCGGTTTCCTCACGATGTTTTCCTTAACCGTTTTGAGAGCAGTGGTAATCATATCTCGTTATGGAACCCTAGACTTCAAACTCTGCCTGGGATACTGGCAGAGTTTGAAGTCAAGGTTTCCATAACGATTCTTAAGTCCACTTAAAGTAGCGGTAAATGCTAGTAGGTATTGGGTAAAGGTGTCAATCATTAGTCAGCGCTTTACTTGCAGTGTTCACGTTGTGCCGGTAGCTATAGTCCAGAGTCCAGACACGATGTAATTCGTGACTTTCGTAAAACAAAGCGATTACTTTCGACATGATTTGTTATTCGGAAGAAAACATGAATGTTTATGTAGGGCACTATAGATTACTTACAACAATTGAAGGCGTGGTGTGTAAATGTTTATTTTCGACATGAAAGGGTCGCGGTCACGAGAGCTTAGTCTAGTAGTGCCAAGTCACAATAGCTTGTAACCATCACAGTGGTGATTGGGAGGAGTTGCTTTAGGTACCATTTATTTCGGTAATCAAAACCTGGGCCAATTTCTGTAATTAAAAACGTTCAAAACCTAGTTGCAATCTCATCTCAGCGACAATTAATGTAAAAAACTTGTCAAAAATGTAGGGAAATTGGAAGAATTTGACAGATTGCGACTGAGATCGGACTGTGCAGTTAAAAAAGTAGCAGGGCTGACTAATAGCAGCCGAAAGTTTATTTACTTGTTGTTTTTTTTTCTTTGTATTTTTCGTTATTAGGTACCTAATTTGATTTTAGGTATTCGTCATAGTCTCAATTGTACTTCGATATGTATGTTTTTCTTTTTGTATCGGCACCTTGTTTTTTAATTATTTAACTGACGAAAAAAAACGGAGGAGATTCTCAAGTCGACGCGTATATATATTTTTTTTTTTTTTGTTCAGGTACTTTTGTGTGTTGTGCTGTCTTTTGTGTGCGCCAAATAAATGGTTTATCTATCTATTTATACACCGTTAAATTTTGATCGTTTTAATCCTTAAAAGGGGTCATTGTACTCATCATTATGAACAACTTTTACTACGGGACCAACCCTGAAATCGTGAATAAAAAAAAAACAGTTGATCCTTAGATTTATGTTCGCTTAACTCGACATAATGTATGGATCAACTGTTTTTTTTTAATCGATACTAAGCTGTATAGATTACACAAAATGCATTTATTTTTTATGCCCGGTTAGGTACGGCTAAAGTTCATGCTTCAGTAAGGGTGTTTCATCATCATCATCATCAGCCTACAGCAGTCCACAGCTGGACATAGACATTGCTGTTGCACGCCATTCAACTCGATTGTCGGCAACTCTCATCCAACTGCTACCAGCCATCCTACGAAGAAAGGGTGTTTGTTACTATAAAATCATTTCCATATTTTGCGAATGGCCCTGTCTAAACCTTCCCCACTCTAAATTTATTTGATTTAGGGTGTGAGCACACAACAGTGGTGTCGTAATTTTGACTTGTTATCGACATCGTTACGTTTATTTATCGTCTTTAAAACAAATATTCAGGTTGGAGCCGCTTTTTAATGCACCATCAACTTTATGATCGCTCGCAGCAGTCGTAGCTTTGCGTTCAGCTAAATTGTTGCAAGTGTATGGAAAGCGCGGAATTATGTAATGTAACCTAGGTTTATTATGAAAGGGAGACATAATGATTTAATTTACGGTAGCTAAATTGTCATAATTTTATTGTTGTTAGGCACGCTTTTAGGAAAATTATAAAACATGACATCATAAAGAGGTACTTAGGTTTACATCAGGGTATAAACTTCACTCATGCTTCATAGAAAATGGAGGATCTTCCGACCAGATGCGTGTTGTGTCTTATGGGCTACTGCCCGACGATTGATGTCAGGATGTTGTATGCTAGTTGCACGGCAAACTCTGCTTGCGCGATGCAAGATATTTTACTCAATTATCATCATTATTTATCCTGTAAGTCTCCTTATTTTTAACTTCCGATGCCGGATGACACCCAGAACTGGAAATGAGACAACAATCAACTTGGCCTCTCCCAGGCTGCGCCACTACACCCCGTCCTCCGCCTTCTGCATCAAATCTGTCCCAGCCACGTTGTTAAGGTCGTCGGTCGATCTAGCTGGACGGCATCCCATACTACGCTCTCCGATACGCGGTCTGTACTCCAGGACTCGTCTGCCTCACTAGCCATCGGTCTTTCGACAGACATGGCCAGCCCACTGCCACTTCAATTTGCTAACTCTGCAAGTATGTGGGTAACTCCGTTTTATTTTTAAAGATAATTTGACCTAACTTTTCTTATACGTGCGTAAATGTCAAAGCAGGATTAAATACATTGATATTAAATCAATTTAAATGCAAATGATAAATGCATGAAACACAAAATAATGAACACATTAAGATCAGACACTGCAACACTCCATCAATTAGTTTCAGAGCAGTTAGCGATATAATTTATATCTGCAACTGACAGGTCTATGTGTTGCTATTGACACTTGCCCAAACGGAAAAGTGGAACAACTCCATTCAGAACGCGATTCTTATTGATTTGTATGAATCTATAGACAGTCAATGTCTGTTTAATAGGGTAAGGGGACTTAGAGAAGGTAGAACCTAATCATCACTCTCCTGTCCTTATCTCAATTTATTTGTGGTCGGCGCAACGTGTCTTTTTCTTCCATACTTTTCTATTAGTCGTCATCTCGGTAGTCACCCCCTTTCTAACACACAGGCCATCCATCGTTTCTTCCCCTACTCTTATAACCATCGACATTCATACCCAAAAATGTAAGTAAGTACTTAAAACCCAGCATAATTATAATAAAAGCTCACAGGTAATGTAACACTACCATGCTAAAAACTTTTTAACAAAAAAATTAAACCGCCGAAAAAACTGAAAAGCAAAAAATAATAAACCTTTTTTATTTAACCATAATAACTAAGTTACAAAAAAAAAAAGAAATATACGCGTCGACTTGAGCACCTCCTCCGTTTTTTTTTTCGTCGGTTAAAAAATACTTAATTATGAAATTCGTGTCACAATTGGCAGCTCCAATTCGCTCAGCCAAAAGTTCGTTTGACCTATTGACTGAGTACCAAGATGTTGGCTTCATAGACATAGTGGGATCGATTCTAGCAAATATTTCTTTTTCCTTTTTTGTAACGAACAGAAGTTCAATTCCTTTATTTAAAAACGTTCATAATCTAATCGCAATCTCAAGGCCAATTCTCGTAATTAAAAACGTTCAAAATCTAGTCGAAATCTCATCTGAAATTAGAGGTATTTTTGACAGATTAAAACTGAGATCAGATTGTGAACCAACTTAAAGTTACGAGAATTGATCACAGCGACAATCACTGTCAAAAATGTAGGCAAATTAGAGGTGTTTTTGTCAGATTGAGACTGACATTAAAATACGCACGTTCACAAAAATACGGGAATTCCCGCTCTGGACATTATTCAATGATGAAAATAATATCAGACATTTATGTCTGATATTATTTTAAGGGTAGTAAGGAAAAAATTAAGACTGACCGACTGATTAAATTAACCATACTTACATAATTTTAAAAGAAAACTCTATTTAAAAATATATAAACTAATTTAAAAAATTATAAACTGCTAGGCTAACTCAACAATGACTACACCTACCCTCCATAATCAACAGTAGATATCTACTTAGTTTTATTTGTCAGAGCTCAAGAAACCTCAAGAGGCGTTATTTCGCGGCTATTAAGTTTACTCTTATTATTTCTAAGAGCCTATAAATGTCTTGTGAATCGTGAAATGCTCTACTGGCTGTTATTTATTTACTGCGAAAATCGTGATTTAGCTGTGTAGCGGAACATTTGTTTGTAGTTGTATTTTTGGTTAAGTATGATTAAGTTGTGTCTGTAAATTAATTTATTGGTGGGTAATTAATTTTACTTAAGGCTAGTTAAGGCATCTTGCAGGTTTTAATGTGTTCTTTCAATTTTAAGTTTATCTTTGACACTCATATGTTTTTTGTATGAGAAGAAGCCTTTGCTTGAAGTTAGTTAGTTAGTTAGTTATAGTTAGTTTGCTTGAACATACTGAAATGATAATAAAATCTTGATCTATACATAGATATAATAAAATAGTAACGAAGTCAAAACCGTACAGACGCCAGCACATCAAGCTAAGTACCTACTCTATAATCTGTCAAATTTCTTTAATAGATTTTCAACTTTATGGCAAGGTTGATTGGGAAAATTTG
This sequence comes from Apamea anceps, assembly GCA_951799955.1. Lineage (NCBI taxonomy): Eukaryota > Metazoa > Arthropoda > Insecta > Lepidoptera > Noctuidae > Apamea > Apamea anceps. The sequence goes on from OX637509.1 coordinate 11,330,222, forward strand.
ACAGTTTCGGGTAGCTTGACCAGCTGGCGTCTGTACAATCAATATTTTGAAAAAAAAAGTCATAGAACGAGTCTATTAACAAAAATATAATTTTAAGATGTTTTGTCCGTTTTTCTTAATGTATGTATGTTCCGGATTATCGCAAAAACGGCTGAACGGATTTGGATGTAATTTGGCACACGGTTAGTTTATAACCTGGATTATCATATAAGATTACTTTTAATCCCGGTAGTACAGTCACGAGCACCAATATGTCAACACTTGGCAACTTTCAATTGCGATTTTTTCGTAAAATAATGAATGCAACATTGAAATATGACACATTACATAAACCTATGGGTTCGAAAATGCTATGTTCGTAACAACATAACATTTCATTCAAAAATAAAGGAGTAAATCGCTTTTGAATAAAGACGAGTGTATACATACTTTTGCTCGTGACTGTACGTTCCCGTGGAATATTTTCCAACATCCACGCGAGCGAGGCACATGCTATTCGATAAAACCAGCCTCGTATTATCTTTAAGCAGAACAAATATCTTCTCTGTACGAAAAGGCTCTCATAGAGAGAAGACACGAGAATTATCACCACGCTTGCTCATTAAGTCTCATATACCAAGACGGCATTGCTCGCCAGTCACATCACATTTTTTTTTTATAAATTCTACAAAGGTAGATTATTTACGACGGACGATTTCAGACCTTGGGGCCCAGTCCGAAGTGCAAAGTGCAAATGTTCGGATCGGACCGACACATGGCCGAACCGGATATTATTGAAAAAAGTACGGATCGGCTCAGTTGGGTCGGGACCATAGTCAATATTCGGAAGAGTGTAGGAGTGTAGGATCGGAACCGACCGAACCAAATAGTAACTTCGTAGCAGGAAACGGCCGAACATTCGGCCGATACTACTTCGGAGTAGACCCCCTTATTTCACGTTTTCTCGCGGTGTTTTCCTTTACCTTATAAAAAGTATTGAATAAAATACATTCGATTGAAGATGTTTCAGAAGCGATAGTAATTACTATACCCAATACAACAGCATGAATGGACACTTAATTTCCCAGCGTAAATTGCCATAAATAGAGACAATTGGGAGAACCGTTAGCAGTAAAGACGCCGTCGGTGTTGCCAGGTATAATATGAAGTGATTATTTATACTGCACATACATTGTGCGGTTTAAATTAACGACACCTGCTTTGTTATGATTGTGGCACAGTGCTTGTGAAAAGCGAGACGATACTTCAGCGTTATTATTCTCTTAGATACGAGTAATATTATTTATGATGGTTGGACTTAGGTATTTTTTACATAATGTTCTTCGAAAACATAATGTTATAGAATTTAACAGACAGTTTCTTCAAACTTTGAAATGGATCCGTGCCTATCTATTTTATTATTCCTGTTACAAGCTATAATTATGCTTTGAAGTACATAATATCATGCACTGCAAAAAATGGATTTAAGGTCCTTTTCCCAACCTCATAAGTTGATTGAATCAATTCTTTACTTTCTGCACATATTTGCATTTATTATAATAATATTCCATTTATTTGACAGAATATTGTTAAAGATAGATTTTTTAGACATAGTTTTTAAAGTTCATAATAATTATGCTGCCATTTCCGGCGTACAAATACATTTCAGGATTTTGGTTAGTTTGTTATATTAATTTTAATAAACAAATATTAGATTCTCCATTCCGATTTACATCTAAAAGTATCATAAATAAGCATCGCTTCCGCCTACCACTGGACCACAAGCCCACAAGCCACCCGATTATGTTTCTTCATAAATATTTCTCGTCAGATGATTTATAAGCGCAGGTTGGTCTAATTATTTGGGTCAAGCCTTTACGAGATCAACTTTTTTTAAAACTCGAAACAAGCTTTCTTATTGTTTGGTGATTTTATATAAACTTTGACTTTCATTTTTAAGAAATGGACATACAGAGATTTTGTTCCCGGAAATTCGATTACGATAATGTGTTGTTTTAAGAATTATGAGACTGTGTCTTTAATTTAGGTGGTTAATTTAGTTATTTATGAATTACTGTTGTGTTTTGATTTAGTATGCAGTTTTGTGAGCCTCCGTCAGGTACCTTACTTCATGATTTAGTGTAAGTAGGTACCGACTTAGTTTATTTGATTAAACAAAAATGAAGCGATACAGAAAAAAATACACTGAGGAGATTTATCTGTTATGAACATCTGGAAAATAAACGGCAGCAGCTTAAACCAAGCTACGCTTTATTATTCTTCAGTGCAGATGATAACTGTGAATCTCAGCCTCAAGCAAATTCATTTGTTTTGCTGTCTGACTTTGCCAGCCTAGAGAGCCCGGAAAGTGAAAGGCTTACAGGCAGCACAGCTCCTGCAACCTACGAACCTCAGCCAAAAAACGTATCTATTGCTTTTATTAAATTATTCTTGCTCTAAATTATAACAGTATCCTTCCAGTAGATCCACCAAACCACAGTGCCATAAGTATAATCCAACAAGGCTTTCTTTGCAAAGAATGCGAATAAGAGAATTAAAATGAAAATGTAAGTACGGGTTTTTACAGAATAGATCGACTGGAACATGTCACTTATCTGTCAAACCCAGTACATTTAATTTCAGGCCAATTCGCGTAATTAAAATCCTTCAAAATCTAGTCGCAATTTCATCTCAGTGACAATCTATGTCAAAAATGTAGGGAAAATAGAGGGTATTTTTTGAAAGATTGAGACTGAGATCAGACTGTAAAAGTTCTTAAAATTAAGAGAGTTGTCCCTGTTCTCTTTTTCGCCACGTTCATAGAGAGCAGATAGCCATGTCGGAGTATTGGTATAGCAATCAAAGCAGCAGCTGACCATTATCACGACCGGCCATACATACACGATTACACACCGAAACTATATTGTTGTGGTATCTGTTTTTGCTGAACTGGGCCTTTTTGGTGCAGCCGGGAGGCACACTTACCTGCTAATTTCTTACATCGGTCTTTATACTTTCTATTTGTTTTTTTATTAGTTGCTATCTGATGTATGTATCTGGTGTATTGTGTGTCTTTTGGTCTGTGCTAAATAAATGTTTTTTTCTTTCTTTCTCTTCTTTAAAGTCTTAATTTACAGGCTTTTCTCTAGCCACCAGAATAAAAGAGCAGCATGGATCCCTAGCCTGCCACTTCTTCTTTTGATTTTCATACGAACTTGAGGGTAGCTGTGGTGTGTGGAGCACGAACTGACGGGGTCCGCTAGTGCCGATGCCGCCAGGGCCGCGGGTTGTTCGAAAGAGATACCGTGGCCCCTGGCATAGGCAACTGAAGGAACACGGGTGGGTTTTAGTCAGTAAAAGTGTGACACGCCCTTCCGCTCAGCCCAGAGCGGGAGAGATCATTTGATGATTTACCAACAAAAAAAAAAAAATGGTAGCTGTGGTGAAAAGATTAGCCAATAATAAGCTAATCTAATTTGGCCACTTAACGATTCCTTTCTTCGACACCACGTCAATTCCTTAGTTAATCACGAGATCTGAAGGCTAATTCTCGTAATTTAAAATGTTCAAAATCTAGTCGCAGTCTCATCTCGGCGACAAACAAATGTCAAAAACTTGTCCAAAATATAGGGAAAAGAGGTATTTTTGACAGACTGAGACTGATATCAGACTGTGAACGTTCTTAAAATTACGAGAATTGCCCCTCAGCTATTAAAGAATTCTCTATGACATAATGGCGTGGTTTGAACGGTCAAAATACACATTGTCCGTACAGTTGATATTTCGATTCCTTGCCGTTAACAAGACACGATACTGACGTGTTTTGCACGTGGTAAGATTTCGCGGGGAATAATACAGAATCGGGGCCCTGTATTGGAATCTGGCTGATCGTCTAATGTTAGAAAAATGCCAAGAGTTATTTACTTTTGCCCTAGTAAACCAAATCATCCAGTACATTCGACTCGGCAATCCCTATTAAAGAAGAAGCTGACCATTGTCACGACTGGCCATACACACACGATGATGTACACTCCAAAGCTATTATATTGTGGTTCACATCTCAATCTAAAGGTTAACCGTGTGTCTGTTACTGTCAGAGATCGCGCCCCGCTGAGCTGTGTATGCGCACCGTAGACTGTCGCATGGTGTGAGTGATGAGAGGGAGCGGGTTGCCGTGAGAACTAACGGACTTTTAAAAAGGCTGATGTTAGGAGTTGCATACTCTTTGATCTGGGCTCGTGTTTCCCGCTTTGAGTGTGTATAAACATATATGTTCGTGAGGGCCTAGATAAAGTGATATTCTATCAGCGATAACGTTTATGGAGAAGTCAAAGATGTATTGGATAGACATAAGCTACCGAAAAGCTTTTGTGAATCCTGTTCAAAGTCGTTGTGAAAATACAAAACGCTTTGAAAGCGTTTGCAATACTTGTCTAGGTATTCTGGTTAATGGAGGCCTGGCCTCCATTAACCACCTCCAAAATACCTAGACATAAAATGTTATTACATACATATACATCATCATTATTCCACTGCGAAAACGAGATCGATCGAAGTGCTATCGACCTTCTATAGCTTCGTCTCTCTATCTCTCACACTGGAAAAATGGTGGCATTAATACGACATAATACGGCCCCTAATTAGTGTAATACATAATATGTATATTAATAGTTACTAATTAGTACATCTGCTGGAAAATGTCATGTTAGTTGTTGTTATTGGTTGATAGCGTAGATAAATTATTGCTCATAATCTGTGTAGTTGAAAGAATGAAAACAACTGACCGATTTGATGTTTAGTAAAATTGACTAGTGACTTTCAGAAAGTTATGGTTTATTAAAATTGTGGTTCCAACAAGTTTATCTACATTTTGTGAGTGTGGTAAAACAAAAAAGATGGATTTTAAACTTGTGGTTCCAACAAGTTTATCTAAAGGGTGCGAGGGTGGTAAACCAAAAAAGATAGATTTTTAACTTGTGGTTCTAACAAGTTTATCTAAAGGGTGCGAGGGAAAAAAGATGGATTTTAAACTTGTGGTTCCAACAATTTTATCTAAAGCTTGCGAGGGTGGTAAACCAAAAAAGATGGATCTTAAGCTTGTGGTTCCAACAAGTTTATCTAAAGGGTGCGAGGGTGGTAAACCAAAAAAGATGGATCTTAAACTTGTGGTTCCAACAAGTTTATCTAAAGGGTGCGAGGATGGTAAACCAAAAAAGATGGATTTTAAACATTTAGTTCCAACAAGTTTATCTAAAGGGTGCGAGGGTGGTTAACCAAAAAAGATGGATTTTAAACTTATGGTTCCAACAAGTTTATCTAAAGGGTAAGTTAACAGATTACAAGAATGTAAATCGCTATCCGCTCTCCACTCACACCGCTCCTTATAATTTGTTCTACTAAATCGTCTGTAAAACTTGCGCTTAGAATAATGTTTAATAACCTGCACACAGTCGGTTCATATGTAATCGTATGCTTGTTACAAAGATTGGACGTTTGAACAAATAAAATTAATAATTCACTAAGACTAACTCTTTACTTACGTTTCGTGAGTTGAAAGTATATTTGTTTTAATCACGAAAAGTATTTAAATGTTGCCTGATTGTTTCATGATGGTATCGTCAGTAATTTGATGGTCAGTTGAGCTCGACTCGTTGGTTAATTATTTTTGTGTCGAATTTTATGCTAATTTTATTGGTGTATGGTTTTTTGGAATTAGTTCGTGAGGAGGAAATCAGAGTGTATAGTGAATCTCATGTGTGGTCGCCAGCTTACCTATCGGAGAAAGAATTGCATTTCAATTTGATGTACCATTTGTCCTAGATAATAATTAGTATTGCGTGCCCAGTTCAGGGGGAACCTACTACTTCTAATAACATTTTTGTTTAGAAAGAATTTGAGAATAGTTATAATGACGAAGATAGAGGAATAGAGAAAGCATTTAACTTGGCTAATAGCTGAATGAAATCTTACATATAGGTGGCAGGGACATCGACACGCAAGCTGTAACCATGAATTCAGCACATTAGCAGAAATTATTCATAGAATTAGGTTATCAAACAAAAATCTGCTATTTCATAGATAAGTGATACCTACGCGGTGAAAATGTATAGAAAAGCTGCTTTTTTAATAACTGACGAATAACGCAGTGTGGTTCAGAATCATGTACTGCATTCATGGTAACAGGCTGCACTTCGATATCCCTGCCACCCTGTATACCCCGGGTCAATAAAAGCCCTATTATGCCCCTGATCAGTAAATCTACTGCTAAATCATATTTTAAACTGCCGTTTTTATTACTTGCGTAAATGACGTAAATGAAATATAGATAACCAATCATATGTCAGAGCAAGGTGGCCTAGTGGTAATGACCGCGACTTACGTGTACCTACAGACGCCAGCAGGTCAAGCTACCCGAAACTGTCAAATTTTCCCAATCAACCTTGAACCTTAATGCTTTAGTGATAAAGTTGAAAATCTATTAAAGAAATTTGACAGATTGTAGTAGCTTGATGTGCTGGCGTCTGTACCTAGGTCATGGATTCGAACCTGTTTTTTTACATTTCTATGGTTCGAACCCTGATAGGCGCTTTACTTTGTGTAAATTATTTCATCACCACTGCTGTCAAAACAGTGAAGGAAAACATCGTGCAGAAACCGGCATGTGCTAGAACCAGAAATTCGAAGACGTGACATCTGACAACCCGCACGGGGCCCGCGTGGTGGATTACAGCCCACTTCCTCTCACAGCGAGGTGGCCAGTGTCCCAGCAGTGGGAACATTATAGACAGATTATGAATCATATAACAATAGACAAGGGTTTAAAAGTATTATAAGATAAACCTTCATAACCGGGAGGTTATGAAAGCTGTGCGTGAGTGAGTTGTGAGCACAGAACATATAATTTTATCTGTTCTGTGGTTGCGAGGCTATGTGAGCTCGTGGCACTACTTCGTCTGATACAACAACGATCACCTCTCAATAAAACAAAACTGCATAATGACGGCATCACATATTTTGTACCATTACAAAACACTTCTAAACAATTTGATAGAACCTAGACGCACGTCTTATTCGCAATGATTGAAGCTGTTAACCTAACGTGATACCGTTGTGTTGAAACCTTATGCTTAACTTAGCAATAGAATAGCAATATCCTTCAAAGTGATTCTGATTGCAATTGATAGTGTGCTACGCAATTAATGTGCTGATTATGGCGACGAGTTTTTTTTTAAACCACTTCTGAATAAGTCAGCAAAAGAAGGAGAAGGTAGTCTATAGTCTGTCCCTGTAGTCTGGTGATACTGAGAGAAGCGGCCGCGCTGTGCAGAAAGCTTAACCAAGAAGACGTCGAGAGGGAAAAGCTGAAGAAGAAGCAACACCAACTTGTTACGAACAGAATCGCACTGCTGCAGTGCGATTCTGTAACCATCTCACCGTGAAAACTTAGATGAAGTGAGCGTGGAGTGAGCTGTCATTCCAACTAATGCTAGGGATTTCCACTATTGATAGCTCACTCTAAGCTCACTTCACCTAACTTTTCACTGTGAGATTTTTACAGAATTGATCAGCTGAAAGTTTATGTTGTGAAAATCTATGTTATGATTGATAAACTGACTGACCGATCAGCAACCAATGAAACTAGTAGACAACAGTAGGTACCTGCAAAAATATCTAAATCGTCGCTGTAATCAGTAACAGAACCTTCAACTACGAACTGAATATGGCGACGATTTTGTTAAGCCACCTCTGAATGAAACAAAGACCGCACAACAACACCATCACATACTTGTATCTTATCGAAACATTACAAAATACTTCTAAACAATTTGATGGAACATGGAGGCACGTTTTCCTCGCGATGATTGAGGCTGTTATGCTCACGTGACAGCATTGTGAGACAGGATCGTAATCGTATCGCTAGCGGTTTACTAACTAGATTGGATCAGGTGGAGGGTTTATGTAGGATGGGGACAGGGGTTTTAAACACGATTCATCATCTGCCTAGCCTTTTCCCAACTATGTTGGGGTCGGCTTCCAGTCTAACCGGATGCAGCTGAATACCAGTATTTTACATGGAGCGACTGTCCTCAGGCTAGGTGGAGTGACGATCTTCGCAGAGTGGGTAGCATCTGGATGTAAGTTGCTGATAATCGAGCTGAATGGTGTCCCACTGTAAAGGCCTACAAGTTCAAAGTGAAAATGGCAATAGAAATAACAAATTAATTGATACAATATGTTTACACGCCTTTATGACTCCACCACATTGCAAAATCTTCAACACCTATAACATAACATCGTCCAGATTGACAAGCGGAGACAAATCCAGCAAATGTCTTGTCGTAGTGCGATACGGAATTATTGTCAGCCGCGCATAATGGATGTGACGCTTTCTCATAGCCGTACAATATACGCTGTACACTGCAGTGCAGACAGACGGTAACACTAGGGAAAATATTGCAATAGATAGGTATTTTTAAAAATCGGTCGGTTTTTATAAACCGGTCCAAGTGGAGGTGCTTGGGGCGTCCACTGCTGGACTTGGTCCAGCAGTGGACGTTTTTTGACTGAAATGATGATGATGATGAAGTATTTCTATGGGTTTAACTTGATTAGGACAAGCTGGTACACAGGTGTACCACAAACGGTACAAATTTGCACCAGCTCGTCCCTGAGAGGAACACTCACTGAAAATGCTGTTTTATTGTTCTATGTTCTTCCTCATGTTTGTATAAAGCATCGTGTTCTAACAGTTGAAATGTGTTAAATGTTTGCAGATATTGAAGCTTTAGGTATTATCTTGAACAAAACGAGACGTGAAAAATTTGAACACAAGAAAGATCGTTAATAGTCGCAAGCGCTACTGCTGAGCATGAGGTCCTGGGTTCAAGAGCAGGGGGATGAGGGGGTCTGGGGGAGTTTTATTGGATTTTCCATCGAAGTTGATTACCTTAAGAATAACTGGAAAGCAATGGCAAGAATAGGGAAGCATCATAAGAAGAAGATTTTCGTTATTTACTGTGAACTTTTATGGCATTTTCTATGCCTTAGACAATTAGACAAACATTGCCTAAGTACAGACGCCAGCACATCAAGCTATCCGAAAATGTCAAATTTTCCCAATCAACCTTGAACCTTATGCTTTAGCGATAAAGTTGAAAATCTATTAAATAAATTTGACAGATTGTAGTAGCTTGATGTGCTGGCGACTGTACAATTAAAACTCAAGCTAGAATCTATGTAGTTATGCTCCTCTCAGAGTTAGCAATAAAATCAGCATAGGCTGATGCCTATAATGTTCCCAGTGCTGGGACACAGGCCTCCTCTCTGTGAGAGGGAGTGGGCCGTAATCCACCACGCGAGCCCAAAGCGAGTTCGTAGATGTTGCATGTCTTCGAATTGTTGGTTTAGGACATGCCAGTTTCCTCACGATGTTTTCCTTCGCCGTCTAAAATCAGTAAGTTAATATAAATTGAGATAACTATCCACTATCTAGAAATAATCTAAAACGTGTCAGAGCCTATCTTCTCACGAAGCTTGTAAATCTGCTTAAGGATTTAATTAAGTCCATTACAAGTAGTAACGGTGTATGAAACTGACATAATTTACTGCGTTCATTCACCAGAATCTGTTAATTATATATGCACATCTGTAACACGGTTTTCGTGACAATCTATCATCGTGGGTTGTTAGTCGTCAATGCACCTCTTACTTAAACTATTTCTCAATAATAATTGTAATTTCAACAGACCTTTACATAAAACCTTTTGAGGCAAAATAACTATGAAGTAAGGGAAATATTACTGACGTTGTCCTGTTTCCAAGAACTCGATCGCAGCGCCACCTACTGGGTCCAATTGTGAATCTTAACCACTCAAATACACAAAAACTTTCATCAAAATCAGTCCAGCCGTTTAGGAGGAGTTCAGTGATATGCACACGTACAGACGCCAGCACATTAAGCTACCCGAAACTGTCAAATATTCCCAATCAACTTTGAACCTAATGCTTTAGCGATAAGGTTGAACATCTATTAAAGAAATTTGACAGATTGTAGTAGCTTGATGTGCTGGCCTCTGTACAAAAGAATTAGATAAGCATAATCGGCCTATAATATTCCCCCTGCTAGGACACAGGCCTCTTCTCTTCGAAAGGCTGTAATCTACCACGCGAGCCCAGTCACAGCCACATGTCTTTCAATTTTGGTTTTATGACATAGCGGTTTCCTCACGATGTTTTCCTTCACCGGTTTGAAAGCGGTGATGATTAAATAATTTACACAAGGTAAAGCGCCTGCCAGCCCACGCCCTACAACTTTTAAGTCGGGGCGGTTACCACAAGGCTAGAACTGCTCTTTCAAAATTATTTAATGTAATTGATGTTGTACCGTTTAAATTAACTATAAAGAAATAAATTTGTAAAAAAACCATTTATTTTTCATCCCACCATCTCGGAAAGAGTATTTTTAATATTCAATATCTGAGTGTTAAAAGCCGTTTTTATTCTCTAGAGAGGATAAAGTAAATTGAATTTAGAACATCGTGTGCACTAAGTTTGTGAATTAAAAAAAACATTAAACCTATTTACTGCTACCTCTATGGTGCCGAATATATCATACAACTTTTTTTTAATTTGTTAAAAACTCAGACTCGGAACCTTCTTGGTGTTCTTTTTTCAATTTGCTTTGTACGCGGTTCTTTACGCGGCATTTTTTCACGTCATTGTTAAACCTTATATTAAAAACAAGAAACTTGAAAACAAGTGAAAAAACTAAAATGAGTGATTCTAGCGACGAGGAAGTTTGCTTGACGCCAACAGAATTGACTGAAACTGTTAATAATGCGCAAATGAGCTTTTCCCTCAACAATCACGCGAGAAGTATTTAAAACAGTACGATATGTTCAACACGTGGCGACTAGCAAAAGGAGCCAAAACTTTCTCAGAAAACGTTTTGCTGGCATATTTTATAGAATTATCCGAGAACAAGAAAGCAAGCACTCTATGGAGTACGTATTCGATGCTAAAAGCAACAATAAAGATGAAAAAAGACAAACATATCGATACCTATCCAAAATTAGTGGCATTTTTACATTTAGTCATTTCCTCACTGAGGTGGAATGAAAAGTTACGTGTTGCACTCGAGTGCAAAGATTTTTCACCTCGTGCTCTTTTGATTCCCTCGCTAACGCTCAGGATTCTAATTTTGAATCACTCGCTGCGCTCGTGATTCAATTTTAGAATCCTTCGCTTGCTCGGTCATCAAAATTGAACACGCGGTTAAAAAGCAACTTTGCACTCTTGTATAACAAATAACTATTACTTTGCACTGTGGCTCTTTTCGTGCACTGAAGTGTACTGACGTAACCGAACATCACGTGCGAACCAATCACAGGCATTATTGGTCCGTGACGTCATCAACGGCCATTTTGTTCAACTTAGCTCTGATTTGTCAAACGATTGGAGCTTGTATGGGAAATGTTTTCTGAAACTATTGCCGTATTATGATAAGTATGAAGAGATTGTCATTTCTCGTCGAGATTGAAGTATACTTAATGGTCACACTTTGATTCAATGAGATTGGCAGGTACTTGGGAATCTAGTATGAAGCAAATCACAGATTCAATCAGCTCAGTTAACGCAGTTTGCTGTTGCTATAGGTATGCATAGGTTCCCAAGTGTACGGTACACGATACTATTCTATCTACTACTTGACGAATGATAATCGTATAAAAATACTCGCCAGCTCTTGAGGCAAATTGCATCCCTTGTTGTCAGCCTAAGTGCCTACTTAAAACCTCGCGTTAACCGCGTAACACTAGAACATAGGTAATGTGGTAATAATTCATTTTGACAATTCAAAAACATTCATTGCGCTATTTACGTTGTCGAGCAGACAATTTTTTCAAATATATGACGCAATAGATTGAGTTGTTCTTTCAAAATCCTTCGGGCTGTGATTGAAATTCTTAGCATTCATCATCATCAGTGATAGGAATAGGTAGTGCCTATTTGCCTAAACTTCGAAGAACAGAGACAAGAAACGGAGACTTCCTTAGGACTAAATTTTTTCCGGGACATCTGTCCCGAAATTCGGGACAACAGTTTTAAATACATTAAATAAATATGTTATTTGGAATAAGTAATTCGTCTATATTTACCTAAAGTTTGCGACTAGACATAACATTTATAATTTATAACTCCATAATAATAACTTTAACTCTATGGGCTCTAAAGGAAAAATAAAACACATAGAATATTGTTGTAAGTTACAACAATATTCTATGTGTTTTGTTAGTCCTAAGGAAATCTCCGTTTCTTGTCTCTGTTCTTCGAAGTTTAGGCAAATTGGCACTACCTATTCCTATCACTGATCATCATCCACAGCCCAACTTCACCCACTGCTGGGCATTGGCAGAGGGCTATGCTCAGCACACCAATCCTCACGCTTCTGTGCCAGCACAATCCAGCGGGGTACCTAATTGCATAACACACTGACAGTAGGAATGGCTGTCGTTTTGACAATTCAACTACATTCATTGCGTTATTTACGTTGTCGAGCAGACTTTCGAACATAATTTATGAAGCAATGGATTAGCAATATCCTTCAAAAGGATTCAGACTGTAATTGATAGTATGTTTCTCAATTAGGGTGGTGCATAATGCTAGGGATTGACACTATTGACAGCTCACTTCACCTAACTTTTCACGGTGAGATTTTTACAGAATCGATCGGCTGTAATCATTGCGTTTTAACAGGTGCCCTGCCAAAACTATTATAGCGAGTGAGCGTTCTGCGCGTGGTGTCGGACAGAGTGGACAGCTAAATCATGAGGCATTGGTCGCTCATGCATGTCCAAAATAATAATTATTTTAAATTTTATTAACAAAGCTATAAGTATCTACTTACTAACATAGTATGGACTTGTATCAATTACTGTGTGCTTAGTCTGAAATAAATATTTTCAATTTCAATTTCATAGCAAAAAGCCCGCGAATTAAAAAAGAAATGCAAAACGTTTTTGTTAAATTTTGCGGGCTTCATTGAAGATGTCACCTTCAATAATTTATGCTAAAGAGTTGACAGGTTCTCAACTTCAAATTCTCGTTGATACCCTAGAGTAACGTTACCAAATCAGAAGAAATAGGTCGACAAGGATACAAGAATTGCATCAAATGACGGCCCACTCAACCTACGATTGCAGCTATGAACAAAGCACAGCCACCGTCTTATGACATACAACGACATCTTTAACATACGATTAATACAGCAAACCCCATTGTAAATAAAAGTATTCATGTGCAAATACCGTACAGGAATGATTGTGCATATTATTATCTATGTTAGGCATCAAGAACGGGTATTGGCAAGGCGTTCCGTCAAATAGACTAAGATCGAGTGGACTTCTCGATGTTTTAATAAGAATGAGATATGTTTGAGCGTGTGACTAAACGAGATAGATACATAGTTGCTATGAAGCTGCTGTGTAGGTTTTTCTTTTGTGCCTGGTTTGTAATTATTTTATTGGAAGGCAAGAAGGATGTTTCTCAAGGGAACGTGCGTTGATTACTATTGTTGCTCACTGTGTTTTGAATTTGACAATAATACAGTGACTAAAAGTCTCGTTGTAAAAAAAAATCTCTTCTTCCTCTTCATCTTCATTGAACCTAACCGTGCTACGGCTACTAGTTATGTAACAAATAGCAGACGACGAAATGCATCTAAATTTTAATTTTACAAATTGACGTTATTTCAAGTTAAGTAAACAAATTTCAACTTTATTTTAACGGTAGGTAATTGAGTTGATTTCAAAGTGACTTGCACTATTGAAAAAGTTATAAAAAATTTCGAAGTTGTAGCGTAAACTGAACTTTATTGTGTAGGAATAGGAATTAAAGTTATTTTTCCATAAACTAATATTTGTTACTATTTTTGGTGAATGTGTCGCGATTCAAAATTTACACTTATCTAAGTTAAAGTACCTATGTACCTACTCATAATTATAAAATCGAAATGTTCAAGGAAGAGAACGATTAATTATTAAATTCCTTCTATATCTTTTATTCTGAAGTGAAAACTAGGTACCTACTTACACACTTCGCAGCAACGGTCTAGAATACCTATTATTTATTTTATTTGGTAGTTACTTGTAAATTATTAAATTATTGTTTGCGCCATCTAACGGGAATTACTAGAATGATCATAAAAGTGCGAACCGTGGTTAACAGGTGTGTACGTACTCTCACTATTAGTTGAAGACGATGAATCTAGATGGCGCTGCTGTAAGTTTTCTTACTTGCTGTAGGGAGCATACCTTCTAGTTGTTCATAAAATTCATAGATGGCACGGTTTTAGGTGCTAGGTTTTGACAACAGGTGGCGCTACTGGTTTTACATACTAAATAGTAATTTCATTTTATGTTTTTGTAATAAAGAATTAAAAGTATTTTTTTATAATGTGTTTATTTTCAAAATTAAAACATTACATTATTTTTGTTTCTAAGTCAATAAACGACACAAAGGTAGTTAAAGTTGATACAACGCTACAAGGTTATTTTGGCGCGTGGCCAAAATTGTAACTAACGCCGCCATCTTGTTCTATCAATACAATTTCTGTGACCCCAATGACGTCGTCGTTAATGTCATCCAGGCGCCAAATTATCCTTGTAGCACTCTACAATTTACATTAATTTCATTTAAGTAAGTACATAAAATAATAAAAAATTACATCTGTTACTGTCTATAAAAAAAAAAACGATATTACACTAGCTAGCAGCAATTTTTTTTTTGTTTTTTTTGTTTTACGCGTTTTCTTTCTAAACCGCACACGTAGACCAGTTGGTAAAAGTATGTTTGTTATCATAAAACGACAGTACCTACTTGAGAAGAATGCTCTAATAGCTGCCTACTTTATCTATACATTTCCTATTTAATCTAGGAAGGGCGATAGATTTATAAGTGGCTAAGTAGACAGTCAGACACGTGGAAGGTATTTCAATCAAATCACATGGAGTTACAATCAAAGACATTCCCGTGACTGTCGGTTTCATTTCCAACCGTCTGTGAGGGTCTTAACGTTCGTAAAGCAATCACATCCACACCGTTATATCTACTGGCGTAGGTAATATTGATTTGATGCGCAATAAAGATCTTTTCGTGGATCTTTGACAGTCGCTACCACAGAATACATATACCCTAACGGGGTCGCTACAGGTCGTCAGAAGCCCGATACCTCGTATTACCCAATAACTGGGTTGTGGAGGTCATCTGACCTCCACAACATTGAATCTAATCTTCAGCTGAATCCAGTTAGACTAGAAGCCGACGCCAACATAGTTAAGAAAATGCTAGGCAGATGATGACACAACAAAGATCTTCTTATGATTTCACCTCCCTGTGCCCCAGAAGGTAATTTTTTTAGGGTTCCGTACCTCGGACTCTATGCTAGACCGTCCGTCCGTCCATCCGTCCGTCGGCGTCGGTCCGTCTGTCTGTCAGCGGGCTGAATCTCATAAACCATAATAGGTAGACAGTAGAAATTTTCACAGTCTGTACCTATTTCTATTGCCGCTATAACAACAAATAATAAAAATAAAACGTTCAGTGGTACGGAACCCTTCCCCGGCCTTTTGGCCGGTATTATTTTTTACGGGCTGATTTTTCACTCGACCGATAATTTTTATTCGTGGAATAAAATAGACGTCAGGCAGATTTTGTATGGAAGAACTGTCAAAAATTCAAAATTTTTCCTCGGATAAAATTATCCGGCGTTGGAAAAATCAGCTCTTAATCAAGCAATGTGGGTGAAAACCAGTAGGTATGTCTAGTATTAAGGAGGTATTTACCTGAGTAGCTTTTTATCAAGATAACTTACTGAAATGAAAATATGGCATAATAACGTGCTGACATTTAAGTTTGCGAAAATAGGTACAGTCAATGTTTCGCCTCTTGAAGCAGACTGAAAATGATTCCTTATTCAAAAATATTTTTTCATCTCATGAACATTAAGTTGGCTCTGAAGTATTCTTCAAGCATTCGAGTGGGCTCCGCAACGAAATGAGCAGACCACTTAGACGTTGTAACAAACCACTTGAAAATACACTGAATAATTTTATTCACTCACATTTTTGTGAACAAGATGCTTTCAGAATGACGAATGGAAAATTGTACGACAATAGCCCGAAATAAATTTTGATAGTTATCCGTCTATCTGCTAATACCAATGTACTATTAGGTAAATATTTATTATTTACATCGGATGTAAAGTCATATAAAAATAAATTAAAACAATATTAAGTTTTACTAAGAAAATAATTATTATAAGGAATAATCACTATTTGAAATAAATATGCAAGCAAACCCACGGGACAAAAGCAATACTAATAAATAGGGCACCAACCTCAAAAAGTTCAAAAGAGGTCGCATTGCAACTGACAGCCCGAAAATGCCACTCGCAACTTATAAAAATAATTTCAAAAAAATAAAACTTTCAAATGAAGAACATTGATCGTCATAGAAACAAAAATCTCGTTGAGAAAAAACAGACTGTTTGACGTTGACGTCGTGTTGTTTTTTGTCTGAAAAATAATTGAATATTGCAAAAATAAATGATGTTTTCCGATGAAGAAATAAAAGAAGAAATACCGGAGAGTGGTTTCATGCGGCCGGGTGATGAGATTATAAGGTGCGATCTTCGTTTTTTTGTTTTAGATACTTAAATAGTTGAAACGCGGCCATACTGATTTGTTTTACGTTTGTTTTATTTTTGCTTTATGTTTATTTCGTTGTTTCAGCATACGTGAAGTGTGTCTGAATGATAAGTTTGACAGGAAGGAATTAGGATTCAATGGCGAACCGCTGCTATCGAATTCCGGCAGAAACGATGTACGTAGAAAAATGTTTTAAGTGTCTTATTTAGTGAGAAGAGCAATAATTTACCATGTGTTGTTGTGATGAAGACCTCGACAGTTTCATTTCGCTACAAGACAGTTTGATTGACAGGTGAGGAATTGTCATTTTAACTGCCAGGGAAATGACTGCCAAATTATAACGTCTAATTGACGTTTCCTTGCAAGTAAATAAACAAAACAAGTTACTTAATGTCACAACTGTATATAAAGAAAATTCCCACCAAGCATGTCATGAGAGCCTCTTTCTATATACACCATAGTGGCTGGGTTGTTCGTAAGGCTTTATCGTACGAGTAATCGAGTTTTGTGAATGAGTGTGTTTCCTGCAACGCCATTGGTCAACAAATGATGTGACATCACGTTGTCTCTCGGAGTGTTCACTTGTTCAGCCATTGTTCATTCATTTATAAGATGATAAGACCAAATGTTATGCTTCCCCAATGTTTAGGCTCGTCGGGTTTTTAGATGGGTAAAGCCACCGGCACAGTACTGTGTTGTGTTGTGTCGTGACGCGGAATACACCAATCAAACGTATATCTGTTCAGGGCTACGTCAAATCACAATGAGTTTTGAATGGTTAAAACTGCGTCAGAAGGCGAGTAAATCCGGCTTAACACGCATCACGTCTGTCTTTTCCAATGGGGTAGACGCTAGATAGAGTTTTGTAGTCCACCCACATTTTGCCAGCTTTGTTATAAGTATCATGTGCCTCAAACTACGGTTTTTTAGAAGAATGGTGGAGCGTTCAAAATTTGCCGGCGACTGACGTCACTAAAACGTTAAAACGTTATTTGTAAGGTGTGTTTTCCTAGGCCGTTTTTTACACCGGAAAGTCAAACCCTGCTGCCATCATTTTCATGACTGCCGTGTCACTGCGGCCGTTATGTGGCGGGCACCGCTCTTTTCAGAAACCGTAGCTTATGTCCGATTTTCATACCTCTAATCATCAAATTAAACCCAATGACCCAGGGATCTAATCCAAGACACCACGTTCGACAGTCGCTCTTGCGACAACTGAACTAATGCAGCAATCAAAGTGTCAGTAAACCTCCTTCACACCCTAAGACGACCCACTGACCCAATCCTCTTTACCACCAGCTCGACGTCCACCGTTCTATATTCCGTGACGGCTTCTTCTCCGATGGCTTGGAGCAGCAACAGGCCAGGTTTGCGTGGACGGAGGAAGATGGGAACATCGCATCCCTGGTGTCTGAGCCAGGATTTGGCACCACTGGTCAGACTACCTTCGGCAAGGATTTGGATGCCGCTCTTAAGAGTGAGATGAAGGCAAGTACCTAACAATTTCAGTAATACCTACAGGGCTCATATCCAAACCTTTATTACGTATCCTAGGACCTTTACGTGAAAAGCTTATGTCATAGGAAAATAATTAGCCTATAAGCAAAAGCAGGGTTGACTACCGTAAACGAATTTTGATCTCTGAATATTTTTGTTGCCTATTGTATCGTAATGTTCAGCCTACACACGACTCTTTAAGGTGGATGCTCCAAGGTGGCCCGCGAAATTCAAATTTTCTTACGTTTTTTGCAATTTGCTGGTCAGTACTAAGTTGTACGTTGATTAAAATAAGATTCGCGGCTGTAACAAATACTCGTATGTATATACAGAATTATAATCATTAGAATCAGTAATACAACTTGTTATGTTAGCATAATCCTAAAATGTCAAGATTTCATGAAATAGTAATTCAGTAGGATTACTTGATCTTAGAGAGTTGTGTTGATGACTTTAATGATTATAATTCTGTAGATACATATTTGTTACGGCCGCGAATCATATTTTAATCAACGTACAACTTAGTACCTACTGACCAACAAATTGCAAAAAACGTAAGAAAATTTGAATTTCGCGGGCTACCTTGGAGTATCCACGTTAACTACAAGCCGCCAGAGTTAACTTGAGTCCCAAGCGCACCTCCCGACCCCCGCGTTGTTACCGCTCTCGCCATGGACGCCTCAGTACCGCGAGCTTACGTCATCCGAGCGAAGTCTCAAGTTAACTCTTATGGGTTGTACATAGCTAATATTTATGCTCGCGAAAGTCACAAATACCTTACCTTAAGCAGCCGCTTATAAGGCACATGGAGTTTTAGAAGACATTATTATGCCTTCTAAAATTGTCACTCCACTCAAACAATATTTTTATTATGTTTGACGTTATGACCACACTCTTTAAAGCCGAGCATTTTTCTGAAACTCCATGCCTCCATGCCATGGGTGCGTAGTAAACGTGCTTTTATCGTAGCGCATTAACCGCTAAGAGCTATCTTATCCACAAGTTAGTGATCATCATTTTTAACCGACTTCTAAAAAAGGAGGATGTTCGTATTTTTTTTTTTATGTTCGCGCATAACTCTGTCGCTTGCCAACCGATTTAAAAAAATCTTTTTTTTGTTGGAAAGGGTCCCAAATGGTCCCATAGAAATTTCATCGAAAACGGTTCAGTAGTTTGAAAAAAAGATTTTTTTAAATCGGTTGGCAAGCGACAGAGTTATCTCTGTCGCTTGCCAACCGATTTAAAAAATCTTTTTTTTTGTTGGAAAGGGTCCCAAATGGTCCCATAGAAATTTCATCAAAAACGGTTCAGTAGTTTTGTTTTTAAACCAAAATTACTGGTAAAAATTACAACTTAAAAGTGAATAATTTTAATTTCGGAAGTCGGTGTCGTTGGGTTCGTATTTTCTTTGTTTGCCACCGACTTCCGAAATTAAAGTTATTTTTCACTTTGTAGTGTCGTTTTTGGAAGTCGGTTGCTTTTTTTTGCAAAAAAGTTTTTATTTTTTATTCGATCCATTCTTGTCTTCCCACAGGAAGCTGATACGTCAAGTGCAGTGCTGCAGCCTACCAACAGAAATGGAATCACGTTCAGTAAAAAGAATATGTTCGGAGAGCCTCACCTCGTGTCTTCTACATCAGCTGGTTCAAGTTCGGCGAGCGCTGGACCAGGTAACGTTATTCTAGTCAAAATACTTTTAGCAATTTCTTTTTAATACATAATCTCTCGCAACACGCGTATTTTTTCACTACCCATAGTCGTCAAGTTTTCTTGGCATAGCAAAACTATTTGCGTTACTCGTTTCACTAGGATACACACGATCTTAAAAATAAATATTCGTGGTAATCCATGAAATAGCGGTAATCCATTAACACGTATATTTAAATTCGGCATTTGTGAGCTTATAACATTATTAACATCAGCTTATAAAAGTTTTCCATTTCAACAAATCATTCAGTTTACTTTCCTACATATTATCTATAGGGTATATTATTGACTTTTAAAATTATTTTTTCAAGGCAGCCCGCGTAATTCATAGTTTCTTTGTTGTTTAACGTTTATGTTGCTCAAAATTCGATACACGGCAATTGTCATAAAATAATTACTAAATTATAATAATTTAAAACATCAATAAAGCTTTCGAAAATACATTTGCTTAAAATAAGACTATTTCCTGCAAAATATGACGGATCTTCTTAAGATAACTTTCATCTTTTTAACCAGGCACGGAAAAGAGCAAGGGTCAGAACACGTGCAAGGTGGACAAGGCAGACCCTCGCTCCAGGTTTCATTACGTAAAATACGTGAAGAGACATGGACGGACAGTCAAACTGTGGGAGTGTGGCATCTGTAAGTATTTGTGAATATTCTACCAATATGACCCGATTTGAAAATAAATTGTTATAATATTGTGCCTACTAGAAGTGCCTGGTGGCCCAGCCCCGACTTACGACGGACGGACTTACGGTCGTGGATTCGAACCCAGACAGACGTTTTACTTTGTGTAAATAATTTCATCACCGCTGCTCTCAAAACGCTGAAGGAAAACATTGTGAGGAAACAGGCGTGGCCTAGAATCAAAAATTCTAAGACATATGACATCAACCAACCCGCACTGGAGCCGCGTGATAGATTACAGCCCACTCCCTCTCACAGAGAGGTGGCCTGTGTCCCAGCGTGAACATTATAGGCTGATTATGTTAGAAATATTTGAAAGATTTATTCTTCTAGCAGTATATTATTTGGCTTTCGTGATTCATAGGTATGTTTAGAATTAGAAACATTAATCCTTACGCAGTACAGGGACACCAGCAGGATTAAATAGTACCGGAATGGGCACGTAGTTCTGCTTAGCAATCTCTAACGATCTGTGAGAACCCATTCCCCGTCCATGAACCATCAAGTAATACCATAAAGTAGGTAGGGGGGATAGGTTCTCATGTCTGGCCACCAACCGTACTGTCTTTCCTTCCAGGTAGTCGCGAGTTCCAACACCAGTACACGTTGATGCGTCACCTACCGACACACACAGACGAGAGGAACTTCCACTGCGCCGCCTGTGGCAAGAGCTTCAGACAACTGTCCACTCTGAGCCAGCACCGCGCCATACATTCTGCTGAGAGGCCTTATGCTTGTGAGGTACAGCATGCAGCTTCTATTCTCGTAAAGCTGGTCAAACTGAGGTCAAGTTCGAGATCAAGATCGATCGAGTTGGTTGACACAATCGGTGGGAGCCAATTCTTTCATCCTGCGCAGGATTTGCCACAGTTTGACGAGTTTTATACGGACACTCGGAGAAGATCCTGGTCTTGCTATTTTTATGGTCCTAAATAGTCCTTATCCTTTACTTCTTACTACCCAGGTATGCAACAAAAACTTCAACCGTGTGTCCACCCTGATCTCCCACCGCAAGACCCATTCCGATGAGAAGCCATACAAGTGCCACATCTGTCCCAAAGGATTCCATCAAAAAGGTTGCCCTTCTTTGTCCTTTCCTTTATTTTCCTTCTGAGATCAAACATAACACTAATATCCATATTGTCATGATCTCCCTTTGTATCATATGGCCATAAACGTTGCTTACAAGGACCAGTGAATTGCGCATTAGCATCAGTCGTTAATCGGGATGTTTCAGCACCGGTGGGGTAATTGCAAACACACTACCAGCAATGAGTTTCGTTTTGACAGCTCACCAACTTTCATTCCGTTTTTTATATTGTTCAGCAGGCGTATTTTTCGAACATATGAAGCAATGGATTAGCAATATCCATCAAATGATTCAGATTGAGTTGGATGGTGGGTTACACAATTAGGGTGCTGGTCATTTTCGGCAATACTTATATGATACTTTAGTTGCCCATGTAAGCGTATCATATCCATAATCATTAATCGTCTATAGCAGTCGACTGCTGGACATAGGCCTCTCCATTAAAAGATGATATAACTCGATTCTTGATCAATCTTCATCTAGCTACTACTAACCACCTTACCATTAGCTGTGCCGTACCCAAAAAACATCTATGAAGATCACAGAATAAGCTCAATAGTAATGCGTGCACTGACTGGACAGGTCCTCTCAATCTGTGTGGTTCTTTCCTCAAAAGACCATCTCAGACATCGATCTATATGTTCTTCATATGATCTGACCAAGAGATTATGTCTGGACTTTAAAAGAGACCGTGACCTCTGAGTTTGTTTCGGCCTTTCTTCTCAGACTAGTCAGTTAGGAAACGCCGACCTCATTTAGTTTTAAAATATGATTGACGTGTAAAAGTGTTTGTACAAACCTACTTACAAAATAAAATCATTAATCATTTAATGATAATCTCTTTTTTCCTCAGGCAATCTTCGCAACCACCTGTTCACACACACCAACGAGCGTCCTTACCGCTGCAACATCTGCTTGAAGGGGTTCAACCAACAGTCCAACTTGGTTTGCCATAAAAACAAGGTAAAAATTACATACTCGATTTTCATATTTTCATTGTTAAGTTTCAGTTCGATTTCTGCATGGAGTATTTGGCTAGAAAAATGTTAAGTACAAAAGTCACTCACCTATAATAAACAAGTACGTTGGACTTCATATAATACTATCGATGACAAAATGGAGACATTTGATTTTCGCCATTTTGGCGCTGACAGTAACGTGAGCGTCCGTGGAACTAATATTTATGATAGCGAGTTTTACAAGAAGCGCATACTCTCAGGTTAAAAATGTTCTAAATATCTCGTAGTAAACACAAAGTACACAAAAAAGTCTTATTCCACGATTTAGACCTAAATCATCAGAGAAATACCAAAACAAGGTGACGGTCATTTGCTTGTATCAATTTTAGTTCCTGGGACGCTCGAATCGGCACAAAAAATAACTGTCATTTTGTATAGAACGAGTATATTTACTCCAGCTTATTTGTATAATATAGGTCAGTGACAAAAGGGGATGGGCGAAAAGAAAAAACGCAGACTAAAAATAAAATGAAATGATGATAAGATGCTGAAAATTTGTCCCCGTAATGAGATAAATAGGAGATGAAAGTTTGTGTGGAAGATTGTCAGTTTTGTAGATGAGAAATCCCGTCGGGTGAACGGCTTACACCAACTATAACATCGAAGCGTTTCTTTATCCAGGCACATCCAGAGGACACGTCCACCTGTCCCACAGTGCCCGTCCAAGGTCGATCAACCACTCCGCGCGGTCCTCGATCTTCAGCAGACACACAGCCTGATACTACAAGGTAAGTTATACCAGTGATTTTACCAACCATTACCAGTTCTTCGAGTATTTTCTACGTTAGGGGTACAGATTGGTGAAACGTTACACGAATTGTAACACAAAATGAACCGACCAAATGTATGAAATGCGACATACAAGGTTGCAGAGACATCGACGCGTAAACTGTAGCCACGGATTCAGCACATGGTTATAACCCTTATCGTAGATATTTATAGTCGGTTATAAAAAAAAAATCAGCTGTTTTTTATAGTAATCAACTGTTTCATAGACCTACGTGGCCAAAATGTACGGAAAGCTATTTTTTTTTTTAATAAATGGCAAAAAATTTCAACCAGCATCATGTACTGAATCCATGGTAACCGGTTTCGCGTCGATGTCCGCACCAACCTGTAGTGTATAACCCAATAACTATGCCAGTTTGTTTCAATGCGCGATGTTCATGTTACCTTCGTTTCACTGATCTGTACCCGGTATTAAAGGTTCTATAAATAAGGTTCTAAAAGCTAAATAAAAACCATTTTACAGGCTTATGAATTGTCTAAATTAAATAGTCGGTCGGTTAGTCAGAAAGTTGAAGCTAGTTACCCATTCCAAAACGTAGATCTCTATGGAGAAGAACTGGCAAGAAACTCCAAGAAACTCCACTTTCCTCATCAATCTAGGGCATTGATCAGACAAAAAAAGAATTATCAAGTTTTTAGTTTTCATTTCGTTAGTTAATATTCCTCATTTCCTTTCAATATAATGTACAGACGCCAGCTGCAGGTCAAGCTACCCGAAACTGTCAAATTTTCCCAATCCACCTTGAACCTTAATGCTTTAGCGATAAAGTTGAAAATCTATTAAAGAAATTTGACAGATTGTAGTAGCTTGATGTGCTGGCGTCTGTACTTACATTATTCTTCTAGGCAAGCCCTTTCATTTGATACCAATATTGAGGGAGTTGTGAAAAAAAAATGTAATTCGCTATTTTGTGGTGGCGGCCATCTTGGATTTGAAATTTGTCATAGTGTATAGTATTCTACTATGTAGTCAAGATTTTCATCAAACTTAGCTAAGAACACTCCCGACAAATTCCTTTCAAACAAAAAAAAAACAAAATCAAAGTCAGTTCATCCGTTCGGGAGCTATGATGCCACAGCCAGACATACACACACACACAGAGACACGTCAAACTTATAACACCCAGTCGTTTTTGCGTCGGGGGTTAATAATAGGTACAACATATCTTTCCAAAAGTTTGAAACACATTTTTAGATAGGTGCTAAACACGTTATGGGTTGACACCTCGAAGGGCCCGGCAGAGGTGCAGAACAAGTATTTCCACGACTGCAGCCGCTAGCTTGGTTTTGGGCGATCCTGAAGCATAGTCAGCATATAATCTTCTCACTGCTGCACTGGGACACAGGCCTCCTCTCAGTGAGAGGGAGTAGGCCGTAATCCGCCACGCGGGTGGTAGACGTACGCACGGCTACACATCAAGCTATACATAACCAGTATAAACTTGAAGTGTTTGGAGCACACCAGGATGTCGGGATACGGAGCCAGGAATAAAACAGCCGATCACGGTTTCAAATATATTCCGACTGACACAATGAGCCCGAGTGCTCAGCTATATTTTAACCCCTACCCACATATTCTTAATATACAGTTCTTAACAATAATTTATAACTACCTTAAACCTAATACATCACAAAACTGACTTCTGATTGAACGAAAAACCTATACAATGCAAGGTCAGCTAAAACTGGAAATGTATAGCTTGATGTGTAGCCGTGTGTACACAAATGTCTTTGGTTGAATTTTTGGTTCTAGGACATGCTAGTTTCCTGACGATGGATGTTTTCTTCATCGTTTTGAGATCCTTAGTTGCGCCTAATCGCCTAAAACCAGGTCAATCCATATGAAAAGTTATAATGCTACT
Source organism: Apamea anceps (assembly GCA_951799955.1). Taxonomy (NCBI): domain Eukaryota; kingdom Metazoa; phylum Arthropoda; class Insecta; order Lepidoptera; family Noctuidae; genus Apamea; species Apamea anceps. Next base: position 11,355,558 of record OX637509.1, read on the forward strand.
GATATTCTTAAAAGTCATACCTACTAGAAGTAGGAAGAATATCTTCTAACATATTAAAAAATGTAATCATTTTATCTGCTTTAACTACTATCTACGACATGCACTTGCAGATTCTCAAGTAATATGAAAACTTTTAACGAGTTCTAATATTACTCACGCTGCATTTAATAAGCTTCTTCCTTAGGTAGAAACTCTAAACTCTGATGTTATACAAGCTGTTGTTTTGCATCCTCGTCAGATTTCAGGAGGCTGTTATGAAAGACATAAATAATCAAATAAAACTACGATCCCTGGTAAATAATGAATACATACTTGTTTTTTTTGTTATTTAAGCTTGACAGTATTTCAGAATACACCACTTTCAAAGAACAGAATCGCGTTATGGTAACGTATAAGCGGCCGCGTTTTTATGTGTGTGTAAAAGGGCAATTACAGTGCGGTCTCACACAGACCGCGTTTTAAAATGCGTGTCCCACACAATGGCGAGCATTGGTTTTCAGAACAGGTAAGCACTTTAAAGTAAAGAGTAATTGATTTACTGGGTATAAAAAAAAACGTGTTGTCGGGGGACTCCCGGCAGGAACAAAGTTCAAAATGAAAATCCAAGACGGGGACTGTAAAAGTTTAGGCATGCCTACCTGTTACTGTTTTAATTTCGTCGTATTAACTTGAATGAGGAAAGACCAATGGCAATGTGCGAATAGTACGGGAGCCGAGTAGGCCGTCTGGCGACTGCCTACTGCCGCGCGCATTTGTATGAAGATTTTGTTTTTTGTTAGTTATAGAAATTTAGAGTCTCTTAATATTGTGGGGCACACACATTAAAATGTAACTGACAGGCTTATGGTGATTTATCGAGGTAGGCAGTGCTTATATGCCTTTATGCAATGCACGTCAATGGTCCCACACATGCCAATTTTCGAAAATTAGAAATGAAACCTTATTTTATTATTGATCCAAGTCGAGAATCAGTAGCATAGTTACCTTCTCGAATTTGACGAGGATGTAAAACGACACCTTGTAGTAAAAATATATTACTGCTAATGAGGTTGTAACAGACTGTTGCTTGATAATATCTTGTACCTACATGATAGATAATCTAATCATAATATGAATATCTATTTAAGGGCATGTGGTCTAGTCTACGCTGCGATTTTTTGGAAAGTAAACGGTTCCAGGTGGACTGAACCGATGATCTTGTGAAGGCCGCAAGAATCTGCTGGATTCGGGAAGCCCAGACTTGGTCAAAGTGGCGATGCTTGGGGATGCCTATGCCTAGCAGTAGACGTCTTTCGACTAAAATGATGAAACGGTGCCACATTTCAAAATAGCCATAACTATGAAATACTTTGGGTTCTGACTGCTTCATTGGTCTAGGGGTTGTAAGCGGTACTGCCGAGCATGAAGTCCTGGTTTAGATTCGGTTATCCATCCGGAATTTCTCAGTAGCAGCCTGGATTTGTGCACGGTTATAGCAATAGGCTCGCCCCCATTACATAGGACTTAAACTTAACTGGTGAAATGCGTGTCTGTACTAACTCGTAACTCTTGGAGAAACATGCGTGCGTGTGTGTAACGTAAAGATTTTGAAGTTTTTATATTATTTATTTTCAGACCCCAAGCAGATCATTGTGAAGTAACCTCCTCAGTGGGACCATACCTACCATCAGTAGCGGGCCCTTCAACTTCAGACTGGTCCATCAAACCCACAACCCACCTTCCAGACATCTGGGACATTTCCAAGTCTTTCCAGGAACCGGGTGACATTTGGAACGAGGGTCCATGGGGTTCCATGAGCAATGGGGTGGTTGTGGACCCAATAAAGACGTACCATATGGGGGTGGCATTGGCTACCAGACAGACTCCGTTTGCTTTACTGAAGCCTGAGAATGGAACTCCTGTGTTGGTGAAAGTTGTTGATACGAAGCTTCCGGGTGGGAAACAGGTAGATACTTACTTTTAGTCCACTGAGGTGTTTTAGGTCGGGGAACTGGCATCCGGAATTGTCCTGGGGGCCTACTCTTTAAGTCCGTCAACCAAGAGACGGGCGCGTCAAAAAGTAGTTCAATACTTCGAAATGACCCCTACTCCCGATTAACTAACTTTTTTGGACGTGCAAAAATACATCGAGAGTAACGACAAATGTCAAATCGTGTTGTCATTCATTTTTAGTTCGAACCCCAAACTAATCTTATTTCCGTAGCTGATACAAAGTTGGGAAGCACCCGTAACTTTGGCCGAAACTAAGGATGCTTTGAGATATAGACCCCCTGATTTACAATAAATTTTGAGCTATACGTCATTTTTCGGAGAAAATACATTTTTAGGGAGCCTCCTCCTAAGTTGTACAAAATTTTCTTCGCTCATTTCACGCTTAGGTAGTCATTTTACCAAAATCTAGCCTACAGTTATCTTCGCCCAATCTTAAAAGAGGCTTTCCCTGTATGAGAAACAGGTGTTTACCCCGCAGTGGAGCAATAATATAGACAGGGACATCAACGCGCAAACTGTAACCATGGATTTAACACATGATTCTTCGCCTGTAGCGTAGAAATTTTTCGTCGGTTATAATCAAATCTGCTGGTTCATAGACTAGTGCAATACCTGCACGGCCAAAATGTAAGGAAGAGATTTTTTTTTTCAAATATTGGCTATGAAAAATTCATGTACTGAATCCATGGTCCAAACAGGTTGCGCGCCGATGTCCCTGTCATCCGTATATGAATCTAAAACTCTGCACAATGTGATACTTACCAACTTACCTGCTTTGTGTTTAAATAATTAATCGTTATTTCCATTACAGATGTTAGTGCCAGCAACAGCTGAAGATTTGCGAGTCGGAGGCAAAATCGTTGTAAATAATGAAAATGAAGATGGTGCACAGGTACTCACTTTATGATCATCATCATCATCATCATCGTCATCATCATCATCATCATCGGCATCATCATCATCATCATCGGCATCATCATCATCGACATCATCATCATTATCATCATTCTCCTGCCCTTATCCCAATTTACTCGGTCGGTGCTATATGTATTTTTCTTCTATTAGTCGTCATCTCGGCATTCACCACCTTTCTAACCATATCATCTTTCACACAGTCCATCCATCGTTTCTTTATTTTTCCCCTATTCTTATAGCCACTCACTATAAGATGCGATGCGTTAAGTAAAGGAAAGTCTGAAATCGCCAATCCGTCTTGAGCAAACGTTGTCTGTATGAAAAGAAACCTTTGCTCTGTAGTGGGACAATGATAGGTTAATAAATATACTTGCTTGGACCTTATTATACAGAAAGATATCTTGCCTAACAATATCCTTCTATTCCAGCATGGCCCCATAAAACCAAGACTGGAACCCAACGGCGCCGTTCAGATCAGAGTGCCCGTAGTAGCGACCGTGGTGCCCAGGATACAACCCAGTGGTAGACTACATCTTACTGTGGAGGAACCGCACCATGCTTACCACACCGCCTTGTCTGCTGATTGTAAGTCTTATTCACTTATTTAGGAACAAAAATGGGAATTAATTTGCAAGGGCACCGAATTGGACATTTTGTGAATGAGACATTTTGAAACCGTCAGACAGATTGAAATTTTTTTTTTTTTATTCTATTGGACATTTTGAGAATTGTAAATTTTGAAACCGTTGGACAATTTGAGTATTGGAAATTTCGTACTTGAACGGCCCAGTGGATAATTACCCTACCCAGACAGGCATGCGTCTTACTTGGTCAATTATTTCACCACCACCGCTCTCAAAACGGTGATGGAAAACATCGAAAAATCGAGGACATGTGCCATCGTTCAACCCGCACTGGGCCCCAGCGTGGTGGATTATGCCACACTCTACAGAGAGGTGGCCTGTGTCCCAGCATTGAGAACATTATAGGCTGGGATGATAATTATAATAAATATGATATTATTGTAATCAGTGGGCGAAGTGAACGTAGCCCCGTGCACGTCCCGCGACGAGCCCCGCGCCGGCGCGTCCGCCGCGCCGCGCGCCGAGCCGCCGCGACACTTGGACTCCGGCGGGGACTTCGATGACGGACTGAGGACTGGTGAGTACAAACCACTATGGTGGAAACATACAGGATAAGCTGATACGAAGTCATCTAAAAATAAACAACTTGTTATATGATCAGTTAATAATAAAATTGTCTAAACAAATTAGTTTAAAAGAAAAGTGAATCCACAGGAGTAAAAGAATAACATTAAATTAGGTGTTGTTACAGATTTAGGTGCTTACTCTGTTTACTTTCTTCAGGTACTAGAATATCATCAACTTGTGCCTTGCCACCTCCAGCGCCGTCTCCTCCTCTGGACCTCATCTCCTTGGACCTGTTTGAACCGATGGAATGTATACCATTGGGTAATGAACACAATTATTTTTACACAATACATTGTACTGTAATGTCTAATTCTTGTAGGCAGCAAGAGCTTTTTCACAATTTTTTTTTATTTGCTAACAACAAATAAAGCAGTAATTACATGCTTAAGCTCTTAGTGCTAAGATTGTCAATAGATGGCGTTGCTAGTCTCATTTGGCATGATTAGAATCGAATAAAGAAATGACGGAGCATTAATCAACTTATTTTGTTCTATTATTAAAACGCCGGGTTCGATTCCCATAGCAAAAGTATTTAACGCCTATGATTTTATCCATTTTACTCAACAATTTGATATTGACAAAGGTGGATACGATATGGAAATTCTTTATTTTATACTTATTATCTATTTAAAATCATAGAATAAAATATTGTCGTTTTTTGTAGGTCCTCAAATCACAGCTGTCGACAACATTGACCAGGCACCACCTTCAGACGACTCTGACATCTTTATTGGAGAGTTTGAGGTAAGTTTACCTTATTAATTTTATGCTGTTTACTGAACGCGAAAGCTAGGTTCCCGATTTCAATAGGTGCAACTATTGAAATCGGGAATCTAGCTTTCAGATCGCCAGAATGATCGAAAACTACGTATTTTTATGTCCATCTTTGAAATAAGGATTCAGTTTTTCAATAGCGAAATCTGGCCAGACCACAAACTGTATTATTTTGACGATTTAAGTTAATAGTGTTAGGCTGAAGGTTCTTTCCTCCTGTGGATAGCCAAACCAAGATTTTATAAAAACTTTGATGGGCAGCAGCGTTCCTACAGGTCATGTCATATCATAACCTGAAGGTCAATTCTCGTAATTTTAAGAACGTTCACAGTCTGATCTGTCTCAATCTGTCAAAAAACACTTCTAATACCCCTCAGATATTTTGCCAATCGTGGTGACTTCTCACGCTAGGTTTTCACGAGTTTCATTGCAGAGGCTTGCAATATCTTTACAGGAACCATGGTCAGCAGCAATTTTCATTTATTTGCTTGCATAATCAGTTTATAATATACACAACAGAACCATTTATTTGCTTTAATAGTTATAATTACTCTTTCAAATAATAAAATCCCATCACCAGACACCGGCGCTATAATACTGGAGAGTATTCGAAACATCAGTGAAGGTTGCAATGACTAAGCCAAGACCAGGATTTTGGTAAATATCCCACTTTGCTATGACATTCCTCGGGTTGTTCCGTTTATCCACCCCAAAAAATCCACCTTGAGGTGGATACGTGGAAAAGGTATGTCAGAAAATTCACACTAGACCTGCGGGGTAATTGTGTAATCAGTAGCAATGGGTATTATTTTGACAGTTCAACAACATTTACAACGTTATTTACATTATTGAGCAGACAAATTTTTCGAACATAAGTATGAAGCAATGGATCAGCAATATCCTTCAAAATGATTCAGATTGAGATCGATAGTGTTTTACGCAATTAGGTTGCTGGTTAGATAAACGGAATTTATAGGCTTAGGGTGGATTCTTAGACATGCGTTTCCGCAAATTTACCTTAAGGTGGATTTTTGGAGTGGATAGACGGAATAACCACATCATTCCTCGAGCCCGCAAACTTTAGCCAGTATAAGTATTCCTGAACGCAAGTCGACACTACCGCAATTCTGGCAGCAGAAGTTCCAACTAGAAAAAAGGTTTGCCGCAACTGTTCGAACGGCTGGTCGTGCGGTCAAACGTTCATATTGGTCAGAGCGTGTTTCAGTGTGAGAGATATTATTTGAAATCATTTATTTTCACATCGAAAATCTGCTGAATACTGAATATAATATTATATTATAATATATTATATAATAATAATATAATTCATCATTGAACAGCTCTGAAAATAATTCAAGAAACACCGCGGTTGGCAAATATATTAGCAATTGCAGGATCAGATGCTTGTGGATAAGCTGCCCCTCATTTATCAATTTAGTAGACATAAAATTCGTGTGAATTATTCCTTAGGATCGAGATAGGTATTATTAAAACGTTATTATTTTCTTTTCAGGACTGCATCAAGCTGTCAGATACAGAATGAAGAAATTGAACATAGTTTATTTTAATTATTTTTTTGTTTTACCTAGTTTTATTTGTGCTTGTGAAAAGAATAAGGTATTGATTTAGTGTTAAGCGAAATTGTAAATACATTATATTTTTACAGAGCATTTTTGGTTTCACTTTTTTAAACCTACAAAACTTTTTTTAGGCCATGAAACACTTTATACAGTTTGGGGACGACAATACGGCAATAAAACACTGGCAATACTAAGGCATAATATGAATATTTTGAAACTATCAAATAAATCTTAATATTACAAAAATAAAAAAGTGATATTTCAAACAAACTAAATAGTAGTGATGGGCCGACTATTACTTTTTCTGATCTTTGACTAGCTCATCATATGCCTGCCTTGTCACAACTATGTTGGGGTCGGTAGTCGGCTTCCAGTCTAACCGGGTGTAGCTGAATACCAGTACTTTACATAGAGCGACTGCCTATCTGACCTCCACAACCCAGTTACTGGGTAATACGATACCCTTGGCCTGGTAGTCAGACTTTCGTGTCCGTTTCGACTGCTCGGCCACAATTTCGTAGAAGCAAAACGACTACGTCAACATTACGAAGGATTTTGTAAAACACTAACAATGAAAGTCGCAAATTCGTAGATCCAATATTCAGAAAGTTGTAAAGGTTTAACCATGGCCGCGCAGTCGAAACGTGGAGAACTGCGCGGCCACGCAGTTCTCTTAAAGTTCTCTTAAACGGAGCTTCGTAGAGGTCCCATTCTTTTTGCTAACCACTGATACGATTTCGAAGAAATTGTAGACAGTATGAATAAAGCCCTAATGTTTGGAATTCACGACCTACAGAACTTAAATGCTATGGCCGCGCAGTTGACACGTGGAGAACTGCGCGGCCACGCAGTTCTCTTAAAGTTCTCTTAAACGGAGCTTCGTAGAGGGCCCATTCTTTTTGCTAATCACTAATACGATTTCGAAGAAAATGTAGACAGTATTAATAAAGCCCTAATGTATGGAATTCACGATCTACAGATCTTATAACCTATAATGCAACTTAGAAAAAGGGTGACCAAGATTTATGGTGCGTCAATCAGACATTTTCAAGCGTCGTTTTTATACCACGTAGCCTATTATCATAATGGGGGAATAAGTATGCTTCATTGGATGGAGAAGTACCAAAGAAAGTAGATACGAAAATATTGTTACCGTCAAGATGGTAGGTAAGTACCTTTTTTGTAAAAAGGACTAATGACTGTCTATTCGATTAGTACCTACCTACCTATAACTTGTAAACATTTAATAAAAAATTGGAAAAAAAAACAAACTTTTTTTTAGATCTGGGTAAATTTTATTCTAAGTTACTAATGCGACATTTTGAGAAGGTGTTTTATCCTATCTCGGCGGCTCCTGAGCCGCGCGAGCGAGTGCGCCCGCGCCTGAGCACCCTCTGCTTGCGCGTCTTTATCAGTGCAGTGATAAATGGTTCATCATGGATTGTGTAGTGCTCGTGATTCTGCACTGGATTTGGATTCTTGGATTTTAGATCAGCCTACATAAAAATTTAATACTGTAAATCTACTATTTGCTACCTTTGCACAAATTTTAGCTACCTCAACGTATACGTAGTTATTTAACAGTATGTTATTTAAAATCCTTGGTCCCTCCATTTTGACGTCAAAGTGAAAGGACCATGTGGATAGGCTGGCCGGAGGAGTAACCTACCTATATAGTATTACAATACCTTATTTCTAGTTTAGAAATATGCAATTTGATGGTCCCTAACATGAATCATTTGAGAAATATCGGCAATAAATGTTGGTCCCTCCATAATGACGATTCAAAAATTTGGTCAGGCCTGTTAATGGATAGTATTTTTTGGTTTTTCGAAGTATTCATGTTTAGTACCGTACCTATTTTCTACCTTTGGATTATGCAAATGACTTACGGTGAAGTTTATCTTCAAAAAGTACTAATTGTACTGAAAAATTAGTGCAACGGTTGCAAATAGTAGATTTACAATATTAAACTTTTATGTAGGCTGATTTGAAATCCAAGACTTGGTCCCTCCATCTTGAGGGTAACAATAGTTTCGTATAATCTACTTCTCCATCCAATGAAACATACTTATTCCCTCATTATGATAATAGGCCACGTGGTACAAAAACGACGCTTGGAAATGTCTGATTGACGCACCATAAATCTTGGTCACCCTTTTTCTAACTTGCATTATAGGTTATAAGATCTGTAGATCGTGAATTCCATACATTAGGGCTTTATTAATACTGTCTACATTTTCTTCGAAATCGTATCAGTGATTAGCAAAAAGAATGGGACCTCTACGAAGCTCCGTTTAAGAGAACTGCGTGACAGCGCAGTTTTACACGTTTCAACCGCGCGGCCATAGCATTTAAGTTCTGTAGGTCGTGAATTCCAAACATTAGGGCTTTATTCATACTGTCTACAATTTCTTCGAAATCGTATCAGTGGTTAGCAAAAAGAATGGGACCTCTACGAAGCTCCGTTTAAGAGAACTTTAAGAGAACTGCGTGGCCGCGCAGTTCTCCACGTTTCGACTGCGCGGCCATGGTTAAACCTTTACAACTTTCTGAATATTGGATCTACGAATTTGCGACTTTCATTGTTAGTGTTTTACAAATTCCTTCGTAATGTTGACGTAGTCGTTTTGCTTCTACGAAATTGTGGCCGAGCAGTCGAAACGGACACAGACTTTCGGGTTACTAAAGACCCGTAACGACTGTCAAAGATCCACAAATGACAGCCGGGACCAACGGCCTAACGTGCTTTCGGAGGCACGGAGTGAGAGAGTCTTGGTATGTGTGAGTATACTATCGGATATATTTGGCAGTTTTTTTTTTTTGTTAGAAGACTGGCAACGTCATAAGATACGAATTTTTATTTAGTGTCGTATTGTCATCTTCAGCTTATTAAATGTAACTGTCTGTTGTTTATCTTTAATAACATAAATTTTTGCTTATCTTTCATATGGGACACAACAATGATCTCGTAAAACTGCTCATTTCAATTTAAAACAAAATAATCTGTCAATAAAAAAGTCCCCGCACAATAAATAATAATAATAATCACACCGACTGAAGGCCAAAAAAGGCAATTTCCTGTTGTCAATGTAAATAATCCGGGATATTATTATGACGTAGCGATGACGTGTATGATATCGACTCAATATCGTTGTCATCTCGTATTGTTGTCGGCACGTGGACGGAAATAGGCCCTTTCGGAGCATGCCACCCCTTGGTAGCCGGGTTTAGTGCGGAATGCAGGCGGTAGATGGAGTTACGTGTTGCGAAAAATGTGGCTTGCAGAAAGGGAAGTTTTGTTCCTAGGAGTCGTAGTGATTTGTAACAATTAATAAGATTCTCACTACAAATAACTAACAATTTTGGAAAGCTTAGTAAATAAAATGAAGTTCCTAAAAAAATACTAATTAATAAATAAATAGTATTTCAAAGTTTAATAAAGTAACTACCATTGAGAATCTGGTATTCTGCGATCGAGCCCAAATATTGTGCTGGGATCAGATTTCAAACTGAATGCCAATAATCACTTTCCTACTCAATGTGCAGTAAAGTGTTTATTAAAATACAGTTTGAAGAAGTGGTTAGTTATTTGCAATAACAACCTACACCTACCTACGTTTATATTTTCCGTAAGACAGCTTGTTTTCTACTTGGACTAAAGATACAATTCCTTGAATATTATATCTGAAAACAAACCAAAACATATTAAGGGGGATGCGCTAGGTAGCCTATTTATTATATAAAGAAAGAAAGAAAAATGCATTTATTGGCATTACACAAAATGACACCTTAAAACTACAAAAACATAAACAAAGATTATAATGCCAAAAGGGCCTCAGCTCAGCATAATGTCAGATGACAACACAAGTGTACCACCTGACGCTGATTGATATAATGATTATAATACTGTAAAGTCATATTTTTTACGCTCGTGAATCATATTTTGGTCAACATTCAAATGACACTGAACTAAAAATTGCAAAAAACGCAATAAAATTGAATTTTGCGAGAAACCACTGTGCTTGCCCCTTAAATAAAACAATGGTAAACCAGCCTTAAAAGCAAAGTAAATTATCATTTAAAATTGTTTATAAACATTTCCAAAGTCTTTCCTCGTACCTACTTTGTTAGACGATAGATGGCGCTACTTGCAGCATCCTTACGTTATTGCTATTACGAAAATTTGGTACGAAGTGCAAACCTTTAGCCTTTTTACAAGCTTTTATTTAATTTGCGATGTATGTATTTTCGTGGTGGACTCTTGCAACTCAATTTTGAAGCAGATATCTTCAACCGATTGAGCTGAAATTTTGCATGCATGTGTAAATCGGATGACAATGCAAAATTATGTTTATTTTGATTCTAATCTAAATACATAAACGTACTAGTACGATGTACTAACGTACCACTATTAATTATTTTTCAAAGAAGTTCAATTGAACAATATTTTAATCTTTAGAAAGTACAGTGATTGACTGTTCTGTGTGTTGGGTCAGCCAGCGTAATATTTCCCAATAAAATAATCAGCCGGTAATGTTTTCACTGCTGGGACACAAGCCTCCTCTCTGCCAAAAGGGTTGGTACATATCGCATGTCTTTGAGTTTTTGGTTCTAGGACATGCCGGTTTCCTCACTATGTTTTCCTTCGCCGTTTTGAGAGCAGTGGTGTTGAAATAATTTACACAAAGTAAAGCTTAAAGGGTTCGAACCTACAATCTACACCTCGTAAGTCGCGGCCGTTACCACTGGGCCACCCTGCTCTCATTTTACATTAGTTGTAAAATAAAATGGTACCTATTATTAGGTATAGTTTATATTTATAGCTTAAGTTAACCAAAGGCAACCATTTCAGAACAGAATGTGTGAGATACCTATTTGCGGTTAGTAGATTAACAACAAGCTACTTTTACTTGACTAGCCTCGGCCAATTAAAGTAATTTTGTCCCCCGTTTAAAAACACTGACAATGAAACTAGTTAAAATTTAACTCATTACAACTCATTCATCGCCCATTTGAGATCAGTCAATTTACGACTAATGATATAACCGACCAACGTTCGACCGCAAAAAAGTCGCACAATACGACAAAAAATCGCCATAACATTTAACAAGAAGAATGCGACAATAAAACGCGAATTACGTTCGTCCAGTTTTTTATCAAAGCCAAGCGCGTGGCAAACACGCGACCTAAAATATTAAAACTGGTGTTAGATCTGACACGCGGCCTTTCCCACCAATAAATAGAGAAATCTTCGACAACCCTGTAATGAAAACTTATAGTCTCTCCACAAGGGAAATCCAACCTTCTATCACTCATCACAAAGTAACATTTCCTTTCAACTAACTTCGCAACGACTTATCCCACAACGCCAATCAAATATCAACCTTATAACCCTATTCTCAAAGTTGAATAACCAAAGTTCTAACACAAAATGAAATTAGGGTTGTCCCCAATTCCTAATACCGCCCCCGACGGTTATCGTATAATGCGTCGGCACGTGGCGCTGTTCGTTTTTTATCGGTTATTTTCGTGCGAACGGAGTGGTCTGGTGTAGACTGGCCTTACAATGGGTGACGATGGGTACTACGTATTGTATGCGGACTTTTCCTGGGAACAAGAAGGCTTAAAGTCTGGTTCTGACAGTAGTTTTAAGATCCGTTTTGTGGAACAGTTGTTGAATGCGGTTGAGCTATTTTTGAGTTTGTTCATCCATAAAAGCCATAAGTAGGGGAAACCCTGGATCGATCCATGTGGCAACGCTTGGGGAGCCATATGTCCAGGAGTGGACATCTTTCGGCTGAAATGAGGATCCATGAAAACAAATCCTTAACTTGCCTAGTCGTCTTCTTCTACATCTCGTGTCGATGACTTATATTTAACTTACCTAGTAGTTGGGGAAGATAAAATCTCGGTATTAAGTATAAATAGTTTTCGATCTGTAGGGCTATTCTATAAAAATCTCACCGGGAAAACTTAGGTGAAGTGAGCTGTCATCCCACCTTACTCTATGGATTGACACTATCATAATTGACAGCTCACATCAAGCTCACTTCACCTGAATTTCAAAGTGAGAATTTTACAGAATAGATCGGCTACTAGAACAATTTTTGATATACCTAATTAAATCTATAAAAAATATCGCTTCAATGAGTACTAATAAAACTATGTATAAATAAAACGCTTCATTGTTTAATTATTTTATTATAATAATTTAGTTAACAAACAACTTCAAAAATACACATGTAATCCTATAACAAACAGAATCAAATAAACTATCAATTTTAATAAAATAACATTATAAACAAACAAACACTGGGGCTGACTAATCCCTCTCAAGGGTACAATCGACCCCCACAAATATCATTTCATATTTTGATTATGATATCAATGTCGCCCAGTCGCATTCGCAGGATTTTTTATGTCTTTTGTCCGTTAATACACATATTAACCCATTAAAAGTCGCGTGGCGACATTATATGACATTTCACACGTATAATAAAATCATTGTTGTTTTTTTATGTGAGAATAGGGATTTTTTATTGGATTAGGAATGTCCAGACTGAATTTCTTGCCTTTGTGTTTGTTGTAATCGATTGGCTTAGAAAAAGGACGGAAGAAGTGGTACCGATCCTTAAAATTTAACTAAAACGTATGAGAAAATATCATTAAGTACAGCTTGTTACACACTAACTCCTGCCCGCGACTTCCTGCGCGTAAAATTTCAGCCCCCGACCCACCGCGTTGCATCCTATCGCCCGCGTCATTACTTAATTTTCTGACTTTTTTTTCTTTTTGCTCAGCTTCTGATGGTTGTAGCGTGAACTTTCTCAGGAATTGGGCTATCAAATGCAAAAAGAATAATTCAAATCCGGCTTGCAGTTCCAGAGATTAGCGAGTTCAAACAAATAAGCTCTTCAGCTTTATTATTAGTACAGATACTTTCTGGTTTATTTTCTTATCACCTAGGTACTGGACTGATAAAAGCTGTTTGTATTCCTTTAGTCAATTAGGTTATCCTGCTCGCAAATCCTAGTAGATACACTAAACATTTTGTAGAAGACCTCCAGATGCATTCAGTCCTCCAAGATTCAGGCATAATTTGAAGTGAAATGCAAATGATAGTAGGAACCAACTGTCACAGCAGGACCATCAATTAGAAGCACGTTTAAATACAAACTACTCGCCCATTCATATATAAACGTTAAAATTTAGGCACCTGATGGCTCTGACACGAATCCATTAGGTACATATTCCATTAAATCAACATCCTCAATAAATCCCAGGCCACCCAACTTTTACAAAACGCGACCAATTACACGACAATTTCTCAAACACTAGGAAAACGAGTCTCATCTTATTCGCAATAATTAACGATGTTGCGCCTGCGACAGACGCGCTACAGTCGCGCCACGCTCCAGCCACGCGACGGCCACGCGCCACGGATCAACGCGATTGGTCACAATCGTGCTGGTATGACGACTCAATCGGGATTTTGTTGGCAGTAATGAGGTATGACATTGCTTATTTTTTGGCAGTGTTGGTTATTGGTATTATTATGATATTTAGGTAAATTGTGAGCATTTAGTGATATTGTTTTGTATGAATATCTATCTATACATTAAAAGAGTTTTATTATAAAGGAAAAGAAATAACCAGTGCGCGAACTGTAACCATAAATTCAGTAAATGATTCTAGACTCTAGTATATGATTGTGGAGCGTAGATTTCTTTGTCGGTTATCAAAAAAAAATCTGCTGTTTCATAAAAAGTGGTCACGCCTACGCGGTCAAAATGTACGGCACAACAAATTCTTCTTCAAATTCAGAGTCGAAAAAACGTCTAAAATCATAATTGACTACATACATTTTTCTTGTATAGTAGCTATTAATGAAATGACTCGAGATGTGTGTTACAAGAACACATTATTTATAACTAAAGAGAAACAGAGTGGCTGCGATCACAATGACAATTAGGTACGAATCATCAGGGTTAGTGCTTAAACACAATAAGTAATAGGTAGTACAAAATTATCTGCCAGTTCTTTCTGATCTTGAACGGAATACACGTTGAGGTGCATTCGTTTTCTTTTCTTAATCCAAGTCAAATGATTCAAACAAAACTATACCTACATCATTGCCATCAATTCTCAAATCGATACACGAAAACATGACTCCATCAACAAACAACAGAAAATAACGAACACAGAAAACCTTTCAGCTCCATTCGAAACTATAAAGCAATCATACAAACTATGGCTTTTAAAAAACAATACATTTCATATATGCAGATGGTCGACCCGGGCAGATTACGCGGGCATATACCACGCATCGCTGGAGACGCAAATTGTTCACTAAACTGATTACTACTGCTAGTTCCACATTGTCTTTGCCACCCTGTACCACCCACTGGGCAACTCTGCCCATCTGCTGGAAGTACTTGCGAGTTCCTTGCTTGTTATTGTAATATTTGTTCTTGTAAGTACCCTTTCCTAACCTAACCTTGTAATTTGTAGTAATAGTTCTTGTATCCTACACATAAGTAGTATTTTTATTGGTCTGACTTCCTGACTGACAAATGATTTTTGTTATATTGCAATAGGAACGACTAAGGCCCAAACAATTTGTTCCTGTAGTGAAATTATTGTTGCATCACATTATTACATTGTAAGTACCTGCTTAATAAATATAGGCGCCTATTTATTTCTAAAAGGTCCACCTTTGGAATGTAACGGGAATTTGGTAATAAAATATATATATATATATCTTCGCGGGGTTTTAAAAGCCGTATCAAGCTCCCTGAAATAAATGCCCTGTACTTTGGTGGTTTCTTCTGCTTTCCAAATATGTATTCTCATTTGTTTTCTTTTTGATAATGCAAAGAAATAACAACTGCACCGCATAACTCGACAAAAAAATAGGGAATAGCTGATTTTTTTAACGATTTCAGAGTTGGTCCCATAGTGAAAGGTGTTCATAATGATGAGTACAGTGACTTAAGGGTTGTCTATCCTATTTTATCACAATTACGCGTGACCCCTTTAGAGGTTTTTAGTGAAATATTACACCTTTAATAGAACACCAACAATTCATTCATAATTCCATAATATTTCCATTCTCTTCCAGCCATGTTATTTCATTGTGTAGTCCGCTATAAACCATCAAATTTCTGTATAAATTCATTATATTTCAATGCGGCCCCATTGCGTTTTTGGTAATACAATTTGTGTGCGGTCTGCTTTTCCAAAGTTGATTTCGTTTTTTGATAGTGAACCTTTATAGCTTGGGGATGTGTAGTATTAATAGATTTTTGACCGGGGATTATTATTGTGTTATAATTATTTCAGTATTACTTTCACGGAAAGATTACTTTAGTCCGACTTCTTAGTGATTTCATTTTAAAATTTAGCATTAAATTACCGAAATATACGTAAATAGTCATACTTCTTAAGTGACTTTTAGTTTTCGCTAAATATATGTATTTTCTTTTTTTATTTTCTTTCTTTCAATGTCAATTGCAAGGATCATGATAGAGTTCCACTTATCTGGCTTTAACATTAATGAAAATTTGGAAAAACAATAGTACATTGCTTATTTTTAAACTTTGTAGTTTTGGTAATTATTATTATCACTAGATGGCGGTAGCAGTCAATATCAAAATCATATCAAAAGTATTTTTTTATTAAATCAAAAAAAAATTAGGTCTATAAAATGTGAAAGGAAGTCGTTAGAATCACAATTATGTTCTAACCCACAAAAAACATTTTAAATATTTGTTTAGCTATGCATAATCGGCTATGCCATGTCCTTGTTGTATTGCAGGCTTGAGGGTTATTAGCAGTGATAGGAATAGATAGTGCCTATTTGCCTAAACTTCGAAGAACAGAGACAAGAAACGGAGACTTCCTTAGGACTTAATTTTTTCCGGGACATCTGTACCGAAATTCGGGACAGCACTTTTAAATACATTAAAAAAATATGTTATTTGGAATAAGTAATTCGTCTATATTTACATTTAAAATTTATAACTCCATAATAATAACGTTATTATTATGGAGTTATAAATTATAAATGTTATGTCTAGTCGCAAACTAAAGGTAAATATAGATGAATTACTTATTCCAAATAACATATTTTTTTAATGTATTTAAAAGTGTTTTCCCGAGTTTCGGGATAGATGTCCCGGAAAAAAATTAGTCCTGAGGAAGTCTCCGTTTCTTGTCTCTGTTCTTCGAAGTTTAGGCAAATTGGCACTACCTATTCCTATCACTGGTTATTAGTAATAAGTGTAATAACATCACGCTTTATTAGCAGGACTGCCTCGTTGGTCTAGTTGTCGCAAACGCTACTGCTGAGCATGAAGTCCTGGGCTCGATTCCCAGGTCGGCAAAGCGTTATTGGACTTTTCCATCTGGAATTTCTCATTAACAATCCGGAGTCTGGTTTAGGCCCGATTGATAGTAATAGGCTCGACAAAACTGGCAAAATGTGTGTGTATTATAAAAAACAGTCCAATATTATTTCAAATAATGTAAAAGGAGCATTATTGGAAACTGTGAATGAGGTTCGTGATCTTGGCATCATCATGGACAATAAAGTCAACTTCAGAAGCCATATTGATAGTATTGTTACGGAATCGGCACGGCTACTAGGATTTCTTAAGAGAAAAAATTGTGCTATATAACGCCTTAGTTCGGAGCCACCTTGAATTTGTCAGCGTGGTGTGGAGCCCGCACTATGCAGTACACTCACAAAGAGTAGAAAGCATCCAAAGAGCCTTCACAAAACACCTGGCATATGCCTTCGGTGATATATCTACCCGGTGTATGGACACCGGGTAGATATATCACCGATTTTGTAACATTGAGTGCGTTGTTTGTATGGACAAACAACGCACTCAATGTTACAAAATGATTACCTACTCTGCGCGACCGTGGACTGGTATAAGATCCCATGTTCTTTTTCAAATTGGTTAACAATAAATTGGACTGCGATAAATTAACTAAAAAAATTGGACTAAAATTCCCCTATAATTTACCCAGACATCCCATTACCCACTTATTCTGCACTAAAGCATCCAGAACAAATATAGGAGTAAACTCACCTCTCAACAGGCTCAGCCGATAGATAAATTCTTATA
The DNA here is from genome assembly GCA_951799955.1 of Apamea anceps. Classification (NCBI taxonomy): domain Eukaryota; kingdom Metazoa; phylum Arthropoda; class Insecta; order Lepidoptera; family Noctuidae; genus Apamea; species Apamea anceps. The sequence continues at coordinate 11,373,168 of OX637509.1, forward strand.
TAAAATCCACTCCAGATGTTGACATATATTATCATGGCTCCGTAAACATCTTTAAAACTCAAATTTTAGGGTCCTAAAGCACGCAACCCACACAATCTAAGGATTCATTGTGTTAGTATGTAGGTATTTCTTGCAACCTCTGGAACTTATTTCTTGTGTCATTTTATATTTCTGCTTATATGGTTTGTTACCACTCAATTTTTATACATTTCGAACTTAATTTTTTTTTCTATTTTTTACACTATAATAGGTATCACTGTATTTGAGAATGTTGGTTCACCTGTTATGGGCAACTGTATAAGCCCATGACTGTTATCTACTGTTAATTGATATTTTGTATACAGAAGCTGCCGGTGTACCTTTATAGGTAAATAAATTTAAAAAAATATATATGTAGGTACTCTTCTGCCTAACCCTTCGGACATTACACGCGTGATGTTATGCTAATTAAGTCATCATCATCTGCCTAGCCTTTTCCCAACTATGTTGAGGTCGGCTTTCAGTCTAACCAGATGCAGCTGAATACCAGTATTTTACATGGAGCGACTGCCTATCTGACCTCCACAACCCAGTTACTGGGTAATACGATACCCCTTGGTAAGATTGGTTGTCACTGATGACCCGTAACGACTGTCAAAGATCCACGAATGCCAGACGGGACCAACGGCTTAACGTGCTTTCTGAGGCACGGAGGGGTCTTGGTATGTGACAATGGTCACCCATCTAAGAGCCAACCGTGGCAAGCGTAGCATAACTCCTTCAGGCAGGAACAGAAACTTCCTAAATATGATATATTTAGGGCTTGCACAATCAGTATTGCTATACTGTATCCCTATTTGGAGGGGGGGGGAGGGGGGGGCTTCTAAAACATTTTTTTTAGAATTAGAGCGAGCACAACGGGCTCTCATCAAGTGCATGTATTTTAAAAAAAGGAGATATTGTACTGAAAAACTATGAAATCAGTAACCTTTTAACGGTCCGGAAGCTTTACATTACTCAAGTTGTTCTCACAAAACATAAAGCACTAAACTATAATCCCTGAATTTTGGCTAGAAGAAGAAAAGACATTATATTAAAAATACCACAAACGAGAACACTATTTGCCAGTATTCAACTTTGTAAATGATCTGCTCAGCTTTATAATGCTATTAATAAACACATTTACATCTACCCTAAGAATTGTTATGAATGCAAAATAATACTAACGGAATGGATAAGAAAGCTAACCTATAGTGAGACTGAATCACTTCTACAACAAATACACTAACACTATAATAACACAATACTCCACACAAACACACACACCCCCACACACACCCCTACACCCTCACTTACACACACCCTCATTCACTCAAATCACCTCGTTTTTGATTATGTACTCGTATTGTATAGTTTGAACTTATTGTTTTTGAAAGAGCGGAGTCTCCTAATACAGGCATGTGTTATACGTTTAAGGTTATCAAATAAACTATTTTAATTTTTAATAACCTGATCGATCGACCCGTGCGGCTGTTATAACTTAGCCACAGGCCCCTCTCAAGTCCTGCTAAATAAGTATCAGGTAGAAAGTCCACCATTTTGCCAACTTTACATGAAAAAATAAATATTACACACCAGTGCATAAAAACCAACCCCGTTTCAAACATAATTACATATAGGTTCACACAGCAAATACAGATATCCAGGCGATTATAATTAGTAGGCCGGGCCCTCACGACTAACGCAATAAGGGGCAGGCAGGGGTCCCTTTATGCAATAACTGCGCCTCTTAATTTGATTTTTATTTTGATCTCGTTTGGCGACGGTTTGATTGTCCTTTGCCTTAGGCAAGTATGGTTACTTGTGACTAGTATTTTTTGGGTGTTTTTGTACCTAATTATTTTATGTTTGTAGTATGTATGGGGTATCTACCAACCCACACTGGGCCCGCGTGATGGATCATGGCCCACTCCCTCTCACAGAGAGGAGGCCTGTGTCCCAACAGTGGGAACATTATAGGCTGATTATGATGGGAACTCGACCCTAACGTGGCCTCGATGGTCTAACTAAAGGATAAAAAAGTTAAGTTAGGTTTCCGAAATGTCTGCCTTGTAAAGAGTGTAAGACTTGAGGTAAAACTTTAGTTTCCCCGTATATCTAAAGAATAACAAAAATATACAGGGATACGAGGAAACTAAACAAAGAGTCCTCCGCATTTCAGTTCGTTATTTCATGTGTTTTAATTAGTTCTACATTCAGTAAGTAGTTATTAATATTATTATTCTCCTTCATATTTAGTGTGTTAAGCTATATCATCATAGACAACTCCGCTTTGGAGTGTAAATGTGGTGCTGTTCCACAATTGATGGGACACTTAATATCTTGTCCTAAGTGTCCTGTCAGCTGCACGTTACAGGAACTGATGGACGCTAGTGAAGGCACAAAACACGTAGCCGAATTCTGGGACAAGTTCATTTCGGTTGCCATCGACACGCTAAGAAGAAAACCATAACCTTTTTACCTAAGCACAATCATCAACTGTGTCGGCTAATTACAAAGAATCTTCACTTCACATTACTTCAGGCTCATCCCAATTAATGATCTGCGAACAAACGAACACAGGACAAAAGAAAATAAAAAAAAATGTAAAAAGCGGGGAAAAAATTAAAATTCAGCAAGCAAATAACATACGTTACAAACATACTGCCATTCTTTGTTATTTAAAAACAACGAGCTTTGATATGGGAGACACTCGTAGATTCAAACGACGAACAGACAACTGTCAGGACTGAAACCAAGCCTTGAAATAGAACAAAGGATATTCAACTCTATTTTGAAAAGCAAAAGTGTGACTCTCATGTGTCAGTTTTGGTGTATAAAAGGGATTTGTGTGGAGGGTAGTATGAATATGAGTATGAAAAATACACAAATTAATTTGAATTTGTACGTTTGTACGTGGCATTTAAAGAACATTGAAAGTACTGTCTTCTTTTTGAAGCTAAAAGTCGTGAAAGGTTTTATAATGGTAACAAAATTATACGTACTGAAGTTTAATAACAGCTTACATATATATATCATAACCAGCCTATAATGTTCCCACTGCTGAGACACAGGCCTCCTCTCTGTTAGAGGGTATGGGCCGTAATCTACCACGCGGGCCCAGTGCGGATTGGTAGATGTCACATGTCTTCGAATTTTTGGTTCTATGTCACATGTCGGTTTCCTCACGATGTTTTCCTTCACTGTTTTGAGACCTTTCTCTCAAAACATAATAATAGCTTTGACAAAAATATGATAATAACGTTTTGTAGCATAAACGTTTTGTAGTTTTGTAGCATAAACTCATATAAGAAGTCCCTTCTGCCTTGTTACCTTCTCAGCAAGAGAAAGAATGTTCAAAATCAGAAATTAAACTATCTAGCATGAAAAAAACTAATGTAGGTACTGTATAGTTCCTACGAAGACCATGGTTTTACGAGCAGGTAACTAAAATAGCTACAAAACTACAAACAAATAAGCTACAAACTAAGAATTCCCTTTACAATTCAATTAAAATGCCAGCTAAACCAACAAGATTACTTTGCTAGAAGACGGAGAATCTCATGAATTTACGATGACAATGCAAAACAGACTAGCAACAACTATTGGTACAGCCACTCGTCAAACGCAAATCGAATTCAGGAATCAATTTGTGTAGCGCCGCACAGAACAAATATTCAGGTAAAATGCTGAAAGGATTACAAAGAATAATATTGTTGGAAGTAAACTGGCTATGTTTTTTTACCTAAATAAGGGCTGATTTTACCAAAGTCAGATGGGAATAAAATTGACATCTGACGGTTCTAGTATGAAAAAACTGTCAAAAATTCAAAATTTATTCTCAATATAAGACTTATTCTATGTACAAAACTTTGGTGGAATGCGACCGAAGGGTTTTTCTATCGGCAAGAAACTAGTTAAGTGCTATACAGGGTATACCAGAAAGGTGTGGTCTATAAGGGTGTGGTACAGACCATCAGACTGAATAACTTTCTCTATGGGGCCAACATCGTAATCGTGAAAAAAAATCAGCAGTCACAACCTGTAGAGGTATCATAAATGTCTTCATCATAATCCAAGTACAAACATAATCAGTCCACAATGTTCCCACTGCTGGGACACAAGGCTCCTTTTTGTGAGAGGGACTGGGCCGTAATTCACCACACTGGCCCAGTGTCAGTTGGTGGATATCACATATCTTACCGGTTGCCGTTATCCAAGACTATTGTCAATTCGTAGAAAAGAACAAATTCTTTCTTATCTTTACAAAATCAAGTCTGAAAATTGTTAGTCTTTGGCACGGAGCGCCGTCTGGGCCCAACGTAGAATCAGTTCAAGCCTAGATTTAGTAAATTTACTAGATTTAAAGTCTGCCGGTTTCTTGGGGCGCGCTATGCAAATTTTACTTATGTGCGCACTGGGTGAGATTCACGATCTGTTTTATTTCTCTACTGTAGTCTCTTAGTTCATGTCTTGTGTCATAGACTGGTAAGCTAAGCAAATAAATGCTTTGTTTGCTAAGTAGCAAGGCGGTGCGAGAGTTTATAGAATATCACACATAATAACTTGATTGACGGAACAACTGAAAAAGATAACTGTTGAAGCCATGTTGATATTGTCTTCGTGTTCACCTTATAGCAATAGCTAGGTTATGATAGCAACTAAATTAATCAGACTTTCAGAAACTTGGTGCTGGTCAATATTACCAACCCAGTTGTTATAAGCCCAATTAAAGCTACAGGCAATGTTATTCAACGTCCAGGTTTCTATGTAGTTCCTTTAAAGCATCATCTTTCCTACAAACTATCTATCAACATCTTTACACTATAACCGCTCCAAACCCGTAGCGTTTTCGTCTCCCAGTGAGCAAACCCTACGCGGGTACCAACTGAATTTTCAATGAGGATGTCACAGCCTTTCACCCGGTGACATTTGCTCCTGCCACCGACTTGTTTGGACAAAAGGGGTTTTTGCCTCGTCGAGAGAAAATTCAACAGATTTCTTGCTACGAATTTCACGATTTTCCTGATTAGATTACCTACTTGAATTTGAATTTTGAGGGGTTTTGGCAAATTAATAAGGTTTGAGATAAACGGGTTATAGAACGAAATATAAGTTGTTTGATAAACAATGAGGAGTTTTAAGTATTTTCGTAATTTGTTTATTTGTTAATGTTGAGTTGTTTCTGCGATTGTCTAGGCTTAATTTTCATTTGTTAAAGTTTCTAGTTGGTACTTTGCTTAGACATATTCATGGTGCATTTTAGTTGCCTAAATGTTCTACGTATAGCTATAGATTCTTACAACTAATATTTCAATGACAAATGTGCCTTGTCTTTCAATAATAATATTAACAATAAATGTACTTGGGTGCACTTGCATAGTGTATTCAAGGATAATCGTCGGCGAGTGCTTCATTTCCTTTACTTAAAGAATCTAACAGGCCTCTGCGAGTTGTCTTCGGCCCCTCGTATGCAGGCACCAAAGGTCCAAAGATATGCGAAAAGCTTATCAATACTAATAATCTGCCTTTCGATTAAATGATGCATCTCTTACATTTCATTGTACAGTAAAATAATACATTCAAACAATTGTTACAAAAACGTAGCCCGCAACATAATTGACCCATTTCAATAGTCACATTCAAAAGCACCGAAGCACGAAAATATAAAAAGTAAAAATTCAAATCCGACCACATTCGAATCCATCCGAATTCGGGCCCATCCGCGTATGTAATCTGCATCCATTATTTAGTCCCACAACAATACATTCCCGGGGACCTATTCTGGAAAATTAAAAACGAAATTCGAATCGCAATCGTCGCGGGTTCCGCACGAGTTGTCAGCGAAAATGGAAACTTAACAAGTGTGGTAAATAACCACAAATCACGGCTTCCTAACACCCGGGGCGAGATTTAAATTCACGCGAGTGTAGCCATCGGGTTAGGGGCTCTGTTTTCGTTGTGTGACGGTGAATGTGGATTGAAAATGGTGTTATCTAGGTAGAATGGGTCCTATTGTATGAAATAAACTCAGCTCTCAATATAAAATTAGTACTAATTTGTCTAGTCTAGGTAAACGACATGTATGTACTCTTTCTTTTTAATTTTATAACGCTTTGAATACTGTTCTCAAATAATGTAACTTTGTCTCAATTATGTACTTAACCTGGCGTGTTTGGTCTCCGACACATTCCCTGTATAAGTAGAAGTGTGTCGGAGTGCAGACGCTCATACCTTGTAGCTGTAATTTTGTCAATTAAGTTTTATTTTTATTTATTTTTTTTACTGTAGTTGTTATCATTATTATTGTTGTTGCTGATCATGTTGTGTGACTACGCTTTGGGTGATAGTCAGGTCGAAACCTATAATTTGAACCTTGTATTTAATGTGATTATTGCCTGTTGTAGTTGCCTTGCGGATAAATAAATAAATAAATTTGTAATAAACAGTTAAAAAAAAAAAAAACGAAAGCCTTCCCATAAGAAAAAAAGGCATCTGTAATGATCACTTACGCAAGATTACAATGTGTACTGTACACCCCAGTATGACTCCAACTCGCTAGCGAAACTATGTATAATCTTAACCCGAATTTGTTTAATACATTATGAATTTATTGTTACACAAATAAGATATAAATACTCGTACTATATAACCCTGAATGGAGTTAATGAAGAAATAAAAAATAATCGAAGAAAACATAAATTCTGTTGATCATGAAAATGTATGAGCAGTTTGTATTCGAATTCGGATTGACTGCTTTCTTTGATAAAGCCAGTAATATTTTGCTAGCTCATCATTTTTCTCGTGCCGTCGCCAACAATGGCAACCACATCTACCTACTCATCAAAATCAACATACAACCGTAACATACGCAACGCTAGAACCAAAAAACTGAGGGACCGCTGACGTATTATTACTTTTAAATTCATACACACTCCAAAATATACCATTTTATTCTTCATATTTATTCTCAACCTTATGTACATGATCATAAAAGTCTTATGTATCATTATTTTTTGTTCTAATGACGTTATTGTTGCACTTGTAGTGGGTGCGAATACGGTCGGTGCGTGTCGAATTCTCGGTTTTTACAATTTCGTTTAATGAAACGAATTTTTCGGTAACCGTGTCGAAAGATGAGATCGTATTGTTAAGTTGTCGAATAGATTCGGTTAGATGAATAGGACGTGGTAATTTTTAGTTAACTGTGTAGTTACGTCTGTAAATCAATTTTGTTAATGATGCTTCAATATGACAGGCCGTGGCAATGTGGTTGATTGTAAAGATTTGCGAAAATGTGTCTGTATAGTGGAAAATATCTTTTTCGATTTACCTACAACAGACACCAGTCTCTATTACCTTGACTCTGTACTATATTTCTGATAGCATATTCAGCCTATTTTGTTCTCACTGCTGAGACACGGGCCTCCTCTCTGCGAGAGGGAGTGGGCCATAATCCACAACGCGGGTCCAATGCAGGTTGGTAGATATAACATGTCTTTGAAATTTTGGTTCTAGGACATGCCGGTTTCCTCACGATGTTTCCTTCACCGTTTTGAGAGCAATGGTGATGAAATTACATATTAACACCTGACACCTGACTGGGTTCGAACCCACGGCCTACAACTCATAAGTCGGGGCCGTTACCACTAGGCCACGAATGCTCTTTTGGTTTTATGTTTGTTTATATTTGTGATAATGAGAGAATGATAAAGAATTTTAAAAAATCTCTACAATGAAGACGGTGCTAATTATTGCAACATTAATCTCAATTTTAACGAAAAATTTGTTGTATGAAGAAATGAGTTAAGTTAGTCTTTTAGTTTTATCTTTACTCGAATGTTTGGGTTATGAAGTATAGCATCATTTTCTTTAGTCGAAATTTTTTCAAGAAGGTAGATAGGTACAGCTGTATCGCCGCTCAAATCTGAGAACTGCATACGGTGATACTTAGTAGTTTTACCAAGTAACAAAATTCCATTACATGTGCAAAATTACAAAAATACAAGCATTTAATTCCAAATTCCTTTTCCACACATAACCCAGTTACTCCCAGTATATTACTCCTCCCTTTGCAGCTATGCAGCAAACCTCATGCAGGGCGGAAGTGACGTCAGATCACAATAGATGGGCCCCGGCATCCGGCGCGCGCGCACCGCTTCCTGCCGACCTAATGTCGCGGATATATCCGAGCGTCTCGCGGATATATCCGAATGCAATTTAGCGGCTTTACCGAAAATATAGCGGTTAATGAGTGCGGTAGGGTTGTTTAGTGTTATTGTGCTTTTGCACGATTTTGGGTAACAGGAAGTGGATGCTATAAATAGTTGTAATAAAAGGGTACTAAAAGGCATAATATGAACTGTAGGTAAAAGTGCATTTAATGGTCTTTAATGCATTGTTTTGGTTTTAATGATGATTTGGCATTCGAATCTGTACAGTCACGAGCATAATTAGTATGTATACACTTGGCTTTATTCAAAAGCGATTTACTCCTTTATTTATGAATGAAATTTTATGTTGTTATGAACATAGTATTTTCGAAACCATAGGTTTTTGCAATGTGTCGTATTTCATTGTTGTTTTCGTTATTTCATACAAAAATCGCTATTGAAAGTTTCCAAGTGTTGACATGTTAGTGCTCGTGACTGTACAACTACTGAACTGTACTGCCGATCGATTCTGTAAAAATCTCACCGTGAAAAGTTAGGTAAAGTGAGCTTAGAGTGAGCTGTCAATAGTGTCAATCCCTAGCATTAGTTGGAATGACAGCTCACTTCACCTAAGTTTTCACGGTGATATGGTTACAGAATCGCACTGCTGTACACCGTACCAAGATTGTTGGTAGTGATAGTTGACAGAAATGTGTACCTAGGTTCGCCTACTTACGTTCTTAAAAGCTTTAATAGAAAGAACACTTTGTAATCGCTTTTCATAACTGTTATCTCTGCATTTCCACTTTTAGGATAGGTACTACTACTACTACTACTACTACCCGTTATTTTTTTAAACTAAGATTTTTTCTGGACCTTATCAAAAGGCTTATAGCACTTAATAAGTAAACTATGTTCATCAGATAACAGTATTAAAATACGTTGTCCGTTAACACATTTAATCTCCATGTAATAATTTAAAAACAGCACCACACTGAAAAGTATTTACACACAACGCAATGCAGTACAGACCCAGTGTTGAACAGACAGACAGACAAACGAACATGTTGCACAACAGGCTTAAGCAGTAGTTCATTAAGCAGCAGTTTAAGATGTTAAGTAAACATACGAAATATTATTGGATAACTGGATGAAGTTATGTGAGAGGGTGGCGTGCAGCATAAAGCGGTTAGATTTTATAAGACGGTATTTTCTTTCTAAACGCGGCTATGATAAACACAATAGCATATTATGGGAATTAAATATTTGTTTTTCAATTTATTATTTTTTTAATATTTATTTAAAAAGCCAACTTCGATGTTCTATATTAACTCAACAAAAAATGTTGAGCCGAGTCTCGTTCGTTACTCGTTTCGAATATTTCTTTGTAAATGTTTTCGATGTTGATTTTTACTTTTAAAGACAGGCCAAACCACGAAACGTTTTTTTTTTCTGAAATTACTTATCTTTTTACTTTTTGCCGACATAATATTAACAACTCCAACAGGAGACAAACTCAGCAGAATAGATCTCTTTACAATGCATCACTTTTGAATGACACCATTCAAAAAATCCCCCATAGATTAAGGACGCTAATCAACGAGGGTGCAAACTACCCCAAGTTACTCCCCACTGCAGCGGGGGCGAAGTGTTAAAAATACAATAAGATATAATACGCATCAAACACAGAAGTTGTACTTGCAAAAAATAAAAATGTAATCTAAATTCAACCCTATTTCTGCACCATAAGAGTGGGGGGTGCAATTTGGGGGTCAAATTTAAAGTTGTTGATATAAACTATAATAATTCGCAATGCCTTCAATGTGTCATATCAGTCATAGTGATACAAAATACATATTTTGAATTGAACCCTCAAGCGCTTTGTGAAGGGGTGTATTTTGTACATTTTTATTGTGTTTTAAAGTGCCATAAATATTAATATGGTGATAAAAAGTTTTGATACAGTATCGTTTACGATTATGTCACTGTGCAGTTGGGTTATTAAGTTGCTGTAAAATAATTGTTTCGTTGAAAATCATTACATTTTTCAATTACTAAACTATACGCTCACATGAGCAGACGACATTGTTGAGATCGCGGCCAAACCTGGATGGGGCTGGCGCAGGAGTGTGAGCATTGGCACAAGAAAAAAGAAGCCTATGCCCCGCATTGGGTGAAGTCGGGCTGTGGATGATGGCGATACGCTCACAATAATTTATCTGGCTAGCCTTTTCCCAACTATGTTGGGGTCGGCTTCCAGTCTAACCGGATGCAGCTGAATACCAGTATTTTACATGGAGTGACTGCCTATCTGACCTCCACAACCCAGTTACTGGATAATACGATACCCCTTGGTAAGACTGGTTGTCAGACTTTCGGGCTTCTGACTACCCGTAACGACTGTCAAAGATCCACGAATGACAGCCGGGACCAACGGCTTAACGTGCTTTCCGAGGCACGGAGGGGTCTTGGTATGTAAGGATGGTCACCCATCCACAGACCAACCGCGGCAAGCGTAGCTTATTGAATAACACCATGCTGAGACCACCAAACAGTTACCATTACCTTTTTATTGGTAAGCTTTGCTTTAGGACATTGTGCGGCGTTTGACCTGGGGTCAGCCATTGCATTTTTCGCTTACGGTTATCGTAAAGAATCCACTTTTCATCACATGTCAAAATTCGATCCAATACCTATTACTTCATTTCTGTATCGAGTCAACACGGTAACACAAGTTTCAACACGCGTTTGTTTCTGCAGATCAGTCAAGTCATGAGGCACCCATTTCTCATTTTTTTTATTATATTGATGTGACGCAAATGAGTCAATATTGTTGGTAAGGTAACGTTAAACCATGCCGTTAAAAATAACTCGAATTTTCGTAGTATCCATCTTTCTTGTCTAAGCTGAATAAAAAAAACAACTGAAAATCGATAATCGAATGTTGCACATTTTTTAAAAGAAGAACTTCATAGGTACCATATGAAAAAAGTTTCACTAAAAAATATGTCAATTCAAAGTACCTATTAAAATAAAACGGCAATTTCATACTTTAACCCCTATTATTATAAATGCGAAAGTTTGTATGGATGGATGGATGGATGGATGTTTGTTACTCTTTCACGCAAAAACTACTGAACGGATTTGGATGAAATTTGGTACACAGATAGTTTATAACCAGGATTAACACATAGGATACTTTTATCTCGATATTCCCACGGGATCGAAACTTATGCAGGATCGAAGCTTATGTATCCGCGGGGCGCAGCTAGTGATAAAATAAAGTAAAAACATTCAAGATGATTTTCAGTTTACTCATAAAAGTATCTATATCTTTCTGACATTCACTTTTACGTAAACGAGAGATAGAGGAAAACCCCACAAATACCTACAATAATACATAATATTCAGTGTGATTATTATTTAAATTTTCCATAGCAAAGTGTCGGGATGTGCGGCCCGCATTTAAATGACAATGGGCCAGCCTATTCGGATGTGGGCGAGGGGACCAAAGTACCCTACTTTGTCGATTTATTTTCAACTTTAAAATTGTTATGTGCCTAACTTTGGGGAAGATGTATTTTTGGAATTTTGTTGAAAATATTATTTCTGCCTTATTACTTTATGCATAATGCTTTTTAAATGTTAGTGATGACAGTATGATACCTATGAATCTCGCCTAGGGCTTGGACACAGAAATAAAATCAAGTAGGTAAAATTTTGTACCTACCTTCGCACATATTCTCAATAGATACAAATGTATCGGTAAATAATGAGTTAGATATAACATAACTGGTGAAATGTGGGTTTACTATACGTACACCTCTGCCTAACCCTTCGGGGATCACAAGCGTGATGGTATTACTGAATTCAAACCGCAATAGAGGTGCAGTTAAATTTTGCAAAAAAAGAAATGCTATATGATTACCTACACTCGATGACATCGAAAAATTAAAACGTTACACATGAGCGGAACCTCCCCAGGCAAAGCTATTGTTTCTATTTATTTTATTAATTTAAACTTACTTTTAAAATATCCTATATCCGTGGTCCTTGGCAGCTCTAGACAGAGAGAGATGGAAGTAGTATGGAGGCTTTTTCCCAGCAGTGGGACATTAATGGCTAACAATAATAATTTAGAATATCATGACTCAGAATAAACCCTAACTTAACTTCTTGCTAGATGAAATAATTTCCACTATTTTAAGTTTCTAACATCATCATTACATCCCCTCTAACTTTAGATTATAAAACCCGATATGTGCGTGTAATAGATGACGCCCGTCCGTCCGTCTGTTAGTCCGGGCCGTTTCCGACACGACACGTGGCCGGTTTATAAAATATTTTACATTGCTACTTTTGCATAATGACCTCCTAAGGCTGATTGAAATTCTATTGCCAATTTAGAAATAACGATAAAATGTCCTGCCGTAGAGAATATTTAGTATTTATGCGACATTAAAATAAATAATTCAAAATAAAAGCGTCACAGTGATTTTAAGATTGACCATCAGAACCCTAGAGACTCAATCCAGACTAGTCTTAGGGTTAAAGATATAAATACTCTAAAAATAAACAGCACACTGAAAACTTACAAGAGAACAAAGCTTAAAATAAATTATAAATATAAAGTTCGTCACAGACGTCACTGTACCAATTATCGTACACTCATCCAATGAATTTAGTTTTCGGAAGGATGTTATTAGTGAATAACTATTAAACTACTCATAGCACTCATCTGACATTCTTAATGAAGCTTTCAAAGCATAGATATAATTTAATTCTTGTAAAACTTTATCGAGTTAAAAATCCATCAGAATCTTTTCCGAACGACGATATTAACAAACTTACAACAGGGCAAAGTCAATAACTCCTCATTAATCTAAAAGCTCCATCATCAGTAAAAGTTGAAATGTAAAAGCTTATCGGAAGCAGATAAATCCTTACCGGTACAGCATGAATTGAGATTTAAAAGATCCACTCTCTCTAATGAGAAAAAGATCTTCCAACTATTACTAAAAGCACTCAAGTCAGACCTAGACTAACCTACATTCCTACAGTCTACAAAAAAACAAGAAAAAAGTATTTAATAAGCAAAAAATAAAAAAGTACCCGGCTCGAAGAACCACGGAACTAATCTTACTCGAGAAGAAAAAAAAGAAATCTTTTCATTTCCTAGATTACGTCGGGTGGAAAGTGAATAGAATGGGGGTAAAAACGTGCTGTACGGGATTGAAACTCATCGGAGCGGACGAACCCGGGCGGCGAGCATTGTGCTATAGATCAGTATTGTTATTAAAATTGTGGTATTATACGACATACGCGGTTTGATTCGTCTGATTAGGCTGGTTATGGTTGATTCTTTGTGGGCTTTTTTTGTAAAATATGTTGATAATTCAGCTGTTTATAATCCTTGTCCAAGTTAACGATGAACTTACGATTACAACTACAAGAGTAGTGCTATACTGTAAAAATCTCACGGAACAACTTAGATGAAGTGAAGTAAGAAAGTGAAGTGAAGTAGTCCTTCCTGTCAAATTAGTCGACGCCTGACGTAAATTGACGTAATTTTAGTCGCTATGTTTTTAATCACGTCTAAGCTGTCTATGGAGTATCTTAATTTGACAGGACTAAACTAATATTTTATCTTCTGTCCTTTTCTTAATGAAATAAAAGAAAAAGATGCACATGTAACCCATTGCTGTTTTAAACAAATGACTGACCTTTGTTTCGTAAGGCAATTATCAAAAAGTTGCGATATTCTAACATTTGTCAGTCCTTAGATTGTCGCTTTTACGAGTATCACATATAATAAACAATATTATACTATGTCTGTCACAGATAATTGTCCGATAGCTAGGTCCGACGGTGTAATGTGCTTGTTGACGCTTGGAAGGTTTCTCAAAGTATATGTCAAGCCTTGCTGATCAATTGATTAAAGCAGTCACGTAAAATCATTATTCCGAAACCCAAATTAGGAACGTTTTACAAGATGCGCACAAGTACAGTCAACATAATAATTATCAATAGTAAGAAACAGTTTATTTTTATCAGTAATTTTTTGCGCAGGAGGATTAGATGACTTCGTTTTTTGGACCCAAAATCAGTCGATTGCGACCAGTACCAAATTCAAAATAACACTTTTTTTACTAATACAAGCCTCTTCAATTATAAAAAAGCCAAGATTTTCCGGATCTCGGGTTTCTTAATAATACCTTCCTTGTATGATTTAAGTTTAAGCGGTTACATTCAGTGTTTTAAAAGATTGATTTATTTTACTTTTACCAAACAAAAACCCCTCAACATACAACCTTTCTGCCGAAATTGCAAAACAGACCGAATTGCGTTATCGATACCAGCCGAAAAATGAACATTTTCGTTCGGACTCTAATTATAATTTACAATACAACAATACCTGACATAGGTACCTACAACTACAGTGGGCAGTTAAGTTCATAAGCTGGTGAACACATGTGCAGCCACAGTACGCTACCCTGATGCGATTTGTGCGAACACTTCGTTACACCCGCCAGTAAGCCCCTTATTGATATAGCGTTATGTTATATACGAATACATTGTTTTGCTTATTAATTTTGAAGTAATGAATCTGTTGTTCATTTTACAGTGGTTGAAATTTTGGTCCTTCGGTACGTATCTCTGAGATAAAGAGTTATGTATGTATGTGAGTGTTTAGGCGTAGGGGATAATTGAAATACCTACACCTTATAATAGGTAATATCTTTATATTACCTACTTCATTGCATAGTTACAAAATCTGGTAGAAAAACTCGAACCACGACTACACTAATATCCTTTATCTTTAACCAAATCCTCTCCACTGACAAACTGTCCGCTCTGTCACTTTCTCGGTCAAGATGGGATTCGCAAAACGGGACCGGTCAAGGTCAGAAGGCTTTTTGGGAAGTTGCTCATGCGTCTCATTAGCTCCCGTACTCCGACAGGATTGACTCTGAAGCCGCAGCGTACGTTTTGTGATAGTTATTTAGCTTGTGTGATAATTATTTAGCTTGTGTGATAGTTATTTAGCTTGTGTGAAATTTCTTGTTCCCCCAACCCATCACGTCGCATCGCATCGTCTGCCCGCGCTTTCACTTCGTTTTCACGTATCGTTCATTCTGACTTTTTTCTAGCTTAATGTTAAATTATTTATAGCCTTCCTCAAGAATTAGGCTATCAAATTCAAAAGTTTTTTTTTAATCCGACAGCTTGTACCAGAGATTAGCGCGTTAAAATAAACAAACTCTTCAGCTTTATTATTAGTATAGATAGATATAAATATTGGCAATAGCGCTCATGGATCCCCTTGGACATGGACCTAAATTTTCTAGAATTTTTTATTTCAAAAACTGAAATAAACTCCTTTAACGTCCTGAATCAATATCTATCGTGATCAACATTTTCCAATACAAAGTTTATTGTTTGGGTTCTTCTTCTTATGTTAGCGATAAAACGCGACAACTATAACTAACTACGCGACAAATATACTTACCAAATATACAACCATATACTTAACGTCACTTCTGTGTTTAGGTATGTAGGTACTCTATCATTCGTTCATAGTTATTATGACGTTGCCACGGATTAAGGTACTTACATAAGTTATAGGTACTCTGAACAATATTGTATAAAACGTATTTTACCTTTTTAGTGGAACCACCTTTTACTTAATCACACAAGAAGGAACTTTTTTGATTCATGTTCACTTTCTTAATGCTCTAGCGTAACAGTTAACGGATACATAGAGAGATAGCTTTCACGAAGCCGGTTTCAATTTCACATAATATTATACAAGTTAGGTTTACATACATATCCTATGTTTTATACTGTTTAAACGTATAAACTATATTGTTTGACCATATTTGGGTAGTTTTCCAGTAGCCCGAAAACAAAAAATGTAGGTACCTGTAATATTTGTGCTATTTTGACAAATATGCAGGATTTTTAACGCACCTAGAATATGACCGTTTTTGCTAGCCTACAAACAGTCGGGCTATCCATAGGCAAAGCCATACCATTACCCTAAAAACCACCGCGTTCGAATCCCAAATCCGAACACAAAACTTTTCGCATCCGCTATTCTTACAAAATACCATCTGCATAGCAATCTTGGAAATGCATTTTCCATGTAGGCGTGGTCTGAATCAGCCAATGTGCAGTCAGGCGATATATAGTACATCCAGTTTGGCAAGACCCCCTTCACCTCCCGCCGTCCACAGAATACTGAAGCCAGAGGAGCAACATTGTATATTTTCAAAGCTCTTTTTGTAATGGTTGCGTTTGAAGCTCCGCCCATCTGCGCGCTCCGTTGATTTTCCCTATATGTTAGAACAGTCCAGCTATATAAATTAGACAAGGACAGCGGCGACTTTTCTTAAAGATAGTTGGCTTATATAAGACGACATTGTTGTACATAGAGCCAGGTCTAACAAAGTGTTCTTATGTAAATGAGAACGTTATTTATGATTGAATGTAGACTCACAAATTGATGTCACCCTGTGAATATATGTGGAAACTTAATACGATTTTTATTCTGTATTGGAAATAACTTTCGAGTTATAGTTACCTTGATTTTACGCGCGTGCAAGTTATTGATTTGCTTGCCGGTTTGGTTGTAATAAGTAACATAGATACGGTATTCTTTTGTTAAAAGATACATGGGTTTCTGTACTTTCAATAACATAATCCAACCACACCTATCATATGTTGGGATACGAAATTACAGCACAATATTACATAAAGATTCACAACCCAAAGAATAGTAATAAAGTCTATAAAATTAAATGAAAACTTGACATCAATCCTTAGTTATTGTCGTTGTCGTAGCGGCGTAGACACTGCGTTGGCTACGGAGTGCTACGCGCGTAGACTGCCTACCTACGTATTTCTTTTGATATCAAACTCTATTTTCTTGAAAGCAATGTGTGTTGGTAGGCTGTTTTGTTCCTTCTTTAAGGTGTTTACATAGCGAAACGATACAATTTCTTAGAAAACTGTCTTTCTGAAGTTAGAAGTATCAAGTAAATACTTATAATTGCATATAACTACTCATTTACCTACTTGGAAAACCCAAAAAAGCCAGATCATGGACGATCACATCGTTTTACAGATACTTACCTACTTCAGTTAAAAGTCTCTCATCAAATATGTGTCATCTACAAGTCTTCTCAATATTGGTACCTTCATAATCTATTTTAAAGATTATCTTAATCTTAAGAAATAATCTATTTGAAAGACTATCGCTGAATGTCAATCACAAAGTCAAATCAATTAGTTCACGCCATCTGTCAATTCATTTCGTTATCGGCGTCTACGCTTAGGTATACAAAATCTGATTTCTGACCTTGAATGCTACATTAAGACATACAACGAAACTTTACAAGTCTGAAGTACCCAAGATCAAAAAAAATCCCCTCCACATTACATTTTAAAACCAAAATTCTGTGGAGAATAAAAAGGACATAATTCATGAACTATACTCTGAAGGAATCCGTCTTACATTCTTTATAACGATCGTAAAAGGGGGAGAAGAGGGAGATTTGCATGTATGGGGGTGAAGGGGTGGGGGAGATTAAGTGAAAATTCTCAACTATTTGGCCAAGGTGGCTTTGATGCGACGGAACATCGATACAAATTGAATTTCGTTCTTAGTCGAGTTTAGTGGGGTTTTTATTATGTTGTGTCATGCCTTGAGATTTATTTCTTTCATTTTTTTCTTGATTTGGGTAGGTATTATTTTGTTTTGGGTCATGCCCTTGTACGAGGTTCTTATATATAGGTATTGATTTTTTTTTAACTAAGCTCATCTCAACTCTGCTCTTAAGTTCGTTTTCATAAATTGAAATAACGTACCAATCTGACGTTTCCTATCTGATTTCTCTGAGACGGAAGGCCGAAGCAAACTCAGAGGTGAACTGTCTTTTAAAGTCAGATCATGTGAAGACCATGTAGATTGATGTCTAAAACTGTCTTTTGAGGAAAGTATCACAAACCTAGTCACAATTTAGTATAAATAAATAAATAAACTTCCTTAACCGCTTTCAACCGAAGGTAGTATATCGCAGAATCTTATTATAATACTTTTGCGGCAAAATGTTTCTTAGTTTTTATGACACGGGTGAAATACGGTTATGGGCCGAGTTGCCCAACTCTCCCCCGCTGAGTTTAAGGAGGGTTCAACCCGTATGGAGATTTCGACCCTCTTAAATCCTATTGTTTTGCAAGTACGAAGTCGGTATTTTTATATTGTAGTTAAGTTTTTAAGCGTATATTTGTAATATGATATGGACGTAATAGGAATTGTATTACTACACGAAGACACTTTTTTATCAAAATAGGCTGTGTAGCTGATCCGTTCAGTGATTGAACAATTTTCGAAGATCTGCTCAATAAATCACATTTATATCAAAAAATAATGTATCTTCACTGGTTCAAGCAGGGCGTTGTCAATGAATCAATAAACCAATTAGTTTTTTTTCTTTAATTATTTTGCTGTTGATAAAAACATTTAAAAGACCTGAGAAAAGAAAACGTAACAAATAAAGGATTATTATTATTATTATTTTTTGCCTAAACCACGCAGTGTGCTTCAATGCATCATAAAGATTACAAACCAAATCATTCAAAGTTCTGAAAATCCTCTCTAAAATCATCCAAAAACCTTTACACACAAGAACATCATTCCAACATACCTGAAATATGTATATATTTGCATGTATGAAACCAATTTCATAAATTGCCCGCATTGCCATTTATGATCATACTGTAGTTACCTCAACAATTAAGACTTGGGATAGGGAAATGTAACAAGTAACGCGTGTTTCTATTTAAGATATGATTTGATTTTTTGCAGCCTATGATTTCTTTCAATAAATAATAATTAATGGCTGAAAAAAATTAAATTATTTACCTATTTTTTATCATCGTCTCAAAATTCAAAGTTCTCTAAAATCATCAAAAACCGCTCCTATAATACAAATCAGCCTTTACACACAAGAAAATCATTCCAACATACTGTTTGCGAACACAGGTTTGCATATACGAAACCAATTTCAGTAATTGTCCGCATTGCCACCACATTGTACCGGTTTCAATACGGCCTCATTACGGGTAATGGCCACTATACCCGGTGTAATTTTCGGTTTATATATCTACAGGTATATTGTGGAGCAAGTTAATATACCAAGGTATAATATTGTGGAGGTCAATATGTAGTTGATTGTTGTAAGTGATTGGCACAAGATTCGATTGAGATTGGTTCAGGTAATCTCCTAATACTGTCTAGTAAGAAAACGCAATTTGCATCTTCTCTAACTACCTATAATGCTTTTAAAACAATGATTACAAGACAATTGAAAAACATTATTAATTCTATTAAGGTAATGTGCTGTAACAGAAAATTAAAAAGAGATACTAGAGCCAAATAAGTACGAAAGGATACAATTTAGGACTATACCGTCACAAATATTATGAGGGTAGAGTTTGTTGATTGTTTATGTGATTAGGGCATGATTCAATTGAGATTTGTTGAGGTAACAAACAAAAACACACTGTCTAGTAGGAAAACGCAGTTTTTAGTTTCTTCAGCTTTAAAATTTTATCCTATCGTAGGTACTTACGTATTTGGTATTTACTGTAGTTTTCCATTAAATACAGCCACTACCTCGGAATTAATTTAAAACAGAACTATTATTTATTTAAAAAAAATACCAATCACGTTGAATGTTGGCATTTTACGTAGTAAAAAGTAGATTAAAGTCGAAAAGTCAGATTTTTTGCGTCAATAAATCCTGTTGATAATGGCCAAGGCTTGCAAATCAATCTACCTATGGGTAGAAGAAAATGGGCGTAATGACATCTAAAGAATAATTAAGGATGTACCGCACCTATCAAAATTTTCCATAAGACACACAGCTTATTATTACATACCTATACAAAATTGTGCGGCACCGTAACACGTGCAATGGAAGAAGATGGAAGTGAAACTTAAAAAAAAATAAAGATTAAGAGAGATTTAGTGTAAAAGACAGAGCGAGTTATATCTTTCTTCTCTCTCTTCCAAAATGTGCCTACACGTGACTAGGACGATTTGGTGACATCCAAGGGTTGGTAATTTCTCCCACATTGATGGATATCATTTTTCCTGTAAACACTATACTTCTAACACAAAATAACTATAGATATTATTGTATTTTATTAATAATATATTTTATTATGACAGCTTTTACAACG
Organism: Apamea anceps; assembly: GCA_951799955.1. Classification (NCBI taxonomy): domain Eukaryota; kingdom Metazoa; phylum Arthropoda; class Insecta; order Lepidoptera; family Noctuidae; genus Apamea; species Apamea anceps. The sequence goes on from OX637509.1 coordinate 11,393,588, forward strand.
ACGTTTAATACGTCGCCATAGCAACGTTCCTTTTAAATCCTTACCGGCCTGTATCTTTTTAGCGGATTAGATATGCAAACTTATGTAAAATAATCACTGGCCACGTTCATATCTCAAATTCACTTGAAATTTCACTCTCAATTCTCGTCCAATTATCGAATCGCCGCTTAAGAAGATTCACTTCAAAAATTTAGAGATTACGAAGTTATTAGTTCCTCAAGAAAATGCCATCTTCATCTAACTTCCATGCCACCTCCCTCAGATATCAATCACTCCGCTGCACCTCTTACAATGGCTATGTGCCAGGGTATGTAAAGCGCAGTACATACGGATAACCGCACTAAACCTGACGGGAGTGGATCAGCCATTACTGCTAATGACTTCGCCACGCTGCCTGCCTCGCGTTCTAGGGTTGGCAGGCGATTATGTGCGAATTTTATGTGGCTTTTCGAATTCTGTTTTTTTTTTTTTTTTGATACGAGGACGTTTTTCTGTGTATCAGGAAGTATCTGTAATGGAACCTTGCTTTAAAATAGGTAAAACTTTAGATATGTACGCACGACGACATAATCAAGCTATACATTGCCAGTATAAGCTGACTTCTGATTGTATAAAAAGCCTATATATTGTGAGGTCAGCTGAAACGGGAAATGCAGAGCTTGATATATCGTCGTGTGCACCTGATTGATTTCGATATATTTTTCGTCAAATGTACTTTTGCATAGAGTCTTTTAATTTAATGTCGTTTAAGAACTCTTTACATAGGTCATCGTTAAACTTCAAATAATCCATAATACACTCGCGAGCAATGAAAAAGTTCCAGTGACATAGCACCAAATTACTCCTAAACGGGAAAGGCTAGCTTAATGACGCCGTCTGCAATATTGAAGTACATTTAACAGCGCATCAGAATATTACCAACTAAATTTTAAATTATACGTCTTAGGAGATATTAAGGTGTTTGTCGGCATTTTGTGGGTGGAACTTTTTCATTGCTCGGCAGTGTATAAAAAACAAGTCTTGATCTTTTATAATTGATTAGTATACCTACTCGTGCACACTTTGACTTGATCAGATGATTAAGGGGTAACCAAAAAAGTGCGCTAAATAAATGCAAAACATAAACGTTGTTAAGGTCATCGTGACCCGAATTGCGACTTATATGTTTATACCACGGTATATATGTTTTAAATTAGCCCCTCTAATACATCTAAAATTACATGAAAATCTCACCCCACCATTTCTCTCCTGAATATTTCGCCCATGACGTTCAACCCTGCAGCCGCCAAGCATTGCACCGCTGCACTCGGCACGCTACAAACACACGGCACGGCATAAACATCGCCTCCGGTCTCTTCGACCCGCTGATTGGATTTATGTATGCGCGCTGACGGGTTGATACTGCCTGTTAGTACATGTTGAATATTCAGTATTGAAAACGCGGATATCTCCGTGTTAATTCTGTTATGGCAAAGATTTTGTTATGCTCTAGTTAACGGGTGTGAAATCAAGTTGTTATTTTATCGAAACATTGAAGTTGACATTGGTTTGTTACGTTAGTAAAGAAATAAACAAACTGAGTACAAACAAGAATCTACACTAGAACTCGTGATTTGAAATTGACTAACGTGAATTCATTGGCAGAATTATATGGTATTGATTCTCCATAATAATAATGATAATTTTTATTTCGGAATAAATCGTCCTTAAAGTGTTAATAACATAATATTGAAACAAATAACAATGTATTGGCCCTGCAGTGCGATTCTGTAACCATCTCACCGTGAAAACTTAGGTGAAGTGAGCGTGGAGTGAGCTGTCATTCCAACTGATGCTAAGGATTTACACTATTGACAGCTCACTCTAAGCTCACTTCACCTAACTTTTCACGGAGTGATTTTTACATAATCGATCGGCTGATTCCCTTGTTCACAAACTAAACTAAATTTAAGTTCTGTGCATCTTTTTCTTTCTATTTCATTAAGAAAAGGACAGAAGATAAAATATTAGTTTACTTCTGTCAAATTAAGATACTCCATAGACAGATTAGACGTGATTAAAAACATGGCTGCTAAAAGTACGTCAATTTACGTCAGGCGCTGACTAGTTTGACAGGACTAAACTAATATTTATCTTCTGTCCTTTTCTAAATTAAATAGAACGAAAAAGATGCATTAAAATTAAATTTAGTTTAGTTTGTGAACAAGGGAATCGGCGCCATTATCTAGTGTTGGTACGAATCATTCTCCGCACAAACTGCTTGACAATGGGAGAGCTGCAACTCTCCGCTACAGTTCTCAAAGAAAAAAGAGTTCATAAAATAGAAAACTACTATTTGAAAGAAAGAAAAATTATCAATAGCGACTCGTATAGGAAAATCACAAACTAAACAAAACACAGTCTTAAATAATAATAAAAAACAAAATTATATCAAAAAGAAATAAAAAACAAGAGAAAGAGTTATTTTCCGTGCAAAAAATGTCCGGTGGATTCAGGAACGCTAGTAATTATTTCCATCGAAAAATTGGGTTTTTAAAAACCTTTTAGCGAACACCGTTTTTAAACCTGGATATTAAGAATATATATTATTGAACCACGCCAGCCGAAACGTAAAATTTTCCACATCCCATGTACTCTTTTACAGGAGCCGTATCTAAAAAAAGCCTCCACAAAGTCAACGGCCGTACAAAGGCTATGTAATAGGCCTAATAAGCGTATACACAAATCGTCTAGCTCACTGGTTACGCCTTATCGCCTGCAGGGTAGGCAGGTGTGATGGTCAGCCGATGGGAAAGTAATCACCAGGAAACTGGCTGCTTGGCTTTAAAATTAGACTCGATTAAGGGATGGGGAGAATGGAGGAACGATTGGCAGTTTTGGGTTTTAGTTTTACGTAGTGGAATGAGTGAGGGTGTTGAAGGCAGTTTATATACGTATTTTGTGTTAGGTACCATTCCAACATTCTATCAAACTGTCTAGTTTGGAGCTCACTGGCAATTAACGCTAATGTAACCTAGTTGTTGATAATATTTGAAGCCATCATATGACCATGTTAATTTATGTTTAACCTGTGTACCTAATTAATATGTATTACCTAGATAATTTTCTATTTCTAATTAAAGTCTATAATTACCTGAATACGTCGTTCGATTTTGGTACAAAATTAGATACTTAATATTTTCAGTAAGAGCTTGCACACTCATTGATTTAATTTACGTGCTTACCAGATTACGTAAACTAAAAATGGAAGTTGTCGGCAGTCTTTCAGGGTCATTTTCTGGTCAATATTAACCATATTATAAGCTTTGCCCATTGTAAATGTATGGTCAACCATCCTACTTCCCACAAGCGATAAAACCCTCCTCAATACTGACTTCACACGTCATCCATTTTCCCACTATATCACAGGGCGTGAACGATCCACACAGCCGGAAAACGTGCTGTTATTAATAAAGCCAACTACGGTAGCTTCCAATCTTTGTCATAGCTGCCTCTAACCATCGGCGCGTGTACAACTTGCCAGCTCGATGCATGTGCAAAAGCGACTAGTGTGGAAACACTATAAATGTCAAAGTGCACACAACCAAAATTGGACTTTGAATTCTAGGACTCAGAGTTCTATTTTCAGTGGGTGGTGTTTTAGATATAAGGTGCGGTCTATACAGTACGGTGTGCTCCTGTGCTTGACAATAATGCATGGTTGGACTAATGTTTGCTTTGTATCAAGCTACACTAGTTATGTCCACCGCGGTCCGCTTGGGGCGTGAATGTATAATTTGACTCGTGCCGGACTAGAGAATAGGCAATTAAAGAGGTTCATGCATTTTGTATGCGTCATCATTTGATAATTTTGAGGTTATGATGTTGCTGGTAATAATGTTATGGTCAGTGATTAGGTTAGTTTATTTGTGGTTTTACGTCTATCTAGGAATACATGTGCGTGTTGACATTACAACTATGTAGAAACTGAGTTATCAGTCGCGGCGGTTTTCAGAAGGTTAAAATTCTGAATGCCAACGTAATTGATACTGGACAACTGAGTTTTACGTGAGTCTCTAGGAAAAAGTCGCGACGGTAATTCCTTTCACGTCATATCCGTCTTTGAACCACTTTTTATAAATGAGGTATTTACTGTATATCAATGGCAATATGCCTATGTTGATGTTTATAATAGGTACACATCAAAATATGGCAGGATTGAATGTAAATCTAACCTTTACAAAACAAAATGGCTTCAAAACGTGCACTCTCTATTCAAATAGTTTCGTACCTATACAGTTGGTTGGCACGTTACGTCTGCTCCGAGGCCTACACAAAAGCCTCGCGTACAATGGAGGCCTCTTGTGAACGCAGGCCTCCACAAAACAAATGTCCTGTGGTCAAACGATTGCTTTTACGATGTGGCATGGCGGAGAATTGAGGTGAATGGTTGTGGTGGTTTTAGGAAATAGGTTTTGACTGAAAAATTGGTTTGAAATTGTCACTCGATTGTTCGAGAAAAATTCGGGATATAAATAAATAAAAAAAAACGTGGTTTGTGTTATTTCTAAGGTCATTTTTTACCTCTAAATAACGATTATCTAGCAAATAAACGCACAGGAAATATTCAAGAACCTATTTAATTTGTGTACTGGGTACATGCACTTTAAATAATGATTACTGTGTGCTGTCTTACTATGCATCGTGGAGTTCAATAAATGCTTAAGATTTTAGTATTCTATTAGGGAAAAGTTGAAGAAAGATTCTTAAGACGGACACATAATGTAACTAACATACGCACGTCGATAATAGTCATATTTATAATTATCTATAGCACAGTCATAATTATAATAAACTTCTCATTTACTTTTACGGTAATCAAAATCAAGTAAACCTATTAAATAAGTATTCAGAAGTAATAAGACTTGCACCTAGTGCGAGGTGTTTTACGTTCTGTTGACGCACGCTTATACACCAAAAAAAGCGTTGTTTCAAATGACAAAATTATGGCCTTGTCGCACGTTAAATAATAACGAATAACGTAATCGTTATTATTTGACATACGTATGTTACATTTCCCAACTGTTTGAAAAAACCGGCCCGTAATCTACAAAAATAAAATGCTGTTCGTTAGAAAGCGCATTACTTGAGAACGGCTGGACCGATTTGCCTATTTTTTGTTTTTAAATATCCGCAATAGTCTGAATTTAGTTTTTATAGAGCGAAAAATTTCAAAAGTTTCCCGGGAAATTTTCAAATTCGGGAAAAACTGACCGTGTTTTCTCTATGGGAGTTTTGTATGAACTTTCGGTCAGGACAACGTCTATCGGGCTAGCTAGTTCATTATTAAATTAAAAATATAATATTCCAACATAACTAAAATTATATTAACCTCCCATATAAACATAATCAACCACAACACAGCCTAAAGTCTAATCTCCGCCTGCCCCCGGTCTATAAAAGCCAGGCAGCCATTACAAAGAGTAGCTCTTGTGAACGCAGGACACCACGAAACACGTGTCGTGGTCAACGGATTGACTTCAGACTCATGTAGTACGTAGATACGGCAGGGGGTACTGAATTCCATGATAACTTATATGAAATCTATGGTTTTCCTGATATTAAACATTTACTAATGAGAAAGTTTATTTATGCAACTAACTACCTATTCTCAATCCACAATAAATAAAATACAAAAATAAAATAAATAAGCGTATCAGCGTGCGTGAGTGTGTGTGGGGGTGTGTGCGAGGGTGTATATGTGTGTTAGATTTACTTTAGTGTCTAACATAACAAACTGAAATATGGCGTTTATTTTTTTATCTTTATCGCTGTTGACTGATAACAAGCCCAACAGACTGGCGGCGTTGCCAAGTTGTATGGCAAAGCTTGGCTTGCTTGCCTATAGACCCTATGGTTGGTTTTCGTTTCACATTTTAATGAGTGGGCGACGTTCTCGTGTAATTTTATTTAGTTATGATCAGAGTTATTTTTCGAGTCCTACAATGCAGGAGTTGTTGGCGTGATATTGAATCAATTGAGTGTTCTTTTAGCATGAAAACTGAAAAATATTTGGAATCGCAGTTTCTCCGTCAAAAAGTACAAGACTTTAAAAACACCAAACGTTTTTTATTCTTTGAAAATAATCTGAAACAAACATCCTTCGTTATAAACCATTGCATTTATGAAAGGGTCTTCCAATGTTTTGTTATGAAAACCGGAAAAGTTGCAACGACATGTGATCAGTCAACCATAATCACACAAGCGATAAACACTTATGTGATTATGGTTCACACAACACAATCTTCACTTACAACAAAACTAAGAAACATTTACCGCCTAACCCCTTCAGATTTTCACTAACCAAAATAACACAGTTAACCCTCATCTCGCCGTTCCCTCGTCTACGTCACAGATGCAGGCAGCGATTCATTCGGTAGCCGATGCACGTACGTTGGCTACACAATGCGAGCCGCCCGACGCCGCTCTGTATGGAAATGCTGAGAAATACCTATTTATACCGGAATTGCTTGGAATGGATTCTGCCGAGTGGTGTAGGGTTATTTGTATTATTGAAGTACTATCGCCAAAATCTATATCTGACCGCTGTAAGGACTATTCCTGCTTGCAGCGCATATTATTAGTCGACCTAAAAAGGATCCTCTTTTGTTTTACTTACGGACGCAGCTGTGGTCATCATGTGCACGGGATTTCGTTTTCAAAAAGATTTTGGCGACAGTACTTAATTTGGGATTGATTTTTTGTTTTGCAACAGACAACTTTAAATAAGTACCGTAGTTAATGAATTATATCAGACGCATACTAGAGTGAAAGATATCAGATATAAAAATTAAATGAGGTTTCACAAACGATAACGAAAAGTCAAATATTATTAGCGACGTCATTATAAAAGTAAATCCGTCTATAATGTTAACGTATAAAAAATAATTACTAAATTAAGCAAATCTTCTCTCGAGTCTTGCAGACATTCTCTCAATGTTTCCGGAACCAGACGTTTTGGCCGGAAAATCAATTTAAACGTCCATCCTTTTCCTCGACAAAACGGATACACAAAAAAATCTAAAATACACCTCACACATTGCCGTCTGGAAACCCTTTAAAAATAACCCCGTATTAGCTACACTACGGGGTATATCCGTAGGTACAACATACCCCGGCCGCGTATGATTTTTCCGCCCGTGTGATTTCACTGGCTCCGAATTTATACCCAGTGTTGATTCGAAAAATATTTTTTTTCTAACATGGAAAATATTTTAAAAACAGTTTGGTTTATTTCACGGTTGCCCGTCGCTTTTTAGTTGATTTGAATTTTGATTTTTTTGTGTGAATTTGGAAAAGGTGTAGCGAATATGAGCAAATAAAGTTGATTAGAGTTCGATTTTTGCATGTTTTTGGTTACCTACGTTGTATTCGTACATTTTTGTGTTTTTGCTTTTGAATAAATTTAATTTATGTAATGACATTGGGAGATTAGCTTTCTGTGTGTTTCTGGGAATATGTTGAATTTTATATTTCTTTTTTTAAATAATATATTGAGTAGGCACGTATTCATCTTGTAGTGACATACAATGGGCCACTTTTGCCTCTCTTTCTGTACACCTATCTGAATATCTTTATGTAAGCCGCGAAGATAAGCTTATGAGTTATAATCATTTCATACTCAGAGACAATAGCTGGGAGCAGCCGCATATTTCCATAGCTTTTACTCACGGCTTCGTCCGCATGAAAATTTGACCCTCGACCTGCCGCGTCGCATCCTATCGCGCGCCCGCGCTTTTTGCTTCGTTTTATTTTATTCTATTCGGGAAACTTACAGCTAATATGAACAGTGTTCTTAAACAATATGCATTCGAAGGCCATTTACAAGTGTCCACTGATAAACAACTTTCTTTCTCTTCTCCCTCTCCCTCTTCTTTTGTCTCTTTTTCTGACTTTTTTCTTTTTGTTCGACTCCTAAGGCCGCAGCGTGATGTTAAATAGCATATAACCTTCTTCATGAATTGGGCTATTAAATGCAAAGGAATATTCAAAATCAATTAGCGTGTTCAAACAAACAAAAAAATAAACTCTTCAGCATTATAGTTAGTAAAGAATCTATCTAATAGCTATAATAGCTATCTGTAATAAAAAAACACTTTTACACGTCAAATATAAATGATGTTTTAAAACAGAGGAGAGGAGGAGGAGAGGAGAGAAAAGGAGAGAGAATGGAGAGAGAGGAGCGGAGGGGGCGAGGAGGGGGGAGAGGAGGAGAGGTTGGTGTGTTCTATCCAACTACTCAGAGAATAAACATCGAAACCAACCTAAAAGTCACATTCTCTTATAGAGTCCAGAGATAATCTTGGTCAGGTCATATGAGGACCATGTAGATTATGGTCTGAGATGGTATTTTGAGGAAAAACCCCACATATTTCAGTGGAACTGTCTAGTCAACCACGTTCATGTCAAAAATAGGTTAAGTAGGTACACGTTTGAAACGATTATTAATCTATATCTATACTTATAATAAATCTGTAGAAGTGAAAATTCTGTACATTGAAAATATCAAAAAAATAAATGGCAGGGGGTGTTACTAGACCGGCACCGAACCCAAAAATGTGATTAAAAAAATTTTTGTCTGTCTGTCTGTCGGTCTGTCTGTCTGTCTGTCTGTCTGTCTGTCTGTCTGTTCAGGCATCACGCAAAAACTACCGGTTTGATTACGTTGAAACTTGGTATAATTATTCTTTAATATCCTGGGCACCACACTGGGTACTTTTTATCCCGGAAAAGTATATACAATAAAAAACAAACTTAATTTTGCGGTTCGATCCCTAGACCCGATTACTGCACCAACCGCAAATAATAAGTTTGTCGTAGGTTAAGTCACCGCAATGGAGTTCATTTTTATTTCTTTTAGTTTTTAGAGTTATTTAGGTTTATTTTTATATAAATCGTAGGTATAGATTTTAATTTTAAAGTATAGGTAGTATATTTGATAGTGTACGTAGTGACCGTAGGTTATTTTATAATACTGTTAGGTAAGATTAGTCATTCGTATAGATATTAGTTTTTAGGGATTTTGCTTATTTATTGAGTTTAGATTAGTTATCATCAGAAATAGGTTTATTTAGGTAGGTAGGTATTTAATTTTCTGTTTTTGAGTTTTTTTTTTTTATTAGGTAGGTACATAGGTAAAGATATCATATAGGTACCCTCTTAATCACCACTAATGAGACACAATTGGTTTTCTATTGTAATTAGCCACAAAGGGCCCGCGAGATAGATGGCATTCTGGGTAAGCACATAGGTACATTTTATCCTGTTAGCACGTTCCCGTGGGATAATTTCCGACATCCACGCGGGCGAAGCCGCGGGCAGAAGCTAGTTTGTAATAAGTGATAGTGGTTACCATATTTCAGTATATATACGTATCTTATGAGTATAGCACATCTGTATGATGTGATAGCTATAAGGGCGCGGGTGCACAGCCGGGCGTGGAGACCGTGATTGCAAACGGTTGGGATCGCGCCAACTAGTCGACGTGAGCCGCGCTCGTGAGTAATGTGCTCAAATCATACGTGTAGGTGCTGTTGTATGGAATATTGAGCTTATAGGATACTAGCTTTTACGCGTGGCTTCGCGCCAGTGGCGATCGAAAATTATCTCACGGAAACGTACTAAAATGTACCCTTTGTCTAAACCCAGGTCTATTTGTGTGCCAAATTTCATCCACATCCGCCGTTAAGGCGTAAAAAGATAACAAACTGACATAGTTATTCTCGCCTTTGTAATATTAGTATGGATTTATCGTTAAGAGCTTTTAATTTTGCCTAAGTACCTGCCTATTAATTGCGGAATAATAACTTGAATGATGCAAGGTATGCAGCTGCCTTTTATGTCTTTACATTTGCTTTTTCAAAGGCCAGATCCATGGTAAACCGATTTAGCTGTCTTCGAATTTGGTTCGTAGGCACAGATTTACTTTGATTGCAATTCTGTTTCTAAGAAAAAGTAATAAGCTAAAACTTTAAAGTCCTATATCAGCCGATCTATTCTGTAAAACCACGCCGTGAAAACTTAGGTAAAGTGAGCTTTAAGTGAACTGTCAATAGTGTCAATCCCTATTATAGCATCGTGCAATGACAGCTTCACCTCTTCACGCAAAAATTTCACCGTGAAAGTGAACATAGAATATGTTCACTTTCACGGTGAATTTTTTACAGAATAGATCACCTGTATCTACAACATTAATAATAATATTATTAATTACAAACTAATATCTACATTATTTCTATTGAAAAACTGTTTCCAAGAAACAGCAATATGTTGAACTTACCAAATATAACTGTAGCTAGTTTAAATTGGATGTAGGCATAATCCAATCCATCTTATCTGTACCATCTTCGGAGATTATTAAAAAATTATGCCATTTAATTATGGTCCTCCACGAATAACTCTAAGTCATCAACCATTAAAAATACTATAAGTTATACTGTTTAAGAAAGCCAATTAATGTAAAAGGGTACGATGGGGCTGACATATCTTTGATAAAAGCCTCTAAATAAAAATAGATAAAAAAAAAAAAAACTGTAGCTAGTTCAGTAGCTATCGTTAATTAATATTTTAACATCAAACGTGATCCTGGCAGTATGCGGTACTTACTCGTGCCTCAACGAGCTATATATTAAACTGTAAGCTAGTATTAATATCTACATAGTTTTACCACATTTGTCCCGGGGAAGATTTGCCGACGGGTGGCACAGTCCGGTTAACGGGACGGTTAATAATTGGAGTATAAATTGCAAACGTGCTCAGTGGAAGGAAGTATTCCAGTAAGTGCTCGTAGGGATCTTGACCGTCTTTCGGGCTCTGGGGTTGTTTTGAAAGCCGTGGAATACCTCTCCACTCCTCATAAGCACCTCAGGACATGTTGCCCCCTTGTTGCTATGTCACTTTGTGCTAGCGACAGTTTCCGGGGGCCCATTATTGAGTGTGCAAGTCACCCACTGCCATTTTATCCGTGTATATATAAAACGTTGATCAAGCAGGGGCCATAGTTCTTCCATGGTTATTGGTAACCAGTCCACTTTAGCCACCCAAACCCATAGTCCAAATTTGTATTTTTCATATAATGCAATAGTCCTACACTAACCGGGATACACCGGGGGTCCGGGGGTGCAGGGGTTCACTATCCTTGGGTGCACTCGCATAGTGCAAACAGGGATAATCGTCGGGTGGACATTTCAATAAAATTTCCTAAGAGGCCTCTGCGAGTTGGCTTCGGCCCCTCGTACGCCTTCCAAAGGACCGGGACGCCATGGTCCCGAGATAATTATATAAAAAAAAAAATATATTAATTACAAACTAATATGTACATTATTTATATTGAAAACATGTTTCCAAGAAACAGCAATATGTAGAACTTACCAAATATAACTAGAGCCACAAACTAAAGTTCAGTAGCTATCGTTAATTAATATTTTAATATCAAACGTGATCCTGGCAGTATGCGGTACTTACTTGTGCCTCAGTGAGCTATATATTAAACTGTAAGTTAGTATTAATATCTACATAGTTTTACCACATTACGTCCCGGGGAAGATTTGCCGACGGGTGACACAGTCCGGTTAACGGGAGGGTTATTAATTGGAGTATAAACCACTGGTACAAGTTAACGCTTGCTTTGTCAACAATATTTAATTTGCTGCTAAATTATTTTGAGCTGCAAAACTGTAATTAGGCTACTTACCTAATAAAAAGAAAGTTTTCAAGTAATCGAAAGTAATACCCGTTTCTCAGGACTTTTAAAATACTTCAATCGTTTTCTGTTTACTGTAATATCAACATTAGAAGTCTATTTCTATTTTTCCTAATGATCTTTGAACGGGCGAAAGGAAAAACAACATAATAAAAGCGTATAAACTAAAGTGCACGTCTTTAATATAATTAGTACGAAATAGCACTTTGTTGTTATATTCAGACCAGGGAACATCCGCTGCCTATCCTTTAAAATACTCACGGTTGAGAAAAGAGTACCTTATTTTTGTCACGAAGTGAACTGTATGAGACTTGGAAACACACGGCACACCTAGATATAACTAACAGCCGATCTGTTTTGTAAAAATCTGACCGTGAAAACCTAGGTGAAATGAGCTTGCAGTGAGCTGTCATTTCACTTGATGCTAGGGTTCGACACTATTGTCAGCTCACTTCAAGCTCCCTGTGAGATTTTTCCAGAATAGCAATAAAGGTAGTCAAACGTAGATACCTCCTAAAACTAAAGTTAACTAAACATGCCATGGTGTAACCTACCTATTTCTCCATCAAATATCGTCAAGCTTAGAGCAAATTGTGACACGACGCCATCTTTGACCACGCTCGCGAGGCAAATTGGCGGTTTGTGGCTCTGACGTCACCACACATGGATGAAGCTGAAGACGTGATGGAACTATGTTATATGTTTACCTGTGTTAGGTGTATGTAGGTATACGGTTGAGGTAAGTTCTGAAGGAGGTTAGAGGTTGTATAATTATGTATGGGTGGAAGTCTTTGGTAATGATAGAGGTAATTAACGTTAGTTTTTGAAGTAGTGTGGCTTACTTATGAGTTGTGTTACTCCTCATAATGTTTGGGAATCCGACAAGAAATACCTACGTGTAGAAATCTATGAAAGTTATCCGACGGAAGCGAAAAGGACTTCTATGGACTTTTATGGACTTCAACGTCTGCAAATAAATGATTATTATTATTATTATTAAAAGGTTGTTGAGATTGCTAGTCCAAAAACGGTAGAACAATCTGTTACTTTTACACATCATCAGCAATCTACATAGCTAGTGTATCCAATACTTTTCGTAGTTTCCTATGCCTTTTTTAAGCAGTCGTAGAATTTCGTTTTTGAATTCATTTGAACAGATTCTGAATTTATGCAAATTAGACTAAGTATGTCCATTATACATATACAAATATATCTCTATATATGAGTCTGGATTTGTGCCTGTTTGATGGAAATAGGCTCGCCCCCTATTAGGTACATGGGACTTAAACATAACTGGCGAAATTTGGATGTAACACCTCTGCCTAACCCTTCGGAAATACAACAGATATATACACAAAACACATACAACAAATATCTTTATAAAAAAATCAAAAATATCCATAGCAATCATTACATGTCCAACCCGCATTGAAACCGCGTGGTGGATTACGGCCCACTCTCCTCTCACTGAGAGGAGGCCTGGGTCCCAGCAGTGGGAACATTATTATATTGTGGTAACCATTACAAGATCTGTAAACATTTAAGTAAGATACCTATTCTAAATCGATTTCGAAATTGAAAGCAGCTAAATATCCCACCATTACGCACTCTTTTAGCTATTTCTAACAAAATGACTAGCTATAAGTGCCCCCCACACACGTGCTCGCAGCCGCGCGACGCGGCCGATGCGTATGACGCGGACGCGCGTGTCAGCGACGCGTTTACGCGTCAACGGGCGTCGCATTCCGGCTAAATGAAATTTTAGTTAAATATTTTAGTTGTGTAGTTCTGTTTCGATTTTGTTTAGTTCGAATGCTGGTTATGGAAGCGGAAGGTTTGGATTTATTTTACTGTGAAGTTGATTTGTGAGTGTAGTTAGATTTTTTGTACCAGTTATACTAATTATAAGGAGTTTTTGCTAAGCTAATTTTGGCGGAAAAAAGGTTTTTGATTGGACTGTTTTTGACTGATAAACGTTATCCCTTTTTCTTTTCACAGATCTCAAAGGATACAAATAGGTAATAGGCACAAAGCAATCACAACTAGATAATTGTAAATTTATTCTAAACATTATTCCGTTTTTCAATATGCGATTACAGGTATTACGTATTTAGGCGAATATAGACTAGGTATTTATTCGCCCCTTTGGTATAGTAAGATAGCAAGATCACGATCTTTCAACAAAAACCGACCCACAAACTTCACAAACCAACCTCACCTAGTTTCCGAGAAATGCTCAAATTCACAACTAACCCCTGTATCCGTCGGTTCCAATCAATATGCGATTAATCAGTCGCAGCGCACAGCGTAAGCGCATTCGCGCGGAAAATCTTACAAAAAATCGCGGGCGGTGAGCGCGGGGGCTTTACGCACTGACGGACATTGCGATTCAGACGCGGGAAACTGATGGCGTAGAGTCGATAGTTTCAGTCGTTATAGATTGGCTTTATTGAATTGTTGATATATTTTTGGGACGAAAATCGTCTACACTACGTGAGCTTTTTCTTTCGACTGACGATTTTTTTGATAATGAAGTAAAAAACCGCGTTTAAATTACTAATTCTACTTATTTTGCGTCTGGACAGGTAATTATACTTACCTACATATTAACAGGTTAGCGGAATAATTGCGTAACACACCATCAGTAGCAATGCCTTTCATTTTGATAGTTCAACAACATTCATTACGTTATTTACGCTGTAGAGCAAACACATTTATCGAAAATATGAAGCAATGTCCTTCAAAATGATTTTGGTTGTGATTAAAGTGGGTTACGCAATTAGGGTGCAGATCATTTATTCGTATTATTTCGGCCTTTTTTGAAAACATCGAGAGGCTTCAAAGGTATCGATATTTCTTTCAAAAACAGCAAGTGTTACTATAAACCTCAACTCCGGCCTATATAAAACTGTCAAAAACCTCTAATCTTTCATCCACTGCTCACCGCAAGTTATTTTCCACATGACACTATTCCATCGACTCCGTTCAAGAGAAGGGTAGCCTGTGCGTGTCGATAACAGGCGACTATAAATCATTGCGTACAAATGTCTTGTCGTTGGGTGCAGCCGACGATTTGCGTTCCCCGCCTGTGTGTCGGGGGCATTGGAAAACGCTCTTTATTACATGAAGTTGTTGTTGTAATATGTTCGTGATTGGTCGGTGATTGATTGAGGGATGGGAAAGTATTGATTGTCTGTTGTTTTGAAGTGGTTGATGAGGGTTGCAGGTCAGTGAAGTGCATGTAATGGGCCTGGCGATTGATTGCTCCAAAATGTTACTATCGTTACGTGGAATTAGATGGAGAAGAAGTACAGACTATCACCTATGACGTAATGATATAACTTCATAGATATAGTTTTTTAATATAATCATTCCGGTTTACAATTTTTCAAAAACTTGGGCTAAAGTATCCTTATATGGAAATGATACGCCTAAATATTGTAGAAGTTCTGTGTTTGAACAGTTCAACGAGCTAGTCAAAATAATTTTTCTTATATTATTTTCTTTACATTCTTTATCTCCGTTTCGTTAGCCTTGATTTATTAGGTAAAACCTATGAACACGAAACCTTCTTTTTCACGAGTCGGATTCGCAACCAAGATCGTTACCTAACATAATTACGTACCTATATGGTACGTATTTGAAAATATATCTCCCCTTCATCTCATAGTCAAGATACCAAAATTATTTAGTTATCATTCTACCCTAAACTTCTGCCTACCCACATACCAAAAAACCTAGATCTAAACAGCATACCGAACCATCACCACCAATATTACATACATACCTAAATGACGTAACACATTAGGACATGTGACGCCACGCGTACAGGTATGTCTGACTCGAGCGTAAATCAAGCACGCCCTGTTACACGATTTAATTAATTCTCAAATAACTCGAAATTTTGTACAAAATAATTATTATTTCGCGACAAAATGTACGTCTAATTTGAACATTATTTCATATAGTTTATTGTGTTATTATTAGATTATGTGCCATTGGACGAGTGCATGTGATTTGATTGGTTTTGCTTTTGCCAATGTTCGTGTATTTTAATTGTTCGAAATGTTAATTTAGAACTTAAATGCTTTTAGTTACCTACAGGAAATTTGGACTAATTAGAATTAATTCGCATGTTATTTTGGTATTATAAATTCAATTCTGTGAACGCTGTTTTGTTTTCGATTTTAATTTGCTTCTCGGTATTAATGAAAACGTTGTGTTAAGTAAAGTTAACTACATATAAAAAACTACACATAAAATCTGTATAAAAAATTAAATATACCTAGGTATTTTCTGGATTTTGAATATTTGCAGATGTGAGTGGAAACGCCGGGAGGGAACCACCTAGGTGGACATATTGTGACCTTATTGGTGATGTTTTTCAGAAAGGTGAGGTGCGATTGATACTCGCAACAGACGTGCGTGTATGACCGTAGATGTATGAATGTAAACGAGGCAAAAGGAGTATGTAAGGATCGTAGCAGGCGTTCTGTAGTTTCTGCCTACCCCCAGCGGAAGACGGCGTGAGTTTATGAATATTTAATCTTACCTATCCAAATTATTTTGTGTCAGGTTAATTTTAAAGAGACACAAAGCAAGTCTTGTTATCTTGTACTATTTTAAGAATTTCTAGTTTTCAACAATTCACCATAACACTGTAGCAAACAATATGACTTCACTATTATTGCTTTGTGTCTTAAACAGTAATTTTGTAGTTTTATTCATTATCTGTCCGTCGGAAGATGAGCGAAAATTTCATATCGGAAACCGGCATACAAAATCCAACATATATCGCATAATCAGCCTATAATGTTCCCACTTTTGGGATATAGGCCCACTCTCGGTGAGAAGGAGTGGGCCTTAATCCACCACGTAGTCCCTGTTCGGGTTGGTAGATGTCACGTTTCTTAAAATTTTTGGTTCTAGGACATGCTGATTTACTCACGATGTTTTTCTTCACCGTTTTGAGTGCAGTGGTGATGAAATAGTTTACACAAAGTCAATCATCTAACCAACCCGCACTGGGCCCGCGTGGCAGATTAGAGCCCACATCCTCTCGAAGCGAGGAGGCTTGTGTCCCCATAGTGGGAACATATAACGTCTGTCTGAGTTTGAACCTACGACCTACAATTCGTAAGTCACAGCCGTTACCACTGGGCCACCAACTATACAACACTGCTTCAACAACATATATCGCAATTTACAATTAATATATTTTCACCCATCCTACCTTTGTTTCTATCAAACGAAGGGCTGGCATCCCCTACCCTCCAATTTACAAGATATTTAGTTAAAAGGGAAACCAATTGATGTGAAGGACGGCTCCAATTGTCTTACATTGAGTATTTCAGGACTCGTTCAATTATATGTGTTTGCTGCTCGAAATTGCCTGATTTGCCTGTTTTGTGTGACGATTTGCTCATTTTAACTAAATGTTGAGAAAGTTCGTATGTAGTAAACAAATTCATAGCACTTTTTTAACATGATTTCATTTAATTTCTGTTGAAATAAGCAGTACCTTTGTGCTCTAGAAGAGCTTCTTTATGTAATTTTCTTCATCAATTTTTTTTAGGTACATGAATAAATAACAGTATTTTATACATTTATGATGATATCTATTACGTGTGTCATGGAAGAACTTGAAAGGGGATTGTTATAGTAATTCGAGAAAGACCTTGGGTCTTATAGGTATCCTAAGAAGAAGGAACTAGTTTTCATGCGTTGCCGTCGGCTTCTTTGCCAACCAAAGCAGTGCATGATATTCATTAGAAACGAGAGATCCTTGATATTCTGCATACGAGAGGATACACACTACATAGGATACTACTATCGTAATAATTATTACCTATTATTGTGTGTTATTATTGTTGATGGCAAATAGCCTCACCCCCTTTTACAGGACTTAAACGTAACTGGCGAATGTGAATGTGGGGGTAATAAGTACACCGTTTTCTGCTAACACATCGGGGAGTACGGCGTGATGTTATGTGTACTCATTGTCCTACTGACTTATTTCTAATTTATTTGCGTTTTACAACATTGCGATGTTGTCCAACCTCCATCTATAGAAAAACCTCAATTACTTCCAATCCAACTACAAAAACAAAGGAAATACAACTAAAACAAACATTTTAATATCTCCCCCTGAACCAAACACAGGTAAGCATAACTCCTCTATTTTGTAGGCCAGAGCACAGGTCCCTGCAATACCAAACGGGAAGGTATATCTTTTACTTAGTTTTTTTTATACTCATTACTAGAACGGTTTCCTGCTTTTTTGCCCTTTTTCCGCTGAAAGAGATAAAAAATGAAGATGAACTGCCGAGGTGCGGAGTAAATACGGGGTGATAGGGATGGAGTGAAGTTGTTGTAAAAATTATCGATACATTGGGTGATTTCAGTGAAAAAATTTTTGTTTCTAAAATTGGATTTCATAGGTGTAACGGGAACAGTAAAACTCCCAAGAGGAACTGAACACCTGTAGCCAATTTTCCTTGAGTAAACTAGCAACACTACTGAGGCGATTATCACACTGCACCGCGCTCCGTCGCGTAACACGGGATGGCCATAGCAAACAATCTGCGATTTTATTTTCTATACAAACTGATACAATGTTAAATCTGCCGCCCCGCGCTACGCGACGGTGCGCGGTGCAGTGTGATAATCGCCTAAGTTGATCCGTAAGAACACAATTAATTCCTTACTTCATAGAAGGTGATAATTTTGCATATGCTTGCAACGCAACAGTGCAATACTAATAGCATTGCCGATATTTTGCCATCCTTAGAATACTTCAAATATTGTATTTCAAATATTTTTCAAAGCTGCAAATGAAGTAAATTTCTACTAAGTCATTATCATCATCAACAGCCCAAATTTACCCACTGCTGAGCATCTAATAGGCCTCTCTCTTCAAGTGCCATTCCCCTCGCCCCTGTGTCAGCCTCATCCAGGTTCTATTCTACTAAGTAACTAAACTTAAATTGCTAGACCAACAGCTAATATTAATAATGTCACGTTGACAATAATATTAATAATGTCACGTTGACAATAAAGGTTGATAGCAAAACTGACATTTTAGTCTAGCATATAAAAAATCAGAATTTAGATTTTTATAATGGAATATCACAAACATCGACACCTTCCCATCCCTTGACAGACCGCAGACCGCACGGGCCGGTAGGCACGAAAAGTCGTTCCCAGTTCAAATATATTAGAATATACATTAACCTACGTGACTGCCGCAATGAATGGACGTCTGTCCCACGGTATAGAGGTACCAGTATATGTAGAGGTACCGGTATAAAGGTATAGAGGTATGGAGGTATATCGTGAAATTAATGAGTTTTGTGATCATGCAATGGAAGGGATAATGGGGTATTGATTAGCGGTGAGTATTTATTGCATTGTATCGATAACTTAAGAAATACCTAGGTAAAACTGAAGTCAACGCATTTGGTAGGTCCTGTGGATTTCTTCTCTACGGAACTATTCTTCTTTCATTCAAAATTTTCCTTTTTTTTGCAATGATTGGTAAAGAGAAAATATTACCGAAATTGGTGTGGTATGTTGTGTTTAGCACACAAAATAACGCTGTGGTTCATTTTCTTGACTAAAAAATGGACAGAGATAGGATAGTTGGGGTCCGTACCCAAAAGGTGCCAACGGGACCCTCTCATAAGCCTCCGCTGTCCCTCCGTCAGTCCGTCCGTCTGTCTGTCAGTGGACTGTGTATCTCATGAACCGTAATAGGTAGACAGTTGAAACTTTCACAGAAACAAGAAACGTATTTTTTTCGGCGTTTTTTGCCTTTTCGTACGGAACTGATCGTGTGCGAGTTCGACACGCACTTGGCTGGTAATTTTTTAAATACCATAAATGTATTTATGTAATTTTACAGATGTTCGTCTTACCATTTCTATTCCCCTCTTACCATTCACCAAACACTTTTAAGATAACTTACAAAACAACTTAGAAAACACACACCACAATACATTTCACTTTTCATTCACAACATTTTTCTTCAAACTCAAACACTAAACATCACGGTGCCTCACGTACTGATGCCACTTCTCTCCATCCATTCCTTTATATACGAACCTTATGCAGTGAAGCTGAAACTTTCAGTGGAGCTGAAAACCTTGGGATCCTTGCGCATGAGTTGAATGCGAGCCTCTTGGGGAAGGCTGCGATTTGTTTCAGGACTGTTACGTGTCTAATCGGGTAAGGAAGTTCGGGAGATATTGGGTGTTATATGCTGAAGGTTTCGCGAAAACTTGGTTACGATTAAGAAGTGTGATGGACGTATTTGTATAAACAATGAGAAAGGGCTATTGATTATTAAATTCGTGGTAGAGCAGGACGATCCAATAAGGACCCAAAATGCTTTATTTTCTTAAACTACAACATTAGAGGAAATTATAGAATAAACTTATGCCATGCTTGGTTAATTCGAAAATATGTGAGTAACTTTCAGCAAACACTGGTGCGCCTGCGTGGTGGATTATGGTCCAGTCCCTCCCACAGAGAGGAGGCCTGTGCCCCAGCATAGCATAGCATATAGGGTGATCATGCATGTTGAGTTATGATTAGGATGGTGATGGACGTATAGATGCAGGTTATTAGATTTACGGTTGCCTATGATTAATAGAATTGTTTTATCCAAAAAGTTTACAGTCTTAGAAACTTTTATGCGTAAGCAGGTTAGAAGGGTATAAACACCATCTGACAGGAAGATACATTAAAAGGCTATTATTATAATAATAAAACCTTTTTTGGTCCTGAAATTACCCGTTAGGATCAAAAAGTTTTTATTTTGTATCCCGTCGTTTTTATCCTCCATATACGATTTTGGAATGACATAATATTTCAATTAATATTCCGGAAGAAATAACTTGTTACAAACCTCACTAAGATGTAAAATGCATCAAGCTATAAATCTAACCAAATCGATGCCATCAACCTATCTAGCAAACTACAAGGCATAGTGCACAAGTTGCAGCCAACAAGTCATCAAAGAGCAGTTAGCTAGCAAATACTTGAGCAGTTAGGGCGCATTACGCAGTGCTGAGAACAGGCGAGCTTGCCTCTTGTGAGTTTGAGGGGGCTATTCTAATATCTTGTTGAATAGAAGGCATTTTATAGGATGTATTGCTTTTCAGTGATATTGTAAATGCGCTACCCTGTACAGGAACTGGTACAGACGGTGCCTATTTTCAGTTTTGGTTGCCTAGTTCAGCTATTCTGATGATCTTTCAAATAGATAGCTGAAGTAAGTGATATTGGTTTCCAATGAAATACCTAACCAAAGATTTTATTGAGTTATTTGAGTTATAGAGAACTTTTGTGTGTAAGATTTATGTGGGTATACGAGATCGATTTGTTTACGAGGTAATGGAAGGCTAACATAATCGAGTATTCGGTAGTTTAGAAAGCTTTCTGTTTCTTTATAATAATTTTGTAAATTGGAAACATTTTGTAAGATGGACAAATGTTTAAGCCAGCTACAGCACTGCACTGCAGCTGCTGCACTTTATGAACCAGCTTTACAAAACAAAACTATCTAAATCAACCAACTATCTACTATCCAACCAACTATTTAATTAACCAACTTTGAGGGAATAATTAATGTAACTTAGACTATGAAGGAGTAATATGCTTTGTATTTATCTGTGGAGGCTTGTAATTAGCAATTTAGTCATATATTACTGTTATTATAATGTTAATACTCTGTAAGCCTTCCGAAAATAAAGAAAATATAAATCTTAAGTTACAAAGCAGTGTTTTCGTTTTAACTGTTATTCGGTTGCATCATTTGGTAAAATGCAAAGAAACTACAACACAAAAGAAAAACCACTCGATAAATAATAATCGCCTCAATCTCGATTAGTTTTGATAATCGGATCAGAATGCTTGTCGCCAGTCTGCCTGGGGGTCTACATAACAATGACGCGTGTGCTCAAAATAGTCCGCAAATTGAACTATAACTTAGTTTCTTACTGTCTCCTCAAACTTGAACCGTGCGCCGTGCGGACACATTCTGTAATTGAACTTAAGGGACTGATTTTCAGGAGTAGCCTTAATGACTTGTATAGGCACAATCAGTCACAAAAGTCAACTAAAACTTTTTTAATTGTTAATTTTTGGGCTAAAATTTTAATTAAAATCGGAACTAATGTTAAAAGAATATTAGTTATATACAACGCTGAAATGCAATGTATCGAAGAATTTTGTTTCAATGTAGTTGAAATGTAAAGTTCACAGTTTTAAGATTTATTATTACTGTAATGCCAATAAACGCATTATTTTTCTTTCTTGGTCACAGTTTTAATCGACTTTGGTCGCTAGCCGTACCGTGTGGCCGTATGTGATATCCATGTTTAACGTTATACAGGGTTTATTAATGTCTTATATACATTCTGTGAAATGTCCAGGGATATTATTATTATTATTCTTTTTACACAGCCGTTTTCACAAAGCAATCGTGGAGCATCTCCCTGAAGGGTTTAACCTTTCATGGGCCACTTGGAAGTCCCTCAACCGTCTCCGGACAGGTTGGAGTTAAATCTTCCCAAGATGTAACTCCAATCTAGTAAAATGGGGCTACCTCGACCAACCAGCAGCATGGTGTGGATGTGGAGCTATTTCGCAAACTATGTTCCACCTCCTATCCTGCCTTCTGTGTCCCAAAACTGCAGTCAAAATTACGTCTGCAATGCCACTGACGACGCCGTGGAAGTGGCAAAGTTTTGGGCGAACAAGATCAGAGAAAGTCGTGCCTGCGCCACGAAAAAGAAGAAGACAAGGCAATACGCAGATTCCAAAAAAATATACCGTGTCACAAAATTTCGTACAAAATCTGCAAAGAATATCCGTAAAATCTTTTTTTCGGTCGTCACTTATCATCATAGATTAAATTTTCACCTTCAGCTAACTGAAAAAATCCATTACTTCCGCCAGATGTCACCAAAATCAAATGTCGCTGGCACACAAGAACCGTGGAGCCGCAGAAATAATGTTAGCACTCTTGCTAACATTTTATTACTAATACAAATAGGTACTAACTGTATATACCTACTGATTATTTTCACAAAAATTCGTACGATATATTCAAAGTACTTTTAAGTAATTTTTTACTGTCTTAGTTCTTTTTTGTCGGTTTTTTATCGTCTACTTTGATAAAACTTATCAAATCACGTTTTGCCACTCCTTTGCGCATAGACAAAAATGTAGTAGGTATATAACGATATAAGTATTAAAAATTAACACATAGTTAATTTCAACACGAATGATGTAATTAAATATTTTGTAACAATTTTGTGATTTAAAAGAGTGTCCGTGGAGTTTCTTGCCCGTTCTTCTCCATAGGTACCTACGTTTTGGAATGGGCAACTGGAGTATGTGGGGAGGAATTTTATTGTGACACTTTAAACAGTACCCCATAAAGGATGAGTCTACTTTAGCTAGTCTGAAACCTGTTTGAACTAATTGGTCCCTATTTCTAGACCTATAGTTGTGTCTTTCACCTCTTTTGTTGAATAGATTTTTTTTTTTTCTTACGTAGGTACATGATGTTCTCATAGATGTATTGACAAGGTACCGTCATGATGTTAATATCTTTAAACAGTTCCCTTAAAGAATCGCGCCTGCGGAGGCCATATAGGGTCTGATGGCTCTTTTCTGCAGAATAAAAATGAACTCGATATCTGCAGCCCGTCCCCATAGTAAAATACCGTAAGACATGATACTATGAAAGTAACTGAAATAGACTAGCCTCGCGGTATCTACATCAGTAAATTGACGGATTTTTCTTAGAGCGTAAGCTGCTGAACTTAGCCTTCCTGCAAGAGATGTTTTATGAGGACCCCATTGCATGCAGCCTTGAATCGAGCGTGATCCCCAGGAAAACAGTTTTATCGACGAATTCTAGTTTCTTTTTGTTCAATACTATGTCACAATCACTACTTTTAACATTTGGTAAAGCAAATCTTATGCATTTAGTTTTTTTCTCATTTAATACCAAATTATTAGCAGTGAACCAATTTAGTACCTGCAGTAGGGCGCTATTTACGTCGTCAAGATTTGATGCACGTCTATAACACCATTTGTGGTTGGTTCTTTAATAGGTGCCAAGGTGGTGGTCAGCCAACTTGTTTACTGCTGTCAAATACAGCAAGATTCACACTAAACTCATGTTGTACTTAAAAGAACTAATCTGGCAAAACAACTACATTATCTGTTTACGGAAACGCACCAGCCTCTCCATTCCTTTCCTCTTCCAGGCTGTACCACTGAAACACAAAGTTTTTTTAATCGACAGACAGACGGACAGACATTAATCAACGTCGATCAGTCGCAGGCACAGCTTCACAACAAATTGGGAAACGATGGAGTTTTTATGGTGTATCGGACCTTTTGTCTTTGAAAGAAGGATGAGTTATTGAATGTTAAGTTGTTCATTAGAATTTGAGTGGTACTTACATGTTTGATTGATTTTATAATGAGGGGATGATGTTTTACATAATATCTTCCGGTAAAAATTCTCGGTTTCATTCTGACGTCTAACGTATCAGACTCTCTCTAATAGTTAGTATTATTGTCGCACAACATTTTTTGTGTATTGTATTGAATCGATAAACAATAACAACATTGTAATACCAGATGACCGCATCCAATTAGGATATTCATGAATTTTACCTCATGGTTTTAAATAAACCTCCAACAACGCCTTAATATAATATAATAATCTGAACCACAAGAATAAGGAAATTCATACAAAAGCTCAAATATAATATTTCAAATCCACGAAAATCTACATTTATTTATATTAACAAAATCCAAAATTTCATTAACACACAAGGAATATGGAAAACTCCAATCTGACTTTATAATTGTACGGAAGCTACTCGAATTGTTGCGCTGAAGACAACTAACTTTGCATATTTCAGTATTAATAATTAGGAAGTCTGTATAGCGCACAAAATGCGATTTATTCCGATTTCCAGATTTTATTATTGTTAGGTTTGGTGGTTAGAAGGATTGCCGGGGTTGGAGTTCGATTCTGGTGTGGTAACGAAAATGTTCGGTCGGTTCATCGGTTACTTAACCAAGTGAAGTAGATGAAATGGGCTGTAGTTCGATTCCGATTAATATTGTGTAGAAAAGTTTCAAAATTTGAAATTTGTTAAAATAATTTTGTTCCGATTGGATTCTGGAAAATTCTTATGTGGTTTTTCACATTACTTGAAATACAGTCTTGACTGATTTATAAATGATTTCTTTCAAAGTTTTAAGTCTTTAAAGAAATTCAGACTATTCCCATACAAAAACCCATCCTATAATCAGGTTCATAATTACGACCACTGACATACCTCACTGTTTTTTAGTAATACCACCCATTACAAACCGTAAAGTACAAAATAAAACTGCAAGAAAACTATTTTCACATTATTCTCGAGTGAAGCTACGCGCTACGCGTCTACGCCGTGCTACGAGACTACGACGCTACGCCCCCCGACTTACGTATTCGGTATTTCTCGGTCGATGTCACCGTCTTCGCGAGTCGTCGGCTCCTTCCGCCCCGCTGCGTCCGCGCACCGCCGTCATAGATCGTATTATAAGATTTGTTAAAGGATTGCGTGGATTTTCTTCACATTGAGCTCTTTTGTTTGACTGTTATAATTGTTGTTATTTATTAGTTAATTGAGATAAACTTGAAATATAAAATATTATTTTAATTTTTTTTTAGTATGTACAATTTATTTGTCTGTTCGAAACTGAATCGAAATTCCTTGGTATAATTCGTAATTACGTTCTTTCGGGATACAGTATTCGGTATTGCGTTCATTTGAGATACAGTTATTCGGAATTTCGGTATCCGGTCTCAAAAATAAGTCCTCCTTTATTTAGTAAATAAACATAAACCAGATGCCATGATTATATTGCACAGAAAAATCACTGAAGTCCACCTTTTTATGAAAGTCAAGTGATTATTTGTCACGTTCTAAAACATCCTCTCATGTGGGCTGAGAAGTTTCAAGGGAGCTCTTCTCACAGATGCTTGATGTCGGAAGCAAGTTTAGTAGTCACACAAAGCATATCTTGACGGCGCGTTAAGTAGCTCAACTGATCCGGACTGACACGCGACTGAGACCAACAGTATCTACTGAGTTTTGTACAAGATTTTATAGAGATGATAACGCCTTGGATACGTATTGAACGAAGGTTCTACAACATAAACTGTCCAAACGGTCGAAAGACCCTACGACTTTATTAAAAGATACAAAGGAACCAGTGTATGTTTCATCCATTCTATGCATTATATCCTTTGTTCAAAACTATCGTCTTTGATTATGGTTTTGGTCTATATACCTAAATCAGGTGTTATTCCTCATAACAAGCTGGTTCTTCCTATTAAGGACTTTCAGCTAGGTCGTATAGAAATTTTGTTCATCTTGAACCCTTTTCAATGCGAGATTACCTTTAAGATACTTCTTGTGCTTATTCTTAGCATGTTGATGGCAAAAAAACACGAAAAAATATATACATTGAGCCATTGGTCTAAGCCATCCATGAACCTCACTTGTAGAGGTTGTTGACTTCTTGTTATCTTATTGAAATAGATTTTATAATCGGGTTTTTTGACTCCCTAACACAAAGTTCTTTTTACACTTTCGTTTAAAGAAAAAAAAAAGACTTTGATTTCATGTCGAACCTATATCGTTGTAGCAGCTCTATATACATGCACATAAAATCAAATCGCGGGTGTGCTCTGTGGCGTGTAACAGGCGTCGAGTCGACTTCACCGCGACGGCGAGACGCGCCGATATCGCACGTTTGCCATTTCACTTAGCTTTATATTTGCTTACAACCTTTGTATGCGAGCTATGTGTATCATGGGGTAAAAAGACGCATCGCATTCCAGAGAAACATTCATTTGAATGTAAATTTACGATTTGCAATATTTTGTAGGTAGTTAAGTAAGAGACCCACGTACCGTAACGTTTTCTAAAGGGATTCTTTTAAGTCAATCAAGGATTACCACTACCAAGTTTTATTTAAGACTTTCACGGATTCAGTACATGATAACATGATAGACAGAAATAATTTTTTCGTCTAATATTGCTCAAAAGTGCAATACCTACGCGGTCAAAATGTATGGAACACTTTTTTTAATAACTGTCGAAAATTTTTATCTCGCGGGGCCCAGAATCATGAACTGTTGAAATACAATACTACAATATATCTAGATTTGAGCGTGGGCTGCGGAACCGTTGCAATATTTCTGTGATATAAAATCTCTATCCACCTAATAAAAGTGCAGGGAGCGTAGATATTTCGTACGTGACAATTTTCGTCCACAATGGAACATGTCGCAGTCACCGTTTGATCTATTTTGTATGTTAGACACGATTCTAGTCTGTGCAACAGGAAGTAGGTATGGAATATCATATGAACTAGTATTTTTAATAGAACTAGAAAAGTAAGAAAATCACGACAACAATAATCAGGGGTGTCGAGTACTTACGAGCTTAGGTCGTGGGTTCGAACCCAGCCAGGCGCTTTTAAATATTTTTTTTATTTTTTGTAAATATTTTCACCACTATTGCTCTCAAATGGTGAAGATAAACTTAGAAAATAACTAAATTGAATTGAGCAAGTCACGTCGGTATGTACTTACCCGGTTTCGAACCCATAACCTCATGCATGAGAAGCCGTTGACGTAACCACTGAGCAATCATGGCATTCATTTCATTTTTACCCTATCTGAGTGACAAACTACATCAAAATCTGTTCATTGATCATACAAATCATCATAATCACAAAAAAATCTACTTGTTTTCTTAATGGAATTGTAATTTCTTGATCGTTTTGTAGTTGCACTCTTCGAAACATATAAAGATACATTTTCTAATCTTCCTTTTTATCTCTTTTTATCTGATAACTTTATTCGAGGAATAATGTTGAAATTTTGGCAGTTATTCCATACAAAAACTTTCAAACGTCAATTTTATTCCTTGAATAAAAGTTATCTGGCGATGGACCAACCCTAAACGTCATAAGCTTATATACGAGTCTATACATGATCTATTCCGGAACACGTAAAGAAATACTGTTCGTCGTAGCGTGCAGCGATTGTGAACGAATCAACCGTCTACACGTAATCAGAACCTCATTTCTCCTAAGCAGCCCTTCCTGATAAACTACGCATACCATGAACTTTGTTTTCATACAAAAAATATTTGCAGAAGTAACGCAGTTCACTATAGTTATGGTGTGTATAGTATTGATGTCCTTGATACCGTTGTTATGTTGTGAAAACCCTATAGGGTTATGGGGGTCATCATAATCGTATAATGTTCCCAATTGTGAGACACAGGCCTCCTCTCTGTGAGAAGGAGTGGGCCATAATCTACCAGCCCAGTGCGGGTTGGCGGATGTCACATGTCTTCGATTTTTTTATTCTAGGAGGATTTTAGGTTTCCTCACGTTGTTTTCCTTTACCGCTTTGAGAGCAGTGGTGATGAAATAATGTACACAAAGTACCACCACTGAGCCGCCGCTGTTCTCGGTGCGGTAGGGTAAAAGTTTTTAAATGCATAAATATGTAAGCTGTCACGCCCTTTATGCCTGGAGGCGTTTATTTAGGTAGTAAGTTTTTATTTTAATTAATTATTTTTTAGCTTGAGTACGTATAGTTTTTATTATATTTGTTGGTATATTGGCGTGGCTAGCTGACATATGGCAAATAATTTAAGTTTCTTGTAATGTTAATTACTGAACATAGGTTCCTAGTATTGTATACATGCAACTATATTCTACCTAAACAGACGGCTGTGCTGCTGGGGAGTTTGTTGCGCCACTTCTTCTTCCCAGCGATAGCACTAGGAAGTGGTGAAGGGCGGGCGTTTTTGGGGGACTGTCTTTTATAATTTTGACGTTCGAAAAGTGCTGATTCTCAGCCTAATTTGAATAAATGACTTTTGATTTAATTTGATTTAATTTAGGAAAACCAATAAATATGTCTATTGAAATCAGGACAGCTTAACGTCTGTCGGGTCAGTTAGTATTTCAACAATAATATAATCGACCTTTATTCTCCACGCACAAATTATATTTATTTCTGTAAATTAAAATAATAGAAGTATAATTACACAATATCCCGACGGAACGGACGGACGGTATGTGAATCTGCAAAGTTTGTTCTGATGATATTATTATTTCGGATGATAGTAATGCAAATAATATGTATCATCACATCACCATCGTATCAGCCGAAAGACGTCCACTGCTGGACATAGGCCTCCCCCAAGCACCTCCACTTCGACCGGTTCTGTGCTTCTCGCATCCAACGGGTTCCTGCGGCCTTCACAAGACCGTGGGTCCACCTCATTAATAAATATGTAGGTAGTAAAATCAGACTGCAGTCTAAAAATTAAATTGGAGTTAAGTGACGTTTATTTCTGTAAATTAGGTTGAAAAAACATTTTTACACGTATTATTTTAGGACTTACCTTATATATTATTTTGGCCTAAGTCCAAAGCCTCAGTGGTCACATAAACAATTTCCTCGAGGACAATATCTGGTATATTCGCTAAGAAATATAATTTAATCCGCGCACAATGGTCTCATTGTGTGGTGGTGAGGCTAGATCCCTGACTTTTTTACTTCAATATCGGGGAAATATGTGGAGGTAAATACGGTAGTGTGGGATTATAGTCCTGGTTGATCTGAGGAAACGCTTACATTATATTATGTATTTTTAAGTTTGATGAAGACTACGTTGTAACCTACAACGCAATTATTTTAAAATACCTACGTATATTTTTAAAAGGAGCTCGTGTCTAAGTATTAAAAGCCGCATGGGTCCATCGAAAGTTAACCTACGCTTGCCGACGTCACCGTGGATGGGTGATCATCCATACATAGCGATACTCCTCTCAAATTTTGATTAAAAACGTTCAAAATCTAGTCGCAATCTCATCTCAGCGACAATCAATGTCAAAAACATGTCAAAAATGTAGGGAAATTTGAGGTATTTTTGACAGATTGTGACTGAGATCAGAAGGTCAATTCTCGTTATTAAAAACGTTCAAAATCTATAATAGTCGCAATCTCATCTCAGCGACAATCAATGTTAAATACTTGTCAAAAATGTAGGGAAATTAGAGGTATTTTTGACAGATTGAGACTGAGATCAGACTGTGAATGTTCTGCAAACTACAAAAATTGCCCCTCTGCTTTCAGCCTAGGGATGTGCTGGTACCAGTTGTGGTACACATGTGAACCAGCTCGTCCTAAAGAAGTTTAACCTATTTCTGGTACTTAAATCAACGAGACTTTTTGTGTTCTGATGCCGGTGGCATCAGAACACAAAAAGACAACAAAAGTCAACATCAGAATCTCAGAGTTATACCCATCTCTTAATATTTACTAACTTTACGTCTGTATTTTGGTTTATCTTTATAAAAGACAGATTTTACCGCATAACATCAGCTTCACCACCTGACAGTTCACTGAACTACGCAATTAACATGACATGGAACCCAGTTTCTACACCTACTGCACCTTTTCCGGTTCACTTTTAAGATCTATATATAGTGTCGAATCAAGAACACACTGGGATCAGTAAAAGTTCAGTCAGCGACGCGCGCCTGATATCCGCAATAAGATTCGAGATCACCTCGGTTTGCATTTAGCAGGGTCTGTAGACCTCACAGTGTATTTGTTTAGATGCTGCTTTTATACGAAACTACTACAGTAATAAGGAAACCTAAGGAAATTCCAACAGAATTAGTGAACAGTTCGATTTTAATGTTTTTGCATAAAAGATTTTGACATAAAAGACCATTTCTCAAGTAGAATCAATTTGCCTTTTCCCAACTATGTCGGTATTTTACATGGAGCGCCCGCCTATCTGACCTCCACAACCCAGTTACTGGGTAACACGAAGCTCCTTGGTAAGACTGATTGTCAGAGTTAGCTTGGGCTTTTGGCAACTAGCGTAGTACGTAGCGACTATCCAAGATCTGCTAATAACAGCTTTCCGAGACACGGAGGGGCTTCGATATGTTATGAATGGTCATCCATTCACGAACCAACCTCAGCAAGCGTAGCTTAACCTCCGATCGACCGTGCCGCCGTTATTATTTAGCCAAAAATGTCGATTCGTATCCAATCCTAGATAATCTTTGAAGAAATCAGAACGTGTGTCTCTCACGCAGTATTGGTCACGATTCATGGAGCTTCACGACTGTTACCTAGAGTATATAATGTAGGTACACTATATGCTATGTAGCCAGGGCTATTGTTAACAATATGAGCCTTCTCTTGTATTATAACAATGAGATTTAGGATAACGTAGATAGGTATGGTGGCAATTCTGACTGAATGATTTGGCTTGACCTAATTGTCAAGATCCTCATCATCTGCCTAGCTAGTCTATTCCCAATATTTTGGGATCGGATTACCTAGAAAAATAATACATAAAAAAATACAAAAAAAAAAAAACATTTTCATCTTTGTTTTATTTTTTTTTTTGTTTTTTTTTTTGTTATTAAATAATACATTTACATACATGTAGGTATTTCGATTTTAATTTCTACTAGTTAGATTATAATAAATATTGCAATTAGTTAAGTTGCCTTCCAACACCAACCATCATCTGCGTAGCATTTTCCAACTACGAGTATGTTGGGGTCAGCTTCCAGTCTAACCAGTATGTTGTAGATATTTTTAGGGAAAAATAAAACTCAAAGCTAAAATAGGCGTCCAACCTTTACTAAATAAATACTATACTAAACTGCAACCTTTTTCTTCCCGTTACCTATACCTTTCAACTATACACGAAAAAAACCATAATCCTCCTCCCTCACAAAAATAAAAGATAAGTGACTAAAACACCACTTTCACCACACAAAAGACAGACAGCAACATTTATTAAAAAACTCAACGAAAAACCATATCATTAAAAAGATCCCTCACTCATAAATATAATTTGTGATACCCTAAGTAGGTAATATAATTTCCAAGATATAAAGTCAAAGAGCTTTCACCCCCTCCCTTTCAACCCCTTTCACCTCCCTACGGTGCCGCAATAAACTTAATTACGTTAATACGACCTCAATACGTGACGCTTACAGCGTCGCGTAGGGTGTACATCAGTTTGGGGGCGTAATTATAATTATTATGTTTTATAAGATTATGTAGGTACCTATAATTTGGGTTCTTAGCTTGAAGGGTTTTGAAGATTAGACGGCTTTTAATCTATGTGGTTAATATAACATAATATGATATGTTATGAGCTAGATAAGTTCCGTCAAAACTGGCTCGCGAAAGATAGAATTATTGGAGGGTCACCTTAGTTTGCCCAGAAGAGTTACAGAATAGGCTAGTAAAAAAAAAATGTAATATAGCTATTCCAAAATAAGTTAAGTACAATATCTAATGGTAATACAAAGTTCCGTAAGTCAGAAGTCATAATTAATATGATTTTTGTGACGTTTAAGTCAATGGGGGTGTTGGTAAACCTGGGGGTTAGTGTAGCATTTATCTGCATCAATCAACTAACGTAGCGTAAGTATTGACAGACATCACAGGTCTGTAAAACTTTTACTTCCGATCTAACCTACGTTAGTTAGATACTTGAGGTTTTGGACCTCGATGTTGTCAAGTAACAGGAAGAGCTACTCGTATCCAGGGAAACGTTTAAAAAAAGACGCAGAAAATTCTAAGTTTCAAACTGAAAACTTAACCTGTCAATCCTCTAAGCCATGCCAACATGTCGACAGTAGCTACGTAGTAATTACGTACTAATTACGTGAGGCAGTGAGCGTGCGCAATTAGTGAGACGCGACGTGAGAGTCACAACTCGCGACACGACGTCATGTACGAATCAAATCTTTGTTTGTTGCCAGTTTTTGCTTTAAATATTATCTGTGAAAGGGGTGAAATCTTTATGGCATTCTTTTCTTAGTGGGTTTAAGGGAGAACAACTACAAGTTGGAAGTCGTGAATGTATACGATACGACCGAATACCTGGCTCAATACGATATTACCTTAGGGTAATTCCTGTAATTTTAAGAACATTTACAGTCTGATCTCAATCTGTCAAAATTACTTCTAATTTGCTAATTTTCTTGACATGTTTTTGACATTGATTATCGCTGAGATAAGATTGGGACTATGTAGATTTTAAACGTTTTTAATTGCGGAAATTTGTCTTCTGATATTCTTGTGTGGCTGAGCACTGCACTTTACAGCTAATAAATCTGTTGTAGCTAATCTCATAGCAAACAGAAAAGGTCAAGAAACTTAGTTCTGTATAAATAAAGAAGTAGGATTTCTTGCATCCTAATTACGTGACACACCTTTGATCACAATCTGAATGGATATTGCTTCATATGTTCGAAGAATTGGTCTGCTCAACAACGTAAATAATGCAATGAATGTTGTTGACCTGTCAGAATGAAAGTCATCGCTACTGTTAGAGTATACTTAGGCCTTTTTCGTGACTTCGGCCTCGATTACGGAAGGTATTATTATATATTTGGTATTATTTTGGTTGATATATCAAAAAAAAAGAAAAAATAAAAAGGTCTTAAAATATAAAGGTCTTATTAAACACAATCTAAACTATTATCCCACTTTTAGCCTAACATCCAGGTTTGATCGCAAGCAAATATTCCATAAAATTTCACTCCTAATATATGACGTAACAAGCACGGTGCATACCTCAACACCTTTACCCGTTGCATCGTCGCTTACTAACCCATCTGCAGCGCAATTACGACGCCATATTGGTCTCCGAACGATCAGCTGATCATGCGTGCTACCGATCATGGCAGACTGATGAGAAATTTACCGCCCGACCAACGGCTAGGTTAGTCGGTTCAAAATTGATGTTAAATTTCGCAAGATTGAGGTCGGGTTTGAAGAAGATTTTTCGAATTGGAAAGTTTAAATCTTGGATTTGTGTAGTTAGTGGGAAGGATTTTATAGTTTGGTGCCGCATGCTTAAAATCGGTAGCGGGTTGGCATGCAATAAAGTTTTGCATTGCATGATAAAATAAGGCTATAAAATGTTTCGTACTTCTGCAATTTAGCGTTTCAATGGCAATCTAGATTGTCTTAGCCAGAACTTAACTTACGAACAGAGCAAAGGGTTATGCTATATGGTAGGGTATGCATTATTACTTACCCTCCAAATGCTCCTTAAAAAAGTATAAGGCACGCCGGTTATTATAATTTTAAGTCTTCCAAGTTTATGCTTACTTTCAACATGAATGATGCAATCAATATTTTGTTACCATATTATTTTGATTAAAGGAGTGTCCGTGGAGTTTCTTGCCCGTTCTTCTCCATAGGTACTACCTACTATGCTTTGGAATGGGCAACTAGTGCCTGTAAATTGGTTTATTTTAAATAAATGCTTTGAGTTTGTCACATGCATAGTTTCTATAAAAAAACACTGTAATATACTCTGTGAATAATTCCATAAAAAATCTGATCCTTCCTTTAAGCAGATGCTTTCAATAAAACTACAACATTTGTTTAAGTACAATATTTAGTAACAAATGTTCCACTTATCTCAAGGACGTCTCTGTTTCACCCCCTCGGGGTTGAAACTATTGTAGTCACAATTATGATGTTAAAAGGTTTTTATTGTATTTCGATTAGAAATTATGCGGATCAATGGTTGTATATATCCGTTTTGTTAAATAGTAAACAAGTAGCACTTTGTACACAAGTTGACAATCATAACAGATATACTTGTAATAAAGCAAAATAGTTTTTATTAATATAAAGATCACTTACATGTTATTATCAATGTACGAGTATAATATAATATGGTATAATATGTATGTATAAAATATGGTATGTCAGCTCACTTCACCTAAGTTTTCATGGTGAGATTTTTACAAAATTGATCGGCAGGTCTATTGCTGACATACCATATTTTATACATACATGTTATACCATAGATTAAATTTACTTCAAGCTCGAGCTTGAAGTAAACTGTCAATAATGTTAATCTCTAGCATTGGACTGGAAAAATCACTTACATATTATGTTATTATCTATGTAAAATATAATATGGTATAGGTAATAGGTACAGCGGGCTGGTGTCCGCAACTCCACGACAATGCGCGTATTTTGCGTACGGTAATATGGTATAACACATATGTATAAAATATGGTATGTCAGCAGTAGACCTGCCGATCAATTTTGTAAAAATCTCACCATGAAAACTTAGGTGAAATGAGCTTGAAGTAAGCTGTCAATAGTGTCAATCTCCAGCATCGGATGACAGCCCACGTCACCTAAGTTTTTAAGGCGAGATTTTTACGGAATATACCAGTTGTAATGGTGGTGATAAACAGAGAAGGAAAAAATCTGTCTGTTCACAGCAAAAAGAGGTGAAGAATACAGAGTATAAAACAACAGAGTACAGGGTATATAAACAGAATTATTTAATCCTTGTTAGTTAAAGGGAAAGTAAGCAAATTCAAAATCCCAACTGTCATGAAGATTGACCTTGCCTTAATAAAAATGGAAGCCTACAGAACATTTA
The DNA here is from genome assembly GCA_951799955.1 of Apamea anceps. NCBI lineage: Eukaryota > Metazoa > Arthropoda > Insecta > Lepidoptera > Noctuidae > Apamea > Apamea anceps. The sequence goes on from OX637509.1 coordinate 11,428,904, forward strand.
TACCCAAAACAAAACAGCTTCCAGAAAACAGAAAAAATCCTGCCAAAACTTGAATCTTGTAACAAACAGCTAAGAATACTTGTATAATCCTTAAATTAACTTGCTGGGGTGAGATCGTGAACGTCGATGTTACGCCTCATTAGCTCCTGTACTAATCATTGTAAAGGCTTGTGCTCAGTAAAGACTGTTTTGGTAGTTGGTTTTATTAAAAATATGCATAAATAAGCTGCAGGGACGTAGGCCTCCTCTCGGTGAGAGGGAATGGGCCGTAATCCACCACGCGGGCCCAGTGCGTATTGGTAGATGTCACGCATCAACCACGTCAATCTTCGATTTGTTGGTTCTAGGACATACCGTCTCCCTCAGAACGTTTTCCTTCTCCGTTTTAAGAGCAGTGGTGATAAAAAAAAATTCACAAGGTAAAGCGCGTCACCAGGTTCGAACCTGCAACCTACAACTCGTAAATCGGGGCCGATACCACTTGGCCATACTGCTCTATGTGACAACGCAAGGTTTAAACTGAGTGCAGAAGCGCGGAATTTTGCACCAGAATTCCTGAAAGGGTTTTTGAATATTACTTCATTCTCGCAAAAATTAGGAATTTAAACATAAACTTTTATCCCCTATCAGGGGATAGGGGATGAAAGTTTGTATTAAAATTCGGTATTTTTGCTGATGGAAAATCCCATCGGGCACACGGCAAGTAGTGAAATAAGTGTTTGGAACCTCAAATCTGTAGTGACCAATCGAAAGCTACCGTTTTGTTTGGTGCTTGTAACTTAAATCCGTTGACCAATATTTTCTGCAACAAATGCTTAGCTTAAAAATTCGTTGACGGACATTTTCTTCAATAGGAGAAAGTGTTTCCTTTCATTTTTTAATAAATATCGTTATTACCTGTATTATTAAGTGTTCTGTTTGTTTATTTAGTTTTGTATACTAGCCTTTCAATTATAGAATACCTTGTTACCTTTCAAAAATTGGTTGCAGAGAATGGCACTTTTTCTTTATTTAAAATTATCATTAACTTTTTCCAAGTGAATTATTGTGTATCAGGACCTAAAGATCATCATTCTCCTGTCCTTATCTCAGTTTATTTGAGGTCGGCGCAACATGTCTTCTTCTTCCATACTCCTCTATTAGTCGTCATCTCGGTAGTCACCCCCTTTCTAACCATATCATCATTCATACATTCCATCCATCGTTTCTTTGGTCTTCCCCTACTCTTATAGCCATCGATATTCATACTCAAAACTCTCCTCACGACATTTTCCTCATTTCTCCGTAACACATGCCCATACCATGAGAACCGATTTCCACACAACTTTTCAGTTACCGGTGCCACTTTCAGACTTCCTCTTATGTACTCATTTCTTATTCTATCCATTCGTGTAACACCCTCCTTCTTAGTATTCTCATCTCAGCTGCATGCAATTGCCTTTCATTTATCCCTTTTGTGGCCCAACATTCTGATCCATACAAGACAGCAGGTCTAATCATGGTTTTATATATCTCTCCAAAGAAATGCGGGAGTTGCAGATTGTTCCCGTGACCTGCCCCCATTTCATCCATCCAATGTTAATTCTGTGCTTAGGACCATAAAGATATACTGCACAAAAACCAGTACTGTAAATCCGCTTGATACTCATGTCCTAATAAAAAAAATATCCATCCATTTTTCCAAAAGCAAAGCGTTCTTCTTTCATCCGTTCATTTAACAAAGCCTTTACACAATGACGGAGCACTATCGTACACAACCTGGCTATTTATCTTTGATCTAAAGTGTCCGGCCACGTACCGGTTGTGGACCGGACCGATCCATCCCTCACGACTAATCGACCGTGCCGAACCGTGCCAACCAAGATTAATAAATGACGCTTAAAATTCAACCTTTTTTCGGCTAAGCTAATGGCGCAAAAATAATTAGCCGTTTTTTATAGCCGTTTCTAACGGGAGCAAAATTTATTATTGGATTTTCTCGTTTACTGTGCGAATGAGTTATGATTTTGTTTTTCATTTATGGTAGGATTTGTTTTGTTTTGAAGGTGTTATTGCGATTGTTAAAAATTTTATGAAAAGTTCTGAACAAGATTTTCCCGTAATAGGGATTGCGGTTACGAGTATGCCCGTCGCGTGATGCGTTAAAACGGATATAGATGATTATAGTGATAATCATTGGATTTGCCAAAGACAGATAGCTCCTCTTATACAGGTACAGACGCCAGCAGGTCAAGCTACCCGAAATTGTCAAATTTTTCCAATCAACCTTGAATCTTACTGTTTTAGCGATAAAGTTGATAATCTATTAAAGAAATTTGACAGATTGTAGTAGCTTGATGTGCTGGCGTCTGTATCAAGGTGGTTTTTGAAAAAAATACATACAGTACACAATTTTACTCATCAGCGGGGTAATTGCTTAACACACTAGCACTAGCAATGGCTTTAATTTTGACGGTTCAACAACATTCATTGAGTTATCTACGTTGTTGAGCAGACAATTTTTCGAACATATGAAGCAATGGTTTAGCAATATCCTTCAAAACGATTCAGATTGTGATTAAAAAGGTGTTATGCAATTACGATGCTGCTTCAAAAAAATTGAATATTGCTTTGAGTTTACGTGCTTCCGAAACAAATTCCTATTTACATACAATATAAATTTCTGCGTACCATGCATTACAGATGTTATCAATATTATTTGCCATAGCAATATTTGCTTGCAAGGTATAAGCTCGCAACACTTGAAAATAGACGTAAGTACTTAGAAGCTATGAATTTGTATAGCATTGTTAGAAGTAAATTTGATAGCGTTAAACTCTCCAATATGATATGTTATGCAGTTCCTAGGACAGTCCACAAGCGCACGCTGGCAGATTATTTTCAGTGGGTACTTGCAAGAACAACTCTGGCATGCGCTCGCCTCGCCTGTTCGCAGAATGGTCGATCCTTCAATAGGCCTTTTGAACATATAGATATTTTTGCATGTGCTCCCCTATATTTAAGGAGCTTTTATGAATTTTAGTCTTTATTTTTCTTTTATTGTGCCAGATTTTGAGTTATATACATTACATTATATATTCATATTATCATTTATATTATATGTATTATATACATCTTAAATACGAGAGTTTATTTAATAACTTAAAAATTTTATTTGTAACCTTAGCGATTGTTGTCACTGTATTGTATCCTATTGTTAATCTGTGAACAGCGTTGTGGGCTGCAATTTTGTCTATATGTCTTTTGTTTTTCTTGTTTCTATGTTTTCTATTGTAGCTGTTAGTTGTTCCTCTTGAATAAAAATAAAAATTACAAGTAATTTTTTTTATGCCATCTATCAATCTTGCAGATATGTATTTAGCAATAGTTTTAATATTGATATGATAAGATGTAATATTTAAATAGTTTGTACATAAGCCGTCCAATGACTGCTATGTTTATTCTTATAGGCTCCGAGGAATCTTTATTTTTAGTCTCCTAGCGCTGTTTGGGTGTTCATCAGGTTTACTGCTAGCATGTTTGGATGATTCATGATTCGCTCTTTGAACGCTTTTGTGCTTTCAGAGTTTTCTTATAAGATAGCAATTGAATAAAGCAGGATATACTAAAATTATTGCTTCAATTTCTCTCTATTGTAGATGACTATGATACGTCAGTCAGTATCGTATACTTAGGTACCTACATGTCGTTCCAGCTCTACATATCTGAATGTAAACCTAAGTACCTACCCATAAATCAATCAATCGAAGTGCTAATCCATTAGCATGCGGGAGATTGGCTTGAGACAATAATATCGCACATACCTACATTAATATTAAAGATAGTATAGTTGCGGTGATTCGATTATAATTATAGAATTGTCGTTTCCTTTCTTTTTTTTTAAGTTGGCAAACGAATTCATAAATAAAGTTGGTTTTGCAACAAAAAAAAGGAAATGACAATTCTATAAATCTAAGCGAATCAACGCAACCAAATAGCATTGAATAGTTTAGAGTAATAGACACAAGATCCCCACAAGATCCTGGTTCGATTCCCAGGTCGGATAAATGGTTATTGGGATTATTAAGAAACCCAGAGCCTGAAATTGTGCCCGGTTAATGGCATTTGGCCCGCCTCACAGGTACAGCTCTGTGTAAACCTTCGGGAATTACAGGCGTGATGTTATACTATGTTATAAGTGGGGTTAACTGCCTAAATAGCTATTACCTAGGATACAGATGTCGGTAGAAATCTGTCGACGAATTGATGCACAGTCACTTGTGGAGGGTCTTTTCATGCATCAATGGTTGTTTATAATAATAATTTTATTTCAAGCAACAAGACTCATAGTGTTAGTAATAATATACTTACAAACTATGTTAGTAATACACTTACAAAACAAAACCAAAAACAGAAAAACGGATTGTGACATCACAATATATCAATTGCGCAATAGTTGCATACATTCAACAAAGTCTGAGAGCTCTCCTCCCATATCTACATTTGAAAACATTGTAAAAACCAGTTATTTTTAAAAGAGTACCGTGGAGTTTCTTGCTGGCTCTTCTCCGTAGGAAACAACCAATTGGAACCGTGCACCTAGCTTTTGACGTTTCATAAGCGCCCATGTACAGACGCCAGCACATCAAGCTACTACAATCTGTCAAATTTCTTTTATGGATTTTTAACTTTATCGCTAGAGTATTAAGGTTCAAGGTTGATTGGGAAAATTTGACAGTTTCGGGTAGCTTGACCTGCTGGCGTCTGTACATACATAGGTTTATGTGAAACAAAATATTTTGATTTTTTCTGAGTTAATTCTCGTATCACGTGTGATTTCTTTTCCATGTTGGTTTGGCTTTTACATGGGTATATAGGAGACCCTAGCCCACCTGTCCCTCAGACGACGAGGAAACGACTAGCTAACAACGATTTTTCTGTCTCAAGAAACGTATAAAAGATTGTAGGTCCAGTGTAAGTAAGAGATGCATAGTTGATCGCTGACTGTTCACACCACCGGCGAGTACTCGTTTGTCGCAGCAACAAGAGCTATCAAAGAGAGTAGATACTCGCTCAGCGACGCTCGCTTGGCGAACAGAACACTCGCTGAAAGACTTCCGTTTGGTACTGTGAAGGGTAGTTGTAAGTTGTACTCACAGATTACTTAACTAGACGAGCACTTCGAGGTACCAGGAGGAATAAAATCAAACTACGGTTTTAATTGCGTAATACAACTAACAGCAGCAATGGGTTTCATTTTGGCAATTAAACCACATTCATTGCGTTATTTACGTTGTTGAGTATATATTGTTGTTCAATAATGATTCCTATATAATATACTATTACGTATAATTACATCTTAATTCTTTTGCTTGTCAGCCTCATCTCTTAATTGACACATCGTTCTTAACTTGCTTCAATGTTTGAATGAAACCCGCGCTAAATTATAGCCAGCCTGCACTACATAAGGTGGACTTTGGTGGACAAACTCCACAGTAAACATACGCGTACCACTGAGTAATGGCTCGTCACCGTTGCGCACTCGCTGCTCATTATTCACCAACATGGTTTTAGTTGCTAGCTCTAAGAGTAAATTGGCGAATAACGTCGCTTCTCGTTAATAGGTGCCTAAGATCATCAGTTCTCTTGTCAACCATGATGGTGTTGTATATTGCTATGGATAAGTGGGTACGAAGTGGCAGAAGACAAAGACTCGGTGATTTGGACTTAATGTAAGGCCAAAACTTTCTTTCCTCCAAAAATTTAAATCGCTAGATTTGCCCTCACCGTACTTAGTCATGCGAAAAACTGCTGTTGCTGAAAATCAGCGCTGTTGACGATAGGTTCGTCTGAAGTCACAGCATTCTTGCTGAGCAACGACCTGTTCTTGCACAGATGCGACGCACAGCATAATTGTTGCTTGTTTTGTTACAAAAGTAGTTATACTATACTAATTATTTCGCCATCCTGCAATTGGCATTTTTGTCTTTGTTGTTTGATTATTTGTTTTATTGTTATTGTTTGTGGCCATCTGCCAATATCGTCTTGTTGTATTGTCAATGTCAAATTGACGATTAATGTGAGTTGTCATTGGTCCCTGGCCTTGACATCATCCAATAGGCAAAAGTGTCAACATTATTTTTTCTACGCTTGACTACGAGTCTTTTAACTAAGTGTATCTTATGTTTTATTTTTTTTTTATTTGTAACTGTGCGTTCTGTTTGTGCAGAATAAAATATTTTTCTTTCTTTCTTTCAAAATGTGTCCATAGGTACTGAGAAGACTGAACTCTAAGGCCAGATTTAGTGCTCAACCGACGGTTAGTGCTGATATCGGTCGCGTACTTATTTGTATGGACTCGCGTTCGCTGACCGTCGGTACTACACTATACACGTCCATTTATCGTCAGCGTCTTGGTACGCTTAATCGACATTACGCGACCGACGTCAGTGTAACACTAAATCCAGCCTTACCTACATTATTTAAATAGCGTTTCCATGACAGTCAAGTAAAGTCACTGCGTCATTGAGTGACAGATGTCAAAACGAAACAGAAACGAGACTTTCTTTTGAAGCGGTAGGGTTATTCTAACGGTTTAAATCTTTGTATTTCTCATAATCCTCTTCTTAGCGTATCGATAGCAATCTTGGGCTCGGCCCAGAATTCGGCTACTTGTTTGACGCCATCATCAGCGTCCATCAGTTCATGTAACGTGCAGTTGACAGGACACGCAGGACACGATATTATGTGATCCAACGTTTGTGGAACAGCACACACACATTTACATTCCAAGGCGAAGTCGTCTATGAATCTCCACCTGAAAAGGTTTTCCTTGCTTCGGCCAACCTGGATCCGGAGTCTGTTTTAAAGACTTCCAGGTTACCCAAGGTAACTCATGTCCAGGCGGGAGGTCTTCAGCGGGTGGGACGAATGGTTTTGGTAAGGTATTCTCATAATAAAAAGCGGAAGCACTACATAAATAAACAAGTAAATAAAAAGCCAAATATATTTCACTGTTTATTGAATTTTGAATATAATATCATTATAGATAGGTATTTACAATAGTATTCGAATGTTCTGAACTACAATATATTTTCGTAATACTACATTTAAATAAATAATATTACACAACCAATAACTTTCTACCATACATATATATAGTTAGGTATTTCAGAAAGCGTTTATTTAACTTCATTTAAAAGAGCTCTTGAATTAAATGAACACGTGTTTAAGTTAAATGAAACTGGATCCAAGCCGAGTCGTATGTACATCGAAGAACATATAAATTTATAAAAAGTAGAAGCTCTAAGTTATTGTGAAAACCTTTCGTTTCGGCGGCAGTGATTATTTTATATATTCTCAGTATGATTTAACGATACAGGTACTTATAATATATAATGTATTTAAATTACTGAGTTGCGATCTATTTCACTAGTATATCATATTTCATATAACTCTTTGGTATACATCCAGTGATATTTTAAACTATATCTAGCTAACTTGTTGCGTGGTTCATTTATTAAATTGAGGTCATTTAAATTAATTTATTTCGGCGTTATTTCAGTATTTCCCACATTATTCGTCTTGCCCACATTATATATTTTTTTAATGGTGGTAACATTAATTTGTTTTCTTATAACTTTAAAAAGAATTACGTCAAAATGTACATAAGATAAATCCTTACGTATTGTAAAAATCAATTTTAAAATAAGTCAGTAAAAAAACTACATGAGCTAATGGTATTTTTTGCTAATAATTTTAATAAAAAAGGACGGTAATGGTAATAAAAATGTAAAACAAGAAAATCTGATACAAAAATTGGTGTTACTAATGAGCAATTTCGATTTCTCGGGAAAATATCATGGGGTTTGTAAATTGGCGTTATTACCTGTAGTATTGCATTTTGGCACATTTTATATCGCTATATTATATACTATTATACTATATTATTATATAAATATTGATATAATCTACATTATTAAACCGAACATCGATAGATATATCTAGCTATATGACAATATAACTTCATCTTTAACATTTATAAAAGCCGTGTCACATATACATACAAATAATTAATAATAAAAAGCAGCAGGAAGATAATAAATGAAAGAAACATAAATAATTTGAATATTTTTTTACTTTTTTATCACATGGATTACACAAATCTCAAATCAAATAATCAGACTTCAAGGCGTCAAGAATTTGACGTCATATTGTAGTATAAAACTGCGAAAGTGACGTTAGATCAATATCTTATTTCAATATCATACTACATTATGACGTCATAAATTCGATGAGTACAACGTCGTACAAGAACAAATAAAAAAGAGTACAATTTCATTTTTTTTTAATTAGCGAACATTTAAAAACAATTGCAAAACGCCACTGGCTTGAGCAAACAGTTGCTTTAATTGAAGAAAACATGAAAAACATTTTTTCCAAACATTTTTTTTTCGTCATTTTGAGACACGATTATTGTATGTACTTTAACTCGATAAAACTACTTGCAAAATTAACATCGGAAGCTCAATTTTAAAATTACAAACTGCCGACCATTTTAAATAGGCCTCTACATGCAAGCGAATCACAAAACTTTGCTTCGTAAATCATATATAGTAGAGATCTAGCTAAACTGGCTTTTGAATAACATGTAACATCCGTTTGATATGTTTTATGTACTATATGTTATTTTAGGCGTATTCGCTTTACTCTCGTCATAAGATTGTGTTAATATCAACAACCCACTTTCATAATATATGGAAACCCTTAAGTTAAAACTATTTACAATTATAATATATATACGACACCGAAAATGGTAACGCAAGGCTATGCTAATCGAGATTATATAGTTAGGCCTACCCAAATATCCAAATATGAATTTCCAAAACGCGTGAAATAGTATAAGCTTACTATAACATCAAAAATTTCATGAAAAAAAAAAAACACTTTTCAAAAATGTATAATTCAACGCATTATTGGACAAAACATTTACACAGCTGCACTAATTTTAACATTCGCATAATACTAACAGAAACAAAAATATACAATCAATAAAAACCTACTACATATGTATAAATATAACAGCCCCTAGAATTTTACTATTCAATAGTAAAATTGTTCATTTAACTATTTTATACAATAGTTTATATAAATAAGGTATATGGTACGTAAAAGCAGTGTCGAAATTGAAATACAAATAGTATTTTATTTTTATAGTTTGGGACCAGCCGGTTTTGGTAATTTTAAAGCTGGTCCAACAAAGGTTGCCACACATTACAACTCAGCTGCTCATCACTTTAAAGCAGAAAAATATTGAATTCTCAATATATAAAAAAAAACTAGCAAATACAAATCGTCGTTACAGAATAAACGAACGCGCTTCTAGCAATTCCAAATGAACACAACGATACTTAAAACAATATATTCTTTGCTATTTTTATTACTTAGTACCTTATTGTTATTATACTTAACAATAATGTGTGCCAACCCTAAATTAACTCTAATATCCAAACCTATTTTAAAATATCGATTCAAAATTCGAGTAATATCATTAAAACATTGCAAAATTTTATTTCCAGCTACATTTTTTCAGCTTTTGCTTTTTTTTATTCATTAACTGCATTTCCAAAGAAATAATGTTAGTATAAAACATGCTAAAGATAAACAGACACTTACAATACTTTTTGGTTTTTACACAAATCCAAAATGTCTGACTCAATTTCCAAAACAATCAATTACAGACAAGACATTTAGATTTATTTTCATATTTTCGTTATTACATTTAATATTTCCATTATAATAGGAAGCTTATCTTCCGGGAAGACAATTCCATGAACATTTTAGCCAAATTATTCAACATCAAAAACTTCAAAATTTACTTCAACTATTACTATATCAATTTCATTTCTTCAATTAATGACCCGGCTACACTTACAACAAGCAAGCATGTAGGGTATATCGTGCAAACGGTTTGCTTTGTCGTGGAATCCACATGTTATTTGCACAAACTGTGCAAGCAAGTTGCTGCGTGTACCCGGGCCTTAAGACCTGGAAAATGATTGTAACGAATCTAAGTCATAGTTAACATTACCTTTCACAATTCTTCGGTAGACGCTATAGGAGCTTTAAGGAGTGGAGTTCTGGGACTTTTAGAGCCATCAGTATTTCTGGTAGGAGCTTGGAAGTCTTCGTTAGACAGCGAAGCAGGTAACGGTGCTATCTTCAGTTGATGTCCATTCAACTTTATCTCGGTAATGGAATGTGATCTGCCGTGGTTGACATTAGGTTTCTCTTTGTTTGAAGTTGTCATCGGGTCGTGGGTTGGAGTCTTGGCTAAGGATTGGGTCACTCTGGTCCTGTTCGATTGTTCTCTTAGTGCCATTTGGTAAGCTACTTCGAAGGCCTCACCTAGTGTTAAGATTACTTCGGTCGCTTGATCCTGGAACAGGAATTATTTCAACATAAATATTTATCAGGTTTCAACTACGGATAAAATATGCTATGATGATATGAAGAACTTCGCTTCAAATCTGACCAAAAGTACACTAACGTGCGTTCTAAAGAACTGAATCCTTGACAATAAGAAAACAAGTGAATTTCAATAAAAATAAAGCGAACAGCTCACCATAGTAGCGACTCTGAAAACATGGCAGTAGTGGCTCTTGCTCGTGTGATCCTTGGTGATGTACGCGAAGTGGGTGAGGTCATCAGCATCCTGACACGCGCAGTGGATGTTGCGGATTTCGTGCTCGCAAACCAACTCCTACGACAGAAAGATATCAATAAATAAAAGAAGGAAGGTGACAAGTTAAATAACATTACGTAATAGTCCTTAGTTATTCACCAGGTGAATAACCTACTAAAAAAACAGAAACATCACGAGAGTCGTAAAAAGAAACCTGGAACTTCCTGTTAATTGAAAAGGCTATGTAACTGACTCTAATTAAAAGCATTTACAAATTGGGACTGTAGGTCCTTAAAAATGTACAGTGAAACTATCGTTTACCGGCCGAAAACATTTTATTCCCGTCGCAATTAAAAAAAGCCGCAGTTTTTTTTTAACGAATGCTGTTCCAAACAATATTTTACTCATTTTTGACGCAAAAAAACAAGTCCAAATTAATATTCAGCCGTGCTTCGCAAGCATAACATTGAAAAAACACTAATTATCCCACTTAACTAACCATGAAGAGTTCTAACATAAAAATTCATTGTACAAGAAGGGGAAGAGAAAAAAACAATCCTTTTTTTAAGAAACACAAAGAAGAGGTTGGTCATCGGTCCGATCAAGTGTGAGGAATGAACCGTAATTAAAAATCAGGCAAGAATCAGGGTCTTCGTTGGTCCTTTGTTACCGACCCCGGGATGTTTGCCATCTTACACTTGGATGATCTTCAAAGACCCCTAAGTCTCCGAAGTTTGCCCGTCAAGGATTGAAACTACAAACTTGGGAACAACGTAGTTGAGAAAAAAGATACAAGATATGGTTTTTCTTTTTAACTTTTTCATCTCAGTGAATGTCAAAAGAAAATGTCGGGCTAAATGGAAAGGTCAAGTTGGCAATTGGCAGGGGTTATTCTTGCTTAAATAAAATATAATAAACATAAAAGTTCTACTAAGGGGTTTATAATAAAATCTTTTTAACTAGGCACCGTAAATATTTCGAGTATCTACTTATAGATGAAAAAGAAACTTAGGTTGAGATTGATAAATGTTACTCTGTTGTTGTAATTTGGCTTATCATTATTCGTGTCCCTGTCGCACAACTGTCAAACTAAAAATGCAAGATAGAGATGTCTGAAGCTAAAATGTTAGCAGCTGGTTCCTGTTTCAAAGCAGTTATTTCAATTAAACCATTTACAGGCAATTTTGAATTGTAAAGAAGTCTCTCAGTTAGTCAGATAATTGAAGCTCGAAAACGTAGCTCTATATACACGCAAGAAATTCCATGGACACTCTTTTAAATCAAGATATTACAGAATCCTGTGAAGATTGTTCTTGCTGCTTCGAAATGTGAAAACAGTGTAAACTTACCCTGGTGATAGTGTTTAGGAACTTGACTCCTCTATAGCTGATGGAGAGGATAATGTCAGGAGAGTCCCTCGGTTCTTTGGTACACTTCTTCAGCTTTTGTATAGATTTCTTCGTCGATTCCGTACCTCGGAGCTCTTTGACCACTGTTGATCCTAGGTACTGGATAAAAAGATTGGAATGAACTCACAATTTTATTGGTCCTAATTAAAAATATGGAAGGAATCAAATGTAGACTAATTGTGGAACGATGCCGCTTTGAAAGAATGCAGTGATTATTAGGCAAAGAGTTAAAATCTTTAAACAATTTATGATCCCCTACAAACATGAAGTTTCTAAAGATTATCCCTAGAAAGAAAACATAGCATAAAATTTTAAAATACTTACATTAGCTACATAAGTCACAGCCCCAGTAACCAGCACAAATGGTTGATGCTTCCACTGAGTCTTAAGCGCCCCTGGTACTCCAACCAGCAGTTCCGAAGGTGCCCTGATCTCCAGGTCCGAGGGTCTGGGTGGTTGAGGAGCAGGCCTGTTCTTTTTGCTGCGCTTAAGGGTCTCTCCACCGGGGGGCGCCAGGGTAGGCACCACCGGAGGTGGAACCGGTTTGAGGTTTTCCGAAGGTGGTAACTTCTCTTTGATTTCTTCTTTCAGCTGCTTGATGTTGCTCTTCTAGAAGGAATTAGTTGTTATTAATAGTTGTAAGGGTTAGGATCTAGGATATATTATTACAATGGCTGAGACAAATCTTTCACTATTCATAAGCTTTTTATTTGCCTAGCCTTTTCCTCGGCTTCTAGTTTAACTGAATGCAGTTGAATACCAGTATTTTACATGGAGTGACTGCCTATCTGACCTCCACAACCCAGTTACTGGGTAATACCATACCCCTTGGCAAGACTGGTTGTCAGACTTTCGGGCTACTGACGACCCGTAATGACTGTCATAGATCCACGAATGACAGCCAGGACGAACGGCTTGATGTGCTTTCCGAGGTACGGAAGGTTCTTTGTAGTTGAAGATCCCATCCACGGAACAACCGCGGCAAGCGTATCTTAACCTGATCGATCGACTCGTGCACCTGTTATTACTTAGCCACACAACAAAATGACAAAAATTCTTTAAAAGATTCCCAAATATTTTTTATACTGTTCTCACAAAAAAAAACGCGCCGCTAAAAATACAGACACGAACCTCCCCTCAACAACACTAATTAAATAAAAATAAAAAATGGCAACAAAGCACAATACACAACAAAACGTAAAGTGACACTCATGCACAGATTCACACTTCACAGGTGCAAAACAAAACGCGACGGGGAAAATTAAAAACATCGCCAGTAGGCGTAAAATTTTAATGAAGGCAATGAAAGGTACACAAGTAAATAATTGAATCATCTGATTTCATGGTGTCATTGATGAAAAACTACGGGCGGGAATGAAAGGGCTGTTCCGTTAGAATAAACTTGAATAGAACATCATAATATGGACCTGTGGTTACTATTAGTACAGTCAACAGCAAAAGTGGATGATCAAAATCAGAAATTCAATACTAATGAACGGAGTTCGCAGCTAAATGGCAGCTGTACTAGTTGTAAATGTTTGGTATAATTTACAATCACATAGTTTTGAATCACTTCGACGCCACACAGTTCTAACGCGAACTCCGTTCATTGGTATTGAATTTCTAATTTTGATCATCTACTTTTGCTGTTGACTGTACCTACAGTATTGCAGCAGTGTATTTTTTTTTTTTTGTACACTTGTTAACTACAAGTAAAGCGTGCGTCGCTTCGTGAGATAAAAATGCTATGCCCCGGACGTAAACACTGCGGCACGTTGAGTTTTAGAAAACAGTTCGATTTTGTAGAGCGCGGTGTCTTTCTCTCATACCTGTGTACAGTCCGATTCAAACTTTATGGCGGCTCGGAACATGAGGTGAGTCGCTGCGCAGTAACAAATTCACGTGTCAGCGGGGGTGAGGGGTGAGGTACTGCGCAGCAAGCAGCGCACTTCAGAGCCTCCATAAAATTTGAAACGGGCTGTAACACTCGCTTCCTATTCCTCGATGTTTCTTACGCCCGGGTTTTGGTACTAGTTATAACTTTTCGAAGTCACTGAAGACCGGTTTTCGAAGTTGCAAGATAAAGTTTATGTTAATATTTGGTCTAGTTTGTAAGTAGTAAAATATCTATTGTAACTACTTTTAGTGCAACTTGCGGACCACCAGTGAATTTGCTCGCATACCTAGAGTTTATATAACATCTCGGGAATTACTTCAGAAATAGTTTTGGTTCGATATTTGGTTTTAAAAGCTAAAAACTTATTCATTTGGTTTCAGAAGGATTGTATACAGGGTGACACGGTATCCACTGTGACAGGTTGTCCGTCGATGTCCCTGCCAGCAAAAAATTCCAGCAAAAATAATCTAAGGAGGACTGGCGATTTTAATGGCATCATCATACAGGCAGAACGTGCTACCTCACATGCTATAGGCCTTCCTCAAAGTTCTGGTATATCCTACATTAGATCACATGATTGTAATGACAATAATATATGACTCACAAAGACAAGTACTGTCATTTTTGTATTAATCCTATCAGATAATCTTTATCAATCATTATTATAAGGCCAAGCGGGCCGTATCGAATCATATTTATAGATAAGCGAGATTAGATATGAACAAAATGGCTTCTGTTTTTATTTGACATTGAGAAACAAGAGTTTTTCCGAGTTAATTGACCGGAAAAGTGGGTGAGTAGTGTCTGGAGGTTATTTGGGTGGCAAAAGTAAGTGCCGTATAATTATAGGTATGCTTGCAATATTCAAATTGAATTAAGTAGTGGCTATTCAACAATAATATGTAGCTAAGAAATCATAATCATGACAATTAAGAATATAAACACATAATTAGATTATACAACACAGAGGCCTGAGACAAATGCCTCTCTATGAGCGGGAGTGGGTCGTAACCCACCACGCGGGCCTAGTGCGGGTTGGTAGATGTAACATGTCTTCGAATTTTTGGTTCTAGGACGTGCCGGTTTCCTCACGATGTTTTCCGTCACCGATTTGAGAGTAGTGGTGATGAAATAATTTACACGAAGTAAAGCGCCAGTCTGGATTCGAACCTACAACCTGTAACTCGTAAGTCGCGGCCGTTACCACTGGAATACAAGATACGGAAGAAATAAAAACTCTTCCGAGAGTTTTTCAACTGCCGAAAAGAATTCACATTTTATTTTCCTCAGCTGGACGCAGCGGAAGTTCACTCAAATCAGAAAAATATTCAGTAACCCTGATTAGTCAATATATGATGCGTCAAAAAACCGCTATTAATAAATAATTTTTTCTCATTTATAAAAAATCCATCCTAAAAAAACATTTTCCGACCCAACCATATAGTTAGAGCACGCGTGTTGCGCTTTCTCCCTCCGAGTGGGGCACTCCCAGTCAATGCAAGCTGAATAGACGACGAATTGAGCACTAATTACCTATACAGGGTTGGCGACGTGTGAAATTAAAAAAAAGGCAGCAATATGTGAAGGTAGGTACATGTAGGCTAAATTAGCGTCGCTTGTGGATGAATGGGATGTTGTGCCTGTATGGTCAGATTAGTGGATGTGCAATTAGTGGTATGTTATTTTTTAGGCGAGGTTTTGAATGGGATTTAAAAATGTTGCGTCAAGTCTAGCCATATTATATACTCAAAATTATACAGAGTGTGACTTTCGTGATAACAAAGTGAAACTATGAGAAAAAAAGAAAAGTACTGATCAGATGAGCTCAATAAATGTCGATATTTACCTACACAAAATCGTATGTGTTATCTCAAAACTAACCCTGTATAAGGGTTAGTTTTGAGATAACACATACGATGAAACTATAAGAAATAGAGAAAAGTAATCTTCAGTTATGAGCTCCATTTGTGTAAAATTATTTCTGCCTCTATTAGTTTAGATTTCCTCTCCGAACTTCAATCACAAAATCTCACCCTGTATTCTTTAATACAAATTTAAATTCACAAAAAAAAACTTTTCTTTAAAAATATTCTTTAGCAGCTATTTTCTTAAAAAGAATCAAAAAACGTATCAACTACTCCAAATGACCATGTTTAACATTAAAATGCTAGGCAAAACGCGCACGAATCCTAAACAAGCTGAGAAGCTAATATTATGCGACTTTGGTACCCATGTGCCAAATACTTATGTTAAATAGTCTAGCACTGGTCTATGTGATATAGAGTTTGATATTATTTAACATTTTTGTTATGTTGGGTTTGTGGCTAAGTAATAAAAGCCGCGCGGGCCGATTGCCACGGCTGGTCCGTTCATGGGTGACCATCTTTACATATCAAGACCCGTCCGTGGCTCTGAAAACACGTAATCCGTTGGTCCCGGCTGTCAATCGTGGATCTTTGGCAGTCGTTACGGGTAGTCAGAAGCCCTACAGTCTGACAACCAGTCTTACCAACGAGTATCGTATTACCCCGTAAATGAGTTGTGGAGGTCAGACAGGCAGTGGCTCCATGTAAAATACTGGTATTCAGCTGCATCCGATTAGACTGGAAGCCAACCCCAACATAGTTGGGAAAAGGCTAGGCAGATGATGATGGTATACGTAGAGGAAGCTACACAAATAAAGCTTATATGAGTACGTACTGAATAGTAACATACCAGAGGCGGAGGACGACGAGAATTATAAATAGTGGTTTCTGACTTTTGCTACCTATCCACCAAACAAACTAGTTTGCATCCCAAACTACCAATTCACATAGTATCCAAAATCCATCAATTTAATTCCAAAAATACAAATCTACCTACAAACTCGACAGACTTTTAAAGACTTAACGCCAACACATTATTTAAAACTCATCTCGCCACATCATCACGTGTTACTTACACGTGACGAGATTAAAGCTGCTAATCCTTGTTAAATTGTTCATCTGGCTGCTAATTATAATCACGCACGTGCTGCAGGGGGGTAGCCAGGCAACGCCCTCACAGGTGTCATGGTAAAGTAAGGAGGAATGTTCAAATGAATTTGGATTTTATTGATAGTGACGCTTTTGAATGCAGTCGGGGATAATGGGACTTGAATTTGATGTTGTATTGTGTCAGTTAAACTTATCGATGTCTTTTCTAAAAATCAGATTTATATATGTATAATATAGAGACTTAAAAGAAATGTAGGTGACATTGTTGCGGAAATTATGTCCAGCAGTGGACTGCGATAGGCTGAGTTGATCGATTGATTGAGGTGACTTTAGCTTGTCTTGTGTGTATGTGTATTGGGAAATATTAAATCCTAAAGAAATGATATCCGTGTTAAGCAAGCGTGGTGATCAATGCTCCTGCCTTCTCTGTATGAGAAGAGGAGTTTACCTAGCAGTGGAACAGTAAAACGATGATACCATATTTGTCTATACCATTATAACAAAAAAAAAAGTTCATTGTAAGAAAATAACTTAATTGCCTCTATTTTTCATAGTTTTTACCAACAAAGAAAACATATCGCAAACTTTGTTTTGCATATAATATGTTACTACAGTGCATGGAATGGATCATAGTGTCTGCCACTTGACATTAAATGACGGTGCTACAGAACTCAATAAGCTTCCGCAATTAACATAAAACAATGCAAATGCCTTTGATCCAATAAAAATCCCAATAACTCCAAAACACATGATCGGAAAGCAATAACGCCGAGCAGAGCAGGTGGGTTCCATAATATGTATAATATTAAACCAGTTAAGGCAAAGGATATCCTCGCGAAATAAATTGGCAATCGCCGCACAATAAGTATGCACCTGCCTACCGTGTGTATTAAGGCTTATTCGATAACAATTTGGGGCTTAAACGAGGTTTCCCTTGCTCATTTGCTTGCATTTTAATTTGTTAGGGGTCGATTCTGCCTCAACTTTTGGGTCAATAATTCATTCTTGTTTTACAAATACTCATTCATCACTTCTACAAACATGTTTAACATGTTCACTATTAAAAAATTTTTGTTGCTTTTATTAATCTTCAAGATCATAGCTTATTTTGTTCTCATGTCTAAAGCAATTAGCATTTATAAAACATGTTAGAAATTAAACTTAGGTATTTAATCATTACAAGAAAAAAAAATCGATAAATAGTTTTAGTAGGATATCATTTTCTATATCCAATTAGATATACATCAGTAGATGCAGTTTCACAAAACATATATCTCGCACCCTTTCCATTGCTATCAATTGCTTCACCGATTTCATTCAATCCGATATCATAGCAACGCCCTCTATCGTCTACAATTGTCGCATTGCTGTAAGGATATCCTTTTTACAAGCTTTTTGATTGAGCGAATTGCTCACTTTATTGCTCAGATTGAACCATCCTGGGGCATTCGTGTTTGATTTATTGGTATTAGTTGGTGTCTGTTTCTTAAGGTCTGTATCGTATAGTAAGAAAGGGTCTTAGCTGTGATTGGGTGAATAAGTTTCGGACGTTGGGTCTTTTTGTAGATGGGTCCAGTCAATTGGCATACATTCTTTGAAATTTATATCAATATTTTGAAACGAAGCCCAATTATAAAATTGATTATCAAGATTTGTTGTAATATTAACCGAAACACTAAATTGAAATTAACAACAAAAAACAAGAATAAGAAAAAGAAGAACAAGATTGACAATTAGATAAACAAAGCAACAAGCTCCATAGCAAATTAAGTTTCAATCTAATAAAAGAATAACTCTACAGCTTTAATTCTACGACCTGGCACTTTTACTTTCATCACATCCCATTCATCAAAAACAGCTCACTTTCTCGCTACATAATTAAAATGTATCACGCCCAAGCCGTTGCCCTCATTTCGTGTTTTAAGTCAATCTATCAAACTACTTAGAATTCGTCAACTGCCCGTCGCCAAAATCTGTTACGTGATATTTTTACAACACTTTATAGCACAACTTTACTACCTATTTCTGTGTGGTAATCGCTTTCTCTTGTTGATCAACCATGGTGTATGGGAAGCCATACATTAGTATGCATGGTGTTGACACCGACATTCGTGACACCCATGAACATTTATATTATCATTATCATTTTTGATATCGTTTAATGTGTCTGCTGCATTCGATTGCGTTTTAATTCGGCTAATTCTTCGGGGTAAGAATATTAGAACGGATTTCACGGCCTTAATTATTGTTAAATTGTGTTAATTAATACGTTTTTGGACAAATAGATTGCTTGCTATCTGTATGCACTGTGTGTGCGCTGTCGAGGCGTCGATACCCATCGTCGCGACGACGGGTTTCCGCAAGGTAATTGTCAACGGTCACGACGTGATTTTATTTTTAAACGAAGTTTAGTTTTGATAGAAAAAGTAATATTATTAGATTGGCAAAGTTGGTGTTTGGGAAATAAATAATAATCAAGACGTTATTAAAAGAATAAAAATATACCAAACACATAAGAAAAAATGCTCTAAAAACTCAAGATGACACCACTCAAATTCTTTCTTTACACAAGACATCAAAGAGATGATTTCTTAGAAATCAATGAGTAATTGCTTTATTAGCATGAAATAATCCGTAAAGTAGTAATTATGTTAATATCATCCTATTGTTCATTGTATCCTTACATGGGGTGGACTTTTTTGCAAGGGATATTCCTCTTGATATAATTGTCACATACATTATCATTTCAGACAGCAACTGTTTGAATGGTCATCTATTTAAAATCCACGGCGTTGTGGTCATGGACAAACTTTTCGACTACAATAGGTCTGCCTTAATATGGGAATTCAACAGTACAAAAGAAATTTGACTTACCAAAGTATTGAGATCAGCATTAATATCTTCCATATGATTGACAGGTCCATTGTGCTGTCCAGATACCGAAGCCAGGATCCTTTTCCTATGTCCAGCCTTCTGAATCTCCAGTACAGCAGTCAGTTCTACTTCCCAAATTCTTCGCACTCTATCCATATCTACATACAAATGTTTCCTAAAAGTATCGCTATATATCTCTAAGTTTATATGTCTTAGCCATTCTTCTACAGATTCGTTTTGGCTTTTACTTATATTGTTATTGTTATGGTTATTGCTTATTTCAGTTATTTTAAGAGGTAATTGTTTAGCTGATTCTAGTATTTTTTGTCTATCGCTTTCTTCTATGCCCATTTCTCGGAGATCGTTTTCGTCTATGATACCATTCTGGAACAAATGATTATTGTTAGTTGTTGAAAATAGGTGTTAGTAGTTTTTGGATTCAGCGTTTCATTATTACAACTAATGGATAACGAAACAAATACAAACATTGCTTTAATTTTTAAATAGCTATATATATATTCATTTTAGGTATATTTTTTTCATGATTACCATTTTTTAATGTTAAATGGTGAATGTTTTTTAACCTACATAATTCTTGTCAGATCACTTGATAACAAATTGGCTGTATCTGATAAAAAAACTGATAATATTGAACCATATTATAAAATGATCAACAAAAAGAATACTCACAACAAAATCAATATCATCGAAGCCGCTTTCCAGGAACAAGGTCTCATAGTCATGCAGTCCCATGCCAGACAGCCACAGTCCAAGATTAGAGGCCACAGACGGACTCAAGCTGGACTCGGAACAGCTCAACCCAAGCCGTGAAGTGAACTCCTGCTCAAGTTCCGACACGAAGACTGACTCCCTCACGAGCTTGCTTCCAAACGACGCCATTATTTCCGAGATCTTGGCCCATTCCTCCTGTTGGAAAAATGGAAACTGTAAATAATAGATTGGCTTTTATAATTTTATAGGAATTACAAAATATTTATAGGAATGACAAAATATTTATAAGTAGGTAAATCTGGTTCGAATAGAAACCGAACCGGCCGAGCTGGTCAGGCCAGATGATGATAATATAAATACAGAATTAATTGTATTGCAAGGTAAATAACATTTGAATAGATCGACAACCCAGTGAGATAAGACTAAGGGAAGGTTTTTGATCCGTAGTTAATTCAACCAATTGTTAGATAAAAATAGTAACTAATGGTGAAATTTTTGCAAATGTGTTTTTTGATCAATTGTTATCTAATGATATAATATCGTTGCTAACGGTCAAATAATTAACTATTAGTTAAAAAAATAACCATTAGTGACCATTAGATAAAGTAACAATTGATCAAAAAAGACATTTTGTAAAAAAATTACCATTAGTTAGGTACTATTTTTAACATTTGGTTGAGTTAACTACGGATTAAAAACCAGCCCTAAGAAAATTTATTTGACTACGCGAGTACGCTTAGCAAAATAAAATAATGAGCTTCTGATAGACGTGTTATACAAGGAGTACGCGATGACACAATCCATGTTTTTGCTGCAATTCCCAGGTTAGTTTAATATGGCAATAACTATATTTTTTGTTATGTCTACCGTGTGAATTGGTAGACAATGGTGTTCTATCAATCAACAATATACTATCAACTTTATTCCGGTTTCTATACATGTTATTCATACGCTTACGTAGCCTATGAATAGCAAATATAGCAACCGGTAATTAATTACAAGCATTTGATTGCTTAGCGTGAAGTTTAAATTAGGCAATAATAATAAAAATAGCTGGCGTGTCGATTTAGAATCGTTCCCGAGCGATGGGTCGGAGAAGGCACAACATAAAGAAAACTAGGAAAGTATAGGGAACCCCTTTGTCCAGCAGTGGGATAGTATTAGTTAACTAAAAAAATAGATATTAATTCCATAAAATTTGTCCCATTGTCTGAGAGTCCAAGTTGGAGTCTCAGACAAGGCGCTTGGAAGAAATTAAACACCCAGAGAATTCAAGCTACGATACTTCCCAAACTAGAGAAACGCTGCTAGATTCATCTTTATTTATATTGCTCCATTGTAAAGGAGGTGTTACAGTCCAGATATATCACATAAGTGTGAATACGTGTATTCTTTCAAAGTTATTATTATGAAATGTCTTAATACCAAAAGCACCTGCCCTCAAACAGATGATCTTTTTAAAACATACGAGTATAAGACATAAAAACCACATCAAACTGAAATTGTAGCTCAATTTTATCAATAAACATTATCATGAGAAGCATCGAATCGCTTTCACGCGACGTTCAAACATCTGCTCTGTTTCTGCCACCTGCCTACCTGAACGATACATGAGTATAATCGCAACAGAGGCCTAACTTGTTACTAGCACGGCTATGTATGCCTGGCGTTGGCAAGATTGTCCTATACTACCGAATTAATATATGATATAGTATGCTACAAGTAAGGTTCCAGTCAATTTCTTTCTCAAATCGACATTGAAAATTAACAAAGTCCTGCCACAAGCTAAATAAAAATATGATTGATTTTTTTGCAAAATGTAACCAAACTAACTTCAGTTCCATCACGTTTGGTAAGAATTGTAAAGAATGCGCTGATAAAAATCAAAGCGTTGATGCACTAACCAATTCTAAGCCAGCCCTACTATCCTATATTTATTTTTTTCGCATATGTGTCACTCAGAAGTTACTGACACATGTCATGCGCCATGTAGTAGTTTATCACTCAGCTCGCCGGTAATAAGTTCGGACTCCATTAGCTATCTACTCTTGTACCTACACGACGTTACGTTATCTGGATCAGCACGTAATGTGGCCACGTCTCGCCTCGATATGTGGGTATCGCCCGCATACATGTGACACTTTTTTGTGAACAGTTTTTGTTAAACTTTTTGTAGAAGAATAATGTACTGAGGTGACTTTAAAAGATATCAATGTGGCTTGAGAATGTTATTATCGATTTATGATTATGGCTTAATACATTTTTAAATAAGCTTAGTGCTGCTTTTAATGAAGATAGATATATTATCATACTAAGAGGCAAATCGTATTTAAGTAGTAATTTAGAGTCATAGGACGTTCCCGGAATCTCTTGGGCGACTAGATTCCGTGGAGAATCTTATTAAAGTGAAAGGTATACTAAGAAAACTATGCTGAAGTGTAGATGAGTAGGTAGTATGTATGTGTATATTTTGTGTACCTGGAAGTGGCGTTACTGACAGATGATGAGACTTGTTCAAAGACAAGTAATTATCCTGGTGACCAATATTTTTTTTAGTTAGCCTCCCTGTCTGTCTATAATAATTACGTTGGTATATTATACCCTAATATGACTTCCTTGTTGAACTAGTGGTCGAAAGCGCTACTGCTGAGGATGAGGTCCTGGGTTCTATTCTCAGGTCAGGCAAAGTGTTATCGGGCTTTTATATCTGAAATTAATTTTCTATTCTCAATTATTTGAAACTGTACTTTAGGTGCACTGCACAACCCTTTTTTTTTTTTCAGGATGGGAAATCATCAAATGACCCCTCCCGCTCTGGGTGGAGCAGAAGGAAGTGTCAGACTCTTACTGACTAAAACCCACCCGTGTTCCTTCCTTAGCCCTTTATGTTCCAGGGCAGCGGTAACCCTTTCGGACGATCCCGCTACCCCACTGCACAACCCTTCGGAGAATGACGGCGTGATGTTATGTTATGTTTATGTAAATGATACCCAAGGTGTATCTTATTCAAACTTCCACTTTTCCCTACACGAGATCTCGTCCAAAATATTCAGAAAGCCACAAAACAACAGATGCTCGCACCATATCTCAAACACAACATTTAATGGCTGATTTGCATTTAATGCGTATAATTCTGAAGTATTCTGCACAACAGCTGTCCATCGGACACTCTGGCAATAACGTGTCATGTTCAGATGCAGCGCTCACCTGTCCTCATACGAGTACAGTGAACACCTGGACACCTGTGCGGCCCATAGGCCGTTAAACCGCTCATAAGCGGTTTAATGGTGCATTGTCCTCAACTGATGCTTATTACTGGTGTTAGTAGCTGATGCGGCATTGTTTGATGGTTGATGAGTTCGTTGCATGTATGCATGTGGTTTGTTTGCGTGCATAGATATACTGTGCTATAGCATTCTTTGGCAATGGGGCTTGAGGGACTTCAGCCGCACGGGTCGATTGACCAGGTTAAGCTACGCTTGTACGTGTGTTCATGGATGGGTGATCATCTGCATACCAAGACCCCTCCGTGCCTCGGAAAGCACGTTAAGCTGTTGGACCCAGCTGTCATTCACGGATCTTTGACAGTCGTTACGAATCGTCAGAAGCCCGAAAGTCTGACAACCAGTCTTACGAAGGGGTATCGTCTTACCCAGCAACTGGGTTTGGAGGTCAGATCGGCAGTCGCTCCATGTAAAATACTGGTATTCAGATATATTATAAATACTGGTATTAATTGGGAAAAGGCTAGGTAGATGATATGAGCATTCATTGGCAATGTGATGACGAATGGCAAAACCGGTCTTAACACTTATATTAATATAGTTAGGAAAAACGGTTTTTTTTAAAATCAGCCTATGGTAATTTAGGAACCGTCACATATGGTTCGATGGACTGTGGGAAAGATGTTATGTCTAGAAATGGAGTGACTACCGAGATGACGACTAATAGTGTAGGATGAAAGAAAAGACATGTTTCGCCGACCACAAATAAAATGAAAGTAGACTAAATAAGTAGCATAAACTAAACTAAACACAGTTAAAAATAAAACAAATTGTATAAAAAAGTGACAAAAAGAAAAAAATTAAACAGAAAGTCCTATACGAGGCCAAAAGGCTCGTATCTCAGCGAGACGCTTCGACATTTAAAAAATAAATGTCGTAGCGCTGGTATTCTGATAGGGCCCGCTGTGATGTCACGGGCAATCACAGGAATAAATAAATAATAAAATAGATATAATATTATGTAAAATATTAGCAATAAAATAAATATATATTTTTTATTTTTATTTAATTGGAATAAGGGCAATTCTTTTACAACTCTTATAGATGCTATTTGTTTGTCACTCTATGGTGAGACGTGAAGGTCATAACTTATAAGCCTTTATTAAGGCCATTATTGTGTATTGACCATTATTTATTTATAGTTAATTAAAACGGTACAATACCAGTTACATTAATTAACATAGAAACCATTAATATTATGTTGTACAAAATTCAATTTTTAAACTAACACGGAACAGTAAGCTTCCTTGCATACTTTCTCTCACAGAACTCCAGACATATATGCATAATTTTACTCCATTCATTCGCAAACATCACATGTTTCACCATGTTTTAATGCAAATAAAAATATTCCATTCTAAGTGCTTTCATCATCCCACGGAATTGACTCCAATAACCCTAAACAGGACCAGTATAATGAGACTAACAAGTAGGTATTAGATCTAAATCGTTAGTTTACAATAATATTGTTAGGTTGTTTACAGTCTTACGAAGTTCGATTCATTCATTGAAAAAAGAACAGGAAAACGTGTTAAAACAGGAAACAATGAAAGAAAACATAGTTTTTCAAACGCTTATCAACTAATTCTTTGAGTTCCCAGGGAAAACATTTAGCGTTACATTCACAAATGAGTATTTTAAATGCTAAACACGTATTTAAGTGTGTTTTAATTTATGTAACTATATGTTATCAACGGAATTAGCATTTCAAATGCCCGTTTTTACGAGTATGTCATGGTTAAAAGTTATCTTCTTTCCATTTAGTTAACTAAGCGAAAACATAAATACGTGCATAGCCTTGCAACGAAAGAAATACTAATTAATTAGTATGCCTATCAATTTAAATATACGACGAGTAATATGACTCTAGAAATCTTATCTGCCAATTCTGCCGTGATGTCAATGTATGATTTATTAAATGCAAACGTCAGTGGCTTATTTTCAATAAGCGCAATAGTCCAATCGTTGAGGCATCGGACTTACGGCCAAGAGACCGTGTGTTGCAACCGTCCCACCCGTGTGTTGAACAATTGACGCAAATTTGCTACAAAATAGCTGATAGTCTTTATCCGGGCACCATAACAGGCCCAGGAAGAGCGGTGGTGGTCCAGTAGTAACGGCCCGACCTACGAGTTGGAAGTCGGTAATCCGCCTGGTTGGGTTCGAACCCGCGACTCACCACGGTTTAGCACCCCTGATTCAAGACTCTCCGACTCTTGAGTCAGAGGTGCTAAACTAAACACTTGGCATACATACTCACACATTGTACTTATGTTATGAACTTTACAGGGTGGCAGCGCAACCCATTACCATGGATTCAGTAAATGTTTCTGAACCCAACCGGGCGATGACCGCTATTGCCATGCTAAAACGTAACGCTATAATTCAAGTCAACCGTCTTTCAAACCCACCTCCATCGGTTAGCTAACCAACCGTCTGAACCCATGAACCATGACAGACAAGCATACAATTTGGCATAACAATAGCTTTAGAACATTGTGACGCATCTAACAAAGGCAGGAAGTTAGGGAATTATCTTTTGACGGTAAACACCTGTGGTTTAACGCACCCCATGTTATTATGCAGCATTTGGTTTTTCGGTTAGTACCGAGAATTTTCAGAAACCGTTAAATTATGAGTAAGGACTTGATTTTAATCATCGTTCTAATAAAAGCAAGTACTTAATCATCTTTTGTTCTTTGTTTACTGCCTCGTTGGTCTAGTGGTAGCAGGCGCTACTGCTGAGCGTAAGATCCTGGGTTCGATTCCCAGGTCGAGTATAGGGTTATTGAGTTTTTCCGCCAGGGATTTCTCAGCAGCAACCCGGAGTTTGGATTCGTATCCGATTGATGGCAATAGGCTCGCCCCCTATCACCTATATGAGACTTGAACATAACTGGCGAAATGTGGTTGTATTTATAGTACGCTTCTGCTCAATCCTTCGGGGAAACAGGCGTGATGTTACAAATTTATGTATGTATAGTCGACCTCGTAATTGCTTTATCAAGTTTAACTGAAACTTCTAGTAAATTAGTAAATCGAAACTTCAGTAAGTTTGACCTTTGACTTTTTATGACTTAAGGTGTTAACTGCTGAAGGCGCTTAAGCAGCTACTAAGTCATCATCTGCCTAGCCTTTTCCCAACTATGTTGGGGTCGGCTTCCAGTCTAACCGGATGCAGCTGAATACCAGTATTTTACATGGAGCGACTGCCTATCTGACCTCCACAACCCAGTTACTGGGTAATACGATACCCCTTGGTAAGACTGATTGTCAGACTTTCGGGCGTCCGACTACCCGTAACGACTGTCAAAGATCCACGAATGACAGCCGGGACCAACGGCTTAACGTGCTTTCCGAGGCACGGAGGAGTCTCGGTATGTAAAGATAGTCACCCATCCACAGACCAACCGCGGCAAGCGTAGCTTAACCTAACCGATCGACCTGTGCGGCTGTTATTATTTAGCCACGGGCCCCTAAGTCAACTATACAAATATAAAGGATCGCTACCTCAACGTCGAAGAATCTAGAACCGTCATCACTTCATCATCAAATGACGTAGAAATTCGAATAGAGATTTCATTGAAAATGAATAACTATGACGAATCGTGTATCATGAAACAGAGGTGCTAAAATCATCAGGCTTGCCAGACGAATTTCCGTAAAAATATAAAACGTATGTTGAAGCTTTTTGAACACACTGAGGGTGATAGTTTGGTTTATTCCACATTCAATAGACAATCAAAAACCATACAGCACCTTCCTAAACCACCACATTTTATTAAGTATTGGGGTCCGAGTGGTCGACTCTTCACGTGACCCTTTGGTGACGTCGTGAAGACTCGACCACAAAATAGGCCAGCCCTCTGGCTGGCCTATTTGGGCTGGCCTATTTTTTTTCCAAAGGCAATGCTGATTGCATTGCCATACAACGTGGCAACGCTAGCAGCCTTTTGGGCACGTTTCCTATTGACAGCGCTGCCGATGAACTTTTTGATACCCTATGATTATTTCCTCTCCTTTTTATATACTTGTACATAACGGCAAAACGGTGCAAAACGGCAGGATCCCTGTTTACCTGCTTAGAATTCAAAACTAATTTTACCAAAAGCTCAACACAACTGTTCCACACAAATGTAAACACATCGTGATTCCAAACTGACGTAATATCACTTGACCCGCGAAGATCTGATCTAAAAGTTAATTAATTCCATTTTAGTTAGTAACTACATAAAATTACGACTCATAATTGAAAATTGTTGTTATTTGTAATAGCCATTTAATATATCCAATGACCAAATGCAGATACAGTCACGGAATATATTGAAAATAATTTCTAGAAATT
The DNA here is from genome assembly GCA_951799955.1 of Apamea anceps. NCBI lineage: Eukaryota > Metazoa > Arthropoda > Insecta > Lepidoptera > Noctuidae > Apamea > Apamea anceps. The sequence continues at coordinate 11,457,083 of OX637509.1, forward strand.
ATGCAATTTCTACGCAGTTCCCTCATAAACTCTGTTGGGTGGAGAATACAAATTGTTGTAATTAAAAGTGAGTATCTTGAATACCGTTTTAAGTGATTATTCTGTATACGGTTTTGTCCAAGCATTTTATTGTTATACTTCCTAGATGGCGACGGTGTGTGGACGACTGACAAGAAGTATGGAAGAAAAAGACATGTTGCATCGACCCCAAAAATATAGATTTAGATGCGGGCAAGAGAATGGTGATGATAATGACTTCCTAGACAGTGTTTTACCCTCTCGTCTGTTAGGAAGCCTTATTAAGGTCGGTAACAATAGAAAAAGTAACGTCTCATAAGTAACAGTTGAGTTGAGCTCTTATACGACAAGCGTAATGGTCTTAGGTAGACCATTACGTTTGTCGTATAAGATTATGTTTATTTGCTTGTATGACGATTATAACTACCACTAAGTTAACCGTTTTTTGACAGATCGAACTAGTGAGCAATTATATATTTTTTGTCAAGTCAAAACTGATACACGTGCGGTATTATACTGTCTGCAAGAAGTCATAAATAAGATAATTCAATAAGATTAGGCAGTTTATACGAGTATATTTATTTTATTACGCATTTTAAAGTTAACTTTTACGTAATCTGGAATAGTAACGTTCTACGGCAGCTGTCAAAAAACGGTTAACCTTGTGGATAGAGTATAGTCAACATAATCTACCATCTCCATTAAATCAACCCATAATCACCTTTCTCTATGCAAGGCTTATTAAGAATAGACTGAACTTCTTTCTCCAGAATTAGCTTAGGTACTGACAGGTTACTGTTATTAGTATTAACTCACTTATTTATTTCACATCGATGCTCCTAGTTCATCATCTGTGACTGCAAGAGACAGCTATGTGACGAACCCAGCAATGCATAAATGTGTAAGCTGTCACGCCCTTTATGCCTGGAGGCTTTTATTTAGGTAGTGAGTTTTTATTTTCATTAATTATTTTTTAGCTTGAGTACGTATAGTTTTTATTATATTTGTTAGTATATTGGCGTGGCTAGCTGACATATGGCAAATAATTTAAGTTTCTTGTAATGTTCATTACTGAACATAGGTTCCTAGTATTGTATACATGCAACTATATTCTAACTAAACAGACAGCTGTGCTGCTGGGGAGTTTGTTGCGCCACTTCTTCTTCCCAGCGATAGCACTAGAAAGTGGTGAAGGGCGGGCGTTTTTGGGGGACTGTCTTTTGTAATTTTGACGTTCGAAAAGTGCTGATTCTCAGCCTAATTTGAATAAATGACTTTTGATTTTGACTACGAGTATCTATCTACAAATAAAACCGTATTCCTTTTATTATCGAAAAACCTGTTTTTAAACTGCACCTTTCCTATGATTTTACTCCTTTAAACCCAGCAGGGGTTTCTAGGGGGTAGTCTTGAGCACATACGAAATAACTCTGAGCCTCTTTACTGTCTTTCTCAACAACCCAAGTATTTAATTGCACGTAATCACTACATCTTCTAGAATTAACTAATACTAATGCCTGTTTTCACTAACACCACGAAGAACACGACCACACTGTTGCATTTTAAACTTTCAGGGCTGAGCCGAGCATTGAAAATCCAACTGCTCGCTTTTATTGAGGCGTGCATTTTAGGTGTCGCCTAGTGTTAGAAAAAACGGGCATAGTAATATTAACTTAAGTTTTCAGTTTCTCACCTGCTCATCAAACGGACTAAGTATAGACAGCGACTTCTCCCCACTTTGTGTCGAGCTGGTGGTATTACTGCGTCTCCTGACTTCATCCTCCACTCCATTGATATTCCTCTCTGTCGCCTGTCCATTGCTGCTCAAGATGGTCGGCGGTGGCGGCGGCGGCTCAGTCGGGGACGCGTCGTATACTGACTTTAGCTTTCTCAACGTTTTCGGTCGTTCCGCTGGCATCGGCCGCAGACCGATCCCGTCTAGCGTTGTTGTTGAGCCTTTGAAGAGGCCTGTGGACAAGGAAAAGAGTTTGGGTTAGCATATTGATTTAGATATTGTATGATAGAAGATAATCTGCAATTCCTTATGGTTAACAACCTAACCAACCTTGTGTTTCCGTAATATCTGAGGAAATAATCGTAACACTGATGATATGATTTTTTCCGACCACACCATATCAGAATTTCGTTACTTGAGAAGCTTTCTTTAGAAGGAAGGTCATGGAAAAAAAGAACAGACGGTCTATTCTGTAAAAATCTCACCGTGAAAACTTAGGTAAAGTGCCCTGTCATTGCTCCTCTTATGCTAGGGATTGACACTATTGACAGCTCGTTTCACCTAAGTCACGGTGAGATTTTTAAAGAATAGACCGGTTGTTTACTAGCGGAACACATTGCCTTGTTACCCTTGGACCTGGAACCTTAGGATAAATGTTATATCATTGAGAAAAGGACGAAAGATAGCTATCCATGCCTACCTACTTTATTTTATTCTAGTCTTTGAAACCGTATCAATTTGCACTTACAAATATTACGAACAAGTACGTTAGATACTAATTGCACACGTTTCCTTGTGACCCACAACACTAAGATTTATGCGATCGAAGAGCAATACATGTGTCTGTTCGTATGTCTGTCTGTGTGTATGTTTGTTAGTGATGCAACACTTTATCAATTTTATTGTCCTCGGGTTGCGGGGACGCAATTACTTGTAATGTATTGATAATAACCTGTCAGGAGACGAAAAGTGCCTGCGTACTTATATTGAGCCGAAAATTACAAAATATAAATGCTATTTTGGTTATGAATTGGGTTTCAATGCCGTTTTTCGAATTTTAATGATTAGGTATCCCAGAAGTAAAAAAATATCCGACATAATAAAGTACCCTGTTGATCACTGAATCTTTTTACCGTTTTCATCATTTGGGTTCACAAGAAATATTGTAGTATTTATTTCTAATGTAAATTCGCCAAATAAAACAAAGCGGGCGTTCCATAGAACACAATTATAGCTAGGGTCTACTGTGGAATTTGACAGGTCCCAGAGAAAACAGTGTCCTTCAGTATTCAATACCAAAATCTTGGCGCTAGTAGAACCTTCCTTAACTACCGACCCTAACTAACTACCTATCCATCAAAGGTCAAAAAACTTTAATTCCTTCCTCCGCCTTCAATCATCATTTCGATCTCTAATCTACCTACAAAGCAATTTATACTATGAATGCTCAAACGGAGCGTAGTCTATCAATTGGCCGACCTTGCTTGTGCTAGCTAGACCAGTTGTTTTGATAACTGCCCGGGCCTTGGCACCGATAGAGGAACGAATGTGTTTTCACTTTTTATAATAACATGCACCTTTTTTTGTTTTGTTTGGGCTATGAATGACAGGGGCGTTAATGGTGATATGGCTATACAAACTTAAATATGCTTGAGGTGTTGTGGTTTAGATGTTCAAATAAAGGTTTGCTGGTCAGATACTCTCGTCGATTCATACTGCTGTTGTGTCCAGGGACGGTATTACGAAGTATTAATGCCATCATGATTCCAGTCTGAAAAGGGATGGTGCTATGAGTCACGTATGTGTTTCTCTCTTACACTGGAATCATGATGGCATCAAACCGTCATAATACAGCACCAAATTAGTTTTATTTCCTAGCCAGACTAAAGCCAGACATATTTGCATTTGCTTTTCTCATGGAAAATATGGCTACGGAACTTTATACAGGGTTTATTTTCAAAGACCAGCCAAACTTAAGCGTGTGGTACTGACCATCAAACTGAACAAAACAACTTTCTCCATGAGACCAATATCGTAATCGCGAAAAATTTATCAACTGTCCCATAGAAAGCTTCAATACCTACTCGACCTAAACATATGGGACGTCCCATGAGGAAAATTGTTCAGTCTGATGGTCTGCACCACACCCTTAAAGGCTGGTTTTTGAAACCTAACCCTGTATATACACCGTTACATTTTGATCGTTTTAATCCTTAAAAGGGGACCATTGTACTCATCATTATGAACAACTTTTACTACGGGACCAACCCTGTACCGTGAAAAAAAAATCAATCGATACATACATTATGTCGAGTTATACAAACATAAATCTATGGATCAATTGATTTTTTTTTTCAAAATGTGCAGAAGGGTGTATATATCTTGTTTATAAAATAAAAGATGTTTCTCATAGGAAACAGTATCTGACATTCTTAACCCTACAACATAACCCGATAAATAAATAAGAAATACTTTCCCACCTGTTGTGTTCGACATGTCTAAGTGATGCGGTTAAGACATAGGTAGTAAAAGAGAAAGGAACATAATTAATTTATTATTCGGACATTCCGAAATCCTTATTCTACATGATGCAGTGGTGGCCCGGTGGGAACGGGAGCGGTGGTCGCCCAGTTAACGGCTGCGACTTACGAATTGTAGGTCGTGGGTTCGAACCCGAGCAGGCACTTTACCTTGTGTAAATTATTTCATCACCACTACTATCTAAACAGTAAAGAAAAACATCATAAGGAAACCGGCATGTCCTAGAACCAAAAATTCGAACACATGTGACATCCACCAACCGCACTGGGTCCGCGTGGTGGATTCTGGTCCACTCCCTCTCACAGAGAGGAGGCCTGTGTCCCAGCAGTGGGAACATTATAGGCTAAGTATGTATATGTATTTATTCTACATCCTGTAACTTCAACAAGCAATGTCTTTTATTAAACAGACATGTAGTATGGTAGTAGGTATCTCTTTTATGTAAAACCAAAAGCGCCAAGCTAAATTCTATCTACCCATACAGGAAACGCAAGATATTTCAGTACCAACTGAAAACAAAGGCCGTCTAATTTATATAATAATTGAACAATGTAAAATAATCCAGACACTCGATATTTACCTACGACCAGCGTGCGCGCATGCCATACAATTCAGGCCAATTTATTTCTGAGTGCGAACGCGTGAAAACGATTTTAAGCTCATTACAGAGCTTGCTTGAATGCTTGCTATGATTTATTTTGTAGCTGTTTCATAGGGCAAAGTGTTTTAAGTTGTATTGTAGAGGCATTTACTCGCATATTAAGAAGAATATACAGGGTTAAATTAAATTAGCTAGCGAAACTCTGCGGATGAGTTGGGTATTGATATCTTAAAAAGACAAAACAAATAAGATTTTTTTATAGTGTGTAGTCACTTGAAATATCAGTTTAGTATCGATACCCATCATGTCTGCAGAGGTTCGTTAGCTAATTTAATTTGACATTTGATATGTGAATTTTCTACCAAAAGTTTATTGAAAAATATTTTATTTACTATTTATTTGATTATTTTACATACAATTAAAATACAAGATTAACCCCCCTAATATTTAAACGATATGTAACCTTAAACCATTCTTATAGGCTGATTTTTCCAATGCCAGATTATTTTATCGGAGGAATATATTTGAATTTTTGACGATTCTTCCATACAACGACGACAATTTCATTCCAGGAATAAAAATTAGCGGTTGATTGAAAAATCAGCACTTACACGTATTGCTGTTGCTATGAAACACTTAAAAATTACAGCGACAGCATAACATTTAACAGTACCTTAAAAATAAGTTGCATTAAGCAACGCAATAAAAACATGATGACTTAAATGTGCATACAACTGTATTATGATTAAAATCTTATGCTATAAGTTATGAAAATTATTACGATGGGACCTAGAGGTCAAAGCTATTTTTTATATAGTAGATACCTATGTATATTTATGTAACTAATCATTTATTAATAGATAAACTTTAAAATAAATGTCAAACACCTGATGCTCAGGTGTTTGACATTGAAAAATATCTAATAAATGAACTATTCAGAATAAAATTTACATAACGTGCGCATAAAGATTTTTCTGTTTTTAAATAATTCATGAGCACAAATTTTTACATAAGAGCGCATTGTTTAGTCTCCAAAATAAATGTCTCGCTTTGGAGACAGATTTATTCGTATATGGAATATTGTAATTTGACAATATTTAAAAATGTGTCTTCTTCAATGGCATAGCGCACTGTTGAATCACAAGTCACCATTTTACTGCTGAAAGTAAACCTCTAGCAGGAGAGAATAGCTTCTTCTATTTCTGCTTTAACCATATTTGATCATCTCCTCCTCCCCTTATCGCAATTTATTTGAGGTCATAAAGAGAAATGATAAGAAGTATCCTATGTGTTAATCCTGGTTATAAACTATCTGTGTGTCAAATTTCACCCAAATCCGTTTAGTAGTTTTTGCGTGAAAGAGTAACAAACATCCATCCTCACAAACTTTCGCGTTTATAATATTAGAAGGATAATCCATCATTTACCTCACTAAGATTCATTGTACATATAAAGCAGCACCCTAATTGCGTAACACACGATCAATCGGAATCGGTTTCATTTTAACAGTTCAACAACATTCATTGCGTTATTTACGCGTTGAGCAGACAAATTCTTCAAACTTATGAAGCAATAGATTAGCGATTTGCTTCAAAATGATTCAGATTCCGATTGATCATGTGTTACGCAATTAGGGTGCGGTTGTGACCTAAATACTAAACAAAGATTTTTAACAAACCTCTGAAAGTTTACTCATGATCAGTAGCATCATTTACCTTTCCAACACCCACGACATGTATTTGTGTGGTCCTCATAAAGGCAGGACCACACAATAGGAACCAATTATATCTCCCATTAGTTCGAGCTTTACTTAGGAGCATGTCTACCCAACTAAAAGGTAGCAAATGAAAGTGACAAGCTTCAAACAATGGGCTCGAAAACAATGGCTATTGTGACCCTTTGAGGCATCGGTGTGAACCATGGAGTAGGAAGTAATGTAGGGCTCATATGTGAAGAAACGTCTGATGCGACTACGCGGTCAATGTATATCTTCTAAACTGCTAAGAAATCATCGCACTCATTAAAATAGCCGATTGATCTCTATCATATCATCTATGACAGGCGGAGAATTCCTGATTAGAACTGAAACAACAATTGGAACAGTTATGCTAGCAGACAATGCAGTGGGCATCGTCTGCTAGCATGCGCGCCAAAGCGTGTATGGGTAAAATTAGTTAAGACAATGTGCTAGCTTTACGTGTTTGTTTTTGTGCGATAAAAAGCTTCTTTAAATCCAAAGTTGCAATAGAGCCTGCTATCGAAAATTCTCTTTACCCTCAGAACAGTTTCCTACAGTGAAAATGTTATGTCACATTCTGTTCCTAAATATCTAAACTTTTAACCGTGACTAGATCCTAGAAGAATATATAATACATACCTACTCCATTTGTTCATACTCTATGATGTGACTATTAGTTTGATGAACAGGAAGATTACATGGCGGTTATGTGATTGTAATATTTTTACATTTTCATGGGAATGGAGGAATGTAAAATGAGTATAAGCTACTTAGTATCCCACGCATGTTGATGTAATTTATGTGAACTGTAAACGCGTACTTCGATATGTCGGAATATAAATATTGTTTGATGTCCAGTGTTTTTCGTTCAACAACCTCGGCTAATTGTCACATAGGTTTACAAAAAAAAAATGTTAAAAATTAACAAGAATACTTTAGAAGAAAGAAATTGAAGAAGTCAGCGCTGCAAAGGCATTGAAACAGTAGCATAGCGAATAGTCATACCAAAAATGTCCATTACTAAAAACCTATAATAGACTGCTTACAACAGTACTTATGACAGAAAAGAAGATGATGTCATATCACCAATGTGGCAAATGCACTCGTGATCAATGCATTTTAATGTAAAAAACGTATTAATCATTTTGTTTGACAAAACCTTCGTATGACACATTTTAAACCAAGCTCGTTTAACTTGTGTAAGGAAAAACATAAAATGTAAGATAAACAAAAGGAATTCATGAAGGATGACATCATTGAAAGTTTTGTTTTTTAACCACTTAAATTCCATACAGTGCCTTGCAACTGACAATAGAAGATATTTTGTTGAAATGAACCATTTGATGCTAACAACTTGATCAAATGTCCCACCTATTTTCATTCGTTTGAATTCAGACTAACCTCAAAAACTGCTAAGCGATTTTTGATACTGTTTCCATTACAAAAATATCCATTATGGATAGTAATAATGTATGAAAGTAACATTGTAGTTGGCAAACAATAGTATTTCGTTAGTATTTTAGATTTACATCATATGGTATCATGCTAGAAATTGCAGTGACTCAAGAATAACAGTGCTGCACACAATATATTACACTGATATATCCTGGTTTGTAATGACTAATGCATTACAGTTAATAAGAAACGTATAGAAATGTTCAAAACTAGCGGATATATAACAAAAATATTTGAAAAAATCTTTAGAACTTACAGTTTCCCATCAGAGTGGCAATCATTTAACATTCCATACAACTGTACCGTCGTCATCTCTTCATTAGTCAGATTTATTTTAAGAAACACCTTTAACTTATCACTAACTATTCCAATATCACTTTTGAACACACTCTCAGCACAATAAATATCAACTTCATTGAAACTATTCACAACTTTTATTCTAATACTCGTTAATCCAAAGAAATTCGCGATTTCTGATGATGCAGTAGTAACGACAGTACTGTCAGCCAGTGCCCGTGCAACTGTCGAAGCGACCAAGTGAAACAATATTGATAACAGACGACGTCACTTATCGTCCGCACTTTATTAATCTGAATCAATTTGTTCGAGGAGACAATTGGATTTCGTAGGATATGGGGGGAGACCGGGGGACCACTGGGAACAGACTTTAACATATTTCTGTCTCTATCACTCTATTCACCATAAAATCGATATGAGGTATGACACACCATTAGCTGATTACATAGGTAGGTTTGCGTCTGGTTACGTGTTCATGAATGGAAACCGTGACTCGTCAAACGTAGGTAGTATGGAGCACCCCTAGAGTAGGTAGAACTATGATGTCTTCAAGGTGGAGTTTCCCGGGATCGAACCTAGGTCTGGATTTAGCAGAGGATTTATATATATATATCAATGACAGATGTGGAGATTTTGTAGTTGTGCCTGAGGACCCGATTCTAGAGGTTTTTTTGTCTCCACTCATCGATCACTAATTAGTGATCACTAATTAGTGATCGATGTCTCCACTTCTTCTCATCCTTTCTTTTTCCAGTAAAATACCTTCAATACTGCATCCAAACTAAATAAAAACTTCTGGAAACGTTTGTATTTAGATTGGATCCGGAATTGTAGACATTTGTAATTCCTGATAAAAAGGATGTTATCAGGATATTATTGGAAAAAGGGCGCTGTTTGGGTGACGGGCGCCAAAGAACGTTATCTCAACAAGGAATGTTTGTGCGAATTCTAGCTCATCATCGTTTGATAACATAGGAGTGCCGTGTCTGTAGATTAGGAGATAAAGTGGGCGACATAGTTCCTGACTTTCGTTCCTATTTGTTGAGTGTGTTTATCTATAAGAACGCAAATAAATATTTTCACATTAGGTTCAAGTTGATGCCCAAAATATCGATGATAAGAATTGAATCTTGTTTTTCAAGATCGCTAAATGGTAAAGAATCTGTAAAAAATTAGTTTTAGGTATAAAAACTTGTCATGTTTTTTTGTTTTGATCTAAAAAATAGCAGTTTTTACCGGTTTATCTAGTCTAGTATGAATAGTCACAGGTTACACGAGTAAGTAAATACATGTATGGAAACTTTAATTAGGTACGCACGACGACATATCAAGCTATATATATCCAGTATAAATTGACTTCTCATTGTACGAAAATATTTATACAATGCGAGGTCAGCTAAAACTGGAAATGTATAGCTTGATATGTCGTAGTGTGTATACTGGAACATTTTATATTTTTATTCTGATCAGATCAACGTGACAGATAATATCAGAGACTTATCTCGATCTAATATCTTTAAATATAATGATGATATCATAAATCATATTTATTACTATCACGCGATAATATTAGTTTTAGATCGTATCTTAATGAGAGGCGAAAGTTGTTACGTTAGGTTAGTATGGTCAATGACTTTTTAAGCTGTTTCATTTCGTAATCCCTTCGGGCACCATTTTAATGCAAAATGATACAATATATGAGGGCCAAAATAACCACCACCTGGAGCCTTGACATAGCTAGATGGCGTCGCGGCAGACCCCGTAGAAGATGGCGGGACGAGCTGGACAAAACAAACGACCAGTGGCCCACTTTAGCCCTGGATCGAGAGGAAGTCATGGGGAGAGGCCTTTGCCCAGCGGTGGGATGATGCAGGCTAACAGTAACAGTAATATGAGAAGTATAAAAGTGGAGGCTTATTCAATGAAGCTGTTATAGATTATACTTGTAGTTACATCATAAAACAGTTTATCACAAATCAGTTGATTTGCACACAATCGGCTTTAATAATTATATAGTTTATATGCGTGCCCGTCATATTAAATTCACTATCTGTAACCCACGTCTTAGATGGCAACTCGAAAATTACATAGTTAGTTGGCACAGGTCGAAAAATGCATTCAAAGTACGGAAAGTTTCTCTACAGTTCCAACCTCTGAAAAAATGTTTGCCGAAATCCGAAAAAAAAACAAATCGAAACCTAAAAAAAAATCAAATCCAATCCAATCCTATTTTAAGTAAGTTATGTTTCATTGTCCGTTTGTAAGTCCCAAAACAATTTACCTTTACTATTTTAATATTTTTAAACTAACACAAATTAAAAGCCAACATAACATCGCCTACAGATCTAGAAGTATGCACAAGTGAGTAGGTATTATTAATTTATTAGACACTGGGCGGGTAGACATGTGCGTACAGGTCCACGACGGTCCATGTCGCAATTAATTTAAAATTAATTTATAATTTTTTACTAATATTATTTACTAACAATTAGGCTAAGGTCACTATATGGATATTTGGTCTGAAATAAAGAATTTGATTTATTCATAATCGTGGCCACAGAAAACTTTCTTTTTTGGGAATTTCATCTCGCAGTTCAACCTATGAGGTTGTCGTCTCGCTGTCGTCGTGCTTAACCGGCATTGCCTGTGGATGCTTCAATAAATTAAGGACTCCAGCCAGGGCCCACAGAAAACCCGACCTAATTCTCTATTTAATGATACAACAAAGAAAACCACATTACTCACTAATTTATCGTTACATCTCTATCATCAGTATCCGTTCACATGTAACCCCTAAAATACAGGACGGTTACAAAGTCGAGCACATGTTTTAGATTAAGTTTGAGTTACTGAAGCCAGCCATGTGCCCATTGCCAAGGTTACTATATATTTTGGGGGTAGGGTTGTCAAGCTAAACAAATATTTGGTACGTTAGGTAGAATTTGTCTGAATTTTTTAAATTCAATTGAATATAACTTATTGTTGTTACCGGTAGGATTACAAAATATAAAGATAGTACATATGTATTGATAATACATAATAATTTACTTTGAAGGGAAAAGATAATTAATAAATAAATTCTTCATTTGATTACTAAGCTAAAACATGACTTCCGAGGATTAATTAGCTGATCTTGTCATGTATTGAACTAAACCATTTAACTTAATCTAATTTACAGAATATGCTCTCTAATCTGCACTAAAACATTTTGGTGACTATGGCTTAGATGTTCCCAGCTGCTTTATAAGATTTCACCAATGTATTCTTCAGGAAAAGTAAGTTAGGTTTAGGGTAGCCCTGTGGAGGAAAGATAACATATTCTCCGAAAGGGATGCACATTGAATATGGCTTATCTTCACGCGTATTCTGTAGGGTAAGCAAACATTAAACGGTTGTGTACAATTTTATCATTCAATTTTGATTCTTGATATTTATGCGAGTGAGGCCCAATTAGGGCCTCGCACCTCTTTATCCAATCCATGCAAGGGCTCTTGAGCTTCTGTAGTTGTAGCGTTTTAGCATGGCAATAGCGGTCATTGACCCACCTACATTTTCTAGCATTTCTTATTTCATTAATTGAAATAAAGTCCGTTTCTAGATCATCTCAGAGAGGAAGAGGAAGACCTCAACCAACATGGACGAGAAAGGTTCAAAGGGACATGAGGGAGATGGGACTTACGGAAGATGATGCGCAAGACCGAAATACTTAAATCCGACCCCGCGTAGCGAGAAAAGGCGAGACCAAAGAAGAAGAAGTATGTCCTGGATCTAATCATGATCTTCAACATGTTCCAAAAACGAAAAACCATACATAGTTTGATGGAGAAGCAAAAGAAGCCCGTTGGATGCGAGAAGCACAGAACCGGTCGAAGTGGAGGTGCTTGGGGGAGGCCTATGTCCAGCAGTGGACGTCTTTCGGCTAAAATTATGGTGATGATACATAGTTTATTGTTTGGGTTCCTACGAAGAGATATTAGGGCAAGAGCAATGGCCGCTATTGTCATGCTAAAAGGTGACAACTATTTTAATTATTTATCTCTAGGACTAGGTCTAAAGCTTTGTTTATTTGCTTTTCTATATGTGCCCATCTAAAAGGCGTAAATGATAAAATAAAATGAAACATAACGTTTAAAAAAAAAAGAGATCTGTTTCACTCCAACTAAAAATTTGTCATAAATATACGAGAAATGAGTTGAAAGGAAACACCATTATTTTTTAACTAAAAAAAAGGTTGAAGATACAGCTCCTAAAACAACGAGTAACTCCATCCGTACATCATACAAGACGATGCTTTTTATAAGGCAAATATAAAATTAATGCCTTACAAACTGCTACTTTGAAACTGTTGAAATAAAGTTCATATTAGGCTGGTTAGAGAAAATTAAGCTATCATTTTTGAATAGTGAAACTTGATAGTTTTCGTCTTTTTTGTGTTTTAAAAAACTTGACACATCCGTTCATTTTAGTTTATAATACAGGTACTGTATCTACTCCTGTATCAGTTCAGTATACAATGTAGATTCTAAGTAAAAACCGTCCTAAACACTAACATTAAAATAATTAGGAAAAACTAAATTTTATCAGCCTAAGATAATTTAGGGACAGTCACATGTACGAGTGTGCTGACTCCCTTTAATCTGGAACCAAAAATTTTTTTATGAAAATCAGCAATCGTGTACAGGATTTCATTTTGATATTTGAGATTTTCATACCATATGCTTTTATTCCGTTACACACTCGTCAAATACTCAGTAATATTTTTTGCTCTTTAATATATATAAAAGCGAAGGCAGGAGCGTTATAAAAACATAATAATGTAAATCTAATTATAATAATCATACATAAACAAGTCTAAACACATAATGTAATAAAATGTTGAGGAATATCAATTTAAAACGATGACAGCCACAAATGTTTACTAACATAAATTTTAGGTTTAGTAAATATGTACAATATCTTTATGTTGTTAGATTTACAACCTAAAGCTGATAGACGCTTCGCTTTTTGTTCATTTTTGCCTTTCATTCGGCATCTTTCACTCGGAAGTGAAACGTCTGGACCGATTTAACGATGTTGGATTTGTGCATTTTTCACTCGCCTACCGAATGATCGAAAAATGAAATGATAGAAATTATAGATGAACTAGCTGCGCCCCGCGGTTTCAACCGCATATGTTTCGATTCCGTGGGAATATGGGGATAAAAAGTATCCTATTTGTTAATCCTGGTTATAAACCATCTGTGTGCTAAATTTCATCCAAATCCGTTAAGTAGTTTTTGCGTGAAAGAGTAACAAAGAGGGTTCGGCCATCCATCCATACAAACTTTCACGTTTATAATATTATATTAGTAGACGTTCATTCCTATAAGTATAATTTTGTCGGCGTCGTGTGAACGTGCAATGTAACAAAATGAACCTTCACTCGAGGGAAGCGTCTGCTGTTGGCTTTAAAACTTTTAGAGGAAACACGGACACGTGGTCGTTGGCGTTCATTCCATACTAACATTTTTTTTTTTACATTAATGTAAATGTATGTATGTATATGTTGGATGCCATATTGATGACATATGTGTCAATAATTTGAGTTATGCCGATGATATGGTGCTACTCAATTGGTGGTCTCAGACAGCTGTTAAAGGTGTGTGAGGTGTATGCTGTGGAACATGCCCTAAGGTACAACGAAAGTAAAAGTGAGTTCATGTTATTTAAATGTAAACATAAAAACAATATCTTTATACCAGATATTTAAACTGTGCAACACGACCTAGAGGTATACCTGATGGTGTACCTCTAGGTCGTGTTGCACAGTTTAAATATCTGGGACACATTGTAACTGAGAATTTGTGTGACGAATTAGACATTGAGAGGGAGCGCAGGGCATATTGTCGGTGCTCGGTAATATGTTGGCACACAGGTTCACTCGGTGTACTGCTCCTGTTAAACACAAAACAATGTTCAAGGCATTCTGTCAGACGTTCTTCACGAGCGGCCTGTGGGCGAACTTTACAAAAAAAGCCTAGCGCTCTAGCTAGCCTTGCGCGTCCAGTATAATGTGTTCAGGGTTCTGTTTGTGTGAAATGTTTTTTTTTTATTAATATTAATTACGCCAAAAAAACAAAACACAGGGGCATGGCAGTGATAGATGCAGATAGCGTAAAAGAATATCTGTATCATTAACTAGGGAGAAACATAGGAATACCGTTAGTATGGAATGAACGACCACGTGACCGCGTTTCGTCGTAATAGCATGCCTAGATATAAATAGATACAGTCTATGTAAATAAAAAATAGGCAAAACTCCCACGCAATGCTGACACTATAATCTGTTCTGTACACATTGAGTTTGTCATTGACATTTTCCACGAATCCTTACAAGAATCATTTTCAATTCCATTTTAGTTCAAAATCGTCATTGCATATAAGGTAAACAAAAAATTAAACACGCACCATTTGAACAAAAAATAGATAACATTTCGGGAAAATGCAATTCATAAAAAAATCGCATGACCCACTATTTCCTCGTAATAAAAATATATATCGTATTAACTAAAATGACGGTCCTGCAATGATGTCACTTTGATAAGAGGAAGATAAAGGCGTATTGCAATCGTTATCAGTTTTCAATAGCTTCTGTAATATCACGAGAATTATGTAGGTATGATGCAAATCAATAAAATGTATTAGGTACAACGATTATGTGTGTTGTTATTGTAACTAATGAGGGTCTGTAGGTCATCTCATTATTTAATTGGATAATAACAGCAAATTGTGGACGATCAACGAAGCAAAAGGAGTTTGTAAGGATCGCAGCATGGGAAGAAGGCGTGAGTTTATGTATGTGTGCTTCACACGATTCAGTTTATGTATGTGTGTTTCACACACAATTCAGTTTGTGTATGTGTGTTTCACACACATTTCAGTTTGTGAAAGTGTGTTTCAAACACAATTCAGTATATGTATGTGTATTTCACACACAATTCAGTTTATGTATGTGTGTTTCACACAGAATTCAGTTTGTGTATGTGTGTTTCACACACATTTCAGTTTGTGAATGTGTGTTTCACACACAATTCAGTATATGTATGTGTATTTCACACACAATTCAGTTTATGTATGTGTGTTTCACACACAATTCAGTTATGTATGTGTGTTTCAAACACAATTCAGTTTATGTATGTGTGTTTCACACACAATTTATTTTCACGTTTAGTTGATTTTATCGATTTGATAAGATTGATAATGATTTGTTTGAAGTATTATCAAGGAACCTTGATCTAGTACATAATCAGCCTTTAATGTTCCCACTGCACATAGGCCTCCTCTCTTCGAGAGGGAGTGGGCTGTAATCCACCACGCGGGCCCAGTGCGAGTTGGTAGATGTCACATGCCGGTTTCCTCACGATGTTTTCCTTCACCGTTTTCAGAGCAGTTGTGATGAAATATATACACAAAGTAAAGCGCCTGCCTGGGTACGAACTTACGACCCACCAGTCGTAAATCGGGGCCTTTACTACTGGCCCACCACTGCTCTGATCTAGTTCACTAATGACAAAATCTATTTTATAGTTAAGTACAAAATTGGACTGAATGGACCTGCAGGGTAATTGCGAAACACAATTTTAAATGGGTTTAATTTTGATAGTTCAACAACATTCATTGCGTTACTTGCGTTGTTGAGCAGACACATTTTTCGAACATATGAAGCAATGGATTAGCAATATCTTTCAAAATGATTCAGATTGAGATTGATAGTGTTACGCAATTAGGGTGCAGCTTCCTACGGGTTAAGATCATAGAATAGAATATTCTTTATTATGTACACCATAAATATAACAGACATAAATGTTAGATTTCCGAAACCGGATTTAAATCAACCTTTGCATGACCTTTCGATATAATTTTCAGGTCTCTTTGTAGTGCAGGAAATATTCCAAACGCAAAGAAAAGAAGAGCAAAAAAGAAGAGAATTAAAAATTACACGGTAATCCTGATTAGAGCATAATTATTGTAGCCATGATAGAAAGGTACGTATTTTCTACCAATCATACAAATAAGACGCACAAACACGAACTATCCCGTTTACTCATACATAGACAGTAGACACGTGTCCATAATGACATGCAGCTGTGACATTCAAAATGTTCCTCTTCCTCTGACGTCATTGCGGAAAACAGTCACATCAGAGAAAATACAACAAGAATCATAGAAAATCATTGATGCATGAAACAAGAACCACCAATTTATCTTGACCTTTGTAGTGGCGCTTCATGTCAAAGAAATTGCTATAAGAATAGAGGAAGACAAAGGAATCGATGAATGTATTAAGAGAGAGAGATCGATGGAGGTCAATACTGAGATGAATGTAATGATGAATGAAAGTCGAGCACAAACTGCGCCAATCCCAAATACATTGGAAACGCAGGAAGATGATGATTCTGGAGCACAAAGTTACGGAACCTGGTGTATTAGAAAATAACTGAGGGTTACGCAACCTCGTGAGGAATCATTTATAACATAATATCACGCCTGTTACCCCGAACGGAGGGTTCGGCAGTGGTGTACCTAAGTAGATACACTCAGAATTCCACACAATCTTTAATTATGGCCAGAAATTGCACAAACACAGTTTAAGAGTCATAACCAAGGCTTACGCCTTCTCTGTTTGAGAAGAACGAAGAACGGTAACCCTGCATTGGGATAAAGGTTAGCTTCGTAACTAGATAGATAATTATCGAGTTATGGAACAACAAACTGAATGTCTACTTAATAAAGTTCAAATTCTATTGTAACCAAAAACTTATTAGGGTTTTTTTTATTACAAATGGTCACTCAAAAATGAACTTAGAATAAATTTCACTAAAGTATTAAGTAAGTACTGATTAAGTGGCGATGGAATGTAAATTTTCTGAGATTATGAATACTGCTATAAACTTGAACTTTCTGATAAACTTTCTGTCTATTTGGCAATTCAATAGCACATGAAAATTGTCATATTGTTAATGTTTTGAACTACTTTTCCCGATTTACCAAGTATCAACTTATACTGGGCGAAACAAATGAATCATTGGCTCACTGGGCGACCCTCGTGACTCAGTTTCATCTTACTCATTCGCGGTAAAACTATGGGTATTTGATAACTGCTCTCGTTTTTATGAACAGCCTTGATAACGGACGAGTGTTACGATGTGATAATGCGGCGGATTTTTGTATTTTAAAGGATATGCGTTAGTGGAGATTAGTGTTATCAGTTTTTTGTAACTAATGTTTGTAACTACATATCATGTTTTGGGGGATATAATAATGATCTACATTTTAATGTGTTTGGGTATGAACGGTGGTTGGATCGTGTTATTTTACTCATATTGTTGGAAACGGTTGACTTCTAGAGCCTCGAGATGTTTTGATTTTAAAGCCGAGCGATTTATTTCGTTACAAATTCGAAAACATGCGAACAAGGTTACTTGTACCGACTCCATAGCACGCGACCTGCACCCTTATTGCGTACACACTATCAATCTTAACCTGAATCATTTTGAAGGATATCGCTAATAAATTGCTTCAAATGTTCAAAAAAAAATCTATTCAACTACGTAAATAACGCAATGAATGTTGTTGAACAGTCAAAATGAAAGCCTGACTACTAAAAGTCGTAAGCAACCCCGCTGGCAAAATCGAATAAATTGACGACAGTTTTGAATATTTCATTAATTATAAGCGTACAGAGGTACTCATATGCAGTTTACTGAGTATCATTGACGGCAAATGAAAACGTCTGAAACATTGAGTTGAGAGAAAAATATATCTTTAAACAAAACAAACATCAAAATAGCACCAAGATTTTTCCTATTTGAGTGTCATAAAAACATTATTACCTACCGTCAATAAAAGAATAGAACAAATACAATACTTCTCGGAAGATTAAAATAAAAATCTCGAACGACATTAACATAAGAATACGCTTGGAACAAAATAAATACACTTGTGCCTATATTTTGTATTGCTGCACTCTTCGAGTTATTAATAGGTGATACAAAAGACCCTTGCAATAAATATTATGGTGGCCATAAAGGGTGGACAAAGGGAGTTCGATGACTTGATCGGGGTTTGTTTCCATGGTACCTACTCGTGATGGAAGGTTTGTTTGGTAGTCAAGCACTTATTTCAAGCTTCAGGAGAGCAGTTGTGGCCGTGGTAACGGCCGCGACTTACAAGGTCGTAGGTTCGAACCCAGACAGGCGCTTTACTATGTGTAAATTATTTCATCAGCACTGCTCTCAAAACGGTGAAGGAAAACATCGTGAGGAAACCGGCATGTCCTAGAACCAAAAATTCGAAGACATGCGATATCTTCTAACCAGTACTGGGCCCGCGTGGTAGATTATAGCCCACTCCCTCTCGAAGAGAGGAGGCCTGTGTCCCAGCAGTGGGAACATTATAAACTGATTATGATGATCTGAAGCTTCTATGTAAATTAGGGTAATTTTTAGACCTTTTATCTTTTCATTGTCGGTTTTGCTTTATTATGAAGAAATGGTCCTGTTTATTTATTTGTAAATAATTACCAACTAAAGACTCTTGTTTACATGGCCTGAGAAAGGCTGTTAGGGAGATTGCGCGCAGGAAACAAAGAATTAAGTGTTGTGATTTAATTTAGGCAAGGGTATTGACGTAAATAAATATTGATTGGATTATAATATAAGCTGAGAGAGTCTCTGGCAGAGTTGAAAGTGCAACTGCAACCACGAGAGTATATACTGCGAGTACCACTGAAGTATACACTGCGTAAAGGATGAAAAATAATTTATCAAAATTTCAAGCATAAATAATAATAATTATAATAATAATAATTAATAATAATAATTAATAATAATTATTATAATAATAATTATTTAATAATAATTATTATTGTCTCTCTCAACCAAAGCACCTGCCATCTAATCTCTTCACCACCCTTGGTTGACTGGTAGAGAATGCCTAAGGCATTAAGTCCGCCTTTGTACCTTTTTGTGCGAAAAGTTTAAATAAATAAATAAATAACATAGCCAAAGTGGGGAGAACACTCCGACCTAGACAATCACCAAGAAATTAAGATCAGCTCACCACTTTAGATCCCTTTACCGTGCCAATGGCATTCTAAAGTCAGCCCCAAACTTAAGTTTAGTCTTTGATTAATCAGCAGCGTAAAGTTGCCGTACTACTTCAACATATTTAAAAATAAATATGTCCGCCTCGAGCTTTATTGCAGTATCAGTAGCGTTCTTCGCAAAATACACCAAGTAACAGTAAAACTATTATCGTATCGTACAAAACAATGGAACAACACTCTCCACTCGATGCACTGACCCTATAGCACCTGCTAACCTTGCAACGCCGCAAGCTCTAAGATTTGTTTGTGTTACACAACTTGTTTCATGTTTGTTATTATTCCAGGCTTTAGTTCTGTGTCCATTATTATTTACTATTATTTTATGGACGTAGTGAGCTAGTGTGGCGAGCAGTGGCCGTTTCTTCGCTGTGCAAGATGTGGCCATCATTGCATATATTCTAGAGATCCTATGTTCTTGATTTCAAAACATTAGATTGTGCAGGTGCACCCTACCTTAACAGAATACAATGGATTGCGTATTTTCACGAACCCATTGTACTCTGTGTAGGTAAGTGTTTTCCTCGAATAATGAGATCTCTATTTGGACTTCCCCAAGAGTAAGATTTTGTAACTGAATATGTATACCTATCGGATTGCACCAAAAAAGACTTTCTTAACGTTTTATTTTGGTATATTCTGATTCAGATATGGTATTAGAGGGATCGGTATATCGAGAATGGTCATCAAGTTACTCCTTTGTTTTTTATAACAAAATCGTTTCTGCAGTTAATGTGATCAAAGGCATTATGGGTACCTAGGTACCACGGAGTATTATAGTACCTAGTCAAAACCTTGAAAACGACATAAAATAACCATTTTTTTTTCTCTCGTATCGACACGACTGTAATACCCGAAGGGTTAGGCAGAGGTGCAAAAATATAATAGTCAGTCAGCAAGATGGCAGTGGGGCCGACCGCTTACAACAGTTTTTTGTTTACCTACTTGGTTTTGAGTAGATCTTTAGTAAATCTTTATTTGACCATGTCTCGATGATTTCATTAGCATTAAGTAGCTATATTAAATGCAAAGGACAGGTACACACGATAGTATGACGTCACATGTCACGGTCACACTTGTCGTGATTTTCTAAGAAGGTGAGTCATGTTCAGTGAAATAATATCGACGACGTAATAGTACACATTCGATGATTTGACCAAACTGCGGGTATGTGGATTAGAGACCGGGTGACTCTCTCATGGAATCTATGTGTGACAAATCATTCTGAGAAGATAACGGGTCACCAATACGATTGGGAATCGCAATAATGAGGTAACTAACCACTTCGTCTCCCACAGACTGTCTAAAGAAACAACGTACACGTAATATGCTAGACTAATTTGGTCCATCATTTTTTGGGAGGTGTTGAAGTATAGCAAAAACAAATCTATCCACTTCCAACACTATCGTCTTCCTTATTCTAACTCGTAAATATATTTTTTTTTACTATTTGAGCCCGCCCTTAACACTTGACTGAAACTTTCTTAATATTCTAGCCCTGTGTGGGATCACACGTCTCACATGATATTAGTAAAACACACCTTCCAATACATAACTAAAAGGATAAAAAACGTATTATTGAAATCTTTAGAATGGCCTTTCCTTTGGTGTCCCCCTTTCATTCTAACAGGAGGGACTGCTTTACAAGTTCCTGCGTAATTTTAAAGACACCTAGTTATTGAAAAGATGATTTCATTTGTGAGAAAGACTATGGTCACTTTAAATCGATTTTCTACAACCAGAGATGAGTTTTCCATGTTACAATATACTTTTCCATAGGTACTAAAACATAATATTAACGTAAACAACTATTGTACGTCACTAGGTAAGTCCTACACAATACAAAATCGTAAACAAAGCCATACCGTAATAGGTACCTATTGTACTTAACCAACGGTTTAACTTATCTGATCTTACAAAATGCAGCCTTTTGTCGTATTTATTTATTTTTAAAAGAGCATTATGTACTGCGGCAAAGCACTTCTGTGAAGCAATCTTTCACTTATTTACGGTACAATGCACTGCGATATGCAGAAAGCATCCATTGCTTGGATTGTTGCAAAGGACAAATCATCATTGACTGATAAAAACTGTGAGAAAATCTAATTTATTGTTAAAAATTCCAAATATAACGAAGGGTGTAAGTAAATATCAAAAACAACTTCCAAAATACACTACTTACAATGTGAAAAATAACTTTAATTTCGGAAATCAGTGTCTTTGGTTTTCTTCGCGAGCTTCCTCGACCAAATGAAAAATAATCTCGTCAATCGGCCCAGAAAATCCACCGAATGCGTAACCTCCTCCTTTTTTTAAGTCGGTTAAAAATCAAGTTGTTTTTTGCATTTTAAGTGTTAGGATAAAGACGAAATTTGCGAAAATACTTCTCAGAAAAAAAAAATACCTACTGTGAAACATTCAATAAACAAATCAAACTATTTGCTACGTCCTTCAAAATATTGCGTGTAATTTAAAAGTGTGTTATTTTTAAATTATCAAAATACACAATCATAGATAGCTTTATGTAAACTATACAATTTCCGTCCTAAATACCCAGCGATCATCCGCACATAATCTGCGTGCGCGCATGTTTGTTGAACGGTTAGCATCGCACGTTCTATTGTAGATATAACATTGTACACAAATTCCTACACTTACTTACTATGGATGGCTATAGTGCACTCACACATATTGAACGCTATTTTACATGGGATTTACCGGGTTGCAAAGGGAAATCATAACTCATATCTACATGAAAATATTATGGTGAAATAGATATCGATTGAGATAGCATAATCAGCCTATAATGTTCCCACTATTGGGTCACTGGCCTCCACTCATCGAGAGGAAGTGGGCTATAATCTACCACTGGGTTAGTAGATGTCACAATATGTTTTGGTTCCAGAACATGGCGGTTTCCTCACGATATTTTCCTTCACCTTCGATGGAGATATAATGACGATATTATGGTCGAGTAGAGAAAATCATGTGTTCTGCAATATATACAGGGTTATTTTTCAAAGAACAGCCAAATTTAAGGATGTGATATAGACCATCAAACTGAACAACTTTCTCTATGGGACAAATAGCGTAATCGCGAAAATTTTATCAACTGTCCCATAGAAAACTTATAACAATACCTACTCGACCTAAATGTATGGGACGGCTGAGTTTTTATTCGCGATTACGAAGTTGGTCCCATTGAGAAAGTTGTTCAGTTTGATGGTCTGTACCACATCCTTAAATTTGGCTGGTCTTTGAAAAATAACCCTGTATGTATATTTGTTTACAAAACGAATGAACGCCACTGACACTGCTATTAGCGTAGCCACCTACCTGGCCAGGGCCACCATGAATTTGGAAATAAGAAGAGGTTCTTTTTACCTTATTCTTTGTGCACATGTACTATACCTGTATGTATGCATTTACCAACAAATGTAAGAAGTACATACATTCACAATATGACTGCATATAATGTAACATGTTGTTTGACGAACATTTAGCGAAGCACGTTCAGTAGTGAGCCACAGAACACAACACCATAGTTAGCACGTAATCTGTGTTTGTAGGACATCGTAATATGTCCACAAGGTTCATTTTATTATAGTGTTTTATGGGTGTGTAGGTTACCCATGCTGGTTTTGTAATGTATTTCGTAGGCAGTGAGTATTCCAGAAGTCTTATTTAGTTAAAGAACATAGTCCTTCCACATGGACCCTTAATCTTCCTAGTTTTCATTGTACATAACATAATATTACGCCTATATTCACCGAAAGGTTAGGCAGAAGTGTACCTATAGCACACCCACATTTCGCCAGTTATGTTTAAGTCCCACGAAATAGGACGAGCCTATTGCCATCAACCGGACACTTAGCCCGACCCGAGAATCGAACCCAGGACCTCATGCTTAGCAGTAGCGCTCGCGACCACTAGACTTACGAGGCAGTTTCATCGAACCTAACAGATAGTTTTAACAGTATCTATCTAACAT
The DNA here is from genome assembly GCA_951799955.1 of Apamea anceps. Classification (NCBI taxonomy): domain Eukaryota; kingdom Metazoa; phylum Arthropoda; class Insecta; order Lepidoptera; family Noctuidae; genus Apamea; species Apamea anceps. The sequence continues at coordinate 11,480,602 of OX637509.1, forward strand.
CTCATTTCATACCTTGACAAGCCCGGTTTAATCAGCCGTCTTTCTGATATCATTGCTAAAGTTTTACAAATTCAAACTTCCCAAAACATTGTTTTTAGCCTTTAACCTGAAGTAATTGCATTTCGTTGAAGTCATAACATAAACACCTGCTAGGAAATTATACTGTTTACATTTTAAACACCCAATTTTATGTAAACATTTACAAACATTATGTTTTGTCACAAGTTTACTACCACAGCTGACCCCTTTGTGCCAAACAGTTTACACGAACCGTAAGTAAATAGGCTGCCATAGACGAGTATTAAAAGAACAGTTGTAAGTTTCTAAGAGCTTCATGCAGTTGGAAAAGGCTTTATTGCTAAGTAATAAAACAAGAAAATGGATACGGATGGTTTCGGCGTCTAATGATCATAGAGAAGTCACGAGAGAAAATGGAGCATATTGAGGCAAAGGTTTGCCATAGAAACTTCGAAAAAATAAACTGTGATATTATGTGAATCACTTAATTAGATCAAAACAAAAAAAAAAGATTTACGGTCTATTTCATTTCTTGTACAGACGCCAGCAGGTCAAGCTACCCGATACTATCAAAATTTCCCAATCAACCTTGAACCTAATGCTTTAGCGATAAAGTTAAAAATATATTAAAGAAATTTGACAGATTTTAGTAGCTTGATGTGCTGGCGTCTATACTAGCGCCAACTACATAAGAATAGCTGATGGCCTGGTAAATGTATTAGCTAGTCTGCAATGTGGTAGCGAGGCTGACTGCTCAGGGGCTTTATTCTCTATGACACAATGAACGAAACCGCGCGAAATTAACGCGAGAATGGCGGGAATAGCTAAGGAATTGACGTGGTTTCGAAGTAAGGAAACGTTAAGTGGTCATAGTGAATTAGCGCCCAGGATGCGCCGCACTGACAATTAAATACGTTCGCATTACCACTCATGTAGGCTATTTGAATGCACTTTAACGACGACGGTAATGATGACCACGTTATCCAAACAGGACATGCTAACAAGGTCCCATCAAACCATTTAACAACGTAACAAAACCGTTTAATCGCCGATCAATACAACCCGCTGCGCACACGCAACAAAACGTACTGATTAAATAAATATAAATAACAATAAACAATGGCTTAACAACACATTAGCAAGGTCAACGCTCTCTTTAAAAGGTATAAAACACCCATGGTAATAAAGGCTGCAGTAAAAACGCCAATAAACCCATGGGCTACAATAGCCCTTTGAAACTAAGCGGCATTGAGCAGCCAGGAAGGGCCGGAACTCGCAGGTACCGCTTCCGGTTACGATGCATTCAAATCTCGAACACGGTTGATGGTTGATAACCGTTTTATTGGTATATTAGTTACGGGTATACTAACTAGAATGCTGAATTGTTGAGTCATGCGCAGTTAAAAAGGCTACTCGCAACGTAGGTATTTTATTCAGGGCTAGGTTTTCATTATTGCACTGAATTACACCATTACAAATGTAATTGCATTCATAGTGGACATGACTGGATAAGGTAGTCATGCTTTATCCTGTGTTAGTGTATGGTTTTATACATAACTATCATAACATAATTTTTGTTTTAAAAAAAAAACGCCCAGTTGGCGGATTTCACATGTCTGCGACTTATTGGTTCTAGGGCATGCCGGTTACCTCACGATGTTTTCCTTCACCGTTTTGAGAGCAGCGGTGATGAAATAATCTACACAAAGTAAAGCGCCTACCTGGGTTCGAACCCACGATCTACAACTCGTAAGTCGTTAGCCACCGCTGCACTGGTATGGTTTCAACTCTTCGGGTAGGTATCTCAAAAATACTCAACAATCAATCCTAGTGGCAGTTATCTAGATATTTTGAGAGCAATGCACCTGCAGGAGTTCTAAACAATCTTTGGTATTTACAAAATCATTCATCATCATCATCAGCTTCTCTTTTGGAAATCTTAACCATAATGAGGTATATACTTTCTTTATTGCAGTGGGACGACGGAAGAGTAGCTATTCTTCATAGAAACACAGAAAAAAATTATTTTGGACCACATAATATCTTGAAACATGACGCATTTACTCGCCAAAGGGTTAGGCAGAGTTGTACCTGCGTATAGTGCCCCCACATTTCGCCAGCTATGTTTAACTCCCATGTAACAGGGGGCGAGCCTATTGTCTTCAACTTGGCACAAATCCAGGATCCGGGCTGTTACTGAGAAATTCCACATGGAAAACTTAATAAAACTGTCTAACTCAGGAGTCGAACCCAGGACCTCATATCCAGCCTACTGCTGCGACCACTACACTAACGAGGCAATCAACGTATTAGACTTTTGATTTTCTATTTCTGTCATAGGAGTAGACAAAGCGGAAACTCGAAACAACATTTATCTAATAATAAGCCAATTAGCCAGGTTAAATTCCTTGTATAAGGCCAATATATTGAACGGTAGCCAATCAAATATTTTGGCGGAAACAATCGTTGTTCTAACCTCGACAGGTTAACAGTGATATAATAATCGCGACTAATTTCATTACCAACTCATTTGCACGGATACAGTAATAAGCATAATTACTAGGCTTTGGAATTTACGTGCAAAGTAAACTCTAAGACCTAGTGTTAAAGTTCAGAATGTGTTACACTAATTATCAAAAACCAAATTGGTCATTCGAATCGTTGTTTCGCTCTAGTTGACTGCCTGTGATTCGTAATAGTAATCTATAGACAATTTACATTATAAGCTGATGAATATTATTGATTAAATAGGAGTAATTGTCAAGAGCTTCGACAATTATATACCTGAAGAGGTTCTTGCTAGCTCTTACAGAAAGCTCTTGGACATGATAATGCATAATTTTGATTCTGCTTGACCTAGCTGACATCTCCCAGTAACGCCCTAAGCCAAGGTACAACCCCACAGGGGGTGCCCTTAGAGTGTACTCACTTAGTTTTTTAAGTTTTTGGAACGAAGTTCCTCATCGCGCGTTGCGAAAGGGGGCTAGACGGAAAAAATTAAGACCAAAAGTTGGAACGACACTTTTTGCTATAGTTGTAAGCCGTGCGGCGTGCGCGTGTTTCTCTGTCTGTCTCTCTCTCTCTCTCTCTTATAGAAAGCAAGCCAGTTGTTTTCGTTTCGTCTTTCTATTTCGCATTGAACAGTGTGGTGTCGCGATGATTATTTTTGTTGAGTGTACACAGGTTTTTTGTACATAATAAAAAATAATAACAACTTCGTTCCATCCGGGTGTCCCTTGACACCTCTCAAGTTTTTTAAGCCTTAGCTGGAGGCCTTCATTTATTGAGTCATCCACAGGCAAGCCCGGTTAAGTAGACGACCACTTTCTAGGTTGAACTGCGAGATGCCATTTAAAACAAAAAAACACTATAAGGCAAGTATTGTTAGGAGATTCCTCACTGGAGCCGTACATACCGATAAATTAAGCCCTACGGCCTTACTCCCGTAAGTTTACTAAGATGTAAGTTTTCTCTTTTTGAGAAGATAATTTTCATGAGAAGACCTAAAGACCAAACAAAATCGCTAAATCAATTTTCATTATTTATAACATTAACATTTTCATTATATATAGCATAACAGTTCTATTCATAGCTGGCAAGTCCTTGAACTGATTGATAATAAACCGATAAGAGCTGTCACAGTAAACATACGGTGGTGATTGGTTATCGATGTTACCACTGCGTTTGGGTTGCATGAGGAGACAATACTTTCAATTAAAACTATTCATGTAAAGGGCAAGAATTAGAGCTAATTCCTGCCTATGAAAACCGTAGCTGCACTTGAGTAAATATACATGTTTTTTTACTTTTTTTCTTTGTGCTGGGTTTATGAGATGTACCCTCCAACCTAGTGGTATACCTTAGGCAATCTACTTCTGTCGATTTGTCGTTGGTGGTAATCTTTTCATCATGGTTGCCAAATACTCCTATTTTTTTTTATAAAATTTTCTGTTTTTGATCATTTTGATATGATACATTTTGACAGTTCAACAGGATTTTTTTTGTTATTTACGTTATTGAGCAGACGAATTTTTCAAACCTAATTCATAATTATGTTCGAAAAATTAATCTATGCATTCTATAAGTCTACGTAATAGCAATTTTCTTCAAAATATTTTGGATTGTGATAGAAAGTGTGTTACGCAATAAGGGTGATAATTCAATTGAAATGCAATCATATTCATCACAGAGGTCACCTTAACATAAATCTCTCTTGAGGACTGTTCGTCTACAGCCCAATTAACTTCCTATTAATATTATAAACGCGAAAGTTTGTATGAATAGATGGATGGACGGATGTTTGTTACTCTTTCACGCAAAAATTACTCAACGGATTTGGATGAAATTTGGCACACAGATAGTTTATAATCAGAATTAACACATAGGATACTTTTTATCTCGATATTCCCACGGGATCGAAACTTATGCGTGTGAAACCGCGGGTCGCAGCTGGCACATTCATATAAATAAATGTAACACTATAAAACTCAGTGACTTTCATATAATTTAGAGCACCATGACACGCTATAAATTAACAGGGATAGTAAGAACCATGAAGCCCGCATTACGTGGTTGATTAAAATCTTATTGTTCTATAATCCCATGTAACCATACAAACACCTTTCCTTGAAGCAATTTATGAGAAAAAGTAAACATTCACCTCACGTACTAAGATCACAATGGGAGATATAATGGGCTTCTCTTATACCAAAAACATAGAAAGAAATATAAATCTTATGTCTGAAACATACAGTTTAAAATCCAATGGGTTTTTTTTTTGTAAATCTAAATGAATGATATACAGTCTGACTCTACACAAGTCCCATAAAATATGTTTTATTGCTTTAACTATAAAGTATAATTTCGATTGTAATTTTTTTTCGTGAGATTTTGAACAGGAAAATTGTTAAGCTGTTGTAATAAGAATTTAATCTTAAAGTATTTAAGTCTATTTTTGTTTGTATGAAAATTTGGCGACACGAACAATACCCATACAATTTTACACTATCGCCACGATGTAGCTTGACACAAATGGCCTCTATAAGTCTGAAATGCTCCCGATTTTGTATGGGTATTTAATTTTCTTCATAATGGTCCATCTTATCTTTTAAGAATATCACGCGTCTTGTATCTTTTTGGTAAGAATATTCTCAGCATTGTTTGTTCGAGTTATGAATGGTTTTTTTTTTTTTTATTGGATTCGGAACAGCTTTCGTGATGCTGTTTTATTAATCGCATATTATTTTTATACTATTAGTTTTGGGTTCTGAGTGGACTTAATAAACCTACTTAATTTTAAAATCATCAAAATAAGAAACAAATTAAGAAAATAGAAATAAATCTTTTAATCTTCTTAATCTTTTTTTTTTTAATACTTTTTTAAATCTCTTGTTATCTTTTGTGACTAAATAAGTAAAAACATACCCATTTGCCCCTCAGTTGGCACGTAGTCCGGAATGATTGGGCCTGTATCACAAAACTTCTCACAGAAAAACACTAACATAACATAACACCGTTCACTTGTCAGATTTCATTCGCACTCATTTTTGTCACTTCGTAGAATCAACCTTGAAATAAAACAGAGAAAAAAATTAAAAAAAGAAGAAAAAAAAAGAAAAAAACTTAATTAAAATAAAAGATAAATTGGGAAATAAAAGATAAAATATTTTTGTAGTAAAAGTGATAGTGGTTCCATTGGCATAATTATAGTAGTTAAGTACTTTAAATATGAATAAAATAATAATGATTAAAAAAATACCTCAAAAACGAATACTTGAACGGAATTTTAACCTGTAAAATAACGCCCATTCCATGGATCCGTTACTGAATAGGTTAAGAATATATTAATAGGTTTATAAGTACCGAAAGTTCGTATCAGCTACTCATAATAAGCTTCTCACAACAAACGAATGAGTTTGTTATCATAACGAACCATAAAACACCATAACATAACATACCTACAGCTGGTTGTTATCATTAACAATTTTAATCAACTTCTGACAGCAAAACACTTAGTTAAAGTGTTTGTTTTCTTTACCGTTCAAATTAAATTTAGAATCTTTAAATAATATATTTTTATTTAAAAAAGACAAAACTTACTGAAACTTTTTTTAAATAATAAACTTTTTAAAAATACATATTTTGTATGAAAATAAAATTTTATTTAGATCTCCACTTCTGTCTTGCGGACAATGTTCTATGGAAGCATAAATTAGGAAAATTTGTGTCTAAACCACCAGTAATTTAGTTATAACTAAACGTATTAACAGCTCGGCGAGAACCATAAATATTCTGCACATTAAGGCGCACACACATGATGGTTTATTTATAGGCAGCTTATGGAAAGTCAATTTAAAAAGAAATAGGAAAATAAGGTTAGTATAATTTTGGTTTGAGTGGCAATGTAAATAGGTATATACAGCGATATAGTCTAATAGATAAAATGGTGTTACCCCCGTAAGTAATAAAAAGAAAACAGGTTAGAAATTACAGCTATTTGAAAAAAAAAAAGTTACACTGCAAAATGCATTCACCAGCAAGTGTATCGCGGAGTACTTTTAAATGCCCATTGTTCTCAGACAATGCAAGAAACAATAGCATCTTTTCCCTAAGAAATAAGAAAAAACTTTTTAGAGCTTGAAAATCGCCATTATTGCTTCAGATCTGAGCAGCCCCTAACCACAAAGCAAAAACAATAAGGAGGCATCGCCCGCGAGTTCACTGTTCGAGAATAGAACTCGTTCTAAATATAAACCGGCCGTTAGTGAAGCGCCGCGGGAACACAAGTTCTAAAATTAAAATGGATTTTAAAATTTAAATCCTGACGTTTCTGTCACGTTCAAGGCCGGTTCCCGAAGATTAAAAAAATATTAGTTTGTTTTTCTGAACATCTGGTAGAGATCATACGTCCACAAAGTTTTTAACAGATAGTTAAATCCAAAATGGCTGCGATTGTAATAGTTGTATAAACAAAGTGGGATATAGGTCTTTAATTAGGTACATAGACGCACATTGTCTTAGCCTTGCTACGCAATCAAGGATGATATGAATGTGGGCGTTTTTATTAAATGGATTCTATACTGAATAGTTATTGCGATCCTTAGTTTACCTGTAGCTGCGCTAGCAAAAAATACTTTCGATTTTCTTTACAATTGATTGAAAGTACAATGGTGGAGCTAAAAGTACAAAAAAATATTAATAAATCTGGCACATGACAGTCCTTTTCGGAAACTGCCATTTTTGGAACGAAGTTCTTTAACACTGCGAAAGGAGTTGACTGGTAGAAATTATCACGTAAGGAAAAGCGTTATGCCCCCTCCATGCGACTTTCTCTCTCTCTGTCTCTTCCTCTTATTTACGAGTTTGTGTATGTATGTCGTGCGAGTATTTATTGTATGAGTTGACATGGGTGTCATTTTCAAGGTTGCCAAGGTTTCTGATAGCAAAAATGGGATCAAAATCAAAATTCAAGATGGCGCCACCTAAAATTTGCATTTTTTTTTTTTTATAAAGGGCGTCGTTTTCTTGATTTTTGAGGGCGCTGATAATTTTTATTTTTAATGTTTGCAAAACGTAGTGCAACAACATTCCTCTGTACATAATTTTCATATGGAACAATATATTTCACAGGATTAGTAAAGTTTGTATTAACAACGTTTATTTAAACTAAACTGTTTATACACAGAACAGACGTAATGTTTGCGAGTGATATTAAGCAAAAGGAAGTGAATGTACGAACAATAATGCACACATAAATGTGTGCTTTATCTTTAGGAAGTCAGATCAGCTTCAGGCGGTAGTAAAATCTGAATGTCATATTTATTTTCTCTTGTGTTTCACGATGACACTGATGATTGTATAGTTTACTCTCTCAACTTCCGCAGTGGTCAACTTGAAACGCTTTCAAGTTGACCACTGCGGCTTCAAACCCAAGCAGGTATTACTTTGTGTAACACATTCAATCACTACTGCTCTCAAAACAGTGAAGGAAAACGTGGTGATCAAACCGGCGTGTCCTAGAACCAAAAATTCGAAGACATGTCAAATCTGCCAACCCACACTGGGCGCAAGTGGTGGATTATAGCTTCCTCCACAGAGAGGAGGTCTGTGTCCCAGAAGTGGGAATATTGTAGGCTGATTATGCAGTCTCAACTACTCAAACGGCATCACAAGTCAGTAACTTCCTAACATGTCAACATAACAATCTCTGCTCCTTTGAAAATTAATTAGATTTTAACAGAACACTTACATTCCATTTCCTCCAAAGACAATTTTTCCCTCCCATTAAATATATTTTTAAAATACGACTGACGAATCTTGTGCGTAGGCAGCAAACGCTAAATATCCCTTATTCTGTTGACAGACAGACAAATTGGTTTTCTAAATCCTACCACTGTTTTAGACGACCGGTGTTAAATGAACTTTATGTTAAACCAAATAGTTTGAACTGAGGGGTCTAAGTACATTAGTCTTGTTTATCTAATTTGGTTAAGAAATGATCCCCTTATGGTTTGTGAAATTGTCGGGTGTCTGTTACATTTATATTTAGACTGGAAGCGGATATTTTTTGTATCTTTCTTTTCTTATACTTAGTAGACTGAGTTTGGTCGGAATATATTTATTTTGTCTGGCGACAACAACCGCTACTTGTTTGTGGAAGATTTACGCAATCGTCTGCCTTCTTGTATTGTTGGGTTTAAATACCGTGACATGGGAATATTATTGAAGAGAAACACCTGCTAAGTAGGTATAAGTGCGCGAAAATATAAGTGTAGCTGTATGAAAAATTTACATAAAATGGAATGCTAAAAGCCGATTGAAGAGGCTAACAGCAATGCAGTCAGAACATTCGCTTTAACTAAACGCTACTAAAGATAAACTACTGTACAGCAGCAGCAGAGCAACAGCACTGCAGATAGATTTGAAGCAAGTTCTGACAATAGCTGTATTAAAATATGTATTGTAAAAAAGAAACAAAATGTGTAAAACAAATAACTTAGGGCTGATTTTTCAATTGTCAGATAAGTTTTATATGAGGAATAAATAAGACAATTTGACAGTTTTTGTACAGAAATTATGCCAAACCACCATTTTAATTTTTCAGATAATGGTATCTGGAGTTTGAAAAATCAGCTCTTTAGTCGCATTAAACAACTACGCACTAAACCAAACCCTTTTAAACAGTTAATGCCTTTTTAATGAACACAGAAATGCTCAAAACCTATGAAAGTGAATATCCCAAACTCCTAATCGTAAAATAAACAAAAAAAAAACGTCAGTAACCTCTAGTATTTTTTGTGAAACATTTTTGTGTGTAAACAAAACAGACGCGGGTGGTTCAAATGGGAGATGGGACATATTATGATGGGGACAGTTTCATATGCTCACAAAAACTAATGACACTTTTGTTTACTGATATAAATCAATTTCTAATAGCTTTTACCTATGTCTTCATTTATTTTGGTCCTGCAGAAAAATTTGGTGGAAGCAATGCAGAATTTGTTGGTAAGTACGGTAAGTTTTATTTATATTTGTATTTGATTATTCAATAGTCGGATAACGTTAATCTAACTAAATATGATGGCTGACATATTTTGTTTACAAAAGCTGTCAAATCACAAATCGCCATTTTTATTTCTCATATAAAAGGTTTCTGACAGTTCAAAAACCAACACATAGTTGTTAAAAAAATATTTGAGCAAGATTTACATAGTATAAAATATGTAACCGAAATCATGTTTCAAAGGCTTTTTATTTTTAACAAGAGATTGTAATAAATGAAATGATGATGAAAATATGAAAGCTGATACAGTACCAACAATAAAATACGCTATATATAAGGTCCCATTAAAATAGGTGGACAAACTTTTAGAAATCATTCAGACCACCAAAATAAGGACATTGTAAAAAAATATATAAGAAAAACGCATTAGATACTTACAATTAAAATAATCAGATAACAAAAATACACTTATAAATGTTGGTTACACAATCATAAACACTTTGTTAAATACAGAATGATGGAAGGATGTAACAGAACTGACTGTATACCTGAGCATACGCGCAGCGGGGCGCGAGTGTAAGTACCTACCCATAATGGCTAGATGAGTTTATTCTAGAGTGCCAGGTATATTTAGGTGAAAATAAAATCATTTCAATCAGTGTTTTTTTTTTTTGCTTGGACATCTTTTTTTTTTTTGAGGATGGGAAATCATCAAATGACCCCTCCCGCTCTGGGTGGAGCAGAAGGGAGTGTCAGACTCTTACTGACTAAAACCCACCCGTGTTCCTTCCTTAGCCCTTTATGTTCCAGGGCAGCGGTAACCCTTTCGGACGATCCCGCTACCTGCTTGGACATCTTTGGTTAGACGTACTGAGCGCTGTGGTAAAATTTGTCCATCTATTTTAATTGGACCCTGTAGTAGCAATACTCAGTTGTAGGTAATTTAACTGAAGCTGATAGCCAACGGAATAGACGATCGAAGCTCAACAGCACAACTTAAAGAGACATAACAATGCAAAGATTTACATAATCTTATCATTCATAATAAACTTCATAACACAATGCTAAATCGGCTCAATTCCTAATCTTAGTGGGCGACCTTAAAGGTTCCAATCATTGTCCATACCAACATAAAAACCATGCTTAACAACAGAAACTTCTTTATAAAACAGTTTTTTTTAAATAAATAACGTTATTAAGAACACTTTAAATTGATTCCAGTGTGTGTTACCACTTGTCTGATATGGTACTTAAAGTCCACTTAAGAGTGACAGGTACAAATATTTTTTTAAGAATATGCACACCGGTGGTCCAATATTTGGTTCCTGCTGTGTTTTTCTACTGTTCTTTTCTAAACAGCTTACTGTTGTTCATTTTTACAGTTCTACCCAAAGGGTGCCAACGGAACCCTTTTACTAAGCCTCCGCTGTCCGTCCGTCTGTCTGTCAGCAAGCTGTATTTCATGAACAAGTAATAAAAAAAGTGAAAATTAAAGGGAACCCATACAAGGTCTTTAAAAAAAATGTAGTGTTAAATAATGTAGGGCGGAACGGAACCCTTCATGTGCGAGTCCGACTCGTACTTGGCCGGTTTTTATTTAGTCTGAGTATTAAGAAAAGTTTCTTTGGAATATTGACGATCCTTCATTTTACTATATACATATATGTAGACAACCTAGAACAACCTAGGCATAGATTCTTTCCATGTATGGTACAATCAGGATTCTCTCTTAAGAAACTGTCTCTACAAATATTTATCTTTAAAAAAAACTTTTTTGCAAAAAAAACAACCGACTTCCAAAAACGACACTACAAAGTGAAAAATAACTTTAATTTCGGAAGTCGGTGTCGTCGGGTTCGCATTTTCGTTGTTCCGAAATTAAAGTTATTTTTCACTTTGTAGTGTCGTTTTTGGAAGTCGGTTGTTTTTTTGCAAAAAAGTTTTTATTTTTCACTTTTAAGTTGTAATTTTTACCAGTAATTTTGGTTTGAAAACCAAACTACTGAACCGTTTTTGATGAAATTTCTATGGGACCACTTCAGAAGTATCTCCTTTCGAACAAAAAAAGAATTTTGAAAATCGGTCCATAATTGGCGGAGTAATGGCGTAACAAACACAGAAAAAAAAAAACATACCGTCGAATTGAGAACCTCCTCCTTTTTTGAAGTCGGTTAAAAAAAGCAATGATCTCTGTCTCTTAAGAAACAGTCTTCATCAAAACCTCTTAAACTTTGAGCCAATTATTTAAAAGTGGGGTCTCTTTACATAAATAAAAATAAATTGAAATCCCAGCTGTTGAAAAACGCAAAAATCAAAAAGAAGTAAATTACAAGACAACATGCAAACGAAATTAACACCACATGTAAATTCATTTAAAAATTACAATAAAATAAAGATACTGCTACTAAAGGCAACGGTATGGGTCGTCCCTTCGATGTAAAGCAGCGTGCACATTATACGACTAGTGTTGGGCAGTAGGTAAGTTAGCCCCAAATATTTTGAAAAGCGAACATTGAAGACATAATAACTGAGTCTGACGGTGAGTAGTATAGTCACCGGTATGATGTCTAAACAAATGGGATGATTACTGAACATACCCATATGCGTCTGCCCAGCATAGTAAATATAGGTAAGCACAGTTTTTGCGATGAAAGTCAAGATTCGATTAGAAGTGACTATACAACACAAACTTAGTTTGAAGACTAAAACGAACCAAACCCTTTGAGTCAGGGTAGTGTAAAAAGTGTACAAATAATAGTGACAATGACAAACATTATTATTAGGTACACATGAACAAAGTGTATCATTATATTACACTAAAAACGTGGAACGAAATTGTGGTCCCTTAAAAAAAAATAAGTTACATTAAAATTGAATTTTAGTCATATAGGCAAGATTGTAATTAATCATTAAGAACATGTTTTTTTTTTAATACTAAGCATAAAAAAGAATTGACTTTTATGCTGGTAGTCTTGTAAATCTTCCTAGATTCGGTTCTAATTCAGAGCAATTAATCGTCCATTTGTCGCATCGTGAAAACACGTCTTAATCCTTTTAATTGGTCAAAGCAGGATCTCTAACGGGACTTGACCCCTAAATGTCCAATCTGTTTTAATTTTGTTGGAACTGGTTTGGAGAAACGTGCTTATCACGGTCACGGAAACGAACTCGCGTGTTTACTATCACGGGAGGTTATATTACCTTCTCGTCTTCGAGATTGAATTTATCTTTTATGGTCATCTTTCTTTTTGGGATAAGTTGAACGATTGCTAAGCACGTGATTTTTATTAAGGCTTGGATGTTATTTAACATTTTGAGTAGAAGATTTCTCATTTCGCCATTAGTAAACTAGTATTCGGAATTAAGCATGTTTAGGCTTCCTTATCCATGTTTTTATTTAGTACTTGGTCCAACGTGGTCCTCAAAATATAATAATGGCATTTTTTTAAAAATATATTATATAATTATGTATACTCATTAAAACCCAGACAGCATACTCAACGTCTGGTAGATTTCCTGATTTAGTCTACAAAGCACCATTACAAAACAAAGCCTATGAGATAAAAAAGGTTTTAATGTCCACCACGTAAGGATACCAAGGCCAGTGCAAAATAATATTAGCAGAATGTGTGATTAGATCCATCATTTTGTATGACATCATGTGTTTTATTCGTCAATTTAACACGTGTGCAATTAGAGGTATGTATGTTATATATATATTATTACAAGCCTTCAGACCTTGCATCATTTATCAGCACTGCTAATACTTAATTAGAGCAAAACCAATGACATTTACCAGGCCAGAATATATTTGACAAAAATCAACCATTTCAAGTATTGATTACATATTAACCAGTTATTTTTTCCCCGTAGCGAATATGTAGCTAGATTACATCATAGACATTCGGCTACTAAATGTGTAGCCACGTGTGTCTAATAAAAGAGGCCTCTATACAGTAACTAATTGATAAATAGCCGATGATTAGCGCACTTCCCTAGTATTGCGCTTGCGCACGTTCCACGCAGGCCGTCACGTCCATCGTTGCGTCAATGTGGCTACACGTAGTCACTATTTGCATAATAACCGATTCAACATTCTTTACGATGTTTCGCTGTACCAGTGGTTTGTCCTTTTGGACTATCGTTAACGGAGAATACTCTTTCTCCAGAAAAAATAATTTTCTGGAGAAAGTTGACAGTTTCAAGAGACTAGAGTATTTGCTCGAAAGATGAATGTTGAAGAAACATCAACTGCTTGACTAGACTCTTCAATTTCATCTTCTAATCTTCTAACGCCGTCAAAAATATATTAACCCTGGAGTAGGTACACCAAAGGTTTTGTCACTTTTATATGGTCACCAACATCTACTATTTAGAGAATCCTGATATAATAATCTTCAGTTGTTTTGTTCAGATGCTCACAGAATCCCAAGTGCCAGAAGCAAGTACGTTAGCTACCGTTTGATGTTACGTACGATTATGACGTGTCGAGTTTAAAGATCGCATCAATTTATAAATAGTGTCAGTTTCCTGGCGAATCTTTTACGGGCATCGTTAGTAGTATTATTATTAAGAGACAGGGTTTATTTGTCTATGGTTTAGAGATAGGAGAATAAGCTTTAATGCTATAAACAGCACGAGTTCTCGTTCTAATGAACCCACAGATATGACGTTCTAAGGAAGAGAGTTTAGGAAGAATGTGAAGCTCTAAATCGGTTTTGAGTTTGGCATAGGCTGTTCTTAAGTGTTCATTCCTGTGACTCGCCTAAATCATCATTGCATAAATATTATTTTAGATTCGTATAAATATTTTCATTATATTTTTGTTTCCATGTTCTTCTTATAATAAATAGTTTAGCAACAGCTTAAATGTAGTTTTAAATTTAGAGCAAACGCAACACGCCAATGCGTTAATGTTGGAACGAAAGTTGATGTCGAGTCGTTTCGGTCGCTTCCTGCCGTTTCGCAGAAACATACGCATTTTAACGCTACTGAATTCACATTAGATATCGAAATACAAGGAAAACTTAGGTGGGAAATAGGACTCGTACGTTTCGACCCAAAAACAATTGGTTGCAACAGCTAATTCCACATTTAGCATGGGAAATACTTTGTAAATATTGTTACTCAATTCTTTCAATATTTATGTAAACTTCAACAAATTATTGGACAGAACATATTTTATTTCTTATCTAAGTGTAAACACTTTGAAGTATTCATAATATTTAAGTACCTGCAAAATTTAGACGTAACAGATGACATAACCAATAAGATAAACACTTTACAATAAGTGCATAATCACTATTATCATTAACTGTTGAATATTAGGCAATATGAAAATAACAGACAATTAAGACTTACTAGCCATTATAATATTATGAACGTGAATAATACAAAAGTACAACACAATGATAACAATTTTTGATATACTGAAGCAGGAAGTTAAAATTCCGTTCAATTGCGATTAATTGTAGTAATCAAGCAATTGTCAAGAGTATTACATTGCTGAAATTAACAATCATAATAGAAGATACGATAAAACAACTGAAAAAGGACCTAACGATCCTAGAGATAAGGTTGAAACTGTCCTTGTTAAGAGAATGTGGTAAGTAATGGATACTGAAGTAAATACTCGACTAGTTAACGAAGGGAGACAAATGGCAGTCATTTAAAATTTAATGGCGCTTATAAAGCAATTTATGTGGATAAAAACTTGATAGGATCGCACATTACAACAGATAAATTGTTTCAGTTTTTACGTTGAAAGCAGGCTACAAGAATTAGAAAGGAGTTTGTAAATTATAAACATTTGTAATGTACGTGCAACGTAATTATTAATATCCCGTATCTGGAAGGTTGGTACAGCACACAGAACAAAGTTATCAAGGAGAAATGTTGTAAGTAAGTAATGTATTTAGAAAGTCACAAGTATGAAATGTAACAATAACAATTCTGGGAACTATAAAAAATATTCACAGACATTAAAACGGTTATGATTCGTAACGGAATAAATAAAGTGACAATGGGTACTAAGACTTAGTCAGAACCATGTCTGGCATAAATGTTGCAAAAAATTTTAGGTACAAAGGAACATTTTAAGCATGCAAACTACCAAATCATGGTAGGTACCCCAACCAAGGTCAATATCAATCATAATCTCAACTAACTAACCTTATCAAATATAATTTTCCATGGCTTTGTAGACCATAATGCTCTCATGACAGATCCAGATTATATTGAAGGTCACGACCTGCATAGATGATATCACTGATGCGACGTACAATCCACCGGAGGTCAAACAACTAACATAAAAAGACCCATACTTGGTAATACAATTACGTCCTTTAATTCTGATTGTCATACAAAAGAGGGGAAGGTAGAAGGTCTGACAATCCTGGTACTGCAAGAGTTGAATCATCAACGATAACAATAAAACGAAGAGCGAATATACGCAAGTACTAACTGTTCATTGTTGTATATTGTGTTCCACGAAACGTGACCCATGGAGGTGTAAATTGGATCAGGGACAGTATGGTGAAGTTTTTGGTAATGAAGTGACGAAATGTACAGGGGGAATTAATGTGATAACTATTTGTGACTGATGAGCGATGACTTGCCTTGTTTGATTAAAATACGTCATGAGTAAGTATGGACACGAAAGGAGAATATTTAAGTGGTTTGATGACGCCAGTAAATTATTTGATGTAGTTTCTTCAAGTACCTACATAATGTATACTGGTAATACCCACGGAGAGAAGCCGAAGGACATTGATGAAGGAGATAAGATTAATTATTTATATGATCATTAAACGTCTTTCTCAATTCCCAAGTGACTGACAGGTACTACAAAAAATACTTCCGCTCTTTCCTCTATGTCAACATACAAAAAACAGTTCCCACAACAAATTGTACCACTTTTTCAACAATTGATGCGTACATCCTCCACAGCGGTACCTGGCTGCATCCGCTGGCGAAACTGATAAAACCTGCAACGCATTGCCTCATTCTATACACGTAGGTAATATAAAGTGTGGTGCAATGGAGAAACGTTGTGAAAGAGACGCAGTTAAGGATGCTAATGATACTTATTGGAAAGATAATTTTAAGTATGTGTGAATTGATGTTGGGCTTATTTAGCAAGTATTCATAAGTTGACATATACATATATAGCAATGTTTGCTTTTCATGAATATCTTGTTACATTGTTAGTGATTCTATAGCTTTAGATAAAGGGTTGTTCCAAGGTCTGGAAGGGGCCTAAAATGTATGCGCGTCTTGACAGCGTAGACGTACATAAATACATAAACTCACACCTTCGCATGAGGGTAGGCAGAAACTACAGAACGCCACCTGCTAGGATCCTCACATACGCCTTTAACCGCAATAATATTATATATTTGGGATTTATCATATGCAAGTCCTCATCATGATCCATGGCCACAATGAGACGTGATTCAAAATTAAATATACAGATTTTGATGCGTAAGATATCGCTGGGATTTTCTTTAAGACTAGGTATACGTAGTGATACATAATAACATACTTTGTCAGAAAATGACTCGTACATACGTATTTACGTAGGTAGCGCTTGAGTGTTTCCTCCTCACCTATAGCCACCATAATAATGGCCAAAGATGCGAGTTTCCTTTATATAACGTCATCAACTGCGACGTATCTTATCAGCATGTTAGGCAATGCGGAAATTTCGAAGCTATGCACTTATCTTTAGCAAGAAGATAGTTCAGATAAGTAAGGTATGGTAGGTATGACATTAACTACTAGCTACTTGATCCACAAAACGAAAATATGAACAAACAGATGATTATTAAACTTTTCATAGGTTGATTTAAATGTCGATCTACGTAATTTTCGTGCTTTCCTTTATAATCAGCTAGTAATAAGTTATTTTGATTTACGGGGAAGATTAAATAAACAAGCAGATAATTCATTCAAATGAGGTTTGTTATCATTCTATGCACTTGTCATAATAATATCGATCTTAATATGAAATTAGGTTGATTCCAGTTCAAATTCTATTTTAGATCCAGACGCTCCAGAATTTTCTACCTGAATCGTGTTTATCGACCAGCAAAAATCTAGGTTGATGATTTTTGCGGTTTTAAAGATCTTCAGAAGTATTTACCCAATTTCTGAGATTCTGAAGCCGTTGAATTGTATTATAGCCGTCATATTTAGAGAATTAATAAAATCTGGCAAGTATAAAAGATTTTCGAGTTTTGTCGGCTTTGATATTCGTTATTTTATCTCCTTTGATCTGGAGACTATGAAATTCTTTAGTATCTTATAAATATTAAACGCTGTTTCATCCAAAAATAGAAACAAATGACTGTCATTAATATTTTCGCAATTATGTTGAAAAACAACGATGAAAACCAGGAAGGAGTTAGTTTTGTCGTAAAACATAATATTAGCGGTGGTAAAGAATATAAACTTCTAAGTAATACAACACCCTTACTGCGTATCACACTATCATTCTCAATTTGAATCATTTTGAAGGATATAGCTAATCCACTGCTTCACAATATTCGTACAATACACGTAAATAACGCAATGAATGTTGCTGAACTGTCAAAATGAAAGCCATTGCTAAATTACTACTGATAGTGTGTCACGCAATTACCCCGCAGGCCTTTCTCAACTTGTTCTGTAGCAGAATCTACCGTATTTAACATATAAACAACATTGTTAAACCAGACGAGATTATTAATAAAGTAATTTGTGGTCGTCGGCCACACCCACACCACGACACGTGGTCATTTATCTGTCTCCTTATCTGTAAGTAGACGGCATGGGTCATTAACTATCGCTTGACGAAAGTTCACTGTCAATGAACTCCTTCCTTACGATTTTTAAAACGATTGATGCAAGACTAAATGAAAATTGTTATTATTATACCTTATTCCAAATCAAGGTTACTCTCCAGACCAAGCTAATCTATTCTGTAAAAAACTCACCGTGAAAGCTTAGGTGAAGTGAGTTTAAAGGGAGCTACCAGTAGTGTCAATCCCTAGCATTAGGTAGAATGACAGCTGGCTTCATCCTCACTTCACCCCTGAGCCATTTATGAGTTTAGAACTTTACTCCGTACTAAGTTCTTATAAACTCTCTCTCTCTCTCTTATAAACTCTCAAAAACTGACCTTAAACCCGAATCTAAAAGTCTATTGTGTACGAGTATTAAGGACTACAATGGTCAGAATAAAGCTCAAAATACAATAACTGGCTCGAAGGTTTGGGCTTGGATTATAGTTAGAACTCGCTTTGTAATGAGGAGGTTACAATTTTAGGTGTTAACAGTGTTATGAGCTACGACAAAATCGAAAACTATTAAAGGTGTTTCAAATGAGCAAATGACAGCAATTTAAGTAGTAACAGGAATGCAATGCTTCAAATTGCATATAAATTGACAGTCGTTACCAATGCACATACGTACTTACTTGAAGTTGCAATTTATGAAATGGTTTCGCAATCGTCATAGCTTCATGACGACAGACGTATGGGAAAAACCTTTCAAAACTGAAAACATACGATTTCCTTATTATGTCCGAACTTATCTGTATAGATTATAATTTTATACATCGAGATCTACATGTACATAAGATCGACAATACAAATGATTTTAAACTAATAAAAACGAATATAAAACATAGAGGAAAGTTTTAACACACTAAACAGACATTGGCTTAAGATGTTCTGGTTTCAGACGTTCTAAGATTTTTCCAACGTCAGTAACGTACCTACAAGAGACATGTTGCAATAAAACACTTTAAAAATTCTTGCAAAGTATAAATATATCAATTATAATTGATATACGACAATTATCGTAAATGACAACACACATTTATTAAATACTTATTGTGATATTATGCTCGTTACAAACGTTGTTGTACCTACGAAGGATGTAATAAATAATTATTGACTGATAGATAAAATGTCACTAGGAGCGTTTGAAACATCTTTGGACTTTCGGAAATAGTATAACAGGAATATTCATATTTTATTGTAAAGGAAAATACTACAGGATAATATATATTTTATTGTGAGGAAAAGACAATAAGAAGAACGCGTATTACTAATCATACTTAATCTATGGGTGGTCTACCTAATGATAACGACAGATGTCAACATCTTCCTGCTCATATCCTAATGTATTTGGGGTCGAGATCATTTGTGTCATCTTCTATACATCTCATTATATTAGCTGTTATTTCAGTAATCACCTCATTTCTAGCCGTGTCATTTTTCTAACAATCCATCAACTCTTTGGTCTTCCCTTAAATCTTAGAGCCATCCAATCCATACTCAAAACTTTTCTCACGACATGTCCATCATATTTTATAATGAGTTTGGCAAATGTGTTCCAAATAACAGACGTAAATAATCTACATTAATAACAAGACTTAGAAGAAACTGCTCCAAATTCCATTTCCACACTTTGACTTCAAACTGACCCAGTTTACGGCAATCTTACTTGTCTATAAAGATAAGCAGTGCATTGATGTTTATCTTTATTTCCTTACAGTAATACATTCATGACCCAATCTTCGTCTTTCATTTAATATACACGTGTAAGTAAGAAAATCTTAACTACAGTTTTCGTATATATTTTATTCCATCTCTTCTTTTGTTAGAGTTATTTTTATATCTCTTTCCAGTACACAGTAAATGTGGGTCACAATAATTAAAAGTAAACATAAAGAATATTTAACAGTCTTCCTCTGTCCATATTTGTCGAAGATTTCTGTTAATTGATAACCAATTAATAAACCTGTTCAATTAATATAAACGTGTGTGATTTAACGAATCGTAAAAATTCAAGAAATGCGTATCTTATCGTTTGAAATGTGAGCAGTCAGTTCAGCTTTTATCAAAAATAGAAAAGAGATTTATTAGCTACGCAGTCTTGTTTTTCGTGTTGTGCATGTTCACAAAAGTATTGGATTTCACATTTGAAACAAGGTGCCTAAGCCTGACATCTGCCAGTCAAACCTTTGGGTACGATAGCTGATACGATACACCTGACGTTGTTATTCAGTATTTTGTGATTTTACCTGCCATACAATGACAGAAAAGGTAAGCCAAAGAATAGTTACAAGACAGGTAGATGAACAAAAAATCTAATTTCGTCAAGATTTATATGAAATAATATCCTTAAGTAAGGCTGCCAGGCTCAAATGGGATTGTGCGGGTCACATTAACCGTATGCACGATGACCGCTGAGCAAAAGCCTCGCCGGACGGCGCCGCCGAGGCCGGCCCAGAAAGAGATGGCGAGACGATCTGGACACGTACCGAGAGGGCTGGTTGGTGGATTCGGGGGAGGCCTTTGCCCAGCAGTGGGATAGTATAGGTTAATAAAAAATAAATGTACTAAACTGATAATTCCACAATTACAACCTGGACCCTAACAAATAAGTTAACGTTTGCTCTCACTTTCAATATTCCAAATTCACTTTTTGTTTCCGTTTTTCTGACTCCTATCTCGTTCCTATCATAAATCAAATATTCCGTGTGTATCTTTCGTCATTTTTTGCTATGCGGAACCAGCCCTCTTGAAAACATATCGCTGCCATCCGGGAGATGGTCTTGAGTGCCGGAAACAGTTATAAATCTATAAAAACAGCTAACAAGGAATCCTTCATGGGGGATAGAAAGTTTTTGATCATAGCCAGATGGCTCACTTTGACATTAAGCTATCGACTTTTGAAAATAAAGCGCAGGAAGACATTCCAAATTTTGACATGTTGACTTATGATAAAAGGTTAAGAAATTAGATTAATTTTAAAGACGTTGATGCAAAACATACATTAAAAACTGTCTTTTTCTATATATTTCAAGTTAAATATAGGACAGTAGCTACCATGAAGACTGTAGGAGGTAAAAAGATTATACAGCAAGAACAAGAAACGCGTCATATCATGATTGAAGGAACTGGTCGTGGGCTGGTTAACGAGATCATGATTACTACATCATTTATTTTAAAGCGAACCCTAGCCATAATTCTGTAATTATGTACTGATACAATAAGAGAAATATATGATGATGATTAATCGTGTTTTAAATATCTATAATACAAAAATAAATTGCAGTTCGTTAGTCTCGCAAAAACCCGAAAATGGCACGGCCGATTGTGA
Source organism: Apamea anceps (assembly GCA_951799955.1). Lineage (NCBI taxonomy): Eukaryota > Metazoa > Arthropoda > Insecta > Lepidoptera > Noctuidae > Apamea > Apamea anceps. The sequence continues at coordinate 11,502,275 of OX637509.1, forward strand.
TGAAACTTTGGTAAGGGCGCCGGAAAAGGTTTCAATAAAAAAATATGAAAAAGGCATTGCAACGCGTGCCAGGTATTTGCTAGTTATAAATACAACAGTAAATATGCAGTTACTGTAAAAGCTTTCTAAATAAGTAATACCTACATAGTTACTATTCACATGAATTCTGTTTCCTCAGCTGCAGTGGAGTTAAAACAGCTGATATGGTCTGGTTTACTTTACTGGCGAGGTACATTTTATTTATTTTTCTTTTTTGTGAGCAGGCTCCTGCAATCTTTGGTGCAAACGTGTTTTAAGGTGCGTTGACATCAAGTACTGCAGTTAACTTGCTAGGAATAAAAGTACGTACTGGGGATATAAAATATTTTATGGACGATTCCTTAGAGAAGATTCTGTATAATTCTGTATAGTTTTCGCAATATACCTACAGTTATACGTAGTTAGACCAAAAGAAATACACTTTTACCATAACATAAAATGTGCTGGTGGTAGAGAGTTTTAAAAATGTACGCCAGTCTAATTGATTTTAAGAATTTAGAAGCTTAGTACTATATACAATGGTAAAAGCGAGCGAAAATCGTTTTCCGTGAAAGAATACTCTAAAATGAAAGTCTTTAAATTCAAAGCTGTAAAAGAAAAATCTGTACAATGCAAACAATAAACTGTTTGCAAACCCAGCCAAGTTTTACAACTATAACCGTCTCTAACAATTCCCTCTAATAGTAAAAGTCGCTTTTAAAGTATGTCTAATGGTTTCAAGAACCATTAACGCCGCCGTCAAGACAGATCAATGGACATTTCTTTTTATACGCACATTGTAAATACACAAAACATTATACTTTTTACTACTTTTCTCTTTGGTTCCTAAACTTTATGGTTTAACATAATGGTCGGTGCAGGCCAGATTTACGTACATTTAAGGAACAATTAACGTTAGAATAATCTTGTTCTTCATGCGAATGGAAATGTGGTACTATGGGTCTAAAATTGGCTATAATATTAGCCTGTGGGTCTCAAAGTATAAGGCACGATTCCATTCTGGTCTGACTTCTAAACGCACGATGTTCAAATGCATCGACCCAGCTCTCCTCAAGGCTTTTCTATAAGTACAACAGTTGTAAACTAGATGCTAGGTATGGGCCGTTGTCTAATAAATAGCGATATAATTGCCCCCTATCTCATTGGGAACAAATGCCGTCATCAACGAGATGTGGGTGTAAATAAAGACGATGGTACACTTACATCGAAGATTTCAGGTGACAGTAATACTATATCGCATATCGGTTCAAAGTGAACTAGAATCATCGATTTATTCTTTCATAGATTTAAAAATAAAACAATGAAAATCATTATAAATTTCTATAAAATATAAGAGATTTATATCGTGTCAAAGTTTTAGACAATTCTAACAAAAAGGAGGAACATACCTAAGAATATTATTTCAAGGCATGAAAAAAAACAAGAAATATACTAAAACATTTCTATTTGGTTGATTGACATCCAAATAGCATCAATAGTCCACGTGATCTCACCACAGACCCCATGTGCCCATCTCGGGTTAAACTAACGCGTGCACAGCACACGGTGCTTAACAAAACATTGACTAAAACCAATAGTGAGTCACTAACTGTTGATAGAGCTACCATATGAACTGCCGTTGCATAAGTTTTGGTAACAAAAGTTCTCTGCAATCTAAATGTTTCATTATTTCAGCTTTGAATTCGCTGTGGGTATTAAGTAGATGAAAAAGGTGTTTTGAATGTAGCGTTGAGTCTTTATTAGTGCACGAATGGTCTATGAGACCTTGATGATCTGCGTGTGATTCCTATCTTGGAGAAATATATTATTACTTGCTGGACAACATTCTTGACTTAATTTGTTGTATGCAAAATATTATAATCACCTTTTTTTCTACGTGAAATGTTTTGTTCGAACTTAAGATTGCAGTTTTGTCCAATCCATCCTGTTTTCCATCAAATAAGCTCCAGCGTTGCCATTACCAAACAGGCGACGATGTATTATACGGTTGTATTTCTACCTAACTTCTCAAGATGCGCAGGCATGATTGATTATATTTCCATCTTCTCAGCATATATTTTCAAACAATGTATTGGATATTCAATTGGGTTCATCCAAACATTTGCATCCTGTTTCTAGAACTATTTTGCGAGAAAATACAGTATTTTTGTTACGGTATATTATTCGTCAGTGATAGAATGTCATTTTGATACTTTCAATATCAACAGGGGTTTTTCCTCAAAGATGGAAAACGGCATAATGATAGTCGGATGTTCGTGTCTATAAAATGTTCATTTTGACACATACTTATTGTTTATTAATGCTATATAAATAGTAGACATTTATAGTCTTCCAGCTCTTTCCAAGACGCATATGTTTTAAGAACAATTTCCAGTTTTGGATGGAGAACAGGAGGAAAATGTAAATAAACAAATTTTGTGATGTCAGATGCATAAACTGCAAGGTAACATTCTTTTGGTATATAACACATTATTATTCAACAAGGACTTTAAATTCTGTTATCTAAAGGAAAAGTTGAAGGTTATTTGTCTGTTACAAAATATTCAGACTAAGTAATTTAGCTGACCCCAAAATTCTCCAATACACAGTCGTTATAGACCAAATCAAGATTTTGTGTAGTGAAGATAAAACTAAAATCGTCATTAATAACATTTTTAATAAGAATGTTTTTAATGACGAAGCAGAGACAAAATTGGAGTAGACCCCATTAGCATGGAGACAGCTAATTTCACTTCCTTAATTAACAATTCCTTTACAAATGACACTAGAAAACGACAATTTATCTTGCTGATCACGCAATTTTTTTGTATCTTTTGGACTTTCGGAGTATTTTGTCCAATTTATCGTTTTAAGAGCTTATAATGTAGGTACCTACTTGAATTCATAATGAATCAAATTTACTTTTCTTCGAAGATTATTTGGGTTTGAACCCAAGAAACGATAACTTCTTAACAAATATGAAATTGATAAAATAGTAAACATTAGACCATTCCGTTGTCAATTTGCCCTCAGTTATCAAGTTCATTAATGTCATTATCAAATTATGACCATTAAATCCAATGTAAATTAAAGATACATTAGTACAAGCGATAACATTGTTTACAGTGGTATCACTTTGTACATATTTTAGTACAATGTTACGTTCATTCGCAAATTCATTCACATTATGATGACTCAAATTCTGTTTATTTTTGTTGCTATTATACCAATATGATTCACACGTCTTATACTTTAACAAGCTTCAAAGTAACCAAGAATTTCATCAATATTACAAAAAGTAGCACCTATTAATAAGTGAACCAAACCACTATCACGTTTATCTATAAGATAATAAATTTATAACATTAACTAAGATAATATAAAAAGAAAATACGAACCTTTAAATAAATGAAATGGTGATCACTTAAACAAAACTGCACTGTACAACGAAAGCACTTTTAAAGATCTGGTTACACTAAATCACAAGAAGGATCTATTTGACCGATCAATAATCGACGAAAATGTGCGTGTAGCGGCGTTGATCGATGCCCGAGAGCAACTGACAAGAGGAATCGCCGACCCATGCGCCGGCGCAGGATTAATCGACCGAGTTTAAAAGACCACCTTTACTTCAACTGATACTGGAATTAGAGACTTTTTTAACTGGCAGGGTTAAACCGTGTTTATTCACCGTGAAACTAATGTATTTTTAGTAAATACGTAGGGCAGGTAACGACTACTGTAGGGCCAAGGGCTTCGATTGTAAAAGTCTGTCGTTTTTATACTACATTGCTAAGAACTTATAGATAGTCGATGGAGATTAGAATACATAGTCACAAAATATTTACACAATTGCTTAGATTCGACGTGATAATAAATTTATACATGGGGTGAAACTTATTACAGAAGAGAAAGTAACTTTTGGGTATAATTTCGAAAATATTAATATCAAAAATAGTGGTAATGTTTAAGAAGAAATAGGAAAATAAAATGTAACTCCAGGAAGGAAACCTTACGAACGAGAGTCTACTGTTACCGTATTACGTATAAAACCTGATGTCTCGATCGAAATTGTAGTAATAAACCGAAACTGGTTTCACTATTAAGATTTTGATTACATTTTAATAATAAATTTTCCGTTACGGTATTACCAAACTGTTGGAAATGTAATAAACGTAAAGTTTAATGAATAGATTATGTTTTTGTAAATGCCAATGCTAGTAGTCCTATTAACTTTTATAATCAAGCAAGTAAAAAGTGCAATGAAAATAGAAATACTTCTCTTTACTGGATCCAGAATCGCATCTCCAAATTCTTTTGCAAAAAATCTTTAGCTTCGCTGCTATAGTCAACTCAGACTAGGTATGATATGCTACTACCAATTTTTAGGATTCTATAAACATTATTTATTTACATTTCTGTAACAGTTTGATGTTCAACAATTTAGTATTTGCCATGACAGTTTTCATAGCAAACTACTACAAGTCACATGTTTGTGTGATCTTTAAGATCATCACGCTTTTTAGTAAGGCTAAAGACATGACAAGACATAAATTAGGAGAAGTCAGTAGTCCTAATAAAAATATCACTCAAGTTTTATTTCTAATCAATCACAACGAAATGAACACAGAATCACGAATCATCACAATTCGTTCGAGTGTTCTATATTCGGAAGTTTCGTGGATCGTTCGGGTCGGATCGATTTGGATCAATAACACGGAACAGTAGCGTGGTGTCAACGCACTGCGCCCGCGCAAGCTAAGGACGACGCGACCAATTACGAATCCGTCAAGTGGGCTGACATTTATTAGGCTGCTGATATAATTATAGTTTTTTAACCGTCATTCTTGGATATTTTTAAACCTGACATTTATTGAATTGATCTTTCATTGAAGGTGCCATCTCCTTTTAAGGGTGAGGCGTATGTCTATCGGTGGATCGCGATATTTCTTTTTTTGGATCTTAATCTTAAATCTATATCGGTTGCGTGTTCCTTATCGAACAACTTTGATGAATGTGACATTAAAACATACCCTCCTACGCAAGTTGTTAAAGTTGGTTAAGAATGATGGTTCACTTAAGCTTCCGTAGGCGCTAAGTTAACTATTTATTATACTTTTCGATTACAATGTTACAACTCAATAAAATTATTAGAATATTTGATTGCAAACACATTTGTCAAAGGTGTATAACAAAATAAATAAATAAAAAGAACTTCCGAAAAAGAAAAAGAAATTCATCAGGAATTACAGGCTGAAGAAAAAATAACGAATGCTACAATAAACAAACTTGTACATTTGCGCGCAGAAGAAATAAAAACATTAGAAACAAAAATTCCACAGAAGGTGGACCTTAACAAGGATATATTTTATGACTGGACAGCATTAACTACAGCCTCAGGCAACATAAATGATAATTTAATATCGCTACTCAGTTGTGTAAGGAGAAAATTCGCCGTTGGAAAGCGCTAACATATTTATATCGACGTATTGCTTAACAGTATCAATATCGGATAGAAACTGGTTAAGATTATGATGCATAAATAATCTCAGATCCTGGCTGTAAGTAATGAAATAGAATCCGCTGGAGGCGTTAATGCATAATTTGTAGAATTTGTACTCCGTCTAATAAATAATAATACACTAAAAGCTTTATTTGAAAAGCAATCCGAAAGTTAAATCGTTATTTATTATATAACAGATAACAAAGACAATAAGTAGCCCGAGGAGGAAGAAGACAGAAAAAGCGCAATTGTTGCTCGATTCGACAAAGTTTCATACAACAATACCAAAATATCACCAGAAATTTTCCAAGCCAGACAAAAGACATCGATCAATTGAAACGACGAAAAAATCACACACTATACCTATTCTTGAACACAATGAGCTAGTAAGACCGGTGGTAATTGAAACCAATGACTCATTAAAGGGGCAAGGGGCAAATCTCCAAGTTTTGTCGGAAGCGGCCTACTAACGGGCGCGTGACGTCGACGAGACGACGCCGGCGCTGCGTCATACTACAGACTACAGACCGATGTATTTTGGATTTGTTTTTGGTTGAAGCTTTGAGAAGTATTTACTGCGAAGTGTTTGACTATGGGCGGAATTTCTGGTAGCCCTGTGAGGGGAAAATTTATGAATGGCGTCGGTTTGTTTGCGTGATTTATCGTTTGCAGGTTGGGTCCAGTCATTGTCATCGTTTTGACCTACTTGCTTAAGGGTTCATAGGTTATAGTTGCGGAATATAAGAAATATTATTCATGTTTATAATCTCTAGTAACATAGGTACACACTATTTTATTGTACCGCTTTAAGAAGAAAATTATAACGATAGATCTGTATCTATCGTCATAATTTTCAGCCTTCACATAAAACTTCTGTGAATTAACATCCTCTTTAATATAAAAATCTGTGGCCTTGACAGCTACTTGTACCGCACACCATTTGACAATGCACAGGACATTATTATAACATAAATATTTATACTGTCTACCAATACTGTTTCTTACTTGTATGGTACCAGATGGACTAACAGACACTATTGTACGAGTAAATACATAAGCAATATATTGTACCTTACGTGTTGTTAACATAAGGTTTAGTTTTCGAAGAGTTCATACTCCTGCCGAAATTGTCTTTGTTTGGGTTTTGGTTAGGGCTGGCATTGGCTTTAGCAGCTGTATAGTTCGAGCTGAATCACGATCTTGAGCATTGCGACTAGGACAAAGAGCAATCAATTTCTTTAACGATCAGTTACAGAATGACCGCAAGCTTCGACTGCTTCTGCGTTTCTAAATGTGAATTATTCAGCTCAGCATAACGTTAAAAATTTACAGCATAGTGTGGTTTCTATGGAACGAAGAATTACAAGCATAGTAGTGCATTGGCTTCCTATATTTTCAGCAATGATACTATGTTATCAATTCAAATGTGGTTTTTAGTTAGTTATATTAAAACGTACCGACGATGCTTCATTTTCCTTTAAAGTACAGAATATGAATCACTATTGTTTACGTTTTCGATACAAAATTATATTAAAAGCATGTGGCGGCCCTATCAAAGTCGCGACACACAGGCGACAACAGTGAGTCGTTGCGCTAGGTCGTGGCGACAGTTTATTTTAAACCGTTTTGACATTTTGACACTCGCGAGTGTTTATTGTAGGACGAATGTCGGACTGTCGATGAGGTGATTATTGTTTTTAATGTTTAACCTTTGGCGTACCTGTTTATTATTTTAAATAACATCACGCTTGTATTCTCTGAGGGGATGGGCAGAGGTTAGAGGTACATATAATCAGTGCTCAAACGCCACTAATGTTATCAGATCTGATGGGGGCAAGGATAATCTATTGCCATTAACTTGGCATTAGTGATGAAAAACTCAACAACACTGATTGACCCAGGGATCGAAGTCAGGGTCACAAGCTTCTGTTATTTATTTATTTTAATATTTAAGAGTCTTCTTGCTTACCTTCAGATAAGAGGTTTTTATGAGACAAAATCATGATCTAGTCTAGCAATTCATGTTTCAATATGGCGGTTCATTACGATTTTCTACTTTTTTTTCATTTGCAAGGAAAACTCAAAACCAAATCAAAGTGAAATGATGTCTCTAGGTATTATTGTATTAACAGTATGGACACGCTTTTTATCTTATCTAAATCTCTTGATAACATACATAATATGGCGCCAATGCGATATGAATTTATATCGATAACACTTTATGCTATTGTCAATGAAGATTTATTTCAAAACGTACCGTACGTAACGTGTATACCTGTATTGTATACGGTTTTAGGACTTGAAACATCAAGTAAGTAATTTTAATGTATTATATTAAACACATAAACCTTGTATTATACACATAAACCTAGCGGAATAAATTCACTAATGATGGTAAAAACCTCATCAAAATCCGTTGCGTAGTTTAGAAGGACCACGCGGTCACACAGTCAGACACGAAAAGTAACACTAATTTATAATATGAATGAATTGAATAAAACATTGTCGATTACATTCATTAACAATTAAATAGATGTACCTACCTATACTTAGACCCACAGTATAATTAAATATGACGTGACAAATTATAAAGCTGTACAAGGTATGTCTCGAGTTTTTTTCTCCCAATTTGAGTTCCAGTCAATCGTGCAACAGGTTATCAAGAATAATTCGAAAGGCTTATCGAATTGTATGACTTTGACCTTCATTCTAGCACAGTTATTGTTGTAAAAAGTAAAATGTAATATACAAGCCAGGCGTTTCGTTTTCAAATGGATTATTGCGTGATTTTTTACGCCATACGAGTATATACATGCTTGAACCCCATTATAATATTCTGACAATAACATTGAGAGCAGTGGTGAACTGGTGAGCCAGTGGTAACAGCCGCGATTTACGAGTTGTAGGTCGTATTTTCGAACTCATACAGGCACTTTACTTTGTGCAAATTATTTCATCATCACTGCTCCAAAACGGTAAAGGAAAACATCGTGAGGAAACCAGCGTGTCCTAGAACCGAAAATTGAAGGACATGTGACATATACCAACCCGCACTGGGCCCGCGTGGTGGATTACGGACCACTCGCTCTCACCGAGAGCCTGTGTCCCAGCAGTGGGAACATTATAGGCTGAATATGATGATCATTGATCATAGACTTTTTAAACATCGAGCTATAAAAATTTGTTGCTTAGCTAAGTAAGGAGTCCTCCTTACTACTGAGGCTGGAGTCATGAGTTTTGACGAAGCAAGAGTACCTCCTCAGTCTAATCAAGCATTAACAAAAGTATAATACTAAAGAACTTAAACGACTGTTTAAATTACTACACGTTTAAGCAGTGCAGCGCAAGCGCAGCATAATCTCCATCAGAGACCGGTTCGTTCCGAATTAACCTATGACCCGTATGTTTCTTTCAAAACTTTTATTTAACTTTTACTGTCTTTTTTCTCACGGTATCAAACCTTAACCTACATTTAAACATATAAAATTATAATAGTTTTCTTTTTCTTTATGACAGTATGCCCGGTACCTATACAGGGTGGCAGGGACATTGACGCGCAAACTGTAACCATGGATTCAGCACATGAGTTTTGACCCCAAAGCATAGAAATTTTTCGTCGGTTATTAAAAAAAAATATTGCTGTTCCATACATTTTGACCGCGTAGGTATTGCACTTTTCTATGGAACAGAATTTTATTGTTTTGATAACCGACGAAAAATTTGGACGCTATGGGGTCTAAACTCATGTGCTGAATCCATGGTTACAGTTTGCGCGTCGATGTCCCTGCCACCCTGTATAGAATAGAATACTCTTTATTATGTATGAGTACACCACCGGACGACATTGTTACCATCGCGGGTAGAACCTGGATGAGCCTGGCTGGAGCGTGGTGAATGGCACGTGAAAAGAGATGTCAATACTGACGACACGGTTGGCGCAGTGACTGAGCGATCGACTGCTGCACTGCGTGTCGCGGGTTCAAATGTTTGTTCCCGCACGGAACAAATATTTGTATTGCCTACAGGTAGTTGTTCCGAGTCTGGCTGTTTGTGTATGTGAGTTTAAATGTTTGTAAACGCACCCACGATACAGGAGTAATTCCTAGCGTGGGGCAACGTTTAAAAAAAAATGCTCAGCAGTGGATAAAGCCGGGCTGTGGTTGATGATGATGACACCATGCAAATTACAGATATAAATGTCGAAACATGTATGACGATAGTGTGTGAATGTATGACAGTTAATGGTGTGGTGGCACTACTACAAAATTAGGATATAAAACACCGTGAGATAAGCTAAACTTAGGGGCCATCTCCACGAGCGAGAGAATCGCGACGATATTATCGTCGTGCCACGTATTTCTATACACTCTCTTAGGACGTGTCTACACACGGCGATATCATCGCGGCGAGAATTAGATGGCACGGCGAGACTATCGCCGCGATTCTCTCGCCCGTGGAGATGGCGCCTAATACTCAGTTTTTTAAAGTCTGTCAATATTTAACAGTATTTTCATGTCTCTGATCAGTATGTCACGTATTTGTGTTAGCTTATGGTAATATGGGTTAACCGAAATAACAGCAGTCAATCAATCCATACGATATTTGACAACCTATTAAAAAGACTTTCAGAAACCCGGATTTGCGGTCTTATATTGCCTCTAAAAGAAGAAGCATTTGGAGGCCCTTGCAAAGTCAAAGCATTGATTGCAATTACTCCATTTACAGGCACTTTAGAATCGTCAAGGAGCCGGTTAGTTAGAAAGTTAAAACTAGTTTCTCATTCCAAAAACGTAAATTTCTATGGAGAAGAACGGGCAAAAAACTACTTGGACACTCATACAGTAACATAATTACATGCTAGAATATTTACATCTACGGAACCGCCCTTCCAGATAATTTCATGACTTCATTTTTAATTATTTTACAGTATTATGGTATAGTAATTTTATTCTAGGTGCATCGTCTTCACATATAATTGACGTATAGGTACAAAATTTTGTAAGACATTTTAAAAGAGTAACTGTGGAGTTTCTTACCTTTACGAAAACTACCTTTTGGAAGGACCGACTAGAATAATTTCTATTTTATTGTAAATTTTGACGTCCAAAAGTGCCTTTTATGTGCCTATTCCTACTAATATTATAAACGCGAAAGTTTGTATGGATGGATGGATGTTTGTTACTCTTTCACGCCAAAACTCCTGAACGGATTTGGATGAAATGTGGCACACAAATGGTTTATAACCAGGATTAACACACAGGATACTTTTTATCCCGATATTTCCCCGGGATTGAAACTTATGCAGGTGAAACCGCGGGGCGCTGCTAGTTTGAAATAAATTCTTTGACTTTAATATTCAGCATATTGTATGTATAGGTTTACAGTATGTCCCCAAAATTAAAACGAAAAAGGTCACGAACGTGATAGTTCACAGTAAAACCAGATTTTATTTTATATTTTGTCTTTTGTAAGCTGTTTTATGCGAGTTAATAAACCTGAACAAGTGCCTATTATCCTGCCTAAGTTGCAATAGTTAATCAAGCGTAAATTGCTTGTTGTAATTATAGGCGATAGAGTAAGACTATTATTATTCTTGAGAACGATTCTGAAGCCAAAGTTATGTGCCTTTAAGTGCAGATTTGTGTAGAAGTTTAGGTAATAATGTTACTGTTACTGTTACTGTTAGCCTGCATCATCCCACCGCTGGGCAAAGGCCTCTCCCCATGACTTCCAGCTCTTTCGATCCAGGGCTAAAGTGGACCACTGGTGGTTTGTTTTGTCCAGCTCGTCCCGCCATCTTCTACGGGGTCTTCCGCGCCGCCTTCTAGCTGTGACAAGGCTCCACGTGGTGGTTATTTTGGCCCACAGCTCATTTGGCTTACGACAAACGTGGCCAGCCCAGTCCCACTTTATCTTAGCGGCTTTTTGAGCATAGTCAGTAATGTGTTTTGGAGCGCAGTGTGGTGTTGCGAATATGTTCTGTCAATATGACGCCTAGAATACTGCGCTCCATTGGTCATTGGCAAACCTTGAGTTAAGACTTTTGAATGTTTGTCAAAGACCAAGTCTAGGATCCATAGGTCAGAATGGGAAGGATGCACATGTCCATAATTTTTCATTTTAGTGTCAAAGATAATTCTAAAGAGGTTCTAAAAACCAAAGAGTAAAGTACAGACAACTTTGTACACAAATACATGTTACGGAGAAACAGCATTCATGCTTAGACTCTGTTGACATTAACGACCGTTTCTCACCTAAGGTGTTCAGGGCCTTAGAGATACTAAAGAGTCTAATGAGGACATTTTGTATAGCTTTTCTGTATATCTTACTAATACTAATATACAGGATGTCCCGATAGTCGACGTCAAGCCGGAATCGGATAATTTATAATAATAATTACTAGAAAAATATAAAATTTAATACTAAAAAGACTCGAAACTACTTACTTGCTAAACTCGCAAAGTTAATTTTTTTTATCAGTACACTTTTATTGGTCAATATTGGGCGAAGTTATAATTTTGATTATTTGGTTGGGCAAAAAGTGACATAAGTATTCATCCAAGCAGGAGCAGTTGGCTTAGGCAAGAGTTTACAGAAACATTATTCAGGATCATCCCAGAACACGATTTTTTTTTTGTTACTTAATATTTGTAGCAACAAGAGTGAAAAGACTGTCACAGGGTGCAAATTTTCTCGATGCTTTTTTAAATGACAATAATGTTTAAAATACACTTAGATTTTTTAAATATATTTTTCTGATAACTATTATGCCTTGGCCTATTACCAGATTTCGGCTTGACGTCGACTTCTGGGACAACCTGTATATATAATAGGCCATGAGACACAGTAAATACTGGTATTCAGCTGCATCCCGTTAGACTGAAAGTCGACCCCAACACAGTTGAAAAAAGGCAAGGCAGACGGTGATGTTTCAAATGTATGCCATACGCATATAACTATCTATTTTCAAGATTTCAATCTACACTAATAATAAAGCTAAAGAGTTTGTTTAATTTTTTGTTTGTTTGAACGTTTGCTAATCTGAAATTACCAGTCGGATTTGAATTTTTTTTTTTGCATTTGAAAGCCCAGTTTGAGGAAGGAAGGGTATTTAAAAACATCACGCTAGAACCAGAAAGAATGCTAAGCGAAAACGAAGTAACACTGAGGGCAGGCGATGCGATGCGATGCGACAGAATGGGTCGGAGGAACAAGAAATTTTACGCGGACGATGTCGCGGGCTTAGTGTCTGCTCGTCTCCAGTCAATCTAACCACAACTAACCTCTTTCAAATCCAAAATGCATACCCATATTACACCACAACAGTCATAAAAACTACCCGCACATTACTGCGCCACCTACCATTTTACGACAATCTAACAAAAGGTACTTTCACGCAACCATCAGCAGCTGACCGCAAAGCATGCTGTTTTGACAAACAAACCGGCGCGGGCGCAGCTAGTATGTCAACAATAGAAAGGGCTCGGTCACGCCTCTACTAAGTAACTGTCGTAACTCGTAACCGCTAGGCTTGGAGAAAACGTCGTATGGTGCTTGAGTTACATTTGATGTATTTGCTGGTGTTGTGTTACTCTTTTCTAGTCAGGTTTTTTTTTTAACGTACGTCATTTGTTTATTTACTGTGACATGAAACAGCAATCTGCCAATTACATTAGCTAACAGACAAAACTGAACACACAACAGAATAAATTATTAGACATACCGACATGATCGTCTTCCATGCCAAGTCCAATCCAATCCACCTTCAGTGTCAAATATCTTACTAAATATAATTCGATTTCCGAAGACCAGTAGGCCAATTCCCGCAATTAAAAACGATAAAAATCTAGTCGCAATCTCATCTCAGCGACAATCAATTGTCAAAAATGTAGAAAAATTGGAGATATTTTTGACAGATTCAGACAGATTAGAATGTGAACTTTCTTAAAAAGTACGAGAATTGCCCCTCTGATGTCATTGTGACTTACTATAAGTCCATTTACAATAGCATTAGAAAGAAGTTAAAAAAGGTTATTTTCAATGCACACTTTGTAACAAAAATACAATAAACATTGTTACATTATGATAGACGCCGAATTTATTATGATCTATTTTTACAGCAGCTGTCACACTTAATTGTAACCATTTTAACTATTTATCTTATGAAATTATGTGGCTTTCATTTATTTATATTATATAACTGCAATTTTAAATTACAGTGTCAACGCTAAAAACCTAAAAGAAGCAGGGATAAACAATACTTGGAACGTTATTCGTTTCACTATAATTCTACCGAATTTTATTTTAATTAAGGTGGATGCGCTGCATTAGCCCGCGAAATCAGACGAATTCGGAGCAATTCTAATTTAAAGGGATGTATTGATGATTTTTAAGGTTAAAATTATATTATTGCCTACATATTTCTTATTGTTGCGCATCATATTATTTTTATTAAGATACAACCTTACACTGACCTGCAAATTGCAAAAAACGCAAGAAAATTAGAATTTAAGCATCTCCCTTAAAATTGTTTTATCATAACTTTGAAATAAAATGTTTTTCATTCCTGCTTCTACGAGCCTCTTTTTTCTAATGCTATTATAAATGGAGTATAGTGGCGATCAAAATCATAAGTCATTTATTCAAATTAGACTGAGAATCAGCATTTATCGAACGTCAAAATTACAAAAGACAGTCCCCCTTCACCACTTCCTAGTGCTTTCGCTGGGAAGAAGAAGTGGCGCAACAAACTCCTCAGCAACACATGGTATAACCAGCCAGTTTTCCGGTGATAATTTTGTTCTCTTTTATTCTAACAATTTTAAACTAAAGCCGTTTGTGTTTCTGATTTTGCTTAAATTGCCATTAATTGCTCAAAGTGTCTCGCTAGTCCAAAGCTACCAAATAGGAACGAGCCAAATAGATCTGGACAGATGTGTAAAAAAAAAATGCACAATATCTTTAGCTGAAAGCCAACGACCTATTTATTGCTTCCAGCGGCTACAGCTGATTCCAGCTTGCGTGGGGCAACACACATCCGACACACTACACGTTTTTCTTTCGCACAAGATGTCTAAGTGTCATATGGTTGAATTTGCGGAATATTAATGTTTGTGTTGACAGATCGCTAATCTGGCCAGCTGGCTTTAGACGTCAAAACAGGATAAGGGACGATAAATAACTTAGAAAATTTAACTAAAATACTTAGTATTAAAATTGGACCACTCGGGCTGATTTTTCAATCGACAGATAATTTTTATTCGTGGAATAAAATTGTCGTTTGACAGGTTTTGCATTGAAGAACTGTCAAAAATACAAAATTATTCCTCGGATAAAATTATCTGGCGCTAGAAAAATCAGCCTTTAGATATGCTTAGACTTTTCCCAACTTTGTTGGGGTCGGCTGCTATTTTGACCAGATGCATCTGAATACCAGTATTTTACATGGAGCGACTCTCCATCGGACCTCCACAACCTAGTTACAAAGCACTGTTTACTCATCCTTTAACAAAATTTCAAAGCCCATTCCAAACATATTTCAGTTAAACAAAACCTAAAACACATAACCATAAATAAAACAACTTAATAGCCCATATAGAACAATTCACCCACTTTCAACTGAAATAAATTAACAACGGTATAAACTTTCAACCTTCAGTTACGTTTAAACTTTAAAAAAGAGACATAACAATATATCCTTTCGCACATAAACGTTGGACGCGAGACGAATGAAAAGGGGGGAAATAAAAAAGGATAACAGATGGCGCCGGTGTCGCGTCGCCGCCTGCGCATGGTCGCTTTTTATCAAAGAACAGACTAGACCAGAAGGTCTACCATTGACTTTAAAATGAATGTAAGTCTGATGGTTATCCTGCCCCGATCATCTTCTGTGAAAAATCATTACCCTCTTTCTGGGGCAGTCGGGTAAAAACGTAAGGGCCAGTCTCCATATCGAGTTATTCTTCCAGACAGATTCTCACATCAGATACATATACTGCACCCACACACACACTGTACACAATTTATTGAATGACCAGCCTTTTCCACCAGTGGAACAGATTTAGGGGATGGGATCGGAATAACTCCATATTGAGAAGAATACTGTGATATGCTCGCGGAACACTATTCCTACTAGCAAAGATGTTGTCAACGACGGCTACGCTTGCCTAGAAGAAACCTTTTCACTTGAGACTTGATCTTTCAAGTCTCAAGACTTGTCGCGGCGTCTCGTACAGGGTGTCGTACAGACACCCTAATAAAATTATGACTTCAGCTTCAACATCTACTGTTACTTAACCGGTTGAATGCCGTAGTTACAGAAAGATTTAAAAAAGTTATTGCGTCTCGCGTGGATCCACGTTATACGAAGGGTAAATAGTGAGCTTTTTTTTAACCTTTGTAAAAGTGGGCCTTCTGTATTAACTTTCTTTTTCGTCCTGTTGACGCCGTTGCAAGGATATTGCATGTTTGTAATACACACGCTAAGGCCGACTTTCGTGAGATAATGCAACTACCTGTTTTCCGTGATAATAATATTCATTTGCATATAACCGTATTATAATTTCCTCGAATAAGTGAATTAATTAGGATAAAAATATATTTCAGTGGTGTAACTGTACCTTATAATGAGGTTTATTGTTTATTTATTACGGTCATTAGGGTCAAAATATCAACCGTCAATATGTTAATAGGTCATAATGTGAATGCTGAACAGGTGTGTAATCATAAGGAGTATTAATTAAGACTTCATACAATAATATGGGTATTATGAACTTGTATGTATCTTGTTCGAGTTTCATAATTGTCGAAAACAACTTTAAGTCTTGGGCGACGATAATTTAACTTGACATAGACAGGGGATAGATAGATAGAATACTCTTTATTATGTACACTATGTATAGGTGCTTCTTTAGATCAGAAATTGCGTAACATCTTCAATCAAAATCTGAATCATTTTGAAGGATATTGCTAATCCATTGCTTCATATATTCGAAAAATTGGTCCGCTCAACAACGTAAATAACGCAATGAATGTTTTTGAACTGATCAAAAATATGTTATTAATTATAAATTATTGTTGCAAGTAATTTTATATCAATGTCTGATATAGTCTAGGTAGGCATATACAATACGAGGTCAACTAAAATTAGGAATGTATAACTTGATATGCGTTATCGTTGTGTGTACCACAAAAGCATTGATGATGACCATCAAATCTCGTAAATAAGTACCCTCAAAGATTTGTACTGTTATCATTTGATATCACACACTTGAAACCCAAGGTTTTTGGAACGAAGTTCCTTATCGCGCGTTGCGAAAGGGGCTAGACGGATAAAATTAAGACCAAAAGTTGGAACGACACTTTTTTTTTCATTTTTTTAAATAACATTTTATTACAATTCCTTCACTAATTAATCGAAAGGAACTTCGTTCCACCCGGGTGGCCCTTGACACCTCTCAAGTTTTTTCTCTACCAATATCAAAGATATAATGTTATTTAAGACGCAAGGTATTTGCGGTTGTAAGCCAATGTTCAGCCAATCAGGTTTTATTAACAGTATGAGGAAGTAGGCGTCGCTTGCGGTGTTCCGGCTTTTGTACTGTTATACCAGAACTGAAGTTATTGGACTTGGTATAGCTTAGTTTGTAGATACTTAGATTTAATATTGCACACCATTTTGGGATAAAACAAAATCGAAACCTCGTGTTTTACAATCAGACATTTCTGCTGGGCAAATTGAATGCGAAATGCGTATTTTTACTACGAAGGCAGTTAGAACATAACTTATCTACAGTTTTGTGCCTAATGTTCTGAAGCACATGACAAACCGGTATTGAAATTATATTTATTTTTGTAAGGGCTGATTTTTCAATCGACAGATAATTTTTAATCGAGGAATAAAATTGACGTCTGACAATTTTTGTATGGAAGAACCGTCAAAAATTCAAAATTATTCCTCTGATAAAATTATCTGGGGTTGGAAAAATCAACCCTTGGTAGATCTTCTAAGAGACTTACTCGTAATTTTTTAGTTTTTCACCAGCACCAGCCAATAAATCTGCCTAGCCCTTTCCCAACTATGTTAGGGTCGGCTTGCAGTCTAGCCGACTGAGCTGAATGCCAGTATTTTACATGGAGTGACAGCCTAAGTGACCTCCGCAACCCAGTTACTAAGTAACACGATACCCCTTGTTAGGACTGGTTGTCAGACTTTTGGGCACCAACCAAACCATATCTTTCTAGGCTACATAACATCCCATCATTCCTCTGGCTACTGAATTTCGTAAGAACGGCAATACATAGCACCCTCAAACCTTGGACTTTCTAACTCACACAATCACAAACAAACCTTCCAATCAAAGATTTCAACAGCTTCGTACTTAACTGGCTCACAATAACTGTAATAATCTCCGAGAGCGAGAATTACAGTGTTCTCGTAATATTACTGCGGCGCACGCGCATGGTCGGCCAATGAATGACGCCTGTCTAATGGAGGCACGAGATATGGTAATAAAGTTACCACCGTGTACCGTAGGACTGGTAAAATGACGCTATGAGTAGTTAGAAATGCCATTAGTGGTTACGGTAAGGAATGTTCTGGTTGTACTTTATTACTAGCTATTTCATTCGAACGGTTTTTATATACCCAGGTACTGAAGTATTCAAGTACCTAGCTGTCGATATCTAGATATTCCGTCATCATCATAACCAGCCTATAATGTTCCCACTGCTGGGACACAGGCCTCCTCTCTGTGAGATGGAGTAGGAGTAGGCTATAATCTATCACTCGGGCCCATTGCGGGTTGATAGATGTCACATGTCTTCGAATTTTTGGTTGTAGGACATGCTGGTTCTCTCACAATGTTTTCCTTCACCGTTTTGAGAGCAGTGGTGATGAGATTATTTACACAAAGTAAGTCTGGGTTCGAACCCACGACCTACCACTAGTAAGTCGGGGCCCTTGCCACTGGGCCACCTCTGCTGTAACATAGACATTTGAGATGATTAAGTATCTAAAGTTGTAATTTCTCTGTCTCAAATTTTCTTGAAAATCATTTTATGCGAAAGAAAATTCATCGAAAACGGTGGAAAAACAGGAATGCCTCTTGATATGAAATAATTCTCAGTACTTAACCAGGACACGAATTATGTCCAATTACGTCACGTATCAATAATAGACAGTTCACGCTACTCAAATCCGTCTCAAATAGTAGCGGAACTAAAAGAATAAAAGAAAAAAAACGATGCGTCATTTTAGAGCTCACACGCTTTTTAAACGCTAATCACTCCTATCTTTCTATTCCGAAGCGTAAATAATTGGGCATTATAATAGCAAGAGTTAAAAACTCGTTACACAGAAAGTAGGCAGATACTACTAAAGAAGTTGATTGAAGAAGAATTACAAGTATCATTAAGTACAGACGCCAGCACATCAAGTTACTACAATCTATCAAATTTCTTTAATACATTTTCAACTTTATCATTAAAGAATTAGGTTCAAAGTTGATTCGGAAAATTTGAGTTTCGGGTAACGTGATGCGCTGACGTCTGTACCAACCAAAGTAATTGACTATGCAACTATGTTTGTAATCATTTTGCCTCCAAACCAAACCACAGTGGCGATGCATAGGAATGTCTATGGTGTTTGAAATTGATGATTGTAAACCAAGGTTTGTCGAAGGACCGATGATCGGTGGAGCAGACGAGTACTAGAGTGGAGACCGAACATCGGCAAACATGTTGTAGGACGCCCCCCAGATCGATAGACCGTCGAACATAGAAGGTGGCTGGGACAGACTGGATGCGGAAGTGGAGGACAGGGTGTTGTGGCGCTGCCTGGGAGAGGCATTTGTCCAGCAGTGAACTGCGATAGGCTGATATACACACTGTTATAGAGGTAGCCACATCGAACTTACAAAGACGTCAATGTAGAATTCATCTACAGCCATACTTTCCGCAGATTTTTTTTTACCAATCCAATGTCGATTAATGACTAGGAACTATCTCTTTTGTGGCAGAACTTTGAGGCCAAAGTGGACTTTGTGTAACTATATTTGTGATAATTTTTACCTCCTCTTCACAATGGTTAATGCATTAGAATGTCTATGGTTTGTATTATGAATGTTTGTACAGACGCCAGCACATCAAGCTACTGCAATCTGTCAAATTTCTTTAATAGATTTTCAACTTTATCGCTAGAGTATTAAGGTCCAAGATTGATTGGGAAAATTTGACAGTTTCGGGTAGGTTGACCTGCTGGCGTCTGTACACAGAATTATTGAGGTGGTAACCACATCGAACTTACAAAGACTTCAATATAATATAAGGAATCGACAGCCTTGCTTTCTTTTCCAATGATTATTTTTTACTTATGCAGTGTCGATGAATGACTAGGAACTATCTCTTATGTGGCAGAACTTTAAGGTCAAAATTGGACTCTGTGACGGAATAGGGACATTGGGACTAGTATATTGTACTGTAGGTACACCATAATTCACCATATACCTACTACCAAAGTACTTCTTAGAATTCAATCAACTCAGCCTATCGCAGTCCAGTGCTGGACATAGGCCTCTCCTAGGCTGCGCCACAACACACTGTCTTCCGCCTTCCACTTCCAGTTTGTTCCAGCCACCTTCTTAAAGGTCGTCGGTCTTCTTAGGATTCATAAATGAAAAATTATAAGTATTATTAAATCTTGGTATGGTACTTGACTATGTAACAATGTTTGTAATCATTCCTACCTCCAAACCACAGTGGCAACGCATAGGAATGTCTATGGTTTGTGTTGTGAATGTAGGTACACACAGTTATTGAGGTAGTAACCACATTGAGCTTATATATACGTCAATATAATACACACATCAACACGGTCTAGGGATATTTCATACTCAATTAAATAACTCAAAAAGTACTGGCCGCATTAAAAACTTTTATACGCCAATTTGTTCGTCATTTATCTCGGAGTTGTTCTAAATTCAAATTTTTGAAAAATTTTTTGTTTTTGTGGCAAAAAATGTCTTTATGTGTCGGAGAGCGAATTTTCATATAAGCGAGATTTAGAAAAAAATACAATTTACGTTGAGTATCAGTTTTTTTTTATTTGAATACTTAAAGATAAAGCGCAAATTGAGCCGTTCTAGCCATGCAACGCCGGCATTTAACTAGAGAGGAAATGTTACGGGCTGTAGGAATGCTGGAAGCTGGATCGGTTCAACGTGATGTTGCTGAAGCAATAGGGACGCACCAAAACGTGATTTCAAGATTGTGGGCACGCTATCGTGTCACAGGTGAAGTAGCGGAGAGTCATCGGGGGCCAAGTCGCATCACTACTCCCAGACAAGACCGATTTCTGCAAATTTCTGCAAGAGCACAACCAAATGTAACGGCGACTCAATTGGTCCAAAGGCTGCAGGTGGAACACCAAGTGCTTGTGAGTGACCAAACTGTAAGGAGACGACTGCATGAAGCCAATCTCCGCTCTCGTAGACCACTCCGGGTCCCATCCTTACGGAGAGGCAATCGTGGACGACGGTTGGAATGGGTTCGGAACCACGTGGACTGGGGCCGTGAGCAATGGTCCAATGTGCTGTTCTCGGATGAATCCAGGTACAGTTTCAATCCAGATTCACGCAGGACGCGTGTTTGGAGAGTTCCTGGGCGATGGAGCCGACTCCAGCACCCCCAGGAAGTCCACCCATACCAAGGAGGAACAATTATGGTTTGGGCAGGAATTCGCCTTGGAGGACGGAGGGACCTCGTTTGGGTGCGGGGCACTATGACGGCAGAAAAATATCGCCAACAGGTGCTGGGGCCCATAATCTTGCCCCACAGAATACAAATGGGGCAAGATTTCTTGCTCATGCACGACAATGCCCGGGCACATACGGCGGGAACGGTAGCAGCTTGGTTGCAGGAACACAATGTTAGGGCCTTAGAATGGCCTGCTCAATCGGCAGACCTAAATCCCATTGAGCACGCATGGGATATGCTTCAAAGAAGAGCTCTGAGGGAAGCCCCCGAAAATCTGCAACAGAAGACCAACTTTTTTCGCACCTCAGAAGGACTTGGGACGATATTCCGCAGCAAGACATTGACAACCTTGTTCTGAGCATGCCAAATCGTTGCCGATGTGTTATGAACCTCATGGGCGCTTTCTCAGATTATTAACTCCAAGTTCATTAACACCAATTAAATGATTTTTCTTTTTTTTTGTTGATTTTTCTTAAAAAATAAAAGTTAATTCAAATACGGTTTCGGTCTATTATTCTTTTTCTTTTCATAAAATCCTGAAATTGTAATTTAAGTAAACGTTTATTTAAAAAAATGGTAGAGTATTAAATAACATTTCTTTTAATATATATATGTCATATAAAATTATTAACACATTAATAGTAATTCGCATTTTTTTTAAATATCCCTAGACCGTGTTGATGTGTTTATAAGGCACCCATAGTAAAAGTTTTGAGGATATAAACGTCACTATTGAGCTACATGTCAGACATGAGACTTGATAAACCTTCCTGTATGGATGTTTTGTTTTTAAATGTTTATGTTTTCTTAATATTGTATTTGTGTGCCTAATTTATTACTACTAACATAGTTTTTAAGTTACTTGTAATACTAACACGCTATGGGCCTACGATACGTGCCAATAAAAGAATTTTATTGTTATTATTAATCCAGTTCAAGTAAGGACTATACAGGCTATCTTTCCAAAAGCTACCTTACCTTTATCCAAAAGTGTATCTTCTGAGCCAACACAGGTCTACCAACTGCCAGTAAGGCACGCGAGGAGTTTTTGAGCTCAAATAAAGATATTTTCCCACCACAAAGGCACCAAATGTATAGTGATACGGGCAGAAGGACGAGTATGATAAGGTCCTCTTAAACTAGACTGGTTGTCATCGTACTTAATCAATGTTTTCGGAGTCATACACAGAATGTACTGTATCATTTGTGAGAGCGCAGTGAGTGGCACACTGGTATCGGCCTCGACTTACGAGTTGTAGGTCGTGAGTTCGAACCCAGGCAGGCACTTTGTGTAGGTATTTCATTTCATTACCACTGCTCTCAGGAAAACATCGTGAAGAAACCGACATGTCCTAGAACCAAAAATTCGAAGACATGTAATATCTGCCAACCCGCACTAGGCCCGCGTAGTGGATTATGGCCCATTCCCTCTCACCGAGAGGAGGCCTGTGTCCCAGCAGTGGGAACGTTATAGGCTGATTATGATCTCTCTTCTAGTTGTAATGGTAAATGATTTAATTCTGTAAATTAGTACAAAAAACATTTTTACACGTCAAAAATAAAATATATTTTAAAACCAGATGAGGTTGGGGTTTCCTATCCGGCTACTCGGAGAAAAAAAAAACCGAAATAAATTAGAGGTTTCACTATTGCCTTAACCATAGCAAATATTTCACCACCTCAAGCTAATATTCTACTCGAATAACATTGTATCTGTTAAACTAAAATTACTCGTTTCAACTTTAAAGACCCCATTACTTGGTTCTCGCGTGTACAGATGCCAGCACATCAAGCTACCCGAAACTGTCAAATTTTCCCAGTCAACTTTGAACCTTATGCTTTGGCGATATAGTTGAAAATCTACTAAAGAAATTTGACAGATTGTAGTAACTTGATGTGCTGGCGCCTGTACCAACTAACACGGCGAGGTGTACAGACACAAATTATATCAATTACCTTTCATATTACACCTATATTGAAAGTTATTATGGAAATCTAAAGGTCAGACTTAATAAAAATACGTGGCCCAGAGCCCTGTGATTATGGGAACCCAGCAATGTACGTGAAAGGTGTCATATTTTACGTACACTGTGGTATCAATACAGGCTGTATCCGAACGGTGTCGTCATATTTAAGGGTGTATTATGAAAGGTAAATGATATAACGGTGGACCAACATCATGGGTAATCGAGGAAAAATTAAAAAGCCTAGACAAATGTATGGACTTTTTTTATGGGTTAAATAGATATTAAAGTTTCGTATGGTATCATGCGAAACTTCAATACCTGTTGTTGTTATTTTTAGTACTTAGTTGATTTTTTTTTTACACGAAACAACTTTCTTATATTATATTTTAATAGCCCCTAAAATCATGAATGTTGATGTATTACTTTTTTATTTACTTGGACAATCATGCAGCAGGAGGCAGGAGTAGAAAACTCAAAGGTCAGCCGTCTAAAAAATGAAACCCTTCAATACTAGTCCAACTTTGCGCATGAGTGACTGTACTAACTTGAATTGAACAGTTTAACTATAAATTGTTGCACGTTGCATAAATGCTATTATTGCAATAACCTAATACAAACGAAACGTAATACAAATCATGAGAGAACTCAAGGAGAAATCATAAGTACTAGTCGAGAAGTGCCTTTAACATTGACTATAAAATATTGAAAGACTAGCTTTTGCCCACGACTTCGTCCGCGTGAAGTAACTTTCTTAATTTTTTTTTCCGTAAGAACCATCTTCAAAGTGTTAGAAAACTTTAAAAAAAAAGATAGATGAAATCGGTAAAGTCGTTCTCAAGTTATGGCGTGACCGAGGGAAATAGGGATTCATTTTTATATATATAGATAGATATGGAAACTGTCACAATAATTTATCAAGTGCTAGCTTTTGCCTGTGACTTCGTCCGCGTGACATTTATTGCTTTAACATAACATACAGGGTGGCAGGGACATCGACGCGCAACCTGTTACTAAGGATTCAGAACATGATTCTTGACAGTCCTGTGTTGACATATTTCTTCGGTTATTAAAGAAAATCTGCTGTTTCATACATAAAAGTGCAATACCTACGCGGTCAAAATGTACTGAACAGCTGTTTTTTTTAAAATATTCTACTAAAAATTTCAACGCAGCGGGATCCAGAGTGTACTGAATCCGAGAGGTAACAGTTTACGCGTCGTTGTCCCTGCCACCCTGCATATCTTATGACATTCGGCAATACTGTAGCTTCCCATTACTGAAATAATTTTCGGAATCTGATCAGAAGATCCTAAGATTACCCCCTACATACAAACTCACAAATTTTACCTCTTTATAATAACATTACTAGATAGGTAGGCCAAGTACCTAAATTTTAAAATGCAACACGTTACTTAGCAACTCATAGCCTACGATAACATCATATTGTTGCCAATCAGGAAGAGAATGCAACGGTACACATTGCCAAAGCGCTTCACATCAATACATATTATCAAGCCAACCGATTATAAGTTAGTTCCGTTACTTACATTACGTCATAAGTATAAAGGGACCATCCCTTTATAGTAAGCCGATGACGTCATAAAGGTTAAAACCATAGACATAAGATTTTTTTAATATTTCTATAGTTAATTCCCAGTTACTCATCCCCGCTACCAATTGGCAGTCCTACATCCCAGCTACCAATGGGAAGGAGGCGAATTAGCTGGGACTTAGCTAGACGAAGGGATAAAAAGGCTGTAAGCTTTTTAGATGCTATGCAATATACTTAACATGTACTGTATATCAAACCTTAATAGATTTGTACCAGCTACATGATGAGGGGCAGTCCAATTTTTTGACAATTTGGTGTCTGACTTATCAGAATCAGTTGAATGATTGGGCATAATTGTAACAGCATGGAATAGGCTCCCGGAAACTCTTGTGACAGCTCCCACACTGAACTGCTTTAAGAATCCACTGGACAGATTAAAAATCTCCAAGCTATTTGATACACACGCATCAGACAATTAGCTGTTAGTGTGTCAAATCAAATAATAATAATAAACAATGATTTTAGAAGATTGAATCAACACTTAGGTAAAGCTATCCAGGCAAAACGGTTTACTGAAGAAATTAACCATCAATGTAGCTTTTAAGCTTTCCCTTAGATACTGTTGCCTCTGTGGTTGCACGTAAAGCCGTAGCCAACCATAACTTTTTCAACACCGATCCACTAGTACACACGGCGACACATCAAGCTATACATTTCCAGTTTTAGCTGAACTCGCATTGTATAGGTTTTTCGTACAATCAGATGTCAGCTTATACTGATTATGAATAGCTTGATGTGTAGCCGTGCATACCGTCAGTAGCTGCAGTCGGTTGCCCAACTAAGTCTCGTATTACGCACGATTATTGCCATTAGCGGCTTGTCTTGATAGAGATTGATTGGTGAGTAAAAAAGTAATTGCCTCCGTAGCATAGACGCTTATTTATTAACGCATACCGATGGGATTGAGGCGATGGTAATCATTCAACGGATACTAGCATAGGTAGCGTTTCGAAATCTTTGACACTTTGTATGTGGTTGGAGGTGAGGCTGTCACTATGCAGGTTAAGAGCAGGGGCTTTGAGCAAAATAAATTCATATTATTTATTTCTGGCCATTGGCCATCATTACAGTTGATTTTATAAATATTTCGTAGTTAAACTACATAGCTATCATGCTAGTTCAGGTTCCAGGATTAAAGAATGAAACAAAAGTTTGTAGAATAACTTTGATAATTATTTCCATAAACGGTTCTACGATTATTACATTTTATATTATTTATAATATCATATCGCTTGTCAGCTAAATTGACTCCTACTGTTTTTTCCGCCTTCTAAATATAAATCAATGTAAGTCTCTTAATTATTCCATAAACTTGTCAAAATATTCATAAAGGTTGCATTTAAGAACCAAATTGGCTATAATATGTATAGTACCTTGGATTGATAGAAATATTGAGTATCGGAAATATGTGTTTAGTCCAATTCATGTCGTATGAATGGAGCGACCAAACGGTCTTGATTTCTTAACCCAATTATTGTAGCAAATATGTCAATTACTGTTGTTACCAAATGAGAATGACCAAAAATTATATAACAAACAGTAGCCCTTAAAAGCAAAAACAATAATCGCCTACAGCCATCTAAAACACAGTAATTCCTGCACCAATGTCCATATAAGGCTTCAGAATAATTTCATATTAAATATTTAATATGAAGAACCGTTAGCACGAATGAAACAGACACTGCTAGAGGTACATTATATCCATGGGAACGAAAAGCCGCAGGGTCACATCTATGGCATAATACCGTTTAGTGCATAATCAATTTCGTGAAAGCCGACCACGATTCTCTCTTGGAAGTGTGACAGCGCTGTTGTGCCTTCAATGATGACCCTTTATCATCCAATTATCATAGTCGTGTGTTATTTCGAATAGGTAGATGATAATTGACTAAATACTGAATAGGAAAGTTCATGATGTCATATTATGTATTTATTCGTATGAAATGCTCATGAACGTTCACCAGACGAGTTTTAAGAGCTTAGATTTATAGCTTAATAGCGACCTGCTCCTGCTTCACACAGTTTTCAATGCTAGATAGAAAATCAAGATATCT
The DNA here is from genome assembly GCA_951799955.1 of Apamea anceps. NCBI lineage: Eukaryota > Metazoa > Arthropoda > Insecta > Lepidoptera > Noctuidae > Apamea > Apamea anceps. The sequence goes on from OX637509.1 coordinate 11,529,182, forward strand.
ACCTTCCGTAACAAATTCTCTAAATGATGATGAAAACTGCATCAAAATCCGTTGCGTAGTTTAGAAGAACAACGCGGTCACACAGACACACGAAAAACGACTTTAATTTATAATATGAAAAGACATCTTATTTTTCCCCGAATGAAAGACAGACTATTTATTACCGTGATGATCATTGAGCTTGCAACCAAACTGCACCCTAATTGCGCATCACACTGTCAATCTTAATCTGAATAATTTTGAAGGATATTGCTAATCCATTGTTTCATATGTTCGGAAAATGTGTCTGCTCAACTATGTAAATAACGCAATGAATGTTGTTGAAATGTCAAAATAAAACCCATTGTTACTGATACTGTGTTACGCAACTACCCCGCTGGTCTCAGAGAAAACATCATGGTATAAATCGTAACGAGAGATCGAATTCGTCAATTCTTTACAGGGTAAGGCGAAAGAATTGAAAGCTGACAAAAACTTTTACGTAAATAAATGAATATTCACAGATATTCCCCAATCATATTTTTCAATACCAACCCGTCAAACAAAACCCCGAAAACCCACAAAAGTTTAAAGCAGTGTAAAATGTCAAAAAAGCGACTTGTTTGGGCAAACACTGCAGTGCATCGGTGAAATGTGTGGCGAACAATATGTCTGTTTACCGTCTGCGAGCCTAGTGGTGCGTGCCACTGCTGTTTGTACTGTAAACAACGAAAAATAGGGAAAAACTCGGAAAAAGCTCCACTATGATGTAACGAAATTCAAGTTATCGGGCTGTTTTATGTAGGTAGCTATGTAGACAGCGGAATATTCGTTAAACGCTTATTATGCATATACAAATATTTTATCCGTGTAAAATTATGCCAGTACGAATACCTACGTGTTCACCTGTAGGATTTTTTTTGAGAGTGGTTCTAAAGGTTTCGAGAGGGTTTACCAGTTAAATTCGTAATTTTACCATTCAAAGTTAACTTTAGTAAAGACTCTAGAGCTCGGGAGGTCAGCAGCTCAGGTGGTATTCTACACACGTTTTAATCAAGTAATCTTATCTAAAACTGCACCCAAAATCTACAAGGTAGTTTTGAAACGAAACAAACTTTTTCTCTTTCGACATTCAGCTTACGGTAAAATTTTCGCAATGCTTGATATTTCTGGTAACAATCAACAATCGTCAGAACACATCGTAAAGCTGTGTTGTGTACAATTGTAACTAACGCTTCCGGATTATTTCCAGAGCCCAATGTTGAACAGAACAAACGCAGTATAGCGCATGACTCAATGAAAGATCACAGGCATGCCTTCATAGCACAATAAAACGTAGGTATTTGGAGTTTGAAAGGTTGTGATTAAAGCCAGATAGTACTTCTGGCAATGCTTCAAGAGCTGATTACTTGGGATCCCGTAACAAGATACCTAGAATAAAAGATAGCTTACTCAGTACCAAAGTTTGAAATTCATGATTATCCTAAGCTTCAGGTTCTTCAAATCCGAATCGAATCAGTCATAACAATTGCAATTAATAATGACCAAAGGGCCAAGAAAACCGTCACGCGAATTAATTACTTTAGCTTAAAAAATCGTAAAAATACCGAAAAAATCACAAACATCAACGCTGAAAAAAACACAACATGGCACTTAAATCTTTAAAAGGTTACAAAATCCTATCGAAATTTACAAAATATGCCAGCAATGAAAGTATTCCTGAAAAAATGCCACGATGGCACTAAACTCCGTCCTTTTAAAATTTTCCAAAGATGTAAACAACAATGGCTGCTCGAAATTGTATTAGAAACAAAAGATATCACTTACCAGCAAAAGGCACATCGCACACGTACTCTTCGACGCAGTTGTCAGTGTTCCCGCTCCTGTCTGTTGCTCCACTGGCCACTGACGCTGCTGATGCTGCTCGGAGGAGGTTCACCTCTGTCTCGGTCTGACTGTCGCGGAGGACCGACCTTCGTTTGTATTCCTGATGGAAAAAAGAGTGCATGAGGACCTGTTGAATGAACTGTTTAAATATTGATACCTTAATTTTACGTATTAGGCCACATAGTGCATAGTCTTTTAATAATGGGTATACGGCACCATGAGAATTGAGATCAATACTTACGTAAGAGCCCTTTCTCGTGAGAGATAAGCCTAAGTATAGCTTAAGGCGTACTTTCTATGGACAAAGAGATCGACCACCTGGCTGCATCATGCTTTGGTATCAAATAAGATAGTGAGCGAGTCAGCGAGTTGTACCTACCAATGCTACCAATGCTAATCAAATAGGTACTATAACCAATTATCTACTGACAATATCATCAAATTTGAATAAGCATCTAATGCCACACACATTTTAGAAGAAGCAGCTGTGTCTCGAAGCATTTCGTAAGCTTTCTGAATACCCTAATGGTGTTGACCGAATGTCCCATTTGAATAAACAGCGAACAGTTGTCAGTTGTGCAGTGAATAAAAATGTGGTTTTATATCGTTCTAATGAAGTGGTCTAATCTAATCAGAAGTGACTTTTTGAATACCAGATGAACGTGGGATCGCATACGATTGCCACATTAACCTCTTTATTCATTAACATTGCTTAAAGTCAAGTAGTGATTAGCGACTGTTTAACCATAAATTTTTGACGTTTTAACGTCACTTAAAACTTTAATCATCCTTTATTAATACAAAACCCCTAAATCACCATAGCATGCCTACATTCCTAGAAAGGGTAGACGAAGTTAACTCACCTAGATTTAGACAGTTATGTTCAATGCCGTGGATTACTGGGATCGAACCCAGAACTCCACCACAATCGCCTTTGCGACTTCTAATTAGTACGGACCGTTATTGGTTGAAATGAAGGCCCTGGTATCTTTACCAATAATGAAGCAAAAATCGTATAGCTTTGCATAGTAGACCCTCCCATATGGAAGTTGCTATCACAGGTAAAATTACCTTACAAATCTATTTATATGCCCAGTTCGGCAATAAAAAATGCTACCAGTGGTAAGCAAAACGATTCGTTTTTGTTTATAGGAACCGACCAACAAAGCAGGCAACTGAAGTAATCACAAAACAAATCAGGTCTTCAGGTAATAAAACCATTGGGTGTGGTTATCATGAGGCATAAAGTTTGGTAATTTTATTGATAGCCTCAATAAACCTGATAGGAAAAGATATGGTGCTATAAAATAATGTAACGGTAATAATGTGCATTTTATTGCAAAGAAGATATAGCAGCTGAGTATACATATTTAGAAATATCGATCAGGGGCTTACCACCAGCTCTTATAGCAGGGCACAAGTTGAACTGCACTGCTTTTTTGTACGTAGTCATAGAACAAAAAAGCAATGCAGTTCAACTTCTGCCCTGTTATAAGAGCTGGTGGTAAGCCCCCGGATTGTTACCTTTCAAGTTGAAGCTTGTCAAGTTCGGTCGAATCATGCATCTTTTACTTACCTTGTTTTGGAGAACAGTTGCAATCGTTTATCACATTATTTCCTTCTTATCAAGCCTATCAATTTTATATTTTAATCCTTAGAAGAATAATCTAAGCTTGGATTAATTATTTATTTTTGTAATCAGCATTGTAGTTTCAATTCTTTATATTATTAACTAGGTGTACTCGTGACTTCGTTCGCGTGCATATTGGATTTTAGGGGGTTTTGTTTCCCGGGAATCCGTTTTTTTTTTTCTAAAAAGTAGGGGGTCATTTGCCGGGGTCACGGGATCAAAAGATCGCATTTAAGAAATTGAAACGAATAACGTGCAAAGAGTAGGCGAATTGAAGGAAAGAGAGAACCCTATGCCGGGGAGCGGCGCAGGCGGCAGGTAGTATTAAGTTACTCCTTTTATTATCAGTTATCGGCCAGTGTAAGTCCCGTCAAAATGGACCCTTGACCAGGTAACGTTATAACTTGAAAGCTACATATTCATATTATGATTCAAAGACAACACTTAACTCATTGTTTTCTTTTGGCTTTTTGGGGACTTGGACACCTAAAAGATAAAAGGGTAAATAGGGCTACTGTTTATCCTTTTATTTTTTAGGTGTGTAATATTACTAAATCATGTATGACCTACATGTATTTGTTCCGAGTCTGGGTGTTTTTCTATCTATAATATGTATGTATTTACAAAAAAAAAAAAAAATGTATATAAGTAGTTTATCAGCCATCTTGTTACCATAACACAAGCATTAGCTTGGGACTAGATGGCGCTGTGTGAAATGTCCAGGGATATTATTATTATTACTGTAAACAGGGTTAATATTGTTATTGGTTTTAACACGAAAAAAATACCTCGTGGACCGATAGTTAATATAACAAAATAATAACCATACCCACTAATGATTCCACTGCTGGGACACAGGCCTCCTCTCTGTGAGATGGAGTGGGCCGGGCCCAGTGCGGGTTGGAGAGTCACACGTCTTCGATTTTTTGGTTCTAGGACATGCTGGTTTCCTCACTGGTTCCTTCACCGTTTTAAGAGCAACGGTGATGAAATAATTTACATGAAGTAAAGTGCTTGCTTGGGTTCGAACCCACGAACTACTCGTTAGTCGTGGCCAGTAACACTGGGCCACGCCACCATTACCACACACAGATAGTAATTACCTCATATACTAACCAAAAAATCGAAGACATGTGGCATCCACCTACCCGCAAAGGGCCTGCGTGGTGGATTGTGGCCCAGTCCCTCTCACAGAAACAGGATGCCTGTGTCCCAGCAGTGGGAACATTATGATTTTCCCACTGCTGGGACACAGTCCTCTAGGCTGATTCCATACCAACCAGAGTTATAACCCTGATAACTCTCAACACGTCTCCACTTAGATTGCGAATCAAGAACCACCTAGAGCCTATAATTCTCGGTTTGAGGAGCCTTGACATAACCTTGTTTCCTACAATTTGCAAGCGGCGCAGAAGCGAGGTGGCCTGAATATGCTTGTCACCGCGATGCACAATTAACTTTACAACTTGAACAACGTTCCTCACGTAATCTTAGCTTGTGAGAAATTCGAAATAGGACAGGTTGGTAAAAACCTTGTACATAGGTGACTATTGACTGCTATAGTTTTTTGACTGATAAAACTAACCATGAGTACCCGTACTCTGATTTTGAATTTGCTAAACTAAAATGGCAGTTGCGATCGACCTTTTTTTGTCATCATGTCATTATTTAGTTTATATTAGCTGTCGTTTTAATCTAGCAAATTAAAAATCAGAATCAGTATAGGTACTTTTTAAACCAAGGATAACACAATAAGAAATTGAAATTACAATGAGTGTTGTATTTCTTTTACAATTAGCTTGACAATTTGAACAGCGTTCCACATGTAGAGATGTAGATTGACTTTAGTTATATTTAGTGGAAAATTCTAAATAAGACGATATTGTTAAAATTTTGTGTTAGTAGCTAGTTAAGACATGCCTTTGTGTCGGCGAAAACTAACTATGAATAGAATGTTCATCAGTATAACTAAAAACGATACAGAAGTTGTTTACTTAGACATTAATCAAATCTATAATCTAATCTAATTAGCCTGTATTGTCCCACTTATTATACGTATTGACTAACGCTTCCCTCTCTCTTTTCCAATTAAATTCCTTTTAAATTCAATTCTGTCTTTTGCGAGCCAGTCCTTACGGTAGGAGTCAAATCTATAAATTATTTTTAATATTATAAAGCTGAAAAAAAATTTTTTTTTCGTGCAAACGTACCGTACGATAACGTAGGTCTGTACAGACGCCAGCACATCAAGCTACTACAATCTGTCGAATTTCTTTAATAGATTTTCAACTTTATAACTAAAGCATTAAGGTTCAAGGTTGATTGGGAAAATTTGCCAGTTTCAGGTACCTTGACCTAGTGGCGTCTGTACATCAGATTTCAACAAAAAAAAAAAAACTCAATAGAAACCTACACTATTGCAGTCATTATTTAAGTTAGTCGACTTCCACGCGGTCGAAATCGCGGACAGAACCAAGTCTCAAATGAACCGATATTAAAACAAAAAAAAAAAACTTGAGAGGTGTCAAGGGACACCCGGATCGAACGAAGTTCCTTTCGATTAATTAGTGAAGGAATTGTAATAAAATTTTATTTTTTTTAAGTTATAATAATATTTTTTTTATTATTAACAAATAAAAAAACACAGACAAAAAAAAACTGGCTTGCTTTCTATAAGAGAGACAGAGAAACACGCGCAGGCCACATGGCTTACAACTATAGCAAAAAGTGTCGTTCCAACTTTTGGTTTTAATTTTTTCCGTCTAGCCCCCTTTCGCAACGCGCGATAAGGAACTTCGTTCCAAAAACTGGCTTAATTTTTGGAATACAATCATGAAGTGAAGCTTGGCACTGCAACCAGGCGATAGGGACATGATTGCTATTCGAGTCTGACTAGGCGGACGGCACTCGCCTAACCTCTGAGTTGTTTTAGATCTTTGAATAGCCCGGTAGATCATTAGTAGGGGGGTTTAATCAGTCGAATAAAATTTTACTTGGTAAGTTTAATATTATAACTATTTTCATTAATGAAAATCTAAATTAGGATAGTTTAATTGCTCAAAATAACGTATTTTCAGTCGATGTACTACTGAAAAGCAACTTCTACGTCGACTACGTGTTGCGGTATGCATTCGTTCAGGCGCTCTAGACTCGCCAAGCCAGGGTTTCATCTAAGTGCATCAACGACAATATAATGTGTAAAATTAAAATCTAGTGATAAAACAAACGTGTCTGGGGCAAAACTGGCACTAAAAACTAAGCCAAGAAATAATAAACGCAAATAATAAAATAACAAATTCACATAAAATATAATTTTATTTTATTGCGAAAGTAAATAAAATCAAAATTAATACACAAAGCCTTAATACATAAATAAGTTGCTTAAACTATAATAATTTCACATTTTCGTCCGATACATTTGGGTCAGTCTGATTGCCTTTCCAATTGCAACATAAGATAATACTCTAAACTCAAATTAATAAAATTATAAACTAAGGAAATAACAACTACGTACTGAATATACTGTCATGTTGGTAAAATATAACACTTACTAGTACATGGAAATTAATAAAATCGTTTTGTGAAATGCTGCGAAAATAAATGCTTTATAAATTCGGTAGGTATACAGACATGGTTAAATAAATGCATCAATGTTAGCACTATATCGACGTAACGCCCCACAAGGGGCATCCTTAGCGTGTAGTACATATATAAGTTTTTTACTAAGAAATCCCGGATAGTCCGATTAAGCAGCCGACAATCTTCTAGGTTGATTTGCGAGATATCGTTAAATAAAATGTTTTCAATGAAAAAAAAAACAACATAGTTTCGTCGTTAAAATAGAAAACGTTGCTCTAAAAATTCATAAGGCACTTCATAAGATGTTTTTCATACTCCAATCGGCTCAAAAAGTTAGGCAATGTTTTACAGATCCATCATTCATATGTGTCATTTTAAACATAGAAATAATATATAATATTATTAGAAAAGTAGTAGAGACACTTTCTTTCTCTTTCTCGGAGGTTAATCAAGTTTTAACCATAATTGATCATCTCTTTATACTTCACTTCTATGTTTGCACTCCAAATAATATTTCATAACCGCACATTTCACAAAACAATTTTAAATCTTAGCTTACAACTAAAAATAGCACCTTACGGAATACTTAAGCAAATAAAATATTATATTTACAGACAACACTAATATACTCTTTAAAAATAACTTTAGAGCACCATAAGTGAAAAATATAAACCCCCTTTTAAGGACACGCTATCTCTTTCTGTCATCGGTCATTTTCAATACAATAAAATGAGATGGCAATAGAGATGCGTCATTCGTCTTTAACTTTTATAAATAGGGGTTAAAGACTAGGGCGCTAAACAGATAAGGTTTTAAAAATATTATCATCAGCTATTCACTACGTCACCCTGCGACTTTTTTCTAATTCTTATCTCTTCTACAACCTCCATAATTAGCTGAAAATGTTTTAAAATAATTTAAATGTTTTTTTTTTAATAAATAAAATTTCTAGTTACATGCTCGTTCATGCAAGGGCGTGTTTGTGCATTGTTAAATAAATAAGGGTGCCTAGTTCATACAGGTGCATAATTTGTGAATTCTGGACGTATCCAGTTAAGTACTTCTGATTTCAGGTTATAGGAATGATGATTCAAGTAAGGTATACTTATAAGGGTTTCCATTGTTACATATACGTAGGGTTAGCCACAGTAATGATAAACATTTTTCTTTTACGCCATGAAAGGTATTTTTTGTTTTTAATTATTAAAATAGTACCTAAATATTTATAAAAATGATATCAGAAAAAATAATTATTTTCCTACAAAAGCATAATTTGAAGAACTCCCTTTTTGTAACTGATACGAGTAACCACTATCTGATAACATAAACTGATAAACCAAATCAGTAATAATAATTAATCATCATTTCTACAAACCGAAAATCGTAAACAACATGTACCTACTACAAACAAATAGCATTTCTATTTCGGACTAACCTGGCTCAGAGGCCTAATCCTTTCATGTATGCAGTTCTCGGCCTGTTTGGCCGAAGGAGGTGGATGGTCAGGCGTCGGTGGCTGCTCATAATGCGTCGGCGACAACGGAATCGAAGCCCTCTTCCCCTCATAATACCGCTCACAATCGCTGGGACTATTCATCGACTGATCGTCTAACAAACTTTCTAAGGAAGACTTCTCTTGGTTCGAGTATTTTCGTACTCTATTATCGTTCATTCTCTGTTCATAGTTTTCGTTTGGTACGAAGTTGTTTCTTCTTAGTTTTCTTCTGGGGTTTTGCTCTTTGATAACGATGTTTTCGTACATAGCCGTGATGGCGACTGGTTGTGAGCGATGCTTGAGGCTGGGCCTTGGATTAGGAACTGGGGCTACTCGGGGCGAATTGTGGTTCTCTTCGTATTCCGAGTAGGATAACTTGCTGTCGACGTATTGGTCCACCGACCGACCGTGTTTGAGGTAGTGTTTAGCACCCTGTAACAAAGAATTGGGTATATTAGCGATATATTGAGTAAAGTACTCCTGATATATCTACTCCTGCATCGTGATCTAACTATAATCATTATCATCTTCATTAGCTAGACAGTGCAATAATACTCAAAAAATTGGACATAGCCTCTCCAGTAACTCGTGAATTGGAAGACCTCACGGTTTCTCGAAGATTGCGCAAGTTTGATTTAAATCTGCTGTCAAATGTCACGTAAATCTTCTGCCACTTCCATCGATAGATTGATCAACCTGTTTTCGCAAAATGGTTGAATATGGTTCTAATAATTTTTCAAAATTCGTCGCTCCAAATTTTTCCCAAATATTTCAAGTCTATTTACCCTTAACCCAAATGTAAGGCTAAGATTCATTCTCTAAACATAAGTAGTCACGTTTTTCTACGAACAACAAAACTATTTATATGAAAACGTGACTTAATATTATTGTTTAAATCTCATTAACATTGACCGTTCCACATTAAAATTCTCGTGCACTACGCATGACCACATATAGTCGTAGTCCGCGCATTGAAATTGTACAAATCTTTAGTTCATTTGGAATTTAGATATATTTAAGCTGGTATATATTTTTGATGCATTCAACGGGAACAGAATATTTGAAAACTAGAAGCCGGTTCTACTATACTTGGGCAAAAAAAGCCCTGTACGCTACGTCACAAAGAAAAATTTTTAATGGATGAAAGTGCTAATGATCATGAGGTCTGATTATACGCAAAACTAGTCATCATGCCAAGCCTTATCCTACTGTGTTGTTGTGGCTTTCCGTATAACCATATTCGTAAAGGGATCAAAATGCTACCTCCTTCAGCATCTTCTTTTCCAAAAGAGCCATAATTATGGCTCTTCTGCCATAACAATCGATTCCTTAATGGTTCATTATCTATTTGTTTAGTTTTTTTTTTTTTGCTATAGCTCAACTAATTTCATACAATATCTTATAGTTTACCTTCTAAAATCCTTTGCCAACTACCAAAAAAATGCTCAACAAACTACCATAGCAAAAATTACCTGTATATCATCCAAATCGTCTTGACTCCTCGCGTGGGGTCTCAGCTCATAGCTGTACCCCGAAGAGGGGGAGTTTGCGTGGGTGGGGGACACTGACAGGTTCCTCCGGGGAGGTTTCTTGGGAGGGGTGGGCTGCAATACATACGAGACTTGTTATGGTGGTCGTCGGCAAGGTAATGTTTGACGTAGCATGGGATCTTGGGATGCATAGGAATTTTCGGAGCTGGGAAATGAGTACAAAAACTTATGGGAACAATCAGGAGTAAATAAGTATAATATTTTGTTTGGCTCATCATTTGTCAATCGAATTGGCTCATCATTTGTATTTGATTGAGACTATGTTTATTTTTTTCAAGGCTATAGGAAAAAAAATAACTCGAGTACATAACTTTAGTATGTATTACTTTCTCAATCATAAACAATACCTATATACAACCAAATTCCTGATATAAATTGACGATACAAATGAACGTTAATGAGCAATTTAGAAGGCTGCCATCTACGAGAATAGCAATCAAATAGGCGTCTATTTCTGTACCATCTCGTTGTCATCGCAGAAGCGAGATAAGTGCCCGCAATTGAGTAATAGGGAATTTGAATGGCGATGAGGATAACATCGTATGGTGGTACAAGTAGTGGGAGGAGGTGAGCGGGTAAGAAATCTTGCTGGCGAATTGGAATTTTGGAACATTCACATTAATTAAGATTATGTACGGTGGGAAATAAAAACGGCCAATGTTTTCTTCAAGTAAACAAAAGTGACGCTTACGCAATTTGCATTACTTTGGCCTTGGCGGGACGTTTCGCTTGGTATGTTTTTTACGATTTGAGGAAAAAGATTTCGGCTTGAATCAGTGCCAGAAAATGGAACAAAAAAAAACTAAGAATGTGTAAGAAGGAAAGTTCATAGAAGACATTCAGCGGAAACTAATGAGTTATTGTATACATATATTTACAAATTTTGAAGTCAAGATCAATTCGACATCTTGGCACGTTATTATTAGTACACAAGAAAAATTAGTGTAAGGACTAAGGAATTTCTATACAAAATCGCTATTCCCTCGTCAGTTGAACTACATCACGTGGCCCAAGTGGTCCAAGTAATTCAATCCTGGGCCGCGGATGAGGGGTAAATTGGTTGCAGCCGGTCACTGAATGGACAAATTTCTACATAAAAGCCTATTAGCCTACAGATGGTAGACTAGCCGAGATTATAGGGACGAGAGAATTCTCTAGCAGACTAGAGAATTCTGCTACATTTTACGACGGATTTTTTATATCGTACTATTAGACCTACTAGGAGAAATAACCATCAATCATCAATGCAAATCTACGGAATGCTACGGTACTTGATGAGGCATATTTTATCAATAATTCTGTGTTTTTCTTTATTGTCTTGAAATGATAGAAGCACTTCGATACACAATTAAATATTGAGGAGATTAATGTTTTCAAAACCATTCAGAAATCGTGTTTTACAGTCATTTTTATGTTCGTAGCGAATGATTACGATTATTACATGCAAGATACAGGCTTGCCTAGTTTGAGGCCAACGTCAAAACAATGTAATATTTTGGTAATACATCATCATGTGCCTAGCCTTTTCTCAACTATGTTGGGGTCGGCTTCCAGTCTAACCGGATGCAGCTGAATACCAGTATTTTACATGGAGCGACTGCCTAGCTGACCTCCATAACCCAGTTACTGGGTAATACGATACCCCTTGGTAAGACTGGTTGTCAGACTTTCGGGCTTCTGACTACCCGTAACGACTGTCAAAGATCCACGAATGACAGCCGGGACCAACGGCTTAACGTGCTTTCCGAGGCACGGCCCCTCCGTGCCTCGGAAAGCACGTTAAGCCGTTGGTCCCGGCTCTCGGTATGCAAAGATGGTCACCCATCCACAGACCAACCGCGGCAAGCGTAGCTTAACCTGACCGATCGACCAGTGCGGCTGTTATTATTTAGCCACGGGCCCCCTTTTGGTAATACATCTATATTAATAATAAAGCTGAAGAATTTGTTTTGTTTAAACGCGCTAATCTCTGGAGCTACCAGCTGGATTTGGAAAATTCTTTGCATTTGATACCACGATTTTTGAGAAAGGCTACTTTACATCATGCTAGGACCCTTGGGAGCTGAGCAAAAACAAAAAACGTCAGAAAAAACGTGAAATTAAAACGAAGTAATGGCTCGGGCAGGCGATGCGATGCGACAGGGTGGGCCAGGGGAACAAGAAATTTCACGCGTCCGAAGTCGCGGGCGGAACCTAGTTTTTAATAAGCATATGGGCCTATTAATATCACCAAGATCAAAATTTTACAATTCAATCTAAATCAACGAGTATTTCCAGTACCAAAATCCCTGGCGAATTAACTCCAGCTTACTCTAACAATACAAACACGATAATGCATTTAATCTGTCATTAAATTACAACTGAAACCATTACGCGTTAAACGTTGCCCCATATTACGTAGCTCGGTTTACAAATTCACTAATTGCAATAGTAAACGAGGGAACAGTAAACAGTGGATAAAACCGTCATGTTTACGTATAAATATATGTCTGTTCTTTGGTGTTGGCCTATTTACGGTTTTGGCCCCGTGAAGTGGTGCAAGATGTTGCGTTTAGACAGAATCATCATAAACGTTACTGCATTGGCCTAGCTAATACCACTACAATGGAGTCGAATGGGTTATTGCCATCTTCACAGCGTGTCAATGGCAATCTATTCAGGGTGGCAGGGACATCGACACGCAAACTGTAATCATGGATTCAGCACATGAGTTTAGACCCCATAGCGTCGAAATTTTTCGTCGTTTATTTAAAAAAAATATTGCTGTTCCATACATTTTGACCGCGTAGGTATTGCACTTTTCTATGAAACAGAACATTTTTTTTTTGTGTCTGGTAGAGCTTGGCACCTTAAGTAGCGTTCATCAAGTGCTGTAGCGTGCAGAAACCAGGTCACGCTGGACACGATATTAATTTAAGTGCCCCATTGTTTGTGGGACATTTAGTTAGTGTTAGTTTTTTTTTTTTAACTAACAAGTTGGGGGTAAACATGTGTCACATCCACGCAAAACGGATATAACCTGCGCAGTGGGCTTCGGCCTGCCCGAGTCCGAAAAACTTCCAGGTAAGCCTAGGCTAGAGATTTTCAGTAGGTGAAACAAATGGGTTTGGTAGGGAAGCACTATCTCGCCAAAGCTTTAGTATTTAGGTTATTTCCATAATCACTGGTTTTGGCAGACGGTTTGGTGATCCTAAGCAGTTCAATAAGGATGCTACTGTCTATTTCGATGCAATACTTTTGTCGTCTTTTGCTAATGGATATTATAAGGGGTTGCCACTGCTATGCTGGGAAACGCACAAAAATTGGGTTGAAGTGAGTCTGATCGAATTTACTCATCTATTTGTATATTTCTTATTTAATAGAACTTTGACGTCCTATACAAATCACTTAGTGTACATTATTTACCAACTAACAATGCCGTAGCGATAGTTCACCTACATATCTATAATTACAATCGCCACATGTTTCCATATTACGATATAACAATTATCACGAACCACTTTCCATGCACTACAACACCCATTTAATTACGAGCCCAGCGTGACCCAACCTAATTTCTATGAAGCCTGCTTTCATAGCTTCCTATATTATATTCCCTTAGAGACCAATATTTCGGAGTAATTTCTGGCTACACCTGCCTTAAATGTAAATGTTAACGCCAATTAATTTCGTGTAATTTACGCGGAAATGGGAATTTGACCGATGGAAATTCGTGTAGGTAATTTGGTTACTTTAAAGGCTTTGACGGGTGACCTGTTACTGTGATCGATTATGGTAATTTTGGATGCTAGTAACAGAATATTATATTGATAGGGTTTGATGTATAAAGGATTATTATATGAGAAACATCTCTCTCTCTCGTCTTATATTGTTGTCCCCGATAGACTTCCATTAGAATCGATCGTCCATAAAAGCCAACATGCCATGTTGGAACTAGCCAAAATCTTTAAGATCTATAAAACATTAAAATTAGCCTGCAAAATCAACCTAAAAATAGAACCGAACGGCGAACAGTATTCAGGTTGCATCCCTTCACCAACACAGACCCAATGCAAGACCCATTCTGGACAAACTCCAGCTTACAACAAAATTAACACATAAAGCAATAAACCCCAAAACAATACAAACATGAAAATTTCAAAGATCCTTTCCACGAATCCCGACTTCAAGTACGAAAGACTTCAAAGGGCTAAGATATAAATTGGCAACGCAAGCGCAACGGTGATGCGTGCGACAGCGATTAATATGGCGCCGGAACACGCCATTGATTTGTACGCGAGATATTGACCGTGACCGATGGGGCTTGTTGCACGTGATGGATGGGTCGCTCAACGAAGGGCCTTTTATAGACGGTAATATTGTATATTGTTATAAATTCTTGAGTGTTAGGCAAATATTCTACTGATTTAAAAAAAAGCCACTGATGAACTATTTAGAAGACGACACTTTTGGCAGGCTCACCACATACATTTTAGAAATGCCGAATCTTTTAGAACTCATCACTGCTATTTTCAACCAAGGCCATACAGCGAAAAAACATTAATTTGCAGACCTTGATAGCCTCATCAGAATTTATGTATTCTTAATTGACCATTTGTATGTGGCCGAAGAAAACGTTAATTGAAAGAGGTGTTGAAACCTGACGAATACACATCAGAAACATCCACACCCATCAAAGGTTAAGCAAAGTGCCCATGTGGACCTCGTCAGTTTGAACAACATTTAACTAAAAACCATTGCTTTGGACTCTCCAACACAAAAGTAACCCATCGACAGGAAGAATATTTCGGTATGTTTATGCAACGCAGATATTATAGACGTAAATAAGATGCTAATGCACATATTATTTATTATTTTTAGTAAAAGCTGCAATGAGTCCCGGTAACCCACATCTTTACGATGAAATCATCTATCTGATGATATTTATATAGTATACAATGCATAGTGGATGGGCGTCTGCTTGGCCACATGTGGATGTTGCAATCATTAACTGACGACTATATGATAGGTAGAAATAGTTTTATTAATGGACCGTTTATTGTTCGTTGATTAGCATCTGAAATTAAGTCGGTTCTTAGAAAACTGCATTGAGATGTCAAGGAAAAATTGATAGTAAACTTGGAACAGTTATATTCCGTACCGCTTCTTAGGAATGTAGACTGGTTTTCAGCTTCGCAGATTTTGTTGCTTTTTTTTTCGACCAGTCATTGGTTGATTTAGTTTCGCAACTGTTTGCCCTAACTGGCGTAAACGAAGTAGGTTTTCAACGACGTTGACGTCTAACAACAAGTCATGAGTCATGTCCATCTGAAAGCTTTCACAAGATAAGCAAAGTTTACAAAACATTGAGTTGTAGAGCAATACCATATTAAATCAAGAATGTAAAAGAGGACAAGACCAACATTCAATCCTAGTAACCTATTTATCATTGTTGTAAATTCACTATCTTTCGTAAACAATTGATGGGAATGGATCTTGTTACGAAGTGGCCAGACCAACCTACATTGAGAAGGAATGTTGCCTTGGTCCTTATGAGAGAGCCATCCATGGCTTAAAGATTCTTTTTAACCCGTCGTATGTCAGGGTACCTAAGTTGAAAGCAGAACCAATCGACCTTTGGGATATTCCCAGAGTATGCGGAAGTCAGAAAGAAACAGCTCTTTGTAAAATTACAAAAACAGCAGAATGGCAGACTAACTCTAAAAACGATTAAGATGAAGATGATATTGTCTAAATAGACCCAAACATTTAAACAAATACAAAGAAAACAAGGACAACATTTATGTAATTTTCAATAAACACCTGCAGGTATTTCCAGTGGTGAACTGTCAATGAGTGTTCCGCGTAAACATGTATACCACTGGCTGGAAGCCAAGCGCGAGATATTTCCGTGCTGCTAAACATTCGGCATCAATGATCACAAAATAACTGCAATTACATCACTGGGCTGTATTTTAGGACTGGTGACAATGCTAGAAGGGTCACGACATTTGCTTTCATTGACTTCCGCTAACATTCTGTGTCCCGCAAGAAGGCATTAGGTTTTGGGAAGGCGATTATCACAACTCCTCGAAAGAGATATGGCTTTTTCAAAGGCAATGAATGTGGTGTCAAAAAAACCTATTTGGAGTATTTGTAAAATTAGAAGTCTGACTTGAGCTGGTACTCTACAGGCTATATAATCTTCCACCATGAGATTGATAAATTTTCCAAAAATACCTTCACTTCAAAGCAGTAGGTGCGATGAAAGAATCATGTTGGGTTACAGGCCATTCGAAAAGCAACTTACTGACATAATTTTCTAATACGTCCTAAAGAACTTCACTGAACTTAGAAAATCAATTTGGAATTAAATTATACGAAACGTCTATAAAAAGTGTGGATTCTCTTTTTTAGTCTTTGATGTGTTATTTTTGTCGACATGTGAAATTACAAAACATCGGAATTGGGTTATAGGGCCCTTGACACAAGGTTTTATAGCGTAGTTACAATATAGTATCTAATAGATACCTCTGTTTTTATACATAAACATTTGTCACGAGTTGTGTCGATCTCACTTTTGAAATGTTTTCATTGAGTGTCAGTCTGTTTGTTTTACCTCGTGTGCATCAAGATTTCATGGAGAACAGGTCAATGTTTGAATAATTTAAAATCTCAATGATGATCGCAATCCGTTGTTACTTTCTTATCATCATCTAACCCTACGTTCCTACAACAAACTTTAAATGCTAAAAGGTTCAACTTACATTGAATTCACACGCACTTCGCTTTGCACATTAAACACACACAAACAAACCACTCACACTAAAACACACACATAATATGCACTTGCACCAGGAACCACATATCCGCGCATAATATTCTGCGATTACCGATTCCTAATTGATAGCGCGAATATCTCGATTCCCGATTGTAATCGAATGCGTTGGAGCGTGCAAACGCAGGCGTCGGTTTGATACGCGACGGCGCGACTGACCGCCCAATTTCTTTGCGTCAACTCATCGCGTAGTCGTGCCATGTGGCCGTCAAGAGATGTACCAGTTATGAACAATGCTGCATATGTTGAACTAAATATAAATAAGTGGCGGTTTAGACGGAACTCTGCAGACGAGATAATGCTATGGAATGATATAAAAAGATATGATTGAGGAATCTGCCATACTAGTCAAGCGTAAGCGTCAAAATGGCGGGATCAAGTTTCCAATTTAAAACGTATCACATTAAAATGTTTGTACTACATACTCGTATGTACTAATTGTACCCTAAACAGGACATTTGTACCTCTAAAGGTAAAGGAAGTATGTCAAGACATCCCTGATCCCGCCAATTTGACGTCAAAGTGGCGCTACCAGAAGGTAGCGCCACTTAATGAATAGTGAATTACCTACCTCTGAGTAGCGCTTCCAGAAGGAAGCGCTACTCAGAGGTAGGTAATTCACACCCGAAGACTTCGTACTACATATGTACAGATATATACTCAATTTTCAATACAATTATAAGTGCCAAATTCAAGTTATGTGATTAAAACACTGGTCCCAATTTGATGATTCATGCTATCGCTGAATTACATAGTTAGATCAATATATATAAATATAATTATCAAAACCATTTTGGCTTGTTTCATTTCTGCATAGATTAGACTTAGGACGTACTAAGTTTCCATATTTGATTTTGCACGAGCTCTAACGATTTTTATATGAATTCAGCGATAACATGAATCATCAAATTGGCGGGACCAATGTTTTAATCACATAAGTTGAATTTTGCACTTACAATTGTATTGAAAATTGAGTATATACCTGTACATACGTAGTACCACGTCTTCGGGTGTGAATTACCTACCTCTGAGTAGCGATTCCAGAAGGTACCGCCACTTTGACATCAAATTTGCGAAACCAGGGCTGTCTTGACATACTTCCTTTACCTTTATAGGTACAAATGTCTTGTTTAGGGTACAATTAGTACATATGTAGTAAAAACATTTTAATGTGATACATTTTAAATTGGAGACTTGATCCCGCCATTTTGACGTTCACAGTCAAGCGCTTAAAGAATAATCGCAATATTTCGCGATTCTAGGCTGGAATGTCGAATTTCTGAGCGAAAACATAACTTTAATGGGCCAGGGATTAACGACAACAATATTTCATGAAATTGCTGTGTATCTGTCTGGTCCTTTGTAACTTTCGCTGTTAGGTACTTATCAAAACAGGATGTAGTTTATCATGTTTTGTGATTTATTGTGTGATACACAACCTAAAGAATATTCGCAATATTTTGCCATTCTAGCTGATGCCTGGAACTTCCAATTTCTAAGACAAATATTAACTTTAATGAGTCAGGGATCAGTAGTAGCCCAGTGCTAACGGCCGCGATTTACGAGTTGTAGGTCGTAGGTTCGAACCCAGACAGCCGCTTTACTTCGTGTAAATTATTTCATCGCCATTGCTCTCCGGTGAAGAAAAACCGGCATGTCCTAGAACCAAAAAAAAAAGTCGAAGACGTGAAATCTACCAACCCGCAATGGGCCCGCGTGGTGGACTATGGCCCACACCTTCTCACCGAGAGGAGGCTTGTGTCCCAGCAGCGGGAACGTTATTGGCTGATTATGGAGTTAGGGATCTGTCTGATCCTTTGTAACTTTTGTTGTTACTCATCAAAACATGCTGTACTTTATGTATCATCATTTTTGTCCTTTATTGTTTCAATACAAAGAAAATGTATTCAGACAATATGATGGTGACACAATTCATTAAACAACTGGTAAATAAATTAATCAACTGTCTGCTACACAAACATCCGATGCACAAACATATGGCCACGTTAATCGCATTTCTCACGAGCTTTTTATTCCGTTTTTATTCGAAACTTAGACGTCATTACGATTTGTTTCGTAGTTTATTTTCGTCATGTGGGTTAGTCGGTAGTCTCTCATTTCCTACACTACTTTTGTTTTACTTAATAACACTACTAATAGAAACAAGAGTTATTGAATCGGTTAGATAGAACTACATAGATGAAAGTTTATCGACTAAGAGAATTTTATAAGTATACTCAAAAGATGATCTATTCCATCCACATTTTCGACATCGACATAGAGCAATATTCCAAAATATGCAGCCAAAGCGGCCTCTGCTCTGCCACCGATAACGCTGTAGAAGAGACGAAGATTTGGGCCAACAACATTTAAATAACTGTTGTGCCAGCGACACGTAGAAGAAAAAGAGTAATATGATTGTGACATACCTTTCGGGGGCATAGTGTGATTTTGACACCAACAGCTGATAAGGTATAACTCTGCTACTCTGCTACGCTCTGCTAATGTATTCCAACTCTGCTACTCTCGTTCGTTGCAGACAAAACCGTGATTGAATTAACTCTAATCCCTATTGCATTTACATCTACTGTGTCATTTCGTGACAGCATACCGTGACCACAATTGTTGATTTTTATAATTTCCCCGACTTCGCGTGACACTCAGCGATCGTGCAACAGGTCATCAGGGGGAACAAAACACGAATTAATTATATACCTAGCAGTTGTACTTGTGATTCCTACAAACAACATTGAAATGCATGTTACGGATTCATTATTCAAATAGGTTTTGCTATTAGTTTAATTCACTACCTAATTATGTCTACGAAACCGCCGAAAAAGCCAAAAACCCGCCGCCGTCGTTGAGGTTTTGGCTTTTTGGTTGTAAAAAATCGTATTAGAAACCAGAAATGATGCGGAAGACAAGGGATAAGCTGTAAAGAAAAGATCCTAGTTCAAGACGCGTTTAATTAATTCCCGCGGACATTGATGCACATACCGTCACACACAGCTGAATGTTAATCTCTTGATTGTGTTTAATTACAAGTATTTTTCCCACAACCAATTAGGACCTCGTTCATATGACAGCGAAGCAATAAATATATCAATTAGTCCTTGTCTTTACTAACGAACGACCATTCTTATGCCTTTAGCTTGAAGCTTTTCTTAATCAATTCATTCAGCGCTTTTAACGCTTTATTGGTGATCGATTGACCTCAAAAACTCGATCTCTGACAGGTTAATATATTGATTTTTTGTACTGAATGTAATTCACTTGATATTTAATATCACAATTGACTTGATTGACAGATTGAGGGATATAAAGGATTGGATTGTAAAGGAATTCGGTGTGTGGAAATATACTTAGAAAATACAATAAACAATATTGATTCGCAATAGCGTGAAATTATTTTTCGTTGCATAGTTACATAACACTTGGATGGTGCGGAAAATTGTCGGTTGAATTTTAAGACATATATCGATTTGTGAATCAATAGCTTATGATAAAATAATAGATCTTTTATAGGGAGAACAAGTTATAAGAATCACAAATATTATATTAAGTATGTTCCTTACCGAAACTTTGCTGTATTCGTGATGGTGCGCCAGAAGTAAAGGCG
The DNA here is from genome assembly GCA_951799955.1 of Apamea anceps. Taxonomy (NCBI): domain Eukaryota; kingdom Metazoa; phylum Arthropoda; class Insecta; order Lepidoptera; family Noctuidae; genus Apamea; species Apamea anceps. Next base: position 11,549,738 of record OX637509.1, read on the forward strand.
CACAGCTAGAGGCTGCACTGGACACGCTCAGGGCATCACCCTCGCTGGTCCCCTCCGCCTCATCCCACCTCCGACGCCCCGACCCGCTGCGAACACCCCCGACCAATCCCGAACCCCGCTCAAGCGAAGCACAACCAAGCGACTCGTCCGCATCGACCCTCGGAATACCACTATCATCCTCGCACTCAGACGAAGAACTTTCAGAACCTTCTAAGCAAATACCACTCTCGTGTTTCGAAGAAGAAACCTCTGATTTATCTTCGGAATTCTCCTCTACGATAACATCGATTTCAGGTTTGGTTTTATTTCCAAATCTGAAGGAGTCGCTGTGGACCCACGGTCTTTTCGCCGTGCTTACTTCTGACTTCACCGTCTCCGCATCAGAAACTTCACCGTCCGAGTGCAAGGTACCATCGTCGGAATCATCTGACGAGTCTTGACAGGACTTAAACGATGCGTCAGATTTGATGGTGGTGTTAGAATTACAAGTGTGAAGTGACCAGTGACCGGAATATTCCGAGGAGCTCGATTCCCTTATAGGCAAATAGACACCAGAAGCGTGAGATAGAGTAGAGGCGGTCGATGTTGAATGTTCATTTAATGATATCACTTCGACAATGTCTTTGATTGAGTAAGGACGTGCAGATGAAGACGATGAAAGTGTAGAAGGATGTGACATTGGAGTGTAAATAGGACTGTCTAGATCAGTTTTGTTTGCACTCAGATTAGAATTTCTCGCGATAATATGATCTAGAGTAACTACCGCGTATGGGTCTTCTAAATGGCTCGGCACCGATTTATTTTTGGGAATATTTGATTTGGTTGCTGTCGAATAAGGAGAAGTATCTAAAGTAATATCTGGCGTTGAAATACTCCGTTTAATAGCAGAAAATTTAACGACTAGGTCAACGGGAGAATCACGTCTGCTTGAGTGCAATGTGCAGGAGCCAGAGTCGCAGTAACACTGAAATGACGAAGATACCATTTCAGATTTGTTTATAAGTGCTTCAATGTCTATAGTTACTTTTCCATCTTCGGCATTAACAGTTTTATCTAAAAGGTCTTCAGCACTACTGTGGAACTTACGTGGTCTGGGCCTACAAAAGCAAATGGCAGTTTCATAATAGCTGTCTCTTTTATCATTCGGTACTTTCGCAAATGGTGGTACATCACTATAAAGCGTGTCTCTATTAAAAATGTAAATAAATTCTTTGACTGTAGGCGCTTTATATATGCAGTGTCCTGTACCTCTTATGTGATAATGTGCTAAAGTTTCTCTCAAAAATGCATTGTTCCACTGAGGTAAATCTTTAACTTTTATTGAATTTCTATCTACTTCAATATTTGTGAATGTTTTATGTCTAAAAAGAACTTTCTTCTTACCAAGATTGTCGGCCTTTTTATTCGGCATGGTACCAGTCATAGACAAATACAAAGATTTTTCTTCTGCATCACAGCTGCAATCAACGTTTTCTAAAGCACTATTTTCCGTCATATCCGAAGAATCTGAAGAGTCAGAATGAGTTCGAGATATTATTGATTTCGAAGCAGAAAATGGGGCAATCTTACCATGTCGAAAAGATTTTGACTTTTCAGATAGTAAAATATCTTCTAGATTCGTTTCATCTATCATAGAATCCGACGATGATGTGGACGATCGACTGCACATCGACAATTTTTCATCAAAACTATCCGAACTAAGTGTCTTAGGAACAAAAGTCCTTTTAACAGGCTCTGGTTGTTTCTTGTCTTGAATTACAGCTATATTCTCATATAACGTTTTCTTTTGCATTTCATCAAGAGGTTTTATAGGAATGTGGATTCTTGCAGCAGGTTTTGGTATAGTTTTCTTAATCTCCATCACTACGTTTGCATAAATATTTTCGTTGCTATTTGCACCAGCCGCCATTGTCGCTCTCGGTGGAGGTTTTGGAAGCGATAATTTCTTAATGCTACCACCAGTGTCAAATTTAGAAAACTCATATGGCTCGTAGCATTCGTTTACTGAGTTTTTTGATTCTGTAGATACAACTGAGGTGACTGATTTTCTATCTTTTATCTCCCTCGGTTCGAATATATTTAGCTTCATAGACCTATTAACAGCTTCATTAATATTTAAATCTTCTTTACTTTTAATACAGTCTATTTCTGTAATTACCACTGATTCTGGGATAGATTCTTGGGAATCGCTGAGTTCATTGTTCTCCGATATATTAGGTAAAGATGTTTTAAATCCAGGACAGCTTCTATTGCTTCTGTTAACGACAGAGTCTCTGTTTAACGTGCCTAACCGATCGAGTGATATAGTATCAAATTCATCATTACATACGATTTCACCCGATTCCTCCTTTTTCGACAGCATTTTAAAGAATTTACTATTTCCTATAAGCATTGTATTAGAATTGCTTTTATGATCCGATTGTTTCGATTTAACATCGACTTCCGCTTCACTGTTAGATATGTTAGGAGCTGAATTAAATTTCGCTTTCAGGCCCAAGCATTTTGAAGCAAGCTTTTTAACAAAACTTTGAGGATGATTTTTTGTTAGAGACGATGAAGATGGAGATAAAAAGCTTTCGTTATTATTAGTTTTCTGGGTCTCTGTGGTTTTCCTGTAAAACACATAAAGCGACAAAAAATAAAATAAATCATAAAAATAAGTTTAACTTAATGTAATATGATGTCATGAAATGTGTTAATTTTTTTTTAATTTTCATTTGCCACCACCAAAAGCGCGAAAGTCCGTACATAAATGGAAGTAAGAAAAAGAAACAATAAGTAAATACTTAATATATAGATAATTATAACATAAAAACTTAAACATAACTTTGTTAACGATATATTTTTTTTTTCTACCAATCGGCAAGAAGTTGTTTTACGTGAGCCAGCTTTTTCCTTAATATGCCACCCGTTTTAGCATCTAATGTCGACGATTTCTCTTGCTTTGATTCGTTAAAGTCAGTGTCATCAAACTTGTATAATAATGTTGCGTCATTTTCTGCAGTATAATCAATCCAAGTGGAATCCTTTTCATTTTCAACCAATTTATTGGGTTTAATATAACCCTCATTCAACTCATTTAAAGAAGAATAAATACCCTCTTTGTTTTTCATGGTAACATAAATTTCCTCACAGCTGAAATAAGTGTTTTGGCTACCACCAATCTGACGAGCTCTATCGTTAATCTTTCTTTGAACTTTTTTTTCTCTGTCAGGATCTTCATGACAATAACAAGGCATTGGTTTAGTTTTCTGTCTTGTTTTAGTGAAAGGCTGGCTATTTCCACTGCTTGCTAAAGGATTTAGTGCATAGATATATGAATAATCAAGGGACTCATAAATGCATCCAAAAGCACCTCTAAGGTGGACGAGATCGGTTTTGTTGAGTTGAACAGACAATGATCGTTCGTGCAATCCTGCAGGAGACATTGTAACATAGTCTTCGCGATGTTCACATTCATCTTCATTGTTTTCCAAAGGCTCGGCAAACATATCAGGTTTAATGCAAGTACCTGTAAACGTATGGCTTCTATGAAAATGATTATTACCGTTCATAGTTACATAATCGTTTTTAGCGGCGATATTTGTATCTACCACATCCTTCGACAATTTGCTATTAACATTTTCATATATATTGTCTTTGTCGTAATCGTTGTTATTAGAAACGCAATCATTAACGTATATTGCGTCAGCATGGTTCTCATCAGGCTCACATACAAACTTCGACACATAGGCAATTGGTTTTCGAGGAGGCTGTGGTCTCTTTTTCAGATCATTCAATTCATTTGAAATATTATTCTGACTTCTTTGCACTTGCTCCATAGTGCTTCGCCTGATTCTGTCACCAGCGTCGACAAGTTCGGTTTGTACTGCATGGATTACACCTACTTCTTTCTCTGACTCGGGCCCCGCCTTCGATTTGTTACGCGATTTGAACTCGGAAATGAGTTGATTTTGATTTTCCAACAACTCTGTGCATGCATTTTCCGATGAAATGGCGTTGCCTAAAATCTTAAGTTGTTTATTGTTCCTGGCTTTAAGAACAAAGCTTTCGCTTCGCTCCCTCATTTCGCCGCTAATAGAACTATTAACAATATGCCTATTAGATAAACCCTGATTTTTTAAACGTGCCTCTGGTGATGGTGTTAGATTGTAAGCATTAATCACATTTAAATTGCCTTTTCTATCATTGCCCATTTCTGGGGAAGCGTTAAGTTTGGGATTATGCAGTTTAGCAGTCGCAATATCGCTATAAGACCTGTAAATTAAAACAGTTATTTCGGTGTGTATGTAGGTGATTAGTTGAATTATGTGGAGACAATTCATATTTTTTTCTTTTGAAATTAATTTAATTATCAACATTTTTAAAAGCGTAACATTTTATTCAGGCACTTCAATAGGCAGGGAAGCTTTCTTTTAAAATTTCATTAGGTTTGAATTTTATTCCTTTGGGAGCGTCCACGTTTTCAGTAAAGCTGAAAGTGCTCATCCTTAAGTATTTAGCTCGCCATCAAAGGACGTCGTTGGGAGATATTTTTCTCGTGTCACAGACGTCTCACCTAGCTGTTTGCAGACAAAATCAGAGACACGGAACATTTTAATGAGGCAACCCGTATTCAAAGTTTTTGTTTACAGTCCATTCTTTTGTAAACTTACATGTGATTATTTTTTATGACGACGCGAGCGTTTTCTTTTGCAAGTGATTTATTATTTTGCGTTAGCAAAAATGTGTTATGTTTACCTATGATGTTACATTATTTGAATTTAAGATAACTTTTATAATCAGCGAGATTGATATAGATTGATTAATTATTTAACTTTTGTGTGCGTTTGCAATATTCCTAAACCGTATCAAAGACACCTAGATTAGACGAGTTTCTCACTCACTTCTAGCATAACTACCACGATTTCCTTTATTATTTTATTTTTTAATTAAAAAACTTTCCTAAACGTGAAACGTGGTTCTAAGATAGCAATCATAGTTCAAAGGAGACACGTCGTATGTCGTAATTGAGACGAGGCACTCCAATTAAAACAGAATGTTTTGAGCTTGTCCTTTGAATGAGCAGGCTCCTTTACAGCCCCGCTTACCAACCACGGATCTCCCTTTACGAATTAACGGGCAGATTTAAATAAAAAGAAATCGTGCGTGTTAGTATTAAAAAGACGAAGAAAAAAGATACCCCTCACCGTGTTAATGGTTTTTGCGTAATGAGTTTTTTGATGTTTTATGAATTGTACCTACTTGTGAATGTCGCACAGTCATAGGCAGGAAAATTTAAATGTGAGTTCTGACGTCTATGAACGAAAAGAAAAAAAATCGAAGTGTGTGGGACAGAATTGTGTTTGCTGCAAAGGACTGTGCGCAAAATGCATTTACGCTAACTTAAGGTTTTGCTACATTTCTTTGAATAGTGAATTAAAAAGCGTGCAGTCATGAACTGATTTCTGAGTCTTAAGTTAACGTAAAGCTGAATGTTTGTGCAGTTTTTGCATAAAAATTGTTTGCAGAGACTCCATTTTATATAGCTTTAAACGCCACAAAATAGTAAACAAATGAAGTACCCAAAGAACCTACCTACAAATGGGGTGAATAGGGATGCAAGCGTGCATCGAGACGAAACTTTAAAATGGATTTTAACGTTGAAATAATATAGTTTGTTGCCAACAAAGGCACTTAATTGTTTATTATAATACATTAAACACATAAGTCATTTTTGCAACAAAGTATATTATTTCAATGTTAAAATACCTTTCAAAGTTTCTTCCCGCTTCACCCCTGCATCCGTATTCACCCCGTTTGACGGTACTAACTCACTGTTCTACAGAAACTATTTTTAAAGAACCAAGAAATGTGTGGTTAGATTATTTCCAGTAGCACTTTATCCATCGCAGTTCCTATTTCCTATTGGTAACTGCCCCAGTTCTGTTCGCAGTCATGCTTTAAATACATTAGCATTTCATTTGTTTACTTTTATTTTCACTACGAAATAAATCGTAGAACTTCGGACCTGTGTATCAGGCTAATTTGAACTTTATATATATAAGAAAATAAGACTCACATTACGGCGTCGGGGCTGTAATCTGGGACGGGGAACGGTGGTAACTCTTTGTCGCTGTCAAAGTTACCCATGATGTTCTCATACTCTGTCAAAATTATACATGTAACTTAAATTGGTGTTCTTCAGAAGAATTTAACTTTTTTTTGTTAAATCTATTTTTATATGAAAGTAGGGGTTTAGTTATAAACGTTGCTTAAAGTTAAGCAATAATTAGCTACTGTTTAACAACACATTTTATATGTTTAAACGTCTCTTAACTTTAAGCAACCTTTGTAAATATGATAAATAAATGAATCACAATTATTTAATTACATTTGTTTTCATTATTTAATGTTATATTTTAAGAAACTAAGGTTTAATTTTTATATATAACGCAGCCCAGTATTGTCCAGTGGGATAACACAGTCTAGATAAGATAGATAATATTATTTATTTTATTTAAATATGATGTTAATAAATTAATCACAAAATCTCTCATAATAGCGTGTTAAAACAATCAGATCACACAAGGAAAATATTATTTTGCCTGTTAACTAAATATAGCAATGCTAAAGGGTATTACAATCACCTATAGGACTATCCTGTTTTAGGTTTGGGTGCAAAATACAGTAAGCGGTCGTTAAAAAGGCACATCGAATTTTAAAACGAAGTATAAAGAATATGTAAGGATCCTGCCTGGGGTAGGCAGGATCCTGGGAATCCATAGGAAGAGAGAGTTTCTGTATTGCTTTGTATAGCGTCATCTCTGTCACATATACCTTTGTGACTTTCGAACAACAATAGTAGGTACTATACACTGTCCGTTAGGTAAACCGTTTATTGACAGATGGAACTAGTGATTGCAGCAACACACAATACATTGATTGATACACGTACGGTATTATAATGCCTGTAAGAAGCCATGAATAAGATAATTCAATAAGATAAGGCAGTTTATATATTTATTTTATTACGCATTTTAAGGTTAACTTTTACGTAATCTGGAATATACAATGTACGTCCTAAGACAGCTGTCAAAAAACGGTTAACCTAATGAACAGGTTATAGATTTCCAATGAACACATCAAAAACGGCCGGAAAAATAAGTACACAAATAATGTTGCGGTATTATTTTGCACATAGGTTTTTCAACCTTATTGCTTAGAAATTTTGTTTTATTTTTCTATAAATATTTTTGTTCTTATTACTTTTCAATCAAATATATTACAAACGATAATCAATTTCATATTTGAAAGTTAAGGTTTATAATCAAGATATACATTTATGCAATGGCGGCCACTTGAGCGATTTGTTTTTGTTTTTGTTCCTCTAAAATCTATTCAAAATTGTTTCCAATTGATGTTATTTCAAATTAAACAAATAACAACTTTATTTTAATAATAATTAAGTTGATTTCAGAGTGACTAGCACTATTGAAAAAGTTATAAAATGTTTGAAGTTGTAGCATAAACTGAACTTTATTAATAGGAATTAAAGTTATCGAAGTTTGTGACCGTTCTAAACCTCGGTGTGCCTTACTGACGTCCGGGTGCTATATCTAGATAGAAATACAAAGATCTGCAGTAGAAAACTAACAATGAATAAAAAAAAATCATTTAGGGTGAATTTCACCAAACTTTTATACCTAGAATAAGTCCTGAGAATAAATTATGAACTTTTGACAGTTTTTCCTTACTAGAGCTGTCAGACGTAAATTTTATTCCGCGTATAAAAGATATCTGACTTTGGTAAAATCAGCCCTTAATGGTTTATTAATTAGATAGATAAGTCATTTATTCAGTGCACTCAAAAAACATAGCACAACACACAAAAACACAAATAAATGATAGCAAATTACTTGAATATACAGGGTGGCAGGGACCTCGACGCGTAAACTGTAACCATGAATTCAGCACATGATTCTAAACCCCAAAGCAACGAAATTACAGGTCGGTTATCAAAAAAAAAATCTGCTGTTTCATAAAAAAGTGCAATATCTATGCGGTCAAAATGTATGGAACAACTTTTTTTTTTTAATAACCTTTAAAAATTTCAACGCAGTTCAGAATTATGTACTGAATCCATGGTAACAGGTTGCGCGTAAAAAACAAGGTGCCAACATGCAAAAAAATAAAATTAAAACGTACTTGATAGTAATTAAGTGACACCATGACATACTTTAAATCAAAATAACGAATATACAAACGGCCGTGTGCGTCTCAAGGTTGCACCAAATGGGAGTCCAGCTCAGTATATCAGTGTCAGGCAAATGCACCTGACGCTGATATTCTGCTGGATCCCTGCAGTGACATACAGACGTCGAGCAGACGAGGTAGAATTAAGTTGCTAGTACATATGTTACGAGGCATAGCAAGTTAAAAAAATAGCTACAGTTTAGTACAGCTACGTTGAGCTCCGCTGAAAGCGACACAGAAATTACAGTTAAGGTTAATCTTAAAGCCACATTGCACTTCATCACAACCTAGAGCAAAACATAGAACATAGACATACAGGTGATGTAACACTAAGGCCGCGTACACACCAAACGTATAGTCAGCGACCGACTGTATGAAAACCAAAAGGCAGCCGGGCTCGTAGTAAAGTAATAACACAACACTCACACGTGTCGGGCATCTATTGAATCCCGAGATGCTTCCGTGCCTGGAAATCCCGAACGAAAATTCTTAGATCTTTGCCAGTCGTTACTAGTAGTCCGAAGCCCAAAAGTCTGACTACCAGTCTTACCAAGAGGTAATACTGCCAGTAATTGAATTGTGGAGGTCAGATAGTCAGTCGCCCAATGTAAAGTACTGGTATTCAGCTGCATCCAGTTGCACTGGACGCCGGCCCCAACGTAGAAAAAGGCTGAGTCAGTCGGCAGCTGACGTTGTTTTTTCACACATTTTGAACTTGAGGCTCACAGTCGGCTTCCGACTATACGTTCGATGTGAACACGGTCTAAATTGAATTAAAACCTCCTTACCAATCAAAACAGTTACCGATTTTGCGTTTAATCCATCAACACCAGCGAAATTAGTAGACAACATACCTGCTTGGAACATACCTCGTATGACTTTCCTGACTCTTCTGGTCGCTTCTTCAGGATATTCATCAAGGAGATCGTAGACTGTCTTTCTTTTAGAGTCTTGGGCATGAAGGTCGGCTCCTTTGTTGAGGAGGATGCGGACTACTGAGGGTTTGCCGAAGCAGGCTGCTTCATGAAGTGGTGTTCCGCTGTGGGTCCTCACGTTAGGGTCCATTCCAGCGTCTATGAGAGCTGTTACCACGTCCCTGATGGAGGAAATGTAACCGTTAAGGAAGATCATAAAAACATGAAAGATTTGTAGCGTAATAACTTTTTAAAACAAAAGAAATTCTGCTTTAGGTCCTATTACACCGGGGTCCATTCCAGCGTCTATGAGAGCCGTTAATAAAAGGTAACTTAAAATTGGTCATAAAGACGAAAAAGGGTTGTTGCGTAATAACTTTTTTTAAACATAAGACACACCGAGATGAACAATGTCAAAGATAGACTAGTAACAAACGTAGGAAATGGTTTAATAAAAAGGTGACGTTGTTTGCTGTCTGATTACATATCTCTGTTGTCTCTATGTAATATGATGAGAGAATTTTATTTATTCAAAATTAGCTCATGTCCAATAAAGATGACACAATCTACATTCACTCGGTGAATAGCGACTGGCTGGCTTTATATATTTACCAACAAGTCGCTTTTATTTATGTTTAAGATTAAATGCATAACAGATTGAATATAAATTGTAAGTACAGTTGAACAAGCTCTTTAGTACACAGGCAACTAATTTGCAACCACTTTTGAAAAATGTGGTCAGTGTGCTGAGTAAGCTATTATTTTACACACGATTAAGTATTTCACAAGCTTAAACATTTATTATTCACACAATAAAAACAAGTATTAGCAGTGTAGTGAAAATATGAATAATTTTACCTGTATACCAAATAGCTTATTTGATTGTACATAATGTACATCCATACTAATGTTACAAATGTGAAAGTAAAACTATGAAAATTGACAGATGACATAGGCGTTTTTGCATCCTGATTATTTATACTAAACAAATATGAAATACAAAATAAACGCTGTTGAATTCCCGGGCAACAGCTACTACCTACTACATATTCCAATTCAGTAAAACCTATAATAAAATTGAAATCGACAGCGACAAGCAGAACACGTAGACTGGACGTTGTACATATCGACATTCATAAACCAATCATTCATATTCATGTGGCTAACGAAGCCCGGACTGGACGCATAGAAATTTTATCAAAAGCTCCTGATTTTTGTAAATTAATGTGCCGATTGCACGCAGTTTTTGTAAATAACAGAGCATGAATAATTACTGTTTTGTTGAGAAATTAATTATGTTGGTTTATGAGCAAACATGTGATAAATAGTGGTGATAGCAAGTATTTATTTATTTATAAGGCATGGAAGACTTACAGCTAAAACAAACAAACAAAAAAAGGAAACAATAGTCGACAGAAAGCAAATGTTTGTTATCTCCCAAAATGTGTGTGTCTTTCCGACTTGTAAAAAACAAGTAGGAAAGTGCTTGTATTAGAATAAAATAGAATAGAATGATGTACACCCTATAAATTACAGATATAAATCCAGAAATTTTACAGGCACAATGGGCAGTCTTATCGCTAAAATCGATATTTTAAAGACAACCTTTGCATGAACTAAACACGGGAAGGAGAGAATACTGTAGGCCTAGTCTGTCCATTTACATATACAATAAATACATACATAAAGCATATACTAATGTATATAAATATATATCTAATAATAATCATTAAACAGGAGCAAAGAAATTATAATGATGATGTTTAAAGAGAGGAAGTATAAAAGATCTTATGATGAAAGAGCAAACTACACGACCATAAGAAACTTAATACAATAAAAGGTTCGAAAATATTTTTTTTTTTTAAATGAAATGCTGAATAAATTCGCTTAAATTCTAATTCTAATAAACCTTCATTTGCTAAACATAATGACGGCGTTACAAAACAATGCGGACGTTTCATGTTAAAGAAGTTAGCGATTTGCCTGTTTTTACTACAATAAGTGAATTTCGGGATGCTACCGAATGTTGCCACGACTTTTGAATTTTTACGTAATTCCAGCGCAACTTGGCAGTTACGGGGTAATTGTGTAATACACTAACAGTAGGAAAGGTTTTCATTTTGACTCTTCAACAACATTAATTGTGTTATTTACGTTGTTGAGAAGACAAATTTTCCGAACATGAAGCAAGGATATCCATAAAAATTATTCAGGTTGTAATATTGATAGTGTGTTACGCAATTAGGGTGCTGGTTAATCCTTGACCGATCAAAGATTATTTACTATCGATTTATCCTTTACGAATTAACAAAGCTCTAATGAATTCAACAAAGGCACGCCTAAACGGGGATAGGTGCACTATCAACGGGTTTTCTATTTTATAATCATAAGCATAGTCAGCCATAATGTTCCCACTGCTGGGACACAGGCCTCCTCTCTTCGAGAGGGAGTGTGCTGTAATCTACTTCGCGTGCCCAGTGCGGGTTGGTAGATGTCAAATGTCTTCGAATTTTTAGTCCTTGGGCGTGCAGATTTCCTCACGATATTTTCTTTCGCCGTTTTGAGAGCAGTAATGATGGAAATTTTTTAAACTCAGTAAAGTGCCTGCCTAGGTTCGAACCCACGAACTACAACTCGTTAGTCGGGGCCCCTATTTTACAAACTGTAATAAAACACAAAACATTCGCTGTTATAAGCGACTTGAGTTTACTAACTACGATTGCTAATCCATTTATCTAAGATGGTGACTTTGAGAATATCCTAGCGGGATCGTCCGAAAGGGTTACCGCTGCCCTGGAACATAAAGGGCTAAGGAAGGAACACGGGTGGGTTTTAGTCAGTAAGAGTCTGACACTCCCTCCGCTCCGCCCAGAGCGGGAGGGGTCATTTGATGATTTCCCAACCTCAAAAAAAAAAAAAAAAGCATTCATAAGATCAATCTGTTTAAGAAACGAGACAAGAACTTTGAAAGGTCCAAGTTCAGCTGCTAATTTTGATTAAAACTTGCCACAATAGCCATGGTTAACCCAGTTTAAACAAAGCAAAATATTATGAAGCTCCTGCCATCTTCATATAAATCCTGAATCACAATAAAATAGTACCTACTCTAAATACAGTGAAAAACAACATCAAAGGCTGTCCGTATCGCATATTGCAACCGCAAATAGATGTACTAGTATATACCTACATCCATTTGTACTGGATCTATTGTATTATTGTTTTGCATAGCTTTCATCGGTAACAAAACCACCGTTTCGATTGTGTACTGATTCGCACGTACGCCTTGTACGCACGACGACGTATATCAAGCTATATATTTCCAGTATAAGCTGGCTTCTCGTGGGCGAAAAGCCTATACATGCGAGGTTAGCTAGAACTGGAAATGTATAGCTTGACGTGTCGTCGTCTGTACAGTCGACCGCCAGTCCTTGTTAGCACTTTGATCTTGTGCTGGCGCGGCGTAACACGGAGTTTCAATAGAATAAGAGGTCAGCTTATGCTGGTCTTGTTACTACTGACGTGCCTACTACACGTACGTCGGATGTTACGTTTGATATGGAATTCTATTTTGGTAGTTATTAACGACATCTCACTAGATGTTGGTCCCGTATTTAAAAGTTTAACTCTAGGTGGGATAGTTTTAACTCAACTCGACATTAAAATAATCAAACCTAAAGCAAATCGCCAATTCTCGTAACATAGAGACTTTAAAATCAACAGTCACAAGGCGGTACCGCATGCCACACGTTGCCAATTTAACCCTTCGACAGGGCGCAGAAAATTGACACATAGGGTTTCATGAACACCGAACTGGTGACAGCGGTTGGATACGGCATCTTATTAATATTATAAACGCGAAAGTTCGTGTGGATGGATGGATGGTTTGTTACTCTTTCACGCTAAAACTACTGAATGTATTTTGATGAAACTACAGTAATATAGCATAAACATCAGAATAACGTATAGGATACTTTTTATCCCGATATTCCCACCTATAACCTCGGGGCACTGCTAGTATTAAATATTCATATTCGTTTATTTGCATTCCACATTTACCTATTTCCTTTTTTTTTTTAAATAAATCACGTCCAGTTCAACTGGACCTGATTTATTTAATACTAGTCGTGTCGTGAAATGCCCCAGCGTCAGGCACTAGTTGTCTGACCTTTTTGCTGAACTGGGCTGGGTATTTTTATCTGCTGTATATTATTATAAATAAAGGCCTAAGTACCTGGCGTGACTATTTGGACTCGTTCCTGACCGATTGGACGGAGAAGGCACAGCACAAAGAAAAAAGGAAAAATATGGGGGGAAAGCTTTTGGCATACAAGTTGAATGAAAAAAAAATAAGTATTTTCATTCTTTTTTAATCCTGGCTTCAGCCCGCGACTACGTCCGCGTGGAAGCAACATATCCGCAGTGGTTGGCGCAGTGGTTAAGCGATTGACTGCTGCGCTGCGTGTCGCGGGTTCGATTCCCGCACGGAACAAATATTTGTATGACCTACATGTATTTGTTCCGAGTCTGAGTGTTTTTCTATCTATAATATGTATGTATTTACAAAAAAAAAATGTATATAAGTAGTTTATCAGCCATCTTGTTACCATAACACAAGCATTAGGTTGCTTAGCTTGGGACTAGATGGCGCTGTGTGAAATGTCCAGGGATATTATTATTATTATTATTATCCTATCATCCCATGACACTCAGTAATAGGGTAGATTTCTATACTTAAGTGAAAGAATTTTTGTAGTAGGGTCAGTGAGTGCTTCCACAGATTACCTCCTACAAAGAAATAAGTTTTACCTCTTTACAATATTAGTTTGGACTTGTTCAAGTAGCTAAAATTTCACTGATCTGCGAAGTAATTACGTAACACACTATCAGTAATCGCTGGCTTTCACAGTTCAGTTTTGACAGTTCAACAAACTTCATTGCGTTGTTGAGCAGACAAATTTTTCGAACATATGAACCAATGGATTAGCAATATCTTTCAAAATGATTCAGATTGAGATTGATAGTGTACGCAATTCGGGTGCTGAAGGCATCCGAATCGGTTTTCTTGTTTCCATTACACACCACACTTCTCTAATTTTACTGTTCTGTCCATAGTAAGGTTGCCTGGCGAAAATGGCTAGCGCGGCGAGTGACTAAGGAAGAACAATGGATATCTTTCAAAGTATCAATTGTGATTAAACATAAATATGGATTGTTTACTAAATAGCAGCGAGCAATACGTACATGAAACACTACCGTCACTTACTGATCGATAGAGAATACACCATTAATGTCCGTTTTCACTAGTTGACACCTAAATGAATCTAAGGGCTGATTTCCGTGCCATAAAATTGACATCTGACAGTGTTCTAGTACGGAGAAAATTGTCAATTTTTTTTTTAAATCATTCATTTATATTATTAATTTATTCTAGGTATAAAAGTTTGGCTGAATTCGCCCTTAGTATAATAATCTAATATTATACAGACGTAAAATTTGTGAGTGTGTAGGGAGTAATCTCTAACCACTGCCACGACATTTGTAAAACTATTCCCAAATATACCGCATCTACTAAAATATTGTTGCTGGCAACACCGACGTGTAAACAGGCAGGAAAGCTATCGAAGCGTTATAACGAACGAATGAATATGAATACGACGCAATTGCCACACGCCTTTGCATTTACATAATTTTAATAAATAACATATATACCTACTATGTATTAGCTGAGACGGTTACAATAAAGAGAGAAAGCTTTCTTATGTTAGAATGAAGATTGTTCAGTGTGTTTCTAGATCAAAGGAGTAGAAAAAAAAATAATAATAAGAGCCGCACGGGTCGATCGATCAGGTTAAGCTACGCTTGCCACGGTTGGTCCGTGGATTGGTGACCATCTTTACATACCAAGAGCCTCGGAAAGCACGTTAATCCGTTGGTCCCGGTTGTGATTCGTGGGTCTTTGACAGTCGTTGCGGGTCATCAGAAGCCGTAGTCTGACAACCAGTCTTACCTCGGAGTTTCGTATTAACCACCCAGTAACTGGATTGTGGAGGTCAGATAGCCAGTCGCTCCATGTAAAATACTGGTACTCAGCTGCATCCGGTTAGACTGGAAGCCGACCTCTACATAGTTGGGAATAGGCTAGACAGATGATGAGGGGAATATCATAGCTCTAGCATCCCAATTGCGTAAGACACTTTCAATCATCATCTCACGGATTATGAAGGAAATTGCCAATCTATTGTTTCTTTTGTTTGAAAAATTCGTCTGCTCGACAACGTAAATCACGCAATGAATATTGCTGAATTGTCAAGATGAAAAGAATTACCATTGTTAGTGTGTTACGCAATTTCCCCGTTAGTCAGATTTTAATAGTTACCTACCTAAGTAACAACAATAAAATTGTGAATCAACTCTAGGTAATTTCATAAATATTTTTTTTTTTCATAAGTATTAGCTATACGATACCTATTGGCTTCTCTTCAAATACACAAAAAAATTACGAGACGACGAATTTTGCAAACATTTTCGTCGTATTTTCATGTCCAGGCTACGCTTACATCCGCTTTGTAATTTGTGAATCATACGTTGTATAAAACCATGTGAACATAACTTACTTCCTTCCATTCTTGCTGGCCCTGTGAAGTGGGGTTGATGTGAACACCACATTACGACAGGCGGGGTGTCGGTACTGGTCTACCAAATGCGGCCGGACTTGTAGTAGGTGCTGTACTACTGCCAACCTAGGAGAAAAGATCAGGATTAAAATAAAATTAAATACAAAATAGCGTTTTCAAGTTTTTGGGATTGCATAGAGTTGTTAATCTATAATTTTGAAATCATATTAATACAAAATAGGCAAGTAGTTCCATGGTTGTAACAGCTCTATATTAGACCTCATCATCTCTCGTTCGTATTTCCGAACATAGACGATGATCCCCGAAGCGCATATTTTTCTTGGTAAATCTTTACTAGCCATTCTATTATTAACTTAGTGTACACTTTCGCAAAGTTGATATTTGTTAAAGTGGAGATAATGAAAATTAGAAACAACGATTTAAACATATTTTAAGTATTACACTTTAAGTGTTACACTTTGTCCAGCAGATATTTATAGGAATTTTTACGATGTAATGTCATCATTCTGAATACGAGAAATCTGGTCTTCGGCCCAAAGCAAACTAACATGTTATCAATCACAATCCGGATATTGCTAACAATTGCTTCATATTTACGAAAAATGTGTTTGCTTAACAACGTAAATAACAAAATGAATGTTGTTGAAGTGTCAAAATATAAGCCATTGCTACTAATATTGTACGCAATTACCACGTTGAATGAGGGTGGCTCTGAAATGTGAGATGTGGCACAAAAAAAGAGAGGACTAAGCAAAGAAATGGATGAAGTCGGGCTGTGCATGATGATGACATGATGATTGGTGAATGTGAATCGTACAAGAGCACAATAGGCTTATTATAAGGCCTATGTTTAGCAGTGATCCTTAAGAGTCGCCCTGTCCGCGAAGCAGGTACACAATAACAATTGTCATCATGAATCATTTTGTTCGTTATTCACTGGGCATGAAAAGTATTAAAACACTAGCTTCAGCCCGCGACTTCGTCCGCGTGAAATCGAACCATCGCGTCGCATCGCATCGCTCGCCCATGCTACTCGTACTTCGTTTTCGCTTAGTGTTCTTTCTGATTTTTTTTTCCGTTTTGCCCGACTCCTAAGGGTTGTAGCGTGATGTTAGATAGCCTATAACCTTCCTCAAGAATTGGGCTATCTAAGGAAGTAAGATTTTTTTTAAATCTGACAGTTAGTTCCGGAGGTTACCCCCTACATACATACAAACAAACAAACAAACAAATTTTACCTCTTTATAATATATAAGTATAGAAATAGAAGTATAGATGTTCTCACCTCCCATACTGTGCAGCAAGGTCCAGGGCGCTTTCATCGTTATTATTCTTGATGGTGACATCGGCGCCTCGTGAAACCAGCTGAGCCACCACGTTGACGAAACCGAACTGAGCGGCTATCAGCAATGCTGTTTCGTGGTCTGACGTCTGTTGGACAAAGGATATGAGTTATTTTTGGCCTTATGGAAAAACTAGCCGATTCCATTCGCGTACATGTCGGAAAACAAATTGGACTTCATGGTTTTTTTTTTTGCGTGGAACTCTATTCTTTTCTAAAATAGCAGCTAAAGTTACTCCTTATAGCATCAGCTATGTCATCAGCTGCCAGTGAATGTACCGTCAAAATCGGTCCAGCCCTTTTTGAGAAACAGAAAACCCGCCGGAAAAACAGAGACAAACGAAAACATTTAATATTGTTTTTTATTTTAGTTATAAATACCGTATATATTTTATTTTATATGCATATTGTAAAAAGCGGTTATTTGACATTATAAATACCTTTGCTGTGAAAGATGGTCTACGCTCACCTGTTTCATGAACAGGTTTATTAGCAGGTATTCCATCCATTTGTTTACTTATTACAACCCTGTTAGGGTTAATGGAGGAACACCAAAGGAAAGCTAATAATGCGTCGATTTAAAAGTTGTAGTCTTTTTACAATACTAAAAGTGGCCTTATCTTTTACTTTTTCTACTGAGCTCTAGTTCAAAATTGTTTACTTCATTTTCGTCTCAGCTTTTGAACTAGTCTCGAATTTCGTAATCTAAGCTCTGTAAATTGAGCCGCGACTAACTAATCACCTTAGTCGTATTTGTACCCAAAACTGTTGCAAATCGTGTCCAACACGCCCTTTTACTTGGCCATATCTTATCCGTATTCAAATGTCGACGCCCCAGCAAATACTGACCGGTTCTAGGTAAGGTAAGTCACCGGTTCCCAGGCTTAAATAACTATCAATGAATGTACAGACGCCAGCACGTCAAACTACTACAATCTGTCAAATTTCTTTAAGGCGGAGATTTCGGGTAGCGGGATTGTCCGAAAGGGTTACCGCTGCCCTGGAACATAAAGGGCTAAGGAAGGAACACGGGTGGGTTTTAGTCAGTAAGAGTCTGACACTCCCTCCTGCTCCACCCAGAGCGGGAGGAGTCATTTGATGATTTCCCATCCTCAAAAAAAAAAAAAAAAAGGCGGAGATTTCACGAAAACGGTCAAAAAGTTGTTTTTTAAAGCAGTATATCTCTTAAACCGTAAATAATTAGGATCTAAAAAAAAAGTATGATATTTTCAAGTCTTATTTTAATACAGTGATCCAGCCCAAATCATAATTAAACATACATTAATGCATCAAAAAAATCTTCAAACAAACCTCTTCTTTGTTTTTAAAAGCAGTTTATCTCTTTATTAACAACAATAATTATAATAAAAAATATACCATAAAATTTCTAATGCCAAACTGCATCCAGTGATCCATTAGTTTTTAATAAAAAGTTAATATCTAATTTTATACGATTTTATTAACGTTTTTACGACATACGCTTGCTCATTCCTTGCTGCCTGCACCGCGCCAGTGTTCCTTGGAACGTTGTTGAGAACGGACCTGTGTCGCTTTTCGCTCCGCAGTGGAATTTTTACGTTTTGTACCGTGAAAATAAAAATGGGAAATAAATATAATAGTGGGAAGAGATGGAAAGCTGCTCGTCGAAAGCGTTTACTCCAGAGTATGCAGAATATAGCACGAAGACGGTAAGAAACTTTATTATAAGTACCTACCTAAATAAAGAATGATAAAAATAAATATATTTCTCGTGAATTAAAAACTTCTAACTTAGTAATTAATAATGCCTATAAATATAGAGTACACTCTATTATAGGCATTGTTACTAAGTTGAAATTGATTTTCCGAATCATATAATCACCTGAGTGACCTGAGGCTCACCGAAGGCCACAGAGTAAGTACCTACAGTAGGGTCAGCTGTGCTTCCAATTGTATTTCAATGATTTTATTATTTTAGATTGGCGAACAAGCAAATTGCTACTCAAGAACTGAATGATACTGCTTCTCGATTGGATGTTGAGTAAGTACCTACCTACTCATTACAATAGAATGCTTCCTTGGTTTAGTGGTGAAAGGGATATCTTCTCGATCGCGGGTTCGATTCCCACGGGGAATAACAACTTTAGGTGTTGTTTCTAGTTGGGCTAGGACTTTTTTGGGGTCATCCACCGTCGGTAGTGTAGTCAATTAAAATATCCGTTAATTTTTTTTTTTTTTGTATACTTATCAGACGGGTATCGATATCTCAACACGATAAAACAGATTTTATCAACTTACACTTCAAGTAACAACAATAACAGCGGTCTCAGGTCAGTGGGGTCAATGACCCCAAAAAATCATAATTTTTTTATTTTGTCTCAAGACATGATGGGTATCGATATCTACTTAACACGACAAAATAAAAAAAATATGTTTTTTTGGGGTCAATGACCGCTGTTATTGTTGTTACTTGAAGTGTAAGTTGATAAAATCTGTTTTATCGTGTTGAAATATATATAGTTTCGCTAGCTAATTTAATTTCACTCTGTATTATTGTTTTATTACTCATAACTACCAGACTGTTAAATACGGGGTAATAATATTAGGCCGGCCACATACAGTCGGAATTCCGTTACAGAAATCCGTTTCGAAATATCGGTTCGGAATTGATTTTTTTTTTTTTACTTACCTAAGTATACCTTTTATACGTTCACGTGGATGAATTCGCGGGCATAAGCTAGTGTATATTAAATCAATATTGTATTTTTCCAGTTCTACTATTGAAAAGCCATCATCATCTATTGTTCACAATATTCAAGCAAATCAAAAGGCATTTCAAGAAGAAAACAGGGAATTTTTCGAATTTCGTATTATTCTTCTAGTCCTGTGGGATTTAGTGATCTATCACTACATCTTGATTAAGACATTATAGGGTTTAATGAAATATTTAGTGATCAATCTATTGAATAAAATCTGAACTTAGTATCCGACAACAAATGACAAAGTTTCAGAATAGATTGACATAATATCGCCCATATTATGTCAATGTATTCTGAAATAATGAATTATAAAATAATAGATATAAACACACCTATCATAGAATACATTGTATTATTTTCAAAAATAATTGTTGTATTTTTGCAGTCCTGCTACTGAAAAGCCATCATCATTTATTGAATTCGATGTCATCATCAAGCAAAGTGTTCATCAAGTAAAATTCAACCTTTGTTCAAAGGCTTACTATTCCATCAACGACTACTTACACGATAAGAATAGTTGGTCGCCCTAATTAACTCAAGACAATGTTCATGTTCTTTGTCCAGAATTAGCTTACTGACAGGTTATTGTTATTAGTATTAACTTATTTATTTATTTTACTTCGATGGTCCTAGTTTATCATCTGTGACTTCAAGTGACAGCTATGTGACCAGAACCCGGTAGGCAGTAATGCGTAAATATGTAAGCAGTCACGCCCTTTATACCTGCAGGCTTTTATTTAGGTAGTAAGTTTTAATTTACATTTTAATTTTAATTAATTATTTTATGAGTACCTATGCATAGTTTTTATTATATTTGTTGGTATATTGGCATGGCTAGCTGACATATGGCAAATAATTTAATTTTATGTTCTGTGCCTTATAATGTTAATTACTTAACACCCGTATTGTATACAATCAAGTATCAAGTATTTTCTAACTGAACAGATAGCTGTGCTGCTGGGGGTTTGTTGCGCCACTTCTTCTTCCCAGCGATAGTACTTTTGTAATTTTGACGTTCGAAAAGTGCTGATTCTCAGCCTAATTTGAATAAATGACTTTTGATTGTGATTTTGATTTCGATGTAAATTTACACGAAGAACTAGATCAAACGACCCATGGCGCTGAAAGGTAGTTTTCAACATTGTGGATTTTGTTTGATCAAAACCTGCCTGTTTGAATATTATATATATTTAAAAGCCGTCAGTATTTCAACTGAATTTTATATTTTACTTTGTTTTAGGGAAACTGAAAAATTATCGATTGGTAGACGTAAAGTAAACATCAGTAATTTTTTTAAATCACTCCAAGAAATATCAAGCCGGACCTTTAGACTGCGGCTTAAAGTCAATTGAAATCGTATCTGCACGTTTGTCAGGTTGATGACTAAATTCGAATCGGGAATCGGCGCCAATTGTCGCTTACCTGAACAAAATTAATCCCTACATCAATCTTAGTATAGTTTTTAGTATCTTTGATGGTATATTGGCGTGGCTAACTGACATGTGGCAAACAATTTAATTTAATGTTCTGTATCTTGTAATGTTAATTTATTTAACATACCTATTATTGTATACAATCAAGTATTTTTTAACTGAACAGACAGCTGTACGTGAAGAAGTGGCGCAACAAACTCCCCAGCAGAGTTTGTTGCGCCACTTCTTCTTCCCAGCGATAGCACTAGCAAGTGGTGAAGGGCGGGCGTTTTTGGGAGACTGTCTTTTGTAATTTTGGCATTCGAAAAGTGCTGATTCTCAGACTAATTTGAATAAATGACTTTTGATTTTGATTTTTCTTCTTTCTCACTTTCACAATTTTTTTCACTTTCTCTCTCACTCTCGCTCTCTTTATCTTTTTTTTTTAATTACAAACTAAAAATGGGACCCTGTATAGTCTTTACTCGGCTGGCAAAATCGGAATTCCGTTCGGAAATATCGATTCGGATTTTCGAAGGCAGCAAATGCATACAAAATAAATTCGAAGGCAGAAAATTTCGAATGGAGAACTACTGTAAGTACGTGTGAGGTAGTTCCTTGATTTTGTATGAATTCTTTGCCTTCGAAAATGCCGAATCGATATTTTGAAACGGAATTCCGTCCGTATGTGGCCGGCCTTATTGAACTAAAAAGTCTCGAGCCCACGACCGCTTGTGGCTTCTAGATAAACTTCTGGATAATAAATTAAACACAGGTTATACACGGGTCCCACAAACCATAATTCCATACATCTGGGCTCAAAGGGCGTATATATAGCACATTTTGGCCAATTAGAGTTATTTACACCATCTTGTTCAGTTTTTCTTTCTCTATCGATTTATTGGATTTCGTGAAAAGTCGTGTTCATCCTTTGAGCCCCGAGGTATCGATATAGGGCGCATTGTGGTTCATGGGCTCCATGAACCCAATATGGCATTTGATCTTCGTGCAAACGGTACCGATATGGCCGGCAGATATGTATATTGCTCAGAATTTCCAGTCGATCTATTCTGCGTTAAAAAAAAAAGTAAGTAGGTACTAACTTATTCACTTTTATTTGTGAGCGAAATCGTAGGGAAAAGCTAATTTAATAATAACTGTCTAAATTCTGCCGCCCGGTTACATTGATAATATTTTCTATTTTATTAATATTACGAGTTCTTTGTTTGTAAAAAAATATAAATATACACCACTGCTCTGCAATAAATGCTGTTAGCTACCTATGTGTGAGCGTCGCGCGTCTGACACTATGGCAGCTAGCCCTACAAAATAGAAACTTCGTGACCGCTTCGCGCGTAAGTACGATGAGGGGCGCGCGGGGCATTTTCAGCGGTAACGCCCATTTGAGCAAGGTGAACGGCATAATACCGGGCCTTAATAGATTTTCAACTTTATCGCTAAAGCATTAAGGTTCTAGGTTGATTGCGAAAATTTGACAGTTTCGGGTAGCTTGACCTGCTGCCGTCTGTACCAGAGGCTTGTCGACAAGCAATTTAATTGTCTTAGTGACTAATAAACAAAGACTAATAAAAAAGATAGTCGCAACTTCTAAGGCTTTGATTCGTTTAATGTTTCGCATCGCAAATCTACGCATATTTATGATGTATCATTTACATAATAAACGAAATATAATTTGCTTTCATGTAAATACTTTGTACAAAATTTTTAGATATAAATCATCTTACATTATCATAAAAAAAAGTTAAGTTTTCTATCCATGTATTCTTTCCAAACTATGCTCATATATCACCACCCAAAGTTTCTTCCAACTTTTGTATTGACAACATAGTTTCAAACGAATACATACTGTATTGTTCAGTAAATAGGTCACATTTCTAGACCTCCCAAAAGTTTGTCATTAAACTAAAGGTATCCGACACATAATACCTACCTTGTCACGAGACCTGAGGGGCAATTCTTGTAATTTTAAGAACGTTCATTCGTTCGTTGTCATGTACATTAGTCCTTTAGTTATTAAGATTATTCTAGCATAAGTTTAATGTACGTGATGTGGCTGTGCTTTTCTTAAATAAATAAAGAATCGTTCAGTCTGATCTCAGTCCCAATCTGTCAAAAAATACTTCTAAATTCTCTACATTTTGATAAGTTTTTGACATTTGTTTGTCGCCAAGATGAGACTGCGACTAGATTTTCAACGTTTTAAATTACGAGAATTGGCCTTCTGGAATGCCTCAAAGCAGGTATGCGAACCGGGGTGTTGTAAACTAAACCCGCAAGTAAAGGGCGAAGCTCTGACGTAATCAACATTCCTGGAATGTTCTGGAACTTACTAGCGGCTCGCAGATAAGTGGGTGTCGAAAACATAGGTGGAGCAACATTGTCGGTAAAGGTACACATGGGCACACATGACCATTAAGTATTATTCCTGCCACCAAGCAGCGATGCTGTGTTCCAGTTTGAAGGGTAAGTGTAAGGTGTTATTACAGTACCGGCACACGACATCTACAATGCCTCTTGTATTAGGTACAGATGTCCTGAAGCTGCGGTGACTATAGTATAAGTACTAACAGGTTGCTTCATCATCATCTGCCAAGTCTTTTCCCAACTATGTTGGGATCGGCTTCCATTCTAACCAGATACAGCTGAATACCAGTATTTTACATGAAGCAACTGCTGACATCAATAATCCAGTAGCTGTGTAATACGATACCCCTTGTCAGACGTTCCACCACCAGTGACCACCAGTGACGTTTAGTAGTGACGTGACGTGACGTCACTGGTGAAATATGGGTCTACCTGTACAGTCACGAGTATAAGTATGTATACACTTGGCTTTATTCAAAAGCGATTTACTCTTTACTTTTGAATGAAATTTTATGTTGCTATGAACATAGTTTTTTCGAAACCATAGGTTTTTGCAATGTGTCGTATTTCAATGTTGTTTTCGTTATTTCACGCAAAAATCACTATTGAAAGTTTCCAAGTGTTGACATATTAGTATTCCTGACTGTACTGTCCTCCTACCTCTGCCTAAACTTCGAAGAATACAGCAAATGTTATGTTAAGAAAAAAGCTAGAAACATGTTTGTAGAACTTACCAGCTGATCAATAACGCAGGGCGGGTTGTTGTGGGCGAGGAGCATCCAGCAGACGTCGGTGTCACCGTGGAACGCGGCCAGGTGAAGGGGCGTAGCACCTTTCTTGTCCACTATGCATGGCGACGCGCCTACTGACAGTAGCACTCGGACAATATCTCTAGAAAAGGAATGGTGGGGTTAATTTTCTTGCTGAATGCTAATGTATAGAGGACCATGACGTAAACTTTACATTACAAAGTAATAAAGCTACTCCGGAACACTAGATATTTAGCCTAGATTTGAGAGGATATTGTACGCATTGATTAAACTTTTTGCTCACCGAGATAAGACTCATTATAGTTCCCGAGCTATTACAGTGCACAGAATTAGGCTTATAAAAATTGTGAAAAATAAAAAGTGCGAGTCGGTCTCGCGCACCGAGGGTTCCGTACAAATTGGTAAGTATGTAAATAGTTTGTCACGGGTTTAGTTTTTTGTAATATTACTACAAATTTACGGTCTTCGGACTTATCCTTTACTTGTGTGTGCTACGTAACATTGCTTCTTGCCAAATTTCATGATTCTATAGGTCAACGGCAAGTACCCTACAGGTTCCGGAACATAAAGCCCGTGTCTTCTGATTGCGTTGACTTAGAAGTTTGATTTTTTCACAGCTTCAAGGGATTGCAGCCCAGAATATTTGAAATTAATTTCAACTTGCTAACTCCACGCGTTCCTGAGAGTAAGGGTTTTGACCGACGGACAGACAGACAAACAACGAAGCGATCTTATAAGGGTTCCGTTTTTGCTTGAGGTGCGAAACCCTAAAATGAACACATTGGTACTGTTTCCCAATTGTTTCTGAGTAATTTGAATAAGTTAATGATTCATTTATGATATCAACTAGTTTTACCCGCTATACCGTCATGCCCGGTCCCCTGACGTCAGACAGACTAATAATATCAATGCAGAGGAAAAGTGGAATAAAATATTTGTTCTTTTGTCATTATTGCTATCATATTTGTACTTTATATCGTTGCCATAAATACTACTGGACCGCATGTAGGTAAACAGGCTGACTTTGAATTTCTATATAGTTTTTGTCGGGGGGTAAAATACTCATGAAAATTAGCAAATTTTAATAAGGGCAAGCTCTCAATTACTAAATAAATACAGCGATTGAAGATTTTTAAATGGAGCCTGGCATAACTACGGTATCCACCATTTGTTTTGTTCAAAATGGCGTCCACGCCTGAAACCTATATAAGTAAATCGATAGCTGACATCATGATCAACTTTGAATGTTAATACTCCGAAACGTGACGCTTTACGGGGTTTGTTGTTGTTGTGTTTTCTGTTGATATTTATGTCATCTATCGGTATAAAGGTCCCATACGTGGCAGCCGTATTGAAAAAAAAAACAAAATGGCGGGCAGTCCAGAACCTTCAAAGCCCTTTATTTCGCTCTCAAAGTACAACAAAAACTTAATCTATGGAATACAATGTATAAGATATTTGATGGTTGTACAATGTACAGTAGCTAGCAGGAGATAATAGATGATCTACCAACTCCCAAACTAAGTGTTAAGCTTGTATTTTGGGGATACTAAATTAAGTCATCATCATCATCATCTGCCTAGCCTAAATACTAAATTAAGTACCAAATGAAAATGTATGCAATGGATGTATGTTTGTAAATTAGTCTTTCATAGAATTATTTATTTTTATGAGTATTTTTGCCCCCTGATATATTGCTATTAAATTCATAGCCAGTCTTTATTACTTAATTAATGAATCTCAATGTAATATTTTTAATGTTAAGGGTAGCCTTGCTTTGCTAAAAAGAACTTGATAAAAATATACCAATTGTTATAATTAATAACTAGTTAATATTATAAAATGTTACTGATTTCTCATAAATATTTTTCTTATCACAGCTTTTAGAACTTGCGTAGCCAAACGAGTTATGAAACAATTTAGATTTCTTGTTCTCGAATATTAGGTAACGTTAAAAATATGGCTGTTAAATAATGGTCTAATTAAAGGTTAAGTACTTACTTAAATAAATTATTTTTATAATAAATGGCTATGTTGAACAACAAAAACTTTTTAACAAAAAAATAAACCGCCGAAAAAACTGAAAAGCAAAAAACAATAAACCCTTTTTTATTTAACAACTAAGTTCTTAAACTAATGTAAGTCTATATACCTAAGTAATTTTATCATTTTTTTTTTTTAAATCGGACGACTTTAAAAAGTTATGCGTGGTTATACATAAAAAAAAATACATAAATATGCCTCGACTTGAGAACCTAACCTGTTTTTTTTTTTTTTTATTTGTCTAAATCTATCTTTATCCGAAAAAACAAGTCTGAAACTTACCTGTGGCCATACAAACATGCTTGGTGAAGTGGTGTATACCCATTATCATCTTGAACATTTACGCCAGCACCTCTACGTAAACTGTAACAAACAAAAATACAATAAGTACAAAAAGAATTTCGCAGTCGGTAGGATTCGAACCTACGCTCCCAGAGGGAATCTGATTTCTAGTCAGACGCCTTAACCGCTCGGCCACGACTGCGGCGAGAAAGCGGTTGAAATTACCGTATGGTTGACGCATTAATAAATCGAGATAACATGTTATGATATTATGCAAGATCAGCTTAAAATTAAATATCCGTTATTCCGCTCCAGCCACGAACCGACTGCCGACTGATCTATTTGCTGTTTTGCATTGCATTGTTTCTTATGTACAATATTATTTTCCTCATTCATAGTTTTAATATAATACGTCACTAAAGCAAGTAATTACCCAAACGGACAATTAGCAATAATAAAGTTGAACATAATAATGAAATTAAAACATCCAAACAGTTGGGGTCTTACTATAAAAGTCTTACAACACTTGTTCAACGTGTGATGCGTCTAACGTTAGTGCTACTTTTTTTTTGGTGGGAAATCATCAAATGACCTCTCCCGCGCTGGGCTACCGCGCTGGGCTAAGCGGAAGGGCGTGTCAGACTTCTACTGGCTAAAACCCACCCGTCTTCCTTCAGTTGCCTATGCTAGGGGCCACGGTATCCCTTTCGAACAACCCGAAGCCCTGGCGGCATCGGCCCTAGCGGACCCCGTCAGTTCATGCTGACACCTCTTTGAGGCACGCGTGGAACACAACACGCCGTCGACCCGGGCCTGGTCCTTACCGCCCGCGCCTACGGTGGCCGGGAGTCGGCTGTTGACTCCCGTCCAGGGCGTCTCCTGCGGCGACTAGGGGCGTGAAGGCGCAGTGATTACCTCTCCCTCACGGGTCGTGGGGCTTTTGGGCCTCCTCCTTCGCGAGCATTACTGCTTCGCAGAAGGAAGTGACGGCCTCCCATGCACTCTCGCTCCGTACCATGGCCTAGACGCGAAAGATCGCCACCGCCGATCGCCGCCACGAGGACACGGCGGTGCTCTGCCCAAGCCGGGCAGATCTCCACCGTGTCCTCCGAGCGATCCACACAGTGGTGACACCCTGGCGTTTCCTCCCGCTTTATCCTGAACAGGAACCTCCGGAAACAACCGTGTCCGGTGAGGACCTGCGTCAGGCGGAAGGTGAGGGCGCCGTGGCGCCTCTCTAGCCACTCCTCAAAGAGGGGAGTTATCGCCGCTATTGTGGCGTCAGTGTTACCTCAAAGTCAATATAATTATGTCATGTTTAAAAGGTGTTTAGCCGAAGCAACTAATAAATACTGTTTTGTGGTAATAAGATTGTTGTTTTATAAAGAAATTAATAAGGTTATTTTATCAATGGAAATTAAAGGTAATTTATCTATCAACAAACATCGTCAAATAATTTGTGAACAAAACTTTACAAAATCTCTTTACTACGCCCTTGACCCTACGCGATGCGGTCGACGAACTATGCACCTTTTACAGTTCATCAGAAGTACAAACAAAATCCAACTGTAAAAGTATGCAGCAAAAGGTTTATTTTTACCGTAACACTAAATTATGAATAGCTTCAGATGTGTCACTTGTCGTATCGAGCCATAATGTAGTTAATTTTGCTGGAAAAAGAATATTTGGGGAAAGACCAGGAACAAAAGTGTTATTTATTATAGTGACGCGTCAGCAGATCTAACTCATCCCTGTTGATTTAACCATCAAGTTTAAATTTATAAGAGAGATGGCGGTAAGGTTTACTGAGCTGTTCTGAGAAGCTGAGCGAGAGAGAGAGCGAGAGAGGCACAGAGCGGTAAAAAAATTCCACTAATAGACACCCTCCATTTTGGATATGCAGCATTTTTATTGTTTTTTTTTTTGCGCTCAGTCACCGCTCAGCTCCCTGGCATAACTATGGTAGAAAGCCAATCATTCTCTCACAAATATTTCAAGGATTCCCTAGATGTTTCATCGAATCCACCTACAGGGGCTGGTCTACGCTCCCTCCTACAGAATACGTTAAGAAGTTAAGCTTATTGCCCTTCTCCAACAAGCACTATCCCAAGTTTCCAACCCTCGCCCCGGGCTGTTACTTCCTCGTACTTTCACAGAATTTTCAAAATAGGATTACGGACTATAGAGGATTGATGTATGACAATAATATTGTGAAGTTTTGCTCACAAATTGAGTCGTGTCAAGTAAGATTTAAGTAGGAATGTAGTACCATGTATGTAGGCTAGGTACTATAGTTTGACCAAAACCGCTGTACCGCGCCTTCGGTATGTGCGCGGCGAGACGGGGGGGCAGTGCAGGCCGCTCATTCGTCATCGCTCACGGCGTGCCGCCCCCCGCTTCGCCGCGCATTCCTCCCGCCCCGCCGCGCATTCCTAAGGCGCGATACAGCGGTTTTGGTCAAACTATAGATTCTGGCCGCTCCTTCGACCGCGTGAAATTTCTTGTTCCTCGACCCACCCGTCATACAACATCGCCTGCCCGCGCTATTACTTTGTTTTCGCTTTCGCTTCTTTTTACTCGGCTGCTAATGGTCCAAGCGTGATGTTAAATAGCCTTACTAAAGAATTGGGCTAAAGAATGCAAAAAGATTATATTAAAACCTGAGTGTTCCAGAGATCAGCGCGTTCAAACAAACTCTTCAGCTTTATTATTAGCATAGATAAGGCTAGAATGTACAGACGCCAGCACATCAAGC
The DNA here is from genome assembly GCA_951799955.1 of Apamea anceps. Classification (NCBI taxonomy): domain Eukaryota; kingdom Metazoa; phylum Arthropoda; class Insecta; order Lepidoptera; family Noctuidae; genus Apamea; species Apamea anceps. Next base: position 11,579,249 of record OX637509.1, read on the forward strand.
TACTACAATCTGTCAAATTTCTTTAATAGATTTTCAACTTTATCGTTAAAGCATTAAGGTTCAAGGTTGATTGGGAAAATGTGACAGTTTCGGGTAGCTTGACATGCTGGCGTCTGTACTGAACTACTGACACCTCGTGGAATTAGCATAGTTTTGGTCAGGGCTAATCCTATGCTCAAATTGCGCCGACCAGCCAGACTAATGAGTAATGACAGGGTTTTTTGCTCTGGTGTGCAAGACAAAAACAAAAGACAGTAATAAGCAGGTAAGTACTGTCATAACATTTTACAGGTCAACCGTTAGAGTGCCAAATAAACAATTATGAGAATGGCGCAAACGGTACAATTTTGCGTAATAGCTGTACAAACATTTAGTTACGTTTTCGTGTCATGTGAACAAGTCGTGAAGAACTGGCCATTATCGCATTAGTTATAACGAGAACCGTCCATTGAAATGGATATGATTATCAAGACTGTGAGTTCAAAGAATGTGAATTAAAGCCAAACTATTCCGAAGCCTAGCATTTCCCACAGACAAAGGCAAAAAAGCGCACACAAATAGCTCGCGCATAACTTTAGTATGAGGTCACATCTACCCTGAAGGAGGGACGAGCCTATCCGAGCGCAATTTAATAAATGAACAAATAATTTAACTAATTAAATCAACATAAACTGTACATTAACAAGAAAGCCACATAAAACACGTATCACACATAAATTAAAAAACAAATAATGTCAAGGCCAGCGTAAAAACCCATTGCTTTAAAAAAAACACACACGATCGCCTTCTATGCCAATTTGAACTCTACTGGTTGCTGCTATAAGGTCGATATTTTAGAAGAGATTGAAAGATATATGCAAAATGGCCAGTGTATAGATATTCCAAGAACCGGAAGTTACGTGTCGCGGAGCTGCCGCCAAAGGCATCGTGCGTTGGGCCTTTCCAAGAATCAAAGCCTTCTTGAATAATCGTCATCGGTCAGCTAAACGAGTTCTCAAATCGATTTGACCACTATAATGACAGCGTAGAATTGGAATCGATAAACATTCTGTTATTATCATCGTTATTATGAATGAAATTCTGAGTAATTCAAGACATTGGTTTAATATCAATATCAACTTATCCGGCCTTTAAGATCTTCTTGAGAAGTAAGACAATCTCCTTCAATCTTTTGATTCCAATAAGAAAATAGAAAAACAGGACGATGAATCACTTCAAATATCTCTGAAAATTAATTTAAAGATCAGTCCTTGATACCAAGGGCTCTCGAATGGGGGCGACGAAGGTAGATAGCAATTTCCGAAAACGCGAACTCGACAGGAAGTACAAGGCGTGGATAATGACGTTGAAGCTAAGTATGCTACTTAATTACGTGCACAAGTACTTAACACTAATAAGTTACTAATAAATTGATAACCCATATTAGTAAGCTTCTAATTGTGTACGACACTATCACTATTTTATCTTTTGCGTACGATAAAGTTCATATACTTCAAATATCAGTCGCATGCTCAAAAGTTAGTTTTTGTCTCGTTAAAATACTCGTACAAAGCATTTTTTTCAGTTTAAACATTTACAGGCACTTTTGCACTGTCAAGCAGTCGGTCAGCTAGAAAGATGAAGATGCCCATTCCAAAGCGTGAATCAATCAACTCAGCCTATCGCAGTTCGCTGCTGAACATAATATGCCTCTCGCCAGTCTGCGCCACAACACCTTGTCATCCGCATTCCAAAGCGTATTAGGATCCTATAGAGAAGAACGGGCAAGAAACTCCTGTATTCTTTTCCTGAATTCATAGACCGTTATTAATAGAGTTTCAGTTTTATTATTACAAGTTTACTGTAACCATAGCATTAGATAGTGTAAGGTTTCATTAATATAACTGAAACTACACGGTTTAAAATTATCTAATCATATCGATCTACGGTTTAAAATTTTTTTACTGGCCATACTGACGGCGAAAATGCGTATTGAAATAGAATCGGGAGATGAAATGGTTTGCACTGGACACACTGGTGGTGACAGTTCGGTGCTGTGGCAGAGATCCAGGGACTTTCGAGGGAGCGAGTGGTCTATGGTAGCGAGCGGTCGTGGTATTGTTGTACCGTGGAGATTGATTCTAAGAAATAAGTTTTGATAACAATAATTTGTGAGAATATTAAATAAGTTTTGAAGAATAACTAGGTATGGTTATTTCTGAGGTACCTTTCAATAGCAAAATCATTTAGCACGAATTTGTGTCAGTCCAGGCATAAAGGGTCCAGTAGTGGGGTATTGAGTTAAGACTGGATTCGGTATCTAGAATAGTCAATTGATAGTATGGATTGAAAAAATAATCAAAAAGTAGCACACGTTTTTTTTTATCAGACATTTGAAGTTGAAATTCTGAAAAAGCTTGATTTGAGAAAAAGCATTTTGAAAGTTTGAGTGAAAAAAAAACACACTTTTACTTGCTTGTTACGTAGATTTTTATTCATTATTGTAGATTGATATGTTTTCCATAGAATCAACTTATAATTATACTTTTGACATCAAAACTAAAACAATTATTATCAAAATAAAAGAAGGATACACAGTCTAGTAAAAAAGGTCCACTTGCCGATATTTAATAAAAAGTTAGTTATTGCGATAGTAATTAACAATAAAAAACTAAAATTAAGTATTCTTACTCTATTTAGGAACTAACAAAATAACAAGACAGGCTTTTTTCAAACATTACTGCAACAGAATAATGATTATTTTAGCCACTGGTACCTTTTATGTAATGTCATAAAAGGTACCAGTGGCTAAAATAATCATTATTCTGTTGCAATAATATTTGAAAAAAGCCAATACAAACATAAAAATAAAACTTATTCTATTTGGGACTCCAACTTACGTTTTGGACAAAAATAAATTCCTCCTCGCACCTGATTCCTATGACCAACCTGTTTGCAGTACGAACATGTTGGTTTTTGTCGAATACTCTTTTCAATTGATGGTTTCTGAAAAGAGTACTCGACAGATGTTGTTGGGACAGAGTTGTGGTCAACATCAACATTTGGAATGGGTTTCGGGCATAAAATGTCTTTAGATTCTTCACGTACAAATTCACGAATCTTATTATAAAGATACGATTTTCTTTCGTACGTCATGCCTGCAGGGGATTTTTCTAAAGGAAAACCGTATACTTTATTCGGGTTCAAAACCTTTGATACAGTTGGTTGACTGTCAGTATATTTTTTGTAACATAACATGTGCCCTCTATTATCTTCATTTGTTTCAAAATGACTAAAATGCAGAAGTTGGTTAATAGTTACACAATCAGGTTGAAAAAAATTGGCCCAGTCGTAAGTTTTCACAAAAGTTTCTCCTTTCTCATCACCAGTTAGAACAGCTACTATAGATTTTGTTTTCGGACAAGCTTGAACAGCAGCTGCAAGAATATCCTTTAAGTTATTGCATTCCCATTTTCTAAAACTTTTTTTGAATAGACCGAAATACATGTCGGGTGCAAACTTCGTATGACCCACGGGAAGGAAAGATATACGGAAACTTCGGTGTCTGCCTGTTAAAACTCGCCATGTTGCATATTGCATGACATAGTTATTTTTATTTTGTCCAGCACAATTATCTGCATGACAAACAACATCTTTTTCGCCTATACCAAAATTTTCGAAAAAATGATGTAGCATTGAAATTATTACATTAGCTCCTTTCCCAGTAGCACAGGGTTCAGGAATTACGTACAAAACGAACTTTCTCAAAGGCTCTGCAGCAACACCAAATAAACTGACTTTAAATCCTGTCAAGAAATACAGTGGCCCAATTTGTTGTGAACTGTGCGGCAAATGCACCTGTTGGGCAAAATCAAAAGAGTAATGCATGACGCCATCATAAGAACATGGTTCATGAGGTCCAAGAATAAGAGTAGAGTCCGTTATTGAATCAGTCGCAACTTTGATTACATTGTTATAATATTTTCGTTCATTTTGCACTAAATCAAGGTGCTGCCTCGACTTTTCTACAAGCTGTATTTTTTCCTTTTCATCTAAACCACCCATTCGTCCCAACGTGGTCACGTTTTTCTGACAAGTTGCACATAGATCTGTTTTCGGTTTCTGTATAACGACATATGGACAAAAATCTTCCCAAAGATCATACCAACTACTTCTACTAATAGGAGTTTTATCGAGTAAAGCTATAGTTTCCAAATATTTGTTGTACACATACGCTTTAGACATACTACAAGGTAAAATTATTAAATCAGATTTAAATTGGTGGCCTGGTAATCGGCCCGGCAATACTAAACCGTTTTCATTAGCAAACTGTCTTATAAAAGTGATTGCGTCTGATCTAGTTTGCAAATTAATACAATTGTAAGGTCGTTTACGTGACCCGTGGACCTTTGGAGCAACACCGCTGTCCAGAAAGTTCTTTTTTACATTTTTTAACCTTTTCAAACCAGTGGCATATACATATTGGAAAAAAATCTTGCATACTGAAACACCTCGAAAGAAATACTTTACCGTGTATTCTTTTCGTTGCAAGTTTCTGTTTTTTGAATGTAATGTATTTTCACTTGTACGTAAGAGAGCATTTAAAGCTCCTTTCAAGACCAAGTGATGATGATTGACTCCTTCATTACAACGTGAATTTAATTCGATACAATCTAACCTACTACTTAATATTACATCTTTTTGAAATTTGGACACACAATTATTATTACATCCACAGCCAGTATCTAAGAATGAGGCCTGAGTTACATCGTCTAGAATTAAAGGATCATCATCTAGTAAAATATTACCAATTTGCCGCTCTTCGAGCGGCTCACAAGCACTAAATTCGATGTCACACGATAATTCTGTACCCCGTTGACTTTTGAACTCTAAATTAAAATTTTCATAGTCTTCATGTTCTACAGACGCTGAATAGCTAAACTCTGAAAACAAATAGTTGAAATATACATACTACACAGGTCATTTTTTCATACTATGTCTATGACATAGGTACCTAACACAACTTCTTAATTGGTATTAGAGTCCTTGCTGTAGTCATAAAGAATATGTACTATTGCATGCATACAATGATCACGTCGATCTTTTTTGATTTTACACAAGGCTCGGCTAACTATTTTAGCAAAATCATAACACTCATGTATTTCATCTTCACTGATTGCTTCTGTATTAGTGCTTTTTTCATAATACTGATCCGTTTCATCCATCTCAGATGTCGACTCTGTGAAATTATTTTCTAAGTTGTAAGTACCTGAATAAGGTGCAACGGTTTCTTCTTCTGTTGGTAAATCCGGCGTTGTTGCGGTCGAGGCCAAAACAGGTAGTGTGTTTACTTCCACCTCCATAGAAAGTGGTACAGGTCCATCAGAATGCTTAGATTCATCACTAGAGCTGGAACCTTCGGTTGAATCTTCAATAATTATGTTACCTAAAAACAAATTTGAATTTAGTATAAATGGGATGAAATTATGACTAATTGAGATTCATTAGCCTATCAACTTTGTCGCGGTCAGTTTTCAGTCTATGTGGATGCAGCCGAATTATTATGATTAAAGCTGCTCTCTTTTAAAATGTAATAAATAAGTAGGAACGTAACGTAATCTACGCTTAATCCATAAATCTCTAAATCTCTAAAATCCATAAAAAATCGAATTTAAAGACGACTGCTGTCTGTAGGAGGCTTCGCCCCTGTCGAGGTCTAAATATGAAAAGTAGGTAACAGCTGTAGATACACACAAGAACTCCGTAACATTCCGATACCCCGGTTTATAGAACTAGCTTTTCGACCTCGGCCCCGCTAAGCGTAATAACGTTAATAATATTATAGCCTATGACTGAATAATGCAGCTTTGTATTGGAGAAAGAATTTTCAAAATCGGTTCAGTACTTTTGGAGCTTATTCGATACATAACACAACACGTAACAACAAACATAGTATTAGTAGATATAATAGACAACGTAAAGACTTACCTTTATTCATTTTTATGCGCACTTTTCACTCACTCAATTTAAAACAGCTAAGATAATAAAAACTGCTATATTTACACAAAGACTGTCGGATATTGTTTCCTTTCCGGTGTCAAATGACAAATAAATTATTGCATCACAGGCAGATCTATTTATAGGACACGTAGGTAGCAAAAAACGATCAGGGAAATCCCCGCTATGTCGAAGTGAAGCAAAGTAAATCCCCTTAGTAGTTGCATAGTAGCAGGGAGTTCCCCGCTTTAAGGGACCTTTTACACGTAGTTTCAACATTTTAATCTTAAAATATAATTAAATTATTAGAAGTGATCAGTACGGGGTATTGAAACGTATTTTATTCCCAGAATATCGACATGCCACCCACTGGTACCTTTTTAGTAAACTTTTTTCATAAAGTTTCTGGTACTTAGAAACATCGTATATAGTCATTTACTATATGAAATTGTAGATAATTGAGCATTTATTTATAACCAATTAAAATCGCGAAATGCAATTTTTATACCCAACTTTACAAAACCTCTTATATCTCGGAAACTAAATGCCGCGCACTGGACCCTTTTCGCTTGGACTGACACATTTATTTATTTTCCTTGTGCGTCCGACCTTTAACGACATATGTTTGAACAGCAACAATTTTGTAACGATGAACATATTTCATTATTACATATAAGTTCACGTTTATTACATCTACGTTCTTTTGTCCTCGTCTTATTCTGTCTTATCTGTCGGTTAAACCCAATACCACCCACTAGCACGACCCCACGGGGTCGTTGTTTTAAACCTATTTCTTTAGGTTTCTCTTCTAACCATAGCAATTATTATTGTTCTTGAACTTTTGCACACATTTTTTCAACCGGCTTCTCAAAACTTTCACCTATCATCGTCAACAATACCTTCATCTTTCATACAACCTTAGCACCAAAAGGCATCAGGTTCATAACGGCCTCTCTAAAATATAGGCTCACTAAAATTAATCACGAACAGTCAAAAGTGAACGTCCAATGCGGGATTGTTTATAGTGATATAGTAACAAAAGACAACTTTCTCCTAATCTAATAAAGTCAACCGCGTAGTAACTTGATCGAAGACGTATCACACTTTTTGGGTATAACGGGACATACAGATGTAGTGAGTCTGTATATAATGAGTCACCAAATGTATTGTTGTGTATGTGCAGTAATGTATTACTGTATATAAAGTAAGTGAAACATAAACAACAACAGACAAAGTGGCACATACGTCACTACTAATAATAATTAATCGAACGAAGTTCATTAGACTAAACTCAGCATTAGACTCAGCTGCCCAAAGGTCGCTCATAGCAACCCAAATCATTTATTTAACATCCGGTAGCACTTTTTTCGGTCTAAATCTAAGTTCACTCACCTGTCAGCCCCGAACATTCTTTGACTCAACTTCTTTGTTTTAACCCAACTCCTGTGGAAGCTGTACCGAACGTCGCTCAGATTCAAATCAAAACTGTTTTTATAATTGCAGCACTGCACTGTTTTTTCACCATCACTCTTTGTACTTGCCATGTCCAAGGCAACGTATGAAGTGAAGACTAAACTTAATAAAACTTCAATTGTAGAACTGTGAGTCACGGGCAGTTACAGGATGGTTAATTTAATAAACAAGGTTTAACTTAAGGTACACAGAAGGAAACATATTGTTTAAAACTATTTAACATGCACGAAATAGGTGTGTACAGACGCCAGGTTGAATGAAATTTGTGTGTAATTGACACAACAGAGGGACGATAAGATAAGTTGAGATAAGATACGCGAATTGGACCAAGGAAATGCAAAATGGGTAATAGATAAATCGACTTTTTATATAGTATTTAGCTCATTTTGCTAGACGAGGTATATGGAATACCGGGAGGTATTGATGATGTACTTACTGTTTCAGTCAATTATAGAACACAATAAATTACTCATCTGTCAACAAAAATCATTATTATGGAATGACTATTTCGGTAATGATTCTTTGAGGTAAATGCATTGGGGTTCAGACTTAAAAGGAAATTAGGTTACATGAGTATTCGAAATGCGAACGTAATGAAACAGTTTTGTAGACTAGAAAGTAGAAACAAATAAATGAATCAATAATTCCTCAATCAACCTGGTAGAAATATTTCAGAGGAATTATGAGGAAGGTAGGAAGTAGGGACTTCTTGCATAACATCAAGGTTATTTATTGCATAGGATTGGCAAAGCCAAGGACTTCTATCAAACGTTTACTATCAGAATCAAACAAATATGATGGTCCCGCTGATGTTACTGGCAAGAGTAGGCCATGTCAACCAACTTACAGTATTTATATCAAATCAATAATAATTACTCACAAACAACATCGATAAACAAACTAAGAAACAGAATCCAGAAGATATAGCAACTTCTCACACCACTATTGATGAAACGAAAGAAAATAAACTAAGACACACTAGATGTAAGACAGTCGTAACTAACCAACAAACTTTTAATGAATAAAATGTAACAAGCAGCATATCAAATATGAAATAAATACTTAAGACGTAATTACTAACATACCGGGCTAATGATTTAACTTGAAATCGTATCAGTAGAGGAACATGTTGGAAACCTTGAAGGAAAACCTAAGAATGTTCCGGTGTCCTTAGCGAAGTTAAATGTATTTGAATAAGTTAATTAATCAATTAATGGATTATCCACATAAGCACGTAATGTTCTTTGTCATTGATGTAAGCGTTGAATGAATTGGTAACTTGGCAATCGTTACTATATTTTTTAAACCGGTGATTAGCATGCAGTACTGAATGGGATTATGCAGTGGTGGCCCAATGATAACGGCCGTGACTTACTAGTTGTAGGTCGTAGGGTCGAACCCAGACACGTGCTTTATTTTGTGTAAATTATTTCATCACCAATGCTTTCAAAACGGTAAAGGAAAACAACGTGAGACGTGACTTCTATCAACCCGCACTAGGCCCGCCTGGTGGATAACGGCCCACTCCCCTCTCACAGAGAAGAGGCCTCTGTCCCTGCAGCGGGAAAATTATACGCTGGTTATGCTACTGAATGATATTTTTTGCTTTTCTCAGTCACGGACAAGTTTTTTTCATGATCATCGTCAGGCTACAGTAGTCTACTATTAGCCATAGGTTTAGATACCTGTTGCATTGAAGCAAGTAACCAATAATGTCGTTAGGTTTAGTTAGCCAATAACTGATGGCTGAATCAGGTGGACGAACTTACTATCGATATGTTGCCATATTGATAATACGTTCATCCATCTGGGTTAATGTTAAGTTATTAAGTGTATCAAATAATTGACTTAATAAACATCCTCCATCCACCCATCCATTTTTTAATTTCTTTAGGGCCTGTTCAGCATGTCTTCTTTCATTACATCTCTATCAACTGTTACCTCAGTATCCACTCCCCTTTCCAACCATATCATCTTTCACACAATACAGTCATCGTTAATCATCTCCTGCTCCATTTCCATTCGAAATATTTTACAAAAAGCTGTAGGTAAGTGTTTTTTACACAGTAAAACAATAAGTGTACGTTACTGCAAAAATAGCTTCCTTACTCTATTTGTATGATAATACTAAGCTTAGCCAACCGTAAAAAGTAATGGCACCTGCTTTGTGCGACAATAGAACTATAAACCATGCTAGATTTTATACAATTACGACCACAATACCAGGTCAATGGGCTTTATCGTTATCCGGGAGGACCAACATTGCTTATTGCGTAGGATTTCCATATAATGCGTTTTATCCTTTTTAAGAAATGGGACACGTCTTTTTTAAAACAGATAGTAAATTGATCAACGTTTGACCGGTATATAATAATGATGATTTCTACAGGGTGGCAGGGACATCGACGCGCAAACTGTAACCACGAATTCACCAGATTGTTCTAGACGGTCAAAAAATTTCAACGCAAAGGGATTCATGTACTGAATTCATGATATCAGGCTGCGCGTTGATGTCCCTGCCAGCCTGTATAGTAAGCTATATAGGTAGGCACGATTCGTCAACGTTCTACAGGAAGTATTTCATATTTAAGTGGTCTTCATAACTAATAATCTCTAAGTTCACTGACATGCATTTGGCAGTTGTATATTTTGAACTAACCAAACAATTTGCCAAATATCAAATCAAACAAGTTTGCGATACTAGGAACAGATTACATGATAATCGAGAATTGTGACCACAAAGATTAGATAGGTAGTAAAAAACTGGCTCGCTATTTATGCCTAAATAATCAATTTTACCTTTGTGTAATGGAGCGTATACCATAGCAAAACTTTCAAGTTTAAAAAGAACTGATGTTAAAGATGATATACACAATATCTACATGGGAATTTCAGCAGAATTGGTTAGGATAATGAAATGAGCACAAGAAAAACCTAGATACAAAAATAAATATAACATTTAAAACATGTAAGTTACAAAATAAGAATAAGTACGAGGGTACAAACCTGAACCTTCTAAAAACGCCCCGAAGAAATACACTAGGGTCAGAACTGTACCGTTTCAAAAAGTTAAACTTCATTGTATTTGGAACGAAACCCATCACTCCACAAAGACACTTGTCGCACTTAACAGCAGTTATGTTATCATTCCGTTCTCATGTTCAATATTGATTCAAAAATATTTACATGAAAGCTATGCGAGCGTTCGAACCACGACCGAAAAGTGACTAACGAAAAGACCGGTGAATGAATCATAGGACCACCAAACAGGTCGCTTCACTTAGAACTTTTTATTGCGGTATTTTTTGAATTAACTGTTATTCCGCTTGGGAAGGAACGGTCTAATTAAAAAAAGAATCTTGCTAACTATGCTATACTTTGTCAAACTGTTTTAATGTTTACAATTTATCCGCAAGTTGATAACGTTTTAATTAACCACAAATTCGTTGTCACAGCTCAAATCTATACATATCATAAATTAAAGCGGCCTTTCGTGCCTAAACAGGCACGAAAGGCCGTTATACAAACGTATAACGGAGTTGTTCTAATTCAACTACACAACAGATTTTGATCCGATTTCCACCATTATTTAGAGAGTTTATTCCGAAAAGTTTATGTGTATAATACCCAAATATTAAACTAACATTCTGTCAACTCGTAAAAACCGTGCGAAGCAGGGGCGGGTAGATAGTAAATGATTAAAAGAATTTTAACAGGATATTTCGTTATATTAGTTACATTACCAAATTTGGTCATGTGACGATTTGTACCACCATTTAGGTTATTACTGTCGTGGTCAGTTTTATTAAGTCATTTACCGTAGGTATGTGTTATTAACAAAACATATATAAATAAAAATATGCTTCGTGATACTGCGTGGTCTAAACGTTGTAATAATTACATTGAAAGAAACACAAAAAGTGAACAAAGACTAAATATAAGTGTTAGACTAGACTTCATAAAGTTGTTCAATAGAGTGAAGATAGTTAATTACGCCTTTAAAGAAATAATTAGACTTCAAGCACACACAAGCAGATGCATAGCCATTAAAGTTAAACGCTCAAATAACTGCGCGAGGGCAAAGCCTTGACAAGCAAAAACAGCAAGCAATGCTTTACATTAATTACATAACAAATTAAATCATAAATTATTTCCTTGAAACAAAAGATCTTATGCGTTTCCTGAAAGATAACGTCATGTCTACCGTGTTACTATGAATATTCTAAGACCAAAGCAATGAAATTCGCTTATTCGCTGCTGGTCTGATTCTGGCGCAAAAAGATTACATTCAATCAAGGGGGAAGAACGAAACCACCCCAAAAACACTTTCGACGTTGTTTTTGAAGTAGACAAGATTAAGAACGTTTAAATAAAATGCTTGACGCTTTAAAAGAAGAGAAAAAAAATATCACGTCCTGCGAGGTTGTTAGTACGAAGTTCCCATTTAAATGATGTAATTTTCTTTAAAAAAAAAAACATAACTAAACGTGTTTGTATTTAATATAGAGCTTGAAACAAGAGTTAAGTTACGTGACTTTGATAAAAGAGACAATACAGAATTAATTTAAAACCAACATGGGATTAACGTTTGTCATCCTTCGGGGAATCAAATACAAAAGGAATTCTGTAATATACTTTACATACGTATCATGTATGATGTAGGTAAACAATATCAATTAGAGAGGTGAAGTAATGGGCCAGTCCAGGTATGAATCATTAAAATCGTATTAAACATACGAACTCAGATAATGTATAATTACGAAGCGTAACGAGCGACGCACTCCATGGGTTCTGCTTCAGCATACTTGGACAATTTTGAATAAGTTTCTGTGGTTAGCAATTGTTATTTATATACATATTCTTCTTAGTCATCAACGTAACTCAACGACGTCAACCTATTTTCTTTCTTTTCTTCCTCATCGTCCTGCCGTAACCCAATTTCGGATTGGCACAGCATGTCTTCTACCATGCATCTCTATTAACCGTCATCTCAGCCAACCCCTTTCTAGCCATATTATCATCTTTCACAGAATTCATGAAATCCATCCATCGTCTGTTTGATCCTCCCCTACGCTTAATGGTATGGGGAGAATGATCTTTCTTTAGCGTTTACAAGAAACAATATCCTTTTAAGAACTCTACAACGCGTAAAGACTCATCTTTTTACGACATAGTTGGCTATTAAAAACAGCTGATCCCAAATTCCTCTTTTAACGATAATATTCATCTTAAAGATGCTTAAAACTGAGAAAATTCCTTCTTTACCTCTTTACCAGAAACATAACTTTAGGCTCCAGTAGTTAAAGATGAAAATTGCTTGGTAACAATAAGGATTAGCCAATGTTGCGTTACAAGTCTTGCGAGCTTCAAAGGCATTTGCTGCAATTTATAACCTACGATTTATGGAAACGGAATGAAATTGGGTCGATGTGATAAGTCCATTATCTGATTAAAAGGTGCCTTGAAGCTTTGTTGATGCGTAATACATTATGGAGGCTAGGCAGGTTAGTATTTAAATTGCTAGTCACACGCAATCGTTCGTCATCCTTACGACTGTCGCTTACGCCTACAGTAATATCTCCTTCCAAATTAGATTGATTATCCTTAAGGGCTAAGAGACGGATATGTGATTCGAGATAAACGTCTTTTTTTATTTGGAATTATTTACAAACCAATTTGGTTCCGCAGGTTTTTCCAATTTTGAGACTTGCTTGTTGGCACCAATGTCTAACTCTACTGCCCGGGATTTTCCACCTTGAAGAATATTTTTGAAACTGCAAGTAAAAGGTTTTATCATAAGTACTTAATGCTATCAAGTTATTGGTACCCTTTCATCATTTTTGTCCATTTATCCTTGGGTTAAAATCAAACGAGAAAATGGATTAATTAGATTAACAAATCCAAGGGTTCAAATATAAAAACGGTTCTGGCAAAGAAGCATCATAAGTAATTGAGCTAGTTAAAATACTGCGATAGTAGTAACTATATAGCTCCATCGCCTACATACTTCGTCCTAAAGATTGTGACCCCGATTCCCTTAATTGACTCGAACAGATTGCACGAAGGCCAATAGTTGTCACGCAATTTTTAATTCAAGATTCGCAAGGAATCCATGTGGTATTGTAATAGGGGACTAAGGGATAATGCCATAAGGTTGGGCAGCATAATCTATATGCCCATGACACCCTAATTGCGTAACACACAATTAATCGAAATCGGTTTCATTTTGACAGGTCAACAACATTCATTGCGTTATTTTGTACGTGTTGTGCAGACAAATGTTTCGAACTTATGAAGCAATGGATTAGCAATTTGCTTCAAAATGATTCAGATTACTATTGATTGTGTGTTACGCAATTAGGGTGTTGAGTATCACTATCGTAACTACTGAGTAGTTTGGCTGAGCTCACGGGCTTCACCGCTTTCGTGAAAACGACGGATCAGGAATCCCATTTTTCGGCATTGAATAATAACATAACATCAAGCCTGTAATGCCCTAAGGGTTAGGCAGAGGTGTACCTATAGTACACAAACATTTCGCCAGTTATGTTTAAGTCCCACGAAATAGGGGGCGAGCCTATTGCCATCAACCGGGCAGAAATCCAGACTGCGGGCTGCTACTGAGGAATTCATGATGGAAAAATCCAATAACACTTTGCCCTACCTGCGCGCTTGCGATCACTACTAGACCAACGAGACAGTTAATAATGTCGAGGCAAAAGGACCAACGCGCTTATGAACGCCTACTATACTAATATCTTGGATCTCATTCCCAAGAGTTCATGAGTTCAACCTTGACTATTGCGTTAGTTTGTAATTAATTTTTTATGTTGTTTTAAGGACAAAATATTGCAAATACTTCGTATCCTAGCCTAGGTACCGAAACATAACAAATTCGTTTCACGTAAGTTTAAATCTTCAAGCTTTATAGAGGCGATACGTATCGACTATCTTTAAGTAGGGTTGTCTCAAATTTATCTGCGCCCGGGGATTTCCATATGACCAAACCGGTTGAATATTCTATGAACACGTTTTCGATTCATTCCAAAGCATTGTAGAAAATAATAATAAAATATTCAACATGTCAGTGCTTCGAAGATATTAATTATACAATTTTAATTCATTGAGTGATTTGCAATTTTTAGCCGGCACTTTTTCGAGTTCATGCAGCGGTGGTTCTCAAATTCGGCTTAACTATAGGAAACCTAAAGTAGGAGTTGCAAAACATGGACCCTAGACTGCTGTTTGATAATTTTGCACATGTTTTACGTGCAGTTTTCGAGCGCATTTTTATTGCTTGCCAAACTTGCGGTGTCCGGTTCGAGTGTTTTGCATACAAACACCTTGAACATAGGGTTGTCAGAAACTGTTTAATCATGGCAAACCAGTTTTGTGGTTGGCCTTCACCGAACGAGTAACAAGAGAGTAGGTAGGCATTATGGGAAGTATCCTAGCCAGAACCAATTAAAAAAATTTGAGGATGAAAAGGAAATTACTAACACTTAAAAATCTGACGAGCCTTTACTCTGACTTGACTTGAGCTGCTTAATTTTAACTTGGCTTGAATAATAGTGTTACGAGCTTCGAGTTCGTGACAATAACAACTGCCGACATAAATTACCAAAAAATTACACTTTAATTAAACAACACTAATAACAGCTCAAACACACTAATTTATAAAACACAGTTGCGCTGAAGTCGCACCTGAAGATCGCTTTCGATGTATTCGCTTCTATCGCAGATCCAAGTCTGACTGGTCGCGGCTAGTCCCGGCCTTATAGTATAGTGCCGCAAATAGTTCCAGAACCTTCTATTGTAGAAACATCTAGAATGTTCGAGTACCTACATACCGGCCCCGACTGACCAGATGTCGATAGTTCTAGTATCGAAATTTCTAGAAGGATCTATTAGTTCTGTTACTCAATACTAGATGGCGCTAACAGTAAATTAGTTCTACTACTTGATACTAGATGGCGCTAGTGGTAACTAATGTCACCATGTACAGACGCCAGCACATCAAGCTACTACAATCTGTCAAATTTCTTTAATAGATTTTCAACTTTATCGCTAAAGCATTAAGGTTTAAGATTGATTGGGAAAATTTGACAGTTTCGGGTAGCTTGACCTGCTGGCGTCTGTACCAGGCATTAATTGTTCCGCGCAACAATAGTTTCATAACCGGGTCGATCACTTAAGTTGATCTCGGATCAAAACTAGCCCTTTCTCTCTCATTGATTTTCAGATTTTTTACTAAAAAAATACCGTTCCCTGCCACCCCTAAGCCTACAGCGTTAGATATAGGCAGACAGTAAGACAAAAGTTCAACGTACTTTTCTCAAACATCGATTGGCGTCTGGCCAACCGCCAAACACTTCACTTTAATGGTTTGCCTTATCCTACTTCCTTAAATAGATAACTGTGCGCAGATGATTTTCGATTATTTATTCTTACGCATTTATCATGTTGGGCAGTAAACTTTCACAGCTGGATATAGGCCTTCTTATAGGCTGCAGCAATAAACCAGGGTAAACACTGAAGTTTCGCAAACGCTGGTTTGGACGTCTTCTATTTATTTAAAGGGGCTTGTTCAATTTGAAGATGTCGCCCAGACGTGGACGTCTTCTGCGATAGCAACGTTACATATAGGTTGTTTAGCAACGGCACGACTAGGCCAAAATATTTCGTATGATTTTGTATTTATACTTGGTCTCTCGTAGTTTTTACAGCTGGGGGGTTCAGCTCATCTATACTAATCTTACAAACGGGTAAAATTTGTGAGTTTGCATGTAGGGTTCCAAAGGTTAATCTTCGGAACTGCTGATCCGATTCCGAAAATTCTTTCACTGATAGAAAGTAACACTATTACTGAGTGGTATGGGACATATTTTATGCTAAAGCAAGAAACTTCACGGGTACGAAGTCGCAGAAAGAAGACGGTTTACACATACAATTATAATAGAAAATAAAGAAAAGAAAAAAACCGGCCAAGTGCGAGTCGGACTCGCCCATGAAGGGTTCCGTTACGTTACGATTTATGACGTATTAAAAAAAAACTACTCACTAGATCTCGTTCAAACCAATTTTCGGTGGAAGTTTATATGGTAATGTACATCATATACTTTTTTTAGTTTTATCATTCTCTTATTTTAGAAGTTACAGGGGGGGGGACACACATTTTACCACTTTGGAAGTGTCTCTCGCGCAAACTATTCAGTTTAGAAAAAAATGATATTAGAAACCTCAATATCATTTTTGAAGACCTATCCATAGATACCCCACACGTATGGGTTTGATGAAAAAAAAAATTTTGAGTTTCAGTTCTAAGTATGGGGACCCCCAAAATTTATTGTTTTTTTTCTATTTTTGTGTGAAAATCTTAATGCGGTTCACAGAATACATCTACTTACCAAGTTTCAACAGTATAGCTCTTATAGTTTCGGAAAAAAGCGGCTGTGACATACGGACGGACAGACAGACAGACAGACAGACAGACATGACGAATCCATAAGGGTTCCGTTGCCATTTGGCTACGGAACCCTAAAAAGTATTGTGCCAGGTAGCAGCCGCTGGCGCTGCTCTTTGCATTTATTTATTTATTTGCCTGTATTACGTTACCTGGTTCTAAAATATTTTGTGCGTTTGGTTTTCTTTTATTCGAAAGTTATCAACTGATTGTAATTCTAAACGAGTACTAAGCAGGTTGTCGTGTTCACGTAGGTAATAATCAAATGTTTACATCTGTTTTAAAATACCATAATTTTAACTGTTTGTTGGCTCTAATCTCGGAAACGGCTGGGCCATGTTGTGATGAGTAATTAATTACACATTGAATGCCTATTTACTTTCGTATCCTGCACCAACACTCATATAAAAAAACGTTGCCTTAAATCCTACTAATATTATAAACGTGAAAGTTTGTATGGATAGAGGGATGGATGGATGTTTGTTACTCTTTCACGCAAAAACTACTGAACATATTACGATGAAATTTGGCACACAGATGGTGTATATGGTTTATAACCAGGATTAACATATAAGATACTTTTTATCCCGATATTCCTACAGGATCGAAACTAATGGTTTATAACCAGGATTAACATATAGGATACTTTTTATCCCGATATTCCTACGGGATCGAAACTTATGGGGGTGAAATCGCGGGGCGCAGCTAGTTTTGAATATAAATGTACAATGAAAAATCCTTCAACTTCGCAACTAAGACAAGTCTTGGACTCCTAACTGGTTTTTGTTAGCTACTTTATTAAAACTAGATTTTGAATTATGTTATTTGTTATTTATATGAATGTCACTGGCAGTTTAGACAACATAAAAAGAAAAATAAACCGCAAAATTTATTAATAAAATCAAAGGGGTCCTTTTCATCACATTGAATGACTGAACCATAGGAGCTATAGATGGGCAATCCACCAGGTTCAAAGCCAGTGCTTTGGTAAACACCCAATAAACACCCGTAAACACCCAGAAAGTTGGGTGTTTACCAAAGCACCGGGTTTAAACCTGGTGGATTACCCATCTATAATAGGAGCAACTAAACCAATGGACCGCGGGAGCCTAATAAATAGTTTTTAAATGAAGTAGTTCAAAAAATAGCATCAAACTGAATGAACAATGATCTAAATACCACAGTAAACATCATTGTTTACAATGATTCAATAACAATGACAAGAATTTAAAGAAAGCTCAAAACAGCCATTGAAATTGCCGATAATGTAACAAGTGAATGATTGAACCAAAGGAGCAACCAAACAAGTGTTTCAGTTTTCAACAAATACCCCAAGCAACTTAGGCAAAAATAACTTATTGTAATCAGGGTCTAAAATTATATGGTACTTCCTACTTAATCTGTCTTACAACAATAAGCATTATCAGCCTATAATGTTCCCACTTCCCACTGCTGGGACACAAGACTCCTCTCACCCAGAGCATGGTAGATTACAACCCACTCCAGGTTGTAATCTACCATGCAAGCCCAGTGCTGGTGACATGTGAAATCTTGATAGATGTGATTATGTGATTGTGTCTTTGATTTTCAGGTTCTAGGACATGTTGGTTTCCTACAACAATAACTATCAAAAATTAATCAAACTCAAGGCATTTATTTCAATTAAACCATTTATAGGCACTTAGGAATTGTCAAGGTTTCAGTCAGTCAGAAATATGAAGCTAACATGGAAGATAACATGGAATAGAGAAGGCATGTCCTAGCAGTCACCAGTTCTACCGATGATGTCAAAAATGATGATAATTTGATATGCATTGGACTTATTGTGGAGATACGATAGGAACACAATATATTCAGATTAGACCAATTACTATCAATTGACAGTTAAGTTAAATTTTTTAATTGTTTATCTACTGGGGAGTAAATGGCCGATGATGAATATGATTAATGAACAAATGTTTGATGAACATGTTTGTGGTTTTATATGGTCTGGGTACTCCCAAACCTACACAAACCAAGAGTCTATACTCATAGAAGAATCAAGACACGTTTATCAATGGGGAGTTTGAATCGGGATTTTTTTGGGTACCAAGTTTTAGACATTGATTAACCATAGCCCCAGCTTGTAGTCATGCAGAATTATTGAATGGGACAACAATGGGGACCATTCAATAGTTCTTGGGCACTTTTTGTATGACAAACTGCCTTGACTGGGAAGTTTTTACGATAAACATGCACTGACTTTTAAATAATGCTCTAAGGAAAATCTATCTACATTAAATCATAACAAACTAATGTATCTACCTATATTTATGCCTATTCACAAGGCATGATTTTATCTGACATTATCTATGATGCAAAATTATAATATCACAGATAATTTTTGTTTTTTTTTTTTGCAACTTAGGAGATGAACTTAAATAATTATCTCTTGGTTTCCAATGTTGTACTAACATGGAGTTATTGAAAACAAACTGGGAATATTTATATAAGTATTACCTTATATGCTGAATAACATGCACTAGCAGTCAAGTTCCTACTGACTAATCAAAGTTTATAAATATATTAATATTTCAAACTTTTAATTGTATTTTGTATTCTATTGTTATTGCTATCATTTTGGTATTCAAACATTCTTGCACACAACTTGTAAGGACATGGCATGTTGCTACTCAGTAATACCATAAAAAGTTATTTTCTAAGATTATAATATTTATCTTGAAAAGATAATTCTTCAATACTCAAACCACTCTAACATGCTGTATGACTGACATGCAATTATCAACCTTATTGCATGATACTAAGTTTGCATTTATGGTGCAATGGGATGTTAACTTTTATTCGAATTACTTGAGTAATTATTGAAGTAATATGTAATTATGTTATAAATGACTATTGACCTGCAGCAGTGCCTCAGTGGACAATAAACATGCTGTAATGATTATAAATAGCGTCTAAGAAATCATCGTCTGTCATCAAAGGACGATAAGCACGTAAACATTAAAAAAAACTACGTGATAACAATACACCATTGTTGATACAAAGATAACATTTTTTAGATCATTTTTTAAGCCAGTGAGACGTAGAAATAGAACCTTACAACAGCCTGGTATGTCTACAATAGATTTAACTTCATTATTCTACTAGTTAAACCAGATAACATGAATCAGGACCCACCTTGTAAATGGACCACTTATATTAGTTATTTGGCCAAGTATTTTTTCCACTGTCCGCTTGTCGCCTTCGCGGGCGGCGTTTAATAGCTCCTGGCCCCTTCCCATGGCCCATTAATGTTAACAACCACACACAAAAACAACACCAAAATCAAACATTTCAATTTTTACACTAGACTTCACTCACTACACATTACAACTTCATTGATC
Organism: Apamea anceps; assembly: GCA_951799955.1. Lineage (NCBI taxonomy): Eukaryota > Metazoa > Arthropoda > Insecta > Lepidoptera > Noctuidae > Apamea > Apamea anceps. The sequence continues at coordinate 11,599,544 of OX637509.1, forward strand.
GCGCCGCCATGTTTGAAAATTTTGACGTGAGTGCGCTCTAGCGGCCTACGAAGGAATCGATATCGAGAACGGGAACGATCAGGGCGCTTACTACCTACTAAAACTGAGGTCATAGAAAATTAGTTTTTTCCCAAGGCTTTTTTAGAGCATATATCACTACTTCATAGTATTCACAACAAAGTAAGTATTATGAACCATGACTACTACGACTACCACCAAACCTGTACAGTCATTCAAATTTTATAAATAAACTTTGGGACATGTGTTTTAAAGGTAGTACGCGGTATACCCTTTAGATAGAAACTATGCAGGCTATTATATTTTTTATTAAGAGTTAAACAATGTCGATGACCCACTTCCACGGTTTATTTTTGCTACTTATCTACCTATGAAGGTTCGATTAATACTTGTCATTTTGAAAGTTTTGTTCGAATACTTTTAAATTGTAATTAACATCGACTTGATATAAGATCCAGCCCCATAGTAACTTTTGGCACAACTACAAGTTTCCCATCTAAAGTCTCTCTTGTAACTTTTCCCTAATTATTTAAAAGTTTTTCTAATTATTTAATAATATTAATTGTGGTTCACTGTTATTTTAAATACTTACTTATCTGTGCAAGTTCTATTATTTCATTCAGAAAAAAATAGGTCAAATCGTTCAACTCCGTTCAATTCATTCGTTGCCGCTTGTCCTGTCATGTCTGTCACCGTAATTTTGCTGTCCTGTCAGTGCGGTGTCATCCGGCAGACTATTGTCTTGTTTTGCCAAGTTCGTGTTGACTTGATTTGATTCTGATATCGTAGGGGACAAAATGTGAATAATTTTATTATTGTGTTATACATATATTATTATATTATCATAGTCTGGTTCGTTGCTCCAATAATTAGTTAATAACTACAATGTCGTTATTATTTTGCAGCTGCAGAAGTGATCTTGTCAGTGTCAAAATGATCAGCTGTTCCGAAACTTTTGGTGTAATCTAAATCATTAAAACGTTACCGAACTAGGATAAGTGAAAATGCTTCCCACAATGGGTGGAAAATTTTATTTAATTTTAATCTCCTTACTGTACTTTGCTGGTTTAGTTGCTTCACAAGGTAAATCATAATTTATATTATTCTTTACTATTGTATGGTATTTTGAGGACGCTAGTAGGATCTGTAAAAATAAGAGAGGCACCTACCTACCTAGTTTGTATTATAGGTACTGTATCACTGTACTGCTTAGGTATTACCTACTGATGTGCTGGAGTGCCAACTTTGTGTATGGTAAAATGGAGCTTTTGACATTCTAATACTGTATCGTAAATACCATTTGTGTCTGTATTCTTCACTACACTTATCCAATTGTTTCTTTGTTCCAGATGCCAACATAACTATACCTTTAAATAAGACTATACAATTCGATGACAGAGAAATGTACGGAGGCTTCATTACATTAAATGGAAAATCGAATGTACATGTGAATTTCAGCGATGTTGAAAAGAGTTTAGAATTCATTGTTTTTCAAGTGCACACTCATATGTTTAACGTATGTCTTATTTTGAACGACCAAGGTGCATTAAGTACTGCTAATGGAACTAATTTGGGCTTTGTGAGTTTTTTAGAAAATAAGGGCACATTTGACATATTTAATTATAATATGAATGTTACTGTGCGTGCATATATATCGGTGCATGGCTACAAGGAAAAAGGTATGATATTTTTTGCCTTTTATTTCACTATTCTCTCCTCTGCTGTTTTGTCCAGCGCCATTTCCCATTGTCCCTGAATCGAAAGAATATTTCGTGCATACTCCCAATATTTTTGAAAGACCTATCCAATGACAGCCCACAATTGTGTGGGGTGTCGTTGGATACGTCTTAAGAATAACCTAATAGTCAGTGTCGTTGGGTTCGCATTTTCGTTGTTCGCCACCAACTTCTGAAATTAAAGTTATTTTTTATTTTGTAGTGCCTCTTTCGGAAGTTGGTTGTTTTTTATTTTTGCAAAAAAGTTTTTTTGTACCAAAAATCTCGCAAGTTAAACCACCAACGGAGAAACAGAGTTGGCGAAGCTATAAAAATTCCTGGTTTTACTACGGACCCTAAAAATCAACCCTTAATTGATTAAAATTATGTAATGGCAAAAATATTTTGTTTTTACTTTTTTGTTATACAATGCATACGGGGTCAAATTAAATTACCTAGCGAAACTCGACAGACGAGATGGGTTTTGATATCCAAACATGATAAAACAAACAAAAAAGATTTTATGTATCTGTTTGAAGGCAACCACCACTGGTAGTGTAGGTACTTACTTCGGTACTCGAAGTATGAGTTGAGAAAATCAGTACTTTTTGTTTAAACTTGTGTAAATAACAATACCCACCACGTCTGTGAAGTTTATACAAAGAAAAACTGGTTTTGAAAATTGATATTTCAAATAAATACATAAAGTTATACACAGGGTTATTTGTAAAACACCAGAAACCTCTTAAGAGGTCATTGTACTCATCATTATGAACAACTTTTACTATAGGACCAAACCTGTAATCGCGAAAATAAATCAGCTGCTCCCTACATTTTGACGAGTTATGCGAACATAAATGTAGGGAACAGCTGACTTCACACATTCATATTTTTCTCTTCTTGTTCTCTTACACTATTGTCTACATTTCTTTTTTACTTCTCCTTTCGCAGGTCTGCTGGAAGAAATTTCTTAAGAAATAAGCAGTAGGTACCTTTGTACTCATATTATGATTATGTCATATCAATATGTATTTTACTGTGTGTACATAAATAATAAAATAAATAAATAAGTAAGGTCGCTGACCCCAAAAACAAAAATCGTTACATATTTTTTTTTGTTTTTTTCTGTTTCGGTATCGACACCCATCACGTCTGCGGAGTTTCGCTAGCTAATTTAATTTAACCCTGTGTAACTTATTAGCATAAATACCAATTCGCACACGGCCAGCTCCCCGCAAGTAGCCACTGAGCAGGAAAAAGGACAAACTGCTGGACACGTATGTCTGTGCCGTGTCAGCCACGCTACGTCCTGGGGGTCAACTCTGAAGTAGTATCGGCCGAATGTTCGGCCGTTTCCTGCTACAAAGTTCTATTTGGTTCGGTCGGTTCCGACCTTACACTTCTACACTCTTTCGAATATTGACTATGGTCCCGACCTAACTGAGCCGATCCAAACTTTTTTCGCATTTTTTAATAATATTCGGTTCGGCCATGTGTCGGTCCGATCCGAACATTCGCACTTTGCACTTCGGAGTAGGCCCCCAGGACACTACCTCTACGACGTGCTCCTAAATATGAATCGAGCATATAGAAAATCTTGATCCAAAAATTATATTTACAGATCCAATACCTGGCGGATGTAACATGGAGTTCCCAGATCTTCAAATATTTCCATACCTTTATACCCAGACTTTCTCCGACTATATATTAGTAGAAGCCGCGGCGCCAACTAAGGATGGCTTAGATCGAAACTGTGAAACACCTCTCGGCGTAACTATGACGTTCTATATGATGTACCTGCCGGAACTGAACTTCTACGAGGACCCTTATTTTACTGGCATCAGGAAGATGATGACCCTCAAGGATATTGAGAAATATGGAACAGTTGTAAGCATGCTTTTATTTTTAACTGCGTAATACCGATATTTTTATACAAGTGCTGCTATGTATACTAACCTATACTAATAATAAAGCTGAAGAGTTTATTTGTTTGTTTGAACGTGCTAATCTCTGGAACTACTGGTCGGATTAAAGAAGCCGTATACCATATCTTTCACCAAGCAGCGTGGCTTTATTTCAGTTTGAAGGACATAGGTGCCGGTATAATTACGCATGAGACATTTCAGCTTTGTGGGGGGTCTGTGGCTAAATAATAACAGCCGCACAGGTCGATCGGTCAAGTTAAGCTACGCTTGCCGCGGTAGGTCTGTGGATGGGTGACCGTCTTTACATACCGAGACCCCTCCGTGCCTCGGAAAGCACGTTAAACCGTTGGTCCCGGCTGTCATTTATGGATCTTTGACAGTCGTTACGGGTAGTCAGAAGCCCGAAACTTACTAGTCTTACCAAGGGGTATCGTATTACCCAGTAACCAGTTACTGGGTGGGCCATGTAAAATACTGGTATTCAGCTGTATTCGGTTAGACTGGAAGCCGACGCCAACATAGTTGGGAAAAGGCTAGGTAGATGATGTCATTTCAGCTTTATCTCTGGGATGTCAACACTATTGTGATGCCTCTCGTATTGCAGATGTCTTGAGGAAGCGGTGAGGGTGACCATATACGATTAGATAGGCCGTTGTTTTGTTTGACACCCAATAACATAATACCTTATAATAATTTTAAAAAAAACAGCCTTTTATTGTCCCACTGCTGGGCAAAACGCCTCTTCTCATACAAGGAACGCATGAGCATTAATCATCACGCTTGTTCAAGACGGGTTTCCGATTTCAGACTTGCATTAACTATTTGCCTTGTGTGTTTTTTTTGGACATTACTGACATCACCTGATCTCAGTAATGTCCAAGATAAACTCGGAAAGTACAAATCACATTGGAACTTGCAGGGATTTGAACCTACAGCCTCGGCGAGGTCTTAACCACTTGGCCGTCACGGCAATTTATTGTCAATTTTTAATAGGTACCTAATATAAAAATATTTTCGTTCCAAGATTCCATACAACTCCATGCCCGCTACGCGACGTATGTTGAGTGCTTACCCTGGTACTGGAGCCATTTACGTTGTTGTGGCGAGGAGCGATTATAAATATGAAAATGTAACACCTTACTCTGTATACGTACCGAGCTTCAGTTATGGCTGTACCGACTTCGCTGAAGGGGGCTGCGAGATGATTGGTAAGTTTCCTTGTGTTTTGTTTTTAACTTTCAATCCTGCATGCGTCTAGGGCATACCTTGGTTGAACGCCGTTATCATCAGCGTACAGAAGCCCACTGCTGGCCTCCTACGAGATTCAACTCGAATTTCGTCAACTTTCATCCAGCTGCTGCCAGCCATCCTACGAAGATCGTCACTCCACCTAGCCTAAGAGCGTCCTACCTTACGTTTGCTGATTCGCGGTCTCCACTCAAGAACATGCCTACCCCAACGGTCATCCCATTGCCACTTTAGCTTGCTTATTATATTTGGTTAAACGCCAAATGCCCTCCACCGGCATTATTTTGGTTTACAAAGACTTCTTCGTTCTATACCTTTGATTGGCACATGATGATATTTTTTGCAAATAGTGTGCAAATTAATGAGTATCACGCAGAGCACAGTCGTAACTTAAACGCGAAAATGATTTGATTCCCCGGTGGAACGGCAGGGTCGCCATATTAGAACGGGATTTAAAGACAATGAAAGATCTCGAATGCTGGTTAGACATTGCGTAGAGTTGATTGACGTTCAATGACAATATAAACACACACACCCTTACTGTATTATACTTACATACTACACCACCAATGCACCACAATGTCTATAGTTATGAGCGAGGTGCAAGAATGAACGTCATCAAGGACCAGCGGCACATCTCATGTGTTGTGCTGATGAAGCACACGTAGCTCATATTTTATTTGTCTACCCGACAGCTTCTTTAGCACAACCCCGTACAAGTGTTAGCATGAGGACGTATTTGTAACGCCACAAAGATGGAGACCAAGAAAAAAGGTTGGGCGCCGTTTGAAATGCAGCTCCACCATCGCATTGTCCTAATGCTTTTTTTTCCAATGGATCTTATGTTAGTAAACCGCCTTAAAACCCTTAGAAGTACCTTAGAATAGACAAAATGACAGATAGAATAGACAAAATAACAGATAGAATAGACAAAATGACAGGTAGAACAGAAAATGACAGATAGAATAGACAAAATGACAGAATAGACAAACTGACAGATAGAATAGACAAATTGACAGAATAGACAAACTGACAGATAGAATAGACAAAATGACAGGTAGAATAGACAAAATGACAGATAGAATAGTCAAAATGACAGGTAGAATAGACAAAATGACAGATTGAAGAGACAAAATGACAGGTAGGATAGACAAAATGACAGATAGAATAGACAAAATGACAGATATGATAGACAAAATGACAGATAGATTAGATAAAATGACAGGTAGAATAGACAAAATGACAGATAGAATATAGAGAATATAGATTTCTTTAGAAATTTTTCTACAATATGTCATTTTGTTTATTCTTCCGTCGATAAATCCCTTTTCTTTGGTGATCATGCTGCTACGCGTGCAGAAGAGCTCAAGGTTTGAACGAAGTACACGTTTTTGGGAATACCCTGAATAATTAAAGCGTCATCATTTACACACACATAAACTCACGCCTTTTTACCATGGGGGTAGGCAGAAAGTACAGAACGCCTCCTGCTGCGATCCTTACATACTCCATTTGCTTCGTTTACGTCATACACATACGTCATCACTACTAGGTACCTATTACCTATAGGAATTCAGGGTGAACGGGACATGTACGGGCAAACTGTTACCATGAATTCAGCACATTATTCTAGAAAAAAAATTCTACGTAACCCACATAGTTTATCGGCACCAAAAAAATCTGCTAAGTATTTCATACAAAAGTGCAATATCAATACCTTCTGTAAAGATTGAATGGAATAACAGATTTTTTTTTTTAATAACCTGCGAAAACTTACTACATCTTTGGTTTTAATTGTGAATTATGAGTTCGTTTGTATGGAGTTGTACAGTGATATTACAATCAACATTAACTTTCAGACGACTGGTTCTCACAGATACTATGTTTACTATTGCTGTTGGTTGGCGTGTTCCTATGTTTCTTTGGACATCGGTTCTTCAAGACTGAAATGTTTTTCGCTGGATTCTTCAGCGGTGTCATTATAACATACATACTGCTAGCTTTGATAACTGATGTTGATAAGCCTGGTAAGTAAACATGGAAACTAAGCATCTCTTTTGACCGTTTTCACTAACATTAGGTAACGAATGCCTAAATAAAAGCGCGCTATTGGATTTTCCACTTTCGGTGCTAAGCCGAACGTTGAATATCGTATGGTAATGAAAACGTGTCGCCTAGTGTTCGTGAAAACGGGCACTGGACCCCGAAATAGTCCTAAACAGCATAGCATAGACAATCAGTTTCATTACCGTTGAAAACTGGTCCCTTATCCATAGTCTAGTATCTTACCTCTTTCTGCTAAACTAGAACTGCAAAATTACATTAACACAAAACAACATTACATGGCTATCCTGCCATTTGTTTGCCTTTCAAGCCTTCAAAGTCGAAGTCAAATCATCAGACCGTTAAATGGCAATTTTGAAATGTCACTATACTCTGTCCACTAGGTCTTTCCGTTTAATGACAGATCGAACTAGTGAGCAATTATATTTATTGGGTCAACTGATACACGAACGGTACTATAATGTCTGTAAGAAGTCGTAATTAAGATAATTCAATAAGATTATGCAGTTTATACTGCTACCCGAATCTGTCAAATTTTCCCAATAAACCTTGAACCTTAATACTTTAGTGATAAAGTTGAAAATCTATTAAATAAATTTGACAGAATATAGTAGCTTGATATGCTAGTGTCTGTATGTTCTAAGACAGCTGTCAAAAAACGGTTAACCTAATTGACAGGGTATACATACAAGAAAAAAGAAAAATTGATTCTAGTTAGCCCTTCCAAAAGGTAATTTCTTATGGGAAAAATGGACAATAAACTCCATAGTAACTCTAGATTAACCAGTAGCTTATCCATTTGTATACTGAGGTGTTTCAGATCTTTAAACTTGCAAAAAGTAATAAAAAAATATTATTTTAGCCCTGCTAGCCGCAGCGGCGGTGTCTGGCCTATTCTTCGGCGGCATATGGTGGTTGTTCTGGTGGCTGTACGGAATACCAGTGCTCGCTGTATTATTGCCATCACTGAATCTTGGGTTCTTGCTGGCTTCTATATTTTACTACAGATTACCAGGTAAGGCCATATCAGAGATATTTTTTTAATTTTGTGCAGATGTAAAAAAATAGAATATTTTTATTTGCACTAAAACATGGTACATTGTAAGGAAACTGGCAAGTCCTAGAACAAAAATTCGAAGACGTGACATCTACCAATGCACACTGGGCCCGCGTGGTGTATTATGGACCACTCACAGAGAGGAGGCCTGTGTCCCAGCAGTGGGAACATTATAGGCTGATTATGTTACGGTACATTAAAGTCTTACATGTTTTCCCATGGAAGGCAAGCAAATAATAATAAATATATAAAAGTTATCTGACTATTGAAAAATCAGCCCTAAGCCTAAGCTTGATTTAAGGAGATTGACGTAAAGAAAAATAGTAACAAAAAATCCGCAATCTAACTGCAGCAAAAAAAAAAAAACTGCATTCTGCTTCTCCGCTGTGATGAAACAAACCCTAACTTATTAAAAAAAAATACTTGTAGGTACTTTCCTAAACATGACCATATCGTTACAAAATTTCACAAAAAAAAACTATCAATATTTTGGGGCTCTGTCTCGTATTAGCATTTTGCTGAGCGATGGCTTTTTACGTGGATGCGACGCATGTTTTCCCGCAACATTTTTTTTTTGTGTGTTTGTGTTCTTTTTATGCGTCATGTTTGCCGCAAATAAATGTATTTCCTTTCTTTGTTTCAATTTTTTAAACCGAAAACAATATTTTAGGAAACTTAGTGTATTTGGAATGGGACTTCAATTTCTGGAGCCTCTTCGTCCTGGTGATGATGCTGACGGCTTTAGCAGTCGTATCGGTATCCTATGCTGCGAACATCCTATGCTGTGCCGTGCTCGGCGGGTATGCAGCCGTGCTGTCCATCGATTATTATATGGGATCCAACTACAAGTTCATCATTATAAACGTCATTAGAAGATCTGTGGTCCCGCATTTTAATAAGGCTTTCTTGGCGCCACCTGATTCTCAGTGGAGAGGTGAGTTTATAACTTATACCCACATAATTATGATTATATACCAACTGGCAGCGCCCCGCGGTTTCACCCACATAAGTGTCGATCCCGTGGGAATATCGGGATAAAAAGTATCCTATGTGTTTTTCTAATGTATAAGCTATTATTAAGTATATATTACTGTAAAGTTTCATCAAAATCCGTTCAGTAGTTTTTGCGTGAAAGAGTAACAAACATCCATCATCCTCACTAACTTTCGCGTTTATAATATTAAACTCCACTTTTCTACACCTTGACTCTTGAACAAAGCATATGAACGATCGGGAAAAAAAGTTCCGTTTGTCAACACTGGACGAATGAAACAACTTTTTTTTCCGATCGTCACCACTGTGGACGACAAGGTGTCGGAATATTTGGTCCTACGAAACATTGACGATAACTTTTATCACACAGCGATTTGAAATGAGCCGCTATAGAAGTGATTGTATTTTCATGAATTATTTATCTATACCCTGTCCATTAGGCAAACCGTTTTTTGACAGATGAAACTCGTGATTGCAAAACCCACTACATTGATTGATACACGTACAGTATTATAATGTCTGTAAGAAGCTCTAAATAAAACAATTCAATAAGATAAGGCAGTTTATATATTTATTTTATTACACATTTTAAAGTTAACTTTTATGTAATCTGAAATAGTTCGTTCTAAGACAGCTGTCAAAAAACGGTTAAACTAATGGACAGGGTATCCGGTATAATGACATATTTGCAGTTGTTATTGGTGCTTAGACTATGTACAGTCACGAGCACCAATATGTCAACACTTAGCAACTTTCAATTGCGATTTTTTCTTGAAATAACGAACGCAATGTTGAAATACGACACATTACATAAACCTATGGGTTCGAAAATGCTATGTTCGTAACAACATAAAATTTCATTCAAAAATAAAGGAGTAAATCGCTTTTCAATAAAGCCGAGTGTATACATACTTTTACTCGTGACTGTAGTTGGCATACATTTTTGACATTTTCTCCTTTGAGTTTATGTACATTTCTGGTTATCCTTTCAGACGTGATTTTATGTTATAAGTACCTATTAAATTGCTCTAGGCTGATAGTAGGTATCTATCGCACTGTTTACATATTATGTTATTATGTGCGGCAGCATAATATTAAGCGTCCTTCAGGTGACTAACCTACATACATTGTTGACAGATGAACTTATGCCCAGGCGCATAAATATGTTTTAAGTGGAAGATTACCTATTTTGCAATAACAAATTGACATGTGAAACTAATCAAACGAAAACATGTCTAAAGGACAATCACCTCTTGTATTTTATCTATGGTTGTTTTCAAAACAAAACTGTCTTATTGAGAATATTTTATTACGTTAATACATTATGTACCTATTTAAATGTTATAAAATTTAATATTTTAGTCCGGCACTTTTGTTCTTTGTCTGTACTTTCCCACTGCTGGGCAAAGGCAGGCATTTTACTTTGTGTATTTAATTTCACCACCACTGTTCTCAAAACGGTGAAGGAAACATCGTGAGGAAACCGGCATGTCCTGGAACCAAAAATTCCGAAGACATGTGACATCCACCAACCCGCACTGGGCCCGCGTGGTGGACTATGGCCCACTCCCACTCACAGAGAGGAAGCCTGTGTCCCAGTAAATATTTTATACCTACATTAAATGTAGGCATAGGTTTGTAAGTATATAAAATCATTCAGGATAAATCGGTGCTCCTGTTATTTCCTCTACTGGTTTGAGTCATGTTATTTGTTACATGGTACTTAAATGGTTCATGTTAGTATACAAGGTGTCGTTTTGCATCCTCGTCAAATTCAAGGGGGTAACTATGCTACTGATTCTCGACACGAATCAATAATAAAATAAGTAGGTTTTTTCTAATTTTCGGAAATCGGCATGTGTGGGACACGCATTTTAAAACGCGGCCTGTGTGAGACCGCACTGTACTGTATCTGCCCTTTTAAACTCACACATAAAAATGCGGCCGCTTATACGATACCATAACGCGATTCTGTTCTTTGAAAGTGGTGTACCTATTCCAAAATACTGTCAAACTTAAATAACTAAAAGACAAGTATGTAGGTATTCATTATTTACCAGGGATCGTAATTTTATTTGATTATTTATGTCTTTCATAACAGCCTCCTGAAATTTGACGAGGATGCAAAACAACAGCTTGTATAATAAAATTAAAGTCAATGAAGAACTATGACCCAAGTACCTGTATACAAACTAGGCTACGAACAATAAAAACTGACATGATAGCGAGCAACACTACAAAAGGGATAACCCACAACCGTACGACGTGGCGCAGAAGTACAGACGCCAGCAGGTCAAGCTACCCAAAACTGTCAATTTTTTCCAAATCATCCTTGAACCTTAATGCTTTAGCGATAGAGTTGAAAATCTACTAAAGAAGTTTGACAGATTGTAGTTACTTAGTAGCTTTATGTGCTGGCATCGTACTAGGAGCGCTGACCCCAAATAAATTGGGATGATAGCCAGGAGAAAACAGAAGAAGAAAGAACTACCAAAAGCACAAACCAAACAGTCTCTCTTCACTGTTGCAGTCTTAAATGATCAGACTGTCCCCTAAGTCAATAATGTAGGAAACCCCAGATAACTTTAAGCAAAAATCTTCACTTTTCGTTAATTTATCGGTATCTTTCACTCGAAGCGAAACGTCTGAACACAAAATGGATCAAAAGTAAAAAAATAATTCATTAGTGTACCAATCCAACGATGTTGAATTTCGGCACTCGCCTACCGCATGATCGAAGAATGAAATGAGCAAAATATGAATGTTCATTTCTATTATATTATTATCAGTGATAGGAATAGGTAGTGCCTATTTGCCTAAACTTCGAAGAACAGAGACAAGAAACGGAGACTTCCTTAGGACTAAATTTTTCCGGGACATCTGTCCCGAAATTCGGGACAACACTTTTGAATACATTAAAAAAATATGTTATTTGGAATAAGTAATTCGTCTATATTTACCTAAAGTTTGCGACTAGACATAACATTTATAATTTATAACTCCATAATAATAACTTATCCTCTATGAGCTCTAAAGGAAAAATAAAACACATAGAATATTGTTGTAAGTTACAACAATATTCTGTGTTTTTTTCGGGACAAGTGTCCCGGAAATAATTTAGTCCTAAGGAAGTCTCCGTTTCTTGTCTCTGTTCTTCGAAGTTTAGGCAAATAGGCACTACCTATTCCTATCACTGATTATTATGCTTTTGTAGTTGTCGTGTGATCGTATAACAGACATGAACAGTCACTCGATTGGACCCTCGAGTGAATCGTCGGATATGAGCTATAGTATGATCATTTAATTTACCTAACAGACCTTTCCCTAATTGCGCTACACACTATCAATCACAACCTGAATATTTTTTTATTGTCTGCTCAAAAACGTAATGAATGTTGTCGAACTGTTAAAACTACTGCCCATTCCTACTGTTAGTGTGTTACGCAATAACCGCCGCCGATGACCGGAAATGTTAAGGCGAAAGCGTCAGGGTTGGTTAATATTTAATTAGAATCGTCAATAAAACTCTTTTGGATGACTACATAATTAATGAAATCTTGACATTTGAGGCCAACAAATCTAACTGAGAGAGTTGTATTGATAATTCTTATGATTATAATTCTGTAAATACATATTGGTACGGTAGCGAATCATATTTTGATCAACATATAACCAGAAGGCCAATTCTCATAATTTAAAACGTTCAAAATCTAGTCGCAGTCTCATCTCCGCGACAAATTAATGTCAAAAATGTAGGAAAATTAGAGGTATTTTTGATTGAGACTGAGATCAGATTGAACGTTCTTAAAATTACGAGAATTGACCCTCTGATGCTGTCCTGTAAATTGCAAAAAAAACGTTGCTAAGAAAATTTGAATTTCGCGGGCTATCTTAGCGAATGCCTCTTAACCCTTTCGTCTCTTCTTGCAGATGTCGGCGTGGGGTGTATGTGGCTGTTGCTAGCTTCATTAGGGTTCCTGTTCCAACACTGGCACAACAGGGGCAGGCCCCCCTTCCCCCCGCCGCCGAGGGCTGTTAGACCGAGCATGTCTGAACCGATATATTATGGCTCTTTTATGAGACGGTAAGTTAATTTATATTAATCTTTTATTCATTCAAAAATAATTATATTTTCGCACTTACGTTTAATTTCGAGATAAACAATTGCCTATACCTATAACTAAATCTTTGCAAACTTCCAGTTTTACTCGTAACTAAATTAAAGCCAGCGTTAGGCCGAAATAGTGCACCCTATTTCAGGTTCAGTTATCAGCAGATAATTCATTGGGTCTGTAGATCACTAGCTCTCTGGTTGGTATTAAAAGTCCTGTTAGGAAATTGATGACAAAAACTCAAATTATTATAATATGTTTTATCCCCATAGGTACTTACAGTTACAAAACCATTACTATGAAAATATTTTTCCCTGTTTATTAATGATAGTACCTACACGTAAAATAAGCCTGTCGCTTGAGTGTTTCCCCAATTAAATTATAATCCATGGTCTTGCGCATGAGGGGCCCGTGGCTAAATAATAACAGCCGCACAGGTCGATCGGTCAGGTTAAGCTACGCTTGCCGCGGTTGGTCTGTGGATGGGTGACCATCTTTACATACCGAAACCCCTCCGTGCCTCGGAAAGCACGTTAAGCCGTTGGTCCCGGCTGTCATTCGTGGATCTTTGACAGTCGTTACGGGTAGTCAGAAGCCCAAAAGTCTGACAACCAGTCTTATAGTTTGACCGAAACTGCTGTACCGCGCCTTAGGAATGCACGGCGAGGCGGGTGGCAGGACGCCGTGAGCGATGACGAATGAGCGGCCTGCACTGCCCCCCCGTCTCGCCGCGCACATACCGAAGGCGCGGTACAGCGGTTTTGGTCAAACTATACCAAGGGGTATCGTATTACCCAGTAATTGGGTTGTGGAGGGCAGATAGGCAGTCGCCCCATGTAAAATACTGGTATTCAGCTGCATCCGGTTAGGTTAGGTTAGGTTAGTTGGGAAAAGGCTAGGCAGATGATGATGGTCTTGCGCATGTATCTTTACTTAAATTACATACCAGTCACAAAAATGACAGGGTGGCGGGACATCGACGCGCAAACTGTAACAAGGTTCTAGACGTAGCCTAGAAATTTCTCGTCAGTAATAAAAAAAAATCTGTTGTTACATACAAAAGTGCAATACCTACGCGGTCAAAATGTATGGAACAGCTAATTTATTTTTATTAACCGACGAAAAATTTTAACGTAGGGGAGATTCGTGTACTGAATCCAAGGTAATAATAGTCTGTGCAGGTCCCAGCTACCATGTAGTAAACGTTTTGTACCGAAATCGCACTGGCCTTGTGTTTCTCATTGTGCTAGAAAGAGCCGTGCCTTTTCCCAAGTATGATGGGGTCGACTTCCAGTCCAACCGGATGCAGCTGAATGCCAGTATTGCAGTATTGCCAGACTTGCGGGCTTTTGACTACTCGTAACGACTGTCAGAGATCCACGAATGATAGCCTCCCACCAACGTCTTAAATTGCTTTTCGAGGCACGGAGTGTCTTGGTATGTAAAGATGGTCACCCATCCAAGGACCAACCGCGGCAAGCGTAGCTTAACTGTTCGATCGGCGGCTGGTATTTCTTAGCCACAAGCCCCTCGTCCGTATAAGACACATATTTAAAATAATATTATTTTCTATATTTTCAGGCCAACAAACCAGCAGAATACTGGCGACCGTAGTACGTCTGCTGGTTCAAGAGTGTACAACGAAAGGACTGCCCTACTGGCTCAGTAACTCGACTAAGACACTGGCATGACGTGTATGAACTAAGGTGACAATCCTTACCTATTCTTCCGTCTATTTAGTTTGTGCAGTCCATTACTGGAGCGATCATTACGGTAATTATAACGTACTATAGGAAAAAAGGGCTTTCTAAAAAAAAAGATCTCACATATTTTGGTTATTTAAAAGGTAGGTAGGTAAACGATTGAAAAGTAAATAATACTTACTCTGTTTTTAAGCGTAACTCTTGCTCAATACGCGTACAGAATCGCGTTTTTTTATTTAATACCCTACCGTTTCAAGGTTATAAAATGCACCGAATGCGTTCCTGCCTGTCACCCGTCATCGTCAGTACGACAATTCTGATAAATAATAGAGATCAAATTCGCAAAACATGTTTTCGTTTGTATGAAACTGATGGGTGTCAAGAACGCATTCTGTCGTCGGCCGGACTATAGTTTATTCTCTCGGCTCTGAGTGAATTTGGCCTAATTATAACCGTGCTAAAATGCGTGATTATAACTGCTTGTGTAATTTTAATTGGATAGTAACGCATGCCAATCTTTTCCAAAGATAATAATTAGTAGGTAGTACATTTCAATTACTCGTGAATTAGTTATGATATTTAATTTTCTATCGATATTTTTTTTACGTTCATGACAATGTAATGTCTTAATATAAAATATTTTTTTTATTAGTTATTTTGTTTTAATATAATTTTAATGTAATGTGGCTCATTTCCACGTTTCCAATCGCAAGTAGAGTGCGAATTACGGAATTGAAATTGATAAAACTAACAAAAGAACCACTGGACTAATGACTAAACTTGCTTGTTCACACAGCCTAAATTTTAGTAGCAGACTAAACGCCTACTTATGACTGGAGGCGTGTAAAAGACTTTCAAACTTTTTAGAATATAAGTACTATAGACTAGACCAAATATGCTTGCAAATGTGCCTAGATTTTTTGAGACTATTATACCTCCACAAAAAATACTCACATGTTAATCATGCACTTCCTCTAAAAAACTATCGTGACACTATAAACTGATTCTTCTGTTACGACAGGTTTTTAGAGTAAATGCTATTATTATTTACCTAATATTTATGGGCACATCGCTACTAGCGACCGCCATGACTATTCAGGGTCAGCACCTTCTCGTCACTATACATTTAGCACGTGATCAGAACCGGCTTGCGTAGTGGTACAAATATTTGCCAATACAAATTGAACTTTATGTTTATAAATATTGGAGTTTAATTTATATACCTGGTACCCTTTGTATGCCGCTAAACAATGTATGAAAAGATACTGTCGCTGACTACTTCTGGCGGTCGTATTCTGCGCGGGTAGCCTACATACATTCTGTACCAAAACTTTGAGATACTTACTTAAAACTGACAGTTTTTCCACGACTGTCAGTAATGTACGTTTTATTGGTGGAGTAGTAGTGAATATGTTAAGAATTTCCATGTAATACTAAAGTAAAACACTTATTTCTTCCTATGTCCTAAAGGCATAAGTGTAATAATTAATGATTATATATAATTGATATTATGCCAATCATATCAAACGTGCTGTAAGACTGTATCGTGTGATTTTACATAAAGACTTTGAAGTGTAAACATTTCGATTTTTATGCTAATAAATATGTTATTTAAATACTTACTTGCCCTGTTTAATTGGTACAACAAACTTACTGTAAGCCAAAAATATTTAAGCTTTAAAATGTTTTATAAAATTAATTTTAGTACTTATTATTTTGGTAAGCGGTAAAAGAAAAGGAAAAGATCTGCAATAGGATAAATACATGATAGAACAACAAATACGTACGATAACATTTGCCCGTAACATGACTATAATAATAATTCAATTCCAACAGCCACAAAAACTCAAATAATAATTACAGGACCCTCAGAATACCGTCAGTCCCACAACATAAGATTAGCCATTCAAATCAAACGCATTCGGCCTCATCAATAGATAGGGGACAGGCAGACAGACAAAATGTAAACCAATTATAAGCGTTGATAATCTGTGCAGTTGCTTACTTCGGACACAGAGGGCGCTGCGTGCATGTTTTTGATAGAAAACAATTGTGCTGCATGTACGGGGTGGTTTTATCTGATCGGCTTATGATACGCTAGGAGTGGACGAAATGTGCATTGTGTGCAGTTGTGTAGGTAATTGCAGATCTGTGTAAAAGCGTTTGTGGTAAAACGTGTTGAGTTTTAATTCTAGGACTTAATACTGGACACAAAAACAATTTGTAGGATAGGACATAGAAAACTGGACATAAGGACAGGATAAATACAATACAGAGACAAAAATAAGTTGAATTTAAGATAAAAATATATTTTATGTTTTACATTTAGGTACAGATGCAGACACAGAACACTAATACCCTATGGATGCAGATTCATGAATGGGTATTATTCAGAATTCTTTAGTAATCGTTCCACAATTAAAAATAATTTTGCAACGAACTGTATTGCGATCCCTCTGCGTTTAGATCACTATAATACCTCCAATACAACACGTTTAATCCCATCCCATTGTCGCGGTCCCCCATCAAATGCATGGGGACTGGGGTGCTATACAAAGTTAACCGACACAAAATTAATATATACCGCCCAAATATACTTAACGGAATAATTTCCTCACACTATTTTTAGGGTGGTAACACTGGCAGTTTTGTGCACGCAATAAGGTTGCAACTCCCGCCATGTGCAAAGAGGTTATTAATAATACTTGATACATCTTTATTAGCCCATTGTTGCCTTATTAGATACACTCGAGCTTCCCATTCGTCATTGTAAACGATGTTAGGGAGTCAAAGAAAACGAAATGCTAATGGTTAATGCAATATTTATTAATAAATTTCACTGTAATCTCCTCAATCTATATGCACTTATATCAAGTAATAATTTATTTTACACTTAATCAAACTAAATTACTTTACATACAACGTTACCACCTATCCACGTCCATATTGCATTTTTTTAATGAAAATATATAATATAAATGTACATTTTATCAAGTAGTAATTAAATTATAATTTGTGCTGTCTACCAGCACCATTATGAAAAAAAAATATGACAAATATTTTTATTTTACAGTTTTGTACAGTTCTTAATAATTTCAGTGCTGTAAAATTTAGTATTCGTCCAAATCGTCCAAAATGTTTGTGGCAAAATAAACTTACAAATCTATATTTTAATCACAGCAATATTGACCTTATTTTTACCAATAAATAATAAATTAATTCGTTTCAAGATGTGCTAGTGAACTTGAGTTGACACATTACGTACAACATCTATTTAGTAACAATATTATACAAGAATCATCACAATAGTACAAACATGATTAGTTTGTATGACAATTTGCTGGTGAAGGCAGGGGTGTGAAACAAACGCTATAACGAAGCCCATTGCCACGTTTTTCTCTATGGCATTAACATTTCGCACCCCTATTGCATACATCAAAGAAATAGAAAGGGTTGTGCACGCAAAGGGCGCATAACACTCGATTATTACAAACGTTGGCACAAACAATTTACATTTATTTCCCGCCGCCGAGGACATCCCGGCTGCCTTTATAGAAACTTTCTCTACTTGACAATAGATGGCGCTTTTCTATATTTACAATTGCACGCTATTGTTTTACTAGCTTACTATTTTATTGACCGTACGCAATGAAACATGCCTAAAATATGTCGTATTTAATGTACAAGTATTATGTTTAAGCAAACGATAAATTAAATTATACAATTGTTCGGCAGTGCGCAGCACACATCATCGTGTACGGTCGTTTGCTTACGACTAAGTTTGAACATCATCAGTTGCCTCTTAATATTAAGGTGTAATCCGAGAACTATTGTAGGTACATAAATTAAAATAACTCGCACCATTTAGAAATGAAATCTCACTGAAATGAAAACTGGGTTGTGAAACGAACTGAGTAATTTAACAGTCTCTTGTAAACACTTATGATACTGAATTGTTTTGTTCTTGCAAGTCTGCCGCCAAAACATTGGCATCATGTCCGGCCGTCATGTTTATAGCAGCGTTCATAGACAAGTGCGCGTCGGCGTAGTTGTGCGCAATTTCGCCGCTAGATGGGGACTCCGGTATGTTAGTCGGGTTCTCAGGCATCGACAGAAGTCGATGCGGGAACCCGAATAGCTGAGATCACTGAAGCCGTCCCCAGTAGTTCGATGCAAGGTCTGGCCCTTGCGATGGTATTTGCACAGGCACGCTCACGCCCGCTGATATTACACCTATGGAACAAAGAGGGAGGGTCTTAATAAACATGCAAGATTTTTATGATACAATTGAGATGTGAGATTGTTTCAAATAGGAGTTAAAAGGGTTTATAAATAGGTATTATTAATACTTATGAGATCAATGGGGACCTGAAACACAATGACTATTTCCGGAGTGAAAATAATCTTTGTATATCTATTCATTTAAAATCATAACAACAGGGTGGATCAAAACCAAATAGGTTTGGCACTTCGATAAGCCCTATTTGCCTTCTGCATCCAGCTAAAATCAAGCCATCATCAAAGCCCAAATCATCATCAAAGTTAGTCAGCCTATCTGACCTACACGTAATCGAAAATTCCTATTTCACGACACAATTCGCAACCAATCAAGTTGTCCGTATCGACGGCACATGTTAACACAATCAAACGTGAAACCTATTAACGTCATGTATCAGTATCGGCCGGGCCATATGTCTAATAGGATTCCGATTGCATTCCGTTTATTACACACAATCGCGTTATCTGTGCACGGTAGGTCTGCCTCGATTATGTGACGTCGCGCCCGTCATAAAGCTATCCGTAGCCGTGCGTTTGTTACGTTGTGTATCGAGTAGTTTAGCAATAGCCTCTGTGCCGTCTGTTTAGAATGTTTGGTAACAGTTTGATATTATGTATTGAGTTTTGTGCAATGCTAGAAGCCTTTGTCCAGGACATAGCCTTCTAAAATGTAAAACTATGATGGAATCGTAGAGAGTGTATATTGTTACATGATGCTGAAAAACAGGTAGGTACCAATCTACATAATTATTATACTGTTCAAATATTTTTGGAGCTAAGGAACTGTGTTCGAGACGTTACTGTCGCAACGGTGTGCAAAGCCGGCGAATTCATTTTCAATAGCTTCTTTTTGAGACAAGTTAAAACTAAGTACCTATATCAAATGGTTTTGTTCACTAATTCCAGTTTAACCCTCCAACACAGCGGTCCCGATGTACGTTATTATCGTACAAAACACATACATTGTAAACGACATCACAAATATGCTGCCCGTCTAGATTTATGAAGCCCTTATTTCGATCGGCTGGCCCCTGCGCGTGTGGCCGCCTGATAACAGTTTTCCGTTCCGCCGGCGTTAGTAAAGGGGTAACACCGTTTACATTCATTACACGTTATTATCGCCTCTAAACAGCTCCTGTGAGACTCGTTTAGTCAATGGTTTGTGACTGTGCCCTCTTGTTTATGATGCTTACGAACTTGCCAACGTTTATTGGTGATTTGTATGTTAATATGATTGTACGAAATTTTTGGAAGTTATCTTGCATTAATTACAATTTTTTTCACTTTCATAACACGATTCGTTCGAACAAAGAATATTCCATAGCACGTATTTTCATAAAAAAAATTAATCTCGGACTCAGACTGAAATGAAAAATACCTCATACCCGCTGAATTCGTAAAAGAACCGGAGCCAAAAAGCGAAAAGTAGAACAAATCCGCATTATTTAATACCGCACGAAGCTGGAAATGCACCCGTCGAAAGAGCGCAAAAGAGTAAATGAAACGAGAGCGTGCATTTTGAATTGTGAAAAACTCTTTTGTTCGCGGTTGGTGCTGGAAACTCGGCAGACGAACAATGCCGCGAAACGCCCCAAACAACAATAATTCATACCGCTTTCCGCCACCTACGGCTAAAAATGTCCGCCGCGTGATATATAATATCAAATGGAAAAGTTACGGCTTTTTAAAACAATGGCATTGCCACCCCTCAGCGGCTTAGTCTTTTTGTGAATAATAAATTTACACTTCTGCTGTTTAGACGCGTTTTGTTTAAGGTTAAAAAACCTGTATTCAATGTCTTTTATATTCTCCTATTCCAACTATCTATTAACAAAATCAATTTAAAAGCTATTTGTAAGGAACAGACAACGGCAAATCCAATCGGAGCATGAATACCTATTTTTCCTTTTCTCTTTTTTTTTTTTGTTTCCCCCGTCATGTCGCGGTCTTGTGGGCCAGCCGCCCCTTGCTCTTGACTCGGCATTTTTTTTACATTTTATTTCGAAGTTGGTAAATATTTTCCAAAGCTTCTCGTGCCGTTTGCGTTGATTTTGTATCGTTTTTGTATTTTGTTAGTGAAAGGAATTACAAGTTATCGTGTAAAAAGGTTTAATTATTATTTTTCCGAACCAACGACCATTAATGTTCCGAAGCAAAGCCTTATTCATTTTTATAACTATGAATGTCTATAAGGTGTGAAGACGACGTGGTCTATGGATCATCTAATCATAGATTATACAATATAAAAAAAAACAAAAACAAAGTGAAAAGATAAAAAATGAATATAAAGCCAAACTCACCAGTGCCAGCGGTTCCCTGCGGCTGTGAATACGCTGGATGCTGCTGATGTGCCGCCGGCGCTCTCGAGTAGCCTCCACTACCCAACACGTCGCCAAACATGTAAGGGTACCCGCCATCCCGCTGCTGCAGGCACGACGAAGTCAATCCGCCCGACATCGCGCTGTCGGAACCAAGCGCACTGTCAATGTCGTACACAGTGAAAAATATTGAAGGCAAATAAAATATAAAAGAAAAGAAAAATACAAAGAAGCGGACTAGCTGCCTTAGTGTTTGTACCTGAAAGTGTAGTTGATTTGTAAAGTTTATGATGTTTGACGTTTATGGCTGAATATTAAATTACTTTCGCGTTTAAAAAAAGGACATTTTTTTATGATGCAACATATATCTGATGATACCGTTAGTTAACTTGTAGACGCAAAAGAAAAAGCCCAATCAAATAGTGTATTATCATACAGCCAAAGACGAAGATCAAATAAGGTAAACCCGCTTTTATTATGTATAGAAAGCAAAAACATTCCCGGTGGATTGAACTGCTAGTAATTCTCATTCCACTAAGTTAATTAGCTCTGGGACGAAAGCTAAAACTCGCAGAGTTCACTATTAAAAATCAATCGGTGTGGAAAGTCGGCCGACCTTCGTTCGTGGCGTCTCGGTGCATTGGCGGGAAACGCAAGGAGGCGCGACCTTTGCCGCTCGATTTCGCGCGCGATTTAATTAGTGTCGCTGCTCGATGATAGATGGCGATACCGTACGTTTAAAGGTTTTACTCATGTGAACAGATTTTTATTTGTGATGTTTTTTTATATTGGTGATTTCTTTCTTTTAGTTTTTAAGTAGACGTCTACATAATAACACAATGAAAGGACTTCGCGGGGTCATCATTTCTAAGATTTCTTAAGCAATAAGAAAATATTAAAATGATATTATTAATATGTTAATATTTTACAATCCTACACAATTCTTGCAGCCAAAAATTCAACACCACATCGAAAAACTTGACACCTTACACAGATTACCATTTTACCCGACTTAGACGATGCCAAAAAGATATAAGTTTTTCACTCGTGTAAGTATATGTAGGTATGTAATTGTCAGCTACTAACCTATAAGACTCCCCCATAGTAGCGATGGGTTGCGGTATGGGGCTGTACATAGAGTTGAAGCCCCCATTGAGTGGTATCCTTGGCGTGGGAGGCGCGGGGGGAGAAGCGGCTGGTGCATCCCGTCTTTGACTCCGGAGTTTTTCTTCGCGACGCCACTTCGCTCGCCGGTTGGAAAACCAGACCTGTGGGAGAGAAAAATGAGGATGAGAATTTTGAAATTATTTTGTCTGATTTTATTGGAATGGAAAATCCTCTAAGGAAAAAATTACATACCTAATCTTATAAGAATCACTATACAGTAAGTACCGATTTGTATTCAAGTTACAATGGGCTACGTTATCAACAAATAATAAATAGAAAAATATATAGTTTTCTGATAGGCTTAGTTAGTTTTGCAAAACTACTTTATAAGCGCAGTCCATCCAACCCTACTAACTGAATTTAAAAGACCGCGAATTACGATAAGATCGTTCAACATCTCAACACAAAACAAGACTTCAAAACAAAATTCGAAGATGTAACTGAAGTCTAAACATCTAAACAATTAAAACAAACGGAGCGTGGACGCTATATTGTGACATTGAACTGCGTGAAACGGAACGCGGCTCCGGAAGCAGCCCTCACGTGCGCGCCACTTCCGCCGGCAGCCATGGCGACGACAATATGGCGCCCGAAGCGTTCCCGCGCTTTGTAAAGGCGGACTTGCCACTATTGTGCATAGTGTAACACCTATGTAATTCTCAAGTACATAGGTGCGCTAGTTTGTGCTAGATCTATAGGCGGTAAGGGCTGACACACTTTCGGAGGATAGCCTTTTTTCTGTAGATATATTTGTCTAAGTGGGTGGAATGGTGAAGACAGAATAGTGAGTGTCTACATTTTTGGGGAAATTTATTATTGGTTATGATATAAAACAACATAGCATTGATTTATCTCTTAATAACACATAGGGTAAATAAATCAGCGAATAATTCACCAAAACCAACTATATACTTTCTGTAAATAAATGTTAGTAGGTAAGTAAGCGCGTTATTTCTTAGAAAAAAAAATCGTTCAAAGAGGTTGTGGAGGCAATATGTCATAATATTATTGCTCCGGTCTCCTACAGAATCGCCAGAATGTTGCCGACAATATTTTATTGGGGCCCTCGTGAACCAAGCCGAGGGGCGGAAAAGGCCGGGTGTACACTTGCGAATTGTACGCTAAACTCATACTTGATAGTAGATTGTAGTTAAGAGCGTTTCAATTGTAGCATTCGTAACGAATTTTGATAGATGTTTTACAAATAGATGAGTATTTCTTCATTTATAGTTACCTATTAGAAACTTTTGAAGAAACGGAGATAGGTTTACATTTGATTTCATTATTTGCGTTACCCTAAGTAGGTTTTCCTTCGTTATAACCAACTACCTATTTTATAATTACAGTAAACGTAAAAATTAAAATGATTAATCCAGTTTACTGTGCTTAAATGCTTTATCAAATGACCGATACAGCTATAGTTCATGTTCATGCATAATTTCAGTTTTACCCAGCACATAATGAGGGTAATCGACACACAAATTAAATAATGATGGCGAATTATTAATGCTACGTAGAATTCATTTTTACGCAGCTCCGTTAACGTTAATTAATTAATTATGAAAAGCACAAATTAACTGTTTGAATAAGTGGAAAAATCGAGTTCTTTTTCTGTGGGTGATTAAAATAAACTTTTACTTGTTTGACTGGCTGATAAGAAAACAGAACAGGCAAGATTACTTGTCAGACAATAAAAAGAGTTAGTTTTTTTTTCTAACCCCAACAAATCTCCCTCGGACTTCTGTCCCTAGCCTTACGTCACGCTAAAATATAGTGACGTGCCTCATTTTTCCCGCCATCTATAGATATTCCGCCCTGACAGCGATGACAGGCCTTTTTCCCGCCTCTCAGCTATTTCCCGTGGCCTTTTACAAATTGTTCTACCCTCATAGTTGGGATGAAAATAAAGTTGCCGAGGGTTCCTTACCAAATGGGATTTCCCATAATTTGGTTACACAACCAACGAGTTGCGGACCGTAATTGTTTTTGCTTGTGAATTGCGCTCATAATAGTACAGTATGATGTATTTTAATTTATTAGTTTTCGTGCTGATACCGTTTTAATTGCAGGTTGTTTTAGTATTTTTAGTGAAGTTAGCTAATTAGTGTAGTGTTGGGCTTGTGTTGTGAAAGCCCGGCTTTAATGTAGGATTTGTCATTGAAATGTCGTGATTATGGGTTGTTTTCATTTATCACTGTAACTGTTATTCCGTTCTGATACAATTTGATTTTGAAATGTTAATTAATTAGTTTAACAAGTTTTGTGTTATGATTAATGCAAACGGGCATTTATTTTACATTAATTGTTTGGTCGCCTAGTTTAGGAGTAAGCAACTGTTTTTTACATCCGATCATTTTAAATTAAAATAAATAATAAAAATAAAAATAGTTTATTGGTAAAAACAAGTTTAGGTATAACAAAATATTGTGATTGGATCCTCCTTTTAGGCAGATAGTGCCTGTGTTAGGAGAGTCCCCAGAAAAATCCCGGTATTTAAGCCACTAAACGGATATTATTCAAAAGGCACAAAAACAAAATAAATCAGAACACATTTCTAACACCACGAAATCTTTACACTTACTCAAGACCTTTAACCGTTATTTCTAATTCTACCCTATTGAGAACAGAATAGAATTGAATTTGGCTTGTTTTAATAGTAAAAATGTTTGTGTGCGGCAATGGGTGCCAATTTTTCAAAACACCGTTCCTCCCCCCGCGGCCGGAAACGCACCCCCGCTTCCTGTAGGCCCCAGGATCGATACCTCACCCCGCCAGCTATTGTAACTGTGGCCACGTGGAAAATATTCAGGATAATTTATATTTTATTGTGGAATGTTAAAAATTACGACTACATTAGTTCTGTATGTGTGTGCTGAGTTTTTTGCTATAAGCCGACTCCTTTTTCAGTTGAATGTGAATAAAAGAAATAACTACCTTATAAAAAATAAAAATAATATAAGGTAGTTATTTCTTTTTAATAATATGATTAGGGTCCTACCTTCCTTAGGTATCAGAAAAGGAACAAACATTTTATTTAAAAAAGAACATATAAATTTAATTCCCATTCTATTGAACACATTGTTGGTGATTGTGGTTTCCAATTTCCCATTCACCAACAATTTCTTACAGGCAGCATACAAAATTCAAAAATAATCTCCAGGTTCATCCTTCTAATTCAGTGTCATCATGGTTGCACTGTAAACCTCCATCGTTTGACACAGCCTTGAACCCCGCAACACGTGGGGTCCCGCCGAATTCCAATTTGTGTTCACGCTACTCCTTGAAAGCCTAGCTCTTTGACTATGCAAGGGAAATGGGACTTTGTGCCGCATAGTTAGAGCTCAATGAAGCTTTGACTGAGCATCCAGTGATAACGTACAGGGCTGTGTTTTGCGTTTGATATTGCCCCCACTCCTGGTATTTATTTTCATGTTTGGGGAATATTATGAAAATTTTGCAGGGTAGAAATTTTGTAACTTTTTTCATATAAGTTGAGGTAGAGCTTATATGAAACTGTTTAGTGCCTCTGGTTACGAGCATTTAATTAAAAAAACATATTTTGTTCTTCCTTTTTTGCATTGTTAAAATCATGTGTAGTTCTAGTTGTTAGAAGTTACCTTTTCATATACAGGGTTAAATTAAATTAGCTAGCGAAACTATGCAGAAGTGATAGGTATCGATATCTAAACATGATAAAATAAAAAGGATCCGATGTTCTTTCTCTAAGGGTCAACGACCGCTGGCAGTGTTGTAACTTGAAGTATGATTTGAGAAAATGAGTGTCATCGTTTTTGGATATCGACACCATAACGTCAGTGAAGTTTACACAATAAAAATGACTTTTTAAATTGATATTTCATGTAAATACACCAATAGCGGTCGATGACCCAACAAAAATAATCATCATATTAATTTATTTTTTGTTTTATCATGTTTAGAACTCGATACCCACCACGTATGCAGTTTCGCTGGCTAATTTTATTTGACCCTGTACAAAACAAAAGTTTTATTTTTCACAAATACAAGTAATGGTTCTTTAGCTTCATCAGACACAGCGGTCGATGCATTTACTAGTACTAACTCAATCGGTCTTCTCTCCTATAAAAGCAGTCATGACTCAGTCAAAAACCGCATTTACCCCCAAAAAGGCTCAAACAAAAAGTCCACACCATCACAAAGGCCCATCCATACACCTTGCCAAGTACTTGTTGACCGTGCTATGTGATGGCACCCCACGAATGTTAACTAAGGCCGAGACGAGAGGTTAATGTAACAGCTTAGCCCCGACTCCCGCTGAAAACAATGTCGACCACCGACGCCATCTTGTTTTTTTTTTTTTGCTTTCGTGCAGAGAACAAGAAAACTCCGGCGTTGGAAGTTTCGTACTTTTCATGTTTCGCTCAAGTTTTAGTTTTTTGTGTCTACTACTGCCCGAATTTAATATTCTTTTCTTTTACTTTGACGCTTCTTGTGTTATTTTTGTGTATTTATTTTTGGAAAATTTGGCTCGATATATTTTGGTAAGGGAATTTGATTGTGAACGTATATTTAGACTAGACTCTTCGTATTGGTTTGTTATTTTAATTCTAAAGCTCTGTTCGAAATTGTTAGCACGTCAAGTTCTTGTGCTGAAATCATGTGCCAGTATCTGTGGCCAATATAGATTATGTGCCCGTGTTAATAGATATGTGCCCTAGTGTTACTAAATACCTTTGTCCTAGTGCTTTGGTAGCGCTGACAACATTTTACACTTTGGGTTGAAGAGGTTTTTGAGTCTGATTTTACCAACGCCAAATATATTTTATTCGTGGAATAAAATTGATGTCTGACAGTTCTAGTATGAAATATTTTACAAAAATTCAAAATTTCTTCTTAGGATAATACTTATTCTAGGGATAAAAGTTTGGTGAAATTCACCCCTAAGCAGCTATTGTTACTCTTTTTCATTCTATACAGTACACAATTATAATTACTAATTTCATTAGGTAGATATAAGTCAAACAAATGAACGAACACCTAAATACGAGTACATTTCAGTGTCGTCAATCTAAAAGTTGCACTTTACTTTAATTCGATTTATGGCAGTATTATCAGTAAAAAGGTTGAAAACTTAAAAGGTTTGCAGTCAAAATCACATTAGACCATTATAAGACTTGCGCCAAGTTTGCAACACTTTGATAAACGACTTTTTAAACTGTTGGCAACACTAAGTGCGTCGCGTTAAGTGGAATAGAACATTATTTACCGTACATTGTT
Organism: Apamea anceps; assembly: GCA_951799955.1. Classification (NCBI taxonomy): domain Eukaryota; kingdom Metazoa; phylum Arthropoda; class Insecta; order Lepidoptera; family Noctuidae; genus Apamea; species Apamea anceps. The sequence continues at coordinate 11,627,398 of OX637509.1, forward strand.
CCATGGGGTGACATTTTTTATATCTACGATAATTTTAGAAAAAAAATCATTTTGCGGAGAATAGTGTCAATCTAGCATCAGGTAGAATAATAGTCGATCGATTCTGTAAAAATCTCACTATGAAAAGTTAGGAGAAGTGAGCTGTCAACAGTATCAATCCCTAGCATTAGTTGGAATTACAGCTCACTCCCACGCTCAGTTCATCTAAGTTTTCACGGTGAGATTTTTTACACAACAGACCGGCTGAATTCAACTTGGTAATAAAGATAATTTTCTCCCTCAGCAATAAATAATTGAATACCCGCATTGTTGAACTACCAAACCAACAAACAATAATTAATTCATTACGTCTGTGTCTGCGAAAAATATTGAATAATTTACAATTCAACCTCAATCATTCACAAAAAAATATTTACCTTTCCCGAAAACGGAATACATTACCGAAAAATCACACATACCAAACTAACGTAATATTACTCTTATTAATTACTCCACATTAATGATAAGCAAACAGTCAAACAGCCCGGGTAAGACAAACATGGTCCGTTGAAAAATTCAAACAATAAAAACAATGGGCTATATTACCGACGTAGTTTTCCCAAAATATTTACTTTTGCCATGTAGTAAGTACATGCTCTGGCTATAATATGAACCCACCCTTGTTTTTTCAACATGTTTACTGAAGACGCATCTACATACTGGGTAGCTACGCAAACAGACAGTGTAAACAGGCCCTTATGAGCGCATCCCCAATAAAGCCCTTGTCCGATTTTAGTGAGATTTTATTTAAATCTGTTTCAACGATTTAGTTGGTAAAATGTTCTGTTAAGTTTTATGGTCCGTACGAGCTCTGTAGAATATCGCGAGTACGACTATCGAAACTCTGCCGTTTGATAAAATGGTGCCAATTTGTTTTTTCTAGCAGTGTTCAGTTTTTCCAGTTATGTGATTTTCTAGATGAATTTTTGACCGTGATAAAATTGTTTATTTTTTCTCTTCGAACAGCGGGGTAATTCCGTAACACTATCAGTAGCAATGGCTTTTGTTTTGACAGTTCAACAACATTCATTGCGTATTTACGTTGTAGAGCAGACAAATTTTTCGAACATATGAAGCAATGGATTAGCAATATTCTTTAAAATGATTAAGATTGTGATTGATAGTGTGGTACCCAATTAGGGCGCAGTGTAACTTATCACAGCTTAAGATCTATCGCAATTTTTCCTGTACCAACCACCACAGTTTTCTGACTACAATCAAAGCTGTTTGATCGTATTTAGAGGCAATGTTAGTCAATAGTTCAAAGTTATTGGTTAACGATGACGTATCGATACAGCCACCTTACCGCGGTGTAAACTGGATTTTATTTTACCTGGATACGTGCCTCAGGCAATCCAATCTTTTCTGCCAGTCTTTCCCGCGCAAACACGTCCGGATAGTGCGTCCGCTCGAATTCTGTTGGAGAAGAAAATATGTTTATTATCATTGTAGAAGTGATCATCTTTGAGAACATAATAGTTACCTATCTTAGTTGTCAAAGCGAGCAAGCTAGCAAGAACGAGCATTTTGATTTCTCATCATACAGAGGGATAACAACATATGAAAAAGTCTAACAAGAAATACCACAAACCTATGTTTTCAGTTGATGTTGAAAAATCGGCAACGACCAAAAAAAAATAATGAAGCTAATACTTGTCATCTAAAAGGAATATACTTTTAAACAAAGCATGGATAAAAAGAACCATTCTAAAGAAAAGAATCGTAACCGACACCTATATCTGACTTCAAACGAACTCAAACATCACAAGCCAAATTATCACAACTCAAAAATCAGAAATACAGGTCCCAACCCAACAAAGACCTCTCAATCACTAAGGCAATAAACCAATACGATATGAGAGAGCAAACAAACAAACAAACACAGAATAAGTAAGATTAACAGCGCGACATCCATAATTGGGCCCACTGCCACCATCCGAGAGCAGGGCAAACATCAGGGGACTATATTTATTTACTTACTAATAACCGTGTTATAGCAAACAATAAATAAGATGAAAAGGACATTGGGAAATAGGTTTATGAAGGCTCCAGGGACTTATTGACTGGTGCAGGGAAGGTAGATGGATGTGGGGATGTGCAGGCGAGTGATTTTTTTGCTGTTTGCGATGAAGTGAAATCATTAGAACGATGAAACGCTAACGACCAAAATGAAAACAGCAACATAACAACTTCTGAAAATAAATTTATTTAAAACTCGACTCACTGAAGTAAAATAAAACAATATTTTGGGAAAGACACAAATTGATTTGAAACTAGTTAGCAGTTAGAAGGAGCTGCTAATGTTGATTATGATGAAGCTGAATGAGGTGATCATTGAAAACATTACCCTGTTATTTTTGTAAACTAAGGAGAACTAACTTTCAATGTAAAAGGGTAACCATGGATAATACAATATGAAATATCTAGATGCCTATAAAATAAAACTAAGCTCTAATTAAAGAGGGTAACAAGAAAATTCTCATATATCGCCTTACCTTTCTCAAGGCTATCTATCTGGTCATTGGTGAAGGAGGTCCGATTTCTTTGCAGCTTCCTCTTGAGCCGTAGCCTCATCTGCGAGTCTTCGTCTCCTGATGAAGCGTGTTCACTATTGCCGTCTGATCCAGCCTCCGATTGTAGGGGATCTGCTGGAGAAAAGGTTTGGTTAATACAATTGATAATTTTTAAGAGAGACATATGCTTATAAAGAGTAATACAACTTCAGTTATGAATGGTGATATCATAGAAATCAACAAGAGTTTGGAAATATCAAAATCAAACTATTACTCGTATTCGAGATTGAATGTCGTCGTTTTTAATGTGGACAGAAATTGGGTTGAGCAAGTTATTGTTATCCCATATCATCTAAGACTCAAAGAAAGTATGTAATTATATACCTACTACGTCAGTATGCAGAATATGCGCATAAACCTCAGTTTTTTCTCATAAAAGACAATGAGTAGGACCATTCAAATGGACTCTCAAGTCTTCAAAGCAGGAGTCATCAACAAAATGTTTAGCATACAAAGAGAAACTCTTCATCATGAACTATCAACAAAGCACTCGAACAAAACGTCGCACTCGAAGACTATCAAGCAAATGCGTCAGCAGAATTGCACAAAATTACCCCTCAGAAAAATTACATGTTATCCAGTCATCCTGACCCCTTGCTATGACAAACATGTTTGAACGCAGGGACCAAGTTATACCGGTTGTTTACTACCCTCAAAGTTAGGGTGATAGCGAAATTAAACGTTACTCGTAATGTTGTCGACATGCCTCCAGCTAATTGATTAATTTGCTTTATGGTCGGAGCACTTGAGTCCGGGGTTCGATTCCCGGGTCGGTAATGTGCGCACGGGTTACTGAGTCCGCTCAATGGACGTACTGTTAGGCAATCTGTCACATTTTTCTGACGATACACCGATGTTATGTGGGCGTACAACCAATATAAGTAATGGAAGTTAACATTGCGTGACTTTGAGTAAAAATATTCGTGGATAAATGATTATATCCAATGTCACAGACAACTTAATGAATCAAAAATACTTTTTATTAATATAAAAAAGTAGGTTAGTTTTGTAGACTCTACCAAAAAAGTAATCAAACTAATTGAGAAAGTCTCGTAAATAAATAAAAACACGAGACACAACTTTTGAAATACGCCACAATAGCCTTTGAGGCTCGTATTCTAGAACAATGTTCAAGCATGAATCTCGAATTGGCACCAGGGTTCCAATCATCTGCCAGTCGAGATTATGCTTAAAAACATCGTTCTAGCGATCCAACTAAATCTAGAGGAAATTGGTTCTATGCAAACGTGGTGCGTCGAAAGTATCATCGTTTACCACCAAGGGCCTTATTCTCTATGAGACCATAAACGAAACCGCGCGAAATGAACGCAATATTGGCGGGATTAGCTAAGGAATTGACGTGGTTTCGAGTAAGGAATCGTTAAGTGGTCATAGTGAATTAAGACCCAGTTAAGATTATCAAACGCAAGCCTACCATAAAAAAAAAAAAAAATTCAATATAGAATATAAGATTTTAACTAAACCAAACCAAACTCGATCAGGCACAAAGGTAATACAAAAACGACAAAATTGTAACACACTCGCTGTAAACGTGGCACTCGAAACATGATTGATGCGCGACATTCGCTCAGCGAAACGTGGCGGGCTTTCCGATCGGTTGACAATTTTGATTGATCGCGCGTCGCCGGCGACAGTGTGTGCGCGCCCTTAGGACAACGACACCTCTAATGAGGTTGTGTTTACAAGCGAAAGATTTGTTTTATTTTGACGCGATCTAAGATCGTTATAAGTTTTATTAGGTGGGTTAACTTTTTCTGCCTAAAAGATAATAATATGGGTTACAAGGGCATTCATCAATATACAAAAGCACCTACTACTGTATACCAGTGTTAATACAGGGGTAAAGTTAGTTAATCTTGGCGTATATTTCACAGGTAAAAATCTATTTGCAAAAAAAGAATAATATGATAGGCAAACTTTTCTTCAATTGACGTTTATGTATCAATGGACTGAAACCATTCCTTTGTTACACCAATATTATCTCCATCCTAACAATCAACATTTTCATTATTTATTATCGTTCCTAAAGAACATAAAGGAGGGGTATTCATTAAAAAAATCAATTCTGTCGACGCCCGTACTTACCACAATTCCAGCAATAACGACCTACAAATGATCGAAGAAAAAACTTCCTCTATCTAAGGCCTCGAAGGGCGGGATGAAACACGAAAAATACATAAGAGAAAATAATAGTAGTAAGAAAATAAGAAAAGGAACGAAATAAAAGTGGGGGCGGTGGAAAAAAATTGGAGAAAATAAGCACAAAGGGAGTGAAGAAAGTCGGCAGTCGGGGAGATAAAGCGGAATTGGAGTTATCGGGGCGAAACACGACGGTCGTAGGTGGGGGCCGATTGCCGGCGCGCGATTATGTGAGATCGATACTGTCACTCAACCAAGCAGGGCCGAGTGACGAGCGGGAACAGCTCATTTGGTTATTAGCAATTTTTATTTAAAAAAAAAAAACTTTAGTAAAAACAAAACCGGTAGAAGTGGCAATGATTGCGGGAGGCCTATGTCCAGCATTGGACGTCCTTCGGCTTAAATGATTATGATAAAAAATGAATTAATATGCCACTCATAGTTAACCTCACTGCTCATTCCTCAAGAGCCACATAAATTACTAATCTCCTTACAGAATAGGATTACCCATTCATTTTAAAATACCTTTGCAAAAAGCTAAACTTCCCAAAACCATATAACTGTATCAACAATACCTCAAAACTTATGTTTTTTCAAAACTTATGTTTACTATTCATGAAATTATAGGGCCTTACATAATCAGCCTATAATGTTCCCACTGCTGGGACACAGGCCACCTCTCGATGAGAGGGAGTAGGCCATAATCCACCACGCAGGCCCAGTGCGGGTTGGTAGAATTCACATATCTTCGAATTTTCCTCACGATGTTTTCCTTCACCGTTTTGAGAGCGGTGGTGATGAAATAATTACCTATCTAGGTTCGAACCTATGACCTACCACTCGTAAGTCGCGGCCGTTACCACTGGGCCACCACTGCTCTGCTCGGCTACAGGGCCTTAAACAATTTTAATTCATTCTAATTTAAGTTGAAAATGTTACAAAGTGTAAATATCGCGCCCGCTCCTGTCTTACGACGTGTCCTCAAGAACAAGCGCTGCGGCTGGACAAGGCGCGATCCGCCTAATTCACCACGCTTCCGCGAATAAATGTTCCGCTGGATACATTTCTTTATACCTCGCCACGTGGAAATATACATAATGACTTGTTTCAAGGTTCTTTGCCGAGGTAAGAAGTAATTTGAACAAGTTTGAGAGCGAATTTTCAATTTTTCAAGATTTTACACAGTTACGACACTTGAATTCCGGGAAATGCTAGGCAATTCGGAGTGGTGGCCCCGTGGTTACGGCCGAGACTTACGAGTTGTAGGTCGTAGGTTCGAACTCAGATAGGCGCTTTACTTTGTGTAAATTATTTCATCGCCACTGCTCTCAAAACGGTGAAGGAAAATATTGTGGGAAAACCGGTATGTCCTAGAACTAAAACATTCGAAGACATGTGGAATCTAACAACCCGCACTGGGGTCTGCTTCTTGGTGGATGACGGCACACACCCTCTCAACGAGAGAAGGCCTATGTCCCAGCAGTGGAAATATTATAATCTGATTACCTATGCGAAGCAATTTCTGTTTCTTCTTTAGCATTTATGTATTTACAGATAATATTGACGTAAAAACACACCCTAAATTAGATGATACATTAATCTAAATAAATCGCCAAATTAATCCCAAATACTTTAACATCCACGCCCAAATGGAGACAAGATCATAACCAATTAAGTTTGGCCCCACATGGGGGCAAATGTACCGCTCGTCTAATACGTTTGAGGATCGTCTGGGGACAGCAGGGTTCAAGATAGATTTGCTTGTTTTGTAATCAACGGGTCACTAAATGTCCTCGACGTGGCCATCTGAATTACTTAGCGTGGGGCTGATAAGGTCCAGTTTTTATTATTGTTGCTTCAAGTGGGGCCAATTTGGATAATTTTCTTTAGGGATGTGGGGGATTGGAATGAATAAAGTTTAGTGTTCTGTAGTTCTGTTTGTGTAAATACGGTTTTTGGGTATTTTAAGTGCGATCATAAACTTGAGGGTCTTGATTGGTACCTAACTCTAGTTAGTTTTTTCACATCTTATTCGTAAAGGGATTGTTTCGGAATTTCGGTCAAGTAAAACTCCAATGTAGAAATCCATTTTGTCCGCGGCTTCGCCTGCGGGGATGTTAGAAAATATCCCATGTATTAATCCAGGCTATAAACTATCTGTGTGCTAAATTTCATCCAAATCCGTACAGCCGTTTTTGCGCCAACCCAAAACATACATCCAGACAAACGGACAAAAATTCTTCGTTAATATTTAAATATATTATTACTAAACATTACCTAAATATGCTACGATTGAAACACAATTTTATTATTAATAATTTCCACCACAATCCAGTGTCCCAAACCGACGCAACGTAGTCCAAAATCCCCTTATAATATCACAAAACGATCAATTTCAATCACCGTTTATTACTGAATGAGCGATTCACGATACTAAACGCATAATTGCGCTGTAATACAATCTCAAACACGTGTTTCGACTAACGAGAACACTTTACATGTTAAAGTCAATTACAAAACTCCACTTGACGGGAAACCACTTTGGGAACTGAATAAAAAAAAAGCCATTGTTTCACACTAACTGCTTCAAGAGTACTCAACTTTGAGCGGTAGTTCGATACTGATAGTTTTTGTTTTATAGAGTTGGTGGTGACACCTGGGACTTGTTTCTAGTAAAGGGTAGTTTAATATGCTACGAATATATAAGTAGGTCTATAGACGCTTAATGTCTGGAGTGATGTTACGAGATAGACGTTCAAGTGCCGCGCGTCTTGCGATAGCGACTGTGGAGAAAATAAATGGGAAGTGGTTTTAGTTAGAGCATGCCACGAGTTATCGAGACGCGGCTTGTGGAGCCATGGACGGAAACAGGGGGCCTACTTTCTATGTCCGTCAACAAAGATACGGGCCTCTCCGAAAGTAGTTCGATGCTTCGGGGTGAACCCTAATCCCGATAAATTAACTTTTTCACGGGTAAAAACACATCGAAAGTACGGACGACTTTCTAATCGTATTGTCATTCATTCTTAGTTCGACCTTAAATTATTCTAATGTCCGTAGATGATACGGAGTAGGAATCGCCCGTAACTTCGGCGGAAACTACGGATTTCATGTTTAGGGAGTACTCCGACGAGACGCGCGAACGTGTCACATGACGAAAATCGCGTCGCAAGTCGCATCGCCCGCGACCGTGAACTGGGCGTTATACTGAAAGCTTTTAGGTTTTACTGTATGCAAAGGCTTTTTTGCTTAACAATTTAGAATACGATCGAAACAAATTGAATGGAGTAAAACTGCGTATATAACAAGTATAAACACGAATGATTTGCCAGCGGCCGCAGCGCGTCACTAGTTCGCCACCAGCAAATATTTGTTCCCGGTTCATACCTAACTGGATCTGTTGTGTACGTTTAGAAAATGGTTCAAATTTTATCGTCACTGATATTTCATGAGCGTTTTTAGTTTCGGCGAAGTCTGTTTTAGTGGAGAATTAAAAATAAGGTTCGGTCATTAACTGATAGTGTGAAATAGCAACGTTTGTTATAATAAAGTTTAGAATGTTATTGTTTTCCGTTTTGTATTTGAATCTCAGAAAATACATATCACCAGTCAGGTGGGCATTCTCCTTTGATTTAAATTAATTAATCTAGAAACACGAAGAAGATTACGAATAGGTGTGCTTATTTTTCAAACCTGCAGATATTTTTTTTTTATTTGATATTATTTATTCATACCAATTCTTTGTGACACTTTTTATGCTAGGGTCAAAAATAAGCTACTCATTACTTTTTATCTTCACCAATCATTCTACCCGCTATGATTCCACACCATCATAACCTTAATGCGAATTACCCAAATCAATTACCGGTCCAAGATCGTCAAGTATATTAGCGATCGATTAGCGCCAACCATTGTGGCCAGCATGTTTGTCTCCGCACCACTGTGCTAATTCTATTGTGTGCACGTATATCAGAGAGCGACACACAAACAATTTGTCCAATTATTTGTGCCATGTTCCACTGGGCAAATATTGGACAATTTTGTGTGGTTCGTTGGATTAGACACACATAGACTGTTGTTTGTTTTGTTTCTAGTTTTTTAGGACTTAATTGATGGTGTGTAGTTTTAGTGTTATGACTTATGGAGCCGAAACGTGGACACTCACGGTACGGCTGATCCATAAATTCAAGGTCGTTCAGTGAGCTATGGAACGAGCTATGCTTGGAGACAGAATCCGAAATGTGATCCGACAGAGAACCAAAGTTCTCAACATAACTCACAGAATAAGCAAGCTTAAGTAGCAATGGGCCGGCCATATTAGCCTTAGAACCGATGACCGTTGGGGTTGACGTGTTCTTGAGTGAAGACCGCGAATCGGCAAACGTAAGGTAGGACGTCCTCAGGCTAGGTGGAGCGACGATCTTCCCGATGGTAGCATCTGGATGAGAGGTGCCGAGATGGCGTGCAATTGGGGAGACCTATGTATGTCCAGCAGTGGACTGCTGTAGGTTGATGATGATGTGTAATTTTATAATTATTTATATAATTTAATTTTATTAAATACGAAGGTCCATTTATAATTCATTGATTGACTATAACAAAACCAAGTGAAAAACAGGAAGAAGTGAAGAGCGAAAACAGACTAGATAAGCTAATCCGACCAACATTTGGGACAAAAGTTAGGAAGAGAGTGAGAGTATATAGCACAAAAATTAGAAAATAGACTTTACCTGATAGCTAAAATGAATGGTAGATGAGAGGTGTGTTTAAAAATTCTGAAGTTGATTGGATACTTGAAAGAAGGTGAAGAATAAACCGCGTCAGAGACATGCAAAGCAAAACTAACCCTTACTGAACCAATAGCAGAAACTACCTATACAAAATAGTATCTACCACACTATTTGACTCTCAAATCAACGGGAAAAAGCGTGCAGCCGAGGCAGTAGCTACAAAATTGGAAAAAACGCGTAACACATCAAAACACGTTGCATACCCACACGTAGATATGTAGTCTGTTACAGCGAGCGTCAATCACACTCGCGAGAGCTTTTTGTGCGAAAATACATCGGCCGTTTTTATATTTTTTTCCATTTTGTATACTTCCGAAACATTGGGTGGAGCTACCGAACCATGAGCAAAACAGTGCGTCGAATATTAAAAATGTGTTGTGGCCCGATATCGAACAGTGGGCATGTGTTGCGATTCATAAGGGTTGAAAATGTGAAATTTGACGCGACTAAAAGTAGCTGTTACGTCAGAGTGACGTGTGCAAGTTTGAAAATTACTTTTTACACAATTACCCTTTTAATTAAATAAAGTTTGCTAACTTAAGAATGTTCATTTGCAGCAAATATAACGTTAAAGTTACGTTTACGAGACATGTTTTGAGCTTTCATTTCCAGACGGAGAATACGAAAATAAAGCTATATTGTTGTAACATATGGAACATCAAGTCTTCAAACTAAAATATAACGATAATTCAGAACCATAAAGGGATTCGTAATTTCGGTAAAAACATATTTGTGCCGTGGTCGACGGGCCGTGGGCAATAAAAACTGCCCCTTCGTATATATTCGTACGGCGGGCTATTGGTCCGGTCCGTACTTTACATACGCCTGTTAAAATATATTCGGTTATATTTCTATGTACATAGAGGTTTATATGACTGCCTTTTTTAGGGTGCGCCGTTGTCCCTATGAAAGTATAACTGTAAAAGTAATATTAAAATGAGAGGTTCTTTCTGTGAACGTAGCATATAGTACCTATTTGATGTAGTTTTATTATGAAGCACAATATCCCTAAGCTCAATCGTCTCACTTCAAAATAACATGCACATTTTAGCCCCCCTCAGATCTCCTTCATTGAAGTAGTATTCGGAATTCAAAATTACGAATTCATTCAAGAGTCTAAAATGCTGCTTTTTGCATTTTTGCTACATATAACTTTAGCTCTGCCGGGCACCTTTCGAAATCGAATTTATAAAACTGAATGCCGTTGCTCGAGTTAATTAAGCCGGTGCCCACCCTCCACAAATATACACAACACAGTAATATTTGAAGTGTAAAAAGCATTCGCCATTTTATAGTGTTGCCAGCAATGTCTGGCCTTTGTATGTGTTATTTTATAGCTGTTATTAAAATTTTGTGATTTCGCTTTGTTTGACTGTATTGATGACTTGGGTGTGTTTTTAATAACTCTACTCTAGTACCTACCTATTCAGGCATAAGTTGTGTAAGTGGAAGTATTTTTTCTAAACTATTTCAATAGAAATATAGATTCAATTTAAAATTTAAAGAATTCTTAGAAAAAAAGGCAAATAAACATAAACTTCCATACTTGACAAATTCGAAAAACCCACACTCAAATAACGTTCAATCATTCTCTCGTAACCCGATGAAAACTTCAGCCGAGTTGGAGGAAATTCTCGGAAAACTCGGAACGTTGGTGGCTAAGGCCGAAACGAAACAAAAGTGTACGGTGGTACCGTGTTACATACTTAGAGGAAGAGGCTTCTTTTAGCAGCGAGTCGTCGGTGCAAAGTCGGATATTATTCGAGTCACGTACTGCGGGGCTAAACAACGCGAACACGTGGAAAGTATGAAGAAAAGTTTGTGGTACTAAGTTGGTAGCAGACAGAAGTACAGGCATTGGAATTGATAGTCTATTATTCAGACAAAAATGTGAGATAACTTCTTGTATCGGCAAAGATAACCTTCTAATAAAACTTGTTGAAGATGAATACAAGTAGTTTATTAAAATAATAACAAGGAGAAACTATTTTAAACAGTGGGTGGATTTATTTATACAGCTAAGCTAAAAACGATCTCTTACAATAAAATTTCGGGTAGACTTCTACCTAGAAGGCACGTCTACCCGAAAGGTTTTACCAACAAAAATCCTCAAAAATTCCTGTACATACCTATGTACAGGAATTTTTGTTGGTGTATTAACGTGTGCTAGCTAACATATGGCAAATAATTTAATGTTTTGTGTTTCATAATGTTAATTACTTACTGTTGTATATGCTCAAGTTCTTCCTGAACAGACAGCTGTGCTGCTGGGGAGTTTGTTGCGCCACTTTTTCTTTCCAGCTAAAGCACTACGAAGTGGTTGGTCAAGGGCGGTCATTTTGGGGACTGTCTTATGTAATTTTGACGTTCAAAAAGTGCTGATTCTCAGCCCAGTTTGAATGAATTACTTTTGATTTTGAATTTTAATACCAGTTACAAGAATCTGAACAAATTCTCTTTCTTCTACCAAATTGCACTTTTATTTCTTAGAGTTCGTTCCTATTCATATCTTTTACAATTATCTTTGTTACTACGTATTTTCTCATCAACGACAAACAAACTTTGTCACCAAAACCAGTACATTCGAAGTGAGCCTTCTGATTTCCCTCCATCTCCCTAAGGTTCAAGGCACGGAGCATCACTTCTGAAGGAGTGTGGAGTCAAGGGGTTGATCCTCACAGCTGACCTGTGATCTTGAGGTCATTTTTGAATGGAGACCTTTCACTTGAGTAGGTTTATTAGCATCCGACGCACGAGATGAGTGAACACAGTTTGAAGGTAGTTGTAGTTTTATACGAATTAGGGAAGAATGAATGGGCGCGAGTTTGTAGGGGATTGTTAGTTTGTTTTAGTCGTGAAAAGTTGATAATTCTATATTTATGATGATGTTCGTATTCAAAATGCATCCAAATATTTTTTTGGGATGCATTTCAGTTTTTACAGAGGCACTAATCTCATAAAGAAACGTAAAAGTTGGTCTATTGAAAGACTTTTTTGGACTTTTCCTCCTTCCTTCCTTCCATCCTTGTACCAATTTTTTTGGGGTCGGCGCAACATGTCTTTTTCTTCCTCGTATAGCATAATCAGCCTATAATGTTCCCACTGCTGGGACACAGGCCTCCTCTCTGTGAGAGGAAGGGGGCTGTAATCCAGCACGCGGGCCCAGTGTGGGTTGGTAGATGTGATATGTTGTCCAAATTTTTTTTGTTTTAGGATTGGCCGGTTTTCTCACGATGTTTTCCTTCACCGTTTTGAGAGCAGTGGTGATGAAATAAATTACACAAAGTTAATTGGGTTCGAACCCATGACCTAGAGTCGTAATTCGGGGCCGTAACCACTGGCCCATGCTTCGTATATCTACTCTAAAAACAATACAAGACTCGTTCAACAAAAATGACAGACCCAGCTTAGATACTACCATCAGCAGCACACGGACCAACATGCAACTCGCAACCACAAACGAGATTACATTAATACATTCACACTCAGACATACATAGTACACAGAATACATAAGTACACAAATAAAACACAAAAGAGGCATATAATCTGGCGGGCCACAACAACCAGTGGCGAGGTGTTTGTGAAGAAACTCGGTAACAACGTACCACCCCCACCCTGCCAAGAAAAGGGGGTGGTAGGGCTGCCCCGAGAAATATGAAAAATAAAAAATAAATTGAACCACTTTGAAAATATGGTTTGGATTTGAAAATGGAATAGTGCCTTTAGAATTACAGGCATTCATTTATTTCATACAGGATTATATCAACATTTATAGGTTTTTCTATCTCATTAACTTCAAATCACTGTCCATTCTAAGGTTGCCAGCAGTAATGCGCTAAGGCCGCCCATTGTATATTTTGTAGTGTGTCATGTTTTTTATAAGCTATGTATTTTTGTGGTGTACAATAAAGTATATATAAATAAATAAATAAATACCTATGTAGGGGTAGTAAAAAAAAAATACTGTCCTACTGCACGGTAAAGGCCTCTTCTCATACGGAGAAGGCATTGATCAGCATGCTGGCTAAAGACTGGTTGCCGATTTCAGATTTATACTTATTTACTACAAGTCTAGAACCCTAATTGCGTAACACACTGTCAATTATAATCTGAATCATTTTGACGGATATTGTTAATCCATTGCTACATATGTTCAAAAAAATTGTCTGTTCAACAACGTAAATAACGCAATGAATGCTGTCGAACTGTCAAATTGAAAGCCATTCCTATCGTTAATGTGTTACGCAATTATCCCGCTGATGTCGTCACGAGCGACTTTTTTTTGTAATTTAATTAAACTAAAAACAACTCTAAGTTTTCTTATCTGTAGTTTAGTCTAAGGATTAAGAGATACAGAATAATCTGCCTTCCAATACATTTGATGTTTGTTTTCCGATAAAGTAGATCAGCATTTAGCATGTCCGATGGTTTTAATCTAAAGTGATGTTTTAATTATCATAATTTGCAATATTCTTAAGTCTTTAATCGGATTACCGTGAAGTGTTTATAAGTGACCCCGTCAGTAGGCAGCATTTATGCATAAGTTGGAAGAGTCGTTGGTTCTGACATTCATAATGCTATTAATACTAAGTAGATCAGCTTGATAACTACTTTTCATGTATATTATATGTAGGTATACCGTAGTCCTTTCAGGTGCACTGTTGAACTAAATACTTTGTGGTTTCGAAATTGAATAATCTACCCATAAACCATCTTAACCTCGTGTCAACCCTACACATCCGTGTCGTCCGCAAAGGCATGAATCGCGACACGGCGTCAAAGCGAAATAGGAAAAGAACATCTAGCAGTGTCACGTCATATCGATATATCGATAGATAGAGGTGCCGGTCGATACATGTTCTGCTCGACTAGAGGAGAGCTATGTACAAGCGTTTGGAACTGAAAGCGTTATTCATATTTCGAACTTGCGTTTGGTGTTTTGAAGGCTCTATAGTGTTGGTATTTTGAATAGTGTCTATATCGATTGAATGTGGTGTAGTCTGCACGATTAATTCAATCGAGTTGTTAGGAGTTGGACTTTTTTGAATGCGATTTGTTAATAGAAAAAAGTTTGTAACGAATACTTTGCGCTTTTGAATGTCATGACTTATAACGAAGAGTGAAATATCTGTTTGGAGTCATTCAAAGTGGGTGAAGTTCTTAAAACGTCAATCGACCAAAACCAGAATTGTAAAAGACTATAAACCATGTATTTTCGTTTAGCACTGACAAGTTTTTTTTTCTAATGTGAGTTAGCTTTCCATCTTATTGCTTCAACTATTGCCCACTATATTACATTCCCCACTATTTTGACAACAATATGGGATTCTCCATCAACCAACAATTTTAAGACATCTACCAACCCGCACTGGGCCCGCATGGTAGATTACAGACAGCCCACTCCCTCTCACCGAGAGGAAGCGTGTGCCCCAGCAGTGGGAACATTCGAACATTATAGGCATGCTTCTGACAGTCTCCTTTACTTATTCATAATCTATTCTAACCTCTCTTATGCTCCTCAGCAGTGGTCCTATTCAGCTGAGGCGGCAGTGGCGCAGGTATCGCCGGCGCTGTAGGTGCGGCCGGTAACCCAGGATACCACCAACCCGTCGCCGCTTGCCCGTTGAACATCCTTAGCTTCTCATACACGCTGTCGTTTTGCGCAGACGCCGCTTGCTCCTTTTGGGATGCTAGGTTCCGCAGCACCCGGTTGATCGAGGATACCTGTGAGGAGAGAAGGATTAGTATGTGTTGTTCGGTAAGGAGATTTTATGGGGTGTTAGGGTAAATGTTTGTCATCAGAGTTAGTATTAGAAATCTATTTCTTATATGTTATTGAATATTTATTGTTATATGTTATTTTTAATCTTATGTTTTGAATTGTTTCCTAATTTGTTTCTTTTTTTACAGGATTTGAGAGGTTTTTTTTAATGAGATTTTGATGAAAGAGAAACATGACAAGGTCTGGCCACTGGTGTCTATCAGCCCAAAAAGGGCGAAAATGCTCTTTAGTTGTAAATGGTAACCTCTGCTTGATACTATAGACCGAAAATTGTACTTGGGTGAGCCTAACTTTTAACACATGTATCAAACAGAAAAGTTTCGTGTGAAAGTGATACCTACTAAGATTGACATTTGGACCATCATTTAAGAAGCACAGAAGACCGATTAAAATTATGCATTGAAGCTGAAGTAGGCATGAAAACATTTCACTAATATCTTCTCAACCTGACATTTGGGGTACCGTTTGGACCGTGGGAATAGATTGCAACTGATCACTGAGAAAGATAAATCAGAACTACATTGACCGTTACATCTACTGAGCATATTCTTTGATTCATTTGATACCTATACCCACAGGATATGTACAATCATGAGCAAAAGTACGTATACACTCGGCTTTATTCAAAAGCGATTTATTCCTTTATTTTTGAATGAAATTTTATGTTGTTACGAACATAGCATTTTCGAACCCATAGGTTTATGTAATGTGTCGTATTTCAACGTTGCATTCGTTATTTCACGAAAAAATCGCAATTGAAAGTTGCCAAGTGTTGACATATTGGTGCTCGTGACTGTACCTAACTGATTATTAGAATAAAAAAAAAATGGGATGACGTCTGTTAACATATTTGTGGTAAAATATTACATAATCAGCCTATAATGTTCCCCCTGCTGGGACACAGGCCTCCTCTCTGTGAGAGGGAGTGGGCCTTAATCCACCACGCGGGCCCAGCGCGAGTTGGTGGATGGTAAGATATTACATAGTCAAAAATTCGTAGACATGTGACATCCACCAACCCACACTCGGCCACGTGGTTGATTACGGCCCACTCCCTCTCACAGAGAGGAGGCCTGTGTCCCAGCAGTGGGAACATTATAGGCTCATTATGCTATCAGCTAGTCAGCAACGTTGGTTGGTAGGGATGACTAGGCAGTTAACAAAAACAACGTGTGCTGTCATTGAACTACATGTATGCACCCTAACAATGGATTACGTAGTAGGTAGTAGGTCTTTTATACAATAAGTATCGTTTTATGCTAAGTAGCGGTGGTACAAGTTTAAGGTCGTGAGTTCGAACCCAGGCTTTACTTTGTGTATTTAATTTCATCACCACTGGTCTAAAAACGGTGAGGGAAAACGTCGAGAGGAAACCGGCATGTCCTAGAACCAAAAAATCGAAGACACGTGACATCCGCCAACCCGCACTGGACCACGTGGTGGATTACGGCCCACTCCCTCTCAAAGAGAGGAAGCCTGTCCCACCAGTGGGAACGTTATAGGCTGATTATGAAGTAGTTTATACCAATGCGCATTGCGTTATGTATTTTAATTAGTGAATAAACCACGTTCAACTCTAGGAATGATATATATAATAGAAATAGGACCACAACATTACATCATCAACAACTAAGGCTACTTGTAGAGGCTCTTTGTAAGCACTTAATAGAGCACTCAATGAGGAAGTTCTTGCTATTTAATGTAGGTGAACGGACCATATTGACTACAGACGGAGAAACCAAAAGTTCGTTGACCTTCTAGGCTATTTTAAAAATAGCTTTCGGACCCGGTTTTAGTCATAGTTGTCGTAGACAGCAGTGCTACGGCGTAGCGGCGTAGCACGAGTGAAATATAGAAAAATAAACTTTAGGGTATCTATACCCTGTCCGTTACGTGACCCGTTTTTTGACAGCTGTCTTACAACGTTACTATTCCAGATTACGTAAAAGTTAACTTTAAAATGCGTAATTAAATAAATATATAAACTGCTTTATCTTCTTGAATTATCTTATTTATGATTTCTTACAGACGTTATAATACCGTTGTATCAGTTTTGACAAAAAAACATATAATTGCTCACTAGTTCGATCTGTCAAAAAACGGTTAACCTAGGTGGACAGAGTATAGTGTCTCATTGACAACTTATTTCTCTACATACGTATAGTTTATTAAGCATGTAATACTCAGTTCAATTACGTGTCGTAGTAGAGAATTTTCAGCGAGAAGTTTCTTTGGCGTACAGAAGTTGAGATTATGTGAATTTGTAACTTTGTTATGTATTTAGTATGTGCTAAGGTTTATTGTCGGATTTAGGTTAAGAGGTATGAAGTGGTTGGTTAATAAATACAAAGGTGAAGGTAACGGGTAGGCTTAAGGTATTTGCTTTGAGCACTAAACTTCACAACTAAATTGAGTCATAATTTAGATGTTTTCATTAATTTATAGGAGCGGTGGTAACGGCCCTTACTTATATATCGTAAGTCGTGGGTTCGAATCCAGACAGCCACATTACTTTTAGTAATTTATTTCATCATCACTGCTCGAAAAATAGTGAAGGGAAATATCGTAAGGAAACCGACATGTCCTACAATCAAAATTCGAAGACATGTGACATCCACCAACCCGCACTGGCCCCGCGTGGTGGATTACGGCCCATGTCCTCTCATACGCATGTGTCCCATCAGTCGGAACGTTATAGATTGATCATGCTTATGCATTGATTTATTACAATTATTACTTGAGCAACGGGCCCATGCTACTAATAGAAAAAAAAAACATTTTCCAAACAACAAAATTACAAAGCCATCATAAATAGGAAAACAAATCCACACCCGCCATATTAATAATAACCTGCTATACATAACTAGATGCACACCCCATCGCCCAAACAACTATCTAATAGGAAATAAATTGCGCTCCGAACCCCACCCTTTTAACTGGCTACCACGTGTAATTTAAAATCTAATATGATTACTAAATTCCAATCGGGAGCCTCAAAGGGACACAGATTAGGGCATCCCGTCCCCCCTGACCGCACCCCACCCCCGCGGGCCCTAAAAACCCCAATATCTATCTACTTTCACTGAAAACCACGCATGCGTAAAAACCTAACTCACACAAGTATAAAATTCTATATACCTATGCCCACTTTAGCACAGCGTTGTATGCCTACTATTTATAGTTATGTTTTTGGTTGGGGCGTCCCCGAGTATAATATCTGTTTTCTTGTTGCCATTGGCAACGGGGAAATGTATTTTTCCTTAGTCGGGAAATCGGTCGGCGATTACAATGTACGGCTGTTTCGCAGCTCGGTATTTTGTTCGTAATCGAAATTTGGAATGGAAAGATGAATGGCTTTGTGAGGAGAGTGAGTAGGTAGGTAGGTCGATGTGAAAATGTTGAGAGGTTTTGTAAGCAGTTGTGGGGAGCGAAGATTTTGATTACATTGAGGAGACTAATGTATTTATTTACTGATTTAAAATTTTGGAAATGAAGGGATTTGTATTGAAAAAAAAAGCGGTATTCAAATAGCATTCATCTATTTGTGCATAATAACTGTAAAAAATCTATAAGAAATCTTTATTTTTTTAATCTTTATTTATTTACAGGTTTTTTTCTATTAACAATATGTCACCCCGATTATTGAAAACCAATTATGTACCTGAAGTGAGAAATCTTAAAAGACCTACCTACCTAATAAGAAAAATTGTGAAATATGACTTCCAAAAAAGTCTTATTAGAAAACATAGAATGTTTTCTTTCTTCTCCATCACTATCACTAATGATAAATAATTTATTTTCTGTAAGTCACTTTTACACGTCAATCATATTTTGTTTTAAACTAGATGATAGACTTACACTTATAACTTCCAAATCCCTCAAAAATCAACTTAACCATTATAACACAGCCTGACTATTAAAAACCTTAACCAAAACTGAACTATTACAAAATATAAATACTAAATTCAGCCGAGCGCTGGCTGGTACACGTCTGATTTAATCCCTTGTATCGCTAATGGAAGATAATGCGTCTATCCAACGATGTAGATAACTGTATATATCGAGCATAGCTTATATTACCGTTATGGCCATATTCGGGAGGTTTTCAGCTTTGTTTTATGGTTAAGACGATGCTATGTAAACTAAGAAACTAAACTTAGAGAGCAGTGGTGGCCCAGTGGTAACGTTTGCGACTTGACATGATGATGGTCGTGGGTTCGAACCCAGGCGCTGTACTTTGTATAAATTAGTATTAGCACTGCTCTCAAAACTGTAAAGGAAAACATCGTGAGGAAACCGACATGTCCGGGAACCAAAAATTTGAAGACATGTGACATCTACCAACTCGCACTGCACTCGCGTAGTGGATTATGGCCCACCCCTTCTCACCGAGAGGAGGCCTGTGTCCCAGCAGTAGGAACGTTATAGGCTGATTATATTATGATTATGTGGCTAAACTTCAAGTGGCATAATTATTATGTCTAATGTTTTTTGGTTATGCTTAGCTATTTAAGACTAGGGATGCTCTTAGTACCCGATAATGGAATTTATCAAAAAAAAATTGAGAACTCACTGTTCCTTTATCATTCCCTTAGTTTAGAATCTTTAGGATGTAGGGAACTAAGAATTAATGCACTAATTTTAGCAAAAAAACCTGATAGGTGTGCATTAATAAAATAATAGTTAATCATTACCTCCAGCGGGCTTACTCGTAACGTAATGGAATTACTTATAAGGAATACTAAAACGAAACCAGTTTGAATACTTCAAAGGTCAAATTAGAAATTGTTCTCACAATCATCCGCTATGACTGATTGAAAACCAATTACTAAATTCAAATGCACCAATAAGATAGCGCAAAAAAGTGGCTCTATTATAACGAAAACATTTTGAATTTCGAGCACCGAGCTAACCAATAGGAGCGGTGCATTTAAACACGAATTCTGCTCGTGACAGCCGTGCGGCCAATCAGATGGGTACACGGGAAGATTAAAGAGCGTACGTTCCTATTAGAATTTTAAAGGATTTATTTTTTCCATTTATTCTTCCACGTGAATATTTTGTTTGAAGTGGAAAGGAGCTGACGGCTAAATAGAAATTGAATAGAATAGATTTCGATGGACAGGAAATACGTTTTTTAAAGGAAATATTTATAATAAACCCAAAGACTAAATTCATTCGCAGCTTTTTATACACGTGTAGATCGAAAAATAAATAATTAATTTCCAAAAACATTTCTTATGGAGATCAATTGACATTAACGGACTGTTAATCGAATTGAAATAAATTTTGCGATGCTCATATTAATTTCTAAATTCATGGGTTACCCAAAAACGGAAACATTTAAAGACTTACTTTCTACAAAAACAAAAGAAAAAAAAATCCTAATAAATAATAAAGTTACTTTTTCTGGACTCTCCTTTTTTTAAAGTTTTTTCCAGATACCTATGTTATAATTAAACAGTGATTACTAATAAATAATCTTTTCTATTTCATTCGCTATAATTAGATAATAAAAAACTCACTTTCGATAAAAAGCGATACATTCGCGAAATCATGAACGTATTAAGTTTACTTTTTTTTACAAAAAACACAAAAAAGTCAGCACGTGTCTAATCAGAACTCGGTTAGTTCTACTTTTTAAAAGAAGTATTTGTTCAGTTGTCATTATTTGAGGAATCGGGCTCCTAATCGTGTGTTCTTACACATTATTCTGTTACGATGGCTGCAGCTGTTGTGTTTTTTTTTTTCAAGTATCTATTCCGTTATAAAACTTGTTTCGATAATTGGCTGTTTTAATAGCCGATTTGTTTGATTTAAATTAGGTTTTTTTGTGGATTTTGTTACTGCAGTTTTAATTTCGCGATGTTTGGTTTTTTATGTCTCAAAACTTAGGTCGTTACCTTCTTAAAATATGGAATTGTATAGTTTTTATTTCCTTTCCTTTGCTCACACACAGCTTCATACCTACTTCTTAATTGAAAATATTATCCAAAATAAAAAATATATGATTCTATATATTTTTTTTTCAACAATGGAAAAACCTAAAAAAATATATATATTTTACAGCTTTTAAATCTAATCTAATAAAACCTAATAATGAATTACTCTCATATTTCTCTTATCCCAGCATAATAATTTTATTTTTACATGTTTCCAACTTACGCCCTCTTCGAGTTGAGCGAGCCGAATTAGTGACCAGCGATGTGTGTAAAGGGTCTAAAACTTTCGGCAGTTTTAGACGAGCGGCAATGTGTACCGGCCGTGTATACAGGGGTTAAAACGAGTTTTTTTTTAATATGTACAGGTTTTACACTGTGGATGATAAAATGTTTTTAGTCACTGATAATATTTTCAGAACTCTGTCTAGTTAATTGGGTGAAATTAATAATTGTTTGTGCTTTATTGTACAAGTTTTCGAGTAACATTTTGAATGAATCATTTCGGATTTTGTTTTTGGTAAATCAGATGATTAAATTATGAACGCTCGTACAATATGCATCGGTCGATAACTCCTACGCGACTCTCACCAATTCTGTAATATTTTTGCATGTTTGAAACTTCACTTTAAAAAAAAGAGAATGTAACAACCACGCTCTAAATTACTCAATTCAATTCTTGAATAAAATACAATTATGATTTAATTTCCGACATGCATAAATAGTTGGCGGGCCCAATAAGCCCGGCACTACCGTACAAGGCCTGAAACCCGATACCTCTGACAGCGCTCAACTTCGTGACAGGCGCGGCTCTGCGCGTGCGCAGACAACACCCTGCGCGGACGCATTGTTATGTTGAAATATTGGGTTGATATA
Organism: Apamea anceps; assembly: GCA_951799955.1. NCBI lineage: Eukaryota > Metazoa > Arthropoda > Insecta > Lepidoptera > Noctuidae > Apamea > Apamea anceps. The sequence goes on from OX637509.1 coordinate 11,649,559, forward strand.
TTTGTTATATTAAATTAAGAGACGACGACGGAATAGTTTTTTGTGGTTTTTAAGTGTTCATTTTTTTTTTGTACAGCTTTATGGAAAGGATTTATTGGAAAACAGGTGTCAGTTTTGTGATGATAAGAGTATTTTTAGGACAGTGCTAGGCTTGCAAACAATTTTCAGCTAGAGAGACCAACAAGTTCCGACCATGTAGCGAAAACCCAAGAAAGAAATTAGAAATGAAGATACAGTACTCTTAAAAACAAACCACGGAACGAACAAGTCTGACCCATAATTACTAAGATAAACATCTAACTCGTAACATCTAATTAAAAGCGAGCATATTATATCAAGTTTCGCGACGAGCGATAGTGTCTAGCGATCGTTTCTGAACGCGGGCGATCTCCCGTCACTATGACAGTTGACAGGTGTCACGAGCAGGGCCGCCAACATTAAAATGTGGTATTATTTTATTTCACGTGAGAATCGTTCATCATTTGTAGTGTCATGTCGGGTTATGAGACTGGACGTTGGATGTAAGGATGGGGGCTGTTATTTCTTGGGCTAGTACTAGCAAATTCCTGGTACTTAAGCTTACGTTTGTGATGAAGTTTTGAAGAAATGGTAGTGGAAAAGCGCAATGTACCTACCTATAAGTACTGCAATCATTTTTATTTTTGTTGGGCAATATTTTGTACTTTACTTTCCGGCGAACTATAAATTAATATTTAAAAAAAACACTCTCAAAATACTAAGCAAACTGATTGTTCTTTGGATACGGATACATCCACAAAAATAGTAACATATCCAAATTAAATTCACCTAAAAAATATATCAATTATTAATAGTCATCTAATTAGATAAAAACCCCTTGGCAGCCCTCAGATGTGATGCCTCGGTGCACCTCATTACCCTGACCACGAACATGGCAATAGATCATGCAGAGAGCGATAGTGCTAAGATCCGCCGGCGTAGGTGGTCCGTGACATAAAAAAAAATATGTTAGAAAATCGAACATTTACGCGGTTAATCGAATTTGTTGGGTGTTACGATCAATCAACGATATCGTGGACGGTTTAATTGTTGATCTGATTTTGTGATTTGTAGATAATTTTTTTTTGATTATGGAGCAGTTTGGTCGATTTAAGAATAGATTGACATTTTAAACCTAATAGGTTAGGCTATATTCTATGCCTCTAGGCCACCCATTTCTCGTTTCAGCCTCGTAATTTTGAAAGTTTAATATTAACTCGTCATAAAATCGACTTAAAACTGTTAGATTGAATACTTATTTTTACTATGTAGTATAAAACCAGTTTCGAATTAAAATGAATGACCTTTCTAAAACACGACCTTTAGAATCTTATTAACGAAAATACTCAAACCAAAACTACAAATAGACCAACCAGTAAGAACTTAATCACCTAAGCGATCTGTCCCCAAAAAGACATACAAAAGAAACATCCTCATTGAATGGAAATCCCTGTACCATTAATCTATCCACTTTTCCATGACCATTCACCATCTATCCGATACCAAAGGTATCTTCACAAAAACCATTACTATGAATACAAATACCCATACAGGAAGGGGCCTTCATCCCCTAGAATTACTATTAGTATTATCTATAAACATTTTAACGTACACGGTTAACCCGCGGAGACCCGAGTTCGATTCCCCGGTGAAAAGCGATTGTAGGGTGCGGTCGTAGGGGTGTTTTTTGCAATTCTCTTAGGGCGCACAGATTGGGGCGGTCTGTCTCAGTTCATTATGGATGTTAAGTTGTTGTCGGTGATTTGGATTGAAGTGGGTTTTTGTTATTGAAAATGTAGATAGTTTTTGCAATAGATGCTTCAACTTCAACTAACTTAATGAAATTAGAATCTATTAATAGTGTGCATAGTGTATATCAAGAATCGTATTATTTAACTTTTTTGCATTCGGCGAAGTTTGGAGACACATTCTAGATTCTCATTTTGAACGTTGCTTTGTGAAAGGTAGATAAACTAAGCCCTGATAATAAGACCAATAGTCATACATCAGTGCAAACTAAACTATGTCAAACTATTTTGATACTCATCAAAGGACCAAATATAGTCCCCTGAGGGACGCCAGTTAAAGTTCCGAATATGTCACATAACGTAATGTAAGGGAGAGCAACAGTCTGTGACAAAGGGCTGTGGGGAGCATTGTCCCCGTTTTAAATACCGTATTGTAATCGAAAATAATTACAGTATCCATTTCTAAAAATATATTTCGAGCTTGACGATGTCATTTGCAGTGGTTGAGTCTTAAATTGCTTGCTTATCAAGTTAGCCGCAGTAACAAAGATCCAAAGCGCGTCTATCCCTGTGTTCGGGATTATCTTGGTAGCTGCTGGATTTTCTCACAGCTTAGACTTTGCTACTTAGTGCGGTTTCTGGAGGAAGACTTTGGGTGCAGTTACTATAAATATTGTACATATGTGGCAATAGTTGCTTGTGTTTTCTTTATGTCCCCTCGATTTTTTATCTGTCACTTCTACATCAAAATTTATAACCAGTGCGCAAACTTTAACCATAAATTCAGCACGTGATTCTAGATCTAGACATTTTTGTCGGTTCGAAAAAAACCGGTCAAGTGCGAGTCGGACTCGCGTACCAAGGGTACTTTGTAGGTAGATATGTAAATAGTTTATCACGGGAACCGTGTCTCGAATATTTTTCCCGTGTTTTCGGATTTTTACCTTTACTTGTGCTACATTACACTGCTTCTTGCCAAATTTCATGATTCTAGGTCAACAGGAAGTTTTGATTCCCTTGCGAGTGTTAAAATGTGCGGCATAATCGGAACATAAACGCCCGTATCTTTTGATTGCGTTGACTTAGAAGTTTGATTTTTCTCTGCTTCAAGGGATTGCAGCCCTGAGTATTTTATATTAATTTCAACTTGATAACTAAACGCGTTCCTGAGAAAAAGGCTGTTAACAGACGGACAGACAGACAACGAAGTGATCTTATAAGGGTGCCGTTTTTACTTTTGAGATACGGAACCCTAAAAAATCAGCTGTTTCATAGAAAAATGCAATATTTATGCGATCTAAATGTATGGCAGAGCTAATTTTTTTTTAAATTAATAACCGACGGAAAATTTCAACGCTGGAAGGTTTAGAATCATGTACTGAATTCATGGTTACAGTTTGCACACTGGTTAAAAATTAATTATCCTGTACATCTCGCAACTCATACACGTAACACAAAATAAGGTAAACGCGTCGTCCTCGACACTTTAACCAAAACTGAACTAAAAGGTGTCTCCAATTACAAGAGTATTGCGTGTGGATGAAAACGAGAGCGTTCATACGCCACATAATACGTACGAAGCCTCCGAAATGCCTCACAGTAGCGTTTCGGCGGTGTCAAGTTACCGGACTAATTCTGACAGCTACAAGTTTGGTAGTTTATAAATTTCCAAGTTAACGAGATATAAATTGTGTTTATATTAGTATTTAGCAGTTGTTTCCAAATCTAGGCCTCTTCATTCGGTTCAATTTGTCGGTGACCTTTCTTTGGACTTTAACAGTATGAATGTTGAAAAATAGCATAATCAGCCTATAATGTTCCCACTGCTGGGACACAGGTCTCTTATCGGTGACAGGGAGTGGGCCATAATCCACCACGTGGGCCCAGTGCGGGTTGGTCGATATACAAAATACATACATTTTAAGAGACATTCGGATTTACTGTTTTACACGTCTACGTTTTGATAGCATTAACAACTATTTATTTAAATTTTTATTAAGAAGATACTACCTAGTCGGTAGTATCTTCTTAATAAAAATTCAGTCTCGCAACATTCGATCTAGTTTCAACAAATCGGCAGAATCAGCCGCCTTGGCGCGCCTCGCTCGATCGAACTCATGAATTCTAAATTTAAATTAGATGTCTCCAAATCGTATTTAACGGTCCTTGGGCGCAACTGTTGATTGGCGATGTTTGCCGCTTTCGTGTTCTGCGGTTGGCGCCATTGTTTTCTATTTTCAATTTCGATTTTTCGAAAATTATCTTTTTAAAAAACTTTTTTTGCAAAAAAATACAACCGACTTCCAAAAACTACACTACAAAGTGAAAAATAACTTTAATTTCGGAAGTCGGTGTCGTTGGGTTCGCATTTTCGTTGTTTGCCACCGACTTCCGAAATTAAAGTTATTTTTCACTTTGTAGTGTAGTTTTTGGAAGTCGGTTGTATTTTTTTGCAAAAAAAGTTTTTATTTTTCACTTTTAAGTTGTAATTTTTACCAGTAATTTTGGTTTAAAAACCAAACTACTGAACCGTTTTTGATGAAATTTCTATGGGACCATTTGGGAAGCATACCCTTTCCAACAAAAAAAGAATTTTTCAAATCGGTTGGCAAGCGACGGAGTTATGCGCGAACAAACATAAAAAAAAAAAAAAAAAAAAATACAAACATCCGAATTGAGAACCTCCTCCTTTTTTAGAAGTCGGTTAAAAATAGTTTTTCTCTGTTTGTCAGTTTTATTGGGTTGGGACATAAATATTGGTTCTGTCTTACCAAGGGGTATCGTGTTACCCAGTAACTGATTTGTGGAGGTCAGATAGGCAGTCGCTCCATGTAAAATACTGATGTTCAGCTCGAAGCCGACTCCAACATGATTGATAAAAGGCTAGGAAGGTTGATTGATTGATTTATAGTGTGGATACACATTACATATCGATTTTTGGTGGCGGTAAAATTACGTTTATGAACAGATTTCAGTTCTTTTTTCTGTGTGACTTGGGCGACATTTTTCTCTTAGAAAGAAAAAAAAATACATTCGTAAAAGTACTGACCGCTTTACATTCACAGCATTTAAAATACATAATTCCCTTACCCTAGTATAAAATTCCCTTACATCACCATAAATATCAGTGGACTTAAAACCGTCAATTCCTATGCCATCATAAGCAGTTGACGTTAATCCGCGAGACAAGGGCAGCGATACAACTCGCTGCAGATCCTTACAGCATAACCACAAGTGTGAAAGAGATATCGAATATTCTGTGCATTCACGCGTAAACGTGGAATTATTGTATAGGGCCCAGGGAGAAAAGCGGCGTAAGTATGCGGTGGTCTTTTGAGAATTTGTTTTCAGCAATCGAGTAATTTTCATTATTAACGGATATGTATAGCTTTGAGTTATATTGTTTGATGTTTGGTATGATTAAGGCTTTAGTAAATGTCTAGAATATAAGTTTCTTTAATCTAAACTTATTCTTACAAGGTTCATTTGACCAAGACAGTCAACTTTTTCTGGTTCGAAGAACAGTTAAGCTTGAGTGAATTCTTTGTGTATTTGTTTTTATGAGTATTTCTATACTTAGTTTAGTTAAGTATAAAAATATTCATAAAAACTAATACACAAAGAATTCACTCAAGCTTAATAGCATCGCAATATAGTTCTCAATTTGCATATCCTCCATATTCAACTAAGAATATTCACAGTAAGCGGTGCCGACATCACATAAGCCTCTCTGACACTTTTACACTTACACCATTTTGCCGCCGAGCAGTAATCGATTGTTCCACGTATTTTTGTCCGCTTTTAGTTGGTAAGAAACATCACGCCCATTCGACCGTTATGACTAGGCAGCGGAACGCACGACATATATCTGTCCTACTCTAACACGTGTGTGGACCTATCCGCTTGTCCCTTTCACCTATTTGCCCAGTGGGCCGAGTGCGTAGGTACGACAGTCATAAAAATAGCCCCTTTGGCGCCGAATCTTCTAGGGGTTTTCGGTATTTCGATTTTGTGTCCTCTTGTTACGTAGGGTGGATAATGTAGGTACTTTTATGATTAGTTATAGGTACTGCTTTATGTAGCAGATAGACTTGGCAGGGATTCGCAGCCTAATTTCTTAGGTTTATAGACAACAAGCCTGTTAGTATCTGACTATACTTACTTGAGATTTAGTCTGAGTTGTTTCAGTACCTACAGTTTCAAGACTATTTCAGACGAAGGTTTTATTGAAAAAAAAAACCTTTTATCCAAATGAATGAGACAATGGCGCCGATTCCCTTGTTCACAAACCAAACTAAATTTAAGTTCAGTGCATCTCTTTCGTTCTATTTTATTAAGAAAAGAACAGAAGATAAATATTAGTTTAGCCCTGTCAAATTAGTCAGCGCTTGACGGAAATTGACGTATTTTTAGTAGCCATGTTTTTAATCACGTCTAAACTGTCTATGGAATATCTTTATTTGAAAGGACTACACTGTGAACAAGGGAATCGGCGCCAATTTTGAAGTTTGCAGACAACGAGGCAAACAATACCCAAGTCGAAATCTTTGATAAGTCGGTAATTTCATATTACCTTTTATGTCAAAACGATGACAAATCCCCTCTAGATAATGCAACATATCCACAAAACCAACATTTTCGATTCTCAACACTCAAGGGTAACAAAAAGTTTTTTTTCTTTGGCATTGTGTCACCAAGTGTTTACTTTGTGTCACGTATCGTGATCACAAAACATTATATTTTTGGATTGTGACAATATTAACAGAAAAATTGGTTCGAGGTGTAAAAAAAACAGACAGGAGCGAATTTAAGCATGGCTGTGATGGTTCCTTAGGTATATTTCTGAATTTTATTACGGAGAACATATACTAGAACCAAATGTAGATACTGACTCCTTGAACTACGTAAGTCTCAGTTTTTTCAAATATGAAAGCTTCTTATTATAATCTTCTATTGCTAATGCCCTGTAAATAGCTTTGTTTTCAACTCGTAAATTCCATAAAAACCCTTTTCATAAATTTTAGGTTCTTCTCAATTTGACCCACAAATAGTTGACACTATCTACCACTACTGATCCCTAAAAATTACAAAGTTTTCAATTTGTTTTTTTTTGCCATGATTGGCCGGGCAGATGTGGAGCCGTCTGGTTCGATTACCATTCGCGTCACTTCAGCAATGGCTTTATTTTATATCTTGTACGCGATATTTTTCGCAGAGAATCGCGGTTTTTATCATTTTTTACTCCTCTCATTAATTGTGGGGTAGGATGTTGGCGTCTCTCGTTACTTTACATGGATTTTATGATGTTGTTGTAATTGCAACTTGGTTGAGTTTTTATTTTTATTTGCTCTACCGTGGCCTAGATTTAATGTTTACGCACAGACTAAAGCTATGAGGAAAACATGTTGCTTATATTATAAAGAGAAAATATTTTTTTTAATGTTTGTTTGTCATGCTTTCACGTTAAAACAAACGGATTTGGATGAAATTTGGCACATGGGTAGACCATGGCTTGGATTATTTCCACGGGATCTAGACTTATGTGAATGAAACCGCGGGGCGCAGCTAATATGAAAAAAATAGTGTTTCGTATTTAGTATTTGAAAAACCAATGTTATTATGAGAATTACTGAGATTATCTTAGGTCATCATCTTTAACTCAGAACATAGAAGTCTAAACAACAACCCACATAAAAATACTAGTATTTTGACTACTCTCAGTAGTCAATATCTACTATTGACCCGCAGGGATTAATAGTACATCTTTTAAAAGGTTTTCTTTACATTTCTTTGAGCACTCAATATTATCAGAACACAATTCAGCATTCAATTTGTTATTGACATTAAAGTTGACAGAGCTAACAGTAAAATGGAACCGAAAAATTTATGAACTGTCCATTATAATAGGAGTATTTGTATGGGTCCATACAAAAACCTAATAAAACGCCGTCAAACATCCCGAACTAAAATTTTATAAGCCATCATCAATAACAGAACGGGCCGTTTCTGTTGAACACAGTCCATCTTGAAAAGATTTCGGACAATGGACCCGCGCCCGTCCCGAGCATATGTTCCTAAAATGTAAAATTGCGAAATTGGATTAAAAGAGAATTATTGTCACCGAACTTTGTCCAGATTATTTTGATGGGCGGCACAATGGGTGCTCGTGCATATGTTTTGTGAATTTTAATTAGATATATCGTATTGCCAATAATATTTTGACGTTTTTGGAATCGGTTTAATACTCGTAGATATTTGTGTACTGTGTAGGTCAATAGCTTGATTGACATACATTTGTGTTGAATGGGATTCGTAGGCAGTCCTTAGAATGTATAATGCTGCCGATTCTCTTGTTCACAAACTAAACTAAATTTAAGTTCAGTGCATTTTTTCTTTCTATTTCATTAAGAAAAGGACAAGATACAATCTTCTGTCCTTTTCTAATGAAATAGAAAGAAAAAGATGCACTGAACTTAAATTTAGTTTAGTGTGTGAGCAAGGGAACGGCGCCAGTATCTATCTTAAATTCATCAGATTCATCATCATTTATTGCATTAGTGTACTTAGTTTACAAGTTGCTACAAGTACACGTTACACACACGTATACACGCACGCGCTGCGCGCGCTTGCACGTTATATTTTTAGATCAGTGGCCTAACTATGACCTACCATGATAATATTTTCTAGTTAACTTCCAAGTCTGGGGTTATTTTTAAATATAGCCTAATCGTATCTAGCTTCCAGGATATTTTTAGCAAAATTTATCCCTGATTTTCTGTGAAATCTTTCACGTAGCTAATATTAGCTGGACCGTTATAGCATCAAGTAATTTAGTTAACTTTACGCTAGAAAATAAGCGGTGAACGTCCTTCGATATTTTTCAATGAAATTCTTACAAGCTTCTTCAATGATGGTGGTAGGTATGTGCTAGAAAATAAGTCAAAATATTTTAAAATTCTAGATTTCTTTGACTATAGCCTGTCCATTAGACAAACCGATTTTTGACAGATGGAACTTGTGATTGTAGCAAAACACAATACATTGATTGATACACGTACGGTATTATAATGTATGTAAGAAGCCATAAATAAGATAATTCAATAAGATAAGGCAGTTTATATATTTATTTTATTACGCATTTTAAACTTAACTTTTACGTAATCTGGAATATGTACGTTCTAAGACAGCTGTCAAAGAAACGGTTAACCTAATGGGTATAATTAGTGCAATGACAATGGAATACGATTATTGTCACGGTATCATTGTTATTTATAACTGTCTCTTGTGTGGCCTAAACATAAATAACATCTCTCGTTAGGCAGTTGGGTCTAGACACTGAAAGCGGTGTCTACTCTACTAGGACATTTTGTCGCGTAGTCACGTATAAAAATAGTTAGAAGGTCCTCTCTAGACCCCTGACCGGTAGCTTGGGCCTTATTTTCGATACCAGAGAACAACTATTTTTATTTTTTTTTAAATTATTTATTTAAAATGTTGTTGGTTTAATCGCGCTTGTAGTATACTTTCAGACAGAGAGAGATCGTGATGCGAGCTACGACTACACCAACCAGTCTAATCTGTAAATTCTCACCGTGAAAACTTAGGTTAAGTGAGCTTGAAGTAACCTGTCAATCCATCTGATGCTAGGTGGATGCTAGAGATTGACACTATTGACAGCTCACTTCACCAAACTTAACCAAATAATAGATCGGCAGCTATTGGATACAACATCATTCATCGTGGTCACGTCCGCACTCCGCACTGTCAAGAGCGAAGTGAAGCAGAAGAGAAAGCAGTATCTCCTCAAGAGGCCTCTCCTCAGTTTGGCAGAAGTTTACCTATGGTAAACCACATCTTCTTTTTTGTAAAATTCTTAAATTCATTCATTTACTGAGAACAACGCATAGTCTTTACCGCTGGGTCGAGAAGTGTGACATTTTGCACAAGTGTTTCTTTTATAATGAAGGGACGAACTAAGGAAGGATTTTTTAAAATTCATGCCCTGATTGGGGATGACAGAATGTCGTCATTCCCGATGAGAAATCCCATCAGATCGGGCACACGTCTTGTTTTGCCAGAAATCTAAAAGAACCCATGTTTTTAAACCTATAAAGAAAATACAATAGTCATACTCACACTTGGTATGTTGTCGTTATTGCACACGTTTTCACTCAGCAGACGATCCCGGATCTCCCAGGCGAAGATCGAGGGGCATTCTCTCTTGTAATCAGCTATCTTCTGGACCACCGGTGTGGTGGCCACTCTTGGCTTGGACCCTCCAATCGCACGGGGCTTTATCGACCCCGTCTCGTAATATCTGCGTGCAAAGCTGAATTTAGTTTGGAAGATGAAGAGGACAAATGAGCTAGTTCTTTTTTGCTCAAGGTCAGTTGGATACTTTTTTTTTTTTTATTGTGTGATGATTCCTGCACCCGTATTGCGTAACATACTATCAATCACAATTCTGAATCATTTTGAAGGATATTGCTAATCCATTACTCCATATGTTCGAAAAATGTGTCTGCTCAACAAAGTAAATAACGCAATGAATGTTGTTGAACTGTCAAAATGGAAGCCGTTGCTACTGCTAGTGTGTTGCCCAACTACCCCGTTGGTCCCTGGTGTGTGGTTGGTAGTGTGTGTGGTAAGTATACAGGATTGATTTTATGGAGTGTTCAGAATTGGGGTTAGATGTCAGCAGTAATTACTGCTGCTGCCTACATTAGATGTCCAAAATTCAGAATTAGTCAAGTGTGCTGGATCAGCAGATATTGAATTGTAACATTACATAACATCACGCCCGTAATCCCCGAAGAGTTAGGCAGAGAGTACCTATAGTTCACCCACATTTCACCAGTTATGTGTTTAAGTCCCATGTTATGGGGTGATTTAGGTAATTTTGGCCTGTTGCATTTCAAGATCCAGTCTATTCCATATTTACTCTAATATCAATGTCACTTCAAATGAGGCTGCTTGAAAATCATTGCTGAAACCCTTAGCATAATCAGACTATAATGTTCCCACTGCTGGGACACAGGCCCAACGCGGGCCCAATGCGGGTTGGTAGATGTCACGTCTTAAAATTTTTGGTTCCCGAATATGCCAGTTTCCTCTAGATGTTTTCCTTCACCGTTTTGAGAGCAGTGGTGATGAAATAATTTACACAAAGTAACGCCCGTGTCTGGGTTTGATCCTAAGATCTATCTGAAACCCTTGGTAAGGGAAGAACTTTTCAATTTTCAATTGTCTTTTCAATTGTCTAAAGGACAGGGAGAATTGAAAAGTTTTTTCGCAATAGTAACTCTAAATTTTTTATTCTTTTATTTAATCTATTCGTCAAGACAAGAAAATGGCATGACTATTATAATAAGTTAAGTATTCATTTTGCACAACCATAAAATTCCGGATCTCTGCCAATTTTCTCTTGTAATTGAGAACGAGTTTTCTGAAACCAGATTGGTGACATTCTTGTCTGATCATTCAACATATCAACCATACAACATCGACCAACATATTATTCAATTGGAGTAAAATGAGGGAATAGTTGAGAATAAGAGCTTTTCTTTTTTTAGACGAGAAGACACAGAACCCGGACTCGTCGAGCAAAATGTTATTGGGTTTTTCTTCTGGATTCTGTTTTTTTTTACATGGGACTTCCATATAACTTGTGAAATGTGGGTGTATTATAGGTACACTTCTGCCTATCCCTTCGGGGTATATAGGCAAGATGTCATAGAATTAAAGTAAGGGTCTTCCATCGTCGTCATATATACCTAGTAACATTTCTCGACATTAAAATCCCACCGTCTACAATACAAAACACTTACTCCCGAAACTTACAATTTACTACAAATTATCAGAACATCCCCTTTCAACTAAAATACTATTAAAACACAATTACAAACATAATCTCTAGCATCCCCTTAACTTGAAGTACCTATACAAAACGTTGCCAAATTCCGTCTGATTGTCCTCTTAGACCACTGAGGGAAATTATACCTTATCAATATAAGAGTAAGGTTATAAATGCTTTGTGTTGTGTGGGGATGGATATCGGATGTACTTGAATCATTGTATTGTTCGGCGATAGACATGTGTCGATATTTCGGTTCTTGATTCAAATGTGTTGTGCCAGCATATTGTATCGAGAATTCAAGATGTCAGATGTATAGTCAGCGGCAGTTTAGTATTAGAAACCTTTGTTCGTCAAGATTTTGCTGGCTGAAAATAATATAGACGAAAGTGGTTATAAATAGCTAGTACAAAGAGAGAAGGTTTAAGAAAATCTTGTTTTCTTACGCATTCTCTCAAAAAATCCTAAAAGTCCTTTACAAATGTTTCTCGCGATTTTATGATCAGTATAAATTACAATTACTTATCCAAAAAAATGCTTTAGCGAATTGCAAAAACGTTCTGAAAGCGATAGAAAAAAAAATACAAAAAATAAGAAAAAAAAAATTGTCAATTGCCAACCACAAACAAAATCAAGCTGACACACAAACTACCAGAAAACCGTTACAAAATAATTATACAACAAATAACAAACATGGTTTTATCGGAATTGTCATCGATAAAGTTGACTTAGGCGGTCTCAATAAACATTTACAGGGATATTTAAGGCCCATCGTCGGATTGTAATCGCTTTCGCCTCGGGCGGATTTTCGCTGAGGGCGTTTTGCGAGGGCCCCTGTTGACTGCTTTTTAATTGAGAACTTTAAGTTCGATGAACTTTGATTATGTGTTGTGCTTTTGGTAAACAGAAGAGGGTAGGTAGATTTGTAGGAGAGGTAAGTATTTAAAATTTTGGCGGGGTTTTTGAGGGGTAAAAGTTGAAGGTGTGACAATGAAACCTCGGTGCTTGTAGGTGCGAAAATGAAGTCTTTTAAAGGATTCATACTTAATTAAAATTAAATCTTTGATGGAGCTTAGATTAATTACTTGTGAAGAATTAAGAACACGAATAGAATCGGAAAGTCTATAGTACTAATAATAAAACTGAAGAGTTTGTTTGTATCGTGGTCGGATTAAAAAAAATCTCTTTGCATTTGATAGCCCAATTCTTGAGGAAGGCTCGGCTATTTAACATCAAGCTATGACCTATAGGAGCTGAGCAAAAAGAACGCTAAGCAGAAACGAAGTGATAGCCAGGCAGGTGATGCGATGCGATGGGGTGGAACGGGGATACAAGAAATTTTACGCGGATGAAGTCGCGTCATAAACTAGATAAGAATAAGACTGTAAAATGTCTTAAGAAAAGCAAGCAAATGGTTACTACGACTATCAGTTTTACCAGAAATCACGTTACGAAGCCAGAAATTGAACATAGGTACAGTCACGAACAAAAGTATGTAGACACTCGGCTTTATTGAAAAGCGATTTACTCCTTTATTTTATAATGAAATTTTATGTTGCTATGTACATAGCATTTTCGAACCCATAGGTTTATGTAATGTGTCGTATTTGAACGTTGCATTCGTTAGTTCACGAAAAAATCGCAGTTGAAAGTTGCCAAGTGTTGACATATTGGTGCTCGTGACTGTACATATAAAAATCTCTAAGTTCAGTTCAGTGCGCCTTTTGGCAAAGGCCTCCTCTAACATTTTCCATTGTGTTCTATCTCTGGCAACCCTTCTCCAGTAAGGGCCCCCTGAACTTAGAGATATCCTCTAAATGAGGAAAACAAACACTTCAAAACAGACGAAAGTTCAAGATAGAGGGCTTATTGATTGATTGACATATAAAAATAAACATTGAATATCGAAAATCAATAAAAATAAACATTGAATGTCGAAAATCAATATTGATGTAATAAACTCCATCCAACGCTTTATTACACATTTGTTTACTTATTACCAAATAATAAAACACTACCGAAAACCAAACTTTGATCAAGTAACTAAATTGCTGGCCACAAACGCAACAGAAATTGCAAACAAATTGTCGCCCAACCGAGCAATTATTGCATCAAACAATAATAAATTGATCGAAATCATTGCTGTGCGGGCCACAATACCGCGGCCACTCGACCAACGTATATTCATTGTTTCAACTACACTGCTCGCTCCTCAGAACGATACCGACAATTCGATTCGTGAAACCCGTTGTCACAACTCAATGGACACGCAAGTGTAAATAATGACGTAGCTGTGAGTGCTGTGACGTCAGGGGGTCGGAGATTAGATGTAGATAAGCCTGAGGGCAACGAATGAGCACTTATCAGAGATTGTTTTTGAAGTGGTTATTTAATAGTAACCGAATTACGTACGACCTATTGAAAATATATCACGGGGAGTTCGATAAATGCTATTTTTATTTGTTGCAAAAAATCGAAACTATTGAATGAACAACATTTAAAATCAGACTTTACAGAATGTAACCCTTTAAATTCGCAATCTTTTTAAAAAACATTGTGTAAACAAAAAAAAATCCTCATCATGAAAAATCTCGAATATTAACAGAGGAATATCCCGTGACGAATACCTACAATATCTTGAATCTAAAAGTTTCCCAAAACATTGAGAATTGCTATCAAATGCGAGTTAACAGCGGGACATCTCCTTAATTAGGAGTCCTGCTACGTTGGCCCTTCTGTGTGAGCCCTAAGGAACACTTTTCAACCCCTTTACTTAGTAATTGGCACGATAAGAATGTCCAGGGGCGTGTGAGAACGATGGAGGCACTTGCAGCCGTTGCGAGACGAAAATAAATATAATAAATAGGTAACGGGAAGTTTCGTCTTCGATTAGAGTGGGTATTGATAGGATGACAGCCGAGGAAAATTTTGAATGGACGAAAGCCCATGCTTTCGTCCAAACCCCTAAAAACAACACGACTCCATAGTCGTGTTGTTTTGACATTTAATATTAATTATGCAAAAATACATAAACTCGTAACTTCTTCCCAGCCGTAGGCAGTAAATAATTATATTCAAAATAATTATAAGCTTTATTATGGGTCTGGTCGGACCTGGATATTTCTGTAGTCTGATAGCCATTTTATTGTCATTTGTGTGGAGTTCGCAGATAAAATCACACGATAAAAAAAATCGTGCTACCAAGAAAAACTGCAGCCTATAGGTATATGTATAACATTGAAATAATACAAAGCATTTTTCCCACAAAAACAACTTGTTTCGCCAATATCTTAACAAGCAAAACATTACAAAATAATAGCATGTGCCCACAGGGCAATATTATAGGGTTCGCTGGGCCGAATTTATTTTTCCTATAAGATCTCTTGAAGTGGCGTCAAGCCGTCTCCCTCAGTAGGGGTGCCAATTACTGGAAAATAATGTTTTTATTTTGATTTTTATTTAGGGGCGGTCGTGGGACAGCCCTGAAAGGCACACCCTATATTAAAATGAGTCTAGTTCCTTGATTGACGTCTTTACATTTTTTATTGTTCGATTGACTTTTGACTTGTTTGGGAACCAAACAATTGAATCAAGTACCGTATGTGTTATTTAAATGCGCCTTGATTTTGTGTGACACTGACTGAACTATTTCCTGACATAAATAGCTACGTGCTGTCTGAAACTCGTTAAGTTCTATGATTGTTATCGTACATTTCAGACTCGGTATACATAGTACATAGTAGTATATATATAGAGTAGTATACCTACATCTGCAACAGCTTTGCGGGGCTTAACGAAATCAGTTATTTAAACCATTACGAAAACAATTCCATTACGATTAACACGAATACTTCACTGCTGGCATTTCAATAAGCACTCGATCCGAGGGCCGAAATCCTCCGTGATCTCCAGATAAAATCGCAATCAAACAATAAAATTGCCGTCGAAATTAGAGCCGCACCCCAACGCGGCAAATGCAGGCACCCGATGTCGATTCCCACCTAGCGTCCCCGCTGCGCACACGTCAACCATTCAACAAAAACAATACACTATGGGAATGCAAACTCAAACTATTGTATTGATTAAGTCATTGAAATATTCCTTAATTTTGTCCACGAAAGCTTTGTCGGAGCATTGTGCGGTTCCTTAGGCGGTATTATGGGAATTCCATCAATTTGCAAACGCGTGGCGCAAGAATTTGACCCCATCGCACTTAGACATAATCGATTCTTTAACTTTTGTTGGCTCACAATAGGTTTTGTGCGAAATAATTCGTTTATTCGTGTAATAGTATTCGTTTTAATTGTTATGGGTGCTTGTTCCCTAGTAACACGATGACTGAATGGACTTGCCAAAGAATTAGCTCTTTCTTTAGAATTGACAGCAGTTCTTGAGAAAATTAGAATTTCAAGTGTG
This sequence comes from Apamea anceps, assembly GCA_951799955.1. Taxonomy (NCBI): domain Eukaryota; kingdom Metazoa; phylum Arthropoda; class Insecta; order Lepidoptera; family Noctuidae; genus Apamea; species Apamea anceps. The sequence goes on from OX637509.1 coordinate 11,665,594, forward strand.
TTATAAAATAAATAAAATAAAAATAAAATTATCATCAAGAAGGTTCTAAGTGAAAAGTGTTATTTGGTGGGTTGTAAGTAATTCAGTAGTGTCAGACGTTATGATAGATGATGCTCTTTGTGTAGCGGCAATTTTCTATCTCACGATGTATTCTGTAGACCTTAAAATTCATATAAAAGCTCTATTATAACGAGTTGCCGAAGAGAGATTACGAAGGTTTAAGATATTAGGTAAACATATTTTTGGAATTTTCGGATAAAATTGTTACAGAGTATTAAAGACCTCAATAATGATATTAAAAGAACATTTATTAAAGGTAGTTGATCTAAAAATACTGACGAAAAGCTTTAGAAAGACCCAGTTGATATGAGTGATAATATTTAAGTGTAAAATTACTCACATTACAAATACAACGTAGATACTTAGATTTTGTGAAATAACTTTCAAAAACTCACGTACTCTTGCGTAACAACAGTTGACTATCAACAGCAACTACAAAGCACCCAAACTAACACAAAACAGTACAAAAAAACACTTAAAACCAACAGACCTGCCGAGTATCTTGGAGACGCAGCCGTTGGAGACCTGCAGGATTCGGCTGATATCGCAGGGCCGTGCGCCAGAGTGCGCCAGCTCCACGATCTTCTGCCGCGTTGAGTCGGGCAACGGCCTGCCGTTGACGTAGACCCCGCCAAGCTGGTTGATGCCGCTATGCCCGGCTGAGGAGCACCCAAATAGGGCACCGCCCCCCATCGCCGCGCTGTGCATCAGCTCGTCTGTAATAGATGGTGGTGTTAACTCATCTGGTTAAGGGTAAGGTTGTCGTGATGTTGACCTGCAAATGACTACATTGGCTCCCCAGTAATTTGGAGACACGAGGGAACATCAGAATCACTAAGCATGGCAAACGAGTTCCTTTAAATATCAGAGTAATTACTACGTAATTACAACGCATGGAAACTGTTGATAATCAATCAATCTGATCGACTATTAAATATTTATGAGAAACTGTTGCACAGATGGTAACCTTCGTCTAACGCTTTTTGAACCTTTGCTTCATCGTCATTACACTAAAAGGTACTTTAAATTTTGAACTTTTAAAGTTCAAAATTCAATCAATAGATAGATAGATAAATAGATATATAGAATAGGTAGATAGATATATCTATTAAGATATTGCGAATATCTCATCTCATCTTCTTTGTGTATTTGTCTGATGTATGAAAAAGTTCACATCTGCACCCCTTCAAATTCTGACGCTTCCGTAATTTTTACTTAAGTGGTATCCTCATGTATAGAAACATCCTTTTATATTATCTCCTAGATAATATCAGCCTCAAACTATAGACTGCGCCCATCTTTCACAAAAAAGGGCGTAAAAAACGTAACCCGTTTAAAAAAATAATCCGCTTTGCGAAAAGTATCTTCAATGAAAAAAGGGTTTCGCGGTGCACGATAGAAAACCACAAATTTTTATCTAATCTTCGGAGATTTGAAGATGTTTTGCGCGTCATTGTTTGTATGGACCGTTAATACATCTTCTTTGGCATTTTTTGTGTTGCGATGAGATTCTTTAGGATCCAAACTAGGATCATACATTTTTGGAGCTTTCATGTTTATGTATTGTTTTATTTGTTGAAGGTTTCCTCCAAATATATCCTCACACATCGAGCAAACAAAATTACTCCCAAACTATGAGGGACACAGGGATCCTTTAATCGGGTACCAAATTAGACGGTTGGTCCGTCCACAATCATAACCACGCGAACTGTTTACAAGCCAATAGCCTTGAATAGGAGTGCATTAGATCGGATGAGCCCAACCGTTGGTCTGACAATTCTTTTTATCCACCCCTCACAAACACGCGGTAAAAAGTGAACAATTGGATGCAATTTGTGGGCGAATTTGGGCCAGGCCCTTGATTAAGGCCCTAAAGGGTGGGGCCCTAAGTTCATTGTTTTGTCCCGGCAATTCTTTTGCGGCCGTCTCGTGTATAATTTTCGTAGTTCGTGCATCGAATCCGGAGCGACTGTCTTTTGTTTTTTTTTTGTTCTTTTCGCATTATTGGACATTCTTGTATTGGATGATTGGTGCTGTGGATGCTGAATATATAAGAAAAATGTAATATACATATTTGACGGCACGGTTGGCGCAGTGGTTAAGCGATTGACTGCTGCGCTGCGTGTCGCGGGCTCGATTCCCGCACGGAACAAATATTTGTATGACCTACATGTATTTGTTCCGAGTCTGGGTGTTTTTCTATCTATAATATGTATGTATTTACAAAAAAAAAAAAAGGAATATAAGTAGTTTATCAGCCATCTTGTTACCATAACACAAGCATTAGGTTGCTTAGCTTGGAACTAGATGGCGCTGTGTGAAATGTCCAGGGATATTATTATTATTATTATATATCACATAATCAGCCTATAACGTTCCCACTGCTGGGACACCGGCCTTCTCTCTATAAGAGTGAGCCGTAATCTACCACGCAAGCCCAGTGCGGGTTGGTATATCTCACATGTCTTAGATTTTTTTGGTTCTAGGACACGCCAGTTTTCTCACGATGTTTTCCTTCACCGTTTTGAGAGCAGTGGTGATGAAATAAATTACACAAAGTGAGGCGCCAACCTGGGTTCGAACCCACGACTTACAACTTGTAAGTCGAGGCTGTTACCACTAAGCCACCACTGCTTTAAAAGAAAACTGGTCGAAAGCGTTAACATGTATGTAACTAGAATTTCCAATAGTACCAAAATCTCTAGCTGGATATGGCTTGAAATAGCCCGATAGAGTTTAGATGAAAGAAAAAGGTCTTTAACCGGCAGCAGGATGCAAAGAGCACATACGCTTCGATTGGATTTGGCAGTCCTAAACCACCCCCGAATTCAACCAAAAATACTTCAGGGCCTAGACTTTCCCGAACAAATTAATAACCACAAGTCAGTCGCCAATTAAGTGTGCGTTTCAAGTGGCAAATTGTCGCGTCGTCGTTGTTAATCGCGCCCGGTGCTCACCTTCCCGCGGCTTGCTAACAAGCTCGCGTTATAAGAACAATGGACAATCGTACGCCCACCCTACGCCCCGCAGCGGGTGTATGTGATGGGAGGTAGCGGGAGCGGGGAGCGATTTTGCTGCGGAAATTGACTGTTTTTGGAAGGTTTGTCGGTAGTTTTGTGGCGAATTATTATGAAATTAAGTCTAAATGAATTTCTAAAGAAGTAACACAAGAACGATGAGCACTTTTTGATATGTCGTTAGTTTAGCGTAAAACTAGGTACCTATTTAAAAAAAAAATCTTGTAGACTATATTTTTAAGTTGATTTGAGACCCCCACAGTGATTAATTCAAAACTTCTAACCAACTACGTGAAGTTTTGAATTACAATATACTTGCGCAAATATATCGTAACGTGTGTGGCCTGCATTACTACGGAACCCTCTTCTGTATCCATCTTGTCAGTTTTCAGTTTCAGAACTCTATTTTCAGGGCGGATACAACAGTGAGATCGATAAGAAGTTTTCATAGTAGGCGTTAGACTTTAAACATTTTTAATGTCATAGTGGTCGTGTCAATTTTTGGCAGATTATGACTGAGATTAGAAAACGACCGTTCCTAGAAATACGGGGAAAGTCCTCCAGAGCGAATTGCGGCTATGACAGCCAATCTCAGCGGAGACCAGCCTTCGACGCGGTAGATATTATAGTGCACAACTGTGTACGCAGCAGACACCGTGCACTCTCTCTTCCCTCAATCTCATAGTCCGAAGGTACGGCAATCTGACGCGACCGGAGAGAACTCAGGTGCAGGTCAAACGACACAGGAGTATCACAACGTCAACTTCCAAACTCCTGGCTGTTACTAAGAAATTTCCAAAGAAAAACCCAGTAACTTGCGACCACCTGACCAACGGGGTAGTCTTCCTATACTAAAGATGCCATTATGACAGCTTAGTTTAGATCCCAAATCGCCCCCGCTCCCGCTCACATTAAGGCCTGTTGTCACACCCACTGTCGGCGCAAGTACGCATGTCGTGTGAGGGAGTGTTTTAATTTCAGAGGTGCAATTTATTCGAGCGATTTATTTTTAATCCCCGTTTTTATGGGTGCGACGCTATAAATTTCATTTATAGTTGTTGTTATTTATTTTTTTAGTTTTTTGTGTGTATATAGGTGCGTATACCTATATGTAGAGGTGTAAGTGTGTGCCCGGTTTTATTGCGGATAACTCTGGATGTGACTTTTAGTGCATGAGTTCTGAGTTCGGGATGGTGCGCGGAATTTTGTAAAAGTACCTGTTTTTGCCTGTGGGTAGTGTGCTGTTGCGATTAGGAATACAATGTTATGCATTTAAATTCATGACAAAAACACTTGTTTATTACAGAACAACGCAGTTCAAAGTTGTACAAGATTCATAATTCTAACTAATATTATAAATGGAAAAGTGAGTTTGTTTGTTGGTTACGCTTCCTGCAAAAACGGCTGAACGGATTTGGATGAAATTTGGCACATGGGCAGACAATGATCTGGAGAAGGACATTTTATCCTGGATTTGAAACAAAGTCACAAGCAACAGCTAGTTAAGTTATAAAAAATATATATCATCAGCTCACCCTATAATATTTACTTAACGTAGCACAAAAACTGTCGCTAAATAGATAAAAACGTCAAATTAAGCATTAATCAAACTTTATATACAGACAGACAGTACATAGGGGTTGCAACCCTGTCGACAGCACACCTGGTGGCATCCCCCACTTAAATACCCTCCTTATTATTATTTTGTATCTGTTTTTGAATTGCTTGAATCTATGGGGGAGATTTAATTGTACGCTAAACGCATAGTCGCCATATTGGATGCGCTGAAGCTTGTCAAAAGATTTGAATTTGGAACGGATCGCATTAATTTCTATTACCATAGAGTATTTACTTAAAGTTAAACCTGTTTGGAACAGAGATTGATGGAAAGGATTAAAAAAACAGTATCTAATCGTACGTTGTTGATTCTGTCTATTGAACTTTCTATGAAAGTGTAATATATAGTTTTATTTAAATTACATTTAGAAATGTTATAGATACCTAAATTTATATTCGTTCTAAGTAATCATTGATTGCATAAGTCTTCAAGATACGGAGTCGTGTGTCTTATGCATAGATAAAATATGCATTAAACGACAACCAAAATAATTAATGCACGACACTGCTAAATGCATGCCAGCTTTCGTAATTAATCTGTTCTGTTTATTTGTTACTTTCTGCGTAAATAGGTTGAACTTTTTAACCAGAGATAAAAATAAACAATATCTACAAAGTCGTAATTATTGACGTTTGTCCCTAAAGTCATTGACACGCAACAATGGAGAACCTATTAAAAAAAAAACTATATAAAAACCGTTTTTGTAAACGTATTTCATGGCGTTTTGTTTCGCTGTGATATAATTTATGGTGAATATAGCGAACCACGCCCCTTTAGTGGATGCGTAACAAAAAACCGTCATTGACAAACGGGTGTCTATGGTGAGATGAGTATGAGTGCCTATAGAATTTGAAAATGGAAAAAGATTTTATTTATTTTTTTCAACTGGATAGTGATGTTACGATTTTTAGAAACTTTATTATGGTAGTATAAGTATATTTAAATTATTCCCTAAGTATAGTTATCATCCTAAGTTATTTTCACGTAAAAAATCTGTCTTGAAGTTAATCGTTTGCTTAAAACTACAAATAACGGTAATTTACAAACAATTTGATAACCCAAACCTTTAAAATAAAAAAAACAAAAACAGTTTCGTCATGGATTCATGTTAAAACGCAAGCAGACAAAGTTATAAAAATTAAAAAAAAAACACTGCAACAAAAATCAAAAACTATTCAAACAATGGTTTTAATATCTTATAACAAAAGAGTCTTTGCAAATTGTCATTGAGAATACAGTTAAGTAAGAGATAAACTATTTTAACTACTAAGTAGTCTGTCGTCTTAACTTTTGTTAGACGGCTTATGTAACCAAGTCTACATTTTTATAAAAAATGGAGATAGATTCCATTTTTACTGTTATGTATCCTATTTATTTACAGGTAAGTACCTACTTTCTAATCGTCAGTGAGATAAACATGTGATTTAATACTACATTTGTTGTAAGTAAGTCAATTAACTGTGATATCTAATAACTTTTTCATTTCGTTATAAATAGTGTGTTCGATGTATAGTTCAAAACATTAACAAATTAAATGTAATTATTTAACTAAAACCAACACACACGCCGTAATGCGACCGGGAAATATTCTAGCTATTCTAAATTCAAAATTTGAATATTCAAAGCGTTCCATCGGACACAGTCAGCCCGAAGCGGAGTACTCAATCATTAAAATTCCCACAGTGCAGCAACAAAGAAAAGTCTATTTATCCCTCTCCAACAACTGTTTTTCCGGTCTATTTGTCTTTATCTGGCGCTTAATGTGACACAATTGTCGCATGCTCCGTTTGCTTGGCTTGGCTATGGTGAAACATAATTATATTTCTGTTATGCTTCAGCCAAGTCACCAGTTTTAATGGATTGAGGTGTATTGTGAGGTTCAATTCGGTATTTAGTTCCTAAATTCTGTCCTGGAACAACTTGTCTCGGTGTTTTGAGTTGTTTTTATCAGTATTTTGCCACGGGAGTATCCGAGATCGGTATTTTTCATTAAGTGCCCTGGAGTCATTGTAGTATATCAATGCCTGGAGTCGATATATATTGTATCCGAAACCAAAACGTGTAGGTATATATTCTGATAATTATGTAAAGAAGGAACTGCACAACCAGGGATTTATTAATAAACGTTGATTAAAGTTAAGTGACGTTTAAACGTCAAAAATGTATGATTAATCACTACTTACGTTTATGAATAAAGGGGCCAAAATCGTAAGTAACAACTCAAAAGACGATGTTACAAACAAAACATATATTATAGCTACATTTATACCGACAAAGCGGCTTCAGCAAACACTAAACTGGTATTTACCAAAAGGTCAGTTAACTTTAACGACTTGTAAACTTGCTCAGTTAGTCAAGCTACCTTTAGTAGGCTATGTAAATGAAGATTAAGTAGATCTTTGAGATGCAGAGGAGAGAGTACGTGTTAGAGGGGTTGTGGGCAGATGAATCGGAAGGATGGAGAAGTTAAGCTGCGTGGGTGAGGTTGAATATTGGATGGGTGATCGGCGGATGGAGACTGCTTGTATTTAATGTAGAGGATTTTTATCAAAATATAGAAGACAAGCTATGGTCTCGATGGGATTCCCCATCGACAAAAATGTCGAACTATCATAAAAAATGTCATCCCCTAAATGTGATGATTTTAAAACTTCTTTAGCGGCGTTGTGCACTTTTGTTGTGATGGGTAAAACATGTTAAACTTACATCAGGACACGTGACCTGATCGAAAATTCGTAAGAGGGAGCTCGCGTCAGGACACGTGACCTGATCGAAAATTCGTAAGACGGAGGGAGAGTAGACCGCATTCCAAAATATCAAAAATGCACAACGTTAATATTCAAGTAGTTTTCACTTCTGCCGGCACTCCCGGAGTGCAAACCGTTTCTTTTTTTCAAAAGTCCTTCCTGATTGCTAACTTTCGGTATATAAGGAACTCTTGTGCAAATTTTCATGCTTTTAGACCCAGCGGCTTAGGCTGCCTGTCAGTGAATGAATTAATTTAAGATTTTTATTACCTAGATGTGTACCTACGGGCTTTGTGGCCTATGGCACGGCTCCATCAACGAGATTCAGCAAAGGTTGAATTTTGGATGGGTGACCAAAATCAAGTGCTTCAAAGTTCACGTAAATACCTACATGTAGTTGTGTATCTTTATTAGAATCATGAAACGTATGTTTAATTAGAAAATATAACTGTTCAGTGTGTGACCTTTCGAATAAGTTGTCAGTGAGTGTTGTATCTCTATCGAAAAGGTTCTGTATTGTTTTAGATTTTAAATTAATACATACGTAGATGGACAGTCTCAATGATTCCCTGCTGATCTGAGAACGAAGAAAAAATACAGGTGAAGTACAACATCTATAAACTACAAACTATGGAGACGGGATTTATGCGCAAGAGTCGGTTACTGCGTTTACGTCTTTTCTATTTATACTTTAGTATAATAAATTAAAGTGGCTTTTTGCGTGACCGCGGTGTTCTTTTTAACGACGAATTTTTATGAGGTTTTCAACATTATAATAGGTACTTTCTTTCTCGAAGGTTTGTGTGTATATTAAACTGAAATGTAATAAATAAACAAACCGAACTCAAAATCAAATTATTTATTTCAATTAAACCAATTACAGGCACTTTTGAATTGTCAATAGGTCGGTCAGTCAGAAAAATTAAGCTAGTTGCCCTTTCCAAAGCGTAGGTACCTATGGAGACGAACGGGCAAGAAACTCCATGGACACTCTTTTAAATCACATTAATATGGTTACAAAGTATTGGTTACATCATTCATCTTAGAAATTATGCATGTGAGAACGATGCAGAACGTAAAAAGCGTCCGTAATGAAAAAAAAAAACAATTCAAATGTATTAGAGAAATCTCAATGTTTTATCAAGTCGTAAAAACTGTGCGTAATATATAAAATGAAGTAAATGAATTAGAGTTTCTACGTACTCTAATTCCTAACAAGGAATTTTTGTACAATCTGTTGTTTTGCATCCTCGTCAAATTTTAGGAGGCCTTTATGAAAGGCAAATAATTAAATAAAATTGCGATCCCTGGTAAATAATGAATACATACTTGTTTTTTTAGTTATTTAAGTTTGACAGTATTTCAGAATACACCACTTTCAAAGAACAGAATCGCGTTATGGTGTCGTATAAGCGGCCGCGTTTTTAAGTGTATGTAAAAGGGCAGTTACACTACGGTCTCACACAGGCCGCGTTTTAAAATGCGTATCCCACACATGCCGATTTCCGAAAATTAGAAAAAAAAACCTACTTATTTTATTATTGATTCGTGTCGAGAATCAGTAGCATAGTTACCTCCTTGAATTTGACGAGGATGCAAAACGACACCTTGTATATTTATAATGTAATAGGCTGAGTTACGTTTTCTGCTGCAAAGAAGAGGTGTAACGGTCCTAGTAAGAAGAAGTAACTTGACATCGTAAAGCCCACCCAGGGTAGTCACCCCCCGTTGCTTACTGGATAAACTTTATAGTCAATGGCCGATTTGTTCTAGCTGATCCTGGCTAGAATGAAAGAAAATACCATCATCAAGATTTTCAAAACGGTGTTTATTTTATTTTTTTTGTCAAGTAGAGTCAATATTGGTTGAAGTTGTGGGTTAAAATCTGGCCAAGTACCAATGTGACTTTTTCCATATGTACCTACTTTCTTTTGTAAATATTACGTTTATTGTTAAAGTTAATAAATTACTAGTATAGTTTCTTTCTAAGTTTATCTTGGACGTTATAATCGTCGGTGAAGGAAAACATCGTGAGGAAATTATAAGTCAGAAATCGTCAACCCGTATTGAGTAAGCGGGATGGTTCAATGCTCGTACCTTCTCTGTTTGAGAAGAGATCTTTAATAATACAGGGTGGCAGGGACATCAACGCGCAAACTGTAACCATGGATTCAGCACATGAGTTTAGAACCCATAGCGTCGAAATCTTTCGTTGCTTATCAAAAAAAAATCTTCTGTTTCATAGAAAAGTGTAGTAACTACGCGGTCAAAACGTATGGAACAGCAATATTTTTGGTTGGTTTGGTTGGTTGGTTGGTGGTTATAGTTTGCGCGTCGATGTCCCTTTTTTTTTCAGGATGGTAAATCATCAAATGACTCCTCCCGCTCTGGGTAGAGCAGAAGGGAGTGTCAGACTCTTACTGACTAAAACCCACCCGTGTTCTTTCCTTAGCCCTTTATGTTCCAGGGCAGCGGTAACCCTTTCGGACAATCCCGCTACCCTGGCAGGCTTCGGCCCTGTCGGGCCCCGTCACTCATGCTGACATCTCTTTGAGGCGCGTGTGGAACACTTACACGCCGTCCGGCACGGACCTGGTCCTGATCGGACGGAGAGCTACCCATTACTCTCCGCCCGCAGGCCCGCGCCTATGGTGGCCGGGAGTCGTGCGTCAATGTCCCTGCCACCCTGTATACGGGTATTATTAATAAATGATAATGGTAAATGATTTATTTTCTGTAAGTAGGTTTGTACAAACACTTGTACACGTTAATCATATATTTTTTTTAAACTGGATGAGTACTATCGGACTACTCTGAGAAGAAAGGCCGAAACAAACTCAGAGGTCACAGTCTCTTTTAAAGTCCAGACATAATCTTGGTCAGATCATGTAAAGACCATGTAGATTATTATTATTTCCTTTATTTTATTTAAATACTTACAAATTACATTTTTAAATATTTTTATAAACAAAAAGATATAAAAAACATTAAAAAATATAAAAAATAGTAGCCCACCGGTATCGGGAACAGGGTCCAAGCTACCGGCGGTCAGGGCTCCAGAGAGAGGAACTTCCTAACAATGCGAGCCGTGTCCAGAAGTACTATTTTATTATTATTATTATCATGAGTGTTCTTTTTCGCAGCTCTTATTATTATTTTAGTTGTCTTTGACATATAGAATTTATAGAATCATGCAATAACTTTACCATTTTGGAATATTGGCGCATAAATTCCAAAAACTTTTCAAGTCCCACCATACTAATCCTCACTCCATTTCTAATTTACAGTTCTGTTTACCTCGTACAGCTGAAACTTGATGATATAAAGGGAAACAACTGATGCAGGGAGCGTATTTGCCGCGAGAGGTTAATTAACTTTAACGGGTTGCTAAGTTGGTCGGGCAAGTTGTATCCAAGTGCTGGCGGGAAACGCTTGAGAAGATTATAGAGGTAAAAGATTGGTTGGTGATAAAATATATAACTTTTGATACTTAAGAAATGTCTTATCATCATCTGCCTAGCCTTTTCCCAACTATGTTGGAGTCAGCTTCCACTCTAACCGGATGCAGCTAAATACCGGTATTTTACATGTAGCGACTGCCTATCTGGCCTCCACAACCCAGTTGCTGGGTAATACGATACCCCTTGGTAAGACTGATTTTCAGACTCTCAGGCTTCTGACTGCCCGTAACGACTGTCAAAGATCTACGAATTACAGCCGGGACTAACGGCTTAACGTCCTTTCCGAGGTACGGAGGGGTCTCTGTATGTAATATGGTCAGCCATAGGGCCAACCGCGGCAAGCGTAGCTCGATCGACCCGTGCAGCTGTTATTACTTAGGCACACGCCCCTCTATTGTCTATTTTTAAAATGAAATGTCTATTTTTGGCTATCATTTGGATTGTGTAAGATTTGCTAAAAAGTATGAGAATTGAACTAGTACTGAGCACGAACGCGCGGACTAAGGCCCTAAACTGCGGTTTAGAAACAATGTGTCTGTCAACAAGCATCCATAGTGATCCATGCAACACTGACGACCGTGCCACATAACGAATAAACCGTAGTTTTTCATGGCAAGAAAAACGGATGACTACAAAGGACTAAAGGTAACGTAAACGTTCGACGACACGGTTGGCGCAGTGGCTGAGCGATCGACTGCTGCGCTGCGTGTCGCGGGTTCGATTCCCGCACGGAACAAATATTTGTGTTCCCTACAGGTAGGAGTTCCGGGTCTGGCTGATTGTGTATGTGATTTTAAATGTTTGTAGACGCATCCACGATACAGGAGTAATTCCGGGAGTGAGGCAACGTTTTTATAAAAAAAAAGCTTGAGAGGTGTCAAGGGACACCCGGATGGAACGAAGTTCCTTTCGATTAATTAGTGAAGGAATTGTAATAAAATTTTATTTTTTTTAAGTTTTAATAATATTTTTTTTTTATTATTAACAAATAAAAAAACACAGACAAAAAAAAACTGGCTTGCTTTGCAAGCAAAAAGTGTCGTTCCAACTTTTGATCTTAATCTTTTCCGTCTAGCCCCCTTTCGCAACGCGCGATAAGGAACTTCGTTCCAAAAAAAACTAGAACGATTTTAAGATTGAAAATACTAGTTACGCACACAATCATTTCTTAATTTCAAGACTTTATTCATATCTTATCGTCTTTTTATTTTCTTGTGCAAGTCGAAAAGATTTTTTTCCATCTGGAATTTCTCAGTAGCAGCCTGGAGTCTGGATTTCTGCCCGGTTGAAGGCAATAGGCTCGCCCCCTGTTACATGGGAGTTAAACATAACTGGCGAAATGTGGGTAAACAGGGTACACCTCTGACTAACCCTTCGGAAATACGGGCGTGGTGTTATGTTACACTTTTTTGTTGCCAGACTAAGTTTGGAAGTCAAAATGATCGTCTTCTTAGTACAACATTGTTATAGGGTTTTTCCATTACGAATATCTTGATAAACGCCGGATTTTGGAAGTTGGCGGTGTGATACCCCCAGTGCCTCGGAAAGCACGTAAATGTCCTGCGCCTGAACTCGTCGTGTCGGCAACACCGGTCGTGTCGGCTTTGTGCCAGGTTGTATGATATCCTATCCGATTATGACAGTAAGGGAAGAGAGAGTCCACCTGAGTCTGCCCACACACTTATGAGGGCAGACACTGTAATATCTACCGCGCCGATGGCTAGTTTTTGGTAAGATTGTTCGTTGTCTGTTATATTAGTTTTTAATTTGTCTTCTCAGTTGTTAATTATATATTTCAAAATTCTAAGCACCTTTCTAGCCTGAAACACAGGTTCCACCTAGTTCAGGCAAATACCATAATGTACTATATACTCGGAAATATTTTTTTTATTATTATTATTATATTATTATTAAATGAGCAACTGTGTCCTCTATAATTTTTGATATAAGTTATTGTAAATCTGCACCATTTTTATAAAAATAAACGTTATTATTATTATTAATAAAAAATAACGCCATCAGAGGCGTTATTTTATTATTTCCGTAGGTGCAACTTTTTTCAGAAACATCTTAACTCTTTAATTATTCTTAAAGTTATGATTCCAAGTTGCATTGAAGTGCACGATATATTTCTAGACTTTGCCCAATATGTTTCCAATTAGTAGAAAGAGTATTGACCGAACAACCGCGTCGTATGTTCGTAGGTCAGCTAACTTTAAATTGCAAATTAACTTGGGACTCTGCTAACTTAGCACAGGCAAACGCTTGTTTAAAACAGTAATCCTTGCTTAATGTAAAATTGTACTGTTCTAATATGATGGTTATTCTGCGAGGTAATTGCCTAACACACTAACAATATATAGCAATGGTTTTCATTTTGACAGATCAACAATATTTATTGCGTTATTTACGTTATTGAGCAGACAAATTTTTCGAACATATGAAGCAATGGATTGGCAATATGCTTCAAAATTAATTACATTGTGATGGATAGTGTGTTACGCAATTAGGGTGCTGGTCGACAATAATAATATGATGTCTAATCGGTATGTGTATTGTCAGAGTCATTTTAAAAAAAGATGTAGGATTTTTTAAAGCATATTTCCGATACATCTCGAAGATGATGATGATCTTTAAGCTTCATAAGTATACAGAAATATCCCTAAAATACACCGTGTTCTTCACATTATCCATAAACTTTGGCAAACGATTCTATAGCTTTAAAAAAAATCTACAAAGGAAATAGTACTTAAAAAGGCTTCGATACAAAGACATTTGTTATTATATTTAATTGAGTTATGGAGTAGGTAAGGGCCTTAGTTTGGCCTATGTTGCCGCTTAGTGCAATTAAAATGATAAATCTATCAAATGCTACGGATAAAGAGATAAAGAGGTATGCATATCGGTTGATTTACGTCAAGGTATTTAGTTTGTATGAATTTTAACAAAAAATATGAATTCATTAATGTGTCCATAATGAAAAATGCTTATTTCCATGGTCTCAACATCTGGTCAACGTTTATGTATATCGTCCGGAACATTGTGTACAATGAATTCGGCCATCTATGTCTCAGTGCACCCTCAGACAATACAAATCAAATAAAACACCGTCTACTCTGTGAAGTCTCACTTAATAAGCTGTGAGCACCCGAACCGTCTGCGTAGGCACTAAGTTGTAATAGTACGTGCACTTGATTAAGTCTACATAAGGGAAAGTCGGACTGTCCGGTGAGTGCACGCTTTGCCTAAAGGATCTACTTATACTGACTTTGTGAGGGTACTAAGGGTAGGTAATGATATGTACTGGAATTTGTAATAAATTTATGTCGGAGGAATATGTTCCTCGAGGAAGCAATAACCGGTTTGGTTTTTGCGGAATCCTCTTTGCAAATATATAAAATTGAAGTGCTGTTTGTAATGTCAAAATCACCAGCTTTTTGCTAAATGCATCATCACATGCCTTTTCCCAACTATGTTGGGGTCGGCTTCCAGTCTAACCGGATGCAGCTGAATACCAGCCTTTTACATGAAGCGACTGCCTATCTGACCTAAATGCATATGAAAGTATACTATACCAACGGTACTTATAACAAAAAAAAAAAATTAATTGTTGTCTGTCTGTCTGTTTGTTCCGGCTAATCTCCGAAACGGTTAAATCGATTTTTATGAAATTTTGTATAGGGTTATCTAGAACCCTGGGGAAGGACATAAGTTTTTATCGACATACCACACGGGTGAAGCCGCGGGCGGAAACTAGTCTGCTTATATAATTAAGTCACTTATGTAGTGGATGTGGCAGTTGATTGATCGCATGATCGATAACCCTATGACAAGTTTGCAAATTAAATATCCCGTAGGTTACGTCTCTTAACAATGTTCCCTAGGCCCTAGATATGTATTAAAATTAGACGGAGATTAAGTTAAACCGTCTCAAGAGCACAATCTGACTCTTATACTACACTATTCCATTACGAAAAGCAACAATGTTACCAAAAATAAGTATTGTAGTAGAAGTTTCGCTGTCAAACAGTTTCACACAAGAACTCCAACAACCAAAACGCGAGTTTGAATCGAGAACCCAAAGTACAGCCAACAAAACCAAATCCGAAGTCTGTTAGTTAGGAAGCTGAGAACTTAGCTCTTACGTAGTAAACCGAAACTTGTATAGTTGTAAGTTGTAACTGTAGTAAACAAGCACCTAGTCAACACTTATTGATACTTAACGTTGACTTGAAAACTTGACGACTTATTGTTATATAAGTTAGCCTGTTTGCATTTCGTACAAAAGATATGGAGTTTCATGTCGGAATGATATTTGTTAAAGTTAAGACTGTCTTAGTGTCTGTGTTGCCTGGTTTTCAAGCGCTTTTCTTAAAGTTCCATTAGATTAACTGGAGGTATTTTGTTTGTAGAAAGGTTTAAAAAAAACCAGAATGAACCAGAATGTTACTGAATATGAGATCATCTTTTGTCATGGAAAGCTTTCCACTTTGCTATCAGTCTGTGTTAACATAACATAACTCTACATAACAGGCCTGTGGGGCCCGTGGCTAAATAATAACAGCCGCACAGGTTGATCGGTCAGGTTAAGCTACGCTTGCCGCGGTTGGTCTGTGGATGGGTGACCATCTTTACATACCGAGACCCCTCCGTGCCTCGGAAAGCACGTTAAGCCGTTGGTCCCGGCTGTCATTCGTGGATCTTTGACTGTCGTTACGGGTAGTCAGAAGCCCGAAAGTCTGACAACCAGTCCATTGGTGTAATTGCCGTATGGCGTTCCAGTGTGAGAATAAATAATAACACATACATACATAATCAGCCTACAATGTTCCCACTGTTGGGACACAGGCCTCTTCTCTGTGAGAGGGAGTGGGCTGTTATCTACCATGCGGGCCTAGTTCGGGTTGCTAGATATCACATGTCTTAATTTTTTTTATTCTAGGACATGCCGGTTTCATCACGATGTTTTCCTTCACCGTTTTGTGAGCAGTGGCGATGAAAATTATTTACACAAAGTAAAGTGCCTGCCAGGGTTTGAACCCACAACCTACAACTTGTAAGGCGGGGCCGAAACCACTGAGCTACACCGCTCTCATCCTCAAATCCAACTCCAACTCTAATCCTCAGCGTCTCTATGATCCAGAGTTAAACTTTAAAGAAATCTTTTTATCTTTCCTCTTTTTTTGCAGCTTACGTTTTTGCTCTTTCACCACAACTTAAGCTTAGAATAGCCTTTTCTATCAGACTTAGGATGAATGAAATACAAACTCAACGTACCCTTATGCGGCATCTTCCAGAAAGCTTCTGCCGCCGTGGTAGGTTCCCGCGGCGGCGCGACCAGCCCGCCGACCAGCGTGGTGGCGGCGTGCGCGGGCGCCGGCGCCGGCCGCCCCCAGCCCCCGTGGAGAGCCACCCCGTAAACCTGCCCCCACACCACCCTCTAGTCCCACTTAACACCCCTGAACTCCCCCACTCCAATTTGACCCCAAAAATCTCTAAGCGCACGCGCACTTTAAAACTTATGCGGCATCTCTTCGTGACCTGCGAACAAAGAAATTCACGTTTAAAGAAATTTATTGACCCCAATCCAACATTAGACAATCGCATCATCAATTACAATCAAGGCTCGTCATTACGCTCCTTTGAAGCCTTCTCGTTCCGTCTCTTTTCCTCTTAAAACTTTTTGTGCTAGAAAGAAAGAGTGCAGAGATACTAATTGGTAGATGATGCTGCTGAATTGTGTGTTAGTTGGAAAGCGCCATCTATTGTTGCATAGTACAAATAGTCGGTTGGTTCGTGAGTGCCGATAATGATCGATGTTAGATGGTAGTAATGAAGTTAGATGCCGAGATATTGTGTGTATGCCACCCATCGAGTTCCGAACGGTAGTCGGACTGTACGTTTTTGTTTCATTTTATTGTTTGACTGAGATGTCGGCATGATTAGACCATGTGAGATTACTTACATAATGTGTAGCGAGATTTGTATTCAGAGAATTGCGATGCCATTTGTTCGAATCACTTGATCAATTGATAAAACGTTTGACACAGTAATTTATGATTCATTGCTAAAACATTTCATTAAACTTTTTCTTTTTGTTTAAGCTATGATTCTGTAGTTAACTCGTTACTGGAGATCTACGCCCTCAGCACGGTAACCGTAGTTTCGGGCGAAGTTACGAGTGCTGCGAAGTTTGGGCCCAACCTAGTATGAGGAAATGACAAATGACCTTGACAGTTGTTCCTAATCTCAATATGTTTTTGCCCGTCCGAAATAGTTAATGATTCGAGTGTAGAGTGCACTCCGTATATCGAATTACTCTCAAACGGACCCGTACCTTTGTTGACGGACTTAGATAGTAGGACCACAGTTACCTTTAGCAAACATTAAGAACGTATGGAACTATTATGGAAATATTGATCTGGAAATAAAATGATTTCAGGTACCAAAATTATTTATGTTAGACTAAACACAGATTCTTTGATCGAATCCTAATGTAAAAGATATTTTGCGTTCAATATTAATAACATTTATTCGGATGAACGAAAAATTCAGCTTTTGATTTAAGTACCTACATCTGAGAGAAAATATAAACTAAACACGTAAGACACGACATGAGTAGGTAAAATATTTGATAAAAAATATCTCAAGGGAGTGCTCGAACTCTTTATAGGCAAATCCACTATTGGCGTTACATAAGTCAGAACCTCACAGGTATAAGTATTGGGACGCGTATTTGATCTTTTCAAGCTGACGATCGAATGATTTTACTTTGATATATTTTCCCCTTCGAAGTGAGGTACAATGGCCGAAAGGAGACTGGGGGTCGCCTAAATTGAACTCTCACTTTGAGCCTAGTCAAAGCAAGGCAGGGGTCTAAAGTGGCACGACTAATATAAAGTCACCGAGTCCCGGCGTGTGTTTGGACACTAATACCAAACCTCCTTGTTGAGATTCAAAAGAAATAAAGGTGTGTTTCCAAGTGTCGGAAAGTTTTTTTTTTTTTGATTGAATGTTTTTAAAATTAGAAAGAGAGAAAGGAAAAATATTTATTGCGACTACTCATACAGGAGATCACAAACTTAACTAAAACCAGTCAATAAAAAACCAGATTATATATAAAAAAAGTAACAAAAAGAAAAATTGAACAGACAGGCGAATTTTCATAATTTTCTTTAGAGATAGAATCAGGAACCAATATTAAGCCAGCACTGGTTTAAAAGAAAGGGGTATCTACTCTTACTGATCAGATAGAAATCTCCAAGAAAACTATTAAACATGTTTTAACCACTAAGTATGCATAAAACAAAGAGGTATCGTGTTACCCAGTATTTGGGTTGTGGAGGTCAGATAGGCAGTCGCTCCTTGTAAGACACTGGTATTCAGTTGCATCTGGCCGACCCCAGTACAGTTGGGAAAATATTTGTTAAAAGATAACTTCTGAAATTGAGGAAATTTATTGGCAATCATATTATTCTTTCCTCAAATGTTTATGCTTACGTAAAAATCACTCACTTCCAAGAAAAAAAAAAAACATCAGACTACCTCCACATAATCAGCGGGCACATGAATAACAAATATGATACAGCCGACCAATCGAAGGCGTTATCTCGCGGCGCGATCGGCGGCGTCTTTATACTCAATCTTTTATCTGTACCACACTGACGGTGTCCAGTTACTGGCAACTCGGAAACTGTTTCTAATTAACGTTATTAGACGTCTATGGAGTGGTAAAGAGTTTGTGATTGCTTGAGTTTTTATGAGGTTATGTTTAAGAAAATGGTCCGAAGTTTTTCTTTTTTCTAGGATTATGCATTTTTGCGAAGTTTGAGGTTATTGAGAGTTGGATATTGGAACGAAGTTCCTTATCGCGCGTTCCGAAAGGGGGCTAGACGGAAAAAATTAAGACCAAAAGTTGTAACGACACTTTTTGCTATTTTTATTGAACCTACTAGGTTTTAGGTATTTAAACATTGATCAATATTTGATATATATATATTTAAACATTGATCAATATTTGATATATATATATATTTACACTTAGACAATATATTGGGCAGACTTGCTCGTTGTAAACGTCAGTATTTTTCTGCAAAACGGTTTACAGTTCTTTCTTTTTATAAAAGTTGCTCTAGCTCTATAAAAGCAATCTCGCAACTAAAACTAGTTGCGTATTTTTCTTTTTGCTCTTTTTATTTTAACACGTTTTCAGTGAATGTTACAATATTGGCGATTAAATATACTTAGGTAGGTAGAGACAGTGACGTTTTCGACGAAGCGTTATACAATGTGTAACTGAATTAATGCACATTATGAAAGTAGTTTGTTCAGAATCGTTTACTGAATCGATTTCTGTAATTTTTAATATAGGTAATATTTTATCCCAAAATAATTAAAACTACGTAAATTACTATCACACTTCCGCTGTGCAGTCAAAACAAACCAAAATGGATGAAATACGCACTGAGCTAGACCCTTATACGATTGCGACTGTGTGTATGCGTAAATTTGTAATGTGACCATAATTTTCTCCCATAATCAGTATAAGTAATTTATTTAAAAAAACAATGTTTTTTACATAATAATAAGAATTAAGTGTATGTATTATGATTATAACATAATATTCTAATTGGGGTGTCTGGTGGTGTGCGTTAATTCCGGGACATGTTGTATAATTGTTAGTATTCAACATTTTGGAAAACAAAAAAAGATAAGGTATTTTTGAACTTTAACAAAGATACTTTCAAATAATGTCGGAAAACTTTCCAAAAAACTTTCCACATCAGAAATGAACTTGGAATATTTACAGTAAAACTTTCTATAACTCCGTAAAGAACAATGTTTTCTATAACAATAAAACCTGCATAGAAGAATCTCATTTGCAACTTTTCAGACGCCCACAGCACACAGTGTAAAAATATTAGTAAGAAAAAAGTATATAAAGTCGGGGAATGTTAAAAAAAACACAGTTTTTCGTTGTAAGTGGCCGTCTGGTTTCGTCAAAGGGGTCCGGAGACTGCATGCAAAGCACTCTAAACGGGGATAAAGTCGTCGGCAACGATTTTAAATTCTAGCTTAGCTCGCCCCGCAGATAATGTTGGCATGTCGATAAGTTCTCTGTTATTCTGCTGTGGCGAACTGTAATAGGAATTTGCTTTTATGATAATTGTGCTACTGGACTTTATAGGGCTTTGTTTTAAGTTCCGGTTTGCCAATCAGGTAGTCTTTGAGTAGTGTTGTTGTTATGTGCGTTGCTTGATTTGTTAGGCCTAATTCTTACTATGATTATTTAATCTGTGAGTATTGTATTTATTGTCGAACACCTCTTATCTGCTCTGTATGTCCCAAAACATGCAGTCAAAGTGACCTCTGAGCTGCCACCGACAACGCCGTGGAAGTGGCAGAGTTTTTGAAAAACAAGATTTAAAATACAGTCGTGTCACCGACGCAAAGTAGAAGATTATCGACTATTAAAAATAATAAGATGAGTTCTACTGCAATAATTACAACTATAGAAAACTAATATGAAGAAGGGCTTTGATGCAATGAATTTTACAGAAGCGAATTGCGATGTCTTGAAGGTTCACATTGTGAATCTTAAACTCATTCATTCACTGACAGACAACGCACAGCCGAGACCGGTCTAGAAGCAAGAACTTTTTATTTATTTATTTATTTAATTTTAATTTAATTCATAACAATTTTACATTGTGTCGAATATTAAAAAACATTTTATAACTTAAAAATACAAGAAAAATAAAACAACAATAAAATACATGCCACTTAATTACTATGGGGAAGAGTAATAATAATAATAAATAAATTTCATTTAAATAACTAGAATAATAATGCTACAAATAATTAAATATAGCTAATGTCAGATGTCCAATGTCAATTACTTATATGTCATGAATGTGAGAGAACAATTGAAGATTTTTAGACCAATAGTACCTAACAAAAATCACAATCATGATAAATTTTTTTTCACAAGATTTCCTTAAACAACCAAAATGTTTTATAAGAAAGGATTTTTGAACATTCCAAAAGGGGTTAAATAAGGGATGAAACGTACTTATGGAAGCTTTTGCCGATTAGAAATCCCATAAAGCTAGTAAATTAATGTTTTTTTTTATTCACTCATTCAACTCCTTCCCAACGAAACATGCCTAAACTAAGAATTTACGAAAAAAGTAATCGACACACCCGATTTAAACGCAGCACTAACGTATTCCATACTCCTAAGGATCCGATGTCTGGGTTGCGCCTCATTAGACCCGCTTTGATTCAGCCACGGTTCTCGCAGGTACGGCTAATGCCTCCCTCTTTACTCAAACGAATACATTTCTAATCGTATTCACTTTTTTCTGGGATTACTATTTTGTTAGGGATGGGAAAGCAACCGTTTTTCTTTTAAAAGAATTTCGTCGGTTAAGAAAATGTACTGGAAATATTTTAGTGTGTTCTTTCATTAGCTCTGAGAATGCGAACTGAATAACCTTTGAAACTAACTTCAATAGTAGATAGTTGAAAAAATAGGACGCAAAAAAAATATCAAAGAAAAAAACTTGACTTCTTCACCATCATTTTAGATTGACAAATGACATTTCCTTTCAAAGCAATTGAAATGAAAAAAAAAACACAACTAGTGATGTATCAAAGCAGCCGCCACTTACAGACGCACGTGCGTCGATCCTAACATAAATTCACATACAAAACATATACCATTTCACCGAGTGCTCTTACTGGCTTAAGTTGCAACGTCAAAGCCAGGCCTCTTCCTTTTCACTACGTTTTTAAAATAAAACAGCCTTTCTGTATACGTACATAATTAACAGTGATGTGGCTCTGCAAAGTTTTTAGAGTAAACGAACGCAATGCTTAATGCGTTCTTTGAGTTTTCGAGTGTCATCGTACTCGCATCGCGGATTTTTTTTTTGTATTTTTGTTTTGTTGTTTTTTTTTTAATTGACGAAGCTAAGGCTTGTAATAACAGTATGTGATATTGTGGATCTCTGAAATTCTTACATGTTGAAATATAAAAAATGTGGAATGACATTTCTGCACTGTGTGGTAAGTCATTAAAATTTGTGGACATAATTTTTTGGTTTTTGTTTAAGTAAAACAAATTAAATAAACACAAGCAATACTATCGTGATAACGGCCGTAACTTATGAGTTGTAGGTCATAGGTTCGAACCCAGACAGGCGCTTTACTTTGTGTAAATTAATTCATCACCACTGCTCTCAAAACGATGAAGAAAAACCTGCATGGCCTAGAACCAAAAAATTTGAAGACATGTGACATCTACCAACCTGCACTGGGCCCGCGTAGTGGATTACAACCCCCTCCCAATCGAAGAGAGGAGGCCTGTGTCCCAACAGTGGGAACATTATACAGGCTGATTATGTATTGTTATAGTACTAGATAGATCTTTTGAACACCAAAACAGTCTGTTTTAACATAACTGTGCCTTTATATCGTAAGCTACCGAATACCGCCGAAAGGTGCCGTCAAGTCTATACAGTTCTCTCAGAATAGAAATAAATTACAATCTCTCGGTGCTCTGCGGCCGTTAGTACGGTCAGCAAAGCACACCCGCCGATTTGTTACATTGATTTCTAACTGACACGTACAGACAGCAACGGTATGGAAATGAAGTTTGAATGAAATTAAGTTATGACTTCCAGTTAGTTTATTATAAGCTTCATTTATTTTTTAGAATTATGAGCAAATGTCTAGACTGTTATTTTCACAAAGTATTTGATCGATTAGTGAGCGGTTTTTAATTTGACGTCTGTTATTTTCTGAGAATGATCGATTGGGTGGTATTATTCAAACAAAGTTGATTTGGTATCATCGGTTTTGTATACTTTACAGGGCATTATTTGGATGAAAAAAGAACACTTGATACGATAATTTCAGGTGTTCAATTTGGTTCAATCTACATTACACTTTGTGTGACGCTCACACAATGACTCATGCCACTTCTCTCTATTTTCGCGCCAGCTTAATCCATGGAATTTAAACAATCCACCATTTCAATTTGTCTGCTAACGCTCCTAGCGCCTGATTCGACAACCGCACACAACAGTAGGTTACCACGTAACGTCGGCACGATAAATCAATCGTACCATTGTGACGTACGGTTCCGTTGAGTTGATTGAATGAAAGGTAAATTGCGATTTACGATTTATGACATATTAAAAAAAACTACTTACTACATCTCGTTCAAACCAATTTTCGGTGGAAGTTTACATGGTACATCATATATTTTTTTTTTAGTTTTATTATTCTCTTATTTTAGAAGTTACAGGGGGGGGGGACACCTTTTACCACATTGGAAGTGTCTCTCGCGCAAACTATTTAGTTTAGAAAAAAATGATATTAGAAACCTCAATATCATTTTTGAAGACCTATCCATAGACCCCACACGTATGGGTTTGATGAAAAAAATATGTTGAGTTTCAGTTCTAAGTATGGGGACCCCCCAAAATTTATTGGTTTTTTTTTCTATTTTTGTGTGAAAATCTTAATGCGGTTCACAGAATACATCTACTTACCAAGTTTCAACAGTATAGTTCTTATAGTTTCGGAAAAAAGTGGCTGTGACATACGGACGGACAGATAGACAGACAGACATGACGAATCCATAAGGGTTCCGTGTTTTGCCATTTGGCTACGGAACCCTAAAAACCACACTTGGTAGAAAAAAGAAAAAAAGTACAAAAATATCAGGTGTAAAGATTTCTATGAGTTATTTGAAAGTGATTTGTGAGCTAATTTTTATATTATACTGTTGATGAGTTTAGGTTACGTGTGATGGTAGAGGTATGCGGAGTTTTGGTATGATACTTGGTCTGTACTAAAAATTAAAGCGTCGCTTTTCGTTTCTGTCTGTGACCGCATTATCCTTCTAAACTACACAATGAATTTTGATGCGGTTTTCATCATTTAGAGGTTTTATTCCGAAAGGTTCGTGTGTATACTATACTTTATTAGACGTAGTACATATAAATAACATATAATAAACTCGTAAGAAATCTCCATGTTTTTTCAGGTCGTAAAACCCTGAACAGCAGGAACGGGTTGCTAGTTAAAAATAATTAAATGCATCGTATTACTAGTTTAGTGGATTATGGCCCACTTCCTCTCACTAAGAGTAGGCCCGTGTCCCAGCAGTGGGAAAATTATTGTCTAATTATGTTTATGCTTCTGCTATTACTAGCTTTAAGTTCACTGAAGTTACTGCATTTTGTTCAGACACAGAGACTTTGTGTTTCTCAAAGATACAATAGTTAGTCAAACAATTAATCCTAAGTGGGAGGTAATCTTATAACGTGTATCTAGTCAAAATACCTATTAGTTTCGTATGATACGAGTATATAAGAGAACGCTAAATATAGCATAACTATTATTTTTCAAATAACAGAAGACCAATTCTCGTAAATAAAAACATTCAAAATCTAGGCGTAATCTCATATCAGCGACAATCAATGTCAAAAACTTGTCAAAAATGTAGGGAAATTAGAGGTATTTTTGACAGATTGAGACTGAGATCAGACTGTGAACGTTTTTAAAATACGGGAATTCCTCTGGTATAATTTCTGCACATTTTTCTAACCAGGTTTTTTAAGAAATTGGATCACCGCGGTCACCGGTGACCGTCAACAATAATAATATAATAATAATAATAATATCCCTGGACATTTCACACAGCGCCATCTAGTCCCAAGCTAAGCAACTTAATGCTTGTGTTATGGTAACAAGATGGCTGATAAACTACTTATATACTTTTTTTTTTTGTAAATACATACATATTATAGATAGAAAAACACCCAGACTCGGAACAAATACATGTAGGTCATACAAATATTTGTTCCGTGCGGGAATCGAACCCGCGACACGCAGCGCAGCAGTCAATCGCTTAACCACTGCGCCAACCGTGCAGTCACAATAGATTTTCTATTGTGACAGTTGTCTGGCAGTCAACGTGTTAAACACTTTTAATAGTTACTTCCAACACAATATACGCGTACTACGGTAAATATAAAAGCGAAAACCGGTTTCACACAAATAAATTACAAATCCATTTTAGATGCACATTCTGCGCAAAGGCGAGCGCTTTAAAATTTAATAACCATTTTTATTAATAAATCTCTTTTTAAAATGTCATCGACGAATTCAAACGGACATTATGTCGGTCTTAAAACAAATAAAAGACATTAAGGGAGATACATCAAAAGCTTTTTACCTTTAAAAAAGGCTCTATCTTAATCCTTATTAAGCCTCATCATGGGAAGGGTGATGCTATTGAGATCGAGAAGGTGTTATTTTGAGCCCATCACAGATTATATTTATTTTAATTTTTTTGGCTAATAAGAATTAGAGATCGTAACACTGGGAGTCGGCTTTATTAAAGAGATTATTAAACATTTAGGCTTAGGTTTATTAATATGAATGTCGTTAAGAACTTGTATTTTTGTGCACAATGACTTTCTTTATTGAAATAAAATACCTGTGCTTATTTTCTAAAGCTGTGGATTTATTAAAGTTCGAGGCCGCCCGGCCGGTCCAGAAAGAGGTGGTGAAACGACCTAGATGCGTAACGCAAGGGTTGGATCGAGGTGGCTCTAGAAGAGGATTCCTGGAAAGACTTGGGAGAGCCTTTGCTCAGCAGTGAGAAAGTGTAGGCTACATTAAAAAAATTAAGGTATGAAAAATTTAAATACCGGTGCAAAGGTTTTATGCCGATGTTGTTACGAATTTCAAAGTAAAAAAAACCCTTGTATCGATTACTGAACTTAAGATGTCAAAGTTATATTAACAAGAGTAGCAAAATTGCATTTAGCACCGTGTAATGACAGCATGGGAGAATTCTTTGCAAAACTATCAATGGTTATGTCTCTCTTTGTCAAAAATATGTCATTAATACATGGAAAAAAATGTCAAAGTGCTGCGAGGCACCCCTGGGAGTTGTTACATAATAGGGATGTCAACACTCCAGCCCGATGGCTTTTCAAGTATAAATAATAGTCGATGTAACATTTGAATAGTGCTACTTTTGCAATACTTAGTTTGTCGGCACGCTTGAATTGATTTACAAGTTTCGATTTATTGATTTTTCTGTTATTATCGTCAAGCCGTATGTGTCGGCATTTTTTTTTTTTACTGTGATCGTAAAATGGAGTTTATGACTTTGGTAAAATATAACTTATTTTTATGTCACATCGACACATTGCACGCCCTTTTTTCTTTTACGAATAAATCTGTAATTTTATAAGACGGCTTAGCTATAAAACTTTTAATCTTAAATTGGCAGAAATAACCATAAGAGATCATTAAAAAAACGATACCTCATTAATACAATTTTCCTCAATACCCAAAATGGTATACCAAAGCTATATCTACCTACCCTTTTCCTAACTACTTACAATGGGGTCGGGTCAGCTTCCAGTTTAACCTTATGCAGTCTAACCAATACCAGTATTTTACATGGCTACCAAAACCCAATAAACGGGGTAATACAACACCCCTTGCTAAGATTAAGAAGTGGTCAGATTTTCAAGCTTCTGTCAAAGATGTAACCTAACTACGACAATTTTGTCGTCACCCTAAATACTAAAACAAACTTGAACTATCTTACAATACATAAGAGGAACATCTTTAGCAAAATTAGCCGGTCCCACGTCACTGTCACCCATTGTACTTCAAGTATCGGTTACCGCAAAAATTATTCGGTCTCACAATACTTCCCATCTCTATTTAACGAAATTATCAATTCGGACGATGTTCACAATAGAGCCCATTCGAATATTTCGAACTCGGCAACTTCAAAGATATTTTAGAATTTGTTTGTCTGTTTGCTTTTTCGAATGCCTTTTTTCTGCTGAAAAACGTTGAACGTGATTTTTTCTGATGATTTGTAAGGTAAAAGTGAAAATATATTAACTTTAAAAAGAGCTCGTCAGCTTCAGGAAAAGAGTTACTTAATTTATAAAATGAATAAACGTTAAAGTTTTTTTTTTCTGACTGACCTGTTTCTATTTATTTGATTTTATTCCGATTGTTTCAAGTAGATATTTAGACTAATGTTTTATAATAATATGAATGTATCATGCCAACAATTATTTTAAACGTACCCTAATCCCTCAAAAATAATTAAATTTTGTCATAATCACCTAACTCATTTTATATTAATTCTTTAATTCAATAAACAATGTTGGCATGTCTAATATAAGGTAAATTGTACAAGGATCACAATTTTACTGCTCATCCTTTTTTTGTACCTACACACCTAAAGTAAAGTAAAGTAAAATTTACTAACTTAGATTAAGTTAGTAAATTTTACTTTACTTTACTTTAAAAATGATAAAACATATGATTAAAGTTTTCAAGAAAAGTTACTTAATTTAAATAATGAAGAGACGCATCATCCCATATTCATAAATATTTATTGCGGCTACATTTTCGCAGAATACCTATAATTTTCTTCGTAAAATTTTCCGAGCCTTTTCGACAATATTTTAACCGTATCACTTTTGTAGTTACATTTTTTATAAACTATATTGATAAGACTTTAAATTGTATCATGTCCCAGCCAATTGGCCAGTAATTATATTTTTACAAATGCTAGTATTATGTTACAGCAAAAACGAACAATAAGACCAAATGTTTACTATTACAAATTATACCCAACAATGGAGTTTGAATCAAATGATTCGATTACATTAGAAAAAGTCGGTGAGATAGGCCAAACAAAAATATCAAGTTACGTTTATGGGGAAGCTGGGTATATGGGACACAGGTAGGTTAATTTTATCTTTGGTAAAAAAAAAACATTTTTGAAAAATTTGCGGTTTGCAATTTTTTATCTTTGGTGATTAACATTGAATAATATTACCTATGCATTTTTATAACTGAAATTAGAATTATTTTCATACGATTTTGTTCCTTTTTCAGATTGTTTGTGGTAACAAAAATGCTTGTTACTGTCAATTAAGTCCAAAAATTACTGAAGGTTGCTAAATAAATCTTACAGATTTTTCTTAGATTTTCCAGGTGATATGTAACCTGTAAACCTTTTTTAACGCATTGGTATTTTATTTATGTTTGTGGAAAATACAAAGCTTAAATAGAATTTTAAAACTACTGTTTATTGTTAAACCTTAGCAAAAAAAAAAATGGAGCGATAAGCCTACTGGTCCAACATTCTGTTGTGCATTTACAACATTGATTCCTATTGCAAATTAAGTTGCAACTTGATCAAAAATACAAATAAAATATTTTATAAGTTTTAGCAATATGCATCCTTCGTAGAAAAGGGGATAAGTCACTTTGTTTATTTTTGAGGATGTTCAGGTTTCAATGAAGAGCTTTCCGAACGGAAAAGCTTCCTTCAAACAAGCAACCTGTGTCAGAAACTGGTCACCGGCAGAAACCTATTTTGGTACAGGTAAGTTGTTGAAAAATACAGATTGCAGGTTTCCCAACAATTGGCCTAGTCTTAATATTATATGAACACCTACCTAAAGACGGAATCAGCGTCACAGTAGCATCAATGAACTCACTCAAAAGTCCGCAACACAAATTCACTAAAAACTAAAAAAAACTACACAGTCCTTGATACGGATGCGGCGACGCGTGATCTTATAACCGGAATTCTTTAATTTGACAAGTTTCTAAACGCACCCGATGGTCAGTGTAGCGCGTAATCATCGAATACCCTAAGTATTGAGTGAGAGCACGCTCGGAGGCTGCGAACCGTTCACGATGTCACGGCTCGCTTGCGACTGGCCAAGCCATCTGATTCCAAGTCAGCCGTGTGAGCATGACTGGGGGCGGGGCCTAGAGGGGACGAGTTGTGCCGACTTGTTCGCGCTCACCCTAGGGTGGGTGACGCACACACACAAGCCCGCACACAGACACACGCTCGTGTCTACCAACGCCCACATTTACGCGGCTACGGCAGTCGCTTCGAGCATGCTGTATAACACCGTCCTTAGCTTTTCCCGTTTATTGTTCTTGTATATAATTGTAATAATATTTAAATGGTGTCTCAGCGTTAAGTGTGGAATGTGGAAAAATGAGCCAAAATTATTTTTGCAGTCAAATGGATGCAGTTTGTTTTCTAGTGATTTGACAGTTTGTTGTTGGAGAAAGTTTCAGGTTATTATTGTTGCGGGTGTCTAATGTCATTGCCTGTAAAAAAAAAATAAAGGCTATATTTTTAGTTAAAGTGACACTTAAATAAGTTTTGGCTCTACAAAATTGGAGTAGTACTGACCGCAGCGAAACCCCGAAGTTTTTGACGATTGAAACCTGCTAAGCATCCCACGTACCCACTGTAACTGACGCGTTACGATCGTAAAGTGCGATAAAATATTTTACTACCCTCCTGCCAGCGCCCACAGGTTTATGTTCACGACCTACTATAATGGGGGGTGTAAAAAGTCCGCTGGCTAAGCTCAAAGGGGTACTAAAAGAGAACCTAGTTTCTAACAGAGGTTGTACTAAAATGTAATGTCATATTGCATTGTTTTTCGGGGTTAGGTTTTAGAAGTCAGGATATAAAAATTTTGGTACATTTAGCTACCAAGTCTTACCAAAGGGTATCAGGTAACCCAGTAACTGGATTGTGGAGGCTACATTTAAAATAGGTGCTGGTATTCAGCTGCATTCGGCTAGGCTGGAACTCCACCCCAACATAGTTGAGAAAAGGCTAGATTTTTTAGCTGCCATGGCACATGGTCCCCAGCTTTTACAAAAGAAACCACATTTCTAGAAATAAAAACCAAAATCTCAATTCACCTTTATAGTCACTTGAGCACAACCTTATAGGAATACTATAAACATGTTATGTCACGCTAACACAACATAGTACTTTTCGTTTTATAATACCGATGATATCAAGCATGCAGGTCAAATATAAATCATATACACTGAAATTAACAAACGGGAAGTAGGTAATATAAAACAATAATGCCGATTTTCACCAACCTATCCTAAATGACACCCTAACTAAGGTTCCCTTATACTAAGGTGTACTCTAAATCAATCCCCTACCTAAATCCATTTTATATACATACATACATAACATAAATATCTATTTCTACTCACCGGGTGATTGTATCTTAATATGTGTACAATCTATACAACACAGAACATTGGGGAAGCGAGCTATTTTATAGAACTCAGCTTTCACCTTAGACTGTTTCTCATGAGTATCTGGGAACTCAATAAATTCATTTCTGAGGGAGACAATGACTTCAGAAACTCTTTTCACAATTCTACTACAAGTGGCAACGCTGATTCCGCCCATGTCTGCACTGCTAGCAAGTGGTTGCACGTAGCAAAAAATCTCAGGACATACAATAATTGGTTTATTGGTGGTACAGATTGGTTTCTAAAAAAGAAATGTATAATGATTAGATTGAGTTATTCAGATCAGATGTTGTAACTATCTTAATAATTGCAAGTAGGTAGGTAGGTAATCTTTATGTTGCTAGATATAGCATTTGGGAATTTTTTGTCGTTTCTGGCCTGGATATGATTCTGAAAGTGGTAAAAATAATGTACTTACCTAATGTAAGGTAGATTACATTACCTATACATTATTATATGTAACATAACCTATTAGGTAGGTACGTTACATTGTAAACTTCGTACAATGCCAAATAATGCAGGTAATTAAGTATTTATGTAGGTACCTACTTCATTGCTTACACTATACTTGCACCATACCTGTGGTCTGGGTATTCTAATTTCTGTTCCACTTTTGCTAAAAAATATACAACACTCTCCTTAGATAACCTATAACGTATAAAGAAGTCTTTATCGTCGTATTTTGTAAAGAAATCTGGTCGTTCACGGTAAATACGCGGCCGCGCGAAAAAACTTCGATTTGATAATAACTGCACTGTTTCAATAGCTTCCAAATTATCAAATAATTCACCTAGTAGACCCTCCATTTTACAAGATACTCTACAATTAAACAACACAATAATCTGTCAAAACTGTCTCTTAGCGTTAGGAGGTCGACATTCAGGCTCCTAAATTTAGGAAGTCCCCTATGGCCTTAGGTGTACCTTATATGTTGGTGAAAACGAAATTTCTGCTAGGTATCACTTAAAATGGCTTAGGAGTTCCCTAAAATTTAGGAATCGTTGGTGAAAATGGGCATAAGAACTGCTGATAAAATGGGCATGAAAACTTAACCTCCAAGCAAGTTTACTCTACAAGGAGCGATTATGTATATGAGAACGATTCAAATAAAGGAAATCCTGCGATATACAGCATAATTTTAGGTACTATATGAGCACACACAACACGCTTTCCCTTCCTTATCCACCTCAATATGAATCCAACACCTCCACTGACCTCCATTGACTTGGTAATGCCAACAGTAACCCTAAAAACAACCAGAAACATTTTTCAAACCTTATTCCAAAAATATACAGATCCTAAAAACAGATGTTAATTCGCGGGTAGATCTATTTCAAACAAAACCTAGATTCCCCAGAACATTGAACATAACAGACAATCTCAACATTGAATGTCATTACCGTAGAGTCTTATAAGTCTCAGTCACGCTTAGTTACGTCTAAAAATAGTTCCCTAGTAACATGAACGAAAACGAGCAACGTCCCAGCAAAACAAAAACATGGCGCAAGTACAGTCACACGCAATTAATTGACAGTCATAAAG
This sequence comes from Apamea anceps, assembly GCA_951799955.1. NCBI lineage: Eukaryota > Metazoa > Arthropoda > Insecta > Lepidoptera > Noctuidae > Apamea > Apamea anceps. Next base: position 11,697,200 of record OX637509.1, read on the forward strand.
TACGACGTGATACCTCGCAAAATCAACAAAACGGTTTCGCACGCCGACGCCGCCTCTCAACAAAGGCGGACACGCGGCAATCGTCACGCCGCTTAGCACAAGAATGCCTTAGCCCTAATTTATATCAGCCTAATTTTACGCCTGCTCATACTTATTGTGAGCTTTCGCGATACCATGTCATGGTATTCGATACGGCTGGTTACTGATTGAGTCGTCATTTTTTTTTATAACCCACGCTTCTAAGGTCAGAGATGGTCGTGTTCTTCAACCAAATCTTTTTAGATTAAGTTTGTTTGCCAAATCTTCGATACAATGCTCCAGTTGGGTGCTTAATTTAAAATTTTGTTCAACACATGTTAATTCAACCATTAAAATCGTTGTACTTGGACAATAGAAGTCGCGGCCGATTTACTAAAAAATAAATAATGGAACTTTTTCTCGTATAAAGAAAGTGTTTGTCTAAGAACAATGTGGGGTACCGCAGCGGGACATCTAGATACGCAGGGCTAAAGTATTTTCTTTACATTTTTTTATTTGCACTCATACCTTGGGTGAATAGAGTCGGATCCTTAATTTACGCATCGATAGACTTATTGTAGTTTCGCATTTGTAAGGGATTGTTCTTCGGGCGCGTTTTGTAACATTGCGTTTGTGAGGCGAGCAATCGAGCTATTGTGCAAAATAACGACGATGGGTTTAAAAGGGCGTTCGAGGACTTTAATGTTATGTTACTCATAACACAAACAATTAATTAGGATCTACTATCGAGTAGGCTTGCCCCCAATTACTATGGACTCAAACTCAAACTCAAACTCAAATCATTTAATTCAACTAAACCAATTACAGGTACTTTTGAATAGTCAAAGGGTCGGTCAGTCAGAAAGATGAAGCTAGTTGCCCATTCCAAAGCGTAGGTACCTATGGAGAAGAACGGGCAAGAAACTCCATGGACACTCTTTTAAATCATAAAATTGTTACAAAATAATTGATTACATCATTCGTGTTGAAATTAACCATGTGAGAACGATGTAGAAATACGTGCACGTTAAAAGCGTCCGTTATAAAAAAACAAAAACAATTCAGAAATTAAAAATTAAAATAAGCCGACTTCAAAATAACTGGCGAAATATGAGTGTACTATAAGTACACCTCTGCTTAACCCTTCGGGGATTATAGGCCTGATGTTGTGTTTATCGAGTAGTTATATCAATACTTTGACCAGCCATCCTCTATAGATTCCACTCATATTCATAAATCTCCTACAGCATCGCGAACAACAGTACCAAATGACCGAAAAAAACGCCTACTATCCTTGTTTACCCAAACAAGCCCCTAAAACTAATATCTCCAATCCCAAATGATCTGCAATTGGCAAAAACTCATAAATCAGTACATCAGGCTAGGGCTGGCTCGTCGTACGCAGCTGCTGCACCTTACACGCATCAGCGGCGACTCACAACATCCCGCACACGGCTTAAGTAACGAATGCTTTGTGCATGCCGATAGATTCGGTGGCAGCCCTGAGGGAGGAGAGGTAGCGGTTGGATGGATATTGTTGGGTAAAGAGGGCAATAAGCTAAAAGCCTTTGGGGTCTCAGTCAACACAAAATGGAGGCCTGCACGTTAGTAAATGGATTTATGATGATTATTATGATGAAGAAGGGTCGAAACAGTCAAATAAATTAGAAGCTTTACTAATAGCTATTTGGAGAAATACAATATGTAATACCATATTCATTAATGGAAGACATCGATACACTGCATGATTGACACTGACTGGCAATTTCGAAAAAAAACCGGCCAAGTGCGAGTCGGACTCGCCCATGAAGGGTTCCGTTACGTTACGATTTATGACGTATTAAAAAAAAACTACTCACTAGATCTCGTTCAAACCAATTTTCGGTGGAAGTTTATATGGTAATGTACATCATATATTTTTTTTAGTTTTATCATTCTCTTATTTTAGAAGTTACAGGGGGGGGGCACACACATTTTACCACTTTGGAAGTGTCTCTCGCGCAAACTATTCAGTTTAGAAAAAAATGATATTAGAAACCTCAATATTATTTTTGAAGACCTATCCATAGATACCCCACACTTATGGGTTTGATGAAAAAAAAAAAATTTGAGTTTCAGTTCTAAGTATGGGGACCCCCAAAATTTATTGTTTTTTTTTCTATTTTTGTGTGAAAATCTTAATGCGGTTCATAGAATACATCTACTTACCAAGTTTCAACAGTATAGCTCTTATAGTTTCGGAAAAAAGCGGCTGTGACATACAGACGGACAGACAGACAGACAGACATGACGAATCCATAAGGGTTCCGTTGCCATTTGGCTACAGAACCCTAAAAATGGAGGAATGTATTGGAAAAAAGTCCTATAAGTTTTATTATCTACAGATCTTTTTGCAATCAAAAAACGTCATCTCCTATAAATTGTACCACATGATCATATTAAAAAAGGATGAGACTCCTTTTCAGCGATAGGTTACAGATTAGACGGGGATGCAGTCAATTTGACGCGCGGTGTCTTCCGCAAACCACCGCGGTTTTTTTGCGGTTCCTTACTTATGTCGCTTTCGCGGCTAGCGGACAAAAGGGTTATTGTGTTTTCATATCTATTGGTATCAGTTTAGAGGTTTTTAAGTATTTTTTAGGACTGTATCTTTCGAATAGCTTGTTGATGCAATAATGAATAGGAATACTACGATAATAAGAACTCTCTGCCAGCGTCTGTGTTCCCTTCCACATATAACCCGACTACTTTTAAAGCAAGAGTAATCTGGCATCTTCTGGGCACGCTCGTTACATCGCAGACCTCATCCATCGCTTTCCATCAGGCGTGATCGACGTCAAGAGCAGGCCCATTCAGTAATTTAAAAAAATCTTACCTTGGACCCACGACCAACTTGTTTCTCTTACGCGATGAGTGTAGCCAATCCATTCCTGTTTTTGAAGCGATCAGAATCTAGTTGTGGCCCTCAAAATGCTGAATACATTCACAGGTTTGATATTGAGGATATAATCTAGACCGGCAAAATAGTTACAGCAAAGGACGTTTAATGTTGTTTCTGTTCCAACCCACCTTCTGATGGGAAGTAAGGCTAATGATGAACCTTGAAGACAGACTAGTATGGGCCTCAGTATCTACCTATATACCTACAGGGTAGACCTAATTATTTGGGTGGATAGCTAATCTACGCTTACCGATACGCGGTCCAGGACTCGTCTGCTCCATCGGCCATCAATCCTTCGACAAACATTTCCACTCCAATGCCACATCACTTTGGCAAGCGTAGCGTGGGATGCCCCCCGGCTAGATAGACCGACGACCTAAAGAAAGTAGCTGGGACAGACTGGATGCGGAAGGCGGAGGACAGGGTGTTGTGGCGCAGCCTGGGAGAGGTCTATGTCCAGCAGTGGGCTGCCGTGGAAGCTGAGTGGATAGCTTATCTATTTAGAACTACACGATTTGCGGCCAGCTTTCTACCTGTAGAAACACATTCTCGAATATTTCTTAGTAAGTATCAGTCACGCCTTTTTATCAATCATCATCATCATCACTTCAGCCGGAAGACGTCCACTGATGGACATAGGCCTCCTCCGTTCACCGCCAATTCGAAAGAGTCTGTGCTTCTCGCATTCAGCGGATTCCTGCGGTCTTCACAAGGTCATCATTTTTCATCAATACTAACCTACAAATACGGATCACATGGAGATTTCCAAGAAAACTATTAAAAATCCTTTAACCATTAAGTGTGTTTAACACAAACAGGTATCAGTAACTTGGGTTGTGGAGGTCAGATAGCTATTCGCTCCATGTAAAATACTAGTATTCAGCTGCATCCGGTTAGACTGGAAGCCGTCCTTAACATAGTTGGGGAAAGACTAGGCAGATGATGATGATAATCATTATCATAATGTTCCCACTGCTGGGAAACAGGCCTCCTCTCTGTGAAAGACAGAACTGCTAAGAATAATCTTGCCATCAAAATGAATTAAATCACGAAACAAGGACCGATCTTATTCCGGGTGTATGAACATAATAAATGTAGCAACAACATCCCCTAATGTACCAGGAATACATAGCCGAAAAACAATAGTATTTAGTATTCAACTTAATGATATGGACCCTCGAAGGAGGCCGTAAATGAGGTTCTGAATTCATACCCACGTTGCATCTGTGATAATTACGAGGGGGATATAATTTAAATTGACTCAAATATTTATGAATATGCATTTAACGGCTTTTTTTTGCTTTCTTTTATGTATTTTGGTTGAGTGGTTTCACACGGTTTGGGCCTTTTTACAAGTTTTCGTGTTAAGTATTTAGCTACTTAAAGGCGGTTGAATAATTAACCCTTGGTTACCGACTGTAGGTAAAATTGACTTTTATACAAAAATCACTTAGTATAAGAAAAAAGAATGGTTCAACATTTTTGGTAAAGAACCTTTGTTTTCCCTTGTTGAACAATATATTTTCTGGCAAATAATATTTTGAATTTTAATTTGAAGAATCTGGCCATTTTCCAACAACATACTCGTAAATACATGTGAAAACAAAAAGATTCAATAAACAAATAAATATTTACTAACAATACTTGCTGGAAACATAGTCATAAACAAACTTTGAAATATCCATCCTAAATACTAAAAGCATTCAAACTCTTTGGTGAGTAATTTTTTTTTATAAAAAACCATCTGCGTATTGGGAAAGTTAAAAGGGCATTCCATTTTCAAAATGTGACGTTATAAATGTGCGTATGGCGCGCTTTCCCCTTCTGTTGAAAACGCACACAGAGAAATACATTTTCTAACTCACACTACGAAACACTCAGTAGGTATTTTCAAAGTTACATAAATTGTAAACCATATTGTGCCGTCTGTTCATAACATTTCGTACCTACTTTTTCTTAGTCTATAAGCACATTTTCATATTTGAAACTTAACATTTTAAACAAGTCCAAAAAAAGGATATTGCAAACCAAAACATTAAAAATTATGACCAATGTTGTGTATAAGTCTGTACATGTTATTCGTCGAATACATAATTTCAAGTTAATCCACTCCTTACCTCTTGCAAAAAACGAAATATATAAATAAATCGAACAGTAACCGATACTAAAACAACACGATGCATCATATTTCCCCCGCCGCGGTATAAACACACGCACGTGTTTTGTTCTTGTCCCGCGTGCAGGTTTTCCGCATCTATCTGTCTCATTCGTCGTGGGGCGGGCTCAACACACCGATTGGTGGAGGGGAGAGATACTCGCCGGCCGACGGCAACCTCCCGTCGGCATTTTCCCGACGCACCGCGTTCGAAAATCGAATATTTGCGGCCGTGTGGAGGAATTTTTCTTTTATCTGTGTATGATTTAAAAGGTTATTTAGTGCCAGTGTGATTTGTGAGATTATGTTTACAACACTTGTTTTAGATCAAAATGTTTTTAAATTAATTTTTTTTTTTTTTTGTTTTTAAAGCCACTCTCCACAAATCTTCTAAAGCTAGAAATATTTGTTCGTATTTTTAAATGACAAATTCCGTGTTCCTTTCAAATAAAAAAATATCTAGATCTCACAAGGCAGTGTTTGTGATATAACTCAATAATAATTATTATTGTTATTTATGTACACATAATTATCATTTTCTGAGCATAAATCTTTCAAGGTAAACTCAATATGGTATATGGAGAAGACATAATCATACAAGGTACAAACGTACATACATATAAAAATTTATTTGTTGCTTTTAATAATAGTCATAATAGAAATAATAAACACTAAATAGTACTGAAATAACAACGAAAACCTAGTAATTAATACCAATAGGCATGTATTGATACCCAATTTAATCACAAAATTACATTGAATTTCTGATAAGTATATTAGTATCTAAACATACCTTCTCCGGCTACATAACAGCTTTCATATTGATCATGATATTGATATTGAAAGGTGTAATTGGTTTTATAATGAAAAATTAAAATGATTTCGTCGGTGCTTAACTAAATAAATTGGCATAAGTATTTTATTTTTCATGAACAATAAATTATCCCTTCAAGAAGAACAGTCGATCTATTCTACAAAAATCTTACCGTGAAAACTTAGGTGAAGTGACCTGTCATTCCACGCTATGCTACGGATAGCATGATATAACTAATGACAGCTCACTTCAGCTAAGTTTTCACGGTGATATTTTTATGGAATAGACCGGATGGTCCTTGAAGCTTTAAACAGAGAGAAGTAGAGACAGATTAGGGAGACCTATGTTCAGCAGTGGACGTCTTTCGGCTGAAATGATGATGGTGATGATTCAGGGCTTCCTCCATGAAGTTTTGGCTGTGTTTCTCTTCATTTTCGTCTGCTCACTAACTTTAGTAAAGTCACGGTGTAACTCATCGAAGTAAAATTATAAGTAGGTAGGTCGATTCCAGTCAAGTGCAGTAGGCTACACCTCGGTGTTAACACTTCGACCTTGAGCTGGCATAGCGTAGTACAGAGTTTCAATAGAATGCGACACCGGCACCCTAATTGCGTAACACACAATCAATCGAAATCGGTTTCATTTTGACAGTTCAACAACATTCATTGCGTTATTTGCGTGTTGAGCAGACAAATTTTTCGAACTTATGAAGCAATGGATTAGCAATTTGTTTCAAAATGATTCAGATTACGATTGATTGTGTGTTACGCAATTAGGGTGCAGCTCATACTGCATTTGAATTGCTTAACACTATCAATCATGATTTTGAGAGTTCAACAAGAACTGTCAAAATGAAAGCCATTGCCACTAATAGAGTGTTACGTAGTTACCCCGCTGTCCTGTCCTGTTCTTCGGATTTCATACTACTTAGCCACAGTCCGTACCACGCTATTCAAACAATTACCAATATTTCTAACAATCAATTTCACAAAATACTTACATTAATATTAAAATTCCAATTCCACGAGTTCTAAGCAACATAGTACCGCCCTAACCAACAGATAATACTGCTGTTACCATCGATGTAAGGGTGAGTGCACACAATTACCGCGTCATACGGATCGCGGCGCGCTTCGTGCGTATGCGCAACCCTTAGTTAACGTTGCACGAATGCACTTTTTGTTTGAAACTTACTGCCTCGTTGGTCCAGTGGTCGAAAGCGCGATTGTGAGTGGGTCCTGGGTTTGATTCACAGGGCGAGCAAAGTGTTATTCAGTTTTTCCCATTGGAATTTCTGTACAGTAACCCGGAAACCTGCAATCCAATTGCGTAGAGCCTCACTTTCTTTCACAAGCCAAAATATTTTGAATGGAATTCTTAAACCTTTCAAAAATATAAAATATTTAGACGAATATTTTTAAAATACCTATTTAATATGTTAAAAATATTCGTCTACTCACCGAAGTAAATAACGCAATGAATGTTGAAGAACTGTCAAAATTAAAGACATTGAAATAGTATGTGTGTTACAGAATCACGAAGGTTTTACCTCTATTACATGAGACAAAACAAACTGGCGAGATGTAGGTACACATATACACCTGTACCTTTCCCAGAATACAGGCATAATATTCTGAATATTCATGAAATAACCGATAGCAACCCGCCTACACTATATCGATATTTAGTCATATACGTTATGAAAGGCAGCAAGCATATTTCGTAGAAGCGAATATTGGTTCATCCATACATTTGAACAGGACAACATGCTTACAAACGGTCCTAGGATGCAATTCTTGGTCTGCGCCATTCAAATGCATGTACCAAATCGGAAAGAGAAGGGTTTTTCCTGGGTTTTTGTAATGGGCTTTTGGAAGCCTTTTGAAGGTTCAAGAGGAGACTAAATACAACGACTGCCACCTAACCTGCACCGACCAAACTCAAAGCATTTCGTCAATTAAACCAATTACAGGCACTCTTGAATTGTCAAGAATTCTCTCAGTCAGAAAGATGATGCTAGTTGCCCATTCCAAGGCATAGTAAGTAAGTCCCCATGGAGAAGAACGCACAAGAAACTTCATGGACACTCTTTTAAATCAAAATATTGGTAACAACATTCAATCCAATATTGAATAATTACCAGCATACGTTGTTCACCCTGTGGAAGCCCGAAACGCTGACATAAAACAAAAGAATTTTGAAGACCGCTTTTTGGAATGATACGCGATCGCATTTTGTTTTTATAACATAATATTCACATTGCTTTAAATTATGTGTGTTAATGTTTTTAGCGTGACTCATGTGTACCTATGCTTTGGGTTTGCACGAGTAATTTCAAACTCAAACTGAGCTGAGTCAGGAGCTCATAATTATGCATTTTGTTTTATGTTTTTAACAGACAAGGCAACCTACCCAAATAACCATTAGAAAATGCGGAATATGCTATCAAGGCACCACCTATTTTTGTGTATCGGTGGACAACGTTGCTGGTTGCACTTTTGTGTAACCCGTGTTCTATTTATTTGTAATACCTACAATTATAATGCGTAAATATTTGTTCTTCCAAATAAATAAAATAGGTAAGTAATTACTTACACCGACGAAAAGACGTTTTTCAAGTCGTTTTAAAATAGGCACTGACCTATTACTGTACCATACAACGTTTAGATGCAAATAACACGTCACTGTATCCTCAAAAGGTCCTCCATTCCGCTGCCTTGTCAATAAGGTCAAATCACACTTAAAACCAATACAGACATAGTACACTACCCGACAATATGCACCCAATTACGATGTCACATAGATTGGAACGCGCGTCTTGCCTGCGATCCCTTGATCAACAATCAAGTTAGAGGATATGACGGGTGGTACTAACGCAATTTGTAGACTCAGGACAACGGATTACCAAAAAATAATACACGAACAGGCTTTGATATGCGTGGACCAAAATATGATGCAATAGTTGACATAGTATCAGTTAAACAATCTGCGTAGCCTTTTCCCAGTTATGTTGGAGTCGACTTCCAGTGTTACCGGATGCGGCTGAATACCAGTATTTTACATGGAGCCGATCAGAGGGCTTGGTAGCCTTGCACGTAAAATAAGTATATTTATATATAACTAGTCAATGCCCGCGACTTCGTCTGCGTGAAATTTTGGCTCCCGACTAGTACCGACCCACCGCGTCGCTTCCCGGCCGCACGCGCTTTTACATCGCTTTCGTTTTTTCTGACTTTCTTGTTTTTGCTCGGCTCCTTAGGGTCCTAGAGTGATGTTAAATAGCCTATAGCCTTCCTCAGGAAGTGGGCTATAAAATGCAAAATTTCATATTCAAATCCGACTGGTACAAAGAAACTCTTCAGCTTTATTACAAGTATAGATGATATCAGCATGAAGAATCATCAAAGAAACCCTGTAGAATAATCTCTCTCTATCTCTCTCCTTCTTCAGTCTTTCGCCACCCAAAGCTGAGTGTAGGTATCCTGCAATGCACGCCATTCTTCTCTGTCTCTAGCCTTCCTAAGCCAGAGTAGTCCAGCAATCATGCCCAGGTCATCGGTTAACCTCATCAGCTGTCTGCCCACACTTTGAACTAACTAAACTATGAACAACTAAAACCATTTCAAATATATCCTAATTTTGGACAGCTGCTAATGTCCCCAAAAGGATATAATTATTACGTAGATATACACACTTAATTACCAAATACCACGATGGCAAAGCATTTCGTGTCCATATCATCCTCATGCAGGCATCGATACCACATTACCCCATAATTTGTAGGTAACATCACTGACCTAATTCTGGGTATCATTAGGATCAAGGTAGTTCATCAAAACCTCTATTACAGACGATTTTAACTCAGTTTCCGAGGTATTGTAAACCAGCACCCTAATTGCGTAACACACGATCAACCGGAATCTGAATCATTTTGAAGCAAATTGCTAATCCATTGCTTCATAAGTTCGAAAAATGTATCTGCTCAACACGTAAATAACGCAATGAATGTTGTTGAACTGTCAAAATGAAACCGATTCCGATTGATCGTGTGTTACGCAATTAGGGTGCAGGGTTTACCTTAATTGCACTATTAATCGCAATCAGAATCATTTTGAAGGATGTTACTAATCCATTGCTTCATAAATTCGAAAAATTTGTATGCTCAACAATGTAACTAACGTAGCAACTAATATATTTATTTGACCTACACTGATTAATTACTATCTTTACAAGCTAACACTAAAATATATATACAAGTATATAATAATACGTAGCAATGAATGTTGTTACTGTCAAATTGAAAGCCATTGCTACTGTTAGTGTGTTATGCAATTACCCCGCTGAAGTTACGCAATTACCCCAAAAATCGCAAACTGTTCAAATATGATACTCTTCATATTCTTCTTCCTATCTGTGTGAAGAGACGTTTGCACTGTAAATTAGCCCATATTCATAAATACCTACACACAAACAACCAGAGAAACTAAAAGAAAAAAAAATATATAGAAGTAAATCTGTTAAAATCGACAGGAAAAGAAGAGTTACCTACTAGAAGTTCATTAAGGCCTAAACCCCAAAACTTCTCATTTTAAAACAATTCCCAAATCCCGCTCCAACTAAATTAAAACAGTATTTCAGTGCGATCGCAACAAAAATCACACCTTCCTAAGAGCATTACGGCGAACGTTTATAATCGGCTAAATATCGAATTGTTCCATCTATTGTTTGGAGGCTTTGGAACCCTCGAGAATTGGTTTCGAGAGTTTTAAGCCTACCGCCTTCGGAAAAACTCGAAACCGACACGCAAAAGCCACCCTTATTTCCACAACCCTTGAGTCGAAAACTAATCGGGTCGCATCTAAAATAATTCCTGAAAAGTGAAAGCTTTCCTACGCAAGGTATTTAGGTTTAAACTCCTATTGAAAGAGGTGAAAGTTTAAGGGGTGATTTTGTTGCTGAAAATTAGACTTTATTGTTTGAAAGTAAAGTTTATTTTGGGGTGTCTGAGAGAATAGTAGAGGAGTGTTGAGAAGATTGTGCAGTAACGAGTCTACACACAGAATGTAATTGTATCGGGGATCAGAATCGACCCCCGCGCGAACAGGGATGGGACACGGTCGATAAGTTTGTAAGCTGGTGCAAAGGAAAATGGAACTTATTGACTTTCAATCACTGTACTATAATTTTATCAGCAAAATCATGCAGTCAAAGCTATGTTGACGACTACGACATATAACGTTTTCGGAATCTACAAAGTCGTAAACCTACCGTCTTCATTGCTCAAGTACTTATAACTACATAAAAAATATTTTCTGTCTTGAAGGAATGATAAAATTTGATCATCTTACATCCTACTGAGAAAGTATGTAGAAGATGTTACAGCCCAATTCAAACTTTATGGCGGCTCGGAACCTGAGACGAGTCGCTGCGCAGTAACAAATTTACCTGTCAGTGGGAGTGAGGGGTGAGGTACTGCGCAGCGAGTAGCGCACTAAGACTTCAGAGCCGCCATAAAATTTAAGTCGTATCTTCACTTTAACCACACTAACTCCATAGGTTACTTACTGATTGCATTATGTCAATCAGAGTGTTCATGAAATCATGACAAGATTTAGCTATTAACATCTCACTTATTTTTCACGTATTTATTACTCTCTGATCATAACATTTCATCTTGTTTACTTAAATATGTTCTACATATTAAATTAACTTCAGCAATAATTTGTGGTCGGAGTTTTCTGAAGTTGATTATATTTGTCGCGGGGAAACTGTTTTGAGCTGTATACTGAAATGAATAAGGATGACGTTTGTTTGAAGGGCACCATAAAGTTTTCAGCTCAAGGTCGATCAAGCAGGCTGGATCAACTTTAAGGACGTTCGAAGAACTTGGAATTTTAACAAAAAACTCAACATTTTGAGAATCAACAATTCAATTACAGATACGTTCATAGTTGTTTCTCACCAAAATTTTATCGATACACAACCGTTACGTTTACATCTCGTCCCCTCACTACATCCCCATGGGGTTCGACCCGCGGTAAGCCAAGGAGGGGTCGCTATTTATCGATGTGTGTCGCTTTATTTTTATTTGTCTCCCTTTGTTATAATTGTTGCTTAATGATCGGTCCTTGTTTTATTGGACGCAAATGTGTACTATCTTGTTTGTGAGTTTTTAAGTATTCTCTTGTGGGACGATGTGTGGTCGAGTTTCATTGATCGTGGTGACTTCTTCAAATTAAGGAATCTTCATTGTTTTACATTCAGGTGGTTACCCTACTGCCTTTTTATGCAGATGTGCCTATTCCAAAATTCATTATAGGCTGATGTACTCGTGAACAGTTTAAAAAGAAAAAGTAAAACAAACTTCCTTAAAGTGTAAGAGGAATGATTTTCAGGAAAAACAGATCATCTAGATTTCTAGAGCTTTACAAACTTAATCGTCTAAATGTCGACGAGTCGGTTTTTTGATTCGTAGTTAAACTCAACCATATTGTTAAAAATAGTACCTAATGGTTAAATTTTTGCAAAATGTGATTTTTGATCAAAAGTTAGTTCATCTAATGATATAACATCCTTGCTAATGTTCAAATAATTAACTATTAGTTAAAAAAATAACCATTACATAAACTAAAAATTGATCAAAAAAGACATTTTACAAAAAATTTACCATTAGTTACTATTTTTAACAATTGGTTGAGTTTAACTACGGATCAAAAAATCGGCCCATAGGGCAGATTTTTCAATCGACCGGTAATTTTTATTCGTGGAATAAAATTGACGTCTGACAGTTTTTGTACGGAAAAAGTGTGAAAAATTCAAAACTATTACTCGGATAAAATTATCTGGCGTTAGACAAATCAGCCCTTATTGAAATAAGCTAAGTAAATACTAAGTTTTTATCAGGTGGCATAATGTGAGTGCTAACGACATCTATAGGGTTTTCTATGTGTACGAACCTCGGCAATAGTTCCTCCCTCGCAAAAACACAGAGGGATGTTAGTAACCAAGAGGGAGAGAGTTTACGCCGTTTTCATCGTTTCCCTCCCAAATTCGCTACCGCCCGAAAGATGGAGCTTATTTATGTAAATAAAGAAAACTCGTTGCTACGAAAAGATTCTCAGTTTTGGAGCAAAGAGTTTGTTAATTATCATAGTTTTAAAATGAAATTTCTGTTAATATTTGCGAAATGCAATATTTTCCAATTTGGTTGACTTTAATATCGTAACATTGGAGTAGCAAGGCGCAGCACAGGAGATATTCGATTTAATACTAAAACTATGTGGATGAAGAAACCAACAGCTTATGAATTTTACTTCGTGTCTTGATAATAATTTGTGTATGTACACATTGTACACACATGTTTATGCAAATAAATAAATATCATTATTTATTATTATAAATGATAACTATAAAAGTATCTGCCTGAAAATCTAGACACCAATAAACGGGGCCAGTACTCAGAGAAATCTGCACGATCGTAGCTTATGATTTTAACAGAAGAATAACTAACTAAGGGCCGCCGCCGGCCGGTTGCTTCAAACGGTTGGTTAACGTAACATACGTGCGTCAAATAATAACGAGTACGTAATTCTAAATATCTGACGTAAGTCAAGGCCATAATTTTGTGATTGTAATTTGAAACAACGCTTTTTTTTACTAGCGCCATTTTTGACGTTTACGCGTGCGTCAATTGGACTTGAAACAATCCGTCCTTACTATACAAAAACAAAAGTATGTACCTACATCACATCATTGTCATTCGGAAATGTGCCCAAAAGACTGACAACATAGCCACATTGAATGGCAATGTTAATTCTTCGGCCAAAGAACGAGTGTCGACCACAGGATTAAGGTTCATTTTACCCAGTTAAGTTTCTACTTTACACAGTAGTCAGGAAAAAGCAGCTTTTGATAGCAATATCAATAGCGGACAATAATGTTAAAACATACGTCGGCGTTACTTTGTGTCGGCGCGGCGCGTTTAGCGGCGTCTCTGTGGCGATTAGATGCGTTTGCGCAACCAAACTGAACGATTTTGTTAATCTTGCCGCCATTGTTGCCAACAAACAAGTGTTTGGTTTGTAAACAACGTTTTTTGGTTTTGTGTTGGAGTAAAAAAGTTGTGTGTAATTCCTTATGTTTATATTTTGTTTAGATATGTAGTCTGGAAATTGGTGGGAACATGGAGATGCTTGACTGGGTTGCATTTCTAGTCATGCGAAATCATAACACAAATTATTTTAAAGGTTTAGGGATCTTTTTTTCTATCCACAGTCCTGTACGGTTGCTCTACGTTTAATCACAGGTAAAGATAAAAATATTGTTAACATCTCATTTATTTATCAAATAGGTATATTTGTAGAAACTCGTAGATAATCATCACAAGAATTATTCTTGCTAAGTCAGGCCGAGCTTCAGCCAGAACCGCGATATACACTTTATAGCGTAGCTGGTAACAGCCAGCAGTTTGGAAGTTGGCATTGTGATACCCCCGTGCCGCCATTGCCCAGCACCTGATCTCTCTCCGGTCTTGCAGATTGCCGTCCCATCGGACTATGACAGTTAGGGAAGAGAGATTGCATTTATGTCTGCGCACACACTTTTGTACTACAATATCTTCCGCGCCGAAGGCAGGTCTCCGCTGAGATGGGTCGCCATAACCGAAATTCAGTCTGAGGACTATTATAGCGTTTACTATTTGAGAATTAACCACTATCAACATTGGACTGGGATAGTGGCTGTTGTCTTATTAGGGGCCCGTGGCTAAATAATAACAGCCGCACAAGACGATCGATCAAGTTAAGCTACGCTTGCCGCGGTTGGTCTGTGGATGAGTGACCATCTTCACATACCGAGACCCCTCCGTGCCTCGGAAAGCACATTCGTGGATTTTTGAAATTCGTTACGGGTAGTCAGAAACCCGAAAGCCTGACACTCTTACCAAGGGGTATCGTATTACCCAGTAACTGGGCTGTGGAGTTCAGATAGGCAGTCGCTTCATGTAAAATATTGGTATTCAGCTGCATCCGGATAGACTGGAAGCCTATCCCAACATAGTTGGGAAAAGGCTAAGCAGATGATGATGGTGAGTGGTTATGTGTGTTATTTATTTATTTATTTACTTAGGGACAACAAACAGCAGTGTAATAATAAGTAAACAAAGGTTAGAACTTAATAATAGAGGTAACAAATACACTACTCACAACGTTATCCACATATTACTAAACAGATCTACTAGTTGTTAGAAGAACGATATAAAAGTAAGAAAAATAAAAGTAAACATAACATTACTTAATTATTAGGGTTCTGATCACTTAAAATAGGGGTTATGTGGTGGTAACAATAAAGTTCCAGGGTTTGTCTGATAACTTACCATATTATAACTACCAAAAATTCAACAAAAACTACATAGAAGCAGATCAATCAGTGTTATTCCAAAAAATATAATTATAAATATCCATGTCTGGTATAACAATTGTTGATAATCTTCTAATCCCACCCCGCCACCTGGGGTAGAACCGTACGGGGGAGGGGAAGGGGCAAGCTAAAGAAATCCTATTTTCATAGTTCACTTAACCAACCGCCGTAATTTTGTTAACACGCATCACCGCATTGGGCTCCTGTTGAAATGTTCTATGAATCTTGATACTTGAATTATTTTTATCTCGTGAAAGGTTATTGATGGACGCCAGTGATGGCGCCAAAAACGTAGCCAAATTCTAGGCTGAGTCCGCTAAGAAGAAGAAGAAAACCAGTAACCCCATATTAAAGGTATCGTATAGCTTTTCGTGAAGAAGTCCTTCTGGAGAACTGCCATCATACCAATTTCTACCACCGAGCAGAGTTTCTGTGTTCCACATTGAACGATGTGAGTGGCCGTTTAATTCAAGCCACATTAACTCTGTCACTGATATGGCAATGGTATTGCAAATGTTCATAGGCGACGGTGACCACTTACTATTGCTGCCTGTTTGCCACCAAATAACTAAATACAAGTGGAGAAAAATAGTTATAAAATAAATTTTCGGTTAGTTGGAGCATTTACTTTGGGATACTTACCTACTTGTCCGTGTCCAACCTCGGCAGTGATTTAGCATTTAATGTTGCACGCCGAAAAAACTTGTGAATATCTTCCATTCTACATTTTAATAAGTTCTGTAACTGCCTAACTTCATTTCGTCGTTTGTTTGGTCACAGGTACTGACTCCATAAACCTTTTTATTTTCATCCAAAAAGTATCAAGTCAGTAGGCTCCACGTACAAACGTCTTAGATGTTTACAAAGTTATTCCATATTTTCAATTTAAACAGAAGTCGGTGTGGGAAGGCGGAGTGTTTCTCTTTAGGCTCACAACAAACTCCGAGCCGCTAGATTATATTATGTTTTATATAACAATCTCTTTGTTATGTGCCGTTCAACCCTTTTGGGATGATTGAGGAGAAGCTTTGATTAGGAGAGAAAAGTCTAAGGTGTGACAGCTGCTTGTCAATCCACTCGAATTACTTTAACGCTGATTTAGTATTGTGATTTTGTTTGCTGCATCCTAGGCAGCTATGTCCGCTACCAACGTGCTGGCTGACTTTTTTTTACGAAGGTATGAGCTATCTATACATACAAATGAATAAAATGGAAGTGTCTGTTTGTAATATCAAAATAACAGCTTTTTACTAAATGCATATAAAACTTAAATGTTTGTCTGTCTGTCTGTTTATTTGTTCCGGCTAATCTCCGAAACGGCTTAACTGATTTTGATGAAATTTGGTATGCGGATACCTTGAACCCTGGGAAGGAACATAGGCTTGCTATACTTTTTATGGACACACAACACCCGCGAAGCCGCAGGTGGCAGCTAGTACACACATAAACCAATAGTTCATTCTGATATTAGAGAATATTAAAATTGTTATATTTGACTTGTCTGTCTGTAGACAACCACTGACCATAGAGCATTATTAATCAACAAGCCCGATGGGATTTCCCATCGAGAAAAATGACTAACTTCCATCCAAACTTTCATCCTGTATTTAACCTCTTTGAGGGTTGAATTAAAAGTAAACCTTCCTTAGTATTCACCTTCGTTATATACCTAAGGAACTTTTGTGCCATTGTCACATGGTTCTAGGAAGAACCTGCAGCGTAGGTGTAGGCGCTGTGCGTTGTCTGTCAGTGAATGAATTAATGACTTTAAGGATTTTTATTAATTAGCCAGTCCCTTGGGTACATTACCAGTCGACAGCGATGCGGATGAATTTTTCGATGCTATATTCTAGTTTGTGTATAGTTTTGGTTAAGTTAGGATTTAATTTTGTTATTTTTAATAATTAATTAGGTATAACTTGTTATTTGCTTACTTATTATTTTGATTTACATTAGATAAATAAATGAATAAATAAATAGATCTTATAAGTAAAGTCTGCTGTAGAACCATTCGGAACTGAGTCACACCATACTGATATTCTTCCTTAATCTGGTTTTTTAATAATGCTAAATACTCTGATTGCACTGATATTTTCCCTGCAAAATATGCTTATACGGTTTCATGCAGCAAATCTCCTCGCGCTTGGCCTGGTTGGAATTTTGCCAAAAGTGAAATCTATCAAAGATTGGAATATGAACTCGTTTATCGATCAATTAATATAGATGGTATGGCTATATTTATGCCTCAAAAATCTATGCACTAATTAACAACAACTTTAACAAAATAGTCCCGAACAGGAGCCCTAGCATGAACGTGCGATGTAACCGTATCTAACGTAAATTCGAACCATTTTTTAATCGAAAATACAACTATCCTGTACCATTTTAGTCTAAATATTTTGCGAAAAGGACTTAAGTTTTCAAACTAAGTAAATGTGGTCGACACTTCACGTGAACAGAGGGCTGGGTCGTTCTTTGGCCAAAGAATTAGCATTGCCATTCAACGTGGCAATGTTGCCAGTCTTCGGGGCACGTTTCCGGATGATAGCGATGCGCACGAGTATCTCGACGCGACGCCAAAGTGACCAAAAAATCTGTAGCAGTATACCTAATCAGTAAATCTTACGTGCGAAACGAGTATTTTTAACTTTAAAATCGTTCGAAGCTTCGAGCTTTCGTGCTAGGCCTACAGTTTCCTTCAAAATGACGACATACGGCAAATTCCTGAGCTCAACAATCGAGTTGTTATACCGACGATTATTATCGATTAATAATCGGTTGGACGCTCGATTAGACGAGGACATGAGACAGCCGTCGCAGGGACAACGTGCCAAATGGCGGAAAACACGAATTATGTTATCAAAATAATTATTTATGGTCCAATGGGTTTTTGACGACCATTATAAGAAAATCATGGTGGTATAGATGTCGTATTGACGGATTTGGAATGTGTATATTTAGAAGGAGCTTGTGGTGTAGGGTATGTTTGGGAAGTGCAGTGGGTTTTGTGGGACAGGTTTTTTTATAGTTAGAAAAAAGAAAAAAATTACCTCAACACACGACAGGTTTTTTGAGCTAGAAGAAGTTTACCTCAAGTAATTTGTATGCTTAATTGTGGCATAGTTTACTTTAAATGTTATTAGGTTTTTCTTAGTAGCAGCCTTGTGGTAAATGTATCTAATGTGCATTTTACCTACATATTCGTCACTGCCTTATTTTGCTCTTTGGAGAATGACAGATTGACATTCTACAAAATGAAGATAGGTACTTATACTCCATTTATAATAGCATTAGAAAAAAGAGGCTCGTAGAAGCAGGAAAGCAAAACATTTTATTTCAAAGTTATGATAAAACAATTTTATGGGAGATGCTTAAATTCTAATTTTCTTGCGTTTTTTGCAATTTGCAGGTCAGTGTAAGGTTGTATCTTAATAAAAATAATATGATGCGCAACAATAAGAAATATGTAGGCAATAATACATTTTAACCTTAAAAATCATCAATACATCCCTTTAAATTAGAATTGCTCCGAATTCGTCTGATTTCGCGGGCTACTGCAGCGCATCCACCTTAATTAAAATAAAATTCGGTAGAATTATAGTGAAACGAATAACGTTGCAAGTATTGTTCATCCCTGCTTCTTTTAGGTTTTTAGCATTGACACTGTAATTTTAAATTGAAGTTATATAATATAAATAAATGAAAGCCACATAATTTCATAAGATAAATAGTTAAAATGGTTACAATTAAGTGTGACAGCTGCTGTAAAAATAGATCATAATAAATTCGGCGTCTATCATAATGTAACAATGTTTATTGTATTTTTGTTACAAAGTGTGCATTAAAAATAACCTTTTTTAACTTCTTTCTAATGCTATTGTAAATGGACTATAGTTGCCATTCGTTTCATTTTTCATTTAGTTTGGGGAGTTTGTTGCGCCACTTCTTCTTCCCAGCGATAGCACTAGGAAGTGGTGAAGGGCGGGCGTTTTTGGGGGACTGTCTTTTGTAATTTGGACGTTCCAAAAGTAGTTTGAATAAATGACTTTTGATTTTGATTAAATTTTCGAGTTCATAACTACAACATTTTGTGTATTAACTTTTAGTAGTACCTACCTATTACAGGTGAGTAAAACTGCAGATTATTCTACGATCCCAATAAATAATGAATAGAATTTGTTGCTGAAATCTTAACTTATTCCAGTGACATGTTTGGGAATTTGTCATAGTCGCCACTTGTTGGATTGTTCGCAGGATTAAAACATATTGTATTTTATTTTAAAAGTTGCTTGCTTTGATCTCTGAAACCTCCAAATACAACAAAACAGATATTTATTCAATCAACTGACTGTTGACAGCCAACCCAAATACTGAGAAATGCGTGTAATTGTCTTTAATTGGCCGTAAAAACAATATTTAATTCGCCAACAAAAGTGCTGATGATACTTCCAAGAAGTCGGGAGCAACGCACTGCATCACCGAACGGAGAACCTCACCGTCGCTCGCCCGCGCGGAAACTGTCACAATTTGACGTTTCCCTTGACGTGACGTTCCATATTCAAACAGCCCGCCTTTTATTTCTGTTTCTTTATCTCCATCTCAATCTAACGGTCAGTAATGTTACATTTTAATTTTTAATACCAAAGCGCAGAGGTCGTTTATCGTGTATGTAGGTACCGTTCGAGTATATTGGATTTATAATTTTAATCGTCTGTTATCTCGATAACCTGTTGTGGGGTATTTCATTTCGTGCATCTGACGCGATGAATGCATAATTAAGTCGAAGCATTTTATGATTTTCGTTAATCCGATGGTAGTATTATGTGAATTACGTCACAAAGAAACAGGATTCCTGAAAGTACTTTATTGTAACCCGTAAAATAGACTGTATGAGAACTATAAGAATAATATTTATATTTAGACGCATGCTTAAGACTATAGTTTTACTTTATTGGGTTATTTGTAAAGAGCTGTGAGTTAAATTGATTTGTTTCATTCTTTCGATTGCGTAACTATCAAATCTTAATTTTTTTTAATGTCATTGGGGATGCCTTCTTAAGCTTATAAAACATCTATTTAAAACGATAACAGTAAGTATAACGATTGAAGGTTAAAGACTGTCTCTCTCCTTCAAAGACGACAAAGAAAGAGTTCCCCAAGGGTCTGCATTAGGTGCCCTTTTATGTAAAATCTCAGTATCTAGAATAGTAACGAAGTAACTCACACGGAGCTTTTAGGTTTAATTTAGTATAATAAAAACAAATAGAAAGCAGACTTGCAAAGCGTGTCGTTTCTATTTTCACTATTGCATAACAACCAACCCAATTAAGAAAATAAAAATGTTCATAAAAACCTCATAAATTATTTATCAAAACACTTAACACGTATAAAATAAAATTACCCGGATTTTTAGATGAAAGTAAAAACGTCCGACCTCTTTCGTCGGCCGCTGACGTTACACGTCATGTTTGAATTTCGAACACACGAACCTTTAAAAAAATAAGTTTACTTTTTTATTCTTTTTTTTACCGCGCTAAGGAACGCAACCCGATCTCCAAAATTCACTTGCTACCAAGTTTATTATTTGATACTTGGGGCGGATTATTTTTTTATACCGGCCTTACGCGGCGGCGTCTTCGCCTCTTTGTTAGATCGAGTTTTTATTATGTAGGAGTTGTTTGTACTGAAATTATTTAGATCTTTATGTTCATTGATCAGTTGGTTACAATATCAAATTTGTATGAAAGGTTTCTGCTATGATACCGCCGTATTATACATATAAAAGGGACTAAACAGACGTCATTCCAAACGCACATAATTCCTTTTAAAATTCTCACAAAACACCCAACGATCATTCAAAATATTTTCTCACTAATTGTAATTTAAACTATCGCTATCTTGTTACCCATCGTTTTGGCGCGCGACTTCGCCTGGTGGTCCTCAAAACAGCTGACACTTTCTTAGAGCATCGGATTGTCAAAATGTCGACCGATCACCATTTTGGACCGAGTTTGATTTCTCATCCGAAGCCCAAAAGAGGAACGAAAAAACCGGACTTTATCTCTACAAAGGTACGGTTTAATTTTGTTTGTAGTTGATTAGGATTGGCCGACAAAAAGTGAAAGATGATGCAGATAAGACGTGAGACGCCAAAAATCGTCCCGTAACCTTTTCTTGTTGATATTTTTTGATGAAATTATATTTTTGGTAATTAATATTTAAAAGCTGTCTATTAAAAATATTCATTCTTCGATTGATTTAAATTATGTCGATCATTCCTTGACATTGAGAGAGAGAGCAGTGGTGACCCAGTGATAACGGCCGCAACTTACGAGTTGTAGGTCGTAAATGTAAATTATTTCATTACCACTGCTCTCAAAACGACGAAAGAAAACATCGTGAGGAAACCGGTATGTCCTAGAACCAAAAAATCGAAGACATGTGACATCTACCAACCCGCAATGGGCCCGCGTGGTGGATTACAGCCCATTCCCTCTCACAGAGAGGTGGCCTGTGTCCCAGCAGTGGGAACATTATAGGCTGATTATGCAAAAAAAAAACATTCTTCGATAGATTTAAATTACGTCGATCATTCCTTGACATTCCCACCTGAAGAATACTTTTTTACTATCAATTTATTTTCGGATTCATTTATCGTAAAGGTCTGGAGAACTGCCCTGAAAGAACCACAGAGTAAGTCCCATTGAGCGCTAGGCCACACAATTTTTTTTTTCTGAATGGCATCTCGCAGGTCAGCCTGCAGACCAAGGTGAAGATGGCCGAGACGAACTTGGCTCCTACAGAGAGGATTGGGCCACATTAGCAACGAACAGAAATGAAAAAAAACTGGAAAAGGGAGAGAGAGGCTCAGCTCCTGTAGTAAATAAACAAAATAGTTCATGAAGTAAAAATGTATTCGTATCTGGAAAATGCTACGAGCCACTGACACTAGATGCGCTGGATTAACATTTAAGTATCGTAAACTAGTAAACATTGTCACCATTCTCCTGCCCTTATCCCAATTTATTGGGTAGCGGGATCGTCCGAAAGGGTTACCGCTGCCCTGGAACATAAAGGGCTAAGGAAGGAACATGGGTGGGTTTTAGTCAGTAAGAGTCTGACACTCCCTCCGCTCCACCCAGAGCGGGAGGGGTCATTTGATGATTTCCAAACCTGAAAAAAAAAAACCAATTTATTTGTGGTCTGCGCAACATGTCTTTTTCATCCATACTTCTCTATTAGTCGTCATCTCGACAGTCACCCCTTTCTAACCATATCATCATTCACACAGTCCATCCATCGTTTTTTTGGTCTTCCCCTACTCTTATTGCCATCGTCATTCATACCCAAAACTCTCCTCACGGCATTTTCCTCCGTATCACATGCCCATACCATGACAACTAATTTCCACACAACAAGTTGAGGAAATCTGAAAGTTGCACCGGAGTTTAGGACCTCAACTAGCAAACATAGTGTGAATGTGAACAAACACTTTTTAACAAAAATAATGTCATTAATACTGTGTGGTCGATACGTGTGGGTGCGTATGTATGTGTGTGTGAGGCCTAATTATTCGGAATAATCGTCGTGTATCCTTAATTAGTCGCGACGACTCTGTCGCGAGACCGCCCGCCAACACAGCGGAGCTCAAACTTTGAATTAACTTTGGAAGAGATAACAATGACACTGAATGTAACGTACAGGGTGGCAGGAAGGTCCACGTGCAAGCTGAAGCAATGAATTTAACACGTGATCATGATATAACACATGACACCCCTAGCGTAGAAATATCATGTCAGTTATCAAAAAAAAAACTGCCGTTTCGAAGAAACGTGCAATACCTATGCCGTCAAAATGTATGCCAGAGCAGTTTTTTTAACGACTAATTTCATCACATGGGGTTTCAGAATCATGTACTGAACCATGGTAACAGGCTGTGCGTCGATGTCCCTGCCACTTTGTATAGAAGACGTGAAAAGATGCATGGAGAAGAAGAAAAGTGGTCAAATTCAAAACAGGTGGCGTTCTGCTTGTCGAAAAAAGACAAACCAGAAATGTTTTTCAAGAAAAGAGCTTTGAAGTTCATAAAACCGTCCCTATTTTTGGATTGAGCAGATCATGCAGTCAAGGAGAATAAAGACAATAAAGACACATAATGTAAGTTCACAAGATTAATTGTTTTTTTTTTAATTTGTGCTGACCGATAGAATAGCAAAAAGCCTTCAAGCACATACAAGTAAATCATACCAAACATTCTTATCCTAAACTAAGTTACTTACCAAAACTATGAAGGTCGGAATCATCCAATTTAGAGCCACCTGACCAAAAACTTTGAGCAACCATTATAAAATGATGGATCGAACGATGAGCCAAGGTGTCAGAGCGGCGGGTCCTCTGAAATACAATATTAATCGTTATCGCGCAATCGATTGGACCGAAATGTTTCGGCGGTTCATGGCACGTCACTATTTTAAGATTTTTTTTTTTTTGTTTTTAGGTTAGTTGGTACAAAAATAACGATTCTATTTGAGATTGTTACGTAATTTGTTAGTTAAGAAACAGCTTACTTTGAGTAATTATTTATGATTTAATGACAATCTTATTTTGTTTTCTTTTCTCTTTTTTTCCTTCTTGTCTTTGGTTTTGTTTTCTTGTTTTTGTAAACTAGCAGAAAAAGCAAGCCGCCACACACGTCAGCACATCAAACTACTACAGTCTGTCAAATTTCTTTAATAGATTTTCAACTTTATCGCTAAAGCATTAGGTTCGCGGTTGACAGGGAAAATTTTACAGTTTCGGGTAGCTTGATGTGCTGGCGTCTGTACATTACGTTTAGTACGTTTTTGTGCAGTTATAAAGCATTAAAAAATTACCACCATTTTTAACCGATTTCATTACTGCCAGACTTTGATCCTGTAACCTAGTGTCATACCACCATTCGCTCACTCAACCAGGACATCTTAGGGGCAATTCTCGTAATTTTAAGAACGTTCACAGTCTGATTTCAGTCTCAATCTGTTAAAAATTCCTCTAATTTCCCTACATTTTGACAGGTTTTTTGACATTTGTTTGTCGCCGAGATGAGACTGCGACTAGATTTTGAACGTTTTAAATTACGAGAATTGGCTTTCTGATTTAAATGAGGTATGTAAGGTGGCGTTTTGTAGTTTCTGCCTATGGGAAGAAAACTTGAGTATATGTATATATGTATGCTTTTATGTAGGAAAAAAAATAACCCGTGCGCAATATGTAACCTTTAATTCAGCACATGATTCTAGACCCTAGCGTAGAATTATTCTGTCGGTTTAATTTTCATATTCTCTTAACTAACTATTGACACTAAGTACAAAATTAAAAAACTAATTAACTAATGAGGTAGGGTAGCATCTTATGACCGGACCAATATTGCGTTAGCTAGATCCACTATACAATTCGTAAACCGCTTCTTTGTCTTCATCTATCAGTATAATAATAATTATAAAATAGTTGAACATCCTCAGCAAATAGAGACATTTGCGTGGGGCGTGCTGCGCGGGCGCCAGTGTGCAGCGCCGACATCACCCGAGCGTACCCGACCCACTTGAGCAACCGCCTGGCTGACAGCGGTTAAGTTGTCATGTTATACGTACACTAGGTTGACGACATCGGTTTGCTTATTGACGGAAAATGGGAAAACCATGGTAACATGACCAAATTTTGAAGGAGAAACACTAAATTATTTATCTGCTCTTGGTTCTATGTATAGACGCCAGCACATCAAGCTACTAAAATCTGTCAAATTTCTTTAATAGATTTTCAACTTTATCGCTAAAGCATTAGGTTCAAGGTCGATTGGAAAAATTTGGCAGTTTCGGGTAGCTTGATGTGCTGGCGTCTGTACTTAAAGAAATTACAACGGTACTTAGTCATACACGTCACATTTTCTGTGATTTGAATTCTTCAGTACCTAAAGTACATATTATTAAGTACTTACATCTTGAAAGATCAAGATAGAGAAATGATACCTAGTTTTTAAGTTTACCGCAGAATTAACAGAACTGCATTCATGTCTGTTATTAGATAGCTGAGCACCATATTTGATAGCAACCATGAATGGCAATATATTGATTAAAATCTCACTCTCAGACTAATGAGGCCTTGTTTGTTGAAAATCCTTGTGTTTGATCTTCCTTACAAAATTGGGAATCGACTGTATACTATCTATATACATATTATAAATTGAATTAGCTTTTCGTGTCTGTCTGTATGACAGCGTTATTATTCTAAACTCCTCAACGGTTTGTTTTTAGTTGGTTTTCATCAACAATTAGAGAATTTATTCCGGAAGGTAAAGTTACACATAAGAAAGAAATCTCGATGGTTTGTCAAGTCCTAAAAATCGTGCGAAGTAAAGGCGGGTTGCGTTAGCATGAGCAGAAGCATAATCAGACTATAATGTTCCCACTGCTGGGACACAGGCCTCCTCTCTGTGAGAAGGAGTGGGCCGTAATCCACCACGCGGGTTTGTAGACGTTATGTCTTTTTTTGGCTCTACGACATGCCGGTTTCCTCACGATGTTTTCCTTCACCGTTTTGAGAGAGAGATAATTTACACAATGTAAAGCGCCTGTCGCGGTTACCACTGGACCACCACTGCTCTCATTGGGGCTCATGGGTGGCGCTAGTTGAGTATAATAATAATAATAATAATTTATTTCAGATTTCACCATATAAATTGTTAGTAACACGAAAATACTTAAGAGGTAATGTTAGTAAACAAAACAAATATAGATAGGTACAGATACAGAAACATAGATTTTAGGACAATCCGACACCAGAACGCATGTATGCTACTTCACTGCGTGCAGCCGCATCCAGCGCTCAAGCATCGGAGAATCGCACCGGTCCGTCAATACGCTCAAGATGCTGTTGGAACTAGCTCGCATGCGAGTTAGGGTCGAGGTGCAACGTTTACGCATGATTGTCACAAAACTGTCGACGTTGGCCTCGGCAAACATGCCGGAGGCACTGCAATACCGCGGCAGCCCCATCAGCATCCTGAACGCATTGTTATACTGCACTTCATAAAACAGCTTCTTAAATATCTAAAATACATAATTTATTGCAAGACGTCTCTAAAAACGTCTTTTATAAACTTACAACTTTACACAGCTTACTGCACAAATTATAACTATAGTGTTAAGCATTGCCTAAATCTAGCAAGATTTAGGCAATGCTTAACACTATATTTATAATTTTTCCATCTTCCTTCACTAGATTAAAGTTTTCATCTTCCAACCATCATCGTTCCATCTCTGCAATCTCGACTCTAGTGTCATAACTTGTTAGAAATATTCAAAAATTGACTTCTTGTCATATTTTTTGTCCAACTCTTATTTTCAACCATTGTCAAATCAGTTGACATGAGTCTTCCTTTATTTCTAACCATTGTCAATATAACATCATAACATTTTTTGTGATCGACCGCCCAGTAGCTTACAAACCATGCTGTATTGCTTGCTTTTGTAAAAATTTATTGGCCAAACGTTAATTTTTGCATTCGCTTTGAAAAACTCTCCCTTTTAAACTGTACATAGTCCTCATGCAGTTCTTTTAGACCTTATTCCAAATCAATAAAGGGTAGTTCTGCGTGGTTGGGGTGTTTGATAACTTTGTCAAAAGTTAGTAACAAAGAAATGTCATTATGATAATCCGTTTTCGGGTTCTATTAGTTGTTTGTTGTTTATAAATCGTTAAGTTGTTTGAAAAATGTAATAGTATGTTTCAAAGAATAGTCTGAATTTAATTTTGAGCTCCTTACTTAAGTAATTCGTATGTTTTAAGTAAGTATTTTTAACCGCGATGCCAGGATGAGATTTTGAATACTATTTAAAACGCTTATGTGCGGTAAAAAATGAATGTGCTGTAACTTTTTCCACTTGAGATTGAGATTTTAATCTTTTGTATTGTTAAGAATACCGTCTGGTAACGGAACTTTATTATTATAATGTAGTCACTTCTTTACATTTATAAAGAGTTAAGACTTATAATAAGGTGCTGGCTTTCTGCTTCCAAACTTTTTCACCCTTCTACAATAACTCCATGTACCTAAGTATAAATTAACCATGTATGAAATATGTGTTCCATGTTAAATCAATCAACTTAGCATATTGCAGTCTTTGGTTATAGAAAACACTCAGTTCTCCAGGTTTCATTAGTTTCATTTTTTATGACATTAATTACGCATGTTGCCCCCTAAGGGTTACACAGAGGTGAACGAATAGTGCACCCAAATACAACCTCTAAAAAGACAAAATAACAACAGACTTCTAAAGGATTACACCATCTGTGATGGCAATGGCAAAAAAATATTGTAAAGAAAATACACCAAAGTGCTACCTTTAAATTTTTACATAATGTAACAAGAAATAAGAGACGAGAGTATGAGACGCATATTAATATACCTTAGGTGAAGGTCAGCAAGCATTCGTTACGAGAGAGTGATCCTTCGACACCTCGTGATTGACAGCCTATTGAACGGGATAAAAAGATAATATGTATATCTACTACTGTATTTGTAGCGCAGTACCACTACTAGGTTCATGTTCCTGAGGAAGACAGTAAATATTTTTAATTTTTGGTATAAACAGTAGGCCAATTCCCGTAGGTAATTACAAACGTTCAAAATCTAGTCACAGTCTCATCTCGGCGACAAACAAATGTCAAAAACTTGTCAAAATGTATGGAAATTTTAGGTATTTTTGACAGATTGAGTTCTTAAAATTACGAGAATTGCCCCTCTGGAGCTTTACATATGGCGATTTCAAAAGTTTTTGGTGTGCAATAAACCATTCATTTCTTTCCTAAGGGGCTGGTGGTGCTGCCAATTCTTCTGCCAAGTTCATTATTCAAAGGAGCTATATGATATTATGAGTTGCCAGCTTAGATGTGACTTTTGAACTGGCTGTGGCGATCTTTTGTTAATCGATCCAAATAAACTCGTTATGAGTTTGAATCCTAATAATACCTAAATGGATCCTTTTGAATGCCTTGGTTAATAAGATTCATTTAGTGTTAAGTTATGTGTAGGTATACCCGCTGATATAATATGAAGATACGATATTTTTTTTACATATTTATTTCTTACGGCTCATCGTGTAACCACACAAAATTACCAGTGCAGACCCCCGCGGCTCGGTAGCAGAGGTCAAATTGTAATTTGATTAATTTCACATGCAACACCACACGAACTCCTTTTTTGGTAAGCAATGTAATTGAACAATCTTACTCGTTTCTAGTGCGCATTATGTTGAAAGTAGATTTTTAACTCACTTGTTGTGTGCAAATCAAAATGTTTCAAAAAGTTAAGAACAGTCTAAGGTCTCATAAGACAGTTTTCTTATAGCGACAACGGTTTAGGTACCTGCCCTTATTACCACGTCTAAAAATGTACCCTGAGCATGTCGTAACTAACTGCTTAGCCCCATAAAGGTATAGCGTGATGATAATCATTTAAAATGTTAAATCTGTAACTATCTGCACCTAACCTTTTGGCTCGTCTTTTTACAATGTGCGGTAAACTATAGAATATTTACGAATAAATTACAATATTGCTCATCCCCCACAGAAAATAGCGTAATAATTTATAGCCTACAAACCGACTAGAATTATAGGAAATATCTATGTTAAATTTTTACAAAATCTATGCGGTAATTTTTTTCGTAATACACACTACTACATTCACACAAAAAGACAAAAGTTCAAATAAAATGTATTTTCGGCATCAGAATCGTTCCCAGACCCAGCAGTCTCGACATTCATAGCGATCGCTTTACCACCGAATTCAAATGCTGGAGCTGACCTCGCAAAAGATACACTACACACGACTACTACACTACGATGTTATTATATATGTATAAATATAGAAGTAGATTATTGATTTCCGGTAGATATGAGATGATTTGCAAGAAAATAACAGTTAGCCAAATCATTAGTTGTATTTGGGTGGTCTGTGTCTAATCTAGATGATTTTGAAATAAATCTTAGTAGTGCATAAATGCAATTCATGTTTCTTTCTTATTATAAGAATTCTCCTTGTTTTATGGATCGTTCAAGTGGCGTTTTGTAGTTTCTGCCTGCCCAAAATAGATGCAAATGCTAAGCAAATGCATGCTACTAGTTACGTACACATGCCAGGCGTCGAGGTAAAAAACCCTTAGGCCCGTCGCCCACGGCGACTTTTTGTAGCGATGCTGTCGCGCGTTTACGAAACGCGCGTTAGTCGCATTTGCAACGCGCTACAAAAGCGATGCCAACGCGCTACAGCATCGCGACTGTATCGATACAAACGCGCGACCGTGTTGGACGACATCGGGGAAAGAATGGAGGGAGGGTGGTGCGTGAGTGTAGAACCGAGCAACAGTGCAACTCGCATCGCGACAGAAGCGCGACAGTATCGCGTTTGCATCACGACTAAGAATCGTGGTGTGGACGTGTGTGGACGAGGGTAAACAGCTAGCGACCGCATCGCGACTGTATCGATGCGAACGCGCGACAGCATCGCTACAAAAAATCGCCGTGGGCGAGGGGCCGCGATGTATTGCAGTGAGGTATCCTTCGGCATGTGCGTGCGTTTCTAGCATGCATTTGTTTTACATGGAGGTGACATCGAGGTAGCGAGATAAACCGCGACGATATCGCCTAACCTTAGAATTAAAACTTACGTATTGAATCACGTTCACGAAGTTCTGCCAATGGCATTCTCCCACAGTAGTTACTGTCATGGCTGCCCATGGCCTATGATTGATGGAACCCATAGTTTATTACATATTGGAGATTACCTTGTTAGTCTACGGGTCATGCAGTCACTTTTATTAATCAAAATATTTACACGATTACGTATGGAGAATTAGCGTTGCTTGGAAAGTTAGGTACAGTCAACAGTAAAAGTAGATGATCAAAATCAGAAATTCAATACTAATGAACGGAGTTCGCGTCAGAACTATGTGGCGTCGAAGTGATTCTATACCAAACATTTACTACTAGTACAGCTGCCATATAGCTGCGAACTCCGTTCATTAGTATTGAATTTCTGATTCTGATCATCTACTTTTGCTGTTGACTGTACCGGTAAAACGGGGTGAATCGGGACGAAACTTTAAAATGGATTTAAACTTTAAAATAATATAGTTTGTTGCTAAAAAGGACACTTAATCTTTAATTAAAAAACAGTAAACACATTAGAGTCTTTTCTGGCAACAAACTTTATTATTTCAACGTTCAAATCCATTTTAAAGTTTCGTCCCGATTTACCCCTGCATCCCTATTCACCCCATTTAATGGTACTCATAGCATGGTGGTCCAGTAATAGAACGTTTAAGAATGATTAAACTTGGAATGGCATTATTGTCTTATCAAGGAAAACAAAATGAAGAATTGTGGAACAACTGAAGCTATGATTTCTAAAACGGTTTTTACAGTAAAGCTTTAGGAATCATAACTTTCTGTTGTATCTCCTGCAAGAGACTTACGTCTGTTTAGAAATCTACCAAGCTTCTCGTAGCTACACTTAAAAGCGAGGATGACGTATTTCCAACCACAAGTTTCAGACCTACATACGCGTGGTACAGACAAGCACTTTGTGTATTTAATTTCGTCACTACTGCTCTCAAAACGGTGAAGGAAAACACCGTGAGGAAACTGCATGTCTTAAAACCGAAAACTCGAAGACATGTGACATCCACCAACCCGCACTGGCCCGCGTGGTGGATTATGGCCCAGTCCCTTTTACAGAGAGGATCCTTGTGTCCCAGTGGGAAAATTAAAGGCTGATTATGCTATACGCGTAGTACTTAAGGTTTGCATTTAACAAACCAATGAGCTACAACTAGGCTACAAATAAGTATGAAACTGACACCAGCTAAATATATGTAAATTAAATACCTAGTTTATTCACTACACTATCTATGTTACAGATCAATACAAGTGGCAACCAATACCCAATCATGCATTTCATAATACGGAAATCAAAGCAAACAGTAGCAAAACATTCAATTATCAAAATGCTAAAGTTAACTAGCAACATTGACCTCTACTAACCCAACAATATCTTTACACCTATCTCCATCAATTGCCATACAATTCTCAACCTTAAAGCCAATAACATAAGGAAATAAGTCTAAGATTGATGATGTTACAGATTGTGAATGTATTTTTGCGTTCAGGTTAGAACCCAGAGCTGTCAAGAACCGTTGGACCGTATAATGGAAGCTCCCAGGATACGTTCGAACGTAATATATGTATATGAAATTATGTTGTTTTTATTTCTGATTTATTTACCGATACCATCATTAAGGACGTACGCCTTGATTGTGTTATGTTATTTGGTGTTTTGCAATCGGTAAAGCGATCTTCTCTGTTAAGATTCCGATCAATCCATCTACGTTTGTATGTAAGTTTTACAACATGGCTACATAAGTTGTAAAACTTTTGGTCTTAAATAGAGAAGAAAATTAAATAAAAGACCTCCAGACCGCATTTCGACAGCGGCGGCCAATCTCAAAGGAGACAAGCCTTCGACTCGGGAGATATTATAGTGCACAAGACGTGTGCGCACAGACATAAGTGCACTCACTCTTCCCTCACTCTCATAGTCCGATGGGACGGCAATCCGACACGACCAGAGAGAGATCAAGCGCGGGACGAGAGAAGAAATTAGCCATAATCACCTCACTTTCAAAGCAAGTCAATTTACGGTTGTCTTAAAATCTGTTACGTGCCTTATGTTTAATTAAGAAAGAAAGAATAAAAATTATTTGGATACAGTTCGTGAAACAAAAAATTAGTTCAACTTGTTGCATGATCACAAATACTAAGCTGTTGATAATCGACTAAGTAGCTTAGTACAAAACCTATTAAGATGATCTCGTTTAAAAGTACCTTCCAGGAATATTACAACGATAAATGATTATTTTGAACTGAAAATATTACAATGATAAATGAATATTTTGTGGAAGCTTTGCTTTAAAATATCCACGAGGTAGAATACGCACATTTTTTTCTTCCTTTCATATTAATGCACACGGCATTAAGTATAAAGGCTTCTCCAATAATCTTCTAAAAGCATATTTAATATCAAGGTGGACACCCTGTATAACTTATCACGCTAAAATTAAATCTTAATAAGCACTCATTGAGCCACGGATTACAAAAATCTGATACTTCTAAGCAGCGGTCACTTTTACTCACAAAAAGGACTTCAACAATGTTCTTGAGGTGTCGGCTTCACAAACAAACACCAACATACAAACCATTTATGCTCTAGTGCATATCCATTACATGCAACAATTGTATTTAAATCCTCGCTAGGCTGCCGGGCTCACGACATCGCCTTTGCCTCGCCGCAAATTAAAAAAAAAAGTACGGCGCCGAATTCTAAGTGACCATTGGTGCGTTTGAATTTGGAAGGCGTATTATAGGCTTATTGTCCAGCCGAAGACAAATAATGCGTAGGAGTGATTGAATTTGTAAGTAGATAGTTTGTTTGTACGTTTTTGTTGCAGATTTTACCGATAGACTGCACTGCCTATAACAAGAAAATAAAAAAAAACTCCAATCCATTTAGCGTAGTGCTCTCCACAAGAATATGCCTTTTTAAGGAAGTATCGCACCAAAAAGTCCTCATCAATTGATTTCCCTATAATTGGGAAATTAGTATCTTTGCGAAAAACAGTTGAAAACCTCCAAAAAGCAGTTGCAATATTTTTCTTTTTTTAAACCTAGGAAAGTTCATTTTTAGACCCACTTCAGAACATTCCTGATCCGAACTTATATACGCTTCAGTTGACCTCCTCATCGCCTAACCGTTCGTGTTAGTCTTTGTAAGCCCCACATTCCCAGTAATGGTCACGTTCACTGGTTTTCAATCGATTTATTTGAAGGCGTAATGGCTGACCAGCTGTGGGCACACAATGGTCTTCGAGATTTTCTGGAGTGATGCCTCTTAATAATCACAATGTGGAGATTTAAGATGGAGTGGGTCTATAAGTATGTAAGTACTGTAGGTTGTCACTTACAAGTTTGCCGAAGATTATAACAAATATAGAAAGAAAGAAAGAAAGAAAAATGCGTTTATAAGCATTACAGCAAAAAATACACCATAAAACAGAAAATAAAGGTTATAATGCCAAAAGGGCTTTAGCTCAGCATAATGTCAGATGATAACACAAAGTGTAGCACCGCATATAAGTTTAAAATCACCTATGCATCTACATATGTTAACTCGGAATTAATTGAGCTTCTACGTGATATAACATTATATTCATCAGAGTTTTCTTGGCAATCAGATACATTAGATGCAGAAATCATTTGTACATGTTAGTTATTCATTCAGCCCTAACTTTTCGTCCAAGTGTTTTCTAATTTTTTTTTCCTAGAGCTTTATCAGGCTTCATTTATACATCACAGTGTATTGCATCTTACGATAGGTAGGCTTGATCACTTCAATAGTGTTGTCATGTCCTTGCATGCATATAGCAAAAAACGAATACAAAATTACCTACATGCAATAACAATGTAGTTCAAAAAAACATTACTTAGCTCCATACCTTGTGTAACACGCGTCCTGGGAGGTTTCGGCACTTTGTGGGATTATCCTTGGTGTATCTGCAATCCTTGCATTGTGGTACCGGGCAGACGAACCGCCGAAAACGATTGTCGGCTCCATACACTTGTCGGCTAATAGAATGGATTTAGATTTGGTCTTTGGGAGTGATACTGCCGACATACGGCTCCTAACAGTTACATTTTCTTTCGTCGTGTCTGCATGGCTATTGAGCAATGAATAATATATACTTGCAGAGAAAGAGATCAGGCACAGGACCAACGGCTTAACTTGCTTTCCGAAGCACGGGGTATCACACCCCCAACTAACTACTTGATCCTAATACTATAATACTAACTCATTAGACCATTTAACTAACTCTCACTTGCCGATTCCCTACATTTTTTACACCACCTTTTAGCAGCATACAGGATAATTTTTTATTCAGTGCGTAAATTTTCACAGGGTGTTCTACCCATGAATATGAACAACTTTCACTATGGGACCATCTCTGAAATCACAAAAAAAAAAATCAGCTGTTTCTTATAAAAGTTCAATACCTACTCGACCAAAATGTATGAATCTGCCGATTTTTTTTTCGTGATTTCAGAGATGGTCCCATAGTGAATGTTGTTCATATTCATGGGTAGAACACCCTATAAAAATTTACGCACTGAATAAAAAATTATCCTGTATAGTATGCCATATTATACTTGATAATAATATATGTTGATGAGATGAGTAGGTATAGGCCCTATGTTTTACAAATAAATTTACATTTTGATTTGATTGAGAACCTTTCCTTCCGACCGATCCTTCTCTTCAGCCGTTTGTTTTTGTCAGCCACGGTACTATTTTATAATATACAGACGCCAGCAGGTCAACCTACCCGAAACTGTCAAATTTTCCCAATTAACGTTGAACCTTAATGCTTTAGCGATAAAGTTGAAAATCTATTAAAGAAATTTGACAGAGTGTAGTAGCTTGATGTGCTGGCGTCTGTACATACAGAAAATATATTTTGCAAGCTTAAAATAACTTTTGCAATACTTATCTAGACACCATTAGCTCAATTTCAAAGCTTATTGCTATTCCTATTCATTTGAGATGGCCACATTATCACTGCAAGCATAACCACATAGTCAAAGCTACACACACAGCAACAGCAGCAGCAGCATCAGCTATACACTTGACACAAAAAACATTCGCTAATATTAATATTAACACGTACAAAAGCCAAAATGATTCTCAATCAACAAAAGGGGAATCCATCGAGTTTTTTTACAAGCAAAAGAATTTCTTTGATGCGGCACACAGCTCACAAGTAGAAAGTATCAATGTAACATAAGCTTAATTATCAATTGAAAATCTTCGTAATGAATGCTTGTATAGTGCTTCTGGAGCTTTAGGGTTGCCAGGAAATTAATCAATTAGTCTTTGGCAGGCCTATGTTAATTGTGTTTCTAGGGTTTCTGGGGGTTTTTCATTATTTATATCTTCCAGTTTATGAGGGGCGATAACTGCAGTAATTCGTTTATTATTGGATGCTAAAGCGGTTACAGTAGAGAAGTATTTACCAAATATGTATATACCAAAATAAATTGGGATGAGATCAGAAGAATGATCAGGCAGAAGATGCTTAGGCCTTTTATTCACACGCGTTTTTCTTGCCGTGAAAAACTACGGTTTATTCGCTGTACGTAGGCACGGTCGGTGGTAAGGATCACTATCGAAGCTTGTTGACGGACATGTTTGTTTTACGGCGTGGTTTATACGCTGTGTGTAGGCACGGTTATTAGTGTTGTATGGTGCTCCATACAACACTGATAACCATACCTGTGGAAGCTTGTTGATGGACACGTTTTACCTACGGCGCGGCGTATACGCCGTACCGTAAAGAAACCGTGGCGTATACAAAGGGCCTTAGGCTCTATCTGTCTCAGCTGAAATATCATCTGAACTTCAGTCATACAAAATGCGATTACCGAGCGACTGCTACGTAAAACAGATGTTTCTTTAGTAGATTCTGCTGTACCAACATACTATAAAAATAGGTCTCAAAAGTCAAGAAACTAACCAAATAATATGACATATTTTCGATGACCATTTTGTTTAGGTACTCATCAGCACCAGCCCTAGCCGTGTTATTCGGTAGCGCACAAAGCCAAAGCGGCGAATCAAAGATGGCGGCCTGTTTGAAGCGCGCGCGCACCGCTGACCGCTCTCTTTTCAATATCGCCTTTTGATTTGCCGTTTCCCAGTTTTGTTAAGGCGAAATAAATAAAGTATTTGTTGTTAATGTTTAGTAATTGATACCGTACTGAAGCTGTACTTGGTTTTGGATGTTTTTCCTTGTATTTAGTATGAACAGATCTCTCTCTCTCTCGGTCTCTCCACAGATAACGGCTCACCTCCCATCTTGCACCGCATGCCCTGTCACCTGCACACGTGAGGACCTAATGGCTGCATCGGAGAATCCCAACCGCGTTGCTGAATTTTGGACCAAACAAATTTAAGGAAAAAACTATTATTCTGCCATCGACACGCTACGAAGAAGAAGTGAGCATTGCTATTATTGATAAGTCCCTTAGGAACCAGCGGGGAAATCGCGTAACACACTAACAGTATGGCTTTAATTTGAGCAATCGAACAACATTCATTGCGCTATATACGTTGTCGAGCAGACAAATTTTTCGAACATATATATATATATTTTTTTTTTTTTTAAAGTTGCCCCGCACTAGGAATTACTCCTGTATCGTGGGTGCGTTTACAAACATTTAAACTCACATACACAAACAGCCAGACCCGGAACAACTACCTGTAAGCAATACAAATATTTGTTCCGCGACACGCAGCGCAGCAGTCGTTCGCTCAGCCACTGCGCCAACCGTGTCGTCAAATATGAAGCAATGGATTAGCAATATCCATCAAAATGATTCAGACTGTGATTGGAAGTGTGTTACGCAATTAGAGTGCTGAGTAAAACTTATTTGGAATGAAAAAGAAACTTATTCCCGTCTTATTTGTATATCCAAAGTTCAAGGTTCGTCTTGGTACGACAGTGTATAAAATTTTGTTGGCCCAAAACTTTGACACTCCTACGGCGTCATTGGTGGCAGAGCAAAGGTCAATTTAAGGTCCTGACCTCACAGTGACCTTTGCCCTGCCACCTTACCTGTAAGGTACTATAGGAGCAGCGGTAGTGGCCAAGTGATATCGGCCCCGAGTTACGAGTCGTCGTGGGTTCAAACCCAAGCAGGAGCCTTTACTTTGTGTAAATAATTTCGAAGACATGTGACATCTACCAATCCGCACTGGGCCCGTGGTGGATAACGGCTCACTCCCACAGGAACATTATAGGCTGATTATAGAAGGCACTAATTATATCGTAATATAAGCTAGGTACAGACGCCAGCAGGTCAAGCTACCCGAAACTGTCAAATTTTCCCAATCAACCTTGAACCTTAATACTTTACCGATAAAGTTGAAAATCTATTAAAGAAATTTGTCATATTGTAGTAGCTTGATGTGCTGGCGTCTGTACCTTAAATTGACACAACACTGACGAAGACAATATTCAGCAGTTATGTGCGTCATTTACGATCATGAAAAAGTTAAAGATCGTGATAATGTACACTAAAATAAACTACACTTACTATACTGGTATTCAGCTGCATCCGGTTAGACTGGAAGCTGACTCCAAAATTTTTATGGAAAAGACTACGCAGATGATGCATTCGTGATAATTTTAAAACTTTTGCTTTTACCTTTGCACTTAGTTTAAAACTAAAACAAATCTGAAGTTTGAAAAATTAAACTCAAAGGCACCTACCTACCTACTCATGATTTCATGATCTAACTGACACGTAGCATTGTGCGCGGTAGACAGTAGATTATCTCCACAAACAGAGATTGGCCCCTCGCTGTGCGCGTCAGGCTCCCGTGCTCGTGCGTGTACGCAGGTAGTGGTAGCAGAGACATTTTGAATATTAGTGGGTAAATAGTTTTGTAAAATGTTTGCGAGTTATTTTATAATACCTAATTATTATTTTAATATACATTTTTATTTTTGCTAGTGGATCTAGATATTTTATTTATAGGTGCAATGGTGTTATTTAAGTTGACTAGGAGATTATTTTAAAAAGATCGGCTAAACTGCCGTCATGTTGTAGTTATTTTTATTTATCTCATTCAGGACAGTACAGCTGCTGCAGTGGTGAAAAGAAAAATTGCCATTTAAATAATCTATCACTAAATATTAAAAAACAAAGACCCCCGTGAGGCGCGTCTGTCTGTCTGGATGCGATAAACTCAAAAACTACCGAACGGATTCTGATACAGTTTTCACCATTGGACGGAGTGATTAATGAGGAAAGTTTAGGTGTGTAATTCAAGTAATCATCCGCCTAGCCTTTTACCAACTATGTTGGTATCGGCTGCCAATCCAACCGGATACAGCTGAGTACCAGTATTTTACATGGAGCGACTGCCTATCTGACCTCCACAATCCAGTTACTGGGTAATACGAAACCGACGACTGTCAAAGATCCACGAATGACAGCTGGGACTAATGGCTTAACGTACTTGGTCACCCATCCACGGACCAACAGCGGCAAGTATAGCTTAACCTAGTCGATCGACCCGTGCGATTTTATTTTTTATTTATAAATTAAGTATTTACAAATTCAGTTAGGTAGTTAAGATAAATTAATATTAAATTCAAAAGACAAAAAGCCCAATATGCTATAAACCTTAAATTACATTAATTATTCAAATAAACTTGTTTTGCTACTACTCTGCACCATGCGCAGTGACAGTGGTGAGGTCTTCAAGCTGTCAAGAGCACACCAGTTCATCCGCAGTCTGTGAGCCCACTGGAATGTGGACACGTGATTACTTATTAATTATGAAGGTTTAATCAAGCGCCTGTCTTTCTTTTATACCTAGGCTATCAGCCTTGCTTACTTGGTAGGCAGATTGTTCAAAGGATCATGTCCTTGTAGAATTTAAGCCCATCAGCTGTCTTAGAACGTAACTACTCCAGATTACGTAAAAGTTAAGTTTAAAATGCGCAATAAAATAAATATAAACTGCCTTAGCTTATTTATGGCTTCTTACAGACATTATAATACCGTACGTGTATCATGTTGCTGCAATCACTAGCTCCACCTGTCAAAAAACGGTTTACCTAATGGGCAGGGTCATCGTCATTAGATTATCGATATGGCTGGCCAATCAGAGTCGAATCTGGCGCGACTCATTCACTCTCACGACCATTCGCTTCAGTTTGAACACCTACAACAAGCTAGTTGACACTATAGAGGCATGAGGAACAGAGTGATAAGTTCACTCATACTCCATAAAAAAGGAAGGATCCTCCGACCAGACGGGTGTTGTGTCTAATGAGCTACTGCCCGACGATTGATGTTGGGACGTTGTATATATGCTAGTTGCGCAGTAACCTCTGCTTGCGCGTCACGCGCAAACAAAATCTTGCATCATGCGGCATCTACATCGCCACATGCGAATTACGCATCAGCGTAGTTAGCATGTGGCGATGTAGTTGCCGAAACAAAACAATCGGCGCGAGCGATTTGTCAAACTGGCGGCGTCACAGCTACTGTTGCTTTTGCATCAACTGAGGATGCTCAATGGTGCTCAATGGCTATGTGTATTTCTAAAGCGAGGTTACTTTATGCCACAAGTGCCACAATGTTCTTTTTCAGTAAGATATACTCCTAAAAGGGGTAATTACTAGATGATATTTGACCAACCAGCTTTAAATTTGCTTGTAGCAATTAATATAATTATCATACTAATATCATAAACGTCTAAGTTCCGAAGAGTTTTCTAAAGAGAAAGAATGCCAGGGACATTGGATTGGATTGGGTGGACATTGCAAAACTTTTAAATTCAAGACAGCAATTACTCAGCCTATCGCAGTTCACTGCTGGACAAAGGTACCCAGACTGCGCCACAACACCCTGTCCTCCGCCTTCATCTTCGTCTTCGCATCCAGTCTGTCCCAGCCACCTTCTTTAGGTCGTCGGTCCCCATCTAACTGGGGGCGTCCTACAGTACGCTTGCCGAGTATATGATTAATTGAAACACACAATTTGATTTATAATATTGCAAATTACGTTTAATGGACGAAAGCGAAAGATAAAAAAATAAAATCATATACCTAACAAAGGACCGTTAACAGAATATTTTTGGTATGAAAATATTTTTCATATTTTTTTTATTTCAACGAAACATATTTTACTTGTACCTACCTACAGACTAAAAGCACACTGCTATTTTTTCAGATTGCATGGTTGCACCCTTGCCTTTTTACGAGTCTTTTCCTTTTTTTTTTTAATCATTTGAATAGGTCTCTTTAAAATCTTTAAAAACCCAGTTAACATCGAAATCATCGTTTGTTCTCAATTTTTCCGTCTTTTTTTTCGAATGAACTGTACTTGGAATCAGTGGAGTACCAGCGACAACTTCCCAAAAATGGGCTCCAAGGCGATTCATATGTTACAGGATTCTCTAGACTTTTAGTAATGGGTAAGGAATGAAGTCTGGTTTTGCTGAAGTCCGGACAAGCAGGGCGGTGCATCGACGGTTCTGGGTGGAAGCGAACTGGCATGAACGCGTTGTTGATGAAGGAGGTTGGTCGTCTCCTCATTGTGCAATTGTTTGGCTTGCAGGAGCCTTGTCCGGACCATGTCCTTTGAGCCTCTTCCAGGTTGTCTTCAAACGAGTCTGTTCTGAATCTTCGAACATCACTCGGATATTTTTTACCGCTGCCATAACTGAAGCAGTTGTAGTAGTTCACTATCGGTATGAGTGTTTGCTTAAAAACCGTTGCTGTTATAACCGATACCATTTTGAGATTTTACTCCAAATGGCATTAAAACAAAAATTGTATTTGTGAACCTCAACTCTCAATTTGGCATTAGAGGAAGAGACACAAAAAAATTGTGGGAACTTAAAATTTCGTGGTATTTTTTTTTTCAATGCTCGTTTTTTTCTGACAAATGGACCAGTGACAGTAGCTGACCAAAGATTTCAAAATTTATGAACTTGATTCTGCTTTTTTAAAGAGTTCTGTTAAGGTAACTGGTTCACATAGAGTGTTTCACGAAAGAAGTCCCGCGGCAATAAGTGGAACTAATTATAATTATTTATTAAGAACAGTGGAGGCCCAGTGGTAACAGCCGCGACTTACGAGGTCATAGGTTCGAACCCAGACAGGCGCTTTACTTTGTGTAAATTATTTCATCACCACTGCTCTCAAAATGGTGCAAGGGAAAACATCGTGAGGAAACCGACATGTCCTAGGACTGAAAATTCGGAGACATGTGACATCTACCAACCCAAACTGGGCCGGCGTGGTGGATTACAGCCCACTCCCTCTCACTAAGAGGAAGCCTGTGTCCCAGCAGTGGGAACATTATAGGCTGATTACATATGTATGTATTAAATTAAATAATTATATACATACATACTATGTATGTAAATATAATTATGTAGTTAACAACATTAGGAATTTTGCTAAATCGCATTTCTCTATTTAAGATTGTGCATTTTATTAGCCTGTGCCTATAAGATGATGGAGAGATAAATAAATAAAAAAATATTTACGATTACGTCGCACGAAAGTGGCGCCGCGTCCGCGAGACTTCTTTTGTGAAACGGACATTAGGTCCTGGGGGCTTACCACCAGCTTTTATAGTAGGGCAGAAGTTGAACTGCTTTTTTATTCTATGACTTAGTACAAAAAAGCAGTGCAGTTCAACTTCTGCCTTGCTATAAGAGCTGGTGGTATGCCCCCAGGGGGCATTCACACCGATGTTAA
This sequence comes from Apamea anceps, assembly GCA_951799955.1. Classification (NCBI taxonomy): domain Eukaryota; kingdom Metazoa; phylum Arthropoda; class Insecta; order Lepidoptera; family Noctuidae; genus Apamea; species Apamea anceps. Next base: position 11,738,974 of record OX637509.1, read on the forward strand.
TTTTTGTGGTGTAACGTTTGCAAGTCTTAGAGTAAAATTTATTTAGTAAACTTACTAAGAACTATAGAAAGTAACTTAATGTTCTCATGTTGCAAAATGTTGCTTTACAAAAAGTAACTTCTGTATGTTAGCACCTTTACCCTGCGTCCTAACCAGAAGCGTCTGTCATGCGGATACGAAATTACGCGATTATTTACCTAAAGAACAACGTACACCCGCGACTTGATAGATCGCGAGAGTATGGTATATTCATATAAACGAGCGCGACAGTCGCTTCCGGTTAGGACGCGGCCTTAGCTATTCACGCTACGTAAACATCATGTCGTTCCGTGTATGCTGTCTACCGTGTGTGGGACGGTCCAGTACTGGGGAGGTCTTTACTTCTCTTCCGCTTAAAGAGAGTCTCGAGAGCTCAGTCATTCGCCCCCTGACGGTCCCCAACCAACCTCCACACAGCGCAATTACCTCATGCACCGTCTCAGTTAAACAGAAGGCCAGAGAGAGCAATTGTAGCCCAGTGGCAACGGCCCCGACATATGAATTATAGGTCGTGGGTTCGAACCCAGATAAGCGTTTTACTTTGTGTAATTTATTTCATCACCACTGATCTCATAACGGCGAAGGAAAACATTGTATGAAAGCCGGCATCTCCTAGTACAAACCATTCGAGGACATGACTGTGACATCCGCCAATCCCCACTGAGCCCGCGTGCTGGATTACGGCCCACTCCCTCTCACTGAGACGAGGCCTGTGTCCCAGCACTGGGAACGTTGTAGGCTGATTATGCTTCTGCTTATGCTGTAACCACAGCTTCACAGGTTAAAATACGCTGTAATAAAAACACTGAAAAAAAATAATCTTCTTCGAGTCGTGTCATACGACGATATTGACAGATTTTGCTGACCCAAAACTGCGCCACTTCACCACGTAAACGAATCAAACAAATAAACTGGTTATTTAAGTAAAACTTTATTTTGGTTATCTTTTGAGCTCAAAGATGTAGCCACGAAGCAGATCCTAGTAGCATATCACTCTCTACCCTCAGGATTGTGGAGTGTAGGCTTTTCTTTCCTCTTTTTATGTTCCTCGATCTGTTGTTTAATTTTCTGTGTAAGAAGGCCTTCGCTCCTCGAGGGCACCGGGTTGACAAAGCCAGGCATTGTCATGGATTCCTTCTCTTCTCTTGACTTGTCTTTCTGCGGGTGATGTTTGTCCGTTTTCTCCGCGTAATTTCTTGTAGGTGTTCCACAAGGCACGAAGCTTCCCTGCACGACAGTCAAACATCCTGGATGATGCATTATATTGGAGCCCCTGGAAGGTACTCTAGGATGCATCTGTGTAAAGAATCGTATCATCTTGGCTTCGGATCTTGACGACTTACATGTTAAGACTTGCGAGTAGGTTTTCAGGGTGTAAGTCGGATAGGTTGGAGTTTTTTCGAATGCATTTTTACATAATAGAATTTACAATAATCAGTTTATGTTTTGGACACGTTTTGGCAGATTTTGGCACTTTAAATGTGGCAGATGTTAAAGCATAGATGGCAAACATCAATGGGCTAAAAAGTTTTATTATTTTTAATATTATTAGTTTAAAGCCGGGTCCAGACGTGTGTCATGAGTAATGTAATGAAATGCGAATAGTGTGGACGGCATACAAACCCAACGCGAATCCTGGGGGTTTACTACCAGGTAAGCCCCCAGGATTCGTGCCCTACTATAAGAGCTGGTGCTCTTATAGCAGGGCAGAAGTTGAACTGCGCTGCATATTTATTCTATGATTAAGTACAAAAAAGCAGTGCAGTTCACCTTCTGTCATGCTATAAGAGCTGGTGGTAAGCCCCCTGTATGTTAGTCAAAGACCAAGTCTGTGCACCATACGTTAAAACGGGAAGAATACATAGGTCCATGAGCCCGCCTTTCGGTGCCATAGGCAGCTCACACTTGAATAATTCCTTCATGGACCAGTCGCTCTTCCAGGCGCTTTCCGTTCGTCTTTTGATTTCTTTATCTTGCCTCGCCTGTAAGAGACGGCTCGGCCCAAGTAAAGAAGAGATTTCTTGGACATGGCTCCCGTTTACTTTTATGCTTTCAGGTGTTCCCTTCCGTATGATCCCACAAAGACGAGTATCAGTAGCAGGAGAAACTACTTAGTCGCTCCAACTGTCCCAGTCAGGTGTGTTTTTGCTAAGAGGCAGTATGAACGACAATCTTCTCGCTTATACAACCTTATGAATATAGAGTTACACATCTATCCTTTGAAACTCCGTGACTTTAAAATAGCTGTGACTGAGGCTTACGAACAAAATCTACACGACGATATTGAGGCTTTGGTATCTTTGCTTCCATAATCTGTCATATAATTAAAAGAACCGCGTTAGCGAAATTGTTAGTAAAGGAAGCTGTGCCTGGCTTCTTCCGATCCCAAGAAATTGTCGCAGAGCTAACCTAAACCTAAACTGGTATAAAACCAAATAAACACAACTCGCATAAGAAGAAACACAACTGACACTTAGTAACTCATTAACACAATGCACACTCACACTATTACACACACACACACCCCCACACACAAAAACTCACTCGCATACACTACACAAGTGCGCTCCTTTTTTTTGTATTTTTCTTATAACTCTTTTTTTCTGTTTTTTTGTTTTCAATTGCATATCTACTTATTATCATGATAAGTGGAAGAGCGGAGTTCACCTAACACAAGCATCTTCTTGCTTAAAAGGTGATCTCCAAATAATGTGTTTTCATTTGTATGTAATTGCAATAAACATTTTTTTTTTATTTATTTTTTTTACATAACTTTGGTCTTCGAGATATTCATTTTCAGTCCAACCTCGAGGCTTGCTTACTATATTCTTGGAGTATCCGTTCAAGTTCAGTGGCTGGGTATGAAAAGAGAACAATGTCGCCGGCGAAACGTAGATTTGTCAGTCTCGCTTCGCCAAGGATAATGGCTCTTTCCGTCCATTCGGCTGCCAACTTCCTAAAGATCTTCGAGGGTAGGTACTGGTGAACAGTTTAGGAGATGTCGGGTCACCCTGTTTGACTTCTGGTTTTAATGCGGCTATACTTTTTTTGTAAACGTTGCGTAATAGATTTGTATATGTGGGATCAATATTTTGGTTGCATAAGGCGTCAAAAATGGATGTGTGTGAAATACTGTTGAAAGCATTGAATTAATCAACTACGGGTTTTTTATTACTGGTAGTAATACTGGTGTCCACTTCGGGGAACAAACGAACAAAAGCGAGGTATAACCTGATTTTATTTTCTTGGTAGTTTTCTATATTTTGATTGATTCATGTTGTAGAAAGGCCAGGGCGGAAGCCTGCTTGCTTAGGAGGTTGATATAAATCATTCAGACATGGCTTTTAAATAATAGGAAATCGCATATCTGGCAAATTAAATACACATCTAGTTCGCCAGATATGCGATTTTCTATTATTTTGATATTTTGTAGATATGTGATATTAAATTGATGGGGCTGTAATTATTTATATTGGATTTATCACCCTTTTTGTGGAGAGAATAATATTAGAGTGACAAAAATCTTTCCTTCCATACATAACCCGTATCATCATCATCTGCCTAGCCTTTTCCCAACTATGTTGGGGTCGGCTTCCAGTCTAACCGGATGTAGCTGAATACCAGTATTTTACATCTTCCATACATAACCCGTATGGGAGACAATAATATAATCATTGTAGAGGGAAGTCAAGGGGTATCGAATTCATATTCCGTGGTATACATTCACAAAAACAATTAGCAGTATTCAAAAAAAAGAAAAGAAATGGCTTCTGAGACGCATTAATAAAAGACTGAATATAATCAACTTATCTTCAACTGAATATAATCTAAAATATTTAAATCAATAATATTATCATAATTCACACAATCTTATCCGTTTTTAGGCAATAAATTTATAAAAAAGCCCATGCCTATGTGTGTTTCTCTGCCTTACCCTTCGGGGATACAGGCATGATGTTATGTGTGTGTAAATTTGTAAACTTCATTTACGAGGTTTCTCTGCGTAGCCAATCTGTTCGCCTTGCTTCAACTTCTCCTTAATTTGTTTGAGTTGCTCTTTCTGCTGTTGGTGGAAATAGCCTTCTTCCAGGGCAGACCCAAGTCTGCCCAGTCCACCCCCCGCCTCCCTTATCGAACCACCTGGACCACCTCCCTTTCCCGCTCCTGAACCAGGAATTCCCGATGGAATTGTAAAATCTATAGGTGCTGTACAGAATTTAAGGTTACATCTTGTGCGATACCTTACAGATAGCTTCCTCCACAGTATTAAAGTCTGCCCCCGTACATTCCCACAAAGCGTCAACATCACTGAAATGACTTCAACTCTTAATTTTTACCACGACAATTTTGTTAATGTTTTCGTGCGATTTATATAAAGATCTTCGTATGCAGGAGGTGGTCGGAGAGAGGAATTTTCGATGGTAAATCAGGAGTATTTTTTTGGTTTTAAAATTTAACCATTACCTACATTAGACGTTATATTTTTTTTACATTTCAGCTCTGACATGTGATTGAGACGTTTAAGATTCGATGCCAGTTGCAATTTATATGCCAAAAAAGTTTTTATGTTTGAAAAGTTTAGAGAAGGAAATTGTTAATCATTTATTTGCTCAAACATGAGTACAATACATAACAACACAAATTGTCTGCATGCAAGAGATGTTAAAAGTAGGGGTAACACAGATCATCACGTTTGCCTTAAAAATTAGCATGCAAATATTAATATTTAAGTATAATGTCACTTAAAATAAATGTTATGTTAATATGAGAACATAAAAATATTATAGATAATTAAATCATTATATGTTAAACAATTAATATGTCCTCACATTTTTCCTTTACAAATACCAGAGGCGTCGCAGGTGCGTTGTCATCCCAGAGTCTCAACGCTGAAATATCTCATAACCAGCCTATAATGTTCCCACTGCTGGGGCACAGGTCTCCTCTCTGTGAGAGGGAGTGGGCTGTAATCCATCACGCGGGCCCAGTGCGGGTTGGTAGATGTCACATGTCTTCGAATTTTTGGTTCTAGGACATGCCGGTTTCCTCACGATGTTTTCCTTCACCGTTTTGAGAACAGTCAGTGGCGATGAAATTATTTACACAAAGTAAAGCGCCTGCCTGGTAACGAACCTACGATCAAATATATCATTTGCTTGTAATAGCACCCACGTGTGTTCCTTTGCTAATTAATTCCTGAATATTCTAACGAATGGCTGTTCTTAATTCACTTTACCGATAAAATAATTTGTTTCACTAAATTGCACAAATGTGTGAAATTAACACTAATTATTTTCTTACATATAAAAGAGTGCAATAATTAGGCCTGCTCAGTACATAGTAGTCAGTGGGATTATGAAGAGAAAATGTAACTGTAACTGCTCTTGAAACTTATTTGAATTAACTCTCCGAAATGGATTTATTGAAGGTAAGTTGGAAATACATTACTCAAATTAGTAGGAACTCCGCTACTAAAATCGGTTCTTAAAGAGTGGACTCCTTTTCCTTTTAAATGATATTATCGCAGAATTAGTTCAATCCTCATAAAAAAAATATTTCCTTTCAGATCTCCTTGCTTCTATTTTCTGCTGTCTTACATGTACATCCAAGGTAATATTAATTTGATATCTCAAATCTTTGAATAACTAATGAAAGTATGATATAGAAATATTACTCATGGAGATATATTTTTTTCATCAAATATTAGAGATACTTATTCTTATAATTTTATTTTCAGCACTACCAACAAACCTAAACCTTGGCAATATAATACAAGGAAAGTGAATAACTTACCAGATGACAATGAACACTGTTTCTGTTACCCAGATGGTCAGTTACCAACCGTCCAACAACTACTAGATTCACAAAACAATGGTCAGGAACGTTTGGTCATATATCTATACAAAAATAGCGTTACCAATGAATTGAAAATGTACACGCCAAACGCTAATAAGCAAGTACTTATACCAGATATACCCTATGAAGCTGGTGATGGACTAGTCACTGTTACCACAGAAAATCTTTACACATTATTATACAATAACCCTTATAAGATAAAAGTGTATAATGATCATGTTGAAACGCTCGTCCCCACTGTAACAGATTCTATGGCCATTGGACTAAACACAGGTGCAATCGAACATATATATTCAAATGGTGAAAATGATTTAACTCCAAATAACAATTATAAAGGCAATGAATACAGCTTGGCTACGAATATTATAATAGCCAATGGACCAAGTGGGGACGTTGTCAACGAGCCTCAAAAATTATCGACATATATTCCGGACAATGTTTTTCCTGAATCGTATGACAACAGCAACTTAACACCGAAGCAATACTGGATGGCTAATAACTACCCATATATAAAACCGGACGACCCTCAAGCTATACCGCTCAATCCTCAAGTTACCCCGGGCAACCCTCAAGTTATACCTCTCAACTCTCCAGTTACCCCGGGCAACCCTCAGGCCATTCCGCTTAACCCTCAGGCTACCGAAGATTCACTGGCTATACCCCTGAACCCTCAATCTTCTCCGTACAAGCTTCAAGTTACCCCGATCAATGCTCAGTCCATCCTGCCCAACCCTCAGGCTGTCTCAGATAACTCTCAAGATTACCTAGTCAACCCTCAGGCTATCCCGGGCAATCCTCAAACTTTTCCAGAATCATATGTGGGTGGACTAGATCAGCATGTTGTGTATACGTTCCAAACAGATCAAGGATCAAATAAATTACAATCGGGTTCACAAAACATTGATAACCCTCTATCCGCTCAATACATGACCTTCAACATTTGGTTCAATCAACAAATGAAGAGATTCCAGAACATACACTTGCCAAATGATATAAAAACTATCGACAGTAATGTACTTAGAATACTGGTGCAGAAGACCTTCTACGAAAACAATATCTTTGTCAGTGCAGATGGTGTGATAACAGACGCCAAAGGATTAGTTATAGATGCGGCTAACTTGGAGCTACGACCTTTGTTACTAGGTGAAACAGTCAATCACCAAATACTGCAAAATGCTCACAAACTAATAAAACTGCCTAAACATTTGCCATATTTGGAAGGCATATTGGTCACACTTGTGTCTCCACCAAAGATTTTAGGCATAATACCGTTAGGTAAGACTTACTTACCTGAAACTTCCTACATGGCACAGTCATTAGGTGGGTTAACCACAGTAAATGGCAGCAAGATATACCTTGACAATTTTGGAAACGCTGTGTCTTATTCAAAACCAGCTAAAATACCTTATACTTTGGCTTACAAACAAATATATGCAGGACCAACCAATTACTATGCATACTCTGGGGCTAATGAAGTACCAATATCTGGAAATTCGAATTCAGTGACTTACAGTAAGGCCTTGCCACTTGATTATCCAAACACAATTGGAAACAAGGAACAACAATTAGGCGAACGTAATTATTGGAGTACTGGGCCATATCAAACTGTTTCAAAATTGCCTTTTCCAACTGCTAACTGGAATCTTTCAGAGCTTAAACAACTTTTGGGACAAAGAAGAAAACTGTCAGATGCAAAAATAGAACATCTTATCGAACCAACAATAAGGAATAGAAAAAAAGGGAAAGGTCGCAGAAAACCTACCGGTAAAGGAGATGTTTCAAGCGAAGTCACTACAGCTGAACCATTTCCAAGTTTCAATTCATCAGAATCTGGTAGAAGATTTCCAGCTCCATCACTTACAGGTGTAATGAAGACGTTACTATATCTTCTCAATGATCTACCAAGTCGGAGAGGTTCAAATTCTACAGAAGAAGTTGATATAGTGAACGAATCCGAAAGTAACAATGATGGCGGAGCTCCTGATTTTAGAATCATTGGAGGAAATGCTGCTACTGGCAGTGGCACACCTGTAAGTAATAAAGGAAGAAGTGGTTCTACGGAATATGCTTAGCCTAAAGCCACTGTTAGCGAAATTAATTTAAAATTTTATGTTATAGCACTTTTTTTGACGATATTATAAGTATTAAGGTATAAGTACGGATGCCAGCACATCAAGCTACTACAATCTGTCAAATTTCTTTAATAGATTTTCACCTTTATCACTAAAGTATTAAAGTTCAAGGTTGATTGGGAAAATTTGACAGTTTCGGGTACCTTGATGTGCTGGCGTCTGTACATCGTTCTATAAAGATGAAACGGCTTGATAATGGAATATTGATTATAAATAGTTACTAAATAAATGGGTTTGGGTGGCATCATTACACTGATTTTGATTTTAATAATAAGTGTATATACTTTGGCTTTTCCAGGCACAAGCGTAGCTACTAAACACATGTTAAATCTTATGTTTCCCTTATTTTTTTCCATTCTACATAGGATCTTTACCCTTTCTTACCCAGGTGCTAAAAAATTAACGATTGCCATTTTATTATTTGATAAAACGACATCTACCAATGTTCCTAGATACCAAGTTGAACAGACAATAGTAACCTCATACAATCATACATCGTAATGTTAATAGATGTCGTTGTTCTTACATACGTAACAGTGCCATTTACCCTCGAACTTAAACATTACTTACATTAGACTGCATGGAAATAATATTACTGTGGCTCAATAGATGGCGTGGGGCAATTTAGTTTATAATAACTACACCAGGTGGCGGTAATTTATATTCTAAAGAAGTCATACAAAAATCAGTTTGTTTTTAGCTTAATAACTTAATAGTAACTCAAGTTAGCTACTAGACTTAAATAGTGTCTTAATGCGGTAGTTAGAAATATTAAAATGGCTTTGATTTGTTTACACTCCCCGCGTGCGCGCAACCCGTCCGTCAAGTTAGCATTCGAGTCGAGCTACTGGTAAGCCATCCACCAGTCAGTGGCCGCTAGTCAGTCACCAAATACTGTACCAGTCATATTGGTGCGCTCTAAAAATATCTTTACGCGGACAGCGGCATGTTAACACGAACAAAATAACTAGACTTTTCAATGACAATAAGTATGAAACAACTTTATAAGTGATCCAAAGTTTTTGGTTCACTGTTTTCGTTGTGTTGAAACGGGTTTTTGAACTAAAGTTGATATTATAGTGAATTCGCGGTATTCTTGGTGTGTCCTATTGTTTGTGCATGGAATCAATGTTGTACCTATGAAAGGATGTTATCATTCACAAGGTACTAGGAAACTGTATTTTCTAAATTTCATGGGATTTAAAAGCTGGTAAGTTTTATTTTTTATTATTCTGTTAGTGCTTACTGTTAAGTTTGAGTTAAGTTAGCGTTAAGTTATTTCCAGTGCATGTTCTTGTTTTGTTTTACAAAATTATTTATAAGTCTGTCCGTACAAGCTTTTTTAAAATTATAAAAAATAATAATAATAAAAAAGATGTCTCCTGTTTATGATCCAATAAGTTTTTAATATACCTTACGCCTTCTTATAATTAAATCTTACGAAGAACAATTAGCTAACTAAAGATATTTGAACTTGTAATTTTTAATAGTCAACAATAGAATCAGTGGACTAAATAGAATCTTAAATTGATAATTTTCTCAGTAGGCATATCATTTTTAATTACATAGGTACCTACCTTCACATTTCATCCTCAAAAGTATGAATGAGACTTTTTATGACTGATACTCACAAAGGTGGACTAGCCACCAAAAAAAAAAAAGCGCTAACCCCTTTATTCATAAACGTTGCTTAAAGTTAAGTAGTGATTAGCGACTATTTAACCATATATTTTTGACGATTAAACGTCACTTACCTTTAATGATCGTTTAGAAATAAACCTCTGAATAAACTTTACAGTTTACTAAGAGGTAGGTACAGGTGTATCACGTACGTAGCAAGTAGCAATATTGTTATCGATAGTAAAAGTTGCCTCTTGAAAGAAAAACTTGGTAGGTAGGACAGCAGATAGGTACCTATCGAAGAGCAAAACATTTAAAGGAGTAACTATATAAAACCAATTAAAACAATAATTCAACACAATTAGTTAAGATTCGAATTACATGCTTTATAAAAATAAAAGTCCATGAAATCAGCGGTCTGCCTTGAAATAATATTACATAAAGCGAACCAAATTCAAAACTTGCGAACTACAAACAAATAACCATGAAATTAATAATCAATAAAATATTGACAAAATACCATTGGCAATCGAAGCGACGCGGGCTTTGGACGCGGGTAAATAGTAACATTTCACAATTTCTGAATAAAAAGAGCACGTTGGCATTGGACGTCGTCCATTGCTATCAGACCTTGTCTGCTCCGCGAGGTACCCTTGCAAAACTGTCTTTGTACCACTAACTAATGTTTTGCAACTTTTTCTCGTCTTCTACCAACATTCCGTCAATATAACCATGTCTTTATATTAGTAGTTCCATAGATAATCGTTTTATTGTGAACTTTGGTTGTGAAGTGTTTTTTTTTTCTGTTTTAGCCTTGTTCTTTATTAAGATTAGGAAGGTTATTGATTATGCTATCAGGTATTTCATCTTTATTTAGCTTACCATCTGGCAATCAAAAATCGTACCGGAAATTTTCTGCCTTCATACATAATCTTCTTACCCCTATCCCATATTTAAAGATCAGCTCTGTGTCTGTCTTCTTCTTTCATCGCATGTCTATTTGCCGACAGTTTTTCAACACTTCAACACATTCAACACTTTGTCTTCTTCTGCTCCTAAAGCTATTCATAGTCGTACTCAATACTTGACGTTTTGTCTCCATACATATGTCAGCACCTATTTGGATAAGCGTCCTTGGCCCTGTCTTTGTTGTTAGTCCAATTTCCTTGATTAAGTACTGTCTTACAAATCTAGTTATTCCTGGCTTTATCTAGGTAATGACTCCTATTACACGGCACGTTAGACCACATCGCCCATTCACTAAATTGTATAATAAACTACATGAAACCACTAAATTACAATGAGTCCAGCACAATGAGTAATGGTATGTATAATAAACTTATTGAAGGATTTCTGCCTAATTTAATAGACCTTTTGTATGACAATAGAACGACGGATGCTGAATTAAGTCCAAGTGCAACGTTTGCAAAAACTAGTCTTGCCAACAAAAAAAAACCCTTTTCATTTATGGAAACTCGTAAGCGGTTCATGAACAGGTAAAATAATGAAGGTCATATGACCTTGATGTGATCAGAGGCAATGATTCGGAAACAAAAATAAGAGAAAATATTCATGAGCAAGAATTATTGTGTTTCGAACAATTTGCGTTTGCGGTTAAGTAGCGAAATCTAAAATTAATGGCGACTGTGGTAAAGCAAAATGGGTACCTATCTATTATTGAAACATTGAATGTAGATAAAAGAAAACCTTGTCGAAATATAAAAAAATATTCAATAAGATATGTACTTATACAATTTTTAAATTGAAATCGAATTTTTCAATTTTTTCTCTACGAAGAGTTGAAACTATGTTAGCACTTAAGTACGCTGTTGGTCCCGGCTGTCATTCCTAGATCTTTCAAAAGCCCGAAAGTCTAACAACCAGTCTTGCCCAGGGGTATCGATACAACCCAGCAACTGTGTTATTCAGTTGCATCAGGTTAGACTGGAAGCTGACCCCAACATAGTTGTAAAAAAGCTAGGCAGATTGACTTTCGTAATAACAATGTAATTGTTTAAAATCGTCATTAAACGCTTACTTGGTAATTAATTACATGGCTTACCGTTATTTAACTATTTCATTGTAATTATTATTATTGTAATTAAACCACAACATTGATACTGTAGGTAATACAAATGAATAAATTGAGGAAATTAGCATCGTCATTTAAATTAATTAATACTTTAATGCCACCGCAAGATTCAAACATGTTTTTGAGGTTGCTTGTTGTTGGAGATTTTGCTGAGATAATTAAAAAAGCATTACACGTTTTTGCTAAAGCAAAAGGAACCCCGGCTTAATATAATTGATAGAAGCATCGTATAGTAGAACATTACAAAACTATGCTTAGATTTAAAGTTACATACGCTTAAATATAAAGTAAAGTAGAAATATCGGACTGACGGAGTGGTTGAGCACCAAAATGTGAATGATGTATGACTCAGAGCGAACAACGGAGACAGATTCATATAAGAAAAATATAAATCAAAAGTGGTTTCCCTCTTAGTGCAAAAGTTGAGTCAACTATGTGTTATTTCACTAATCTTGAGGACTAGACTCGGAAGTATAATAATCAATTTATTGATAGAATCGCTGTACAGTAATACATTACTGAAACTATGCTTGGATTTATAGTTACATAGAGTTCAATAAAAATAAGTTCATTGAAAAAAAGTTCTTACTGCGTTTTTCTTGGAGATTCATGCAATATGTTGAGATATTCAAACTTTTTTGTTCTCAAAAGGTTATGAACAAAAAATTCAAGTATCATTCAAAGTGACTTCAAGTAGCTGTAGTCAGATAGAGAAAAAAACACCCATTAAAAACTTATAAAAAAAGTTAACGCTTCCGTGACTGCGCTCTTGAAATTAAGTATTTTTATTAAATAAGTTTTTCTTGAAACTATATTAAAATAAATGTTAGAAATTTAAACTCATATAGCAAAGTAAACTGAATCTTATTAACGAAGACATTTCAGCACCAATTTTATTTACTTTAGTGTTGATAACATTACTTAATTTTGGCAACTGCGTAACATTACATCATCTAGGTGTTTGACTACATTATTACATACTTTAGTTTTATCCACTTGCTTGGTAACTGTTCGTGATATTATCTTTATACTTAGTTTCTCGAAAAACGGCTTCTGTAGGTATTATGTTTTTGCATTCTTATTATTAATCTATTTTCTCTGTCTCTTTCTTCTTTCTCTTTTTGAGAATTGATGATGTTCCATATTAGATACAAAGCTGTTGCCCGCTTCGTCTGCGTGTATTTTGTATTTCATAATTTCTTAATACAAATATCTGACATTAAAAGTAGCATATGTCGTTCTCCAAGTCTCAGGCTACCTATCTGTGTTCATGTCGATCGGTACCACTGACCAAAACAACCAGTAATTCGCTTTACTTTTTATACATTATTTCATTACCACTGCTCTCAAAACGGCGAAGGAAAACGTCGCATCGTCTTGAGGAAACCGGCATCTCCTAGAACCAAAAATTCGAAGATGTGTCAGCCACCAACCCGCACTAGGACCGCGTGGTGGATTAAGGCGTATTCCCTCTTACCGAGAGGAGGCCTGTGTCCCAGCAGTGGAAACTGATTATGCTCATGCTATGGATTTGCTAAAAATTCCCACAAGATTCTTCCTTACTATCTAGACCAGTAACAAGAACCATCCCATTATTTTATTCTACGCTATCTATGTATTAAATTTCATCGCCCTCAGTAGATTCGTCCACAGTTATTGAATTACATGCAAAGACAAACATGACATTCGAGTCACGCGTGAAATTCCTGAATAACTTCGCAGAAGGGACCTATAATGATGTAGGTGCATTCATATTCTAGCTGTGTGTTGGGGCCTTTGACTTGGCTGTTGATTTTATATAGAACCATACTGATTCTATTGTCTATTTTAAAATCTCTCTAAGCAGATATCAGACGTTTCACTTTTTGTTCATTTTTGTCTTTCATTCGGCATTAACACAAAATGACTTCATTCGTGAACCGTTCCAACGATACAGGATTTCGGAACTAGGCACTTTTTCACTTGCCTTCCGAAACATCGAAGAATGCAATGAAAGGATCAGATGATCGTTCAAATTGAAAATTATATGGGAAGCTATGTAATTACGCGGTATCGTGTGAATGCGGAATGAAACAAAAATTAACATTCACCCTATCAGCTGTAAGAAACCTACTCCTGGCTGACCGGTATTCTCTTTACTACTACTTAAGCATTAATTTCATACTCGAAACTCATTAAGTGCAAAGTGACCCGCTATATTTTTGTTAGTGACGAAATCAAATCTAAAAATATAAGATGAATCCGTATTTATTACATATGTTATTCTTCCTCATGCAAATATTACTACTTCCAACATTCTAAAGGATAAAATTAAAATAAATATTAATTGAAGATTCTACGATAAATATTCCTATATAAACTTGATTTCCCTGAATTGCAGTCATTCATATAAATCAAGCATTGCCTAGATGGCGTCATTATTATGAGCTTGTAATTATTTTGTTTAAAAAATGTATTCCCTGTTACCCAGTAACTTGGTTGTGGAGGTCAGATAGGCGCTCCATGTGAAATACTGAATCTTAATAAAACTAAATCGTCTGCATCGAAGCCAAATCTAATATACTTAGTTGGGGAAAAAACTAGGTTATGATGACTCTTACTGTAATTTTGAATGAAAATGAAGCATCCAATATACAAAGTATGTACAAACTGAAGGTTAAACTATTAGGCAGTAATCATCTCCTCTAGTCATTTATCGATTTGTAATAGCTTGCTTGGTAGGATGAATGAGTCATGTTTATTGCAACTTTTCAGTTGATGGTTTCACTACAGGCTTACGATTCGGCCCTATTTCGTTATGCCTATGATTTTTGTTAGGTATCGTCAATATCAGTTACTTTATGGATAAAGTTCGGTTAGCTTGCTGATCAAGAATAACTTTTGTTTTGGCGACCTAAATTGTGTCAGTTATACGAAAATTGTATTATCAGAATAGCGCGTCTATAAGTTATTTACGAGGTGGCAAGACATGTAGGACAATGTCCTTAAATATTAAAAAGTATATGTCCTTAAATATTAAAAAGTATAATTATGTCCTTAAATATTAAAAAGTATATTTATGGACAAACTTCTAGCTGTTTCTCATGTGAGTTGACTGAAACAGAATTCTCTAGTCTAGTAGTGCGGCAGCGAAATCTATTCCATTAATTTCTGCCTCATCATTTCGTGATAGAAAACGACTACGAAACCATCTGAGAGTAAATAGATAGATAGATTATTACGCTGCTGTAAAAATATGGGAGGACTAGTTTACAAACTAATATCATTCCCTTCAATTTGTCTTTTGTAATGATAAGGATTAATTGCGTGAATTTACGCCGTACACCTACTGCACTGAGATATCTATAGGTAGCTGCATATCTGCCGAAGTGCCGATAGCCTAACCTAGAAAACAACTCCATAAAATGCATCTTAATACTAACCTATTAAGGTTTAAAATAGTTCGACGTGAACACTTGAATGGACTAGTTCTGAAGATAATTGCGCCCATCGTAGCACTATAGGTCAGGAGATGACGTTGTGGTAGATAATAACACTAAATTGCTGATATTTGTAAATGTACTAATGTTTAGGCAATGTTGTGTTTCTGTGGCTACAGTTGGTACGGAAATATACCTAATGTATTTGGTACCTAGTACAAAATCTAACTTGAACCAAAATGTTCAGACGAAAATTCAGGAAGGACGGGTTTATTGGGATTAGTTCTATATAATATATTCTTAAGTCTTTGAGAGACCTCATCCAAATGGCTTTTTTAATTCTGAAAGAACATATTACACAAATGTCCCTAATTATTGAAGAAATGGTTCCAAAAACGCTCGTAGCTTCTACTTTTAGTTAATTTTCCTCTTTAACATGAATCATATCCAAAACATATTTAATTTAT
Organism: Apamea anceps; assembly: GCA_951799955.1. Lineage (NCBI taxonomy): Eukaryota > Metazoa > Arthropoda > Insecta > Lepidoptera > Noctuidae > Apamea > Apamea anceps. Next base: position 11,754,599 of record OX637509.1, read on the forward strand.
TAGGTCATAATCATTATAACACATATAAAGTTTATTACCCTCATCTTTAGGAAATCCCACGAGAACAGTCTTGTAAACAACAAATTCATTTTAAGGGAAAATACAAGGCGCGTCGCGGGCTTGTGGGCGGCGAGCAATGGGCAGCTCGCCGCCCGGTAAGGACCAGGCCCGGGCTAGGGCCGATGCCTGCCAGGGCCGCGGGTTGTTCAAAAGAGATACCGTGGCCCCTGGCACAGGCAATTGAAGGAACACGTCGGCCCTAGCCCGGGCCTGGTCCTTACCGGGCGGCGAGCTGCCCATTGCTCGCCGCCCACAAGCCCGCGACGCGCCTTGTATTTTCCCTTAAAATGAATTTGTTGTTTACAAGACTATCCTCGTCGCCACTGCGATATATGTGGCTAAGCAGTAAAACACACGTCCGTTCTTTACTCGCTTGATACATATTGAACTTAAGCTTACCTACGTTACAGGTTTTAGTCAGTAAAAGTCTGACGTGCCCTCGGAACGGAGAAGTGATATGATGATTTCCCACCCAAAAAAAAAGGGAAAATGCTCCAAGATTTACTGGGGTTTATTCAATTCGATTAATCTCGAAACTTTTGATATACCTACATATATTGATAAGTCGTTTATTCCAACTAGGCAGAGAATCATCACTATGAACGTCACAATTACATAAGACAGTCCCCCAAAACGCCTCCCCCTTCACCACTGCCTAGTGCTTTAGCTGGGAAGAAGTGGCGCAACAAACTCCCCAGATTGACACATCGTTCATTTATCTCCACTTTCAAAACAATATAACTCATTAATATGGTTATGAACCTGTTTAATTTTACCCGTTTATCAGTTTTATGCCAATACTATTATACCTTTTTACTAGTACTATTGCGTAGTAAAGTACTATTTCTGTCCCGAACATTTAGCACGAGTGAAAGGTAAACTGTTACTAAGTAATTTCGAATTCATTACCTTTTAGTACAGTAGGGCAAGAACCTCTGTTCTTTTCACCACAAGAACAAGATCTATAACCTATTTGAAAGGTATCTAAGTGTAAAACCGAAAGGTATCGTGTCCCCGACCCACGACATTTTCTTGACAAACGGCGTCACGAACAAAATAATCGTGAAATATTCGCTAAATAAGCTGTTTCAATGGCTTGAGAAACTACCACTTATTCCAGCTACGGATCTTGTGATTATCTCTTTGTTTATTGATTTGCCTCTTTTGAAAGACTGTGGTTTTCTTGTTGAATCGGCTCTTATTAATCGTGAAATTACTATGAAGTTTACGCAAATTGTTTTATGAAAACTTAATTCATATTATTTGTTTGCCAAATGCGTGTCTTTTGAAGCAATTTGAGTTGAACTTTTCTGTCGGAGCGTGCAAATAGTCGTGAAATATTTGCCATGAATTTAAATGGTTGTTGTATGTGACTTTAATTTCAATCGTAATAAAGTATCATATCAAGGCATTAGTAGTAACTTGGTGTGTATCTTTTGCATCATCCTCGTGCACTTATTTTTTAATCGTCCTTTAGACGTTACTATTCATTTTGGGTTAAAAATTCGGGACTGTATCACTGTTCCTTCTATCCTCTATCCAGACATTACGTATTCCATCTCAGTATTCATGTTCTCTTCTATACCATTCGTTTCTACGCAACCCATAATTACAACGATCATTTTAATAACACCATACGTACGTCTATTATTTTCCAAAGTTCCTAAGACTAGGTTGCTACAGATCGGAAGATAAAAGAAAGGCCTAGTAACCACGTGTTATCTCCCCTAAAACTAGGACAAGTAACGCAATACGGTTGGACAATGGTCCAGTTACTAGTAGTGCTATTGAAACACTTAAATCTAGGCTAGACTACTAACATGCGCCCCTACTACACTTCTTGTTGGAAGGGGGTAAACAGCAACATTTAGTTAGACAGAATGCATAATTAAACTCTAAGTTACGTCTAGAATACATTTTAAAACCACTTGTTGAAAGAGTGTTATTATGATTGCCGCAAGGGTCTATCTTAGAGATGTCAGCATGAGTGACGGGGCCCGATAGGGCCGAAGCCTGCCAGGGTAGCGGGATTATCGAAAAAGGGTTACCGCTGCCCTGGAACATAAAGGGCTAAGGAAGGAACACGGGTGGGTTTTAGTCAGTAAGAGTCTGACACTCCCTTCTGCTCCACCCAGAGCGGGAGGGGTCATTTGATGATTTCCCATCCTCAAAAAAAAAAAAAAAAGGGTCTATCTTGGGCCCCCTGCAGTACTTCCATTTTCCTTTCTTCTTCCTTCTTTATATCTAGCCTGTACTGTCCCAATGCTGGGCAAAGGTCTACATCTACCTCTTCCACACACTTTTGTTCTCTGCTATTATCTTCCAGTCCTGACGGCAGGAGTCAAGCTCGTCCCTCCATATTCGTTTTGGTCTGCCACACTGGTATTTCTAAAAGAATAAATTTAAGAAGGTTTAGTTGACAATCTTTCTTTCTAACACATTCATAGATTCATACCATACAGTTACCTACCTACCAATAACACAAAAAAAAATCCCACATCAAATTCCAACCTATAGCTTTCCACGCAAGATTATATCAGTTCACTTATTCACTCTCCTCACGTACAGACAACCTTATTTCCAACCATAAAAATGCACGAACAATGTGGGTTAAAAGATCAACAGCCAATGGCTTTGTACTTACAGATGAACGGAAGGACCAATTTAGAAGAGGAGGACCATTTTAGGTCAATTGGTCTGCCGTTGCTCCATAAAATCTGTGATGATTGATTGGTCGTTGCTGACAGCCCTATTATTGACCGAATGCAACGGGTTAAGTAGGGGTTATGGGTTTATTACGTAACTTGTCTGTTGTATAGATTTTCTACTGATTTGTCAGTGTCGTAGGTATTATTTGTTTAGGAAAGTCTTTTGAGTTTAACTCGAGCAAAAGGAAAGCTGAAATGAAAGATTGGTACATATGGCTTTTGTTATAGGCAATCAGTCTATAATGTTCCTACAGCTGGGACATAGCCTAGGCCTCTGTGAGAGGAAGTGGACCGTACTAGGCTTTGTGTGGGTTGGTGGATGTCACATGTCTTCGAATTTCTGGTTCTAGGACATGCCGGTTTCCTCACGAGGTTGTCCGTCACCGTTTCATGTGTTAATCACCTTACAATATATGATGATAATTGAGAGGCATGTTTAAGGTTGGCTTAACAACAAAAATTTATCAAACATCGATTTGTTGAAAAACATTATCGACTAGTATTTTGTCATTTAAACGGAAGTCGTTACCCTAATTTCAAGCCAATTAAACTAAACTTAGGCTAGATAACATTTTGATATCAATATACATTTGTGAAGTAGATATTAGTAGGTGACTATTTTAACATAATATAAACATAACATCACGCCTGTGTCCACCGTAGTGTCCCTGCCTATCCGGCAGGGACACACTATTTCAGCACACACTACACTGCACTATTTTACTAACAATAATTTGCCTAGTGGTCGCAAATAGTCGTGGGCCCAATTCTTAAAGAAGGTTATCATACTAGAACCTTTAAAAGTCGAGCGAAAAGAAAAAAATATATTTAATATTTTATCAAGTACCTGGTACTTTTTGTCAGGCCTACGCGGTTCTCCCATACCTACTGTAATTTGAAAACATTGTAAAAGCCAATTATTTTTAAAAGAGTAAACGTGGAGTTTCTTGCCGGCTCTTCTCCATAGGAAACGATCAATTGGAACCGTGCACCTAGCTTCTGACGTTTCATCATTGCCCATGTTGGTTTATGTGAAATAAAATATTTTGATTTGATTTGATTTGAGAAATTCAGAAAAAATTCTATGGCAAAACGAAGTAATAGCGCGGGTGGGCGATGCGATGTGATACTATATTTTACGTATATCACGCGGACGAAGTCGCAGACAGAAGCTTGTAGGTAATAAAACTTAAAGGTCATGTGTTTTGCAACGTATTCGTGGGATATCAACAAAAACACGCATTTGTCTCACATTGAGATAACTGTTCAACATTATACGCTGGTCTTTATAACCGCAAAATGTTCTTCAGAATCCGAGTTTAATATAGAAATGAACAGCAATAACGATGGAACTAAAAGCAAAAAAATATCTAAAAACGATTTAAAATAACATTTGACAAAAAACGGCCAAGAGCTCTTTTCGAAAGGTCAAAATTAAGAGATATTTGTTTTTTTTTTAATATCAGTCAAAATAACTATAATAATAATCCATTTAGCCACAAAAAACTTGTGCATACTCAAAACGTTTTTCTTCAAATAGCATCCAAATTGGCAAACTTCGATACCCGAAGTAAGGCCGAGTTCTAACCTAAAATAATATTCACGCGATTACGCGATCGTCGCGCTCTTTTATAATGAACTAGCTTCAGCCCGCGACTTCGTCCGCGTAAAATTTCTTGTTTCCCCGACCCCGTCGCATCTTCATTTTCGCTTCGCGTTCTTTCTGTCTTTTTTTATTGCTCGGCTATTAAGTAGCTTTCCTCAAGAATTGGGCAATCGGATGGAAAAAATTTCAGATCCGACAGGTAGTTCCAAAGATAAGGGCGTTCAAACAAACTCTTAAGCTTTATGATTAGTATAGATAGATATACGTAGATGTGACGTAGGTACTCGCGCGATCAAAATACTTAGCAGCGTTTGTACGTCATTCATACTAATATTATAAATTCGAAAGTAACTCCGTCTGTATGTAACCTTTTCACGCCTCAACCACTAGCCGGATCATACACGCGCGTGAAGCCGCGGGTGATTCATACAAACAATCGCGTTGACCGCGTACTCGCGCGACGTTCGCTTTCGGTTAGACTTAGGACACGGTACCATTCACACCTACAAACTCCCGCACATCGCAACTAGGTACAAAAACAAACAATAAAACATCCTTCAGTGTTAGTAGGTAATTAAATAGAAGCTCAAATCACCGCGACACGATCATAAAATAAAACGAAGACATGACTTAAGTAACTGCAAAGGTTACTGCTTTGATTGAAATTGCGTGAATCTTGCAGTTTCTTGGTAGTCTGAATATTAAAAGGTAAGGCAGGGATGATGAACCTATGACAGGCTTATCAGACGTGGCACTGAATTTCGTACGAAATCAGACGAATCTTTTAAAAATGCTGTGTAAATCATGTTTTGTTTATTTCTGTTTAGGCCTTGTCGTACTTTTTTTTGCTGTCGGTAGTAAATAATCAACAGATTTTTATCAAAGTAGGTAGTTGTGTCAAAAAGTTTGCTATCCCTGTTATATGGTAGGTATTTTACAAGCGTAGACAGACAAACTACCCTGCCGCACCATCCGACAAGAATACAGAGGCCTTACCACGAGCTCTTAACGCGATCCAGTTTACGCTCAGGGATCGAGATGGCGCTAGACGACTTGTATAGCTCTGTCTCTTTCCAACAGCTTAAACTGGATCGCGTTAAGAGCTCGTGGTAAGGCCTCAGATCACACGTTTCAATACAAAAGACTTTTGACTGCATCACTCTCTTTTGTTTTTGGCGCCAAAAAAATATTCGGCTTTTGAAATGCAAATTAGCAATTTGACAGACACGTTAACATTTTGTTTCTTTTTTGGCTACGGAAAAAAAGGCTTTTCGAAGTTTGCATGTGACATTGAGGTACAACATACTACAGGCGCTGCCTACTTTGGAGACTATGGTTCAAATAACTATGTTAAATATTCTATTCAAAGTAAGCATACAATATTATTTATTTATTATTATTTTTAAACTTATTTTGTAACAATGGACTAATTAATTATTCTTATTCTTATTGTCGTCGGCCTCGTGCAGTCTAAATAAATAAATAGATTTAATAGAAGGCTGATTTTTCCAACGAACGCCAGATATCTTTATCCAGGATTTTTTTTATTTTTTACTGCTTTTCCATACAAAAACACGTCTACGTCAGATATCTTTAATCCTCCTTCTACGTGTGCATAATCTGTCTTAATCCAGAATGTGTCCTAAAGCGTCACACGAAATTAAAAATGGCGGACGCTAGGCGTTATTTATCAAACAATTTGTTGGTTTTTATCGTAGTTTCGTAGGTAAATGAATATCAGCCTAACGTTTATACCCAAATAGAAACATTATGCTGTAAAATCATATCATTCAAAGGTAACTAAACTTGTTTGTAGGAAATGTGTTTGGCATTCACAAGTACCTTGGGCTTTGACTTGTCTTCGAGTTTTAAAAGTTGTTTTTGAATTTATTTTGTAAATAAAACTGTTAATGTTTCAATTTACTTGAATTTTATTATGTAGGTCCTTCGCGATATCATTATCGAATCCAATATCTACATATCAATTTAAGTATCTTGTGTGTATTGCAATTTTAATGCAGAAAAAAGAGCCCTAGTAGTAAAAACTTACGACTGGAGCCGAATATACCCGAACCCAAGTGTGACGGTTATTTGGTTCACTGTTCAGAAAAGTTCAGAAAAAGTGCAGAGTGCGAAGTTTTCACTTCAATAAAAAGAACTGAATTCCCGTGAGGTTTCTTAAAAAACAAGATTTATCTGTGCAGAGCTAGACAAATATATTGTTAATACATAACTATAAAACCAGGTACTTATCTTTATAGTAGCACCATACTGATGACAAGGTCTTTCAAAACCCAAAAAAAACGTCAAATGCCAAGACCTGGTTTTCCCCGGAGGACTGTTGAGGTCAAACAGACGCTCTGCCTACTAATATCTCGTCATCGCGTTGTGGTAAATACGGTCATTGGTATGTCAAACTCCTCTTAAATGCGGATTACACTTAAAAAAACTAATCTAAATATTAATTTTCCAATTTCTCCCAAATATATATAATATGTGGGGGAGTTTTTTTACGCCACTTCTTCTTCCCAGCTAAAGCACTACGAAGTGGTGAAGGGCCAACGTTGGGGAAATGTCTCATGTAATTTTGACGTCATGATTCACAGCCTAATTTGACTAAATGATTTTGATGTTGTGCCTCTTTGACTACACGTTGATAAATCCACAATAAAAGCCTAACTTATTCGTCCCCATTTGGGTAGAGTTCACCGAAACTAGCCACAATCCTATTCTATCTATTCAATAGGTTTATACATTGAATATTAAATACCCACGTGGTTCTCTTCAAACTTCAATCTTGGTGCAATTTGTCAGATTACCGTCACTTTAACAATTCAAATTAATAAGATTTTAACAATCATTTCGTAATACTAAGTCAATACATTCTACATAATCTCGTAATTGATGTGTACATTTCACGATTTCATTTAACAACCAAGGTAAACCGTAGGTACGTTGATCGCTAAGAAACCAGACACAACAACCGCTTTGTTTGATGATCAATATGATCATGCTGCTATTTAATCCGCTAAATATCTGCTATTGCAAACGAAGCGATAATGACCCATTTAGTAAGGGGACGACGATACAACAATAATTTAAACTTCGTATGTATATCTACCGACGCTCCTAGTCTATACACAAAACTCAATCAAATATTTATATCCAATAATTTAGTCACTATATCTATTCAAAGATCGGCAACAACCACACATCACTACTATTTAGTAAGTTCGTTTGAAAATAAAATCTTGTGACTAAGTCATAACAGCCGCACGGCTGATGATCGAACAGGTTAAGCTACGCTTGCCGCGGTTGGTCTGTGGATGGGTGACCATCTTTACATACCAAGAACCCGCCGTGTCTCGGAAAGCCTTTCGTAGATCTTTGACAGTCATACGGGTCGTCAGAAGCCCGAAAGTCTGACAACTAGTCTTACCAAGGGGTTTCGTGTTACCCAGTAACTGGTTTTGAAGGTCAGATAGGCAATCGCTCGCGGTTAGACTGGAAGCCGATCCCAACATAGTTGGGAAAAGGCTAGGCAGATGATGTTTGAAAATAAAATCATTTTTTTACATTCTATGTTGAGGTGTATTTAATAGTTTCAAAATACGTATTGTCGTATTGTTGTCTCCACATTGTATACAATGCATTGAATGAGAGTCACGTCGTTTCTTTTAGCTTTGCATAACATTAGAAAGATAAGTCAACAGATGCGTTAGTCCATAGACCAATGTATTTATTTTATTTTATTCTGTTCGGAAAACTTACGACTAATATAAACAGTGTTCTTAAACAATATGCAATTCAGTGTCATTTACAAGTTTCCACTGATAACTAAAAACAAATAACATAACAAAAAAGTACGGTATAAAAAATAATACGGGTAATATATATATATATATACATATAGTATAAATATACGGTATATAATATCCTATAAACACCTAAACTAAACCTATGATACTGACTATGGGACTATGGTATAAGGATCATTTTAAACTTAACATCGGTAACTTGTACAGACGCCAGCACATCAAGCTACTACAATCTGTCAATTTTCTTTAATAGATTTTCAATTTTATCGCTAAAGCATTAAGGTTCAAGATTGATTGGGAAAATTTTACAGTTTCAGGTAGCTTGACCTGCTGGCGTATGTACCTAATTTCTTTGCAAATAAAGAACTATTCTATTCTATGCGTCGGTTCCCATACGAGTACAAATCTAACTACTAGCGTATTCGTATTCGAAATAAAACTAAAGCTGCCTGGCCTTAATTAAATTATTCCTAGCCTTGCTGAAATGAACCTACCCAGCCTACCCAGCCTAGCTTCATTATTTAAGCAAGTCCAAAGAAAGAGAATCATAAAATTAGGTTTACTGTCAATACCTAGTTACAGACGGTAAACATCTCTGTACAAAATAAATAAATGAAGCACACAGGCCCAAAACATTTGGTAATTCATGCTAATATGTGCAATTAGTGCAACAATCTGGGACATCAACAAATAAATTTGTAACTGTTAAATTAAATAAGACTTGTGCCAATTATCCCAAGGCTGCAACGTCGCGAGTACCTTAACATGACAATGTGTACGGTAATTTGAGAAGGATTCCTGTTTAAGGTAATCGCTGTGTGTCGAATTTGATTCAGTCACATCTCGTTAAGGTGGAGGCTGTTCCTAACACGATAGCTACTTGCAAAAGCTAAGATGATATATTACTTGTTAATTTTTTGTGTTTGTGATCTTTGTATGCGTCATGTTTGCCGCAAATAAATGTAGTTTATTTCTTTCTATATCTTTTACTTATTCGCAGGCAGCTCAATAATATCTACATATATACTCTACATGATTTGCATTGAACATAAAACCACAATTTAGTTTCGGCTTGCTTCGCTGCATCATTGGAACAGGACTCCTTCCAGCTATAAGTCTGGCTTTAGGTCGGACTTGGGAATTGTGGAAATCTGGAGGATGTAGGACTTAAAATTATCTGCTCTTTTTTTTTTTCGTAACACACTATGCGTAGCAACGGCTTTCATTTGGACAGTTTCACAACATTCATTGCCTTATTTATGTTGTTGAGCAGACAGATTTTTCGAACTTACGAAGCAATGGATTAGCAATATCCTTCAAAATGATTCAGATTGTTATTGATAGTTTGTTACGCAATTACTGCTGCTCCTGATAAAACGATGAGTTCGAATTCAAATGTGATTTTTTCAAGATTGCTTAAAAAGACATTCTACATTTTTTCTGGCTCACCAGCTCAGTCCAAAATCGGACCTAGGTCTATCACAAAAAATAAGGATTACATTTCCAAAGTTGTACCTATCACTCAATGAACCAAGAGAAGGCAGTTAACAAGCGCATACTTCGCGATACATTGAAGCAATAGACTGCAATATGTTGTAGTTGGATTATTGCAATAACAAACCAGATACGATTGTTCCGAGTGACTCAACTGACACGCGCTGAACCACTGACTGACTATAATAAGTATGTAGATTTAAAAAAAAACACTTTCTTTCATAAACCACGCACGTATTATTAAGTAATAGCTGTAGTAGTGGGGTAATTATATATTATCATTATAGTGTGTAGTTTCTGTGGTACGGTGGCATTTAAATCACGTTGAAGTAGGTTACACTTGATCTTTTATAGGACACTCGCTTCTGTCCGCGACTTCGTTAGCGCGTAAGTCGTAAGATAGGTAAGCACGGCTACACATCAAGCTATACATAACCAGTATAAGCTGACTTCTGATTGTACGAAAAACCTATACAATGCGAGGTCAGCTAAAACTGGAATTGTATAGCTTGATGTGTAGCCGTGTGTACACAATGCCCATACTCAAAGTCATTTATTTCAAATAGGCACATAAAAGGCACTTTGGAACGTCAAAAATTAAAATAAAATAAAATTGATTCTAGTCGCCCCTTCCAAAAGGTAGTTTTCGTATGGAGAAGACTGGGCAAGAATACGTACTAATATAACAGCCACATTTTCATAAAACTCCCCGTTGCTACTTTGTTTACTTACTTATACTTCTTTGTTTTTGCTTAGCGTCCTTTCTTTTTGCTCGGCTCCTATTGGTCCTACATAATCCCACTATTGCTGTTCCCACTGCTGGGACACAGGCTGCCTCTCTTCCAGAGGGCATCATCATCATCTGCCTAGCCTTTTCCCAACTATGTTGGGGTCGGCTTCCAGTCTAACCAGATGCAGTTGAGTACCAATATTTTACATGGAGCGACTGCCTATCTGACCTCCAAAAGTTACTGGGTGATACGAAACGCCTTGGTTAGACTGGTTGTCAGACTTTCAGGCTTCTGACGACCCGTAACGACTGTCAAAGATCCACGAATGACAGCCGGGACCAACGGCTTAACATGCTTTCCGAGATACGGAGGGGTATGTAAAGATCTTGGTATGTAAAGATGGTCACTCGTCCACGGATCAACCCCAGCAAGTGTAGCTTAACCTGACCGATTGACCCGTGCGGCTGTTATTACTTAGCCACAAGCCCCTCTTCTACTACCAATATATGCTTAATAATGGCCTTCAGACCGTAGTTCGGCCAATCTTAACGTGACGAACGTTCTAATCGTAACATTCGGCGCGGGAGATATTATAGTCCGCGACTGTAAGCGCAGACAGCTGCACTCTCTCTTCCCTCCTCTCATAGTCCAATGTCTGTACTTCAGTGGCAATGAAATCACGGTTGACTGCACTTGACCTTTTTATATGATTTCCGAATCATCAATTATGACGCTAGTCTTCCTAGAAGTTCTCGGCCATTAACTACTATTGTCAGCCAAGTTTTTGTACAGGTTAATTTGTAGAACACTGCTGAATCATACACAGAATGTCCTTGTACCTACAGAATCAGCTCCGCCCCTTCGTTCACGTTCGAATCTTAATGGGTTAAACACAGGTATTACCGACTGACCATATAAATAAAAGAGCATCGTTAATAAGACCAGTTTCAGTGAAGGTACGTACCTGTGTCCCTCGGGAAAACGTCACATATCACTTCAAATCTACCTTATCCTATCCTATCCTACTGTTATTATAAACGCGACAGTTTGTGAGGATCGATGGATGTTTATTACTCTTTCACGCAAAAACTACTGAACGAATTTTGATGAAACTTGTCAGTAACATAGCTTATACATTAGAATAACACATCCCACCACCCACTGCTGGAACACAGGCCTCCTCTCCATCACGCGGGCCCAGTGCGGGTTGGTAGATGTCACATGTCTTCGAATTTTTAGTTCTAGGACATGCCGGAGGCCTCACGATGTTTTCCTTCGCTGTTTGAGAGCAGGGGTGATGAAATAATTTAACAAAGTAAAGCGCCTGTCTGGATTCGAACCTACGACCTACAACTAGTAAATCGCTGCCGTTACCACTAGGCCACCAGTGCCCCATAATACAAATTGAATACAACAAACTGCCCAAACCCGGCTCGCATAAAACTTGCTATGAAACTGCAATACCTGTGCACCCATACTTGTCTCATTCAAGAATCAAACCGCCACCTGTTCCGACCTTGCCTTCGGAAATGGTTCGTTTGTCCGACTACTCATCTACTGCCACTTGCCAGTGAAAGGTATTGTCCTTGACTATAACACGGTTACCTATTACGTATCGCTCTTGTGTCAAGTTTAATGTAATTCGATGCGCAGGAGTGCAACCGTCTTGCGCTGTAATAGGTGTTTTTTTAGGAGATTGTTTTTTTGTCTGCCCGTTTAGTGATAGGAACACTGTGCTTTTTAATTGGTGCTCAAAACTCCTATAGGTATCAATTGTTATATCTAATTAAGGCACATAAAGATATAATTGAATGTTATTTATTATAAAAATCTTTTTTGAAGTAGGCACATTCCATAAAATCCTGGCTCAACCAAATGGCGATGATGCGAAGAGTCTGTTTAGGTTCATGGCCCAGATATGAGAAATGTGTATTAGGGTACGATGGGACTGACATACGCATTGCGATTATAAAAGTCCCTAAACAAATAAAGAAAAAAAAAAAAAAAAATCTTTTGTCTTCTGACTGAAGTAATGCCTTGTCATTCGGTGTTTATTTTTAGAGAAATATTTAACATTGTCATTCAATCTTTACTTCGATAAAAGATTGAATTTTTCGAGAGGTCAGGCCCAAAGGTTAAGATTAAGGACAAAACCTTTATTTGGTAAAAACCAACCTAAAAATATCCGCATTTAAACCACATGCATTACTTACTGATACAATAAACTTGCTCACTTTATTTAAGAAAGGAGTAACCAATATAAATCCACAATAAGAATGAAAGTATCTAGCAAACTCCAAGGATAACAACTTGCTGACCTTTAATTATGAATTATAGACTTATAGCCTTTTATCTCCTTTTGCTATTTATCGAATTCCTGTAGTTGGTAGTTCGGTCTTTAAATACGCGCTGGCTAAAAGATAAAAAAGATTCCATTCCATTCATTTATTATTTATAGGTAATATGCCTAGCTGCTGCCCGCCAGTTCGTCTAAGATCCAGGATGAAAAGTAGCCTATCGCCGCTTAAGTTCTAACACCACGTAAGTCAAAAATAATAACTTTACAGTAGAGTGAAAAAACTGCATAATTTTACCTACATAAGATACCATGAGAATACTATTTTATTATTAATAAATAAGTAACTTATTTAATAGATCTATGTAAAATTATGCCATTTTGTCACTCTCCCTCACACGTGAAGTTGAATGTTTGACTTCTCTCACGTAAAGTTGATATTTTTGACTTACGAGTACGTGGTGTTAGAACATATCCTTCTCCAGTCAATTTGTGAAAATGTGCCAAATATCATCCAAATACGTTCAGTCGTTTTAGCGTGAAAGCGTAACAAACAAACATACAATAAATCAAATCTTTTCTCTTTATAATATTAGTTTAGACTAGAATACCAATCCGCCCCTTCTTGTCACGTGTGCAATGGAGACATATCAAAACATCGAGATATTTATGTGCTATTTCTAAGTTAAATATTAATGTATTTACACATAACTCTTTCGGAATTCATCATCATCATCTGCCTAGCCTTTTCCCAACTATGTTGGGGTCGGCTTCCAGTCTAACCGGATGCAGCTGAATACCAGTATTTTACATGGAGCGACTGCCTATCTGACCTCCACAACCCAAATAAATCAAATAAATCTTTCGGAATGAATTCTCTAAATGATGGTGAACATCGCATCAAAATCCATTGTATATTAAAAATAGAGAAGCGGACGGATTCGAAAAGCAACTATGATTTATACTATCAATCAATCAACTCAGCCTACCGCAGTCCACTGCTGGACATAGGCCTCTCCCAGACTCCTAGCGCTACAACACCCTGCCCTCCGCCTTCCGCATCCAGTCTACTCCAGCCACCTTCTTTAGGTCCTCCATCCATCTAGCTGGGGGGGGCGTCCCACACTACGCGGGCCGATACGCGGTCTCCACTCCAGGAATCGTCTGCTCCAGCGACCATCGGTCCTTCGATAGACATGGCCAGCCCACTGCCACTTCAGTTGACTTACTCTGCAAGCTATGTCGGTAACTCCGGTTCTTTTCCAGATAATTTCATTCCTGATTTTATCCTTCAAAGAAACTCCGAGCATAGCTCGCTCCATGCCGCGTTGAGCGACCTTGAATTTGTAGACCAGCCCGACCGTCAGTGTCCACATTTCGGCACCGTATGTCATGACGGGCAGAACGTACTGGTTGAAGACCTTAGTCTTCAAACACGGGATTATACTATTATTATTTATTTATTACTGTGTAATTATTTATTTTTTTACCATATTTATTATTATTATTTATATGTTTTAACATATCTCGGGACCATGGGGCCCCGGTCCTTTGTAAGGCGTATTATTTTTACCTTTTCGTACCAAAAGATCAAACTAAAACAGGAATTCGACAAAAACCCTTCCTTCAAAAAAATAGAGACGTCATTAATAACTTATTTATGATATCGCCGATCGCATAAGTACTATAATTAAACATTTGAATACTCTTTGGTTTATCTTGTTCTTTTTGCCCAACAGTTCCGGGTGTTAACCACTGTGCAGTTGAAATCACGTTTCTGTTCTTGTTGTCTACGTTCTTGTTTATTTTGACTTATGACAGCATTTTTTGCTGCCATTTTGATTACTGTGCTACTTTTTGGCACGTTGATGTAATTGAATGTAAATAAGTTATTGTATTCATGATTTTATATATTCAGTTCTATTTTGTGGCGTAAAATTTATTTTATTATTTATTATGATGATTTATTTTATACCTACCTTATTAATGTGTCTACTTATTATAATTGTAGGTATATTTAGAATATAATTCAAATTAAATAATTAGAAACATCATCATCATCATCTGCCTAGCCTTTTACCAACTATGTTGGGGTCGGCTTTCAGTCTAACCGGATGCAGCTGAATACCAGTAAAATAAAAATAATATTAAATTAAATAATTAGAAACAATTATAAATATAATTATGTTTTTATCCATGATATTATTATCATTTCATAGATAAAAACATCTTCAGTATAATAAATTAATAACATTAGTTCTAAGAATTGTTTACAATACAGATATTGAAAACAATTCTTAGAACTAATGTTATTAATTTATTATATAATGAAAATATAAATATTATGAAAATGATAAATATTATGACCAAGAAGTTCATCAGATTGAACTTCTTGGTCATAATATTCATCATTTTCTTCAACAAGCGTTATTTTCCTTTCGAAACGGCTTTGTTTTTGTTTCATCTAAGTTCATAGTTTAATAATTATTTTTTTAATCTCAAAAACTTTACATTCTGGTTTCGAGTAACACTGGACCCCACACTAGGATACCCTGTGTCGTGAGGTCCAGTCTCTTTCATCACAAGGTTTGTATTAGCTGTAGTTTATTCAGATCAACATATAAGTACATAGGTAATAGGTAAATTAAATTTATAGAAATAGTTGTGTGCATGTTAAGGAAAAAATGAAAGGGGTGTTGTAAAGTATAGTGTATAGTGAAGTGTGTAGTGTAAGTGTGTAGTGTAACTGTAATGAGAGTGTTGTGAGAGAGTGAGTGTTGTGATGTTTGTGCGTGTTTTGATTCAACCAATTATTAAAAAAAGATTCAGCCAAAATTACTTGTTATGTTACTAAGATGTTTTTAAAATAAGTACAGATTCAAGACTATTAGAAGCGTTGAGTAGAGAGAACGGCGGAGTAATTGCGTAAGGCACCATCAGTAGCAATGGTTTTCATTTTGACAATTCAACAACATGTTATATGGCCAAGTCACGTTATTTGGGTTCAAGGATTAAAACCAGCAATAATGTAATTAAAACGACTTGGAATATTATTAATAGTGAAACGGGAAGGTCTAGTAATCGAAATACTGACTACAGCTTGTCGATTAATGACAACATCATAAAATCAGACTCACAAGTCGCAGAGGCGTTTGAAAATTTCTTTTCAGATATTCCCGTTTCTACTACTAAATCCCTAAACTCATCACCTTCTGTTGCTGAGTCTTTGCTTATGGAAAATGTTAATGGTTGCGATTCGGAATTTCATTTTGAACATGTTACCTGTAGAGATATAATTAAAACCTTTCACACTTTAAATGTAAAAAAGACTGCAGATCTGTGGGGTAATTCTGTAGAAGTTGCTAAGTCTGTTATTGACATTGTAGCACCTACTCTCTCGCTCTTATCTTTAATAGTTGTATTGAAAGTGGGGAGTTTCCTGACCTCATGAAAAATAGTAAAATAATACCTTTGTTTAAATCGGGTAGTACATCAGACCCCACAAATTATAGACCTATTTCTGTACTACCTACCTTTAGTAAAATTTTTGAGAAATTAATTTTAGAACAATTGCAAAGATTTTTTAATAAACACAAATTATTACATAGCAAATAGTTCGGTTTTACAAGGGGTCGTTTAACTACTGATGCCGGTGTTGAACTTATATGACATATTTATAATGCATGGGAAGACAAATGCGATGCCTTGGGCATCTTTTGTGATTTGTCCAAGGCATTCGATTGCGTTCTTCACGAAACTTTAATCAGGAAACTCCGCCACTACGGGATCCGGAACGCTGCTCTGGATCTTCTTACTTCATACTTGAGTAAGAGGATTCAGAGCGTTGATGTTAATGGAAAAAGATCTCCCGGATCTTTAGTAACAATGGGAGTCCCACAGGGCTCAATTCTTGGTCCTTTCTTATTTCTTATTTATATTAATGACTTGCCGTACCTCATAAAGGATAATCATGATATAGTGTTGTTTGCAGATGACACTTCACTTTTGTTTAAACTTAAACGTCAGCAGCAGGTTACTGACGATGTAAATAGCGCGATCTCTAAAGTAGTCCACTGGTTCAATGTTAATAATTTACTTCTTAACGAGAAAAAAACCAAATGCATTAAATTTACGTTACCTCACGTTAGACAGGTGAAAACTAATGTGTTGATAAAGGGCGAAGAATTGAATCCTGAAGACAGCACAGTATTCTTGGGCATAACTTTGGATGCTAAGCTACAGTGGGGTCCACATATAGACAAATTGTCAAAAAAGCTAAGTTCCGCAGCATACGCTGTTAGAAAAATTCGTAATTTAACTGATATAGAGACAGCCCGTTTAGTGTACTTTAGCTATTTTCATAGTGTAATGTCGTACGGTATTCTATTGTGGGGAAATGCCGCTGATATTCAGACTATCTTTGTTTTGCAGAAGCGAGCTGTTCGATCAATTTATAAATTAAGTCCGAGACACTCGCTCAGAGACAAATTTAAAGAAATTAATGTTATGACTGTGCCTTCTCAGTATATTTATGAAAATCTTTTATATGCCCATAAAAATATAAAATTGTTTAAAAAATACAGTGATATCCATGATATAAATACTAGGAACAAACACAAATTTGTTGTACCTACAACAAGGCTCAAGAAAATAGGTGGCTCGTTCAGATGCCAATGTATACGCTTTTACAATAAAGTTCCAAGCCTCGTTCAAGATCTAAGCCTTAATAAATTCAAATCATTCATTAAACGTAAGTTGTGCCAGAAGGCCTTTTATACCGTTAGGGCTTATATCGAGGACAAAAAGGCTTGGGATTAAGCTGCTTCCAATTTTTACATATTGAATGTTTTTTTTTTGTGGTTGTTGTTTGTTTTTTTTTTTTTTATATATAGGTACACTTTGACATTAATGAATTTGATCTATGACATTTACTTACTTTGTAAAGTATTCTATTATTTTAATTATTGTGAATGTGAAGACTATGTGGGTCATTTTGTTTTTTATTTTACTCTCTGTTCTGTTAGCTTTTGTCATGGTCTGGCAGTTTGAGTAATTATTGTGGCCTACCCAAATGTCCTTTCTTTGGTATTGTTCGTCGAATCGTTGAGCTCCTTAAGTTTTGAGTTGAGCTGCACGATTTCTGACATATGCGTGCACTGACTGGACAGGTCCTCTCAATCTGTGTGGTTCTTTCCTCAAAAGACCATCTCAGACATCGACCTACATGGTCTTCATATGATCTGACCAAGATTATGTCTGGACTTTAAAAGAGACTGTGACGTCTGAGTTTGTTTCGGCCTTTCTTCTCAGGCTAGTCAGATAGGAAACGCCGGCCTCATCTAGTTTTAAAATATGATTGACGTGTAAAAGTGTTTGTACAAACCTACTTACAAAATAAAATCATTTATCATTTTATCATTCATTGCGTTATTTACGTTGTTGAGCAGACAAATTTTACGAACATATAAAGCAATGGATTAGCAATATCCTTCAAAATATTATTCAGATTATGGTTGATGGTGTGTTACGCAATTTGGATGCAGGAAAGAGAGTAGGGGGGGGGGGGTCTTTGTCCTGCAGAGGCACACCACAGAACTCTAAAGAATTTATTTCAACTAAACCATTTACAGGCTTTTTTGAACTGTCATGGAGTCGGTCAGTCAGAAATATGAAGTTGCCCATTCCAAAGCGTAGTAGGTACGAGTACCTATCGAGAAGAATGGACAAGAAACTCCATGGACACTCTTTTAAATTATATTGTTACAAAAATATTAGTTACATCATTAATGTTGAATTTATAACTATTATGTGAGAACGATGTACAAAAGACGGACACCTTAAGGGCGTCCAGAGTACAGTCACGAGCACCAATATGTCAACACTTGGCAACTTTCAATTTCGATTTTTTAAAGGAGTAAATCGCTTTTGAATAAAGCTGAGTGTATACATAGGGCTTGTGGCTAGCGCTTGCCGCGCTTGGTCCGTGGATGGGTGACCATTTTCACAAAACCAAGACCCCTCCGTGCCTCGGAAAGCACGTTAAGCCGTTGGTCCCTGCTGTCATTCGTGGGTCTTTGACAGTCGTTACGGGTCGTCAGTAGCCCGAAAGTCTGACAACCAGTCTTACCAAGGGGTATCGTATTACCCAGTCACTGGGTTGTGGAGGTCAGATAGGCAGTCGCTGCATGTAAAATACTGGTATTCAGCTGCATCCGGTTAGACTGGAAGCCGACCCCAACATAGTTGGGAAAAGGCTAGGCAGATGATGATGTATACATACTTTTGCACATGACTGTACAGCAAATAGAAACAACAAAAAAAAACAATCCAAAAATAAAATAATTAAAAAATTGTAAGCTGTGGCAGCTAAGAGATGAATGATGACTGATGACTGATGAGTGTGATGACCAGTCCCAAATGTTTGCGCCCGTTCACGAACATGACGCCTGGGTCAGGCTTTTAATAATTTCATAATAATACAAGACTATTAAAGAGCTTTGTGTTTAAGGAAGGTTTTAAGGAAATTGGTGCTTAGCAACATTTTTCTTTAATCATAATAAACGCTAC
Source organism: Apamea anceps (assembly GCA_951799955.1). Classification (NCBI taxonomy): domain Eukaryota; kingdom Metazoa; phylum Arthropoda; class Insecta; order Lepidoptera; family Noctuidae; genus Apamea; species Apamea anceps. The sequence goes on from OX637509.1 coordinate 11,773,879, forward strand.
AGAAATTGTACTTAATTGAGGATGCGGTAACTCACGACCATATCGCTGCATAATCAACCTACCTATAATAATTTTCCCACTGGTGGGACACAGGCCTCCTCTCTGTAAGGAGTGGGCTGTAATCAACCACGCGGGCCCAGTGCGAGTAGGTACATGTCACATGTCCGGCATGATGTAACCGAACTCCCGATGTTCCTCCCGATGTTTTCCTTCACCGTTTTGAGAACAGTGGTGATGAAATAATTTACACTAAATAAAGCCAGGCCTGGGTTCGAACTACAACGGCTTATACTCGAACTGTATAAAGACTTTATTAGAATTTATCACACGATCTGCCAGTTTAATACAACATTGTCCAGATGTAAACCTGATTCTCGAGGGATAAACCATATTAGGTTTACCCTCCCCGACACATGTGAAACCGAAGGGCAACTAATATGTATTGGAAACGCATCCAAAAATAACTCCTATTCTAAAACAATGTTCTTTGGCTAGTACACTCGACGACATATCAAGCTACGCATTTCCAGTTTTAGCTGATCTCGCATTGTATAGGCTTTTCGTGCAATGAGAAGTCAGCTTAATGCTGGTAATGCTTGATATATCGTCGTGCGTACAAGAATGGGTCGGCTACAAATAGATTATGTTAGTATTTTGTTTGTTGTCATATGATCATTAGGAGAATAGTCGTTTTGAAATGTGAGTACAGCATCCGACAGCGCAGGTCTGAGAAGGTTGGAAAATAAATTAGGTATGTTGGACAGATTTGTAGTTAGGAATTTGTATACATAGACAGATCGCAGACGCGCTCTGTCGGATTCTTAACGCTTGGCTCAACACCAAGAGTTGAAAATCCAGTGCACGAAAAATCCCGCCGCGATATTTTTACGACTCTGCGAACGTCAGCTAAATGGTTTTAAACATAACATCACTCCTGTATACCCCGAAGGGTTGGGCAGAGGTGCTCTATAGTACACCCACATTTTGCCAGTTATGTTTAAGTTCCGTGTGATAGGGGGCGAGTCTATTGCCATCAACCAGGTACAAATCCAGAGTCCGGGCTAGTACTGAGAAATTCTTGATGGAAAACCGAATAACACTTTGCCCGACTTGGGAATCGAACCCAGGACCTCATGCTCAGCAGTAGCGCTTGCGACCACTAGACCAACTAAAACAGTTAGAAAATCGTCTTAGGGCTTACAGAACCTTACTCAAGACGCAACTTAAAACTAGTTTCATGAAATGTGAGGTGCTGTAATACGGGCATTAAATTGCATGCTAAATTCATTGTAAGTACAGATGCCAGCACATCAAGCTATCCGAAACTGTTAAATTTTCCGAATCAACTTTGAACCTAATGCTGTAGCAAAAAAGTTGAAAATCTATTAAAGAAATTTGACAGATTGTAGTAGCTTGATGTGCTGTCGTCTGTACTATAAAGCCTGTAGAGATGGGTTGTTTTTCTATTCTACACACAGTTTATATTAGAAGACTGGTAAGGTTTCTCGTTAGATATCATGTTATGCTCTCAAAGGCTATATTTTGCTCAACTCAAAATTCCGCACAGAATTTTGAGTAGCACATATATCTCCACTTCCAATTTTCAAATTGAGACAGATCAGACTGTAAACGTTGTTAAAATTACGAGAATTGAATTGCGTAACACACTATCGATCAAAATCTGAATCATTTTGAACGATTTTGCTAATAATTTTGAAAGATATTGCTTCGATAAATTTGTTTGCTCAACAATGTAAACAACGCAATGAATGTTATTGAACTGCCAAAATAAAAAAAACAAGTGTGTTATGCAATTACCCCGCCGATCATATAGCAATTTAGTTGTAGGTAAATACTTATTTTCTCAAGCGTGCGTTTTTATACGAACGACGGAGAAGTCGAGTTTTATAAATAGCAGGTAGATTTTTACAACCGGGATGAATGTGATAAATTCCTAATAAAAGTTATACCATTATAATAGTCTGCCTAACACTATATAAAATGAACATTTGAAAAAGAAAACCAATAACAAAATAGCTTTTTGTTGCACCCGATTGCGTTGATGCGAAAACTTTTAATTACATAGTTTACAGCCGTAGAGCCGATTTTTATTTTATTTTAGTCGAACTAAACTAAATTTAGTGAAAAAATATAGTGTTGCTCCACAGTCATTCGATCCGTTGCGAGTTCGTTTATAACTGAATTTAAATAGCCGTTAGTTAAAAGACTTTTGATCTGCGCCTCTTTATTGATTGGATATACATCTAAAGGTTTAAAAGAGGCCGAACTGTAAAGACATAGTATTATTTCTAATTGCTATATTCGAGGACCCCGTCGAACCACAGACGGGTTGTAAAATGTAGTCCTTGGTAGTTTTCAGAAGTACTCAAGATCCTTAAAAGTGAGGGACTTAAGGAGGGAGTGTATCCAAGGATCAATGTCTTAATAATGTTATTATTCCTTTCTAATAGCCCTGGATGTGGAAGACGGCGGACAGGGTATTGTGGCACTGCCTGGGAGAGGCATAAGTCCAGCAGCGGACTGCTATAGTCAGAGTTGGTTGACTGAATTTTTGGTTTGGTTGACTGACTCCAGACCAAATTTCAGACATGGCGGCCAATCTCAGCACAGACTTGCCATTGATGTGGGAGATAGGTATACAAATATATTCAATATAGGACATGAAAGTAATAAAAAAAATGTTAATTCAAGCTTCTTAAAACCTACAATCATCCGAGCATGATGGTTCTTGGTTCTATTATCTAACGATTGAAAAGGAAGTCGGTAGTGGAAGTCAAGTGTACTTGCGTAGGTACTTGCTGGCAGTTTCCACACCGGTAATCACTGACTCAGCCGTGATTTAACGTTCATCCTTTGATGCACACGATATTTAGCCTAGCATTACGAGCTCATGACATTTAGCTCGTGCATTGACTTTAGTCTCAGCAGTAGGTAGTGCAGGTTCTTTGGAATTAACTATGGTATTAGTCTGTCAAGTTATAATGTTAACAATCTTGCAATCATGCGATCGTGTCATCAATTATAAAGGTACTTGAGTTCTCGGAAATATAATCTACAATATAAACAAATAGATACCAACTCCATATCCAAATACAATACATCGATTAAGTCCAGCCAGTAATAACACTGGACCATTTAAAAAGCTAACCCGAATCACTGTATCCCGAAAGACTTCAGCACCACATTATAAATTTATGGCATCTCGAATACCTAAGTCCTGTTATGTAATTCGGTTCTAAAGCTTGCACGTCGTTCTTTAGTATTCTAGGCAAGCCCATTGTACACAACGGGGTTTTCGTTGTTAACACTGGAGTATATGGTTCATTGATTGTTTGTTTCAGAATGTAAAATATAAAGGCAATAATCTCATGCACCCAGAATCACATTTTTCATAGTAGACCAATAATGTTGGAACAATACAAAGCCCAACACAACTCCAACAAAGTCTATAAGAGCAACTAAACGACGTACAGACGCCAGCAGGTCAAGTTACTCGAAACTATCAAATTTTCCCAATCACCCTTGAACCTTAATGCTTTAACGATAAAGTTGAAATCTATTAAAGATATTTTTGACAGATTGTAGTACCTTGATGTGCTGGTCTGTACTTACCCACAATTATTTCATAATTACCCTGCGTGATTTGGGGTCATTATTGTCCGTGAGTTTACAATGAAAATCATTTCGTCACGTTGGGCAGACGATGCTTGTTCAATAATCCTGACGGACTTGAAGCTGGTTGCGTAATTAGAAACAATTGTCGACAAAGAATTGATTGCAAGAAAAATCACTTAATGACTGTCTATATCTATTGGAGGTCGATAAGAAAACTAGGTTATAGAAACTACAGATACACATTCTAAATCGTTCTTAGTTAGGAAATATAGCTACACTCAATGAAACGTACCATTTTGAATGATAAAGAAAAGAAAGAATAAAAGAAAAGTATTTATTGCGACTCGCACAGGAAGATCATAAATTAAACACAGTTAAAAATAAAACAAATTATATATAAAAAAAGAACAAAAAAAAAATTAAACAGAAAGTCCTATACGAGGCCAAAAGCATGATGCTTGATGATCCGATAATCAAGACTATTCGGATACTAAGTTTCTATTCCATAGTATGGCAATGTTTTGTCTCTATTGCTTCCAGTAAATCTTTATCACCGAGAGCTATCACTCCGTATCTGGTATTGGCCTCTCTATACCAATCTTTGGAGTTTCCTATTAAAATCTTTTTCACTCGACTATCCATAAGCATTTCTCTCACAACCAAGGTACCTGCAAAAATTATATAAGCTTTATTGAAGGTCAAACAGTTAACATTGAATAAAATGTTTTCCATCAATAACAATAACCGTGTCTTCCTTTAAGTTTTACCTTGTTCTTGTAAGACCTTCAATTCTTCATCATAATGAAACATCAAAGGTTATTGGTAATTTCCTTATAATAAAGCGCACTATAAAATACAAAGTACCCAACTACTGACAAGGTAGAGGCACTAGAAAAACTGCTAGATCATCTCTCATCGACTTTGGGAGATCGACTTTAGATGTTATTGAGATCATTCTAATCAACCTTAATTATATGAATCGTTTACTAAGTGTACAAAAAATTATCAAGCTCTGCTTAGATTATGTCACGATTTTTTACTCACAAAATCATGAATCTAATGGGCATAACACTTAAAACATCAGAGCCTGCCTAGCATTCTATATATTAATATTATTTAAGTACTATAACTACTAAAACTACAAGTAAAAAAAGAACATTAGTGAAACGTGTTGCTGTATGTTTGCTATTTTTATTATTATTCATTCACGTGTAGGAAGTATCTTGCATAATATTAAAATTTTATAGAATTCCTGTTTCTTTGACCACTCTGACATTAAGAAAGACATCTTTATTATAATTCTTTACTAGGAATCCTGCACAATTACCATACTAATGAATGAAGCACTCTATAAACATATATTTTCTCAATTATTATTATCATCTTTATTTCTGCTTCCACCGTGCATCCGCCGCTTGCATCATTTCATAATTGTCCTCTTTGCCTGGAACTTCCTTCTCCATGTCATTCAAGGCATAAAATCTACATATTTATTGATACACTTAGAACAATAGTTTCTTTATTCCATAAACACGTTCTCCTTCAAACAATTTTCCCAGACAATAAGATCCCATTGTGCTCAAGCAATGTCAGGTCAAAAAACTAGACCGTTATTTTCATCACTTACATGTCTAACTACTGTTTACCCACGATTCAGATGTATTGCATTGACTATTGCTTCACAAACAAGGTCTAAATTAAAAGAGGCTCATTTCATATCGCCATTAGCACTAAAATTAGTGGTCATCAGTTTTGCAACAACTTAATAGTCATTTGTTTCTGGTCTAATGATTTCCTGATCGGTAGGTTTCAAAATGTTTAGGATTGCATTTGTAGTTTTTGTTTTTATTTTATGCAATTTTTCGACTCTTTTGATTGTGGTCTTTGGGATTGTCAATGGTAAGAAACAATTACTTTTGTGTGCAATAAATCAATTGTCTGTCTTCATTATTGTCAGATGTAAATGGTTTATTATAGATTAATGTTATTATATTTTACAAGCACCGTGGCACTTTATCACTATCATCTTCCACTTTATTAGCAACGATTGCGAAATCCAATTTTACTCGTCAATTATTTACCTTTTTTAGGTAATTGAACTTCGAAACTAATAAATTGATTTAACATTACAAAATGTATTCAAGCAGTGTTCCGCCAATGTCCGTACTTTAGGCCAGCCCCAAACGAGATCGATTTCAACTGTCCTTTCACTATCACGCTCTGACGTTGCTTAATATTTTCGCGCCGAGGGCATTATTAGTACAATCACATTTTTATTTGCAAGTTATTATATAAATAGGTGCTCTGTTATATTATCAATGGCATAGAATGTATTTGTTTTAGTTATCTATGTAGATATTGCATGTTGCAACGGTTGGGTGATTCTCCGTAGTGAGTGTGACTCGCAGAAACGGTGTCGATATTATATATTTACTCTTGCTTGGTTGTTCTCACGATTCTCAAATGTTTTTTCAAGTTTAGTATCCTCTGCATCCCCCAAAGAGTTAGTAGAGATGTATCCCTTTTAGTATCCCAGTTATACAATGTGGATAAATTACTACGACAGTAAATCAAAAAAACACTGGCAATACTAATGCATAAGAGTGTTTTGGAACTATCAAATAAAATTGAAATTAAAAAAGTGTTTTTTTTCAAACAAATTAAAATAGAAGCAATGGGCCGACTATGGGTACCTATTGCCAATCTTTGACAAGCAATAGTCACTTAGACTATTGATCGAATTTTCATATGCAGACTGGGAACGTTATTTGATATACGCAGTTTGATTTACTGTCGTATTGTCGTCTCCAACTTGTATAAATCTCATGAGATGACCTCAACATAGTTGGGAAAAGGCTAGGCAGATGATCATGTGATTGAGGACAACCGAGACTGTTACCACTAACCAGCACCTATCCCAACTCCTTGCTCCTGAGACATTCCTAATGGAAAACAGACTGACGTGAGTTAATACTTAGGAACTCATGCACAGCAGTTGTTCTTGAGACCACGAGACAATTCAGCAATTTGGCTGATCGCAATACGCTCGCCCCGATTTCGGGCTGTTAGCTGTTACTGAATAATTCCTAACGGAAAAGAATATTACACTTTTTACGACTAGGAGTTGAAACACAGGACCCAAGCTCAAGCAGCCGTTCTTGCAACTAAATGAAGCAGGCATTCCAATGACATCGCCTGCTTTTGTAGCAAATGCCAATCATATAGTACACAAAAGTGTTGTATGCGGGTGTTGTAAACAAAAAGATACATTCTTTTACGTATTTTATCCGCTTACAGAGATATTTTTGAATGTCGGCTGCTTTGTTAAATGCTTGTATAAATTAACGATACAATACTTTATGATTATTGTGGATTTATCGCGTGCCTGTAAATTATCATCTCACATTTGTATAACTATGTGAGTTGACTAACGACTCCACTTGTGTAAAATGTTTAGTTAGTTGGGTACAAAAAGGCTAATCCAGTATCTTAAGGTGCGTGCAGACCTGGCGAATGCGCCGCTCGCGAGCCGCTTGCGAACTGCGCGCGTGCATTTCATGTTTGTACTTAGCCCCTGCGCCGTCCGCGCGCCGCTCGCGGGCAAGCTACGCGCCGTACTCGAGCGGCGCAGGAGGTGCGCGCGTGCATTTCATGTTCGTACGCAGCCCCTGCGCCGTCCGTGCGCCGCTCGCGCACACGCTACGCGCCGTACTCGAGCGGCGCAGGAGGTGCGCGCGTGCTTCCCGCGGTGCACCTCCCTCGCTATTCTGTCTTATTTTAAAAAACGGAACCTGCCACCAACGCCTTCTGTTTTTCCTTTTAGTTTGTGTCAGTAATAAAATAGCCGATGTTGCAGCAATTATGCTAACGGCAGTCGTATGGTCCGAAATCTTCGGAAGCTAATTCACCACTGAGGCTCATAGTTCAAATGCGCACGAGCTACGCGCCCCACTCGACCCTTGCCGGAGTTGCACTAGAGCCACGCGCGCAGTTCGCGAGCGGCGCATTCGCCGCACACACCTTAAGTCCTTGGGTTTAATTAATAAATGATACCTAACACCATAAAACATTTAGACTTTACCTGTTTACTACAGGCAGAGCAGTGATGGCCCAGTGGTAATGCACATTACTTTGTGTATATTTTATTTCACCACCACTGCTCTCAAATCGGTGAAGGAAAACATTGTGAGAAAACAGGCTTAGAACCAAAAATTCGGAGACATGTGACATCGACTAACACGCACTGGGCCCGCGTGGTGGATTATGGCCGACTCCCTCACAGAGAGGAGGCCTGTCTCCCAGCGGTGGGAACGTTGTAGGCTGATTATGCTTATGCTTACCTGTAGCAGCTCTAGTGAAGTTAGGTACTTAGTGTGTCTCTCAGTCTCCTCTCTCTCTCTCACTCCTACCAACTCTCTCGTTCCTCTAAGATTATTAAAAACAAGAACCCAATTGGGTAACTCTTTCTCTTATTGACCCATCAATGCCTGTTTTGTTTAGTGATCTCATGGTTGTAACTAAGTACGACAATGAACCACACAGGTTTGTGTTGTAAACAATAAAGAAAATGAGTGTGGCATGCAGTCTATATAGTTTAAACTAAGATATTTTATATCCGATATATCCTCACAAAAGTTTCAAATTTGAAACCCCCAACAGTCAGGAACCCGCAAAACAACACTACGCAACTCAGATCGGAACAGGTGCACCAACCAAGCTGATAGATTATCAGAATTGCGAAGCACAGCATAGTGAACAATTGTGAGAATTAACATGTAACCCATTGTGTTATGAACCACTTTTTATTATCGTTATGCATCTGTGCGACCTTTTTTTAACACTGATTGAAATATGTGAGCTCATGAGCTGCTATATAGGTTAAATTTGTTTTGATTGCTATAACAAAGATACTTTGCATTGTACATTGCTTGCCTCGTGACAGTGGCTCGTGTCGAAGTGAGTCAAACTTGTATATATTCGCCATCAAGTTCAAGTGTGGTTGAAAAACATTACAGCGCGCCTGTAATCTCGAAGAGTTAGGCAGATGTGTACCTATAACAGGAAGCGAGCCTATTGCCATCAACCGGGCATGACAGAATGAACCGGGCATGACATGCGCAGACTTCGGGTTGCTGCCGAGCAATTTCAGATGGACAAACTGAATAACGCTTTGCCCGATCTGGGAATCGAACCCAAGGCCGCTTAGCAGTAGCGCTTGCGACCATTACACCAACGAGGCAGACCGGTCGATCGACTTGGGATAGTCGACATAAGAATTCCACCTATAACAGTGGAAGTCTCGTAATCAGAAGCTTAAATTTTGAACACAGCCGATCTAATGACTAGGCACGATATTGGTCAGGCAATGACTGGTTTTACTGATAAATAAGCCTATATTAAAGATCAGCCAAACTAAAATACATAAAACCGATAATATTCTAATAAAATCGATAATGCTACTATGTGGGAAATCAATTTGAATGTGCAAGGAGATTCTCGTAACCACTTAACGCACGTCTACGTTAAAGACTAATACACCGTGTTCTTCACGTTACCCATAAACTTTGGCAAACTCTTCTATAGCTTTTACAGATCAAATTTAACAAAAGAAGTAGTAATTTAATTAAATAAAGGGTCAAGAAAGGGTCTTAATTTGGCCTATGTTGCCGCTTAGTGCAATTAAAATGATAAATCTATCAAATGCTATTTGCTTTTCATTTGCACGTACGAGACGAACCCGAGAGTTAGCGAAGAAGGACGATCATTTACGTCAAGGTATTTTAGTTTGTATAAAAATTAACAAAAACTAAAAAATAAGAATTCATTAATGTGTCCGTAATGAAAAATGCTTATTTCCATGGTCTGAACATCTGCAGTGCTATTCTCTAAAAAACAATTTCATGGCTGTAAGCTACGACGAGCTCGTCGACGAGACAGCCTCGAGATCGACCGAGCGTGCAGCGCTGCTTCAAACCGTATTCCCTAGCGTAGTTGTGGTCGTCGACGAACCCAAGGCTGTAGCCTCCCGTCGCTGTTTCGTGAACGAACGTAGGGCTTGGAACAAACTCTATAAATTATAATCGATCAATCAATCTCGACTGAGAGTTTTATGGGTTTAAAATTTATATTAAAGGTCTGTCTTTAAGTATTTTAAGGAATACAGTAAAACTATAACCAGTATCATAATTAAAAGAGTTTATCGCATATTTCTTCTTACATGTATAGACATCTAGAAGACGATACCAATAATTAAAATGTTATAAAGTATGAAATAAATGTGAATTTGCAAAGAGAATCTCGTAAGCTAACGAACGTATCAAATGCAAGCGATCTAACAATTAGCACAATCTTGGTTCATCTTAATTTGCATAAGCCAGCACGAGGTTAAGTGAACTTATTTAATTAATTAATAGTGCTTTAGTTACTATTGAAATGTTTGCAGCTGTATTCCCATGAAACTTATTATATTAGTTTGAGTTTCATTATAGTAAGATCTAACTTTAATGGTTCTGTTACAGACTTGAAGACGTTTAAATTCGATCTGAGATTAATAAAAACTGAGAGGAGCAGTGGTGAGCGAGGTCGCCCAGGGGTAACGGCAGCGACTAACAAGTTGTAGTTGTTGTATGTTCGAACATACATCAACTACAACCCGACAGGTGCTTTAAGTTGTGTAGATTATTTCATCACCACTGCTCTCAAAACGGTGAAGGAAAACATCCTAGAACTAAAAATTCGAAGACATATGACATTTAGCAACCCGCACTGGGCGGCCCGCGTAGTGAATTACGGCCCATTCCCTCTCGCCGAGAGGAGGCTGTGTCCCAGCAGTGGGAACATTATAGGCTAATCATGCTAGGTAATCCCTCAGTCATAACATCAGTGATTCCTTTAATATCCATACTTTATGGGTTAATAAACATCAGTACACAAAACACTGCTAGGTATGATAATTCCACTCACTGCGATCATTCTACAATTTATTAGTTACAGGAATTTTCCCAACCGCTTCAAAATCGAATTCTTCTAATTAACGACTGGATATTTTCATATGTCAACCTTGATCTAGTCTCATTCGTAATAATTATTAATATATTTACATAAACCCAACGTGTACGAACGAAGAAACGTGACAAACGATTGTTCATAGCGACGGATTTACGTCTCTAATAGTTCCTCCTATAGTATTTGTTGATCGTATTTGTATTGATATCAAGGTGAATACTAGAATATTTGCTGATGGAGCAGGAAATCATTAAACGGCAAATTATTGAAAAAAACTTAAAAAAAAAAGGTCAAATAATGCAGATGACTTTAAAATTCCTACATTGGATGATGATATAATAATGGCTGCTGCTACAGATCTGGTTGCTAAAAATACTATATATGCATTAATTAATATGTCTGATGTTTTGACTGGATCGATTTCTGATGTGGGACTATCATAATTTATTGAATTTTCACTTAACTAGATGAAACGTATCTCCACATTAAACTACTTATACGGTCACCTGGGCCCTGATTCCCTATGACCTCTCAACGATTCCTTACTTCGAAACCACGTCAATTCCTTAGCTATTCCCGCCAATCTCACGTTCATTTCGTGCGGTTTCGTTCATTGTATCATAGAGAATACGGCCCCTGGGGTAGGTACTATCGCCAAAATCTATATCTGACCACCGTAAGGACTATTCCTGCTTTCAGCGCATATTATTAGTCGACCTTAAAAGGATCTTCTCTTGTTTTACTTACGGACACAGCTGTAGTCATCATGTGCACGGGATTTTGTTTTCAAAATGGTCAGATATAGGTTTTGGCGATGGTACTTGTCAGTCAGTTTATGAAGCAAGCTTCGCATCTAGTTTCGCCTCGTCTCTTACACACAATTTAATTTTAATAACGTTACAGAATAATGATAGAACCAACTCCACATCAAAACACAACTTTACAAAACAAAACTTTGTTCAAATCTCGATTTACAAACAACAAAAACAAAACATAATTCAAATTCTAAAATCTACGGAATTCACAAAAGCCATCGTGCTTATACCGGCTGCGTCAACTACAAATGTCAAGAGCACGTAACGAGCCGCCAAGCTGCGCGCGCGCCGGTACAGTCGCGCACAAAACGCAAAGGTCATCTTTGTTCGATATTAGCGAGATTGGGTTTGTAGTGATTATGTTTAAGGTCGGATTTAGATGGTTTTGCGAATGAAAGTGGAGTAGAGCGGTTTATTAGACTAAGTAGCGGCAAGGTTAAGATTCTTGGGTTCTGTTATGTGCTTGCGAAATCTTTATTTGGTTTTAGTAGCAGATCTTCGATTCTTTTCTTGCTTATATCGTTTTGATTTTTGTTTGTAAAAGGGAGATAGATTCACAGCCAATTGAAGTCTTCTGATAGACGGGTATAATCCTCAAGGTACTCATTTAGGAATACAGAATGTCACTATTGATAAAGCTGTTACTTTTTACTAAAGACCAAAAAAAAACTAAACAGCTTGCTTATTTTCAACCTTTTTAATGATAGCCGTTATGATTTTGTGTCCGTATATGCTATTATGCATTATTCAATTGTTTAGTATTTAAGCGGTTGTTTGACAAACAGCCGAATGCATAGTGCCTAAACACTTGAATAATTAGGTCATAAAAGGCCAAATTGGCACGGTAAGCTATTCAAACTGTGAGTCACAAAATGTTAAGAAAGTACCTAGCCTAACCTTAAAATTGTTAGCCTCGACATAAATAGCATAATTTAAAAACATACTAACTGCCTAATATTTGAACGATAGCTTAGCTATTTCTGTATCTATATTTCGTGCTGGTAAGAGAGAAATCCACCATATTTTGAGGCGTAAGCATAATCAGCTTATAATGTTCCCGCTTCTGGGACACAGGCCTCTCTCTTCGAGAGGGAGTGGGCTTTAATCTACCACGCGGGCACAGTTGGTAGATGGCACATGACTTCGATGTTTGGTTCTATGACTGTAACGAAACCTTACTTTAAATTCCCTTTATTCATTGTTAACAACAAGACATAAGCCGATAGTGTACTACATCGTAAACAGATACTTATAAGAAAACCTTTGACCTTTGCCAAAATGATTAGAATATAAAGACTATTTGTCAGATACTAAGTTGAATTACTGTTTAGATGAACTTTGACCCTTCTATACAGAGAATTTGGGCCAAAGAAAAAGACACTGTATTAAAACACAGTAGTGTAAACAATAATTTTGTTGTATTCATATATTCTTAAAAGTGCTTCCAAAATGTATTTCAATCAGTTATAATTATAACACCAAACTCCGTGTGTTTCACTTGTGCTACAAAACCCTGAATCAGTACCTACGCCTGTAACATGACATGCCGGTTTCCTCACGGTATTTTCCTTCACTGATATTTAAAAAAAAATTAAAATAAGTACATAGATTGGTGATTTAGCGACCCAGCTGTTGCTGAATCGCTTGGCTCAATGAAAGGAAAAATGAGTACTAACAAACCCAATTTATGGCAGAATTGTCAATGTGCCGTGTGAAATCATTGTCTTCCTGTGGTTACCTCGGTGCGGTCGCGGCCTTAGTCTAAATAAAAGTGAGACAATACACACAAATTGTCATAACAATAAAGTAGCCTTTACATTGTGTTAAATTAAGTTCGGAAAACTAGTTTACAAACTAAACTTCTGGAATGGATCGACGTGTTCGTTCCTCCGATAATATACCCTTTATCGAAGGAACGAACACGTCGTTCCATTTGTCACCTAATGTCGTAGGTATGTAGATTTTACCTAACCTTTCGTTTATTTTTCATTGTATGTGCTTTAGGTAAACGGTAGCTAAAGACCAATTAGGTATGATGGTGCGCTTTCTTTGGGCTGAAGGCAAGCCCTGCTGACGTTGAAGAATTTAGACTAAGTCACTTTCACCTCTTCTTATTCTCTAACCAACTCACATTTTACCCACTGCTGGATATAAAACTCCTTGTGGGGTTCCAAATTTTTCGTAGGCAAGTTTTTAGCTGCCCTCATTTTGATTTGCAATTGCAATGCATAATTGAAAATGCTAAACAACATCAGTAATTTCGTAATGTAAACAGCAAATACATCTACTAACAAAAAAAAAACAATGAAAAATCAGCTGTTCACCAAATAACCACAGACCGTGAATTCAATGGCATAACCTTCAATATTAGGGAAAAGTTCACCCATACTCTTGACACGGATGGTCAACCTTCGAATCATTTCATGTAACACTTAAATTGCATGTCTTCTCCACGCCTGACTCATACACCACGACGAAACAGTGAGTATGTAGTGGAACTAATATGGTAATGCAGTAAAATTATGTTTATTTATGTGTTGGTGTACGTTGTTTACAACTGAAACTGATTATACATTCACGGCCTTTGTCATTATCATCAGCCTGAAGCAGTCTGCTGGATACTATTGTACTGGTTGGATATATTTGAAGTACCTCTTAGTGTCTAGGTCAACTGACTGGTTAATTGAATTAAAAGTATCTACCTAATTGCGTTCATTTGCAGTGCTGAATATGCATTTTCTTTGCTTTCTTTTGCTTTGTTTACGTTCATTACTCGTGAAGGTACGAGTAATTAGTATTATTACTCAAATTGTAGGTACTTACACCACTCGCTGATGCTATAAATAAAACAAGTCTATAGGAGAAATGTGCCTGAGGACGGACGGCGACGCCGAGACCAGTCCAAGAAGAGGTGGCGAGACGACCAAGACGCGTACCGCAGGGGTTGGATCGTGGTGGCTCTAAACACGGATGACTGGAAGGGTTTAGGGGAGGCCTTTGCTCAGCTGTTGTCCCACTGCTGAGCAAAGCCCTCCCCAAATCCTTAGCAGAAGATAACAAAAAAAATTGGAGAAGCTTCAAGAGTTTCTAATCTCTGTCTTTTGGTGGGCCGACCATCGTGTTAGGCACAGAATCTGCTAAGCTTTGGTTTCCGAGGAAAGCGGTTCCGTCATATTATATTTGCCGTCATAAAATGTGATATTTTCACCAGTAATTTGACATTAAGGTGTCAAAAAACGCTCTGTATTTGGACAATCGTTTCTGTGTGATCTTTATTGCTTATCACATTGAGCAATGAAATGCCTAAAGTCCTTGCTAAATGTTTTCTTTCATTCTATTATAATAATATAATATTCAAATTAATGATGTATTCGATAACAAACCTTGCAGGTGTTAAAACAAATTATTACGTTTTTTTTTTTTTTGTAATAGTATGTGTTTTTATTATTTAAAATAACTACCTATAATAATGGTTTACCTTCATTCTTATTGTTATGCACGTCAAACTATAATGAATTCTTCTTACATTGTGCCTCGCTTACATTATTATGAATTTATGATGAAATATAAAAAAAATAATTTATGTTCATCGTACAAGTTTTTTTAATAATCTTAAAGTGACCATGGCTTTTGATTTAAACAAGGATAGTCTTAATAACTCCATGAAGATCAACTTGAAATAAAATTAGGAACATAGATGCGTCGACTACTCAAAAGTTCTTATGCTTGTTAGTAATTTAATTCACCGCTGTTAGTGTTGACACCTTCGTTACGAGTAGTCAGAAGCCCAAAAGTCTGACAGTCAGTCTTACCATTATGTTGCCCAGTAGCTGGGTTGTGGAGATCACAATAGGCAGTCGCTCCATGTAAAAAGCTGCATGCAGAGAGAGATAACTTATAAGAAAAAATATGTCTTGTTTCAAAAATCAATCTGCCTAGCCTGCAGACTGATTATTGTCAGTGTTGACACAATGACAAACTTACGGAAAATATATCAATTTTCTATCTGTTGGAACAAGACAGATATGTTTTTCTTGTAAGTACTCTCTCTCTCTCTCTCTCCCTCATAACTGTCCAAAACACAGACAACATCACTGTTCAAACACAAGCGTTTAATAGTCTATCACAATAGGTTCCTATATGATATTGTCAAAATTGTAGTGTCACTTCCCCAAAAGCCATTAACACTCTACGGGACACTAAACGGCCCTCGACGCAATAACAACAACACTTCTATTGTGTCTTGTTCAGTGGCCTACAATGGGTTTGTACCGCTTGAGGCACACATGTATACCAGTTCGTTCTCATGAAGTTGAAGTTACTTATTTCTACAACATGACATCTAACTGCTCAAAACAACCAGAAGGCCAATTCTCGTAATTAAAACGTTCAAAATCTAGTCGCAATCTCATCTCAGCGACACTCAATGTCAAAAACTTGTCAAAAATTTAGGGAAATTAGAAGTATTTTTGACAGATTGAGACCGAGATCAGCAGGCCAATTCGATCAAATTCTGGTCGCAGTCTCATCTCGGCGACAAACAAATGCCAAAAACTTGTCAAAATGTAAGGAAATTTGACGTATTTTTGACAAATTGAGATTGAGGTCAGACGTGAACGTTCTTAAATTTACCAGAATTGCCCCTCTGACTGTGAACCTTAAAATAACGAGAATTGCCCCTCAGATTATCTAGCCTTGGCACAACGATATTAGACAGTACAAAGCTTCGCAATTTAGCATGTATTAAGACTTGTCCGTCTTAAACCTAGTAACCTGGTTACTATACTGACCCTGTCAGTGCATTCGAGACAAAGTGCGCATCATTATGCAGGCTTACAACACAACACGGCCGAGAGAAAATATTCAGGGGTCACATTTTAAAAGGTCAGTGAATTTAATATCTTGTATTTACTGCGAAGAAAATAATGGAATGTGATGGGTCTGACATTGTTTGTTTTTGTAGATTGATAGTTGATTTATCTATTGCAATCTGTTTTGTGCTCCGCTGGTGTTGTGGTTGAAAGTGCGGCTGCAGTCTTAAGGTCCCGTGTTCTATTCCCAGGTTGGGCAAATCGTCTGTAAATTCAGTAGTAGGTGGTAGGTCTTAGTGGTGTCTGTGCTCGGTAAGTAAATGAACTTAATCTCAAAGCATTTATTTCTATATAAACATTGATGCAGTTCACCATCAAACATACAGACATTGATACAACAAAAATTTTTCAGCTAGAAAATCCAATACGGAGTAGTAACATTTATTCAATAGAAGTGCAGTTAGTTTCTTTTTTAAAGTTGTTACTGGTTCCTCTTTTATGGAATTATGAATGTGGTTAAAAATAGCCGGGGCCATACCAAAAAAATTTTCCTCAACAAAGCAGTTTATATCCACCGTGCACCGGTGCGTAACAAGATTTGGTATTGAAATCGCAAAGTTACATCTCGGTATCTGCTTTCCGATAAAGTTAAAAATAGATGCCGATTACATTTAACAAAAAGAGCAATTTCTAAAATGTATAGGCATGGAAATATCAATAAATTATGACTTTTAAAAATTGGAACACTGCTGTCAGTAACTTTCAAACCAAATATTGCTCGAAGGCAGCGTTTTTGGGGCTTTAAAAATACTCTCTCTTTCGGTACAATTGCCCCAATGTAAAATGCCAAACCTTAAAATGGAACCTATCACAGTTGACTTCTACAAATCATTAATTGGTTGCAGTTAACGCTGGCAAGAAAAAAGCTTTTTTATCGAATACATTAACGTGATTCACATAGAGAATCACCACTGCTTCCTGCAGACGGAAACATTGGCTGACCCAAAAAAACAGTCCCTCAAAATGTCCTTTTTAAAATCATGACACAACAAATTACATCATGGCTACCAACCTCCGGAATTATTCAAACCTCAGGGCGGCCATGTTGAGTCAACATCGACCATTATAGGAACGGGATGGGAATAATAATGTAAGGTACAGGATATCGACGATCAGGCTCAATATTGCGGCCACTGACCCCGTCGTCCATTCGAGTACAAGATAGTTGGGCGATTTGTGAAGATCTTGGGAATAGGATAAGGGATGTTGTAAAAAAAAAGCTATTAGGTTTAAAGATACTTTGTTTCTCATAAGAACTTAAATAACACAGTTCACTTAAAATGAGATACAAAATGTTTACATCTAAATAATAAATAATATCATACTTGCCTCTGGGGCGTTGGGGACGTTACAGGGTGCCATAGCCAAAACCTATATCTGAACATTTTGAATACAAAATCCCGTGCACATGATGACCATAGCTGCGTCCGTATGTAAAACAAAAGAGTATCCTTTTTAGGGTGTCTAATAATATGCGCTGCAAGCAGGAATAGTCCTTACGGTGGTCAGATATAGATTTGGGTGATAGTACTATACATATTTCTTAAGTTTTGCCTTAAATATGTTTATACTATCACATTTCTATATATCCTCCGGTACATCACTAAACAGAATTTTAATTATCATTTTTGTTCTGAATAATAAAACTGCATCTGGGTAATCAAAAGCAGCATTTTCTGATGTAATATGGCACGAAACATTCAAAATAGATAAAGTATCCACTAGAAGTATGGATGGTATGGTAAGTATGGAGGATAATTATTTTACTATTATGAAATATATTCTTCCCGCGGCTTTGCCCGCATGGATGGTGGAAATTATCCCACAGGAACGTTCTACCAAGATAAAAAGTCGCCTATGTCCGATGCAATCTGTTCAGCGGTGTAGACGTGAAAAGGTAACACACAGACAGAGTTATTTGCGAATTTTTTATATTACTATTTAGTATGGATTCGAAATCATAAATATGGTTTTATTTAGGATCTCGAATTTATAAATCCAAGATCCTAAAATATGGTTTGAAACTTTGAATCAACAATGGATTTTTCTAAATCAGAAATGTTACGTTTTTGAACCATATACTATAAAATCCGTAATAATCACTTTTATACGCTTTGGAGTACTTACTGGTAATTACAATAATAATCGCCATTTTCTTTACAAAGTTTTGCAAAAGAAACTTAGTTATTATGAAGTGAATATTCGTGAAAGATTTCTTTAGCTACTTCTATTCTCATATCAACACAGTCTAAACTACACGAGGATAGCAGCCGACCTATTCTGTAAAAATGTCACCGTACAAACTTAAGTGAAGTGAGCTTGATGTGAGCTGTCATTCCACGTGGATTGACAGCCACTTCAAGATCACTTCAAACTGATGCCGTGGAAAAAGACAGGGTGGCAGGGACATCGACTTGCAACCTGTTATTATGGATTCAGTCCATGATTCTGTTTTTTTTTTTTAAATAACAGACGAATCAGTTCTACGCTGGGGGGTTCAGAATCATGTACTGAATAATTCATGGTTACCGTTTACCCATCGATGTTCCTGCCACCATACGATGCGCCTGCTGGCTTATACAGATAGCCAGACAGAAATATGTTAGCGGAGCTGACAATAGTCACCTAAAGTTGAGCATCGCCACACGTGCAGGGCAGGTACCTACTTGGGGACTACCTACATAAAAGAAGAAATTGTTTTACCTTTCCTGAACTCAAACTACTGAATGAATTGAAAATTTCTTACAATATCTTACAACATTGTATCGAACTAACATACGTTTACATTTTCAGTTCACACACAAAGTCAGTTCAATTCTTCAACCGTTGCTATGTTTTGTAAAGAATCATTGAACTATCAGGTCGAGTGACGATCTAATTCATAACATTGTCGCCTTCCATAGTTGTTTTGATAGCATTTTCCTAAATTCTGCTTATCTTGGTTTGTGTATAAATACTGGGCAATGTCTGCTTGCTTCCCATGGGAACTGGGTGGCTGATAAAGGGTTTTTGGTAGAAAAAATATTTATACAGCGCACTACCCAGAATGTAGGGAAAAAAGTTGTGGATATGGTTCTTTTCGAAAGTATCTGATAAAAAATATCAACAAATGAATTGGAATGAACGTACCTGTAGATGTCAATATTTGTAGTTCCACACACACAAATTGACTGTTTTAATTTGATAAGTATATATATATTACCTACCTTACCTTTATACAAGTATATAATAAAAAAATAACGAAAAAGGCAGGAGCTCATTGGGCATCAAAAAATTCGTCCGCATCACTGTCAATAGGATAAGTGCCCAACACGTTGGATGGCAATATATTGATTCTTTGGGCTATTTTATAACCTCAATTTTCGTCGATGATTCTTTAATTACAATTTAAAAAATGTTATTCAAGCAATAATAATTGTTGGAAAAGTTTGTGAGATGTGAAGTTGTAACCTTTTAAATACAGATGAAAGTGTTAGTGAGCGATTGTGTAAGAATTTAACCTGAACAGAGTTTATTTACTCTTTCATATTTTAGAACAGAACCCTAATTGCGTTACACACTATTTTGAAGGATATCTATTGCTAATCCATTGCTTCATATGTTCGAAAAATTTGTCTGCTCCACAACGTAAATAACGCAATGAATGTTGATGAACTGTCAAAATTAAAGCCATTGCTACTGTTAGTGTGTTACGTAACCACCCCACAGTTATAAGTACTTATTTGACAATACAATGCGATGCATCTGGTGTTGTAGATGTGTATAGGCGGCGGTTGCTATGACCACTTATCATCAGACGGTCTGTCGGTTTGTTTGCCATCGTATGACATCAAGAAACAGGCTTATAAAGCATGAATAAAAGCTATCTTGTGAGTTTTAACTAGATTTTTAAATATCTACGGTGAACGTTTACATTGTAAAACTGAAACTCAAATACAAAATGAACAAACAATGAATGACTTTGATTATAAAATACATTTCATTGTTACCTAATAATAGACTACTATTGACCCTGAGTCCTGTCAAATTAAGACGCTCTATAGACAGTTTAGACGTGATTAAAACATGGCTACTAAAAATACGTCAATTTACGTCTGTCGCTGACTAATTTGACAGGACTAAACTAATATTTTATCTTCTGTACTTTTCTTAATGAAATAGAAAGAAAAAGATGCACTGAACATAAATTTAGTTTAGTTTGTGAACAAGGGAATCGGTGCCACTGTCTTTTAAACTGCTATGCACAATTTTCCTTGACACTACCAACATTGGTCTCAACCATTAAGTATTAAAATAGCAAACGAGATATAAAATATTATGCAATCATCATCTTCTCGTTATTATACTGGAATTAAAGGTTAATGCCTATCTCTAAATCTGACATTGAATTTTAAAATACCCTCTTATTAATTGCCTGTGACGAAGTTGCATTTTAATTAAGTGACGTACCGATATTTTATTATTCTGACTTATTAGTTATAAAGATTAGATTATAGAAAACTACACCATTTTTTTTTTTTTGTTAGCCTACATTGTGTCCTACTACTGCGCAAAGGCCTCCCCTTGTTTCTTCCAAACCTGTCTTCACTATTTTTTTTGTCTGTTTCATGTTCTTGTGTGTTCATTTGATCAAAATACTTAATAATGTGCGATAAATTAAATTAAAATAAGTATGTCCAAAATTGGACATGGGTACTTATTTTTTTATTTTTTATTATATTTTTTTTTATTTTTTGCTTTTTTGACCCATTGCAGGGCAAACGCCTCTCTTTCTCCTTTCCACTCCTCCCTGAGCTCTTGAGCTAGTGTGGACCAATCCCGTCTGTAGGCGTACTTACAAAAGATATTTTTTAAATCCATATTAACTCTGAAACTTCTCTGAATTCACATTTTTTTCATATTTCAGACTCTACACCCCCCCCCCCCCCCACACACACACACACACACACTTACACTCAGTTGGTGGTTGGTGTTGGTGTCGTTATTATACTTAGTTTTACAAAGTAACAAAGTACTAGTACTAGGTAAAGTAGGTACTGTTTATAAAATTGTATATTTTCTACTGAATTTCCCAAGATTTCATAATGGAGGAAGACTCAGTTTGCCACAGTGCCTGATAATTACGTCAAGATAGGCTACGTAAACGTGGTGAGGCAATTTTGGTTAGTTAATTCATGACACCGTCAGGCCACTGTTTATTTATAAGACTGAGGGAAAGTTTGGTGTAGAAGAAACACTGACAGACAGATGCTAGAATAGAATAGAATACTATTTATTATGTACACCATATAAATTACAGACATAAATATAGAAATTTTACAAAGGTATCCCCGCGGTTTTCCATCAATTGGTGAAAAAATGTCTAATTTTCTCACGTTTTTAATACCTCAGGCATGTAGGTATGTGTATTAGTACCTATTTCGGGATATTCTTATCTACTGAGCCCAGCGAAAAATATTTCAAATCAAATCAAGTCATTTATTCAAATTAGGCTGAGAATCAGCACTTTTCGAACGTCATTATTACAAAAGACAGTCTCGCAAAACGCCCGCCCTTCACCATTTCCTAGTGCTTTCGCTGGGAACGTGCATTTCAGTCAATATAATTAAAAAATCTTCGTACCTACGTAATAATAGAGCAATATCTGGTAATTATCGTTTGTAATAAAAAATATCTCAATTTAAAGTTGTATACTTCGAAATTGGCTACCCTGTGTAACACTATTGTGAAACCACCACCATGGCTCCGTTGAACAACTGCCTGATTCGTTTGGTCCATAGAATTTCTAGCCCAGTCCAAATTGACAGGTAGTAAATTATACCACCATGAATTCTAAAACAGCTACCATTCCGCCACGACATTTACAGGCACTCAAAGTGCTTTGAACCATAACTTACAATCCTAAATCAAGCAACAATGCGCTGAGCATAAACAGCGGATTTAATTCCAAGTTTATAAGATGTCCATTACTTAAACAGGAACGTACCAATGACCCGGGCTGGGCTGGATAAACACATGGAGCAGTAACGAAATGGAGTGCTAGTCTGTTTACCTATTGTTCTTTGAACCCAACGTCTTCCTTCTGAACTTTTTTCACTAAAGGATTTTTTAACTAAAAGTGTACCATTCATAATTATCGCTCTTGGTGTTTACACAATGAATTTGGATTCCTGTAGTCTGAGGCTTTATTTCCTAAGCACGTAATCCGTAGTTTTGTACTCGTAAAGTAAAGTGATTATACAAGTCATCTACTTTCAGACGAGAAGACTAAATGACAATTAATTGAGTTACGCATAGGGGCTGAGATTTGGTTGTGACTCTACTATACCTACCTGCCTACTTCTAAAAGTCGCCTCTCACAAAGATTTTCGTTCTAGTACAATTCGTGCAGTTCCCAGCACATCAGAACTCCATTGACTAGGTATTCTGTGGTTAAGCAGGAAGCTGTGTGACTCATGCGTTGGGATTCCAAATTGTATTCAATCCTTTTGTATCTTGGAATTGTAATGCCTGGAATATACCTTATGAGGAAATTGCGTGTTTACAAAATGGTGTAGGTACCATTGTGTCTTAAAATGGTGATCTAGAGTCATGCAAATTGTTAATGACGCATGGATATTTTCTCTCTTAGTAATATTTCATACTACCCAAGTCGAAAGTATGGGAAACTCAATTAAGTAAGAGGCTCGTGCCTAAATAATAACAGCCAGGTCAATCGAAGGTTAACGACGAGGTCGGTCAGAGCATGGATGACCATCCATTACATATCGAGACCGCTCCGTGCCTCGGCAAGCATGTTAAACTGATGGTCTCAGTTGTCATTTGTAGATCTTTGACAGTCGTTACGGGTAGTCAGAAACCCAAAAGTTTGACAAACAGTCTTACTAAGGGGTAGGGCAGTCGCTCCATGTGAAATACTGGTATGAACTAGAAACTGGTACCTCGCCAGTAAGAAATATGATAAACCTATCACAGAAACAGTTATATGCAGAGTTCTAAGATTGTATCGTTAAGCCAGCCGCAATCTACAGCAATTTCAAACATAACTGTAACTGAAATTGTTCGTCGAAAACTGTATTAACTTATTCTGATGTCATAATCATTCACAAAGTGGCAAACATAAAGGCATACAATTATCTTATTGAAACCGTAATTTTAATGATAATGCCAAGGGTGCTATTATTTTTACATTACGGATTACCAGTTTCATATTCTCCGTTGTACAATCTAAGATAAGCATAATCAGCCTGTAATATTTATTTATTTATTAAAACTTTATGCATAAGAAAAAAAATACTGTACAAAGGTAGGTAGGTAAGGCATTTTCGACCAGTCAACCTTAGGGTGATGCCTCTGCATCCCCCCACAATGTGTTGTTGGGTGATGCAGAGGCTGTCACTGTTGGGACACAGGCCTCCTCTCTGTGAGAGGGAGTCGGCCATAATCCACCACGCGGGCCCAGTGTGGGTTGGTTGATTTCACATGTCTTTGAATTTATGGTTCTAGAACATGCCGGTTTTGCTCACGATGTTTTTCTTCACAATCTAAGATGAACATCTTAATTCCCCTTATAGTACAGACGCCAGCACATCAAGCTACCCGAAACTGTCAAATTTTCCCAATAAACCTTGAACCTAATGCTTTCGCAATAAAGTTGAAAATCTATTAAAGGAATTTGGCAGATCGTAGTAGTTTAATGTGCTGGCGTCTGTACTTAAAAAAACAGGTTTATTTCCAGGGATATAATATTTTCCATTCGTAGCATGAGATGTTAATTTGCATACATCTGTAATTTGCGCGGCTTTTCTTGGTAAGAGGACTAAAAGCAAATCGATTTAGTTGTTAATTTTATTGTCAGTTTATTTATAGAAACTGATGCTTTTGTTGGACATATCATTGATGGTCTAAGCCCCTTCGAATGTTTTTGAGAATTACAGCAATATTGCGACAAGAAAACAAGCAAACTGCACCTAAATCTTTGCTATTTTAGACATGGCAAATGTACACAAGTATAATAAAGTTACCTCCTGTATTTGCGCGAGAGATAAAAGATTATTGACTTTTTTCATAGATTTTTTTTTCTAGCATACCTCACCACATTGTCACCACCACTCTAAGCAACAGTTTGCTTCAAACTTCCTTCAGACATAACATAAAATCACGCGTTTAAACCCCGTTGGGGTAGGCAGACGTGTAACTAAAGTGACGGCTACATTTCATCAGAAAACAAATATAAGTAGGTCATCATCTGCCTAGCCTTTTCCCAACTATGTTGGGGTCGACTTCCAGTCTAACCGGACTCAGCTGAGTACCAGTATTTTACATGGAGCAACTGCCTATCTGATCTCCACAATCCAGTTACTGGGTAATACGAAACCCCTTGGTAAGACTGGTTCTCAGAATTTCGGGCTTCTGACGTCCCGTAACGGCTGTCAAAGATCCACGAATGACAGTCGGGACCAACGGCTTAACGTGCTTTCCGTGTCTTGGTATGTAATGATGGTCACCCATCCACGGACCAACCGCGGCAAGCGTAGCTTAACCTGATCGATTGACCCGTGCGGCTGTTATTACCACAAGCCCCTCAAAACAAATACAAGTAGGGATGTATAAAATAAAACCTCACCTACACAACGCAGTGCACTAATTAACTTATAGTTGAGCACGCACTAATCACGCGCTGCAGAACTAATCTTAGAACATTTGTTATTTTACCACGCCTGGATTACTCATAGTCGCTATTTAATACATTTGAAAACAACATTTCTGAACACGTAAAATGTTAATTTATCGTGGTTAATGAACCGCGAAAATGATCACAACACGCAGCATTGCGATTCTGTAACCATCTCACCGTGAAAACTTAGCTGAAGTGAGCATGGAGTGAGCTGTCATTCCAACTAATGCTAGGGATTGACACTGTTGACAGCTCACTCTAGGCTCACCTAACTTTTCAAGGTGAGATTTTTACGGAATCGACCGGCTGTTCGGTTAACCCATTAAATTGTGTTCTCTTATGCTCGTGTCTCCCACGAAGTATCTTCATTTTCTTGAATACTAGCTTGTGTCTGCATCTTCGTCTGCGTGAGATTTTTTATTCTCTCGATGCGATGAGGTGGTCATCGCATCGCATCGCCTGCCCGCGCTAGTACTTCGTTTTCGCTTAGCGTTGTTTTTTGCTTTTTTTCTTTTATCTCGGCAGGTTTTAGCGTGATGTTATATAGCCTATAGCCTTAACCAAGAATTAGGTTATCAATTGCAAAATATCAATTTATGAAATCCGACTGATAGTTCCGGAGATTACTCCCTGCATACAAATTTACAAGCGAACAAATACCTCTTTATAACACTAGTATACCTACATAGATAGCTCATGCTGTATTCACAAAGTTAGCCAGTCTGCAAGGTTGGTAGCAGGCTGACTACGGTGCATCGCACAATCATTCTTAATTTCAACCGACTCCAATTTTTAAACCTATTTTCACTAACTTAGATTGGGTTTCTGTATCTCCAAAATCCTCATTCTTAGCCGAGGTCCAAGGCTCTAGTTTCTGTTTTTTATAACTTACAAAATATGAAGGTGTATCCAGAATTCTAGATTGAGGATTCCGCCCATCTTCCGGACACTCTACCAACTTTCGTTTTATTTTGGATGGAGTTTCTTTGAGAATCAAAACATCACAAAAAAAACGTTTAAAAGCATAGAAACAATTCTGCTACAGTTCAATTATCGTTTTTCCTAGATGACTAATTAAAAACACCTGCGTTCACAATAACTTTCGAGAAGTGAATGTTAATTATTACTAATCCCATGGAATCTAGTGACTGGGCGCCATATTTGGATCTGTCTTGTTACGACATTATGGCTGTGTTGTCAGCTAGCAATAAATAGATTAAGTATACGGTTGGTGAATTATAGGGTTTACCTTCACCCTTAGCCCCTTACCCTTAGAGGGGCTTGTGGCTAAGTAATAACAGCCGCACGGGTCCATCTATCAAGTTAAGCTACGCTTGCCGCTGTTGGTTCGTAAATGGGTGACCATCTTTCCATACCAAGACCCCTCCGTGCCTCGGAAAGCACGTTAAGCCGTTGGTCCCGTTGGCTGTCATTCGTGGACCTATGACAGTCGTTACGGGTCGTCAGAAGCCTGAAAGTCTGACAACCAGTCTTATCAAGTCTTACCCAGTAACTGGGTTGTGGAGTTCAGATAGGCAGTCGCTCCATGTAAAATACTGGTATTCAGCTGCATTCGGTTAGACTGGAAGCCGACCCCAACATAGTTGGGAAAAGGCTAGGCAGATGATGACCTTCACCCCTAGAGTTGCGGTTAACCTACCCTAAAATTAAGGTTAACTGTCTGGTTTACCCTAAAATTAAAGTTTATCATAGAATTAAGTTTTGCCCTGGCATTGTTTAGTGAGTTGCAAAGGTTAGATTGTGGTCGGGTTGTGTAATTGTTATAAAACTTAGGTAACCTGTAGTTTTACTGCAGGGTGAAGACTTGTTCTCTAACGGAGAAGGTTTGAGCATTGACTAAGCTTACTCATGACAGGCTATTAGCCGATCATGGGGAGTTTGTTGCGCCACTTCTTCTTCCCAGCTAAAGC
Source organism: Apamea anceps (assembly GCA_951799955.1). Lineage (NCBI taxonomy): Eukaryota > Metazoa > Arthropoda > Insecta > Lepidoptera > Noctuidae > Apamea > Apamea anceps. The sequence goes on from OX637509.1 coordinate 11,800,814, forward strand.
ACTAGGCAGTGGTGAAGGGGGAGGCGTTTTGGGGGACTGTCTTTTTAATTTTGACGTTCAAAAAGTGCTATTTCCCAGCCGAGTTTGAATAAATTACTTTTGATTTAATGATAGGAGGACCACTGGGTGGAATTCGGCCAACCCGCTTAATATCTTAGATCCAACCGTCCAAAATCTATCAATCTTTTAAGTATCTATGATAACGACATGAAGTGACGTCACGGTTGCCAGCAGTGCGATTCTGTAACCATCTCACCGTAAGCGTGGAGTGAGCTGTCATTCCAAATAATGCTAGGGATTGACACTAGTGACAACTCACATCAAGCTCACTTCACTTGAGTTTTCACTGTGAGATTTTTACAGAATCGACCGGCAGTTTTCTAAGTAGCTTTTAGTCAACTATTAGAGATGCCATTTCAGGTTCAAGATCAATCTTAACGATGTTTGCTTGTGCCATCATTCCATTTCACTAGCACTAAGAGCTAAATACCACCGCGCTGTTGGATTTTCAAATTTCGGCGATGAAGCGAGCGTTCAAAATACTAGCACTAAGAGCTAAATACCACCGCGCTGTTGGATTTTCAAAGTTCGGCGATAAAGCGAGCGTTCAAAATCCATTAAGATTTAGATTGCGAAAAGTGTTAGTGATAACGGACATCATACTACACTCTATGCATAAATCAATGCAAAATATCCTATATTTACAAACATGTCTCCTGTAATAAGTGAACCGTTAAAGATAGGTATGTTTACAAGGGATCAATTAGGATTCAACTGTTAACGCGTTAAATCCGGCTGTGCTTGCGGTAACGTTAGCAAAGAAATTCAAATCATTCGAGATTGCAAAGTCAAAGCATTTACCAATTTAAAAAAAAAACTTTACGGTTTTAAATTATGTAGTACTTGATCATCATAATCAGCCTATAATGTTCCCACTGCTGGGACACAGGCCTCCTCTTTTCGAGAGGGAGTGGGCTGTAATTTATCAAGTGGGCCGCGTGCAGATTGGTAGATCGAATTAAAAATGGCAACAAATAATAACAAATTATAAATACAATAATAATATAGCAACAGTAATAGTAATTTATAACAGTAGGTCAGTAATTAATATTACGTAACATGTCATGTTAAGATAGGCCTGTAATAAATGCGTAGAAAGTGTCCGCGATCTATTATGTTGTGATACTGAACCAGTAATGGTAACTCAGTTAGGCAATAGTTACTAGGTCAGTTAAATGTACTTACAACTGCTTGTAGGATTTCCTGTATAATAGGTTCTTGTGCTTACCTATGTATTTAAATTATGGCCCTTTGTAAAGGGGCAAATAATCCATGGTAGTATTATAAATGTGAAGATAACTCTGTCTGTCTGTTAGGTTTTAACGTCTAAACCACTGAACTAATTGTTATAGAATTTGATAGGTAGACTGGGACGGACAAGGACTGGAGACGGACATAGGGTAGTTTTCATCCAGTATATGAAAAATGGGTTGGTGATGCATAATTCATAAGCAGCCTATAATGATCCCGCTGGTGGAACACGCCTCCTCAAGCCTCCTCTCTGTGAGAGGGAGTGGGCCATAATCCGCCACGTGGGCCCCGTGCAGGTTTGTCACATGTCTTCAAATTTTTGGTGGGTTTCCTTACGATGTATTCCTTCACCTTTTTGAGAAGCGCCAAAGCGCCTGCTTGGGTTCGAACCCACGACCTACAACGCGTAAATCACTACTACTACCACTACTGCTGCGGTGGGTTGGTGATGGCAATGTCCTAATTAAAAAGACATGACGATGCTGCATTGTTGGTATTGCCAGTCCTCTATCTGGAATACTGGAACTACGCGAATTTTATTTATAATGTTTATTTTTTTGCAATAAAAAAAAACTTTTTAATCAACACACATAATTGCTGGGAATCGTTACAGTTGCCATTATAAAAAATATTGTCAACTCATCCAATGAATTTAACGTAAACAAACATGAATATCGACTCATATCAACTATCAAATAACAAATGCACCTGTTTTGCTATCTGTACGCAGATGCGCACGAGTTGCGTTTGTTGTCGTATCCCGGCTATAAATACTCGCGCGCAGCAGGAATGCTAAGTTTACCCGACTTTGTAGGTACTTGTACAGGGTAGTTGTGTCAACATTATGGACATTTGTGTTAAGTTTGGTTTTAATGCCATTAATTATTGGCTCATAGTTAAGAGACGAGACGTATAAACGTCAATAAATGTATGGTTAAGCAGTCGTAAATCTTTACTTAACTTTAAGCAACGTTCATAAATAAACCCCTAAGTAAACCAAAAAATTATATTAATTTTAGGTCATCCCTTTGGATTTTGGAGATTTTCTGAAACCATGAAAAAAAAATTATGTGATCTTATAAGTTCTTAAGTTTTTTCTTGATTTGTAAGTAGCGAAACGTGGGTGTAGGTACTATACACGTGGGTAGCCCCTGCGACACACACACGTTTACCAATTCATGGTTACAATTTGCGCGTCTATGTCCCTAGATACTGTAACCATAAATTGGTAGAAATTTTCCGTCGGTTATAAAAAAGAAAACAGTTGTTTCATAGAAAAGTGCAATACACGGTCAAAATGTATGGAACAGCAATTTTTTTTAATAACCGACGCCAGATTTCATCGCAGGAGGTTCAGAATCATGTACTGAGTCCATAACAAGCTAACGTCGATATCCTGTAAGTATACATATAGGTACACCTCTACTTTAACCTTCAGGGAAAACACGCGTGATGTTAGGTGTTCGTTCTTTACCATTACAAAAAGTTTAACCATCAACTACAATGGACGATCATAAAACACGTCCAATTAATCCTCTTTACCAAAGTTAGTGACCCAGACAAAATTAACAAACTAAAGTTGCAGTCCTCACTCGTCAAGAAATATGCAATTTGCAAATGCAACAACTAGACCAATAAAATTAACATCAGATTCATCTGCATTTAACTTTATAATACTACTTCTACTTTAAATTAAGATGCATTACGCAAATCCTACTATAATATTATATAAATGTGAAGGTTTGTTTGTTTGTTACTCAATCACGCAAAAACGGCTGAATGGATTTGAATGAAATTTAGCACACAGACGTAATATAACCTGCATCCTAATTGTGTAATACACTATCAATCTCAATCTGAATAATTTTGAAGGATATTGCTAATCCATTGCTTCATATGTTCGAAAAAATTGTCTGGTCAACAATGTAAATAACGCAATGAATGTTGTTGAACTGTCAAAATGAAAGTCATTGCTACTGATAGTGTGTTACGCAATTACCCCGCAGGATTTTTTAATAATAATAATAAAATAATTTATTTGCGTAAAACATGGTATACAATGGTGTTAAGTATGGGTTCGAGTTTATCCCGATATTTCCACGCGATCGAGACTTATGCGGGTGAAACTGTGGGGCGCTGCTAGTAGGTAATAAAACTTACAGGTTATGTATTTTGCTATGTGTTCGTGGGATATCAACAAAAACTTGCATTGGCACACAGATTGCTTATAACCTGAGTTATTTTATAGGATACTTTTTATTCTAAAATATGTTCAGTGTATTTCTGAGCTCCATGCGGGCGAAGCCTCAGGTAATAGCTAGTCTATGTATATTTCTATGTTAATAACATCTCATTCCACTAGCATTTAGTATTAATTTCAGTCTAAATCCACCCATCTTGTTTGAATTGCAACATCAACTCGAGTGCTGTTCAGATTCGAGTGCTCTTGAGATTTTGTAAATGGGTTAATTACAGCATTATGAATTTGATTGCAGTCTTAGTAATGTTAAGTATAAGTTTGTGATTTGATGCACTAAGATATTTCGCTTCGAGTTTATTATTGGTAATAACATTTATTTTTCGCAAAATCCAATTATAAAAGCCTATTGCTTCCTAGCTAGAAAATTTTACCTTAGCCAGGTATACTTAATACTTCCAACTAAGTATTGCTTCTACAAAGTCATAAAAAAATAATAACAACAAGGTAGTTACTATCACCAAAATCTATATCTGACCACCGTAAGGACTATTAATTCCTGCTTGCAGCGCATATTATTAGTCGACCAAAAAAGGATCCTCTTTTGTTTTACTTACGGACGCAACTGTGGTCATCATGTGCACGGGATTTGGTTTTCAAAATGATCAGATATAGGTTTGGGCGATAGTACATACCTTTGTTACAGAATTATTTTATTGATTTAATTGTGGACTGATTAAACAATGCAGTATGTTACAGTCATAGTCGACAAAGGAAGTTTTCCTTAAAGAAATTACTTAATTTAAAAGTTTCTAAGGAAACAAAATGTATGGTTTAGCTAATATTTGCCAATACTAAGCTAAACAAGTTAATAGTAAGATAAATAGTAAATACTTCGTGTACACAATCTTACCTATGTATTGAACAAATTGTTTAGTTAACAGAGGAAACATGAGTACCTATATACTTACGTAAGTAATACATTGTTATTGGGAAGTAAACAGGTATTCCTAGTGTTTTACTTAGACATTGAACTATGAACTGACACTCCTTAAATGTGTTGTCATATTAAATGTTCTTGCTTTTACGCCGCGTCCTAACCAAAAGCGATCGCCGCGCCAATACGCGATCGACGCTCTCCTTTTAACCCCCAACGGAAAAAGAGGGGTGTTACAAGTTTAATGTATTTACCTGTGTGTCTGTCTCTGGTATCGTAGCTCCCAAACGGCTGAACCGATTTGGTTTCTTTTTATTTTATATAAATATGACATAGTCTAGTCTTAGCATGGGGTATCGTATTACCCAGTAACTGGGTTGTGGAGGTCAGATAGGCAGTCGCTCCATGTAAAATACTGGTATTCAGCAGCATCCGGTTGGACTGGAAGCCGACCCAACATAGTTAGGAAAAGGCTAGGCAGATGATGATGAATATAACATAGCTGCGCGATCAATCCAGTCACGTTTGTACGTCAAAATTCAAACAAATAATTGCGAACTCGCGCGACCATCGCTCTTGGCTAGGACGCGGGGTTACAGTAACCTGCCAACATTCTAAGAGCATTATGTGTTTTCATAATTGAATGGTTAATTCTTAACAAAAATCGCGGTTGATTTTCTATCTATTTGACATCTAAACACTATTAACCTTAACCGTCTTAACCAAACAATGAAGAATCTAACATTAGTTCAACGCATTTTGCAAAACCTTAAATATCAAATAGGTACTTGTTACATTCCCTATCTTACTGCCGCGTTGGTCTAGTGGTCGTTGGTCTAGTGGTCGTTGGTCTAGTGGTCGTTGGTCTAGTGGTCGTTGGTCTAGTGGTCATTGGTCTAGTGGTCGTTGGTCTAGTGGTCGTTGGTCTAGGGTTCGTTGGTCTAGTGGTCGTTGGTCTAGTGGTCGTTGGTCTAGTGGTCGTTGGTCTAGGGGTCGTTGGTCTAGTGGTCGTTGGTCTAGTGGTCGTTGGTCTAGTGGTCGTTTGTCTAGGGGTCGTTGGTCTAGTGGTCGTTGGTCTAGTGGTCGTTGGTCTAGTGGTCGTTGGTCTAGGGGTCGTTGGTCTTGTGGTCGTTTGTCTAGTGGTCGTTGGTATAGTGATCGTTGGTCTAGTGGTCGTTGGTCTAGTGGTCGTTGGTCTAGTGGTCACTAGTCTAGTGGTCGTAAGCGCGACTGCTGAGCGTGAGGTTGTGGACTCGATTCCTAGGTCGGGCAGTCATGGGGGTTTTCCGTTTTTCCGTGATTTCTTAGTGGCAGCCCGTAGTCTGGATTTGTGCTCAGTTGATGCCAATAGGCCCACAATAGGCACACACCAATAGGTACACTTCTGCCTAAACCAAAGCGAGATGTTACACTATGTGATTCCCTAACTTAATCAAAATCCTACGAAAAAGATATCAATTCAAAAATGTGATGCCACGTCTCAAAAACTCCAAAATTAAATGTCTCCTCTCCTTATAAGTTAAACGACTTAAATGCACGTCTTGATAGCACATTTAATTAAATTTACATTGACACTCATTCTGCAGGTCAACTGTGGGGCAAGGCCAGATCTAATAGACGCGCGGTTTTACGACTCAACTCAATAAAAAAAACTTGATTTCACTGTGGCAAGTAGTTTATCTTAGAACATCTTCTCAATTATATTAGCATTGTTATATCTTACCAAAGTCAGATAACTTTTATCCGTGGAATAAAATAGACATCTGACAGTTCTAGTATGGAAAAACTGTCAAAAATCAAAATTTATTCTCAGTATAAGAGTTTTATGTATAAAAGTTTGGTGGAATGCGACTAGGTAGGAAAATTAGTTTACAAAATAACATCATGCAGTCTTGGCTTGACTCTGTATTAAATGAGGTACCTGTTTATCTCGTTTCCCGCCATTAATGGTGAACTGACAGTTGACATTAGTTACCTCACTATTGATGTACATGAGATAGTGTTTACATATTTATAAATAGGTATACTACGGGTGGCTACACTAAATATCTCGTAACAATTAGTTAAATATGCTATAATTTTCACTAGAAGACCAATTCTCGTAATTAAAACGTTCAAAATCTAGTCGCAATCTCATCTCAGCGACAATCAATGTCAAAATATTTATATTTTTGACAGATAGAGTTATTACGGGAATTGCCCCTTAGAACGATAGTGATAGTACCAACCTAAGCAAAACTAGAAAGGGGCTTATTAATATTACACTTCTGGACACATCTATTGGCCCACCTTGTATTTTCAGTTTCGTTTGGTCCTAGCTAAAATTTTATATTAGGTCGAGCAAAAAGTTTTTATGCAGTTTTGAACCTGGCACATTCACAATTTCATTCAATAGTCTTTTTTTGAATTTCGAACACAGAATTTAAAGAAACAAAAGACAATTTGGAGCCTGTTTGTTGATATCAAACAATCGAATACTAAGAAAACTTGGTTTTATTGGTTTACTTGGATTTAATTCTTGAAAAAGTGATTGATATCTTTGGTTTTGCAACAAACATTACTTATTCTTAACATTAAGGTGAGGTTCTATCAATAATCTATGGATACTTCACCTGAAGTCGCCGCCCAAGCTGTGGCACTTATTCAGGCCGGACACAGCCAAGAAACGTGAGTGCTCAACTTAATTTAAGTCGATCTGCGGTCCGAAATGTTTATCGGAGGTACCTAGAGACTGGCGGCTTTGTTCGTCGCCAAGGAAGGCCACGATCTCGGGTCACAACTGAAAGGCAGGATCGATTCATCGTGACGACCAGCTTGAGAAATCGTCACCTTACCTCCATTGAGATACAAAACCAACTTCGCGACTTCCACGGAGTATCTGTGAGCGCTTAACTGTTCGGAGAAGGTTAAAAGAACGCGATATGGTACCACACAAGCCAGCTAATGGGCTTAAACTAACGCGAGCCCACCGAACAGCGCGCCTTCATTTCGCACGCAGTCATTTAAATTGGACACAGCAAGATTGGAGCTGTGTACTCTTTTCTGATGAGTCTAAAATTGTGTTACATGGCAATGATGGAAGGAAGAAGGTCTACCGACGTAAGGGAGAGCGTTTCGCACAATGCTGCTTTGAGGAGAGGGTTGCTTATGGCGGTGGCTCATGGACTGTCTGGGGCGGTATATCCGCGAGTGGCAAAACTCAACTTGAGGTTGTTACAGGACCACGGCTGCCAACATTAAATGCTGAAAGGTACATTCGTGAGTGCTTAGAACCTCACGTGATACCATACGCGGACTATGTGGGCCCAAATTTCCTTTTTATGCATGATAATGCAAGAGCCCATGCGGCCGGCATCGTCAGGGAATATCTTCGGGATGTGAACATCACAGTTATGGACTGGCCAGCCAGAAGCCCAGACATGAACCCCATTGAGCACATGTGGGACGAGCTAAAAAGACGTGTTAGGGCTCGTCAGCCAGTTGCTCAGACGATGCAGGAGTTGAAAACTGCCATAGAAGAGGAATAGGAGATGATCCCTCAAAATTTCATAGAGCGGTTGATAAACTCTATGCCTAATCGTATGAGAGCTGTGGTAGATGCCCATGGAGGCAACACGCGTTATTAAATTAAACCTTTATTTGATAAAACATGTTTTTTATTCAAAAATCAATTGCCTTTAACAAGGCGCATATCCGACTTGTTAGGCGTAGCTCCATGTCGTATGGTATTCTGAATTCAAATTTAAAACAATACGATCGAAAAAGATGGTAAAATGTATCAGGTTTAAAACTGCATCAACAGTTTTTGTTCAATCTAGCAATCATATTTCGGTAGGGGCCATCGAAACCTAAACTCTAAGGTGGGCCAATAGATATGTCCAGAAGTGTATATTCTTTTTTTTCTTCTTTCAAATGCATGACAACGATAAGTACTCAGTAATTTAATATTTCTACCTCAATACAGAAATAGGACCATCAAACGTTTGAGAAGAAAATAAAATAGATACACTGCCTGTTCGTGCCTACCGTGAAGCACGAAATAGATAAGCAACAGTAGTTTTTTATGTAACAGAAATGAAGTTTACAATTATAAAGTTACATAAATCAATAGCAATATAGCATGTCATGATAAAATTGACATATTTCCACCATTTAAATATGATACCTTCGTGCTGCAGTATCATCACGACACCTCAATTCTATATTATATTAATGCACCTATACCTAAGGTTGAATCCACACCGCTAGGAGCTTCTTGGTGGACATTATAATAATATAATAGTACAGTCAGCAACAAAAGTCAATTAACACTGTTACTTTTACAAATCATAAATTGATACAAAATGATGCGATTCTATTACTATATGTTTTTTAAGAATATTTTGCTCAAACAACTAAAGTGTTAACCGACTTTTGTTGCTGACCGTAACAGCCTATTATTGTCCTATTGCATGACAAATTGATAAAGGTCTCTTCACACAGAGAGAAGGCATGAGCATTGATCATCACAATGCTTGAGAGCAGTGGGTCGTAGGTTCAAACCCAAGCGCGTTACTTTGTGAACAGTATTTCATCACCATTGCTCTTAAAACAGTGAAGGAAAACGTCTTAGAATCAAAAATTCGAAGACATGTGACATCAACCAACCCGCACTGGGCCCGCGTGCCCCACCAACCCACCGCAGCAGTAGTGGTAGTAGTAGTGATTTACGCGTTGTAGGTCGTGGGTTCGAACCCAAGCAGGCACTTTGGCGCTTCTCAAAACGGTGAAGGAATACATCGTAAGGAAACCCAACAAAAATTTGAAGACATGTGACAAACCTGCAGGGGGCCCACGTGGCGGATTACGGCCCACTCCCTCTCTCAGAGAGGAGACCTGTGTCCCAGCAGTGGGAACATTATTGGCTGATTATATTAATTGCTCAAGGCGAATTGGCGATTTCAGACTTACAGATTACGTGGACATTGCAATAGTAAAACCAAGCGTTGGTCTCCTAGGAGTATGTCAAAAAGCACGCAGCGTAACAAATTCAAATTAAAATTATTTTATTACACATAAACCTACATGGGCACTGATGAAACGTCAGAAGCAAGGTGCACGGTTCCAATTGGTCGTTTCCAATGGAGAAGAGCCGGCAAGAAAAGCTACGCTACTTTTAAAAATTTTTGGCTTTCACAACGTTTTCAAATTACAATGTTAATAGGTATGGAATAGAAAAAGAGTTCCTTGAAGGATTTTGGGGAGGCTTTTGCCCAGCAGTGGGACAGTACAGGCTAACAAATAAAAAAATAGGGTTGGGACGACAGTGTAGGCCCATCAACAAGTAACAACACTAAGCCAAACAGGACGTGGCTGTAGCTTCGACCTAAAGCAGTCGACATAATTTAGCTGTTCCCGTCATCCATGTCAAGGGCTAAACAAGTCTGACCGTTTGAAACGGTCATAGCTCTGATTAGGATAACAGGTTCTTGTATAAAATGTTGTGCGTCAAATTGTAGAGGATTATAATCATTTAAAGTGTATTTAGTGTCACAGCTTTTGCATACACTCTTCTTGGACAGCGTCAATTTATTTAACTCAAGCTCGCGTTCTTCCATTCGAAATGGTTCCGTGTCGATCAAGAGCATGGTTATTATTCAGCGATTGAAAAGATAATTATACAGACATTGAGTTATTGGACTCTTGAGATTACTTATTACTCGTGACTGACTGACAACCTGTGCCACTGAAGACACATATACGATTAGAAGGTGTACCTACGTGAATGGCCTTAACAAGGCATAAACGAGGGGTATGGTAATAAAGTCACAAGCAAGCAACTAACTAAGCTAAATATAAAATATTTTAGACACCTCATTCAATTTCCAACTTACAACAAGTCTGACAACCAGTCTTACCAAGGGGTATCGTATTACCCAGTAACTGGGTTGTGGAGGTCAGATAGGCAGTCGCTCCATGTAAAATACTGGTATTCAGCTGCATCCGGTTAGACTGGAAGCTGACCCCAACATAGTTGGAAAAAGGCTAGGCAGATTATGATTCAATTTCCAACTTAGTTGATAATTAAAATGACACTACTCATAAAACGACATTACATTGAACCCAAGGCCAAAATTAGTATAAATGAAAATTAAGTCTTCAAAACGAATTTATAGTTCAAAGATAATTATCGACGTCTTGAAGGCGACAAATCTAAAACTGGTAGCAAGGTCTTTGAGCCAATGATCGGTTCTCACTTTTGAATACTTTTTAATTTGTGCCGCAACTAATCTATTTAGTTCCTATTAACTTGCCTGTGTTCTGATTTAGAAACACTTGATTGTAAAATTGTGTGGTGGTATAGGTACTTATATAGATTGTAGGATTCTAACCAAATTAAGAGGTGATTGTTCAAACCTTTACCTTCTTCACCTACCTTATCTAAATGATCATATATTAAGTACCTATCGTCATTAATTGGACGAAACGGTTGGCGCAGTGGCTGAGCGATCGACTGCTGCGCTGCGTGTCGCTGGGTCGATTCCCGCACGGAACACATATTTGTATTGCCTACAGGTAGTTGTTCCGGGTCTGGCTGTTTGTGTATGTGAGTCTAAATGTTTATAGACGAGACAATACCTGACCTACAATACATGAGACAATCCTAGTGTGGGGCAAAGTTTAAAAAAAAAAGGATATAGGATTCTACACCAAAATCATCTAAATTAAAAATACATGCCTTTCTATGACGAGCTTGACTCTACCGTAAGGACTGGCCGGCACTCGCAAAAGACAGAATTGTGTAGAAAAGGGAATCTAAGGCCTTTGTCCCTCAGTGGGACAATACAGGCTAGTTCGATATGATTAGATTAGACTTACTGAGATATCATGAACACATTTTTTAAAATAAAACATCTGGAACAGATACTCGTATACGTTGTTCAAGTCGTTATGTTCTTGGACCACAAACTAGAAAGGTAGGTATAGTATAGATAGAGCACCTACTACATAATGAAAACACAACAATAATAATAACAATAATAAATAATATAACTTCACGACCGTTTTCCCCGAATTTCACCATATCGTCGCTGATACTGCAATACCGCGTAACTAACAACAGAGAATACCGCGTAACTTCGACGTGGCAAATTTTACAGGAGAACGAAAAAACTAAATAACGTTAGCTCATTGCCGCCAAATCTAAGATTTAATACTTTTGTACTTCCACTGTTGGTTATGCGGTATTACAGTATCAACGACGATATATGTTACGTCCCATGTAATAGGAAGCGACCCTATTGCCATCAACCGGGTACCAAACTAGACCCTGGGCTGCTTCTGAGAACTTCCTAAAACCCAAGAGATAAGCAAAGAAGATTGCAACGGACAGAGGAGATTAAAAATATTCAAAATCTGTTCAACTCAGCACGATATGGACAAGATAATCAAACAACTATAAAACGAATAAAAACTTCATCGAGCCTCTAACCTTGACTGATGTGGATTGATGACGATGACTTTAGTTCGGACATGTTAACCAAAATCTTGATCAAGCCTGTCAGTTGTTTTTTCTTCTAATTTGTTACGCACGACGCATGTTAGTAGGTAGGTATGGAAATTATGGAATGGAATACGGACTCATTAGATACGATATGATTTTTTTCATTGTTGGGAATATTTTTATCATTCTTAATTGTGTCTATGCATAATGATGTTATCCTATTAAGGACTGATTTTACCAAAGTCAGATAACTTTTATTTGTGGAATAAAATTGACGTCTGACAGTTCTAGTATGGAAAAACTGTCAAAAATTCAAAATTTATTCTCAGGACAAGATTATCGCGAAAGAGATAAGTCTCTTTCCAAACACCAAAAAAACATTAAAGACCTTAAGGGCTAAATTTTTCAATGCCAGATAATTTTATCCAAGGAATAATATTCTTTAATGCAAAATTTGTCAGACGACAATTTTATTCCACGAATAAAAATTATCTGTCGATTTAGAAATCAGCCCTTAGACTTAAGACTTATCCACTTAACACGGGTGGGTTTTAGTCAGTAAGAGTCTGACACTCCCTCCTGCTCCACCCAGAGCGGGAGGAGTCATTTGATGATTTCCCATCCTCAAAAAAAAAAAAAAAAAAGTACTTAACACCCTTCATTCAAGTTCGACTGTCTATAGAAATCAAATATGCACCTCGTCATCACAAAGCAAGCTAGACATTGGCCAAATCTAGTTTATTCCCATTAATTTCATAATTTATGTGGGTGTCCAAGCAAAAGGGGTCCTGTTCTCAGCATTAAGTTTCCGAGATATAAGAAGTTTTGTGAAAAAATTGCGTTTCGCGATTTTAATTGATTATTAATAAATGCTCAATTATCTATAATTTCATATGGTATTGTTTTTTTTTTCCAGAATTTCAACTTCAAATGTCTGATAAAAAAATATGTTCCAGTATTTGAATATTTTTTTAATCCTTGCTCAATTGACTATTCTAGATAACGAGTACTACGTAGATAGGATACCCCACTACTGGACCCTTTTTGCTTGGACGCTCAAATATGGATTTCTTAACACTTTTAAATTAGTCATTAATTTTATATTCACGGGTTTTTGCCTAGGTAAGCGACGTTTTTTGATGGCTCATTGGATTTTCAACCCTCTGTGTTGAGCCGAGCATTGAAAATCCAACTTAGTGCACCCAAGCGCTTCATAAACACTTTAGGATTTTCAACTCTCAGCGCTTCGCAGGGAGTTGAAAATTCAGAGCGCGATAAGAAATCGCCGCGTTTAAAATACGCCCGCGGGTACGAGGGCTGAATACTACACTCGCAACTGCAGTGCTGCAGTGACTTAATTCATAAAACTAAAGACTTTCTCTTCCTTATTATTTTCTTTATTAAACCTCAACTTTAATGAGCAAGTAACATATATTTCAGTCTATTTCCTACAATAATTCGTTTAATAATTAACTACTTTTTATACTTAAATTGACGTTAAAACGCGTAACTTTGTTACAATCGACCCAGTTCTTTCATAAATGCGGAAAATTACAGCGTTCGTTTGTTTGTCAATAATACAAGTAGGTAGCAGGATGTGTAAAAAAGAAAACTGTTCTTAAATTGCAACCATGTTTTTGCTCACAGCTGCTTCTATTTATCTGAAAAATTACTTATATGTAACAAAAAAAGAAAAAAAAAGATGAAAAAATCTTTTTTCACGTGTAAGAAATTAGTGAGTACCTATGTTCGGAAACTAGACTTGTTGGGGAAATGGTTAGGTTTATGGCTAGATGTAACCGATGTAGGCTGGTGGTGTTGATATTGATATAAGGGTTTATACCTAACCTACCTAATCGGCATTCGCGATTTATTTGCCAAAAATGTAAACAAATATGAGTTTATAGAAAAATAAGTTTAATTCCCACATAATAAAGTTTAGTTTACGCTACAATTTCAAAAATTTTTAGTGCTATATAGTCACTCTGAAATCAACTTAATTTTCATTAAAATAAAATTGATATTTGTTTAACTTAAAATAGCTAGCTAATCCATTGCTTTATATGTTACGTACTTACAAGTTTCTGCAATAGGTAAACCTTTTTATTTTATTTATTTATTTTAATATTTATATGTTCGAAAAATTTGTTTGCTCAGCAACGTAAATAACGCAATGAATGTTGTTGTAATATCAAATTGAACACCATTGCTACTGTTAGTGTCACCGGAGGTCATCATTCACATTTTTAATCGCTTGAAGTTATCTGAACGAGACAGGTTTTATTGTAATTACATAAAGAGGCGTTAAGTATCAAGCAAAGTGTTAATGTTAGTTAATACCTTCTAATATGCATTATCGTTCAATCAATCTCAACAGATTATCGTTCAATCCGTTTCATAACAGTTCGATAACAATACCATACTCGTACCGTAAGCAGACACAACAAACATGAACCAACATAACAGAATGAATGAACAGTACCAACCTACCTACCTACAAATACAAAGGTATCTAATCGTGGACAGATAATTAGGTAGGTAACTCAGACCTTATTCACAAACTAAACTAAATTTAGGTTCTGTGCATCTTTTTCCTTCTATTTCATTAAGAAAAGGAAAGAAAATAAATATTAATTTAGTGCTGTGTGAAAAAGATGCACTGAACTTGAATTTAGTTTAGTTTGTGAACAAGGGAATCGGCGCCACTGTCACGGTTGGACACAGGCGTACCTACCTACTCTACAAAGTAGATAGCATCTGTAATTTGACTGTGATGTTGGTAGATACGTATCTAATCTTTTTTAGGGTTTCAAGTTTTTCATAACATTGTTTTTACTGTTGTATAAAAGATGTAAATGATGTCTTTAAAAAATCCTAGACACAAAGAGTAAAACTAGGTATTTTGCATCTTTGAGTCTAACAGGAAAATAATTGACTAAAATTAAATAACCTCAAAAAATTTGGTTGAATTGGAAAACCCCTTCGGAATATTTTACCTTCTTTCATCGTAAACAACCTATTTTATTGATTACCTTGACCAACAAGATAAAAAAAAATGTTTTAGGTAGGTAAGAATACCCACTTATCTTATAAAAAATTCAATGCGTTTCAGAAACAAGAATGATTCCACACAACAAACATTAATAATCAAATCAGTTTCATATATTTATTGTTGCAAAATATACTATACTAGATTACAATCATCAATTTTATTTTTAGTTCGTAAGTTACCCGTAGCGCCATCTTTTATCCGCATGTAAAAACATTTCATTCGAGAACGCGAACGCTAATTTCGACGCACTACGTATGTGTCAGGATGGCCGAGCGGTCTAAGGCGCCAGACTCAAGGTTTCCTTGCCTGTTAAACGGGTTCGAGTTGTTCTGGTCCTCTCTGAGGGCGTGGGTTCGAATCCCACTTCTGACAAAAACTTTTTGTATTTTTAACTTTTTTTGTTATTTTTCCGTGATAAATAATATTGCTGTGTCGTGTTTTAAAACCAGTTAATCATATAACAAAATCAGAATGCTGGTTTCGGATTCTGGTTCAGTTGTATAATTTACCAGTAGCCAATTCTCTTTTCGTCAAAAGATTTTATGTCAAACCTAGTTTATCACGCATAGCTTAACACTGATTCGCAAAAACATCGATGACTTGAAACTCAACTTTTTTTATAAGTTAAACTGAGTTTTACAATGCAGATGGGTCATCCATTATTGAACTTTCCGTGAGTTTAGCAACCAATAGGTACCTAATTATGCAAGTCGTGAGATCGTGACCTTCACCTCCTCAATACCTATAGATACATACGTGTCTTCGAAGGTGTGCCAATGCACGATTACATTGTCATCATCGATGTATTTTTACTGTAGTTCTGTGTAATAAACAATACAATACCCTGCTTTGAAAACATCCAATTCTCAATATGTGTGTCCTAACTAATAAATGATTTCACCTAAATACCCTAACATCTGGAGATGTGCCCGGTTGATGGCAAGTGGACTTTCACATAACTGGCGAAATATGGATGTACTATAGGTACACCACTGCCTAACCCTTTGGGAATTACAATCGTGACGTTATGTTCATGCATTTTGTCACCAAAATCACACCTCGCTTTGTACACGTTTTGGGTGATAGCAGTTGGGTACTAACTTAGTAAGGATGTCGTTAACGTTAATCATTGCATTCCTTAATCAATATTTACCTACATCACCTAAACAATGTAGGTAATGTTCTTCGTCGTGCTCAAGAATAATTCGCTAATTGTATCCTTCCTGACCCTTAAAGGGTGGCTGAAATTAGGTGTCTACTGTTCAGGGTGGATAGCGGTACCTACCTATCATTAGTAGACTAGTATTAGTAGCGCGATAACAAAGTGAAATCTGGAAGTGGGCCAAAATATTGTAAAATGAAGAAAACTTTGGCGATTACAAACAGTAGTATATTCTAGACACATCATTCCATTGTTCACTGATTTCTTTGTCAACTCATACAGCGCTGCCACTCCTATTTTTACAGATGATGAGTCAATTTAGGCGATTCAGAAACACAATGTAATGCTTTGTGTTTTCAGTCTCAACCTACCTACGTTTATGAGATCTGGCTGCACAAAGGCCTCAATTTCCTTCTAATAGTTCTTACGGCATTCGTTGTGCTCAATCTCTATACCGCTTTTAACATGTAACATAAATTCTGTACACCTATTTACGTTTCTAAATGGTTGCATTCCATGGTCCTGTAGCCGGATTATCAAAAATCACCCACGTTTACCTAGAAGAAAAAAACCTATGGATCCCTCGAGAGAATGAGAAAGATCCGTGAGAAATGATGGGAATTTCCACACATTACGTTTCCAGACAGTAGATCCCGGATCAAGTACATACTCGTATGTGCTTCTACACTATTATTGATGGCGACACACTTAACGCATTTTTGTAAATTCTTCCTGCCGAAAGTAGACCGTGTGTTGTTAACTAAAATTTTAAAATTAACGTGTTCCCTTTTTATTTCCAGGTGTGTAGTGCGTGTGTGATGGTGCGCCTGCACTCGGTGCTGCTGCTGGCGGTAGCACTGTGCGGCGCCGCCACCACACTCGACTCGGAGCTCGGGCTTGGGAAGGCGATAAATATATTTATGAGGTGAGTGACACAAAATTTTTGGATATACAGGCTGTGACTCGCTTTCTGGTGGAGTATCTTGGAGTTCTGTGGTTGTAGGTATGCCAAGAATTCGCCTGCCAAAATTAGCAGTTAGTGTGTGAGAAACAATGTGCAGTAAGGAATAGGAAAACTTAGGAACCTTTTATCGTCTGTGGTCCATGGATGTCTACATAAACCACGTCAAAAAAGACTTAATGATTAAACAGGCTACACTTTGCTATGCATAACGCCATAGGTACTGCGATCATTTTCCAAGACTGGTGATAACATAATGGCGTTCACTCCAAACTGTTCATTGCACATACACGTATACAAAGGTCATCCTACCGGGACTAGCTTTTTCACTACTTAGATCTGAGGGGTACCTAATTCTCGTAATTTTAAGAACGTTCTCAGTCTGATCTCAGTCTCAATCTGTCAAAAATACCTTTTAATTTCCCTACATTTTGACAAGTTTTTGACATTTGTTTGTCACCGAGATGAGACTGCGACTAGATTTTGAACGTTTTAAATTACGAGAATTGGACTTCTGATAAAAGGCTAAAAGTTAGAAATTCACATCTCAAATCTCGTTTCAGGTATGGCTACCTCAGCATCTGCATGCGGGTGGTCCCTCGTAACGACACAGAAGGCTGGGTGTTCAGGGAGCCCACAGTCTCCGTGTTCAGAGAGGTGGAGCAGTTCTCGATCGCGCCAACCCCACGGCAAGCGAAGACTCTGTTCGATGGAGACTTCCACATGGAGTTCTGCGATAACCTGAAGCAGCTGCTGCAGGCTTACTTTAGGGATTTTAGTTTTGAAAGGTAAGGGGTTTAGTTCCGCGGGAGACGCTCCGGGCGTCGGGAGCCGCGTGACGACTCCCGGCCACCGTAGGCGCGGGCCTGCGGGCGGTGAGTAATGGGTAACTCACCGTCCGATCAGGACCAGGCCCGTGCCGGACGGCGTGTTGTGTTCCACGCGCGCCTCAAAGAGATGTCAGCATGAGTGACGGGGCCCCATAGGGCCGTAGCCTGCCAGGGTAGCGGGATTGTCCGAAAGGGTTACCGCTGCCCTGGAACATAAAGGGCTAAGGAAGGAACACGGGTGGGTTTTAGTCAGTAAGAGTCTGACACTCCCTCCTGCTCCACCCAGAGCGGGAGGAGTCATTTGATGATTTCCCATCCTCAAAAAAAAAAAAAAAAAAAAAAAAAAAAAAAAAAAAAAAAAAAAAAAAAAAAAAAAAAAAAAAAAAAAAAAAAAAAAAAAAGGGGGTTTGGTTACCATGTCATTTATATTTTTATTTCAAGAAGGCTTGGCATTTACTGAACAAGCTTATGATGGCAATGCGATGCCAGAGCTCAAGTGGAATGTTCAAAAATTCAAGACGAACCATACTTACATTATAATACAACCCTAAAAATAACCCTACACTACTTATTTTTAAGACCTTTCTTTTAGCAAGAGTCTCCTTAGCATCTGCAACAGGTTTGGCTTTCAAAATGGCGTCAAGCGTGGAGTCTGCAAGTGATGACTTTCCTCTCTTTGTTTTTGTTTCACTTTCGCCCATTTCCCTATGACGACTTAGATGGCTTGAGGAAATTACCGGCAAGTATTCGTAAGTACCTACCTACAGATTAAGAAACTCGTCGGGTCAAAGAACACAGTCGATCTCATACCTTATTAATACACCTACACACTTCTCTCTCATTACTACCGATAGCTAACACCTGCTTTAAAAACAGATTAGAACGTCCATGGCGCGCGTTCACCGCCGGTTGGCCGACGGACATAATGGCGAGGAACCTCGGCATCAACTCCTCCTTCATCAATGGAGACCACTGCTATGTCCTCGTCAGAGTCTCCAGGTAATTATCATCTGTTTTATGGCTTAGACTTAGGCCCACTTGCACCACAAATTATTAAATACGCCAGTTCAAAGATAAGAAATAGAGACTGAACCGGATTTTATTTGACCTCTAAACTGCCTTCCACATTTGGTGATACCCACCTAAGCGGCTACTCAAACAACTGCCACAGGGGTAAACATGGTCCCACCTCTTAACTGCTAGATTGTGATGTGCTCAATCGAAGAGATACGAAGAATCTTAAACGAGTCGTCGTTGGAAGAGTAATATAGCTATAGGACTTAAACAATCTGCCGATTTCAAAAGATACTGTTGCGCCAGCGACACGAAAAAGAAAAGGTACAGACGCCAGCAGGTCAAGCAACCCGAAACTGTCAAATTTTCCCAATCAACCTTGAACTTTAATGCTTTAGCGATGAAGTTGAAAATCTATTAAAGAAATTTGACAGATTGTAGTAGCTTGATGTGCTGGCGTCTGTACTTAAAGTGTACCTAGTTAACACTTTACATGCCAGGAAGACTGCTCTGAATAAATCTCACTGACGAGACGCTTCTTAATCCAATAGCAGGTATTTACTTCCGTGCCTCGGAAAGCACGTTAAGCCGTTGGTCCCAGCTGTCATTCGTAGGACTTTGACAGTCGTTACGGCCTACGGGTAAGAGGTATCATATTACCCAATAAGTGGGCTGTGGAAGTCAGATAGGCAGTCGCTCCATGTAAAATACTGGTAGTGAGCTGCATCCGGTTAGACTGGAAGCCGACCCCAACATAGTTGGGAAAAAGCTAGGCAGATGATGATGATGATGTTTACTCACAAAGTCACAAGCCTACAACATCAATTCCAAGCTTACCTACTAATGTAATCTCAATCTTATTCCAGGTTCCGCGAGACGGCTAAGCTAAAAGACTTGCCTGGCAACATCGCAATTGAAGACGTAGTGTATGACGCGATACAGGAGTCTACACTAGGAGACACGGCGTCAATAGCCGACTTCATTAGGAAGTACGGCTCGCATTATATTGCGTCCTATATCACTGGGAACTCGTTGTATCAGGTGAGACATCTATATTTTATTGTCAATAGAATAGGTTATTTATGTCGAATCTTATTGTAGCCGTTCTTCTGGGAACATGCAGTTTATAACGCTTTTGTCTGGCTATAGGACTAAGTCGGACAAAAGCATTACCTATAAAACAAAACTTGATTATAAATCGACAGAGAGCAAACTTGGTTGGCAACATAATCAGAGGAATACAGTGGTTGGAATTGTTTTGCAGAATATATGGAATTTCAGTGGGATGGGTCCATATCCACTATCCAGCTGTGGAAGCTTACAGGCTAATGAAATAAGTTTTATAATGATAACACAGAGCACAATAAAAAATTTCAACTGAAAATCTAATTGTAATCGCTACATACAAAATTATTTGAGAGTTTGCCCCACTTAAAACACCTATGTCCAGCTATGGTTTGCAGTGCACCGCGTTGATATCGACTTTACCAGTGCATTGCAAGTTAAAATATCTTTATCCAACTCCAGGTATTTGTATTTTCTCGTGGCGTGTACTCCCGGATAAAAGAGCGCGTCAAAACCCGGGGTATCGGGGACATACCGGTGGCTGAGATGAACAACTTCTTCTCGCCGCTCTTTGCCGAACACGTTGGCGCTGTCAAGGTTTGGACTGTGTGTCACTTGAAGCCTGATTCTACATTTTATTTGTGAAGACTAAAAAGTAAAAATATTATACCAAAAAACTGTTACAAAAAATATATCAGTTTTAAAATTTACCCTATAAACTGAATTGAAAATGGCAGCGCTCATCATACTCTCCCTCGCACATTCATGATAGGAATGATGTGCGAGTGAGAGTGCATTATTTTCAGACTGCCTACCTTTTATTGATCGACAAAAGGATAGGGAACTACGTATGATGTTAATGTAGAATCAGGCTTACTAATGCATGAATCCAAACATCATCATTTCGATCATATGGATGGCATAATGCATTATACTTCTCAATCAGCAAACTTCTTTTCATTTATATCATATCAATATCATTGTCATTGCGCATGACCATTTTAATTCATACACTTTCACCCATTCTCTCTCTTTCTCTATTTCTGATCATTATTTTTCATTACCATTCATTTTAAATCTTGGAAAATCCTCGCTAAATCAACCGAACCGTCACGCATCATAGCGAAATTAAAGCGATATTAGACGTTAACTTTATCAATAAAATATATTTTACTAAGGGCTGATTTTTTCAACGCCATGTAACATTATCGGAGGAATAATTTTGAATTTTTGACAGTTCTTCTATACAAAAACTGTCACACGTTAATTTTATTCCACGAATAAAACTTATCGGTCGATGACAAATCAGCCCTAAATAAATGGCGAAATAAAATACAAATGTTGAATGCTGTATTAGCAGGCAAGACGAAAAATTAAACCAGCTGTTTCAATGATGTTAAACCCCAAAAACACGCAATATAATATGAAACCTAAATAGGACAACATTATTTGAAAGAGAGAGAATATTATAAGAAAAAGAAATAAGAGAGCAATAAAAATAAATGAAAAGAAGTTATGAACACCAGTCTACCTTTGACAAAACCCTGGAGTACGCGCCACACAATTTTAAAATTAGAATAAAAACATGAATCTTGTCTATGCTCTCACTCCAGGTGTTTGTGTTCTCTAGAACGGCTTACTCTATGATCAAAACGAGGTTAAAGAGTAAAGGAGTAGCTGATATTACTGCTAAGGAGCTGGAAGGCTACTTCTCGCCGTGGCATGCCAAACATATAGGCCAGATTAAGGTAAAGATATAAATACGATGTTAAGAAATGTAGAGTTAAAAATACATGGATGATTGACACACAACTAATTGACAAAACAAACAGGAAAATATAATATACGATTAAGGGCTGATTTTTCCATCGTCAGACAACTTTTATTCGAGGAATAAAATTGACGTTTGACAGTTTTTGTATGAAATAACCGTCAAAATTTCAAAATTATTCCTCGAATAAAGTTATCAGATGATTGAAAAATCAGCCCTAAGACAACCTTTTAGTTTATTCAAACACCGGCCCAGTTCCTGTCTGAAACTGGCATTATAGTCATTTGGAAAATGAAAAAGTCATTTTCAAGATGTGTTTAAGCTGGGTTCAGACAGGCCCAATTAGTCTTGGACCGTCCATAGCCTGTTTCCTTGAATCCTTATTTTCTGCTTCTAATATGTATACTGCAGCTAAACTAAAAATCCTTTTTATAATTCAGTCTTTAACCAATAGATTTGATGAATCATCGCATCATGTTCCGAAAATTCTACAAGTATCCAGCAGTCTACAGTCATTGCATTTCATGAATCATGGTCAACCAGTTGTCAACTATGAGGCCCGCTTTCAGCACAAATCACTAAAAGCGTTTAACGCTAAACTTGTGTGAAACGTCGTTCTGTATCTGTCAATCGTTTAAAGATGACAGAGACAGAAATATGTTTTAATTATGTTTATCGTTAAACGTATTAAGTGATTTATGGCGCAAGTGGGCTAAGACTCGGAATCCTGAATACTTTTTACATTATATGTTTCTGTTCCAGGTGGCCAGTGGAAACAAGACCGTAGAAAACTGGGCGACAAAGCGCCTAAGAGTCCATTACTACATATTCTCATATCCTAGCCTACTAAAGTTACACGGAGAACCATCTCTACTAAGAAGTCTAGACACATTACTAGGAAATGAAGCCTTATTACAATTAGAATTAAAGACATTAGCCCCTGCATTCAAAGATGTGAAAAAGAAGAAATGGTTCGAAGAAGTCATAGACAATTATTTAAAACTTTGGGAGAGTAACATGTGACGTAATATAGTAAATTCTTTAAATAGATATTTTTGTAACGTGACTAAAGTAACATCTATTTAGTTGCGATTAGCCGGTTAATGGCGCCGATTCCCTTGTTCACAAACTAAACGAAATTTATGTTCAGTGCATCTTTTTCTTTCTATTTCGTTAAGAAAAGGACAGAAGATAAATTATTAGTTTAGACCTGTCAAATTAAGATATTCTATGGACAGTATAGACATAGACGTGATTAAAAACATGGCTACTAAAAATACGTCGATTTACGTCAGTTGCTGACTAATTTGACAGGACTAAACTAATATATTTTATCTTCTGTACTTTTCTTATTGAAATAGAAAGAAAAAGATGCACTGAACTTAAATTTAGTTTAGTTTGTGAAAAAGGGAACCGACGCCATTGTCAACATTGATTTGTTAAAAATGTTGGACACGGGCAAAGCTATAAATCCTCATATTGAAACAATGCATAAAAGTGGCATTTTAGCAATTTTTTAAATACAACGAAGATATTTATTTTATTGTGAATTTTGAATTAAAAATATAGTTTTAAGTACAATAAAATGGAAATGAATTTATTAAGAAAAAGTGACTACCTACTTAATGTTTAAAATAATGTAACGTAAATATGGTCGAAATAAAAATAGATTTAATTGAAGAATGAAATGAATCAAGTTTTGAATGATTTTGCATAAATAGACTATATTTTTGTACATAGTATATTTTTACAAAGTGCCTTATGTTGTTCCAAAATTATTTGTTAAGACGACCGTTATAATGTAAGAAACGATACATGATTCCATAGTAGGCTATGAGACTGGAGTGATAAGCATATGTCGTCTAAAATAATCCTTATTAGCATTATGCTAAGACCCAACAATGCATAAGGACCACAAATTTAAATACGTACAAATATTTAAATAGTTACGTTAGTTATTAATACGAGTACAAAATAATACCCTTCACAAACGCGCTTCTTTTGTTAACTTGTGTCTTAATACTATTTTGGGCATCTTGTCCATGTCGGTCCTTTATTCTGGAGAATTTGAATGCTTTAGGGCAGATTTTGCCAAAATCAGATATCTTTTATCCGTGGAACAAAGTTGACGTCTGACAGTTTTAGTATGGAAAATTTGTCTAAAATTCAAAACCTCAGGATAAGACTTATTCTAGATATAAAATTGAGAGGTGAAATTCACCCTTAATGACATCAAAGTATAAAAAAAGCAAATTAACAGCCGTATATTAAGTCTTGCTAGAGCTTATTCCAAATCATATTGTTGCTAGTACACCTATCCACCGATAGAGGCGCTTGTGTAACTTGTGTTAATTTTTTGTTCCCCCTAGAACTTTGTGTGGTCAATTTCATAGTCTACATCGGAATCAGCGTTACTAGATTCTCAAACTAGGCAATTTTAATTCTGTCCATTAATATAGATAACTTTTGACTATTTTAAATGACAATAAAATATAGTTGTAACGTGCAATAAACGGTTTCGTGAGGAGAGCGGGATCAAACACTGTATGCATTTAGTTTCGAATAAGTAGTTAAATTATAAGTTAAAAAAATAAGGTGGTGTAAATATTATTATTTTGATAAAAATAAAGTTATTTTATGACTGATGTTGTGCTTTTACTATTTTTAACTGTTGTACTAAATACTGAACAGAGAGAAAAAAATAAAAAAACCGGCCAAGAGCGTGTCGGGCCACGCTCAGTGTAGGGTTCCGTAGTTTCCCGTCCGTCACAATAAGTGTTCCCAATTATGAGTTTAAAGGTGGGTATCCATTATGTTCGCGCTCCAGCAGCGCTCCGCGCTCCTGCAACTGCTCCCGGTAGTGGGTACGTGCGCGAACACGGAGCGTGCAACATTGCACGCTCCGCGGCAGGCGCTCCGACTCGTGACGGTTTTTAGCGCGAACACAAAGGGGAGCGCAGTGTGTCAAAGGGGAGCGCATGTAGAAGTGCGCGCGACGTATCCATTGGAGCAGTTAAAGGAGCGCGGAGCGCTGCTGGAGCGCGAACATAGTGGTAACCCAACTTAAAAAAGGCTAGTTGTTACGGAATTCTAATATTTACGGAACACTAAAAACGGGCCCACAAAGGACGGTGATAACTAAAAAAAATATGTAAACGAAGTTAAAAAAATGCTTGCATATACGATTATACTACAAACTTAGTCCAGAAATTATTTTGTACAACTTTTTGTCTTTTTTGTACAAAAACTGTTGTTTCCATCAAGTTCAAAATAATTTTCCTAGAAAGTCCTTATAATATTCTACTTTTCAGATTTTTTTCATATTTTCTAAATTTATGGTTCAAAAGTTAGAGGGGGGGGGGGGGACACTTTGTTTTTACTTTTGGAGCGATTATTTCCGAAATTATTGACATTATCAAAAAATTATTTTAGTAAACCCCTATTCATTTTTAAATACCTTTCCAACAATATATCACACGTTAGGGTTGAAATTAAAAAAAAAATCACTTCCATATAGGGTACCCTAATAAAACATTTTTTTCCAATTTTTATTTTACCACTTTGTCGGCGTGATTGATATACATATTGGTACCAAATTTCAGCTTTCTAGTGCTAACGGTCACAGAGATTAAGCGAGGACGGACAGACGGACGGACAGACAGACATGGCGAAACTATAAGGGTTCCTAGTTGACTACGGAACCCTAAAAATGGCTAATAGAGATAGATGGAAGAAGACATGCTGTGCCGACTATCACCAGACGAGCATTTCCCTGCAGGGTGTAACCTTTCGTGGTCCACTTGGAAGTCCCTGAACCGTCTCCGAACCCAAGTGGGAAGATGTAACTCCAACTTGGTAAAGTGGGGCTACCTCGACGGAACGGCATTAGGGTGTGAATTTGGCCCTATGTCGCAAACTATGCTCCATCTCCTATCCAGCCCTCTGTGATCCAAATCATGCAGTCAAAATGACCTCTGCGCTGCCCCCGACGACGCCGTGGAAGTGGCATAGTTTTGGGCCAACAAGATCTGAAAAACAGTCGTGCCAGCGACGCGGAGAAGGAGAAATAAATTCGGATAGGGTACTAAATAAAACTTTTCCGGCGAAATGCGGAAATGTATGACTGATTCACCTCTGCCTTCCTCTTCAGGAATACAAACGTGATCTTATATTAGTACCGACTATGACTTCCAAATTCTGTTATCATAAGAATTGAGGTCATTTGCAAGATGGGATAAACCAGCTTGATATTACATTTTTGTTTTAGCTGGCAACTTTTAGCTACAAACTACTTCGCGAGGGCAAAGACCTAACGTTATCTGATAACAGTTCTCAGTAAGTTGTGAATGAGCTGTTTAGTACTTGTAATTAAGTAGTTATCCGGGAAGACTGAAAAGAAAGAGAACGGATTTACACTGCTATAAAAATCTTTTGGCATTCGAATGACGTTGACAGGGGGGCGCTGTTGGTAAACATTGTGCATTATTTTTTGTAAAATTACACTTGAAATGTATTTAAAAAACAAAATGGCGGCGTTAGTTTCTATTTTGGCCACGTGCCAAAATAGCCTTTAGCGCTATGATGATATAGTGAATTTAGAATGAACCAATGTCCAGCAGAGAACTATAATAGGGTTCGGCTCATTGACTGATTAATGGTTATTTTTATGATTATTTAGGAATTAGATGTTGCACACACCGGTGCAGGACATTTTAAGTATTAAGACATTATTATGAAGTTACATACATACATAAACTCACGCTTTCGCCTCATGGGGGTAAGGCCAAAACTACAGAGCACCTGCTATGATCCTTACATACTCCTTTTGCTTTGTTTACGTTCATACATCTGGTCAGTTATATGAAGTTACTTCAGACAAATCATTTACCTGCTGTGACTAGCGGAGGATACGCGTCTAAACTCTAAAAGAGCGAGAAATGTTGCTAAAAAAAAGCAAATAACTGAGGGTCATACATTTTCAGATCACATGATGTTTCGCATAAT
This sequence comes from Apamea anceps, assembly GCA_951799955.1. NCBI lineage: Eukaryota > Metazoa > Arthropoda > Insecta > Lepidoptera > Noctuidae > Apamea > Apamea anceps. Next base: position 11,827,601 of record OX637509.1, read on the forward strand.
TTCCTACCTATCTAAATTGCTTGCCAGAGTTAAACTTTGTACCAACAATCCAATCGCTCACCAGGACAGAGTCACTTTATCCAACCGAATGTGCGTCATATAAATTACCCAAAATCAAAGTTATAATAAAATAAACTCAAATAAACACTTGGATAAAGACTATTATTAACTCAGCGATCGAATTCACAAGTGTTCTCCAGATAAGGATTAATTCACACAAGAGGTGAGGCGGGGTTATCGCGGCGCGTGAATGGAGCCGTGTGTACGGTCAGCAACAAAAGTCGGTTAACACTTCAGTTGTTTAAATCTTAATTATTGAGCAAAATATTCTTGAAAAACATGCAGTAATAGAATATTTAAGAATAATTGACTCTGCTATTACACGAAATAGTGAAAACCAATGTCCCATCATTTTGTATCAATTTAGATGATTTGTAAAAGTAACAAAGTTAATTGACTTTTGTTGCTGACTGTACCAACCTTGATTTTTATTTGGTTGACCAATTTTATTTAGAACATGGATTTTAAATAGTTGGCTAATTAATTTTTTTATAGAAGCCTAGTTCAAAACTGCTTCACCAACACCATTTCAGCCGAAAGACGTCCACTGCTGGAAATAGGCCTCCCCCAATCACCTTCGAGCCAACCAGCCAACTGCAACCTTCGAGCGGTTCTGTGCTTCTCGCATCCAGCGGATTCCTGCGGCCTTCACCAGGTAATCGGTCCACCTTGTGAGAGGCCTTTCAACGCTACGTGTTCCGGTACGCGGTCGCTCCAGAACCTTTCGGCCCCATCGGCCATCTGTTCTGCGAGCAATGTGCCCTGCCCACTGCCACTTAAGTTTGGTTAATACTTAGAGCCGACAAATAGCAGGGAATGTTAAATAGAAGCGAATTGAAACGGAATCCGAATAAAACTGTGACTAGCATGTTTTGACTAAGTAGATATTTTTAAAAAGCCGGCGAAGGGTTCCGTACCACCTTACAATAATTAACAGTAACTATTAAAAAAGACACCTATCTTGTATGGTGGTTATTATTTGTTGTGGTGGTTTGTGTGTGGTGTGGTTGGGGTCTGTGTGGTGATTGTTATTTGTGTGTTTGTTGTTTTGTTGTATACTATATCCAATATTTTATGAATATCTTTGTTTATTTTATTCAGTTAATAAATAAATAAAACTGATAAACCTTCAAAATTGTATTTTACTTTTTAATTAATGCCTAACCCAGGGCAGCGGGATCGTCCGAAAGGGTTACCGCTGCCCTGGAACGTAAAGGGCTAAGGAAGGAACACGGGTGGGTTTTAGTCAGTAAGAGTCTGACACTCCCTTCCGCTCCACCCAGAGCAGGAGGGGTTATCCGATGATATCCCATCCTCAAAAAAAAAAAGGGTTCCGTACCACCTTACAATAATTAACAGTAACTATTAAAAAAAATACCTATCTTGTATGGTGGTTATTATTTGTTGTTATAGCGGCAATAGAAATACACACTCGGTGGAAATTTCAACTGTCTACTTATTACGGTTCATGAGATACAGCCCGCTGACAGAGACACACGGCACATAGCATAGCACCGTATTGGCTAATAACCGCGACTAAATATATACTGCGACTGTTTATGTTTAACTTTGATCTTTCAACTCAAGCGCACGTGGCTCCTCAGTACTGACGCAATTTAATTCTAGGGACTGGTTCTGCGTTATCCGGAAGACTAATGAAGAAAGTACATATTTAAATGCCTTATAATAATACCAGCCTACAACAAAATATTTTATTTCACATAAACCTGATGGGTAGGAAATGAAACATGTTATAAGATAAGATCAGAGGGACAATTCTCGTAATTTTAAGATCGTTTACAGTCAGAGGGGCGATTCTCGTAATTTTAAGAACGTTCACAGTCTGATCTCAGTCTCAATCTGTCAAAAAATATTTTTATTTCCCTAAATTTTGACAAGTTTTTGACATTTGTTTGTCGCCGAGATGAGACTGCGACTAGATTTTGAACGTTTTCAATTACGAGAATTGGCCTTCTGATCTCAGTCTCAATCTGTCAAAAAATACTTCTAATTTCCCTACATTTTGACAAGTTTTTGACATTTGTTTGTCGCCGAGATGAGACTGCGACTAGATTTTGAACGTTTTCAATTACGAGAATTGACCTTCTGATCTCAGTCTCAATCTGTCAAAAAATACTTCTAATTTCCCTACATTTTGACAAGTTTTTGTCGCTGAGATGAGACTGCGACTAGATTTTGAACGGTTTAAGTTACGAGAATTGGCCTTCTGATTTAATTCTCTCAGAGCAGACACGACTTTACAAGGAATGAGAAGCAAGTATGACAGGTGTGTTCTCTGACACAAATGTATACAGACATTGACATTTAGTTTACAACCTTCAACCAAACCTACATGGAAGTGCCAATGAAACGTCAAAACGTAGGTGCACGGTTCCAATTGGGGGCTTACCACCAGCTCTTATAGCAGGGCAGAAGTTGAACTGTACTGCTTTTTTTGTACTAAGTCTTAAAACAAAAAAGCAGTGCAGTTCAACTTCTGCCCTGCTATAAGAGCTGGTGGTAAGCTCCTGTTTCTCTGCTGCAGGCTATTGTTCCACTGCAGGGCAAAAGCCTTTTCTCATACGAAGAAGGCACGAGCATTGGTCACCATGGTCACCATGCTTGCTCAAGACGGGTTGGCGATTTCAGCCTTAAGGTCCAGATTTTCTCACGATGTTTTTTCTCCATTGATGTCAGCAATACCTTCTAGCTTATAATATAGTTATAATAAAAGACGAGTAACAAAACTATGTTCGGTACAAGACTGCAAATAAGGCACATCTAGTTTTAGGCTGAAATCAATAGAGAACTTTGACTACTCAAGTTAAGTACAGAAGCGTGTCATACGAAAATAAACCTTATTTGTAAAACAACAGTGTGCATATTCCTATAAGCGAATGTGATCCAGCGTTTCATAATTTGAATATTAACATTAACTTTATACAAATAACATTTATTTTCGTGTGAAAAGCTTCTGTTCTTAGCTTGAGTAAAGCTAAGATTCGCTCTATAGACCTCAATATCTGAATAAGTAGAGGCTTTGTGGAGCGTCGTCTCTGTTCTCATGTCTCTCTAAATCTCGAAATGTTATGTGATATGTCATGTTTACGCTCGGGTAATATACTGACATACGAATGTAAACCTTATTCTTATGTATATTATGTTCAAATTCTTGTAAGCTAATGAAAGCAAGCGCTTCATACGATTATGAACATTAAAGTTATACGAATAATGTTCACATTCGAAGGAGACGCTAACTTTACTTAGCTAAAGTCAAACTGCGGTCTATAAATCTTTCCGTAATTCATAAATATTTAATGGAATAATAAACTCTATTGCTATTTCACTTCATTGCCATGAAAATGACTAGGACAAGAAGTATTTATTGACAATATGACATGTATTACTGTGACCGAATAGGTACGTACCCACTTCTTGGGAATTAGTAGCCAGGGATTTTACTCATACGCATGCACCTGAATAATTAAAGTTGAGTTTTCACACAGTACTGTAAACGGTAGGTACTATTGTAACAAACAAGTGGTTTTCGCGTTTAATTCGGTCGAAACGACTGACCCAAACGGGAAAATTGATCGACAATTTGGTAAAAGGTAAAGTAAATTATACCTATAATATAAATAAAATAATATAAATGGATATAAATAATATATATGGATGGATATAAATAATAGTGTCGTGTAGTGGTTTTGGGTTTTTCCATCCGGAATTTCTTAGTAGCATCCCGGAGTCGAGTGTAGTGCCCAGTTCATGGCAATAAGCTCGCACCCTATGTCCTGCTCCTCAAAATGTGGATCTACTAAGCACCTATGTGCACCTGTGCCTGTTATGTGTAAATAGATTTAACAACTAAAATAAATTGTCACATTTTTCATTTTTATCGAATAATAATCAAATCGATCTGTCGTTCTGACCACTAACAATACCAAAGCTAATTTAATGGAATCCAATTAGAAACATATTTTATCAATTAATATACCCATGACCCATTAGACAATTTTTTTCTAACATCAATATTGAGATGAGGACAGATGTAAAGTTATAAGAGTTGTATTTTGAATTTTCCATAGGAATATAAACTTTATAGGGTACGAATGAAGGTGTAATATTTGTATTTATTGAAATTGTAAGTACAGTCGCCAGCACATCAAGCTACTACAATCTGTCAAAGGACATGGCTAAATGACTGCCCCAAGCATGAATAGTAACCTCACATTAACTCGTAATATTTAAATATTCGTTCATGAATTATGAAGCGTTTAATAATTTCCTAGAACTTTCGTGAACTGTTAGACATAAAAAAGTATCTTAGTTGCTTTTTTTGATTGACATGACAAGTTCAAAGAGAATAATAATACAGTACTACAAACTAGGGACGGGTCATGTCGCTTTTCTAGAATGTCAAATCAAAACTATACTTATATCGATTTTTGATAACAGGTATCAAAACGATTTATTTTCTGAAACTAAGACGTGGTTGCTTGCAGACTGGTTGCTTTATTTATTATAAATAATTCATGTGGGTACTAAGGTAATTAAGTTTGTTGTAGGTTCCAAGGAATGCCAACATTTGTCATCCTTGTTATGAACTGCTGAATTCAGAAGCAACTAGTGATGTACGTTTATTTGGCTATACAATGGTGCGCATAACTTGTGGCCGTTCTGTGAGAATTAAACAATGCAGTGGAAAGAAACGATTCAATGTTACAGAATTTACCAACTTCACATCCAGCTTTCCATCAAGTAAATAAAATTGTTTTTTAAATACAGTGTGTTCTTTTATATTTACATGCCCATCCGGTAGCATTATGGATCATCTTCCTTTTCAGATATTCAGTTTCTCGGCCTATAAATCGTCAGAACTACTGTCCCTGACCTCTCTCTCTCTGGTTGTGTTAATGGGCTAGCATCCAATCTGAATGATTTGATCAAACGGACAGATAACCTAAACTAACTTTTTTAGATAATGTTCTTATAAGATTCACAGAATAAATAAATAAATCGTATTTTTGTTGTTTTATTTTAATATCTTTTATGTGCTCCCAGGATTTAACAATCACCACATACTAATTAAACTAAGTCCCCCAGGTGCATTTGTTGGTCAGTCTGTCTGTACGGATGTATTGACAAACAGATTTTAATGGGGTTGTCACTAGTAGGTAGATTGGTTCTTCCGGAAGGTTTAGGTATACATTCGGTAGGTTGTATTGACCAATGTAATTCAAGTCAGAAAAATCCTGCCGCCTGAGTGTTATTCTTGCGCTCGTTGCCCCAATCAGCGCCCAGAATCCGCCTCTCGAATCCATTTATTTTCAGTTAATATTAATCCTTATTTTTAAATACTTTCATCATTTCAACCACTAATTATATTGTCTGTGAAAACTGTCTTTATTTCAACTCATTTGAATAAGCAGTTTAGGATTTATAAGAGTTTAATACTTATATACACGCGGGCGGGGAGTGATTTTTACGCGGATTGTAGAATGCTCGTTGTATTACGGTTTTTGGTGCAATTACCCTTTTGTAGATATTTACTCAAGTACCACCGTCCGAAATCGGGGTGGGTCGTTAGGCAAAAATACAATTATCAATATTATCGCAGATACATCTAAACGCCTAGGTAAAAGTTCATAGCAATATCTTTTATTTGCAGTTTTTGTATGCCTATTGACGTAGGAGTTACACGATATAATTTTCAGGAATAAAAAGATACTAAAAGTTCCTGAAACTTTTTTTATATGAAATACTAATATCCAGCTATTCAGAATTACATGTTGCTAGGTACCATGTTTATTCATTGTTGAAAAGTCGTCCATACTTCTATTTAGCCATCTCCTTTCTTTAATAGATTTTCAACTTTATCGCTAAAGCATTAAGGTTCAAGGTTGATTGGGAAAATTTCACAGTTTCGGGTAGCTTGCCTTGCTGGCGTCTGTACATAGGTATACAAATCAAATTATTTCTGGCCAAAATAAAGTGTAAGACGGGTTAACGTACCGGTGTTTTTTTTTTTTAATATTGTTGTTATTATTTATTTATTAAAAAAAAAAAACTAAAAAGCAGAGTGGCAAATAACGAGTTAGGTAATTAAAGGAAGTAAGATTATAAATTAAGATACTCCATAGACAAATTAGACGTGATTAAAACCATGGCGACTAAAAATACGTCAACTTACGTCAGGCGCTGACTAATTTGACAGGACTAAACTAATATTTATCTTCTGTCCTTTTCTTAATGAAATAGAAAGAAAAAGACGCACTGAACTTAAATTTAGATTAGTTTTTGAACAAAGGAAACGGCGCCATTAAAGTTTAACACGATGATCTTCAAAACACGTCATATAAAATTCCTAAAACTCAGACTGACTAATTTATAACACAAACAATTTATCTTAAACATCGTACTAGGAAGATACGACATTGTTACTCACTATAAAGTGCTATAAAGCTCAGCAAACAGGAAATGCATGCCAATCTGTTGCAGCAAGCGGAGATGCGAGCTGTCATATACAGCAGAGATGCCAAACATATGGCAGGATGCAGCAAACTACCAAAAAAAGGTACTATGAGTCTCACTATATTGTCAGCAAGACAGTGAGACACAGTATTAAACTATAATAAAAATAGCCCTGACTAAATCCATTTTGATTTCCCAAAAATATTAATGGACTCTCTGATAAAATAAAAATATTTTTGAGAACCCCAAAGAATTCCCATTTTGGTGTTCTACGGGCTGATTTTTCAATCGACAGATTCGTGGAATAAAATTGATGTCTGAGATTTTGTATCGAAGAACTGTTAAAAATTCAAATTATTCCTTGGTTAAAATTATCTGGCGTTGGCAAAATCAGCCCTAAAAATAATAAATAAACAAGTAACTGTGACCAACTTGGATGTAGCACTCGTTTTTAGAAGCTCATTTATTAAATCAAAGAAGCGAACATTATTAGAAGATCTACTAGTTGTTAGAAGATCACTGAAATATTTCCCTATTGTCTTATTTTAATTTTATTTAAGCCTAATCATTTCTTTAAATTTTTTCTCATCACAAGAAAATCACCAACCTACATATTCTGAACCACAGCCCATGTTTACAAAAAGGTTTGTCACCCCTGCTCCACTGATAACTACCAACTAATCTGTTAGGTCAAGTTCACAAGCTGTTTACTTTGTCGAGTTATTAGCAAAATGTGAAAAAAAAATCAGTTTATTAGCCGCGTCGCCGCGGTTTATAGCTATAAACATGTGTTTGAATATGTATTATTTTGTAGTTTTATGTTGTTTCTGCTCTGTGCTGTGTTACAGTGAGGAAGATCTAGGCTACAGTTTAAATATTGGAAATGCTATCGATGTGTTTGCGAAGTAAGTCTTGATTTGTTTTATTATGTGTAATAAAGTGCGTTTTAATTACAATAATTAGAGCATGCTTAAGGAAAATAATTAGTGTAACTAAATTGTGTTAGTGTTTACCTGAAATTGTGTAGTTTAAGTTTTCGTTGAATAATTAAAAGATTAAAGATATTTTTGTGTTTTCAAAGAGACTAATAATTCAGCCTTCCTGTTATGTTTTAATGTTAATCTTAAAATAAGTTGAGATACACGCTTATCACAAAATTGTGTGTCATAAATGTGTCTAATTTTGTTTAGTCTATTATTTCGCTGTAAAATTATTATTTGTTAATATATCATGAATGTAATTACACACTTTGATTCGGGTTAACACTGGGCACGTCTGATGATAAACTCGGGACATTCCCAATTGTAAAGATGTCTTTGGGCGCCCACTTAATAAAGTAGGTAAGTAATAAAAGAGTAGCTACTTCGGAATTAAATGTAAGCTTTAATAATGAAAAAGTTGAAGAAGTTGCAAATACAAAGTTTTTAGGGTTAACAATCGACAATCAACTTAATTGGAAACAACATACTTCAATATTAATTAAAAAAACTAGTAAGTTTGCTTTTGCTTTGTACAAACTAAAGAAGGTAGTTAATCAAGCAGCGGCAGTCACTGCATGCTATGGATATGTCGATTCTACACTGCGCTACGGAGTCATGTTTTGGGGTAACTCCTGCAATAGGGACATGGTTTTCAAATCACAAAAAAGATGCATTAGAGCTATTACCGGTATAAAAACAACTGATAGTTGCAAACCTTATTTTGTATTGTTAAAAATAATGACTTTACCTTGCTTGTACATATTTGAGACTGCTTTATTTGTTAAAAATAACATGCAGCTATTCAGAAAAGCATCTGAACATCGCTATAAAATGATTAGACAAGAATATAGACATGAATTATACCTTCGACAATCAAAGACCGCCTTGATGCACAAAAGCATACTTTGCATGGCTCCAAAAATATTTAATAAATTACCCAATGGAATCAAGGACTTAAATAATATTCAATTTAAAAACAAATTAAGACATCTGTTATTGGAAAAATGTTATTATACTATTGACGAATTCCTTAATGATAAATTGTAAGTTATTTGACATTGATATTTATTTAATTTTGACATTGTATTATTATTATCTTTATTTCCATTAATTATGTTATGTTGTGTCTTGTTGTAATAATTTTATTTTAATATGTTGATTGTTCTTTTTTTATAATAATACGAATTATGTGAAAGTGAAAGAGTGTACACCTTTAAGGTAGATTTTTGAGGAACTGATTTTTTTTATTATTAAGATCTCGTGTAAAATGTACCAAAAATCACACCAATAAATTAATTTGAATTTGAAAAAAAAAAAAAAATAAATCTAGATAGTAGATTCGTATTGTAGGTTTTTTATTAAACGTTTGGTTTGTGCCGCTGGAGAGTTGAAAAAGAGTTGCTATATAGGTAATGCCTATAGACATCTTTGCAGCTTTTGTAGGGTTCAAATATGAAAATGTTTCAAAAACATATCACTAAACATCAAAATATATACCTAATAACATGTCAAATCCCTCCACAGTTACGGCGACCTGTCACAAGTAACACAAGTGATATCAGCAGACTACGAGGGAGAGGAAATTGACGACCCAATCGTTCCCTTCAGTGAGAAGAATATCCGAGTGTTCTCAAATGTTACCAGTAAAGAGACCAAGGGAGATGTCGACGGTATCACTAATATGGGGCTGTTACTGTGTGAGACGTTTGAGGATCTCCTCGACGCATACTTTAAGAATTTTCAGATAGAAGGGTAAGTTATGATGAGAAATAGATATTTTGGAGGATGTTCTAGACTAGAAAAGCCGTTGGGTCCGGCTGTCATTCGTGGATCTTTGACAGTCGTTACGGGTCGTCAGAAGCCCGGGTAAAGCAAAGGGTATCTATGATATTACGCAGTAACTGGGTTGTGGAGGTCAGATAGGCAGTCGCTCCATGTAAAATACTGGTATTCAGCTGCATCCGGTTAAACTGAAAGCCGACCCTAACATAGTTGAGAAAAAGCTAGGCAGATGACGATGATATACTAGACTAGAAAAAGATTAATGAACCTAATATTGCGTGGGCCATAGCATTAGCAATTGACTGACGAAAACTACGAAACATAACGTGCCTTTTGGGCACTGTTCCTGTTGACAGCGATGCGGACGAATTTTTTGATGCCCTATGATTCTTTTTTTTTCACTTGTACATATGTATTATTATTTTAGACTTAATTTGATTCTTATGTGATAGTGAATAACAATTTAAATAATTAGATGAAATAAAACAAAAATATAAAACGTTTAGAACAAATTAAACGGCAAAAAGAAATATCTGCAAACCATTGCTTACACATTCTGTAGCCAAATGATAGGTTTGCAAATACTTTTTGGCAATTTCTGTTGGTTTACATTCATCATATTATATCGCAAATGTTCAGATACCTAATGAATGCGAGTGTGATTTATAGCTTAGGTACGCGTTAGGCGTTCTTATAATGCGGGCGAAAACTAGAACTACCTACACTTAAACGGGCGATAACAAACAAACATTTTACACTTAAATTATACAAATAGATTACACAGAATCCTAAAAATAGAGCAACTTTACAAGTCATTCATCAAAACATCTTAAATAAGTACCTCTTTTTACAGAGCAGACAAACCCTGGAAAGCGTTCATGGGCGACTGGATTCACGACGAGATAATGCGAACTTTCGGCATAGAATACGATCCAAAACCCGACTGCTGCTTCGTCCTGGTCAAACTGACCAAAGTTCACAAAACTGTAGAACTTGGCAATTTAGATGGAGTAGCGGTTAAAGACTATGTTCAAAGAGCTATCGAAGACCTGAATGTAACTGATACGGCAGAAGTCAGGAAATTTATGAAGAGCTATGGGACGCATTATATTGATTCTTATGTGACAGGCAATATTATTTACCAGGTTTGTATAAAATTAAAGCACTAGGGAGTGGTGAAGGGCGGGTGTTCTGGGGCACTGTCTTATGTAATGTTGGCGTTCAAAATTTTTGATTAAATACTAAATAAGAGAGGTTTTGAAAGCAGATAGACATTTCTTCCCCAGGAATGGGAAATCATAAACGAAAAAGTATGGTTAATGTTTTGAACATCAATAAGTATGTTTTAGTTTATAGCAGGCTTAGTTACGCTTGCGGACGTAAGTCAAAATGCGACAGCGTAATCGTTTGACTTTTGGAAAGACCCTAAAAGCCCGAGCTACGCACACAATATGCTAGGCAGAGTTTACTTCCTTGCCAGAAGTTAAGAATATTGTCTAAGCAAGCATATAGACATAATGTATATATTCCAGGTTTTTAAATACAAGAGGCGTGGGTTCGAAATGTTACGTTCGTATATCGCATTGCGCAACACCAGGCGGACGGGTACTGCCAACCTTCGTTTCTACTTCTCATCGTATTTCCTCAAACAAGTCGGTGATATTAGGGTAAGTTTAAAATATCTAATTCAACATTTTGGCCTTGTAAGTAATGCAAAAGTTTGCATCCATGAATTTACTCAATGCCAATATTTCCAGAAGTAAGCAAAACATTTGATTGTCTTTTACACAACATACCACAGTAAAATCTATCCAGATTATGATGTAATAAAGAAAAACTGGCTTAAACACTATCGAATGCCCTGCATTAAAATCACCAATCGTACAAAACAAAAGCAGATCATGGCATAAGTCCAACTGCCATAACAATAAAAACGGCGTTCCATAGGGTAGCATACTTAGTCCTATACTAATCATACTCTTCACATTTTAGTCACTCCCAACCAACCAAGATATTTACAGAAATTACTAAAAATATTTATATTGACATCCACAGATAGCCAGCGGCAACAAGACTATCGAAACTTGGGCTCGAACCAATCTCCGAGACGGACAATACTTATACTCAAGACCAAGTCTTCTACGACTAAACTACAACGCAGTTTTAGTCAGCAAGTTAAACAGTTTGATGGACAAGGGAGCCTTAATAGGCCTTAATCTAAAGACCTTAAGGCCTTTGTTTAAAGATAGGCGTAAAGCAGATAGTTATGCGGAAGTAGTAGAAAATGATTTGCAACTATGGGAAGTCAATGCTTAGTTTATTTTTTTTTTTTTTTATGAGTTTGATGTGTTTTCTAAAAAGGTAATCTAGTATAAGCTAAGTATATGTTTTTAATATGTTGATAAATTGGATGAGTTATGTTAGTTACTACTTAAAATAATTACCTAATTGTGTGACGAAGTCATTTGACACAAAATCAATAAATTCAGAGTGCCAAAAACTAATAATAAGTACTTTTAATTATACCATATATTTAGTAAAATTTTAAAAGTTACCGAACTACTTCCCGTGGCCAACTCAAATACTATGACTACTTAATAAATACTTAAATGTTTTCATGAAAAAACAAGTAATTTCGAAATCTACCTGAACGCTGTACATACCAGCATTTCAATATAAATAACAATAAAACAATTTTATTAACTGAATTAGTTTCAATTTAGTTTATTTAACATTTATTAATATCTAGTATAGAGACATCAAAATTGTCACATAATTATTATAAAGCTTGACTTCAAATCTTACAAAGCTTAGCGCAAACTTAAGGCGACCAGAGAACAAATTTAATATTACATTTCATAAATACGTACTTAATTAAAACAACACTAATATATTCAGAGATCTTAAAAGCTCGCACATAAAAGCAACTACACTGTTTAATATCTTTCGTTCTCGCTGTTACAACTATTATTTTAAAAAAAGCTAGTTCATATCCCTATATTTTAATCCACGCGCACTAAACGATTGCGACCAAGATCTTAGTGATGTTTTCCATTAAGATGCTGCTCCACAATAGCACACGGCTAAGCTACGCACGTGTACTTAGCTTCGCTTCATCTGAAAATGTAGGCGGGATCATCCACTGCGAACAAATGAACCGTGCAGCTAACGTAGGTAACCTATCCGTGCACATCCTACGGACAGCAGTAGACATGAAGTCGTTGATACCACACTTGGGAATTGGATCCTGCGCACTCCCAAACGTGAAATGCCATATTTTTTCAGCAAACTGACCATTTGCGACCATGGTCGCGGTCGCTCAGTGCTGCCTAGCAAAGGATCGCCTTTACCACCGCCCTCCTAAGCCTTAGCCAAATTACTTTCTAGATAAATCCATACAAAATATACTTCATTTTCAATTGATATTTTTTCCCATCGAGAATGGCAAAGGCGACCCTTGATACTTAGATCCAGTTCAATTTAATTTCCGAAACCATATCAACAAGTTTCCTTTAGGAGTTTAAGAGATCTTATATACTTATTTAACCACCAATACTCGGATTGGTACTCGATATAATATCTCATAAAAAGCAACGCGCGGATAAATTCACTGGTTAGAAATCTATCCAATTTGGTGGGTATGGTTGTTGTTAAGTTGGATATTCCTGCCATTTTTAGAGGGTTTTCAGACCCTTAGTTTTGATGCCTGACTTTTACAGGCACCTGTCTTTTCTATTTTTCTTATTAATTTAGTTTTTTCTTCATAACTAAATGTTTAGTCTTTCGATTAGTGTCACTCATTTGCATCCGCATCTTTTTCTAATAACCGATATTTCTAAACCATTAACGAAATAACAATCTTCTGCATTAGGCCAAACATTCCTTACATGAGTGCACCAGAGAACATTATAACTTACAGCTTAGACACATATAACAACATGGCGCCAACGATACGCGAAAACTTGCAATAAATTAATTGAACACACTAATTCCTATTATTTTAATGATTAGGAGATTACAACGTTATTAAAATGTACTGTTAAGTTATAAAAATTTTAAACGTTTCTTTGCATAAAAGTGCACAATTACCATTAGATTATAAGATTAGTATTTTTAACTAGTTTTCCATTTTTCATATAAATTGTCCTAAAAATGTAGGTAATAATTTTTAAATTTATTAATTGTGCACTTCCACACAAAGATCTTCTGATGTATTTCTATTTATTATAGTTATGATTATTCTATTGAAACATGATCTTTAACATTATTCCATAATTTCGATTTAATCGACTGAGTACCGTAGACAACCGGTGTAATTTTTGTGTAAAAATTATAAAAGAACAAGCTAACACTTATTTTTGCAAAGTATATTACAACTGAATCGTCAGTCGCATCAATATTAACTTTATAAAGTCCATTCTGAAGCTCGATAAGATTGTATCACACCCATGAAGGGGAGTCCAGGTAAATGATATTCAGACATTAGTCTTATTTCTATCACCGCGTATTTAAATACACAGTTTACTGTTCCCTCATTCGAATTCAAATTCACTGTACTTTTTAGTATTTTCAACACGTCCAAAAATGAAAGGAAAGATTTAGGTAGTTTTGTTATGTTAAGAAATCTTTTCTTTCAAAATACCTTCTCAAAGATAGACATTATCAATCTTAGGAGCGGGAATAGCATGATTATTCTTATACCCAAGATTTTGGGTAAAATTATTATTTGGCACGTGCAGTCGTGACTTAACCCACATAGGCTCAAAAGTTTCCTCCACCGAACATCCCACTTCATATTTCTGCCCCGGTAGCTACATTAACAGCGTCGAATATTCGGGTTATCGTGTTAGAAGTAATTAATACTGGCACTACTTGGCGCATTTGTCAAGTAAAAAATCGCGTTCCTTGAGTAACAAAATACTAAAATATACTATGTAAAAAAACCTTATCCGATCCGTGAGGGTGTTAAGTACCGTGCTTAAAGGCTATTCATGTGGTGTTTCAGAAAAAGAAAGAATTGAAAGCAAAAAAAAAAACAAAAATTGTCTGATGTGGGTGTGTTTATAGATATATCTCTGACTACCCGCATGGCGTGCGGCGTAATGTTACGTTAAATTGAACGCGAATGTTTTTGAATTTCAGGATAAAGCGGTAGGAAACGCCAGGGTGTCACCACTGTGTGGATCGCCCGGAGGACACGGAGGAGCATACGGTGGAGGTCTGCCCGGCTTGGGCGGGGTACCGCCGTGTCCTCGTGGCGGCGATCGGCGGCAGCGATCTCTCGCGTCCGGCCCTGGTCCAGGCTATGGTACGGAGCGAGAGTGAATGGGAGGCCGTTACCTCCTGCGAAGCAGTAATGCTCGCGAAGGAGGAGGCGAAGCGCGTGAGGGAGAGGCAATCACTGCGCCCTCACGCCCCTAGTCGCCGCAGGAGACGCTCTGGATGGGAGTCAACAGCCGAATCCCGGCCACCGTAGGCGCGGGCTTGCGGGCGGCGAGCAATGGGCAGCTCGCCCGAGGAATTTTTTCTGGCATTACATGGCTGGGTCCGGTAGCGGTATACAAGTCATTCATAACTTATGACCTCAGTTACTTTTTAGTGAAATAGTGATTTTGATACTAAAAACGTGAAAATTAAGAAGCAATAACTGTTTTAAATTAAATAATAATATAATGGTCTTATTACTTTTTAAAATGTTTTTTTTTTTTTTAAACCGATCGTAATTTTTTACACATCGTATCGTATCATTATTGAAATAAAGTCCATTTTCTATTAACGAAATAACGCGAATATTTGCCCAAATACACCAAGTTCCAGCATAACACGAAGTTTTACCACGATAACCCGTCACTATTCATCCGTTAATGTCTTATTTTTGTTTGCGTGGTACCTGCAGCTCTCAACTCCTCTCCCCGGGGCCTTGTCTTCTTTAGTTATCAGTGTATCTCGTAAGTGCTCGTTACGCGGGTGCACGCGTACTGGTTGCGCGACACCCGCTTTCCGTTCAGAAGAAGAAGCAGAGGGTTGTTCACGCGGATCGATTTGAAGTCGTACGTCTGAAATTATTTTTGTTTTCTATTAGTACAATATGTATGGTATTTTTGAAGATGAGTTGTTGTGTTTTAGCGTAACTAACCGAACGGTTGATGCCAGAAGAATTATGGTTTTTTAGCAACAAGCATGGCGGTATTATAAATTGCCTTTATCCTTTGTAAATGTAAGTCAGAAACTTCGTAAGACATTTTGGAATTTTAGGTAAATGGAAGGCCCAGTAACTTCTCAATGAATTATCCCATGTGTTTATACTTGCAAATGGTACTAGGGGGAAATACTAGGTAGGGGGTGAGTACCGAGAACACGACTAATAGAGAAGTATGGAAGAAAAAGACATGTTGCGCCGATCCCTAAAAAATTGGTGTGGGCAGGAGAATGATGATGGTCACTAACATCTTCAAAAAAAAAAACCATAAAAAGTCGCACAGGCGCTCAGACAGAAAAACACAAAATCAACTTTCTACATACCGCAACTCTTCTAAAACGTTACCATACCTAATGAACGGACAGGTAAAATTAACAGGCATTTCTGCCCCTTCGAAAAATCTCCTGTCCAGCAATAAAAACCATGAAAACAGACAGTAACATACCACATCTTCCGACTCATGCTTGTGTGCCCGCATCAGAGGCTCGGGTATGGCCACACAGTCGCCGATAATGGTGCCGCGTCCGTCGGCCCAATTGTAAACAGTCACTAGCACACATTCCATGCTTTCATCCACCAACGCAAATGTGCTGTAATGTGGAAATATTAAAGTTATTTGAGAAATATGTAGTTAGTTTTAGTTTTGGGAAACCTGTTCGTTTTATGCAAATTTATATTCAAACCCAAAACGAATTTGAATATCTTTTTAACGATATGGTTCCTCAAAAATGACATGCATTAGACGGAGTTCCTAACTGTCTTGTCAGAACAAAAGAGCAGCGTTGTAAGGTTTTATTGGGAATTTCGATGTAGCAGGATGTGTGTCCGGTAGATATAAATAGACACGCTCCCTATTGTTCGACATAAACATAAACCCCACTAGCGAAATGTGTAGGTATTCCATATTTATAATACTCGTCTGCCTAGCTCTTCGGGAAATTCAGGCGTGATTTCTATATTATGGTTTTA
The DNA here is from genome assembly GCA_951799955.1 of Apamea anceps. Lineage (NCBI taxonomy): Eukaryota > Metazoa > Arthropoda > Insecta > Lepidoptera > Noctuidae > Apamea > Apamea anceps. Next base: position 11,844,065 of record OX637509.1, read on the forward strand.
CCAGATATGGATTGGAACAGGCCGATTTATGTATGCATAGGTGTTACCACAATAGGCACATTAGTCTTTGTATTGGGGTCACACTGAAGGCAATCAGTCAGATGCACCCTGTTTTTTGCTAATACAGCCGCAACGTTAGAGTCATATCTATGTATAATGTGCATATTTGAGACCAAAAAAAATAAAATCTCGAGGAAGCTATTTTAATGTAATAAAAGAAAACCTTAAAGCCCCGTATTCATTGGAAACAAAGTTCAGCAACTTTTGTTTACCATGAATACGGAACATTAGCACGTTGCCACCACTGTGCAACATTTCTCGTTGGCAGCAACATGTTTCCCGCGACACAAAAACATGTTGAAGAACATGTTGCGAAACAATGTTTTCCAATGAATTCGCGGCTTCAGGGACACACATACCACACAAACGATCGTTCTATGACTCCATCTTCAAAGTAGCTGTCGATCACAGGGCGGGCAGTGTTCCAAGCAGTTAAACTAAGTGTCCATTTCGAAGTGGGAAGCATTCGGACAAGAAAAAATATGTGCTTTTATAAAACAGAAACTTACAAACGGCGAATTTTTGACAAAGATAAATGTTGCTCTCAATTTCTTTCGTATTTAAATTGCATAGCAAGCAACTTCCCAGGTGTGCGGTTATAAGAGAAAGATGTTTTTGCATAGAAAAAGAAAATTTATTTACACCAAAATAGATGTTTTATTTCTGTGGAAAGAATAAAGCCGAAGTTTCTGTTCTCTCTTGTGGTGTGGAGTAGCATTTCATATCAATCGACGGCGAGGTATAGTCTGTTCCAAATAAGTATCGGATGATAGTGTACACAAACCGCGCGGGGTAATTGCGTAAAACACGATCAGTAGCAATGACTTACATTTTGACAGGTCAACAACATTCATTGCGTTATTTACATTGTTGAACAGCCAAATATTAAGAACTTAAGAAGCAATTGATTATAGGCCAACCGCTTAACTGAGAAGTTACCTGAAGTAGCAGCGCGGTGCCGAAGGGGTGTGGTGACGTGATGCGCGAAAGCTCAGTGATTCGTCAACTTGTGACAACTATCACCCCTCCCGCACTGCGCAGCTACCTCAGGCAACGTCAGTTAAGGGGTTGGCCTATAGCAATATCTTTCATAATGATTAAGATGGATAGTGTGTTATGCAATTAGGGTGCCGGTTACACAATCACTCCCTTAAGGGAACGAGTAACATTCATCTGTATGGAAGGAGGGAAGGCTGCCGTGGAGTTTGTTGCGCGACTTCTTCTTCCCAGCTAAAGCACTGGGACTTGATGAAGGACTTGGGGGACTTGAGGGTCTTAGGGGGCTGTCTTATGCAATTCAAACGTTCCAAAAGTGCTGATTCTCAGCCTTATTTGAATAAATGACTTTTGGTTTTGATTTAGATTTGATTTTGTGTTTGAATAAGATTATTAAATTATTCAAACGATATAAATTCCATAATCATCGACAAAAATGTGAGATTATAAAATTAATCTCAATTGTCAAATAAAATCTCCAAGGTGATTTAAAATTATGGTTATTCAAATAATCAAATTAAAGCACTCCATTTGTAAGCGGTACTACAAATTGCCATCTACAGGTACGTTTTCTGATCCATTTGTTTCCATTTTCATTAGATACTTTTGGAACAGACCATAGATCAATAAGCCCACGCTCGGACGTGAAAATATCGCGGCGGGATTTTATCGCGCACTGGATTTTCAACTATTGGTGTAGAGGCGAGCATTGAAAATCCAACAGAGCGAATCCCAGCGCGTCAAAAAACACACTGCTGGATTTTCAACTTTCGGCGCTAAGCAGAGCGTTAAAAATTCAGTGCGCGAAAAAAATTGCCGCGGGAAAAACGTGCCTATCGACCGATGTCGGCTAATCTCATTGTCTACGATAAATTGGATTGACTTTGGTTGAGTGGATGTGGTAACACTTATAGAACACGACCTCTACTCCACGCCACACTCTAGCAAACCTACAACCTAGCACTGCTATTTTTGAATCATGAGCAGTTCACCAGATTCGCAATTCACCAGATTCTTAACCCACCAGATTATCAATTAACCTGTTTCTCAACTCACCCGATTCTCTACTCACCAGATTATCAATTTACCAAATATTGTACAGTTAGGTAACAAATTGTTTACAATTTGCAATAGGTACGTACAGAAATGCCGCAGTGTGATCGAACGGTTAGTCTAAATAGTTACTTACTACATATTTTATTTTTTATTGATTGTTAAATAATCTTAAGTATTGCTGAATTTAATGTTGATGATAATGATGCTAACAATTAAAATAAAGTTCTTTAACACAAATACAAGGTATAAATAATATAAGTGTATAAGTACTAGTTATTATTTCAATTTTTAAAATTGAAATAATAACAAAATTGTATTTATATTTTGTACTCATGGGCTTGCGCAGCCCATCATATGTTTTGAATAAACTATTTGAAAATGTATATAATTATTTCTCGGAGAGCCAAGAAATTTGAAAACCAGACTAATAATAATTTCAATTTCCAAATTATGAAATTTTGATTCTCAGAACTGTGTTCAAATAAACATTATTCTTTCATCTATGTTTTAAAATAGAAGTACCTGCTTACTAATTATTTTTAATTGAATAATTTTTTTGATAGATTTTACATTTTAGAATTTCGTTTCTCATTGTACTCTTGAAGAATTGAGAATATGGTGAGTTGAGAATCCAGTGTGTTGAGAATCTGGTCAATTCAGAATCTGGTAAATCGAGTCTGGTAAATTACGAATCTGGTGAACTGCTCATGAGCCCTATTTTTCAACTCTCTAGGATCCAAGTGATTTTTTTAGCATGGCCTAATCGAAATGACTGATGAAGTAAAATGATTTTATAAATAGGTACATTAATAGCTAACCAAATACTTTAAAAAGAAGCTAGCCAAAGTACAGAATACCGTCAACATTGGTGTGAAATAAACGGATTTTTTATTTTGTTTATTTCTCCCTTCCCTTATCCTTTTTGTAACATGTTTGAATGAAATATTGGATGAAATAATGCAATGATCTTTATCGATATTAGTAGCAGATACTTTAAATTTTATACACACTTCAAAAGAGATTGGTATGAAGGCAAGAAATGAACATAGTAAAATTGTATTGTGTGCTTTATACATATAACATAAGAGGACCCATGTCAACGCCTTGTCAATTTATTATTAGCACACGCACAATTTTTCAAATGTGCCTGCCTAAATACTAAACTCTTTCGTAAACTGTGCATCAGAAAACTCAGGGGCGGTCAACCATTTTCATTTTAAGGCCTGCAAAATCTACTGAAAACGCAATATCACTAAAAAAGGACAGATACTTACAAAGGTACTGCATTATCATTGTGTATGGAGCCGACGACTTTGCCCAGGACGACCTTGGCTTCGTTAGGCCCTTCTTGCAAAGCATCGAGACGGGTGCGTTCCAGTGCCACCTCGCGGCGGTCGGCGAAAGCGTGGAGTCCTTCGCCGTAGAGGCCCAGCATCTTCTTGTCTATGGACTGGGGAAGGCGGTTGGTTAGTTCATAATCACTGTTACGATGTGTGTGTCGAGTAATTTTTATTAGGGCAGAATTTTCCATCGCCAGATAACTTTTTGATTCGAGTAATAAAATTGACGTTTGACAGTTTTTGTATGGAATAACTGTCAAAATTTTCAAATTATTCCTCGAATAAAGTTATCAGACGATGGAATCAAGCCTTCGACTTGATCCTTATTTTTATTATTACAGTGCTCACTGCTAGGACTCTAGCCTACTCTCTATTATACGCACTCCACACTCAATTATACTGAATTAAACCAAGCCTGAATGTAGGTAGGCATTTTTGATTAAAATATTTTTTTTAAGATTCAAGTAATATATTATATAAATATACAGCATGACAGAGAGCGTTCCCTTTAACGGTAATACAATATTGAAAAATATTCCCATTTTATTTTTGTAAAAAAAAACTATATTTTCGGATTGGTACTTACATAAAAAAAAAAAATAAGAAAATGAAACAAAGTTATTATAATACAAGAATGTGCTAAAATTAAATATCGATAAAAATTATCGACCATCGCTTTCGACTCCCTAATTGCATGCGTGTGCATTGAATGTTCGCAAATATGTTCGAAATAGCAAATGTTTACAAGTGAAGCCCCGCCCATTCTATGTATGTGTGCTATTAGAAATTGATTTAGTATGGATGCTTCTTAGTGTGCGTTCAAATTTTGAGTGTGTGTCGTAAGTACACTATTTGTTAATGTTGTAATTATTTTGGTGGGACATAAGCGGCGTCACTAGGACTCCTTACTATTCCGCAATGAAGGCATATCTCCGGATATCTATGTTTTAATCCTTAAAAATGGTTATTGTACTCATCATTACGAACATCATCATCATCATCATTAAATTAATCTATGGATCAACTGTTTTTTTTTTCACGATTTCAGGTTTTGTCCAGTGGTAAAACATGTTCATAATGACGACTACAAAGTTTTAAGGATTAAAACGATCAAAAATTTATTTGATATTTTGTACCGATCTTTTTTCGTTTCTAATTTATTATTTATCAGCGGAAACTTGTCATTTTTCATATTTTTTAGGAATACGAGCTGTAAGGTCCGCGAACAGAATAAAATAATCATCTGCATCTGCCTGCCTTTTCCCAACTATGTTGGGGTCGGCTTCCAGTCTAACCGGATGCAGCTGAATGCCAGTATTTTACATGGAGCAACTGCCTATCTGACCTCCACAACCCAGTTACTGGGTAATACGATACCCCTTGGTAAGACTGGTTGTCAGACTTTCGGGCTTCTGATTACCCGTAACGACTGCCAAAGATCCACGAATGACAGCCGGGACCAACGGCTTAACGTGCTTTCCGAGGCACAGAGGGGTCTCGGTATGTAAAGATGGTCACCCATCCACAGACCAACCGCGGCAAGCGTAGCTTAACCTGACCGATCGACCTGTGCGGCTGTTATTATTTAGCCACGAATAAAATAATATAATCAAATATTATGTAGTCCTCCAGGCCGTATTTCGGCCATGGCAACAATCTCAACGGACACTAGCCTTCGGTCCAAAAGCACCATACTCTTTCGCAGGTTGAAGGTAGAAGATAGCAGAGGTAGATAGATATACTAACCTGCACCATAGTAGCCAGTCGCTTTCCCTTCAGTTTCCCGCGCGTCTTGACGAGTGCATGCGCTGAACTGACAAACGTCATCAGTCGTGCAAGCTCTTGCTTCGGCGGCTCCCACGGTGGGTCCAAGCGGCTCGCATACTTGAAGTTTTGTAGAGCTTCATCGTAGAATTCTGAGTATTTTAGTGCCTGGGAATGAGTACACGGAAGCCCTATAAATGTTGCACGAACGAAAAAATATCGCGGTGGGATTTTATCGCGCACTGGATTTTCAACTCTCAGTGTAGATTGATTCTCAAATGCTCGGCGCGTTGAGAAGCAAACAGAGCGCATCCCAGCGTGTCAAAAAAACACACTGGCACCGATTTCCTTGTTCACAAACTAAACTAAATTTAAGTTCAGTGCATCTTTTTCGTTTTTCTTTCTATTACATTAAGAAAAGGTCAGAAGATTAATTTTAGTTTATAGTCCTGTCAATTTAGTCAGCGCCTGACGTAAATTGACGTATTTTTAGTCGCCATGTTTTTAATCACGTCTAAACTTGCTATGGAGTATTTTAATTTGACAGGAGTAAACTAATATTTTTCGTAACACACTTTCAGTCACTATCAGAATGATTTTGTAGGATAAGTATTGCTAATCCATTGCTCCATATAGTAGAAAAATGGGTCTGCTCAACAACATAAATAATGCAATGAATGTTGTTGAACTGACAAAAGAAATAAACATATCAAACTTACAATTCCCTTATTGTAGTACAAATCAGGCTGCCCTTTAGCTATTGGATCCAACTCTGCCTGCCTATAAGCTTTCATAGACTGCTTCAACGTATCTGGATCTTGGGCCACCATGAAGAACTGGCAAAGGTATGCATTCCCCAGCACGGTCCATGACACACCATCTTTAATATCCTGGGCTACAGCTTCTCTGGCCAGCTCTACGCTTTTCAAAATAGCTGGATGTGCTTCTGAGCGCTTCTTATCGCCGCTCTCTTGGCGTAGGATGATTGAGAGGCAGCGAAGGGATAAGCGGTTGCGCTCCTAGAGAAAATATTTTTCTATAAACTCAACAGCTAATTCGCTTTTTTGTGATTCATAAATCATAAGCTATTTTTTACGCCATTGACAAAACTTTTAAGAATCAAATATTCAGCTCAGCGAAAATGTGTCAGACAGATCTAGAAATTATTGCAGCAGCAGCAATCTTAAAACTGTCAAGGGCACTACGAAACTACACTAACTACCGTGCACCTAGCTTCTGACGTTTCATAAGTGCCATGTAGGTTTATGTGAAGTAAAATATTTTGATTTTGATTACATATATATAGCTGTCATAAAAATAAAACTTCTATTGTGTCTTGTTTACCGTGACCCGGAACCTGTTAAATAATTTCTGGAATATTGTGCATGTTTTTCTTAAACAAATAAATTATATTTTTAAATCACAACTTACATGTTTCAATGCCCCCTCAAAGCTTGCCTTTGCCTCCTTAACATTCATATTTTTCCAATAGCATTCACCCAGTTCGTTCCACGCATCTATCAGATGAGGGTTAAGTTTGACAGCCTTGCTGAGACACTGTGTGGCTCTAGCATCGTATGTGGGGCATATGTTGTAGCATCGACCCTTCATGTATAGGAACTTGGCACGGTGAGCAAACGGGATTTGTGTGTCCACTGAAAGTTTTGTGTTGATGTTTACATCCATCATAGGAAGAAAGACCAAAGAATAATGGATGGACTGTGTGAATGATGATATGGTTAGAAAGGGGGTAAGTAATTACAGAGATGATGACTAATAGAGAAGTATGGAAGAAAAATACATGTTGCACAGACCCCAAAAAAATTGGGTTAGGGGCAGGAGAATGATGATGACAAATGATGACGTTTACATCTATCACATTGGCTAGTTATGGTGACTAATCTTAGTAAAGATAAAGTTAATTTTATTTATCAAAACATGCGTATACATGCAAATTAAGCATGCAGGATGTCACAATATTAATATTTCGTACGTGCATGTTTCACCAAATTTAGTGTTTTCAAAAAAAAATAAAAAGTAAATTACAAAATAAAAACTAAATTAACAAAGGCACTTCAATCCAAGTACATAATAATAATAAACATTGATAAGCCAGTAAAATATATTAATCATAAAATGTCACAAAATTTAAGTACTTACTAATAAAATAAAATAAAAAAATGTCAAATAGTCTCATTCAAAAAAAAAAAATGTATGTTATAATAACACTTGTCTGTTAATAAATCTCTAATCTTTGTTTTAAACAAATTTACCGGCAGTGCTTTATATGACTGTGGTATTTTATTAAAAATTTTAGGAGCCATACAGAAAACATTTTTCCCATTAATACAGTTTTTGACGTATGCAAACACAGTTGATTATTGTCATGTCTGGTATGGGGGAAGGTGTCAGCTAGTCGTGGAAATAGAAATTGATTAACCCTAACAAATGTCCCAATTTCAAAAATATACAGAGACGAGTTAATAATTTGTGTTGTTTAAATAATGGCATACAGCTGTTGGTCGACTTCAAATTAAACGTAGCACGAATGCATCTCTTTTGTTTGGGCCTTAAAGGCAATTGCTTTGTCAGTGGAATTCCCCCAGAATATAATACTGTAACGCAATAACGATGCTACTAGACCATGATAAGCTGTTACTAAGGCATCTGTGTTTAGCTCTGGGGCCAGTTTATATAAGGCGTACGCAGCGGAGCTCAGACGTTTACTTAGGTATTCGTTGTAAATTTTGTTGTGTCGACTTTATTAAGTATAGTGTCCATGTAAATTGCGTTAATGTCAAATACAGCCTGGGTCCGTTGCCTAAAATGCATAATAGTTGTCTTATCTAGATTTATTATTAGGTTGTTCCTGTTTAACCATGATATTATTGATGTGAAAGATTAATTTATGTCACTTTCATATATATACTTATTTTTACATGCTATATAGTCATCGTGCTGTCGTCGGCAAAGAGAATCATGGGGTGGTCAATAGCACTAGGCATATGATAGCAATAGCAATATTATGAATAATTAAGATCCGAGTACGCTGCCTTGAGGAACACCGTATGCAGGTGTGCATTCGCTTGATACATAAATTTCCTCTGTCTTTGTTTTAACATTAATTCTCTCAATTTCTGTGTATTAGTAAGCTTCTAATTTCTGTAGCAAGATGCTATGGTTCACGTAGTCAAAAGCCTGTGTCATGTCGCAGTATATAGCACACACCAGGATTCTCCTGTCCATATTCGTCATAACGGTATATAAAAAGTCATAAATGGCCATACTGGTCGACATGTTTTGTCTAAACCCCTTTTGTTCTTTACTAAATATATTTTTCTTTTCAAGGTATGAGTATAGTGATCGCTCAGCTATTATAAGAACACAAAGACTGCCAATCACACAAAAAACAATAGATATACTTACCAGTCATGTCACATAGATAGCAACAATAGTTGACAAATTACAGCAAGACATCATAGTGTAATTCTTTTTTCAGTTTGCAATCCAATTAAAATGAAATTTTAAGGCTTCTTACCATCGATTGACTCAAATTTCTCAATTAGTACTTCTTTCTTTTCTTCCACACGCTTGTTTTTTTCAGTGGCCATTTCAATGGGATGGTTTTCAAAAAATAAATCCCTAAAGGCGTAAAGGTCTTGAAGCTCTTTCTGCAAAAAATAAAACCGTAGTGAAACCTCTACAATGGCTTTATAAATTATCTCGAAATTTCTGTTTATTATTATTGTAAAAGTAATTTTATTTCTACTAGTTGTGCCGCAACTAGAAAAATCCTTAAATATTATGAGCAAAGCGGTCAAATAAATTATCAACATGTTTCTTTACTTACCAATAAGCCGTCCATTAGTTCTGCTACATTCTCCACAATATCAGCTTCAGTTTCGGATTCTTGAGACATGTTCACGATTCTTATTTCACAACTTAATTAATTCAATAATCGGTTGTAATTTTAATTTAATAAATTCCGGAATACCGATTGCCGATTGAAACCTCTCAACTATATTACTTTACTCTTTGCCTCTCAATCTCAAGATTCTGAACTGAAAAACTAACATAAACAATAAGGTTTACTTTTTAGTTGTCATTTGTGTTGGCCTTGGGTAAGGAAGGGAAGGACAGCAATACAGACAGTTCCAGTGTCAAGTGTCAAGACATGAAAATGTTATACTCGTTCACATACATTCGAAACACAACATAGTCTATGATACGATTAATTGATTTTTAATTTTGCTCTGAAGAAGTTTACACCACTTTTACAACAATTAAATCTTGAAGAAGGAAAAAAAACATAAATAATCAAGAATGCTAATTTTACTATATTTGGCTCATTGCAATCACGAATGAAATTGTTCCAAGTTAGAGGTGTGACTAATATATTCGTAATAGGTACAGGTATCATAATACAAGCCATGTATATTCATATTAGGATATGTGAATATAGAATAATATAGCGAGGCGACTGATCGCGGCGACTGATATAGCACCCATGGTGACCTGACCAGTGACCAAAGCTCACAGCGACTCCATATTATTGCTGCTCGCAGTGATTGATAACCAGTGATAGGAATAAGTAGTGCCTATTTGCCTAAACTTTGAAGAACAGAGACAAGAAACGGAGACTTCCTTAGGACTAAATTTTTTCCGGGACATCTGTCCCGAAAAAAACACATACTAATAAATAGTAATAACTAATAAATAGTAATAACTATTAATTATTTTGTTAGCGTTTAGTGACTGTGTTGATATTTTATTTATTTTTGTTGGAGGTTTTGGTCCAAGGAAAATTTAATCACCGTTTCACTTCTATAATAGGCATACGTGTATAATAAACGTGCAGAATCTCGTATTTCATATTAATTACTATGGAGACTATTACCGATATTCCGCAGATATGCTTCACTAATATTTGATTAATATCCAGTAATAGGTATGATATCATAATATGCATTAACAAATATTTTCAATATTAGGATTACAAAAAATGACCATACCATAATATAACATCTCTATTCCCAGTTTTAAACATGGCAACTGGCAACTGGCAACATCAACATTTATATATTTTTTACAAAATTATGACAATGTCAATGTCAATGATACTTTCAATTGTAGTCTTTGGATACTGTTAACATCAATTTAAATGTACTCTGTGGTTAACATTCGGCTCCTCTCACAGAGTACATTTTTATTGGCTCCTCTTTGATTCGGCTTGTATTCATCATCATAATATCTATCTGTAAACATTAAATGCGTATGCGCATAATATCACTCGTCTTGCTTGTTGTGTTATTGTGTGACTTCGTGTTCGTCCTAAGCAATCTTAATATACGTTGCAAATAAACTACAAGAACAATGGCAATGGCATATCATACAGACATCATAGTAGGCCAAAGTGGTGACACTAAATGTGGATTGTGTAAAATATCTATTCATGACAGTGATATATCTATAGAGGATCATCTAAACGACACAGAACATGCAAATATGTACATTCAAAGGCTCATGATTCAGAACAATATTGTGGTGCATGGTAATAAAATTAGTTGTCATTTGTGCAATCAAGTTTCTGATGTATCAGAAGTATTTAACCATGTAGATAGCTCTCATCACAAAGTTAAAATGAGTGTTGTGAAGAAATTAATTGAGACGGATGGAGGATTGCTTGTGCTACCGGAGAATATATCTAAAATTGGCTCTTTAGCCAACTGTTTGGCCTGTGACCGCTGGGTAGACTTCAATCAAGAAGAAATCAAATCCCACATTGAATCTGCAAGACACAGAAGAGCTCGAGCCATAGCTGTTCAACCACAAAATGCTATATTCTCAGTTGAGGACAGCAGTGAAGATCTCTGGTGCAAAATTTGCCAAGTCTACTTTGAAAATTATATAGAAGTCATATTTGAACATGTTGATGAAGATCCACTGCATTTAAAAAATCTACACAAAATACACCTGTTGATCAAAGATCAAAATATAAGTATTGAGAAATTCTTATATGACCCTAAGGAAGATAAGGCATTGTGTAAGCAGTGTGGAATTGAAGTGCCATGTAATATTGATAACTTGGATCGACATATTAGGGGTAAACAGCACCTCAAGAGTAGTATGAATAAGGATTAAAAGTAATATTATTACCATCAATAATTATTTTGTATTTACTTAACACTTGTACAACCTAATTACAGTAAAATAAATATTTTAATAAATTATTTAGTAGTGTTTATTTGTTTGTGGTTCATCTTATTCTTTTACAAAAATAGGTAATTTGCAATCAATGGCATGAAATTGTGACTTTTTCTGGGGAAGGAAATATGTGGTAGGAATTAGGATCAATATTGAATGATTTCAGGTGTTTACAAAATATATTTTTTAAATTGTTATGTAATATAGAGAAAGAGTTAGTACCTACCTATCTGGGCCCCTTTTTACAACTAGGCGCAAAGCTACCAATTGTAAGAAAGTTCGAAATGCGAACTGAACTGCAAAATCCCTACTAAAAAAATTAATTCTTCTAGTAGACTAGTTCTCAGAAATGCAATGCTCATTTAGGTACAGAATTTATCTACATAATTTTATAAATTCTGTACCTAAATGAGCATTGCATTTCTGAGAACTTATGAGCATTGCATTTCTGAGAACTTAGACTAGTTCTCAGAAATGCAATGCTCCTATGTTCTCAGAAACATTTAGGTACAGAATTTATCTACATAATTTTATAATGAGCTAACAACGCCCGGGGATTTCTGGAAGAATATTTACACAAGTTGCAACAGCTAAAAAACTGCCAAAATATGGTTTGATAAATAAATAATATTGTTATAATGATTTTGTATAACTTCAAGTATAGAAAATAAGCCCAAAGATTTCACATAAATATAATTATAATTTATAATGATCAATTTAGTATTATTGAGAAGTACAGACGCCAGCAGGTCAAGCTACCCGAAACTGTCAAATTTTCCCAATCAACCTTGAACCTTAATACTTTAACAATAAAGTTGAAAATGTATTAAAGAAATTTGACAGATTGTAGTAGCTTGATGTGCTGGCGTCTGTACATGAAAATGAGTTTTGTCGCAAGTGGCACCATGTAAAAAATGTTGCCATTTAAAAAATATTCATCCCATCCTGTCATCCATCATCGATCTTCTGTCAAGGAGACGGAAGAAAAACTTAAAAATATCACCTGTCAAACTGTCAACTCAATCCCAAAAAATTTCGCGAAATTTCAAGTTACTCATTTTAAACCGTAATCCGCTGCTAATATAAATCGTTATTAGTGTAATTAACGTAACAATTGTAATAAGTTAAAATGAAAACGGGTTTGTTATACGGAGTGGTCGCCTGCTCAAAGACGCGAGTACGTTGCGTATTTTGCGGAGTTTACATTCCGAAGGCGAGCAAATGCATCGAGCAACATACAAACGGAGCAAAACACAAGGAAAACATAGAGCTGATGAACGAGAACGGCATTTGTTTTAGCAACGATATACTCCACTGCAAACCATGCAACCGAAACCTGCCTGACGATGAGTCTGTTACGAAGCACATCGAGAGCGATGACCATGCGAATTGGATGGCGGCAATGGACGACCTCGTCGATGGTGAGTTCATCACGCTAGATGCCTTTTTGTCCTGCGAGAAAGACGAAGTTTTCTGTGAGGTGTGCAACAGCAGCGTCAACTGCTCCCTGCAGAGCATCGAGGAGCACGTCAACCACATCAACCATAGAGCCAACATCACCATGCGACTAAAACCCCTCAATGGCATATTCCCAGTAGATAACGAAGACGAAGTCTGGTGTAAAGTCTGTGATGCATACATTGATAACACAGTACAGAGCGTTCTCAGCCACATTGACGATGATGAGCAGCATATGGAGTGGTTCTCTGAGATTGAAGATCTAATTGAGAACCAGGAGGTTTCTATTGAGTCTTACTTGGCAAATGAGCATGAGAACTTTGCGTATTGCAACAAATGCCAAATGGAAGTGACCTGCAACGCTCAGAGTATTGAGAGCCATGTCCATAGCGAGGCACATTTGAATCAGTTTGGATTATAGGAAAACGCCCCCTCTTGCTATCGTCGTGGACGTGGCTAGTTGGGTTCAATGAGTATTATTTTCAGTTCTGTTTATTCCCGTTAACAATTTTCATATTTTTTTTAACTAATTTAAAAACTGAACACTGTTTTGTTATTATTAAGATTTGTTACAATTCACTGAAATATATTCACTACATAAGAAACTTGAATGATTTTACTGTAGTTAATTTAATTAATTGATTGTTTTTTTATTTCTTTTTATTGAACACAACTAGCTAGTTTAATTGAAACGGAATAAATGTGAATACTTACAAATAAATTCACAACTGCTGATTGGGGCTTGATAAGTTATAACCCAGTATATAATAAGCATTATTTAAGTAAATTATTTGCTGTTCGCAAAATATACATCATAGTTATCGGCTTCAACAAATATTCAATCTTTATTTATTTATATCTCTAGTAAAATAGTACCAGTGCTCGTATTTACTCATTAGATATATTCAAAATGTATAATATTATGATCTCCATATGAATATCCTATAATTATTTTAAAATTATTATTTAAACATTTTCCTATTCAATTGAGTCATCTGTACCGTCAGTTTAATTTCGTACAGTTGATAATATTCTGACTGATACAGTTCCTAGCAATCATTGTGATAACTGATTACAGTTGTAATTGTTTTAGTAAAGCGCTCCCTAATCGGGAGCATTCGCCTGTTATGTAACAATCCAAGATTCCACTGTAACGGCTAGGGCTTTGCAAGTAGACTAGCGCAGACCATCAACTGCTAGCCAATATGGAGAGATAATTGAAACCAGCGGGATACGTTAATACATGTACAGGCTGACAAGGACATTGTCGTGCAAACTGAAACCATGAATTCAGCACATGATTCTAGGCCCCTAGCATAAAAAAGTTATGTCAGTTATCAAAACAAAAGTCAGCGGTTTCATAGAAAAGTGCAGACCTACGCTGTTAAAATGTATGAAAAAGCTAATTTATTTTTTAATAACTAACGAAAAATTTCAACGCACCGGGGGTTCAGAATCATGTACTGTATCCAAGGTAACAAGTTGTGCGTCTCATGTCCCTGCCACCCTGTATATTAAATAGGTAAAAGTAACATGGCTAAGTTGCAGGTAAAGGTTACATTACAGGCGAATGTGCCCGGTGAGGGACACATGTTTATTAATCACTTTTAACATCATTGTTGTTCATGCATCACTTTGTAATATTCATCCCATCAACATTTTGTTTAAATACTGTAGTCATTTATTTCAAATATGTAATTTTCATGTTGCTTAAAATGTATGGAAATGTTCAAAATGTAATGTAACAAGACCTCTAGGACCTATCTCCTGCTATTTGGGTGTTAGTGGCCCTGCAGAACTAAACTAAGTAATATCCGTATTCCTAACACTGGGCGAAACCTAAATAAAAGCGCGCTGTTGGATTTTCAACTTACGGTACAGATCCGAGCGTTGGAAATCGCCTAGTGTTAGTGAAAATGGGCACAATTGTAATAAATGAATATTTAAGTTTACTAACACATATTATATAATAGATTTAAGAAACTTTCTGCTTTTTCAGCCCTTCTAGTCTCCTACTCTATATTACTTTTTGGCATTTTTACATAAGGGTATAGAACATTTAAAAAAAATTAAAATAAAAAAGCGAAAAGTCTCAGATATCTGTTATTAATAAGTGGGTGTAGTATTAGATGGGTTTCACAACCCGATTCAAACTTTAAGGCGGCTCGGAACATGAGGCGAGTCGCTGCTCGGTAAACAATTCACGTGTCAGCGGGGGTGATGAGGTGAGGTACTGCGCAGGTAGAAGCGCACTTCAGAGCCGCCACAAAGTTTGAATCGGGCTGTAAGTACCAATATTTCATGTACCTATGCATATTATTTATAAAAATATAATGTGAGCTTTTATAATTTCTAACGTGACGATATTATCGTAGACGGCCACTTCCGCAGCTTCATTTATATTTCCATACATTTTACTTTCCATAAGGGGCTTGTGGCTAAGTAATAGCAGCCACACGGGTCGATTGATCAGGTTACTACGCTTGTGGAGGTTGGTCCGTGGATGGGTGACCATCTTTACATATCAAGACCTCCGTGCCTCGGAAAGCGCGTTAAGCCGTTGGTCCCGGCTGTCATTCGGGGATCTTTGACAGTCGTTACGAGTCGTCAGAAGCCCGAAAGTCTGACAACCAGTCTTACCAAGGGGTATCGTATTACCTTGGGTTGTGGAGGTCAGATAGGCAGTCGCTTTATGTAAAATACTGTTATTCAGCTACATCCGGTTAGACTGGAAGCCGACCCCAACATATTTGGGAAAAGGCTAGGCAGATGATGATATTTTACTTTCCAGTGTTACCGTGAGGTGGACGTGGACGTCCACGACAATTTATCGTCATGTTAGAAATTATAAAAACGCACCATATCTGTCCTTTAGAATTTTCATTTGAAATTTTGTTTTTTTTTGTGTTGAAAATTCATCTGAAAACCAATTTACAATTACTTATTGCAAAAGTTACAACAGTGTGACATTCCTAATATTTGCACCATTTTGTGTTCAATTTCGTGATTGCAAATTGTTTTCGCACCTGTCACATAAAGCTTCGTGTACCGGCAATCTGTATAATCCGGTATTCTATACAATACCTAGGCAATGTATAGAATGCCTGAGGCGTCCAGGCAATGTATGAAATATTATATATTTTATACTTTGCCTAGGCATTCTATACAGTACCGAATGCGCAGCCGGCAATGTGTGAAAAAGACGAAAGCGGGGAAAGGGAAGACGTGCGAGCAGCCAGTACTATAGAGGAAACTTACATCTGACCAATTTGAAAACAAAATATACGTGTCGAATTGAGAACCTCCCCCTTTATTTTCATCGGTTAAAAATCACATGCACACGATGAACACATGTGATTAATATAGCAGCCGTGTATTTCAAGCAAGACAGTCCTTACGGTGTATAGATGGTCGTTTCTCCCATGGTACTTACATAATATTGATAAATATAGACCAAATCTATTTACTTTACACATTGCCGGTGAACCAGCAGGTATTCTATACAATCCCTAGGAAATGTATACATTACCTAGGCAAAGTATGTAACGGACAATAATATTCATAATATTTCATAAATTGCCTGGACGCCTCAGGTATTCTATACATTGCCTAGGTATTGTATAGAATACCTGAATTATACACATTGCCGGTAACATATACATACACATACAACATAGTTATTCATTCAATAAAACTAAAATAATATCATTATGTAATATATTTTATTCATAAATAATAATCCAACTACAAATAAATACGGAAATATAGATCTGTGCTATAAAAACAGAACTAAACATTTATTCAATTCATTATACATATTATTATAATAGTAATTTAATCGACAAACATTAATTAATCTTTTTTTTAATATGCTAGTATAAATATGGCTACGTATTGTATGTTTCTCAAATTATCAATAGTAATAATTACAAAAGTTTGGCGTCCCGAATTACTTCTTAGCTGAATACTATTATTATAAATTAATTATCTATTTATTTATATAAAAATACCCAATTATAGCTGTTTCGAAAACCAATCTGTAATTATTTGTTTTTTTTTTTACATTGGGACGATTTAATTTTCAGCATTTGTGATATTGTTAAAATAGTTGTTAATTTTTTTTCCAAAATAAACATGATCAAAAATAAAAACGTTGATTTTTATCAAGCAACAAGACACCTTATCAAAATAGTTACCTACATTAACTATGAATAATTAAACATTTAATTTAACCATCACCTTCTGAAAATATGACTATCTACTAAATTGTACAGTTGTGCATCGTTCCTACGCTCGTTGCAGTTCGTAAGTAATCCAACAATAACTGTGTTAATTATCTGCGATCGAGCTCACGCGAAATTATAAATTAATGACGGATGAAATTCTTACTCAAACAAATCTAGAGCAACGCACATTCCTAGAAATCATCAGAAAATTTTCTTTCCCTGTAATAAAACTAGTCTTTTATTTCAAACTAGATTCCTTTGCTTCGCATTCATCATTGAGATTTCTTTACAAGGGAGGGCGCCCACGAGCAATTTAGTTACCCAGCAACTTTTTTTGTCTCTGTCGTTGTCTCCTCGCTGAGATTTGGACGATGCGCACATGGGAGCGACAGTAACGCTACTTTGTTGAGGGGGCTGTTGAGCGGCAACATTTTTGTCGCCGTGCGCGCATTTGCATTACAACCAATAGACGGGCGACAGTTGCGTGGCAGGCCTGTCTCCAAACCTGCGGACAAAGAGGTCTCCCTAACTGTCGCGTCGTTACATGCGCTTATTTTCATACAAACCCGTAGACTTGATGTGAGAGACAAATTATTTGCGGTGACAAATGTTGCTCGTGGCTCCTTAATATGTTAGTTTAATATTAATGTATTATACACATACCTACACTTTCCGGAACAAATTCTCTTAATGATAGTGAAAACCGCATCAAAATCCGTTTAGAAAAACAATACGGTCACACAGACACTCGAAAAGCGACTTTATTTAATAATATGGATATAAAAGAAAATAGGGGGGGTACCTATAGATGTGCATTGCTATTGAACATTTGTGAACTACCTACTAAAACTTAATTTTTGGAAACTATTTAAAATACGTTTTTCTATCACGAGAAATTAATGATCCAAAGGGTAAGGTTCATCCTCCTCGTCCACTTCCTTAATTGATTCTAAAGACTCTTCCCTGCGCGAGTGCCTCGGTAACTGTTCCTGCGGTTGGCATGGTCCAGGGATATGCAGGCAGGCAGGCACTGGAGGTGGTTTCGGTATCTCCGTAGGTGGCTGTCCAAGTCTTGAGGAGATTCTTTCATCGTCTAAGAGCACAATTCGAAGGATGTCTGCTGCACAGCAGTCGATGCGAGTCATGCAATCCATCACATGGTTCCGCAGGGTTCTGAGAAAAAAAGAGGTAATGGTTAAGTCATCTTTAAGGTTCTCTGTTAAAAAATTAACTAAAGTTGTTTTTACGACTGGACAAAACATCGAGATTTCCGTAATAAATGTAAGTAATATTAATGTACGGAATAAAATTCGTTACGCCTTCTACAGAAGTGTGCATACACACGAGCGACACACGTCGACAACAGCCGATCGATTCTGTAAAAATCTCACCGTGAAAAGTTAGGTGAAGTGAGCTGTCAAGTGTCAATACCTAGCATTAGTTGGAATGACAGCTCACTCCACGCTCACTTCACCTAAATTTTCACGGTGAGATAGTTACAGAATCGCACTGCAGAGGCCACTGCAACCGACGACGCGTCGGAGGCTGCCGCCGACACGCGTCGCGGCCTGTCGCTGAAACCGTACGGCAGGTTGACGGCGGCAGTCGCCGACGCGCCTTCAGCTGCCGCCTTCCGAGGGTCGGCCCCTTCACCGACACGGGTCGACGGTTGCAGTTGCCTCTATCGTCAACGCATGTCGCTTGTGTGTATGCACACCAAACTAGAAGAATAACGCGGTCACTCGAACGAACGGGAAGGAAAAGCAAATATACCTATAGAGTGTCATATTCGCATTATATTTAGCAAAGATATTAAAAAAAAAAACTTCAATTTATAATAATTAATTATGTATAATACAGACGCTTTGTAAAAAAAAAGAACGAATGTATATAAACTCTGTTCTACTTACGTGACACTCTCATGATTGGTCCTCAGCTGCTTGCTGAAGTTCCTTAACCTCGCGAGCTCGTCTCTCAGTTGCCTATCGACTTCATCTCTCGTATGTTCCCCGACGGGTCTCTTGGTGCGATCGGCTAGCCTAGCTTCCACCACACGCTCCTGCTCCATCGTCTCCAAAATACTCTGTTCTGTCACTTGCAATTCTTCCCCTAAAGCTAGGTAGTCTCGTATGGTCTGTGGGGAAAACCCAGAATGTTCTTGGATTTTTCTGCTTCGCTATTATTTTATTGATTTATTTCGAAATCTTTTCGAATGCAAGGAATTCGAAGTCTTTGTCTGCACTCATTGTGTAGTGTTTGAAATAAACGAGTTGACTAAGATTGCAATGTAAGGGCTAATCAATATTTCAACTAGGTTTATTGGCATCCGCGATCGATTTAATAGGCGCCACCTGTACTTTTCGGACTGACTGGCACCAATAAATCATGCATGAAGGTTGTATGATGAAGGGGAACATTGCGTATATTTTTGAACATGATTATAAAACTTTAATGAAAGACATTATGAATGGCTAGAATCACTTTAAAAAAGCAGCAAAATTTCGCATTCAATAAAAACCTAGGTATTGCCGATAGGAGAAACTAGTCTGTCGGTCTGGGTTCATAAAATTTCAAGTACCTACTGTCGTGCCAGCGTGGTATCCCCGACTTACGAGTTGTAGGTCATAGATTCGTTTCCAGACAGGCGCTTTACTCTGTGTAATTTATTTCATCGCCATTTTTCTCAAAACGCTGAAGGAAAACATTGTGAGAAAACCGACATGTCTTAGGACCAAAAATTTGAAGACATGTGACATTTACCAACCAGCACCCTAATTGCGTAACACACAATTAATCGGAATCGGTTTCATATTGACAGTTCAACAACATTCATTGCGTTATTTACGTGTTGAGCAGACAAATTTTTCGAACTTGTGAAGCAATGGATTAGCAATCTGCTTCAAAATGATTCAGATTACTATTGATTGTGTATTACGCAATTAGGGTGCCGCTCTGGGCCCGCCGCCCGCCGCACTCTCTCTAGAAGAGAGAAGGCCTATGTCCCAGCAGTGGGAACATTACAGGCTGATTATGTGCCAGTGGCACGAAGGAGTAGAACACCTATTGTCGCTGGACTTTATACCCTGTCTCACTCACCTCTTCTTTTTGCCAGTAAACATCCTGCAATTTGACTTTGTTCGTGTTCAAACGTCTCCTAAGTGCTGAGTCCACTCTTGATGCGTAGGCTTGTGCTGTTATTGAAAGGTACACTCTGGCTCCTCGCACCTGATGAACATTCAAATAATATCAAAGCTAGGAGACGTTTAAACGCCAAAAATATAGTTAAACAGTCGCTAATCATCTATAAACTTTATACGTTTATAAATTAATAAAAGCGTAAACGAGGTCCTGCACCCTACTACGTAATTCATTCGTCAATAATAGCTAACCTTTTGAAAATCAGCAAGTTTAATTGCGTCTTATCATCTACAACCGACCTAACCCGTGAACACTAATACTAACAAAATTAGAATATACATTAGATTTTTATCTGCCTAGGGTAATAATTTAGGGACAGTCACATGTGTAATCTATATTGTATCTACATTAGTATAGATCTTTGACAGTCGTTACATCCATAACGACTGCCAAAGAACTCGATGGAAATATCAAGAGTAAAAGTATTTCTCAGTAACTGGGTTGTGCACAGCTGAAACTTGTTAGACTGGAAGCCGATCCCAATAAACTTGGAAAGAGTCTAGGCAGATGAGGTTTATAAAATTTTCACTGTAGGTACCTCTTGCCTGGTGACGATCGCGATACTAAGCGCTCGAAGTCCAGCTATCTTCAAAGCTACGCAGCGATTCTCCCAGCGAGTCACTGGAGATGCTCTAAATGGAAATAATTAAGAATGTTTTTACGAATAAACTACACAATGTTCATGTATGTAGGTGTGGCGATATCTACAACGCCACATAGGAACTACTCGTCACGCAAAACCCTGCATCGCGCAATCATAGTACGATGCGCAACTAGCATATATCTAGACAACGTTTCGACATCGATCGTCGGGCAGGGGCCCTCCAGACATAGCACCCGTCTGGTCCTCCCTTTTCTATGGAGGATGAAGAACTGCACACCCTGTTCCTCATACCTCTATTCTGGCAAAACCACAACACCCCCACATGGATATTGACGCATCCTTCGTACAGCTACTTCATCGTGTTCTCCATTCAAAGGGTGTGTAAATGTGAAGTGTATGACACACTCCGGAGCATGAAAACGTGATCTTTTGTTGTGTCTTTAAGAACTATTAGGGATTAATTATTCAGCTCTGTTCAGCTTTTGCCCATAGAAAACAACCATTTTGTATGGAGACACGGATGCGTACGCATCTCCATACAAAATCGTTGTTTTAGTTTAGTTTTAGTCTGATTTCCACCGTTTGAACGACGATAACCAAAAGTGTACCTTTTCTTCTTCAGTCTTCGCCCGCATGGCACTTTAAATTGCGTGCCCGAGGAAATTTTTGCGCAACCCTCCTCAACACAGAGAGCTCTTTCTTTATTAAAAATATCTGTTGCTATCTGCCTCTTGGTCTTCTCAATGCTATTAGACTGCGCCTCCAGAGACAGTATCAGTCTTTCGAATTTCTTCTTTTGATCGCGTAAAAAATCGTATTCCTGGAAGATGATAACGTACCTACATTATTGACGTTACTGATTACTGGTTACTGTAGGCTTGCATCAGCCCATAAAATTTTATTAAATTAAAGCATAACATTTTGCACATTAGAGAAACTATTCGTTTAGGCTGTGCATTCTCTGTCAGTAAAAGCAGTCTACAAAATATGCCTCGCAGTTTAGGCAGTGCTGTAGTTTGTTACAAACAGAACACTCAGCTATGCAGCGAAATTGAACTGAGATTTTTTTACCAACCCGTATTGTTCCAAATCTGAGCGAAGGTCTACCCTATAACTTTCCATTGTTCCTTATGTGTTGCCTTTTCCGGCCAATGCAAGTGAGCTAACAAAAGTTTTTTGAAAAATCATTCCCTAAAGGATTTAGAAAGAGGATGATTGTTTTTGTGTATGGAATTTTATATTTTTTGCCGATGGGAAAACGCATCGGACGGGCGCACGGCTTGTTACTACATAATAGGAATCATTGCCAAAACACAATAGAGGGTGTAGGGGTAGAATTTTGAGTAAACTAGAAGGTGGACTTCAACTTACTATATTTACGTTAAATTAAGGTTTTTGGCTACGTACGCACTAACAGGTGGCTTGCTTAGCACCTAGAGTCTAGCGAGTTACCTTGCGAGTATCGAAGTGAAATGCTGAACGCTCTAGAAGTTTAGAACCGGCCGCACTGCCCGCTTGGCGCCTTCGCTAGTCGCCTAGCGTGTATCGAAGGATGTAAAGTCACTAAGGCTTTAGGCATACACACTGGCACGTGACTACCTGCCAGTGCGTACTTAGTGTTAAGGGTTTTATTTGTTTTAATATAAATCACCTGCAGAATAGCCTCCTCCACACTATCAGATAGAGGACTCAGCGCACCAGGCTTAGACGCGTCACGAGAATGGTCGTCTATCTCATTCTGGAGCCTACCGATGACCACCCGAAGAGCATTGTGCTCGTAATGAAGAGCCTCTGCCGCTTCAGTCAGGCGTTTCGTCAGGTCTTCTAGTACCCAGCGCCAGGAGGCAATGTCGGACATTCTGGGAAGGTCAGTTTACACAGGTTCAAATTAAATTAACTAGCAAAACCCTGCAGACGTGATGAGTATTAGTTAGTAGTTAGTTACACAAAGTAAAGTAAAGTGGTAAGTCGGGGCCATGAGCACTGGGCCAATTGGCCACCATTGCTCTCTAATTTGCGACAGTAGCAATATGTATACACATAATGAATTTAAATTATCAACACAATGCGTTCAAATTAACCTATAGAATGACTATTACTTGAAATCATAATGTGAGGCCAAATTCTAACTCGAGTGTTGTATTGATGATTCTAATGATTATAATTCTGTAAATACATATTTGATACGGTCGTTAAAAAACCTTACCTTAGCCTTTTTTTTTTTTTTTTTTTCAGGATGGGAAATCATCAAATGACTCCTCCCGCTCTGGGTGGAGCAGAAGGGAGTGTCAGACTCTTACTGACTAAAACCCACCCGTGTTCCTTCCTTAACCCTTTATGTTCCAGGGCAGCGGTAACCCTTTCGGACGATCCCGCTACCCTTACCTTAGCCCTTAGTTAGCGTATCCTCCTAACGTTGACTGCCAGACAACAGACAATAGAAAATCTATTGTCGGCGGTCACCAGTAACCGCGGTGGCAGTCAATGCCTTAAGCGTTAGACCTGTACAGGGTCCCATGGGTATTTTTTGTGGTTTTAAATTCTGTTTGGTTCTTTTCAGCCTTACCTGTCCTGCAAACATTTCTTGAAATGATACTCATTGGTCTCTTGTGCATAGTTATTGAGCATCACCAGTTCCTGGGTATCATTCACCTGCTCGACTACCTTCGCGTTTAATTTGTCATTTAGGACCCTTAGACTTTCAAGGTCGCAGGACCCCAGGTAGCAGGTCTCGGCGTACATTATTCAAATTTTGATTTCCGTTGTATTCAAATATTTAAATCGTTGTATGTATTTATAAAAGTTTGTCTAGGTTATGTTTTGAGTGTCAGTCATTGTCATATTGTATTTTTTTAATGTCTCGTGTTGAGCTTGATCATACTTTGTTTGGAATCCATCCTCCTTTTGTGTAAATGCTATAATGCCATTCAAGGTGCTTTGGCACTCAAAATGCGTTCAAGATGCGTTCAAAAAGAATTTAGTTTTCGATCGCTGCTTGGTCTCATCCTGCGGGCTAATTGCGTATCACACGATCAATCGGAATCTGAATCATTTTGAAGAAAATTGCTAATCCATTGCTTCATAAGTTCGAAAAATTTGTCTGCTCAACACGTAAATAACGCAATGAATGTTGTTGAACTGTCAAAATGAAACCGATTCCGATTGATCGTGTGTTACGCAATTAGGGTGCTGTCTCTATTACTTTAGAAATTCTTTTCACCGGTAGTCATAGTGCGTTCCTATAATCTACCGCCATACTTCAACCAAACAGCAGGCGATGAAAGTGTGTTATCTCCGAATTCCCATACTTAACTTTAAGACTTCAAGTCAACAAGTCTTTGTATCGCTAAAATGCCAACACCTTAATTAAGGTTCGGAGATAACACACTTTCATCGCATGTTTGGTTGAAGTATGTCGGTAGATTATAGGAACACACTATGACTACCGGTGAAAAGAAATTCTGATCGCTCAAATCTGTTAAAGATTTTGAAGTCAAAACTTCAATAGGCGCGTTGAGCGACAGTAGGAGAAAATTAAAAATCTTATGGGTTCGCGTCACCAACATGCTAATGTTAACAGTATATCTGAGCATGACGTGTTTTGCTACGCCAGCAGCGAAAGCATATTTTAGTTATAATGGGGAAGCGCCCGGGTAGCCTGCGAAATTCTATTTTTCTAACCCTATGGAATGACAATTTTTTTTGACGGCACGGTTTGCGCAGTAGTTAGCGATTGACTGCTGCGCTGCGTGTCGCGGGTTCGATTCCCACACGGAACAAATTTTTGTATGGCCTACAAGTAGTTGTTCCGGATCTGGCTGATTGTGTATGTGAGTTTAAATGTTTGTAAACGCACCCACGATACAGGAGAAATTCAATGAAATATGTCATGCTCACTTAAATGTCTCACTGGTGGTGGCGCGTGTGTTGGATCATTCGGTTCCCTACGAAATGGTTGAGCTGGGTGGTGCTGATCCACGCGTCATGTTCGTGAACGGGCGCCATCAGTTGAGACTGGTCATCTCTTAGACTGCCAAGGCTTATTTTTAATTTTATATTTTAATTTGTTTTTTTTACATTGTTCTCACATATAGAAGCAATAAGAATAATGTAACCAGGATTTTGTAAAAATGTCTTGATTTAAAAGAGTGTCCATGGAGTTTCTTGCCCGTTCTTCTCCATAGAGATCTACGCTTTGGAATGGGCAACTAGCTTCAACTTTCTGACTAACTGACCGACTATTTAATTTTGACAATTCAAAAGTGCCTGTAAATGGTTTCATTGAAATAAATGATTTGAGTTTGAGTTTTTGAGTTTGAGTTTGATTCCTAGAGTGGGGCAATGTTTTTTTTTTTAAAAAAAAAACTAAAACAAAATAACTATTTCATGACATATCAATTATACCCTGTCCATTATGTAAACCGTTTTTTGACAGATGGAACTAGTGATTGCAGCAACACACAATACATTGATTGATACACGTACGGTATTATAATGTATGTAAGAAGCCATAAATAAGATAATTCAATAAGATAAGGCAGTTTATATATTTATTTTATTACGTATTTTAAAGTTAACTTTTACGGAATCTGGACTATGTACAGACGCCAGCACATCAAGCTACTACAATCTGTCAAATTTCTTTAATAGATTTTCAACTTTATCGTAAAGCATTAAGGTTCAAGGTGGATTGGGAAAACTTGACAGTTTCGTGTAGCTTGACCTGCTGGCGTCTGTACGTTCTAAGACAGCTGTCAACGGTGAACCTAATAGAGAGGGTATAATAGGGTTGTAATAACTTAGAGGGTTGCATTGATGATTTCAATGATTATAATTCTGTAAATACTATGCTTGTTACGGTCGCGAATCATAACATATTATTTTGGTTCAATATACAACCTGATACTGACCTGTAAATTGCAAAAAAAACTTGTGAACCTTAAACCAATAATTTAATGTCTTTGCTTAAACCATAACCAGAATTTCGCAGGTTATCTTGTTGCTTCCCCTTTAAGGTTTCACATCTATCTGCTGTCATCCCTATGGCTCCCTATGTTTTTTTATTCGCTTTATGACTTGTTTATTACCTACAAAAGCTTCAAATGGAGTGCAATAGGATATAGTGAATGAATGATGTTACAACATACGAACAAGTGGAGAATTGTAAGCCCTCCGCGGGGAGTTTACCGGAACTTAATCTGCAAAAGAACGTTATCCAGGCGTATATTGATGTTTATTTTTATTTGCCTGGCAACAGTTTCGTTGTTCGCATTATTCATGAACCAATTCGGCCGGTATATTCTATAAAAATCAAATGGTTAAAACTTAGGTTAAGTGAGCTTAAAGGTAGTTGCCATTCCATTTGATGCAAAGGATTCATACTATTGACAGCTTACTTCAAGCTCAGCTGATCATCGTTAGGTGCAAAGCTCACTGTGAAAACTTAGGCGAAAGTGAGCTGTCATTCTAGCGAAAGCTAGAGAATGACACTATTGACAGCTCACATCAAGCTCACTTTACCAAATTTTTACAACATAGCACTTTAGGATAATGAAATTATGATAAAGTTTGCATAAATTAATTTTATTTGGTAAGCATCAAACATCCTGAATGTAAAAATAATATCTTGTTACCCTTAAGTGTACAGCTATGGTTCGTATCAATGAAAAAAAAAAGCAACAACAGCATTTAACTAAATTCTACAATCTTTCAACTCATCCAAATCCACAAGCAGAAAGTGCAAGACTATTAAAACTTTATTGCATTATCTATTGCTGATTAACTTCTATGAAGATGACGTAAGCAGGTTTGAGCAGAACGAAGTAGATCAGTTCCGCCACGCTAATGATGCTGAATCCAAGGAATAAGCTGAGAAGACCACCAATTGCACCTGTAAAAAAGTAATCCTAATCAGCCTATAATTTCCCCACTGTTGGGGCATAAGCCTCCTTCTTTTTCTCTGTGAGAAGGAGTGGTCTATAACCCACCACGCGGGCCCAGTGCGGGTAGATTAATATCTCATGAGTTCGATATTTTTAAGACATGCCAGTATTCTCACTATGTTTTTCTTCACTGTTTTGAGAGCAGTGGTGATAAAATGCCTGCCTGAGGTGGAACCCATGAGCAACGACACATAAGTCGGGGACGTTACCACTGGGCCAGCACTGGTACCTGTTAGTCGAAATGGACCACAGCCTGGTGGAGGTTATTGAAATCAACAAAATGTGCGAAGCTTGAAGGACGCCTCGAGAATCTTTGCAGGAAGCGGAGACTTAGGGAGATCATCATCTTCCTTCCCATGTTACTTGGATTCGGCGTAACACCTTTTTTGCTTCCATTCCATTCTACCCTATCAACCATTATGCTCTTATTCATTCCTCTTTCTTTCATATCATGTTCACATAATTCATCCAACTTTTCTTTGTTTGTACTTTCTTAAAATCATTCTTAACATGTTCGTCGTGGTGATGTTTCCCGGTTGACCGGTTAAGAGAAACTAATTTTTAGTCTAAAGTCTTTTCTTAAAAATGATTTGTTCATTTGAACTCACCAATAAAATAATAGTCGTCATACTGCGCGTGACGGTGTTGTCCCAAGAACATGTCATCGTAGAAGTGTACATTGATCTGCGTCACTTCACCCCTGTGAAAAAGATACAAAATAACAATATTTTGCCGTCAATTATAGGCGGATCACACACTACAACGCGCCACGCGACGGGGTGCAGAAAACACGCCCACACGCGCGCGTGAATTTTTTACATACGAATTCAATAAAAACGCGCTTCTGCGGGGAGTTTTACCTACTCCGTTTCTCGCGTCCCGTCACGTGACGCGTTATAGTGTGTGATCCGTCTTAGTCCGAGAAGAACGTAAACTAATCAGCAGGTTCGACAGGAGCAGATGTAGGGGCATATGAACGTGTACAAATGAAAAGGCTTAGGTATGGATAGGTTTGGGGTATTGTCACTTTTTGATCATTTTTAGAGGCCTTGACACAAGTCCATCAGCCTTTCACAGAAATATTAGTGTAAAGTTAAAAATTATTTATCATAAATCATAGGTACTCACAGCCTCAGTTGCCCCCATTTATGCGAAGTAGTCTCCATGTCCTTGGTGAGGTCTGAGTAGAACACCTGGCTCGCGTAGATGACGTCATTGCACGATGGGTGACAAGACGTGGACTCCTGAGAAGTACCTCCCTCGTTCTCGCTTTCTGCGTAGTACGCGTAGATGAGCTTCTCTTCCACTTTCTCTGGGAATCAAAAATATTCTACATATTGAGAATTGTGGCTAAGTTGTAATAACAGCCGTACGGGTTGACCGATCAGGTTAAGCTATGCTTGCCACGGTTGGATTATGGATGGGTGACCATCTTTACATACCAAGACCTCTCCGTGCCTCGGAAAGCACGTTAAGCCGTTGGTCCCGGCTGTCATTCGTGTATCTTTGACAGTCGTTACGGGTCGTCAGAAGCCCGAAAATCTGATAACCAGTCTTACCAAGGGGTATCATATTACCCAGTAACTGGGTTGTGGAGGTCAGGTAGGCAGTCGCTCTATGTAAAATATTGGTATTCAGTTGCATCCGGTTAGACTGGAAGCTGACCCCAACATAGTTGGGAAAAGGCTCGGCAGATGATGATGATGAAAAAGACACTTGTTATTCATATTGTTATGAGCTTCGGGTTCTTGACAATAAAAACTGCCGATATAAATTACCAAAAATTACACTTTAATTAAACAACACTAATAACAACTCAAACACACTAATTATAAAACACAATTGCACTTAAGTCGCACTTGAAGATCGCTTTCGATGTATTCGCATGTATCGCTGATCCGAGTCTGGCCGGTCGTGGCCCATCCCGGACTTATAGTGCCGCAGATAGTTCTAGAACCTTCTATTGTATTCGAGTACATACCGGCCCCGACTGAACAGATTTCGATAGTTCTTGAAAGTTCTAGAATCGAAATTTCTAGAAGGATCTATTAGTTCTGCTACTCGATACTAGATGGCGCTAGTGGTAAATTAGTTCTACTACTCGATATTAGATGGCCCTAGTGGTAACTAATGTCACCATGTACCAGGCATTAATTGTGGCGCGCAACAATATTATCAAGTATTCATAAAGTAAATGTCCTTTGTTTAAACGAGTTATTACTATTCTAGACAAACCTTCTACGGTCCTAATACACTTGAAGTCATCTTTCGTGGTACAGACAGGCTCCCAGATGAATTTTCCTGAAAAATTAAAATTATTTCACCTTTTTATTATTTGCATAGTGGGTTTTAATCTTTTCTACTAGAAGTGTTTGTTATTCGGACGTTGAACCCAGGGTCCCAGGTGTGTATAGGGTTGCCAGGACGCCAAACCTAATAGCCGGACAGACCAACCAGTTTGGCCGGACATTTGGGTAGAAAGGCCGGACACCCTACATTATTGAGGATTTTGTGTCTCAGTATTAATAGGTATGTACGACAAAAAATTGTATGTAAAATCAAGCTTTTTTGATTATTGTTATAATCAGTCATCAGCGCTCGCTCGTTTGCGAAATGTAAAAAGCCTAACAAAAGCCGGACAAGCCAGACACCGTTTATTTTGGCCGGACACGCAATCAAAAAGCCTACCTATATCCGGCTTTATCCGGACGCCTGGCAACGCTAGGTGTGTATATGTAGCTGTACTAAAGCTGCGCTACTTTTGTTTAAAACTATTTACTGCCATTTCAATTCCCATTGGTCTAAGTCTGGAATTCGTAAAATTTGCAAAAACTCCAGTACCTTGTAATTGCTTCTATCAATCACAATCTGAATCATTTTGAAGGATATTGCTAATCCATTGCTTCATATGTTCCACAAATTTGTATACTCAACAACGTAAATAACGCAACGAATGTTCTATGAACTGTCAACTTTGAAGCCATTGCTCCTGATAGTGTATAAATTGTCACGGACTGAAGATTGCGGGAGGTATCTACTTATGTGCTTTGCACAAAATTATGATTATCCAGTAATTTTACAGGGTGAATCTTCAGCATTCCAAGGTCTATTATGGGACTTCTTAAATTCAGCCGATCTATTCTGTAATAATCTCCCCGTGAAAACTTAGGTGAAGTGATCTTGAAGTGAGCTCTCAATAGTGTCAATCCCTAACATCAGCCGGTCGATTCTGTAAATATCTCACCGTGAAAACTTAGGTGAAGTGACCTTGAAGTGATCTGTCGTCCCACCTAATGCTTGGACGTGAGACTATTGACAGAATAACAGCTCACTTCATCAAGCTCACTTCATCAAGCTCACTTCATCAAGCTCACTTCTTCTAAGTTTTCAGGGTAAGATGTTTACAGAATAAACCGGCTGTAAGAGGCACCGTTTCTACTTACTTGGCCAATTAAAAAGCACACAGTTACACATCTTCCTAGCCTCCTGGACCAACAGGTCATGTTTACAGTTGCTATCAGTATAGAACTCATAGTATTGCAGACTCTTCTCGCTTTGGAAGAAGCACAGTCTTCTGTAGGGGGATAGAGCTCGGAGGGAGAAGTCGGTCTTGTAGGTAAGCGGGGTGACCTCGATAGTGGTCATCCTGTCCATCGGAAGACGGAGGACGGTGCTGGTGTAGACGTGGTCGGTGGGAGAGCTGATGAGGATCTGGAAACCAAAAATATAAATAGAAAATATTTTATTTGAGACGACATGAGTAGCTTAAAATATTACCCACAGCTAATTGTATTATTGTGTTGTTGTTACAGACTAACTACATATTTATTCTAGGTTTACAAATTACATAATATGTAATTTGTAAACCTAAAATAAATATGTAGTTAGTCTGTATCTTGGGGCGTAGGGTACGAATTCCAGAGTGGAGACTAGGGAGGTGATTTCAGGTATGGTATGGTGTATATGTGATGTGTGTGTGGTGTGTGTGTGATGTGTGTGTGGTGTGAGTGTGGGGTGTGTGTAAGTGTGCGAGTTTGTTCTATTGTGCTTTTTGATTCGGTGTCAAGTCAGGGTCTTTACATTAATTGATCCGAGTCTTCGTAACCAGTGAGTTGCAACATTTCATGCATTTCATGATGGTTGAGGAACCACGTCGCTAGGAAATTGGTTAATATATTTTGTGGACGCAGTTCGTATTGTTAGGATGTTACTTCTTTTGAAGCTCTGTACAAGTGGCCTTGTCCCTTTTCACGATGTTGAGGATGTAATTGATAAATGTAAATAATAATAAATCTACCTGAAATCCTTACTATGATGGGAGTAATTGCAAAATATCTGCGTAGGTGTACCACTGCTATAAAGTCGCTTTTTGATGAGCTGTTTATGTGTTTTTTTATGGATTACAGAAACAAGAGCCAACATGATAAAACAAAGAAAAAAAGGATTTTATGTTTTTTTTTTTCTGAAGCCACTGGCAGTGTAGTAACTTGAAGTAGTTGAGAAAATCAGTTTTTTTTTTGTTTTATCGTGTCTTGATATCAAAACCCATCACGTCTGTGAAATTTACACAGAAAAAAAAATGATTTTGAAACTAACATATCTGCCGTTGATGACCCAAAAAAAAAGGATGAATAATATTTCCTTCATTTTATCGTAGTTAGTTATCGATATCCATCACTTTAGCGGAGTTTCGCTAGCTAATTTAATTTCACCGTGTATAGAAAGTATCTCATAATAATAATCAGCCTATATTGTTCCCACTGCTGGGACACAGGCCTCCTCTCTTCGAGAGGGCGTGGGCCCACCTCTACCACGCGGGCCCAGTTGGTAGATGTGACATGTCTTCGAATTTTTGGTTCTAGGACATGCCGGTTTCCGCACGATGTTTTTCTTCACCATTTTGAGAGCAGTGGTGATTAAAGAGAAAGTATCTAATAGACAAAAAAATCGAACTCACAGTAAACCCCAAGCTCTTTCCCTCACAGTCGTACTGATGCTCAGTATTATTAAGAAACAGCTCCAAACTCAACCCATTAGCTTCTCCGGACGCCATGACCCTGAGCGGCTTCATCGTCAGGTCTGGAGGGAACACCTTCGGGTAGCCGCTGTCCAGCCCCCACTCTAAAGCAGCTGGCTTAGCATCCACGTCGAAGGTCTTGTGCCAAGCTAGGGTATTGTTGGTCCTGTGGTAATTTCAAGGGCTAATGTGAATTGCTACGGAGAGAATCGGCATCCAGGAACGGAGTGAATAATTGCAAAAATAGGTGCAACTAACAATTTTTGTAGGTCTTCGGTCTAGTTCATTTTATATGAATAAGATTATGATAGCTATATGTTTGAGCAGTGCTCGTCGAGTATTTTGTAACATCGCATCGGCAAGCGGTTGGTCGACTTTTCACATACCAGCGGGCTAGCCTATTTTTTGCCAAAAAATCAGTATTGCCATCTAACGTAGCTATGCTGCCAGCCCTTTTCCCAACTTTTAACAGCGATGCAGACGAATTAAAACTCGAGAATTGAACTCAATGATACTTTGCCCGATCCGGGAATCGAACCCAGGAACTCATGCTCAACAGAAGCGCTTGTGACCACTAGACCAAAGACGCAAGCACGGTTTATTTTCGTTAGTAGGTATTTTTTGTTAGGAAGTCTCACCGTAAATTCTGTTGACAGGCATGGTTCCAACGCCCGGGGGCGTGCCCCTGTTGTTAATTTTAGGTATAAGACATTTTTCTACTCAATTACTTTTTAATGTTCTTTATGTTTTTGACAGAGCTTGTCAAAATAATAATATAGCCTTAAATCCCTTATCCAACAAATTAAATACACTAAAGCCGGGATATAACCTACCGTTTAAAGACACTACAGATGACTTACAGACAAAACTGTAAAATTAACCACCTTTAGGTATATGGATGACATAAAATTGAACGCTTCTAAACAAGATGACTTAAATAAACACAGAAACCACAGACTAATTTTCAAGCGACATTAGAATGGAATTTGGTATCGATAAGTGCAAGATCAACTCAGTCAGGGCAGGCCAAACTTACGAACATTCATACACCGTACAGACAGGTGAAATTTTTAAATAAAAACGAAACATAATTATAAATATTTGTGATATATTTAGGGTCAGCAAAAAAAAAAACTTACTCTAAAATTTTAACATATGCTTAAATCCATTCCAGACATACTGTTAGAGCTATTAATACGTTTGCAATTCCCGTTCTTACATACTCCTTTGGTATATTAAGTTGGACCAAAACAGAACTAAAAAACCTACAACGCGTTATTAACACCACATTGACCAAAAACAGAAAACAGCACCCTCGATTTTGCGTACAGCGACTAACACTACCTAGGAAAGAGGGAGGACGAGGCATAATAGATATTATGAACCTACACAATGAATAATTAAGTACCCTAAGAATATATTTACCCTCGCGAGGCACCACGCACCCGAGGCAGACCCAGGCGCCGGTGGGTGAAATTATATTATGACGACTGACGGCACGGTTGGCGCAGTGGTTAAGCGATTGACTGCTGCGCTGCGTGTCGCGGGTTCGATTCCCGCACGGAACTAATATTTGTATGACCTACATGTATTTGTCCCGAGTCTGGGTGTTTTTCTATCTATAATATGTATGTATTTACAAAAAAAAAATGTATATAAGTAATTTAAAAGCCATCTTGTTACCATAACACAAGCGTTAGGTTGCTTAGCTTGGGACTAGATGGCGCTGTGTGAAATGTCCAAGGATATATTATATTATATATTATATATATTATGGCCGCGACCGGCCCCACCTGGACTAGAATGGCTGAAGACAGAGAGGAATGGCGAAAGATGGAGGAGGCCTTCGCCCTTAAATGGGCACCCAATACTAATTGAACAAGAATTATTTATGTTATGTTATATTATTCAATTTATAAAATCAATTATTATTTATTTACGAGTGTTTGTTAAAATGAATGATTCAATTATTATTCTATTTTAATTGTATAAGTATTCAGTTTTAATTAGGAATGAGATTTGATTATTTTATGATAACATTGTAATTAATTTTAAATGATTTGGGAAACAAAAGGCTTAATTAAATAATAAATAAATAAGAACATATTTTAATACATAAAGTAACCTTTCTACCCTACACAAATGACAAAAAAAAAACACACAAGAAACAAAAAACTGAAACAGTTAATACTCGTATGTTTGACAAAACTATACAAAGTAACGAGAAACAGACCGACCGACAGACTAAGATAATGGAATGGACCCAAAAGTCACTCCATGGACGACATCGCCAAGACCGGTGCCAACCCAACGTCGATAAATTAGCGTCGAACGAATGGTACAGGCGTGGAGATCTTTTCCCTGAGACTAAAGGGTTCATGACAGCAATCCAAGACCAAAGTAATCGAGACTCGTAACTACCAAAAGCACTTTATGCGAATCCCCATTGCAACAGATAAGTATTTGCAGGCGATGTCATAGTTCTTCCGAAACTATCCAACATATTACTGGAGCATGTAGAGCAATTGTTCAGACTGACTATAAGCACAGGCACGATCAAATAGCCAATATAATCCACCAAAAACTTGCTGTAAAATATAAATTAATTACTACATCTCCAGTACCTTACCACAAATATAATCCAGAAATAGTTCTTGAAAACACAACAAGCTATACTTTGATCGAGTCATTCTCACAGACAGAACTACTCATTACAATAGGCCAGACGGGTCTAACTGACCGACCCCTTGACAATTCAAAAGTGCCTGTAATTAGTTTATATTAGAAATAAATGCCTTGAGTAAAAATGCCTTGAGATAGCTTTACTAGGCAAAATTAATAAAACTGCACAATTGACATAGCAGTACCGAACACACACTGTCAAAATATACAGACTTAAAAATAGAAATAACCCGAATGTGGCGATTAGGCAGCGTTGCCATAATCCCAATAGTAGTCTCAACCACGGGTATCATTCCCAAACAACTGCACCAATCTTTAAAAACGCTAGACTTATCTCTATCCACCTACCAAACCCGACAGAAAGCTCTGAACACTTGCAGAATTGCCCGGAAATTTCTTCAGAACGACAATGATGCCCAAATATCTCACCCACAAACATCATCAACAACACAAAGTCTAAACATATCATCACACCATAATAAATGTTATCATCTATCGCTTAGGTTAGCACTTGGCTTCGGCCCGTGTTATTCTATAAAAAAAAAAATATAAGATACAAAAATGTATACCAACAAATAATAATAATGTTTATTAGAAACTTAGACATAGATTACAAAATATTTTATTAACAGGCTGGCTAATTAAGGTCTGATTATGTGTTGTAGTCATCTGTAGCCGAACTAGGCAGAGGCTGTATTTCGGAAATCAAAGCCGAAAAATGTAAAATAACACATAAGTAACCCTTGAAAATGGTATTATATTTTTTAACCTGCATGTTTTTTTTTTCATATGACCTACCTGATCCCCCTCATGAATATGTTTACTATGGATATCAAAAATATAGATATCTAAGTTTATGGTCCAGCCGATTTATTCTGTAAAAACTCACCGTGAAAACATAGATGAAATGAGCTTGAATAGTCCGTCAATGACGTCATCCCCGGTATCAGCTGGAATGATAAGTTCTCACTTCGAGCTCACTTCTCCCAAGTTTACACGGTGAAATTTTTACAGAATAGATCTACTGTACCTTTACTTACATAGCATTGAGTGGTAAACTGTTGAAAGCGAAACACAGCCCGTAGTTAGTGAAGATTGGCTGAAAAAGCTCGCAGCACTTGTCCATTTCCCACTTGGTGTCATGGAGAGCTGGCCAGTTGCAAGCCTTGACCACTTCTGGACAAGTCGGAGCTCCCTGAAAAACAAATTATATTTCAGGCAACTTTCTACCTTATTGCATGCTGATGAAAAAGTACAAACATATGAAAAAAATCAAAGCAGATGTACTTACCGAAGGACCAAAATCGTTTCTAAGGTAGAAACAATGGTCTTGGAAAATTTATTTTTATAAAGTGCTTCTAGATAGTTAAGTTTATGCGAATTCAAAGAGCTTGCTAATTTTTTTACGCGATTATTTAATTGACTTCTCTGTTTCTATTAAAGGTACCTACAGCTCCAAAGTAAAATGCAAAGCTATCGAAATCGTTGTTATAAGTGATAGACTTATCAGGACGACCCACTGACCGACTTATCTCTTAAAACACTATGATTAATTAATGTGCATGCACACATGCGCCATCGCTGCCGTCGAAAACGTGCCGCTTGTGTATTTGAATACGGTGCTCAAATACACGAGTTACACCTTGTCGATGGCAGCCCTAGACGTGTCAACGTTACCCGTAGAGGTATCAACGGCAGCCGTAGATGTGTCGACAGCAGGCGTAGATGTATCGACGGCTGCCGTCGATGCATGTCGACGTTGCAGTAATTGCGTCTGCCATTGACGCGTGCCACTCATGTGTATACACTCTAAGGTGATATTAGTCGATTTGCACGATCAGCAAGTGGGCTGCCCTTAAAAGCAAAACATATATTCAAATACTGAAGCACTGTGTATGTTTACCTGGACAACAAACTCAGTAAGCCTGTGAAACTGCACATCATCTAACCGGGTCCTTCTAAACTTGTTGTCGTTCGTCATCCTCGGGCACACCATGGCGGCGAAGAATTTCTGTAAACTGAATATCACGCTTGTTTTCCCCGAAGGAGCTAGAGCTAGGGTTTGCTGAAAGAGCGTTTCCGTTATCTTTCATCTTCAAAAGAAAAGGGAGGATCCTCGAACCAGCCGGGTGTTGTGTCTGGCGGGCAACTGCCCGGTGATTCATCTCGGGCCGTTGTATATACAGGGTGGCAGGGACATCGACGCGCAAACTGTAACTATGGATTCAGCACATGACTTTTCTATGAAACAGAAGATTTTTTTTTTAATAACAGACGAAAAATTTCGACGCTATGGGGTCTAAACTCGTGCTGAATCCATGGTTGCAATTTGCGCGTCGATGTCCCTGCCACCCTGTAGGCTAGTTGCACGGTAAACAATGCTTGCGAGATGCAGGATTTTCTGTGACGTCAGTATGACGCATATGCTCCGGGCTACTACTAGGTACTGAGAAATTACGTAATAGTTTTTAAGATCGCTCGACCAGCGAGTAATGCCTTGATTACACGAACCGTAGTAGATGGGCGAGACAGTGCAGGGCCGAGTGCTCGGTACATGTAAACACATAACCAAGTGCTCAACCAAGCGCTGACTCGCTTGCCCACTCGGCAGGTATAAACATGCACTCGATGCGCACTCGCCACTCGGCACACTCACGTCGCTCGCAACACGCTAGCGTACAATAATTGTTAATTATCTTTTTGCGATCCATTGTCTTGCTAGTCTGCAACGTCCAAACTGACTGACTGACTGACTCGGTGCCAAGTTAAAACAATATGTGTAAATAGCTACTCATCCCCCCAACTCTCTGCCTAGTATCATTTTGCTGTCTCACCCGACTCGGTACGTGTGATCAAGGCATTAGTGTGAAAATTTTATAATTTAAAGTCACTCTTCATTTAAAAACAGCTTCCTGATTCAAGGAAAATTTTGCAATTTTCTATGTTTTGCAGTTAATTTGCTTCAAGTTTTTTGCAATCTGCTATGCTTCATGAAAGTAGGGATTACTTTATATTGTAAATGAAAAACAGCTTTCTTTCTAGATTCATTAGGAACAAGACAAGTAAACCTGGGTAAAAAATTGTTCCTAAATTACTATTAATGTAAAGATATCTAACAAGGATATCTTGAAGCATTTCTTGAAAAAAAAATTCTTAACTCATCCCCGAGAAAATAAAGACGAGAGAAGAAAGATGATATCCTTGATAAAAGATGAAAATGAAAATTGGTTTATCTATTATTTTAACAAGTAAGGACCTTAACAACTAGTATTTAGGAGCTTCCTTTTAAGCAATTAGGACCGTGTTAGGAGACTCCGCTCTGCTCATTAACACGTATGGTTAGAAAAGTATGAACAGTATCCTAACTAATATTATAAATGCGAAGGTGAGTTCGTTTGTTTATTTGTTACGCTCTTACGTCTTAACGGCTGAACAGATTTGGCACACAGGTAGACCATGACCGGAGTTAGAACATAGAATACTTTTATCCCGGTAGTTTATTCCCGTAAGATTATTTCCAAACTCGCCACGGGCATAAGATAGTTAGACAATACTTCCTTACCCCTCAAGCTCCGAAACATTAGCATACGACATCTTCACATGCAGATGTGGGCAGATCACCACAGTAGGAAACGGGACAGCCCATATCGGAGTGGGCACGGAGTCTATGACATTGACGAACGGCGTCGAAGTCCACTTGCAGAACAGCTGGATGATGACTACAGCACAGATGAAGATGCTGATGAACATGATCACGATCCAGGTCGCCTTCTCTTTTCTTCCGAAGGTTGGCTCGAAGATGTATCTGGGGATGAAGGAGTTACATAGAAAGAGACAGTACTCTGGCTAAAAGAAAAATTATTATTTTTGTATGGAGTTCACGTTGTTTTACGAAAAATGTGTCCATTTTTTGTAAAACCAATTTGTAGCTCGTAATCTGCCTCATCAAAACGATAATTATTTATGATTGATACCGTTATTGGCCAGTTGTCTTAAGCCAACGGGAATTCCGTACAAAAATAATTATTTTTACAACACTATAATAAAAATAAAAAAATCGCACTATTGACGTATTGTGTAGTTTTACTCAATTCTGCTAAGTGCAGATGTATTGGGTATATTAATATTACTTTCAAAGTAACGTAGAGTGTACTAAATATTAAAAAAAAGTCAGCCTATAATATTTCTCCTCCTTCTTTGAAAGGGACTGGGCCGTAATCACACATGCCCAGTATGGGTCGGTGGATGTCACATGTCTTCAAATTTTTAGTTCTAGGACATGCCGGTTTCCTCACGTTGATTTCATTCACCGTTTTGAGAGCAGTGATAATGAAATCATATACAAAAAATGAAGTGCCTGCTTTGGTTCAAACCAATAACCTACACCTCATGTGTCGCGGCGGTTATCACTGGGTCACCCTCACCACTGCTCAAAAGAAGGCAAAGAAAATACTATATATTTATTGATAATAACTATATAGGTATTTTATTGATATCCCTTTGAAAACGACGACACGGTTGGCGCGGTGGTTAAGCGATTGACTGCTGCGCTGCGTGTCGTGGTTTCGATTTCCGCACGGAACAAATATTTGTATGACCTGCAAGTAGTTGTTCCGGGTCTGGATGTTTGTGTATGTGAGTTTAAATGTTTGTAAACGCACCCACGATACAGGAGAAATTCCTACTGTGGGGCAACGTTTAAAAAATAAAACTAAAGTTAGGAGCACTAGACTGAAATCGTTTAAAAAAGCACTTAATTTTAAGAAAACTGTTGCAGAAAGATAAAGAAAACTAACTTGACCCCATGGAGAGATCCCTGGTAGAAGAACTGCTTCAATCCTTTCATGACTTCACTGACCCACTTCTCCAGCATAGACTTAGCACCCAGCTCCTCATTAATAACCGTCTTTTCAACATCTTTGTTAATTATCTTGTTCTTGTTAACGTTAATTACATCAGGACTTATGTACTTAAAGTCTTTCAAGTAATAATCGCGATAATACAAGTTCTCACCCATCGACAAATTGTTCGGAATACTGTTGATTTCATTGATCTTGTTTTTGTGGTACTCAAACATTTTAATATAATTAGCGAATTAGTGAAATTAATTGAAATGAAACCTACTTATGTCTGTACTGATCAAATGTAAGCAGGGAATGGTAGAAATTGCTGAACTCTATCCAATACTAATGGTATTATGGTACTTGTATTAATTGGAGTAAATACTGTTAGTGCATATGTGAGCAGTTCAACTGTTTGTCTGTATGTTTGTGTGCTGTTTCTGGAGTGTCTGTGGCACAAGGACCAAATGCAATGAAGGGGAAATGATGTTTCATCAACCTAGGATATATTGTAAAACAGAACAAACTAAAAACCTTGAATTTACTCAAAAATATGGGTCATTGCATATCAGCCTATAAAGTTCCCACATCTGGGACACAGGCCTCCTCCCAGTGAGATGGGCTGTAATCTACCACGCGGGCCCAGTGCGTGTTGGTAGATGTCAAATGTTTTCGAATTTTTGGTTCCGTTCCTTCACGATGTTTTCCTTCACCGACCTATGTAAGTCCGACCGACTCGTAAGTCGGGACCGTATTTAAATTCATATTTGTGTTGGTAATTATGATTATCTATTTTGGTTGAAGAAGCTTCGATGTGTATGACGTCGCAGCATTATGCTTAGATAAGAGCCTTATTGACCTTACAAGGGTCTTTTTTTCATTTGTTAGTTTTTAATGTTCCTTTTTTATTGTTTATATTTCCTGTGCGTGTCCTAAAATATTATTTTTCTTTCTTCCTTTGTTTCTCAATCTTTTTTCATCAGAACTGCTGTATTAGCATGGTATTCTATTACGAATATTTCCATAAACAAACCCGCACCACAAGCTAGTGGATGTGGTGACAGACCATCAATATCTCGTGGCATTACCGTAGTTGGATGCACTTAACTGTATTGCTAACATTTATCGCGGTTTACCCCTTCATTACTGTAACCATTAATTAGTACAACAAATTGTGGTCTGTGCATAAAATGTTACAATTAATTTAGTCGCGGCAAATATTGATTATGGAAATTCGGGGTCATTGTCAAACCTTGTTGATGGTCATACAAATATTTGTTCCGTGCGAGAATCGAACCCGCGACACGCAGCGCAGCAGTCAATCGCTTAACCACTGCGCCAACGCCAACCGTGCCATCAAAGCTCCATGTAAGAGGGGGCGAGTTCATTGCCTCAATCAACTCAGCCTATTTCGGTCCACTGCTCTGATAGGCATCTCCCAGGCTGCGCCACAACACCCTGTCCTCCGCCTTCCGCATCCAGTCTGTCCCAGCCACGGGCGAGTTCATTGCCTCCAACCGGGCACAATTTCGAACATAAATTGTTACATGAACCAGTAATGCATAGGTAATTTTCAAAGCAACAATTTACTCAGTGTTGTTTCAATTACGTTACGCCAGCATTGTATTCAGTTCCTTTATATAAACAACCCGGATATAATCACTCAAAGAAAATTGAATATGATGTTGCTTAGTCAAGAAAACAGGCTTCTCTTTCTGTCCGGAACGTAACTTACCATAATCATGGCTTAATCAGTCTATAATGTTCCCACTGCTGGGACACAGGCCTCATCTCTTCGAGAGGAAGTAGCCTGTAATCTACCACGCGGGCCAAGTGCGGGTTGGTAGATGACACATGTCTTCGAATTTTTGGTTCTAGGATATACCGGTTACCGCACGATGTTTTCCTTCACCATTCTGAGTTCTCAAAACGTGAAAAAAAAATCAGTTGATCCATAGATTTATGTTCGCATAACTCGACATAATGTATAGATCAACTGATTTTTTTTTCACGATTTCAGGTTTGGTCCCGTAGTAAAAGTTGTTCATAATGATGAGTACAACGACCCCTTTTAAGGATTAAAACGATCAAAATTTCACGGTGTATATGTGTGTATGTTACTGGTAAAATAAATAAATAAAATACAAAACAACCATCTAGGGTTCCTATGTCTTCGCACAAATTATCTTATACGAGTAGCAGACGAATTATCTGCCGCTAAAGTTTGAGGTTTACTCTATCCAGTCTTGAATATTTTGTTGTAACACCATCTTTATGGTTCACAGCTTGCTTTAACTATTTAATTTTTTTTATTGTTTATTAATTAAGTAACAAAACAAAATATAAACCTCACTAAATGTGAAGCCTTATGAAGGTAATGAATATTACCTTCATAAGGCATTATATCTATTTAACTTTTACTCTATGAA
Organism: Apamea anceps; assembly: GCA_951799955.1. Classification (NCBI taxonomy): domain Eukaryota; kingdom Metazoa; phylum Arthropoda; class Insecta; order Lepidoptera; family Noctuidae; genus Apamea; species Apamea anceps. The sequence goes on from OX637509.1 coordinate 11,885,882, forward strand.
ACTTCACGTATTCAAACAAAACGTATCAAGATATCAAACGGCCTTAACATATTATAACAAAGTCAAAAGGTCGACTTCGCATATCCCAATGGATATTACGTACAATTAAATTATTGCAGGCTAGCTCTTGTAGTCAATTCTTGTAACAATAATTTTTATTAGATTTTTCGAAGGATGTACAATCTTTTTCTGGGCTGGATAAGGCTGGCATAGGAGCGTGGGGATTGGCACAAGAAATGAGAGTCCTGTGCCCAACAGTGGGTAAAGTCGGTCGGTGAATGATGATGATGATGATTCAGCACCATCAGTACCATTGCCAAATATATGGCAATGTTTTGCTGACGGCTTCGCAAATATCGACTGATATCCTCGATCTTTGCCTGCCTTCCAGATTATAGCTGTGATTATATTTCTAAGGGCAGGCTTCTTTCAATACCTCTACGTGCGTCCATTTTTAAAACATCGAGAAAGCTGATATAAATTGTTATTCCTTGGGTATGGAAAAAGTTGCGATAAAAACGAACCCCAATGTTTTCTTTAGCTGTTGAAAAACTTGGAATGGAAATATTAGAGGATTGCCTTCGGCGAATTGAAGAGTTACCTCAGACTGTTTTTCACATGTTTTTATATCGAAGTTTTATGTCAAAGTATTGATAGAGATTGCTTTTGTTCGAGGTCAAATGTGTATTACAAGGATCTTCAAGGTTAACAGTAAGTATTGTTTTTTGTATATCTAGATTGTCTACACTAATAATAAAGCTGAAGAGTTTGTTTGTTTGTTTGAACGCGCTAATCTCTAGATTGCCGGTCGGATTTAAATACAACTTTTTGCATTTGATAGCCCAATTCTTGAGGAAGACTACTTAACATCACCCTAGGACCGTAAGGAGCCGAACAAAAGCAAAAAGAGTCGGAAAGAAAGCTGAACAAAAACGAAGTAATAGCGCGGGTAACGAATGCGTTGCGACGGGATGGGTTCGGAGACTAGAAATTTCACGCGAACGAAGTCGCAGACATAAGCTAATAAAAAGTAGATAATAGCTAGAAAATAGAGAGATAAGTAGTTTTTTTGTCTACGAGTAAGGAGTACGGTAGGAGGGGCTCGTGTCTAAACGATTACCGCCGCACTGGTCGGCTGAAGATTAAGCTACGCTTGCCGGGGTCGGATCGTGGATGGGTGACTGATCCATTACATATCGAGACCCCTTCATGACTCGGAAAGCACGTTAAGCCGTTGGTCCCGGCTGTCATTCGTAGATCTTTGATAGTCGTAACCAAAAGTCTGACCGCCCGTATCACCAATGGGTATCGGTTTACCCAGTAACTGGGTTGTGTCGCTCCTTGTAAATTACTGGTATTAATTCTGCACCGGGTTAGACTGAATGCCGACGCCAACATAGTTGGGAAAAGGCTAGGCAGATTTGTTTAGTATTAGATACCTAAATTGAGATTAACTAAAATTAGCAAGTCATTTCTTATCAACAGTATCCGCTTTTATAACAAGTTGCCAAAGCCAGTTACAGAACTTAGCGATGGAAAGTTCAAAACCCACATCAAACGTGTCCTTATCAGAAAAGCATATTATTTATGGTTAATTGAACTTACCTTAAGTGAACTTCAACCAAAATTATACGAGATGTTGCATCCGAAGAGATTTAACATACATTGTAGATGTTTAGCGCACATTGTGAAACGGGTATTTTGTTTTAATGTCGGGGGCTATAATCGGTGTTTAAAATAAACAATGAGTATTCAATTTGTTTACATTTTAATCATAGACACTTATAATATGTAGTCTTATTTAATTAGGTTAAGTATAATGTAGATTAACTTAGCAAAATAGTGTACTTACTAGTCATAACCATTATGAATTAAATACAGCTTCAGCAAAGCGTGTATCTTCTACGGAAGTTACAAGAGGTTGATCATAAAATTTTGCGAAACAAATTGAGTTTCCGGTCCAGCCAGCGGTCTTTTTTATGATTTCGATTGAGACACCTGCTCTATTTGCTGCCGACGTGGACGCATGTCGGGTGCTGTATGCAGAGAATATTTTAACATCCACGCCGCTATCACTGAGAGTTTCCTTTATCCAACGACTGATGGACTGTGCAGTACAGTTATGTATAGGTTTTTTGTAAGTTTGAATTAAATTATCGTTGTTTTCAGTGATTCTAAATGGCTTAATTTTTTCCACATATGAAATTAAGGTTGTTGCGGGGCATATGGATTGTTTGTCCATGAAAAATGGTATAATCAACCGAGGATTCTGTCTATTAGGTGCTGATGTTTTAATTATCTCGTTAATTGCAATTATTATACAAGTGTCAGTAACGGTAATGTCCTTGACTTTAATTAAAGATAACGTTTGCATCCGTTGTCCTGTGGACAACGCAAGTAACGTAACTAGTTTTTTAGAGATATCCTTAAGAGGTAGCTCTTCGTTTGGATATAATTTGGAGAGATGATCCAGAACCAAGTTAGGATTCCATGTTATGTGATATTTAGGAAAATTTGGTTTGATTTTAAATACGCCCTTGAAGAATCTGGAAACGTAATCATTTTCCGTCTGGTTCTTGGATGAAATCAAATTTAATGCAGAACGAAATGAATTTAAAGTCCCAAAACTGGCGCCTTTATGAAACTCGTCAGTCAGAAATTTAAGAATCATTGTAACTGAACTGTTCAGATAATCTACATTATTTCCGATACAAAAGGAATACCAACGTTTAAGTGCAACGTTATATTGATTAATGGTGTTATTAGAAAGAGACTTAATCATAATTTCAATAGTTTCGATTGGTATATCACGCCTTAGGTATGATTCCCTGACAATATCGCGCAGGCCAGGGTAAGTTTTTTCCACATGGGATGAGGTTCTCTGTAAGGAGACAATAAATTATTTTTTACGACCAGCCCTCTAAACAACGGATACCAAGGTTGACTGGGCCAGTGAGGAACGAGAACTAATCCAGTTGCCTTCTCGTTGACTATCTTCCTTAAGCATTTTAGTACAAGGGCAAATGGCGGGAAAGCGTAAAAAAAGTAAGTATTCCAAGGGATTGTAAATGCATCTATGTCAAAAGCGTCTGGGTCGCGTTGCCATGATAAATATTTACTACACTTTTTGTTTATACGCGAGGCAAACAAATCTATATCAGGTTGGTTAAACTTATTGGTTATGGCCTTGAACAAGTTATAATTAAGTTCCCACTCCGTATCAACATTAGTATACCTCGAAGCCTGGTCAGCATCAGTATTCTCTCTTGACCTAATATATGACGCAAAGATGTAAATCTGCCTCACACCACTGCCATATTTCTCGCGTAATGTTATTTAAGTGCGGAAATTGTATGCCTCCCATTCTATTGATATAGGCAATAGCAGTGGTGTTGTCTATTCTGAGTAACACGTCCTTATTGCGATCATTTTTACAAAATGCTTTTAAACCGAGGAAAGCAGCTAGCAACTCAAGGTAATTAATATGGTGTGTTCGTTCTTCTGTGGACCTATGGCCCCTAGTAACTTCACCGTCACAGGCTGCGCCCCAGCCAGTGAGTGAGGAGTCAGTGAATATTTCTTTAGAGAAGTGGCCATCATGAAACTTATTCATATTCTTATTAGATATCTGACTCCACCAGGAAAAATCGTCTTGTAAAATTGGATCAAGTAGCATTTTTGCGTCATAATTGTCATTCGCTTTTAAAAGAGCCAGGTATTTCTCACGTTCTAGACGTTTAGTGTATACCCAGCCATAAGCAATGGCTGGGCATGCTGCTGATAATGTACCAATTAGCTTTGCAAAGTCTCGAATAGGAATCATATGCTTTTTGCGAATTTTATAAATTAACTCGGTAATTTTTTTAATTTTGTCTGATGGTAGTTGTAAACACGTTAACTGTGAATTTATAATAAATCCTAAGTACTTGCAAATTTGATTGGGCTCAGGGCAACTTTTTTCATAATTAACCACGAGGCCTAATTCTTTAAATGCTTGTATAACTGACGTAACTGTCTTAGAACAAGCGTCATAGGTATCTCCGATGCAGATGACGTCATCTAAATACGACACTACTGTGTGATTATTGTTTCTTAGATGAGACATGACTGGTTTTAACAGTTTTGTGAACACAAGTGGTGCTAGACTAAGGCCATATGGTAAACAATTAAACTCGTATAGGACTTCATCATGGCGAAACCTTAGATATTTTCTACATGACTCATGAACTGGAACCAAAAAATAGGATTCCTTCAAATCAATAGTTGCCATAAATGAATCATGTAGTACGAGTTTAGATACAGTGCGTATATCATCCATTTTAAAATGGCGAATCGGTAAAAAATTATTGAGAGCCTTTAAGTTTAATATAAATCTGTAACCGCCAGTGTTCTTGGGGGTCAAAAAAATTGGAGAAACAAATTGATCTAGTACATTATCGCATTCAGATATCGCTCCTAAGTGAGTAAGTTTCGAAATGGCCTTCATCATATCTCTATGTGGAGAAGGTGGATTCTTAGGTTCTATGTTTTGATAAACCTTGCTAATGAATGGGATTTTATAGCCTTTTACATAACTTATCACGACAGGGTCATCAGTTATAAGTTTCCAACTGTCGATAAAATGTTTAATTCTACCGGAATGAGGTACCTTTAACAGCGATTCTTCTTGTCGTAAGCTCTGCTGCCTCTCATGTGTCTGCCGCGCTGAGTCGTCGTACTGTGGGTCCTCCTCGCTGACGACGTCGATGGCTGCGGCTGTCGGCCCGGTGCTTGCGTCGTACTCGTATTGTTCATTTTTCGAGGAGGACCTCGCGCATTTCCCTGTTGGAATCCAGGTCGACGGTTAGCCATAGTGTTAGGTAGAAAAGTTTCTTTATTTGTTGACTGGATTTTTCTATATCTTTTGATGTTTTAATGTTCTCTCCAAGTTTTGTGCCGAACAAAAGGTCGTCTCTTTTTACACCTTTTATTATATTCCAGAAGTTTTTGTCCAAAAGGGGCACAATAAGGTTCCGCCTGTTAAATGTTTCTTCATGGTGTAAGTCAAGTAATATCTGGCTGACCTCAGATATTCTTTTTAAGATGTCTATCTTATCGACAGATTGAGCCTGTATAAGTTCTTTTGTTAAATTAACTAGGCCTGCGATACCGGTACCGAGTTGATTTTGTGCTGCCTCTAAGTGTTTATCACGGTTTTTAGCCGATTCGGACAATACTGAAGCGACTTCAGGGTTCAGTTTCGGTGCTCGTGCCAGGGTAAAATTTTCAGGTATAAGCATCTTCCCTTTCAAGGTTTCTTTTTGATCTTTGGCCAAACCATCCAGCAGGATCTTTCCCCAACGTTCAGCGACTTCCTCGGGTATTTTGGTACCCAGCTCAGGGTCTAACTTTTTTGCCTCTCCAAGTAATTCCAAAATTTCAATCGGTATATCGAGCGCAGCTTCGATAATTTCACTTGGGTCAATCGTCGGTTGTTCTTGCATCACGGGCGGAGGCTGTGTGATGTTATTTTGTGGCACAATATTTGCCACTGACTTAACTACTTGATCATGTTGAACCTGCTCAGGTTCGGGCGAAATAATATCCTCGCGGTCACTGTACACATCTTCGTTATGACTTCCATAATATGTATCGTGACACGATGAACTAGAAGACCGCGGAGAAGTATTTTCTAAAGAAAAGAAAAAAGGTCGCCATTACTTTCAGGACAGTATCGCGTACTGTCTCGCTAAGAAAGTAAACATTGTATTTCTGGATAACATCGCGTGTTACCTCTTTAAGAAATACACGAAATTACTATCAGGATAACATCTCGTGTTATCTCATTAAGACCAGGCACTCTAAAATAATTTCCACGCAAGCTCCGCCCCATGCGCCCCGCCACTCCGCGCTTCAATTCCCGCGAGCGAGCCGAAGGTCGCCGCGTCGACGCAAAATTCTAACTTTACGTATTATTTTGATTTTAGAATTACGAACATAGATGGAATAGAAACACCTTTATATTATTATATATATTTTATTTTATGAAATATATGTAATAGTTTATTTAATACTAACTACTACATTACTCAAAACACGGTCAAATTAAATTAGCTAGAGAAACTCCGCAGTCTAAAATCGACAAATTAAAAAGATTGGAAATGATGATTGGAGATTGGATTGTTTGTTTTTTGGAGTCAATGACCGCTGGTGGTGTTACTTGAAGTATGAGTTGAGAAATCTGTTTTTTTTTATCGTGTTTAGATATCAATATCCATCACGTCTGTTAAACAACACAAAACAAAATGTTTTTTAAACTGGTACAAAAACAACATTTCCAATAATAAAAGTAACGAGGTAAGAATAAGGCTCATATTTGATACAGAAGTATTCGTTGCCAGCTCGAGATGGTTAAAGTCAAAAACAGCTTATCGGAATAGTTCAGATATCTACTTACTTTTACATTTATGGCTGAAACTTCATTTCTTTTCAACTGGAAGACGTATTATTGATATACGATTTTTTATGATAAGTTGCAAGTGGTTGCTGATCATAAATCTCTTTTTTAACTGGGGATTAAACTCGATTCAATTGGTTTCTGAACACCAAAATTTGACTTTTTTCTCGGCTAAATTTGCAGTGCATGATATGCAATAAGAAATTCAAAAGAGGCATCGGAACAGAACATCAATAAAGACGCTGTAGCTGGAATACAAGCAAGTGGTGGTAGTCATGCTCAGTTGAAACAATTTAGTAAAAAAAAAGTATTGATGCATTTGTCAAAAAAGTGGAAATGCTATAAAAGACCACATACGAGGGTGACACTGAAAATTCTTAGAAAATAAAAAACTGAACAAACTAGCAAGTTATTAGTGTTATTATATCTTTTCAAAATAGTGTCCATTTACATCAATACATCGCTGCATCCGATGGAACCACTGAGAAAAGCAATTTGCCCACTCGTCCGTAGGGGTCTCTTCGACGGCATTTTGAAATGCAGCCACTACTTCCTCGGCGTCCATAAAACGTTTTTCTCGAAGTTTTTTTTTATTTTCGGAAATAATTATGAGGTATCCACCGGGCACAAAGCTTTCTGGCCGCTAAATGTTCATGGATGATGTTGTGCACTTGACTCATACCGATGCCTAAGCTTGTCCAAATCTGCTGATAAGTCACTCTTTTGTCAGTCTCTATCATAAGCCGCACAAAACTGATGTTATCTTCAGTCGTCACCGTAAAAGGCCGTACTTCACGCAGATCATCGGTGAGATTAGTGCGACCACGTTTAAATGCATTAAACAAGTTGTAAACAGTGTCGCGAGATGGCATTTCATCGTAAAAGGCCAATCAAAGTCAATCATAACTTTCTTGTTGACTTAAATGTCTTGACTTGAAAGTCGTAAAAAATCATTGTACGAAATTTTTCTCGCGTTAAATTCATGCTGACGTGACGCAGACAATTTTCAATTTGCCGCCAAATCGTAAACAAATGACAAATGAATAAAATTCTATCTGTAAATTGTATGTAACTCCAATGCATCCTCTAAATATTTCTTTGTAAACAGATTTTATACATTTTTAGGTCCATTTCTATACAATAAATTAAATAGGAAAAAAAGTATTTATAAATTAAATAATTGCGACTGTAAAAAGGTTATTCTGCAATTTATACTTAGCATATCATACAGTGAGACAGAGGATTTACTCGTTGTCTGTACATAAAACATGTTAGTCTTTTAAGGTAATATTAATTTTTAATTAGTCTTCTCAGTTGTTATTTTTTTTTTTTGCACCTTTCTAGCCTGAAACAGGTTCCACCTAGTTCAGGCAAATGAGCAACTGTGTCCTCTATATTTTTTTTAAGATAAGTTATAGTAAATCTGCAGCATGTTTATAAATAAACGTTATTATTATTATATAAAATACATACACAATAATATTGGCAGAGTTCCATTTTCAAAATTTGAACTTATTTTTTATTATATCCTTTACAAGTGGCCGGTTCTAAAAACTTTCAGTGTCGCCCTCGTATGTTACAAAAATTACGACGTCCCATCTACAGGCATGGAAGCAACAATCATAGCAGAAGGTTTAAAAAAATCGATTGAAATGCACAACATTATTTATGGACGATTTATAGCAGATGGCGATAGCAGTACCTACACAAAAATTATTGAGTCACGGCCCTACGCAAACATTACAGTCGAAAAGATTAACTGTAGAAATCATATTTTGCGCCGATTTTGTAATAACATGCAGAAACTCATGACCGACACACGTTACCCTATAAAAGACGGAAAGCTTTTTTGTAAAATAAAAATTTTATCAGCTCGCAAATACATCTGTGACGCCATCAGAATTAACAAGCCAGACAAAAACTGCAACAACTTGCATCATGATTTCGCAGGAACAGAAACTAAATTATGCAACTGAGAAGGCGTCTCCAATAAGTTTCCTTGTTCCGGATGACATTCAAATTCGGGAAATTTGCCTTAATTTTTTTTTCCTAAGAGAGTATATACTTATTAGTCATTATTCGGATAAAACATCTTCAACAATTTATATATAAGCATAAACAACATAATATACTACTTATAATATTGTTATATAGGTACTTAATACAATCAAATCGCCTCCATAGCTTCCTATGTTCTCACAATCTCCAACACAACTGTAACAATCTGGCCTTGAACCCACGCGCTAGGTTGTAGTTGCATGCAATAATAATTATTAGCAGTAGTTATGATATAGGGCGGCTGCAATCAAATCAAATTTATCTGATCATCATAGAGATATCTATACCTATTTAAATTTTATTTGTTTCAAATTGACGTTATTTCAAGTTAAAGGAATATCAACTTTATTGTAATGGTAATTAAGTTCATTTCAGAGTGACTAGCACTATTGAAAAAGTTATAAAAATGTGTAAAGTTGTAGCGTAAACTAAACTTTATTGTGTAGAAATTAAAATTATTTTTCCATAAACTCATATTTGTTTACATTTTTGGCGAAGTTCAGACAGCGGAAAAATCTTCGCGGAATTTACTGGCTCCATTGAAAATAGGACCGTATTACCATAGCCTAAAGTATAAAATTGTATGAATATCGATCGACTGTCATACAATTTTATACTTTAGATTAGACGTTTCGTCAAAATAATATATACGTATTAAAAAAAAAATACTAATAAACAAATACTGCTTTGCTTCTCATGATTCTTGCAATATTTTTTAAGCTTTCGTCTTTCTTTCTCTTCTGTTCATGACGTCTTTTATTGTGTTTGTTTCCCATTGTATAGGTAGCGTTTTAATGTGAATTTTATTAAAATAACTCCCAAGTAAAATACGTATTGAACGCGAGCGCGAGCGATACACCCTCTCATGATGGCGCACAGCGCGGCACTGACGAACCGGCTGGCCGTTAGGCGGGTTAGGCCGCTAACACATCAGTAATAAAGTTGAATACTGCGTGCACTCCTTGATCGCGTTGGAGCTCGAAACTAAATGTCGTAAGTCTCAATTCTTATTTCGTTTATAACTAAAGTAATAATTGATCTAGAGAAAAAATGTCTTATGGGTCGATAGTAAAGTATATTTTCTTACTGTGAACATTATTTTAGACTTAAAGGCTGAGCCATCTTGAAAAAAAATGCAATAATCCTTAAAAAACACATGATTTTCGAATAAATAATGAATCGGGCGAAAATGTTACAATTACGTTTCTGTCTTATACATGCAAAGATAAAAGATCCATTATATCATCTAATTAAGTTCAATTTTGATTGCATGTGTGACTGTCCCAGAATGTTAGTTCAAATTAACATGAAATTTAGGGAGCCTCCTCTTAAGATAGCATATTATGCGTATTAATAAAAAACACAGTGAGGGTAGGTGTGTAAAATACTTACGTTTTTCGCGTTCATATTTTAATTTATCTTCATAAAGTTTTATTTTCCTCATTAGATATTCTTCCTCGTTCTCACGTTTTCGTTTTCCCATATTACTATAACACTTTCTTATAACAGTTCGAAATAACGTCGCCGTCGTCGTAGCAATGCCGCACACGAAACACGAATGAAGTGACAGCTGACAGTATAGACTAGACGTCAGAAGTATATATATATATATTTTTTTAAATCTTTGAACAACGTGGCAATGCAGTACATAGGAACACGGACTACAATGTATGTTAAATCTCGAGGATGCAACATTAAAGTATAATAAGATTAAAGATTGCATTGAAGACAAGGTAGTTTGGCAATATCTGATTCCTTCTGCACATGTGGCTTCTCTGGCAGCTCGTTAACGGCATAACTATGTGCAAATTACGATATTTATTTTATTATCTACTTTTTACATACTTCTTTGACATACTTTTTATTATTTGACATTATGTACCTACCTACAATTCTAATTTCATTTCTTTTTTAGTGGTTGTAATGGCAATCATACCATTTGGATTTAATAGGTTTTTATATGTTGTGAATGTGTGAACGTTGTAGGCCTTGTAGACTGTAGAATTGTAGACCATTTTTATTTGATTAAGTACCTGATACTTGTTGACAGGCCTATTCTGTCCTCCCATCTATTAACACTGTAATTTGAAAACATTGTATAAGCAAATTATTTTTAAAAGAGTAACCGTGGAATTTCTTGCCAGCTCTTCTTCATAGGATACGACCAATTGCAACCGTACACCTAGCTTCTGACGTTTCATAAGTGCCCATGTAGAGGTTTATGAGAAACCATAAAATATTATGATTTTGAATTTATTTTTGTAATAGCCTTTTTTTAAATAATTCTATTTGTGATCACTAAATGTGATCACAAATAGGATTATTTTAAACTGTATCTAAAATGGTATAAAAACGTGTGTGACTGCAATTATTTGCTTTCCCAAGAGGAACTTTGACCCCATCGATTGCTATATCCTTGGCGCAATAAATTGCAGCCAGTCAGTACTCGTAGATATGCCCTAAGTAACTAGGTTTTCTAATAAGTACTACCTTCTGCGAGCGACTTCGTCCGCGTGGAAGCCAACTACACCACAAGTGATACCCTATGATATTCAGTAACAGTGTAGCTTTGTATCAGTTAAGGATTTTTTTAAATCGGATGAGGAGTTTCGGAGATTACCACCTACATCCAAACATACAAACTTTACCTCTTTTTAATACTAGTAGCTACCCGTAGGTAGGTAGGTAATACTTTGGCTTGTCCTGGATTAATAGTTACGGCAGACACTTTCTAAAACGATCCGAAGGATTTTGAAGGAAATGCATAATCCATTGCTTCATCATAATACTCAGACTATAATGTTCCAGTGGGAACATTCCACCAGCAGTGGCTGGGAACATCAGACCTCTCATCGAGAGGGAGTGGGTTATAATCCACCACGCGCGCCGAGGGGGTGTTGGTAGATGTCACATGTCTTCGAATTTGGTTCTAAGACATGCCGATTTTCTCACGATGTTTTCCTTCGCCGTTTGGAGAGCAGCGGTGATGAAATTATTTATACAAATAAAAGTGCCTGCCTGGGTTCGAACCCACGACGTAGAACTCGTAGATCGAGGCCATTACCACTGGGCCACCGCTGCTTCATATGTATCCTTATGTGTATTGTGTGTTTTATTATTGTGTGATGTATATTGTTGTGTCAGTTGTGTTGTTGGGTAACAATTCGCTTGCTCGATAACTTTAAAAGCGCAATATTCTATAAGGTTCATGAGATAGTCACCCTCATTACCTACCAGCCACTGACATAACAACATACTGACAAAACATAACATCACGCTTGTAATCCCCGGAGGGTTAAGCAGAGGTGTAGGTACCTACAGGTCACTTACTTTTCGCAAGTTATGTTTAAGTCCCATGGCATAGGGGCGAGACTGTTGCCATCAACCGGGCAGAAATCCATACCCCGAGCTATTGAGAAAAAAAAAACAAACAACCCGTAATACTTAAAAAAACAAACCAAAAGGAAGTAAAAAGTCACCGATAAAAATGTATAAAAAGGTTCCCGGAACGGAATTAAAAGTCCGGCAACGTTTGACCGGCCATTTTTAATTAAGCTGTCGATTCCGTAAAAAGAACTCCGACTTCAAAGAGCACTTGATTGAATGGCAAACTTGATTCGATTATTGTGTTTGATGTTACCGTCGTCTTTTGTAGGTAGGCAGGTCCTACCGGACGTAACCGTCAAATCCAAAAATCTGATGGTTTTTAAATGTTGAAACATTACATAATTTTAAAATAAATACTTAAAGTTTTTTTTTCTACAGAAATTGGTATTTATTTCGGAAAATAATATTTACATAATACACTCGAGAGCAATGAATCCGGGTCACTTAAAGAATGTTAAAAATCTCGGAAACTAAAAATGATAGGTTAATGCAATAAATTGTATTTAATAGACAATGTAATACTCCTTAAATGAAAGTAAAAAAAATATGAGTCACCATACATTTTATTAACACAAAATTACATAAAGAAAAAAACTGCTGATCTCTCCTTAAAACAAAAATAGGAAACATGAAATTTTTGAACTTTATTACGATTTTCTTGAATTTTAATACTTCGTATTGCCTCCTCGTGCTTCCATTACTGCGTTTACGCGGTTTGGCATGCTGTACACCAAGTTCCTTATACGATTTTGGGGAATATTCTCCCATTCCTCTGTGAGAGCAATTTTGAGCTCACGAAGCGTGATTGGGGGAGGGTTTCGTTGTTTTACGCATCTGCCTATCTCGTCCCAAGCATGCTCGATCGGGTTGATATCCGGGCTGCGCGCTGGCCACTCCATACGAGTAATGTTCATCTCTTGAAGGTAGTCATTTACAATCCTACCTGTATGAGGTCGGGCATTGTCATGCATAAATATAGCATCCTCACCTAAATTGACCATAAATGGACCAACGTGATCATTGAGGATTTCTTCCACATATCTTACGCTAGTTAAAGAGCCGTTTTCTATGATCACCAGCTCTGTGCGACTTTCAGAAGAAATTCCGGCCCACACAAGTACAGACCCACCACCGTAGGCTACTTTTTCTTCGATGCATGCTTGCTTGAATCTTTCCCCTGGTCTTCGATACACTCTGTGTCTTCCATCGTGCTTGTAGAGCATAAATTTTGATTCGTCGGAGAACATAACTTTTGACCAATCTTCAATACTCCAATTTACGTGGCTCTGGGCGTATCTTAGTCTTGAAATACGATGATTTGTGAGTTCAGTTCCTGTGAGAAAGCGATTTCGAAGCATGGTGTTCACCAAGTATCGGTCTTCTCGTGCTGTGGTACACCTGGTTCTGCCCATTCCTGGTCTGCGTAGGTTAGAACCAGTTTCTTCGTAACGTCGGAGAACTCTTTGTACTGTTGACAGCGACACACCGACAGTCCTGGCTGTATCGCGCTGACTCCGGCCGATTTCCAGCATTGTAAGTATTCTGGTGCATTCTTCAGGCGTAAGCGACATAATTTCAGCTTGAATAATGAATATAGAGCACTATCAACATGGTTTATGTACCCACATAAATGACAGATTACAAGCAAAAGCAAAACCAAATGCTGTAATTTCGTAGTTCCATCTTCGAAAGTGGCCCTTTTTCAAATTTGATTTTTTTATGATATAACTTTACAATAACTAAGAAGTTTTAATACCTTCATTTAAGGAGTATTACATTGTCTATTAAATACAATTTATTGCATTAACCTAGCATTTTTAGTTTCCGAGATTTTTAGGATTCTTCAAGTGACCCGGATTCATTGCTCTCGAGTGTATATAAGCTAACATCTGACTAGCCTTGTCCCAACTATGTTGGGATCGGCTTCCAGTCTAACAACCGGATGCAGCTGAATACCAGTATAACAGACTAAAATAATAATAATCCTACGGGCGTATTTCTACGTTGACGTCGTGGTGGGGCTTGCGCGCTCCGAACTCTAGACCTGCGCCGGAAGAGTTTACTTTGCCGGAACAGGTCTAGGGTGAGAAGCCAGACAAAGAGAGATATAGATAGATAGTTCTAGGCAACCAGTCCACATTAGCCATCCAAACACATATTCCAATATCTTTGTTTTCATATCCTGCAATAGTCCTATACCAACCGGGGGTTTTGCTTGGGTGAACTTGCATAGCAGTGCGTACATCTGACAGGCCTCTGCTTTTTTTAATTGGCTTAAGGCGCCTCGTACGCCTTGCAAAGGTCCGGGAATCCAGGGTCCCAAGATAATAATAATAATCTGTACATGTATATAAAAAAAAGTGAGAAAAGAATCATAGAGCATCGAAAAATTTCTCCGCATCGCTTTAAAGGGGAAAAGTGCTCAAAACGCTGGCACCATTTCATGAATTCCATAGTGTGGCGGACACATTCTATACAGGGTGGCAGGGACATCGACGAGCAACCTGTTACCATGGATTCCGTACATGATTCTGAACCCCTATGAGTTGAAATTTTTCGTCGGTTATTAAAAAAGAAATTAGCTGTTCCGTACATTTTGACCGCGTAGGTATTGCACTTTTCTTTGAAACAGTTGACTACCGACGAAAAATTTCTACACTAGGGTGTTTAGAATTATGTACTGAATTCATGGTTACAGTTTGCGCGTCGATGTCCTTCCCACCCTGTATTATTAATATTTATCATGTACTTACGTGTTTAGTTATAATAAGTTCTTACATTTGGTATCATAGTGTCATTTCGCAGCAGCAAGCATTTATCAATTTATAATGTATGTTAATAATTCCAACAAGCAAACAGATAATCCATATAATTTAATTCATACTTTGATCATTCGAACCAGCATGTCGTTATCAGCTGATAAAAAACAACTTTTTAGTATAGTCAGCCCCAAAAAGACGAATTTGACAAGAATTCTTATTATATTGTACCTACCAATGTGTAGCCACAAAACATTTTTTTTTAAACATTGCCCCACACTAGGAATTACTCCTGTATCGTGGGTGTGTTTACGAACATTTAAACTCACATACACAAACAGCCAGACCCGGAATAACTACCTGTAGGCAATACAAATATTTGTTCCGCGCGGGAATCGAAATGCAAATTGTAGACAATCAAATGAATGCTAGAACAGTGGTAACCCCGTAGTAACGGCCCCGACAGACGAGTTGTAGGTCATGGGTTCGAACCCAGGCAGGCGCTTTACTTTGCGTAAAACGGTTTCCGGTGAAGGAAAACATCAACAAAAAAAAGAAAACATCAACATCAGGAAACCGGCATGCCCCAGAACCAAAAATTCGAAGAGATGTGACATGTACCATACCGCACTGGGCCCGCGTGGTGGATTACGGGCCACTCCCTCTCACAGAGAGGAGGCCTGTGTCCCAGCAGTGGGAACGTTATGGCTGATTATGAAATGAAAGCTTGTCGATATATATATGTATATACTATTGAGGCTGAATGAAGCAATATTATCGTCATGTTATGACAATATTGGTATTTTTCAGAATTATACCAAAAATCACTATAAATTGATTTGTCTTCTTCAAGTACCAAGACTGTTGTGGAAAAGGTGCATAAGTCCTGAAACCCCGCAAAGTCAAGGATCGTATTTCAAGACTAAAGGATTGCAATCATATGGACTTTCTAGGAATATGTCGTCAGCACTATTTGCCTTTTTCCAACTACCTAGGAACGCCTTTATTATACAGTACCCACCTATTAATATATAACATAGAGTTTATAAAAAAGTTCGGCGTCCCTGTCACCCTTAGAGCGTTTTCACATTATCCGATCCAATATCGGTGTCGGACGCCGATCCGATATCGGGGTAAGTAAAATGTATGAAATATATGTACCTGTCTTTCATATTGTCCGGTCCGATATCAGATATCGGAGCCGGCACCGATATGCTGGCGGCACCATCGGACGCCCGTGAGCCGTTGGGCGATAATGTTTGTATGTGTGCTATACGTGTATCTAAATTGTCTCTTGTGTGCGTAGAGCCCGATGCGCGGCGGCCATTTTGAGCCATTAGCAAATAATTGAATGTGGATTCACACTGTATACGAAAGTAATTAAAAAACTTTCTAGGTGCGTTATGTAGCTTGCTAAAAAGAGTATAAAATGCTCCCTCTGAATATCTAGCTTCCACAATGGGATGTACCCAATACTGTCTGTGGACAGTTCTTTTTTTGCGTCCCAAATATAATAGATACAGCAAATAAAGTTTTCTATTATAGTCTGCCATGATGACCTGCCTGCACTAAGCTATCGAGCAAATGGCCGCATCGGAACGATTTTGTCGGAAATTATGTGAAAATAGCACATGGTGTCATGGTGGCTATCGGATGTCGGCTATCGTCGTCCGACACCGATATCGGATCGGATAATGTGAAAACGCTCTTACTCTACACCATAAAATTTCTATCAATAATTTAGGAGAAAATCGCATTTTAAATCTTGCGTAAATGTAAGGCATTCAAGCTTGTGTCTCTACTACTCATATCCATGGAATTCGTAAGTACAGTCACGAGCGTAAACACCTTACAGTTCCGCAAAATTCAAAAGCATTTTTTTTCTTGTACTAAAATAAACATTGCAGCTGTGTGAAAACCCCTACGAGTATTTAACAACCTGAAACTCAAAACATTTATTTCAATTAAACCATTTACGACGGGGGTAGACGTGTCCTTGAGTGGAGACCGCGAATCGGTAAATGTAAGGTCCCTCAGTCAGGTTAGGTGGCTAGCGGCGATCTTCACAGGATGGCCAGAATCCAGCTGCGGATGAGAGTTGCCGAAAATCGAATTAAATGGCGTGCAATAGGAGAGGCCTATGTCCAGCAGTGGACTGCTGTAGGCTGATGATGATGATGATGAAACGATTTACAGGTCTAGTATAGGCAATAGTATAGTTACGACAATACTATGGTCATAACACCATAAAATATTTGTCAATACTTTTGGGGAAAATCGCTTTTGAATCTAGCGTAAATCTGAGGTATTTACGCTCGTGACTTTACTACTCATATCCATGGAATTAGTAACAGTACTATATCTTGCTAATATCCTAGTTGAAAATCTCTTACTAAAAGCCAGGTACCGATATTTTGAGCGCAGTAGTGCACTTAGCGTCCTATATAACCTAATTACTGTAAAAGTACAGAGTAAGGGATCGTTGTATTGGTTTGACTGCAGCGCATAAACGAATTATCAATCCCCTCGATAAAGTTATTGCATACATAAAACCATGTTTGCATTTTACAACGTAAACTATAAGTACTGTATGTCCTACCCTCTGTGCCCTAAAAAATGCAAAGAAACCATGATGCCGTGAAAAACGTAAATCTCTGTTTACATGCATACATAATAATTTTCAAATTATTGCTACCTACAAAATGGCATAGAATGAGATAGTACATTCGTTGCTCATTAAATTGCTAGCTAAATTATTAATGGTATACTAATTAGCGTTTAACCGCAGATTTTAAGGCTGGGTAAACACATCTATTAGTAATAAGGGCTTGTAATTACGATTATGAATACTTACCCAGCGAAGCTCAAGGCAAAAACAGCTTTTTTGTGTTTTGTTGTAACAATAATGAAAGCGTTATACTTACGTATAATTAACTTTCTACTATGTAAAAGTAATAGACTACTAGCTGCGCCCCACGGTTTTACTCGCATAGGTTTCGATCCCGTGGGAAGATCGGGATAAAAATCCCGAAAAAAAAAATCCTGATTATAAACTATCTGTGTGCCAAATTTCATCCAAATCCATTCAGAAGTTTTTGCGTGAAAGAGTAACAAACAGCCACCCATCCATCCATACAAACTTTCGCGTTTGTAATATTAGGAGGAAGAATTACCGATGGAGTAAAGCTGTGGCCCTGGCTTTCGGCCAAAGAAACCAGCCCAGCAGTCTCGACATTCATAGCGATCGCTTTACGACCGAATTCGGTCGCAAAGTCCTGTCACTCCACACATTACACCTGTCAATCCGGGACTCTGCGACCGAATTCGGTCGTAAAACGATCGCTATGAATGTCGAGACTGCTGGGGCAGGGCCGTCCAAAAGCGCGCTGGGTTGACGACATCGTCAAAAACAACACCTGGATGAGAGAAGTACAGAACTGGGAAGTATGGCAGTCGAAAGGGGTAGCGTATAAGTACCTAGTTATAGTATTCATCGGTGCATCGTTTGTTTGTCTGTACCGCTCCCCTAATTACGTAACACACTATCATTTCACTGAATCATTTTGAAGGATATATTGCGAATGCATCGCTTCATATGTTCGAAACATTTGTCTGCCCAACAACGTAAATAACGCAATGAATGTTGTTGAACTGTCAAAATGAGAGCCAAGTGTGTTACGCAACTACCCCACGATACAATTACGATTTGAAATCGATATAAATAGCGTGTGATTATTCTTTACATTACAACCTAATTTTTGTCTACAGACACATCATACAGCTACAACAACATTTAAAAGAAACCGGTCAAGTGCGAGTCGAACTCACGTGCCGAGGGTCCCTTACAAATTTGTAGGTATGTAAACAGTTTAACACGGGTTTTTTTTGAGATTTCGGATTATTTTCTTTACTTGTGCTACATGACATTGCTTCTTGCCAAGTTTCATGATTCTAGGACCTAGGTCAACGGTAAGTACCCTATAGGTTTTGATTCCGGAACATAAACGTCCGTATCTTTAAACAGCGTTGACTTAGAAGATTGATTTTTTCACTGCTTCAAGGGATTGCACCTTTGAGTATTTCATGTTAATTTCAACTTGATGACTCCACGCGTTCTTGAGAAAAAAGGTCTTGACTGACGGACAGACAACGAACTGATTTACTACAACATTTAAAAAACTATGCAGTGGACAACAGTTTCTTCTACCAATTGCAATGGTTTCTTTTGTTTACAAATGCTAGTGATATGGCCGAAAGAATTCTCTTATATTGTGATATCACATGTCAGGGGTCACTGTACTGGGGAATTAGAGATAAGTCCATTGAACAGACCAACAAATTTGACAAACAAATATAGCTTGCTAACAATGATAGCTTGGAATACATAAATTATGAGTATAGTTTTTGGTTTTAGTTCGACCATGAATCAGTACAGACAGGTACTTGTATTAACACACAGACAAGTATATTATTAACCGACTACTTTTCATTAGAAAAATAAAATAGGTCTACTTAAAATTAGAGTTAACTCTACATAAGGTTAGAAAAGAAGAGCGCGACTCCGCAATACAGCGACATTTTTTTAAATTTCTTAGCTTTATTTTATCCCTTACATGTAGTTCTTATATGCAGTGAAATAAAGAATCAAAATGATAATCAGCCTGTAATGTTCCCACTGCTGGGACACAGGCCTCCTCTCTGTGAGAGGGAGTGGGCTGTAATCCACCACGCGGGCCCAGTGCGGGTTGGTGGATGTCACATGTCTTCGTATTTTTTATTCTAGGACATGCCGGTTTCCTGACGATGTTTTCCTTCGCCGTTTTAAGTTATTCTGATGCTAACTCGAAACATGAAGACCTACAAAAAAAAAACCTAGAAATAGACATACGAATTTCGTAATATTAAATAACTGTGCGGGTCAAGACTGTCAGATCGTACTCTACAAACACCGAGACACCCACCCATACATATAATTATGTAATAATATGTGCTAGCTCAGTTATTATCAGAGAGAATTGAAGTGTGGTCGGTGTTGTGCTATCTTGGTGACCTCTTAAAATAAACGATAAATAAATTAAAAATAACGAGAAGTCTTGTGATTTTAATGTAATTGCAGGATAAAAATTGTAAGTATTCGATTTAAATTTTTCGAAATATACCTACAGGAGTTTTGAAGTTCAGATTAACTTTTTAAATAATATTAATAATAGCTGATGGACGGGGTTTCTGTCGTATCCTAACCTTTTAGCCAGGGAGATTATAATGTTTAAGCAAACTGACGCCCAACGTCGATTTACCGCGTTATAACCATCACACTAATGTTACGAGTATAAAGGCGAAAGTTTGTGAGTGAGTGTGTGTGTGTGTGTGTGTTTGTTACTTCTTCACGCTCAAACGGCTGGACCAATTTTAATGAAATTGGGTATGGACGTAGGTGAAAACCTGGATTTACATATAGGATACTTTTTATCTTGATATTCCCACGGGATAGAAACGTATGCGGGTGAAACCGTGGGCCGCAGCTAGTTGCATATAACTGTCAAAGAAAGACTGTTGTGATTTGAATAGGCGGACAATTTAAGTTGCTACTTAATTAGTTTGGCAAGTTCCCTGTAAATGTATTATCACATCACTAACATAACGCCTGAATCCTCGAAAAGGGTAGGCAGAAGTGTTAAGTACACCCACATTTCACGAGTCAAGTCATCATCTGTCTAGCCTTTCTCCAACTACGTTGGGGTCGGCTTCCAGTCTTACCGGATGTAATTGAGTACCAGTATTTCACATGGAGTGACTGCCTATCTGACCCCCACAACCCTTAACCTACTAACCTACCTACCAGCTTAACGTGCTTTCCGAGGCACGAAGGGGTCTCGGTATGTAAAGATGGTCCATCCACAGACCAACCGCGGCAAGTGTAACTTAACCTGATCGACCGACCCGTGCGGCTGCTATTACTTAGCTATTTCACTAGTCATATTATTATATGGTATGGTATTTCGTCTTAAGTTATGTCGTATAATCATTTTCATAAATGCTGTTTTCATGGGCGTAGCTAGGGGCAAGGGTGGTCATGCCTACCCTAGAAACTTCTTTGCCTACCTTAGAAAAATCGACAGTACTGAAGAATTAATTACTGTTTAATCGCTTTTTATTAGAGTCGTACATTTTGACCAAGATGTACCTAAGGGTTGAAGAGTTTAGGGGGCTTGGCTCTACATTAAATCTGATAATTTTTTAACAGTGAAAGCGTTGTTCAAGTCTTGGCAACCTACGTAACATGAAATATTTATGGTGTGATTACTTATTACGATGCGTCATTTATGATCTCTCATTAAATGTCTGTGGTTAGTTCAGTTGGACGCCCCCCCCCCCCCCCTAGACAAAATCCCTAGCTACGCCAGTGGCTGTTTTTATTTTCAATCACAATGGAAACGGATGTAAATACAAATGTCGGCACCGCATAATGCCTTTTAAATCAACTCCTAATTTAAACAAACTGTTATTTATTTCTTACAACTGAACTCCATTACAAAATGTTCTGTAATGACTTCCGACCTTTTACAATTACAATAAAAAGAATGCTAAAAGGGTGGATGAGTCTTGTTACTGAAGCATTATGTTTATTTTTATAATAAAAGAAACCAATTAAAGGTGCCTGAGATCTTTCTTCCCGGCTTTGTGGATCGCTGGAGGTGTAGCACAAATAGTTTTTAATCAAATCTTTCTGAAGATTATTTAAAATATGATGATATTCTTTATGAAGTGGACGGAATTAGTTTGTTTTTTGTGCTATCTTGAAAATGTTGAGGGACTTTTCCAGCGTCCGAATTGAATAAACAAACAATATGGCGCCGATTTCCTTGTTCACAAAGTAATCTAAATTTAAGTTCAGTGCATCTTTTTCTTTCTATTTCATTAAGAAAAAGACAGAAGATAAATTTTAGTTCAGTCCTTTATTAAAGTGAAACTTTTATTACATCGTCTCAAACTTTTTCGTCTGTGTGTTGCATGTCGCGTGACGGTCGGCCGCGGAGTAATTCACAGAATGAAAACATGAACAGCACCCTGGTCGCGTAAAACACTATCAATCTCAATTTGAATCATTTTGAAGGATATTGCTAATCCACTGCTTCATATGTTCGAAAAGTTTGTCTGCTCGACAACGTAAATAACGCAATGAATGTTGTTGAACTATCAAAATAACGCCATTGCTAGAGATAGTGTTCTACGCAGTTATCCCGCTGGAGTATAGTGGAACCCCACTGACTAGCTGCAGTTTTGTCTCCATCTTTCTTCAAGCCATCCCAAAGGTTGTCTGTAAAAGATCCCTTTCAGCGACAAGACCCCCCCCCCCCCCCCATTGTGTCTCTCTATATAAATTCCTTCATTTATAACTTGAATCCATTGGGTGTAAATAATAAATAGTATTCAATATAATGCAAGCACTTTATAATTTGATTCAATGTCTTTTTTCAGATAAAGATGTCTCCAAATAAAGTTCTGTTATCAATTACGATATTGTTATCGCTGGTGTACAAGTGTAAGTAAAAAACAACGGAAATGTTTAATAAATTTGTTACACGGTCCAGTTATGCACGAGTAAAGCGCTTAATTTTCAGATCATGTCAACAAACATTGCTCATGGAGTTTGTTGACATGATCTGGAAATTAAGCGCTTTTTAAGGTTCTGTATCCAAAGACACAGTCGAAAACGTCGACAAAACAAAATAAAACATTAACATGAGGATACCGGCACACCCAAGAACCAAAAATTCGAAGACGTGTGACACCTACCAACCCGCACTGGGCACGCGTGGTGGATTATGGCCCACTCCCTCACAGAGAGGGGGCCTGTGTCCCAGCAGTGGGAACATTATAGGCTGATTATGTCATGTTTTATGATGCTATATCAAAGACTGCTAGCGATACCCTATTACCAAATCTACAGTCTCTTTCTGACCCTGGGCAGTATCTTAAAACCGACGTTTAGCTAGCCATTTGAAATTTTCACAGATTATAGACATGACATGAAGTGATTTTTTGCTGTGTGTGTGAGGATAAATAAATAAACAAATGACATATCATGGATAGAGTAGTGGCGGCTCAGTGGTAACGGCCGCGTCCTTCGAGTTGTAGATTGTGGGTTCGTACAGGCAGGCGCTTTACTTTGTGTAAATTATTACATCATCATTGCTCTCAAAACGGTGAAAGAAAACATCGTGAGGAAATCTGCACGTCCTAGAAACAAAAAATTCGAAGACTTGTGTCATCTACCAACCCGCACTGGGCCCGCGTGGTGGATTACAGCCCACTTCCTACCGAAGAGATGAGGCCTGTGTCCCAGCAGTGGGAACATTAAAGGCATATCATGGTAATTGATGAAATGAAATGATGAGATGAGATGTCCGTATGGATAACTAAAATTACTTACATTATATAAAGGCACTCGCACTTGCCCGTTTTTTTGTTTTTGTAAAGATAACATGGCAGATACTGCAATCAAAGCCAATTAATTGGTACTTTGAGTCATATAAGTCTTTGTAAATGACCTCTTTAAATGAACTGCATTTTTAGTCAGGAAAAAATCTACTGAATAACAAATTAACAATAGTATTCAACATTTTAAAGTCTGACATCTTACCAAGGTAACACGATACCTCGTATTACCCAGAAACTGGGTTGTGGAGGTCAGAAAGGCAGTCACTCCATGTAAAATGCTGCTATTTAGCTGCATCCGTTTAGACTAGAAGCCGACCTCAACATAGTTGGGAAACGGCTAGGCAGATGATGATGAATCAACATTTTCCAGCAACCGCAATCTACTGCTTTTACTGCAACAGTGCCAACAACTCAGCCTGCATCGACCCCATGCAGCTCGACGACGAGATGCGCGGACGCATCATACCGATCATCGATTGCGACAAGGCAGTCCCAAGAGTCGACGAATATGAATTCTTCTGCAGGAAGATTGTGCAGACCAGTAAGTTTTTGGAACGACTTTCTGTCTCTCTCTGTCTCTTTCGTTTTTATACAAGTGTGTATAGTGTATATCGCTAATCGTAAGGAACTTCGAGCTTGACGGGGATCACCCGACCGCTTGCGGTAGGATTTGACTGGTAGAGATCGTTACGTAAGAAAAAAGTGTTATGCCCCCTCCACGTCACTTTCTTCCTCTCTGTCTCTTTCCATTATATTCGTTATATTGTTTTCTTCATTCTGTTGTTGTTTTGGCAAATAGTTGCTTGAAGTGTCAGTTCATATACAGGACGGCAGGGCAATAGACACGCAACCTGTTACCATGGATTCAATACATGATTCTGAACACCTCTGCATTTTCTTTTTTGATAACTGACGAAAAATTTCTACGCTAGTGGATTAGAATCATATGCTGAATTCATAGTTGCAGTTTGCGCATCAATGTCCATGCCTCTCTGTATAAAAGTTGAAAAAAAGTACAATATGATCTAACAAGCACTGTAATTCCCCCAGTATACCACCCACACAAAGACTCCGAGCTCCGAGTGACCCGCGGCTGCGGCTGGGTACGTTACGACAAAGACTGCTACCGTGCTGACAACCGTGACCACCTGGAGACTGTCTGCCAATGCTTCAGCAACTTCTGCAACAGTGCTGACTCTTTCAACTCCGCCACTAACAGTGCTTTGTTCGTTGCGCTTGCCATGTGTCTCTACTTCTACCGCTAGAAAATAATCCTATTTCTTTCATAGTTCATCTTCATCGAAAACATTATTTTTTTTCTTCTCATTATGCGTATTCTTGACAAGATGCTCAATAGCGAAAGGATTACGCGTCAGCGATCTTATCAGCGAGCCTAACTTCCAACGTATAGTAAAGTAAAATAATCTTTTGGCTAAAATTGGAACTAACGACGCCATTTTCTTTTTTTTTTTCATACTACTTCTGTGACAATTTTACAACGTTTACCAACGACGCCTCCCTGTTAATGTCACTCAGGCGCCAAAGGATACTTGCCAGATGATCTAATGAACCGTACCTTGTAATGACAGATGAGCTCAGAGTATCATGTTTGTCGCTCTTGCCAACTAACTCTGCACCAATACTCAACTGACCCTCTCGGTGGAGCAATAGATCTAAAAACTATATTTTTATTTTTACTATCTTGTCCTGGATCGTCTAAAGTAAAGACGAGGCTCCAATATCATATTTGTCGCCCTTGCCAACTGCCACATTGCTACTGATTGAGTAATAGTAATTCCAAAACTGATGCGGTGTTATTTGATAATCTGATCATTCTGACTCCATTCCTACTTATTGGTCAAATACGAATAGTAACAAGAATTTGCCTTTCTACTGTATGATCTGTCCATGCATTCGTAGCTTCAGCTACGTGCCTGCATTTATAGAGATGTACATTTTAGTTACAAATATAATTATTTATAAGACAGCTTTTAGTTTCGTTAGTTTGTAAGTGAAATATTGATGATACTTAAAATAAGGTTTATCTAAATATACGATTATAAAACATATAAATGCTTTCTTTTTTGGCAATTGGGTCTCCCTCTATTACCTTCCTTCCAAGTCCTACCTTAATTTGTCAAACCCAAACTCTAACTGAAAGCATTTATTTCATTTAAAACATGTACAGGCATTTTTGAACTGTCAAGAAGTTGGTTAGTTAGTTAGATAGTTGAAGCTAGTGGCCCGTTCCAAAACGTAGATCTCTGTGGAGAAGAAAGTGCAAGAAACTTCATAGACACTCTTTTGATTCAAGATGGTACAAAATCCTAATCTGCATTCGCGACATATTTGCCAAAAATGTAAACAAATATGAGTTTATAGAAAAAAAACTTTAATTCCTACACAATAAAGTTCAGTTTACGCTACAACTTCTAACATTTTTATAACTTTTTCAATAGTGCTAGTCACTCTGAAATCAACTGAATAACCATTACAATAAAGTTGATATTTGTATAACTTCAAATAACGTCAATTTGAAACACAAAATTTGAATATAGGTACATTATTATGTCAACCCAAGGACTGGTGGA
Organism: Apamea anceps; assembly: GCA_951799955.1. NCBI lineage: Eukaryota > Metazoa > Arthropoda > Insecta > Lepidoptera > Noctuidae > Apamea > Apamea anceps. Next base: position 11,911,555 of record OX637509.1, read on the forward strand.
TTGACAGCCGCATTTGTCTATTGATCGCAAGCGCTACTGCTGAGCATAAGGTCCTGGGTTCGATTCCCAGGTCGGTCAGTGTTACTGGGGTTTTCTATCAGGAAATTCTTAGTAGCAGCCGGGAGTCTGAGTTTGTTGTTGACGTCAATAGGCTCGCGCCCATGGGACATGAAACATAACTAACTAAATTTGGCTGTACTGTAGGTGCACTTCTGATTAACCATTATATTCTACATATATGCTTTATGTTATATTACAAAATCGTGGGTACATTATTCTGTCATTACTGCTCTGGTGGTGGAATTTGGTGGTGGATGTCTGTCAAGATGGCGGCTAATAGAGAGGTATGGAAGAAAAAGACACTTTGCGCCGACCACAAATAAATTGGGATAAGGGCGGGAGAGTTCTGATGATTATTCTGTCATTACTATGTAAACCCAAGGACTGACCATTGGTACATCAAAATAGTTTAGTTCGTTAATTATCCTGCATTGTTTTATGTCGTGTATCCAAAAAACAGGCATCTAGCCGCGGAAAGGCCCTGGTGACCTGTAATACAGGTTTTTATTTAAACCTATCTCAGGCTCCAGTCTCTCACAAAGTTAATATAATAATAATATATTTTTTTATACTAATATTTAAAAATGTATTAAAATAAGAAAGATAAATAAATAAACGACATAATAATAATAATATCCCTGGACATTTCACACAGCGCCATCTAGTCCCAAGCTAAGCAACTTAATGCTTGTGTTATGGTAACAAGATGGCTGATAAACTACTTATATACATTTTTTTTTTTGTAAATACATACATATTATAGATAGAAAAACAACCAGACTCGGAACAAATACATGTAGGTCATACAAATATTTGTTCCGTGCGGGAATCGAACCCGCGACACGCAGCGCAGCAGTCAATCGCTTAACCACTGCGCCAACCGTGCCGTTAGCTCCTTGTTCGTGCACTACTGTCAAACTCTAGCATTATGTTCATAACTTGTGTAGAGAAAATAAACGTTTTATATTATATTATTTTAGTGGGTCGTCAATCGTCATCCAGCGACCACCAACCACAATACAGAAATAGGGCGCCGCCACGGGCTAGACATAATCCAGGCAGGTCGTGAAAGCCCTCGTTTTGCACCGCGCACACGGCACAATGTTTGAACGTTACTTATTTAGCAAAACTCTGTGTACTGTGCCAGTGGCAGCGGCATCAGCTGTTTCGATGACGTCATTTACCTGCGTTTAGTTAACTCTGTAAATAAAAATAATTTGCAGGTGTAACCTTTCGCGTGGTTATCCAGCGTTTTTTGCAGGAATGGTATTTTTTGTGGCGTGGTCTTCAGTAAAAAATATGTTTAGGGGTAGAACGGGGGTTTTAGAGTTCGTGTGTCTGTCTGTCTATCTGTCACAACCAATGTCCTCCGAATCTAATAGAGCGATTAAGAATAAGATGAAAGATCATTGGGCACCATTTTAAGGAAACTATACCCACGCTGTTCAGAAATAAAATAGGGTGGAATAGACTAATTAATGTCTCTAGTTTATGATAGTATGGGCTGGTACACATATTTATTTCTGTGACCCAAACACTTACGTGTTACGTAAATAAATTAATTTTCAATATGGGGTCACTTTTGGGAGCAAAATAAGAAAAAAATGTTTTGCAAACTGTACCGTGTGACATATCAAATGAAAGGGCTTACTGTGTAGGTCTCAATTATTATTTTACGGATATTTTTTTTTTAAAGAAAATAGATAAATTTGATTATTCCCACCCCGCGCGCCTCCACTTATCTCCGAAACTACTGAGCCTAAAATTTTGGAAAAAATCGGGAAATAGCTCTATACTTATAGATTACAGGAAAATCTCTCAAAAAGTTCTAAAATAAGATGGCAAACTTCTCAATTTGCGCACTGCAAATGCAAATATAAGTTTTACATTTGCAGTTGGAATTAATAAACATGTTTTTCAACTACAACCTTAAGTTTGTTTTTGGGATAAATTCATCCCAACTACGGAACCCTTCATTGTGCGTGCCACGTCACGCACTTGGCCGCAAGATCTTGTTAATGGCGCTCACAAGAATTAATCCCATCGCAAAATTGAATTTTATAAATTCCTACTTAAAAATCGATGAAAAAACGACTGTTCAGTGCTACAGTAGTAGATAAAATGAATAAGAATAAAGTTTTAAAGGCTAACTCAGCGGGGTAATAGCGTAACAGACTATCAGTATCAATGGCTTCCTTTTTGACAATTCAACAACATTCATTGCGTTATTTACGCTATTGAGCAGACAAATTGCTCGACCATATGGTCGAGCAATTTGTCTGCTCAATAGCGTAAATAACGAAGCAATGGATTAGCAATATCCTTCAAAATTATTCTGGTTGTAACTGATAGTGTGGTACGCTATCAGGGTACTGGTTTCTTAATATTCTAAGCTAGATGTTATTCATATGGGTTTTCTTTTCTTAGCTATTTCACTCAGTTGTCTATGAACGCGTCGCTCACAGTGAAGCTCCACGAAAATAGGCGACAGATGATCCGTTATGGAGGAAACAAATAGAGAACATTGTGGGAAACCCTCAATGTGTATTAAATACATCCTATCCTATCCTACTAATATTATAAACGTGAAAGTTTGTATGGATGGACTAGCTTCTGCCCGCGGCTTCGCCCGCGTGGATGTCAGAAATTATCCCACAGGAGCGTTCTAACAGGATAAAATGTATGTGCTTCCCCAGGATGCCAACTATCTCTATGCCGAATCAGAAGTTCAGTGGTTTAGGCGTGAAAATGTAACATACAGTTTCAAGTTCAAATCCTCCCCTTAAAAACTGAATTACCCCTTTTTGTCCCGTCAGTGGTAAATTTTCGACAACTTTACATACTTATTATTAATTATTTTCTGTCAAAAGTATCAATACTGAGTTTCGAGTTACTCGGACCACGCATTCAATTTCTTCCTCACAAACTTAACACCCCTATATCCCCCTTTGAGGGGTAGTTTTGAAAAACTTATAATGATAAACTTTATTACTTAGGCGAGTATTCTTGAAAAGTTTCAAGTTTATTAACCTAATGTAGAAGATTTTTCATATAAACTGTATCTCCGCTTTTCACTCCCACAGGGGTGGAATTTAAAAAAAATCGTTTGGGATGTATTCATAACATGACTCAAAGATTATTTATACTAATTTTCGAGTTAATCAAGCCATGCAGTAAAATCCCTGAAAAATTGATTACCTACCCTATTTCACCCCGTCAGGGGTAGATTTTCAGAAAACTCTAATACACATTATTATTTACTTTCAATATTAGGTATAAATACTGAGTTTCGAGTAAATCGGACTGACGGAAGGAACTTTGAAACCCCCCTGAAAAAAAAAAAAAAAACTGACAATCTTCATAATTTATTTAGATAAGTATTCGTGCCCTTTTCACCCTCTTACGGGTAGAATTTCAAAAAATCCTTTCTTAGTGGATGCCTACTCTTCACGAAGAACACACCCTCCAAATTGCATGTCTCTAGGAGCAGCAGTTTAGGCTGTGCGTTGATCTATCAGTCAGTCAGTCAGGACTTTGAATTTTATATACATATATAGAAGAAGATGGATGTTTGTTACTCTTTCACGCAAAAACTACTAAACGGATTTGGATGAAATTTTGCACACAGATGGTTTAGGACCAGGATTAACATATAGAGTACTTTTTATTCCGATATTCCACGGGATCGAAACTTATGCGGGTAAAACCGCGGGGTGCCAACTAGTAACATTATAAACGTGAAAGTTTGTATGGATGGATGGATGTTTGTTACTCTTTCACGCAAAAACTACTGAACGAATTTGGATGAAATTTGGCACACAGATGGTTTATAACCAAGATTAACATATAAGATACTTTTATCCTGATATTCCCACGGAATCGAAACTTATGCGGGTAAAACCGCGGGGCGCAGCTAGTAATCTATACAATAGCTATGGAGTATACACGCGTGTCACTGCGAAAATAGTATTGTTGCTAAAGTGAAATATTTAAATGTATGTCTTTAAAGTATCGAATACCCGTATACACAAACATTACTATGAGGTCTCATAGTGCGCGCGGACGCATAGGATTCCAAAAACCTATTCATAGACAATACTTGAGTGGCGATCGGCACTATGCGTGCCTTAATATTTATGAATTTAAAGCTTGTTATATATGGAACGCATTGAGAAATGCCTTACTTCGCATAATATTGCAACTCTACTTAGGACTGATTTTTCAATCGACCGATAATTTTTATTGGTAGTTTAAAATTTCGTCAATTTTATTCCACGAATAAAAATTATCGGTTGATGCATCCACGCGCACTGTGAGACACACACTGTAGCCCTGCCGACTATTCTGAAAAAAATCTCACCGTGAAAAAGTAGATGAAGTGAGCTTGAAGTGAGTTGTTATTAGTGTCAATCCTTAGCACTGGTGGAAGAACTCACTTCAAGCTCATTTCACCCACGTTTTCACGGTGAGATTTTTACAAAATAAACCGGTTGTAATAGGCGTACTTACATACCAGCACTCTTATTTTTAATTTTGTTTTTGTGACATAATAAGGATTTGTATATACTAAGGCATCCCAATGTATTAAATAAATAAACTGCCAATAATCGACAAAGTAGCGATCGTGTACCGTAAGCCCTAACATCGGGGTGGCGTAGCATTTTACATATTCGTAGCACGTAGCACGTAGCATCGTAGAGTCGTAGCTGCTACGAAAGTTCAGTCAACAAAGGTTATGCTTTCATTCTGACTGTTAAAGGCATTATTAAGTTATATGCATATGTACCTATACATTACAATTTACAAGGATACTAGTAGTGAAACTACTTTGAACTATTTTTATTGAATGAAGGAAAAATAAATTTAATAGATTGGTCATCATCATCTGCCTAGCTTTTTCCCAACTATGTTGGGGTCGGCTTCCAGTCTAACCAGATGCAGCTGAATACCGGTATTTCATATGTAGCGACTGCCTATCTGACCTCCAACAACCAAGATACTGGGTAATACGATTTCCCTTGGTAAAACTGGTTGTCAGACTTTCGTGCTTCTGATTACCCGAAACGACTGTCAAAGATCTACGAATGACAGCCGAGCCAACGGCTTAACGTGCTTTCCGAGGCACGGAGGGGTCTCGGTATGTGAAGATGGGCAACCATCCACAGACCAACCGTGGCAAGCTTAGCTTAACCTCATCGATCGGCCTATGCGGCTGTTATTATTTAGCCACGGGCCCCTCTAAATTTAATAGATTGATAAAATTATGAAGAGGTAGGTACATACTTTATGTATAAAAGGTTTTGGTCAAAACAAAGTTCATTCACCCTCACCCTCGCACGCTTACATACTCATACTAGCTTCTGCCCGCGGCTTCGCCCGCGTGGATTTCGGAAATTATCCCACGGGAACGTGCTAACAGGATAAAATGTATGTGCTTCCCCAGGATGCCATCTATCTTTATGCCAAATCAGAAGTTCAGTAGTTTAGGCGTGAAAATGTAACATACAGTTTCAAGTACAAGTCCTCCCCTTAAAAACTGAATTACCCCTTTTAGTCCCGTTAGTGGTAAATTTTCGACAACTTTACATACTTATTCTTAATTAATTTCATCATGGTGAGTTTGTATATATATATGCGAATTGTGCGGTAAACTTTACTTGCGAGATGCAGGATTCGCATGTGGCGTAGTAGATACCGCTACAGTACACCCACATTTCGCCAGTTATGTTAAAGTTCCATGTAATAGTGGGCGAACCAATTGCCATTTACCGGCCACAAAGCCAGACTACTACTGAGAAATTCGACAGTAAAAAAACTCAATAACACTTTGCCCGACCCGGGAATCGATCCCTCATGCTCAGCAGTAGCGCTTGAGTAGTAATTTTTTATTAAGAATTTGAGATAATTTTCAAGTTATGGAACAACAAACTGAATGTCATACTCAACAATGTTCAAATTCCATTGCAACCAAAAACTTATTTAAACCTTTTTGTAATAAAATGGTCACTCAAAAATGAGCCTAGAATAAATTTTCATTATTTTTTTTTTAAAATAGTTACATTTTTTTTCTGATTAAGTGGCGATGGAACGTAAATTATTTGAGTTTATGAAAACTGCTATCATTATCTGCCTAGCCTTTTCCTAACTATATTGGGGTCAGCTTCCAGTCTAACCGGATGCAGCTGAATACCAGTATTTTACATGGAGCAACTGCCTAACAACCCAGTTACTGGGTAATACGATACCCCTTATTAAGACTGGTTGTCAGACTTTCGGGCTTCTGACGACCCGTAACGACTGTCAAAAATCCACGAATGACAGCCGGGACCAACGGCTTAACGTGCTTTCCGAGGCACGGAGGGGTCTCTGTGTGTAAAGATGGTCACCCATCCACAGACCAACCGCGGACCTTAACCTGATCGATCGATCTATGCGGTTGTTATTATTTAGCCACGGACACCTCATCAACACTACTATATACAGTAATACTTTTGCTTTATGCTTATATCGACAAACAAGCCTGCTATGGATTCAAGCAAATCTTTGACAAACAAATAAAAAAACAAATGACTACCACGTGGAGTTTCATAATATAATCCCCGTTTCTTCTAAACAATCTACTGTTCATATTATTTATGTGAGTAAACACTTTTTGTTAACATTTTTGTCTCAAATGGAGAATTTTTTAATTCTAGTTAAGTAGGATGTTTCTTTTTTAATTTGCTGTCCGTTGCCCGAGGCGGGATGATCCCTCGCCGTCTTGTTATATTTAAATAAAACATTATTAAATCAGTAGGAGAAATGAGACTTAATTCATAATGGACGCCAATTGTGTCTGTGTCAATTTGTGGTGTAAATAATGAATTCTGTTTAGGATTAATTTGGAAATAGATGTCGGGGTTTTTATTAAATGGATGAAGAATTGAAGAAAATTAAATTAGGTGTCCATAATAGGTTATTTTTTCTTCAAATTTTCTTCGAGTCAAGTTAAAGTGAAACAATAAAGTACTGGACTGATCTTTATTTCAATAAATTAGAATTTATAAACAGTTAAATATAATACTATCTATAATAATGTTGCCAAAATTATTTCACGGATTTTTGTATTTAAAGGAATAATAAAACCCCCAGCCTAGGAAATAAATTTGGCAATGAATACGTCTTATATTAAACTTACTTCATACATATACTTACAACTAATCCTTACAATAATGTTGACGGTCGATTTACACGTAATAATATAATTAGTAATTTAGGCAATAAATAAAACAATTAATAGTTTGTTGTAGGCGAACCGGCGGTGTAATTAGTATGTCGTTTCTACTCATAACATTAAATTAATCTATGGTTAAGAGGCAGCGCATATTATAGACCAACTTACAAAATTAAATGGAGTGACAGATGACAAAAAAAAAATAACGAGCCCTAAATAAAAAAACACTTAATTCGAATAAGTGCTTCAATCTAGAACGGAAAACAAAAAGCTATCAGATTTTTTTTTCTCCTCGTCTAGTCGCACGACAGTCGTACGATATGCGCTGCGTCTTGGGGTTCAATCGTCAGGGTTCAAAGCGGCATGTGTTTAGTTGAGGGTCTGTCTCTTCCTCCGGTCCTCGTGAACGGGTTCCGTCTGTTCTGGCTCGCTGTGGTCGATGGATTCGTTTTGCATGGTGATTTCTGGGGACAAAAGAAAATTGGTTTAGGAAACGGTTAGTAGAAATTGGTTGGTTTACAAAATATTCAGAGTTGCAAGTAGGTTATATGATTTCTTGTAATGAAAATATAAGTTGGAGGACTATCTTTGCAACACCATCATTCATTCAAACAGGGGACATGCTGATTTATCTGCATAGTAAATTGTCTGTCAACCAAGAGCATTAAAAAAACTATAATACTTCAAAAATCAAAATGATTAAGTATGGAATTTTGCCTCTGCAAAATTCCATAATTAATCCACAAATTCACACAATTACTTCCACAAAGAATAGAGATTATAAGATAAAAGAATTAAAAGTAGGGATATCAAAAAACTTGCCGTAAACGTGTGTATTTAACACAACACGTATACTTACACACACCACACGCACACCTCACATACATTACACAGACGTGACACGTAACATGCCATACCTGAAATTACCTCTCTAGTAGAAACAGACTAACTGTCTAGTTTGAAGCCCACTGGCAAATAATCTTTCTTTGTTCTTTTCTTTTAATAAAAACGTTGCCCCACACTAGGAATTACTCCTGTATCATGGGTGCGTTTACAAACATTTAAGCCCACATACACAAACAGTCAGAACATACTATAGACTGTAGGCAATACGAATATTTGTTCTGTGCGGGAATCGAACGCGACACGCAACGCAGCAGTCGATCGCTCAGCCACTGCGCCAACCGTGTCGCCATCAATAATATAGGTATATTGTAACCTAGCTGTAGGTAGTACTTTAAGCTACTCATGTCGTCTCAACTGGCTGTTACCCTGTGACCCTGCTTACTTATAAAATATTTTCTATTAGCTGTTGACCCGGCTTCGTCTACGATCCAAGATGAAAAGTAACCTATAACCGGCGACCGGTGACCGGCTGAACGGATTTTGATGAAATTTATCATTGTCCCTCTCAACCAAAGCACCTGCCATCTAATCTCTTCACTACCCTTGGTTGAATGGTAGTGAATGCCTAAGGCATTAAGTCCGCCTTTGTACCTTTTTGTGCGAAAAGTTTAAATAAATAAACAAATAATAAATTTGGTACCATATTTCATCCAAATCCCTTCAGCCGTTTTAGTAACAACAAACAAACTTACTTTCGCATTGTAAGTATAATATTAATTGGGATTTCTATTTTAACACCTCACTATACAAATCTTCTTACCATCTTCATCACTCTTGAAGGACCTTCCAAGCCGGGGTCCGAACCACATGCCAGGGCTCTCAGTGCGTCGTACGGCCATAGGCATGAACTCGTGAGAGTCGGAGCGCGACAGCGTCAAGTCGCTGCGACCGACTCGCGGGAACGCGTATAGTTGTCTCTTCTCTGCGGAGGGCTCGTAGTCTATGGAGAACATAAATAAGGGTTAAGATAAGAGCCCTAACGACCCCGTTGATCTCGTGGTTGCAAGCGCGACTGCTTAGCGTGGGGTCCTAGGTTCGATTCCTAGGTCGGGTAAAATGTTTATTATTATTCCCCTTTCCGTACCTAAAGGGTACACACGAGACTTAGGCACCGCTGTGCGTCCGTCTGTCACAGGGCTGTATCTTTTGAACCGTATAAGGTAGACAATTGAAATTTTCACAGAGTGTGTAATACTATGTCCGCTATAACAAAATATAATTAAAGTAAAATAAAATCAAACATTAAAGGGGGTACCTACCCATACAAGAAACGTGTTAAAAAAAAGAAGTGTTAAATATTGTACGCAAATGCGAGTTGGTCTTGACCGCCTTTTTCTCATGAATCCCCTTACAGCCAACTCATTAACTCCATTAGATCCTTCAGCTCTGTGTCCCTCTTATGTCCATATATAAATAAAGTCAAACCAGTACAAACCAAGATAAAGATCGTTAAGAGGCAGTTGCCATGTGTTCCGCGACGCTCTCCCGACCCTCGGGAATGGATACAAGTTCAAGACGCCATCCCGCCGGAGTTTCGTGCTGCTGTCTGTGGGGTAAGCAGTTATAGCTAGTTTAACATGTGTAGCTGCAGTTTGTAAGCCAGAAACTAAGTTTGGGCGAGTTTGTGATGCGGTTTGATAGGTAGGTTATGAAAGTCTTTGGTTTCTCTTGGGAACTGTGAAGTCTAGATCGTTGTAAGACATTATCTAACAGTGTTATGGTCTGGTTGCATCAAGTGTAATTCCAAACTAATATTATAAACTAGCTTCTGCCCGCGGCTTCGCCCACGTGGATGTCGGAAATTATCCCACGGGAACGTGCTAACAGGATAAAATGTATGTGTTTCCCCAGAATGCCATCTATCTCGCGGGCCCTTTGTGGCTAATTACAATAGAAAACCAATTGTGTCTCATTAGTGGTGATTAAGAGGGTACCTATATGATATCTTTACCTAAGTACCTCATCATCTCATCTGCCTAGCCTTTTCCCAACTATGTTGGGGTCGGCTTCCAGTCTAACCGGATGTAGCTGAATACCAGTATTTTACATGGAGCGACTGCTTATCTGACCTCCACAACCCAGTGACTGGGTAATACGTGATAAGACCCGGATACCGGACACCGTACCTAAGTTCCTACATAATTAAAAAATAAACAAACTCAATAACAGAAAATTAAATACCTACCTACCTAAATAAACATATTTCTGATGATAACTAATCTAAACTCAATAAATAAGCAAAATCCCTAAAAACTAATATCTATACGAATGACTAATCCTACCTCATCATTATCATCTGCCTAGCCTTTTCCCAACTATGTTGGGGTCGGCTTCCAGTCTAACCGGATGCAGCTGAATACCAGTATTTTACATGGAGCGACTGCCTATCTGACCTCCACAACCCAGTTACTGGATAATACGATACCCCTTGGTAAGACTGGTTGTCAGACTTTCGGGCTTCTGACTACCCGTAACGACTGTCAAAGATCCACGAATGACAGCCGGGACCAACGGCTTAACGTGCTTTCCGACACACGGAGGGGTCTCGGTATGTAAAGATGGCCACCCATCCACAGACCAACCGCGGCAAGCGTAGCTTAACCTGACCGATCGACCTGTGCGGCTGATAATATTTAGCCACGGGCCCCTCACTAATCCTACCTAACAGTATTATAAAATAACCTACGGTCACTACGTACACTATCAAATATACTACCTATACTTTAAAATTAAAATCTATACCTACGACTTATATAAAAATAAACCTAAATAACTCTAAAAACTAAAAGGAATAAAAATGAACTCCACTGCGGGTGACCTAACCTACGACAAACTTATTATTTGCGGTTGGTACAGTAATCGGGTCTATGGTTCGAACCGCAAAATTAAGTTTGTTTTTTATTGTATATACTTTTCCGGGATAAAAAGTACCCAGTGTGGTGCCCAGGATATTAAAGAATAATTATACCAAGTTTCATCGTAATCGAACCGGTAGTTTTTGCGTGATGCCTGAACAAACAGACAGACAGACAGACAGACAGACAGACCGACAGACAGACAGACAGACAGACAAAATTTTTTTAAATTACATTTTTGGTTTCGGTGTCGGTCTAGTAACACCCCCTGCCATTTATTTTTTTGATATTTTCAATGTACAGAATTTACACTTCTACAGATTTATTATAAGTATAGATATGTAAAATTGTTTGTTTGTAAGAGGTACTATCGCCAAAACCTATATCTGACCATTTTGAAAACCAAATCCGGTGCACATGTTGACCACAGCTGCGTCCGTAAGTAAAACTAAAGAGGATTCTTTTTAGGTCGACAAGCATGCAGGAGCGGTGGTCAGATATAGATTTTGGCGATAGTACCTACTGAACTGATTACAAAAATATTTTTATTAATTGAAAGCTACACTATTACCGAGTACTATAGAATATGTTTTATGTCAAAACAAGAAACCTTCACGCGGCGTAGTCGTGGGCAGAAACCAGTATTGTATAAGATAATACAATTGAGTTCCAATTCTCATACGTAACTCAATTTGAAGTTGACTGTTAAAGTCTCATGCTGTCCCTGTACAATACAGCTTAAACAGATTTAAGCTGTATTGTAAAGACAGCAGTGTTATTTAAGAAGTTGGTGAGCCAGCCAGCACTGACCTATAATAAACAAGTACGCTGGACTTCATACTATTGATGAAAAAATGAAGACATTTGATTTTCGCCATTTTGGCGCTGACAGCAACGTGAGCGTCGGTGGAACTAATATTTTTGATAGTGAGTTTTACAAGATGCGCATAATCTCATAATAAAATATTCTAAATATCTCGTAGTAAACACAAAATACACAAGCAAGTCTTATTCCACGATTTAAACCTAAATCATCAGAGACGTACCAAATTAAAACGACGGCCATTTGCGGCAATGTCAAATGTCAATTTTAGTTCCTGAGACGCTCGTGCGGTGCGCTTTAAATTGGCACAAAAAACAACTGTAATTTCGTGTAGTATATTTAGTCCAGCGTACTTGAATAATATAGGTCAGTGCTAGCCAGTGATAGTAATTATATGCACAAAACAACAATATCAAATTGTAGTTTCATTACATGTGAAGATACGATACGATAAAGTTTATTTTTATTTTTATTGCTGTTATTTTACACCATTAAGCCGTAGTTTCCTAAGAAAGCCGTGAACGGTATATGCACTAAACAAAAATGTAAAATTGCTGTTCCATTATATGCACTAAACAACAATGTCGAATTGTTGTTGGACAGATGCATCATCATGATGTTTTCCAGTCAATGATTACTGAACGAATTTTACATTCGTTATAATAATTCGTGTCAACAAAATTCATTTGCGTATTCCTATTAATTGGACGTCGTTTTTCTGTATGCAAATGAAATGCACAAAAATTAAATAACATGTCACTCTAGTTTTTATTTTAATATAAATTGTTTTTGGACAATTAATTACATGTCTATAATAATAACCTTTCATCTACTACATTGGAGTTTTTTTTTTTTGAGGATGGGAAATCATCAAATGACCCCTCCTGCTCTGGGTGGAGCGGAAGGGAGTGTCAGACTCTTACTGACTAAAACCCACCCGTGTTCCTTCCTTAGCCCTTTATGTTCCAGGGCAGCGGTAACCCTTTCGGACGATCCCGCTACCCTGGCAGGCTTCGGCCCTATCGGGCCCCGTCACTCGTGCTGATATCTCTTTAAGGCGCGCGTGGAACACATACGCGCAGTCCGGCACGGGCCTGGTCCTGATCGGACGGTGAGTTACCCATTACTCTCTGCCCGCAGGCCCGCGCCTACGGTGGCTGGGAGTCGTCACGCGGCTCCCGACGCCCGGAGCATCTCCCGCGGCGGCTGAGGCGTGAGGTCCTTTCCCTCATCCACCCCGCCACCTCCTTCGCTAGCATGACTGCTTCGCAGAAGGAGGTGACTGCCACCCACTCCCTCTCGCCCCGGACCATGGCTTGAACCAGGGCTGGACGCGAGAGGTCGCTGCCGCTGCCGATCGCCTCTACGAGGACACGGCGGTGCTCTGCCCAAGCTGGGCAGACCTCCACCTTATGCTCCACCGTGTCCTCTGGGCGATCCTGGCAGTGACATTGGGGTCAACTTTCTGTCAATAGTGAAGTTTAGATTACAGTCCATTCACAGTGATTTTACCTCTGACAGCAGCAACCCAATAGCAACCTTATTATAACGAGAATAGAGATCACAATGATATTGACAGGCTTGTCAGTGGCAGCAAGCCAACAGCAACCTTATTTGAATGAGAATTAAGATCACTGTGATTTGGAGAGTGATGCAACATTCGAGGTAAACTATCTGTAAAAGGAGTGTAGCAACAAAACTTGCAAAAGTTGACTTCAGCAAGCAATTATCACTTAAAAATCTAGTGTAAATGTGCTTGTCGCGATTATGTACTCTGTTTACACGATAAAATTTTTCGAAATTCACGTAATTTTAAGAACGTTCACAGTCTGATCTGTCTCAATCTGTCAAAAATACCTCTAATTTCCCTACATTTTCGACAAGCTTTTGACATTGATTATCGCTGAGATGAGATTGCGACTAGATTTTGAACGTTTTTATTTAGGTACGGGAATTGGCCTTCAGTTTGCTACTCTTAACTTCACTTAAGGTGAAAGCATCAGGGTAGCCCACGAAGTTCAAAGTTTCTCACGTTTTTGCAATTTGCAGGTCAGTGTCAGGTTATATGTCAACCTAAACATAATTCGCGGCCGTAACAAATATTTAGGTATATTTATAGAATTATAATCATTAAAATCATCAACATCATCTTTCAGTTTTACCCTATTGAATGACTATTTCATGAAATCATGACATTTGAGGCCAATACTGATTCCAGTGATTATAATTCTGTAAAGTCATATTTGTTACGATTGCGAATCATATTTTAATCAACATACAACTTGACACTGACCTGCAAAGTTCAAAAAACGTAAGAATATTCTAATTTCGCGGGCTACCTTAGCGCATTTACCTTCGAAAGTTAATTAATCTTGCAAAAAAAGTAAGTAAAATTGAATTTCGTGGGCTGTCTGAGTGCATTTCCCTTGGTCGAATTTGTTAATCAAAAATAAGTCATCCTTTGCAAAATATCTTGTCACAAAAAAAAAACAACAAGAAATATATATGCCAAACTAGGTCCTTGGCGAAAAAAATACAAATACGCCTTCGATCTATTTCAGTATACACCACGTAAGAGCTTTGATTTCACAAATTGACTGATGGATAGTCTGCGCTAAAGGAATCCGCAAATAGTTGGAGGAGACCCCGTCATAGATCACGATCACAGTTTTTAGACCTTCCCGATCGATACGAGCGTGATGGCTTGCTGGTAAAGAAGTTGGTTTCTTGGAACGTGTGTGTGGGTTGAACTTGGCAGCCTTTAGCGATCAAAGGTTGCCAAGTTCAAACCTTGGACTTTGTCACATTAAGCTCGTTTATACTAGGCTACGTATGCACTAACCGGTGGCTCGCTTAGCGCCTAGAGCCTAGCGAGTCACCTTGCGAGTAGCCAAGTGAAACGACCACTCTAGAATTTTCGCAACCAGCCGCCTCTAGGCGCTAAGCAAGCCAACTGTCAGTGCGTATGTAGCCTTATAGTGCTACAAGGATCTTTTGGCGCCTAAATGTTATTGACAGGAGGGCTTTGTAGCTAAACATTTGTGAAATTGTCACAGAAATTGCACTGACAAAACAAAATTAGTTAGTTTTGAATTTTTTCCACGCTCCAAAAAACCTTGTAGTGTTGCATCATATTATTAGACAAGGTTGTAAGTATTGGTAAGCCGACTGAAACGAACCATTTTCATTTCTATTTTAAATTAATTTAATTTCATTTCATTTTTATTTTAAATTAATCTTCAGTCAGTGATGATTACAATACACAAAATTATCTTAAAAAAATGTGTACGTATGGTGAAGAATGGTTGTTTTTTTCTATAAAGGAGAGGAGGTATGTACTTAGAAAAGGAATATAATATACAAGCCGATTTGCACTGATATTGTAGGCTTTCTGTTTGTATAAACAGCTGCGGTACTATTCTGTAAAACTTGCTATCGAGATCAATTCTCTATTCGTAGTGAAACGAAAGTTTTGACGTTGACATCTGACAGCATTCATGCAGACTTCAGTTTAATACATTGTTGGTTTTTGCAGAAAAGCCTTTTTTTTCAGGCCCGCGTCTTATCACTGTCTCATATGATTTTGTGCATCATGCGTAGGTATAGCTTAGTATGACGATGTGTCGAAGTACATACTGTAATGAAAGGTCTAACTTGACAGATTTTCCTATTGATATTTTCTCCATGAGTTTTGCTTCATACATAATATGTTCCCTATTTGGACAGTGTGAAGAGTGCACGTCTATGTACCTAGCTCAAATTGGTTTGTTTTGTTCTAGATTAAGATCTACTAGACACACTTTTTACTGTTTTCCTTTTTCTATAATATTTGGACGTAGTTTAGCAAAAAGGACTCAACCCACATTCTTCCCAATAACTCGAAAATTGCTTTAGTCTAAAGTCAACATGACTTATAAAAATATTGGTACATTTGCCCTTATGTGACAATATTTCAAAATATTCATTATATCATTGCAGCACCTAAACTTAACACCTCGATAACTTAAAAATTACTTTTTGTATGTTGAGTCCTTTCTGCTAAACTATGTCCGTTTTACGTTAAATGCCATGCATACCTGTTATTTGCATGGCTACTGAAATGCCAATTTTAGATGATATTTAATTTGAATTGTAAGTGACTGTGCTGTTAGTGTGCTTATTATAAATAAATAAATAGAGTGGGCTCCAAAGGTGCGTTGATATTTTTCTACTTCAGCTGTGACACACCACAGTATGATTTAAAATTCTATTGATCCAAATGTTTACTTTTTTAACTGACATATCGTTACTATTGACTAATTTAACTATCTTTGCATTTCCATAAAAATAATTAAGTAATCCCTTAGAAGTAACTGATTTTTTTTATCTCTTGGCATCTCAGCTGCAGAGGAAAAATGTCAATTAACTTTTGGAGGCCATATGGCATATATTTTATGGGTATATTCGAATCAATATTGACAATATTGATATGGTTTGATAATATTAACAGAGTTTCTCAATTATGTTCCTTAGCAAAGATAATGTTAACTACAAGTTTGATAATATAAGCAAAGTTCAAATTTTCGGGTAATTAATTAACCAAATATATGTAAACTATATTTGGTTAGTTTTTAGCTTTACTAAGATTATAAATGCCATCGAAATTTTCAATTGTAATAATGTATACTAAATTTGTTTTGTAATATTATCTATTAAATAAAGTTTTGCTTAATAAAGTGACTGCTGAACTGTGGGGTCGTGGGTTCGATCACCGGGTAAGGCAAAGTTTAATTAAATTTATCTCTTTAATACATTCTTCCCCCCAACCTGAAGTCTCCGCCTGAAGTCTAAATTTGGCCCTGTTAATGACTACACATTAAGTAGGTACTTACAAAATGTGGGTGAACGATACACCTCTGCGTACCCTTTCGGAAAATAGGTGTGATGCTATGTTGAAGTCAAATCGAGTGAGTGACGGTATAACATGTTATTTTAAAATTTTTAGGGTTCCGTACCCAAAGGGTACCCACGGGACTCTATTACTAAACCTCAGCTATCTGTCTGTCAGCGGGCTATATCTCATGAACCGTAATAGATAGACAGTTGAAATTTTCACGGAGTGTGTATTTCTATTCCCGCATAACTACAAATTATTAAATAATATATAAAATAAATTAAAGGGGTCTCCATACCAGAAAAGTGCTTATTTTCGGCTATTTTTTGCCTTGTGGTACAGAGCCCTTCGTGTTCCGCTTTTTTTTTTATACATCTCATTGTAAAAATATCTGCACGATACTGTACCCCCTTTTCTTGCAAACCAAATCTTCTCAATAATATAATACACTTTATATTCTGTATGTATTCATTGTCTTTATGTATGTATTCATTGTACTATGTAAATGGTACACCACAGACTACCTATAGTATTTGCCTCTCTTTCCCCGTTTTAATCCATCCAAAAGAAAATTTCATTGACTCTCTAGACGCTTACTTATCCACCCTGAGATCGGAAAATAAAAACATTATTATTACGGGCGACATAAATATCAACATAATACCTAAACCTACAGAAAACTCCTATGAGTATAAAAATAGGGTGGATTATTTAAACATGCTCACCGCCTACAGCATCTTTTCTGGACATTCACTACCTACCAGAGGCCAAAACTGCTTAGACCATTATATGCTCAAAATAAAAAGAAGTAAAATCACAGCATTTATTGCAATCTTGCACACTTCCATAACTGACCACTTCACAACATTTCTTTCATTAAGTAAAGTAAAAGTTAATCAAAATACACTTAAAATCAATACGACCACTGATTTTGAAAAGGCTCTAACATACTTACGGGAAAAAAAGCTAACAGATCTACTTTTGTGTAGTGACCCTAACATACTAACTGACTGCCTTACTCAAAGAATAATTGATTCTATAAAAAACAATACCACAACTATAAAAATTCCAAGTAACAAACGTAGAATTAAACCCTGGATCACCACTGGTATTCTCAGATGTATTAGAAATCGAAATAAGCTACAAAAAGAGTCTCGTAATGATCCCTTTAACGAAACTAAAAAAATTACGTACACACGATATAGAAATCATTGTAACAATCTATTAAAAAAAATAAAAAGAAAATATGAAAGAGAAATACTTGCTAAATCGACTAAAAATAACAAATTGCTATGGAAAAATATCAAAGCAATCACATATACTACTAAATCCAAGAAATTAAACACGGAATTGACCTACTTAAAACCGTCTCCTGTTGAGTCTGCTAATTTTGTTAATAACTTCTTCGCTAATATAGGTAAAGAGCTAGCTGAAGACATTCAATCAAATATGAGTGTGGATGATCAAAATTATTACATCAATGAGCTTCCAACACAACCTCGGTCTTTTGCCCTGTATGACACCGACTTTGATGAGATCAATAACATTATAATAAATTTGAAATCTGACAGCGCCCCTGGGTGGGACAATATTTCAACCAGGTTCATTAAATTTGTTAGACACGACGTTACTCCAGTTATTACTTATCTAGCTAATCTGTGTTTCAGAACGGGCACCTTCCCTTCTTTATTAAAGCAATCAATTATTACTCCTGTTTTCAAGGGTGGGGATAGAGACGACGTTAACAATTACCGACCTATTTCAGTTCTTCCCATAATATCTAAAATCATAGAAAAACTACTAAATAATAGACTACTAAATTACTTATCTTCTTTTAACATAATATCCCCATCTCAATTTGGGTTCAGACAGGGTATATCAACTGAGGACGCAGTAACATCTCTAAGTACTCTTGTTGTAGAACAGCTTGATGTTGGCAAGAAATGTCTATCAGTCTTCATTGATCTAAAAAAAGCCTTTGACACCGTCTCTCTCCCCATCCTTGCGAAAAAACTTGAAAAAATTGGAATCAGAGGAACACAGCTCTCTATATTTAAAGACTATCTGTCTGATAGAAAACAAAAGGTTAAACTGGAACAGTACATTAGCGATGATATTGGCATAACATGTGGTGTACCACAAGGGAGTGTCCTGGGGCCTACCCTCTTCATAATTTACATTAACGACCTCTGTAATATGAAGATCAAAAATGCCAATATTTTTACATATGCAGACGATACTGCCATCGTTTTCTCTGGGTCTTCTTGGGACTCTATTAAAACTGACGCTGAATATGGTATGTCTAGGGTTGCTAAATGGCTAAAGTATAACCTCCTTACATTAAACACATCAAAAACAAATTATATTTGCTTCACTATCAATGATAGTACACAACCCAGTCAAGATTTCAGATTAAAAATACATGTATGTAATGAAAATGATAGCACAGCAAGAAATCAATGTGATTGCTCAATAATAGAAAAAGTGTCTGCCTTTAAATACCTAGGAGTTATACTAGACCAGAGACTATCATGGTACCCCCAAGTCGAGCAGATTACCTCTAGGATAAGGAAGTTTATATGGATGTTTAAATCGCTGCGTCATGTTGTCCCAAAAACTGCGCCCAACTCTGAAAAAAACCTCCTAAATGAAATTTATACTGCTTTAGTTCAATCCGTAATTTTATATTGTATTCCTATATGGGGAGGGGCTCTCAAAACCCGCTTTTTAGAGGTGGAAAGGGCTCAAAGAGCTCTTATAAAAGTTATGTACTTCAAAAAACAACGTTTCCCTACTGTGAGTCTATATCAAGTGTCCAATCTACTGTCAGTTCGAAAATTATATATTGTATACACCATATTAAAAAAACATAAAACACTAGCCTATGACCCTTGCATAGAAACTAAACGTAGGAAAAACATAGTCACAAATGTTCCTATAACAAAAACTACTTTTGCTAGTATCCAATTCAAAAAACGATCAGCTTATCTTTACAATAAAACGAATGAAATATTACAGTTTTTTTCCAAAACCTCTCATGAGTGCAAATTTGTACTAATAAAGTGGATAAAAACCCTAAGTTATGAAGAAACCGAAACACTGCTGTTATACGTGAAATAAACATACATTGATTACGCAAACACACATTGATACACACAGGTACACACCCCCACACCACACACACACACACACACACCCCCCCACACACACACCCCCACACATTTCGTACCTACTAAATAATTAAAATACAAAACTTATGTTTACATGTTTCTTGCTATTCTGTTAATACGATAAGGAAGAGCGGAGCCTCCTGACACAGGCATATTTACATGCTTAAAAGGAGACTCCAGCAACTGTTATAAGAAGAAATTTGTTAAAGAAATAAAGATTTTTGTATTTTGTATTTGTATTTGTAAAAGTTGTATTAAAAAGATCGCTCTTAGCGATAAGACCGCCCATTGTGTCACCCTTTGTAAAGTTTCGATATATTTGTCTGTAATTTATATGGTGAACATAGTAAAGAATAGGTATTCTATTCTAATATTGACCTCATTAAAAATCTTAATAATTCCCATACTCGTGTTAACATTTAACTTAATTATTATTCTAATACCATCCATCAAGTTTAACATTTCGTATTCCCGGCGCGAAGGTAACATTAACGGAAGCAGTAATCCCTTAAACCGTTTTCATAATCTTCTGCCGATGTTATGCTTAAGCCAAAGATTTCACCCACACGGCGGGTTCTTGTTGCAATTGTCTTCATTATTTACGACGAAAAAATAAAAAAAAGCACGTTCGTTTGGTTATTTATTTTCGCATTAACTACTTTTTTAGGGTTCCGTACCTCAAACGGAAAAACGGATAAAAGATCAGATCAGATCTTATAAGATCACTTCGTTGTCCGTCTGTCTATCCATCTACCAAGTCTTTCTTTTCTCAGGAACACGTGGAGCTATCAAGTTGAAGTTGAAGTCGTTTATGCTCCTATATATATTGACACTCGCAAGGGAATCAAAACCTGGGTACCTCCCGTTGACCTAAAATCATGAAATTTGGCAAGTAGCAAAGTCATGTAGCACAAGTAAAGGAAAAAATCCGAAAACCTTAAATTTGTAGTTACATACCAACAAATTTGTACGGATCCCTCGGTGCGCGAGTCCGATTCGCACATGACCAGTTTTTTTCCTCGATGGTTTACAGTAAGGTTCAGAGATTTATTTCTCAAAGCTCTGATATCGGTATCTGCTACGCAGAAGATGCTACAGCTTTTGAGTGCTACGAGCTACGCCACTGCTACGCAAATCTACGCTTCTAATTGTTTTTAATGTCTACAAACTGCTTCCGGCAATTAAATCCTACTAATATTATAAACGCGAAAGTTTGTATGGATGGATGGATGTTTGTTACTCTTTCACGCAGAAACTACTGAACGGATTTGGATGAAATTTGGCACACAAATAGTTTATAACCAGGATTAGGAGAACACATAGGATACTTTTATTCCGATATTCCCACGGGATCGAAACTTATGCGGGCGAAACCGCGGGGCGCAGCTAGTACAATTATAATAGCAGATAACTTTGTATTCATTAGTAACCTTAAATGAGATTAAATAAGAGGTTCTTTTTTGCAAACTTTTTTTAAGACCTAGGTAAGTATTTAAATATAAAATATTTTAAATTTATTGTCCAGATAGTATTAACACATAGGATACTTCTTATAGCGATATTCCCACGGGATCGAAACTTATGTGGGTGAAACCGTGGGACGCAGCTAGTTGTATAACATAATAATATCAATAGTTTAAATAAGAGGTCTATCTGATAATGAGCAGCACGGAATCGAAGCATCGTCACAAAGAGATCATAATCAACACAAAAGTTATTAAAAGTGGTATATCCCAAGATAAAATAAGTATCGTATGCCATTAATAGCTGTAAAGTACTTTAAACTAATAAAGGTCTTGCAAATGCATTGTCTAGAACTCTAGAAGGTACCTTACCGTCTCTAAGCATGAAAATAAGCCATTTCCTTCAGTTAATTGGCATTAAAGGAAAATGGCAGCAGAAAACAGCTCACAGACTGGTTATTGGAGCTTGTCATACTTCAAAACTCGGGTACCTCTATTATTTTGTGAAGAATATTTATGTTTGCATGTAAATATAATATTGGGGTTGAAACACTAGGGCCATGGGGTCCGAGTGCTCACTTAGTTTTTCGAGATATCGCCAAGCGGTTAGTCGACTCTTCACGTGACCAGAGGGCTGGCCTGTTTCTTGGCCAAAGAATTAGCATCGCTATGCAACGTGAAAACGCTTTTGGGCACTGTTCCTGTTGACAGCGATGCGGACGAATTTTTTGATGCCCTATGATTCTTTTGCTTATTTTTTCACATGTACATACATATAATTATTTTAAATGTTAGCATATAATTATAATGTAAGTATTATTATGTAGTAAATAAATATTATAACTTCATATTGTAAAGGTTCATTAGAAAACCAGCATCAAGCAGCATCTATCTGGCATTCATGCTGAAATGAACCTTTTTGGCGCAGCCGTGAGGCACACACACTATTGTTGTTTGAAACATTATTTTTATTTTGTTAATTGTGTATTTTGTGTTTCATGAACTGTGTCCAAATAAACTTTATTTTATTTATTTATTTACTTTATTAATTATGTACACACAGTAAAATATATAGGGATATGACATAATTATAAAATGAGTACAAAGGTACTTTATTCTTTCTTTCTATGACCAAAATTTTGTCAGGTTGTAATTTATATACTTCAAATAATATAATAACTAAGTCAAAATCTCTGAGTTACGAAGCATAAACATAACACGAGCATAATCAGCCTTATATGTTTCCACTTCTGAGACACAGGCCTCCTCTCTGTGAGAGGAAGTGGGCAGTAATCCACCACACGGGCCCAATGTGGGATATCACAAGAAAAATCGAATCGAATTGCCTCGAATGTCGAATTTCTTCGAATTTTGGGTTCTAGGACATGCCGGTTTCCTCACGATGTTTTCCTTAACCATTGTACATCATAGCAGTGGTTATAAAATTACACAAAGTAAAGAGCATGCCTGCCTTATGGAACCCACGACCTACAAGTCATTAGTCAGGGGTGTTACCACTGAGCCACCACTGTTCCTCTATCTAGTATTACCTATATAAGGTCTAAAACATCACCCATCTTGTGTTTTGATAAAAAATCGATTAGTTACAGGTTCACGGTCAATATGGCAATCTAAATAGACCCTTTTCAATTTCTCCGATTCGATGTATGACAGAGTTCTACGATGACCAACGGGGTTTATTAGTGACGGTTGACTCGATCTTACACTCTACGGTTTTAAATAAAAGACCCTACAATTCTTGTTTATCTACCAATATCCTATTTGTAAACAGTAATACATCAGCAATCAGCCTATAATGTTCCCACTGCTGGGACACAGGCCTCCTCTCTGTGAGGGAGTGGACCCAGTGCGGGTTGGTAGATGTCACATGTCTTCGAATTTTTGGTTCTAGGCCATAAATTTGTATCATTGTCTATTGACTGATATGTTCACGTGCCTTCACTTAGAATGCGTTCGTTTCTGGTGGCATCAATGTATGTTCTGCAGAGATATTTTAAGTTTTTTCTGTAAATGATTATTATAATACTTACGATACGCGCTGGCGATGGCAGAGGCCAGTAAAGCCATGGAGACGATGATCCTCATTGTTGGCTGCATTGTAAGTAGGTATCTGCTGGACAAACAAATGTTTCAATTAATGCTAAGGTACCAGCGAAAATTTAGTGCGAATCAGAATTGTTTGGTGTTAACCCTGAATGCCCCTTTAATAAACCCGTGAAGTCTTTCAAGTCTAGCTTCCTGAAAACAGTTCCTAAGTTTTTCAGGACATAACTTTCTTGTACACAGTTATAATAATCAGCCTATAATGTTCCCACTGTTGGGACACAGGCCTTCTCTCATTGAGAGGCTGTAATCCACCACGCGGGCCCAGTGTGGGTTAGTAGATGCCACATGCCTTCGAATTTTTGGCTCTAGGACATGCCGGTTTCCTCACGATGCTTTCCTTCACCGTTTTTGAGAGCAGTGGTGATAAAATAATGTATACAAGGTAAAGCGCCTGTCTGGGTTCGAACCTCCGACCTACAACTTTCTTTCTTTAAAAAAAAAAACGTTGCCCCACACTAGGAATTACTCCTGTATCGTGGGTGCGTTTACAAACATTTAAACTCACATACACAAACAGCCAGACCCGGAACAACTACCTGTAGGCAATACAATATTTGGAATATTGGGAATCGAACCCGCGACACGCAGCGCAGCAGTCGATCGCTCAGCCACTGCGCCAACCGTGTTGTCAAACAACTCAACTAGTAGTGGTCTGAGGTAGTGGATTACCACTTAGCCACATCAACTCTAATATAACACGCAGAATCACATTACAATAACAGAAATCCTACCCACAATCTCCTGAAAATACTCCTGAAATTAGCACAGCATCCCACATAGACCGCTAATCTCCATTTGACCTTAATCATACGTTGTTTAAACTTTCAACAGGTAAATGTATGGCCCGGTTTTATCTTTAATCTCCATCGCGTTGAACGGATAAAGAAAATCCTAAGTTATATGAAGGTTTACATATTAATGAGTTGAGAAGTGGCGGCGTTGTACTAACTTCTGAAGGTATTCAAGTAAGTACTTTAAGTACGTACACACGAAAAAATGTCAAGCCGTACATTTCTAGTATAAGCTGACCTTTCATTGTTCGGAAAGCCTATACGATGCGTGGTCAACTTACACTGGTAATTCATTATTGTTATGTCTTTGCGCGTACAAGTTTCGAGTTTTCGGTTGGTTATAAGTGGAAGTATGAATAAACCAAATTAATTTGAGTGTTTCCGTGTGTTTATTCGATGGTTTCTTAGGGAACGGACGGATTTATGTATTAAGCAAATTGACTAGCGAGATGACGACTAATAGAGAAATATCTACTTATGGAAGAAAAGACATGTTGCGTCGACCCTAAATAAATTATGATAAGAGAAGGAAAAAAAATATGATAATGATTATACAAATCTGGACTGTCGTTCTTTTTTAGTTGCAGCTATACCACGGAAAATTGACGTAGGGTATAGCAATTTACTTAAAAAAATAATTTCCCTCACTGTAAATTTTAATTATATTTTCCAAAGATACATTGCAAATTACTGAAAAAGGCACTTTTGATTGTCAACGTTTACGAGAAAATAGAATTGGCTCTAGACGTCCCTTCCAAAAGGTCGTTTCGTATGAATAAAATTGGCAAGAATGGGCAAGTTGATTTACAAAATAGTCAGCCTTTTAAAACTCAAGTGTTTTAAAAAAAGTAATGCGGTTAGCCGGTATACCTATATAACCTACAGTACCTTCTACTGTAAAGATTGTCTGCAAAAGTCGGCCTTATGTTGTGCAGGCTGAACTTTTAATTAACTGCAGTAAAATGATAGCTTAAGTGTTACCACTTTTTATCGAAATATAAATAGTGATGTGAGAAAAGAATCGATTCATTCAAGTAAATAGTTGCATTCGAATATTCAAGCGAATTTAGCTAAGATTTCAAATTATTTCGAAGTTTTTTTATTTCGAAAAATCAGTGATATAATAGGTGCGTTGATGTAAACACGTTTCATAGTCTATAGAACCTACCTGGGAGTCCTAAATTAGAACGTTAGTGCTTTCTTAGACGAACTTTTGTAAGAAGCTGTAGGTACTATTGCTACAACTTTGTATACTAATTATTTATAGACCGTTTTCTTTGAAACTTAAATAAGATACATATAACGTCATCAACGTATGTAAGTGATACGGGCTGTGACGTCACGGCTTGGTAAAGCCTTTAAACGATTTATGCCTGTTAGCTTCTTGGAAAGAAATTGAATTAAAAGGTTCCTAAGCCAGTTTATTTCCTTAAAATAGGGATTGGAAGGTATATTAAATTAATTCTTGTAAGCTTATTTGACTATAACGAGATTTTTTTAATAGAAAAATTGAGAAGGTGACATTGGAAGGCAGCGCAAGACCAGTAGCTGTGATGGCGTCAGCTCTGAAAGTATATTCGGCTCATAATATGATGAAGCTTATAGGACGCAAAAATATAAGAGTTAATAATGTACAGTCAGGAATATGATCATATTGACACACTGCGTCAATTTGCCGATTCATTCCCATTTTAAACAACTGTCAAAGAATGACAGTTGTGATTTGAATAAACGGACAATTTAAGTTAGTATTCAACTTTCCATCCCTACCAACACATTCTTCCCCAAAGCTCTTTCAGGCTTTGATGTATTTTATTCGTGTCAATGACATCAAATTATGATGATTTTTGTGTGATAATTTATATTCATATGTAATAATATAATTAACCATATTTTTTTATTTGTTTGTTTTCAGTGTACCTACTCATACCCATCAACAAGTTTCACATTAAATTCAAAGTTTTATTTATGGATTTAGAACTTTAGGTTTTTTTTTATTTTGTTTTTGTTTTCTCCACACGTTTTCTCATATCACATCTGACATTGGCAGAATTGTCGACATCGGCACCATTTGCCATAGAGAAAAATAGAATAGAATAGAATTTAAGTTAGTAGTCAATTTGGTAAACAATTAGTTGCGCAGACTTTTCTATTATATTACTTTGGATAATATTTTATGGGTTGTTGGCGATAGGCTCGCCATACTCGTAACTAGTGAAATGTGGCTGTTCTATAGGTACACCTCTGCCCACCCTTCAGGGAAACATGGCGTGATGTTATGTTATGAAAACATAAAATATTTTTTTAGACTTTTATGGTACAAAAAACAAACGGAAAGGCACGTTTGTCATAAAAAGAAAAGACGGTTTGATTTGAATAACATGAATGAAGACGAAAGTTTTACTTTTTCTCACAAATAGTTCGCCGCTAGTTCAGAGATGTTGAAACAGTCTGCTGTATGCTATGAAAATAGTTAAATAATCTGGCTTTTGCTGACTTTTTCCTAGAATAGAGTTGTAATGAGACCTATTTTGAACAATGGATATTAAAAACATAGTAGAATAAAAGCTAAAAAAAACTATTTTCAGAATTTTATAGGAGTTCATTGTTTGAATGACTAACGCTCCAAAGTACCTTCTTTTTTTTGGAGGGGAAACGGATTTCAGGGAGTGTGGAATTTTTACTTCTCTAAAAGCACCCCGGTGGTTACCATATATATACACATGGAAGGAGGCACTGTTACCACTTAAAAGTACCTACTTCAACATTTCCAGAGTCTAGAATCGACGAAAACTGGCAAACACTGGAAATTGTCGAGTTAACGCAACTGTCTAATCGGTAAAACTGAACAATCAGTGAAACTGAGTAATCAACAGTGTGATTCTGTAACCATCTCACCGTGAAAACTTAGATGCAGAGAGCGTGGAGTGAGCTGTCAATCCAACTACTGCTACAGCCGGTCGATTCTGTAAAAATCACACCGTGAAAACTTAAGTGAAGTGAGCTTGATGTGAGTTGTCACTTTGTCAATACCTAGCATTATTTGGAATGACAGCTCACTCTACGCTCACTTCACCTAAGTTTTCACGGTCAGATGGTTACAGAATCGTACTGCAGATTGACACTATTGACAGCTCACTCTAAGCTCACTTCACCTAACTTTTCACGGTGAGATTTTATAGAATCGATCGGCTCGATTTGTACCCGGTTGATGACAATAGGCTCGCAACCTACCTATTACATTGGACTTAAACTTTCGAAACTTGAATGTACTTACAGGTCTGCCTAACACTTTGAAGTAAACAGCCGTGATGGAACACGAAACATGTGTGACGATTATTTAATATGCGTCAGGCGTACATTAGAGTAATAAACTTGCTAACTTGCTTATATTTTAACCACGGAATGAACTTTTATTTATTCTCCTAAAGTTCGAGCCGATACCGAAAATATTCACCAAATCGTTCACGGAGTCTTTGGATAATAAATACTACCTAAATAATGATAAATACTATTCCTTTAGGTAGGATTTATTTAGGTAGTATTTCGTAAAAGTGTTTGTACAAACCTAGGTTTGTAAAAACACTTTTACAAGTCAAACATATTTTAAAAACCTAGACGAGGTCAGCGTTTCCTATCTAACTACTCTGAGAAAAAAGGCCGAAATAAAGTCAGAGGTCACAGTCTTTTTTTAGAGTCCAGACATAATCTTGGTCAGATCATGTGAAGACCATCTGAAATGGTATTTTGAGGAAAGAACCACACAGATTGAGTAACCTGTCCAGTCAGTGCACGGATTTGTCAGTAATCGTGCAACTCAACTCAGAACTAAAGGAGCTCAACGCTCCAGCAATATTTAAACTGTAGGTCATGTAATATGTCCTGACTACAATAGGAACAACTTTCCGACAAAGGTTAGTTACACAAATACGTATGCCTTGACTGATTCACGTAACTGTAATGGACAGAACTACTTGTTTAATTAGTTGCTTACTTGTGAATCCAGTGAGACTTTCGAACTAAGTAATGTTTCGTACGTTTTACGTTATTTAAAGAGGTTACTTTAGTTGTGAAGGTGAAGGGGGCCCGTGGTTAAATAATAACAGCCGCACAGGTCAATCGGTCAGGCTAAGCTACGCTTGCCGCGGTTGCTCTGCGGATGGGTGACCATCTTTGCATACCCGTGGTTTCCGTGCCTCGGAAAGCACGTTAAGCCGTTGGTCCCAGCTGTCATTCGTGGATCTTTGACAGTCGTTACGGGTAGTCAGAAGCCCGAAAGTCTGACAACCAGTCTTACCAAGGGGTATCGTATTACCCAATAACTGGGTTGTGGAGGTCAGATAGGCAGTTGCTCCATGTAAAATACTGGTATTCAGCTGCATCCGGTTAGACTGGAAGCCGACCCCAACATAGTTGGGAAAAGGCTAGGCAGATGATAACTTTAGTTGTGAAGATGTAACAACGGATTTAGAAGAAACAGTTCAAATTATTACATCTATAAAATTGATTAGCTGAATGCGAGAAGCACAGAACCGATCGAGGTGGTGGTGTTGGGGAGGCCTATGTCCAGCAGTGGACTTCTTTCAGCTGAAACGATGATGATAAAGTTGAAATTCGGCTGGTAAGCCTGATGCAAAATATGGTTCCAACGGCACTGATTTGGACCCCGTTACGATTTTAGCTTGGGTTTAACACTAGTGGATCACTATTTGAATGCGTTCGGCCATTTTTTTAAAACAATTTTTGCGTTTTTCTATTACTATCCATCGTAATATCATCTGCTTAGTCTTTGCCCGACTTTATTTTGGTCGGCATCCAGTCTAACCGAATGCAACTGAATACCAGTATTTTACTTGGAGTAAATCGTAATGGTTAATTTAAATTATATTAATTGACGCGAACCAAAATTTTAAAATAATTTTTCATTATTTTACAGGTAGGTAAAGGTATATAAAATATCTTGCACTACTTTAAATATTGTGTGATTATTTTGTGCAAGAAGCGATTGCAAATACGCAAAGCAAATTTCACCACTCTTTAAAAATGAAACATAACCCTTTAAATTCGCAATTATTTTTTTAGATTTAATTTTTTACTGAATTTTCGCGAACCATTCCTATAATAGAATTTTTAAATGCCAAAAGTAATTTTAACACCGTGCCCTTATAAATAATTTATTTTATAAATTCCAAAATCAACAAAAATTCTGAACTGACAACGGACCTTCCAAAAACTTTTTTTCACTCTCAAAAAATAAAGTAATATTTTTTTATCAAATGATAGACACAAGTTTCCACTTACCTCGTCAACCTGTTGCACGTCGAATGCTGTGCCGTGATCCGTATCCACAGTTTATATAGGCCCCGACACCGGAGCTACAGGGGTGCTCAAACTTTTGCACGTGTAACTGAAATTATAAACCCCCGCAAGCTTTGAAATTATGTGACGTCATTTTCTTTTTTCATAAAAATATGTTAACGTAAAGATATTTTGGGATAATTACTTAAAGAAGTGCGTACAATAAATGTATTTACAAGTAAAGATTTTTTTTAAATGTAGTATGTTGTAAACTTTTATGGATTATAAAGGACTTGAGGTCGAATAATAACACTGTAAACATGATTTTGCGACTTATTTGTAAAATTATATCACAATTATTCGTGAAAATAATGTAACGTCTTTACCTCTAACGTTTCAATTTATAAATGATGCAACTATTCAATAATATCGATAACATAGTAGAGCAAAATGTTGCTAGGTCAGCATGCGACGTGATTTTTGCAAACCTAAGCTTCGTCGATGAATTCCTAAGTATGACTTACATTGGACTTTGATAAATCGATAATTAGCTCGATTTCTAGATACTCTGTTTATTTTTACTCCATAGTAGATGCCATGAAACCAGTCAAACGGGTACAAATCCAGACTCTGCTGCGGCTGCTACTAAGAAATTCTAGAAGATAAAATCCAATAACACTTTGGCCGAACTGGGAATCGACCCTAGGATCTTATGCCAGCTCTTGCAATCTATTACACGGGGTTTAACATAACTGACGAAATATGGGTGTACTTGTAGATACACCTCTGCCTTACCCTTTGAGCAATACAGGCGTGATGCTATCTTGTTATAAAATCAGGATAATTCAAAAAAATCGAATGAATGAACTAGGTAACTAGAACTCTGTTTCTATATTTTTTTTTTATTTTACTATGTAAGTTATTCTTTTCCTGTTGTAACCATAAATTATTTTTTTTTTATTATTATTCACCAAATCTCAGGTTATCATCATCATCTGCCTAGCCTTTTCCCAACTATGTTGAGGTAAAATTCCAGTCTAACCGGATGCAGCGGAATACCAGTATTTAAC
Organism: Apamea anceps; assembly: GCA_951799955.1. Lineage (NCBI taxonomy): Eukaryota > Metazoa > Arthropoda > Insecta > Lepidoptera > Noctuidae > Apamea > Apamea anceps. Next base: position 11,942,204 of record OX637509.1, read on the forward strand.
ATGAATATATTGTTGTATCCAATGTACAGATAAACAATTTAAAAAAAATTGGTTATAAAAATATTTCGTTGAAAATCTCAGTTCACCTCTTTAACATCGTATAACACTTTGAGCACCTCTGCCAGTGATGGTAGCGGAATCACGTCCGCAGTGTTTAAGGATAATTCATTTACGTTTCGCTCTGTGGCGTGCCCTGGACGCCCACGCATTTAAAACTACCCTTATTCATAGGGACTTTACACTGTCACCACATCTATGTCCAGGCTTTGGTGAAAAGTGTCCCATTGGTTATGATGTATGCTTTAAAAAAAAAGAAGTTTTGAATTTAAAACTTCGAACGTCGTTTCAAACTCAGACAGGCGCTTTACTTTGTGTAAATTATTTACCACTGCTCTCAAAACGGTGAAGGAAAATGTCGTGATCAAACCGGCCATGTCTTAGAACTATATTTTCAAAGACATGTGCTATCTACCAACCCGCAGTGGACCCGCGTGGTAGATTACGCCCCACTCTCTCTTACAGAGAGGAGGCCTGCGTCCCAGCAGTGGGAATATTATAGGCTGAGTTTGAAACCGAGAAAGTACCAATATTACTTTTCAAATTCGTAATGTACCTTCTAATTCTATCTAGGACATTAATGCCATAGTTAGGATGAAGGAAAACATCATGAGGAACCTAGACTTATATCATCATCTGCCTAGCTTTTTCCCAACTATGTTGGGGTCAGCTTACAGTCTAACCGGATGCAGCTGAGTACCTGTATGAGAAGATGCCTTCGTATTTAGTATACAAATTGTTACAATTGGCAAAAAGAACAGGTGATGACAAACAGTAATTTTACATAAACACAGTTGAGTTTGTACATCACAATTTTTGGGTTTGACCGTTGTCACCCAAACTAAGCTACTAAGCTTGTGTTTTTTTATGATGAGTCCCAGTTGTTTCCATGAGGAAAAATATATTAAAACTGGAGCAGGTTAGCGACGATACTGTTTTTAGTACAGACGCCAGCAGGTCAAGCTACCCGAAACTGTCAAATTTTCCCAATCAACGTTGAACCTACTGCTTTAGCAATAAAGTTGAAAATCTATTAAAGAAATTTGACAGATTGTAGTAGGTTGATGTGCTGGCGTCTGTACAATAATAAATCGAAATGTTTGAATACATCTCATGAAAATCAAGATTTTTTCTTGTTGCCAGGAAAGTGAAGCGTAAGTGTGCTTCGCTCTCTGAAAACAAGACCGCATGGCAGTATAATAAATAACAAATTTACAATTTAGGGAAAAATCATAAAAAGTTACAAAATTAGGTATCAGAAAGAAAGAAAGAAAATACGTTTATTTGCGGTAAACATGACGCAAAAAAGAACATAAAAACAAATAAAGAAAAAAGACAATAAGAAATGGTTGACATGCGTCACATCCACGCAAAACGGCTGTCGCTCAGCATTATGCTGCGACCCTATGCAAGACAGAGCCCCAGCGCTGGTTTTCAGCGACAGCCGGCGCCGACGTAATGACGTCACCCGGTGCAGCAAACAATTATTCATCAACAAGTATTAAAACAGCCTATAATGTTCCCACTGCTGGGACACAGGCCTCCTCTCGGTGAGAGGGAGCGGGCCGTAATCCACCTCGCGGGCCCAGTGTGGGTTAGTAGATGTCACATGTCTTCGAATATTTGGTTCTAGGACATGCCGGTTTCCTCACAATGTTTTCCTTCACCGTTTTGAGAGCAGTGGTGATGAAATATTTGCCATAAAGTATAGTGCCCGGTTGGGTTCAAACCCCCGACTCCGACTCGTAAGTCGCGGCCGTTACCACTGGGCCAACGTAAGTTAATTATTGTGATAATGTTTAGCAGTCATCATCTGGCTCTCATTTCAGTACTATAAGTGTTAGGTGTCGTTATTAATAAGATAATAATTACCGTGTTTTACCTCTAAGATTGTCAAACGCGTGGTTGATACGTGATATGTGAATAAAAAAGTTTTTTTTTTTTAATGGGACTCGTGATTATTTTTAGTTTTGTATAATTCTGTTGTAACTTTTAGTTTATCTTCGTGATTTAGTTGATGAATAAGAATTACTTACCAAGTGGTATCTGTAGGGACATTAATACTACCTTTGTTTTACAGAAAAGCGCTATTCGAGCCATTTACAACCGACCTAGGTTTTCACAAGGGATTCCCTTCGAGAAAGATTAAGAAATAGACATTTCCACTGTAGTCTCATTTTTTCAATATATATATACTTATATATTGGAAAATCTATTGTATGTTCACAAAAACATTCATTTCATTTCATATGGTGTTAGACAGTAACTTGGTTGTGGAGGTTCGAACTAACCAAACATAGCTGGGAAAAGGCTTGGCAGATGATTATGGATAAGAGTGATCTAAGATCGAAGTCAGTGGCTTTCAATGTGTCCAGACAGACTGATGATGACGATGCACCTTGTTCTATGTTTTTATTTATACTTCGAATTTATTTTTTTTATGGGATGATCGTGGCTAAGTAATAACAGCCACACGGGTCGTTTGATTAGGTTAAGCTACGCTTGCCGCGGTCTGTCCGTGGATAGATCTTTACTTACGAGTTACGGGTCGTCAGTATCCCGAAAGTCTGACAACCAGTCTTACCAAAGAGTATCGTATTACCCAACTCAAACTCAAACCATTTATTTCAATTAAACCATTTACAGCCACTTTTGAATTGTCAAAATTAAATCAACAGTCAGCAGTCAGTCAGTTGAAGCTAGTTGCCCATTCCAAAACGTAGACCTCTATGGAGAAGAACGGGCATGAAACCCCAAGGACAATCTTTTAAATCAAGATATTATTACAAAATCCTGGGAACATTATTCTTATTGCTTCTATGTTTGAGAACAATGTAAAAAAGAAACAATCTATATACTTATAATAAATCTGTAGAAGTGAAAATTCTGTACATTGAAAATATCAAAAAAATAAATGGCAGGGGGTGTTACTAGACCGACACCGAACCCAAAAATGTGATTAAAAAAATTTTTGTCTGTCTGTCTGTCTGTCTGTCTGTTTGTTCAGGCATCACGCAAAAACTACCGGTTCGATTACGATGAAACTTGGTATAATTATTCTTTAATATCCTGGGCACCACACTGGGTACTTTTTATCCCGGAAAAGTATATACAATAAAAAACAAACTTAATTTTGCGGTTCGATCCCTAGATCCGATTACTGTACCAACCGCAAATAATAAGTTTGTCGTAGGTTAGGTCACCCGCAGTGGAGTTCATTTTTATTCCTTTTACTTTTTAGAGTTATTTAGGTTTATTTTTATATAAGTCGTAGGTATAGATTTTAATTTTAAAGTATAGGTAGTATATTTGATAGTGTACGTAGTGACCGTAGGTTATTTTATAATACTGTTAGGTAGGATAGTCATTCGTAAAGATATTAGTTTTTAGAGATTTTGCTTATTTATTGAGTTTAGATTGAGGGGCCCGTGGCTAAATAATAACAGCCGCACAGGTCGATCGGTCAGGTTAAGCTACGCTTGCCGCGGTCGGTCTGTGGATGGGTGACCATCTTTACATACCGAGACACCTCCGTGCCTCGGAAAGCACGTTAAGCCGTTGGTCCCGGCTGTCATTCATGGATCTTTGACAGTCGTTACGGGTAGTCAGAAGCCAGAAAGTCTGACAACCAGTCGTACCAAGGGTATCGTATTACCCAATAACTGGGTTGTGGAGGTCAGATAGGCAATCGCTCCATGTAAAATACTGGTATTCAGCTGCATCCGGTTAGACTGGAAGCCGGCCCTGAACATAGTTGGGAAAAGGCTAGGCAGGTGATGATTGAGTTTAGATTAGTTATCGTCATAAATAAGTTTATTTAGGTAGGTAGGTATTTTATTTTCTGTTATTGAGTTTATTTATTTTTTTAATTAGGTAGGTACTTAGGTAAAGATATCATATAGGTACCCTCTTAATCACCATTAATGAGACACAATTGGTTTTCTATTGTAATTAGCCACAAAGGGCCCGTGAGATAGATGGCATCCTGGTGCACATACATTTTATCCTGTTAGCACGTTCCCGTGGGATAATTTCCGACATCCACGCGGGCGAAGCCGCGGGCAGAAGCTATTTAAAATATAAAATTAAAAATAAACCCAGTAACTGGGTTGTGGAGATCAGATAGGCAGTCGCTCCATGTAAAATACTGGTATTCAGCTGCATCCGATTAGACTGGAAGCCAACTCCAATATGGTTGAGAAAAGGCTAGGCAGATGATGAGTTTGTGCGTCGATGCACCTGCCATCCTGTATATGAGAACCGAATAATTATGTAAATAAATCATAACATAATTTAATACTGAATAAAATATTATAATTATATTATATTATTATTATAACATGCCACTTTCCACATTACGATTAATCTTTGTGTATCTTTGTTATCTTTGTGTTTTTATTCTGGAAGACGGTTTCATATAAAAAACTCATGGCTTTAATTTTCATAAGTGGCTACCGTCTTTGGTTTGCAAAGAGATTATATTGTACTCTATTTGTTTCTACCATTCACCCATAAACTCAATTGTTTAGTATTTATAATTCTGAGAAAGAACGTCTGTATTTATTTAAGTTCAATTTTTATCAACGTTTTTTTAAAAGCCCCGACTTGCGAGTGGTGTTTTGTGCGTAGGCAGGCGCTTTACTTTGTGTAAATAATTTCATCACCACTGCTATCAAAACAGTGAAGGAAAACTTGGTGAAGAAACCGGTATGTTCTAGAACCAAAAATTATTCGAAGACCGAACCCTTTATATTCCAGGGCAGCGGTAACCCTTTCGGACGATCCCGCTACCCTGGAGTTAATGTTAAGGGAACATTAACTCCAGGGTACGACGAGGACGAGGTGTTAACACCTAAGGTTGGTTTTAACAGGTATATGTCAATTAACTTTTTACTACTTATTAGTAGCTCTGTATTTTAGGTATGGATAATGGGAAGTTGTCAGGAATTGGCTAGTAAAGTTTTGGAAACAGCATACATAAAATCAAGACAGCCAGTCGACGATCAGTCTGACAACTAGACTTTCCAAAGAGGTTACCCAGTAATTGGATTGTGGAGGTCAGATAAGCAGTAGCTCCGTGTAAAATACTGGTATTCAGCTGCACCCAGTTAGTCTTGAAGCCGACCCTAAAATAGCTGGGAAAAGTCTAGGCAGATGTGGCATGTCATTTTTCAAGTTTCGGATGTTTAACGTCCAAGGGACAAACCCGGACTCCAGGCTGCTAAATAAAAATTCCTTACGGAGTAAAAAATCCTATAACATCATTGGTAAACCTGGGGATGGAACCCAGGAAACTGCGTTCAGCACTCGCGCTTGTAGACTGCTTGACCAACGAGGAGTCGAATAAAAGAATAAAACAGTCGTACAATCATTTGTTTCTTGCAAAAAATAAGTCTAGTAAGGGCTGATTTTTCCATCGCCCAATAACTTTTATTCAAGGAATAAAATTGACGTTTGACAGTTTTCTTATGAAATATATGTCAAAATTTCAAAATTATTCCTCGAATAAAATTATCAGATGATTGAAAAATCAGCCCTAAAATAAGTAGTTGACTTATTTTTTGGAAGAAATAAATGAGAAAAACTACAGAGGTAATACATTACCTCCGTAGTTTTTCCAGTTACCATAAAAAGAAAAAAACATTACCAGCAGTTTAACAAAAGTAGAACATTTGTCTATCTTCCTAGCAGTTTCATTAATACATCTATAATATTTACATAATATATAAGCTAACAGACTTAAAATAATATTAATAATACTAGCTGCGCCCCGCGGTTTCACCAGCATAAGTTTCGATACCGTGGGATAGGAATATAAGGTATTTATTTCCACAAAAAGCTTCATGTACAATGAAATGTGTTTGGAGCCTCCTTTTAGGCAAACAATGCCTGTGTTAGGAGACTCCGCTCTTCCATATCTTTAGATGTAGTGTTACAGTTAACTTGTTATTCCTATCATCAATATTCTAACATCTTGAGTATGTATCATGTGGTAAGAAGTGTGAATATCGGGATAAAAAGTATCCTATGTGTTAATCCTGGTTATAAACTCTGTGTGCCAAATTTCATCCTTTGTTCTGTAGCTTTTGCGTGAAAGAGTAACAAACATCCATCCATACAAACTTTCTCGTTTATAGTATTGGTAGGATGTATTGTACAGACGCGTAGGATGTATTGTACAGACGCCAGCAGGTCAAGCTACCCGTTAAATTTTTCAAACAACCTTGAACCTTAATGCTGCAGCATTATCACGTTTTATGGCGATGCTCATTCTTTTGGGCATTGATTCTTTTCTCTATTTTTTTACATATCAATAAATATGCACAAAGTACTCTGTCTACGAACATCAATTTTAGTAGTACCTCAAATATAACTGACAAAAGAAATAATACCAAGTTCTTAAGTACTCACGCATTGTTTTGATATGTAAACCAACTTAATTTCTAATTCTGATTATGAATCATTTTCAAACTATAGAAAACAGTTTAAGGATACAAGTCTTAAGTGTTTCACTTCTTACATCAGTTCTGTGGAGGATAATCTAAGTAAAAACATAAAGCACTTCTGGACCTATATTTCTAATCGAAGAGATAAAAGATAAATCTCATCTAAGATTCAATACAAAAATGCTGAAACAAATGATCCAGATATGGTGTGTAATATGTTCTCTGACTTTTTTACTCTATACCGAGTAAAATAAACTATACACATGTACACTTCGTGCAATGCCCCCTACATAAAGTGGACTGTATTCGTGATGTCGGCGTTATCCTTGATAGAAGCTCTGTTTGGATCTACACATGGGAAAGATTGTTAATAAAGCGTATCAATTATATGGATTTATAATGCGATCAACAGTCGATTTAAAAAAGCCTTCTTCTTATATTTGCTTGTATAAGTCTCTAGTACGCTCTCAACTGGAGTATGCCGTGTCCGTCTGGAGTCCATACTACAAAAAGTATGTTGAAATGATTGAGTGTGTTCAGTATAAATTTCTGCGTACCATGCATTATAGATGGTACGGATATTATTTGCCATACCAATATTTGCTTGCAAGGTATAAGCTCGCAACACTTGGAAATAGACGTAAGAACTTAGAAGCTATGAATTTGTATAGCATTGTTAGAAGTAAATTTGACAGCATTGAACTCTCCAATATGATATGTTATGCAGTTCCTAGGACAGTCCACAAGCAAGAGGTGCGCGCTGGCAGATTATTTTCAGTGGGTACTTGCAAGACCAACTCTGGCTTGCGCTCGCCTGTTCGCAGAATGGTCGATTCCTACAATAGGCCTTTTGAACATATAGACATTTTTGCATGTGCTCCCTAGGTTCAAAAGTCTTTCATGAACTTTATTCTTTTTTTTTCTTTTATTGTTCCATTTTTTGAGTATTATAAACATATATTTTATGTACATTACATTATATATTCATATTATCATTTATTATATACATCTTAAACACGACAGTTAATTTAATAACTTAAAAATTGTATTTGTAGCCTTGGCGACTGTTTTCACTCTATTGTATTCTATTGTTAATCTGTGAACAGCGTTGTGGGCTGCAATATTGTCTATATGTTCTGTGTTTTTCTTGTTTCTATGGTTTATATTGTAGCTGTTTGTTGTTCCTCTTGATAAAAATAAAATAAAACATTTCAAGGGCAAGGTTGAAAGAAACGGTCCCTGAAATGGAATAGGGCTGTCTCGCAAAAAGGATTTACGCTTTTGCTACGTCGTAGCTGTAGCAATCATGTCAGTGCTACGAAAGCTAGGCGCTCGTAGCAGATTGGCTACGGTTCTAGTTCTCTTCAAGAAGAGTTTTAGTGTTTGATTTATGGCTGATTTATTTGAAAAAAATATCTTTGTATTACGTTTTATAAGATGGCTCTAATATTTAGAGTCATCTTGATATTAAAATTATTTGTCATTGACACAGATGACAAACTTGTGTTAGTTACTCGAGTACTCTGTTGTTTATAGATAAAAATAAATTAAAGGACACAAGCTCAGTATGTTTTTAATAAGTTTTGTAAAACGCTTTTAACTGAAAACCAAGTTTCCACCTAAAAGGATAAAAAAAAAAAAAAAACAAAATTGTAGATACTACATAAAACGATCGAAATGACATACATATAACTAAATCGAATTGCAATATTTTCCTGAGGCCAGCCAGCCCAATTAAATAACTTGGATGATTTAATTACACTCCAACTAATTGATACATTTACGTATCGTGGACGTCGGCCCAGCCTGAACAGCTGTAGGATATCAACAAAAGATTTAGGAACATGTTTGTAATTCCTAGACCGACCACTTCAGACAATAAATTCTAAGACATCGGGATAATTACGTAATACACTATCAGTAGCCACGGCTTTCATTGGCAGGTTAACAAGACTCTTTGCGTTATTTACATAGTTGAGCAGACAAAGTTTTCGAACATATGAAGCAATGGATTAGCAATATCCTTCAAAATGAATGATACGCAATTAAGATCCAGGTGTACAAGGATCTCTTGTTGCGTCGCCAAAATTGGAACTAACTATGCCATCTTGTTTTTAGGGTTCCGTAGTCAACAAGGAACCCTCATAGTTTCGCCATGTCCATCCGTCTCGGTCTGTCTGTCGGCGGCATAGCTCAGAGACTCTTTGTACCAGAAAGCTCAAATTTGGCATGGGTATACATATGAATCACGCCAACAAAGTGGTAGTGTTGGATAAAAAGAAGTGATATTAATTCAGCTGGCACGATTTACTAATAGGTACATATTAACTAACAAACTACTTTCTCTACAAATCTAAAAAGTTGTCCCATAAATTATGTGAGCAGTGTAGGTGTCAACCTCAAACGTTACCAAGCGTGGTAAGAAATGAGCCTACTTATATCTACTTATACCACGCTATCATAATGAATCTTTTATTCAAAACTCCGATAAACAAAATGTCTGTCGAATGCTTTATAGTTCGATGGAGCGGTCTTGATACTTGAACTATGTCTTTTGCTCAATTTTAGGTAGAAACATACGATTACTTTTATGTCGGCTTAATTTGAGCGGTTATTAAAAAAAAAAACATTTTGAGATTAACTATAGCAGTGTTAATCTCAGATAATTCACATTCCATCGCCACTTAATGATAAAACAGAATGATGATTTTTGAGTGTCCATTTATAACAAAAAGGTCCTATTTTTTTTTTATTACATTGGAATTTGAATTTTGTTAAGTATGACATTCAGTTTTTTGTTGCATAACTTGAAAAATATCTCAAATTCTTAATGCAAACATACATATTCTTAGTAGTATTTCAATTTAATTGACATTAATAATCCTCCAGAATGTAGACCTGTAATCATGCAAATGTTGAAATAGGCCGTATAATACAACCCACTCCGGGATCTTGCGGTGGATTATATGCCTGTTCCTGCTTACTATAAAGGATGCTTGAGTCCCAGTAAAAGGAATACTAAAAGCCTGTTTATGCCAAATTCGCTGCTAGTATCCTGTCCCCCTCCCGAATGACCTATATTATTAAATAACAACACCAAAACACGTTGAATAACTAATGATTAGCAGCTGTCAAAGTGGACATGAGTAAGGTTAATCTTGGGGTGAATTCAAACGGCGTTGTTAATATTTAATTTAGGTATCACTTGATTACTTAAATGATTAGCGTTCACTTGATTTAAATCTTCACGGCCCATTAAAATAATACTTTTAAAACAAGACTTACTCAAAATGATTTTTAAAGGTTTAGATAATTTAGTTTAGACGTAGGTGTACCTATAGTTAGTGTATTTCGATTTAAGTACGATAAAGGGGAAAAAATATAAACAAAGTAATTTATTTTAGAAAGAAACACACTTTTCCGTAGTACTTAATTTCACATGAAACAACATTTGTTTCGTACTAGAATCGTACTGGCAGCATAATCACCCAGACACCAATAACCGAATCAGGCCCAAATTAGAAAGTATCAAAAATATTAGTTAGTGCAACATATCCCAAGTTAATATGATCACGTATAGCATCCGGCACTCCGTCTCAATTTGCGCGGCGCGTGCTAAGCGTCTGTCTAAATAATTCATACTTTGTTGAAGTGCCTAGGACCTATTTGGACTGTAGTGATTTTTTTATTGCTGTTTACATACATTTGTGACTGAAAATGTAACCTTGGGACCACCCAAGGCCTTACCAGGTAAGAACTATTTTATAAAAAAGTAGCTGCTACTCATATAAAATGATGTTATGGTACGTTCTACTTGGTAAGAATAAGTTTAATAAAAAACTAGCACTGTTAAATTCTTCCTTTTTCATAAAAAAATATCTGGAAAATCCACCATAATTTTCTTACAGATTCCAAAATAATTAACAATTTAAGGTTTCTACATTTCAAGATCCGGCAGAGAACCAAAATTGTCGAAATAGCTCACAGAATAAGCAAGCTGAAGTGGCAATGGACCGGCCATATTAGCCGTAGAACCGATGACCGACACGTCACGTTCTTGAGTGGAGACCGCGAATCGGTAAACGTAAGGTGGGACGCCCTCAGGCTAGGTGGAGCGACAATCTTCCAGGATGGCTGGTAGCAGCTGGATAAGAGTTGAATGGCGTGCCATAGGAGAGGCCTATGCCTCTCCTATGGCACGCCATTCAACTCGATTTTCGGCATCATCATCATCAGCCTAGAGCAGTCCACTGCTGGACATAGGTCCAGCAGTGGACTGCTCTAGGCTGATGATGATGATGACATTTCAGGGCCAGTGTAAATATAGTTTTCCATATGACCATAACGCGAATCCCTTAGCTTGAGAATAATCAATAAATGGGGACGCTACCAGTCCTGCTTACACCATAAGGAAAGCGAGTTCAAAGTTGCCGAATTACAAGAATACATCATCAAAATTCAAGGAACGTAAAAAAACTAATTGTCATAATTAAATATTGTTACTTAAAATTCCGTCCGATTACTTATCTACCTTTTAAACTTTGTTCTTCGTGCTCGGAATACTATAGAAACGAAACGCACAGATTTTGGACTGAAATAAATTGAAGCGTTTCTTTAAAAAGATACAATATTTGACTTAGGGCTGATTTATTCGAGGAATAATTTTGACAGTTATATCAAAAACTGTTCACCTAACTTCTTACAGTGAGAATTTTATAGAATCGATCGGCAGGTGGCGTGACGGCTCACTTCACCTTAGTTTTCACGGTACGATTTTTACAGAATCGATCGGCAGATGGCGTGACGGCTCACTTCACCTTAGTTTTCACGGTAAGATTTTTACAGAACAGACCGGCTGATAATTATCTATAAAATAAAATAAAGGCGTGCGCCTACTTCTTATAAATTGGGAAAATGACAGGAGAATGAATATGATTTTTCATGTTCGGGCATGATATTCATATTAGCCATAGTATTTTTATTACTACTAAAGGCTGCGCCCCGCGGTTTCACCCGCATAAATTTCGATCCCGTGGGAATATCGGGATAAAAAGTATGCTAAATGTTAATACTGGTTATAAACCATCTGCGTACCAAATTTCATCCACGTTCGTTCGTAAGTTTTTGCGTGAAAGAGTAACAAACATCCATCCGTCCATCCATAAAACTTTCACGTTTATAATATTAGTAGGATAGGATTAGAATGTATAGGTACCTACTTGTGTGTCTTTGTAAAGTACCGATTTGTGTTTTACCACAAAAACATTAAATTGTAAAATTATTCACTTCAAAAATTTAATATTTTCCTATGGAGGGCTGATTTTTCAATGGACAGATAATTTTTATTCGTCCAATAAAATTTTGTATGGAAAAACTGTCAAAAATTCAAAATTATACCTGGGATAAAATTATCTGGCGTTGGAACATGAAAAATCATCTTCATTCTCCTGTCATTTTCCCAATTTATAAGAAATAGGCGCAGCACGTCTATTTTATTTTATAGATAATTATCAGCCGGTCTGTTCTGGCCAAAGATATGATGGATTGAAAGATGGTGGCTTTCTATCCATATCATTTTTCATTCATCTGGAAGGGGAACACTGAGACATCTGCCTGCCATCTGTATTCTGTAAAAATCTCACCGTGAAAACTTAAGTGAAATGAGTTTGAAGTGAGCTGTTAATATTGTCAATCATCTCAGTCTTCCCCTTTCCAGGTGAATGAAAAATGATATGGATAGAAAGCCACTATTTTTCATCCCTCTTTCGATGAATCATATCTTTTTCATACCACTTGCTCAAAAAAGTGACATTCTATGCCACAAAAAGCGAACATAACAATAGTCATTTTTAATCTGTTAAAAACAGGGAAAGAAAATTGTACTGAATTTCATTCATCCTCTAGGGGGAGAATGTGATTTAAATTTGGAATACTTACCGAAATTTATACTGAACTACATCTGTGTTTACACCATTGAGTTTGTATAGCATTATAAAGCAATATACATCTTTTTGAAAAACGAATACGCATTTATTATGCAGTTATGATTATTAAATAAAATTACGAAAACCGACGGGGCCGTATGAGCTTGATGCCTTTGCTTTTCCGACAAAAAAATATTAGTGTAGAAATTTGCCGCGTTTTTGTTTTCTTCAAATACATAAACGTTAAGTTTATTTTAATTTATTTTTATAAATAAGTTAATGTTCTAAAAATACATTACGATGTTAAATCAAAGCGACAGTGACAGTGAATTGTCGGATTCCATCAGTGCAAATGCTGCCGCAATTATAAATAATTTGCTTCCAACAAAATCCAAGGAAAATTATTTAAAAACTTATGAAGAATTTTCAACGTGGAGAAGTGCGAAAGGCCTATCAATTTCAGAATCAGTACTTCTTGTCTATTTTGATTATTTATCCAAGACAAAGAATCCGAATACACTTTGGTGCATATACTCAAAACTGAAAGCTACATTAAGCATCAAACACAGCATTGAAATAAATAGATTCACAAAATTACTGGCTTTTCTAAAAAGAAAATCAGAAGGGCATTGCGCAAAGAAGTCTAAAATTTTTACGACTCAAAATGTGGAAAAATTTCTTAATGAAGCTCCTGACGAAATTTTTCTAGCCACAAAAGTAAGTATACATGATTTAACTATGAATATTTCGTATCTTAGTAATGGTAATTATTCTATATATTTACCTGTTTTTTATCTTTGTTATAGGTGGCCTTAATTTTTGGACTCAATGGTGCTTGCCGCGGATGTGAACTTGTGAACTTAAAGGTGGAGGACGTTGAAAATCATTCCAATGAGTTACTGTTGATTAATGTAAAGGAAACTAAGACAAAGAAAAATCGGTCATTCATTGTACAAGGACAATATACTAAAATCATTCATAAATACCAAGCATTACGTCCCACCAACATGGAAAACAATCGATTTTTTATAAACTATCGGAATGGGAAATGTACTCGACAAGCCATCGGCAAAAATAAAATTAGCAATATGCCAAAGGAAATTGCTAAATATTTAAAACTTAAAGATGTTGAACTCTACACCGGTCACTGCTTTAGAAGAACTTCGGCGACTTTCTTGGCGGATTCAGGGGCGGATATTACGTCAATAAAAAGACACGGTGGTTGGAGCTCTGATAGAGTAGCTGAGGGTTATATCGAAAGCTCAATGGCGAATAAATCCATATTAAGCAGTCAAATTAACAAAAATATAAAACTTAATCCATCAGAGCCACAACCATCAACTTCCGGCATCTTATCTTCGTCCGTAACTCACGATGCACCACCACCACTATCTCCGACGTATACTATCTACAATGAAACGCAAGTTCCTCAGACGCAAGAACAGAGAAATACTCAAATCAACTCATCAACAATAAATGTACCAAACAAAAATGTAACACTCTCTATCAATAATTGGACCAATGTTTCGAATGTTAACTTTTACTTTTAATTGCCATTATTTTTAATAAACGCTTATCTCATATTATTATTGTGTTAATTTTTTCGCAAATGGTACGAAAAGTAGAGTATTTTCCTCGGTGATAAAGCTGTCTTAGTCTTGGGTGAACTTAAATCCCTCGCTACACTCAGGACTCGTCTTAAATCCCTCGCTTCGCTCGTGCTTTAAGTTTTTAACACCCTCGCTACGCTCGGGAGTAAACCTCGAGTCCTTCGTTACGCTCGCGATTTAAATCATCACCCGCGACAGAAGACACTGCTTTATCCCCTTGGTTAATAATCTACTATTGGCATCCTCAGGTGTGGTTTTTTTTTGTAATATGATTTTATTTTTGACGATAGACGTTTATATTAACTTTAGTTGTTTTTTTATTATGAATTATTATTGGACATTGTTATTATTTTTTTTTTTACATGTTATTGGCCATTATTTGTAATTATTATTCCATTTTATTAATATTATTGGACTACATATATTATTATTGGCATGTGTATATTATTGTGTTATTATTATAATATATGTACCTATTGTGTTGACATTTTTGATGATAGATGATTTCTTATTTAGGTTGTTTTTATGAATTCGTTATTATGGACATTTTTTTTATTACCTATTGTGTTAAGATCATTTTGGTTGAATTTTAATTTTAACTTTTTATTTGTAAACATGTGCGTTATTGAATAAATGAAAAATGAAACTGAAATATGTGGTGACCACAATGATAGTAGAGGAATAAATAAAGTTCAACACTAAAGAAAACTCTGTATAAACGATAAACCGATTAGTCTTGATATTCCGGAAACTTGGTTATAACCCAACGCAGCCATAAACCACACAAGTACCTACACAACCTAGGAACGAGTGCACAACACAGGTATAAAGGAGGAACGCTAAAAGCATGCGGAAATTACTTTGTTAATTCATTTTCACCCTTGATCTAACTAGGGGAGAATGTTTATTTTGAGAGTGCACCCCTTTTATTATAGAAAAATATTCGGCGGATGCTGCGAGGATGACTGGTGGGTGGGTAATTTGAATTAGGTATTCATTTAGAGTATTTACTATATCACTTTAGTAAATCTTTTTGGTTACTGATTTGACAAAAAATACTTTTTAGGGTTCCGTAGCCAAATGGCAACGGAACCCTTATGGATTCGTCATGTCTGTCTGTCTGTCTGTCCGTCCGTATGTCACAGCCGCTTTTTTCCGAAACTATAAGAGCTATACTGTTGAAACTTGGTAAGTAGATGTATTCTGTGAACCGCATTAAGATTTTCACACAAAAATAGAAAAAAAACAATAAATTTTGGGGGTCCCCATACTTAGAACTGAAACTCAAAATTTTTTTTTTCATCAAACCCATACGTGTGGGGTATCTATGGATAGGTCTTCAAAAATGATATTGAGGTTTCTAATATCATTTTTTTCTAAACTGAATAGTTGTAACTTCTAAAATAAGAGAATGATAAAACTAAAAAAAATATATGATGTACATTACCATATAAACTTCCACCGAAAATTGGTTTGAACGAGATCTAGTGAGTAGTTTTTTTTTAATACGTCATAAATCGTAACGTAACGGAACCCTTCATGGGCGAGTCCGACTCGCACTTGGCCGGTTTTTTACTTTGTTATGGTCAGCAACTTACTTAAAGTATTACTGTTAGCCTGCTTTATCCCACTGCTGGGCAAAAGCCTCTCCCCATGACTTCCAGCTCTTTCGGTCCAGGGCTAAAATGGACCACTGGTCGTTTGTTTTGCCCAGCTCGTCCCGCCATCTTCTACGGGCTCTGCCGTCAGCAACTAATTGAAAATAAATAATTAATTCGTAAATTTTCTATGACGAATTTCTCAGTAGCACCTCGAAATCCGGATTATGACTGGCGAAATATGGGTATAGGTACCATTGGCACACCTCTGCCTAACCATTCGGCGGTTACAGGCGTGATATTATGTTTTTTCTCCTTTTCTAATTTATTTTCTTTCCTAGATTGTATTAGGCACCTTCAAATCTAACCCATAGTAATTTACTATCACAATATGTATATAAAATGCAAGTGATAACATTGACTCTATAATTAATAGCTTTAATTAGATCACACCCTGCTGGGACACAAGCTTACTAGCTTAGTTTAGTATGTACCTACCATCTGCAGTCGATTAACAATCTAATATCTGGTAGTTGATTAGCGAAATAGACAATTTTCTTCCATTCGTGTTAGCGTACGAAAATAAATAAAAAACCTACAAACAAACATTGGTGAGAAAACTAAGAAAGCATTTGCTGTTCTGTTAAAGCGCACCTATGTACGAGTATATGTAGGTGCAGAAAAAATACTATGTGGCTTTCATTTACTTTTCGGGTAAAATAATGCGCTTACCCAATAACAGAGTGTAAAACACAAATCAATAAACTATTTATTATTCAAAGTTTATAACAACGCCATCTTTTGAGGGGTGCCAACATTACTATAAAACCTTGTCACGGACCCTCTCTTTTCGACTCAATATATAGTGGTACAGCGACATCTTGCTCCGCGCGCGTGATTTTCATATGTCCACTCCGCCATCTAGTGAGGGGTCGGTAAACTAAACTTTACAAAAGTGAAGTATAGATGGCATGGGCGTCACCAGTGGACATGAAAGAGGTTGGTGTTGCGTGTCCCTAATTCCACTTGCACAGAATATAAAATTGCTTTGCAAAATCTAACAGATAGCGCCACGGTTGCATAGGATGCAAAAAAGGCTTGAGCCTTTTTTGCCGAAAGAGAAATTAAGCGAAAGAGCCTTGAGGCTTAATTTCTCTTTCGGTAATGTAGGCAGAGCTAGTACTAACTTTTCGGATGCATTCATTTCATAGACGTTGATGCTTTATTTTGTTTGTTTGCTTACAATTTAAGCTTAAAAGATGTAAGTTAAAGGATTGGGTTACTTTACTTCCAATATGTGCTCTAGTGAGGATGATTAACCTTTTTCGGTATGCTTTAGATGCCTTCAGGATTTCATTCTTACAGTAGTCATTTGAAGTCGTCCATAGATTTTGAAGACGTTGATGATGACTGCAGAATATGATATTCTTTCGAGAGCCATCCTCACGGCCGCGCAAAACAGGTTCATTTCAGCAATAATGATAGACTGCTACTGTCCAATAGAGTTAAAATGTCTCCTGTGACTGGTAGTTTACACCGGCATCCATACAACGGGATCACACCTATGCTGCTTGGAGAAATGTATGATGGTAATACTTCCCCGGACGAGTACCTTCACAAAGAGCTCTACTACTTTGAAATGGAATGAGATTGACTACCTTTATCTACGTTGCAGTTCCCTTAGTATCATACATAGGCCATTACATAGTGTGTCTATCATAATCAGCCCTGAACGTTCCCACTGCTGGGACACAGGCTTCCTCAGTGAGAGGGAGTGGGCCATAATCCACCACGCAGTCCAGTGCAGATTGGTCTCTTGGTCTCTTTCTCTCTCATAGAGTTCCTGTTCGATTTAAAACTCTACTACATGGGAGCCATATTTAGTTACGTTCGTGTTGTAATTACCATATTTAGATAACCGGTATTCTGATGCACAGATATGACGATGTATGTATTTCTATGTAGGTTTAGCGTTTCCAAGGCTAAAAGATCGGGTCAGATTGTAATTTTTTATCTTGCATCTTTTTAGCATACTTGCCCCGTATGAATCTCTTCGAACAAGTCATGGGCCAAATCTACCGCCATATCCCAGGTTCGCGGTGTCATCAGGTCCCAGAAAACGTCTGGTGACATGGAGGCAGACCCAGCAGAAGATGGCGATGGACGAGCTTGACGCATACAGACAGGATTGGTTCACACTAGCTCAAGAAAGACAGGAAAGGAAAGGAGAAAGGCACAATTTTGCCCTGAAGTGGGACAACTTAGCCAAAAATAAAATTAATAAATAATAAACAATGAATTTCTTCATAATTTGCACCTTTATAACATAGTGAGTAATGAAAAATATTATCCAAACTTTTCTTGTATGACACACTTCTAGTAAAAGACATTACCTACTTGGAATCTAACCATTATGAAAGAATCGTGTATAAAATAGGCCTATAATGTTCCCACTGCTGGGACACAGGCCTCCTCTCTTTGAGAGGAAGTGGGCTGTAATCTACCACACGCGCCCAGTGCGGGTTGGTAGTTGTCACGTCTTCGAATTTATTGGTTCTAGGACAAGCCGGTTGTCTCACGATGTTTTCCTTCACCGTTTCGAGAGCAGTGGTGATGAAATAATTTACACAAAGTAAAGCACCTGTCCGGGTTCGAACCTACGGCCTACCACTTGTAAACCGCGGCCGATATCACCGGGCCACCACTGCTCTCATTTTCATATTAGCTGTACAAATAATCAGAGGAGCAATTCTCGTAATCATAAAAACGTTCACAGTCTGATCTCAGTCTCAATCTGTCAAAAATACCTCTAATTTCCCTACATTTTGACAAGCTTTTGACATTTGTTTGTCGCCGAGATGAGACTGCGACTAGATTTTGAACGTTTTAAATTTGAGTCTTGAGGGGTCTTGAGTATAAAGCAATTAGAAATAAATTGTGAGTATAATGGCAAAAGACCAATACAAAGGTATGCGTGTAACAATAATGGTATCTATAAATATGTTAAACTGGCTTCTGTCCGCGACTTCGTCCGCGTGAAATTTCTTGTTGCCCACTCCGTCGCATCGCATCGCCTGCCCGCACTAATACTTCGTTTTCGCTTAGCGTTGTTTCTAACTTTTTTTTTTTGCTCGGATCCTAAGCGGCAATATATACGCAAAATTTAATGCAGATTTTTTTTACTGGTAGTTCCAGAGATTAGCGCGTACAAACAAACTCTTCAACTATTTCTTTTTTAATAAAAACTAGGAATTGCTCATGTATCGTGGGTGCCTTTACAAACATTTAAACTCACATACGCAAACAACCAGACCCGAAACAACTACCTGTAGGCAATACAAATATTTGTTCCGTGCGGGGATCGAGCCTGCGACACGCAGCTCAGCAGTCGATCGCTCAGCCATTGCGCCAACCGTGTCGTCAAATTTATCGCCGCTTTATTATTAGTATAGATAATTACAAAACTAGATGATGTATATTAATCTCAAGGCTCTCTAAACAACTGTCTAACGTGTAGCTACAAAGCTTCCGCATCAAATCCGGTTCAACGCCTCCTGTACCCAGTCCTTTCACACCAAAAGTAGATTCAGATTCTTATTCCTTTTTCCTTGTCCCTCATACAAAACCGAACGCAACGTAATTAACACATAAACCCTGGTGTTTAGCCTAGCGTCGGTATTTGCATAATAATTGCATGCGTCCGCGCCGACGCGCCGTGTACAGGAAGTGCAGTAGATGGTTGCAGTAACGGCAGAATATTCATACACTGGATGTGCAACCACTGTTTTATGGTGTACTTCTATTGTTGGGAGTACTTTTTAATTACGTATTTTTTGATGTTGAGAGGAAATAATTACCAATGCGAGTAGAGCTGTGGTTCGGTAGTAACGATATAGTACACTAGCAGTGCCCCGCGGTTCCATCCGCATAAGTTTCGGTCCGTGGGCATATCGGGATAAAAAGTATCCTTTGTGATATTCCTGGTTATAACCTATCTGTGTAGAAAATTTCCTCCAAATCTGTTCAGTAGTTTTTCGCGTGAAAAGTAACAAACATCCATCCATCCACACAAATTTTCACGTTTATAATATTAGTAGGATAGGGTTGGGTAGGATTTAAGTGGTCTATGTATGTATGTATGTAACGGGTTTGGTTTCCGCACTTAGTCCTTCAGGTGGACCATTGTGCGTGGGCCATGGCGGCCGTCGGTGGTTATTCCAACCAGCCCACCTCCCTCCAGGTCTTCTGGTCTGCTGAGAACATCTGTGTAAGATCTGGGTGTCCCGAGGGTTTCCGACCTAATCTGGGTGACGCCTGTGCACTCAAAGAGCACATGCGCGACGGTTTCTCTCTGCACAAGAGGCTGTCCGTTATGCCTATGGTGTGGAAGTGTTTATTTAGTGAGCAGAGTCCCGTGATGGTCCCCGTCACCAGGTGCAGGCCTTCCCTGTCCAGTTGTAGTAATATATTGGTTAGCTTGCCATCTAATGATGGCATGGCTTCCTTGGACTGCCTGCAGCCCGGTGACGAGGACCACCTCTGTTTTTCCAGTTCTCTGCTTGTGTGTGGGTGTGCTTCTGTAGCGACTTGCGTAGTTGATTGAAGGGGATGGGCATGACTGGTTCCAATCCATAGATTGGCGTGCTGGATGCCCTTTGACTCCTCCCGCTCTGGGTGGAGCAGAAGGGAGTGTCAGACTCTTACTGACTAAAACCCACCCGTGTTCCTTCCTTAGCCCTTTATGTTCCAGGGCAGCGGTAACCCTTTCCGACGATCCCGCTACCCTGGCAGGATGTGCTGGATGCCTTTCTCGCCAGTTCTCAGCCGCGTCGTTACCTAGTGATCCACTGAGTCCTTTTATCCATTGTAGTGTCACTGTGTTGCGGTTCGATACAGTTACCTGTTCAAGCGCCTTGTGACATTTTAGTATTCGATTCGATGTGATGCATCCTCCTTTAGGGATTGGAGGACTGAAGTGCTGTCAGAGAGTATACGAACATGAGTGTCCGTAACTCTCCTGGCTGCTTTGGCATGGGCCGCTTGTATTATAGCCACACACTCCGCTTGGTAGACCGTGTTAAGCATTCCTAGCGGGCTGGATATGTTGAGGTCGTGTGTGAAAACTCCGACTCCAGTTCCGCAGTCGCTCTTTGATCCATCAGTGTAAACTCTCATCTCTCTCGGGCCTGAGTAGTCGCACTGCTCCTCTTTAAGTGGTCCAGTATTGCGCGGCTGCTAAACTCCGGGCATTAAGAGACTACTTAAGTCACGCGTATTGTATACTATTTTGTAGCTCGTGTGACCTAAACCCGTGCTTATTTCGGGTTTTGGTCACACTGTGTTATAAAACTCTTTGGCAGATGATGTTAAATAACGATGCTTGTTTAACTTTGCTACACTTTGATTTCTTGTAAACACAGTAATTTTACAGATCTATGCAGATACTCGTATAACCTATATTTATTGGTTATGGTATATTTCACACACAACGATGTCAAGACCAGCAGTGCGATTCTGTAACCATCTCACCGTGAAAACTTAGGTGAAGTGCGCGTGGAGTGAGCGGTCATTCCAAATAATGCTAGGGATTGACACTATTGACAGTTCACTCTAAGCTCACTTCACCTAACTTTTCATGGTGAGATTTATACAGAATCGATCGGCAGTTCAGGTGATACACCTAAAACTGAATTGAGTGCTGATATTGGATGCGAGGAGCACAAAACCGGTCGAAGTGGCGATGCTTAGTGATGATTGGGTCTCCCAGTACATTTGGCAAACGGATTAGTAATGACAGTAGGTAACCAAATTTTATTTTAACGAAAATAAAGTGTGAAAACTGTGAATGGACTGTCCATTCACAGTTCTCTATAGAGGATGTAAATGCGACTTCTAGAACTGCGGTAATGCATCATTTTCGGGAACTTACGTTGTATGTAAACGCTCGTTGCAGTCAGCATATTTATTATAATAGGGAGTCCACAACCTGCACTGTATATTCTAGTTGAGACCGGATTAATGATCGATGCAAGTGTAAATATATGCTCGGGTGAACGAATTCCGTGGCCGATCTTATCAGGAATCCAGAAGGGAGAAGATGTGCGTCCAGGTGCAGTTTGTCATCGAGCAGTACTCCTAGATCACGAATTGTGTTAACTCTGGCTAAGTTTTTACTTTATAGTGCATAGGAGTATTTAAATAGGGTTTTATTTTCAGTATAGCTGATACAGCAACATTTGGGAATATTAAGTAGGAGTTTGTTTTTAATTCAATACTAAGCGATTAAGATCTAGTTGAATTAAGTGACAGTCTGTTATTAATCTAAAGGGTCCAAAAATTTTTAGATCGTTCGCGTATAGTAGGAACTTAGAGTTAAGAAAACACATATCGATATCGATGATAAAAATTACAAATAACAGAGGTCCGAAAATTGAGCCCTGAGGCACCCCTGATGCTGCGGTTATGTTGGTCGAATGGAACCTATTGACAGCTACTTTTTGTGTTCTACATACTTGACAAATAAGATATAAACCAAAAACAAAACAAATCCCCGCGGACGCCGTTAAAGGCCAGCTTCTTCTAAAGCGTTTAGATAAATTAAAAATAATGTCGGTAGTATTGGGCCTTCTAATTTTAATAATTTTTTTGTTGTTGTATGCTTATTTGTACTAACTGGTCAGATCCTACAAGACTAATATTATAAACGCGAAAGTTTGTATGGATGGATGGATGGATGGTTGAATGTTTGTTACTCTTTCACGCAAAAGCTACTGAACGGATTTGGATAAAATTTGGTACAGAGATAGTTTATAACCAGGAATAACACATAGGATATTTTTTATCCCGATATTCCCCGGGATGGAAACTTATGCGGGTGAAAGCGCAGGGCACAGCTAGTGATAAAATAAATGAATAAAAGCTGCAAAATAAAAATTGCCCAACAGTTTATTTATTTTAGTCGACTACATTTATAACCCTTCTAATGACAATCACTTTCACTAATGAAGGCAGTGCAAGTGTCTGCCTACCTACCACGAACGCCACCACGAGTGTAAGCCTATTATACCGCTCAGTTGACAAGAGGGCAGCGAAAGGGACAGTTTGGAGGACAGAGGGATCTGAATGGGTATTGTTTCGTTATTATTTGATTGTGCAGCGATCGCTTCAGTTATTTTACAACTGTTAATAGTGAATATCCTTATCCCAATTTTACAAATAAAATTGACGTGTCTGTATACAATGTCAAAATAACAGCTTTTTACTAAATTCATGTGAAACTATATGTCGCAGCTAACTGGTTTAATTAGCTGTTTAGTTAACCGCCTAGCCTTTTAACTAAATGGCGGTCGTTCAATTATAGTTAAATCATATAATTAGGTATAGGTAAATCGCGAATCACGTGCGAGCCGAATTGGACGCAGTAACTAAGCCAGGGCACCCCGGGTTAGATTAGAACTGTGATCAACCGCGTGCGAGTCGAATTGATCGCAGTAACTAAGCCAGAGCACCCCGACCAAATGGGTGGTTAGGTTAGAACTGTGATCAACCGCGTGCGAGCCGAGAGAGCGAAGCGAGGCGAGCACTACTTCCAAAGGCCAAGCGGTTGACTAAACGGCTAATTTAACCAGTTGGCTGCGATATAGACACGGTACTTATAACAAGAAATTTTTTGTTCCTCCGACCCACCCCATAGCATCGCATCGCCTGCCCGGGCTCCTACTTCGTGTTCGCCCAGCGTTGTTTCTGACTGTCTTTGTTTTTGCTCGGCTTCTTAGGGCCCTAGCGTGATGTTAATCAGCTTCCTCAAGAATTGGGCTATCAAATGCAAAAAAATATTTTCAAATCCGACTGGTAGTCCCAGAGATTAGCGCGTTCAAACAAGCTCTTCAGCTTTATTATTACTATAGATTTATTATATGTATAGATAGTATAAATATCCACATAGTCAAATCATTTAAATTTCAAATAGGCAAAAAGCACTTTTGTTCGCAAAATTTACTAGAAACTAGAATTGATTCTGGTCACCCCTTCCAAGAGGTAGTTTCGCATGGAGAAGAATGGGCAAGAAAGTCCATTTATTGTTGAGTAAACAATTTTTTCTAACATACCTATGAAGCAATGGATTAGGAATATCCCTCAAAATAATTCTGATTATCATTGAAAGTGTATTACGTAATTAGGTTATTGGTCAAAACCACAATATCAAATGAGATTTCACTTCGTCCAGCGGCGTCGGCTGCAAGGTGAACTGCCGATATTGTTGCCACCGTGGCTAGAACCTAGATGTGGCTGGCACAAGACCGTAGAGAATGAGAAAACCATAAATAGACTAATGACCAAGCAGTACAGTGGATGAAATTGGGCTGTAGACGATGATGATTATGAGAGAGTGGTAACTTCCTAGGGCCAGCTAACGATATATTTAGAAAAAAATTATAATTTTAAAGTTATTAGAGTTAACAGCTGAATGTTTCTCATGTCCAAAGAGATATAGGAGAGGTAAAGCCTATCAGCTGTCTGCCATATCCAGCAGTGGACTCATATAGGATTCCGATAGGCTAGGTGTTGCCGCGACTTAGTATGTGAGTAGCATAATTAGCCTATAATTTTCCCACTGTTGGGACACAGGCCTCCTCTCTTCGAGAGGGAGTGAGGTATAATCTACCACGCGGACCTAACGCGGACTGGTAGATTTCACGTCTTCTAAGTTTTCGGTGATTGTGGTAGCCGCGAATCTCTAACGGGGGGATTTTTAGCACCCCTTGACTCACCGTAGCCTTGGCCGCTACCGTAGCCAAGGATAAGCGGGCCGCCAGATACTAGAGGCCAAATGTTTTTTGTGCTTGTCATTTTGGGGGTGGGGGGGGTTGCCATAGTCACCACGCTTTGCAGGCGGGTTGTTGATCGCAATATGGTGGTAAAATGCATAGAGAACGCTGCCTGCTGCCCATTCTTTCTCCGGTACGTCCCTTAGTCACCTTTTACGACAGCCACGGGAAGTAGGGTGGTGCTATACTTTAAGTCCGGCACCACACGGACCTGCTACCACTACTCACTATTGCAGAAATACTTGGGTATATATCAAAAATAAATATGACCTTCAACATAACACCACACACATCGCTACGATTGCTCGGAAGTCGCATACGGATCGCAGTCGCAACCGCGACGCCTCGAGTCGAGATTGCTGGGCAATTGCGTACACGCTGCGTTGAACGTCGCCCCATAGAGTGTGGAGGAGGATTCTTTAAGAAAACTTTATAGATATTTTCTTAAATATATCTTGCTAAATAAGACCAGAAATATTTACTCTGCAGTGCAGTGGGCCTTAAATCGTACGGTAAAAGACTCTTTACTTTTCTTAAAGCAAAAATAAACAGGATGAGCTTTTAAATAGGACGTTAAGTGTATATGTTGAGAGTGGGGCAATGTTAGGATGTTATTACTAATTATAAGTTCGAATCTCGACAGGTGAGAAATATTTCTCTTAAGGGTAAGCCAAAATTGTGTTAAGGAAAGAACCAGAAGGCCAATTCTCGTAATTTAAAACGCAAGTCAAAATCTAGTCGCAGTCTCATCTCAGCGACAAACAAATGTCAAATACTTGTCAAAATGTAGGGAATTTTATTCAGATTACGAGAATTGCCCCTCTGGTGTCAACCTACTTCTTTAGGTACTACTTTTACTACTCTTGAAGTCTAATCAACTCTCCAGATCTACTACAGGTATCACCGTATATCCAAACATCTGATTTATCCAGTATATTGAGAACAGAAATTGGTTTCATTTTTAAAACTAAGTCAAAGCAAATTCAAGGCCTCAAATAAGAGTCCTTCAAGAAGATCGTATTCCACACTAAGTTACCCTCAACTTGCCTTATTGTAGGTACCACGCCAAATTGAGCAGTAAAGAGGTCGTGTAAGCACCCACTTAGATGAAAACAATCTTAACATCTCGGACGGTTCTCACTAACCAACTGTGATTAAACAAACCTGTCGAATGTATTTGTCTATCTTCAAAAGTTTGATGAGAATTTTGTAATAAGTAATCAGTTTAGGTATACGAATAGATTTTTTTTTATAGTTGACCTCTCTTTCGCAACTTATATGAGTGTTCTCCAAGACCATTTTCTAAAAGAGGTTTCATTTCAGTGTTTAGCATAGTGTCTTAGGGCATTCTATTTATCTATATTTTCCATAGATAATCCATACCATCTCTGGTTAAAATAAGTTTGACATAAATCACACTATGTTAAAAAAATCGATAAGAAACCTCTTTTGAGAAAACAAAGGAATAAATATCGACACTACTAACAGAAAAGAAGAAAACCAACGCGCCGCGAAACAAAAAGGTTACGTTTCAATTTCAAAAATCGTACAAAACAAAATTCAAATGGGTAAGCGCGCGAAAACGAAAATTTTAAGCGCATCGATTGGCTGAAAATGGCCCGTGGTTACGTGTCATTGGTCAAAGATAATGTTTGTGTGACTAACAATTTTGTGCGGGGGAGATAAACCGAAACCCGACCGCAAATGTTGACAGAAGCTTACAAGGTATAATACAACCGAAAATAAATTCAATTACCTGGGTTTATGGTAGTTTTTCGCTTGGTTCTTCTGTTATAGTTGGACCAGAAATGACGAGTGTGCGATGAAAAGAGATGGAAAATTGGACGCGAATGCCTTTTTGTCGGTTGCAGGAGGGAGATCGGCTATTTACTAAAGGGTTTTTTCCATTACACGTTTTGAAAAAAAGAGCCTAAAAAATCCTACAAAAATATTCAGTTCTTCATTTCTGGTGTCAGGATAGAGCTTTCCGTTTAAAGCTCGGAAAGCAACAATTCTTAACCATATTACCTAATATCATAATTTGAACAAGCCCAAACAAAAAAAAGTGCATGATTTATAAGGTTATTATCTAATAAACCTACCTTCCAGAAAAGTAAAGACTTAATCGAAACAAGAAGACCCTTCAATATCTAACTTTAACGCCAAAGTATCTATTAATTATCGAGTTAATACATATATTAATTCTCCTGGTATAACATTGCCTCAATGAAAAACTATGAAACAAAACTTTTACAGTGAATACAATATCAAAGCAAAAATGGGTAAGTTGTATGTCTGTTAATTTACCAAACATTTCAGATCATCAAAATAATTTAAATAGTGAAAATATGCTGCCAACATAGCCATATCAAGTGAAAGCATAGTCTGCCACTCATAACTGCCAAACCACTCCAAGTAAAAGATATCGACATAAATTAAACACATCATTAACATAACCAACCCCTTATTTCGTGAAATAATTTTATTATAATAGATAATTTAAAACTGCCCAAGTTCACCCCACCACTGGTGGGGGTTAAATGAGGAATGGGCGGAGCGTGAATTAAAGCTACACAATATAAATCTGTGCGTCTCTTTCGCACAAATGAGCAATCCTAATAGCAGTAAGCGGCTTACAATGGGTGTTGACACTCTCTCGTATTGCTGTCTCTCTTTGACCCGGGCGTATGGCAATAGAGTCGTTTCAATGGCCCTTCATAGTTATAAAGGTATAGACAAGCATTGGAGGTCCACGTGAGATTTTGTAATCAGTGAATTGGCGCCTTTCACAAGTAGAGGCGCAATGTCCGCGCGTTTGACAGTTTGACGTTTCGTTTGGCGGGAAATATTATTGTGTGTTGACAGACACGCGGAGGTGCAAAGGCATTACGTATATACAGCCAGCGTTAATACTGTGAACTTTTTGAAAATAATTTAGTGATGTTAGAAGCGGCCAGTTGAAGATAGTTTCAGTTATTGCTTGTGCAATAACTTGGATTTTTTGTAGGAAGTAATTTAAGGTAAGATGACTTATGAATACTTACTTTAATTATTTACTAAACATTTTTACAAAATAATTACTTTGAAAATATCTCGAGACAAGCGGAAATCTCTAAAATTTTCTATTCTCGTTTTACAAAGCTGGCAGTGTACTTATGTCTTAAACTTGTATAAAAAAATTCAGAAAGGAGCAATAATCAAATTAGTTTCCTACATGATTGAAATACTTAAATACGATTATATCGTCGCCATAAAAAATGCAATTATCTGTCACCCACGAACACGAACGGTCTCTGTAAAAGAAACAATATTATATATTAGTTTCTTCATAAGAAGATTGATTCTTATTGGACGGAACTTAAATGCAAGTGGAAGATGAATCAATCATTGGTTATTGCATTACACAGTATGTATTTAGGTGGCAATTTAAAAAAATGAGGTCACTATTATGTACCCTGTCGGGCACAATAATTTGTAGGTGAGAGGAAGCTTTAATACTTAACTTGATAGACTTTTTAACTATGTTTAATGTTATTAGGATTTTTGTTCTAATAGTTATATATGTAAAGGGGCCCGTGGCTAAATAATAACAGCAGCACAGGTCGATCGATCAGGTTAAGCTACGCTTGCCGCGGTTGGTCTGTGGATAGGTGACCACCTTTACATACCAAGACCCCTCCGCGCCTCGGAAAGCACGTTAAGCTGTTGGTCCCGGCTGTCATTCGTGGATCTTTGACAGTAGTTTTGGGTCGTTAGAAGCCCGACAGCCTGACAACCAGTCTTACCTAGGGGTATCGTATTATCCAGTAACTGGGTTGTGGAGGTCAAATAGGCAGTCGTGGCTTGTAAAATACTGATATTCAGCTGCATCTGGTTAGACTGGAAGCCGACCCCAACACAGTTGAGAAAAGGTTAGGCAGACTTAATAAAACCCTTAAATTCACGCACAGCCTAAACCGCTGGGTCTCTGCTAGATCCGGTAGATCTAGAAGCATAAAATTTTGCACAAGAGTGGTCTAATAGTTTGAAAGACACAAAGTTCCTTATTATAGCGAAGGTGAGCACTAGCACTAGGATTTTTGAAAATTCATACCCTAACGGGTTAAATAGGGGAAGAAAATTTATATAGAAATTCGTCATTTTTGCCGATAGAAAGTCTCATCCCCGCACACGCTTGAATATCATACAAAATCATCATCATTTTGCAATCGAAATGGTAGTAACTTTGTCTATTGCCGGGAAGCTCTGCTAGTACCCCTACATTTATTATTATCAGCCTGTGATAAACCGCTGCAGGGCAAAGGCCTATTTACTCTCTTTCCACTTCTATCTGTTCAAAGCTGCTAGGACCAGTTCTTTTTGAAGGAGTCCAGCTCATCCCTTTTTTTTTTTTTTTTAGGATGGGAAATCATCAAATGACCCCTCCCGCTCTGGGTGGAGCAGAAGGGAGTGTCAGACTCTTACTGACTAAAACCCATCCGTGTTCCTTCCTTAGCCCTTTATGTTCCAGGGCAGCGGTAACCCTTTCGGACAATCCCGCTACCCAGCTCATCCTTCCGTCTCCGTCTGAGCCTGCCGCGATGTCGCTTACATTATCCCTATTTAGGCTATTAATTTGTAGGACAAAATTACTCCCATATCTTGTCTTATGTTTTACCCGCCAGTCCATGTAATTTACGGATTTTTTTATACATATTTTAATACCCCAGTAACCCTTCAAAGCCAGGTGCAAAAAAATATACCTGTCCTCGCCAGATTTCATGTTATCTTTACAACTAATTTCATATAAATCGGTTCAGGGCGAATTTCACCAAACTTATACATAAAATGAGTCTTATACCAAGAATAAATTTTGAATTTTTGACAGTGTATCCATACTAGAACTGCCAGACGTTAATTTTATTCCACGGATAAAGATATCTGACATTGAATCAGCCTTCAGTCGTTTAGCCGTGACAACGAAAGAAGCCGACAGATAGAGACTATCGTATTTATAACTAGCTTTTGTTCGCGGCTTCGGCCGCTTGGCTGTTGGAAATTATCCAATAAAAAGTATTTTGTGTCCGAACACTAGTAATGGTCTAATTATATCGTTTAACCTCAGTGCCTAATTTTATCGAAATCCGTTCAGTCGTTAAGGCAGCATGAACTGCACCCTAATTGCGTAACACACGATCAATCGGAATCGGTTTCATTTTGACAGCTCAACAACATTCATTGCGTTATTTACGTGTTGAGCAGACAAAGTTTTCGAACTTATGAAGCAATGGATTAGCAATTTGCTTCAAAATTATTCAGATTACGATTGATCGTGTGTTACGCAATTAGAGTGCTGGTAACAAACAGCTTGACAAACAGAGTTACTTTCGTATTTATAATATTAGTAAGTTCATAATTATCGTATGGATTTAGTAGTATGGTCCTATAATTCCGATCCAGTCTGTCGTTGCTGCCAGCGCCCTAAGCCGAAGTCTGTACCCCACAGGGGGTGCCCTTAGCGTGTAGTCGCTTAATTTTTAAGTTTTTTAAGCCCTGGGTGGAGGCCTTAATTTATTGAGGCATCCACAGGCGAGCCCGGTTAAGCAGACGACAACCTCATAGGTTGAACTGCGAGACGCCATTTATAAAAAAAAAAGTATGATCCTATAGCTTACGCCATAGTAAAAGTTTTAGAGTGAATATGATTGTAACGGGGCTGACAACCTACTTGTCCAGGTTACATCTACCGGTCCATCTACAAATATCACCGTGAAAACTTAGGTGAAGTGAACTGACATTCCAGCTGATGCTAGGGATTGACACTATTGACAGCTCACTTCACCTGAGTGTTCACGGTGGGTGTTTTACAGAATAGGTCGGCAAGTTTAAGGGTACTTTTCCACCAGAGATGTGCTATGCTACGTTGCTATGGATGCGTTTGATATCCACCAATCATATTCATTGGTGCACATAGCTTAGCACTGGTGGAAACGGATTCAACTAAGACATGGATGCGTGCTATGGATGTGTGCTATGGATGCGTGTTATGGATGCGTGCTATGGATGTGTGCTATGGATGGTCGCAAGTGGTGTAGCTGCGTGCCGCCCTCTCCGCTTCCCTACTATCGATACATCGCATAGCTCGAGCTGCGCATCTTCCTCGCGCAGCTACTTTGCGGCGGCGCATCTTCATAGCATATCTTACTCGCTCCGCTACACAGCTTAGCATTAGTGGAAACGGTCGCACAGTTTCGTAAGTTAGCTTTCACATCCTCGCAGCATAACTGCATAGCACATCTAGAGATATGCTTTCACATGCTATAGCTATGCTGCAAGGATGTGAAAGCTATGAGATATGCTATGATGATGCGCCGCCGCGAGGTAGCTGTGCGAGGAAGATGCTTAACTCGAACTATGCTATGCATCGATAGTAAGAAGGCACGGCGAGTACTCTGCTCTGCATATAGCTACACCACTCGCGCATCCATAGCTCTCATCCATAGCACGCATCCTTCCATATAAAAAACATAGCTTAGTTGAACCCGTTTCCACCAGTGCTATGCTATGGGGACCAATGAATATGATTGGTGGATATCAAACTCATCCATAGCAACGTAACATCTCATCATCTCTGGTAGAAAAGCCGCCTAAGCTTCTCATGTAGTCTATTTCAACACACCCCAATCTGAACTGCTAGTAATCTATGAGCTGTTGATACACAGTTTTAATACTTACTAATTGCTTAGTCTTTGTCGTTATAACCGTTGGCTCCGTAATTGTTACTGGCTCAGTAATTATTTCTTCCTTAGTTATCATTTCTGTAGTTATTTCTTTATTACCATTAATTTCAGTATTGATTTCTTCAGCAGCTGTCGAATCAGTATTATTTACTTCATCAGCTGTCGTTTCCGTTGTTGTTCCATCATCAGCTGTTGTTTCTGCAGTTATTGTATGATTAACAGTTATTTGTGTAGTATTTTTTTCATCAGATGCTGTTTCACTAGTTAATTCTTCTTCAGCTGGTGTTTTTGTTGTTAGTTTTTCATCAGCTATCGTTTCAGTATTCATTTCTTCATCAGTTGTATCGACTGCTACCGAATCGTCGGTAGTTATTTCTTCATCAGCTACTATTTCTGTTACTGTTTCGTTTTTACTATCAAATGTTTCCGAATTGTCAGGTACTGTTTTTTCAGGTAAAGCAGCTGTAGTCATTATATGAGGTTTTGTTTTGTACTTAGTAGCATGAGTAATATAAACCTTTTGTTTTCTTTTCTTGTTTACTTTATGATTTCCTCTGGTTTTCATATTATTACTAACGTCAACGACTTGTTTAACATGCTTCTTTAAATCAAATATTTTATTAGGTACAATTTCTAAATGTTTGAAGACTTTAAACTGTTTGTTGGCGTTACTTAGTAGATGTCTATTGACATCGAATTCTTTCTTTTGCTTTTCGACTCGTTCGAACATAGAGCTTTTAAACTGATCAATGTTGAGGAAAGGGTTAGGCATTCGGGCTTCTATTGGATTATTTATGTATATTATTGGATCTTCTCGTTTAGACTTCCCTTCTAGTCTTAAATTGTGTGTTTTTACTCCATCGACTTCTTTCAATTTTTGCACATGTAACGTATAGTGTGAGTGCCCGTTATTTGTAAAAAATCTTCGTGTTATGTATGTTTTTTCTGGAACAAACATAAAATTAACAAAATAATTTTATGCTATTTGTGTTCATCAGTTTTTCCTAGATCTGTGTTTCTATATCGACGGATATCCTCATCATTCTCTTATCTGAATTTATTTGGGGCCGGCGCAGCATCTCTTCTTCTTCCATACTTCTCTATTTGTTATCACCTCAGTATGTCACCCCCTTTCTAGCCATATCGTATTTCACTCAGTCCATCCATCCTTTCTTTAGTTTTCCCTTTTCTACTCTTATAGCCATCCACGTTCTTACTCAAAACATTTCTCACGACATTTTTCTCATCCCTCCGCATCACATGCTCATACCAACAACCGACAAATTGACAACCGTTTTCCACACAACTTTGCAGTCACTGATGCCACTTTCACACTTCTTTTTATATCCTCATTAATATTGTATCCATTTGCGTAACACCGCACATCTATTTCGGCGGACATAATATTAATGATATTTATAATCTGAATAATACTTTACCATTCTCGAAAGCATCTTTATACATAGAGTGCAATTCCTCGATCAAAGTATTTAATTTACTTTCTTGTTTACTTAAGTCTCCAGCGTACACTTTACAATAATCTATATGTGTGAAATACACTATAAATAATATTTGTGTAAAGAAGAAACTATACTTTTTATTCATGTTATCTGGAATAGGTTTCAGAGCTAATTGCAGTCTTAATAAGTTTCCTGCATGAACGGTTCGATGAAAATTAATTATTGATAACATACGCTATTATTTTGTTTTATAGTTAAATGAGAGAAATGTATGGAATGCTTTCTTACTCTTTAATGAATATATACTTAACTCTGAAGCCCATAATGTGAAATGCCCTACAAAACTAATGCCTTGCAGAAGTATAGTGATAGTTCGTATGTATTATAATAACACCTCAATCTTCATGGTTATCTGTTAAGAGAGGGTGTGACAGAAAGCCTGCGAACAAATAGGAATTGGTAATTGTAGTCTATCCGCTGCCATGGAAACGAAACATTATAAACAATTATAACTTATTAATTGTAGTACAACTAACAGCGCACTTTTTTGTTGTAATCTCTATATATATAAACTAATAAACAATTCAGCCGCTACTAATCTAATTAGAATCTATTTTTGACTTATTCATGTAAGGTAAGAGACCTTCATGATATTATGTATCTCGACATGATGACAAGGTTTTCCAATAAAATAATAAATGTAAATAGAGTCTTTTGCCAGTCACAGTTGAGCCAATTCATTTGGGTATCCTATTCGTTAGGTTCTAACTTGTAGTTATGCAATATATCAGTCAGATGCAATGCAATATTTCAGGGAGATGTGCAATTTTTTACCTTTATAAAAATATATAATTTTATACCATGTAAAAAGCGTGCATCACTAAAAATATTCTTTTTTCCATAATCCACGAAATTTTTTCGGGACTGAAGTCGTCGGATACGTTGGAAAATAAATGCTATATTATTGTGATGTTTCATTGCGTTTAGTAAAGTTTTGCGAAAAGCCTACCACATGCGGCTGTTTGAAATCATCAGCCGAACAGCTGATAAGTCGACCTTTTTACACCGATAGTTTTTATGAGGAACTACTACTAAACTTTGATATTAATTGTTCACTAAAAAACCCTTATTAATAAACGCAGAGGAAAGTCACACCAGTACTAACTTCGGTTTCACTATAGGTATTTTTTTTTTGCATACCACTCCAATTTTGAAACAATAAATCGAAGATTTGGGGTAATATACAAGGTGTCGTTTTGCATCCTCGTCAAATTCAAGGAGGTAACTATGCTAATGATTCTCGACACGAATCTATAATAAAATAAGTACATTTTTTATCTAATTTTCGGAAATCGACATGTGTGGGACACACACATAAAAACGCGGCCGCTTATACGATACCATAATTCGATTCTGTTCTTTGAAAGTGGTATATTCTGAAATACTGTCAAGCTTAAGTAACTAAAAAAACAAGTATGTATTCATTATTTACCAGGGATCGTAATTTTATTTGATTATTTATGTCTTTCATCAGCCTCCTGAAATTTGACGAGGATGCAAAACAACAGCTTGCATAACATAATCAGCCTATAATATTCCCACTGCTGGGACACAGGCCTCCTCTCCACCACCACGCGGGCTCTCGATTTTTTTGGTTCTAGGACATGTTGGTTTCCTCACGATGTCTTCCTTCGCCGTTTTGAGAGCGGATAATACATACCTACTGCCAAATTTTCAATCAGCAGGATTGTATGGCCATATTAACCAGCATGTCTGTAGACTACATCATTATAAAAGTAGGTAGTTACATAAATATCAACTCATAAAATACCTACTGTGGAATCCCAAACTCCCCTTACATCGTCCTAATCTTCACGCTTGGCACGATGACAGTAGGTACACCGTTACTGCCACATAGGATGCCACAACCCTCCTGATAATCTCTTAATCACCTCTTACAACACCCATGGGAACTGGAGGGTGGTTTGTGAAGCTGTGGTCGCAGAGGATATTATGTCAAAAATAAACTGTCTACGCTAGATTTTCTTTAAAACATTGTAATAAAAAATCATTTGAATATACATACAAGGTCGAGATGACAATAAATAAAACTTTGTATATCTAACTAACTTCTGCCGGCGACTTTGTCCGCGTGAAATTTCGGCACTCGAACCATCGCATCGCATCCCATCGCTCGCCCGTGCTACTACTTCGTTTTCACTTAGCGTTCTTTCTGCCTTTTATCCTTTTGCTCAGCTCTTATGGGTAGTAGCGTGATGTTAAATAGCCTATAACCTTCCTCGAGAATTGGGCTATCCAATGCAAAAAAAAAATATAAATCCGACTGGTAGTTCCGGAGATTACCCCCTACATACAAACTTTTACCTCTTTATAATGTTAGTAAAGTATAGATGACCTTCTCATTCTGTATACAAAAATTCATTCGAATATATCCAATTGCTCTTAGCCAGTCGGCTGATCAGAAAAACGCAAAGTCAGCCCATCACAACAATTTTTCAAACGGCTTCTTCAATTTCTGTAGATTTATTTAGCACAATGACTTAATGAGCCTATAAAAGTTCCCACTGCTGGGGCCTTTGTGAGAGGGAGTGGGCCGTAATACACCACGCGAGCCCAGTACGGGTTGGTAGATGTCACATGTCTTCGAACTTTTGGTTCTAAACATGCTGGTTTCCTCCCTATGTTTTTTTCCTTCACCGTTTTGAGAACAGTGGTGAAGGAGTTATTCGAACCCAAGACCTACACTCGCCAAAGTTGGGGCCATTTCTCCTGGAATACCACTGCTCTGCTAATTCATTTGATAGATTCAAAAAACTATGCGTTAGTATTATCAGTATTTTTATTTAATGTCGT
Organism: Apamea anceps; assembly: GCA_951799955.1. Taxonomy (NCBI): domain Eukaryota; kingdom Metazoa; phylum Arthropoda; class Insecta; order Lepidoptera; family Noctuidae; genus Apamea; species Apamea anceps. The sequence goes on from OX637509.1 coordinate 11,977,720, forward strand.
AATGTCTCCTTATTGTATACCATCTATTAATGCCCATACAACAGACAAAGGAAACAACTTAGGAAACAAGAATAAAGAAGGCTTGAGAACAAAGTTACTGCTTATGTTTTAAGAAATTTCTGAAATTTTTTCCCCTGACAGGATAAGTAGGTTTGGTGCTGAAAAAAACTTTAATAGACGTGAAATATCTTCGGTATAAAGTTTAAATAAGTAATTAAATAATATATTTATTCAAAACACTAGCTTCTGCCCGCGGCTTCGCCCGCGTGGATGTCGGAAATTATCCCACGGGAACGTGCTAACAGGATAAAATGTACCTATGTGCTTCCCCAGAATGCCATCTATCTCGCGGGCCCTTTGTGGCTAATTACAATAGAAAACCAATTGTGTCTCATTAGTGGTGATTAAGAGGGTACCTATATGATATCTTTACCTAAGTACCTACCTAATTAAAAAAAAAAAAACTCAATAACAGAAAATTAAATACCTACCTACCTAAATAAACCTATTTCTGATGATAACTAATCTAAACTCAATAAATAAGCAAAATCCCTAAAAACTAATATCTATACGAATGACTAATCCTACCTAACAGTATTATAAAATAACCTACGGTCACTACGTACTATCGCGGTCTTTTCCGCCTGCTCACTTAAAAATTTTTTCGCCTAAATCCTGCGGCGGCGCCAAACCACGCCCCCTAAAAGTTTTGGCCTATTAGGAAAGCGATAACGCAATTAGTTGCAACCTGCACTGCGCAGCTTAGTGACGTATCACGTGTACTCCTTTTTTTAATTTTACGGACGAACTATTTGACATGGGCGCGCTCACCGGACCTTTTGAATATTGACCATTGAGCTGTTTACTTGAGTAAATTATTTTAATTATTGTCATGGTAAATTGTGTGGTTTTAAAATACCTTAATTTATAAATAAAACTTTATTAACGATGCACAGTGCAAAGTTTATCATGCAAATGTTATCTTGTGTGTAATTGAATACTTTCTAGTTTGTTTTACATCAATAAAAGTATTTGATAAATAAATAATAATATAATATATTTATTCCAAAAATTATAAGGCATAAAAATTAGTACAGTTTTGCTTAAATATAACAAACAAAAAAAAAATAAACAAAAAAATAATAATAATAATATATTTTTTTTGTTGTTTTTTTTTAATTTTTGTTTCTTTAATTTATTTTTTTTAATTTTTTTTTGCATTTTTTTGTGTTTTAGTATAATAATTAAACGAGAAACATGCAGAAAAAATATTCAGAGTTTTTAAACTTGAATGAAGTGACAGATTTATTTGCAAGAATATAGGTAGCTAACATAAGTTCTTAAGATTTATAGGTTTCACTATATTCGGCATTTCTGCCGTGCAAATATTTAGATTTTACATCTTGGTTATACTTATCACTATATACTTGGTAAAGCAATTACTTATACCTTTATGAGAGTGGTATGTATTATACTGCTTTGTTGTGACGGGCGAATTCGGAATACTTTCTCGCTCACACACGCACTATTTGTTTCAATGTTATTGATTATATTTATTTGCAGTGAAATTTACTATTTGAAATTCATAATTTATATTTTTAGCCGTTATAAATTAATGAATGTGCATAATTCAAACACAATGCGAATTTTTATATGAATAAATAAATAAAAATAGTTGGTTTTAAGTAAAAAAATGCTTGCCGTTGTTGTTGTTGGTTAATAATAACCTACTTTAAATTCCGTGCAAATAAGTAGGTAGTGACTAATTATTAAATAATTCATTTCTAGAAATTTTACAATAAGCCTAAGCCGAACAAAAGAGTCATAAAATTCAATAACCGCAGTGGGCAAAAGTCGGTGGCATCCTTTGATACTTTTGATATACCTAGCGGGTTTCGGTAATTACATAGAGGTCTTTCTCTCATCATTTATAAGATAAGAAGCGAGATAAGATAAGAAGCATCTCTTTGTTTGACATTACAATGATGCCCCAGTGCAACTGATAACAAGTCATTTTATGTATCAGTAACATGTGTGTCAGCAACATGTCAGACGAGAGTTTAAATTAATTTATATACAGACTGTGATTTGTGATATAATAATAATAATAACGTTTATTTATAAAAATGGTGCAGATTTACAACTGAATGATGAATTGATGACTGAATAAAAATAAATGCAAACCATACAAGCACTTTTATTACCATCAGTACTTTTACGCCTTCTAGCTATACATGGAGGTAGATATAGACCGAGAAAGTTGGGACTAGGGTTCAGTATAGATGAAACCTGAAAACTAATTTGTTTAGAACTATTTCGTCGTTTGTTGCGGTCGCGTTTTTTGAAAGAAGTCAGTTTTTTTTTTTAATGGTGCCTTGTTATTAGACTATTCCTTGTAGAGAAACACTGTCCAGCTGTGGATCAGACGCCATGAAGAAGAGGGTGTCTTAGAGGATAGGCCGCGGGCACCACGTCTATATCTGATAACCTCCAACGTATGGTAGACACTATTTCACAAGCGCTATATTCTCAGATGAGAAATGTTTTACGTCGAGCCAACATGGTCGACACTTGTGGCGCGTGATGAATACACGCTACAAACCTAGAAATAGACATGTGCAAAACAGTGCACCACGAAGTGATGTGATATGTCATTATTACATTTCGTAATATTACATTACACCATCACTTCAAACATCACGCGTGATGATAGGATGTTGCGCCATGCGATAGCACACCATCGCGCGTTAATGTAATGCAATGTTCTAGTGTAATAGGACATAGTGTCAAGGAAATATAAACCCTTTTATAATAAAAATAGAGTTTAAAATAACATAATAAGTCACCTGACCGGGCGAAATACGAAATCGCACGCGCCTAGTTCCGGACTTCCGATATAAACCGAACATTGCCGATGCGATGCGTTCGGGAGGGCTCTGTTCGAGCGAGTCTGCGAGTCATGTCGCGAGCCACTGCGCTGCTACCGCGCGCGTAATCTTTAGTGTGATGGTGTAATGCTTATTTTTGTCGAGTAATGTGTGATGTGATGTTACAGTACACGCTCGGGTGATATTACGCGTGATGCATCACTCGCATTACTTACACATGTCTACCTAGAAACGTGATTCCTAATCATGATTCTAGAAGGATATGCGCTAATATGTGAGGCTGGATGAGTGCTGATGGTCCCGGAGAGCTTGTCCATTTCCCAGGGCGAGTAAATGGCGAAAGTTACCGCGAACTATTATAAAACGTAATGGTGCCTACTGTGCTCACAGTTTATCCGAGAGCAGAGCTCCCGGAATTTATTTTTACATAGGACACTGTTTTTCTCGTTAAGTTTTTGGCGACTTAATCGCCAACGGCTTATGAAATGAAGGCTAGGCCACACCAACTTCCTAGTTTTAAATTTAAAAAACCCGCGTTCTAACGCGTTCAATGATATGTTCTGAAGGGCATGTCTTGAATTTTTTTATTACCATACAACCTTATACTGAACTGAAAATTGCAAAAAGCCTAAGAAAATTTGAATATTGTAAATTGTGTGTTTTACCTACTTACTATGTCCAATATTTTATGAATATCTTTGTTCAGTTCAGTTAATAAATAAATAAAACTGATAAAACTTCAAAATTTTATTTTACTTTTTAATTAATGCCTAACCGACAATAGGATTTATCAAATCAAATTTCTAATTAGAAAAATAAAGACAAAATGTATTATTTATCTCAACGAATTTTCCCAGATCTATCTATACTATTATTATAAAGAGGAAAACTTTGTTTGTTTGTTTGTAATGAATAGGCTCAAAAGCTACTAAACCGATTTAAAAAATTCTTTCACCATTCGAAAGCTACATTATCCACGAGTAACATAGGCTAAATTTTATTTTGGAAAAAAATAGGGTTCCGTAAGATATTTGGGTTTTCGGACACAAGGTGTAAAAAATCAACCAGAAAAGTTACTTATTTTGCGTACGCTGCCTAACCTATAAAAGATAGAACCATAAAATGTTCAAATTAATTGTAGATCTTATAAATATCTACAAAAAAGTCCGCGACACACTATACCTATGTATGTCGAGTGAGGCACAAAAACCATTTTTTAATTTAAAAATGTTGAATTTTTTTTGGATCACATTTAAACGCATTTATTTTACTCATGCTATTAATCCTTATCAAAATAAATTATTTCATCAGTAAGTACCGTTTATGTAGATAATATTTGGTCTTTGAATGATTAAAATCGGACGTTTGGTTTTGAAGTTATGGCGAAATTAAAATATTACGATTTCTGCTGCACGGCCCGTTGCGAAGTGGGCGTCACCAAGGCCGTGCACGTGCAGGAATAAGTTTACAAAATCAAAAATCAAGTCATAATATAAATATTTACATCACATCCATGATCTGTAGTGTTATAAAGTTTTCATAATTTTCGCAAAGTTTAAAAAAATCATCTTCTTACTTCTATTTATTTAAAAAAAAATATTATGTATCTTTATGGGTTATTTTGATTTCCTTTTTCGCAAAGTTTAAAAAATTCATCTTGTTACTTCAATATATTAAAAAAAAAAAAATTGTATCTTTATGGGTTATTTTGATTTCCTTTTTCGCAAAGTTTAAAAAATTCATCTTGTTACTTCAATATATTAAAAAAAAAAAAAAAAATTGTATCTTTATAGGTTATTTTGATTTCCTTTTGAGATACGCAATCCTGTCACAAATCCGAAATCTACGCGGACGAAGTCGCGGGCAGAAGTTAGTCCATAATATAATAAATAGGTAATAGCAGTAGTTTGAAAATAAAAATAAATCTCGAACGGCGCGTGCGTCACCGCGTCGAGCGACAGCGCAGTCGGCCCGTCTTATCTTTCATTCGTCTATTCAAGGTCAACGGGGCGGGGCTAGAGAGCGCTTCTATTTTTTGAGTGCAAGCAAAAATGAACTTAGTGGTGATCAGGCGGAAGTGTCCATGATAGTACACTATCAAATATACTACCTATACTTTAAAATTAAAATCTATACCTACGACTTATATAAAAATAAACCTAAATAACTCTAAAAACTAAAAGGAATAAAAATGAACTCCATTGCGGGTGACTTAACCTACGACAAATTTATTATTTGCGGTTACTGCAGTAATCGGGTCTAGGGATCGAACCGAAAAATTAAGTTTGTTTTTTATTGTATATACTTTTCCGGGATAAAAAGTACCCAGTGTGGTGCCCAGGATATTAAAGAATAATTATACCAAGTTTCATCGTAATCGAACCGGTAGTTTTTGCGTGATGCCTGAACAAACAGACAGACAGACAGACAGACAAAAATTTTTTTAATCACATTTTTGGGTTCGGTGTCGGTCTAGTAACACACCCTGCCATTTTTTTTTTAAATATTTTCAATGTACAGAATTTTCACTTCTACAGATTTATTATAAGTATAGATTATAAGGCATGAAAATTAGTACAGTTTTTATATTCCTAAGACTTACGTGCCTGAACTAAGTAATCCTGTGTTTCAGGCAAGAAGAGCTAAAATAGTCTTTAAAAATTAATGAATAATCAAAAGTTGACAATAGAATAGTTATTTGTTATACAAGAGTGCAAAGTTGCTTTTTAACCGCGTGTTCAATTTTGATGACCGAGCAAGCGAAGGATTCTAAAATTGAATCACGAGCGCAGCGAGTGATTCAAAATTAGAACCCTGAGCGTTAGCGAGGGAATCAAAAGAGCACGAGGTGAAAAATCTTTGCACTCGAGTGCAACACGTAACTTTTCATTCCACCTCAGCGAGGAAATGACTAAATGCAAAAAAAAAAAAACGTTTACAATCACAAGATAGGTACACTTTTATTTCAGTTTAGGTATTAATTACTACATTATGACAGGTAAGTATTACAGAATAATCTTTAAATTATAACAAAATAATACTAAGGTATAATTAAGAAAATTTTAAAGTAACGTTGCTACAGTTATTTAAATTGAGTGTAATATTTTTGTTTGGTACTGTAATATTGGTGTTAGTCACTTGTGTACTGTTTTTCGGTAAACTATCTGTCATACTTAATAGTTGTACTGATTCATGGGATTCCCTTGGCGTGAATGTTGGAGAGAGAGGGAGATGGTAAGGTGTTTCATAACGGCTTATTTTTGATGTAGAAGGGCCAGTCCAAGGATCCGATTGAGGCTCTTTCAGTGTAATGGCTCCTACGATGCCTTCACATATTTTAGACTTATTTTGGATGGAATCTTCTATGTATCCCTCTACAACTGCATTGGACTTCCAGCCTCCGTGGCGCTTAAGGGACAGGAGATCAGCTCCGGAATCAGCCAAAAGTGTGGCTGAAGTTCGTCGGAAACAATGACCCGTGTACAACAGGGGTTCTGGAAGTTCAAGAAATGTTGCTATTTCTCGTGGGATACTGCCAATTTTATTAGTACCCATAGGCTGTCTAACACACTTTCCATTGCAATACTGTAGAAAAATCGATTGATTGGAGTGTTAGGCGGGCGTAAGGCTTGATATTTCTCAACAATCGTTACGTATTCCTTGCGAATGACGAAGTTGCGGTCTCTTTTTGTCTTTGTATTAGGTAAATTAATTAATAGTAAGTCATCTGAATGTTTCTCAATGTTTTTGACATTAAGTTGTGTTAGTTCATTAGTTTGACATGCTCCGTTTATTCCAATAATAAGAACAATCTGTAACGTAAAGAGTATTGTAGTAGATAAATGAATAAAATTGATATGAACGCATAATTATGCCTATCAACATCTACTAAGTATACTATTTAATTGAGATTAATATACTTAAGTAGATACTGAATGTGCAACTGACTTACTTTTGCCGCCAAATATACGGAATCGGGTGCTTCGTTAAGAAACTTTTCAATATCAGATACTGTGAAAACCTTCGATTTTTTTGGTTGATGACCAGATGAGGCTCTTTTTAAAAATGCCACTAATTTAGGATAGGTATCGATATGTTTGTCTTTTTTCATCTTTATTGTTGCTTTTAGCATCGAATACGTACTCCATAGAGTGCTTGCTTTCTTGTTCTCGGATAATTCTATAAAATATGCCAGCAAAACGTTTTCTGAGAAAGTTTTGACTCCTTTTGCTAGTCGCCACGTGTTGAACATATCGTACTGTTTTAAATACTTCTCGCGTGATTGTTGAGGGAGAAAGCTCATTTGCGCATTATTAACAGTTTCAGTCAATTCTGTTGGCGTCAAGCAAACTTCCTCGTCGCTAGAATCACTCATTTTAGTTTTTTCACTTGTTTTCAAGTTTCTTGTTTTTAATATATGACGTGAAAAAATGCCGCGTAAAGAACCGCGTACAAAGCAAATTGAAAAAAGAACACCAAGAAGGTTCCGAGTCTGAGTTTTTAACATATTAAAAAAAAGTTGTATGATATATTCGGCACCATAGAGGTAGCAGTAAATATTTTAAATGATTTTTTTAATTCACAAACTTAGTGCACACGATGTTCTAAATTCAATTTACTTTATCCTCTAAAGAATAAAAACGACTTTTCCACTCAGATATTGAAGATTAAAAATACTCTTTCCGAGATGGTGGGATGAAAAAATAATTATATGTTGAGTAGCACAACTCCTAGTTTGACAAGTACAAAAACTAAAATTATTGAGCTGTATCGACATGAGCTCTGAAGTTGCGTGTGTTTCGGTGATGAAAATACAGACGCCAGCACATCAAGCTACCCGAAACTGTCAAATTTTCCGAGTCAACCGTGAACCTAACGCTTTAGCGATAAAGTTGAAAATCTATTAAAGAAATTTGACAAATTGTAGTAGCTCGATGTGCTGGCGTCTGTACAAAGAAAAATTAAAAGAAGTTCATGCTTCGATCAAATACGATGTTCTTGTTTAATTTCATATGGCTTTGTGTTTTTACTCATGTGAATAGATGAAGCGTCTACCAATATTCTACTAAAAGTTTGACCTATGCCAGACATATTCGACTACATACATGTATATTAGACTATTAGTCTCCAAGGTCAAGCAACATTACCTTGGTTCTGTAAAGGCATATGCCTCAGTGCATCCGTCGTGTATAGTATCAAATGCATTTCCTTATATGTGAAAACTAAATTGTATTAATAAAAAAGCAAGAACGGCCACGGATGCACGGTTAGTCAAAATGATGTGTATACCTTCAGCAGTGTTAACTTAAACCAGCTCCCTGGTAAAACTGATAACCGAATTAAAATAGGGGCAAAAACCGGCCAAGTGCGAGTCGGACTCGCGCACGAAGGGTTCCGTACCATTATCTATAAAAATCACATGTGTTGTATGGGGTTCCCTTAAATATTTATTTTATTTTGTTTTTAGTATTTGTTGTTATAGCGACAACAGAAATGCATAATTTGTGAAAATTTCAACTGTCTAGCTATCGCGGTTCTTGAGATACAGCCTGGTGACAGACAGACGGACGGACAGACAGCGAAGTCTTAGTAATAGGGTCCCGTTTTTACCCTTTGAGTACGGAACCTTAAAAAAGACTGATTACAAACACTTACATTTTAGTAAATGCAAATTTTCCAACCACATTTGTCATCCCGTGACCTACTAATATATGATCCCAGGTCGTCACCATAGAAGAGTACGGGGTATACACCATGCTGCCGGCGCAGCAGCTACCTCCCATCAGCCCCTGGCCCCCGGATGGGAACCTGCTGGACAGGATGGATGACCTGGCGCACAAAGGTAAAGGTAATGGTGACTATATACCATGACTTGATACTTATATGTAGGTTAAGGTTGGTAGGACGGTCTTTGTACTGCGCAGTAGTGCTTCATCAGCGTCTTACTAAACTCTGTCAGGAGCACCCGGTCTATTTTGTAAAAATCTCATCACAAGAATTTAGGCGAAAACAGCTTGACGTAAGCTGTCAATACGGTCTAGAATCACGTTGAATGACTGCTAACTTAAAGCTCACTTCTCCTTCAGTTTTCACGGTGAGATTATTACATAATAGACCACCCTAATTGCGTAACACACGATCAATCGGAATCTGAATCATTTTGAAGAAATTGCTAATCCATTGCTTCATAAGTTCGAAAAATTTGTTTGCTCAACACGTAAATAACGCAATGAATGTTGTTGAACTGTCAAAATGAAACCGATTCCGATTGATCGTATGTTACGCAATTAGGGTTCTGCAGAGTCCTAATGTATATGGTCATCACACCGTCAGAATTATTGTGCTATAATTTTGAAGTCCGAAAATATTTCAGTTTTTTTTTTCCTAATTAAGGAATCTATGGAATCATTGGTTGAGACAGCTGCATAGATATAACGCTTTTTATAAATAACAAAACAACATCTCTACTGTGAAGTACAGACGCCAGCAGGTCAAGCTACCCGAAACTGTCAAATTTTCTCAATCAATCTTGAACCTTAATGCTTCAGCGATAAAGTTGAAAATCTATTAAAGAAATTTGACAGATTGTAGTGGCTTCATGTGCTGGCGTCTGTACATTGAAGTCGTTAGCCTAGTATTTGTTATGTTAAGATATTAGTAGTAATTCCGCACCTTCCTACCTAGGTTGGATGAGCAAAAATACAAAGTTTTCATATTTATTTTTTGAAAGTGAAACTTTATTGAATTTAAATCGTTTAGACCAGAAATACTTGGAGTCCCTTTAACTTTTCAGCAGTAGATTCCAACAGAATATTATTGCCTCCCTTTCTCTCAACATGTTTACCTTCTAACTGTTATTATTATGAGATCCTCCAATCAAATGAGGTCACACTAAAACTGAACATAAACTAATAAGCTGGTAACATCGTAGTGAAGCAACACAATTATATAGATCAAAGTCAACCGTAGCATGAACATTGCCACTTTGAACCAAAAGGTTCTTGCCACTTATTATACTTTAACTTAACGTAACTTAGGGTTGATTTTACAATCGACAGATAATTTTTATTTGTGGAATAAAATTTACGTCTGACAGTTTTTGTACGAAAGAACTGTCAAAAATTCAAAATTATTCCTCCGATAAAATTATCTGGCGTTGGAATAATCAGCCCTCAGTGAAAGTAGACTATAGCATAAAAAATCAGCCCTAAAGGCAAAGCCCATCACGTCAATCATGGATGGTGGTGGTGGCACCTTATTCAATAGAACTGTACAAAAGTCCCGGAAGTGAGATCTTAGTCAAAAAACTTTAGACAGTAGCTTGAATTTGACCTAAAAAAACAAGCCCATCACGTGAATCAAAACGCGTGATTAATTGGAGTAAGCAGTGGTATGGTGCGGCAGGTCACAGCGGTGTTAACCAGCTCGGCGGGGTGTTTGTAGGAGGCCGGCCGCTGCCCGACTCGACGCGCCAGAAGATCGTGGAGCTGGCGCACTCGGGCGCACGGCCCTGCGACATCAGCCGCATCCTGCAGGTCTCCAACGGCTGCGTCTCCAAGATACTCGGCAGGTCTGTATAAACATAGTGAAACTAGTGGCAGTGTGGGAATGTGGTTTGGGAAGCGTGAGGTATAAAAACTTGACAGATATTTGAGTAGACGAGGCAAACTCCTAATACAAGTTTCTCTCGACTGCACTCCCAAAATCTCGAAGATACTCGGCAGTTCTGTATAAACTTTAGTGGATCTGGATAGTGTCAGTTTGGGAGTGTAGTTCAATAAGTATAGGGCTCGTGGCTAAGTCATAACAGCCGCACGGGTGCCTTGGAAAGCACTTTAAGCTATTCGTCCGGCTGTCATTCGTAGATCTTTGACATTCGTAGATCTTTGTTACAGGAAGTCAGAAGCCCGAAAGTCTGACAATTAGCCTTAGCAAGGGCTATCGTTATCCAGTAACTGGGTTATCTGGCAATCGTTCCATGTAAAATAATGGTATTTAGTTGCATTCGGTTAGACTGGAAGCCAACCCCAACAACATAGTTGGGAAAAGGCTAGGCAGATGATGAATGTGAAAGTGCAGTTAAGAGGACATGTGAGGGATGTAACTTTACAGATATTTGATTAGATTAGGGCGAGGTAAGTGCTTCACGTTTTTCTCAACTGCACTCCCGTTCTGCCACATTTTTTGTGTGTATGTGTGTGAGTGTATTAATGTAATGACGGGAAAAATGCAAATCAATCCAAAAAATTGAGACTGCTTTGCTTCTTCAAACCGCTGATCATTTATGCACAGTATGCCGTAGATCAATGGTAGCAAAACCAGCACCCTAATTGCGTAACACACGATCAATCGGAATCTGAATCATTTTGAAGGATATCGCTAACCCATTGATTCATCTCATTTGTGTCAAGTAAAATGTAAAAACGCATAATAGAGTACCTACCTAATATTATAAAAATATGACTACATTAAAGTTTAAAAGGGCGTTAAACGAATTTTTGATTATGAAAACTTATTACACGATTGACGATTTTCCTAATGATCATTCACTAACTGATTGACATACTGTTGCTCTGATTGACATAATTGTTGTGATTGGCTCAATTATTCTTATTTATTGTTTTATTATTACTGTAACCACGCTGACATTTTTTTTTATTTTATCCTTATTGTAATTCCAATGATCTGAATGTGATTTTTTATTTGGAATTATTATAAAATGCCCATGTGACGGTAAAATATGGAGAACTTTATTTAAAAAAAAAAACACCTATGTATTATAGGTACCCATGATTGCAAAGAAATAAATGATTTGATTTCATTGATTTATATGTTCGAGAAATTAGTCTGCTCAGCAAATATGCGTAAACAACGCAATGAATGTTGTTGAACTGTCAAAATGAAAGCTATTTCTACTGATAGTGTGTTAAGCAATTATCCCGCAGTACTTATAAGATGCCCTCGCATTCTCATAAAACTCCAACACTACACTATTCCAGCTCAAGGTCAAAGTGTTACCACTAACGTGCGGTCGACTGTACGACATCAAAGCTCTAAAATTTGTATATAGATTTTTTTAACTTACTAGATATATGGATAGATAAAAAGGAATTCATTCTTCTCGCCATACATTAAAAGAAGTGAGAAAATTGCAATTAAATTTTGAAAAAAAAATGTTTAGCCTTGCATTATGACTGCGCCCCGCGGTTTCACCCGCATAAGTTTCGATCCCGTGGGAATTTCGGGATAAAAAGTATCCTTTGTGTTTATACTGGTTATAAACTATCTGTGTGCCACATTTCATCCACATCCGTTCAGTAGATTTGACGTGAAAGAGTCACAAACATCAATCCATCCATTTATGCAAACTTTCACGTTTTTAATATTACTAGCTGCGCCCCGCAGTTTCACTCGCATAAGTTTCGATCCCGTGGGAATTTCGGGATAAAACGTATCCTATGTGTTTATTCTGGTTATAAACTATCTGTGTGCCACATTTCATTCAAATCCGTTCAGTAGTTTTGGCGTGAAAGAGTAACAAACATCCACCCATCCATGCATCCATACGAACTTTCGCGTTTATATTATTAGTAGGATGTATTTGATAGTTAGTAAGTTGAGATAGTTTTACGTGTTGCCACCATCCGAACAGCCACTGCAGACGTTCAGCGTTCTTTCTCAAAAATATGTCCTCTACCAGTTGAGATACCTGATTCAGCAACTTAAGCCACCTGAAAGTCTTCAAACCAAGGACTTCCAGGGGGGGAGGATGTTGGCGCCGCGGATCGCCAATTTGTCGCTGTCAGTGTCATCAAAACGTCAAAGCAACCACGTGCCGGTGTGACTTTCCGAATGTTCGGAGACTGACTTGAACTCGTTACCGTGCGATACAAATTTCACAACAAATAATTTACTCATTGTAAAATAACGATTAAACAATCAAAATTCAAAAGGAGTACGTTATTTTAACTCCTTAACAGTATTGATTGATTGGATGGATGGATTCAAGATTCTTTATTTGTGGAAACATGAGTATACATTATGGATGTTTGATCCATCCATCCATCTATGCAAACATTCACGTTTATAATATTATAGTAGGATAATATTCTCCCTTATACCGCAAACCTTCAAATTAACATTTTAAATCGGATATTCACACAATATCAAATGCAACGAGTAACATAAATAAACTAATAATTATTTTAAATTAAACCTCGTCGCTGTAACCGCAAAATCAGTCTAAAAAAATGCCTTGACGTATTATACCTAGCTAGATAAAAAGCTGAACTTCTCATGTTACCCGCCCGTCACTACGCTGCCGTCACCTTGCGGTACCGCCAGTCACGGTGATCCATGGGGCCGGTTGAAACACACAGAATAAGTAGTAAAGGCATTTAATAACAACAGTCTGTCTAGTGACTAAACCTTGGCCCTTGGGACTTGTGGCTAAGTAATAACAGCCGCACGGGTCGATCGATCAGGTTAAGCTACGGTTGGTCCGTGGATGGGTGAACATCTTTACATACCAAGAGCCCTCCGTGCCTTGGAAAGCACATTAGGCCGTTGGTCCCGGCTGTCATTCGTGGATCTTGACAGTCGTTACGGGTCGTCAGTAGCCCGAAAGTCTGACAACCAGTCTTACCAAGGGGTATCGTATTACCCAGGAAATGGGTTGTGGAGGTTAGATAGGCAGTCGCTCTATGTAAAATACTGGTATTCGGCTGCATCCGGTTAGACTAGAAGCCGACCCCAACATAGTTGGGAAAAAGCTAGGCAGATGATGATACTTATTGACATAATGGGGATTATTTATAAACTTTGCACAAAGTTAAGAAACGTTTTAAAGTCTTAAAATGTATGAGTAAACTGTATTATTGAGTGCATACAAATTCCATGGGGTAAGCAGGTGTTAATCAATAACGTGTAGAAATAAGCCACAATTATCCAAAAATGGACAGAAATATCATTATTAGCATTATCATCATCTGGAAGCTGTGTCATCATATAGCATCAAGATTTAAACATCTTTATTACAATTAATTTCTATTACATTCCTTAATCGTTCTCAAACCAATACCCCATCATTTACTTCTCCTATGAAGCATCTCGGCCACAAAAGTCGTGACGTGCCTCCATAATAAGTATAGTTTATTCCGGGGTGTTCGTTGCGGTCAGAAGCTATGAGGCAGAGTATTAGGGTAAAATTATTCTTGAATTTGTCATAAAACACCTTCTATATTTCCTTAAACCACCCTCTCACTTAACCTATGAAACACATCAACCATAAGATACATGAGTAGATATTGAACAGAGGCCAAGCTTCATACAATCTCGTTGCAAGACTATGTGTGCGTAACGCCTCAGTGCAAGTGAATAAACTGACGAACGACACAATACTTAGGTCTCATTTTGAAATTGTGAGTGTTTAACGAATTATTACGAGTGCTGTTCAATGAATAGACAATCTTATCAAAATCACGCACATGCGCACAGCCAAGAAGGCATACCTACTACCTACCTACCTAACTACCGCGAAGTTACCATGATCAAGCTTCATACGAAAGCTTCGTCTATTTTTTGTATTTACCCGTGTACACGATAAGACTTTCGTACTCAAGGGAACGTCTTATTACCAGCACTGTGTTAAGTGAAAGGGCTAAACGACCCTTTCACTTAACACAGTGCTGCACTTAACCTGCAAAAATATTATAGTGTATTTGGTTAACAATTTTTTCACATCGCTATGGCAAATACCTAAGCCCCATCGACTAAGACGCCACTCAAAAGTAACGTGTTACTACTCAAATCACCAAAGACCAGTATGCAACAGCACTAGGATTTCAATGGCGGTCCGTACACGATACCAACCTCTCAAAAACTTCAAAAACATCAGTCGCATTATTACCTCAGCCTTAGTCTCTGTCGCATACCTACTCTTGTACAATAAATACAGTTCTTTCCGGGCCGGTTGCGGTCAGCTATGAGGCGCGGCAGACTATGAGCCTGCGGTGGCGACCAGTTGCTAGCGGTGTACCTTACTGCATACCTCGCATAGTTGCTTCGTTTGTTTACTAGTTTTGGACGTATGGACGCTGTATCTCTTGGGTTTAGTTGGATGATGAGGTTACAATTGGGATTGTAAACAGAAAATTATATTTTTGTCTTTGTCATTGGAATTTTTACTTAATTCATAGTTGCGTTAATCACTCATTTAAGAAAGGACAATGCCCATGGATGTATGATATCCCGTACCATGATGCATCAACGTCAAACTTTGTTTTTTATAGGCTACTCTTATCATATTAACTCCTACAAAAGTTCTTTTTGTAAACAAAACCCGGGTTTCAGATTGTCAAAAAATCGAAATAACCTGAAAACTAAGTACTTTATTTTGTTTAACATGACACGAACGACCATTATTGCTCTAAAAAAATGATAATCGTTTCAATAAAAATTCCATTCTATTTTATTCTAGTTATTTTTAATCAATGTAGAGTCGGCAAAGAATAATTTTTTATATGTTTTTGAAAGACGTATTCATGACAGTTTCAAAATTCAAGGTCAATCATATCATTTGAAACGGAACGTTATGTAAAGGGAATACAACAATGTCGACACTTTTTTACTTTAAATTAAATTCCCTGTTCAAAAATCAAATCCCGGACGCGTAATGTCGTAAAAAAAAATATGAAAATAATGACTATAATATCATGATGCATGAGACTTTTTGGTACGACTTTTGGTCATTGTCTTTTTTGCATAAATTCAGTAAATCATTCATTGATTCAACTAGTAGGTATCTACTTTTTGAGACTCTTTTTATTATTAAAAGAGAACTCGATTTTAAATTGATAATTTACATACCGTTAAAGAAAAGAAAGACAGATTTTTTTTTTATTGGTTACTCTAATGTAAGAACTCCAATTGTAAGAAACTAATTTCTTAAAATTTCATTACCTATACCACTATGTGACTTTATTTTCGAAGGGTACCTTCTGACTGAGCAATGGTGTCCCAGTGGTATCGGCGGTACTTACCGAGTTGTGGGTCATGAGTTCGAACCCAGGCAGGCACTTTACTTTTTGTATTTAATTTCATCACCACTGCTCAAACGATAACGGAAAACATCGTGAAGAAACCGGCATGCCCTAGAAACAAAAAATTCGAAGACATGACATCCACCAACCCGCACTGGGCCCGCGTGGAGGATTAAGGCCCACTCCTTCTCACAGAGAGGAGGCCTGTGTCCCAGCAGTGGGAACATTATCTATAGGCTGATTATGATGTCATCATCATAATCTCATACTTCTACTACTACTACATCTTCATACTTTTCCGTAAGAATAAAAATTATAAAAAGTGAAAGGCTATTGATAACAACAATCTCACTTCCACCTCCGAAAAAACAAAATTAAAAGTCTTCAATACCGCAATATAAAACGCGCGTCAGCTGGCGAGCAAAGTGAATAAAAAGTACACTTACCTGGCATCGAACCCGACACCGAGTAGTCGCAACCTGACACCGACGGCAGTCTGCCCACCCTCTAGTGAAGGGGACTGATGGTATAGCCTGGTGACAGAATTAAAGACCTAATTCTAGATTGGCACCTTGAAATTTTTGCCATATACCTACGTCTGTTCAGAGAGTATATGACAAAAATGTAAACAAATGGATACCAATTTGAAGTGTCAATATCATATTGTGTGATTTGATTTGATTTAATTGAATACCCGAAATTCTTGTTGAAAAGATGTTTTTCATTTGACAATTCAGGTTAATTTTCTTACCTCAATTTTTGCCGATATAATAATATTATTAAAACAAACAATAATTGTTGGAAAAACTGGTTAAAACCACGTCAAGGCCAAAGCATGTCGTAAGTAACGTTTATAGATCTCGGCCAAGAGGATTCCTTACCATTATGGGTTTTGAAGAACGAAGAACTGAAATCTTTTCAGAGATACCTATTATTATAAAGAAATTCCAAAGAAACCCCGTCATTAAACCATTTTTAGTACATTTTAAACCGCCATTAAGTAAAATCACAGAGTTCAATCAATCATTCAAAGATTCATTCAATCAGTCAACACTTTCCTTACGAACCAAGCGTGTCACCGTTCACTTGTACTACGACATCAATCAGAATTTATTTAATATTTAAGTAAGTAGTTTGTAACTTTACATAGTATGATGTTAATCATTTTATAAGTCCTGCACCCTAATTGCGTAACACACTATCAATCATAATCTGAATCATTTTGAAGGATATTGCTAATCCATTGCTTCATATGTTCGAAAAAATTGTCTGCTCATCAACGTAAATAACGCAATGAATGTTGTTGAACTGTCAAAATGAAAGCCATTGCTGCTAATAGCGTGTTACGCAATTACCCCGCTGGACATTCTAATGATGTATAGAAACTGACAGCGTAAAATGTCGTACTGTGACAGAAGTTGTGCGCTTAACGCACTTTCGGCGGCATGAATTTTATTATTACTGAAGTCTCTAGACTTTGTTAGCGCGGCTATTCCGTGCTCTGTAAGCAAAGATTTATCACCAGCCACTCCATTCTGTAAAAAACTCACCGTGAAAACATAGGTGAAGTGAACTGTCAATAGCGTCAATCTCAAGCGGAATCACAACAGTCCGATTTTGTAAGCATCTCACCGAGAAAACTCAGGTGAAGTGAGCGTGGAGTGAGCTGCCATTCCAACTAATGCTAGGGATGGACACTATTGACAGCTCACTCTAAGCTCACTTCACCTAACTTTTCACGGATAAATTTTTACAGCCGGTCGATTCTGTAAAAATCTCACCGTGAAAACTCAAGTGAAGTGAGCTTGATGTGAGTTGTCAGTAGTGTCAATCCCTAGCATTATTTGGAAAGACAGCTCACTCCACACTCACTTCACCTAAGTTTTCACGGTGAGATGGTTACAGAATCGCACTGCTGAATCGAACGGCTGGTCACTTCACCTAAGTTTACACGGTAAGATTTTTACAGAATACATCGGCAACTCCTACATCATTTAGAGAAAGATCCCTTCAGTCATAAACTCTCATCTTAACCGTCTTTCTGCTCACAGGTATTACGAGACGGGCTCAATACGGCCCCGTGCGATTGGGGGCTCAAAACCTCGGGTAGCAACAGCCGAGGTGGTCAGCAAGATTGCCCAGTACAAGAGAGAGTGTCCTTCGATCTTCGCGTGGGAGATCCGAGACCGTCTGCTGAGCGAAGGAGTCTGTACTTCGGATAATATACCAAGTGTAAGTGAATATTTTTTTAACTTTAGTTTGGCAGAGGTGTACATACCTACTATAGTACACCGATATTTCGCCTGTTTAGTATAGAATAAAATATTCGTTTTTTGACATAGTATGCAGGTACAAAGATGGTGATGTAGGTAAGTTAAACATTGAAAAGGTTAAAAATAAATTGTCATTCGTATCAATGTCGTGTAAATGTGTTGGTTCATATGAAATGGCGGTGTTTTTCAGGAAACTTCCTAAAATACTTACTCGTAGTATGTACCTACTTATAATTTTTAAACTACAGAAGAAAATTTCTGACAATAAATTTAAAACACATTGGTATTTAAACATAGGTCTTTGCTTGCTTTTCTTGAGGTGGGTGCATATTTGCTGCAAAATTGATTAAATAAGTCCTAACTTTATTTCAAAAATTTTAATGAAATCTCAGTAATTATGCACCCACCTTTACTAAACAACCGTATCTTTAAAAATACCGAGATCAGACAGTTACACTTTACCAAAACGCCTTCCAGAAAGTATGAAAAATACGAAAGGGCGCCTCATAAAATACAATGGGGTACAGCACCCCCAGCTATACAGCGGGTATATACAGGATGCTATAACGCCTTATCTTTCCCTGGCACTATACAGGACTCCCCTTTCTCCCCCCTGTCCCCACCACTTGGCGGCAAAACAATATGACGTTATAACTTTTTTTCTTCATTTTTTTCCCTTTTTTGAATACGGGGCGCTCCCTACTGGGACATCCTTTAGACGTCGATACGTCTTGTGTTATAGAGGCTGCTCTTTGCGAGATTTTTTATTAAAAAAAACAATGTAGGCTGTCATTTTAAAATATCAAGGCTTGTTGTTAACAAAACATATGTTTTCTATCGTAAAACTCACTAACGCAATAGAATCAACGAAAAAACAGCGCAGAAATAAAGAAGTACGACGCAATCTTCATATTGTAGCAATTATGATGGCCGCTTCTTGTATGTACCCACGAACATGCCATAACAATAATTTTAAGTAGTAGACCACGAATTGTAGAAATGCCTTTAGAAGAATTAATAACTACAAAATCTTCCATATATTAAATTAAAACAAATCCAGCTGCACGAAAATCTACATCATCATTTCATAACAGTAACTCTCAGCTTTTACATCTTTTTTTACTTTACAGTCTATCTTTTATCAAGTGAATGTTAAGAGCAAAATACTGCCATGAATGCTAACCAGCCATTTGCCCAACTCTTTCATAGTTATAAAAAAGCTACAAAACATAAAGACGCTATAAAAGTTAACGTAGCGCAAAAGATACAGTAATAACACCGAGAACCTCGCAAAAATTACTTCGACACTTTACGACCTGTGCCACTGACTATTTAAGCGGGGTTTACAACTTTACATTACGAATCTAATGTCGTGAAACAGTAGTTTGTTTGTTCGAGAAATCTGCTCTCTAACTCCGTCAACGAAGACACGAGCCCATCCGACAGTAGTTCGAAACTTCGAAGACAATCCTACACCCGATTAATTATTTTTGGACGGGTAAAAAAGCTGGTTAGAAACTATGCCAACTCCCTATGCACGAAATCCGCAGTTTCAGTCGAAATTATGGGCGATTACTACTCCGTAATCCGTATCAGCTGCGGACGTAAGATTAATTTAGGGCTCGATTTGACAGTTGTCCCTACTCCCAACGTGTTGTTGTCCGTCCAAAAACGTTAATTATTTGGGAGTAGGATTCACTCCGAAATTTCGAATGACTTTCGGACCGGCCCATATCTTCGCTGACGGACTTTGTTATAGCCCCCCGAACAGTCAAGCTAATGTTCCACGACACTAGTGTCATAATGTAAACCCGGCTTTACACAACACCCTTTAGCAACAACCGTCGCCCTCTCAAATACTTAACATAAATTAATTAAGATATTCGCACAATCACCCTGTTGGTGACGGTTTTAAGAAAAAATGAAAGAACATTAAGTACTCTCACCGAGGAATATCGAGAAAAACATAAAAACCGAAACAGAGGGAAAATTCTGAGACGGAAATACATATTTTTAATGAGTGCGAAAGAGTTGGCGAGCTATCTCTTTTTTCCACCGTCTAAAGGGGGAAGCCGGGGCGATTTTGACACGACATGAATAAAGAAAATATGAAGGCTTTTGTTGCCGTAAAAATTCCAGTACAGGGGATAAAGTCTTTAAGTTATCAGAGGGTACCGTTAAGGATCGTAGATATAGCTGTATAGCCAGGTAGGCATAATATCGGAGGGCGTCGGATGTCTTCGTATTTATCGAATATCGGGTTATATTGTGTTTACGTGAATTGTTTAAGAGGTGCTTGCCGTTGAATATATTAACGTCTAGGGAACGATTCGGTGGCGAAACGTCGCGCGTCGCGTTTTATTAACTCTGACGAGAAAGGTGAGCGTTGTTTTATTAATATTCTAGTTCATTATAACTTTGAGTGCGATCGATATGGAAAAATATGTTCGTATTATAAAGAGCTTAAGCAAACAAAAGCGTAACTATCGCTAAGTCTTCACGGTAACGACCCTCAACAAAAAATATTACGATACTAAACCTTGTTAACAATTCATACTACTATTAATATTATTCGCAGTTTAAAATTGCATTCTATACGCAAGACATTAAAGTCTATATTTATTTATTGACGTAAAATATGTGGTGAGAGGGTCAATTGTCGTCACAGGGTCATATCGCGTTGGAACATGCGTTCCCGTAGCAAATCACTTCCGGGCCACTAAATCCAGGCCAAATTAATGCATTTAGCACGCTCCCCGGCCCTTTAACTGGGGATGACAACTTTATTTCATTGTATCGCGATATTTTCTTGTCACTTTAACATCAGTGACGGGGACATTGTGATTTTTTGCTGTTAATATCGACTTTTGGTTAAATGAATCATATTTCAAATAAATGGCGTACTGTTGTAATAAAATTCGTGTCATTTGACTTACTTAACTATTTTTACTTTAAATTGTTAGCGTTTGTCACAACGTAAATAATAGCAATATCTATATCTATCTTTCTATATCAAATACTAATAATAAAGCTAAAGAGTTTGTTTGTTTGTTTGAACGCGCTAATCTCTGGAACTACCAGTCGGATTTTAAAAATATGTTTGCGTTTGATAGCCCAATTCTCGAGGAAAGTTTAGGCTATTTAAAATCACACTAAGACACTAAAGACTCGAGCAAAAAGAAAAAAAGTCAGAAAGAACGCTAGGCGAAAATGAAGTAGGTAGGTAATGACGGAAAATTTTCAGACAGTTTTTATCTTTCCCTGTACAGTAATTTCCCTGTACGGTAATTGTCGAAAGTATGCTCATGCCGCCTGAGATACAGGTTTATCCTAGTACAGGCATCTAATATTATTATACCTTTGTAAGTTATTTCTAAGACTTTATGTAAATATTTTACCTATTTAATACTGAATAAAATATTTATTATATTATTATTATAATAACGTTTATTGAGGCCTATGTCCAGCAGTGGATTGCAATAGGCTGAGTTGATTGATTGAATGTTTATTGAATGTTTATTGCAATCACGACGTTTTCACTGCACGGCGACAATAGTTAAATAAAACAACCGGTTGCACTCCGGGAGTGCGGGCAGAAGTGAAAACTTGAATATTAACGTTGTGCATTTTTGATATTTTGGAATGCGGTCTACTCTTCCTCCGTCTTACGAATTTTCGATCAGGTCACGTGTCCTGACGCGAGCTCCGTCTTACGAATTTTCGATCAGGTTACGTGTCCTGACGCGAGTTTAACATTTTTTACTCATCACAACAAAAGTGCATAACGCCGCTAAAGAAGTTTTCACTTCAACAAGACAAAACATTCACCAACAGCTTAATATGCAACATCCAATTTCCACGCTATAACGAAACTCAATAAATAGCTTGTTCAAAACACTGATTTAAAATATCATTACGATCATATCTGAGATTTGGATCTCAGGGGTCGGGAAAATATCGGCGCGGCAACAAATTGTAACAAAGGAGTCCGGCAAAGAAGATTATCGGAGATGACGCGTGTCGCGCACGTGACATGCATGTGGCCGATGATAGTGCCATCCACCCTACACTTTTCTAACCATTCTAAAACATACCTTGTGTTAATGAAATAAGGTTTAATTTTGTATAACGGGAGTATTTGAGTAAAGTCACAGTCACTGACAAGCAGAAATAGTTTTTATTCACAAACTTTTCGGTTTAGTTTTGTTTGAATGAAAAACTTATAAAAGTTACTTAAAACTAAGAAGTGTTGGAGGGAAATTAATACCACAATTCAAAGGATTTAAGGCTTACATTGATGTTGAGTGCGTAATCGGAAGAGCAAATAAATATGGATGGCGGTTGTCTTTCTGTCATGTGCTGCTAATATTGTTGTCACTTGCAGAAATACCTTTGGGGTATCGTTGTGCCCCATAATTTTTGTTATGTTATTAATCGCATTTGTAATTAAAAGTTATATTTATAAAATCGGAATAGTTGCAGTCGTTTGTTATTGTATCAATCCTATCTTGCACCGCATGCCCTGTCACCAGCACATGTGAGGTCCTAATGGCTGCGTCAGCGAATGCCATCCGCGTTGCTGAATTTTGGGCCAAACAAATTTAAGAAATAAACTATATTTTTACCATCGACACGCTAAGAAGAAAAATGTAAATTACATAATATAACATTGCGCCTGTGTTCCCTGAAGGGTTAGGCAGAGAGGATCTATACTATATGTCTACTTACTGAGTACGTCGAAATTCGCCAGGTATGTTTAATTCTCATGTAAAGGGGGCGATGAATTTCACATCATATGTATTAAAACCCAAGGTCTTAAAACAGACCATGCCTGCAAATGAAACCTGTAAGTTATTTATTTATACTTTACTAGCTTCTGCCCGCGGCTTCGCCCGCGTGGATGTCGGAAATTATCCCGCGGGAACGTGCTACCAGAATGAAAAGTATGTCCTTCCCCAGGATGCCATCTATCTCTTTGCCAAATCAGAAGTTCAGTGGTTTAAGTGTCAAAATGTAACATACAGTTTCAAGTTCAAATCCTCCCCTTAAAAATCGGATTACCCCTTTTTACCCCGTCAGACAAATTTACATACTTATTATTAATTATTTATTTTCTGTCAAAAGTATTATTACTGAGTTTCGAGTTAATTGGACCGCGCATTCAATTACTTCCACACAAACTTCAACACCCCTATATCCCCCTTTGAGGGTTAGTTTTAAAAAACTTATAATGATAAACTTTATTACTTACTTAGGCGAGTAGGTATTCTTGAAAAGTTTCAAGTTTATTAACCTAATGAAGAAGATTTTTCATATAAACTGTATCCCCGCTTCTCTCCCCCACAGGTGTCGAATTTAAAAAAATCGTTTGGGATGTATTCATAACTTGACTCAAAGATTATTTATACTAATTTTCGAGTTAATCAAGCCATGCAGTAAAATCATCCCCTGTAAATTAAATTTTTACTACCCCTTTTCAGCCCGTCAGGGGTAATTTTCGAAAAACCCTGATACACATTATTCTTTACTTTCGATCCTAGGTATAAATACTGAGTTTCGAGTTAATCGGACGGCGCGCTAAAATTCTTCCATACAAACTTTAAATCCCCCAATCCCCATTTAGGGGGTAGTTTACAAAAACATAAAATGGCAAACTTCATAATTTACTTAGATTAGTATTGGTGCCAAGGTTCAAGTTTATTAACTCAAGGAATAAGAATTTCCATACAAACAAAATCCCCCCATTTCACCCTCTTAGGGGTGGAATTTCGAAAAACCCTTTCTTAGTGGATACTTACCCTTCACAAAGAACACATTCTCCAAATTTCATGTCTCTAGGACCAGCGGCTTAGGCTGTGCGTTGATGTATCAGTCAGTCAGTCAGGACTTTGAATTTTATATATATAGATAGTACACCACAAAAATACATAGCATAAAAAATATACCAAACACTACAAAATATACAATGGGCCACAGAACAGATAAAATATCTGTTCTGTGCAATGGGCGGCCATATCGCTTAATGCGATCTCTTCCAGGCAACCTTGGAATGGACGGTGATTTTTCAGTGGTTATCTTCTTTGCTAGTTCTATCGTGGAACATCAGGGTAGTCCACTTACTTTAGAAGCATAGGAAAAGCCTCTTTTTCTCGCCAACTTGAAAAATACTCCATTTTTATGTATGTGTAATAAAGGTGCTATTGAAAACTAGCTTTTGCCCGGGGCTTCGTCCGCGTGGCATTCGAAAATTATTTTACGGGAATATACTACCGAGATAAAAGTATCCTATATGCCTACCCAGGTCATGGTCTACATGTATATCAAATATTATCGAAATCCTTACAACCGTTAAAGCGTGAAAAGGTAACAGACAGACACACTTACTTTCGTATATATTTTACTAGCAGTGCCCCGCGGTTTCACCCACGTAAGTGTCGATCCCGCGGGAATATCGAGATAAAAAGTAGCCTATGTGTTATTCTGATGTATAAACTATACTACTGTAAAGTTTCATCAAAATCCGTTCAGTAGTTTTTGCGTGAAAGAGTAACAAACATCCATCCATCCATCCTCACAAACTTTCGCGTTTATAATATTATGTAGTAGGATAGTAGTTATATAGATTTTATCACTGCTATTGTCTACCTGATTTTCCCAAATTCATCTCAAAATCTCAACATATTATTAGCCGCACCCCCGCTAACCCGAACCAGTTAATTACGAAATTTATACTCAATATAATGTAATATAGGAACACCCCCCCCTGCACCCCCGCACTCCGGCGACCCCCACCGCGCAACACGTGTGTGATACCAATATTTGACGATTAAGTAAGTACCTACATAATACAATGATTTGGAATTTTAGACGTGGGTGAAGTTTTTGGCTTTATACGTGACTAGCTGCACCCCGCGGCTTTACCTGCATAGGTTTCGATTCCTTGGGAATATCGGGATAAAAAGTATCCTATGTGTTAATCCTGGTCATAAACTATCTGTGTGCCAAATTTCAACCAAATCAGTTTAGTAGTTTTTGCGTAAAAGAGTAACAAACATCCATCCATCCATACAAACTTTCGCGTTTATAATATTAAAGAGGGATTTCGAAACCAAAATTGATGAGGCTGATGTTGAATAAATCGCAAATTTTAGCCAATATGCTAACATTTCTGTTTTATTCAACATAAATTAAATTAAATTAAATAATCATTTATTTCAGGAAGTTATTCCCATATTAAGAAGCACTACAAATTATATAGAGCAAACACAACAAATACAACACAAATTACATACATAAAATATTACACATTCAAAAATTGCATTACAAATAAATAAGTTAATTTAAATAAAAAATAAAATAAAATTATAGTTATTAGGTTAAAATTCATTCGATTACATTCAATTATAAAGATAAAACAATAAAACAAAATAATAATCACTTAACAAATGGTGACGAACTGGCATGGAGGTGCATCCACCTCTCCAACATCACCGAGTCCCACCGCTCGGACAATACGCTCAGGATGCTGTTAGTGCTGCGTCGGAAGCGACTTAGTAGCGAGGCGCTCCGCTTCCTAATGATAGCATAAAAGTCATCGGTTTGCGCCTGCGCAAACATCGTTGAAGCGCTGCAAAACCTCGGCAGCCCCAGCAGCACCCTAAACGCATTGTTGTACTGTACGCGCAAGGCACTGTATACCCGCTGCACGTAGTTGGCCCATAGGCTGCACGTATAAAAAGACTGACAATAGGCTTTAAATAAGGTCACCTTTACTTGTTCAGTACAGCGTGCAAACCTACGTGCCAACATGTTGCAGCGAACCGACAGCGCTCTACGTTCCCGCTCAATGTCCTCATTGTCAGACAAGTTATCTGTGACCCAGTGGCCCAGGTACTTGAAATGGTTAACCCTATTCAAACTAGCACCACAAAGAGTGATCGGAGGTATAAAAGAGAAACATTTGGTACCAGCCTTAAAAACCATGTACTCACTCTTCTTAGGGTTGTACCTGAGCCCATGAGTCCCAGCATATGTCTCACAAATGCGCAGG
This sequence comes from Apamea anceps, assembly GCA_951799955.1. NCBI lineage: Eukaryota > Metazoa > Arthropoda > Insecta > Lepidoptera > Noctuidae > Apamea > Apamea anceps. The sequence continues at coordinate 12,003,971 of OX637509.1, forward strand.
AGTTTTCGCAACCCCCCAACCGACGGACTCAGCAGCACCATATCATCCGCGTAGCTGATGTTATTAATAGGCACTCCGCCTATTGAACAACCCGCATTAGCACTGCTGAGCTCGCCGATCAGCTGGTTCATATACAGGTTGAACAAGCGGGGCGAGGTTAACCCCCCCTGCCTCACACCGCAATCCAACCCGTACACGTCGGAATATACTCCCGCCCACTTCACACTGTTCCGCTGGTGACTGTACCAATACCTAAATATCGACACTATCTCACTCGGTACCTGTGCCTCACTGCGCAACTTGTGCCACAGCATGTCATAATTTACTAAGTCAAACGCTTTCGAGAGGTCCAGGTAACAAGCGTACACAGGAGTATTTCTAGCCGTGTAGTACTGTACAGTCTGCTTGAGACAGAGGATAGCACTCTCAGTCGACAAACCAGGCGTGAAACCAAACTGAGCGTCGTGTATATGAAGGTGCTTTTCCAGCTGTCTGTCAAGCAGCCTGTCCAGCACCTTGGCTATAATAGTAGCGAGCGAGATAGGCCTATAGTTAGATACATCCGACACATCACCCGTTTTGTTTTTTACGATCGGAACTACCACCGTGTACATGAGATCATCAGGTAAGTAATTATGGCTGATGCACAGATTAAACAGCATTGCCAGTACCCTCGGCAGATGTACACCAGCGCGCTTCAAGTGCTCGATGCTAAGGTCATCATGACCCGGAGACTTACCTCTAACCATCTCCTTAATAATGACAGCTACATCCTTGGCTGTAAAGCTGATACTAACGTCTCCATGCTGACACTCAGCATCAAGCACCTGCGCCGCCGGCCCAAGCGGCGACTCCACCTTGAAATGGCGCTGGAAGAGGTTAGCAATGTCGCATGGTTCATGAGCGTCACCTACACTCACCGGAAGGCTCGACCCTGGGTTCAGTTTACTTGTCGACTTCCAAAATTTATTAAATTTCTTATCAGTGTGATGTTTTGCAATAATGTCCATTCTGATCTGATCCTCGTTGTTTTGACAGTATTTTAATTTTGATTTAAATAGTTTTCTAGACTTACACATTTTATTATAAATATGTCCGGATTTAGGTTTACCCTGTGATAGCCATATCTGAAAACAAAGTCGAGCCTCCCTGTGGGCGCTACTCACATATTTGTTCCAGCCAGGTACATATGTATTGTACTTTCGTTTAGGTACACTATAACTTAGTTCCGCGCCCCTAGATAATATACTAACGATATCAATGTACATTTTGTTTAATAACAACTTATGGTCCTGATTATTACATAATGTATCTGCACAATTAACAAATTCCGATGGAAAATCTAGCTCTCTAAGATTTGAATTACAATAATCAAAATATGTTTCTATCTGAGTTTGATCCCTTTCCCCCCACTTAACCCGACTACAAACTTTACTAACATTGATACGCTTAGGCAAAATAACATTAAAATTACATTGAACTGATATAGGATAATGATCTGACCAGTAGGTATCATATATGACGGACACACTATGTACAGATGATCGCGCGGCGCTTGTTGTTAAACAGTGGTCTAGCCACGACTGTGTACCAGTCACCTGGCACACGAACGTATGTGAGTCACTCGGCAACAACTCCATATCTACACACGACCACAATTGTTCCGCACAGAAATCTAATAATTCTCTCGCAAATAAACCGCCAGGGTGCGAGTTGAAGTCGCCAAGCAAAAATACCGATTCCACATTATTGCTTTCAATTATTGCACATATTTCACCGAGACACTCCGAAAAAATTGGCAGGTTTTCACTTTTGTTTGTAGGCATGTATACCGAAAACACTATAATTGTGCGCTCATGGTCAAGTTTCACCTTAATCGCCGCGAGACGCACACTACGACACTGTATAACAGACACCGACGGAAAGGCAGATTTCCTCCACAGCAGAGCCACTCCTCCGTATGGTCTCCCAATTAGGACACCTTCAGACGTATCCACAGCGGATTTTCCCGCGTATGAAAAAGCGACGTCAATATCACCCAGGAAAGGTAAAACATAGCTGTGCCCCGCGGTTTTACCCGTATAAGTTTCGATCCTATGGAAATATCGGGATAAAAAGTATCGTATGTCCCAATACAGGTCATGGTCTTCAAATGTGCCAAATTTCATCTAAATCTGTTCAGTCGTTTTAGGCACTTTGTACACGGCACGGTTTCTTTCCGGTACGGTGTATAAACAGCGCCGTAGAGAAAACGTGTGTGTCAACAAGCTTCCATAAAGATCTACACAACACTGACGACCTGTCATGGCGAATAGACCGTAGTTTTTCACGGCAAGAAAAACGTGTGAGTACGAAAGTGTGAAAGCGTGACAAACAAACATACATAAAATCAAATCTTTTCTCTTAATATTTGTTTAGATGTATGTATACCGCATTCGCGGCCTAATTGCCAAAAAAGTAAACAAATATAAGTTTATGGAAAAATAACTTTAATTCCTTCCTTATTAAGGTCGGTTTACGCTACAACTTTTAAAAAATTTAATCCTCTTTCAAGACTGCTAGTCACTCTGAAATCAACTTAATCACCATTGAAATAAAGTTGTTATTTGTTTAACTTGAAATAATATCAATTTGAAACAAATTTGAATAGACTTTAGTACAGCAGTGCGATTCTGTAACCATCTCACCGTGAAAACTTAGGTGAAGTGAGCGTGGAGTGAGCTGTCATTCCAAATAATGCTAGGGATTGACACTACTGACAACTCACATCAAGCTCACTTCGCTTGAGTTTTCACTTTGAGATTTTTACAGAATCGACCGGCAGGTGGAGGAAGCCACACGTTTGTCTATACAAGTAATAATAAGTTGAAATTGCTTTGGAGGTAAATATATGCTTAAGCTTGAGTCCACGCTTTTAATACAAAACTCATTATTCTCGAAATTATCGCCATCACTCTCCTGCGGCGCGACATGTCTTTTTCTTCCACACTTCTTTATTAGTCGTCATCTCGGTTGTCACGAGCAGTCAGTTTCTATCCATATCATCATTCACACAGTCCAGCCATCGTTTCTTTAGTCTTCCCTCGACATTCAACTCAAAACTTTCCTTATGACATTTTTCTCATTCCTGCGTATCACATGCAGTATTCTCGAAATCTCGATGTAAATTGATTTCGAGTCCTGATGATGATGTATGACGCATGATTTGGTCTCAAATCTAGCTCAAAATAGAACTTGAGAAATATGTAGAACGATTTTGCTTTAAAAGTTCCAAAATTTAGGGAGACGATGATGATTCCAGTACGTTGTGATACACACACAACGGTCTGAGGTGCAATTCTCGTAATTTTAAGACCGTTCACAGTCTGATGTCAGTCTCAATCTGTCAAAAAGTACTTCTTATTTCCCTACATTTTAACAAGTTTTTGACATTTGTTTGTCGCTGAGATGAGACTGCGACTAGATTTTGAACGTTTTAAATTACGAGAATTAGCCTACCGATATCATCATCACCTGCCCAGCCTTTTTCCAACTATTTTGGGTTCGGCTTCGTCTAACCAGATGCAGCTGAAGTGGCACCATGTAAAGTACTGGTAGTACTTTACATGGTGCGCCTGCCTGACTTCTACAACTAAGTTATTTAGTTAACCGTCTATGTACAGACGCCAGCACATCAAACTACTACAATCTACTTTATTAGATTTTCAACTTTATCGCTTAAGCATTAAGGTTCAAAGTTAATTGGGAAAAATTTACAGTTTCGGGTAGCTTGACCTGCTGGCGTCTGTACATATATTATATAAACATACAAAAAGAAACAAAATCATACAAAGGTGATGCTTATTGCCTAGCTAGCACGATACTTCTTGGTAAGTCTGACTGGTATAAAACTAAATAAACTGGTAAAGGTAACTGTTCTTAGCGATCAGACCGCCCATTGTGTCACCCTTTGTAAAATTTCTATATTTATGTCTGTTATGTATATGGTTTACATAATAAATAGTATTCTATTCTCTAAAAAATAAATCGGCATGTATTAAAACAATTAGGTCAAAACCGTCCCAAAAATAAAACGCAAAACGTTCAAAGTACAGCTCGCAAAAAAAATATTGACGTTGTTAGCCCAGCGCTGGGGTGAGAAGCGGAGCGAGATAAGTATCGCGTCGGATCGCGTCGCCACGTGCGGCCTAAGCCGGGATATGCAATTTTTATATTATCCTCTTCATATTATTATTGCCGTACAATTTCAGTGTTATTAAGTGTTTTATTATTTTATTTTTGGGAGGGGTATTGAGCGATTGAAGTTTGTAATAAAATATATGAATATGACTAGTCATCATCTGCCTAGACTTTTCCCAACTATGTTGGGGTTGGCTTCCAGTCTAACTGGATGCAGCTGAGTACCAGTACTTTACATGGAGCGACTGTCTCTCTGTCCTCCACAACCCAGCTACTGGGTAGTACGAAACCCCTCGGTAAGACTGGTTGTCAGACTTTCGGGCTTTTGACTACCCGTAACGACTGTCAAAGATCCACGAATGACAGCCGGGACCAACGGCTTAACGTGCTTTCCGAGGGACAGAGGTGTCGGAAACAATTACGAATTAAAATTCACCTTTTAAACTACGTGTAAAACTACGTTTGTTTTCACCATTAACATCTTGTGGTCATCTGAATATTATCTTCTTTGGAGGGGCTGTTTTTAAATAAAAAGAGAATGTTATATTAGTAATTTTATTTAAAATTAAAATTAATTTGGAATTTCTGACAAATATCTCTCGACATAAGAACAAAAGACATAACTCCATATAAAATACTTGTCTGTATGTATGTGTAAGTAACAGATTACGTATATTAGCACAAAATCCCACCGCTGCCGGCCCGGGCGGATGATGCGGATCCCCAGGCTTGATTCCGGGTAGCGATAGCATCAGCATCTATCAATTGAAATAAGCATTTATTTACCACAAAACATGGAAACCACAGTTTCCCGTGGTACAAACGGGAGTTTTATACAAGCTTTTATGTTTTGGTTATAACATTATCTTTCATTACTTACACCGTATTTATCAATGAATATATTTAGCAATAAATCTGAAAAAGCCAAATAGACGAATATTTTAAACCACTAACAATTATTTTTCTCCTATTTCCGTTATTGCTCTCATTATTGTTTAACAAAACCGGTTCTTATTATCGTATCTTTTATTCATTCAAAAATGTAACGCAAACGAGTACACAATAAATACTAGGTTTATTCTGCTGTCCGTACCCCAGTTCCCTTGATCTGTAGCGATATTAAATAGCTATAGCATCACAGATATTAGATAAGATACCGTTACAACAACTTGTTCAGACATATTGGGGTATTTTGTAGTATTAAACGATTAGTGTGCGAGAGAGATCGACGAATGTTGGAAGAGTACCTATTCAATGAATGTTAAGTAGTTTTGAATACTGATTTATTGCGAATTTTAATATAAACGCTTGTGTAATGATTTATTTTAACCTTACAATTTTCTTTTTCTTTTTGTCGCTGTGTTTTTGTTTACTAACAATAGTTTTTAAGAACAATGTTACTAACAATTGGGCTTAGTTGCCATAAATAAACAAATATTGATTGATTGATTGAATGTAATTAAACTAATTGCATTACGTTTTGCCGATCATGATTTTGGTTTTGAAACTGTTTTTGTAATTTATAATTGAAACGGTAATTCTGTATTTATTCATTGTAGACAAATTATCAATATGTCTATTCACTTTAAATTCACAATAGAACACAAATAACGCAAAAATCTTAATCAAAAGTCATTTATTTAAATAAGGCTGAGAATCAGTACTTTTCGAAAATCAAAATTACTAAGACCGTCCCTCAAAATGCCCACCCTTCACCACTTCCTAGTGCTTTCGCTGGGAAGAAGTGGCGCAACAATCTCCCCAGCAGCACAGCTGTCTGTTCAGTTAGAAACTTGATTCTATACAATAGTAGGTTGCAAAGAAATTAACATTACGACACAGACACAGAGCCTTAAATGAAATTGTTGTTTGCCTTATGTCAGCTAGCCACGTCAATATATCAACAAATACAATTAAGGGTGAATTCCACCAAAATTTTATGCCTAAAATTTGTCTTATTCTGAGAATAATTTATGAATTTTTGTCAGTTTTCCATACTAGAACTGTCAGACGTCAATTTTATTCGACGGTTATCTTTTAACCGTCGAATAAAATTGACGTCTGACATCAAAAGGCCAATTCCCATAATTAAAAAAGCTCAAAATCTAGCCGCAATCTTATCTCAGCATCAATCGATGTCAAAAACTTGTCAAAAATATAGAGAAATTAGAGTATTTTTGACAGATTGAGACTGATATCAGACTGTGAACGTTCTTAAAATTACGAGAATTGCCGAAAACTTTGGTAAAATCAGCCCTTAGTAACAAAACAATACATAATTCTTATAAACGGTTTTCTTATGATAGGTATTTTAAGTACAGTCAGCCATAAAGATTTCTGTAACTTTCTAGACAAAATACTTTATGTAAAAGTAACTATTCAAAACTTTCAATTTCACTACTCCCAACTCCCAACTGACAGTGTACACAAACAACGCCTATAACAATCTACATAAAATGCCCAAATTGTAAGTTTAAGGCAGTGAGTGTTCTCCACAAGGCATTCTTAGAGCCCTCTCGGTCGGCTGCACATCAAACGGCTACGCCATCATAATCAGATGTTTAGGCTTTCTTTGATAACCGACATTAGCGTCTTAGCGGAATTTAATTTGTTTTCACTTGTCGCACCAGTTGGCTTCTCTGATGTTGGTCGAGGAGGTTCTGGAGGCTGGTAGTGATGTGATGAGGAGAAAGCTTGGCTTTATGGAGCATCTAGTGTGGTTTTTAAAATACATTTTGACTGGATTTCCCTGAATCCACCTCGTGTAGTGCCTAAAGTGTACTTTGGAGACCATAAACGGCTCAAACGATATTTAAAACAATAGGATGAAACCTGTTATATAAATAATCTTATTCAGAGACATCCGGTTAGACTGGAAGCTGACCCCAACTTAGTTGGGAAAAGGTTAGGCAGATGATGATGTTAAAGGTTTTCTGAGCGAAGTAAATAATATCCACTGTTTTTATAGTCATAAATTCAATGTTTAAGCGACACTCAAAGACAGCTGCACGCAAAAACCACCGTGAAAAATTCGTTACCTAGATTAAATAAAATTCGTTTAATAAAATGAAACATTCTGAAAGACCAAATTGCATCAACGTAATTACATACCAACATTACAAACATACATCCACATTTTTCTTCCATCACTGAAAACACAGTTTCAGCTGATTTCAGTTGACTTAATATGAATGTAAATTAGCAGACAGTTTAAAATTAAATCCTCACAAAATGCATGCAATCGGATATGGCAATCAGTAAGTAGTGGGCTTAAATAAAGCTAGCGTTATCAAATCAGTGCCGACGCGATTTGTTTATCAAACGCGGGCTAAACGAGTGTAGTCGTTTAACTAAAATCTTATTTGTACACGGTGGGGTGGGTACGTCCCCCGGCTGTCGTACTCACACATATGTTGGGTGTTTTACGCAGTTTTAATTTTAATCCCTCTGCAGTGCATGAAAGATGCGTATGAATATTAAGTGGTTTTGATTAATGATTTTTTTAGGAAGTTAGGACAACAGCATGTGTGTGTGCATGTGTATCTGTGTTTAAATCTTAGTACGATACATACCTACCGATTTCGTAGCATAAGCTTGGAAAGTTTACACAGGTGTTTTTCTCGTCTGGGTAGGCAACTAATATAAAAATTTGTACATTTTTTTATTTTAAAAGAAAAACCTTTTTCTCATTTTAAACTGTCCGTGAAAACTGAGATAACGATCCCGTGAATAATTGTTGGACCACCTTTTACGCAAGCCCATCCTTGTTTTTCGAACCGATTGGGTCCCAGTAAAAGCACGAAGCCATCGCAGCAGGCCCAGACGAAGATGGCGGGACGAACTTGATTCCTACCGTAAGGACAGGCCAAAGCCATCGTCAACACTCGCAAAAGACAGAAAAGGAAGAGGGAGGCTTTTATCCTGCAGTTGGGTAATACAGGCTAGTTAGATTAGATGGACAGACACTTTTACTGTAGTTCTCTTCTGTAACCTAGCTGGGAGTGCCGCACCTCACCACCATTCAAGTTGTAGTTTTAGTACACTAATTTGTCAACGCTGTAAATTACCATGTACTACAATGCTGTTATGATGAATAAACAATTTGATTTGATTTTAAAAGGTACAGACGCCAGCACATCAAGCTACTACAATCTGTCAAATTTCTTTAATAGATTTTCAACTTTATCGCTTAAGTATTAAGGTTCAAGGTTGACTGGGAAAGTTTGACAGTTTCGGGTAGGTTGACCTGCTGGCGTCTGTACATGACTTTTACAGACGCCAGCAGGTCAAGCAGGTACCTACCCCTTGGGATTTACCATCGGCAAAAATTACAAAATTTAATACAATCTTTCATCCCCCCCTATTTAACCCGATCAGGAGATGAATTTTCAAAAACTTCGTAGTTAGTATAGTTAGTTCACTTTCGTTACATAAGGATCTCTTGTGCAAAATTTCATGCCTCTATACCTAGCCGTTTAGGCTGTGCGTTGATCAAATTGAATGAATTTATGATTTTTATTAAGTAGATTTTAACAGATATTGTAAAAAAAAAAAAAATTATTTGCGGTAAACATGACACAGAGAAAGAACACAAAAAGAATAATTTGGGCAAAATATGCGCCACATCCACGCAAAACGGCCATAGCTCGGAATAATGCTACGACGCTACGTATCGCTTTCAGCAACAGCCGGCGTTGACATGACGTCAACCGGTGCAGCATACGATGAGATATAAATAACACATTAAGAAATAAAAAAATACACAATACATAAAACACCTATACGATAACTACGGGTCGTCAATAGCCCGAAAGTCTGACAACCAGTCTTACCAAGGAGTATCGTATTACCCAATAACTGGGTTGCGGAGTTCAGATAGGCAGTCGCTCCATGTAAAATACTGGTATTCAGCTGCATCCGGTTAGACTGGAAGCCGACCCCAACATAGTTGGGAAAAGGCTAGGCAGATGATATTAAAAGAGATCTTTATGAAGAAAGTTGGTGCTATTGAAATGTATGATTTATACACAGTATTGTATTATATTATTCTTATTACACGTCTGTAGTCCCCGAAGGGTTATGCAGAGGTATAGCTATAGTGCACAGACATTTCGCCAGTTATGTTTATGATGATGATGTTATTAGATAACTAAACACATTGGTCCACACAAACAGCAAATTATCCACCTCATTACTCATAAATCCACAACACCGCGTAATTTCTTTACCAATACCAATTACAATCTTTAGCCAAACATCGTATCATGACCACGAAAAGCTGATTTAGTTAGCCGCAAAGCGTTCAATATCGGCCATTGGGCGGTACGTAATTGCGGCCGGCCGGTATTGGGAAGCATTCGCGCGCCGCGGTCCGCGGCTCGGGCCATTCATTAGCCAATCTAGATTAGCATTCCAAACGGCTATTGTGTTCGTGTTGGCCGGAATTACGATCGTTGTAAAAGGTAATGCGTTTGTCAACTGCAGCTCGGTCTGCTGTGCTTTTGGTAATTAGTGAGCTTCGCTGTTTTTGATTACCTATGTGTGTCTGGTCTATTAACGTTGAAATTTACTTAAGTTCATAATAGAAAAGTGAAAAACAAAATGTTTTTACGGATGCTACGCCGTAGCACGTAGCCGACTACGTTGCTACGCCTACGTTGGACAAATTAATAGAAAAAAAAAACTTGAGAGGTGTCAAGAGACACCCGGATGGATTCTGTAGACAGACAGAGAAACACGCGCACGCCGCACGGCTTACAACTATAGCAAAAAGTGTCGTTACAACTTTTGGTCTTAATTTTTTCCATCTAGCCCCCTTTCGCAACGCGCGATAAGGAACTTCGTTCCAATAACACATATTTTTATTCTACTTCCTAATACTTATCGTCTGCCTAGCCTTTCCCAACTATGTTGGGGTCGCCTTCCAATCTCGATCGATCGACCTATTCGGCTGTTATTATTTAGCCACGGGCCCCTCCTAATACTCTGAGACAACAATAAAAATCATAGACGCGCGGTCTCGACACTTTCTGCCCACCAACTGAACACGCAACAAAGATATGTATATATACAAAAATCTCCAACAAATATGACAAACACAAATAAACCTACATCCACACAAAACTTTAAACCCTCTCCAACAATTTCACAGATGTTAATACTACCCCTAAGCGTAGAAAAACAGTTGACAGCGCAAAATCGTCACCCATCCGATGATAATAGGTAGTGATGTAAATCAAAATTCATAGTGATTACGACCCCAGCGCATGAGTTATGACTTATTAGGGACCCCACAGATAGACTCACAAGAGACCCACTTGTAATAGCCCTGTATGTCTAAATGACGCGTCGATGTGTTGTCACCTTTGTATTTACGAATGTAACTGGATTGTGGTGTTGCCAGGTTTTTGGAAAGTATGGGATTGTGCTGGAAGGTTTTTCACTTCATTTTTTAAGTAAAACCTCGTGTTTAATCGTCGTTGTCGTTATTTTGACAAAAAAAAAATACATTTATGTTTTACAATTAGGTGAGTAAGGTTTATCTATTCTATCTAAAATTATTGAGAATTCAGTTTCGTATTCTTAACCCTAATGGCGTAACACACTATCAACCTCAATCTGAATCATTTTGAAGGATATTGCTAATCCATTGCTCCATATATGTTCGAAAAATGTATCTGCTCAAGACGTAAATAACGCAATGAATGTTGTTGAACTGTCAAAATGAAACCCATTGCTACTGATAGTGTGCTACGCAATTACCCTGCTTTTTTAAATCGAAATATTTGAATTGAAATATAATGAAGCAATGTAAAAGTCATGAGCAACTGAACGAAATATTATATACACATAAGGTTCAGTAGAAACATATAATTATAATATTTCAGCATCAAAATTAGCCCAAAGTCGTAACTGTGTGTTATTAACTTCAATCTAATCTTTAGACAGTCAATTGACACATCATTTTGATTCATAATACACTCGTAGTTTTCATAACAACCCGCAAACTACAATCTAATTTTAAAAATAACCATAGCCAGTCTATTTTCCAACGACACGCCGTCAGAAATAGGACAAATCCCAAGCCGCATGGCCTTCGCACAGCTGCATAGGACGGTCCAGTCCTTCCCGCTCGATCCCCACTGATATTTATTATAATTTTATGCGGCGTCCACGCTTCCCATCCCTTTGTGTGCTAAACGATGTCCTTGTCGCCTTTTTGTTGTTTCGAGGGGAATTAAATGTAATAACACAACTATCGAGATCTTTCGTGAATAGTAATGAGTTTTTTTGACTGTGCGATATGATCTGACAGTTAGTGTCAGTTGTCTATAATTACAGTTTGTTTAATGTGGTTTCATGTTACAATGGGGTTTGTGGTGTTAAAATTATTGGTTTTATTTGAGTATGTTATTAGTGTTGTCCTTTTGAATGCGGTTTGGGAATTGCGGTAATCTGGCAGGGTGCCAAGTCGAAATTGGTTCTGAATTTTATAAAAGCTTAATAAGTTAAGTAATTTATTCAATAAAAATTATATATGAAAAAATATCACTTGTTATGACTAAGTAATTAGGAAACGGATTTTTTTTTAAAAGGATTTTGAAGTTTATAGCCTCGTACGCTTACAGATTTCTAAAACAAATTCCAAATTATATTACTTAGACAAATATTTAATTCAAGTCGAGAAAGGAAATAAAAAATAAGTCGTTACAATCAACTTTCTTATAAGTTCCAATTGTTAACAATATCAAACAAAAAGAACGAAACTGTTTCTAAAAATAAAGAAAAAAAACCGTTGAAAGTTGTCATTCTGATTCACTCGAGCGTTCATCCCCGTGCCGATTGTAATAATACACTATTATATTATTTTAATAATAATAATTCCGAGTATTATTGTCCTTAAAATCATTATTATCGACTCGAGACCGGTTCGCCAAGTAAACACAATTGACTTTTGCCATTTGGTTGGGTCACAAAGATTTAGGTTTTTAATTATATTGACCCCAGTATGTTTTCACTTCATTATTTTGCCATATTTCACACTTAAAACTATTCTTTTGTTTACAATGGGAAGTGCTTTTGAGCCAATTTTTATTTATTGTTTTATTTCTCTATGTTCCGCGAACTTTCGAAAGGATGGTTGATACGCTGTTAAATACGAAAGGGAAAATAAATAAAACCTTTAAACAAAATAGCAAAAAGAGCAAAATACGCGTTTGCAATTTAAACTGCATAGAGTTATAATTATTTTAGAAACTAAAGCTTTCTTTGTAAAGAGTTTTTCTTATATTCCACAAATCGGAAAATTGAGCGCACAGTCTATTAAAACAGAATAATTCCTTCTGTTATGTATTCCAATAAGGGTCATAGTATCATATCGTATATTTTTATTACCATAAAAATTATTTTCGTCACACGCCACTTCCTATTATTTTTAGCGACCAAACGTGACAAGACACACCCGTATCTTCACAGAAATATAATATACACATAAATCAATAATCAATTTTACGCCCACGAGAACGGTCCGAAGTATTTTTGTCGGAATTTTATTATTCTGGCAACACATCTAGTGGAAAATCGCGTCCTGCCGCCATAGCGGAAAAACGCGGGAAAATCACACTTATTTTCGAATGTAGAATGTAACAAGGAGTTTGTATGCTTCGATTGATGCTTGCGTAGCGTGAATTTGTTGTTTGGTCACTTGATTTACTTGTTGGCCGTTGTTTATTTGACATATAATATATGTGTATTGCCTTCCTAACTTTAAACAATAGATGAAGTAGATTATTTCTAATATGCTCATTATTTACTGTAGCAACACTTTAGCAGTGTTACACGATATTTAAATAATATTATTAAGTGAGGGTTCAATGCCCACGTTCAAGTGTCAAATTGCCACTTCCTTTCAACCATTAATAAAATCAATCAAGTCGAAAATCTGCGAAAGCATTTAGACGTCAATATTGCAATGTATTGTCAAACAATAAATCTTAGAGGCATTTACACGAATCACCCCACCTATGAGAACTAATAATAAATCTCTGCATATCATTTCACCCTCAAACAATTCCGAATACACTATTGTAGGTCGAACACATCGCCTTAAGTTAATACAGAGCATTATTGAGTGCCAACAGGACGCCCCCCCACCGCGCCACAAAGCACAGACGTATTGACAAACTGCCTATAACTCCTATAAGTCTCAATCAAACAATGCCATTTATGAACTCCTTACGTTATTGACCTATTTCTTTGGCATAATAGAACGACAATTAAATTTAAATTTCGAATCGTGGGAATCACTCGAATTAACTGCAGTTTTGACTTTAGCTGTCATCTCATATGGGCGGGAAAGTTTTTTTTTTTTCTAAGCATAAGGAGGCGGTGTCGTGGTTTCCTCGGGGCGGACTTGCGTTCGCTTTCTTGTCCTGCAAATCTATTGTCGGCTGATGAATTTATTGTTGTTTTGCACTTCCTTATTTATTTTATTTTTGGGTCACTTTTATTTGCTATTAATTTATTAATGCATCGCCGGCGTCGTCGATTATAATACGTTGACATGGCAATTGGATTTGGCTCAGAGTGAATTTATTACTATAAATTAATAAAAGCATTACGAATTTAGTAGACAGATTATAAAGTCCTGTCATGCCTAGCTTTAACAAATAACTATATAATTGAAGTAATTAATTTAAAAAATGATGTATTTAACCGACTTCTAAAAAAGGAGGAGGTTCTCAATTCGGATGTTTTTTTTATGTTTGTTCGCGCATAGCTCTGTCGCTTGCCAACCGATATGAAATCTTTTTTTGTTGGAAAGGGTATACTTCCCAAATGGTCCCATAGAAATTTCATCAAAAACAGTTCAGTATTTTGGTTTTTAAACCAAAATTACTGGTAAAAATTACAACTTAAAAGTGAAAAATAAAAACTTTTTTGCAAAAAAAAAACCACCGACTCCCAAAAACGACACTACAAAGTGAAAAATAACTTTAATTTCGGAAGTCGGTGGCAAACAACGAAAATGCGAACCCAACGACACCGACTTCCGAAATTAAAGTTATTTTTCAGTTTGTAGTGTCGTTTTTGGGAGTCGGTTGTTTTTTTTTGCAAAAAAGTTTTTTTTATCATTTATAACTCTTCTAAAACTCTATCTCTAATATTTTGATTTTCCTATACTGACACATCTCCACATCTCAATAGATTATCCTGTATAGATACACCAGTAGAACACCCACAGCGCGCACAAAATTCAATATTCTCCTTACAAAAAGAATAGAAAACGCATGAAAGGGCAAAACAAACATGCACTCCAATTTCGAAAAATATCGATTGCCACGCACAAAAAGTGCCAAAGACAAAAGAGTATAATCAATGCAACGAATAGCGAATAGAGGTGCGCATTTGTTCGCTTACTTCGCGAAACGGCGAGATGTCAAGGAGTCTTTCTACTTTCTAGTGAGGAGTCACTGACTCACCCAAAATATTGACTCGCAAAGTGCCGACTTTGGCGCACAATAGACACAGCAGGTTGCCTTTTGTAAGGGACCCTTCTGTACTTAACAATACCGGAGTAATGCACTGCTTTTTATTTTTTGCACATTAAAATTGTGAGTGGAGTAAACGAGCTTTGGATAGAGGAAAGATTGTCTTTAAAATTTTAAATAAAATGTTGCTATATTTTTTTGTTTAATCATACCATTTCGTACAAAAGAAATATTTTAATCTTAATAAAATTACAAAGGAATTATTTCGAACTGCTGAAAAAAGGAAAAGTAGGTAATTAATGCTGCCCAAAGCGTAGTTGCTGCGCTGAAATAATAAATACCCAGCTGTTCATTCAGTTTATTTTTTTTTATTACACCTGTTTCGCATCTAAATAGAAATGAATAGATAATAAAAATGTAAATAAAGCAAACTAATAAAAACATAATAACAAGAAAATCATATTACTGTGAATAAAAAACTTATGCAGCAATCAGAGAAATCGAATCGATCAATAGGGAACCCTCTATTTGCGCGTTCCGTTTTACACAACGCTCCGCGCTTTACAAGATGGGTCTCGCTAAATAAAAAAAAACGCTCTCTAAGCTTATTGAAAAGTATTCTCGCCCTACGTTCACGGCGTCTGAGCAAATATAAGATAATTTTCGCGCTTCACCTCACTCGGTATTTAGGGGGCACCTTTCATACTTTTTACTGTGCCGTTTGATAGGTACCAACACGACACGGAACGTTTTAATGTAATTTATTTTGTATTCAGAATGCGTCGCTCGTTGTGTCGCCGCGAAACGCCTTGATTGGCAGTTTAAATTTTCTTTTCTTTTTTTGGGAAAATATCTGACAGTTGGTGAAAGTTGACGTAGCTAACCTTCACATATATTTTTGTAATTATTAGTTGTGTGGTGTTTAGGTAAAGTTTCCTTAATTGAGCAAAGAAGGACTTATCAATGAGCCAAAACTTTCTATTGAAACCCTTGGTAAAACCGACTAGGAAGTCCTTAACCCCTAAAAACATGGTACAGTAAAACACTTATCTATGTTAATTTTATATTTTCACAATTTTTATTCACTTGTGATATTTCTTACTACATACTTATACATATAGTAGTTTCCAAAACATAAACTATCTCAATAAATTATAAGATTTCTACTATGAATAGGTACCGAGCTAGGTAATCTTCTATTATTAAGAATAAAAGAAAAAAAAAAATTGTTGGTCCGGATAACTTCAGAATTTAGATAAATGATTTTATTTCTGTAAGTAGGTTTATACAAACACTATATATTTTTAAAACTAGATGAGGTCGGCGTTACCTTTTTGACTACTCTGAAAAGAAAGGCTGCCAGCGCTGGGGCTCTGTCTCGTATAGGGTCTTAGCATTATGCTGAGCGATGGCCGTTTTGCGTGAATGTGACGCATGTTTACCCCCAACTTGTTATTTTTTGTGTGTTTATGTCCTTTTTTTTTATGCGTCTTGTTTGCCGCAAATAAATGCTTTTTCTTTCTTTCTTTCTTTCTTTCTTCTTTCTAGTGTTATAAAGTCCAGATACTCGTATAATCTAGGTTATATCATGTGAAGAGAGAGAGATTGGTTCAGTCATAGTCAGTGGTAGACTCATATAATATACCTACCTTTTTACAAGGCGAGTGCCAGGATGTGAGGCTTCATAAATAACGTGGGATTGCTTAGGTACCCTTTCGTGGCATTAGAAAAGATTAACCACATAAGTAGACATTAATCCTAAAATTCCCAGCTACTGGAAATGTAAAACCGGACTAAATAATAAATAAAACCAATTAACCGTATATTTAATTCTGAAACCACAAAAACCTGTATTTGAAATTACTCAAATGAAATGAGCATGGACTTACTATTGTCGATGGTACATTGTCTAAGTTCATGCATCTAAAGAAAATTAAGCCGTGTACACATATAAACATATTTACTAAAAGGGTTATTTACTAATTGGTGTATTAGTCGAGTACAATCGTGGAAACAAGTCAATCGGTGTGTGTAATTCGAATTAAGGGACTGTTTACACGTTTGTACTTTGCGTGGAGTTTATTTTTTTATAAACGGACAGCGCAGACTGTTTTCACACATGGCCACACTTTGCGAACGGGTCGCTTATTTATATCTATGCGTAATGAAATTCTGTTATGGGGTATTGTTTTTTTGGCTGGAAAGTATTATAGGTGGGTAGTTTAACATGCTGGTTTTTTTATAAATAAAAATGTACTTTTCTTTGCACTTGTTCATTTTGCCGTTGTTCTTATCCGTTATCTTCATGCTTCGGCGCATCTTGCGGGCGCATCATACTTTCCATTTTCTTTTTTTTACTTCGTCATACTTTATAATACATCGCAGTATTATTTTGAAGAGCAGAGCAGTGGTGGCCCATTGGTAACGGCCGCGACTTACAAGTTGTAGGTCGTAGGTTCGAACCCCGACAGGCGCTTTACTTTGTGTAAATAATTTCATCACCACTGCTCTCAAAACATCATGAGGAAACCGGCGTGTCCTAGAACTAAAAATTCGAAGACATTGGACATCTACCAACCCACACTGAGCCAGCGTGGTGGATTACGGCCCACTCCCTCTCACCGAGAGGAGGCCTGTGTCCCAGCAGTGGGAACATTATACGCTGATTATGATTATTTTGAAGTCTTTAACATCAAGGGTTTACCAACTTTACAAAAAGAATTTAAGAAAACGATTGAAATTATACAAGGCTATTCTTTATTTTGCTATTACAACGAGTCATCAATTTTCTTCACTGTGTTGCCAATTAATAAAGAGAATAACAAACAAATAAGTATTTAATTGGCTCGAGTCATTGATTCTTTCACAGCGTGCTTTCTTCAACAAACGTCTTGTTAAAAATTTCCATTTCATTTGTAAGAAAACTTCAACCCTTTCTAGCTACTTTTATTTATTATTTAATTTCACAGACGTCCGCCGTTTGACTTTTAATTATGCGTCTCGTTATAATTTTCTGATCGAACAAGTCTTTCATTTAAAAGTTTTAAATGAAATACATCTCTATGATAACTGAAATATTTTAAATTTTGATCAGGCGAATAACTGTGAATAGAATAATTAATTTATTTTTAAAATTATTTGTTAGCATTTATTAAATAGTACTTTTTCCTGATATAGGTAGGTAATAGACAAATAGTCGCGGCAAAATGCTAAAAGATTTTTTTTATAAACTAATACCAACCTCATTTAACTCCTACGATCAAACAAATCAACATTCGAACTGTCAACAACACTAATCATAGACTCGAAAAAAAATATAAGTAAAAACAAAAAACAGCGTTCGTTTTTCAAACGTGGCGCGCTTTCTCGGTCCATCGGGCATTCCGTCACATCCAGTCACGACGGTGCTCGGACCACCGCGAGTCGCGTCTCGGGTTACCGTCTATCGTCTTACCTTGCCTTCCTGCCCTACGTCTAAGTTACTACGTCGCGTCATATGCCGCGGTGACAGTTGGCGAGGTGATATTCGGTTTTGTTTCATATTTTTGGGAGTTTGGGTGGGCTGAAAAGGAGGTTGTAAAAAAAGAAAGGCTTTTGCGAGTAGCTTTAACTTTACTTACCTATTTACCGACCCTACGTAGGCACACACTGGCCATTGCGCACGCGCATCCCAATCAAATAGGAGAAAAACTCGTAAGAAACAACAACCCTTTAAAAAAAATATTAGATGTTTCGAGCAATATACTTTTATACATTGAAAATTCTAAGAATTATATTATTTTTTTTAAATTAGTGGCATAATGTTCTACTAATACGAAGTATTGGTAACTGGTTGCATCGCTCCATCAGACCTACCCATTTGTGACAGTATCACGAAATCAATCTGTTAATAGCATGTTGATAGTTTCTTTACTTGATTAACTAACTAATTATGATGATAACTACTTGAACTTTGTCAAAGACTAACATGATAAGGTTCATAAAGGGAATATTGCCAAAAGTATAACTTTAAAAGAAAGGATTGGTGCACGAAAGGATGCGGTCGTTATCTCATCTTGTGCAAACTATAGATTTTAGAAAGAAGTTTTTATTTTGTATTGGTTTTTATATTTCTATGGTGCCAACACAACAATTTTAAAGCAGTCTGATGTCGCAACGCATAAGCTTCGGACATTGCCAGAGAAAATTTTAGGATGCCTTCGCTGATTTTTGCGACGCGACGTCGTAACGCTTTTATGTGTGTTGTGTTTAAAACGCCAATGGAAAAAAAACAAGTTACTTATTCTAAGCAGATTCTTATTAGTATGTATATCTGAGGGCCTGAACAAAGTGACATTCTGTCAGCGGTAACGATGATGGAAAGGTAAAATATATATGGGACTGACATAAGCTACCGAAAAGCTTATGTCAATATCGTTGAAAGTCGTAGAAATATGAAATGCTTTGAAAGCGATTGCCTCTAGGCCTGTCTAGGCCTTTTGGAATAGATACTGTGCTTAAAAATCTAATAAATAATATACTACTCAGCATTTAAAAACAACTCTATACCTCAAACGCTGTACCAATAAACATCTTTAATTTTATTAATCAATTTAGATCACGCCCTTCCGATCGCGTGTCATCACTGCCCTTTATTATAAACATCGGGTATCATGGCACAGGCCCTCACTCATACAGCCAATAGGTTTTATCCTTATTTTGTTATAAAACCTCGACCTTTCTCATTAATCGATCTGATTTCTCGGAATTCTTTCGATGTTCAAAAATTGGATCAATGTTTTTTTTTAAATGTTGCTATGGATGATGAATTAGGATGATCGGGTTACATTTCTATATTAAAAAAAAACCACAGCAAAGATTTGTTTGAGGTAATGATGAGGTAGCTTAGCAGTGTTGTGATTAGATTACATGGAATAGGGCCAATTGCTACTTTTTTCATATCAGGCCTTCCTCCATACTGGTGTATCAGGCTTTCTTCCATACTGGTGAGTGTCGTCTACGGTGACATTAAGTCAACAGGATCTTCTTATCTGTCTATAAGCTGTTATGGGTAGACAGTAGAATCGAATTAAACTGAGATCGCCAATCTATTTGCCCGTAGTGATTCCAGCAGTTAACTCAGTAGATTCCTGTCCAATACCAAAAGAAAATTATTGTCAACAAAAACGTGCTTCATAGCCATTCCGGAAATAATATATTTTTCTGTACCCCAGTATAAAATAAAACAGCATCAAGTCGAGATGTCTCCTCTTGCAGTCTTGCATATCAACTGATAGAACAACACTGCCCATTCTGAACCATTCATTTTTTACCGGTAGAGTAGCCCACTAAGTTCAAAATTTCTTACGTTTTTTGCTATTTGCAGTACAGTATCAAGTTGTATGTTAATTTAAAAATGATTCGCGGCCGTAACAAATATTTATTTATAAAATTATGATCTTATAAATCATCAATACAACTAGAGAGTTGTATTAAATTATGATCATTAGAACCTAATAATAATATCCTATTTACCGAGTAAATAAGTTCATTTCAGAATCAGCAGTATGTACAAGTCCTTGAGTTTGAATTGGTGTTCATAATACCCTATCGAATGACAAGTTCATGAAGTTATGACATTTGAGGACAATTATAACTCAAGGAACTCCTGACACTGACATGTAAAATGCAAAAAACTTAAAAAAAGTGAATTTTACGGGCTGCCTTAGCGCATTCCCTTAACGTCTTGCACCGATTAACCGCAGCCCCTCATTCCCAGGTCTCCTCCATAAACCGGGTGCTCCGCAACTTAGCAGCCCAGAAAGAGAAGGCGAACAACCAACAACCCTCCCCGGAGTGCTCAACTCCGGTCTACGAGCGCTTGCGACTGCTGGGGGCCCCCGGCGCATCCCCTGCCTGGCCACGTGCCCCCTGGCCTGCGCAGATTGATGCCAGGACCCCCCCCTACCAGCTGCATAGTCTGAGTCCAGGGCCCCAGGCTATCAGCTGCAACGGGGGCGATATGACTGCGATGAAGAAGAGTAAGTGGAATGATTTTACTATCTTTGTGTGAAAGTGTTTTAAATGCAATTTTATTACGGGATCTCTTTGTGAATGTGTGGTTTAGGATTATCTGCTTACAGAGTTGTCTTTACAAAAGCTATAAATATCTTTCAAGTTTCTAGCATATTTGGATATCTCAGCTATCCGCAACTTTTCGAATAGAAAAGGATTATGATCGTTCGCCATTTTTAAATCCGAATTCACCGCCTATTTAAAAATTATACCAAACAAAAGTATGACTTGCATTATATGTAGGTAAGTGACTTATTGTGTCGATTTATCATGGGAAAGTTATCCCTGGTCAGATCGTAATAGGCGTCCATTTCGTACTTTGGTTGCATGGTGTCAAGTAATATTGCATACATGCACATGCCCAGTTTAAAATCCAAAAGTACATCAACCCGAACCAGACATTATGCATAATCAATAACAGCAAATGAAGTGCACAGCGTGGTCGAACATGCTCGTATACGACGCATAATATATGCACACAGCAACAGCAAATTAACAGAAAAAATAAAATCGCAAAATCGCAACATAGGAAAGCGTGTGGCGGGCGGTCACTGAGAACAACGCAACAAAACTTTTTCACCAGCATTTTGATAGTCGATTTGCGGCTCCCCTAGTGTGGGGAGAGGAGGAGGGAGGACTGCGGGGGGACACGCCCGCCTCAGGCACCGTCAAAAACATTACTCTGCCCATCCGCCTGGAAGATTTAATTTTCATTTTTATCTGAAACATCCCCCTTTGTAGTGGTCTGTACTCTGTATCCAATTAGGCGGCTTTGAGAATTTTTCTGGTACACCCACATAGCTGCAGCCGTTTAGAGATATGGAATTTTTAATTTCGATTCTGGGAACCAATTATAAACGATTTGTGCGATGTCTTAAACAAAAGAAGTTCTCGTTATTTCTAAGCGAGAGCGGACGCTCTGTAAGAGGAATTTTCATAAAAATGTATTATCGTATTTGTTAGATAAAAATTCGGGATTCTCCACGGGTTTCTATGCAATGTAACCTTGAGTCAGTCGCATTTGTTCTTATTCAGAGCCGTCGTAACTGCCTTGTACCGTGTGCAATGGGTTTTGGTTTACATTACGATTGCATTTTTAGTATGGTGTAGCCCAGTATACCTACGCCAAAAGTTTTTTGTCTTTGTAAGCACAGGTTACTCGTTTTTTGATTGATTATTTAGGCAATCACTTTATTACTAATACTAGCTGCGCCCCGCGGTTTCACCCGCTTAAGTTTCGATCCCGTGGGAATATCGGGATAAAAAGTATCCTATGAGTTATTCCTGGTTATAAACTATGTGTGCCTCCAAATCCGTTCAGTACTTTTTGCGTGAAAGAGTAACAAATATAATATAATATAACTACGATTTACTACATAATCGGCCTATAATGTTCGCACTGCTGAGACACAGGCCTCGTTTCGGTAAGAAGAAGTGAGCCGTAATCCACCACACGCCCAGTGAGGGTTGGTAGATGTCACAAGTCTTTGAATTTTTGGTTCTAGGATATGCCGATTTCCTCACGATGTTTTCCTTCACCTTATATAGAAATAATAATACCTAGTACTAATATCTACTAACGGTCATGAAACTTATCAAATAAATAGTAACTAAACAAATAATTTAAATCATTGGAAAGTGCCACCGTCTCCACTTAGTTGGCAGTGCGTGAAAGTGCCGCTAAAGCTGTAAGTTGATAGCCCATAGGCGTCCATCGGCTATGTCATGGCCGACTGACTGACACCTTCTGCGAAGGCGTTACATAGAGCGTTATAATTGTTTGGCTATTTGTTTCTGGGGATCGTATTTCTAGGGAGCTCCAAGATTTGCGGTTGGTATTGTTATTACATAGTTCGGTGTTTGTCTGTGTGACATCGGACTTTGATGCGGCTTTCACTATCATTTAGAGAATTTATGCCGGAAGGTATATGTGTACACTGTATTAATATTTATGTAACATATAGGTATTAAAGGTGTTTCATCAAGTCATAAAAACCGTGCGAAGCAAGAGCGAGCCTAATAAAGGTTTGGCTAGGTATTTGTTTCTAGGGCATCTAAAATATTCGGTTAGATTTGTCACTTAGATTGGTTTTGATAGATCTGTAGAGGCATGAGGAACAGGGTGTAAAGTTCACTCATCCTCCATAAAAAAGGGAGGATCCTCCGACCAGACGGGTGTTGTTTCTGGAGGGCAATTGCCCCACGATTGATGTTGGGAAATTGTAAAATGCTAATTGCGCGGTAAACTCTTCTTGCGAGATGCAGGATTTGCGTGACGTCAGTATGAAGCGTTGTTCGCATGTGATGTTGTTAATACCGCTACAGATCTATACAACCAGTAGTTATAATATGCATTAACCTTGTTTCCTCGCAAATAAAATCAGACTGTATGGCTATTAAAAATCAATATTATCAAACGGTAAATTGAAGACATGGATCCCGGCCGTATGGCTGTTAATCGTTGCATGCACTCGCAGAACGAAGATTTATTATTTGTCCTACCTACAGGAATAAAGTTTAACGCACACGTGTAAGAACTACACCGATCAGCTTCAACTCAAATCGAGCCGTTCACCATTCTTTCTATGAAAATCTATAATGAAACGCACACTTCTAAGCATCGTAGCAGCAGCCTTAGCTCGAGATGAGCTGATAAAAATGTGTCAGTGTTTTTATCTCAAGAAGCAACTCATGCTTAACTTGTGGTAACCAAGTGTACAAACACGCTGCGAATGTGGGCCTGACGAAGTAGCGTCAGAACATACACACTTCCGACTTCGCCATTGTGTCGGACAGTACCGAGAGCTCCTGCGCTTACACACTCATTCACAGCGTGTTTGTACAATTGGTGACCACAAGTAAAGCGCGCGTAGGTTCTTGAGGTAATATACTATAAGGTGATGCCGAATCGGTGCAGTGCGTAGACGTATGCTATGAGCTTTAGGAGGAACTCAAATTGTCTAAAAAGACTTCTTTCTTTTCTTCTTTCATCGCGTGCAAAAGAGAACCCACCAAAACAATTTAATGTCAATTAGGTTGTCAAGACTCACGTAACGCTTTCACTGTTAACAAATTATCAGATCTAATGTAGACCAAGCCCCTAACTCTACAAACCTTACATCTTGTCGTCAAACAGACACTCCTATCATTTCAGCCGAAAGACGTCCGCTGCTGGACATAGGCCTCCCCCTATGAGCTTATGGAAGCGCGAGCTGGTGAGCTTTTGGTGGTGAGCTTCTTATCATAAGTCCAACGAACCTCGACGGAACGGCAGCAGGGTGTGAATATGGAGCTGAGTCACAAACTATACTCCACCTCCTATCCTGCCGTCTGTGCTCCAAAACCTGCAGCTAGTGACCTATGCGCTATCACCGATAACTGCGTGGAAGTGGGAAGCTTTGGGCCATTACTTGAATAACTGTCGTGCTAGCGACACAAAGATGAAGCAGAGTCTTGTGTCATGCACTAGTTCAGTGGAACGACCAAGCCACACATTTTACTCTTATAAATTTTACAATTTTGCTAAACATTTTTATATTTTATTTTTGATGGATGGATGAAATGGCGACAGATCACAGGAACAATTTGTGACCCACGGATGCCCTCAAGTTAAAGGGGAAAATTTGTAAGTCCGTGATAAGGCCTGTCGTACTTTATGGATCTGATTGCTGGGCTGTTAAGAAGACGGATGAAAAAAGATTGCATGCAGCGGAGATGAGAATATTGAGGTGGAGTGACGAGAATGGATAAAGTAAGAAATGAGTATATAAGGGGAAGTTTGAAAGTGGCGCCAGTGACAGAAAAGTTGAAAGGAAATCGTTTGGCTTGGTATGGGCATGTGATGAGAAGGGACGAAACGCATGTGACTAAAAGAGTGATGAATATATGCACATGTTGATGGATGGAGAGGGAGAGGAAGGCCGAAGAAAAGATGGATGGATTGTGTGAGGAATGTTATGAAAGAGAAGGGAGTGAATGATAGCGTGACGGTTGACAGAGGAGAATGGAAGAAGAAAACGTGTTGCGCCGACTCCAAGTGACATGGGATAAGGGCAGGAAGATGATGATGATGACGCTTTTGGCTCGTCTTGGCGGAGGCACTACCCCCAGATTTCCCTTTCCAAGCAAACAAAAACCGGCCAAGAGCGTGTCGGGCCACGCTCAGTGTAGGGTTCCGTAGTTTCCCGTCCGTCACAATAAGTGTTCCCACTTATGAGTTTAAAGGTGGGTATCCATTATGTTCGCGCTCCAGCAGCCCTCCGCGCTCCTGCAACTGCTCCCGGTATTGGGTACGTGCGCGAACACGGAACGTGCAACGTTGCACGCTCCGCGGCAGGCGCTCCGACTCGTGACGGTTTTTAGCGCGAACACAAAGGGGAGCGCAGTGTGTCAAAGGGGAGCGCATGTAGAAGTGCGCGCGACGTATCCATTGGAGCAGTTGCAGGAGCGCGGAGCGCTGCTTGAGCGCGAACATAGTGGTAACCCAACTTAAAAAAGGCTATTTGTTACGGAACTCTAATAATTACGGAACACTAAAAACGGGCCCACAAAGGACGGTGATAGCTAAAAAAATTATGTAAAAGAAGTTAAAAAAAATGCTTGCATATACGATTATACTACAAACTTAGTCCAGAAATTATTTTGTACAACTTTTTGTCTTTTTTGTACAAAAACTGTTGTTTCCATCAAGTTCAAGATGATTTTCCTAGAAAGTCCTTATAAAGTTCTACTTTCAGATTTTTTTCATATTTTCTAAACATAGGGTTCAAAAGTTAGAGGGGGGGACACACATTGTTTTTTTACTTTTGGAGCGATTATTTCCAAAATTATTGACATTATCAAAAAATGATTTTAGTAAACCCCTATTCATTTTAAATACCTTTCCAACGAAATATCACACGTTAGGGCTGAAATTTAAAAAAAAATCACTTCCCACTTTACATATCCCCTATATGTAAAGTGGGAAGTGATTTTTTTTTAAATACTACCTACCCTAATAAAACATTTTTTTCCAATTTTTATTTTACCACTTTGTCGGCGTGATTGATATACTTATTGGTACCAAATTTCAGCTTTCTAGTGCTAACGGTCACAGAGATTAAGCGAGGACGGACAGACGGACGGACAGACGGACATGGCGAAACTATAAGGGTTCCTAGTTGACTACGGAACCCTAATAAGATAAAAAAAGACTTCAAAGATTTAAAGGAAAAACTTTATACATAATAAGTTGAAGTAGTATGTATATTGGTATAGGCAGATAGATTTCTAAGAAAAACCCTCTGCCAACAGCCATCCGTAGTTAAAGCTCCTGGCAAGTAATTGGCCAACACAAAGTGGTGCCGGGGGCAGTACTTGAGGTAAAAGACAGCCAGCTTTGTGTCACAGAGTAACAAAGCTTTTGGTAACGATTCGCTCTTGACACCTTTGTATAACTGTTTGTTAAATCATCTGTTGTTCTGGTGGTAACGCAATTCATAGTAGACAATGATATCCATTAGTTGACTCTAGTTGTGTAGTTTATTATTCAACTAGCTAATGCCGCGGCTTCAACCGCGTGGAGCTCGGAAATTATCCCAAGGGAAGGTACATACAGCCAAGATAAAAAGTATCCTATGTGTTAAGTCAGGTTATAAACTATCTATGTGCCAGAATTCATCCAAATTCGTTAAGCCGTTTTGGCGTGATTGAGTAACAAATATCTAAACATAAAAACTTTCACATTTATAATATTAAAAGGATTAGTTGAGATATTTGGAAAAGAAACCATACACTCAAACTGCCTCGTTGGTCTTGTAAGCGCTACTGCTGACCATGAGGCCCTAGGTTCGATTCTCAGGTTGGGCAAAGTATTATTGGGGTTTTCCATCAAGAATTCTAAGTATCGAGTCTGCATTTGTAACCGGTTGACGCCATAGGCTCGCCCCCTATTACATGGTTCATAAACATAACTGGCGACACGTGGGTGTACAGTCACGAACAAAAGTATGTATACACTCGACTTTTTCAAAAGCGATTTACTCCTTTATTTTTTTATGAAATTTTATGTTGTTACGAACATAGTATTCTCGAAGCTATAGGTTTATGTAATGTGTCGTATTTCAACGATGCATTCGTTATTTCACGAAAAAATCACAATTGAAAGTTGCCAAGTGTTGACATATTGGTGCTCGTGACTGTACTGTAGGATACCTCTACCTAACCCTTCAGGGAAAAGAGGCACATACACTTCAACAGCACCAACTTTCTAGGAGTGTAGAATCAAGAACTAAATTTATGGTTACAGTTTATGAATCGAGGTCCTGTCACCCTGTCTTGAAAGAAAAGAAATTATCCAAACTGGTTGCATTTCGAGAAAAACATACAGAAGAATTGAGTGCCCTTCCTTTTTAATGTCGGACAAAATCGATCGGCATGCAAACATTTTCAAAACTTCTACAATCCTTTCATTCCTTACCTGACATACTTCACATTTCTGCGATACACGCGCGCCGTTTGCGATCTATGGAATACGCACCTGACCTTTATGCCTACCTATGAGGTGTACATCTTCTGACATTTACCTGATAAATCTTGTTAATTTTCGCCTTTCAAAGACCAAACCTACACAGATCCTATAGATCTTTGACACTACTTTCTGTTTTACACCGCATTGATGGCTTTCTCATAATTTCCTTTAGATTTTCTTTAGTTTCATTTGTTAGTATGTTAAGATGGATCTCTGCAAGCTGATTTTGGACAGCTTGTTTTTCTCCCATAGTCGGTCAATTTCAGTAACAATACATTTTTATTTTGGTAGCTCAGAGGACCTAATGCTGCAGCCAAGTTCAATGACAGTGATAAATGCTATTTGTTTCTTTAAATTTGATTTATTAAAGAGGATTAAAATATATACACTGGATAAACTTCTTATAGGGCTGATTTCTCAATCATCTGATAACTTTGTTCGAGGAATAATTTTAAAATATTAAAAAAAAATTAGTTTTAAATTGTATTCCTCGAATAAAAGTTATCTGGCGAAAGAAAAATCAGCCCTTAGAACCAACAAACTATTAAAATCAAAATATAATATCCTAAATCAATTATATTTCTGTGAATTGGTTCAAAAAAAAACTTCTTTAAGTACACGTTTTTCATGCCGTGAAAAACTACGGTTTATTCGCCGTGTGTAGGTAGCCACGGTCGTCAGTGTTGTATGGATCACTATTACTGATTATTGTTGATGGATACGTTTTTGCCACGACGGTGTTTATATGCCTGAAACCGTGCCGTGAACAAAGGGCCACGTTAGTCTCCGAACTAAGGGACTCAGTTATTTTATTTAGACAGATAAAAGTATCCATTTAATTGAACTATTCAAATTATCCCATCCAGTATATTTATCACAAACCGAATCACTTTTAATAATAGATAAATAAACCAATTGTCCCGTATAGTACAGTTAAGTTTCGTGATAAGCAGTGTAACTAATTTTATTTGCGCGTCCCCTCCGTGAGGCGGTTGAGACCCCTTATTTATGACGTGTGGTGCAATGATGACCCCATGATGCATTGTGTAGTAGTGATAGTCTATGTTTATGTGATTTGCGTGGACACTTTAGTTTGTTTTATTGAAAAACTAATAAATTTTAATGTAGATAAAAGTCCTACTAATATTATAAACGCGAAAGTTTGTGAGGACGGATGGATGGATGTTTGTTACTCTTTCACGCAAAAGCTACCGATCGGATTTGGATGAAATTTGGCACACAGATAGTTTATAACCAGTAGGTCAATTCTCGTAATTCAAAACGATCAAAATCTAGTCGCAGTCTCATCTCGGCGACAAACAAATGTCAAAAACTTGACAAAATGTAGGGAAATTTGACATATTTTTGACAGATTGAGACTGAGATCGGACTGTGGACGTTCTTCTATTCTCAGAATAACACATAGGATAGGTACTTTGTATCCCGATATTCCCACGGGATCGAAACTTATGCGGGTGGAACTGCGAGCCACTGCTAGTATTTAATAATTAAGCGCTAGGAAGGAAAGAAAGACAATTTTTGTATGGTCAAAGACATTTAGGTACCTCGAATTATGTTACTTACACTTAGTACCTACAATAAACTGTCTGGCTATAAACTGGTGGTAACATGTATCAAATAAGATGGAGATCCTCTTTTCCACTTTTTTTTTTTCATTTGTTTTCTCATGTTTTTTAACATGAATTTTATCCAAAGGGATGAAAAAGTTTATCGAAAAAGAATATAGTAATTTTAAAAGTTATGTGCGATGGTACAGTGAACTCCTTCGTGAATTTTGATATTTTAGAACACATTTTCCACTCGTGCAGAAAGTGTGTAGAAAATATTTCTTAGAAATAACTTCGACAATGTTGTATGAAAATTGATGCGTAGGATGCTGCATTCACATCGTACACGTGCTTCACTTGTTTTTTCAGGAATCGTGCTTTTGACTCCCCGTTTCAGAGATTAATGTTATTAGATACAAATGAAATATTTATTAGATGTACTTATGTAGATCTTTTAACGCACTTTTACACGTCAATATTCTCTTGGTCAATATTTTAAAAAGTAGATGTTGCCGGCATTTTCTGGCTGACTGATCACTGAGAGGAAATACCGAAACAAACTCAGAGGACATGGTTTCTTTTAAAGTCCAAACATTATATTATTAGGATTTTATGCGAGTCTAACAATGCAGGGCCATGTTCGTACAGCTATGGGTTCCTGGAAGAGCGGTGGCCGCCAAATAACGGCGGCAGTAATGGCTATCATGAAAATGATGGCAGTGGGGTTTGACTTTACGGTGTCGCTGTCTAGGAAAACAACAGACCCATATTACGCTGGACTAAATATATTATACGAAATGACAGTTGTTTTTGTACCGATTCAAAGCGCCTCGATCGAGCGTCTCAGGAACTATTGACACATTGCCGCAAATGGCCGTCTCGTTTGGTTTTGGTACGTCTGTGATGATTTAGGTCTAAATCGTGGAATGAGACTTTTTTGTGTATTTTGTGTTTACTACGAGATATTTAGAACATTTTTATCCTGAGAATACGCGCATCTTGTAAAACTCGCTATCAAAAATATTAGTTCCACGGGCGCTCACGTTGCTGTCAACGCCAAAATGGTGAAAATCAAATGTCTTCATTTTGTCATCGATAGTATGAAGTCCAGCGTACTTGTTTATTATAGATCAGTGAGGAAAACACAAACTTACTTTCATAAATAGCGTTTCAGAAAAATGCGGACATTATCTGGCGGCGACTCGTCAAGAAATCCATATCTCAACTTTCCATTTCTTCACTCTCCCCAGAAAACTCTCAATGGAAACAACAACCAAATCCCAAAGACTTCATGAATACCCGAATTATCTGCCAAAGTTTCACGCAAACTATATTCAAGTGACCATTTATAAAGTCATCCCAGACTTCATCGTCCAAAACTCCCATAAAACACATCACCTACTTTCTCCATAAGATCATGGGTGCTTCGAACTGCTAGACAAACACAAGGTCAAAGGACTGGGACGAATAAATCCATTAAGGGGCGAAAACTAAATAAAACGTACTGAATAAAGGGAGGTGGCAAGGTCTGTGATAAAATACTGAGGGAGAGGGATAGATAGATGTAAGTAAAGTTAAGAGGGAAAAGGACAGAGGCCAGTCTGGACTCTCGAGATAAGGCGAAGAAAAATGTCGTGAGATATTTATTCGCGGGGACCCGTGAATAGATGGTTATTATGGGGTTCAGTAGTAGTAAATTAGTGAGATGTATGGCGTCCGCGTTGAATATTTATTTATTGGACACGTAAGTTATTGTGCTTAACATCGTCGCCTCGGTTTTGGGGGAAATTGTCGGTTATTTACGGTGGTCATTTATTGAATTACTTGAGGAATAAGATTATTGGGAGGAAACCCACCACAAAGTGTCTATTTATGCCTACTAACCAGTGTTTTGCATATTAGTAAATAAACTAACATGTAAAACACTGGTTTGTAGGTATGCATTCAAATTTCATGACACAGTATTAAGACCATTTTATCTAACAAATTACTTAGACATATATTTTAGTATTGATTCTAATTATTGCAATTTACATTATAATAAAGATTAACAATTAGGTTAACGTAATTACAAAAATTAAACATTATTATTTACCTACGTGTTTTAATCTGTAGTAGATCTAAGCGAGATAATCGATTCGCGATACCTAGTTGACGTTGTAATCGTGAGTCAATGCCCCAGCCGCTAAGCTATTATCGAGAGAGACAGACGATATTAAATTAAAGTGTCTACTTTAGATCGTGTTTAAAATTATTTTAAAGTTAAAATTTATAGAATATGTGGATAGGTTTGTTAATGTAAAACAAAAAATTACTGAAAGCTTTTCACAGAAAAAAGAAGGTTACACTTAAATGAATATTAGAATAGAATTGAATATATTTTACGTAAAATACATAAAATATGATAAGGGTATATATATAAGGGTATAAGGAACAGGGTGTAAAGTTCACTCATCCTCCATAGAAAAGGGAGGATCCTCCAACCAGACGGGTGTTGTGTCTGGCGGGCAACTGCCCAACGATTGATGTTGCGAAGTTAGTATATATGCTAATTGCGCAGTAAACTCTGCTTGCGAGATGCAGGATTTGCGTGTCGTCAGTATGACGCGTTGTTCGCATGTGGCGTTGTAGATATCGCTACAGGTCTTATCAACTTGATATGGGCACATTTAATAAAGTTATGTCTCAACAAAATGGCGATGAGGCGAAGAGTGTGCGGGGTGGCTTTCATTTTGACAGTTCAACAACATTCATTGCGTTATTTAAGTTGTTGACCAGCCCCTTTTTCTACCATATGAAGCAATGGATTAGCAATATCCTTCAAAATGATTCAGGTTGTGATTGATCGTGTGTTACGCAATTAGGGTGCTGGTCAAGTTCATCGCCCAAATGTAATCCGTAGCAGTGTGTATTTAGAATACGATGGGACAGTCTTACGCATTGCGGTCATAAATGTCCCTAATTAAATAAAGAATAAAAAACCGTCTTAAATATAAATATTTCTATATATTCGTAGTTTGCTTACTTCTTTCAGTATGCAAAAAAGACCTTAGAATAAAATTATAAACGAAAGAAAATCATTTTGCAAATCTGCTTATAAAATAACGGAGTTCTGAAGTAACAAACATGTCTGACACTCTCTTCTGCTCCACCCAGAGCGGGAGGGGGGTCATTTGATGATTTCCCATCCTCAAAAAAAAAAAAAAAAAAGTAAGAAACATAAAAATACAACCGAACTGAGAAACCCCTCCTTTTTTCGAAGTCGGTTAAAAACAAAGCTTATTTCTCTTTAGTTCTCCGAATGTGCAACTAATATCTTGCCACACTCTCATTTTTTAATACCATCTTGTTCTAAGATGCAGGGTAGGCAGAACCCAGACACGTCGACATAGACATTGAATACATACTATATGATTTACATACATTGCTTTGTTTGTCGGCTGAAGTCGGGACATACTTGAGCCGACATAATTTTTCCGTGGGCTTACGTGTTTAGCTCTTATGCTAAGAAAATACAAAGTTTTGTGCACAGAAATGTACACAACACAAATATAAACAGATAGGGACAATAGATAGAGAGATATAGACAGCGTGTAAAAGAGTAAAGGAGAAATAAAATACATAGAATCATAAACAATTCACTTATAAAACTAAACAAATATAGAGAGAATAGAGTTTAGTACTCGTAGAGCGCTGGGCTGGCCATGTAAAAAAGCTCTTCCGGGGAAGCACTACTTATGTTGTTGTATTACTCTAAGCATGATTGGTGTATTTCGGTTTGAAGGGTATGAAAAAACCAAAGAAAATTTGTTTTACTGTCACAGAAAAAAGTGTAAATAAAAAGATAAGTAAAGTGAAATTATTATACTCAGTAAACAACAGTCGGCAGCTGGATTGTCTCTTATCAAGCTACCACAATCTGTCAAATTTCTTTAATAGATTTTCAACTTTATCGCTAAAGCATGAAGCTTCAAGGTTCATTGGGAAAATTTTACAGTTTCGGGTAACTTGATGTGCTGGCGTCTGTACTGTGAAGAGCTGATGAGCTCTTCAGGGTACCGGGAGGAATCAATTAAACCACGGTTTATCACGTATATTCAACAATTATTCCTAGAAACCATTTACGTATTTTTACATCTTTTTCCTTTGGCTCATCAGCCAAATCTCTTCTAATCTTAAACTAACTTTTTAGCTGACTCGTGGAGGTTGCATGTAAGCACCAAATAGGCTTTTGTCTCTACAGTACCTGCTTATCTAAAACCCTTTGTGTTGCAGGTGTTTATAGGTAGTAGTTTTTTCTATTAAACATAGTGTCTGTTGGTATTATTCTTTTGGATTACCTTGCTAGTTTTAACTGAAATTGGCCTTTGATACATATTACAGTCCGGCCATCGAAAGAAGGCGTACCTGATTTGTCAGTGCGACAATTCTAGTCGCTAATAAAGATCAAATTCGCAAAGCACGTATTCGTTTGTATGAAACTGATAGGTGTCAAAAACGCATTGTCTCGACGGCCGGACAGTAGTGCCAAAAGGGGCACCGAAATTTTCAACAAAAAAAAATTCTTGTATTTATATTGCGATTTAGTAATTGAATAGAACACCTGCCTTCTCCAAAGTGTTTATTTACACCACAGAGTAGTAATAAACCCCATAACTATTCCTAACCTTAAACCTATATCGTATCCTAATTCACCATTGGTCCTTCCTTTTCACTTTCATCTCCTGGAACCCCACAACTAACTGAAACAGCTGAAGACCTTCAAATACACCCTCACACTATAACCTTCCCGTCAAATGAATCCACTAAACACCGAAACAGATCTACTCGTATATCTCAAAAGATATTTTAACCCTAAGATGGCGAACCGAAATAGAAGGGTTATATGTACTAGGCGGTATGTATGCCTGTGTGTGCGGCAGATCAAAGGGTCTGCGCGGTGCGCTTTGAACATGCCGACATACCACGGCGGAGCATACGGAGTCTATGTATGGTATATAAGCGGCTGTTTTGATACCATTTGATGATATTTAGGGATTATTAATGTGAATTATGTATGGATTTGCTGTTTGTTGTGGGGTTATGTAAAGTTGTAGAAAATGATTCTGAATATTTAACAAGTTTTTGGTCAGACCGAGAGATTAGGCTTTTACCCTGCAGTTGGACAATACTGGTTTGATATTGCATGATTATTATTTCGATCATCAACTTCTTTGGGATGACAAATGATTGATTAACAATAACATTGTATTCTAAGAAAATTATTCCAATAGAATGGTTGTGTTAATGATTGATTCAGTGAATATGTTAGCGAAATGTTTGTACTAGAATATTAGTCTTTTAACTACCAACACAACAACTGTCATTTTCACAGGTATCGTTATCATGCCGCCATCAGCGTTTAGATTGTAATTGAAACCAACAAGTATCT
Source organism: Apamea anceps (assembly GCA_951799955.1). Classification (NCBI taxonomy): domain Eukaryota; kingdom Metazoa; phylum Arthropoda; class Insecta; order Lepidoptera; family Noctuidae; genus Apamea; species Apamea anceps. The sequence goes on from OX637509.1 coordinate 12,038,201, forward strand.
TGACGAATGTACTATAGCCATGGCTAGCGATAAACACGCATCTAGTACACCGTTACCGCAATGCAACAGTACTTTTAATAAATAAATCTACTTAATAAAAATCTTAAATTCGTTCGCTGACAGACATCGCACAGCCTAAACCGAAATGGTCTCTGGACGCATGAATTTGCACAAGAGTTCCTTATGTAACGAAAAGGAGCACTAAGGAGGGATTTTTGAAAATTCATCGTCTAAAGCTGTTAAATACGGGATAAAAGTTTGTACGGAAGTTCTTAGTTATGGTTTTAGTTAAGTTAGAAAAAAATACCTGTGGTATTTAGACCTACCTATGTGTATAATTAAAAGTTAGTTGTACTACCTATGTTTTTTCTGAATTTTATACCTGAGAAGTTGTCGATGAGAAACCCCATCGGGCACAATTTTTATTTTTTATTATTGTTAGCCATTAATGTCCCACAGCTGGGCAAAGGCCTTCCTACTGTCTTTTTCCACGTTTCTCTGTCCAGAGCTGCCAAGGACCAATCTTTATTAAAGGAGTCTAGCCGACCTATTCTGTAAAAATCTCACCGTGACAACTACATAAGGTGAAGTGAGCTTGGGGTGAGATGTCACTAGTGTCAATCCCTAATATTAGGGAATGACAACTCACATCACCAAACTTTTCATGGTGATTTGTTTACAGAATATACCGGCTGTTCATTGCCATGGGGCACAATACGACTTGTTAATAAATAAAACAGTCATACATCATTCAATTAACCAAAAATCTATGCACACCGCACATCCCCAACCCATTAAAAACCCACAAAGCAAGCTACAGTGACAGAGACCACCCAGCGTCCAAATCCGCAGATTAGCGCACATGAGACGACCACGGACGGATAGATCCCGAGACAGCCCTCCGTGGGACAGCGCCGGTACCGACAAAATAGCAATTAAATTCGCCTTCATTACACAACCCTTCTGTGATGACCGTACAGGCAATAAGGGTGCGATACTTGAATATTATCATTTGAGAAGTTTTGTATTAATAAACTAACCCTCTCAAGACGAATGTTGAAGTTCAGTTTGTGAATAAAATCCGCATCTGCACATTTGTGACTATTTCTTTTTATCGACCGTTCAAGACTAATTTTACGATAATCATTCTTGAATTGTGTGCTTCATCTTATAATAAAAACGGGAACTTCTGTTTTCTGCTTTGCAATCTAAAGGCCAATTCCCATGATTAAAAACGTTCAAAATCTAGTCACAATCTCATCTCAGCGACAACCAATGTCAAAAATGTAGGGAAATTAGAGGGTATTTTTGACAGATTGAGACGAAGATCAGACTGTGAACGTTCCTAAAATTACGGGAATTAGCTCTGGCTTAGCGGCAGAATGACTTGATTATTGAGATTAAATGATTTCACGCTGATGTTGAAGCTTCACTCACTGTGCGTGCACTGAACACATAGCATAAGCAGTGCTATTCTGTAAAACATCTCACCGTCAAAACTTAGGTAAAGTGAGCTGTCAATAGTTTCAATCCCTAGCATCGGATGGGATGACAGTTCACTAGAAACTCACTTCACCTCACTGTCACGGTAAGAATTTTACAGCAGATTTCTCTTATACATTATGTGAACACCTCTCATAAACAATCACAAAATCTATCTAGCCATACATAGGTACCTAGCCTACAAGCTTCCCCCAAAACAAAGTACAAATCCCCACTAATTACGTAAGCACGCACCGTGGCTCCGCGAGCGTCGCGCACAAAGGGTTCCGCGCAACGCCAATAACGCATGAAACAGGATTAAAACATGTAAACGCTAAAGGGTTCCGTGCCCGTTTGTGTGTAATTATACATGTTAATTTACAGTTACGTACTTTGAACATACTGTGGGGTAGGTATAGGGTGGTATAGGGAAGTAAAGGGAGGTATAGATTGGTATAGACTGGTATAGGTTGGTGTAGGCTTCGTTTTTAGGGTTTCGCGCTCGAATAAGCGTGAGCCGTAAACGGTTTGTTTGGTGTCAGTTGAAACGTAAACGATTTGATGAATGGAATACGAATTATGGATGTGGTTAGCAGTTTAGCACGTGTCTATTTAATTTTGTGTAAATTATTTCATCACCCCTGCTCTCAAAACGGTGAAGGAAAACATCGTAAGGAAACCAGCATAACCTAGAACCAAAAATTCGAAGACATACGACATTTACCAACCCGCACTGGGCCCGCGTGGTGGATTACGGCCCACTCTCTCTCGCCGAGAGATGGCCTGAGCCCCAGCAGTGGGAACATTATAGGCTTATGCTATTTAATATGTTAGTTTGAATATTAATTTAGTGATACGCAAGCAAGAAATAAATATCTTAGCAATAAGTCTGTAATATTAGAGGGACTCGTGGCTAAGTAATAACAGCCGTATGGGTCGATCAGGTTAAGCTACATCAAGCGGTCGGTCCGGGGATGGGCGACCATCCATTACATATAGAGACCCCTCCGTGCCTCGGAAAGTAAGTTAAGCTGTTGGTCCCGGCAGCCTTTCGTGGATCTTTGACAGCTGTTACGGCTCGTCAAAAGCACGAAAGTCTGACAACCAGTCTTACCAAGGGGTACCCTATTACCCAATAACTGGGTTGTGGAGGTCAGATAGGCAGTCGCTCCACGTAAAATACTGATACTGACACGTGAATATTTTGATGAGCTGACAGAGTATCAGATGGAATGGCAGCTCAGTTCACCAACGTTGTCACTACAGTATTAAGGCTTTAGATAACTCTTGATAAAACTGCACTACTACTAGTAAGTATGTAAATCTTGGTTACAGGTCAGCTCTGCAGTGTATTAAAAATTAACAATTCTGTTTCCAACCTAAAACAGTTTTAGGCGGTACCGTTTTACAGGATACCTTTAGCAAGCATTTCTTTGAAATCACTTTATTGTTATTATAAGCCTCTCTATTCTGAATTGCTTTCTCCGTTCTGTTGTTAAAGTATGTCTCTCAATTCAGCATACCTCTTGACAAAGGCCTCCTCCAGCTGTTTCCATTGAATTTCTTTAAAATACCTATGACCAAGTATTGTAAGTTTACCATTAATCTAGCACCTGACGCAATCTCAATTTACAATCAACCTTCGCTAAATTATGGGTGGTAAAAGACACGTAACGAAATCGAGAAATACTTGATAGATATTATGATTATGATAGATATTCTGATATTTTTTTGTACTGGACCATACCTATGTATTATATATGTATATTGAAGGTCAAAATCCCAACTTTTATTGATGTTTTTTTAAGAAAACAATTTAATGTTATAACACAACTTTAAATACCCCCACGACCCCTGTACCGTTGAATGCACCCATAAACACAATGTTTTGCGTGTGCTACATTGCGCACTACCGCAAACAGAAAATTGTCACACCAAAAATAAAAGTTGTCTCCCAACAATTCTTTTTGTGCAATAGTATTCGTACTTAGTTTCATGTACAGAATGAATAGTTCACGGGTCTTGTGATGACTATGTGACGGATCTTTTTACACCCTTTATAAAGAACTTAGCTACAGCAGCTTTACATTCGCAAACACAACCTAAAGACACCTGTCTTTCCAGCCAGATACCTATCTCCACAAACATAAAACCGCAGCGTTCATACCCAGACCTCATTACTGTGAAAACAATGGATAAAAAAAAGATATAATAAATAAAAAGGCGAGGGGCGGGGGCGCCGCCGCGCCGCCCACAGCTCCACCCACACAAACACGACGCAACATATAATTATTATTGTGTGAACGCGATGCGGTTCCAAACATACACATACGGGATGTAGGTACATACGTATTATTATGGATGAAGTTATGATATGTTTGTAGCGAATCGGGAGTAGCAAACGGGATTAAGGTGTAAGCAGCGTTGAAAGGTTGCCGGTTTTAAGGGATTTTTAGGGAGATTGTGGCGCCGATTCCCTTTTTCACAAACTAAACTAAATTGAAGTTCAGTGCATCTTTTTCTTTCTATTTCATTAACAAAGGGACAGAATATATATTAGTTTAGTCCTGTCAAATTAGTCAGCGCCTGACGTAAATTGACGTATTTTTAGTAGCCATTGCATGTTTTTAATCACGTCTATACTGTCTATGGAGTATCTTAATTGACAGGACTAAACTAATATTTATCTTCTGTCCTTTTCTTAATAAAATAGAAAGAAAAAGATGCACTGAACTTAAATTTAGTTTAGTTTGTGAACAAGGAAATTGGCGCCAGCACTTACTCGTAGAATAAAAAGATTTAGCCAAAACACTAACCCTTTTATTCATAAACGTTGCTTGTAAGTAATGATTAGCGACTGTTTAACCATGCACTTTGACGTTTGAACGTCAGTTAACTTTAAACATGGTTTATAAATAAACCTCCTGTAGTCTTTAACAGAATAGCATTCATTTGGCTGTTTCAGAATGTATTAAAGTCTTATCTTGTGTGCCAAGGTCCAGTTTATGACATAACCCTCGTTTAAAACATATAGTGATATGGAAGGATTTTTTCTCGACCTCAGTTACAACCTCACTAAATAGGTAAGCAGCTCTGGTCATTTATCTTAGAATATTGCGATATTATAAAAGATACTTTCTGTTATAGTTAAATTAGGACTGAAAATCTAGTGCTCTACTCATAGAAATATTATTTAAAAAAATCTTAAATCTATGGTTCTGCCATAAAATCATTATCAACTACGTCTACAGAGATAAAAGGTACCTTGGAATTTATGTACCAAACCACCGAAATGTTTGTGTAGTCTACGATCGTATATGTAGGTATTTGTCTTGCTTGAGTGGATGTAATTTCAGTGGAGTAGGGCAAGGCTTTTACAACAAAAGATAGCTCGTGTTGCCATTCAGTTGCCAGAGGTAGGTACAGCTGCCATATACAGACCACTGTTTCATCATCATCATCTCAAACCTGTCGTCCGCCTGCAGTACAAAAACCTCTGCCGTTAGGTGTGGAATAAAACCCTAACAACACACCTAAAAGTCTCAATATTAATCGAAAATCAAAATTAAATCTAAACTTTTCGTTTAATACCCTGATGATACATTAATTTAAATAAATACTTAATTCAATATTCCGTCGTATCGTATCGATGGCGGTTCCACCTGTGCGCACTCGAGCGTTGCGAGCCCTTTTCCCGCCGTTTTGCGACAAAATGGCCGCCACGTGACTAGACTGGCGAAACGTCCTTATTCATTCATAGCCTTCATAGGCGGGCGCCGTAAATATTATGTGCTTTTAAATTTAATTGTGTGGTCTCTTGAATATTCACTTATGCACGTGTATCTTCATATTTTTTGATACTTTTTTGATGTAATTGGCAAATTTATGTCTTACTTATACTTATTTTGGAGGGGCTCGTGGCTAAACAATAGCAGCCGCATGAGTCGTTTTTCAAGGTCAAGCAACGCTTGCCGAGGTCGACCCGTAGATGGGTGACCATCCATTACATACCGAGACCACTCCGTGACTTGGAAAGCACGTTAAGCTGTTGGTCCCGACTGTCATTTATAGATCTTTGATAGTCATTACGGGTAGCCAGAAGCCAGAAAATCTGGCAACCAGTCTTAACAAGGGGTATCGTGTTACCCAGTAACTGGGTTGTGGAGGTCAGATAGGCAGTCGTTCCATGTAAAATACTGGTATCCAGTTGCATTCGGTCAAACTAGAAGCCAACCCCAACATAGTTGGGAAAAGGCTAGGCAGATGATGACTAATGCTTATTTTGATTTTGCTTGAAAATGCGTAGAATTCTCACCTTAGTAGACCAATTCAAACTATTATTTTAAACTAAGCATTCAGTTAGTGATATTTTTGAAGTTATCTATTCAAAACGCCCTTTAACTCTTAACCTAAGGGCCTATACAAAGTGACACTCTATGGACGAGAAAAGTCAAAAATGTATGGGACTGACATAAACGGAAAGGTTATGCCAATACTGTTGTAAGTCTTTGTAGAAATATGAAATGTTTTGAAAGAGATTGCCACTTGTCGCTCTCAGATTTAGTTATGGACTAGGATTAATATTATAAATTCTAAAGTAACTGTGTCTGTTCGTATGGTACCTTTTCACGCCTAAACCACTGAACGGATTTCGATAAAATTTGGCAAGGAGATAGATGGCATCCTGGAAAAGAACATAGGCTTTTTGACTCAAAAATAATACCAATAAGGGTTATATAGGGGATATAAGTTTGAGTGGGAAATCCGGCACTTCTAAGTTTGGTTTATGAAAATTCAAATTTTTGCTTTAAAGTAAGAAATAAAGACTCACGTGATTCACCAAAGGGATTTTAAAATGCATATTGTAACGAAATAATATCCAGATCTTCACTTGTACACGTTTAATTTAGTGGTAAAAAAAAATATTATAAACAAAACCTTATGTAGAACACAGCACGATTAAAAAAAAATTAAGTAAAACTCTGAGGCGACGTCCCTGGTGTTAGAGCCCTATAAATTTCAGTATTACGCGTCGGTCACGATACGTTTGCAAACATTGCTATAACTTCCGCAATTAAAAAATATTTGCTAATCCTAAAATGGGTAACACGCACCAGGTCAATCTGTTATCCGGTAGCGAGACAACAATTTATAAGAAAGTTAAATCAAATAAGACAACATAACGAGAAATTTAACAAAACTACTTAAAATATGTAAATCCGGTCCTAGACTCCAGATTGGCAGTTGGAAGGCTCGCTGGCTGGCTGGTACTTGAAACCACCAGCGTGGGGTTCGGATTCCAACAAAAGCTTGCAGCCGTCTGGTCCCAGGCTAGCGGTGGGGCAAATCAAGTCCTGAAAGATGAAACCTGACTCGCAAGTTTTAGATGTAATTTCGAGAATTCCCTTTGATCCGGTCGCACAACGGACGAACTCGGTCGTTCAAATCTTTATAGTGGCAAATAATTATATGGTAAAACGGGAAAAATAGTAATATAGACGATCGTCCTGTGCCCAAATAAAAGCTTCAAAAAAAAAACTCGGCAAGAGAAAAGACAATGACAGTTTCCGATTCAAAATTCAAAAAAACCAATATGAAGAAAAACCTTTCTGGCTGTAAATAAGGTAGAATTTGTTATAAAAGGAGGTTGTTCGCGATAAAATTAAAATGTAGCATTTGCCAATGCTGCAATATGTAGTATTGAAATTGCCACGGGTAAAAGCTAGTCCTAATTAATCCTACTAATATTATAAACGCGCGTTTGTAAGGATGGATGGATGGATGGACGTTTGTTACTCTTTCACGCAAAAACTACTGAATGGATTTGGATAAAATTTGGCACACAGATAGTTTATTACTAGGATTAACACATAGGATACTTTTATCCCAATATTCCTACGGGATCGAAACTTATGCGGATGAAACCACGGGGCGCTGCTAGTCTATATCTAATTCACATATTTCTCACTAACTAAAGGAAAACAGTGGGTATGCAGCCTTAACTTAACGACGGCATAATAATTTATCTTTTCTAAAATCTGAATATACATAAAGCATTCCTATATATAAAAAATATAGTCAAATATAATCTGCGCCTTACAGATTAATTTTACCATCCAATGGCCATTTAGCTTTTACGAAACGCTCTCTGAAACGTTAAAAAGCGATTAGCATTTTCGTCCAGTCCTTTTTATGTTTTTTTAACCAACAGCTAATGTAATAGCTACATACTTTATCTGACTGTTTTCCAGTGGAAAGTACTTACGAGTTGCATACTTCACGAGTTCCATTCTATTCCGAATCGTTGAAAGTTCACGGTTACCTATTCTAGTAGGTAAAAGCTTCAATGTCAATCTTTATTTTTCGTTTACTACTAAGTGAATATTTCATTCAAAAGAATTAGCCCGTAATTCCGTAGAAGTAAGCAAACACATACAGTTCATCAGTTATGTTAAAAGTGCCATGTAATAGGAAGTGGTTACTATGCTCCCATTGAGAATTTCCAAGTTTGAACCACGAGACTGTCGAAAAAGAAACACTTATGACAATTTTTTTTCTGTCAATAGTTTAAAGGTGACAGATACATAATGATGTTTTTAATACGTTTAGCGTTAATCGGATAGAGTGATTTGCTGCTTCCATAGTAAGTCCATAGAGTTACATAGCAGACCTCAAAATTCTAAGATATACACTGCAAAAATCACTAACCCACATTCGTTAATTACATTAAAACAAATGAATTACCAAAAACGTGAACCTAATCAAGTAAATGAGCAACCACAATAGTATCTATTTATCTAAATACCGCAGGAAACCTCCGCGAAGGCACAGGGGAATCACGAATGAAATACACGTCATAGACGACATTTTTGCGATAAGGCAACACTGCGCCCGTTTTGTTTATGGGTAGGGCCGCCATCTTGCGCATCACGGCGAGAAATAGGGTAGCCATGTATTGTTCGCTTTATTTCTCTATGGAAATATTCTTTTTTTATTTTTCTTTGGGAGAGTGAGGCTGTAATGGCAGTTGGTATATTTTAATAAATATCTGAAAACTATCTGTTTGAAATACGCATAGGTACCGTTGCTGTTGCTGTTGTCATAGCTTACTTAACTAACTTATGCACCCTTACCTATAAAAAACATATTTGAGCATTGCTAAACCCAACTGTAATGAGGATGTGCAGTAAGGTGTGTTTATTAATAGCCCACAAAAGGTTTTTGACGAAAATGTAGTGAACTTAAAACCTCGGCTTCATCCTCAGTTCCCGTTCTATTCATGCCCTAGTATTTTACACCACAAAAAGAAAATACAGATCGCACTCGTAATTAAGCAAACCATAATAAAACTACCAAAAACCCACCTCATACATCCACAAAAACTAATACAACGTACGAAAAACATTCCCATTCCGCGGCGACATTAATTCGCGTTACATTTCGCTCCCCGTAGACATTGAGTGACAGTAAATAGAGACATAGCCATGTCTATTATCTGATACCGATCTACACATACAGACTTCATGAAACATTAATGTCCCAGCATCCTGACAGATGGGCCCCTGATACAAAAACATTCTGCCCCTCATATCTCTCTTTTCGAGCAATTTTCGACTCTGAGCCACGCTAATAGGGGTGTGAGAAAAGTTTTGGAGTGAAGCAAAATGTTGTTGTCGTATTTCGAGGTGTCATATTCGTTGTGGTCGAGAAATGAGCAGCCCGACGAATGTTTTGATGGTACAGGGTTAAAAGAAAATAGTTCTGGATGCATTTTGTATTTGAAAAATTAAACAACATTTTTTTTTTTCTAAGACCCTATAGTGATTGGCGGTCGAGTCCTTCATTGGATGTAGGGTAAAGTACCTAGTTATAAAACTCGGTGAGGGACATCCCTAAACGAGCTAAAAAGCTAGACAATGATTTATTCAAAGCAATGTTATGTACCTAAATGTTGTGAGTTTTCCTCATCCCGAGTACAAAGGTAACGTCCACGCTTTTAAAATATTCATAAATTCATTATTTCGTTTTACTTTTTGAAACAGATACCTACAAAGCATTGTTATATTTTCATACCGTGTTTTGTTACCTACTCTTGGCACATTCGCCATATAATTTGCCCCAGTAGCATATACGTACATATTATATGAATAAAAAATCTCAACCTAAATTTATTTGGAATACTTCGTCACTTATTTACCTGCCGTATTTTGAATCAGAGTATGGAGGTTCAAGAAACTACATTTATTTAATCACTTTAAGCAAAGGTTGGTGAACTAGAGTTATAAAATCGAATCTTGAATTAAGTCTACTATACATAATAACCCATCAATCTAAAACAAAAGGTTTTATAAAACTTATGTTTAACAAAAATAACATGCACAAAATAAAACATTATAATATGTTCGTCGCTGATCGTCAAAACATGCGCAAATCTAAACACACATACTCCTGTCGCAGGCCGTGCTGTAAAAACACTCGAGCCGCTACGAGAGCCCTTACCATGAGAACTCACGTTCACTCACATCTCGCTCACTTTCTAACTGAACAAGCATCTAGTTTTTAACTAGGTATCTTTTTAATACTTGATCGTTTTCAGATTTACAAAAAAAGTCTATAAAAAATCGACAACATTAGGTAAAATTAAGTGAATTTTCTTCTTCAGTAACACGAATTTTACGAGTAAAAGATTTTCATTCGCAAGACGATAATTTAATTTATATTTCAAAATCATTTGCTTTGGGAAAAAAAAACAACACTATTTAGTATTTATGGTCAACGTAAGCTTGCTACGGCGTAGCAAAGTCTACGAATAGTGCTACGAACGGCTACGAAAGTTGTAGACGCTATAAAAAGGGGAAAAGTTATGTGTTTTCTGGGTTCTTCTTTATTCTTATGTACTCTTCGTCCGCTTTCAGTATTTTTCAATGTCCCTTTTGGTGCTGAGGACAGATGATACCATCGAAATGGTGCAGAAAGTGGCGAAAAATAACTTTATATATACTGATAAACCTTTGGCTCTATTTTAATTTATTTCTGTGTTGGTGAAATTATTATACCTAGGTACTATCTCAAAACTAATCTCAAAGAGAATCTGAACTAGACAGATCTGACATGACATCAAACAGTTTACAAAGATAACATCACAAGCCCTGGAAATTCTCTAAAATAATTTCCATTTCATTCAAGTCAGTCGTAACTTAAAGCAAGCCTCGTGATAAGAATTGAAAATTCAACTCGTTGCTAATTCATTAAAATTTATAGGTATTCCCCGTTATCTTCAGGTGTACCTGTGACCCCTGCCTAACTAAAGTGCACCTTGTCAAAACCAACTCGCCATTATTGGGCATACATTTTTAAGCAACGATAACACTATCGCTAGCGGGTTACGTGGTAGGCCGGGCCACGTTATCGTCAGTTTCTGCATGAACGCGCCCGTTACGGCCCCCCTTTCCCCCTTCGACCCCACCAGCTTCCCCCATCCCCCTTGCTATCCCGGTAGACGGCAACGCGGAGATTTTGACACTTGAACATAATTTATTCGATCCTAAAATAGTTTATGTTATCTAGACTGGGAATATCTCGGGATTTAGGTGTCTGTGAAGTTTGTGAGTGCTGTTTGTTTGTAATTATTGCCTGTTGGGGGGTTAATATTGTGTTATGTTGCGTGTGGATATAGGGTTAACTGTTTACAAGTGTGGATAGTGTAACTTAATTATGATTGTGTAACTTTCGTCTTAATTGTCATTAAACTTGTTTTGTTGTGACTCTTTTGAAAAGCATCGCCGCCCCGGTTAGTCACCACATTACAGCATTGTTGTAGTATATTTACCGTAGTCATACCAACTAGATTGCTTAGTTTCCACATGTTTAAACATTTCGTTTTAATAAGGAGTGAATTTAAACTTGCATTCTCTCAGGTCAATTGTCAACGTGTTACTTAATGCAACTCCTAAAAACCACGATTCGTACTAAGCCTGAATTAGATTAATGGGTGAACCCATTAATCTAATTCAGGCTTAGTACGAATCGTGGTTTTTAGGAGTTTAGAACAGTTGCCATATTTATTTACCAAGTAAAGTCAGGGCAATCAATTGTTTATCAACCTTACTACCAACTTAAATTGTCCGTATATACAAATCACAACTGTCATTCTTTGACAGTTGTCGGAACGGCTATAACACGGCCAAATTAATGGAGGTAGTATGTCAATTTGATTCCTAAACAATTAATTTCCCTCACTGTACCTACGGTTCTCAATTCTCATACCAATATGCGATAGCGTTCATACTAAGACAATGATTTTCGTGACGGACGGACGTGTGGTCGGGTAAGACAAACCTAGGGCAAACCACTATTCATAACATATCAAATGTTTAGGTAGACACTTCCTGCGAATGCAGTGTTGCCAACTTAGGCTGCTTTTCCACTAGAGATGTGCTATGCAGCTATGCTGCGAGGATGTAATAGCTAAGCTGTGAAACTATGTGACCGTTTCCACTGATACGAAGCTATGTAGCGGTGCGAGTAAGATGTGCTATGAAGATGCGCCGCCGCAAAGTAGCTGCGCGAGGTAGATGCGCAGCTCGAGCTATGCGATGTATCGATAGTAAGGAAGCGGCGAGGGCGGCACGCAGCTACACCACTTGCGACCATCCATAGCACACATCCATAGCACGCGTCCATAACACGCATCCATAGCACGCATCCTTCCATATAAAAACCTTTTTTTTTTAAATAAAACTTTACCCCACACTATTAATTTCTCCTGTATTGTGGGTGCGTTTACAAACATTTAAACTCACATACACAAACAGCCAGAACAAGTACTTGTAGGCTATACAAGTATTTGTTCTACAAATATTTGTTCCGTGCGGGAATCGAACCCGCGACACGCAGCGCAGCAGTCAATCGCTTAACCACTGCGCCAACCGTGTCGTCAAAGTTGAATCCGTTTCCACCAGTGCTAAGCTATGTGCACCTATGAATATGATTAGTGGATATCAAACGCATCCATAGCAACGTAGCATAGCACATCTCTGGTGGAAAAGCACCCTTATGTAAGTTACCTAAGTTAGGATGTAGTACAATAAATCTTGAGGTGGGCATTGGGTTAAGACTATTCTATTAGCACGGTAGAAAAGTGATACAATAGGGTCAAATTAAATTAGTTAGCGAAACTACACAGATGTGATGGGTGTCGATATTTTTTCAGCTCATTACGGTGTTAAAGGACTCTAGTAGTAAGATATTTACTTAAAATGATGAGTTCAGAACAAAAAAGATTTTTTTATCATTCTGTATCTTTCTATTATGCAATATTTTTATTCTATGACTTTGTGAGGCACATTCCTATTTATTGAAGGTTAACGCTTTTTTTGTGTATTAGTTACCTGCACCCATAGATGTCCGATATCGATATCCGTGCCTGCACAATAATTGCGTAACACACTTTCAATTACAATCTGAATAATTTTGAAGTATATTACTAATCCATTGCTTCATTAATTCGAAAAATTTCTCTGCTCCACAACGTTAATAACGCAATGAATGTTGTTGAACTGTCAAAATGTAAGCCATTGCTACTAATAGTATTACGCAATTACCCCGGTGACTGACTAGAGTGACTAGCTTCGGGCTCGAAAGAAGCCTTTACTCTTGATGAATAAATAGTGCGAAACAAAGTGACAAACGGCACGATTCGTACTCTTACGTAGACTAATATGCGTTGATTTGTTTGAAACTTGGTAACCAGCTTAACTAAGTTTGCTAATAGTTTGATATTAATTTATTTGATCTGTGGAAGTGTTTATCATCTATATTTTTTTATTTACTTGTTAACACATTTCTGTTTTTTACTTTATGTACTTACTACTGTTTGTTTTCCCTAAAGAAATGAAATTAAATAAAACTGTAGAAAATATATTTGGTTACAAAATATTCCTCCCGTGTCAATAACCGTCAGTCGTACTACTGGGAGACATCCCGCCCGCGGACGGTTCCTAACGGATTACCTACTCAAGGGACATTATAGGATATCGCGATATCTCATTGATAAATTATATCTAGATTTAAGATGGGGTTTTATTATTGTATGCTTGTTTATATGGGAAACAGTGCGACTCTGTAACCATCTCACAGTGAAAAAACTTAGGTGAAGTGAGCGTGGAGTGAGCTGTCACTCCAACTAATGTTAGGGATTGACACTATTGACAGCTCACTCTAAGCTCACTTCACCTAACTTTTCACAGTGAATTTTTTACAGAATCGATTGGCAGTATACGCAATGTCCAAATATCTAGGATATATATCTACATTGTATATGGTAGGAAAACTGCCTAGCTAGCTATGAAGTATCAAGTAAGAATTTCTAAATTGAATATTGTCAAACCTACAAAACCCTAGCCACCGTAAACCTCAAACACAAACAGTTATTATTCAAACTTTTAATCAGGCTTTCATAATTGAATCCCTACCACTCCCGAAGTTGTAGGATAACGCAAATTTACGACTAAGCAGACCGAGATTAACATCGTAACTCGAATAAATCCGCGGTATCGGGCCTGTTTGCCGAATTAAACCTCGCTTGTTCACTTTGTGGGCATAACTTTGCGTCTTTGCCGACTGGTTACCAAGATAGAGTTCTAAGAAACTTGTAATTCCTGTAAACAGTTATAATATAGATGTTTTGGAGGATTTTGGACGGCATTGTTAAGTTATTAATAGGTGTGGGAGATTGAAATAGAATTAGGAGTTTGAAGTTAATTCGTAGGATTTGAATTGAAATTTTTTGAAGGCTAGCGTGGTTTCCTCGTAGATAGGTAGGTACCTAAACCTACCTGCAATATCATAGGGTGATATCATACGTGATAGATACAGCCGACCTAGGCTATTAAGTTACAATAACATCTATAGGTAACAAACCAAAGTGTACAGTTTTCCTTCTCCTAATCCTTACGTGAATAAGTGTGTGATGTGTATGCGTGTTGAGTATGTTGCGTACCACAACTGCCCAAAAACTCGTGTTTCAGCATTTTCTACATTGATTTTCTAAATAGATAGACAAAATACTTTTATACTTACCCAAATCAACATCCTCTGTTCATAGACGAGGAGCCTCTTGAAGGTCTGGAAGGTCTACATTCAGACGAGACGGGGTCCGGAGACAACTCCAATGCGGGGTCCAGCGGAGCTGATGATGATGCGGCTCGGCTGCGACTCAAGCGCAAGCTCCAGAGAAACAGGACCAGCTTCACCAACGAGCAGATTGATAGCTTGGAGAGAGGTCTGTATTATTATTTTTACACGATGTATAAAGGCCCATTTCAAAGCCGTTATCTACGCATTCTGTACATCATTGACCTAAAATTATTGCTGGGAAAAAAACATAAATTTTTGGTGTACAGACGCCAGCACATCAAGCTACTACAATCTATCAAATTTCTTTAATAGATTTTCAACTTTATCGCTAAAGTATTAAGGTTCAAGATTGATTGGGAAAATTTGACAGTTTCGGGTAGCTTGACCTGCTGTCGTCTGTACGTAAAAATCGCTGTTTACGGCAACGCACAATGTCACGCACGCTACCAGGGCCCCAAGTCTGCTATTACAATAGTGTCAGAATGGTCTATCATTGATTTCATAATTGTTGATTTTGACAAGTTTGGTAATCTACTAACATAATGGCGTCATTATGACTTTCCAGTGGTCAACCACTGACACTCCATTGAAAGAAATGGCATAGAATGGTAATCTCGTACATAATGATAAATGAATGACTGAGTTACCTACTTATAACACTTGACTTGTATAAAACACTAATAAATAATATGTAAAAATATATATAAATGAAATCTGGCATAAATAAAGTAGTGGTAGTTTTTCGAAAATCATTTCTACTAACGGGTTTTCTAATAAAGGCAACACGACAATGTCATTATGACACAATTCTATTACGAGACCATTGACTGACCAATGATCGCCATTAAGAATTTAGCAGATTACGAACTTTAAGCAAAATGACAATGGGATGGGAATGGGATCGTGTTGGAATGACGAATTTATAAAAATAGCAGACTTGGGGCCCTGAACATTGAGGTTATGGGTGCATGCAACAGCATATAATTATGTTATGACTAGTTTTCGTGATCAAAAAGTTGGAACTTTAATCTTAATATCTCCGAAACCAGAAGGTTCCCAGGTATATCGTCCGATACAAAAAAGTATAACTATCGGCTTCGGCAAGCATCTTTTTAAAAAGATGGTAATTAATCTTTTTTCTCACACCAAGTATGTAAACTGCACTGGTGTAGCGATAAAAAAAACACCACCAAATGTGTTTTCCAGCTTTCTTCGATTTATCACGCATAGCGCATAAACGCGCACTGGCTTAACGTAACGTCCGGCCGTCACAACAGAGTCTGCAGTTAAATCAGTTATCTACAGATAATTCTGCCTATTTAGGGAACCTTGATAGCCAATAACTTCAGAGAATTTATTTACCAGTTTTACGGTTTTGCCAAGATTAAATTCATTTCTACAAGTTTTCAACAAGTTCCTTGTTTATCATGCAGCACAGAGGTTAACTGCTAAATCTAAGTTATTATAACTTCACACTATCTTTACAGAATTCGAAAGAACCCACTACCCAGATGTCTTCGCTCGCGAAAGACTCGCCGCAAAAATAGGCCTGCCAGAAGCTAGAATACAGGTGAGTTCCACAACTATACCTAACATGTTATGTAGCCAGCGTGGTAGTTGCGTAACACACTAAACGGTAGGAATGGCTTTTGATTTTGACAGTTCAACAACATTCATTTCGTTATTAACGTTGCTGAGCAAGAAATTTTTTCGAACATATGAAGCAATGGATTAGCACCAAAAACTAAAAACTGAAACTGAAACTTAAATACTGGTATTCAGCTGCATCCGGTTAGACTGGAAGCCGACCCCAACTTGGTTGGAAAAGACTAGGCAGATGATGATGATGATGAAGCAATGGATTAGCAATATCCTTCAAAATGATTCAGATTATGATTGATAGTGTGTTACTACGCTAATAGGCTGCAGTTATAGTTAGGATAGATAGGTAACATCACATTCTTGTCGTAATAACTAGGTACCTACCTATATACTTACCAGCTCGCGTTTACATTCATTACGTGCTGCAATATGTCCTACCTAGTAGATAGGTAACTAGATAATTACCTACGCGTGTGTATGCCCGGCATGTATCCAGTTGATTGATTTGATAGGTGTATCATATAGGTATAATTATAAACCTTATAATTGTGTACTTAGGTGTAGAAACTTATGAGGTTTACAATGGCAGGTATTATTATGCTGCAATATTGAAACAAGCATAAATATTTTACTCCGAAAACGCTAGAATTGTCCACTACTAAGGGCTGATTTCACCAAACTCACCTTTATATATCTTTTATCCATGGAATAAAATTGACATCTGACAGTTATAGTATGAAGAAACTGTCAAACATTTATTCTCAGGATATGACATATTCTAGGTAGAAAAGTTTGGTCGAATTCGCCCTAACACAGAGTAGGTGCCTACCTAAATCTCGAATGCAGGTAGCTGCATCCTGCATACCATAAAATAAAATGCATCTCTTAGATTACGTAACATCGTCTCGCAGTCCGTCATCTCATAATTAGCACCACCTTAATTATGTTTACTTATAACTTTCCTTTCTGTTGAATGGTACGTTCTCTGTTTATCTTTTTATACACAAAAGTTCAGCTACAATCTGTAGGTACATAGCAGCGCTACAAGCTTGCTTTGGCGCGTGGTCAAAATCGGAACTAACGTCGCCTTTTTTTTTTTTCATTCTGGCGCCTAAAGATCCTTGTAGCACTCTATTTTCCTATCAATCGTAGGTTCGTTTTTCCCTTTTATTACACACAAAAGTTCAATCAGTACCTAATCTGTAGGTACAGACGCCAGCAGGTCAAGCTACCCGAAACTGTCAAATTTTCCCAATCAACCTTGAACCTTAATGCTTTCGCGATAAAGTTGAAAATCTATTAAAGAAATTTGACAGATTGTAGTAGCTTGATGTGCTGGCATCTGTACATACCTACATTCATTAGAGTCAAAAATGTTCCCATTTAATCATTAAATTAGTGTCACCAACAAGCCAGCCTTGTAACGATCCTAATAGCGCGTACCGCGCTTTGTGTTAACCTAACCCGACGTTAAGGTGTGGTTCTCGAATCGGCGCGCGAAGTGGCGGCGTGAGGAGAAGATCAGGTCGCAGCGGCGGAGCCCCGAGTGCGGGTACAGCGGCACCGCGCCGCACGCGCCCGCGCACCCCGCGCACCACCCGCCGCCGGCGCACCCCGCGCACCCCGCGCACCCGGGGCACCAGCCCTACCAGCCGCCGTTGAACGTTGATACTTACAGGTGAGTTGCATTGCACAACATAAGAAATAACACCAGGCAAAAGTTAAGGTATGGCAATTTAAGCGAAATTTTAATAGGAAACCGAAATGTGATCCAAATCTAGGGTTTAGGTACGCGCCGTCATTCATTGGTGTCCATCGATCTCCTATTACCTACATTGTGCTAGCAGTGGATTTAGCAGGGTCTTATTTATACCTACCTCACACAATCCTGCAAAGTCATGGCAGGGTCTTATTTATACCTACCTCACACAATCCTGCAAACTCATGGCAGGGTCTTATTTATACCTACCTCACACAATCCTACAAACTCATGGCAGGGTCTTATTTATACCTACCTCACACAATCCTGCAAACTCATGGCAGGGTCTTATTTATACCTACCTCACACAATCCTGCAAACTCATGGCAGGGTCTTATTTATACCTACCTCACACAATCCTGCAAACTCATGGCAGGGTCTTATTTATTATACCTACCTTACACAATCCTGCAAACTCATGGCAGGGTCTTATTTATACCTACCTCACACAATCGTACAACCTCAGTAATTATTAGTGACTGAGAGTAGGTATGCCGGATTCCAAGCAGTGGATATGCTAGTGCCTACACACTATTGGGACTCAGGCCTCCTCTGTGTAAGAGGGAAGTCCAACTGAGAATAGCATTTGTGGCTTTTTGAAATTATGCCTAGGTGCCTGGGTATTGACAGCGCCTTGACAAACTAGAGATGGATCTAAAAGAAGTAAGGAAGACAACGTAAACGCTGGAACGACGACATAGTTGAGACAGCTGGTGCCCTGTAGGCTAGAGACGCTGAGACGCATGAGATCATTACAAATGGAGGAGCACGGGAGAGGCCTATGCGTCAAAGGACGCGCTGATTGAGGCAGACACCGAAGTGCAATAGTTATGTTTCGCTTAATTTATTAATATTGTTTATCAGTAAATAAAGGCTTTATTAATAATTATAGCAGCGCAATATTAGAAGCGACAATAAAATTTCTCATTTCTCAAAGTTCATAAAAATAACATCTAAAGTCCTATGTTCCCCAGCCCACTGACCCCCATGGGGTACGGAGGCGGCATGGTGCCCGAGACCCCAGTGTGTGACACGACGGAGGCAGAGCTGTGCAAGAGTGGGTTCCTGGGGTACCCGCGCTACGAGCTGGGGTACCGACAGCCCCCGCACCCCTACGTCAACCATCATGGCTACCAGCACGAACCGGCGTCGCCCCCACCAGGTAAATAATTTTCCGATATAATGTTACGTACTATATAACGGAGTGAGAAAAATTCCTAGTCATCCAGATTACGCCATTCCTTATTCAGAGGATGGACTATCACCTCGCTCGCTGACGCTGAAGCCATTAACACACCCTGAACTGCATCCACCAATAGTCGTGAGGATAGGCAGAGCAGCATCCTCTTGTCTGGGCTGATTACTCCAAGGGAGTCCAGCCGTTATTTTGCCTAACGTTTTACTCACAAGCACGCAACTACCTGACTAATATTCAACCACAACTACACATTGAAAAGAGGGCGTTGTTGATAAAATTTTGTGAAATTGTCAGTTTGAATGACAAAACAAGATGGCGACGTTTGTTCATATTTTAGCCACGCGCCGTAACCTTGCAGCGTTGTACATTTTACAATCAAATACAAACCACACATTTTCAATTCCAGAACTAGGCGGTCTTCTAGGCACAGGAGTGTCAGTGCCCCTGGCAGTGCCCGGACAAGACACGCAGCAGTACTGGTCCCGCCTCCAGTGACCCTGGTGGAACTAGCCGAGCACATGACAACAGTACTCAAACGCTTATGCTACTACTACCCGTTGAAGAGCGACCATTTTGGAACCGAGACACGAGACATTTCAGCTTTGTCTCTGGGATGGCAACGCACCTGAAGGCCAATTCTCGTAATTTAAAACGTTCAAAGTCTAGTTGCAGTGTCATCTCGGCGACAAACAAATGTCAAAAACTTGTCAAAATGTAGGGAAATTTGAGGTATTTTTGACAGATTCGAGACAGATCAGCACCCTAATTGCGTAACACACGATCAGTCGGAATCGGTTTCATTTTGACAGTTCAACAACATTCATTGCGTTATTTACGTCTTGAGCAGACAAATTTTTCGAACTTATGAAGCAATGGATTAGCAATTTGCTTCAAAATGATTCTGATTCCGATCGATTGTGTGTTACGCAATTAGGGTGCAGACTGTGAACGTTCTTAAAACTACGACCAACAACGTGAAAAATGGTAACCTGTGATTGATTTATTTATTTATTTATTCACAAGGCAACTACAACAGGCAATAATCACATTAAGTACAAGGTTCAAATTATAGGTTTCGACCTGACTATCACCCAAAGCGTAGTCACACAACATGATCAGCAACAACAATAATAATGATAACAACTACAGTAAAAAAAAAAAAAAAACTTAATTGACAAAATTACAGCTACAAGGTATGAGCGTCTGCACTCCGACACACTTCTACTTACACAGGGAATGTGTCGGAGACCATTTATAAGCAGTAGCTTGTTATCAGGTCGGAAATCGAACCTATGTATGCTTGACTAAAAAAAAAATGATAATCAGGTTATGACAAAAATCTACCTTCTTGCTTTATGCGTGCGTCAAGAGGAGATACCCACTGGATAAAACAAAGTGTGCTGCTCGGTTCCAAAACGGTCCAGCCTTGATAGTCGGGTTCGGGTAGTGTGTATTTCTTTATACCGAAGTATATCATGATCAAATATTTTCTTTTATTTTGAAGATTATTTGTTTACAGAGATAGTTAGCAATGCAAGCAAGGCATACGTTTTCAAACCAAATAATTCTAACTTGAACAAACTTTAAGCTTGTGCAGATTGATTTTCATGTTATAAATAAAGTTCTTCTGTATCCGTTCTTTGATAAAACTAGGAAACCTATGAAAGAAATCTGTATCAGATGATAGTAAACAGATTTAAGTATATGGGGGTACATGTACAGTGACGCCTGCATATATGTAGATAGTGAATACTTTCCTGATTTTTACTAATAATTTACTTTACAGACCTACGTCTGTTTTATAGTCTTTTTTTTTACAAACTTTTTCGTACTTTTCGGTGATATTTTTTTAATTAATTTAATTTGTACAATGAGATTAGATACTTAACTTACCAACTGATGTAACACGTATAGTATAAAGAATTAACATATCCACTAGATGCCACAAAACAGGACTCAGAGCACAAAAAATAGGCTCAAATTGTATTAAAAATAAATTAGAATATTTCATTCAAATATTAATTAATAAATCTCTCATAGATTTTCTACATTACCGTTATTGATGCACATGTAATGTTGTATCCTTATCTTGTAACTTTGAATGAAATAATTTAATATTTCGGTGTAAGTGTTAAAAAATATTTTATTAACAATTAGGTAGTTAGCTAAGATTAGCGTTAAATAAGTATTTAATTGTGTATATTTGTTGTAAATGTTTAATTAACAATGCTGAGACAAAATGGATTAATTTTGAAAATATCTGACAGTGTGGCTGAATATTTGTAGTACCTACCTTTGCCTTAGTATCAAACAGTGGATGGTAGATACACAAAATCACATTGATTTCCTCAATAATATCTGCTTATCTCCGAAACACAGAAGCCGTGAAGGGAGGAAAGACTAACTCAATTTCAATTTCTTGATATTAAATTCTTAACATTATCGTAGCAATGTAAATTTAGATTTTTTTATGAGAAACAGGGCTTGTTAGTTATAAGTACAGAAATGTAAATACCTAGTTACTTTCATGTAATTGTTCTTTGTGATTATCCCATTGTAAATCTAATAAGCGCGCAAGTACGATGTTTAATACTTAGATAATTTTGGTTATTTATTTTATTTTAACACTTTTTTAGTAGCAAAATATTTTTTCAAGGATTTTTTTTATTGTATTAGGGTTTTTGCTAACCAAATTATACTTTATAAAATTAGTGAAAATATTTTGTTTTAAACCTCTCAGCTTATAAAATAAATCGATATGAGTTACAACACTAGCTTGAATCAACTCAAGGTGTTAATTTCGAATTTACAATTAGTTTTTAATGTGTATATGTATTGATTATAAATAAAAATGTGAATAATTGTGTGATGTCGATGAAACGTTTTAATAACATTATATGAATACACTTTTGGATCAAAGTATTTAGTTGTTTTATTTGGGCATAGCAGCGCCATCTATGTGCAGAAAAAGGAGTTTCTTGTCTTCATAGACAATGCTTGACTAGGTTTTTATATTTGCAATAAAACTTCACCTTCTAGCAAAATTATTGTAATATTTCAATAGAATCAATTAAAGCTTTTAACACACTACAATAATGTGAACAAAATACTAACGATGTAGCTTTCCTACCTAGTAAAAAAGTAAGCCACTTGTGTATTGCTTGTCACTTGTAGTACTACCATAGAGTAGTTGTTCCATAAACCTAAATATTGCTTTTATTAACCTAATTATGTTATACAGGAAACTTTTGTACGGACATCTTTGCTTAAAACTTCAAAGCCTAGTATCTAAAAATAAATAAGAATCATAAATCGTCATCCAACAAACTATCTATATCATTTAAGATGCTTTTTTCTGAACTGTCTATTTTATTCAGTTGTTGGTGACAGCTGACTACTACATCCGGCATTACCGCATTTTTGGTCAAATCCAAGTCCAGGTCTGCCACGGTAATGTCACTTTCATCCTGATCTTCACTAAGATCCACTACATCTATAGGTTCACCTAGCCTAGTACTTTCTAAATCTATAATCTCAGTGTCTGAATCGACCTTATCTAAATCTACAGAATTAATCTCGTTTAGTTCTACGCTAACAATTTGTACTTCTGAATCTGAGTCGTCTGTTTTGTTCAAGTCTAAATCATCGTATTTTGGTTCATCTGAGCCCATGTTTGAACTCGACAGTCTGTGTCTTATAAGCTTGGGCTTGGCAGTTTGTCCTGTAAGCTTTATCCTCTTGAATTCGAAACAGTTATCAACAAGTTCGTCTTCTTGTATTTCGTAGATGTCACTTTGCTCTGATATTGTTCGTTTCCTATCATTGGCATTATCACTCTGCTTATGATCGACTTTAGTTTTGGACGCTGCAGGAGCATTACGGTCGAGTTTCTTATACACGATGGAGTTGCTCCTAACGACTTTGAGTATCTTATTGCCCGAGGTAGTGATAGTTTCATGTGTAGAGAGCTTTCTTTTCCTACTCAGGTTGAGTGTGATGGGTTTACTGTGTATGATGGTGTCGCTTTTCTTCCTGGCTCTGATTTCATCGAGGGAGAGCACTTTGAAGTCGAGCGAGGCGCGTCGCTCCTGCGCCTGCTTGCCGGCCATCTCGTCAAGCGACACACGCTCGTACTTGGTGGCGAGGTTGGTGCGCACTAGCTTGACCTTGGGATCAGGCGGCGGCAACCCGTCGTAGCTGTAGAAGGCCGCGGACTCGGCCTGTATTTTCTCAAGAAGCAATAACTCCTGAGACTTAAAACGCGCTACTTTAGTCGCGTCGTCAGGCGATACAGTTTTAGTGGGCGTAGACGAGGGTGCGCTTTCATTATCCGACTCTGCAAGAACACACGAACGAACCGCTTAGTCGTACGCGATAATCGAAACTTTCGAAATGATTTTCGTAATTAATTTTGATGCGACCCGTCCGGCAACTTTGCAACTTAGCGGTGTGTTCTCGTAACGTCATCTGAAAGCGACTCTCGAAGGGTGGGCGGTCAAAAATAATTACAAAAATCATATTACGAAACATTTTTATTTACTCGTTGGTATATTAAACACAATTTGATTAAACAAAGCCAAAGTATAATTCTGTTCCGTTACGAGTTCCTATATCAGTTTGAATATTAATTAGCTTAAATGAAAGGTACTAGACACGCGTTACTAATAATAAACATATTTTGAAATTCTTATTATAAAATAAGACTAAGATTAACATAACAACAACCCCGTATTATTTGAAACAAGAAACTATCAGTAGGCACTCGCGACAGTTGGCAACGCGGCGACCCGGCGCGGCACGGCAGTGTGCGCGCGCGCAGGTCGCTAGTCATATTCCCTCCGTCAACCAAAATGTCATGGGAACACAACGTGTAAGTATCAAAAGTGCTGCATTACTAATTTCATTACATTTACCTCACTTTCGCACACATATACAAATCTTAGAAAATTCATTCGGATTCATAACCGATGGTGATCAAATGTGGATGTCAACTTTGACTTCAGTGACTAAAGTTCAAATCCTTCTTCCGATCCCTCCCGCCGACATCAATTAATTATAATCAGCGAAGACAAAACATATTAAAGGAAAGCGCTCCACATTCAACAAAATCGGTTAGTAAAACATAGTAATCTATGCTGACATCATTATGAAATGTTCGACGACCCATCCGAACAATCACGAAATACATAATGTCTTACTTTCAAGTCTTTTTCCACCAATTTTATAAAATAGCTGCCAAAGAGAGTTTAGAAATAAGATAATACGTAATATAGATAACACGTAGACGGTGATTCGTTCCATAATCGCAGTACATTTCACAAAGACTCAAGCGCTATCCGTATGACAGAAATTTAACTGTCTAACCTAAAACATTAACATTCCAACAATTAATCTAAAGGTAAATAAATAGTTTATTAGTATAAAAAGAGACAAGACTACAACATTATACTAAATATAAAATGTATTGCTACAGTTACGAGAGAAACCAATTTCTTTTTTTTTTTCAACAGCTGCCTCTTGATGCAACCTCCCTTTGTACTAATTCATTCTAAAATTATATTCCTAATAACTTCTCAGTACACTTTTCCGCTAATTTATATAAAACTAAAAATAATTTTACCTCCATTTTAAGTGAACACGAAGAATTTGAAGTAAAAAAAAAAAACGTAGTGTGTAAAACTGAGCATGTTAAAATAATATAAGAAACCTCCGGCTTAATCTATCCCCACCAATCGAGACTATGTTATTTAAATATTGATAAATAGTTTTATACATAAATAATGACTAGGCGTACCGTGGACCATAACGAACCGATTCCCTTTTTTTTATCTTGTCCTGCTGTTCACACTTTTGCGATTTTGTAATAAATATAGGAACTTTACTCTCAGTGCAAAAAATATAAGAACTGAATCCTTTTCTTGCCAGATTGTTTTACACAACAAATATATTTGACTAATCGCGTTCAATAAACATACCGAAGTGCTATCGTAGATACGGTAAATCGGAAGCGTTACCAGACTTTAACAAAGACCGCTAAGCAATCGAATGCTCTTTTTTTATTAGCTTATCTCTTTTTAATCTTTCTAAATTGGTAATATGATCTTAAGCACGATTTTTTTTTTTTTATACGGGAGTCACATCTTTATAATCCATGCTTATAGAGTTGTGTCTCCCGTTGCGTATACCTAGAGATACATTTTTTTTCCATTTTATTAGCTCTATCTAAATTTCACGGTGCGAATATATAAAGTACTGGGGGCAGGTAGCAGTGGGTACCTTTATAAACTGCCAAAGCCCCTTAAAACATCCTACATACTAACATACAAACAATTTAAAAAGGCATAAAGCTGTTTTTTTTTTCATTTTTTTTTTCACCTATGTTAATGAGTTACAATAATCGTGTATATATATTTTTATTTGTATTTTATATGTTATTAAACCTATTTATTATGTACTTTTCTATCATAGACAAAGATTATATCAACATCTATTTAAAAAAGTATTGCAGTGATATTTTGAGAGAAAACTGAATGTTTTTTTCTTAAAATATGACTGTAACTGTCTATCTATGTGATATAAATTGTTATATAACGATACAGTAAATGAAAAAGCGAGAGATATTAATGAATCTAATTAGCTAAGATATGAAAGAGATTATATTCTCTAATTTATTGCACATACAAAAATACCAACGTCGCTTTTTCTCCATATTATTTCTTGAATAAGTGTGAGAAGAGAGCTTTCATAAATTCTTCGTGAGTCAAATATAACCTCACTTTGTTTAATCATTGTCTATGGTATAAAAAAACAGCTAAACATTGTCTAAGTTAGAGTCAACCAAAAAGCCGCCTCTTCCGGCAACATAAAAAAAAAAAACAATATTGTATTTCGTTAAATTAATTTTGGATCCAGTTTCTAATGTAACCGCCCAAACTCGTTAAATCCGCACCCACCACAATAATATTGAATACAAAACTCACGAAACTGAATCCAACTATAACTATACAATAAATACTATATTAATTGACTATTGGCGAAATAAAAACAATAATAATACCTTCCATAAACAGGTGTTAAGACGTCACGTCGCGAACTGGGTGAACAAAAGAAATGTATTTTCTTTCTACAAAAGTTA
This sequence comes from Apamea anceps, assembly GCA_951799955.1. Classification (NCBI taxonomy): domain Eukaryota; kingdom Metazoa; phylum Arthropoda; class Insecta; order Lepidoptera; family Noctuidae; genus Apamea; species Apamea anceps. The sequence goes on from OX637509.1 coordinate 12,064,514, forward strand.
AAACTAATAAAGCGGCAAGTTGTGACCCACCCGCGTAAAAATATATAAACAATAAATTCCCACTTCGCTAGCGACGACAATAAACGTAGGAAAAAACTCTTAACCAATAACATGTGAATAAAGTAAATATATATATATTTTTTAAGTAATAAATCTAACACTTTCTCGGTCATTTTTTTTTTCACATAAATATGTTTTTGTTGGCACAAAAAAGGGTTGAATTCTAAAAAATAATATTGGAACCCTTTCAATGCGATCTACGACCATGAATTTGTCGAGAGGATCGAGTCAGCAGTGCCATAGTATATATAAAGCATAGTGTTATATTTAGAAAACAAAAACAATAAATGAGCGTTTGAAATTTAACATCATTAATGCTTAACCCTACGCACACCGCCCATAACTTGACAATGCAGAGTTTTCAACTACCGAATTATTATAATAATGCATGTTAAGCTCGCCGTCCACTGAAGCGTATCATCAATCAACTCTAGTGTAAGGACATAAACAACGAACCAATTTTCCACGTAGAAAGAAGAATGCGTTCAAGCATCACTTATCAACTCTTCGAGTTACATGGGAATAGGCATAGGCAGTGCATTGTATGACTAAATTAAATATAGTGCCGTTTACACGTCGTCGAATCTCTTCACGAAATCATTGATAGCGTTGAGTACGCGCGCTTCAGTGGACAATGAATCCTAATGTTACAATCACATCGCCAGTAAGCGGTTGGCTCAAACATAAGACTTAGTGTCTGCGAGCCGTGATATCGATATTACGAGCATATCGCTAAATGTCTATTGAAAACTCAAGTGCATTAGTACATAGTATTATTAATTTTACGTTTGGCTACAAGATTCGCTAATAACATTATTTGGAAAGACATCAAAATTACATTCTCGTCAAACAAATCCAAAGTGTCCATCAATGTCGTGTATATAGTTTATATACCTAGCCGTTCACTTTCCAACTTGCATATCAAAATTATACATTTATACGATTGCTTTTTAAATCACATAAAATCATGACGCATAAAACTTGCTTGCAATCCTTTATCCAGTGCTCTTAAATAGAAAATTGTAAAGTACAATGCCACATATGGAGAATATTCATACTACATAATAATATACTAGGAAACAATTCACCATCAAATAGCTTTACCCACTTTTTCCTTACTTTATCTTACATCACTGGTCCGAATTTAGTCCAAACTTACACTTATCTTGATGGCTTTTCAAATTAGTGACAGCAAATCGAGCCGTAAGCCCCAATCATACAATTTGAGAAGTCTGTTTGCTATCGCCGCCGACTCGGCATCATCGTTGGTTCACACATTACACTATAGCCCCAACAATGACGCGAGTCCAAAGCATTTCTAGAAGATTCCACTTTCAAAGTACCACATCACATTGTAGCAACTAAGACAACCGTAGCACGAACCCTCATTACTTTTACAGAAATAGTTAACTTCTACAAAATAATCACTTTTTCAAAGAACCATTAATTCACACAACCATTGCTTTGACAGCAGCAATCGTAATTTCAACCATAGTTAAAATTGACTTTCCACATCGAATTTCCTATACCATTTTTTTTCTTTTTAGGGGCCGGTCCAAGCCTTCTTAAATGAAACACTAGTTTCCTAAACCAACTTATATGGTGTAAGATTGCTTAATTCGAGACTCCCGGGTCTCCTTAGCAACAAAACTTCAAAGGAAGTATAGCTACCTTCTACATCATCTTTAACAACATCAATAATAACACCGAACACAACCATAGCTTGCACCGGACCGGCTTCCCTCGGTCGTGGAATCTTTTAGAGCTGAGCTGGTCAGATGGTGTCAGTCGTAGCGTGGTATCGAGTTCTCAAATCGTCTGGCGGGGGCTTAGTACATGTAGTTTCAGTAGAGGCGCATACCTTCTTCGAAGTTGACGACGAGGGGGTCGACGGGCATGGGCGCGTAGGGGTTGGCGGGCTGCTCGTGCGCGTGCGGCGGCAGCACGCGCCGCCCGCTCAGCAGCTCGCTGGACGCCGGCAGCACGCCCAGGATGGCCGAGTCCAGCACCACTGCTGGGGGACCGAAGCCTTGTATACTTTATATAAGGAATCTACTTTATCAAAATATACATAACAGACAATGCACAGCAAGAAGAAAGAGCATTTTAGAAGCATGAAATTTTATACAAGAGTTTTGACCCCAAAAATAATTAAGCAAGCATGTCATCTATTTTCCGTCAAGTTTATATAATTTTTGTACATCTTTAATTAAAGAAGAGTACTTCATGTTAATTATGTTATCTCCTCACATGCAATCTATGTATTTTTCTAATAATAATTAAAATAATTCTATTGACGTTGTCACATGGGTACTTTTTATTTTTTTCCGCCATGTAAACTCTAAGGCTAAACATGCCTTATTATCACAATTCATACATACAGATTTATTATCATACTCAAACATAAAAATAATGTGTAAGTATCGCGTGTGTATCTAACGTGACACATCAACATCACACGAATGATAAATTAAACTGGAAACTAGGTATGAATGGTATAAATAAATGTTGCAATAGGTACATAATTACGTAAACGTCACGAGTGGTGGCCCAGCGGTAACGGCCACGAATTACGAGTTGTAGGTCGTGGGTTCGAACCCAGACAGGCGCTTTACTTTGTGTAAATAATTTTATCACCGCTGCTCTCAAAACGGTAAAGTAAAACATCGTGAGAAAACCGCTATGTTCTAGAGCCAAAAATTCAAAGACATGTGACATCTACCAACCCGCACTGGGCCCGCGTGGTAGATGACAGCCCACTCCCTGTCACCGATATGAGGTCTGTGTCCCGGCAGTGGAAACATTATAGGCTGATTGCTGATGCACGAGAAACTACAGAATACCATGTATTATATTGTTCAACACTATGATAGTTTAGGTAAAGGAAATGAAGATAGACCATTGAGGCGTCACTTATGTTAACATAGCCATTCGTGCCATTTTCGACCTTCATTCATCATTCCATAGAAAAGCCTAATACTGGCGCCGATTCCCTTGTTTACAAAAATAAACTAAATTTAAGTTCAGTGCATCTTTTTCTTTCTATTCAATTAAGAAAAGGACAGAAAATAAATATTAGTTTAAATATTAGTTTGGCATTCATTAAGTCATCCAAGGTGCAGGTGAATGGGCACTTAGGGCACTCCAGCAAATGAGGCATGGTCTGACCACACTCGCAGTGGGTATTGGAGGGGTCAGTAATCCCCCATTTCGACAAATTGTGTCTGCAGCGCCCTACTTAGGTATGCAATGATGACAGTGTGTCCACGATAAACTTTTAAAGTGCATATGAATTGAATAAGTCCCAATAGCGCTTGGCCCCGTACAACTTCGTACATAAGAGGCGGGGCCCTAACCACTTGGACATCATGCCATTTTCTTCACTATTTTAACATAAAAATATAGGCTTGAGTGTTACCTTGGCGCTGTTGCTGCCACAGCAGAGGCACGGGCGCTGGGGCGGGCACGGGTGGCGGTACACCCCCCATAGGTGGCTGCTCAGCAGACACGGGCTCCGGCACGTTCACCGACGTCGGCACTTGCTGCTATTGGGAACGACGGGATAACGTTACTTCGTGTGTGGAGGGGACATAGGTTTTTGTGAAAACCATGGGGCCTAAGCTTGATATATGACGGAATAGCCATCAACATGGGCAGAAGGCCCTCTGATCAGAAGTGACCTTAAACATAAGAAATGGTTTGACAATAGATTGCGACCTTAGAAACAAGGATGTTGAGTCTGTTTTCCCACCAGCACATATATGGCTTTCGAAATGGGACTCAACTGATTGATGATAGAAATATGTTAGGTGAAGTGTCCCGGAAGGGATTTTGATACTTCTTTCAAACTATTGACATTAATGAAATAATTGAGTTAAAAGATGGACAAAACTATTAATAATATGATTTTGGTGGGTTTCAAACCCTTTAATTATTGACTCACTTTAAATTAGATTATTAAAAAATGGGCTACCTAATAGCAACAACTGTTAGTGTGTGTAAATTCAGTCAGATATACACCATGCCTCTTTAGTAGCCAGGAAAACTTTCAAGGGTAATACTTTAGTCTTACTTGCAAATCAAACATTTCCCCATACAAACTCGAAAGTTAAGTATGGGCTTGTAATGAAAATTTTAAAAATAGATAAAATTAGTTAAGGGTATTGTAGACGAGTATCACCCCTGAAAGTTTTCCTAGTTTTCTAGTAAAAAAGGCACCGTGTATGGAGTGTAATGTATGTGTTGTCTCACGGGTTGAGGCGGCGCCGGCTGGCTGGGCGCGATACCATCGGTGCGCGCGTCGGGGTTCTTGTGCATGAACGGACAGTGGATCTTACGACAACCACCCGGCTGGTTCTCCCAATAGCATGGGATCTGCTTGCGGTTTTTCTAGAATATGACAATTTTGTTCTATTTATTAGAAGGAAACTTACACCTTCCGTTCGTCGCAGTGGTGTGGAATCCTGAAGATCTCGCAGGCACCGCAGCAGCAAGTGTCACGATCACGCCTATTGTGACATTTGTTTTCTTTTCATGGAAAGACATAACAAAGCTAAGCCAAATGGCAAAGCTTGCAGAGAAACGTTTTGCTGTGGTAATCAACAACACCATACCACCGTATGAGAAACAATAAAGACTTAAAAAAAAAAACAACACCATAGACCTCATCCATAGCTTTCCATCAGACGTGACCGAGGTCAAGATAAAAAAAAAAAAAAAAAAAATAAACTTTTGAACTGAAAGTTTGTCATAGGTTCCGCAGTTTACATGCTGCCAGCATTCTGACGAACGTGCTTACACATAAGTATGTAAACTCGCGACAACGGCTTTCGCGGTCGCGGAAAACGTACACGCACACCCAAAGGTGTAAACGCCGCCTTAGAAATACGTCACAATGATTTATTTTTTTTCCGCTGCATATCAAAAAACGTAATACCCCTAACTAATTTAATCCCCAGTAATAATGATATGAAATAAAGAATAGCTTAACATCGTGTAATTCTTATCACCAACAATATGTGCGTATCTTCGTTTTAATGATATGATTGAGTATTGTACCGCCTTACTGAACTAGTAACCGAAAGAGTGATTAATAAAATATGAGTTCAAAATCAAATGTTTGAGTGCAATGTTCTGGCAGACGTCTATTTTTTTTTAATGAAATGGTCAGAAGCCGCCAGGATTTTTAAAATTGAATTCTTATTACTCTTGTAAACTCTGTATGAATGAAGGTTGCACATCACTAAGTTGCCAGTATTTCTAGGTTCTAGCAGACTAGAAATAGGTGCTCATCAATAAAGCAAAGGTGAACTCATGAATTCAGGTTTTAACTGTTGAACTCCTACAAACTAGTTTTATAGATTTAACTTCTATCACTTGACTTCATACTGTAAGCCTTCATCAACAGAGTAGAATTTTGCACTCCGGTCTCTGATAGCTTGTTCGATTAAACATGTTTTCAAAATAACAACCTCGTAATCTGCCTAGATTTTTTCCAACTACGTTGGGGGTTAGGGGTTTGTTCTCGGTAATACGCTCTATTTTTATCGAAAAACGTTTAATTTCTTTTTAACAAATAATTAATTTCGCCTCAAAACAATAAAATACCGTTGTTTAAATATAAAATCACTTTTTTAATATAACTATACTTTATAGGCCTGTCACCGTAGACACAAAAAAAGCGTAAGGTCGTAAAAAATTACACTGTAAGTACCTAGGTACTGATTTTTTAGGACGTTGTTAGGATAGATAGACACCAATAGTGTAAAACTTAGTTTGCAGTTTCGAAAGACCCGTGCCTACTGCGTGGTGCTCGAAAGTCTCGAAATTTTCGGACATCTTTCAGTTTTTACTTACAAGTTGTAAGTAAAAAACTGAAAGATGTTCGAAAATTCACTAGCATCCTACGGAAAAGTCACCTAATACCTTTTTTAAGTATACAGGATAATTTTTTATTCAGTGCGTAAATTTTCACAGGGTGTTCTACCCATGAATATGAACAACTTTCACTATGGGACCATCTCTGAAATCACAAAAAAAAAATCAGCTGTTTCTTATAAAAGTTCAATACCTACTCGACCAAAATGTATGAATCTGCTGATTTTTTTTTCGTGATTTCAGAGATGGTCCCATAGTGAATGTTGTTCATATTCATGGGTAGAACACCCTGTAAAAATTTACGCACTGAATAAAAAATTATCCTGTATAAAACGGGTATCTCGAGTTTTATTGGACCTACAGAGAAAACTCGAGATACACGTTTTGCTGCACTTAAATTTTGTGTACTTTTAGCGCATGGGAGATTCCCTGGCGCTGTTCCCACACCTTCCTTCTCACCCCAGGAATCTCAGGATAATACTTCTATTTTTCTATGTACCTCTTGTCTTGACCAAGAGGCAAATACAAAGCACATACCAATTTTTTTTTTAACATTTAACATATCAAATTTTTTAAATCCCATTCTTTACCTGCACAAGTAGCAGTAAAATGAAAGTAACTGTCTAAATAAACCACGAGATAATTAAAATAAGCAGTTTTTAAAACAGTTTACCACAGATAGAAAATCTGTTGGAAATATAATATGCAATAGAACGAAATTGTGTCACTGTAGTTTCTACTGAAAATAAAATAAAAAAACACCAATACCAGGTTTCCGTGGATATTTCAATACCGGTATTGAAAAATGACAAAAAATTGGAAGCCCTAGTTGGGGTCACCTATTCATGGACCGGCTACCATGCCTCATGGCAAGCGTAACTTAACCTTATTTTTTAGCCCCTCTCTAATAAAATCTCTAACCTGTGTTGACCAAAATCCAAACATCTGATTGTAAGGTTGTCTTGTTATAGGACAAATGGTAACATAAACTTGAGAACAAATTTACTGAGGGTTGAAAAAGCTTACAATAAACCAGCACTTACCTACTACTTAAACCTTGGAGTGTTACAAGTGTGGTAGTTACATAATCATTGATAATTGTTATGCAAGGTAATTAATTTCTAATACATAAAGATAGGAGACTAATGTACTATTTGCACAGCTGTTAAGGAAGTTTCGTAAATACAAGTTAGGTACAAAAAGTGACCGCAAATGGTTGGCACTCTCTGTTCGGAAAAGCGGAAATTGCAGAGTTATTTTAAAACAATTTTTAAAAAAAATAGCGTAGAGTCATCTCTACACATCTCTCCCTTGATTTTGTATATATATATATTACAAGTATATATTATAGTAATAATATGTATGTGTATGTAACCTATTTATGTATTTGTGTACCTAGTTTTAAGAGTTTTTTTTTAATTATTATTGTCTCTCTCAACCAAAGCACCTGCCATCTAATCTCTTCACCACCCTTGGTTGACTGGTAGAGAATGCCTAAGGCATTAAGTCCGCCTTTGTACCTCATTGTGCGAAAAGTTTAAATAAATAAATAAATAAAAGAGCATTTCCAAATGGCAATTTTTGTAGATTTATGTATTTACATAATTTTATTATAGACTATTTAATGCAAAATTGTGAATTGTTATGTTTCAGTAGCTTCAAAGTACTACTACTATCTACTAGAATGAAATGGAACGTAATCTTACATATGAGACATATCTAGAACATATGAAACAGGCCTGTGTATAGCGTAATGTAAGTTTGAAAGAATATCACTACCTAAATATTGATGTTCTCACTAAATGACAACAAACCCTGGAGCTAATATAGCTACCAGAGTATTGGCCAAATTGGTTTATCCTGTTTTGGTGAAACCTAGAAACACAGCTGTTACTCTTGCTGTATTCAACTCGTGGCTGACTTCTGCAGTCTTTATGATTTAATTTGACTTAAATATCCTCCAGAATATGACATTTATTTGAGTAACCTAAAGATTACCACATCTTCGTCAAACTTGTAACAAATGATATCCCCAAGTTAGGCCACACCAACAACAAAAACATCAACTCAAAATGTGAAGAAAACATATGCAACATTACATAATGTCACATACATCTACTTCTATACATACCCTCAATTCCATGTGACGTAGTTTGCAACGTTTATCAAGGCACTTGCCCTGCTGCCATGCTGTGCACATTGTCTCGCACCCCAGCGCTGACGGTTCGTGGCGAAACACACAGTTGTCCCCCTTCATAACAGATAAAATAAGTAACTTACTGGACAATTTGTAAAATGTTGTAGCAAGTTATTACATTACATGTAAACCACATGTAATGTGATATTTGCTCCTTGGTTTAAACCTAATTACTGGCTGACAAGTATTCGACACTTGTGTTATTTAAAAAGAAACAAAAGCTAGATGTAATAGGTTCACTTGACATCATGATATGCAAATAAACAGAACTTTGACCCATCCAGGGTACGTTCGAAGATATTTTATGAGAGACCAAGGCTTGTAATTTTAATTGGTGGCATATTTTTCATGTTAGCTTCAGGAACAACAGTATCCAACGTCTATTTACTTAAATAGCAAAATATATGAGGTCTTCAAGAAATGTGCTGTTTCTTACTTATATTGGTACAGAATTATTGCTGTAATATAAATTTATTGGTCTCATTCCTTGGCATTACCTCAATCCTCAAGAAATATGTGATATGTTTCCAAACTTAACTTACTATCAACTGACAATTTGTTGGCCAGCATGTAAAAAAAAGGTCACCAATGCTAATTTTACCCTCAAATACCTAATAGTTTCATGAAAAAATCTGCTAGTATTGTTGTTATCACTTTTGTAAAAATTGAGTAATATTCTTTCAATGTCAATAAAACATTCTAACCATAAAATATTAAATGAAACAGTGCCTAGCACGTTAGCTTCCATGATTTTTATCAGAGACTCAGAATATAAACAATATGACAAGAGTTTCATTTAGGATAGACCATTTTAATCATGAATATTTTCTTACCTTCGTGCATGTGGAGTAGTAGTAAAAATAGCAATCGTTGAATTTCCGTGGAGACTCCATGGTGTTATCCGTCGTCGAGGGTCTGTGAAATATTGGGTACACCGTCTAATAATGCCGACACCAATTTTTTTTGTATTACTCAATAGGCACTGTTATACGCTACAAAATACGTCACAAGAGTAGTCTAGTGGATCCAATTTATAAATAACACATACAATAAGGCTGTAGTTACGTTAAAACTAAGATTTTTCCATTTTGACAATACGTAAAGCACGGCGCGGACAAACAAGTTCCAAATTAAAAACTATCAATATGTCAAATCCAGATTGCACACTTTACTCACCGCGTATTAGATAAACTAAAAAAATAATTAAATTATACAACGACTAACTACACAATAACGCTATCTAACACAAAATAATATGAACGTCACTATTAGAAAGAAGATGTAGTAGATATGGCGGACATGTGGCGGACTTTCATTTCGTTTCGTCCGCCCCACCGTTTGATTGGTTGATCACTTGTCTATTTTATACCATAGAGTGATATTTTACTTTTTCATAGTAATCGAGATTATGACCAAGTACAGGCGCCAATTTATAACGTGGAAAATTCAAACGACTTCAACTTGATGGCAGTATTGTATTATAAAAAAAATATTTTTGTACAAAAGACTGAAACAATATTTGAAAATTAAACAGGTATGTTGATTTGCAACTGAAACAATAGGAGACATTTTATAATCAGGTAACTATTCTTCAAACTTTGTTGTTTAAGTGTGATGTCGTGATTACATCAAACATTTAGCTAAAATCAATTTCCAGCTCTGAATTTGTAGTAACTTACCTATACCTTTTTCAAAAATCAATGACGTCCGTTTAAAGTTTAAGCCACAGTAATCGCTCTCAAAATGAGGGAGACTGCACTGTAGCGGAGCGTTCCGCCAAAATTTTTTTTTTTTTTAATCTGAATCAAATCATAAGAGATCAAAATCGAATTGAAAATGCGCGGGCTACACACGAAGCCTTCGTGAGTTCATGATGAAAACCTTTGTATCTCGGAGTAGATACAAAGGCGGTCGCACCGCAGGCTGCATTGCAGTTTTCCGCTTAGTGCGGTCTTTCGTTCCCTTACAATACGCATACTACTCACCAACCGACTACCAACAGTACCAACCCTCAATTAAAGATAACTGAACTAAAATTAATGCTGATTCACTCCTTAATAATTCTCAAAAGTCACGAATTCACAATGACTAATGGTAATTACTTTTTGTCTAAATAAAATAACAGCGCTGCGTTTAGATCAAGGCATAGGGAATAATAATAGTAAGGGTTGAGACATCTTCCTAGTCACACTTGTGTATGCAACGGCTACATGGAACACATTATAAAAAATCTGAAACTAATGAAATATAAAATATTTCATTCTTATATCTATGTTCCAACCCCTTTAATAATAATAACAAATAATTGACAACAATATAAGCGAAAAATCTCCTGTTTCTTCGCTCAGATTGTTCTCAATTCGCCTACTTGCCTCCTGCCAGGTAGCAGACGCGGTCGCAGCCCAAGATTTTGGGAGAGTCACCATGGGTGCCGAGGAATACTTTTAGGGAGGTACAGACGCCAGCACATCAAGCTACTACAATCTGTCAAATTTCTTTATAGATTTTCAACTTTATCACTGAAGAATTAAGGTTCAAGGTTGTTTGGGAAAATTTGACAGTTTCGGGTAGCTTGACCTGCTGGCGTCTGTACTACACCCAACCCGCCTCGGATAAGTTAGGTTTTGTTTTGTATTTTCAAACAGAAATAAGAGTTCCATTGTTGATTTTTGCAGGAAAACCTAAGTAACCAACTATGAAATTGTAGAATGCAAGAGCGAGCGAAAAGTTTTCGCTCTCTCGAACAAGTAACATTTTCTTTTGATCATTCCAAAAGAACTAGCAATTAGTTACATAGTCGACTTATGAAGAAAAGTTCAGGAATCAAGAGAATGTAAAATGCATGATCGAGCAAAGCGACCCTCGTCTTTGATAAGCTTAACGCTGCGCAGGAAGAAGTCCATAAGAGATATCTTGTATGAACTTAGAGCATTTAACCTATTGTATGAATGACATTCAGGGCACCGACATACCCTTCGTATTTACTCACTTTTTGGCCATAAAAAGTCTAATTGACGCTTTAATTTACTCTTGCTATTTTTATTTTAAAGGTCGTAGGTAAATGATAAATGACTGTTTTCTAATACACCGAAATTTGTTAATAATCGACTAAAATATGCCAGACTTTGTTACCGTTGAGACTATTTTAAGATTCCTTTGATAAGATTTATCCAGCTTAGGTGACCTCGCTGTTATTGAGCAGACACGAGGCCGCCCACACCACCCACGACTTGCGACGCCATTGACCTTATATATTCTCCGTAGGAAACACGCAATAGTCCAGCGTTTGATGGTCACGGATACTCCGGGATCAATCCTTGTGGTGAGTGCTTCACCCTCAGTAATTCCAATAGGATTAGGCCATAGGTTATATGATTATCACAGACTCATAGAGATGCTTGCTTAAAATAACGTCTTGGTCTAAGCGCGCAAGTGATGTTCAATAATTCTTCTAGACTTTCGGGAGAGCAATCAAAACATAGTTCAGATTCTGATATATGGCAATAAAATAATCAAAATTGTATTCAATTGACCCGCGACTGCGAGATACCTAAATGAGACGAGCATAATACTACGGAGGGATTAAACGAGGGTCAAATTCTTCAAGTTGTTTATTCAAATAAATTGTTTCCACTTACACTTAGTTGTTATGTTGCAAACATCCAATCAGATTTCCACTTTAATATGAGCCATATTAAAGTGAAAATCTGATACACCAGCACCAGCACTAAGCTAGCCGCCACATTGCGATACAAGTGACTACCGTCGCGTGAGCTATAGTCCTTCGTGCTATTTATTATTTGCTGAGGCGACCAAACACCATGTTTGTTGTTGCTTACATAATAATAGTAATTTTATTTCCATACTTATTAGTTACATCAATGAGGTCAAAACCCCTGAACTGAGACATCCTGTATGATAGGAGTCGAAGTTTCTCCAGTTACATCGATCAGCATGAGAAGGCTCAGAATATTTAAAATAAGCATTTAGTTGCTAAAGATTGGTCCTTGGCAGCTCTGGGCAGAGAGACGGGGAAAGAGGGGGGCCTTTGCCCAGCAGTGGGACATTCCGGCTAATAAAAAAAAATAGTTTTTACAATAATTAAAAGAAAAAAGAACATTGAAATAAAAATAATAATTATTGATTAATTCATAATATTTAATAATTAATTAGTTGACTCATCACGTGACTAGAAGGTTGGCCTATTTTTAGCCCAAAGAATCAGCTTTGCCATCCAACGTGGTAATGCTGCCAGCCTTTTGGGCACTTATCCTATTGACAGTGATGCGGACGAATTTTTTGATGCCCAATGAGCTCCTGCCTTTTTCTATATTTTTTCGTATTATATACTTCGAACTTCGAAAAAGTCTTTAGAAAACTAAAAAGCAATTGGAGGGACAAGGGCATCGTCATGAGCGATAGAAGATTAACGAATCTCCGCTTCGCCGACGAAATTGTTCTTTTCTCTTTGTTCTTTTCACCAAGCGTAACATAGGAATTGGGGTTGTGAGATTGAATATGTCCATGAGTATATATACCTCGGCCAAATAGTCTCCTTCCAGGCAAGATACGATAAAGAAGTTGCTCGACACACCGAGAACGCCTGGAAAAGCTATTGGTCGATGAAGCAAATAATGAAAGGAACTCTCCCTCTCTCACTGAAGAGAAAACTCATGAACATTTGCATTCTTCCTACCCTCACCTATGGAGCGCAGACATGGTCACTAACCAATCGTCAAAAGTCCGCACTCGGGGTCTGTCAGCGAGCAATGGAGCGCAGTATCCTTGGAGTTAAACTTTCTGATCGTTTAAGGAACTCGATACTGCGTTCCAAAACTCAAATTGCCGATGTAGGTCACACGGCTGCCAAGCTAAAATGGAACTGGGCTGGTCACTTCTGTCGCATGCCGGAGGAGCTATGGGCTAAAGTATCCACACAATGGGTCCCAAACAGCAGCAAACGAGAACGCGGCAGACCCAGAACGAGATGGCGGGACGAGCTCGACTCCTTCCACAAGGATTGCCGTTTAACAGCACTGGATAGGGATAAGCGGAAGGAAGGGAGGCCTTCGCCCTGCAGGGCCTCTCGTCCTGTAAGTAATCTGTGCGGGGCCCCGAACTCATCTTATATCCGTAGGTGATACGCAGGCCCGGACTTAGAGAACCAGGGCCCCTAGGCACTCCGAGTTTTGGGGCCCCCCTATCTACGAACAACGAAAAAACGAACGAAGAAACGACCAACCTAACTCAACTTTCAAATTCGTTGTATGTATGAGGTCACTATCCTGCGGAAAATCATAACACAGCGATTCAGAAAATCTCGTCATTTGCACAAAGTCATTTATTATCGAGTACACTGGTAAACTCAAACTCTCCGTTTTAAGCCAAGTAGTAATAACTTTTCACAGAGTGGACCGATTTTAATGAAATAAAGACAAAATGATACCTCAAAATACGGACTATGGCTATATTTCCAATGCCACTCTTTTCGCTTTGCACTATTTAGCGAAATAATTTTATTTCCGGCTGCCGTAAGGCAAGCAAGCGAACTGGTCGGGGTAGCTGGTCGAGTGGGTGGGGCCCCTAGGCTGGCTGGGCCCTTAGGCCAGTGCCTCGTGTGCCTAGGCGGCAATCAAGGCCTGGTGATACGTAGTAGGAAACGCCCGTTAGTGCCCATACACATGAGCGACACGCGTCGACGACAGAGGCAACTGCTTACGTCGCCCCCATGGTTGCCAGCCACGCATTCGTACCTGGCGTGGCTGCGGGCCACAGGTCAGTGGACGACATCGCCTATATTTTTATGCAAAGCGAAGCTGCTGTGAAGCAGCGCCTATAGACACGTGTAGGGATCGTTGTGAACAAAGGAAGTGACTCGTAAACTTTTCTTATATTTCTAATAATTTTACACGGATCGCACACGGCACACGTTGTGGTCTTTTCAACCGTCGCGGTCGTTCGCCGCGTCGTCCATCTTATCGATTCCATCCCTTACTTCCCTGTCATTCTTTCTCGCTCGCAGTGTTGTCATACCAAAAGTCATACCAATTCATACATGCCAGTAGCTTGCCATTGTGATATTCAAAGGACTATGTATTAAAAAATATTAACACCATCATTATTCCAATGCGAAAACGGAATGGTGGTTGCTACCGGCCTTATATAGATCCGTCTCTCTTCTAGACTGAAACAATGGTAGCATTAATATATCAATACGGCCTCACCGTATTTCGGCCGTGGCTACCATCAATCTCAACAGAGACCAAAGGGGCAATTCTCGTAATTTTAAGAACGTTTACAGTTGATCTGTAATATTGTATCAAAAATACCTCTAATTTCCCTTCATTTTTAAGGTTCCGTACCCAAAGGGTAAAAACGGGACTAAGACTTCGCTGTCTGTCCGTCTGTCTGTCACCAGGCTGTATCTCAAGAACCGCGATAGCTAGGCCATTGAAATTTTCACAAATTATGTATTTCTGTTGCCGCTATAACAACAAATACTAAAAACAAAATAAAATATATGTTTAAGGGGGGCTCCCATACAACAAACGCGATATTTTGCCCTTTTTCGCTCAATATCAATAATGCCAATAGGTAGGTAGGCACTTGAAATATTTACAAAATACTCAGTTGTATTTTTACTTTAATAATAAACTAGCTGCTACCCGCGACGTCGTCTGCGTGAAGGCTCTACAGCACCAAAAATACGTAAGATGTCAGTGTCACTATAGCATTATAAGTAAACAACTTTTAAAATAGCGTTAAAATTTAAGTTTTTTTTGCAAGCGAAGCAAGTGAAGAGAGTTATATGGGAATCCTGCTGAGTTCAGTCATAAGATGTGACTGAAGGAAATAGATAAAATAATGCAGGAATACATTCCAGGACACAAAAGAGTAAAAATACGTGCCTACAAAGGTATTATACCTTACAACACTTCCCTATAAACTACGTTGGTAGTTATGCTGCCAGGAGCCAAAATGTAAAGAGAGTCAGGACTGGTGACGTGGGAGCAAGCGACGTACAGTTGCCCGTGTGAGAAGCAACTCGTCCTGAGGTCGACACCCGCTGCCCTTAGTGTCTGCTCCTGCGACTTATTGATGGTCATCGCGAAGCAAACACTCACGGGGAACTGTACGCGCTTGAACTGGAACGGGAAGTTATGAGGTATAAGGGGAATGCGTGGTATAAATACTGCCTCGCCAACGCCACAACCCCTAAGAATTTCCGCCTCAATGATGTGTCTGTGGAACGAGATGACTTTAAGGCGGGTCCCGTTACACAACCTCGGAGGAGATAGGTTCCGAAGAAGCATAATCGGGACACCGACCTTCAGCTTGATGGTATGCGCTGGAAGTCCACTTGGTGACAGGGAGTTCAGAAATTCCACGGGATAATGTGTGGCCACTTCATTCCCCTCAATTTCCGAGAGAATGCATTCGTTAGATGATCCTCATCAATGAACATAACTTTTTTGTAATACTTAACACCGCATTTTTTTTAAATTGTCTTCCTCAACTCTGCTCAAGATTTTGAAGGTTTTGTTGGAACTTGAATTTGTCAAAACGAACTGTACGATACAACTTTTATGAAGAAAATGCACATTACCATCTATGAATTTTAAGAATAACTAACTACTAACCTCGCCAACATGATCAAATTTAAATTATTAATTTCCAAAAAGTATTAACATGTAACTTGATTTGATTTTTATGAAATCTCATAGATGGCGCTGTTTCAAATTGTCTTTATACTACTAACATTCATTTAAATAATGTTTATCTGCCCAAGTTACTTAAATGGCGTAGTTTTTATAGTTTAAAGCTAGATAATAGCATGGCTTACTCAAAAACAACATTTAAATATGCGTCGTTAGATTACACGCTGTCACAGAATGCGTAATAAAAATAAAGATTCACAGCTCCTCCCCCGTAGGTGATAGCGTGATAATATGTAGCCTATATGTTGACCCGACCTTTTAGTAATATTCATGCAAAATTTGAAGTAAATACATGCAGTACTTTTTGAGTTTATCCCGGACATACATACAGACAAACAGACAAAAATTCTAAAAACTATATTTTTAGCTTCGATATCGATTGTAGATCACGCCCCAAGTATTCTTTTTAAAAAATATTCAATGTACAGTTTTGACTTTCCTACGATTTTATTATATGTATATATGTATAGATAATAAAATAAATATTTAAGGGGGGCTCCCATACAACAGACGTGATTTTTATAGATAATGGTACGGAACCCTTCGTGCGTGAGTCCCATTCGCACTTGGCCGGTCTTTTATTGTCGCTGAGATGAGATTGCGACTAGATTTTGAATGTGGCTCAGGCTGGCTGGACAAATCTTCAAAATAGCTCGCATTTAACTGGGTCAATAGGGCACTTTATGAGACGGCTAAACACCGTTATGTATTTCAGAATTTGTGCGCTAGAGAATCTTAGATAATCGATCGAAAACGTGTCCAGCCAGCTTGAAAAACCACTTTTTGTGTGTAATCTGTGTGTGTGACTTGTGTGTAACTGACCGTTAGATATAAACTTTCAGTTATGTACTGTGTTTTTATACAACTGTTGTTTCGTGTTTTGTTTAAAAACTAATGTGTCCTTGGTAAGTAACGTGAATTACAATGTTTTTTTTTTGCGAAAGTTGTTAGTTTTTACGATTTGTGTCGTCAGTTGGATGTATGCGCCCTGTTTTATTTATTTAAGTATTAGGTACACCGGCAGAACACGTTTTATATCGAACGTTGATTGAAAAATTATTCTAAAGAGTAATGCCCGGTTTACATTATTCCAGTCCAGTGATCCAGCGATCTTCCAGCTAGTTGGTAAACATTACCACTACCACCAGATGTAGATGACTTCTTAATCTTATCTAGTTCAAGGTAGTATGTAGAACGAATACTTTTCATTTTGTTTTTCACATCCTCCACTGTGAAACCTTCAATTTCCAGACCAATGCACAGGTTTTGCAAAACAGATTGGCGCATAGGTTTGTTTTTATAATCTTCTGATGATATGTCCCGTAAACAAGGATTTTATCTGTATAAACTGACAAACTTTAAAATTTGATCTTCAGATAACTTCTTCACCATTGTTTAGTCCTTTCTTCGCCGCAGTAATCCGCAAAAACAACCAATACCTACGTGTTTACTGTGTCAGCACTGGAATGGCGCTGGATTAGCCGTCTACATTATTCCAGTTACACTGGATTGGTCGCACTGAATTCAAAAGTAGACCGCCAATCTAGTTACTGGACTGGAATGCTAACTGGATTCAGTGCATTCCAATACCGGTTTACATTTTTCCAGTAAGCAATCCAGCGCTGGATTCGATCGCTGGACTGGAATAATGTAAACCGGGCATAACACCTTAAAATATTTATACTTAGTCCTACATAAAACCTACAGTATTGGTAACCCTACTGCAGTGTTTGTATGGGAACATTTAAATGATCAATATCTTTGAAACTACGCAAAGTTTCTACGTTACAAATGCAGGTTATCATTATCGTCCCCGTCACAAAATTTTGAACACCATTTCGAAGGTCGTAGATCACCAGCCAGCTTCAACTCAGGTTGGCTGGACATTAAGTTTTTATTGATTTCTCGTAAACCCTTACATGACGCCATAAATCAAACGTTATTACTGTCACAAATTGCGTCACTAAATGTTAGTAAAGTAACCATATTCGAAAACGATCCCGTTATTGAGATTCGGAAGTGCCAGCCAGAAGTTTTATACGTAAATTCAAGCTGACTGGACACAGATTTTTGCATTTTTCTACTAAACCGCTGTACGTATCACAAAACTCGATGCCTGTTACAAATTTATGTAACGCCCGTTGATATGCAAAAAGTCGTCAAAATCACTTCCGTTGCCTACCGAGATTGAGAGACCAGCGAAAAGTGGTTTTTCACAAGCTGGCTGGACACATTTTCGATCGATTATCTAAGATTCTGTAGCGTTACAAATTCTGAAATACATAACGGTGTTTAGCCGTCTCATAAAGTGCCCTATTGACCCAGTTAAATGCGAGCTATTTTGAAGATTTGTCCAGCCAGCCTGAGTCACATGATTTTGAACGTTTTTAAACGGGAATCGGCCTGCAGCCTTCGGCGCGAGATATTACAGCGCACAAGTGTGCACTCTCTCTTTCCTGAGTCTGATAGTCCGATGGGACGATCCGACAGGGCCGAAGAGATCAGTCGCAGGGCCAACGGCTTAACGTACGGACGCCAGCACATCAAGCTACTACAATCTGTCAAATTCCTTTAAGTAATAGATTTTTAACTTTATCCCGAAAGCATTAAAGTTCAAGGTTGATTTGGGAAAATTTGACAGTTTCGGGTAGCTTGATGTGCTGGCGTCTGTACTTCCCGAGGCACGGGGATATCACACCGCCAACTATCAAAGCAACAACTTCCAAGTTGTTACGGTTGGAATGGCAAGCAACATGCCACTTCAAGTGCAAGTGTGTTCACTTCTGTGCAAGTTATGGGTGTTTTTACTTTTTTCGCTTGCCTTTTTGATCGTCGATATGGAGTTAGGTACTCCATCCTCAGGATATCCTTCAATTCAAAACAGATTCTCAGTGTTGTATGAACTTTATTTATAATAATTAATATTACATCATGATTTAAACATTAATTTACATAATACAATAAATAAATGCTCACGATAATCAATATGAAGTCATGTTTAAAAAGCGAATGTTTATACTAAAGATAATAATAGAAACTAACCTAATTTAACGAATCAGAATTGAAATCAAGACTAATGTATCGAATAAAATGAAATCTAAAACAAACTGTTGTTTCAATATACTTTCTGTAGCGTAACGTTTAATAGTAATCGTAGAGTGAGTTTCTCAACTACAAGCAATTCGAATATTTTTCTAAACATATCGAGTACATTGTTTTATTAAAAGTATTTACCTATTGAAACTACTTCAAACTCATACCACAGGTTAAGTCAATAAACAGTGAAAAATAAAGTAAAAAAAAACACTTCATCTTTCAATATCTAACTTTTCAATACAGGACAGTCATTTTATAAGAACAGTCGACACAACAAGGATTTCCCTTTTGAATTACCATTAAAGTGACATTTCTTTATTACTTAGGCGAAGCGCGCACTGCGATGCGATTTTTTTAATCGCGAGTTCATGCAAAATAAAATCGCGAACGCTAATATAAATTTTCACGTGCTTATTTACCTCAGTAAGCAGACTCTAGTATTGTTCACATATTGACGATTATATTTCGTGGTGCGGGCTTCGCCTTAGAACAAAAGTATTATGAGTGTTGGAATAAAATGGGGAAAATGAATGAACACAATGTAAGATAAATAGTTTGGTGAAAATGGACAAACAATTTTGTACACAAAAATCCAATACTGGGAGGAATGTATCGATTACATTTTATCTGGTTAATGAAACGTGGGGTACTAAAATATATTAATATATGGCCTCATCTCAGCTCTAAGTTTTCTAACAAACCTTCTGGATGACAACTGGTCGCGCATCAACGAAACTAAACTCAACACTCCGAGCACAACTCTTCAAACATCAATCACATCAATCATTTAGTAAAAAACAACAAATTAGAAGGTGATTCAGATGGTTGTTGCTATGGCTATTATGTAAGCGATAAAATTGCCAACAATCACTAGGGGGGGAAACGTCAGGGTAGCTCGCAAAACTCAAATTTTCTTAAGTTTTTTTTCAATTTGCAGGACAGTGTAAGGTTGTATGTTGAAAAAAAAAAAGGGTTCTTTACCGTAACAAGCATGTATTTACAGAATTATAATCATCAATTCAACCCTCAAAATTCATATAACCCTATTGATTGATATTTCATGAAATAGTCATTCGATATCGCGGGGTACTCTGGAAATTCCCTTTTTACTCCAAAATAACATGAATTTCTGATCATCTATCTAAATATCAAGACCCAAAAAATTAAAATCACTGGTCTTTTGATCTTTACGTTGTTTATCGCCCAACAACCACCCACTTCACCCTAAACGAGTATTGCTAAATCATACCACAAACTCTTAAAACAGTCTTCGAACACAAACAACCGAAAACCTCAGTACAAATCCAATTAAAAAAATACATAAAAAATTAACTTACATAACACGTTATCAGTTATACATGACCTACATCAATAATAGTTTTCAAATCGAATGAAAACTACATTGACACAATCAATAAAGATACAAAACTAGGGTCATTGCTCGCTAAAGGCTATCATTCATTATTATTATTATTTAAACATTGATTATTGTGTTGATTGGCTAAGGGATACGTATAACGTTACTACTACGTTATCATAGTAAAAACACTGACTAAACATTTTATGTTGTTGTTTAGATAATTTGATTTATACACTGGGAATTTAATTTTCTACACCACAGAAGTTAGTACCATACGATTTTAATTTTAGCTAACAATTCGTTTTAGATACCAGTAGCCTAATGAGGAATAAACAGAAAATATATTTACAGCAATAACAATTTTTCGAAACCATGAAATAACTTTGTTCACCTCAGAGAAACAATTTTTTTTTTTCAAAATAATTACAGCCTGATATAATTTTATTGTATACAGGGTCATTTTAAATTGGCTAGCTAAACTCCGCAGACGCGATGGGCATCGATATCTAAACATGATAAATATTTTCTTTTTGATGTCATCGACCTCAGTTATTGTAGGTCACTTGAAATATCAGTTTAAAAAATCTCTCTTTAGCTAGCCAATTCAAAATAACCCTGCATAACTATCGGTAAATAAATATTGCCATTTATTTCTACGTATGAAACGTGAATGGGGCACGACTGCTTACAGTACAACATACATGATGTTTGTTCATAGGTGCGACACAGAGAAGTAAAACAAATGGATGACTAACACACGCGGCGTCTGTGGTCAGTAGAAACATTATGTAAAATGCCCCGCTGGTCACAAATCGGAATGATGTAGGCCCGTTTCCCACCAAAGTGGAGAAGAGAGATGAACCCAGCTACCAATAGGTTTACATCATCGCGACATCATCTCTCCGCCTACATAGCTATTCCCATACATCTTCGTGAGATGTACGGAAATGAGAAGATATGGTCTTGTGATCGATCGCTACAATAATATATCTTAGTTTAGCACTCCATTTGCTTACTACTCCGTGAAAGTGCGACATTGAGTGCAAAGAAACACACAGTGGAAAATACATTTGTGAACATTATTATTATATTGTATCCAATGTGCCTACTGTTGGCCGGGTCTAAGTTAATAGCACATTATAGTAATATTCGATCGACATTTCAATAATCTCATCATTTGTTTGGAATTTGGTTACAATTCTCTTGTTACTTTATTTTTTGGGAGTTATCACTGTTTTTCGTTATCAGAGTGCGAAGAATAAAACTCTAGTCTTTACACACGGTACACGCTTAATTTTAACATCCAATTTCTCACTGTTTCACTAACATAGATAAACGGCAAGGAACGCATGGTCAGCAACAAATGTGTTTTGACTATAGGGAATTACATTAAAATAGTGTTAGTGAGAATTAATTATTATTCAAATAATAGTCAGTTAGTATTGTTAGCTACATTTGTTGCTGACCGATATTGAATTACATCCAATCATCACGTATTTCTATGCAAACACAGACATAGCTCAATTTAAAAGATTTACACTCCCAACTCGTACTGTGGCTAGATATGACTTACAGTTAGCACCTACGATGTTAAAACTATTGATTTACTGCAGCTCTACGAGTGCTGTACGCCCCGACACAAACACTTTTGGTCAGAGTATCATCAAAAGCACAATACATCAGCGAATTTTTGACGATACCAAATTAGTTTTATTCTTGAATATAATTGTGCTTGTAAAATGTGCTGATTCTCAGTCTAGTTTCAATAAATGACTTTAGATTTTGAAGAAAAGGGTTACTGTAAGTCACACCTGGCTACAAAAATCCAACATTAAAATTGTCAAGCATAGACTGCAAGACCAAGAGAGACAATTTTTATCCTAACCGAGTCAACAAAATGATCCCTTACCAAGACACAAGTTCATACATGAAGCGTAATACCCTGTGCAAGGCGATACTGTTTAATTATATTGTCATGTTCTAAACTTGAGCTTAGAATCTTAGATAATTATCATATTTTGGAACCGCAAACTCTATGTCATGCTTAATAACGTTCAAATTCCATTGCATAACTTATTTAGGATGCTTTTATTACAAATGTTCACTCAAAAATCAACTGAGACCACATAACGCTACAGTAGATAGTTGAGTGGCAATTAATGTCAATTATCTAGGATTCTGAATTCAAGTATACTTAGTAAGGGCTCACAACAAT
The DNA here is from genome assembly GCA_951799955.1 of Apamea anceps. Taxonomy (NCBI): domain Eukaryota; kingdom Metazoa; phylum Arthropoda; class Insecta; order Lepidoptera; family Noctuidae; genus Apamea; species Apamea anceps. Next base: position 12,087,037 of record OX637509.1, read on the forward strand.
GGACGCTTGGACGCTACGTCGGAACACGCATAGGCCTCTAACATAAGTCTTAGAAACTAGATGAGAATGGACTGTCTAAAATGAGATTAAAAATTTCGAGTTATTTCAGGCAAGCCGTAAATAATTGTCAATTTACGAAATAAAACAAGCATTGTATGTAGACGCAACTAAAGCGAGAGTGAACGATATTTTTTATAGTCGATGCCAAAGACTAGTTTTTCAGTTGTTTAGTTTTTTGTCGAAAAAATTATCAAATCCGACCACATTTTTCAGATGTTTGTTGTCACTCTAGTGTTTGAACGCGATAGTGCAAGTAAATCGATGACGTAATGAGAGAGCTACCATATCCGCGGAAGGTGTGCGCGTGAGAACTTTATCTCTTGGAGGAGCTCTTGATTTGTTGCAGTTTGAGGCGTAGCGCGTCCACCTCGGCTTCGTTGCGTTGGGAGAGCGTCTGTGTTGTGTGCAGCTGTGGAAGAAAATAGCAATATATAAAGACAGCTTCTAGAGCTAATAACGACAGTGTGGAATCACCACCGCCGCATGCGAACTGCGCATCATTCTGACGTCACACAAAATCCTGCATCGTGCAAGCAGTTTGCCGCGCAACTAGCATGTATACAACGTCCCGACATCAATCGTCGGGCAGTTATCCACCAGACATGACACCCGTCTGGTCGGAGGCTCCTCCCTTTTTTATGGAGGATGAGTGAACACACTGTTTCTCATTCTTCTATAACAGTAAGGGATAGACCCTTACTGACTGACTTTTTATTTAATTTGTAGCTGCAGCAATTCTTCGACGTGACCGTTATCTCTGTTTATTGTAAATCGGGGTGGTTTCCGCAACTACACGTCCAAGCGCGTATTTTGCGTACGGAAAAATATCGCTGCGTAATGTATCAATGTACTGTAATCTACGTAGTTCTCGCCAAACGTGATGGCCGCTCTAAAGTCAGCGATTCTGGAGCCACATACCCTTGTGCACGCACAACGCCGATATTCTAAATATGATTGGTTTTGTGCATATAATCCCCAAACTTTGAATCCCCAAATTTTAGTGGGAATATGAAGGCAGTTCTTATGGTCTTCAACTTTCGAGGGCTTTTATTGTAATAATATTACTTACGTCAAGTTGTGGGTCGATGCTGTGTGTTCGTGGTAACGTGTTCTCGTTTATGGAGTCGGCGAGCGTTCTGTTGTCGCCGACCGGTGTGCGGGGCTGTGACGATGGTGATGACTCTGTTTTTAACCCGGCTTTGGCCTAGAAATAAAATAAATGATTCATCAAATATAGTCCTCCAGACCGAATTTCGGCCATGGCAGCGTCTCTCAACCGAGACTAGCCTTCGGCGCGGGAGATATTGTAGTGCATAACAGTGTGACAGACACAGGTACACTCCCTCTTCACTCACTCTAATAGTCCGATGAGACAGTAATCCGACACTACCGCAGAGAGATCAGTCGCAGGGGCAGGCGATACGTGTGCACCGGGATATCCGCCCACCACCCGCCCGCCACCGCTAATTGCAAATTCTGGGCTAAAGGAAAAACGCAATAATACTTTGCCCAACCTGGGTATCGAACCCGGGAGCCTACGCTCAGCACACGCGCTTGCGACCACGAGACCAACAAGGCAGTCACAATCACCACAATTCATCAAATACTCGCGTTCAGGAGGCACTTTTGTTTACCCTTAAAAGATTCGTGTTGCTATATGACCCGAAACGATAATAATAAAATACAAAATGAACAAACCTGCAAAGCTCGAAGTCTCTCCAGGAATATCACGTGCGATTTTTCATCGTTTTCATTACTAATGTCTGTAACAAGACAAAATATTAGAATACTGCTCCAAATCATATTTAGGCCTTATGAGAGTTTCTCACACAAATGGAGTCACTTGTAGTCGAGTCAAGAATAGGACCCACCAACTCGGGCGAAAAAATATGAGAACCGAACTTCAGTCACGCACTCTAATTGCGTAACACACGATCAATCGGAATCTGAATAATTCTGAAGCAAATTGCTAATCCGTTGCTTCATAAGTTCGAAAAATTTGTCTGCTCAACACGAAAATAACGCAATGAATGTTGTTAAACTGTCAAAATGAAACCGACTCCGATTGATCGTGTGTTACGCAATTAGGGTGTTGTTTTTCTAAAAACACTTTACAGAATGGCAGGATCATCGATGCGCAAACTGTAACCATTAACTCAGCTCATGATTAATTGAACTGAATCCATGGTAAAAGGTTGCGCGTAGATGTCCCTGCCACCTTGTATTTATTTGAATGATATTTATTACTATAAACACGCGTACTCACCAATATTTTCAGACTTGTAGTCGTGTTTGTAGATGGGCATAGAGGCGAGTTTCCTCTGCTCGGCGACCTCGCGCAGCCCCCGCTCCACATAGTTGCGGAAGTAGAACGATGAGCCTTGCATGAACGTCCAGATGTCTACCTCTGGATGACGCTCCTGTAAGACAAACAATACATGGTAAGCAGGGAGGGACAACAATACATGGTAAGGGACAATACGGAGATTACGGTTCCATTGGCATGTTCATTAAATCTTGTTACAAATAAATTTTAGCTAGTTTCATATTATATATAATTCTCTGTCGTTTTCAGAGGTGCAATTTGAGATCACTTCACAAGTAAGGCGCTTCAGATCGTGCAATATGTGAACCTGACCTATAACCTATTTTTAACCGACGAAAAAAAAAAACGGAGGAGGTTCTCAAGTCGACGTATATTTTTTTTTTTTTTTTACAGAGTAGTCCGATTTTGATAATTTCTTTTTTTATTGGACTTCAAAGTTGGTCCCATATAAATTTGGAAAAAAAATAACTACCCTAATGGTGGGAAATAGGGGTGATTTATTGTTCACTCACAGATTTGAATGCTGAGTTGTGTATTATTACTCTACTCAGTGCCACACATGCCTGCCCTTTGGCAAACAATTAGTAGATTATAGCCGCAAAAAATAATAAACCTTTTTTATTTAACCTTAATAACTAAGTTCTTAAGCTAATGTAAGTATACCTAAATAATTTTGAGTCGGCGCCGTTTAAATTTAAGGCAATTTAGTGATCTTTGTTTATTGATTGCCTGGCGCCGACTCAATATTACTTAGGTATACTTACATTAGCTTAAGAGGGGTGTAAGGGGGAGCGCACAATAACCAGACTCCCCAAACGTCAACCTCACCTGCACGCGGTGCACCCTGCTGCTTACCAACGAGGCTCTGACGACCGACAAATGGCGGGATGTCCATTTAATTCCGCGCGGTGGCGGGTAAACCACCAACAAAAGCATTCCCAAGGAGGGTTGGTGTCAGGCTGGCGGCCGGCTGTTAAACTTTGCCAAAACCTAAAGCAACATGAATAGGAAAGATATGATGCGCGATAGGGCTAGGGCGTACCCCACAGGCGACGCGCAGGGGCAGCACCCGGCTTCTGTGGGAAATGGACAAGGGTTGTCGCACCAGAACGGGCGGGTGCGACGTAAGACGCAAGCTCGGAGTGTGAGAGAAATAAGATTGAGGTGTGCGAGCTGGAATGTAGGCACGATGACTGGAAGAGGAAGGGAACTAGCAGATGTTTTAAAAAGACGACGACTGAACATTGCGTGTCTGCAAGAGACGAAGTGGAAGGGTGCGAAGGCTAGAGAGATAGGAGAAGGATATAAGTTTTATTACTGTGGAAGCGATGGTAAGCGAAATGGTGTGGGTATAGTTTTGGATAGTCAGTTGAAAGAATGTGTAGTGGACGTTAAAAGAGTGAGTGATAGGGTGATAGCTATTAAAGTGATTGTGGAGAGTTTGGTGGTTAATATAGTTAGTGTGTACGCACCCCAGTCAGGGTGTGAGGATAGTATAAAAGAGAAGTTCTGGAAGGACTTTGATTGTGTGATGATGGATGTACAAGATAGTGAAGAAGTGTATGTAGGGGGTGATTTTAACGGGCATGTGGGAAAACAGAAGGATGGTTATGAAAGAGTGCATGGCGGTTGGGGATACGGAGACCGTAACGCTGATGGCGAGGCACTACTGCAAGCTGCCACGGCCTTCGACCTGGCAATATCAAATACGTGGTTTGAAAAACGAAATGAGCATCTGATAAGCTACAAAAGTGGCCGCCACGCGACACAAATCGACTACTTCCTAATAAGACGAAACAGTCTTAAAGGTGTGAAAAACTGTAAAGTGCTCCCAGGTGAAGACCTAGTCTCACAACATAGACTGGTGATAATGGAGGTAAAAGTCAGTGTCTCGTCCAGCAAGAACAAGGAACGGCCCCCGCCCAAAACCAGATGGCGTATGATAGAAAAAGAGGAATATGCCAGTATGTTAAAGAGTCCAGTGATAGATAAGATGATTGAAATGAAGGATATGGAAGGAAAATCTGTGAATGAATGTTGGAAAGAGATGGCGGATTGTATAAGAAGCGTAGCAAAAGATGTGTTTGGAGAATCGAAAGGGAAAGGTATAATAGATAAGGATACATGGTGGTGGAATGAAGATGTGCAAAAGATACTCAAAGAAAAGAAAATTGCGTTTAAAGAATGGCAGGGTGTAGAAAACGGGAATGATAGTTTGAAAGAAGATAAAAAGAAGATGTATAAAGAATGGAAGAGAAAGGCAAAAAAGGCGGTAGCAGTTTCGAGGGCTAAGGCGCAGGAGAAGTTGTATGAGTCACTGGACAGTCCTAGAGGCCAGAAGGAGCTCTACCGGATTACAAAAGCAAGAGAAAGGAGAACGAGAGATATAATTAACATTAAATGTATGAAAGACAACGCTGGTAAGGTTCTGTCCAAAGATGACAAAATAAAAGAACGATGGAAGGTGTATTTTGAAAAACTAATGAACGAAGAGAATAAATGGAGTGGTGTGCTCAAAGAGGTAAAAGTAAATATGGGTTTGGTGAGGGAAATTAGCATGGATGAAGTACGAAAGGCAGTTCAAGGTATGAAAAATGGGAAGGCTATGGGCCCAGATGATATACCAGTAGAAGTATGGAAGTGTTTAAAAGAAGATGGATGTATGTGGCTGACTTTATTCTTCAATAAGTTGTTGCATGAAGGAGGGATCCCACAAGAATGGTGCAATAGTTCACTAGTGCCCATCTTCAAGAATAAAGGTGATGTACAGGACTGCAACAATTATCGAGGGATAAAGCTCATGTCACATAGTATGAAGGTATGGGAGAAAGTAATAGAGAAAAGATTGCGAGAAGAGAGTGAGATTACCCCAAACCAGTTTGGGTTTTTGCCAGGTCGAGGAACAATGGACGCCACTTTTGCACTCCGCCAATTACACGAGAAGTACAGACGTGCACATAAAAACTTGCACATGGTGTTCATTGATCTGGAGAAAGCGTATGATAGGGTACCTCGTGATGTGCTGTGGTGGGCCTTGAAAGAGAAAGGTTTGCCCGGGAAGTATGTAGAGTTAATTCGTGCTATGTATAGTCAATCTCGTACCTACGTCCGGTCGGCTGCTGGCTATACCGACGAGTTCAGTGTGGCTGTAGGCTTGCACCAGGGATCGGCTTTAAGTCCTTACCTCTTCCTGTTGATTATGGACGCTCTTACGTCGGACATCCAGGAGGAGGCACCCTGGTGCATGTTGTTTGCCGATGACATTGTTCTCGTCGGTGAAGATGGACTTGAGATCCAGAGCAGATTGGAGAAATGGCAACAGAAGCTGGAGAATGTTGGCTTGAAAATCAGCAGAACCAAAACGGAATATATGTTCTGCGATTTCGGCGGTCTCTCCAGTTTTGGAACCATAGCGCTTGATGGCGCACTTCTCCCAGTCTGCTCCGACTTTCGGTATCTCGGTTCACTCGTGCAAAGCGATGCCGAAGTAGATCGGACGGTTATGCACAGAATTAACATTGGATGGATGAAATGGCGGCAGGTCACGGGAACAATCTGCGACTCCCGCATTCCCCTTAAACTTAAGGGGAAGATATATAAAACCATAATTAGACCTGCTGTCTTGTATGGATCAGAATGTTGGGCCACAAAAGGGATAAATGAAAGGCAATTGCATGCAGCTGAGATGAGAATGCTAAGAGGGATGTGTGGTGTTACACGAATGGATAGAATAAGAAATGAGTACATAAGAGGAAGTCTGAAAGTGGCACCGGTAACTGAAAAGTTGTGTGGAAATCGGTTGTCATGGTATGGGCATGTGTTACGGAGAAATGAGGAAAATGTCTTCAGGAGAGTTTTGAGTATGAATGTCGATGGCTATAAGAGTAGGGGAAGACCAAAGAAACGATGGATGGAATGTGTGAATAATGATATGGTTAGAAAGGGGGTGACTACCGAGATGACGACTAATAGAGAAGTATGGAAGAAAAAGACATGTTGCGCAGACCCCAAATAAATTGGGATAAGGGCAGGAGAATGATGATGATGACTTACATTAGCTTAAGAACTTAGTTATTAAGGTTAAATAAAAAGGTTTATTATTTTTTGCTTTTCAGTTTTTTTGGCGGTTTAATTTTTTTGTTAAAAAGTTTTTTTATAAACAATCTACGACTCCAGAGTTTCATACCCGTTCTTGTTCATAGAAAACTATCAATTTGAAACCGTGCACCTGACTTCTGAAGTTTTTATACGTGCCCATTTAGGTTTATATGAAATAAAATATTTTTATTTTTGATTGTCAGTGAGTCATGAACGTTTTGACAAAACAATATGAACGACGATTTGGTGAAGTAAATTTTTTTATATGACACTGCTGATTTCAAAGTCAAAGTAAATAATTTATTTCAAGAAGGCAGTTAAAAGGCACTTTGTAACATCAAAATTTACTAGAAAAAAGAATTGATTCTAGATACCCCTTCCGAAAGGTAGTTTCGTATGGAGAAGAATATGTCAGAAATTCCCTCGTTACCCCTAGTTCCATAGTTGTCCCCTTTTAAAATGTTTTACAATATTTTGTACATGTCGCAGCCAACTGGTTTTATTAGCCGTTTAGTCAACAGCCTGGCCTTTGGAAGTAGTGCTCGCCTCGCTTCGCTCTCTCGGCTCGCACGTGGTTGATCACAGTTGTAACCTAACCCATTTGGTCGGGGTGCCTTGGCTTAGTTACTGCGATCAATTCGGCTCACACGTGATTGGTTACAGTTCCAACCTAAACTATAATGACGGAATATCATTCAGGCCGTTAGTTGAACGGCCGCCGTTTAGTTAAAAGGCTAGGCGGTTACTAAACGGCTACCACCAGTTGGCTGAGACATATACATTAGTTATAATTATATGTGTAAGACAATGTACCTGGAATAAAATGACTATACTAATAGGTACCTGGAACAATATATTAAAATCGTATTTCTACTATATTCTACTTACTCTCAAGTCATACAGCTGCGACAAGGCGTCCTTGTTGTGCTCCTTAGTGCCGATCCTCTTCAGTATGAGCGCCAGTTCCTCGTGCACGGCACGCGGGAGCCGGCCGGCCGCTAACGCCGCGTTGTTCGGTGGAACCGATGCTAGGACTGAGCTCCCGTTTAGAGCGTCTGATGTGTTCTCTTTTTTTTCATCGAGTTTTAGTTGCTGTGAAGACAAAAAAATAAATAAATAGTTCATTTCTTACCAAAATAGCAACATTACATATAAGAAAAAACAAAATGAAAAAATTAAAAGTACATAATATACGGTCAGTATACTACTGTCATATACATTGTACAATAATAATCCCACAGCATTTGTGGTGGTAAAGAGAGGTTTACTTAGGGTATTGACTCTATCTTCTGAACTAGGCGAGGCCTGTATTTCAGAAGATAGCGCTCAGCTAACAATTTCATTATTTTATAACCTAAAAACATTGTGTGCTACTGTTTTAATATATTAATAAAGAATGTAAATAGTGAATAAAAATGTGTGTATGTGTGTGTGTTTAATTAATTAATATATTAGACAATACTAGTATTTGCAGACACTATCTTCGAAAACACAATGCCAAGTAAATAATTTATACAGAATGAAATTCAATTGGTGAGCCAAATGAAAATATCTTATTCTGTTATAATGAAAATTTTGACCATGTCATTAGGGATCCCTTATGCACATATGTGCGCGTAGCCTAGCGATTTGGCAACGTCGCCGCGTGCAAGTTTTCAATTTCTTCCTTTTAGTTTTGAATTTATTATTTTTACTTGCTGTATAAAGAAATCGAGTATTATTTCATTATTATTATTTTTTTATAATGATAATAAAGCTTTCAAAAGTGATAAAAAAGAGTGTAAAACACTACTGATACTAAAATTATATCATTTTGAAAATTAAGTCTTTCAATGTTTGAAAGAATGAATGACGATGTGATGTCAATGATTAATGTCGATGGAAGTTTGATTTATAATGGTGTGTTTTGATTTTTGGTTCGAGGTTTGTATCTATCAAGATACTTCATGCATGTGATAAAATGTTTACCTTGAGTACTTTGAGTAAGTATGGGTACAGATCGGATTCATTGACGTCAGGTATTTGTGTGAGGTGGTTCGTGATGGAGCCGCCCTTCATCTTGACTAGAGTATGCACCAATGTTTTCACTGTCCTGTAAAAACATTATTGATTTATTAACATTTTATGCCTACACAATCAAAAAAGGCTTATTCCAAGTCATAATTTAGTTCTGCAGTATGTCTGAGACACCATTGCGGGTTGGTAACTAAGAGATTCTGTTGGTGTCATTGTGATCACCAAATTCTTCTTCTTACCGTGTCGATGGCAAAAATAGCACGAAAAATAAATATCGTTTTTTAAATTTGTTTGGCCCAAAATTCAGCAACGCGGATACTATGCGCTGACGCAGCCATTAGGACACGTGTGCAGTTGACCAAATTAATATTAATAGTGTTATCTGACGCATAACACAGGATATTCTAGTTCAGGTAACAAATGCATTGAATTGATGTTATATTACTGTATTCAACATGCTTCAGAATGTTTGATTTGCTGTCCTCTGCAGCAGTAAATTAGTGGATCATTCAGAAGCAGCATTGCTGTCCAGGTTTGAAGAGTATGGCTGCCAGTATAATTACAGGCAAAGGCAGGTGAAGTCCAAAGGTGGCAGTCATCATTTCCCATTAGATACTCCTGCTGGTTTACTGCCCAATAATATTTTTTTTTAATAGCTGCTGGGTGACAAACCTGTATGGCGTATCACTAATATCCGGATTCTTCTTCCAGTAGCTATTAGGGTATGCCTTATAGAACAGGTGTATCCTATACAGCACCGCGTCGTAGTCTATAGAGTTGACATCCCACGTTGAGATCATCTTGAGGGTCTTCCAGAAGCATTTGAGGAGTAGGTCCTGGTAGCGAGGGTAGGCTGGGTCTGAGACACCGATGGACTCGTGGAGGAGGGATACTATTGCGCTGTGGAAGATAGTCAATACATTTTGTTACTCATTTGGATTGTTGTTATTTCTTATTCACTTCTGCAAAGACGGGGTTTATCGTGAGATGATGAGTGATAAAGATGTGGATATAGATATACTACGCCAACCTCAAATAAAATAAATTGGGAAAAGGATAGTTGATTTAGCATTGTAACAGCCTAGGTAAGTCTAATACACGAAGCATCTTTGATTATTGTTACATTTACTTAAATGAGAAAAATAATGCTCTCATCTTAGGTTAGTCGAATACCCCATGCCGGTGACGGTAAGGTTTTTAACGCAAAAAGTATGACTTACAGGCTATGGGTATCACTTATACGGGGTTACAGGTTAAGTCGACCTAGATACTTTAAGAGGTTTTAGTTTTCATCATTGTCGTCAACAGTTCCAAACCAGAAGCACGTATCAAAGACCAGTTAACAAGCACAGTCATAATTCAAAGGGAAAACAGTCCAGAAACACAAGCCAAGTCGAGTAAGAATCCAAGAGCACTAACACCCATATTCCAAGACGTTTCCTCGAAACTTCCTCGACTCCACTCAACCTCATTCAAGGAAATCGGTATTCACAGTTGTAAAAAATCACCTCCAATTGGCGTCCCTCCTCATTTTTCCTCAGTCGAGGTGAGGAAACAACTGTCAAACTCAAGGTACATCGCAACGTACCTTAAGGAACACTCAAGGAAGATTTACGCCATTCTTTACGTTGTTTTCGTTTTTTTACAAAACTGATTAATTTATTTGAATAGTTTTTCATATAGTGGTTTTAATGGATTTCAAACAGTTTTTGAATTATCTGTATGTTAATCCATACGATTACCCTGCACGCCGTTATTTGCGGAATGCAGAAAATCCCATAGAATTTTATGACAATGAAGAATTCCAAAGAAGCTATCGTTTTGGGAAAGAGACAGTGCTGAATATGTTGTTAAAGCTTGTGTTCAATAAAAAACTATTAAATTATTAAAGTTTCAACGGTTCATTCTCTATCTACGTTTCAACGTAAACTTCCTACCAACCGTAGACAGACTAAACTAGTGTACGCTACCAACACAGGCTAACAGGATGACAGGACTGACGCGAGCACACAGATAAAAAAACCGCAATCTGACAATTTTTGAATGACCATAGACAAAAAAATACAAAGTGTGTACTGTAATCTACGATTCAATGACGTATTTAATGACGTTTACCTCGACTCGACCTCGACTCAACCTCACTGGAGGATCCTCAAGATTGCCTCATGACAAGACCGAGTTTTAACTAAGAATACCGATTTCGAGGATTCCTTGAGGTAGTCCTTAAGGTAACCTCGAATGAGTGGAGGTGGAGGAAGTTTCGAGGAAACGTCTTGGAATACGGGTGTAAGTATCACATCTACTACGGACGAATCGCGTAAGCAGACTAAACCAAACAATAACAACAAAATGGCCGAAAATAATCTATCTCGCTCACACCTACATAAATCGTCCCGCTTGCACGTACCACAGCTCCATCGAAGGACAACCGTACCGGAAGGAGTACCGTAATTTTTGTTACTACCTGGGACCCTTTTATGAAAGTTTTTTCTAAGAATTGCGATAATACCCTAGTTTGTTATACCTTGTTGGATAGCTAAAGAAACGTAGATTTTATTTAGTACATCTGCAGCATAACTTTCATAGACTTTTTTAAAAATATTCCTAAAAGAAAAAAAATGTTTATACAAATTTGTTTATTTTTTAAACTTTCAATCGTCGACTACTACTCAGTTGATTCAGTTACCTGTTTTTTTTTTTGTGTTTAGAGTAATAAACAAACTAATCTACCACACAAAAACAGCAAAAATATTATAGAGGCACAAAATACAAAAACAAGGACAATTATACAAAAAATCTTCATTTTATTTAAAAAATAATCAAAATCCAATATCTCAATATGGGTTAGGTTTAGAGTGGCGTGTTTCATAGTCAAATCAGCTAAGAATGATGAAAACTAAAACCTCTTAAAGGATCTAGGTCGACTTAACTTGTAACCCTGTATATTTTTGGGCCCTTAAGTACCTCTGGACAAAAGTAGAGCATAATACATATGATACGCACCACAAGAGCGGCGTCCTGGGCGAGTGCTCCAGCACCTTGACGCACACGTTGTTCAGTATGCGCACCAGCCGCTCGGCGTCCGCGCCCGCCGCCGCGCCCGCGCCCAGCACGCGCAGCAGCTCGCCCAGCAGCGCGCACAGCGCCGCCTCGCCCACGTGCGCGCCGCAGCCGCCCGTCTCGTAGAACTGCGCATTCGGCATCGTGGAATTCATTGTCGGACACATGTTTTATCACAGGCTCTCTCGGTGAGACGGAGTGGGCCGTAATCTACCACGCGGGCCCAGTGTGAGTTGGTAGATGTCACATGTCTTGGAATTTTTGGTTCTAGAACATGCCTTACGATATTTTCCTTTGCCATTTTGAAAGCAGTGGTGATGAAATAAATTTAAGTGCGACCATTGCCACGGGGCCAGCCACGGATATCGAGGGATATGCCTTGGGGGCGTGGCACGTGCCGCCTCCATATTATAAAATTGTTCTTATATTCGAACGGCGGCTGTACGCTTCATTCAGTCGCTTTGCAACTGCGTACATTGTACTATTGATGCGTAAAAAACTAAAATGCCGAGTTGTGCAGTAATTATATGTAAAAATAGGTAACCTGAAGACAAATGGCGTGTCCTACCACCGATAAGTAAACAATTAAGTCACTGTTTTATATTTTAAATCAATTTTTAAATATTTTACTAACTTACGTCCGGAGCGACACGAACTAGCCCGAATCTTCCCGAACGCAACAAGAGTTGGATAAAGGTGCAATCGAGTGCGTGCGGCTGATTTTATCGATATGCGTATTATTGCAGTTGAATATTTTTTTACAGAACTCAATGGATATTCTCGTATTACATGTATAGTAAAAGAGTTAAATAATTAGTTATTAATATAATGTTGTTTGAACCAAATTAAGACATTGTTATTTCAATACAGTTAAGTACTAGTGAAGTGTAAAAACTTAAATTAATATTATGCCTAAAGATTTTGACAAATGAATAGTTTTTATACTTGTATTTGTATTATTGTACAATATGATAAATACATATTATATTTCATCCAATTATTTACTTTTGGTCAGAAAATTACAATAATTTGTATTCGATATGCAAAAATATTCAATTATTATTTTAAAAAATCTGGTTATTTGGCGGTTTCGTATGGTGGGCGCTAGACGATTAATAATATTTTATTTTAGTTAAAATAAACTATATTATGGGATAGGTAATTACATTAAAAACAAATATTTAGAGAAAATTAAACAAAGTTATTACTATACAAGAATATGCTAAAATTAAATATCGATAAAAATTATCGACCATCGCTTTAGACTCCCTAATTGCATGCGTGTGCATTGACTGTTCGCAAATAGCAAATGTTTACAAGTGAATGCCGCGCCCATTCAATGTATGTGTGCTATTAGAAATTGATCTACTGTGACTGCTTTCTTCTTAGTGTGCGTTCAAATTTTGAGTGTGTGTCGTAAGTACAGTATTTGTTAATGTTGTAATTATTTGGGTGGGAGATAAGCGGTCTCACTAGGACTCCCTACTATTCCGCAATGAAGGCATATCTCTGGATATCTATGGGGCCAGCACTACTTCTAGTGGTGCCGAGTGTCGCCTTATTGCAAATGAGCTTGAACTCTAGAAGTGATAGACGAATTATATGACACATCCACTGTTAGCTCATGGATGTTCAACAATTCATGGATGACGGTGATGCATTCCGCAAAACTTATGCATGTGTAGGTTTCACTCCTACCAGATACCTAGTACAGAAATACGCCACTAGTAGCGCTGCTCTGATGTCAACTTTCTGTCATGGCTGAGAGACGTCTATAGACTTTTCTTCAGTAATTTGAATTAATATTATTATTGTGGTTTTGTGATCTCGTCCTATCTATTGTGTTTCTTCTGTCTTACTCCTTCTGTGTCTATACAGGATAATTTTTTATTCAGTGCGTAAATTTTTACAGGGTGTTCTACCCATGAATATGAACAACATTCACTATGGGACCATCTCTGAAATCACGAAAAAAAAATCAGCAGATTCATACATTTTGGTCGAGTAGGTATTGAACTTTTATAAGAAACAGCTGATTTTTTTTTGTGATTTCAGAGATGGTCCCATAGTGAAAGTTGTTCATATTCATGGGTAGAACACCCTGTGAAAATTTACGCACTGAATAAAAAATTATCCTGTATTTATATCGTGCTGTGTACGGACATTATCAGCCTTATTCATAAAAATCTCGCTAATCACGCATTAGCTACTGTTTAGCTAACCATTTATTTAGCTCTTAATCAATGCTTAACTTTTCTTTATTCATAAACGCTAGTTAGCAGGTGATTAGTAGCGAAACGAAATAGAGTTAAAATTATGCGTTTGGCACAGATTATAACCAAAATAGTCGACTAAAAATAGAATAAACTTGTCAAAACTACGATTTCTTATCTGTCGTGACTTTGGCAGATAAAAGTCAGAAATTTCATCGGGTAATTTTGAATATTAATAAAATAATGTATTATGTTTAAATCATTGTGTTTGCGATGGTAGCAATGAAAATAATAAGCTCCAATAATTGGAGTAAACAGGAAAAGGTATTTATCTCTGAATTTATATTTACTTACTAATATAAACTGACCAAATTAATGTTAAAGCAGTAGGTAGCCGATAATAGCTATATATTTTCATGCCCTCTATGCTTGTTAACATGAATTTACTCTTTTAGATATGTAATTTGGTACTTGTGTCTATATTATATTACTTCCTACTGCTTTTTTAACGGTGTTTCGGTGTCTTTTAGTAATAATTATTATACTTGTTTACAGATACAAGTTTGACTGCTGCTATGAAAGCCACTTTTAATACCTACCTAGCACCAATAATACTATTCAACCTCGCAAAGACGTCGATGGAGGAGACCATGCTACGTGAAAAAGATGAGGACTGAGAGTGGCATGAGTAAAGAATGGCACCCATGTCTTTGGAGGAAGAGTATTGGAAAACAAAAAGAATATAGAACAAAAATGTAGTTTTATTACGTATCAAAATAAATTATTTCTAAAAAATGTCTCTTATTATTTGTGTGTGACTGCCACGACGTGGCTTTTCTTTAGTACTGTACCATAGAACTGACGTCATCATAAGATAACACATGGGCACATGGGATAACACATTGAATAATCAATCTGTGATAAGCTTGTTCACGAACTCATTCTCTTCAAACCTACTGAGCCACCTCATTGAGCTTTCCCTATAAATCCTTTCATCACATGTACTCGGAATGAAGAATATGCAATAGGTAACCATTCTCGTAGCGGTTTTGTACAAGCTTTGTAGGTCTTCCCTCCATCGTTTCAAAATTATTTAACTCTGCTACATCGTTTTGGAAATCCAGTAAAAGATTGTCGAAATCCATATTTACGAATTACTCGATACTATGAATAAAATAACCTCGAAGTACAATGATCCGATCAGCTGATTCAAATAAAATCCGCCATGTTGCCTCTTAGCATCCTTTTAACAGTGGTCCGGTGGTGTTTAATTTTGACAGCTACTAATCAATTGCTTAGCATCCTCTTAGAGCTAAATAGCTGTTATGAATAAGAATTTTGCTAATCATTTGCTTAGCAATTGATTAAAGTTTTATGAATAAGACTGTATATTTCCATAAATTCTAAGTTGACTTTTGTTTCTTGTTCGTCCGTACATTTTCCACTAGAACTAAACATGTTTTTCAGAAACAGTAGTTTATCAATCGATCAACTCAGCCTATCGCAGTCCACTGCTGGAGATAGGCCTCTCCAAGGCTGCGCCACAACACCCTGTCGTCCGCCTTCCGCATCTAGTCCGTCCCAACAACCTTCTTAAGGTCGTCCGTCCATCTAGCTAAGGGGCGTCCCACACTACGCTTGCCGATACGCGGTCTCCACTCCAGGACTCGTCTGCTCCACCGGCCATCGGTCCTTCGACAAACATGGCCAGCCCACTGCCACTTCAGTTTCCTTACTCTGCAAGTTATGTTAGTAACTCCGGTTCTTTTCCGGAGTAGTTTATGACCATATTTAAAATTAAACAAATAACTTACTAAATGGATGTGTATAAGAAACATGCAATGTCACAAGAGTACTTAAACTGATATTTCAAGTAACGACACCACAACGACCACCTGCGGCCGTTGACCCAAAAAAAGATTATCATCAATTTTTTGTTGTCTTTTCATGTTTAGACATCGATACCCATCACGTTTGTGGAATTTCGCTGAAGTTAAATGATATCTTACCGTAGTGAGTGCACTGGCTAGATACTTGTAGGCAGGTAATGCGTCCGTGGGCGGTGCGGTGCGTAGTCTTCGCACTTGCGCTGCGATAGCGCTTATCAGACGAGCCTCGTGCGGGGCCAGCGCTCCACCGCGACCCGATACCAATGCTCCAGATATTAGGGATAGAGCGCGGATTGCAGCCTGTAGAGAGAGTTATATTGTTATGGTCAATAATTATGTAATCAAGTTTAGAAAGAGTTAAGTTTCCACATCGTATAAGAACCGGGCCGCTTTAAGTACGGTGAATATTTAATACAGAATTTATAAAAACACGAGACTCCTGCGTTTTACATTAGGATTGCGGATACGTCCAAAAACGGCAGATGCAATGATTTTTACACTATATCCTGTATGACACCGAAATGCTGATAGCATAAGCGACGCAGACACTTCGTGTGCGTTAGTTAGTTTTTAGTGTAATGTTGTATGTATTTATAGTATTTTTAAGTTATACTAATATTATATTGTATGTGTTTATATGGGCCTTGATGCCTGAAATAAATAAATAAAATAAAATAAATAAATAAGCATAACCAGCCTAAAACATTCCCACTGCTGGGACACAGGCCTCCTCCCATGAATGCCGACAGATTTTGGTAATTAGATAGATAAACCAAACCATCACAAAAACGCCACAAAACATAATAAAATACTCACATTCAAATCCGGGCTGGCTATAGAATGAATAGTATCAGCTAGTTGCGAGTCGTCCACGTGTGAGCTGAGTGAGTGTGGCTGTGGCGTGACTAGAGGGTGCGGCGCGGTGTGACGGGGCGGCGACATTGCTACCATACTGAAAAGAGATAACATGATTTAGTATAGGTACATAATTTATAATAAGGGATTCTTCATATCTGCTTGCATACAAACCTATAGTCCATTTAAAATAGCATTAGAAAGAAGTTAAAAAAGGTTATTTTTAATGCACACTTTGTAACATTAATACAATAAACATTGTTACATTATGATAGACGCCGAATTTATTATGATCTATTTTTACAGCAGCTGTCACAATTGTAACCATTTTAACTATTTATCTTATGAAATTATGTGGCTTTCATTTATTTATATTATATAACTCCAATTTTAAATTACAGTGTCAATGCTAAAAACCTAAAAGAAGCAGGGATGAGCAATACTTGGAACGTTATTCGTTTCACTATAATTCTACCGAATTTTATTTTAATTAAGGTGGATGCGCTGCAGTAGCCCGCGAAATCAGACGAATTCGGAGCAATTCTAATTTAAAGGGATGTATTGATGATTTTTAAGGTTAAAATTGTATTATTGCCTACATATTTCTTATTGTTGCGCATCATATTATTTTTATTAAGATACAACCTCAAATTGCAAAAAAAACGCAAGAAAATTAGAATTTAAGCATCTCCCTTAAAATTGTTTTATCATAACTTTGAAATAAAATGTTTTGCATTACTGTTTCTACGAGCCTCTTTTTTCTAATGCTATTATAAATGGAGTATAGAAGGATCGCAAGGAGGCAGATTTAGGAGGCAGCCTGCAGATAAAAATATGGCGCTTTTTCTGTACAAGATTTTTGCTTCCTATTTAAAACTGGATTCAACATAGATATTCCGTGACGTATCGCCATTTAACCCTACATATGAACGTGGATCCACGCGAGAAACAATGGCTTTTTAATTGTTTCTGTAATTACGGCATTGAACCCGTTAATAAACGACCTGCTTTAAAAGATATTCTTGAGGGTTCATTTTGGACTTAAGGGAATCATTTGATTTGAAACGTACTTCAGTTGTTCACATAATAATAAAAACATAAATTTTGTTCTTTATTTTTTATTTCATTTCATTTATGCATCACTCACCAATCATAGCCTGTGTCTCATCCAATCATACCAAGTAACATCTTTGTGAAGTACTTTTATATCAGTCCAAAAAGTTTATCACAGCAAACTATATGTGCTGCTGGTGAGTTTGTTGCGCCACTTCTTCTTCCCAGCGATAGCACTAGGAAGTGGTGAAGGGCGGGCGTTTTTGGGGGACTGTCTTTTGTAATTTTGACGTTCGAAAAGTGCTGATTCTCAGCCTAATTTGAATAAATGACTTTTGATTTTGATTTTATACAATTTATTCTCACCTGGACCTAACAGGCGGCTGTGTGTGCGACATCTGTGGTCTAACCCCACCAGTAGGTATGGGCTCGTCCAGGAACTTCAGGTCTATCTCAGCGACGTCTGGTTGTCTTAGCACGGGCACTGCCGCGTCCAGTTGTGCTATCAGTTCCGGGTCGAGACCGAACGGACCCGTTATGATACGAGGTTCTGGTGGTACGCTGTGGAAGATATTAATATTAGGAAATCTATTTATAGTATGCAGAAATGTGGTTTGGAGAGCATTGTCTATCTGTACAAAGTCGAACTTTTTGGTGAACTATGAGCCGCGTACTATTAACATTTTTTGTATACAAATAAATTGAAGAAAATTGCTACTCAATCATTGACATATATTTGACATTGACATATACTTCCTATAATCATACTTTTAATGTGTTTTTAACCAATTTGCGAGCGGTAGTTTGATACTTGTGAAAACTAAAGGTATTTTTACCAGGAGAAACTTAACGTGGGATCAATCAGTTCGCAACGTGCCTTTTCTTGGTTGTGCACGAGGGGTACCCAATCGGAGGTTTATTCATAAGCGATGATTAAAGTTAAGTGACGTTTAAACGTCAAAAATGTATGGTTAAACAGCCGCTGATCAGTACTTAACTGTAAGAAATGTTTATCAATAAAGGGGCAACATTTGCAAGAGTACTCACATGGGCATCGGCGCGACCGGTGGAGGTAGTTCCTCCTCCTCTTCCTCCTCGTAGTCAGCCGGGGTCGTGTCCACTGATATCACACGTCTGGGTGGTGGTTCGGGCTCCTATTGGCATGACATAATAAATAAATGAAATGAAAAAATAAATAAATAAAATAATTATACAGTTTTGGAAATTAACACCTATAACACGCATTTTCGGGTTCAGACACAGTATGGCGCGCGAGCGCAAGGCTAGCTATACATCGGCCGAGCGCCGCGCATGCGCGTTGCCCACGCGCCACTCGCGGCGTCGCTCCCGCGCTCCGAGTCAGTCGCGCGCCCGCTCCGACAAGCGCACGTAACGTTTTTGCACCGTCCACGGCTCTCGTTCACTCCCGCGCCAAAAATCTTACCTAAGTAAAAGTGTTAAGACCATATCGTTGTTGTGTGATACTGTGTGCTGCATTAAACTGTTTTTCGTGGATAACATCGTGTTTTACTGGCATCTACACCTTCACGCCATTACACACCCATATAAATAAAATACATATTAAGACGAGTAAACTAATGAGATTAGTGGTAGATAGTCTCCTAAATATTGAAAAATTTTACTATGAATAGTAAAAAATACTAAAAATGGCGAATTTTCGCCTTCTTTTAATAGTTGTTTGGAATGGCTTCTCTTATAATGGACCAACAGTAATCCCCTAACATGTTTTCATCCCAAAATCCTTGATGTGCACTTTTTAACGAATCTACAATGTCTCTTTTTTTAAAACATAAACCATCCACAAACATAGCAAAAACGATCAGAAGTTTATTACACTTTCTTCTCGACCTTTTAATTCAATTCGAAACTAATAAATGAATATTAAACTGAAGTCACAGTAAAGGGTAGTTATGATAAATGAAAAAATCTGACGTGATAGGATATTTCTGCTAACACTTTTAAGGGGACACGGCCCCTCCATGTCCTCTTAAAAGTGTATATATATGTAAAGATGGTTACCCATCCTCGGACCAACCGCGGCAAGTGTAGCTTAACCTGATCGACCGACCCGTACACCCATTATTACTAAGCCACAAGCTTTATATACATTTCTTTCAGGGAATATAAAAAAGTTAAAATTTTAGTGTTATTTAAGATTATTTGATTGATTGATAATAATTGCACAAACCTCGTGCTGTATCTGCACAGGCCGGCCGGACGCTGAAAGTGGCACGAGCATAGACCGTCTCGACTCAGCACTGCGTGACTTGCTAGCACGCTTGATACGCTCCTCCAGCAAGGACAGATCCTTGTCCGAAATCTGAAATTGAAGCATTTATTTGGGTAAGTTTCAAAAGGTCAACGTCGAATAAAGAATCTAAAAATTTAAATAAACCTTTTCGGCCTGATTTTTGAATAGTCGGGTAATTTTTATCTTGCGGTTCCATCACTTTTGTATCAAAAATATATCAAACTATCTTATTTAATCTTCAGATATAAGTTAAGGACGCTGTTACATTTTCGACGAACTCAAATTTAGGTATCTAAAGTCGCACACAGCAACATCACACGTACGCACACATTGAGTCCTCGATTTTATACATCACATATAATCTTGGTCCTTGATATTATTTTTTTATTTTATTTTATTGAAATTGATTCCTTCGAAGATTACTTGGATCTTTGAAAATGCATTTGGTAACTGTTACTTTCAGTATCATCATCAAGAAAACGAAAATACAAAACCAAAGATACCGACTTCCGAAATCAAAGTTATTTTTCACTTTGTGGTGTTTTTTTTTTGGAAGTCGGTTTTAATTTTTGTGAGAAAGTTTTTATCACTGTTTCGGTTTTAGGGGGAAAACAGATGTCAACACCCAATATGGGGTACCAACCAAAACTAAAATGAAAAAAACTGTCCTGTGTCGAAAAACAAAAAACAATAGATACCGACACCGACTTCCGAAAAGAAAATTAATTTTCATTTTGTAAAGCACGCTATGTGAAATAAGTAGGTACTTAAAATAAAACAATTTCCGTTAGTAAGGATTAAAAACGACCATCGATATTGCTATTACATGGAACATATAAAATATTATTATCTAAAATTTTACGAGTATTACATAGTGAGCTAATGAGTTATGATATACTAGCCTGGGCATTTAGTTAAAATTTTTGGTAAAATAAATCTCCACTCCCGAATGATCTTCTTTTTGACTGTGGCTCAGCATTTTTGATGAAAATTAAAACACACGGAAGTAGTAAAAATCTATAATATATTTAATAAAGGCATGTTACAAAAGTACACCAACTTATTGCTCCTTTTGTAGATTTTTTTGGTCTATATCCAAATTTCCGAATACGGGGCATCTAAAAAATAAAGATAAATATATTAACAAAATAACCTACATAAAAACTAAATGCTACACTTGGTGGCAGAGCTCACAAAGTACAAATTACAAAGTTCCGCTGCCAAGGCCTGTCTTATTTGTCAAACGCTATTTGTGACATCTACCATGCCATATTTACGAAATTGACACCCATGACGAAAAGTGGCCAAGTTTTTGTCGGCGCCATCTTGGATTTTGGTTTTGACCCCATATTCGTTATTAGCTACCCCAAAAACCATGAAAAAGACACCTATGACGAAAAGATGTCTAATTTTCGTAGGCGCCATCTTGGATTTTGGTTTTGACCCCATATTCGTTATTAGCTAACCAAAAAACCGTGAAAATGACACCCATGACGAAAAGATGTCAAATTTTCGTCGGCGCCATTTTGGATTTTGGTTTTGATCCTATATCCGTTATTAGCGACCCCAAAAACCATGAAAAAGACACCTATGACGAAAAGATGTCTAATTTTCGTAGGCGCCATCTTGGATTTTGGTTTTGACCCCATATTCGTTATTAGCTAACCAAAAAACCGTGAAAATGACACCCATGACGAAAAGATGTCAAATTTTCGTCGGCGCCATTTTGGATTTTGGTTTTGATCCTATATCTGTTATTAGCGACCCTAAAAACCATAAAAACGAGACCCATGACGAAAAGTTGTAAAATTTTTATCGGCGCCATCTTGGATTTTGGTTTTGACCCCATTTTCGATATTAGCAACCCCAAAAACCATGAAAATGACCACTTTTTTTCATAGTCTTGGTTTTGACCGCACATTGGTCATACCTACATACAAACCGGTTAAAATCATAACTCTCTTCCCGCCCATCCACTTCCAGACCTCACCGCCGACAGTTCGACCTTAGCCATCCAAATCCTAACCTTACTAAGAGCTCCTTAAACCCATCCATTTCTCAACCTTGTCCACAGCTACTTAACCCCACCCATCCAAATCCCGATCTTACACAACATAGTAATATTTATTTATACTTACAAAATAAAAATAATTTAAGTATGAAACTCGTACTTGCTTTTATTTCAGTCCAAAAGTATCAACTCCTTCCGATCATGATAACCAACGACGGTACTCACACAACAATCTTTTTCTATTACTTTTATCGTATTTATTTTTTGCGAGAGAGCGATATACCCGTCCTTCCACGAGCGCTTCTGAGCGCGGAATGATGAAACGTGAGTGCAAAATGTATGAAGAAGTCTGCAAGTGTTTTTATTTTAGCTAATAATTGAAAAATATATTCATTTATATACAAAACAATTAGCTAAATCTATAAAGGACTATATATACCGCAATTTATTATAATTTTGAAGATAAAATATGCTGTAAAAATACCTAAACTGGTACCTATTCAGACACCTATTTTTTAAATTTTCTGTGATTATTGAGTAGGGAAAAACGTATTTGTGCGAATTTTTTGTACGACGTCATACAATTTTTGTGATGCCAATGTGGAGATGAATATATTACCTTTAAATTAAGTCCATGATATGTTAACATTTGTGATTGCTTATACGTTAAAACGGTACCTGAAAAGCACTGTTATTTGTAGAAAAATGTAAAAGCGTCCTTAATTATCGGACTACTAAAAAATCATTCAAATCGATTTGGATGTTGTGTATATTTCAATGGGTTCCTGGATGGTTGGAAAACACAATTGGACCCGGTAGGTGGCGCTGCCGTCGATGATGACTCAACTGTAGATTCGTTAGAGGTAATTATGGAATCGCAAAATTAAAAAAGTGTTAAAATTTATAATATCATATTTAATGTGGCTACTTTTCCGGGCAAGACTACGTCTGCTCTGCTAGTATATAATATGAAGTGATAGTAATTGTTGCAAGTACCTGTCCAATCATCTTGTACACCTTCTCCCCCTCTAGGAAGTAGGCAGAAGCGACGCAGTTGAGCGCAGCAGAGCGCACGGCGTTGTCTCGGTCCCCGATGTGTCGCGCTAACTCTTTGAGGGAGCTGCCGCAGCCGCTGCCCATTACCGTCGAGCCGTACGTTTCTAGTAAGTGCCCTATGCACTCTAGACATTCTGTGGGCAAGATTATATTTCAATTAACCTCTAATGTGGATGTAGGTCTACTTGTGAGAATAGAATAGTGTTTGCGTAACGTGTTTTTCGACCATTAATTTTTAGTTGTCTAGGGACTGGTTTTTCCAACGCCACATAATTTTATTCAAGGAATAATTTTTAATTTTTGATAGTTCTTCTATACAAAATCTGCCAGATGTCAATTTTATTCCACAAATAAAAACGATCAGTCGATTGAAAAATCAGCCGTAAGTACTACTGAATACTTGACAAAAAGTACAGATATTTTTTTTAAATTATCGTCACTATTGTAAAGCTATTTAAATGTTTTACACCTCTTTTTTTTGCCCGCTTGCACCACACATAATAAAATGCATTTAACACTAAACATATTTAAAACATCCTAACGATTGACAGAAATAAAAAGATGTTTTAACTCTGTGTAAATCAAAATCAAGTACCAGCAGTGCGATTCTCTAACCATCTTACCGTGAAAACTTAAGTGAAGTGAGCGTGGAGTGAGCTGTCATTACAACTAATGCTAGGGATTGACACTATTGGCAGCTCACTCTAAGCTCACTTCACCTAACTTTTCACGGTGAGATTTTTACAGAATCGATCGGCTGGTACTTAATAAAATAAAAAATGGTCTTCAGATCTAAAACATTAGACCTAGAACATTTAAATTGCTTTAACATTTTGAAGTTAATCAGATACAACATTATCTGTACCCTGTATCAAGTATTCAAGTAGTACTTAGGGCTGATTTTTCCAACGCCAGATAATTTTGTCCGAGGAATAATTTTGAATTTTTGAAATTTCTTCCATACAAAGTTGGTCAGACGTCAATTTTATTCCACCAATAAAATTATCTGTTGTTTGAGAAATCAGCCCTTAGACAACTACAAATAGATTCTAGAGACTTCTAAAGATACTTTTCATGGAAAGAGGTATTTATAGAATGTTATTTAAAGAAAGTTCTTCAAAACTAAAATTTAATTAACAAAAAATGATTATCAAATCTTACCAGCCCTTTGTCTTGCATTCTTAGATTTCAGTCCTTCCATCAAGTATCCAAACAGCTTGGTTACAGAGTAAACAACACATATTTGTTTGAACAGAGCTTTCACACCGTTGCGAACTGTATCCTTTGGATCACCAACCTGCGACCATCACACAAAAAATTGCTTAATAAACCATGTATGGAGATTTTACTAATAAAGTACGAAAAAATAAGTTAAACTGCAGAAATATGTTCCGAACTTGTGCTCAACCAATACTTGACTGACATA
This sequence comes from Apamea anceps, assembly GCA_951799955.1. Taxonomy (NCBI): domain Eukaryota; kingdom Metazoa; phylum Arthropoda; class Insecta; order Lepidoptera; family Noctuidae; genus Apamea; species Apamea anceps. The sequence goes on from OX637509.1 coordinate 12,111,372, forward strand.
ATCAGTTGATAAACATTAGAATTTATGCAAAATGTATACATATCATTGCCAATTCATATCAAAGATTATGAAACAATATCTAGTGCTATTATCAGATACACTTATCTTTCTAGTCATCGTGAAATACATGTATTAGAAATGTTACAGTTATGTAGTAAGTCCTAACTTCTATCTAACAAGACCGGAGACGTAACCGACATTTTGCAAAAGAAACAACTGACAGAAATATCAGGCGAACTAGAATAGCTATTCACAGCCACCCGCTACGCTTCTGGACCCTATCGAACATCAATCAATGTTATCATAGGAGTCCTTGAAATGCTATTCACAAGTCCAAAACGCGAAAATGTTGTCGGTTTAACAGTTTCACTGTCCACAAAGTAGACACAATAGTTAAACAATCAACATGAATCATATATGATTCATGGGACAGGGAATGGGTTAAATTAAATAGACGACCGGTAACCTTTTGACAGCTGTTTGCCGTCGGGCAAGGCTAATCAGGTTATCGAAATGTTTCATTTTCGATATAATCGCGAAAAAAAAAATCAGCTGCTCCCTACATTTTGACGAGTTATGCGAACATAAATGTAGGGAACAGCTGATTTTTTTTTCGCGATTACAGTTTTGGTCCCATAGTAAAAGTTGTTCATAATGATGAGTACAAAGACCTCTTAAGAGGTTTCTGGTGTTTTACAAATAACCCTGTATATGTATATCATATTATTATTAGATAGCCTGTTGGATGGTTGTGAATAGCTCTGCAAATTTTTTTCGTGCCTCAGAGTCCTCAAGGACATGTCCACAACTGACTGTAAGTCACACTCAATAGTTTGTTGTTTCACCTTTACACAGTACTCACAAATGATAATCATACAACAATTCAACTTACCTTGAGCACCAGATAAGGTATAAAACAGTTAGCTTCATATTCCGGCATAGTATAATCACTGTCCATAAGATAAGTGAACACTACGGACAAATACTCCAGACCCTTGAGGATGACTGAAGGGTTGGTGTCGAAGAACCTCAGGGTCAGCCATTTGAGGACCAGGTCTAAGTTCGCCATTAATGCTTGGCCGTTTTCGTGTAAGTCTTCTGATAGTGCTTCTATTGCTTTTAGGTGGTATCTGTGGGGAGAAAGTCAAATAAGTTAAGCTTGGTCTAATATGATATTTATAGACTGAAACATAAAGACTGTTCTTCAATAACATTATCAGTGCTGTCAATAATCTGCTTGTCTCTGTCTCAGCTCGTGATTTCCCTAGTTCTATTTTTATACTTCATTTCTGTTAGGATTGTCCAGTCACGAGCACCAATATGTCAACACTTGGCAACTTTCAATTGCGATTTTTCCGTGAAATAACGAATGCAACGTTGAAATACGACACATTACAGAAACCTATGGGTTCGAAAATGCTATGTTCGTAACAACATAAAATTTCATTAAAAAATAAAGGAGTAAATCGCTTTGGAATAACGCTGAGAGTATACATACTTTTGCTCGTGACTGTACACTGTCATTCATTACTCCGCCTGTCGTTATTTTTATTTTACAGCCCGCAAACACTATGCTTGGTAAAGTTAGACTCCCTACGTGTTCGCACAGCTAAATATGTGGTATAAGGTAAAGTAGGCAGAAATAGTTTGAAAACACCCAAGACCGCATAAACAGCCTATAATATTCCCACTGTTGGGACACAGGCCTCCTCTCTGTAAGAGGGATAGGCTGTAATCCACGCGGGCTCGGTGCGGGTAGATAGATGTCACATGTCTTCGAATTTTTGGTTCTAAAACATGCCGGTTTCTTCCTGCCTGTATACCACTGGTCCTGCACTGCTCTCAAGCCAAGATAGACATACGGGCAAATTAGTTATAAAATAAAGTCCTGAGCACATACCTGAAGTCACTGTGGAACATGTTCCCGATGAGTTGCTTGTTCATTCCGGCGGTCGTCATCTGTTCCTTTAAAAGCTCGAAGAATTCCTCGCGAGGAGTTGTAAAGTTCCATTTCAGTACTGAGAGAGAGATATATTAAATTTTAAACACAACCAACAACTTTCCTTCTTTTCATCATGCTGTTTTTGACTGAAGTTCAAAGTGTGAAGAACCTTTACTTCATAGGACTTCTCCTAGATCGCGTTTACTGGCGAAAATCTCACATGCATGAACACCCAAAACCAACTTTTATATAATAATTACATTTCATATTGTTTGAAGACTCATACTGTCTTATTACAAAACGAGTTCTAACTTTAGAGACCTAGCCTTAACCTTCGAGCCAGTTACTGTATTTTGAACTTTATTCCGAGAAACGTAAAGTTCTTAATGCAAAATTAACAATTTAGACTCGGGTTTAACGTCAGTTTTTGTAATAAATTATAGTTGAAATGTAAAAGTTGGGTCGATGGTTGGACCTTGCTCTAAAGATTAACCTTTGTTTTGTAATAAGGCTGATATTCTTGGTTCCGTGTATTCATAAATAATAAAATAAATATTTCTCTGTTTAATAACAAAATCCGTTCTAATCTACCACTTACACATCAACCACACCCTGTACATACACGACAAACAATTAAAATGATTAACAGAATACCTTTATATTAATCTTACAAGTAGTATGTAAGTAGATCATTCACCAATCACCAATCCTCGTGACACACGCAGCAAAAACGTATATTTCGATTTGAAGAAAATTAAACCATAAATAATGAAGTGGAAATAAAAAAAAAGGGTTATTTTGTTCTAGAACCTAACCTTTAAGTTTTTGGTCGTCAATGATTCGCTGGTTCTTAGCGTTGTTGTTTGGTAGGAGTGGGGAGATATCCTCGTCGTCCTTCTTGCCTCGACTTGATGCTGAGGCGGATTTTACTGGTCCCTGTAAGAGAGGTGAGCGTTGAAGATTATGATGAGGAACAGGGTGTTAAGTTCACTCATCCTCCATAGAAAAGGGAGGATCCTCCGACCAGAAGGGTATAATAGGGTATAATATCTGGTGATTTTATATAAATGCTAGTCGCGCGGGGAACTCTGCTTGAGTTTCCCGCGCGACTAATAGGATTTTGCGTGACGTCAGTATCATGCGTAGCTTGCATGTGTCGATGTAGGTGTAAAGAGAGAGAGAGAGAGAGAGAGAGAGAGAGAGAGAGAGAGAGAGAGAGAGAGAAATAAGGAACTTCGTTCCAAAAAAAAAATTCAGCCGAATCTGTATAACGCTAAAGTGGATATTCAATATTGTTATGACTTGTCCTTTGAAGAGGGCGAAGCAAATTTAATTCTGACGGTCCGCGCTAAAACTAAGGCCGCAAACACTCGAAGCGATCAAAGCAAATCTAAAGTCATTTATTCAAATTAGGCTGAGAATCAGCACTTATCGAACGTCAAAATTACAAAAGACAGTCCCCCAAAAACGCCCGCCCTTCACCACTTCTTAGTGCTGTCGCTGGGAAGAAGAAGTGGCGCAACAAACTCCCCAGCAGCACAGCGATCGTCGCACGAATATGTGATCGTTGTTGTTTTGTGTTCGGAAAACCAGAAAGCGCCCTCTGTCGGCGCGATCACGCGATCAGGTTCACCGAACAAAAAGTAACATATTGACGAGACTTCAACAGAGCGCATCCCAGCCCGACATTAAAACACACTGTTGGATTTTCAAGCAGTGAGTTGAAAATACAGTGCCTTAAAAAAAAATCGGCGAGGGAAAAACACGTCCGTGCGTATTAGGGCTTAGTCAGCCAATCGCGTCGGCCAGCCTCGCGGTTATTTTTATACCGTTCAGTTTCATTCTCATTCATTTCTCTAACTTGCCTTGCCCTTAACAACAGCGCCTTTCTTCTCAGCCTCCTTCTTCAGAGCGCCGGCTGACTTGACGCCGCGCGGATCTTCCTTCTTGCTCTTAGTTGGGGGTAGTGGTTGCACTGGTAAGCTGGGACGAGCTTTATCTAAAGCTGCTTGTACGACGGTTTTGGAGCCAGGCTGTTGGAAAAAAGGTTGAATCAGTAAAACAAAGGTATTCGGAGACATAATTTACATGATTGGCATATTATTATGTCTATTTATTTAATTTTTATGCACAAGTTAAAACAAATTGCGCGCTCAGCACCGTACGCGTGATAGAAGTGAAACTTTTTATAAAATAAAGAATATAGATTAAGTAAGAGAGAGATCTTTCTTCCACGTAACGAAATGTGCTTAAACGTGACACGTCCTGGAAATTTCACCCTCACTTCTCGTCCAATTATCGAATCGCCGCCTAAGAAGTTTTACTTGAAAAACTGTAGAGGTGGTTAATGCCTTTGGCATTTTTAGCCATAATATGGCACATATTTGTGGCATGTTTAGTCAGAAATTACAATCCATGCTGGCGAATAAAATAATAATAGTCCTCCAACCCCTATTTGGCCCATGGCGGCCAATCTCAACGCAGTCTCATATTATAGTGCACACGCGCGCAGACACAAGTGTGCACTCTCCCCTCACACTCATAGTCCGATGGGACGGCAATCCAACACGACCAGACAGAGATCAAGTGACGAATATAAGACTGAACGGGAATGAATTTTGCTGCTGCGTTGGGCCCATATCTTTCGTGCAGGGCAAGTGTATACGATATAACCTTTTATGGTCGACGTCGGTCAAGAACGACCTTTCTTTACCACCATTATACATGATTCTCATGATCTGATATATCCATAAGTTCCTTTCAATACACAACACGACTTACCTTCAATTTATCAAGCTGTTTGTACATCGTCTCGTACCCGAGATGCAACATAAACGGTAGCACGCAGTCGCCTGTCACTTTGCGCACGTCGACCGCGCGGTCCTCTAGGCAAGCGTACAGGATGGGCAGGCAAACTGTCAGCTCTTCACGGGCGAAGGTTTTTGGAGGTACTGTAAACAAAAGCAAGATTAAAGTCACTTAATACTCTAGGGAACAAAATATCCCCCAACGTGACTCGCAACCCTCAATGTACGTGATGCTGCAACATTGCCTTGTGTCCCGCATAACGTCGCACAACATCTTGAGAGGCAGAACATGTTGCTAGCTCCCGCATTTGGGGTAGCGGGATCGTCCGAAAGGGTTACCGCTGCCCTGGAACATAAAGGGCTAAGGAAGGAACACGGGTGGGTTTTAGTCAGTAAGAGTCGCGGGAGGGGTCATTTGATGATTTCCCATGCGCAAAAAAAAAAAGCCGCATTTGTTTCGCGTCAGTGCCGCGCTATTTCTCGCAGAGTGTAATAAAGTAATATTAATTATTGATTCTCGTTGTGGTACATTCCGCATCCACCACCTCCTTTTTCGATTACATTTGGCTTAACCGTTCGAAATAAGTATAATAAGCAGCACTAATCTCCACAACCTCCAATCCTCGGGCGACATTTCTATAAACGCTGACTAGTGTGGACTGCAAAATGCTCCGCGACATTCTCTCGGGACAATCACGTAGTTGTCGAGCGCCATGTTCCGAAACATGTCGCTCAATTTGTCCACTAGTGTATTCGATGCTTTAAGTTTTGGGGATAATATTGTCAGGATGTTATTGACTGATCAAGTGAACAAGGCAAGGGGAAGAGAGAAGTCTTATGAGATTTCTCTCGCGTTTTCCTGTAAAGCAATCAACCGCATTTCGCAATTTAATACTGACAGCGCCATTATGCCGTAGCAATAAGGGCGGCTTTCGTAGTTCAAGTGTTACTTGTAAAAATGTATACCCTAAAAGGGGTTAAATGAGGGATGAAAGTTTGTATCGAAGTTCGTCATTTTTGCCGATGGAAAATCCTCGTCATTTTTGCCCATAGGGCACATGTCTTGTATCATTATGAGTCTAGACAAACATGTATTACCAAGCGATAACTTACCATTAGGCAGATGTTCAGCCAGCCACTGCAGTAAGGTGGCCCTTAACAGCGGGCTGCCGGACTTGAGCGCGTCGAACAACATCTCTCCCTCCAGCGGCCCGTGCGCGCCCGCCTCGCGGCACCACGTCTCCACGCACGACACGGCGGCGGCACGGATCCATTGCTTGCTGTCGCCGAAAGCTGGAGATAACACATTGTCATTATTATGCAGGGAGTTTGTGGGGAGGAACTTTAGGGCGGAATCTTAACTCACAGAATGGTAATCAAAGGAGGCATGAGTTAGGTTGAGTAGATCGCAGTAGATAGAAGTTGTCGTTTAAAAAAAAATTACGCCTTTTTTAAAACGGTTTAAATTATGTTTGTAAAATGGGTAGTAGTTTCGAACCCAGACAGGTGCTTTACTTTGTGTAAATTGTTTCATCACCACTGCTCTTAAACCGGTAAAGAAAAACTCGTGCGGAAACCGACATGCAGGGGGCATGTCGGTTTCCGAACGATGTTTTTCTTTACCGAGAGGAAGCCTCAAGCTATATTTTACGTGCCTGCTTTCAAATAAGTTTTTAAGATATTTACCTTGAAAGAAAGCCGGGAAGAACGTCCTGACATGAGATTTACTTTTCGTATTCATGGCTGTGGCCAACGCCTCACATATCTGTAACGCACTCTGCGCCAGTTTCGAGTTGGAGTCAAGTAGGCGCGCTGACAACGCAGCCGGTAACTCTCCTAAGGACGACTTGATTGGTGCTGAGCTGATTATTATAGCTTTCACCTTGTCTAGGGCTTCGTTGCGGACCTGCGGAGAGAAACAAAAAAAATACGCGAAGGTTTACGTAAATTACGCTTTTCTCGGTAATAATGACTGAAATTGTCATGTCAGGGGCGCCAAAGGTCGCGGGTTGTTCGAAAGAGTTACCGTGGCCCCTGGCACAGGCAATTGAAGAAACACGGGTGGGTTTTTATCAGTAAAAGTCTGACACGCCCTCCCGCTCCGCCCAGAGCGGGAGAAGTTATTTTTATCAAATAACCCACTAAAAAAAAGGGGTGCGCCCCTGACACGACAATTAATTTTAATTATCGATTGGGCGGCAAAATCAATTACATATATTTTGCAGCCCGGCTATGCTGAATCATGTCGACTCGGACAAGTGTGTAACACGCCTCATGTTCTATGTCTACATTTGTATTATTAGTGTCTTTATACATCTACAACCACATACCTAGTTCAATTAAAGAATTGAACATACTCTTATCTTCTTCTTCTTAAAAAGTTTAAATCTTTGCTATTGAATAAGGCATATTACAGCATTTCGGAATTTTTGACATATAAAATGTAATAACTCTCTTTGACCTTAGTTAGTACTCATTGACCTAGTATGTTATTAAGTTAAATTCCATTAATTTAACATTGCACGTGACATTTTTTATTACTTTAATTATTATTATTTTTATTGACATTATTTTTATATTTTTCCTTTTGACATTTATATACTTTTCTTTGTTTTTATTTTTATTTTTGTCAAATCAATTAATACTATATGCATTCCATTAATCTAGTTATGTTATCAATTTTAATATCAATGACCTCTATAAATATTTGTACGCCTTCGGGTATAACATAGAGCTCTTCAAAATTTTTGTAACAACTATTTATTGTACCTGTGTTAACAAATGAATAAATGACTTATGACTTATACTCAAACGGTGACAGCAAGATTGTAGCTAAAAGGTTGAAAAGTTGGACTATTAGATCCGATCTATCCAGCCATTTTTGCATTTTCCAGTAAATATCCTTATAAGTCGCTCTGAAACATCCTCTAGTTAGAGCGAGGAAAAAAGCCACGCAATCTGCCCGTCGACACTGAAGAGAGTAGCGCTTGCAAACATTTTTCTTGCTCTACAGTTAGGTACGAGAAAATGCAAATACAGGCAAATAGATATGATTTAGTCAGTATACCACCCTTCTTCATGCAGATAAGGTTGTCACACGATAGTATGTCAACACGAGAGCAAGTAGCTTGCTTGTTTTAGTTGGAAACAGCCTTACCTTCCAGTTCTTGTCGTTGATCTCGGCAATAAGCGCGTCGGTGATGAGGGGCGCGAGGTCGGTGCGCGGTCTGTTGTCTTCTACGACAACCGGTTCGTCATCAGCGGCGTCTTCAAATGCTTCCTCTATCTCGTCACCTACAGAAGCTTTACTTGCAGACTGGAAAAAACAAAATGTTTAGCGAGCTAGTGATAAGCGTGGAGACTAAAATAAATGCTTCCATTTTAAGAAATGTTAACTTAAGTGGGGAAAAGAACTATAAACAGATTTTTAAGGGGTATACCGCTTAAAAATGTTTTTATTAGAAATATGAATGCTTTTTTTTCGAAACAAGTGTGTATGTTAACACGACCGACGTCTTAATATATTCCAAGAAATTATCATGAATCACCTTTAACTTGACCGATTTGTGCCACATGCGAATTGTCGTTCATATTTTTATTTACTGTGTTACTAGTTTATTCAACTGACTTAGGGCGGATTTTTCAATCAACTGATGATTTTTATTTTGTAGAATAAAATTGACGCCTGACAGATTTTGTATGGAAGAACTGTCAAAAATTCAAAATTATTCCTTGGATAAAATTATCTGACGTTGGAAAAATCAGCCCTTAGTGGCTTAGGATCATTTCAGAGATAATGATGGGTCAAATAATTTATGTATCTTTATCTTACCTTACTGACAGTACCCAGCTGCCTCGTAGGCGTAGGAGGCGAGCTATTAGCGTGCTTATCAAGTTCCAAGCTGATAAGCTGCCGTGTCGCCGGCTTCTCAGTATCAAAGTGGTTGATAAGCGAGGGTCCGACGTAGAGAGACAGAATGCCTAGGAAGTTTACTGCAGAGGTACGGACGTTCGGGTTTGTCGCTGTGAGGGCCTTCTTGCAGTGAGCGATTATTGATTTTATGTTCATGCTGTAACAAAATATAAGTTTAGGAATTGTTTTACGAGCTTGCTTTTATTGAACCAGAAAAATTGACACTGGTTATTGGTACATTTTGTCAGACCACTGATATTGAATAAACATTTTGTAGCAAGTAGCTTATATTGATTTGAATGTTTGACGTTCGAAAAATGCTAATTGTCAGCCTAGTTTGAATAAGTGACTTTTCATTTTGAATCAGTCCTAAACAAAGTCTTTATGCAAGTTTAGATAAGACATTTTACAAAGGATACGCGATATCCAAATACGGGCCGTTTTATGTTTATACCAAAAACTAAGGCATGTTGCGTCCAGTATTATCGCGTAAAATGCCTATTTGAACACAGACCTCACACTAAAGTAGCCATTACATTCTGAGAGATAAGAAACAAGACTTTCAACCAGAAATAATATCAAAGCTACAAACTTACTTGAAACCAAACTCCTTAATCGCGTTGGCCATCCAGTTGAACATCTCAGACTGTACTTTAGGGTTCTTCTGCGAGTCCATGGCGAAGGTAAGTCCTTCATTGAGGACATGTTCGAGCCCACAGGCCTCGGCTAAGGACGTTAGGCAGTCGGCACATATAGCCGCGCAAGATGCCTCGCCGAGTTTTGTTACAATGTCTTGGAGAACGAAGTCTGCAGCTGTCCTGTAGAAGAAATGATTTTCATAACATTGATGAAGGTTACTTGATTTGTATGTTTAATTTACCTATTTCTACATAAATGACGTCAAATTGGACCCAAATGCTAAATAAACAAGGGCAGTTTTCTATCATAGCCAGAAGAAAAGAAGATGTCCCGTAAACCACTAATAGATTATTTTGTGTTGAAGCGGAGTAGGGAATGTGAAAATATCGGTAACTTTTGGTATATATCTCGTCTCTGTTTTGGGGAAAACTGGCCCCGACACTAAAAAAATAAGAAGGAAAATCTTTGCTACAGTGAAATTGAAAGATAAGAGAAATATTTATTTGCTTAAACATGTGTCATACATACATGCAAGATGGTAACAACATTATTAGGTACTATCGTGGACACTTCCGCCTGATCACCACTAAGTTCATTTTTGCTTGCACTCAAAATATAGAAGCGTTCTCTAGCCCCGCCCCGTTGACCTTGAATAGACCAATGAAAGATAAGACCGGCCGACTGCACTGACGACGCGGTGACGCACGCCGGCGCCGCGCCGTTCGAGATTTATTGTTATTTTCAAACTACTGCTATTATCTATTTATTATATTATGGATAGATCTGTGAAAATTCGTTGAGTTAATAATTCATTTTGTCTTTATTATTCTAATTAGAAAGTTGATTTGATAAACCCTATTGTCGGTTAGGCATTAATTAAAACGTAAAATACAATTTTGAAGGTTTATCAGTTTTATTTATTTATTAACTGAATAAAATAAACAAAAATATTCATAAAATATTGGATATAGTAAATAGGTAAAACACACAATTAAAGAACAAGTAATAAAATCAACTTGAGGGGGATGCACTAGGGTAGCCCGCAATATTCTAATTTTCTTAGGCTTTTTGCAATTTTCAGTTCGGTATAAGGTTGTATGGTAATAAAAAAATTGACGCGAAAGCATTAACATAAATATTCAAGACATGCCCTTCAGAACATATCATTGAACGCGTTAGAATGCGGGTTTTTTAAATTTAGAACTATGAAGTTGGTGTGGCCTAGCCTTAATTTCATAAGCCGTTGGCGATTAAGTCGCCAAAAACTTAACGAGAAAAACAATGTAGGCATAGATATAAAAAGTCAAGGCATACCTTGACTTTTAATATCTATGCGCGGGAGTTACAAATATGCATTTACATAATAAAATTATAGTAATTTAAGTCATCAAAATGACTTTTCAAGATAACATAATCCGTAAACGTTACACTAAATAGGCACATTTACGGATTACGCTAATTTGAAGAGCTGATGATTTATAATTGTCTTAACACATATTTGTTGCTTCCGTGTTGTAAGTTTTTGACTGCCATGCGACCAGATACTGGGCTGAAAATTGCAAAAAAACGTAAGAATATTTGAATTTTACGGGCTACTCTGGCATTTTCACCTAAAAATATTTTAACAGTTTAAACAAATTTTTCTATACAAAATTACGATCTACTATCGGTGGTAGATTTAAATAAAAAACTTTTGAAATGGCATAATAAATAAAAACTTGATAATAAACAAATATGTGAAATAATCAAAATATCTGTAGTAAAATACTTAAAAAATAAAATAGTAACAAACAAAAACCATTCTATAATTAAGTTAACCGTTGGTAAACATTGCTTTTTAAATATTGAATAAGTCACAAGGTTTTATTATAATAAGTAAAGTTACACCTAAGCAATGGATGACTAGGTTAAAAAGTAAATCAGAATATTAGGTTGCTAAAATAACAAGAAATCAATATTTTGTCTATGAGATTCTCTAATGAAATGGCTTTATATATAAAATGTCATTTTTATTAACCAAACATATTTCACAAAAAATATTGTATACAAGCATTTTTTGCAAGCAGTGATTATTTGAAACCAACCCCAGAAATTGAAGATTCTCATAAAAATTACCTACATAGCTTCATTTAACTTTCTTGGCTTTCTTTATCTATACATAGTGAAACAGGTAATGAGTGTTAAAAATTATCTGTAAGTAAACATTAAAAAAAAACAAGAATAAAAAGGCACAATAATCAAAAACTTCTCTTGAATTAAATTAACAATTGGTAAAAATATTTTTTCTATTGCTTGTTAAATATTAAATACGGTTATAAGTAAGTTGTAATGGGTTTATAACATTATCATTACATTCATCTTTTTTACAAGCTTTTATTTAACTTGCAAGGTATTTATGTTTGTTCGGGGGGATTCTTGCAACTCAATTCTGAAGCAACAATATCTTCAACCGCACAGTTCTGTCACGGCACTCGTGTAGATCGCTCGCTCGCGACTATCGATTACGGTGTAGAAATTTTAAATTAATTATATTGACGCGCTCATCGGTAATGCAGGATTATACTTAATAATGGCCACGGATGATTGTGGACAAGAAAAAACAGACTTGGATCAGATTGATACGGAAGAAGTGAGTCAGTTAGCTGGATGGATGTCACATATAGAAGATGAAGAAAATAAAAGTGATTCGTTGGATAATATTAATGAAACGAACTGCTGTGAAGTACAAATTATGGAAGAAGATGTAGTAGTAAATAAACCGTCGAAAAGAGGAAGAGAAGAGGATGAAGAAAGTTGGACTAAAGTGGAGAGTAATAGAGGAAAGAAACAGAAACAAGTTAAGAAGGAGGTGTTTATTTGGAGTAAAGAGACGTTACCTAAACAGTTTGCTATCGCAAAACTGTTTAGCAGCATGGGAATGACTGATATAAACCATATTAAGTACATTAACCCATATAAATTAAAAATTGAGGTTTCGACTGAGGAATGTGCGGGCAAGTTGTTGGACTGCCAGGAATTCCAAAACAAAGAGTGGAAGGTTTATAGTGCAATGGACGTAAACATTTCCTACGGTATTATACGGGATGTGGACCTCGAGCTGTCTGACGAGGAGGCATTAAAAGCGATCAGGTGTCCAAATAATATTCAAATCGTAACATTAAAAAGGCTACAAAGACGAGATGATAAAGGTGTATGGGTGCCTAGTGAGGTAGCCAAGGTTGGCTTCAGGGGTTCATACCTTCCAGCATTTATATATGTGGATTGTCTATGTGCCAAGGTTGAACCTTATGTTTTTCCGGTAACGCAGTGTTCAAACTGTTGGAAATTTGGTCACGTAAAAGCAAGATGTACATCCAAAAAAACTATATGCCCTAAGTGCACAGAAGAGCACAGCAACTGTGAAATTAATTCATTTAAATGCGTGAACTGTCGGGGTGACCATATGGCGCTAGATAGAAGTTGTCCAGTATATGCTCGCGAGAAACGCGTGAGGGAGCTTATGGCAGAATACAACTGTACATATCACGTAGCCTGCAATATGTATGTTAGACCCAAGCCACCAACTTTACACGCAGTGAGAGACATCGATAAGTCAAAGATCGACAACAACAACAGCTTCAGTGGTTTACTATTGGAAGAATCGGAAAACGTGTATAAATATGCCCCGAGTCAATTCCCACCTTTGTTTACGCAGGATCGACCGAAATCGCCTCAAGCAAGTAATAAAAATAAGCAATCACATTCGCAAAACATAGGTAAATCGGAGTGGTGGGGACAGCGGGAGTCGCCTGACTGCATTCCAAAGCAACCAGCTGCTACTGATAACGATCTCGGTGACAATGTAAACAATGAGCGGCAGGTACATTTTGATGAGTTAATTACACGATTGAAAGATATTATTTATATGCGAGATCTGAGTATAAAAGAAAAGTTTAATAATATTATTAAGACTTGTATTGAATGGTTAGTACTAGTTGTGGTAGATCATATGTCTGAGTGGCCTATTTTGAATAAGTGTTTAGAATATTTTTTCGGACTTAGTAAGTAATGGATCATAAAAACAAAATTGTTAAATTAAAGTTATTGCAGTGGAACGCACAAAGTTTAAGACCTAAAATTAAAGCCTTAGAGAATCTTTTATTGAAAGATAAAATTCACATATGCATTATATCTGAGACCTGGCTTGAACCAGACAGTCATTTGAAAATTGGTCACTATAATATTTTTAGACAAGACCGGGATGATTCATACGGCGGAATTGCAATTGTAGTCCATAATTCCATCAAAGCACAGGTCACTAACTTTAACTTATGTAATAGAAACATTCAAGTTCTCCATATTAAAATATTTAACTGTAACTTCTTAGAAAATATTGTTGCGGTATACTGTCCTCCTAATATTAACACTACTGATGAAGATTGGAAAATACTATTTTCTAAATGGTCAAATAAAACTTTTATAGGGGGAGATTTCAACGGGCATCATATGAATTGGTCATACAAAAGCGATCGCAGGGGTGTACAAATTCACGATGCAGCTGATGATTGGCAGTATGTTTCCCTCAATACTGGAGACCCTACCAGACTTAAGTTAACAGTAAATCAGCTTCAAAAAAGTTCGCCTGACGTCACTTTTGCGTCATCAGATATTGCACTTCGGTTCAAGTGGGGTGTTTTACATGAAAACTTAGGTAGTGATCACTTAATGGTTCTTATAACCACAGAAGTAGCATGTAATAACGTAATAAACTCGAAACGTAATTTTAAAAAGGGAGATTGGTAAAAGTATAAAGAAATAATTTCAAGTAAAATTAATAGTGTTAGTTTAACAAGCGACACCCAACAAATGTATGATGATATTATAGATTTAATTAATTATGCCTCACAAGCATCCATTCCAGACATTAAGATTTGTGAAGACCCCACTAGTAAGTTTATTCCAAGATCCTATTGGTCTCCCGAATTATCTAGGGCGGTTGCGGAGCGTAGATTGGCATTAGCACAGATGAGGAAGAACCCCATCCCTACAAATCTTATCATTCTTAAACAGAAGGTTGCTACCGCACAGAGACTAATGCGTAAAGCTAGTGCAGAATCTTTTCATCAGTTCTGTGATAGTTTAAGTGAGATGGTATCTAGTAGCGAGTTGTGGAATAAAATGCGGTGGCTCAAAGGATATCGTTCTAGTGGAGTTTGTTTGGATGCAGATAGGGCTGATGAGTTCTTACGACAATTGACGCCAGATTACGTTCTTCCACTTTGCCCTGCCTTTAATTCTACTAATTTACAGTTGGAGGCACAGATTTCGGAACAGGAACTATTTAATGTATTGAAGTTGAAGGACACCGCTCCAGGGGTGGACGAGATTTCTTACTCAATGATTTATAATTTTCCCAGCAAACAGTTGATAGTTGATTTATTTAACAAATGTTTATCCGAAGGTGAGGTTCCAAGACAGTGGAGGAATGTTACAGTAGTGCCTGTACCGAAACCTGGTCGCGATCCAAGTAATACAACATCTTTGAGGCCAATATCTCTCATATCTTGTTTTTGCAAAACCTTACATAATATTATAACGCGACGCCTTGAATGGTTTTTTGAAAATAAAGGTCTTTTTTCCGAGGATACAGTGGGATTTAGAAGATCTCAGTCATGCTTGGACAATCTTGTACGACTAGTTTCACAAATTCAAATAGGTTTCACCAATAATCAAAAGACACTGGGATGTTTTGTTGATATAGACAGCGCATATAATAATGTCAGTATATTGAAAGTGGTTTCTAAGCTGGATGAGATGGGGGTTGGGGCTTCTATATGCAGATATATATGGGAATACCTAAGGGAGAGACATTTAGCTGTGTCACAAGTAGGGAGTAATGTTTCAATTACAAGATGGACATGTAAGGGATTGGCCCAAGGAGACCCTATGTCTCCAATTTTGTTTAACATCGTCACAAGTGATATTTGTAAAGAGATTATGAGTGTGTATATATCCCAATATGCCGATGATTTCGTCCTCTATGTTTCTGGACAAGACATTACATTTTTGACCACAACTGTTCAGGAAGCCATAAATAATTTAATAAATTTGTTGGGAGTACTGGGTCTGGAACTATCTCCCACGAAAAGTAAAATATGTTTATTTTCTAGAGGAAGGACCTTACAGGAGGCAAATGTCAAAATAAAAAATGTTTGTTTGGAAAACGTCCCTGTAGTCAAATATTTAGGGGTCTGGCTAGATTCATCTTTGAGATGGCGTAAACAGATCAATGAAACCTGTGAAAGAAGTATGAGATTTTTAAATGTTTTTAAGGTGCTAGCAGGTTCGTCGTGGGGAGTTCATCCTTTGCATTTAAGACGACTATATATTGCAATCATTCGCAGTCGGTTAGATTATGCAAGCTTTTTATTCGATAATAGCGCTAACACCAATATTTCGAGATTGGATAAAATTCAAAACCAAGCCATGAGAATAGTTGGCGGTTTTTTAAAAAGTTGCCCAATCCACGCGATGGAATCAGAGTTATGTCTGCCACCATTGTTTGTTCGACGGAAATATTTAGCTGCAAAATTTTGCTTAAAAGCTAAGTCTATTGTTGAAGGTTGCACCATTTCAATAATATCAAAATTAACATCGATATGCGAGCAGGAATCATATTGGCGCAATAAGAAAAAACCGTTGCTAACTATCGTATACAGTGAGATGTCCAATCAAACTTTACATCGTTCCAATGTTCTAGAGATGTTCTCACTGTCGACATGGATGGCAAATATTGATATTAAGTTACACATTAAACTCAGTATTCATGATATGACAGGACCGAAAAGATCTCATACTTCTGTAGCACTTTTAAGGAAATCTGTAGAAACGATTGCACAAAATTATGACGGATTCTATCAGATTTACAGTGATGGGTCCAAAGACGATAATGGAACAGGAGCAGCCTTTTTTGATCCTCAATCTAACACGGGAGCTAGTTTCAAATTGAACTGCAAAATATCCATAATGGCAGCGGAATTGTATGCTATTTTGGAATGTCTGTCGTACATGATGTCATGCAATTGTGCTAAATTTGTGATTCAAAAAGCGCTTTGCAGCATATAGCTCGGTGCACCTCGGGTGTACGAGGTCTGCCCGTAGCTTATTCCATACTAGACTTATACCTAAGATTGAGGGAAACTGGCAAAATAGTTAAATTCCAATGGATTCCATCACATGTTAGTTTGATGGGAAACGATCAAGTAGATAAGTTGGCAAAAACAGGAACCTATGAAGGAATATCTGTCAATCATTTACCATTCTTCACAGATATATTAAGAGATGTCAAAGCAATTTGCAATAAGATGTGGAAAGAATACTTTGACAAAAGGTCTGTGGAGAAGGGTATATGGTACAGAACAATTCAGTCTGGACCACCAAGGATTCCCTGGTTTTCTGAAGTTCAGATGAATAGACGATTGTTGGTAACAAGCATGCGTCTGCGATCCGGGCACATTCCATTGAATGCGTTCGGGTATCTTATGAAGGTTGTAGATACCCCAAACTGTTTGATTTGTAATACGAGGGAGGATACCTACCACGCTTTGGTGGAGTGTGCTCGGGTTGGGACAGATCGGAGAACTTTGGAATCAGAAGAGGGACTTAGGTTAAGGGATGTTGGCATGTGTAATTTGATTTTGTCTAAACCTACATCCAAATTAGCTATTAAGTTATATTACTTGATTGTTAAATTAATTAAGTTAAGATCCTAGTTGTTACTTACTATTTATTTTGTAATACTACGAGGCTGGCATAATCGCTTCGCGATTAAAGCCTTTTTTCTTAATAAAGATATTAAAAAAAAAAAAAATCTTCAACCGATTGAGCTGAAATTTTTTATACACGTTTAGTTTGGATGACAATGCATGGTTAACTGTGTGACGTCATTCTAAATCAAACATGGCGGACTAATTATTTTTAATGCACTCCTACAATATGGGTATCAAATGAATGGGCTTGCTAAGAATAACTCGAAAAATAAAGCGACTTCACTGTAAATCTAATATGGCGGACTTCTAAAGCTTGAGACTCAATTTTGAAGCAGATATCTTAAACCGATTGAGTTGAAATTTTGTATATACATTCAGTTTGAATGACAATACATGATTAGCTGTGTGACATTATTCTAAATCCAACATGGTGGAACACCCAAGATGGCGAACTAATTATTTTTAATGCATTCCTACAATATGGGTACCAAATGAAAGGGCTTGCTGAGAATAAGTCGAACAATAAAGTGACGTCTCTCTAAATCCAATATGGCGGACTAAGTTTTTAATGCTTGCCTATAATATGGGTATTATTATTATTATTGAAGAGCTAGACTGTTCGAAATTAACCGGCAAACGACCTTGCAACAATGATGCGTTGAATGAGATGAACAGACTGAGAAACGTGTCCAGCGATAACTAATAAGTAAAAAATAAATTAAAAATAAACAACCTTTTTAAAAAACAAGCTTTTATTTAAATGCGCTAAAAAAAACTTTTACTTTAAAACTTTTACTATCAACTTTTATCGTCATCACACAATTTATATGACTTAAAAGTTTTTCGCGAGATTAAGTTGTGTAGATAAACAAGTAAATTAAATAACTTGATGATTGTGATTGATTTTAACTATTTAAATTTTCAAACTAAGTAAATACGAGTACTTAAATCTCGCGACAAGCTTTTGTATCATTATAAATTTTAAAGTTTTAAAGTAAAAGTTTTTTTTTTAGCGCATTTAAATAAAAGCTTGTTATTTAAAAAGGTTTTTTTCTTCGCAAATTTTTTTTTTCCTAGTATTAAGATTGAGACTACTCAATCTTAATACTAGGATTTTTTTTTTTTTATTAATATTTGGTCATCGCGCCTCCTGCGTCTATAACGGCATCACATCTCGTTCTTATTGATTGTACGAGAACTTCACACAAGTTGAAACCCCTTAGCGATTCCCAAACTTCGTCACAATGAGCAAGAAGTTCCACTTGCGTTCTTTCACTTCGGTGATCCCATCTCTGGACCATTATACCCCACAAATTTTCGATGGGGTTCAGGTTCGGAGATCGGGATGGCCAGCATAAGGTTCTTATCTCTGGCTGGTTGGTGATCCACGACTGCACAATGCGTGCTATGTATGGGACAATTGTCCTGTATAAAAAAAAAGTACTGATGGTAAGAAAAGTGCTTGTATGGTTTGTATTTACTTTTATTCAGCCATCACAAATCACAGTCTGTATATAAAATAATTTAAACTCTCTTCTGACATGTTGCTGACATTTACTGATACATAAAATGATTTGTTATCAGTTGCACTGGGACATCATTGTAATGTCAAAGAAACAGACGCTTCTTTTGTTAGAGAACTTCTTATCTCGCTTCTTATCTTATAAATGAATGAGAGAGAGACCTCTATGTAATTACCAAACCCGCTATAACAAAAGCATCAAAGGATGCCACCGACTTTTGCCCACTGCGGTTATTGAATTTTATGACTCTTTTGTTCGGCTTAAGCTTATTATATTTCTAGAAATGAATTATTTAATAATTAGTCACTACCTACTTATTTGCACGAAATCTTAAGTAGGTTATTATTAACCAACAAAATAATTTTTATAGAGATACACAAAAATGGCAAGCATTTTTTTATTCAAAACCAATAAATAAATTTATTTTTATTTATTTATTCATATAAAAATTCGCATTGTGTTTGAATTATGCGCATTAATTAATTTATAACAGGTAAAAATATAAATTATGAATTTCAAATAGCAAATTTCACTACAAATAATTATAATCAATAACATTGAAACAAATAGTGCGTGTGTGAGCGAGAAAGTATTCGCGCGTCACAACAAAGCCGTAATACATACCACTCTCATAAAGGTATAATATAAGTAATTGCTTTACCAAGTTTAAAAACTCAGAATATTTTTTCTGCTTGTTTCCCGTTTAATTATTATATCTATCAAATACTTTTATTGATGTAAAACAAACTAGAAAGTATTCAATTACTTACACAAGATAACATTTGCATGATAAACTTTTCACTTTGCATCGTTAATAAAGTTTTATTTATAAATTAAGGTATTTTAAAACAACACAATTTACCATGACAATAATTAAAATAATTTACTACTTACGCTCATATGCAGCTGCTCAGCGATTTGACTAATATTAAATCCTTGTCCATGCAAAATTATTATTTGATTACGTTCTTCGCGTATGAGATTCTTATAAGACTTTATGCACAAAAATGATCCACAACAGGTCGGAGTCCAATATTCTCGCACAGGTTAACGTCTAGGCAATCAAGGGTCAGGTAAACAGATCAATGGTCAATATTCAAAAGGTCCGGTAAGCGCGCTCAGGTCAAATAGTTCGTCCGTAAAATTAAAAAAAGGAGTACACGTGATGCGTCACTAAGCTGCGCAGTGCAGGTTGCAACTAATTGCGTTATCGCTTTCCTAATAGGCGGAAACTTTTAGGGGGCGTGGTTTGGCGCCGCCGCAGGGTTTAGGCAAAAAAATTTTTAAGTGAGCAGGCGGAAAAGACCGTGATAGTACAGGCATGTTTGCCACAAAGAACGTACATTCATTTAGATGAATGTTTCGGTTACGGGTGTTAAGATACAGCTTGCATGGTTTAGACAACGCAAGCTGTATCTTACTTTCGCTTCGACCTGGCCCAAACACTATGATAAAGTGCGATACTAGTTTCATCAATCCCAAATATCATAATAAACTAGTGACAAAAAAAACTTACGTCGAAACCGGGAAGTTCTCAGTAATATACTTGCAGGCTTCAAGTCTGGCCTTCAGAACTTGCACATTGGTGTCTTTCAGGCCGGGCTTCCTGTTCAAAGTGCGGTATAACACTTGTGAGCTCGCGTCGCTTGTTGATAGACCTTGGATCGTCGAGTGGAGGCTCTGCACTGAGGTTAGGCGGTTCTTCCAATTACTGTCGCCGAGGGCTGAGGAATGAGAAATAAACGATTGTGAAAAGAAACAAACAAAAGATAGAGACAAAATCTTTCCATTGACCGAAGTCTTCGGATCCTGTCCCCAGGCATAAGTGCAATGCCCTACCAGGCAAACATGCGCTGCGCTACAAAATAGCTCCACATCATCTTATGCCAAAAAAGGCATATAGAATATGTTTACACAGTCATTTCTCGCTCCACCGCGAGACAATGCGAGGACAAAACACCTTCTCCTACTAATATTATAAATGCATGTTTTTGTTGGTTTGTACTTTTTTCACGCAAGAATGGACCAACGGAATGGCCTGATTTTTATTTCAGTATAAAGATGGTTTGTGGGCCGGACAATGACAAAGGCTACTTTTTATCTCAGAAAGAATTGCTGTTCCTGTGGGATAGAGGAAGAAGCTGCGGGTAAAAGTTAGTAATATCACACCTGTAACAATATCACCAGGGAACAGCATCTCAGCCTTAGCATCAACTTCCTCTTGCGACAACTCCTGTTCTCGCGGCGGACTGGGCTGTGCGCGAGACGCCGGCGCTTTCTTAGCCGGGGCCTTTGCTGTAAATTAAATCATAAAGTTGACCTATAGTTTATTATAAGTTTTTGTCCATATGATCTGTAATAGTTTTTGGTCAGAAACATTTGACTCCTATTTATGGTCGGTGTAGAACAAGTAGCAGCAGAACAGAGGGCATTCCATTATAAACCTTGTTCTTAGTGAATGCGGAGGACATTCGAAGAGATGTATGGTATAATGTTAGCAGAAAAGTCTCTGTGCATTCTCTTTGGTCTGGGCAGAGCTTTATATGTTTATTTGACTTTAACATTGTTTTTTGTAATGTTGGACGAAGTACCAAAGACTGCTAGGTTTTCACGTTTTGTTATTGAGCTACTTTCAGTGTAATTTTTTAACGGGCAGCCTAACCTAGTGATAATAAGACAAATATGAAGAACAAAATTACAATTATAATGCCATAATTAATTTTCCTTACCAGTATTTGGTCGTCTGACAGGTTTCGGATTTGATGACCCGGCTGTAGGCTTAGCATCACCTTTACCAGACGGTGACGCCGCCGCCTTAGCTTTAGTCTCTTTCTTAGGAGCTGCGACCTTCACTTGTATTACAGCCTGAAATGGAAGGGTTTCAAATGTGTAAAGAAGTTGTTATAGCCATCCGTCTTGTAGTATTATTAATAATAATAATAATAATAATATTTATTTACTCAAAAACAGTAGGTAGGTACAGTACATTCTTACAAATATTAGGCTTAGAGTTTAATTATAAATAAGAGAATGAGCATCCGCAGCTGAACTAGGCGTGAGCCTGTATCTCAGCTAACAGCGCCGTTTCCCCTCAGAAACAATACACTAGGTAACCTAAATTAGCAAGAAGCAAGAGTTTAGGACCATTACAAAATAATCAAAGAGAAATAAGAAATTAAGGTAGGTAAACTAAACTTAAATTACTAACAATTTTTTGTGTGTGTGTGTGTGAGGATGAGAGGGCGAGTGCGTGTGTGTTTGTTTTAAGTACCATCCGAGGACGTGCGTATGAATACACAAGGCACGACCGAGGACCTTTTCAAAGCGAGGACCTTTTCGAGGGTCCTCGGTTTGACTTGACCAAAGATTCGTATTCTGCAAGCGATTTTGAGTCTTTCTATATACTTATTACGAAAAAGTTGTCTGAACCTCGGTTTGATCAAAAATATTCATAAGCATACACAAACATTGTGTGTCCACCAGATGGTGCCACTCTCGCCTCATACACAGGCTCTTTACACTCATTTCACGTTTGTTGTATTATCCGAGGACCTATGTGTTAACTTTAACACAAAAGACCTCGGTTAGGTAGCTTTTCCAGACAATGTGTATTTAAGACCTCGGTTTGCTAGATTTTCCGAACAGTGTGTATTCTAGTCCTCGTTTCGATAGTTTTCCTCGTGTTTAGAAGACGAGTTATGTGCTATCATTTAAATAAAATTATGAAGGAGAAAACCGAAGGTAGACTGAATCCTTAAACAAATCGTTAGTAGTTACTAGGTGCACGAGGAATAATCAGGCTTCTTCTGTAGTATGTGCTAAGTACCTAGGCCTGCTTAGATTATACAATATTATGATTTGCACCACAAAATATTATATTGGCAGGAGCTGAATATGTGTGCTCTTCATTAAAGAACCTAAAGTAAATGTCTTCCGAGCCGAAATGTCAGCAGCCTGATTTGAAGCAAACAAAAAGTACAAAGAAATAAAGAATATGAACGTACTAAAGAAAACAACATAAACTTTACCGAAATAGAATCTATTCTATTCATTTTAAAGTTTATTTTAAAATGAATAGAATAGATCTTTATTTGCACAGAAAGTAGGTATAAGTTACAGATATTAAGTTTAAAATGATCCTTATACTAACTACCTTAACTAAGGCACGAAAACAGTTTTAGCTAAAAATTATCGGACACATACATTAAATATTTTCTTTAATAGGGCGGTATCAGAATCACTAACAATCGGCAAATTTTTATATTGTCTCCTGATTGGCCGGTTTCTATTTGTGGACATTTTATTAAACAAAAACAGCCACCTCAATAGTATAAAGTATTCCTATCACTTTATTAATAATTTTAGGGACTTAAATACGTACGCAGCTATCTGTTACTATTAAATTGCACACATACAGCGTTAGGTTAAAAAGTACATACGCATCTACACTAAGTTTTTTGCATACTTCTTCTGCTTGTGGTTTCTAAGTTAATTGGCTATCTATCATAATGCCAAGGAATTTGGCAACTAGTACTTGGTCAACTTTTTGTCCATTATAGTTTAAATGTAAGACTTCTGGTGGAGTCCATTGATAAAAATGCATTACATTAGTCTTTGGTATATTAATCATTAAATTATTTTGGTCAAGCTAGCGTATAATGTTTATTAACGTTTCATTTATGTCATGTTCGTGTGTTTTTTTGTAAATACATTTAATTAAGGCACTGCTATCGTCAGCGAATAAGACCATAGGATGTTCACTGTGGCGAGGTAAATCATTAATATATAGCAAAAATAATAAAGGGCCAAGGACACTGCCCTGTGGTGCGCCATACCTAATAATTCTTGCCTTAGATAAATATTTTTCTTCGTGCTTACTTTTTAGACATATTCTAGATATTTCTGAGTGCTGCTTACGATTATTAAGGTATGATTTTAAGAGATCCTCTGATGCCTATGATGTCTAGCTTTTTTGTAATAATTTCATGATCAGCACAATCAAATGCCTTCGTCATGACCGTGAAAATAGCGCAAACTGGTACTTATTTTATCCACATTTTGCAATATGACATTTATTAAATCGTAAACCGCTGTATTTATACCCTTATTTTTTTCTGATACCCTTTCGTTCCGTACTTAAAACATTATATTTGGACAGGAAATTATTAACAGACTTATAAATTATTTTTTCTATAACCTTAGAAATAATGGGTACTAAAGTAATTGGTCTATAATTTGCTAGATCTTCTTTAAAAAAAGTCTAAAGTGGCTTCATTATCATCTGCCTAGCCTTTTCCCAACTATGTTGGGGTCGGCTTCCAGTCTAACCGGATGCAGCTGAATACCAGTATGTTACATGGAGCGACTGCCTATCTGACCTCCACAACCCAGTTACTGGGTAATAATATAATAAATAAAGTGGCTTCATTATAATTGTTTTTAAACTATCCGGAAATACTCCAGTACTGATTGATACATAAGTTAAGACACAGATGCAAGGCGATGTCGCCTGGTACGAATTTTACAGCCCTTGTTGATATACCATTATATCCAGTGCTACTTTTATTTTTTAATGATTGTATCGCTTTCATAATATCTTGCGGTACTACTGGATGCATTAACATTGAGTTAGGGTTACTTGTCAAATTCGTAGTGTCCGGTGGTTTCGTCATGTTATTTTGTGTCTGGTCAATAAAATAGTAGTTTGCAACGTCTGTCGGATTAGTAATGGTACTATTTTGAACTTTATATGAAACAAATTATTTAACAAACTTTTACCAACCTATAGAAATAATCATCAAGTTGCAACGATACCTTTGAGAAGCATGATTACAAAACTTACATAACAGTTATTAGAAAACGAGTCAAACAAAACGACAGGAACCATAATTATAAGAGATCAACATAATTTGGGCTAGAAACTTAACATAACATTACTTAACACAATGCTTAGTTAGAAAAGAACATAGAAATATTATCAAGTGAGATCAAAATAATTTGGGAAGCATGAAAACTTAATAACTAGCTATAAAATGATTAAAGATAAATCATTCATGTCAACGGCCTGTGAAATTCAAAAGTTATTGTTTTTTTCGCTAAATAACACAATGCGGGATCATGGAAACGGATAATAAAAAGGATTCATTGTTGTATCATCAGTTTTGATCAACGTATTTATTAGTTGTAAGTAGCGAAAAACGCAAGAAAAGAAAAAAAGGCAGGTGAGCTGACATGTGACATGTACCTTAAAGAAATAATGATCTTTGGTATAATCAGCACTATTAGTTACATCACGTTTAATAAAACAAAATAGCAAACATTCTTTGGAATAATCTATACCAGCATCTTTGAGATCTAGAATTTAGACTTCAGTTGTCTCTTCTTTAACCTGGCTTATCTGAAAGAAACGAAATACCTAATAACTTGATATTGTATTGAATACCTATCATGAAACTGAAGTTTCTGAATTCTGATTTATCTACTCATTTTAAATCTGAATTATAGTATACAATGCTATTAACTGTTAAGGAGTTCCCTCATGAAGAAACGACCCTAGTTGCAGCATCAGCACAAACTGGTAATTATTTTAGTGTTACTAGATAAACCTAATGCGTATGCCAATTTTGAAGACGATGCTATCAAGTGCTGAGGAGTACCGTCATGTAGAGACGACACTGGCTGCAGCATGATACTATAATAATATATTCATTTTGAAGTTGTTTATATAAAATTAATAACTTACCTTTCCTCCACAGTGATTATACCCATCTTATTCGCGGTCCGCATCAACGACAAACGTAAAAACATCGACTCGTCCTCGCTTGGTACTTCGTTTTAGAAAAAGTGTGTAAGAAATAAATCGGAACATTCTACTAACATTGATATAATTATTATCTTACTCGTAAAATGTTTTAGGTAGGTAGATTTTCCAGGTCCTCGGTTTGTACAAGTTCTACGCGAAAAACTGTCCTCGGTTTAATGATATAAAGTCTAACACAACGTCCGCACTTTGTACAAGCTATAAGAAATATTGTGTAAAAATACGTCCTCGGAAGGGCGTCGCAGGGCATACGTCAGAGGTCCTCGGTTGGCTTACACAAAGTCCTCGTATGTGCATCGCTGGTCACATTTAGCAGTGTATTTCAGGTCCTCAGTATGATAGCCGAAATTCATACAGAAAAATGTTGAGATAGCATTATCCCAATAAGCTCATCACTATAGATTTACTCACCTGTCTCTTTCTATCTTACTCCAAAAGGCCAACGAGGTATTTAAACCAGTTTTTTGGAGGGTCCTCGGTTCGTTCTAGTACTAACAAGGTCCTCGTAAGGGTGTCTGTACAAACAGGGGTGTGTGTGGGGGTGTCTGTGTGTGTAAGTGTAAGTATATACGTATGTCTACATGATAAATGCACAGGAGTAGAGTGAATATACATATATATAGATATATAAACAAAAATATTAACTGATTATTTGAATAAATTTTTCTGTGTCTTCGTAAGATAGTTTCATTAAAAATTCATAAGCCTTCTTTTTACAATGGAATTTGTTAAGAGAAAAAATATTTATAGATTTATTAATTTTATTATACACATGTGGTGCTAGAAAGACGAAGAATCTCTTTATGAAAGAGGTTTTAGGTTTATGAATGCGGACCACAACGTCATGTTTTCTGCGTTTCTTTGTGAGATCAGTATCATATATAAGTTCACCATGTTGTTTTAGTACAATGTTGAGTAAGAACAATTGTCTCACTGTAAGGACTTCGCATGACTTGTACAAAATGTTTGTGGGAAAGCGAATTGGACGAAAAGTGTAAACTTTTAGAATTGCGCGCTGAGCTATCTCAAGGCCTTTTAGAGTAGTTTTGGTAGCTCCTCCCCATGCAATTATGCCGTAATTAATAATGGATTGACAAAGAGAAAAATAAACTTGTTTTAATAATTTGAGATCAGCAACATGTCGCAAAGTTTTAAAGATAAAAATTAGTTTTCTTACTCGTCCAGACAAAGCTTTGATATGTGCCTTATAAGATAAATTATGGTCTATAATTAATCCTAAGTATTTTACATTGTTGACACGTTCTAGAGGTACACAATTACAGTTAACTATTCCAGGACAATTGTGAGGAATAAGGCAATGTTTTGTAGTAAGAGGTATATGTGGATTTCGTATTGTACTTATGTAAAGAATTTACTTTTATACATCTATAAACTGGTCTTTCTACTCGAAAGATCCAATCAGTCTTATAACAACACGAGTTTCGCTCCAAGCTTGAACCTTTCAGCCAGTTTTTGTATGTCGAACCTTATTCCGACTTACATTCAGTTTTTGTATCTGAAACTTTAACTGTGTACGAATAAGGGTCATAATTCAAAAATGGCGATATAGTTTTAACCTGGATCTAAAGACAAATCTTGTTTTGAAATAAGACCGAATTAGACTTATAGACACACCCCCGGTTTTTTACCCCAGCTACCAACTTGCTGACAGGCTCATTTTTTTACCACCAGCTAAGCTATTCTCATTATAGTTCATGCCAACACGAGAGCAGCATAACCGATAACACGAGAATCCACAGCCACTTTATGGACTGACAGGGGGTAATGACCTTTTCCTTCACCGCAATGAGAGGAGTACTATACTACTTGTCTAGTACTACAACCTCAGCATTGCACATTCACTAACCCGCACGATCCATACCTTGTCCGCAAACTCTTTGATCTTCTGTTCTTTCAAGTTGTCTAGTTTGCCAATGTGTGGGGCGATGTTTTTCTCGCCTACTAGTTTGGTAGCGGTACCTAGGGCTTCGGCTGCGGCGTCTCGTACGGTAGGATCTGTAAGGAGAAGTAATTTATTCTTAAAACTTATGTTAAATATTGTTAAGAAATCAGTTGTCCTAATAGTAATTGTAAGAACTCATGCCGCCTGTGATACAGGTTTATCCTAGTATGATGCCTGCATACTTTGTAATACCTATATTATTTCTAAGATTAAGGGACTAACCACACTTATTCAAATCTGTTTCGACGATTTTGTATGAAAGGCGTACGCATCCGTTCAGCTTTACGGATGCGTACGCATTCCATACAAAATTGTCGTTTTCTATGGACAAAAGAAAGAAAGAAAAATGCATTACACAAAATGAATACACCTTAAAACTATAACAAAACAAAGATTATAATGCTAAAAGGGCCTCAGCTCAGCATAATGTCAGCTCTGTTCAGCTATGTGTAAAAGCTGAACAGAGCTGAATAAGTGTGGTTAGTCCGTTATATATACTGTATTTTACCATTATTTTTTATGAAGGATAATACATTCTTCTGAAAATATTTCTTACTGCTGATAGATTTTACATCCCGATTTAAACTTTATCGCGGCTCGGAACATAAGGCGAGTCGCTGTGCAGGAACAACTTCACGTGTCAGCGGGGGCGAGGGGTGAGGTACTGCGCAGCGAGTAGCGCCTTAAAGCTTGAATCGGGCTGTACTAGTTACCCCAAAATCTCATGACACTGTTTTTTTTTAATAAAGTCAAACTTACCAGCACTCTCCAGTAGTTTCAACAACCCAGCGACATAAGCCTTGACAAGTTTCTTGCCAAAGGCAGCGGGTTGCGTATGGCACAGAGCTCTGGCCAAGAACAGGGAGCTCTCCGCTTTTATTGAGGGGTTCTTGTTATCGAAGGCAGCTAACATGTCTTCCATTATCGCTTCAAGGTTTGTCTGGAATACACAGAAATGAGCTGACTTTAGTCATTGTGATGTGAAAGAATCTTAGTGCGATAAAAGTAACATTTTCATCACTTGGGTTTACATCTTGAATACTTCTTTTTTAATTAAATTCGGTGCTAAATAGTCACGTAGGTGATACTCACGGTCATATTTTGAGTACTTATGTCTTACTAATTTCGGATTCATTAGAAGCCCTCACTCGTTAGTGAGGTTTCGCCGCGTGAATCACTCATTACTTCATTAGTTAATTAACTACGCGGCAAAACTACTGTTTTGCCGCGTAGTTAATTTTTTCAAGTTATCAAGTTCATTTTTTTTAAGATTGTTTACTAACAATCTTAAAAAAAATGAACTTGATAGAGTTATGCAGACTTTAGAAACAAAGAAATGTCTTCTATGAAATGATGCAGAATTTTTATTCTAATTTAGCATCACTGCCAATTCACTGAGAATGAATGATTTCTGTACAGTAAGGCTACTGCGCCTAATAATTCTGTCAAAATCAAAGTGATCTTTATTCTGGTCTGTATAAGGTTGTTAATGTCAGAAAAAAAAAAACACTGAGAAAAGACCCAGAAGGCCTGAAAAGAGACGGCGGGATGAGCTGGACTCCTTCTTAAAGGATTGGCCCACAATCGCAGTAGATCAGGAAAAGCGGAGGGAAGAGAGGCCGTTGCTCTGCAGTGGAACAACACAGGCTCATAATAATAATAATAATAATAATAATAATCTGTTGACATGTTGTATAGATAATAAGAAGGCCTATGACTCGGTACCACATACATGGCTCATTAGGGTGCTGGATTTGTATAGTAGATGCAACTCTGCGCACCTTCCTGATGTCGTGTATGGGGCAATGGAGGACGGTCCTTCGCTATCCAGGATGTCGAAATATTCAGAGGAATAGCGAACCGATAAGGTCGATCCTTGCGAGGCATATTTCAGGGCGATACTTTGGGTCCGTTTTGGTTCTGCTTAGCCTTGAATCCTTTCGGCACACTGCTGGAGGATTCGGGTCTAGGCTATCGACTGAGGAGAGGTCGGACGTCCTCTAGATGGATAACCTAAACCTCTTTGCTCCCAACAATCTGCAACTAATGGAGCTATTCAGTAGCTGACAGGACTACTGTTGCCAATACGCCTGATATAGTGGTGGTGGATCGATCAGAGCTGCAATGATTGTTGACATAACCGTCCGCGTGATGAGAACCTCGTGAAAGCAGAGAAAGATAAACAAATCAAGTATCTTAACTTGGCTCGCGAGGTTATCGACATGTGGCATGTGAACTCAGCAATCATTGTGCCGATAGTCGTGATAGCCAACGGGTTAATAGGCAAGAGCCTCGACCAACACCTGAGGAGGCTCTCGTTGGGCAGCTGGATCAAGGGCTTGATTCAGAAAGCGGTACTTCTGGACACGGCTCGCATTGTCAGGAAGTTTCTCTCTCTGGAGCCTTGACCGCCGGTAGCTTGGACCCTGTTCCCGATACCGGTGGGCTACTATTTTTTATATTATTTTGTAAATGTTTTTTTTTATCTTTTTGTTTATAAAAATATTTAAAAATGTAATTAGTAAGTATTTAAGTGAAATAAAGGAAATAATAATGAAATAAAATAAGATAAGTACATAAATAAACGACATAATAATGAGAAAAGACTAGTCATAGTCACCTTCAACACAAACATACTCACACAAGGATAAATAGCATCGATAGCTTCTCTCAACGCCGTCACCACATTAGTCTTCTTCTCTTTAAACTTCTCTAGAATAGCTTGCACACATGCGCAGGCGTATGGCGAGAACTTGTTACGAAGGCCGGTAGCTATCTGCCCGAGCAGGCGACCGCCTAACGCGACCAGCATCACGTTGGTGTCTTTTGATATCACCTGGAATGAGGAATTTCTAAAGGTTAAAAGTCAATTTTAATTTATTTGACATACACCCTGACATTTGACATTTCGCCAGTTATGTTTAAGTCCCATATAATAGGGGCACAAATCCAGACTCCAGGCTGCTACAAAGAAATCCTCAACAACACTGCTCGACCTGGGAATCAAACCCACGGCTTGGAAACCAACAAGGTAATAATAATTTTTATTTTCTCACCACAATATATACAATACATTAGAGAGGTATCAATACAAAATACGTAACAGCAATAATTATACTTTGGGAGACTGGTGCCTAAACTAGACGTGAGGTCTGTATTTCAGGTCACCAGGTAGTTAAGGTAGTTACGTTCTATACGTAATCCAGGATGAGTATTAATTAAAGTAACAAAAAACTATCCTTAAAACCACACTACAGTTCCTAGTATTTTAACTCGAAGAAGAGGCGCTATAAACTGACCAGGGAACTGCTTTGTGTAAAATAAACCCTTATAAGTTTTAGTGATTGGCTAAAACAGCTGTTTTGTTTAGTACATTACAAATAATATTAATCATATTATAAGACAGATGCTGTCGATCGGGTTTATAATGTGATCCCTGAATCAAATTTTATGGTTACAATCCGATTCAAACGTTATGGCGGTTCTGAAGTGCGCTACTAGTAAGTAACTGCGCTAGTAAGTGCGCTACTAGTAAGGCGAGTCAAATTCACGTGGCAGCGGGGTGAAAGGTAAGGTACTGCACAGCGAGTGCAGTACCTCACCTTTCACCCCGCTGCCACGTGAATTTGACTCGCCTCATGTTCCGAGTCTCCATAACGTTTGAATCGGAACGTATTTAGCTACTTTGTTTGGCGCAATGGGCTAAGGGAGGGACCGAAGATCCAAGCCCGACATAAATTCCAAAATTACAGTACCTTTTTCAAAGCCCTGACCAAGTCTGCATAGTCTCCCGGCTCAAGCCTGGGTGCAGTCTTGAGCAAGTTATCTAAGGCATCGAGAGCCTCCTTCCTTTCCTGCCACTTCTTCGCTTCCAGTTTATCATAGAAGTCTTTGGGTATTTTGGATATGATCTCCACTGGGTCCAGTAGGTCGTAAGGGTCCATTTCGCCTGAATCTCCACCGCCTGTTTCGGCATCGTCGTCTTCTGTAGCGCCTGAAAATATTTATAAGAATTAGAACTTCTTTTGAAGGAGAAAGATAACTGAATAATGAGGTTTCGCACTCCTGGATTCTCTATTCAGTTAATTTGTTGCCAATAAATTACTGGTAAAGACTTTATAAGGCTGTCATTCCAGAAAGTAGTGGTGTCTTAGAACTTTTCGAAAATAGACGTGAATCTTTTTTAAAGACCTTTCTTTTTCTGACTATAATTTACTGTTATTGATCATCTCAAAATGTTATCAGGCACTTTGTCGAAAAATAGCAACATATTTTTTTTACTTTTCCCCTCTTTCTGCCTCCATCTCAAAAAAGCATCTGACAAGGTTTTGCAAATGTGGTCCTTACCATCAGCACAGTCAGCAGCCGGTGTATCCCTGACTCTGTTCTGCTGCGACCTGAGGTAGCGTGTCGGTTGGGCCACACCACCACCAGTGCTGAACGCTTCTCTTAGTTCCTGTTGAATTACGGCTTGGAGGGATGCTATGTGAGGCTCTATGGCGGCGCCTATCCATCTGCAAAATAAGGTTAGTTTATTTATAAATGGCTTCGACATATTCGGGTTGACGAAGTTGACGACACAACAAAATAGTTATGTATAGTGGTTATTGCAACTTGTATCAGAAATATAAGTGTGCACACGACCGACACGCGTCAACTGTAGCCGTCGATGAGTGTCCACGGCTGCAGTTGCCTCTGGTGTTGACGCGTGTCCGTCGTGTGTTTGAGCACTAAGAAAGTGAGAAAACCAATTTGTAAATTAAATAATCTCATCTACCTAGCGTTTTCCCAACTAGGTTGGGGTCGGCTTCCAACATAACTAGATGCAGCTGAATACCAGTATTTTACATGGAGTGACTACCTATCTGACCCCCACAACCCAGTTACTGGGTAATATGATACCCCTTGGTAAGACAGGTTGTCAGACTTTCAAGCTTCTGACGACCCGTAACGATTGTCAAAGATTCACGAATAACAGCCGGGACCAACGACTTAAAAGGCTTTCCGAGGCACGGAGGGGTCTCGGTATGTACAGATGGTCACCCATCCACGAACTAACCGTGGCAAGTGTAGCTTAACCTGATCGATCGACCCGTGCGGCTGTTATTACTAAGCCACTTTGGACAAAAACCAAAGTGATAGTGCATTTAGAGTAGGAAATAAATCATATTAATTTTGTTCTTGTTCGAGCAGATGCGTCATCGCAATACCGAATAAGGTACTGTTATAAATATTTGCTCTTACATCTTTATAAGATGAACTGGGTCAAACATGAATGGAAATGTGGCACAAAGCTCATATTATTACTGATGCATGTTTTAGTAACGCGGCATCGTAATACATGGCTACCACTAACTACTGCTCATTTCGTTCACATACAAATGTGAAGGAAATGAGCAGTAGTTTATTATACTTGTTTCCAAATAACTGTAAACTGAGTTCATCAACCTTTGAAGTTTCTAGCAACATCTTATAACCTTTAGAGACTATTGGAAACGTTCAGAAGTTTATATTTTTGATTATCTATTGTTTTCAAGTTGTTTACAAACTTTTACAAATCAAGTTTAAAACACATTTAACAATAATACATAACATCAAGCCTGTAATCCCGGAAGGGTAAGGCAGAGGTGTATCTACCTACAGTACAGTCACGAGCACCAATATGTTAACACTTAGCAACTTTC
Source organism: Apamea anceps (assembly GCA_951799955.1). Classification (NCBI taxonomy): domain Eukaryota; kingdom Metazoa; phylum Arthropoda; class Insecta; order Lepidoptera; family Noctuidae; genus Apamea; species Apamea anceps. Next base: position 12,144,411 of record OX637509.1, read on the forward strand.
AATTGCGATTTTTTCGTGAAATAACGAATGCAACTCTGAAATACGACACGTTACATAAACCTATGGGTTCGAAAATGTTATGTTCGTAACACCATAAAATTTCATTAAAAAATAAAGGAGTAAATCGCTTTTGAAAAAAGCCGAGTGTATACATACTTTTGCTCGTGACTGTACATCCACATTTCATCAGTTATGTTTAGGTCTCATGTAATAGGGGGCGAGCCTATTGTCATCAACAGGGCACGTCCAGACTGTGGGTTGGTACTGAGAAATTCCTAATAGAAAAACCCAATAACACTTTGTCCGACCTGGGAATCTAACCCAGGACCTCATGCTCAGCAGTAGCGCTTGCGACCACTGCACCGACGAGGCAACATTTAACAAAAAAAAGTAAAATCAAATTACCTGTGCATCTCAACAACCAGCGCCTTCATCTCATCCCTCACCCCCTTATCTCTATCAGACAGCAGTATAGGAATCTTCTTCACCATAGGTTTGATAGCTATCACTTTGTTACCAAACTGTTTCAGTGACGTGTGCAAGGCGGATACGCAGGCTGCTACAACTTTGGGATTCTTCTGCTCCATGCCTTTGATCAGCTCCTCTTCTACTATTTCGTGTTTCTCTATTTCTATGTACATAAGGGTTATCTGTAAAGAGAATTGAAGGGTTGTTAAGCCTTTAGAACTAACGATTTTACTCCCTAATGTCATGATTTTTTTTCTAGAACTGAATTATCTGCTTGTGCAAATTCAACTTAGAAGCTTATTAAAAAATCGGCTACGGCGGTTAATCTCAACGGAGACTAGCTTTTGACTCGGGAGATATTATATTGCACAAGTATGCGCGCAGACACAATTGCACTCCCTCTTCTCTCACTCTAGTCCGAAAAAGCTTATTAACAGAAGGTTCAGAATATAACTCATATTCGTTTTTAAATGCAAAGGTATGGTAAAGGTTTTACAAGTTCTATAAGATTCCCTTTAGTAGACACACTTGCTTACACACATAGACATTGTTATTTCTATAACTTAAGTTTTGACCTAGAGGCCGAAGCCCAAAAAGGTGGTAATCAAATATCCGAACTACTAGAGCTAGATATTAGCGCCGCACTTCACCAGGCCACTGATCATAACAGATGGAGAAAGACCGTTGGTAATTTGAAATGCAGAAGTTTTTATTATGCTGATGACCTTAGTAACTAACAATGTAGTCCATTATGTTGTGCACCATAAACATTTTTTCCTTCGAAAACGATTCGTAATTTACTGACAGGGCAATGACTTGTAATCATTCACTGAAGAATGACCTGGTTAGATTGTTCTGAATAAACCAGGCCAAGTAAATCACAGCATTAATATAATAATACTAAGTTAAAGGTCGAGAGAATTTGAAATTATTAATGTTGAATTGTGGTCAGACTTTGTAGGTACTTTGATTTCCTTCAGTACGCGTCATTATCGTTCGAAGAAATATTGTGATAGACTTTCACTGAAAACCACAGCACAAAGATTTAATTGAACATTACAATGCAAAATAGCATCCGCCCTAAAATATTAAAGGCAAAGAAAACTGTCTCATTATAAATACAGGGTGGCAGGGACATCGACGCGCAAACTGTAACCATGGATTCAGCACATGAGTTTAGACCCCATAGCGTCGAAATTTTTCGTCGGTTATAAAAAAAAAATATTGCTGTTCCATACATTTTGACCGCGTAGGTATTGCACTTTTCTATGAAACAGAAGATTTTTTTTTTGATAACCGACGGAAAATTTCGGCGCTATGGGGTCTAAACTCATTTGCTGAATCCATGGTTACAGTTTGCGCGTCGATGTCCCTGCCACCCTGTATACTATCGCCAAAATCTACAGGGTGGCAGGGACATCGACGCGCAACCTGTTACCATGGATTCTGCACATGATTCTAAACACCCTCACGGCGATTGATTTCATCGGTTATTTAAAAAAAGTTAGCCGAGTTGACTGTTTTGACCGCTTAGGTATTGAATTTTTCTATGAAACGGGAAGATTTTTTTTTTGTTAACCCACAAAAATTTTCTACGCTAAGGGGTCTAAAATTATGTGCTGAATTCATGGTTACAGGTTGCGCGTCGATGTCCCTGCCACCCTGAATATCTGACCACCGTAAGGACTTAGAGGTATGAGTAACAGGGTGTAAAATTCACTCATCCTCCACAGAAAATGGAGGATCCTCCTACCAGGCGGGTATTGTGTCTGGCGGGCAACTGCCCGTCGATTGATGGCGGGAAGTTGTATGTATGCTAGTTGCGCGGTAAACTCTGCTTGCGAGATGCAGGATTTGTGTGACGTCAGTATGACGCGTTGTTCGCATGTGGTGTTGTAGATACCGCTACAGACTATTCCTGCTTGAAGCACATATTATTAGTAGACCTAAAAAGGACCCTCTTTTGTTTTACTTACGGACGCAGCTGTGGTATCGTGTGCACGGGACAAAATCCCGTGCACATGATGACCACACTTGCGTCCGACCGTTTTCAAAATGGTCAGATAAAAGTTTTGGCGATAGTACTTCAATGAGCGTCCAGTTTGAGCAGTCACCAAAAACAAATGTTTATCGCGGGATGCGCTATTCTCATATAGTTCGTGCGGATACGAGAGAAGGTAAACAATATCACATCTATTTCCTCGCTGGTCTACATGTTAGGTAACTGACCTGTAGCGCAATGTCCTTGGTCTTGGTCCTGGGCGCGGCGATGCACTTGGCGACGATGCCAGACATCACCTCTCCGGTCGTCTTGCCGGCGTGCCCGCAGTTCTCAACGAATACCAGCGCTGCTTCCAGACCTTGTAACATAATTATTAAGAGCTTAGGATGGTCGTTTCATTTCATGAGCACAAGTGAAACATTGCAATTTAAACCTTATATCAATAATCCTAAAAGTCACACGAAGCGCGCTTGTGAATTGCATCGACGAAGTATCACAGTATCAGATTCACTGTGATAAAAAAAAAAAAACATAATTATAACACATTATTTTTCAAGTAGCGGTAGGTTATATTATTTGTTTTTGTTATTTTATTATTTTCTGTTATTTTAGACATATAATTGCGAAATAAGTATTTATATTGCTTCTTACTTTAATTTAGACGATGTGTTTTTTGTTTTGTGCTCACACCTTAAATTAGTATTATAAGTCTATACGTGAGGATTTGTAATTGGCTTCCGGGTGACTATGATTTCCATTTGTGTTTGTTTTTATTAGCTGTAAGTCCTCCATGTACTAAAATAAAATAAATAAAATAAATAAATAAATAACACTAAAAAAATATATACTGCTGAACAAGAACCAACGGAAGGTCTTGTGACGACCTCTATAATCCCTATTGTATATTCTGCTGGTTTTAGGACTCTGGACGCTGTATCTATGCTTTTAACTAAATCTAGTCAGTCCTTTCAGGACACCCAGAGTGTGCACTTGTGCAGCCAACTTAAAATTGGCTAAATACAACTTACATACAGTAAACATGGCACTTGTAATAGCTGGCCGGTTAAACAGGATAACAATAAACGCCAAGGTACAGTCACGAGCAAAAGCATGTATACACTCGGGTTTATTCAAAAGCGATTTACTCCTTTATTGTTGAATGAAATTTTATGTTGTTACGAACATAGCATTTTCGAACCCATGGGTTTATGTATTGTTTCGTATTTCAACGTTACATTCGTTATTTCACGAAAAAATCGCAATTGAAAGTTGCAAGTGTTGACATATTGGTGCTCGTGACTGTACTACCCGAAGTCGTAATTTGCATAAGATATGACTATATAACATATTGCATTGTGATAAAACTGCAAGAGCCACAAGGCATTCTCTGAATCCGTAGTCAGCATTTACATGCTTAATCTGCTACTTAACTTTCTTAAGTAACTTTCCTTTAAAGGACTCGCAAAATCCTACGCAAAAGATTACGCAGTTAATCCATGTCGTTCAATCTTAGATTAACGTCGAAGAGTTACATAGGACTTAAACATAACTGCCATAACTGGCTATATGTGGGTGTACTATGGGCACACCTCTGCACAGGCGTGGTGTTATGTTATCGTCGAAGTTTCAAAATAAATATTATTGATCGGCATCTCTCAATAATAAGCATTAGTAAAACTTCAGCCCTTTGGAAAGACTTAGTAAGTTCGATAGCGTGACTGTGAAGGGTTTCCGTGAAAATATTTATCGGTCGATGCCCTTTAGTTGTAATGTGTCGACCGGCGACGCACAAACAATGAAAAAAAAAAATACAACATCGATCGGAATTTTTTCTTTGTTATCAAATGAGAACAAATTTGATCAGCGTTTTATTCCTCATAACTCCTAATGTTCGGTTAAGTTAACTTTTCGATTAGACGTATATAAAAAACTTGATTTTCTGACATGTCAGCTGATTCTGTTGAGTCATTGTAATTGAAATCCGACTGCATCTGCGGACAATGAAATAAGCTTGCGCTTCGGCTATCATCGTAACTGCACTTCGCACAGTTAATCCGCGTTCATTATATACTCGCTATACAGTTACTTCTGAACTCTCACTGAATTTTGCGAAAATATTTTAATGTCTGTCATCATCGTTTAGTCCGAAAACGTCCAATGCTGGACATTGGTCTCCCCCAAGCATCACAACGACGACCGGAACTACTTTCTGCATCCAGCGGATTCCTGCGACCTTTACCAAGTTTTCAATTCACCTTGCAAGGAGATCTACCCACGCCTCGGCTTCCTTCTGGAGAGGCGACCGTTTCCCGGGAATATACAGCTATACACTCTCTAAGATATATTACATTCAAGCAACAAAAATCCTTGTTAGTATATCCTTGTTATTGTGAAAGTAACTCTGTGTGTATGTCTGTCTGTCTGTTCCCTTTTTACGTCTTAATAGCTAAACGGATTTCGATGAAATTTGGCACACAGGTGGACCATAGCTTGATTTAAGACATACGCTATTTTTATCCCGGTAAAACGTTGCCGATAATTTCCGACCTCCACGCGATCGAAGCCAAAACCAAAAGCTACTATAGCTTCTTCTCCCCAGTGAAAGCACTAGGATGTGGTGAAGGGCGGGTGTTTTGGGGGACTGTCTTTTGTAATTTTGACGTTCGAAAAGTGCTGACTCTCAGACTAGTTTGAATAAATGACTTGATTTTATAGCATACAATTATAAAAATCTCAACAAAAGTTTTGACGGTCGAGGTCTAACGCACGAAAAGCATACACATAACTGGATCACGTTAGGTACGTGATCCAGTTATGTGAATGCGTTAAACTCCATTCGCCTTATTTACTCGTTTGGACACGTCACGTGCGATGCCATACAATGAGGTCTGGTCAAAGCCATGTGATCTAACATGTGACTGAAGAAACCTTGCAACCATAATTACTAAAAACGTTCCGGACATTGAGACAGTTCAATTGGATTATAACTACTGCGTAAAATGAGTCATTCATTTCATTCGTTCGTTCTAGACCTCAAGAATTAAAAGTTGTTGATGAAGGTAGGATAGTGACCTTTTTCGGTCAGACAAGTAGAAAGTAGAGTCGTACATTTTAGAAGACAATAATCTATACAAATAGATAAAATCGAGGTCTCTGTTTGTAATATCAAAGTAACAGCTTTTTACTAAATGCATATGAAAGTATATACCCACGGTTCTTGTAACAATAAAAAAAACCATTTAGAAAATTTTTGTTTGTCTGTCTGTTTGTTCCGGCTAATCTCCGAAACGGCTGGACCGATTTTGACGGGACTTTCATTTGCAGATATCTGATATTATAAGGAGTAAGTTAGGCTACTTTTATTTAACAATAAGAATTGGTAAAGAGACACTAGTATTTTCCGTCATCTACACGAACGAAGTCGCGAGCACAGCTAGTGTCTTATATATTAGCTGTGACTTGCGTAAAAAGAAATGTTAGAAGAGGTTTGATTAGAAAGTAGCAATCGGCATTAATTCGACTAGATGACCGATTGGGAATACGGCCATTTCAATTTAAGAACTTACGACTATTTTGTTGGTCTAGCGGTACGACCGCTAGACCAACAAAATAGTCGTAAGTATGACTGCTGAGATCATGGGTTCGATTCCCAAATCGGGTAGTGTTATATGGTTTATCCATTAGTATTTTTTTCTCCAGCAGCTCTGGATTTGTGCCCAGCTGAAGTCTTGCCCCTATTACATGGAACTTGAGTCTCGTAGGTACAGTGGTCGCAGGGCCGGATCTACCTAAGGGCTGCTTGGGCTGCAGCCCAGGGCCCCGAGGTTACAAGGGGCCCCCAGACCCCACTAAAAACAATAGGCGATAATTTGAATTTAAAAACCGGCCAAGTGCGAGTCGGACTCGCCCATGAAGGGTTCCGTTACGTTACGATTTATGACGTATTAAAAAAAAACTACTCACTAGATCTCGTTCAAACCAATTTTCGGTGGAAGTTTATATGGTAATGTACATCATATATTTTTTTTAGTTTTATCATTCTCTTATTTTAGAAGTTACAGGGGGGGGGGACACACATTTTACCACTTTGGAAGTGTCTCTCGCGCAAACTATTCAGTTTAGAAAAAAATGATATTAGAAACCTCAATATCATTTTTGAAGACCTATCCATAGATACCCCACACGTATGGGTTTGATGAAAAAAAAAATTTTGAGTTTCAGTTCTAAGTATGGGGACCCCCAAAATTTATTGTTTTTTTTCTATTTTTGTGTGAAAATCTTAATGCGGTTTACAGAATACATCTACTTACCAAGTTTCAACAGTAGGTATAGCTCTTATAGTTTCGGAAAAAAGCGGCTGTGACATACGGACGGACAGACAGACAGACAGACAGACAGACAGACAGACATGGCGAATCCATAAGGGTTCCGTTGCCATTTGGCTACGGAACCCTAAAAATGGTTGTCTGTAAAGTCGGTTTACGGACGATATTTTTACAAGTTTACAATTTCGGTTGCAACCTTAACAGATTCTACACCAACTAGGTTAAGGGAATGCGCAGCACATGCCACATAATCCGCGGTGTTATTTTTGTTGTTTTAGTAGTGCTTGTACACCGGAGTAATGCAACAAATATACATTTTCTTTTCTGCTTCGACCCTTAGGTGGGAACTGTTGAATCGTGAAATAAAATTAAAATTCACGTTAAAAAGTTTAAGCCAGACCAGATGGTCTTGCCATTATGATGCTGTCAAAGCCTTAAAAAATAATTATGATGACATTATGAAAATTTTCAGTCAAGTTTCAGCGAAAATGAGGTTGAGAAAGTTGATTTCCGGAAAGAGGCACGAAATTTATTCAATAAAATGGCGAAACTCGAGACTGCAATTTTGATTAACTTTTGGGAAGAAGTTTTGGAGAGATTTCATAGAGTTAATAAAAAAATACAAAGCCCTGGTTTAGACATTTGTGAAGGCAACAAGTTAATTGTGTCATTAAAAGACTTTGTGAACAACATACGACACCAATCTGAGGGGCAATTCTCGTAATTTTAAGAAAGTTCACAGTCTGATCTCAGTCTCAATCTGTCAAAAATATGTCTAATTTCCCTACATTTTGACAAGTTTTTGACATTTGTTTGTCACCGAAATGAGACTGCGACTAGATTTTGAACGTTTTAAATTACGGGAATACGGGCCCAGATCAGAAGCTAAAGGAATACGAAGAGAAAGCTAAAAAATTAAGTACTAGTGTGGGAATAGACTAAAATGACATAAACAAGAGACGCATTACTCCAAAATTTTCAGATAAGTCTACAGGTGAATTCTCAGTATACGGCGCAGAAAGATTTAAAAGGGATACGTTAAACGTTGCGTTGGATAAGCTGATTCTGGATTTAAATAAAAGGAGCCAGGTCTATGAGACATATAGCAAAATAATCAAATTTTTAATGGATTTGCAAGACAAAAATATCGAAAACATAGATTTGAAAAGTGCAAATCATATTATTGATTACTATCCAGATGACGTAGACGAGCATTTAGCGAATGAGTGCATTCAATTAAAATCGTACTTACTCCAATCTAAGCCAGAGTTTTACACCTCTTGCAGTGACATTTTTATGCTCATGTATTGAAAATAAACTTATTGGCGTGTTCCTTAACTGCTATACCATTTTAAAGATTTTTTTTAACTTTGCCAATCACTAGCTGTGAAGCAGAACGCTCCTTCTCCAAGATGTCCTATGAAGAAAATAAATATAGGACAACAATGTCGAGCCATCGACTAAATAATTTATCACTTCTTTCCATAAATTGTGATCTAACAAAAGACTTGCAATGTAATGACCAAATAAAAGAATTTGCAGCACAAAAATGCAGAAAGGTTGATTTATAAATTATAATTTATATAACATAACTGTCACACGCATAACCTGTCAATTTGTTTTACTAATTCATAATAAATAAATAAAATTATTTTATTGTTCTTTTTATATTCTTTTAGTTATATAATATATCACTATTTCGGTTTCTCTCTCACCCAAAGGTTGCCTGGAAGAGATTCTACCACAGCAATAAGGTCGCCTTTTGTATGTACAGACGCCAGCACATCAAGCTACTACAATCTGTCAGATTTCTTTAATAGATTTTCGACTCTATTGCTAAAGCATTAGGTTCAAGGTTGATTGGGAAAATCGGACAGTTTCGGGTAGGTTGACCTGCTGGCGTCTGTACAACTAATACTTGCGTAGATTTAAGTAATATTTATGTTTTTTTTGTGCAATAAAGAATATATAATAATAATATATCATTATAGAAACAGTTTTTTGACATGGTTATTAGTTGAGTACTTAGATAGGCCCCTAAGTAGTTTCAGCCCAGGGCCCCACAAATTCATGATCCGCCCCTGAGTGGTCGCAAACGCTGTTGCCGAGCATGAAGTCTTGGGTTCGATTCCCAGGTTGGGCAGTTATTGGGTTTTTTTTCCGTCTGGAATTTATCAGTAGAGCCCGGTTAATGGCAATAGGCTCGTCCCCTATTAGTTTCCTAAACATAACTGGCGAAATGTGGCTGTACTATAGAAACACCTCTTTCTAACCCTTCGGGAAACACAGGCGTGATGTTATGTTCGACTATAACTGGCAAAATGTCGGAGAATTCAAGAATTAAGTCAATATCAAAGTAAAATCATTTATTTCAAATCCTACTAATATTATAAACGTGAAATTTTGTATGTATGGATGGATGGATAGATGGATGGATGTTTATTACTCTTTCACGCAAAAACTACTGAATGGATTTGGATGAAATTTTGAACACAAAGGTTTATAACCAGGATAGGATACTTTTTATCCCGATATTCCCAGGGGATCGAAACTTATGCGGGTGAAACCGCGGGGCGCAGCTAGTAGGCACATAAAAGGCACTTTTGAACGTCAAAAATTACAGTAAAATAGAATTGATTCTAATCGCCCCTTCCAAAAGGTAGTTTTCATATGGAGAAGAATGGGCAGGAAACTCCACATGTTACGTATGTAACTTACATGATACATCTCTTCAAGAAGGTCTTTGTACCTAACAACAACAGTTGTGAATAGCAACCATTTTGTTATGGTTACGAGTATACACGCTACAGAATGCGAGCACGATTTTAAACGGTATCTATACGAAATGGTACATTGGACATCATGTACGGTGTGAATGAAATCAATAAATTCCAAGAAGAGCCATGGTTTTGTTTCCATGCAGCCTTGAACTTCCACGTCGTACACATTTTCCTAATGAAAATGTACTATATGCACTGCTGATGCTTATTTTAATTAAATTTAGAGATAACTGATGATTTCCAACTTCGGAGTTATAAAATAGTTTTAGTTTATATGGTGCCGTACCCAAAGGGTGCCAACAGGACTATTACGCCTCCGATGTCCGTCCGTACATAGAATAGAATACTCTTTATTATGTACAGACGCCAGCAGGTCAAGCTACCCGAAACTGTCCAATTTTTCCAATCAACCTTGATCCTTAATAATTTAGCGATAAAGTTGAAAATCTATTAAAGAAATTTGACAGATTGTAGTAGCTTGACGTGTTGGCGTCTGTACACTATATAAATTACAGACAAAAATATATAAATTTTACAAAGGGTGACACAATGGGCTGTCTTATCGCTAAGAGCGATCTTTTAGAAAAGGGGAAGGAGAGACAAATACTGTAGGTAGTCTATCTGCGGGCTGTATTTCATAAACCCTAATACATAGGTAGACAGTTGAACATTTTCAAAGAGTGTGTAGCTCTATTGCCGCTACAACAAAAAGTAAAGTTAGAAATTAAAGGGAGACCCATATAATAAATGTGGTTTTTTTTCGGCGTTTTTGCCTTATGCAAAATAAAATGCGTGGAATATATCTATGAATTACCTCAGACCAGGTAGTGTCCAAGGTAGACTTCTAAGCCCAAGTATAGTACTTCAGTTACCACTAACAGCTTCAGGAAGCAATAATTCTTAACCCAGACACCGTCAATTGAGTGTAACTGAGTAATTACTTATAAATTATGCAGACTGCTACTATTACAATCATGATTCTTTTCAGATTTTTATGTTTGCTACAGAGAACTAACTCTAGTAGGTACAGTAGGACAAGCTATTTTGTAGACAGGCAAAAATATTCTTCATATTTCCACTACACTGCCAATATTCGTTTAAATAAATAGTGTACAGTATTTTTATCTCACAAAGCGACGCGCGCATTACTTGTGGTAACCAAGTGTACAAACACGCTGTGAAAGTGTGCGTGTAGGCGAGTAGCGTCAGCACATAATACACAAACACACATATACAGCGTGATTGTGTGTACACTTGTTTCCCACAAGTAAAGTACGCGTCATTTGTGAGATAAAAACACTGTATGTATAAACTGTTTAAGCTTGTGGCATACGTAACAGCGTGATGTAAAACATTATTGCCCAGCATACTCACAATATAGTCTAAAAGTAGTTCCAAATGTACTATGCAGTCAATCAATCTGCCCAGCCTTTTCCCAACCATGTTGGTCAGCTTCCAGTCTTATTATGTTCGACTACACAGTCACGAGCATTAAATACTACACTTGCGAAAAAATCAAGAACGATTTTCTCATGAAATAATGACTGCAAATTTGAGAAAAGATCTATTTCATAATAGGTAGGTTTCGAAAGTAGTATGTTTATAACAGCGTAAAAGTTCTATCAATACTTTATGAGAAAATCGTGACTGTATGTCAAAAGTCACACATGTATTTCTCCTAAGTCTATGCTGCTACACCCAATTCGTGAATAACCTGGCGCATTACCAAGAATAACACGCAAACTTGTCTGTGAAAGGAACAGTTACTTGTTAGTCGTAAAACTTCCCAAAGGATTCCCAGACGTTATGATCATATTAACCTACATTTTAAACGATTTTGCATTGTTGGTGCAGTACATGCATACCGCTCACTTGCACATACACAAAGACTAGGAACAATTAGTAACTGTATGTAAGTCTTAAAATAGTTCCTTCTGGAGAGAATTCAACCTACTTAATCAATTCTTAGTCAGACGTAAAGGATTTCTTATGTGATTCAATTATATCATATGAATCAATTGTTATCTTTATGTTACATGAAAAATTATAGAACAAGTAAATAAAGACAAAATATCTGTTAGTTAGACACTTAAATAACAATGACATAAAATTGGCTTTAAAAAGTGTTCTAAGAATAAATTGCTACTTATTATAACAAAATAAACAACTTAGGAGGCGATTCGATAATTAGACGAGATTTGAGAGTGAAATTTCAAGGACGCGTCATGTTTTCGCACATTTTGCAACATGAAAGAGAAGGGGGTTATAACTCTCTTTGTCTCACACTATATCTGTTATTCTGCATTTTTAAAGAAGTTTCACTTATATCACGTGTACGTTGCTGCGCGCGAAATTTTTTTTTAAAACAGAAGTATTGTAACAATGGCATTTAAAACAAGTGATAATGTTTTGGCAGTTGTTGCCAAAATTAAATGGCTTTTGTTTGCATAGAAGCAATACATTCTGCTTCCCATCAACTTTATTTATAACCAGAGCAAAAAATACTGTACTACATTCAATATTCTTTAATTCATTTCAAATTGAAATTTATTCATATACCAAATTCTGGTTAGTACAGTCAACAAAAGAGATAAGTATGCAGGGTCGTCGGATATAGTTGAAGTTGAGTAAGAAACCGATGGATGTCTTCAAATGAAATTTAGTTTGATAAATGAACTGTTTGTTTTCTATTAATTAAATAAAATTTTATCCGAAAACATCAATCCGTTTCTTACTAAACTTCAACTATATCCAATGACCCTGCATACTTATCTCTTTTGTTGACTGTACTTGGACATAGAGTTCCGGACACCAGTCCATTATACCATAATTATAATATGATTCTGGTGAGGAAATATCAAATGTGCAACAAGCAAACCCTTTGTTTACAAATGTAAATTACCTACATGAAATAGATATTAGCACAACTGTCCGCTAATAAAGATTAATAAACAACAATTTTTCTTCAAAAAGATAAAATAATATAGAATTTTAAAGACCTAATTGCATGACTCACAGAACAATGTTATTATTGTTACATATTTATTTTGATGCACACAATTTTCAGGAAAAAGAGCTCAAAACAGTCAGCACACATATTATGTGTGCATTCAACAGCAAGAATGTAGGTATCATGTATTTACAAGAAAAAGCAAGGTCAGTTACTAATTAAAGTAATAATTAGCACTGAGAGCTGTAACTACACATAAACAGCAATACCTATCCAAATATTTTCAACTGGGAAAGGCTGGGCAGATGATGCCAGTGATGATAAAATTTTGCATGATAAAGTAGTTGCTATTCAACATTGTATTAGGCATGTTCCGCAATTCATTTTTTTTTTAATCAGACATTACCGGGATGAAATACAATGACTACTTTAGGGATCACATAAACATTCAGACATAACCCTCCATTGGCTTTGCCGTAGTTGAGTAAAAAGTTACATACCTACACATGAAACCAAACAAGTAAACAAACAAATTTTGAACCACATACCTTTCTCCTGAGCCACAGCATTGCTGTCAGTGACAAACTTCTTAATCAGTCCCAAGTATTTACTCCACTCCGGTGACTTCTCATCGTCAATCTGGTTGAATAGCTTGATAGCCTCCTCATAGCCCGCTACCCTAGCCTTCCATAGCTTGTGAACACATTTCTCTTCTGTCGGCAATTTCTTATATTCATTTTCATCCTCCATTTTGGGTTCAAGTCAAGTTTTGTATCTAAACTGGAGAAAAAACAAGGATTTAGCTACTAGAAATAATGAGTTGTTTACAGTTTAAGGTCTGGCTATCAACATAGAAAGAAAGGATAATATTTATTGTTTGTTTGTTTGTTGTTGTTTTAACTTGCGATCTGTGTTTTCTTTGCATATAGTGCTGCCAACCAATAATGCATGGGCTAATTATACTTTCTTTTGAAAAACATTACTTGAATATGATTTTCTTTGAGTAGTAGGTATAATGAATGGTAGTAAAGTTCCAAGATCAAACATGATGGGGCTTTAGCTACAGTCATGGTAATATTTTTGATTGAATCTGAGCGATACTAACACTTCATATATGCAGATTCTGAACTGTTTATACCTTTTAGGATCTTTTTTACTTTTTTGGATCATGTTTTCTTTTTGATTTGACAATATTTTGCTCAAATCTGATTGAATGATGGAAAGTCAACAGTTTCAATTTACCTATTTGTGTCATCACGAGGGTATAAATAATGAACACCTTATGTGGGTAAGTGACCATTTTGAACATGTTACCCTAAAACAAAGAGATTTAAGATAGATACAATAGAGAGGCTATGCAAAGAAATGTCATAGAAAAACTGTGATCCCATGTCTCAGTGACGCCATCTAGTATAATATAGCAAAATTAGAGCGGCAATTGGGAACATCTTACCACAAAAATTGCAAACATGAATGAAATTTAGTAAAATATATTCTGCTATTGCTCGGTAGGTGGCCAGTGTGGTCAGTGTTGCCAGATCCGATTTTCAATCCGTGGGTTAAGCCTGAAAAACCTAATATACTTAGTTCAAATGGTAAATAGATATAAAAAACTAAACAAATTAAGCAAAACTTGTTTTAAACAGTAAAAACTATTTTAGAATTTTATTCGCTACTATCCATTGTCCGTGTCACCGTGTATGACTAGGTATCAGTTTCAGTGTGTGTTTATGTACATTTTAAAATAAAATCATTTTAAATGTGCCTGCTTTGCCGTTGGATTATTATAGCACTCAGTTTATTACACTTTTTGTGTAAAGTAGACCTATTATGTCACAAAGCGCATATTTTCTTTGCAATTTTATTGTCGGTTGCGTTTCGGTTTTAGCAATTTTTTTTTTCACACTGTTTGCAAATATTTGTAAATCTTGTATGCGTATGTATACGTATATCCGAGGCGAGGTCCAAAATCCGTAGATCTATAAAAAAATCCGTAGGTCTGGCAATAAATGGGATGACACTAAGTAGACAGTATAAAACCTGTGGTAGGGATTTTACCATTTCGATATAAATGTATCGATAATATTGAAAAAAGTGACTAAGACTATTTTTTTTTCGCGTTTGAATAGATTGAACCAAGTGCCAAAAGATTATGAAAACAATAAAATGATTAGCAGTTTAAAAGTTATTTATTTATAAAATTATTTTTACATACAAACGACTAATAATTATCGTTATTATGATCTAGTAATCCAAGTGTGAGACCAGATGGAAGCCAATTTTCTTCTCTACGATCTATCTGAACAAACCGTATCCACTTTTCACGTTCTACATTATTTACATTCGGAAACCTAAAATAACAGAAACCTACATGAATGAATAGTACTTGTTCATTTATTGATATTTAAATAAAATGACATGATTATCTTCAAACAGTATTATATTTTGTGTTATTTATTTTTTAACTTAATAAATATTATCGATAACCAAGTCGATAAACAAAATTGCATCTCTACAACGCAGTAGTAAAGCTACTCAGCAATAGAGGGCGTTTATTACAAAATTAGCAAATTTTCTAGATCTATTCATGAAAATTATTTAATTTTAATTACGGAGTAAATATAAATAATTCATACGAAAATAAACTGAAGTTAGGTCCAGCCGTTTTACCGTAACGAGATTTACAATATCTCAATGCGCAAATTGGCATATTTCCCTAGAAAATATTTGTTTTTGGTGGACACAAATACGACTCGACACGCAGGCGTACCACACTAGACTGAGTGACTTTTGACCACTAGGACAAAAGTATTGGATTACGATTTTGTTCGTGATGTCCTGTCTATTGTCAAGTAAATAATTTAATGTCTTTGCCCTAAAAGGATCCAAGTTAGCCCTGAATACAATTACATGTACATAATAACTTACAATTTACGTTTGACCTTTTAGTGCAAGATTGCAGTTTCCCTAAACAAGGTCATGTGTGCATGTTTCCTACTGAATATGGGTAGTAAGAAGATTGTATGTAAAACTTCAGATAAAACGCTGACTTATCGATGTTCGTAGAACAATAATATGGTAAACAAGGTCCATGCAGCACCTACTGTTGAATTACAATTTCAATGAATACTAACTGACTCACACAACATGCAACTAATTAGTAAATAACGTTGAACTATTGTGTATCAACTTTCTTAACGCGTAGGCGTACAACTTGCAACAACTACGATCAATTTAACGAATCACAAATACGATAATACGTAAGAAACGGTGATTCAACCGATCAAACGACACTTGCTTTCGAATATACTAATGGCTACCTGGCCAATATTGCGGAACAAATAGTTAATTACGAGCCGGTTCATTTATAGCCGTGCCCGTTTTACACCGAGATGTGAAATTAGATCGCATCTCAGCCGACTGAGAACGCCCGACAAACGGTCACTTTCTCACTTTACAAACAAATCCAATCAAATGTCAGGAAACTTACCGTTATCACGCTATTTCTGCTGTGTCCTCTTGATAAAACTAAATTTATTAAACTAAACAACATAAACGATAGTTAGCTCACATTATCCAGCAACAAGCAATATTTTAACCGACAAAAAGAAATGCCTTTTTCTTTTTCGTCGTCGTTTTTTTAAGTTTGCGAAATGAAAATGGACGGAAGATTAATGTTGCCAGAAATTAATTTTACGTAAAACAATATCTGTCAAAATTTAAACAAAAGTTTGGTTAGAAAAAGGTGTTATTTGTTATATAAATTAATTAATTTATAATGCATTACGTTGTTAAATGAAATTAACACCTATGTTATTATCACCAGTGTATATTATAAAATAGATAAAAGAAAAGCAAAGGCTGTTCATGAGCTATAAAATGATGAAAAACTATAAATGATCATAACGAAATCTTAAAAAAACAAGGATTTTAACTCTAATAAAATAAACTTAACAGTTATTAAAAAGTACAGTAATTTAAAATAAAAATCTGATTTCATTCAGTGACCATAGAGATATTATTTGTAAAAAAAAAACTATTTAATAATTTTAGCTTGGCAATCTAATACGACATAGTTCATTCCGTTCATTCAACCATTCTATTTTGCCATAATCATTCGTTCCTTTGTTGATTTTCTTCACTCTTGAACACGGAGAATTTTCAACAAAAGAAAATAGTTCGTTCTGAGAACGTCAGCGAGCGAGACGTGCGTCGCGACGTGATCGTGACAACTGTGCGTTCGCAGTTCTTACAGTCGACAAAAATAAACAGTACCTCTGAATGCAATTGTTTTGATTGAATTACAGCTATTTGCGCGTTGAAATCTTGATAATGATAATGAAGTAATTAAATGGAGCGTTAGAGCTTATTTAATAAAGACTAAATAAACAAGAGTGTTGTGTTTTCGTTCGGCGTTGGGGCGCTAACGGAGAGAGAAGGGAATTCAACAGCTGTCTGTGCATAGTATGCTTCATATTGTGAGTATGTTATGCTTTTCTGAACATATATGTAAATCATTTACTCGGTAATTGAAGCGGTACGATCGCTTTAAACGGTATTCTAGCAGTTTCATAAATTACGTTGGCGTTCTTTGTTTTTGAAACGTTGAAGTCAAAATTAGTAAACATTCGGAATGTTAGCAATGCCTTTGCCTAGTATTCTAATTGAATTCTAGCTGCATGTGTATCGGAGATTTTTCATTTTAGAACTTGCTTCAAGCTACGTAGGTATACGTAGTTACCTGGCTAATCTAGCTAGGCTAGTTTTTACAACAAAAAAAAACTAGGATCTCTGTTAAATGAACGAACATTAAACTAAGACCAATATCAAGTACCTTTGCGGGATCATTTAAAAATCTCGCTGCGTAATGCAATCTAATGTAGGTACTTAACTACATAACGCTTATTAATTATTAAAATGTCATCTGGTTTAAATAACGTTTCTCAGTCTACTGGATAAGTACCTACTTGCTTTCCCATAGGTACATTCACCCCATTTTATAAAAATTACTTGCTTCAATAAGACAAATAAAATTAATATAATTTTAGTTTATAGCTACATTCGACAAAAGCAAAAATACTACGCACACCTTCCTACCTACATTATCCATAAAAAATAAGGTATTATCGCCAAAATCTATATCTGACCACCCCGTAAGGTCTATTCCTGCTTGCAGCGGATATTATTAGTCGACCTAAAAAAAGGATCCCCTTTTGTTTTACTTACGGACGCAGATGTGGTCATCATGTGCACGGGATTTTGTTTTCAAAATGGTCAGATATAGGTTTTGGCGATAGTACCAGTCTTTTACCTTAAAATTGCATAATCGTCTTGTAACTATAAAAAATCTCTGGTACCTACAGGACCTACTCTTATTCCATTATTTATTGCAACAAAATACACTATTCCATAACACCATCATCATATTGATAGTATACATTGATAAGCACCTACTTATCTTATCGTTTTATGATCTAACAAGACAATCAAGATGTACCTTTATACCGTTTTGTAATTCAGTTGAAAGACGAAAATCGAATCCCAATATTGTGTAAGAATTGGTGTCAACTTTAATACGACTGAGATACCAACTCATGATTCATTTTAAGAAAACTAACGACCCGCCCATTCTTCCCACGTTTTTTACGACTTGACTTGACATTGAGATTTATTAATTATATTATGTAAGTAAAGTAATATTAATGTTATATATATTAACAAACCTTCTGGAATAAATTGTCTAAATTATGGTGAAAAGCGCATCAAAATCTGTTGCGAACACAGAAATAAGAACAAGACGGTCACACAGACACGAAAAGCGACTTTAATTTATAATAAGTATAGATATAGTATAGATACATAAGCAGTCAGGTATCTAAGGGCATTTGAAACCAGTTATTTCTGCATCTAAGATAAAAATGAATAAAAGCATTGGTAACACAAAAAAAAAACAAACAACTAATTAATTATAAGTTAATGTCACTTTGTAATCATCAGTGTCATTCAAATCACCAATAGAAACTGAAAAAGAAAATCAATCATCACTAAAAACTGAAAATTACGATGTTATTTCGCTGTTTCTACGCTGTCTACGAGACTACGCCCCTCCCTATTTATTACCTGGAGAAAAAAAATACGACTCTACAAAGCAAACGAATTCCAATTTCAAGTAGTTAATTCGAATAGCTAAATAACCAAAATTAAAATCGATTACCGGCTTACCTAACTATTTTTCGATTAAAATATTGAAACTAAATGATAAAAAAGTTAGTAAAACTGCTAAGAATTTAAACAGGTAAAACTCAGTTTTACAGAAGGTCAGTCTGTTTTATATCTTTTTATTGAATAGCGTCACATAACAATAATGCCTACTGTGTGTAAAAAAAACACGTCTTGCACCAAAGATCTAGTGATCTAGAAAACATTGGCCATAAAATAAAAAAAGGACCATATTTTTACACGGTAATCTGACTTCCCGTGTGGTTCACAAACAAATCGGTAACATGGTGCGTCTATTTACAATTCCGTAGAGTCACCACATGTTAGAGCCCAAACTTTTTACGCAAACATTGATTGCTGACGGGACGCGAGCCGACAAAATAAGACCTTCAAATTCTTGTACTGTTTCGCTGTCAAATATGATTTAATCCGCTCGTAATTGAATAACTGTAAACGGCTACAAAGTCAAATACTAATAACTGGCCAGATAACCCAATTAGTCTATTTTGGAATGTGTCCAATTAGTACTAATAACACACGTAGTCAAAATCAAAGTATAACTAACAAGAGTGTTTATTTATTTATTAAAAAAATCTCCAATTACTATCATTACAGGTTGTACCTAATGCGATAGCGTGGTCTTAAAATTAACATATATTATTATTATTATTTACAAATAATAACTACTAATTTCCCTATATAAAAATAAAATAAAAACTACACTATAACAAAAAAAACCTTTTTAACAAAAAATTGAACCGCCGAAAAAACTGAAAAGCAAAAAATAATAAATCTTTTTTATTTAATATAGACGAATTACTTATTCCAAATAACATATTTTTTAATGTATTTAAAAGTGTTGTCCCGAATTTCGGGACAGATGTCCCGGAAAAAATGTAGTCCTAAAGAAGTCTCCGTTTCTTGTCTCTGTTCTTCGAAGTTTAGGCAAATAGGCACTACCTATTCCTATCACTGCGTATTAAGGTTAAATAAAAAAGGTTTATTATTTTTTGCTTTTCAGGTTTTTCGGCGGTTCAATTTTTTGTTAAAAAGTTTTTATTTTATAGTTTTTTGTGGCTATACCTAATCTACTAATTGTTTGCCAAAGGGCAGGAGGCATATGTGGCACTGAATAGAGTAATAATACACCACTCAGCATTAAAATCTGTGAGTGAACAATAAATCACCCCTATTTTCCCACCCTTAGGGTTGGATTTTCTTTTTCAAATTTATATGGGACCAACTTTGGGGTATACTCTTTCCAATAAAAAAAAAGAATTATCAAAATCGGACTACTCTGTAAAAAGTTAGGCTTGGTCATATCAAAAAAATATATACGTGTCGAATTGAGAACCTCCTCCGTTTTTTTCGTCGGTTGAAAAGAACATCAGTATTTTTGCGAATTCACTCAAATGGCATGTAAATACATCGATCTTCACGTGAAGATCGTTAATAACCCGAATTGCGCGGGTGTTGTAGATACCAAATAGGCAGAGAACTAGTGAAGTATATTTGAACGTCCTCAAACACTATATTTGACCCATATAATAAAGAACGAGCTATATATAGGTATTAACTGAGAAAGAGAAACAATTAAATTCTAGACTTAGAACACGAGGTTGTTGACATGTGGAATGTAAGCTCGGCTGTCATTGTGCCGATTGTCGTATCGCCAAGCAATGGTCTGATGGCCAAAAGCCTCGATCAACATTTCTCGAAGCTCTCGTTAGGCGGTTGGATCAAGGGCCTGGTTTAGAAGGCAGTACTCCTTGATACGGCTCGTGCTGTGAGGAGGTTCCTGTCTCTAGAGCCCTAACCGACGGCTGGTTACACTTCCCGTGACCCAATGGCAAGCTTATACCTTGGCCAGAGGATTTGTATTACCATACAACATGGCAATGCCGGAAAGAAATTTTTCGACGCCATATTTTAGTTTGTTCATAGTTTTAGTTAGGATATTATATATTTATTTTAGTAATTTGTTAGCTTATTTAGGATTGGCAGCACCCCGCGGTTTCACCCGCATAAGTCTCGATCCCGTGGGAATATCGGGATAAAAAGTATCCTATGTATTAATCCTAGTTATAAACTATATGTGTGCCAAATTTCATCCAAATCCGCGCAATAGTTTTTACGTGAAAAAGTAACAAACATCCATCCATCTTCACAAACTTACGTGTTTGTTATATTACTAGGATAGCAGGATTATAAGTGTACATATATATTTTATCCTCCTGAATAAATAGTTCGAGTCTACATTCACCATTACGTTATTATGTGCTTCAATAACGAAATTAATACCAAGCCCAGTTTATTAGTAAATCAATATTTACTCGCTATCTAAACGACAAAGTAATTCTACGACCCAAGCAGTCATTACGTACGACCTATGCTTATTAAATACGAGAAGAACAAAAATAGGTTATCGACACAGCAGCGTAATTGGCACTGTTCTTAGGATATGGTAGTACAAAAAACAATAGATCAATGCATGTCGTGAACTCATGATAAGATAACTAAATGATCCATGGGACATTCAATTGTCGACGACAAAATTAATTAAGTCCACATCAGTGCATTTGGTATAATATCCTGCGTCAAATTGAATTAAATATCAGTTAGCTTCATTACTCGATACGGGATACATAATCGTTTCTATTAGTCGATTCATCATAATCGATTCATTATTTTGTTTTCTTTGTATCTAGTTAGCAGTTAGTTACACCTGTTCTATCATCAAACGGTAGTTTCCACGGTTCTTCCGCGAACTTTTTCTCAATCTATTCAATCAAGTTTTTGTCAGCAACTACGATAATTGACGTTCGGTTGGTGTAAGGTCGTTAATTAGTGGTATCGATGGGAACTCCCGGATGGTGAGGTTCATCAAGTTGTATTAGTTCCGTTGCCCGATTGTCATTTAGAGCCCTAGAGATTATGAGCTCGTAAAGCGACTCTTTTGATACATGGCTTTCTTTAAAGAAGATTATTTATATCCACTAATGAATTAGGCTCTGAAGTTTAAAATGTCTTATGTGTTATTTATCGTTCTTCATATGAAATCCACAGTTGGTTCAATAGCATCACCAACATCTCAAACGTTGTTTGTATCATCTATTTCTCATTATATAATTTAATTTTGAAGTCAAGCCATATTTACTTTGCGTTTAGCCAGCTAGATAATTTAAATTAATGTAAGGTTTTTTTATTAGTGGTATCGATGGGAACTCCCGGATGGTAAGGTGCATCAAATTGAGTTAGTTCCGCTTCCGATGCTTGATTGCTTTAACAGAGTTATGGCGAGCAATGGAGCGCAAGGCGACGCGTGATCCAGTTTTCTCGGCTGCTGCATATGTTGACGTCGTTTGAAAGAACGAGTAAGATGGGAATTTCACTCTATTGTGTGGAGAATTGTACCGATATTCTTTGTTTTGGAAGTCTTTTGTATTGATCTTGGCTAAATCTATGTTTAGAAAAGAGTCATTAAGATCGGAAGACTTCCGACCTTTAACCGGTAATGACGTAATTACAGAAACAATTAAAAAGCCATTGGGTCTTTGGATCCACGTTCCGGATATATACGAAGGGTTAATATTGGTTAACCATATTATTATAATTTTACTAGTTCGATAAATAAATACATATAGTGTTTTACCATGTCGCGGAACGTAGAAAATCGATAGAAATGAGGTACATAACTACGGTGCAGTAGCCACTAGAAAGCAATTACGGCTCCATTACCGTCTTTTCAAGTGAAACTACAAAAGGTGGCCTTTACGGCTGCCAATGTCGGTTAAAACTATATATCTTTCAAGGCGTAAAGTGACTCAATCTTGCTGTATTCGTTTAAACCTCTTTGGCACGAAGCATACATATAATAATAGTAGTAATATTGAGAAAATACATCGTCTTTATTTTAATTTCAATGATAACTGTGACCTCTCTGAGTCTGTTGCTGAAGTTAACAAAATAAATAAAAGATATAAAAATTCAGAATGAATGAATATATTATGAGGAGACGAAATATCGAGATGATAGAAGATTCGCTTACTAATAAATGGTAGGTATTATTATATCTAAAGAGTGCGTTGCCCGACCTACAAGCATATTGAAAATATATTTTTATTGGATTAAAAATAGCCGACCACACGCAGATGTTTATTCAAGGATAATTTATTAGAAAAGTTCTGTCTTATACCTAAGTGTGCCAATATTAAATATTATTCGATCCTTGAAGTTCATTGAGATCGTAAAGCCGCTCTTTTGATGCAAAGCTTTCTTGCGTTGAACTTTCACCTGTAGACTATTTATATCCACAAATGAACTTGGCTCTAAAGTCTAAAATGTCGTTTGTATTATCTCAACACTTTCATATGTTCAATCCACGTTTGGTTGCATAGCATCACCAGCATCTAAAAAGTTCTTTATGTCATCTTCACTTATTTTTCGTTCCATTATCAAGTCAAGCCATATTTACATTGCATTGAGCCCTCAAGGGTGACCAGTCGCAGTTGTCACGTAGATTATCACACTGTAGCACATGTTCTGTTAAATTGAATTACGGTGGCTGTCTAGTTGATTTAAGCCCAGCTTAGTGTCAAACAGACGAGCATACGCACACAAAAATTGTTATATTTCATTGTATCTCAAACTTTACGTCACGACTCCAGAGTCTCCGACCTTCCAAGAAACAGTTTTAAGTAATCATTGATATGCTTGCGTGTGTTAGACTTTCCTAAGATCTAGAGACATTAGTAATCAAGGTATCGTAATTAAAAACATGTGGCCGGTCACGTATACGGCACACCTCCTATCGAATATGGATAATGCAATCCCAACGCAATCCCCGCTACCGGCGGCCATGTTGCAACCGCCATATTTGTGAATCATGCGCACGCGCGGATCGCTGGACTCTTTATTATCTAAGGATGCAGTCTTGAAGACAATGCGTTTCGTCGTTAAATATTAATAGAGTAATTAATGCATCCGTTGTCGTAACTACATTGTTATGTGCGTGTGTATTATGTAGTGTAGATAAGTTTTTCTTTTTGTTGGCTGCGTGCGTCTCGTCGTCTCCAATTAACAGCTGAATTCTTTCGTGGTCTCCAAGTTATTTATTGGACTACTTAAAATTCAAATGCGCACTGGAAATTACAGAACCACGTCAACGTTCGGTTAGAATTCTATTACAATAATTTGCAAAATAATTCAAACTGTCAGTAAGAAGATTTCACTGACTGAATTATGATCTATGGCAAGAGAATCAGTGTGAACTCTTTTAATGCCAATGAAAATCAAAACATATTCTACAACAGTCGTGAGAAAAGCTTTTATATTGTAATGAGATTTATGTATCGTGTGACATGTGAGCATTGCTCGGGATTCCTCGTGCTCTGATTTGATTAATGCCATGTACGTGATGCATGCTTTGCAAATCATTGGCCCGCTGATGGAATAACTAAGTAAGGATTTCTTTTGGCATTTGAAAAGGCAATTTGTGAAGATGACACACGCAGACTGCTCAAATATTCTTTTCCCTAATTTTGATTTGAAAGATTGTCTTTTGACTACCTTCTTACATGTCTACCATAGAAACGGGTATACGGGTATTTTGTAGATAGAAAAGAAATATTTCTTTAGAAATTTCTCTACAATCTGTCATTTTGTCTATTCTTCCGTCGATAAAACCCGTTTCTATAGTGGTCATGCCACGCGTGCTGATGGTAAGCGATTATGCGGTCGACAATGACGCACGCTTTTCTAGGACCAACTTATTCCCTCAAGACTTGGAAAATTCCCTGATTATATCTATCGGGAAACATAGACTCTGGCAAATTGTCTTGCTTTGTCGTCAGTATGTTAAAGAGTGTAGTGTATATCCGAGTGTATCTGTAGTGCCAACCGCGTCGTGCTTATTACTTGAAACGACTTAATCTAAGAATAGAAATAGTGCATTAGCTTTGACAACTCAACCCATTACAATTACTGGAATTGAAATACGACATTCGGTACTTCAGACAATTTTCTTCTTCCTCGTGCAGTTGACGTTCATTTGTAGTATAACAGAGGGGCAATTCTCGTAATTTTAAGAATGTTCACATGTTCCGATCTCAGTCTCAATCTGTCAAAAATACGTCTAATTTCCCTGCATTTTGACAAGTGTTTGAGATTTGTTTGTCGCCGAGATGAGACTGCGACTAGATTTTGAACGTTTTAAATTACGAGAATTGGCCTTCAGATCAACTGGCTGATGTGTTTCTTTATTAATATTTCTATTGCCTTATCAAGTGTTCAAGCCACAGTATCTGATTATCTGAGATATTGTGATTGAATGTAATTTTGAGAATACGAATTGCAGTGCTGACTAACAATAGATGAAAATTACTCAGAAAATTGAAAATGGCAACAGTAGGAATGGCTTTCATTTTGACAGTTCAACAAAATTCATTGCGATATTTACGTTATTGAGCAGACAGATTTTTCGAACATTTTTTTTTTTATCTGTCAGAGTCAGAAAACCGGAATTTAGTAATATAATAAATATTAATAGTTTCTTCACCAGAGGCGCTTTCTGTGAACCGAGGTATCTGGAAACAGTGGTTTCTATGAACAAAGTTTACGGCAAAAAGACAGTGATCTCTGTCAACAGTGCTTCCTATGTACCGAGATGTCTACGAACGATGTTTTCTATCAACAAAGTTTTCGGCGAAACGTGCTGTCTAGGAATAGAGATTTCTATTAACTCTGCTTTCTGTGTGCAGTCATATCGTACAAGCGTGTTTCTATCTTAGGTTCCACACTCATAAGGGTGCAGCAGGAATACCTGCGTACATTTTTTTATTGATTCAAGATACATATTTGAACGTCTGCGTCGCTTGTATTTTTTACTAAAATTCAACTTATTTATTCTACGCGTTCGTCTGGTTTCAATAAAAGGACCGATGCATTAATTTAAAAATATCCTTAAGGTTACTTGAGGTCGTTTCAATACGCAATAAATTTATTTTCTGTCAGATATTTCCTTGTTCCAATTCGTCTACAAGGACACAATGAGAGGCTATCTGACAGGACCTTATCACCGAGTTTTCCAATTAATTCTATTCAGATTGGAGACGCTTATTGAGTACCCGGTATGATGAGCAATATCGCCTTCCAATCCAGTATTTTTGTTTTAACTGGCGAGAATTTGTTATTTCCTAATTATTAATTTATTATTTTTAGTAATTTAACGTGAGGCATAATTGCGGTAGGTAACTCTACTTCTGAATAAATTTAATTTCTTCTTTTCTGTCTTCCTACAATTTTATTACTGACAGCGACACGCCAAAATCTCCATATGTTTTAAATGTTCAATACCTTGTACTCAGTCTCTTCCGTAACGAAACTTTTAAACAACATTTTTAATGGTGTTTACCGTACACAGTTCGGACGCTACGTAGTTTAATGGCCGTTCAATTTCCTGGTGTTTTATTTTCGATAACCGCATGGAAGCTGCGGCAGTTGGTCGATATCCGATAATGTCGCAATAAAACTGGCTCGAGCCCAGTTTTAAGCTTTATCTTATACAGGTCAATGGTTTCAGTGTATCCGATCGGGTTGAATGACACCGCAATGATCTAAATCGGTTGACCGAAATATGTTCGGTATTCGATACCACCGCAAACATCAACAAATGCGCGAGAGCTACATTTTATTCACGAAATGTATGTAAACATATACAATTTGTAACTGTCTGACCTATTTGCAATTCTAGAAACCTATAATTCATATACACATCCGGCCTTACACATTAATGAAAATGATTCACGCTGTGATTCAACTGTGCACTCTTCAGTGAATTTTAAGTGAATGTCTCATTAAAATTTCAACCTTTAATTTCAATAAAAAACTGTTGTGAGCGCGGCTTTTCGAGACTGTTCAAACAGAATAAAAACATTGCGGGTAAATGTAACCAAGCGTACTCCACTCGCTGCAGCCAACATCATTGAATTTGAATATTTTATGTATTCCCCTTTTTTTTTAATAAAATTGCTAATGCAATAGTCTAGAGCTATTTTTTCTTCAATCTATTCAGACATTCAGCATTGAAAACTCCATTGACCAATATTATTTTACTAGCCAATGACATTTGTCACTCGGCTCTGTCGCTCAGTCATTTGTCATTCAACTTTTTGTTCGACAACTACCAAAACAAATAACAATCGCCTCGAATCCCTCGAATTCAAATCTACTATCATTCCACTATTGATGCTACGTAACCGAAAAAAAACGAACGATTGTTTGAAAATCGAATGAGCCATTTAAAGTTCGAGTTTAACAATAGGAAGCGTTGGCGAGTTCCGTTTGGTCGCGCATGGCATAAGATTAAGAAACCGTTTTTGAGTTGACTTCCTGCGATGGAGGACTATTTATAAACTAATATGGCGGCGCGGAAGCACCATGACCTCGGTGACGATACTTGAATGGAATATTGAGTAGTTGCCCGCTATCTGAAATAAATATTGGACTTAAGTGTTTATCGTACTCACTTGGCATTAAAATTATGCTCGGAAACTCGTAGGTCCATTACACCTGGAACTTCTTATGAGGACAGTCACCTTGTAACAACTTATGAAATGCATATAACAGGATTATTAAAATTTCATCTTTCTGGTGAGAATGCACAACATATCATCACGCCTGTGATCCCCGAGGGGTTAGGGCCTTAGGCAGTGGTGAAGCTAGAATTCTTATATCCACATTTCGCCAGTTAAGTGTAAGTCCCACGTAATAAGGGGCGAACTTATTCCCATCAACCGGGCACACATCCAGACTCCGGGCTGCTACTAGAAAAACCTGATGAAAAACCCAATAAAAAACTTGGTGAAAATATATGCAAAAATGCACTGTCATGTTTGTCATTCAACACACGGGCTCCCAAATTCCACTAATCATAGTAGAAGGTGAGCGACTTGTTCCGAAACGACACAACCTTGAAAGAAAGTAGTTCCAAATGAGACAGGCTTACGTATTCCTGGCACATTTCCAATCTAAAGTTAAGACAGAATTGCAGAATGACCGAAGACATCTCCAAAATGTTACGAAATTACATGTAACCAATGTAAAAAAGGGTGAGCCTAATACCGTCCACCGGACACAAATACAGACTTTGCTGCTATTGGGAATTTAGGGGAAAACCCAACAACACTTGGTCCGACCATGGGATCGTCCGAATCTTCACTGCTTCAGGTACTGCAGTGCCTGAAGATTCGAACTGCTTGCGATCACAATACCAACGAGGCAGAAAAAGTTAGAAGTTACTTCAAAACATGACATATGTCGTATAACTGAAAGCGTGCTGTTGAAATTTCAACGCTTGACTCAGCGCCGAAAGTTTAAAATCCAGCAGCGCGCTTTTATTTAGGTGTAATAAAACCGGCAATAGATATACACAAGCAAGTACAAATATGTCGAAATTAGGACATTTCAGATATAGGTCAGTAGAAAACCACGTAGACACCGCGTGGCTGCCTTCTGCAAGGTTCAAATCAAAAGTCCAAATGAACCATTTGGCATGACACACGGCAGTCTTCTGCCAACAGATGCGGTACAGAGCTTTCAATCTACATTTTAATTTACATCTATCGTTGCATTCGTGATGCTTCGTCAATCTTCGTTGTTGCTGATTGCATTTACAAAACATTTTTGACATTTTGTTTCTTTATTTCTGCAAATGGGTCGTGATGATGGAGTTATCCGTTTCTGTTTATTGTGTACTTAAGTGGGATATCAAATTAATCGTTTCCAATTCTCCTACTGAATATAAATACAAAGGACAGAATTTGCAACATCTCCTAGACCAAAAAACCGAATTTGCATTCAAAATTCTACCAAACGTGAGCCCTTAATGAGCATAGTACTTATTTCAAGCTCATACACAAAGTTGGACCATGTTTAAAGCGAAATGTGACCATAACAGCATAACGGTCTGCGCTAATGTAATTTTAGGAATGCTAATTATTTCGTTTACTTCTAAACTTCCACAATGCAACTGTTTGGTTGATACGATTAAAATTACTGTTACATTAGCTTAAAAGGATATTTGGCCACAAGAAACGCAATTGCTTGGTTCAATGTTTTTATGTACGGAAATGTATATTTGCAAACGTATCAATGTTGAACTTTGTAGGCCTGGCCTTGTGTTGTCCCCTTTATAAGGGGTATTGTATTGAGAATCAAAACGAGGGTTGTTTAATACTCTTCTTCCTCTTCGTCATTATCTTTTCGTAAACATCGTTCTTATAAAAGGATACCATCTTGTTTTATTTTCATTACATCGATCAATGAGCGACGAGCAGCTGCTCAAATCTCTTTATGATAAAGATCACTTGTTGCTACCTATAGCAACTTTTTTTTCTTCGGCTTATCCCTGAATCATGGTCGTTCGTTATTCGATCTTAAGACCAGTTACTTACAATAGAATGATTACTGAAATGTTTCAATATTTGGTCCATAATAATAAAATAATAATAATAATAAGTTCATTTATTTTCTCTCACAATGGTTTGTAGTACTTAACAGTTTGACCAACATAAATTCACATTGTGAGAGCTGGTGCCTGAAGTAGGTTTTAGAAAGAAACCTGTATTACAGGTCAGCAGGCCCCACTTAGTGGCATCACACAAATAAACAGGTAGGTAACATGTATTTCTACTAAACACTTAGAACAAAAAATAAATAAATGAGAAGAAATAAAAAAAAAAATAAAAAATAAGACAACATAAGCAGTCAAAGAGTGTAAGGTGAGTGTGTAGGTAAGTGGTGGTAAATATGTAGGTTGAGTGAGGGTGAATGGTGGCGGGTGTGTGTGTGAATGGTGGTGGATGTGTAGGTAATTATTTGAATACAAGTGTTATTTCATTGAGTGGAGCAATTTCTCTGTGTCCTCATAGGAAAGAGTTTTCAAGATGGTCCATGGTCTAATGTAGGGAACATCTTGATTACCTTTAATCATTCCAAATTCTGCCGATCTATTCTGTAAAAATCTCACCGCGTAAACTTAGGTCAAGTGAGTTTCAATCTCTAGCATTAGCAAATCAATCAATCTCTAGCAAATCAGTGATTTGCTGTCTGGTCTATTCTGTAAAAATCTCACCGTGAAAACGTGAA
The DNA here is from genome assembly GCA_951799955.1 of Apamea anceps. Taxonomy (NCBI): domain Eukaryota; kingdom Metazoa; phylum Arthropoda; class Insecta; order Lepidoptera; family Noctuidae; genus Apamea; species Apamea anceps. The sequence goes on from OX637509.1 coordinate 12,174,300, forward strand.
GCAAGTTTGAAGTTAGCTGTCACTACTTGATGCTAGAGATTGAAACTATTGACAGCTCACTTGACCTAAGTTGACGCGGTGAGATTTTAAGAACAGTTCAATCCGTCAGAAACACCTCTACATAATTTCCCTATATTTTTGACAAGATTTTGACATTGGTTGTCGATCAAATGAGTTTGCTACTAGATTTTGAACGTTTTTACATACGTGAATTGGCCTTCAGCTGATAGACGCTGAGCGCAAATGATCTTTCACCCACGCATAAAAAGAAAAGTAGTGTCATAAATTTACGACAAGCAGATGACACATCATTGCATGCCCAGCGTGTGGCATTTTTTCAGCTTGTCTCCGGGAGACTCAATAAACGGGTGTGGTGGTAGTAATCCACTTATACCATACATAATATGTTTGACAGATCCTTGATGGTACTAGTTGGCACAAAATGTGTCTGGTAAATTAGTTCAAGAACAGCCCTAATTCTGTAATTAGATGCGTAATGCGTGAGTTCATGCTTCACGGCGCTAATTATAATATTGATGATACGTGTTGAGTAATTTTGAGGAGTATAACAAACTATACGGGACTCCGGACTACGGTCGTGTCGGATTACTTGCCGATGATCGGACTATGAGAGTGACGGAAGAGAAATTGCACCTGTGTCCGCGCACACACTTGTGCATTATAATATCTTCTGTGCCGAAGCACGACCGAAGGCTTGTGTCCTGTGAGGTACGAAATACGGTCTGGAGGACAATTTTTTTATACTGAATATGAAATGGGTAATGAGTCTATTAAGTAAATGTATTTTCTTTTTTGTCGCTATCGGTAGGCTTCGTGGCGCCAATTATTTAAATTCATTCCAACGTTTCTCTACTTTGTAATGGAGTTGGTATCTAAATATAAGTACCTAATAGAATTCTGAGCCCATACAATACCAACAGCTTCCACTGTTTCTACAATAATCGTCGCATTCGATACAATAAAACTGTGTAACAATATAATTTTCCAGTGCCGTTGTCTCTTCTCATTTTGTCCGTAATTGCACAAAGCGATGGCGACCACTAGCTAGTTGCAATCAATTTACCTCTAACTGTGTGCTATTCATTTAAACGAGTAAAGTCTGGAACGATGTCATCTTCTTGGTATTCCTTTCAATTAATGGTTACTAGATCTTTTGTTTAGTTAGCTAACATAACAACGGACACAGAAAATGTTTCGACCAGGCTTTACGTGTTTTTTTATGAAATAATTTACATGCATAAAATCACACCTTTTTCCTATGGGGTTGGGCAGAACTTACAGAACGCCAAATGCTACGAACCTTACTTACATCGATCTATTCTGTAAAAATCTTACCGTGAAAACTTAGGATGAAATGAGCTGTCAATAATGTCAATCCCTACCATAAGGTGGCATGACAGCTCACTTTTTGGTCATTTCACCTTAGTTTTTACAGAACAGACCGGCTGGTCATACACGCACGCCGCAGGTCCGGTGAACTACGTACCGCGCGCGATTAAAACCTCTGTTGAAAAAGTTAGAAATTAGAATGCTGATACTCAACTTGAAAAATAAACAGAGACAAATATTCAGAATTCCTACTTTCTACCTTGACAATTCTCGTACTTTTAGGAAGGTTCAGTCAGCTCTCGGTCTCAATCTGTCAAAAATACCTCTAATTTCCTTACATATTTGACAAGTTTTTGACATTTGTTTGTCGCCGAGATGAGACTGCGACTAGATTGTGAACGTTTTAATTTACGAGAGTTGGCCTTCAGGTCGCCAGTCCATTATACTCTTGCACATAAGCAAATAAATAAAAGCATCTGTAATTAATAAAGATATAGTCCCAAGCAATTACATTGAGTAGGTCATTACCTCTCGTCTGCAGTTGAAGCTAATACATTGTGTTGTCTAGTTATTTGACCGCGAGACCGCGACGCTAGAGGCGCCAGCGCATGTTGGCAAAACTGACTCGAGTTCAAGTGCCAAACAATGCCGTCACTTGATATTCTCAGATTATTATACAAGGAATATTAAAACTGTAATGACTAGAACAATATGAGACTACCTGTGAATTGTCAACGTTTTCTAGCCAGATAGGCAGTCGCTTCATGTAAAATAGTGGTATTCAGTTGTATAGGGTTAGACTGGAAGCCGACGAGATGGTGAATAGCTAGGTACAGTCAACAGCAAAAGTAGATGATCAAAATCAGAAATTCAATACTAATGAACGGAGTTCGCGTGAGAACTGTGTGGCGTCGAAGTGATTCAAAAGTATGTGATTGTAAATTGTACCAAACATTTACTACTAGCACGCCACACAGTTCTGACGCGAACTCCGTTCATTAGTATTGAATTTCTGATTTTGATCATCTACTTTTGCTGTTGACTGTACGAGACGACCTGCGAATTGTCAATATTTTCGTAGTTTTCTTACAACTTTGAACTGGGTTCATGTTGGTAGTGCATTCAAATCTTTTGGATTGCGGAATTTATTTGGAGGGTTCATTTCTGTCCTTCATCATATGAACTTGTAAATATCCCATAATTTATTTTCGGTCGGCTTATCTACTGACCATTATGTAATTTGATTATCACCATTAGCTGACAATAACACCTGCACTAATAGAAGACCATGGCGAGGTCAACGGTAACGCTGTCGAAGTACCGAATTCTGGTCGAAGCTTATAAATTAATAAAAGGGAATCATCGATACAGCGAGGAAGAAGAAACAGACAAGAGGATACGGCTTCCAACTTTCTTGTCGTAATCTCTAAGTTTCTTTACGACATTCACTCTTTTTTCTAGCTTGCAATGCGACTATTAAGACCTCGCATCGCTGTCCTTTATACTCCAAACTAACATTCCAGTGTTCGATGATTCAGCCTTAAATACTGGGTACCATAGAAAATCAAATGTTATCCTTTCCAAAGCTCAATGCGACTCGTATATCACATATCATAGATCAATAAATAGCTTCCAACAATTCTCTAGTTAACTAAAACAACTTACAACGTATCTTGCAAGTCTACTTATACATATAATAAAATAGATAATAAAATAGTAACGAAAAATTTTTGTCTGTTTATCTGGATGTATGTTCCGGATTGGCGCAAAAACGGCTTAACGGATTTGTATGAAATTTGGTACACATATAGTTCATAACCTGATTAACACATACTCGGACCCACGTGGATATACTACCAGGATTAAATACTGGTAGTACGTTCCCGTGGGACATTTTCCGACATCAATACGTGCGAAGCCGTGGGCAAAAGCTAGTTCTTCATATATCATAGATCAAATGGCTTCCAACAATCCTCTTGTTAACTAGGACAACTTCAAACGTATCTCGCAAGCGTGCTGAGCAGTATTACCAAAGATTAAAGGATCGACATGACAGGTAGAATGCGCGGCTTACACAATCCTACGTTGGAGAGACTATTAACTGTATCTATTCGCTTTGTATTTGAGGGTGTAAGCAGGACACGTAGTGAGGTCTTGTTTTTATGCGTAGCGTTTCTAAACCTAGGCCTGTTTCGCTTAAAAGACCTGGCCTAGTGGCCGTGCGCTCATTAGGGGCATTCATAAGGTGTCGGGTTTTCATATTTTCACATCTAGTTACCATGCATGCTTTGGTGCATCAACACAAAGATAAATCACCTGGACGTACCTAACACGGTCTTTAACCTTTCAATCCGTGGAGCATATATGTGACTTTATCATCAGTCATCGTCCTGTTCGGCAGCGGTCATGCCACAGGCTATTACTGTTATAGAACGTCTATAAAAAAGTGCATGGCAGTTGGGAGTATGTAATGCTCACTTAAATGTCTCACTGATGGTGGCGCGTGTGTTGGATCATTCAGTTCCAATGTGGGAACAAAATGATTGAGTTGGTTAGTGCTGATCCACGCGTCATGTTCGTGAACCGCTGAGTTTAGACATCTAAACTGCCAGGGCTTGTTTTGAATAGATTTTTTCATATTTTTTTACATTGTTCTCACATAACAATAGATGCACTACGAATAATGTACCCAGGATTTTATAATATCTTGATTTAAAAGAGTGTCCTTGCAGTTTTTTGTCTGTTCTTCTCTAAAGAGATACATGTTTTGGAATGTGCAACTAACTAGCTTCAACTTTCTGACGGACTTTTTGAGAGTTCAAACGTTCCTGTATATGGTTAAATTGAAATAAATGCTTTGAGTTTGAGATACTAATGACGTTCGACGTCGTCTTTCTCTGATATAACCCTTCCATCATCATTTACTTACAACATCTATTTTAAGATGGGCTAACCTGCATAATTCGGTAAAGCAACCGTGTAATATTATGCTATTTCTAAATAGACGTGAATGACATAGCATTGTTGATGTTTGCTACAGTAGCCTAGCCTTGTATCTAATAAGATTCCAACAGCATTTAAAGTAGGCATGTCACGTGATATTGTCAGATTGGTATGTTCAGGAGATCGCTTATGATTAGACTCTTCATTAATCATTCTGATGCTGTCATTGTGATCTTTTCGTTTATCGCTTTGGTTGGGAAACAGATTTTCTCTAGTAGTATGTCGTTTATTGATTGCATCAATACTTAGTCGCCTGACCATGACTCGCTGGCCATGGAAACTTGTGACTTCTTGAGTAATGTTCACATATGAAATGTCAATACCTATTATAAAACACCATGTTGATTCCACCATATAGACGGATGTAAAAATCTACAAAATTGCATAGAACAGTCGACGTTATTTCGTCGTATCGTCTTTTCTAGAAGATTTTCGGTCTTTCTAAATGATGGTACCTCCTTAGTCCTTCCCACGCAACTTCGTCTCGTAATCACGTCTGCTAAACGTCATTCTCTCGTCAATATTACAATAGACAGCTAGGCTGCGCTGCCAGCGATGTCAGCCGATCAGATGGACGTTGTCTGACTACCTAGTGCGTTTTCTGTTTAATTCGTTAAATTAGCATCTCCGACACGTTTGTTGCATTTGCATGTTAGCCATCCACTTGATGTACAATACTCTTTCGACGTTTCTTTGTAGTTCTTATTCTGAATTTAGACATTAACCTCTTTATTCATAAACGTTGCTTAAAGTTAAGTAGTGATTAGCGACTGTCTAACCATAAGTTTTTGACGATTAAACGTCACTTACTCTTTAATCATCGTTTATAAATAAAGCCCTTTAAACGTAGATCATAATAATGCCCATTCGGCAAAATAAACTTTCGACATTTTAATCTGCAGCCATAACCGTTCGATATTTGAACTCTGCAGTTTAAACGTACGTATTGAGACTCGATTTTTTTTTCTGTATTTATATACCTACCTGCTTTATAGATTTTGTCTAGATTTCAGCACCTACATAGATCCAGTAATTTTCCAAATCACAAATCATGTTTGTTACGTATTCTGCAATAACATTTTTTTATAATTGATTCAGTTGTTAATAGACGGAAATACTACTATATGATATAATGAATAGCAACAAGATATATTAATATTTTCATGTTGTAAGACCTTCTAAGAAACTTTGTCAACAGAGATATCTAATGCTGGCATGATTTCTTGAAAAAAGAGTTTTGTTCAGACAAAAATGACGAAGGAAATAATTAATTTATGACAGTGAACAGTTATTTTGGAACTCACTATTTTTTATTTATTTTCCACATGCTGGCAGATGTATGACCACCTACTGCGTTTAAAAATAAAAACCCTACTCAACTCCAATATTATCTATGCTTCAATAAAGTACATGTACACACAAGAGCTAGTTCATAACCAAATGGGCACCACTCGAACCGAAATCCTTGAATTAACAACGCTGATAAGTACTATGTACGTACACCAGTTACATAGTAACATGACGTGTGATGCAATACAAATGCGTTCGTTTATTTTAGGTCGATCTTATCTCCTGTCTGATGCCCTATTTTAGACCCAAAGCTGGTTGAACTGGGTTTATAATCGAGTGTACACGAATGTGTGCTACATTAAATCTTGTGAGTGCATTGCGGATTACATACCGAACTAGGTGGGATTAGATATGAGCTTTTTGTAACTGTTTGGAAATAATTAAACTGTTCTAGATACAGTATTTGCTGCGAATTCTACAGAATGTAGGTCGAAAGATAAAGTTTAAAAAAACATTTGTATTTTTTCAACATTCGTTCGATGTCGAAAATAAATCTATTACCTATGTTGGATTTGGAATGTTTTGGTTAACATGTCACAAGTTTGTCGCAAATATATTTGATAAGGCACAAAAGATAATATTACCGTGACAAAACTGATAACAGTCTTGGTGCATTGCGTAGATATGCATCGAGTACGCGAAATGGGTGCCAAACGAAGTTATTACAAATTGCACGACTGAATATTGGCAAAGTTAATTATATTTTGGTTAATACAGATACCGACTATCTTTGACGTATCATCGGCATGTTTTTATCAACACATTGCATGCAGTATTGCACGCAATGTGTAACATGCTGTTTTCTGTACTAATCAGGTACTACTTAATTACTTACATTTTTACTTTAAGTTTTATTTAAATTGCTAAGTATTTAATTTCCAAGATAATATTTACATAATTTAAGAGCTAACAGTCTTAAAATAATAATATCTCGTATATAAGGAGGGTATTTGCCCTCCCTTTTTATATGCTTGTACCTACTCATAGTGCATCAATATTTTTTTCCATATCGTTGTCAACAGAATAAGTGCCCAAAAGACTCGCAGCATTTCCACGTTGTAGGATAATGCTGATTCTTTGGTTAAAACTTTCAGTTTATAACTGAGCTAAGAAAAATGGCCCATTCGTACCTACTGGCATCAACAGTTTTTAACTATATTAGCTGCTAATCTTTTGGTAGCCATTAAAATTCCATTAAATTGTGTTCCCTTCCACAAAACCCGTCTGCCTTCAAAGCAAGAGTGAACAGGAAACTTATGGGTACGCTCATTCCATCATAAACCTCATCCATCGTACTCCATCAGGCGTGATCGAGGTCAAGAACAGGCCCACGCAGCAATAAAAAAAGCTATTTGTATACTAAGTTTTGCATTAAAACATAATAAATGATACCTACGTTCTACGGAAGCAAATGATCCAGGACATAGGAAACTGTCGTCCGTGTTCTCCCATTTAACTATTGAGGAAATCTTTTCCTACCAATATATCTTAAAGAAACATTGTCTTGGCACTGCTTTCGATTTACCTCCTTGCGATGCAAGTCATCTTAACGCCAATGTTCTTCCGCAATGGCGTTAAAGACCAATTTTTGTTGGCATGGTGATAAAATCGATGACGAAAGCTTGTCTTCACATCTTTAAGTACGTGGATTTAAGATTTTCTTGTTTATGGACTGTCAAAGCACAATGACCGTGGGTCAGCCTCGACCACGCAGATCACAGGCCAATAAACTATGGATCGTTGATCGAACGCTTGCGCAAACGCATTTGAAACTGTCTATACACATCAGCCATTGTTTATTATTGTTTGGTCGTAAAAATATCTGTAAAGCGTCTAAAAACATGGGGTTAGTGCGTTCCAGAATAGATTTGTGTCACAAATAATTTAATTCGTTGGCAATCTCGAGTGTTTACTCTGTGGTATAAGTGTACAAATTAATAGTGTTTAGATTTTCTTTTTGTGTTTGAAAATTGATGGTTTTTACGAAGACGGTTGGGAGCGCGCTAAAATGGCTAGCTAAAAGTTTCCATATGAAAATCTAAAATCATTTATTCAGATTAGGCTGAGAATCAGCACCTATTGAACATCAAAATACATAAGACAGTCCCCCAAAACGCCCGTCCTTCACCACTTTCTAGCGCTTTAGCTGGGAAGATGTGGCGCAACAAACTCCTCAGTATATTATATTTTTAACAAATAACGGATTACACGAAACGAAATATACACGGATTCAAGTACAAAGATAAGGCTGTATCTACTACAGGAAGGCGCAAAACCTAGGATAAACGTCATTCAAATCGTCACCCATCATAATTAAGGATGCAATGCATGATCGTTTGACATTAAGGAACTCAAATAGATTTATTAGCATTCAATAAAACGAAGGCAATAAATAACACTAATAGATTTAATTATAAATATACGTTGACGAATTAAAAAGAAGATATCAATCTGCTTCATATTTTCCGTACCTACTTATGTAAAACAGACTTCGTCTGCGCGAAATTTATTGTTCCTCCGAGCTACCCCGTCGCATCCAGGTCGCATCGCATCGCCTGCCCGCGGTAGTACTTCATTTTCGCTTAGCGTTCTTTTTGCTCGGCTCCTTAGGCATCACGTTAAGACCCTACCCTATAGCCTCCCTCAAGAAATCTATCAAATGCAAAAATATTTTTTGAAATCCGACTGACAGTTCCAGAAATTAGTGTGTAGCGGTATCTACAACGCCATGTGGACTACGCGTCATACTGACGTCCCGCAAAATCCTGCATCGCGCAAGCAGAGTTTACCGCGCAACTAGCCTACATACAACGTCCCGACTTCAATCATCGGGCAGTTGCCCGCCAGACGCAACACCCGTCTGGTCGGAGGATCCTCCCTTTTTTATGGAGGATGAGTGAACTTTACACCCTGTTCCTCATATAAGCGCGTTGAAATAACCAAACAACTCTTCAGCTTTATTGTTAGTTTAAAGATATACTTAGATAGATTTCTGTGCTAGTAGTAAGAAGAAATAAGTAATACACAAAGAAACCAACACAGTTGAGGAAGTAATATAGACAAATGATTATGATGTCCATTGGAGAGTTCTTTGAATCTTTCTATGCAATCTCTTCATAGAAAACTCATGTTTGCAAAGGAATAATACTGAATATTTATCAGCTCTTAAAATCGACGTTGCTTGACATGGACCTCTTAAAACCTGCTTATAGGAAAGGTGATAGGGGAAATTTATTATTATCACGAATTGGTGATCGCGATCGTCATTTGTTTTTAATACAAAATGGATTCTTGCTGCGTTTCGAGGCCTCTCGGCGAAAACGGGAATTGAGCGATTCTTTGCCAAGAATCAAAGGGCCAAATATTAACCATCCTAGGTGTATCATGATCATCATCTGCCTAGCCTTTTCCCAACTTTGTTGGGGTCGGCTTCCAGTCTAATCGGATGCAGTTGATGACAGAAACATTATATTACATGGAGTAACTGCATATCTGACCACAACCTAGTAACTGGGTAATACGATACCCCCTTACGATTTTTGTTTTGTAAGTACCTGTATAAAACTTTCATAATTTATGTATAATTAGCAAAAAGCTGTTATTTTGGCATTAGAAACAGAAACATTATTTGTATAAATTAGTATCTCCTACGTATCATCTTCAAAGAACAACATTTCTTAAAGATTCAGCGCACGCTTTTACTGTAGGGTCAGATGATAATTCTGCCAAGTTAATGATAACATTTTCTTAACAGATATTCATGAGAAATACTCGTATTTCCTGGTAGCATCTGATGAATAAAATATTTGGTTTAGTAATAAGACTACTGTTCTGAGTAATGTACCTATTTAGAATGCAAGTAGCAAGCATATTCTTTTTCAATGCAGATTTTGTCAATTAGTCATACTACTATGTAAAGCCGGCCATACACGCTACGGTCTACCGAAGAGGTCTGCCTGTGCAGGTACGCCTGCACAGGTAGACCGGAGCGTTTATGGGAATGGACCTGTGCAGTTTTTTAAACCTGCGCAGGCGACCTGTGCAAAATCGAAAATCAATTCTTTCTAGTGTCACCGTACGGCCATCGCAAAAGGAACTGAAGACCGCGCAGGTAGACCGGAACGTCCCCATACACGTGGGTGGCAAATCTGCACAGGTAACCTCTCTGGTAGATGTCCGGTAGACCGTAGCGTGTATGGCCGGCTTAAGTGTGTGACAATAGTGTAAGATTCATCTCGGAAGTTCATGCTCATTATGACGTCACAACTCAAATATTTATTTTCATTCAAGTCTTATTAAGTAGTTGCTGTATCGTTGGTCACAAGAGCTACTACTGAGCATGAGGTCCCACACCCTAATTGCGTAACACATTATAAAATAATCTAAATAATTTTAAAGGATATTGCTAATCCATTGCTTCATATGTCTCTGCTCAACAACGTAAATAACGCAATTAATGTTGTTGAACTGTCAAAATGAAAGCCATAGCTACTGGTAGTGTGTTACGCAATTACCCCGCTGGGTTCAATTCCCAGGTCGAGCAGTGTTATTGGATTTTCCATCTGGAATTTCTCAGTGGTAGCCCAGAGTCCGGATTTGTGCCCTTTTGATGGCAATAGGCTCGCCCCCTCTTAATGGGACTTAAACATACCTGGCGAAATATTAGTGTAATATGAGTGTATGTACCATACATAGGTACTCCTTTGCCTAACCTTTCAGAGATTACAGGCGTGAAATTATGAGTCTTGTTGAGTCATATACTAAATTCTTTCTGAAGTAACATCATCAAGTGGCGTAATTTTTGCATAATTGGACACCTTTTCTGCAAAAGATCTAATAATTTAATCCCGTTTATTTGCGACACTCCGTATGCCAGAAATAACCACATGAAGGGGCGATGAATTCATAATACGCCTTTTTTACGAGGGTTTTGACCCGAGAGGTTATACAGAGTGTATAATATTTACAGGCGTGCGCGTCATACAGTGTGCCGGACATATTTGTGACATTGATGTCATCATCTGCTTAGCTTTTTCCCAACTATGTTGGGGTCGGCTTCCAGTCTAACCGCATGCAGCTGAATACCAGATCTTATATAATACGATATCTCTTGGCAAGACTGGTTGTCAGACTTTCGGGCTTCTGAGGACCCGTAACGACTGTCAAAGATCCACGAATGATAGCTGGGACACCTTAACGTGCTTTCCGAGTCACGGAGGGTAGGAGGCATATTTGTGACATTGATGTCATCATCTGCTTAGCTTTTTCCCAACTACGTTGGGGTCAGCTTCCAGTCTAACCGCATGCAGCTGAATACCAGATCTTATATAATACGATATCTCTTGGCAAGTCTGGTTGTCAGACTTTCGGGCTTCTGAGGACCCGTAACGACTGTCAAAGATCCACGAATGATAGCCGGGACCAACACCTTAACATGTTTTCCGAGTCACGGAGGGTAGGAGGTATATACCGAAACCCCTCCGGTTTTGGTATATACAGATGGTTACCCATCTACGGACCGACCGCGGCAATCGTAGCTTTACCAGATCTTTCGATCCGTGCGACTATTATTAAATAAAAATAGAATCCTCCAGACCAAATCTCGGCCATGGAGACCAGCCTTTGGTGCGGGAGATGTTATAGTGCACAAGTGTGTGCGCAGACACAGGTGCACTCTGGACGGCAAGCCGACACGACCGGAGAGAGATCACGCTGTTATTACTTAACCACGAGCCCCCTTGTGACATTGCTGTATTATGTATCAATTATCAAACGCTACGTGATTATGCGATCACGGTACATTAACTTCCTAGTGTTTCACTGGAACGTTACATTACGTAACAGTGAACATTCATTTACCCAGTAGGGTTGTCCGAACAATTACTTACGTACACAGCCTATAATGTTCCCACTGCTGGAACACAGGCCTCCTCTCTGTGAGAGTGAGTTGGCCGTAATCCACCACGTGGTCCCAGTGCGAGTAGATGGTATAGTAGATGTCTCATGTCTTCGAATTTTTGGTTCCAGGACATGCCGTTTTCCTCACGATGTTTTCCTTCACCGTTTACAATTGACCGTTTAAATGTCCGACTCGAAATTTATACGATTCTATTCAGAACAGACGTTGAATTGCGTGTTATACTATTTGTTTTATCGATTTTCTGTAATTGAATTGGGTTTTCGTGGGTAATTGTTTGTCTGTGACACTTGAATAACCTCGTTGTAGGTATAAATACCTTCTGTAGGTAAATGAACTGCAAAACTCATAATTTTTTTAAGAACACCGTGAAGCGACACGAGATTATCTCCTCATTGTGTAATTGAAATAATTTTATGTACACATCTATATGTAACGTAAATAAAAATGAAGTGCCTTTTAGTAATGTCAAAATAACAGCTTTTTACTAAATGCATATGAAAGAACATAGGGTAGGTACAAACAAACAAAGGGTAGGGTAGGGTATAACAAATTTTTGTGTTTGTTCCGGCTAATCTCCGAAACGGCTGGACTGATATTGAAATGACTGAGACTGGCTTTGGACTAGTTTGGACTGACTTTCACTGACTGATGTTATAAGGAGGAACTTATGCTACTTTTATTTTAGAAAAAGAATTAGAATTCCGCACAAAACAATTAAAACCCAAGAAATTCAAATCGACTGAACGGATTTCGGTCAAATTTGCTAAAAAAAGATAAATGGCATCCTGGGGAAGGACATAGGCTACTTTTTGTCCCGGTAACACGTTCCTGTCGATAATTTCCGACATCCATATGGGCGCAACCGCAGGCAGAGGCTAGTAATAAATATAAATAAATTTAAAAAAATGATAATAATCTTCGCATTGTGTAATTTAAGTAATAATATTCATTAAAACATAAAAACGTTTGGACTTTGAACAGCCCTAAACAATGCTTTGCGGTTATCAGAGTAGGTACCTAGTAGGTACGTGATACCGTCCACCTTTGTAGTATCGACCTCCTACGACCTCGCGTACTCTATTAGTTTCTGAACTTGACAGAGAGTGACTTCGATTGGTATGAAGCTATGAAGGCATGTTTAAGGTTTCAACCTCCATGAAGGTTGAGCTAACAAACAGTTTGTAACCTTTATTTACATATCCGCACTGAAAAAATGACGCAGTAAGATGTAAATAGTTTTTTTCTTTACTTTCATGGCTTGATGGTTAACTTGTCTATAGTGCTGCTATTGGTTCGATGTCTTGAAAATGGCCTTTCTGAACACTCGTTCACTTGCTCATAAGAAGAACTGCGCCAAAATTGGTAACTTTGTCAAATCATCAACAGTTATAGATGGACCGCGTATCGGCAAACGTAGCATGGAACGCCCTCCAGCTAGATGGGCCGACGACCTTGAGAAGGTTGCTTGGACAGAATAGATTCGGAAAGCGGAGGACAGGGTGTTGTGGCGCAGCCTGGGACAGGCGTATGCCCAGAAGTGGACTGCGATAGGCTGAGTTGATAAATGGACCACCAGTCAGCACACCGCACACCTACATACACCTTATATAAAAAAGATGGGTATTTAATTCGTCTTTTATGACCAAGTTTTCAGGCTAAAATTGCTGTTAAAAGTTCAAGACCTAGATTCCATCTTTTAACCGTATTTTGGTTCGTTCTATATCTAGCTAGATAGCAATACATCGCAGATCCTACTACTACGAACCAGAATTAACCCTAAAAAACAGTACTGTAACAGTTTCCCACCAACTTGTTAGACATAAAAATAGCTACAACTGGATTTCGAACTGGTTTCCGCAACACAAGTAATAATTCAATGTACTTTATTGATACGAAACACGCTATCTGGTCTCTGGTATTTTTGTTGCTATTAAATACTGATTTACACTGATCTAGTATTTTAATCCAGTGATGCTGGATCGATATTCGAACAATCGTTATCTTCCTGCCCTCCATCATCATCATCAGCAGGAGCAGTCCACTGCTGGACATAGGCCTCTCCAATTGCACGCCATTCAGCTCGATCCTCGGCAACTTTCATCCAGCTGCTACCAGCCACCCTGCGAAAATCGTTGCTCCACCTAGCATGAGGGCGTCCTACCCTACGTTTGCCGATTCGACGTCTAGCTCAACGGCCATCGGTTCTACAGCGAATATGCCCGTTGCCATCAATGTAAATCAGCCTTCACTGTTACCAAGTTTCGAAAGGGATGCGTATGTATGTATTCGAGTAACATTTCCTTCGACTGTTGAATAATCTCCTTCCTTTTGCTACGGTTTGATTTCAAGCAATTTTAATTGGTGCTACGGTTCTGATGTAACTTTAACAATAGCTTTCTACTTCAATCTACCGAGCCTTTTCCCCAACTATGTTGGGGTCGACTTCCAGTCTAACAGGATGCAGTTGAATACCAGTATTTTACATGAAGCGATTGCCTGCCTGACCTCCACAGACCAGTTACTGGGTAACACGACACCCCTTGGTAAGACTGGTTGTCAGAATTTCGGGCTTCTGTCTACTAATAATGACTCAACCATCTACGATTGACAGCCGGGACCACGAACGTTTGAACGTGCTTATCGGAGCTCGGAGGGATCTCGATAACTTAAAAATGGTCACCCATCCACGGACCGACCTCGGCAAGCGTAGCTTAACCTGCCATCGGCTCGAGCAGCTGTTATAATTTAGCTTTCTAGTTATTAGAGAGATTTCAAATTTCAGCATCAGCCGCTTTTCTAAGTTGTCTCTAGAAGAAAATGCTCGAGGGATATATCGGTTAGTTACTCCGCTTGACATTTCCAATTACAAAACTTCTAACATCGTCACTAATTATTTTGTGGAACGTTACAATTCAATTCTAAAATAAGTTCGAATATTATTAAATTCACCGGCAAGGCTTACATTTCTCCAGTGTATATTTTATTTTCTAATTGTCGCCAACTTTCGTGCCCTTTCCTCGTGTTGACTTTACACGAAGAAAGGGCACGAAAGTTTGCGCTTGCGCGTTGCACACTTTTAAGACGTACTGACACGCATACAATTTAATTTCGAGAAATTCACACCTCTCTTTAAACTTTACTGCTTCCGAAGCACGCACGCTTCGACCTTAAATTTAATTTTAATTAATGCCACTTCCAGTGAAAGTTCCTTTAATTCGGTCAAGGTGGCATTATGGGTTTTTTTGTGGTCGCGTTATGGTTATGCATTCTTCTTCGTGGGTCAACCTTAATGGTATTCTAGCCGAGGGCATAATGCCGATGATGTATCATACCTTGCCCACGTATTTTTGAGCTGTTAGCACGCACATTAAAAGCCTTTTTATTACATTTTCATGAGCCAACAATTTAATATATGTAACATTTCGAATGAATGTTCGTTACGTGAGTGTATAATTAAACGAAGCACGGAAAACACGAACTTAACTTTTAAAACGTTAAACCTTAGTACAAATTTTATGGCTATTGGTTTCCTACAATTTTTCTCGGGGGGCTAGTGACGTATAACTTACAATCAACCCGTACGGTACGGGTTGATTGAAAGTTAAAAGCTACGCTTGCCGCGGTCAGTTAATGGATGGGTGAACTGACAATCCATTACATATCAAGACCCCTTCGTGTCTCGGTTGGTCGTTTATCATTCATATGTAGATCTTTGACAGTCGGTACGGGTAGAATCCCAGTCTTACCAAAGGGTATCGTATTACCCAGTCACTGGCTTGTCAGATATGCAGTCGCTCCATGTAATATACAAGTAATCAGCGGCATCCGGTTAGACTGGAAGCTGACCTCCAACATTGTTGAGATAAGTCTAGGCAGATGATAGTTTCCTACAATATTTCCTAACACTTATAAAATAACATTATCAGTTAAACAAATTAAACAAACAACTTTATCGATATGAACATGCGTTGCCGCACTTTGCAGACAAGACCTTTAATTTTATCTTCTAAATTTTGTGCGTCTGTAGCAAAATATGAAGCTAAGCTAAACAAAATGGAAATATTTTTAATAAGTCTTTCATTTCGACTGTCTGTGAACTCAGTGTGGTTTTTTTGAAAGGTTTTAATAAAAAGGTCTTTGACGTAGAGCGATGACGTTTATTACTTTTCATAATTAATAAAGTTTTTCTTTGACCAGATTAACAGGTTTGGTGGTTATATTATAGAGCAGTGATGGCCTAGAGGAGACGGCCCTGACTTACGAATTGTAGGTCGTAGGTTCGAACTGAGACAGGCGCTTTACTTTGTTTAAATAATTCCATCACCACTGCTCTCAAAACGGTGAAGGAAAACATCGTGAGGAAACCGGCACCTCCTAGAACAAAAAAAATCGAAGACATGTAACATCTACCAACCCGCACTGGACCCGTGGTAGATTACAGCCCTCACCCTCTCTAAGAGATGAGGCCTGTGTCCCAGCAGTGGGAATATTATTTTGAATTATAAAATTGCATACATACGCAAAGCTGAAAAAAGTCGTCGGACATACATATTTACATTAGGCACACAGAATAGTCTGAATAGTTACACACATAGGACTCTCTGTACCCAATTCTGAAATCCAAGCAAACGAAGTCGCAGGCACTATAAAACATTGTAAAGATGTAGATTACGTAAGAACCAAAATAAACATTTTAAACTCGGTTGGTTTCGACTGTTGTTTCGACATAACAGAAAATGTCAAGTTAATTCGTTCCGATTACTTATAAAGTAATTAAGTTTATTTAAATTTTCCGTTTGCTAGTTTTTAGTTTAGGCAAAGTACAGCTAGAGTTTAAACTACACTATATTTTTACCACGGCATACTGACGTTCGATTTTGTCGACACGAAAGAAGAAGTTTTAGATGTAAAGAAAAGTCAGTCTGCCTAGCCTTTTCCCAACTATGTTGCGGTCGGCTTCCAGTCTAACCGGATGCAGCTGAGTACCAGTGTTTTCCATGGAGCGACTGCGTACCTTAACAACCCTTACTGGCGATAACACGATACCCCGATACTTACGATATGTCAGACTTTTGGGCTTCTGACTACCCGTAACGACTGTCCAAGGTCTACGAACGACAGCTGGGATCAACGACTTATCGTGCTTCATGAATGGATGGTCACCAATCCACGAACCGACTGCGACAAGCCTTTTTTTTAACGTGGAGAAATGCTCATGCATTCTGTACTACCACGGGGAGATAGTGCAGTTATGTGGGACTCTAACCCACTAAAACTCCACGGTGTCCTCCTCTGCCGCTTACGGCGGGAACACGGCACGCGTTAGCACTCATCCGTGCACCCGCCGCGACTGTCCGTCACCGGACCCTCCTCTGGGGAGTACTCCCCATCACCGACGCACCAGAACACATAGCACGCCGTGACCGTTTAGTCCACTCTCGGCCCCTCGACCCCCAATCAATAATGTTTCCACTGGACCCCTAACTATAGTTTACTCTCGACCCTTGGGGGTCGAGAGTGAATTTTATTTTCCAGCCAAGTTTCAGTTTCCTCTCGACCCCCAAAGTACAGTTACGATGATAAAACACATCACATCTTATAATATATTCTTATTTTCCTACCAATTATCCATCAGGTTATGGGCCCAGGACCCTATGAGGAAAATAAATATTTTTTTTTTCGAAACTGGGGGTCTACTCCGAAGTAGTATCGGCCGAATGTTCGGCCGTTTCCTGCTACGAAGTTACTATTTGGTTCGGTCGGTTCCGATCCTACACTCCTACACTCTTTAGAATATTGACTATGGTCCCGACCCATTTGAGCCGATCCAAATTTTTTTTCGTATTTTTCAATAATATTCGGTTCGGCCATGTGTCGGTCCGATCCGAATATTCGCACTTTGCACTTCGGAGTGGCCGGCTGGTATGACCGGTGTGACCCACACAATGGCGTTTTCAACTTGTTCACCAGGTACGTCATCTTCACTGAATCAAAACGATAAATTACGAGGATTAGAGAACTATGGATCATGAAATTCATAATGAAAATGATTTTAATCTATGAAGATTTGTGGGATTGCGTCGAGGGCAACGGAAAATGTGACAAAAAGAAGTCAAAAAAGGCAATGACCAAGATAAGCTTGTCCGTAAATTCGAATATATTTCAGCAAATTCGCTATTGTAAGGACGCGCCAAGAAGCGTGGTCTAAACTTGAAAAGGGTGCGGTGTAGAAGATTATTATTACTACGAATGCTGTTTAGTACAAAACGACGGACTGACGGCTGACTATGATATATATATAAAATAAAAATAAATATAATAATAAATATACAATATAAACGAAGATCAGACGATATTGACAACGACAAACGTATTAGTTATATTCTGAATCAGTTTGTTAATAAAGAAATACAAGTAAGTCTTTGTTTAGAAAAATTAAGTCCGTTTATTTATTAAGATTGTATACTGGTATGGTAAAAGTAAAGAGTTATTGCAGATAATAAATAAAGAATTCTACTTTAAGTATTCTCATATATTTTTTATTTAATATTAATTCCTGAATTTTGCCTTCAGTCAAAATCAATAGTCATTTATTCAAATTAGGCTGAGATTCAGCACTTTTCAAACGTCACAATTACAAAAGACAGTCCCTCAAAACGCCAGCCCTTTACCACTTCCCAGTGCTTTCGCCGGGAAGAAGAACTGGCGCAACAAACTCCCCAGCTGTCTGTTCAGTTAGAAAATACTTGATGGTATAAACATTGTCTTGAGTTAATCAGGGCGACCAACTATGCTTATCGTTTAACTTTGAACAAAGTTTGGATTTTACTTTAGCTTTATAAGCGTCTGTACCTTACTGTACCAAAATATTAATTTTAGGTGCTTACCGAACTAGGGGTTGAAAGTGGACAAGGTATGCCTATCCTTTGTATGAAAATCCACTCTCGACCCCCAAGGGTCGAGAGTAAACTACAGTTAGGGGTCCAGTGGAAACATTATTGATTGGGGGTCGAGGGGTCGAGAGTGGACTAAACGGCCGTGACCACCTCAGGGACCAAACCAGCACATGGGCACCAGACGACCCCGTGTCTGGGCACCCTTGGTCCCTCTGCGACGGGTCAGGTCATTGGCCCCGCCGCCTGCCAATTTACGGCCAACGTCATACCAACACTCCTCCTCCCCTGTGGCCCCACCGCATCCGCCATCGGACGGTGACGACCCCGTCAAGGCCACGGAAGGTAGGGAGAGCGGCGCACCGCAATACCGGCACTCCTCTCCCGCCGCGGCCACCAACCCTCAGCCGCGATGCCTCCCATATGCCATCGCCTTAGTTGCAATGTCGCCCAAGCGGCACCCAACCTGATTGTTAGCCGCTACGTCGTCGGCTTACCGGCAAAGCCCTGACGGCCCCTCCTCGGGTTCCTCTTGGCTTCACCGTGGTTGTCCAAGCCACGGCTACTAAGCCCCCCCGCCTCGACAATGCGGGAACCCACCGGGGGGGCCTGCGACAAGCCTAGCTAAACAATCGATCGACTCGTGCCATTTAGCCACGACCTCCACTTGGATGTAAACAAATAGGTGTTATTTACTGTAAGAGTTATTTCTGAAAGAGACATACCAATTACAGAGCGGCCGACGAGATAATGCGTTCTTGACACCTGTCAGTTTCATACAAACGAATACGTGTTTTGCGAATCTGATCTTTGTTAGCTACTAGAATGGTCGCACTGACAGGTGTCAGGAACGGCTTCTCCCTACGGCCGGACTGTAAGTACCTAATTGTTTTGTTTTGTTTCTTTAGTATTTGTTTTTAATTTAAAAAAAAATCGTTGCCCCACACTAGGAATTATTCCCGTATCGTGGGTGCGTTTCCAAACATTTAAACTCACATACACAAACAGCCAGACCCGGAACAACTACCTGTAGGCAATACAAATATTTGTTCCGTGCGGGAATCGAACCCGCGACACGCAGCGCAGCAGTCGGATCACTCAGCCACTGCGCTAACCGTGTCGTCGTCGTATTGTAAAAGTCACCGTCATACATTCGTAATTATTAATCTGAATAGAGTAAGTAGACTGAAAGTGTTTGTCAGATTTGATGTGGGCATAAAGACATCTAGAACAGATTATTGCGGGGTTTCTGAGGCCTAAATGTTTTCTAAGCATTGCTGAGAAACGTGGTAATAGAAATTTGAATTTCTATACGTCCCATGTTTTTAAATTAGTTAAGAGTAATTTCTTTAATAGCTTGTAGTCTGGAGTCTGTGTTTATGCCAGGTTAATTGCAATAGGCCCCCCTCTTTTATAAATAATACTAGTCTATTAGGGGCCCGTGGCTAAATAATAACAGCCGCACAGGTCGATCGATCAGGTTAAGCTAAGCTTGCCGCGGTTGGTCTGTGGATGGGTGACCATCTTTACATACCGAGACCCCTCCGTGCCTCGGAAAGCACGTTAAGCCGTTGGTCCCGGCTGTCATTCGTGGATCTTTGACAGTCGTTACGGGTAGTCAGAAGCCCGAAAGTCTGACAACCAGTCTTACCAAGGGGTATCGTATTACCCAGTAACTGGGTTGTGGAGGTCAGATAGGCAGTCGCTCCATGTAAAATACTGGTATTCAGCTGAATCCGGTTAGACTGGAAGCCGACCCCAACATAGTTGGGAAAAGGCTATGATGATGACTAGTCTATTATTGTCCCATTGCAGAGCAAAGACTCTTCTCAATTTCTCATACAGTGAATGCATTAGGCACGAGCATTGATCATCAGTGCAAAGAAGTGGTGGCCCAGTGGTAACAGCCGCACCTTACGAGTTTTGTAGGTCGTAGGTTCAAACCCAGTCAGGCGCTTTACTTTGTTTGTAAATTATTACATCACCACTGCTCTCAAAACGGTGAAGGAAATCATCGTGAGGAAACCGACATATCCTAGAACCAAAACTTCGAAGATATGTGACATCTCCCAACCCGCACTGGGTCTGTGTGCTGGATTACAGTCCACTCCCTCTCACAGCGAGGAGGCCCGTGTCCCAGCAGTGGGAACATTAAAGGCTGATTATGCTATATAAATCACCCGAAATTAAAGCAGCCATTTATTAAAAAAAAAAAATGTAGTGATGTGTTGACTTTGGGTTTTGCCGATGAGCGGACTAGCTTTGGTGACTAAACTATTGGATATTTGAATGAATTTTTGTATACAGAATGGGAAGGTCATCTATACTCTATGTATATGTATTGATCACCACGCTTACTCAAGACGGGTTATCGATTTCAGACTTATATTTGCTTTAAGTCCAGGTTTCCTCACGATGTTTTTCCTTCTGTTAGATCAAAGTAAATTTTACTCATTATTAACCTTACAAGATTAAAATAAAGTTTCTCCTAACATCCATTATAAAGTTTTGAATCTTTTGATTCTCCCATTCGCTCCGGTCCGGCGCGTGCGGTGTGCAACAGACTATCAAACCGGTCTTGCTTCAGCTTGACTCTTGCTTTCGATCGAGTGGCTTTGAACCTTTGATGGTTATCAAAACATTTAGGTACCTACTTGTTTTTCTGAATAGGTGATCATGTATGTAAATAAGTTTAATTGGCAAGATGTCGGTTGCAATTTGATATGAAGCTTAAAATAACTTGTTTTGGTTTGTATTAAGTTGCTTCCCTTGGTTTATCTCCAAATTAATAACATTATTTGTTTTTATATTTCCCTCCATTGCGATAAGATATTTCAAGATTCTTGTTTTATAAAAATAAGTCCTAGCATAATTATGTTTAATTTTATCTAAAATAAAATTAAATATTTCATTACATTTTCTTTTCCTTTATAGTATATTATAGTGTGACTCACGGCTCTTTAATTTTTCTTGAGGAGTAATAGAATAAAGGCGATTTTATTTTATTAATTTTATCGATATACATACACTAGAAAACCAATTTTTTGCCTATCAACCAGTCTGGGTTGAAGTTCTAACCTTCCAAAAATGTCTGCCAACAAACTTCTCAAGCAAACCACGTGCAATAAACAGCGCAATAAAACGTTCTATGAGTTTACCAACAAAAAGGCCGAGTCAAAGAGGTTTGGACTAGCCACGAGCTTACGAAAAGCTCTTTACACACGCTTGACCTAATACGAGCGCGTTTTATGGACATACAAAATGTTCTAGTACTTGCAACTGAATGGTCTGTAGAGGGCTTAATGCACGGTTGAACGACAAGTGTTGCGCCATCTAAGACCAAATCCCATGTGATGTATCGAGAAAATTTATAAACATATGTATAAATTTGTGAAATCAGAATATTTATAGATACCTTTCCGTATACATAATTTGCATATAAACGATCAGTTCTCACATTTGTATCAAGCACCCACATCGAAGTTTTATGTTCGTACGCAGTGTACATAAATAAAACTTACGACAAAACATGGGAAAATCGCCTTTAAATCCTAGTGTGTCGACCTGAATTACCTTGAAGGAAGAATATATGAACTTGTGTGTATGAAGTAGATGCATAATGTGTCTTTATGTCGAAACCACTTATACGTACTTCCTACTGACCTCAAGGATTTTCCTACTCGCCTGTAATTATGTACTACACCATAGATATTCATGGGTTCATAACTTCTTAAGTATGTTTAATTGCGTCTATTCTCCGAGTTAACGTTGTTTGTTCCGTAAGCCGAAAGAAACTACCGAAGTGAAGTCGTAGAAATACCTGTACATATAAAAATATATTTTAAGACTGCATATTTAAGTCTATAAGTAAATATTATACACGCTGAATGAATATCTAATGCCAATGCAATAAATATAATGTTATCTGATCTTAATAATATTATAAACGCGAAAGTTTGTATGGATGGATGTTTGCTACTCTTTCACGCAAAAAAGACTGAACGGATTTCGATGAAATTTGGCACACAAATAGTTTATAACCAGGATTAACACATGGGATACTTTTTATCCCGATGTTCCCACAGGATCGAAGCTGATGCGGGTGAAACTGCGGAGCGCAGCTAGTCAACTCTATTTTTGTTTTTTTTTTTTTACGACATCTACTAAAACTATAAATACCTAATTTAAATTATTATTAGCCGTGCAGTTCGTTGGAAAATTATCGACATAATTTATCGAATACTCGCCATCTCTAAGGGTTGAAAAGTTCAAGGGGAGAAGTTTCGCTTTGTGTAAAACCACTTAACATATTAACACTGAAGGACTGGTTATGCTTTTGCTGATAATTAATAAACGTGTCATAATGAAACTGAAATTATAAAATATGTTAGCGTTGTAGAGGATTTAAATACTACTTACTTATGTTATGCAGAGGGTTGAAAATGATGGGTGACGTTGATACTTCTTAAAGCAAAATCAAAGCATTTGTTTCAATCTAACCATTTTCTGAGGGACAATTCTTGTAATTTTGGCAACGTTCACAGTCGGATCTCAGACTCGATCTGTCAAAAATACCTCTAATTTCCCTACAGTTTTGACAAGTTTTTGACATTTGTTTGTCGACGAGATGAGACTGGGACTAGATTTTGAACGTTTTAAATTACGAATTTGCCTTCAGGTTCTTGGGAATTGTCTAGGAGTCAGAAAGTTGAAGCCAGTTCCTCGTTACAAACTGTAGTTTCCTATGGAGAAGAAGAGCAAAACTCCATAGTCTTGCTCTTCTTCTCCATAGGAAACAGTCTCATCTCGTCGACAAACAAATGTCAAAAACTTGTCAAAACTGTAGGGAAATTAGAGGTATTTTTGACAGATCGAGTCTGAGATCCGACTGTGAACGTTGCCAAAATTACAAGAATTGTCCCTCAGAAAATGGTTAGATTGAAACAAATGCTTTGATTTTGCTTTTTTCAAATTTACGATTTACGAAACAGCTTAATCATGGGATTAAGCTGTTTCGTAAATCGTAAATTTAATAAAATTTTTTATAAAATTTAAATAAAATACCTCTAATTTCCCTACAGTTTTGACAAGTTTTTGACATTTGTTTGTCGACGAGATGAGACTGGGACTAGATTTTGAACGTTTTAAATTACGAATTTGCCTTCAGGTTCTTGGGAATTGTCTAGGAGTCAGAAAGTTGAAGCCAGTTCCTCGTTACAAACTGTAGTTTCCTATGGAGAAGAAGAGCAAAACTCCATAGTCTTGCTCTTCTTCTCCATAGGAAACAGTCTCATCTCGTCGACAAACAAATGTCAAAAACTTGTCAAAACTGTAGGGAAATTAGAGGTATTTTTGACAGATCGAGTCTGAGATCCGACTGTGAACGTTGCCAAAATTACAAGAATTGTCCCTCAGAAAATGGTTAGATTGAAACAAATGCTTTGATTTTGCTTTTTTCAAATTTACGATTTACGAAACAGCTTAATCATGGGATTAAGCTGTTTCGTAAATCGTAAATTTGAAAATTCTGGTTATTATGATCGTAAATTTAACTCCACAGAGTAAAATTGCGTCGTTTATTTTTTCCCCTGCGCGAAGGACTTTGAAGGTTTTCCTACACGAATCGAACAAAAAGATAACAATACGTCAAACGTCTCTATCATGAGCATTCCATAGCAACCTTGGAATCATTCAAATCAGTTATTCGACTGCTTCGTATAAAAAGTAGAATAAAATCTGTTTGTTTGTTGTTACCACGTTTTATTGTTTGATTTATTTTGTTTTCACGTCAAACATTGTATTGTTTCCGTGAAGTTATTGGATTTGGAAAACAAAACAATATCAGGTTATCATGACGTAGCATGATGGATGGTTGACTGTTTCCTTTATGACTAAAAATCAAATCTCGTTTCGTTAGATGATGATAAGTCTTTTTTCTCCCACTTTCGGTCGATGGTGCTACAGATACAGTTTATTCTTCTAATGTCTGCTGATGGCTATCAGTATGTATTTCATTTGGAGTTGTTTTCAGTTCATTACAGTCATTATTGTCAGCGTTTTCTACTGTTTGAAAGTGGGTCTCCTCCTTGTCAGCTTTTTACACTTCGACTTCTTTCGTAGCCATTATTCGGTTCATTCCATATTATCTCTGGTGAACAATACCTTGTACTATTATCACATTTGACACTACATTATTTTTTGTTTCATGAACAGTGTTTAAATAAACGTTATTCTTTCTTTCATACATATATTGTGGTTAAATCGAGCTGCATTGTTGACTGCTGTATACATATATGCAAGTATCCATACATATAGTCTCCGATTCACAAACCACGATATATGCAACAGTGTGAACAAAAGGGGAAATAAAGCGTACCCACATACGGCATATGAGTGAGTCACGTCAGTTTGGCTGAACAAAGGCTAAATATATGCTAATACATTGTTCATATGTTCATCGATGCTAATCATTAGAACAACTGTAGTGTTACTAGCTGACCGTTTTGTAATTATAGCGGCTGTTGTTATATAATTATGATTGTTTTGTGTTGTTTGTACGAATTTCTGTCATTTGTACAGACGCCAGCACATCTAGCTACTACAATCTATCAAAGGACAGGGCCCATGAATGTATGGAATCCCGTACCGTGCTGCATCAAAGTTAAACTTTGGTTTTTATAGACTACACTTATCATCATAATTAACTCCTACAAAAGTTCTTTTTGTAAACAAAACCCGAGAAACGGGTATTTCCAAAAAAATTGAAATAACCTAAACACTAGGTACTTTATGTTGTTTGGCATGTCATAAACGAACGGCCATTATTGCTTTAAAAATGATAATCGTGTAAGTAAAATTCTATTCTATTATACATATTCTAGTTATTTTTAATTAATGTAGAATCGGAAAGTATAATTTTTTACATGTTTTTCAAGACGTGATCATGACACTTTTAAAATTCAAGTCTCATGCATTAAGTTATATTAATCATATCATTTGAAACGGAACGTCGTGTAAAGGGAAAAACACAACAGCAACACTTTTTTACTTTAAATTAAATTCCCTGTTCAAAAATCAAACCCCGACGCGTAATGTTGTAAAAAATTATGAAAATGATTACTATAATATTTTGATCTTGATGCATGAGACTTTTTGGTACGACTTTTGGCCATTCTCCTTTCTTTAATAGATTTTCAACTTTATCGCTATAGCATTAATGTTGACAAAATTTGACAGTCTCAGGTAGCTTGACCTGCTGGCATCTGTACTTGACTCCTTAATCTTCTGTTTTGTTGACTTCGCTTTCCTAGTAAAATAGTATATAGGTATGAATTAGTTTATTTTACATAGCTTCTGCCTACGACTTCGTCCGCGTGAAATTTCTTGTTTTAAGAAATGATATATATATCCTATGATACTTGTAAATACTGTAGCTCCCATTAGTGAAAGCATTTTCGGAATCGGTTCAGGAATTCCGAAGATTACCCCTTAGGACATACAGACCCACAAATTTTACCTCTTTCTAATATTAGTATAGAAGAGTCTTGCGGAGGCAGTGACGCCGCTGTCAGCCCGCATAAAATGTTTTTCCAGGATGAAAAAAATCCTTTATCCTTTCCCTTTGCGGTTTTCATCTTTCATTAAAATTGGCACAGTAAGTACCTTCTTTATTTATGAAAAAACGCCAAACAGAGCAAGTAAATTGTGTTTCGGCATGAGGTTCTTTCTCTACTATAATGCCAAGGTACCGATGTAAATAAAAACTCTTTGACTTGATCAAAGATGTAGTTAAGTTTCCTTCAGGTCAGGTATCTACAACGAGTAATAGTACTACTTATTTTATTTTTGGATTGTTTTTTATTTTTGTTTCATTTACTGTACTTTGGACGCTTTGTTGACGACCAACAGCACCATCTATTAACGACACGTGACACTAACCGTTTATGAATGCAGTTAGCAAGGACATCAGCGCAACACTAGCGACGCGCTACGGATTTTCATTGTCTTGGTGACCCGCCTAGGAACGCACTCAAAATTGTAACCTATTTTCATAAATCGCGAAGAAACCAATCTAATACTGTATTTACCGATATTACACGTTATTTTATGGAGCCTTGTGTCTAATACCAACCCACGACGCTGACAACATGACGACCGGACGCAGAAACCCCAACACGCTTTATCGTTCTCACCTCGAATTATAAACTCAACTAATATTTTTGTAACGATACAATTTAATATATTGTCTATGGACTTTCTTGCCCCTTTTTCTCCATAGGTGCCTACTACGCTTTGGTCATAATTCTGACTGAACGACTTTTTGACAGTTCAAAAATGCCTGTAAATGATTTAATTGAAATAAATGCTTTTGAGTTTACTAGAAAAGCCAGGGTGGTCTATCCTCGCAGCCCTCACGGCAAATCGTTTTGCATTTCCTATAAAATAGGCACAATTTAGATTCCAGACTAACATTGTGAAACATCGTGTGTGTGGCTTACAAATGTATGTATGAGATTCATTTGATTTGTTTGTGTGAATTCTTGTTTAGAAGAGCGAAATGTATTGAAAATGAGAATTTGTATCTTTGTAGTGTTTGACGGCAAAGGTCAAGCTGCCCCAGCAGTCTCGACATTTATAGCGACCGCTTTACGACCTAATTCGGTCGCAAAGTCCCGAATTGACAGGTGAAATGTATGGAGTGACAGAACTTTGCGACCGAATTCGGTCGTAAAGCGATCGCTATGAATGTCGAGACTACAGGGGCTGGTGATAGATTTAGCAAATGCCAAGATTCTTTAAGCGTTTATTTCGTAGAAACATAAAGATATTGCCAAAAGACCAAAATAATTGAAGTGTTGTTTTGCTGCTCTACTGCGTAAATAGCTTGCAAATAACTAAAGTTTTATTTTCTAAACGCATCGGAATATTTATACAAATCAATGTTTTATTTATTAAGGACCGGTATGAACTAGTATAGTGTTAATATATTAAAAAATGGATACGCAAGTGCAGGGTGACCAGAATATCTTGATATTCCACGGTGGCGCTGCTTGCTAATACAAACTGTCAACCGTACGTCAAATTCAGTACATTTTCACATTTAGTTCCGATTTTCGCCGTATTTCAAAATATGTTGAACCTTGGGTAGTCGTTAACTCGTGTATAATGACTATGTACATGCATTAATAGTAGTTCATATGGTGATTGGTCGAGAAGCTGTTTAATTACTTTTTTGTTTTGAGTCATTACTGCGTTATAATTAGCATTATAAATATATTGATATTTCTTTATTAAGTAAAATGATAATAAATGTTTTATTATTGCTATAATTTTTATCTTTAATTGTTATTGTTGAAGGTAATAAATATCAGTTTGATCGTTAAGTACGTATATTTTATTGCCTTAATAATTTATTGAAAAAAAAAAAATAACGACGCCAATGCGTCTGGAATCTGATAAAAACTACGTAAGAAACCACGACTCGCTTTTAAATAAATCAGAACACTGCAGGGTCATCACACCGAGAAGGAAGAGAAAGTTTTTGGTAAACATTTAAAAAGAAATCTAAAACCATTGATTAGAGGATGGTTTTAAATGTCTAGGATTAAAAATACCAGCCTAATATTGCCCGCAGGTCATAGCCTCTTCTCATACAGAGAAGGCACGACCATTGATCACCACGCTTGCTCCAGACGGGTTGGCGATAGGTTGGACCAGTAGCAAGAAACTTCACTAATTATCAGATACAATACTGAATAAAAGAATAAAACCTACGTGAGTGCGAACCCTAGGACGGGCTAAGGGTTATCAAAAAGATAAATACTTTGTAACCAATACATAAAGTACCTCTTACTCGAGAATGATTTATCGATACAGATAAAGTAGGGGCGAGATTAAAATGTCTGCTCAACATTGTTTAATAAAATTATTGAAAATAATAATGACGCCAATCCGTTTGGAATCTAAAAATAGCTAATTCAGAAACCCTTGCACTCACTCGAATGAATGATGATAATGAATTTAAAAAAAATAACCCCGTTTAATACCCGACGTATTATTTAGGTTTTTTTTTAAATTCATTATTCAATGTCATCACACCAAAAAGTGAGTCTGGTGAACAATTCTTTATCTAGAAGAGATTATGATTAAAGTTAGAGATGTATACAAGGTGGAGACGACAATAAATTAAACTGCGTATATTTAATGCTTGTTTCAGTCTGGATACGAAGTTTTAATCAAATACATCCAATAGTTAAGTCAATATAGCTAGTCGAAAATTGGCAAAACCCACAGTCGGCTCATCACTACTATTTGGTGTGTTTGAAAAAAACACTTTTCTTAATTTCGATGCTACGATTTATTCAAAGTCAAAGATCTTTATTGTGAGACAGTGGTTACAGAGTTGTTATGTATATTATACTTAATTGGTGTGCTTTTGCACTGCTCCACCATGTTAGGCATACAGTAGTTTACAGTTTGTTATATTAGACCTAAGTTTATGTAATAATTATATTATATTAATTCAAATAAAAATTTCAATTGCAATAGAGCTTTATTTTGCATCAAAACATAAAAACAGTTTGGCACTAACTCATCACGATCTGTCGGACAAAAATTCATGTATTGTATAATATGATCTGTTTACTAAGAAGTCATTTAATTTATTCTTAAAAAAATTAATGTTTTCAATTTCTCTTATTTGCTTAGAAAGCTTATCTATGGAAAGCTTATTATAAATTCATTCGATAGATTCCAAAGTACTGTTATGCATCAGTATTGCCAGTGTTATTTTTTTTTTAATTTCCTGTCGTATATGTATTTTTTGTCTCCACATTGTATATCAAAGATTATAGTACCTAACAAGAAAACACACTATTACGTTTCAGATTTCACAATTAACCACACTATATAAAACCTACGCGACTGAGTGCGAACCCTAAGACAGGCATAGGGTTATTACAAAGAGAAATTCTTTGTAACCGATACATAAAGTACGTTTTACTCGGGAATGCTTTATCGATACAGATAAAATATGCAAGGCGAGATTAAAGTGTCTACTCAACATTGAAAGGCCTTTGCCCCCGTGAGAACAAGCATACTATGCAGGTACGGTCTCGGACATAAATATGCGTGCACTTAGTAAAATGTATATAGCTACTTTCTTATAAGCGATTAAACTAATAGTGTTACGTAATTAGGTATCTTCCAACCCTTACTGTTAATGGGTTTTTCCATTAGCAATTTCTTAGTAACGGCTAAGAGTTTGGATGTTGGCGGTTTGGTACCCCTGTCCCATCGGACTATGAAAGTGAGGGAAGAGAGAGTGCACCTGTGTCTCCGCACACACTGATGCATTACAATATCTCTTAGACGTCTTTGTTGAGATTGGCTGCCATGCCAGAAATACGGCCTGCTGAGCTGAGAGTGAGCTGTCAATAGTCTTAATCCCTAGCATTTAGTTGGAATGACAGCTCACTCCACGCTCACTTCGCCTAACTTTTCACGATGAGATGGTTACTGTAGTGCGAT
Organism: Apamea anceps; assembly: GCA_951799955.1. NCBI lineage: Eukaryota > Metazoa > Arthropoda > Insecta > Lepidoptera > Noctuidae > Apamea > Apamea anceps. The sequence continues at coordinate 12,204,345 of OX637509.1, forward strand.
TCTGTAACTATCTCACCGTGAAAACTGAGGTGAAGTGAGCGTGGAGTGAGCTGTCATTCCAAGTAATGATTTAGGTACGTGTTATTTAATAGGGATTTACCCCTATGAACAGCCGATCGATTCTGTAAAAATCTCACCGTGAAAAGTTAAGTGAAGTGAGCTTAGAGTGAGCTGTCAATAGTGTCAATGCCTTAGCATTAGTTGGAATGACTGCTCACTCCACGCTCACTTCGCCTAAGTTTTCACGGTGAGATGGTTATAGAATCGCACTGCAGCTCACTCTAACCTCACTTCACCTAACTTTTCACGGTGAGATTTTTACAGAATCGATCGGCAGAATCGCACTGCTGGAGGACTATATGCTATGCTGTTATGAAATAAATTATTTTTTTACTTTTAACCAAACTTACTTCATGACAAATCTACTGGATAACAGGTTAAAAAAAACTTTTCCTAAGAAATTATACAAAATTATTATTTTTTTGCAAAAGCGTCACACGTTTATGCTCGTGACTGTACCCATCTAATATCGTATTAGGTTACAGTAATGTTTTGCTTAGAAAGCACAGGATTCAGTTTCTTCCATTATGCACATTGTTAAGGACGAAGGGAAATTGTGTCGGCAGACAATGGCAGTGTCGGATTACTGAGCTTTCCTTACTGTTCATAATTCTCATTTTACTGTATAAGGTGTCTGGAGTGAAAGGTTCAAAGGATTATGTTTTATGAGATATAACACCTCACATTTCGTGTTTATATAAGGTTAACCCTGCTTATGGGGCTCTCTTTGAAATTCGTGACGTGAAAATGAACTAGTTCACATGAAATCCAGGACACACCTAATGCACACTTATTTAGTGTAAGTTTTCAGCGTCGTGTGCTCATGAAGCACACGAGCAGAGATTGATTACACATTTTTTTATTACTCAATGTCTCCCAAATCGTAGGCAATAAATCCACCAGTGCCATTCTTGTTTTTGCGGCGTTTTCACAGCACTGTGCTAATATCAAAACAAAAAAAAGATACAATATTATTTAATATTTGTTTAGAAACAGTCGCTGTGTGTACCTACAAAAAATTTAGATAACTTGTACTTAGGACTTGGACGAAAAATCTGCTATTAAATTAGCAATAGCAAAATGTTTGTCACGCCTTACTCTGTCGAGCGAAAGTTTTGTCGCGCTATCGTTCGTCGATCAAAAGTTCCGTCGTCCTGTCGTTTGTCGGGAATACAATCAGTCGCACTAACGTAAGTACGTCGAGCTGATGTGCTGTCGCACCACTGATGATCGACATAACGTACTCTCGCCCTAACATTTGTCGCGACTATGATGCAAGTCCTATCAAACACTGCGATAGTCACGCGCTGACTCTTATTAGTTTTTAATTGCAACTAATGCCAAAAAGAGGCGTCTTGTTTTAGATGTTTTATAATTTGTACGAGAACTTTATCCATACTTTTAATCTATCAGTAGACAATAAAATGAAAATACACCGTCAAAAAGAATCTAGGGACTGACAGTATTTGTATAATATCCTGTACAGACGATGCTTAGTTCGGCTCAGCAAGCTACAGTTTTAGTGTTATGTTATAACAGCTAAATAATATACAGAAACAGTTATGATTATGACACACGATGTATCTTCAGTGCTAAGATTGGTGATATTATCTGCATCCGTATCTTAGTGGGGCGCCAACCATAGAGTTTAACTGGGGCGGTAGGACGGGTACTTGTCAATGTCTTATTTAGAGGAAACTGGGGTGCGAATTTGTGATTGTAATCGTCGATAAGACATGTCACGTTTGTAAATGTTACATTTAAAAACGGTAACATTGGCATCTGTTCAATCTAATTAAGACCAATCACAGTAATGAATATTAAGTGTCAATTGGTCATAAATCATAACAGCACCAATCATTTTGAAGGACATTGCTAATCCATTGCTTCATATGTTCGACGAATATGTCTAACGCAATGAATGTTGTTGAACTGTCAAAATGAAAGATATTCCTATTGTTAGTGTGTTACGCAATTATACCCCACTGGATCGTCTAATGATCTAACAGACATGCGACCAAATCCGTGAGATGTCTTATTTAATATTTTTTTCTTATTTAGTTTATTGACATTTTAAACTACATTAGCTGTATTTAGCTTCCGGGATCATATAGGTCGGAACAGACAAGGAAGTATCTTCATTTCCTAAATAAGTAATTTTATTGTAAAATAAACAATAAACCGGCCAACAAATTTATGAGACGACATATTTGTAAAGTCGTTAAAGAACTTCCTGGTCTAATATTTGATAATTCTCCCTCATCTGCTTAGCCTTTTTGGCTTCAAGCTAACCGGATGCAACTAATTATGTTACATGGAGCGACTACCTATCTGACCTCCACAACCCAGTTAAGTACTGGGTAAGATTGGTTGTCAAATTTATGAATAACTGAACTATGTATTGAATAACAACTTTATTTATTCTTATTTGTTGCAGATTGTTATTTTGAATTTGTTTCTTGGTCTATTGGCTGACAACACACTGCACAGTGCTCCTTGCCTTGTCTTTGTGAATTTATTTTTATTATCTATGGCGTTAGAAAAATTGTTGCCAGTTTGAAGCCCCTCATACCTAACATGGCTAGTTTTCAATTTTCAAACTTGCCAGTAATGTTAGTAGGTACTGTAGAGGTTTTGTCCGGTTGACTGACAACCGACCTTCGCGAAAATTGTAGAATTTGATGGTATAATTATGTATTCCTTTCGCAGTTATTTTGTCTCTGACAGCAGCAACCTAACAGCAACCTTATTGTATCCAAAATAAAGATCACTGTGATTTTAACAGACTATTCAGTGGCAGCAACCCTACAGCGACCTTATTATGATGACAATAAAGATTACTCTGATTTTGACAGAAAGATAAGCTATAAGAATCGAGAATCGGTTTGAAAAATCTGACAGCCCGCGTCATGATAAAAATGAGTAGCATCCTTAGGTAGCATCTAGGAATAATGACTAAGGCCTGATTTTTCAACTGACAGTTTTATTTGTAGATTAAAATTGATGTCTTGACAGTTTTTGTATGGAAGAAATGTCTAAAATTCAAAATTATGTCTCTGATAAAGTTATCTGGAAAAATCAGCCCTAAGTTAATATAAAATATGCCTTTAATTTGATAATCCCGGTACGTAATATAAGGGCCCGCACCGGGCCCGCGTGGTCGATTACGGCCCACTCTCTCTCACCGAGAGGAGGCCTGTGTTCCAGCGGTGGAAACATTATACTCTCATCATTATATTGCTAATATAAGGGCGCCGAGCCCTTACAGTACCTACTACCATAACACTTCAGTGATACTTCAGTTATACTTTTACCTTCTCCAATATAAAACCTAATATCTTATTTCTAATAGATCCAGTCCCACTTGATAGCGTGGGAGCTACTACGCGTCCAAGTGTCGATATAAGCCTTGTACAGACGTAGTAATAGTAGGAATCAACGCAATACGTGCACAATGGGGCAATTATCTCTGAGTTGATAGCTTGAACCTTGGCTGGTTTACTTTATAGGCTAAGTATAAGTAAGCCTTCATTTATATGACACCTGAGAGATTACTCAAGTGACACCTAATGAGGTTGTACAACTACAATTGTATCTAACGAGGTAGAATATTCAATTAGTGTTTACATACATAATCAACCTGAGAGGCTTGTGGCTAAGTACTAACAGTCGCACGGGTCGATCGATCAGGTTAAGCTTCGCTTGCCGCGATTGGTCCGTGGATGGGTGGCCATCTTTACATACTAATATCCTACTCTGTCGGCTGTCATTCGTGGATCTTTGACAGTCGTTACGGGTCGTCAGAAACCCGAAAGTCTGACAACCAGTCTTACCAAGTGGTTTCTTATTACCCAGTAACTGGGTTGTGGAAGTCAGATAGGCAGTCACTCCATGTAAAATACTGGTACTCAGCTGCATCCGCTTAGACTGGAAGCCGACCCTAACACAGTTGAAAAAGACTAGGCAGATGATGATACATAATCAACCTATAATGTTCCTACTGCTGGAATACAGGCTTCTCTCTTATGTTGAGATCGGCTTCCAGTCTAAGTGCAGCTGAGTATTTTACATGCAGCGACTGCGTATTTGACCTCAACAACCCATTGACTGGGTAACAGTAGTCATAATTAGCGTAGCCTTTCCCAACTACACTAAACCGTTCCTATACATGGATCGACCACGACATAGAAATATACTTTCTTATACATAGATGTATGTATGTATCTATGGTATGGACGCCAAAGTGACCTCTGCAACCCAAACATTAAATAATATTCGAGATTTACATACATAGTATGGCGTCTAATAGAAATCATCGTCGTTAATATTTCGACAGTTAACAAATATTGCATAATCATAACCATGTCATCCAATCTTCAATCTCCTATACATATCATAAATTGTGACTAATAATATACGCAACCGGGTTATAGATTATAGACCACAGGTCAGTTATGTAATTCTGTGTTATGTTTATTTATGTCAATTTAAACTGTGGTGAACTTTGTGGTCAAGAATATAATTTTAGCAGGGCTTTTTTTTTAAATATTCTCACTAGTAAATACGGAAAAGTGTAGTTTAAGTAAATAAACAGACCAGAAAAAAAGCCAACAAGTAAATACCCATTTAAAACCATTAAAAAAGATAGGAAAAGATTTCAGCTACCACAGCTCCACATTTTTTTCTTTTTTTTTTAATTAAAATTTAAAATTAAAATGGTGCATCGTGCATGCAGGTTACAGTTTTGTATTACTGTATTATGTTTGTTTATGTAAATTAGTTCGTGGTTCACTTTTTTGTGGTCTAAATAAAATTTTAGCTTAAGCTTTTTCTAAAATAAATCGCAGTAATTATAAAGGAAAAGTATATTTGCTGTTAGTCATCAGACCACAAAAAAAGTTAAAAAATATCAAACATAATTTTTAAAAATTGGTAAAGTTTTCATCTGTTTCAGCTTTACTTTAAAATGGTGCATCGGGAATGCAATTTATGTAGCCTCGTAACTCGCAGGCGTACCGCGTAACGTAGCGCACCTGCTGCAGGGCTACAAAACATTGTTTGAAGATGCTGGTACGAGGTAATTGCATAACACACTACAGTCGCTTGGCTTTCATTTTGACAGTTCAACAACATTCATTGCGTTATTTACTTGGTTGAGCAGACAGTTTTTTTGGAACATATGAAGCAATGTACAGACGCCAGCAGGTCAAGCTACCCGAAACTGTCAAATTTTCCCAATCAACCTTGAACCTTAAATCTTTACAAATAAAGTTGAAAATCTATTACAGAAATTTGACAGATTGTAGTAGCTTGATGTGCTGGCGTCCGTACTAGCAATATCCTTCAAAATTATTCAGGTTGAAATTGATAGTGTGTTACGCAATAAGGGTGCGCGTTTCATTGTAGAGTAAGTAGAATGGCTTTGAAGAAACAGGGAAATTCATTGTCAAGCGAATTGAAACCCACGTCAATTTGCTGTATCATACAAATGTCAATGAATCCCAGTTGTGATTTGAATATACGGACATACAGGGTTATTTTTCAAAGACCAGCCAAATTTAAGGATGTGGTACAGACCATCAAACTGAACAACTTTCTCCATGGGACAAATAGCGTAATCGCGAAAATTTTATCAACTGTCCCATAGAAAACTTCAGTACCTACTCGACCTAAATGTATGGGACGGCTGAATTTTTATTCGCGATTACGATATTAGTCCCATGGAGAAAGTTGTTCAGTTTGATGGTCTGTACCACATCCTTAAATTTGGCTGGTCTTTAAAAAATAACCCTGTATAAAGTTGGTAGTCATGGTCGGATTTGCTTAACTATTAATTCCCCTGACTTGTAGTTTTCAGTTAACACAATTTTGCCTCAATAAATATGACGATAATTACGTTCACCTTCAAGGCATTTTGTTATTAAATATGTATTAAACAGAACGTCGACAGACGGCACACAGTTGTTTAAACGATTATTTACTTAATTATGTATTCAAGCAATAATTATTGATTTTAAATCGATATATGTTGATAGCCAGATTAATGATAATAGACAGAAAAGTTAATGAACATGTTCTGAATTGGTTTGACATTTTGTCAAATAAATATGAGTACTTATGAGTTTTTTTTTTTTACTGCGGTGCAGAAAGTAAACCCTTGTTGGGATGTGAAACGTTAAATTGGAGACTTCCAAGTTCTTTGTTGCCAGTGGTCGTAAGCGTTACCGCTGAGCATGAAGTCTTGGGTTCGATTCCCGGGTCGGGCAGTATTATTGGGTTTTCTTTGCTGTCGGTGTGACCGCGCTGTCTTTCTAAAATACGCAACGGGGTTTGATGCCGTTTTTGCCATTATTTAGAGAATTTCCTCTGCGAGGTTTATGTGTATCATTCATGAACATAAAACATACATGTAAAGAAATTTTTAGAATAAGAAATGAGTATATAAGAGGAAGTCTGAAAGTGGCACCGGTAACTGAAAAGTTGTGTGGAAATCGGTTGTCAAGGTGTGGGCATGGATTACGGAGGAATGAGGAAAATGTCGTGAAGAAAGTTTTGAGTATGAATGTCGATGGCTATAAGAGTAGGGGAAGACCAAAGAAACGATGGATGGACTGTGTGAATGATGATATCGTTAGAAAGGGGGTGACTGTCGAGATGGCGGCTAATATGGGAATGTGGAAAAAAGACATGTTGCGCCGACCACAAATAAATTGGGATAAGGGCAGGAGAGTGATAATGACATGTAAAAAAATTGGATGTTTTTAACCGCCGACGGAAACGGATGGTGTTATAAGTTTAATGCCAAACAGACGAGGCTTGCTGCTAACTTCCTATTTTTCATTGTCCCCCGACGCGACGATGACGCTTTGATCAAAATATTACCAACAACTTATGTATATTAAACTGAAAAGGCGTAGGACATTTTATACTTTTTAATTTTTTCAAGTCTTAAAAGCCGGCGAATAAGGGTCAGGGCGCTAGTCAATTATAACTCGAACCGATACGATAGAATCAGAACATTTTCTTTGGCCATCACAACATTGCGTTACTGCAGACCACGCAACTCGTGCGCCAAAAGCGTAACTGCCATTGTTCAAAGTATTAATTGGTCTGATCCACCGATAGATTCCCACTCTACCAACGTACTACCTACAATTATACTATTTATCTCGATTTATCTATCAAAGACAATTGCTACCGACAAGAACTGTAAAAGGAAAAACGCACGTTTGTTTAGTGTCTGGGTATTACGACATGGGTAGGTGCGGTTACGTGATAGTAACACGTTTTTCTTGACATTTGAATTATGCACAGATAAGTATTGGTAATGATGGGCCACAGTGCGACTGTGGCGCCACATGGCAATCATGCCTCAACTCTTGTCGAGCTCTCTGTGCAATAACACCTGCATGGAAGACATTTGCGAGGCCAACGATAACGCTGTCGAAGTTGCCGAATTCTAGTCGAAGAAAAAAAAACAAATAAAAAAAAAAAATAAAAAAACAAAACAAAAAAAACAAACAAAAACAAAAAAACAAATAATAAACAAACAAAACAAAACAAATAATAGTAATAATATAATTGTGTCTATCCCTAGCATCCGGTGGGATAACACTGACAGCTCACTGCACCTAAGTTTTCATGGAGAGATTTTTACAGCATAGATAGGCTGAACTAATTAATTTCCCCCATTTTCACGTTTAATAATGTAAGAGGTGTTCTGACATAGTTATTGATCACATTCATTAAACAATAACATAAATAGTCATTTTAATAATGGTTACGGAATCTAAATGTTATATACACACAATATCTACTCTTCAGTATATTTATGTCAACAAAGTTATTGTTACTCGGAGCTCTTTGCTGTAACTGGCCAACAGAGAATATCGCTATATCCCTTTATTTTATAGTAATAAGTGCCTACTTTGATGACCTATTTTAAGGTGTAAATATAGCAAATATGGAATATTTTGTAAACTGCTGTACCTACAGGGGAAACATAAGTTTCTGAAATCATGTTCAGTTAATATGATGTCGAATCTCACATGATACATTTATCGCATTATGTTTTTATTGGTTAAACGAATTAACATAGCATATAAATAATCAGCCTGTTGTTGTTCCCACTGCTGGGACACAGGCCTCCTCTCTGTGAGAGGGAGTGGGCTGTAATTCACCACGCGGGCCCAGTGCGGGTTGGTGGATGTCACATGTCTTTGAATTTTTAGGGTTCCGTAGCCAAATGGCAACGGAACCCTTATGGATTCGTCATGTCTGTCTGTCTGTCTGTCTGTCCGTCCGTATGTCACAGCCGCTTTTTTTTTTTAACGTCATAAATCGTAACGTAACGGAACCCTTCATGGGCGAGTCCGACTCGCACTTGGCCGGTTTTTGTTTCTAGGACATGCCGGTTTCTTTCACCGTTTTGAGAGCAGACAAAGTAAAGTGCCTGTTTGGGTTCGAACGTAGGACCCGGCCGTTTCCAAATAAATTACCAACCGTCAATAACACAAGCAGATCTTTTATGTTTTAGAAATCGGGTATTTTGAATTGCTCTCATTGCATTTAGCGTGAGAAACTGAGAAAGAACACGACAGCAACATTAATTCAATTTATTTGTCGTTGTAATTCAATTAACTGACTCATCACCACTATCTTTTGATTCAAAAACACCTCCATTAAAATACAACCAACAGAACTTCTTATCCAAATAAATGCGACAAAACACTCTTCTATACCGAAACAACAGTACCGCTGCCTATTTAAAAGACGGTACCTACTTACATTTTTAAACAATAGAATTGTGGAGACCGATGGTCGTACCCGTGACCCAGGGAACCCTGACCTATCGGAGACAGCAACTGGTTGGCACACGAGGTCGTTTCTAACTCCTTATAATTCTAATAAAATTACTAGCATTTAGCACTTTGATAACGCAAGAGTCGCCTGCGGTTGCGCATTCGCTGATAAGGAGAGTAGATGCACTGTTGCGTAAATGTGTGTTGTAATAATTGTAATGTCACGCGCTCGGCACTCGGAGGTCGGAGGGCTTTTTAATTTATAATGTAGATTTTATCAAGAAACTAGCATGTGGACTTGCTTATCCTACTAATATTATAAACGTGAAAGTTTGTTCCTATGGATGGATGGATGGATGTTTGTTACTCTTTCTCGCAAATACTACTGAACGGATTTGGATGAAATTTGGCACACAGATAGTTTATAACCACGATTAACATATAGGATCCTTTTTTCCCGATATTCCCACGGGATCGAAACTTATCCGGGTGAAACCGCGGGGCACAGGTAGTTCAAAATGATAAAAATGAAATATTCAGTCAATAAGGACAGGAACAAATAATTTTCTGTAGACCAAAAATACGTAGGGTAACAACAACGTTATTCTCCTGTAAAATTTCATTAAAAAAATGTATTATTTTATTTAGTCACACTCATAATCCAAAGGTAACTTCAATTCAATTACTTTAGGTACACCTAATTTACATGTACTTATTAAGTAGCAGTTGACTCATAAATAAAACGAAAACAAACGACCACGCTACTGAAATAGAAGCTCTCGCCCTTGACAAGTATTAACATAGTACATACTAATTCCATGATCGAACATTAAAATAATTAATTTAGTCTATTCCCATCACTATGGTAACGGAGTTACAATATTTTCCTTTTTTCAAATACGGAACTCATTGATGCGTTGCTACTGGCCAGTACAGAAAAAGTAGTCAATTATGAGTTTTCGCTCCATTTCTCGATGTGATTGGCTGGCGCTGGGGCAAAAACATGCTATGAGGAAGTGAACTACGGTTGTCGACTGATGGCACAAATTGATGGGAAATTTGATGACCGGTAGCAACCTTCAGAGAGACTTGTAGATGGTTTGTAACTAAGAGAAATCTTGCATCTGGGTATCGAACCATAGATATAAAAACCGACCAAGTGCGAGTCGGACTCGCGCACCGAGGGTTCCGTACAAACCTGTAGGTATATTAAAAATATTTTTATTATATGATGTAACTAAAAATTTACGGTTTTCGCAATATTTCCTTTATCTGTGCTAAAAGACGTTGCTTCGTGCCAAATTTCAAGATTCTGAGTTCACGGGAATAACCCTGTAGGTTTTGATTCCCTTGCGAGTGTCGAAAATTTGCGGAAATTTGCGGCATAAACGGCTGTATATGTTGATTGTGTTGGCTTAGAAGTTTGATTTTTACACAGCTCCAAGGGTCAGTAGACCTAAGTATTTGATATAAATTCCAGCTTGATACCTCCACGCGTTCCTGAGAAAAAGGGCTTGACAGACAGACAGACAGACGGACGGACGGACAACAAAGTGATCCTATAAGGGTTCCGTTTTTTCCTTTCGAGGTACGGAACCCTAAAAATGAAGTTGTTTTTTATATTGTCCAATGGATGTCCAAAACATAACAAAAAAAATAAAATACAGTACCTATAATTACGCTATTTTACGGTGATATAAATGAACATTATGGAAAAATAAACAATTATACATTTTTATCTAAAATTGGGAAGTACGAAATGATAAACCTTGTTATTTGAACTCCAGCTTTATCTGTGGGGCTTTCTTGATTTGTGACCTCTTACTCTGAGAATCTCTCATAAGTACGCTTATTTATGTTTTGATAACCATTTAGACAATTAAAATAAAAATACAAATAAATCAGACAAAACGATGAACAAACAGATAAACAGATTCCTAAGTAATTTTTAACGATGTCATAAAAAAACCAAAGATAAAAGACTTCGCGCTTGTTAACAGTATAACTTTCCACATTACCCGCGCTATTTACCGGTAAATTAAGGTTTAGTATCAATTTGGTGGTAGCGAAGCCGCCATCTTTTTAATGAGAACATTACACACGAAGATTCTTCGGCTTTCTTTGAATGCTGAATTTTTATGACACATAATTATTTTACTAAAATTTTAAATGTTCTCGGGACCTGAAATTTTAAAACACCTACTTCATTGTTTGTAATTACTCAAGATTCAAAATGTTTTTGCGTTGATTTTAACTTACTTCTAATTTCACTAATCATGGATCATATGCGTGATTTTTCGTAGGTTTTTTTTTAATATAATAAAAATAAAAAAGAATCTTCGCTAGATGTTATTTATAAAAGACGACGTGAATGACATGATAATTAATTTAATGTAAAAAATAAATAAATAATCATTTATTTTGAACCAAATACGTGTATACATTTTATAAACCTGCCAAACTGCGTGACAGTTTGTCAGGTAAGTACCTCCTGGGTGTGGGTGTGCGGACTGTTTTTTAAGTACTTTTCCGTCGCCATCAACCATAACTGTGTCACCATTAGTTATTGGCAGCCATAACATTCTAACAGGCACTAAATCTAGCTTTCAAGTTCCACCTGCAAAATCTAAAACAGTCGCATGCACCGAACTCATAAAACGTGCAGCAGTAAAAACCGCGACACCTAAACACCCCCTTAATAGCTGGGGCATAAAACTCCCATAGACCATGGCCGTAGGGTGGCCCAATGTCAGCTAGCCCATTAGCCACACAAGTTCAGGGGAACCTTGGTATGAAGTTCATGATCGAATGGAGTCACGCGATGCCACGACCCTTACCAGAGAGGGGTCGAGTCTATCGACCGGTTTGTTTAAAATTACTAATTTTTTTATGGCTTCATGGAATGTAATTCGGAGGATTGGAGGACGTGTCGTGAGGAAAGTTTTGTTAAATATCGATGGATATGAAAGGGAAGAACGAGGAAACGAGGGATAGATTGTGTGAAAGATGGTATGGCTCGGATGATGGTGAATGCAGAGGTGATTGTTAAAAGAGATGTGTGGAAGATGAAGACATGCTGTCTGCACTCTTAATTGGGATAGGGACAAAAAGAATTATGATGGATTATTTTTGGAGACGATCATTTTTGAGTAATATGACTTTGTGTTTATTTTGGGCACATACGAGGCCAACTGACGTTATTTATCGAATCTTTACAAATGATGTGGGTGCCAATAAGTTAATGCACATTAAAAGTATTGAACTCTTTAATTAGTTAAGTAGAAATCATCGTCTCTGCCTAACCTTTTCCCAAGTATGTTGGGGTCGTCTTCCAGTCTAACCGGATTCAGCTGAGTACCAATATTTTACATGGAGCGACTACCTATCTGACCTCCACAACCCAGTTACTGGGTAATACGATACCCCTTGGTAAGACTGATTGTCAGGCTTTCAGGCTTCTGATTACCCGTAACGACTGTCAAAAGATCCACGAATGACAGCCGGGACCAACAGCTTAACGCGCTTTCCGAGTCACGGAGGGGTCTCGGTATGTAAAGATGGTCACCCATCCACAGACCAACCGTGGCAAGCATAGCTTAAACTGACCGATCGACCTGTGCGGCTGTTATTATTTAGCCACGGGCCCCCCTTAGTTAAGCAGAAATACAAATCGAATTTGAAAGGTTGATTGATGACTGAGTTGGCTGTTTGTTTATTGCTTTCTTCACGCGAACAGATCATGCCATGGATATTGAAACTTGCAAAACATTACAAAGTTAATTTGATAATTTTCAAGAGTGGATCCGTATCCAAAAGTCAATACATTTAAAGGTAAACAAACAAAAGATATCTCTCCCCATCATGGTACCATTACCCCTGGGCGTATAACAAGGACAGGGCCGAGGTCACGGCCGCCATACAACCTTGGTATATCATGGCATTATGAGTTTCCGTGTTCTGAACCCCTTTTTCGGACAATGTTGGGGTAGTTTTTCTATTTTGATAGTGCTGTTTATGAATCACTAGCTATTTGTTGACTGAGATTTCGTCTGCGTGTATCTTGTATTTCATCATTTTTAATGCATATCCAGGATGAAAAACAGCCTGTATCCTTCTCCGGGGCCCAGGCTACATAATTAACTGTCGAATTTCATAACAATCAGTTCATTGGTCACAGACAGACAGACATACTTTAGCATTTATAATATTAGTAAGCATTTTATGAGGCTAAGATTTCAATTTTGATTAATTGATCTTGTCAAAGATCAAATCTTTTCGTTTCGGCTTTTCTCGAAGGCGCATAATTATGTAAGTCAAACTGGTGAAGAAGTAAACAATAGTTTCACGCCTCGCCTATTACTAGTGTTAGACACTAGGAGAAAGTTTATTTGTCTGTTTGCCAAGTTTTCTCTGCTAATCCACCGCATCGCCTTAGATGATTGGTGGTGAGAGTCGAACTTGTATACAACATGTCCCGGAATTAACACACTCCACCAAACACCCCAATTAGAATATTATGTTACAATCATAATACATACTCTGAATTTTTACTATTATGTATAAAATATTGTTTATGTATTAAATATAATTTATTAACAACCTAAACTATAATTTATTGAATATAATTCAGGCCGTTAGTTGAACGGCCGCCGCGCCGTTTAGTTAAAAGGCAAAGCGGTTAACTAAACGGCTGATCGACTGTAATTTACGTAGTTTTAATTATTTCGGATCTTCTTCTTCGTGTTGCTGGCAGGACTGTGTTTTAGATCTTGTTGGCTCAAAACTTTGCCACTTTTATGGCGTTGTCGGGTCGTTTTTTGGGATAAAATATACCTATTTAAAAATGCAGAAATTGGTTCAGTAAACGATTCTGAACAAACTACTTTCATAATGTGAATTAAGCCAGTTACACGTTGTATACGGTCATCAAGCAAACTCATAGCATTTATTTCAAATAAACCAATTACAGGCACTTTTGAATTGTCAAGGGGTCGGTCAGTCAGAACGGAAACGGAAGAACGGGCAACGTTTCCCATCCTGGTAAATTTAAAACCATACAAGGGCCCGGTTAGTAAACAATCCTGCAACATAGTGTCCATCTTTAGACCCGATAAAGTCACCAATACCCCTGAGATTGCTTCCTGAAGGACAGCCGCTGTCATGGCCGCAACACAACCTTGCCAAAAACACCACCCCATTAGAAACTTCCGTCTTTATAAACGTCCAGGGAGAAAATAAAAGAAGTGTTTTGATTTTAACGTCGGCCATTATGGAATGGTCTTCTATTGTCGTAGTTAATTTAAAGATTTTAATTGAGCAACTTTAAGGCTCAATTTATAATGCCGTTTAACGGAATGGAAGCTATTTTTTTTGTACAAAGCATAATGAACTTTATGTCAATATTGTAACGCACAAATTAGATACACACAGAGAGACAGGTCGAGCATATTCTCGAGAATTATCGCACATTCTCGGGAATTCCCGCTGTAACAAGCTCGTATCTAGTTTGTACGCCTGACAATTGACATAAAATTCATTTTGATATGTATAATATCGCTACGAAAACTCGCTTCCACTCCGTTCCGCAGCAATGTAAATTGAGCCTTATAATTGGTTTTTGGTTCTAATAGACGAAATGTCAAATTCGAAGAAATCCTTTTGGGTCCTATGGGTAATAGATCTCAAGACGACAGCTTCCAAGATTGATATTAATTCAACAAAATTGTTGACTCCTTATTCATTCCTTGACAAAAATTAATAAACGTTTTAGCTTACTTTTCATTCGTAATCATTTAAGTCAAAAGTTTTTTTATTTTGTTGTGTTTTCTTCGCGAATTTTCCTTTCATCCAAGTGTAATTTCAGCTTTGAAATGAAAAGGGAAAATGGCGGACGCTTTTCAGAGAACTGCTTACCTTCTCGTGCGATGTTATCGACCTTTATTATTATTTATTAGGATTAAGTATTTGATCAACTACATATATATATTCCTATTTGAGGAATGGTTCCTTCAACTTTCTGTCTGGACGAAGTAATTGATTTAGACTCATATTCCTTTTTTTAGACGTACAGACGCCAGTAGGTCAAGCTACCCGAAACTGTCAAATTTTCCCAATCAACCTTGAACCTTAAAACTTTAGCGGTAAAGTTGAAAATCTATTAAAGAAATTTGACAGATTGTAGTAGCTTGATGTGCTGGCGTCTGTACCCAACGAACCTACCCAAGTACGACGTATCTAGGAGAAGCGCTCAGAATGTCTGGTCAGGATATCAACCAAGTGTGGATGGTACCTGCATCCGCATTTGGTTCATATCCCGACCAGTCGTACGCAGCGCTTCTCCTCCACATTTATTATGCGCACAGCTAAAATATGGAGCTCTCTACCAGTGTCTGTGTTCCCTTCCACTTTTAACCCGTCTGCCTTCAAAGCAAGCGTGGATTAGCATATTTTGGGCACGCTCGTTCTGTCATAGACCTCATCCATCGCGCTCCATCAGGCGTGATCGTGGTCAAGAGCAGGCTTATTCAACAATATTTAAAAAGAACTTAGTAATCTAGCTCCTGGTTAGACAAAGGGAATTAGCAGCCGGAATATAAGAACTTTTTATTCTAGTTAAACAATCACGTTTATACCTCATTTCGAGGTAGAAATGGTGGAATAACACAAGCATTAGGTTGCTTAGCTTGGGACTAGATGGCGCTGTGTGAAATGTCCAGGGATATTATTATTATTATTAATAAACGTGATTGTTGCTTATGTATCGTAAAATTCCGTTGTTGCGTTTGTTCAGCTGCCGACATTAAAATTCGACGTAGGCGCACCTAGTCTGTCCAACCATGTGCTAATGTAAACATTAGGTATTCACTACATACAGTTTGGTAAATATTGTATTAATAACAGACGACGTTTTGATAACAGCTTCCCAGCAGCGGAATAGTGAATCCATAAAACATGAATATGTAGAAGGAAAACAGTTGCTAGTTGCTACGTTAGGTATATTTAGAGCTTGGATATGCAGTTGCATGGTCAGACGCCAGCACATCAAGCTACTAAAATCTGTCAAATTTCTTTAATAGATTTTCAACTTTATCGCTAAATTATTAAGGTTCAAGGTTGATTGGGAAAATTTGGCAGTTTCGGGTAGCTTGACATGCTGGCGTCAGTACAATATCAGCCATAGATATAGAAAAGAAGATTGTTACATTTCTATGGTAACAGCACTTGCAATTTTTATAACTTAGGTGATGCCTGTGTGGTCCTAAGTGCGGACTACTAACTCTCATCATCTGCCTAGCCTTTTTTTCCAAACTGTGTTGGGGTCGGCTTCCAGTCTAACTGGATGCAGCTGAATACCAGTAGTTTACATGGAGCAACTGCCTATCCAATCTCCACAACCCAGTAACTGGGTAATACGATACTCCTTGATAAGACTGGTCGTCAGATTTTCGGGCGTGTGACGACCCGTAACGACTGTCAAAGATCCAAGAATGACAGCTGGTACCAACGGCATAAGCGTGAAAAAGTAACAGACTCAGTTATTTTCGTCAGGTTTCAAGTTTGCGGTAAACTCATGGTTGTGGTACACCTTATCAGATACTGTACAGACGCTAGCACATCAATCTACTACAATCTGTCAAATTCCATTAATAGATTTTCAACTTTATCGCTAAAGCATTAAGGTTCAAGGTTGATTGGGAAAATTTGACAGTTTCGGGTAGCTTGTCCTGCTGGCGTCTGTACCAAGTAATCCTTCTATTCTAATTATTTTGTGATAACCAACGTAGAAGTAGATAGAGGTCATTCGCACTGGCGCAGAGTCGTTCACCTAATAACAAGATAATAATAAAAACATGCGTGACACTTTCGGTTTCAATTATATGTTTTATAGACAGATTAGATAACATTGTCATTAATCTAAATATTATTAAAAGTCATCCTCTTAGGAGTCCATAGTTACGCTTATCGTAAAATAATAAAAGTATAGGAGTATCCATTGGGCTGGACACATCTGCCGCATGTCAGACGTTCAATGGGGCCAAACGTACGATCCAATGGAACGACATCGCGGGAGGCCTTGACGGACATGGCGGGATCATTCATTATTAATCATTAATAAGTTAATTGTGTAACGAAAAAACACACAAGATTAGACTTACAATAAACTTGATTGTACAAGCAGTGGGCAGAGACAAGTTGAACAGCAGGCTCCTGAACTAAGTAAAAGGATACTTGTATCTCAAGAGCCAAAGTTGGGTAGCGGGATCGTCCGAAAGGGTTATCGCTGCCCTGGAACGTAAAGGGCTAAGGAAGGAACACGGGTGGGTTTTAGTCAGCAAGAGTCTGACACTCCCTTCCGCTCCACCCAGAGCGGGTCATTTGATGATTTCCCATCCTCAAAAAAAAAAGAGCCAAAGTTCCTCATAAACATTGATTATTACAACAATCAGATTAAAGTGACTCAGTAATTACATGTATCAGTATTGACTGGGATGAGCTGGACTTCTTTCATAAAGATTGGTCCTTGGCAGCTCTGGACAGAGAGAGGTGGAAGGAGACTAGGGAAGCCTTTGCCCAGCAGTGGGACATTAACGGCTAATAAAAAAAGTATCCATTATCTCAGATAATTAATTTACATTGCATCGCCACTTAATCAGTTATCTACTTTAGTGAAATGTATTCTAAGTTGATTTTTGAGTGACCATGTCTAGCAAGAAGGTCCTAATAAGTTTTTGGTTGCAATGGAATTTGAACTTTGTTAAGTATGACATTCAGTTTGTTAATGATAAATGATTTTATTTTGTAAGTAGGTTTGTACAAACACTTTACACGTCAATCATATTTTAAAACTAAATGAGGTCGGCGTTTCCTATCTGACTAGTCTGAGAAGAAAGGCCGAAATAAACTCAGACGTCACAATCTCTTTTAAAGTCCAGACATAATCTTGGTCAGATCATATGAAGACCATGTAGGTCGATGTCTGAGATGGTCTTTTGAGGAAAGAACCACACAGATTGAGAGGGCCTGTCCAGTCAGTGCACGCATATGTCAGAAATCGTGCAGCTCAACTCAAAAATTCGACGAACAATACCAAGGAAAGGACATTTGGGTAGGCCACATTAATTACTCAAACTGCCAGACCATGACAAAAACTAACAGAACAGAGAGAAAAATAAAATGACCCACATAGTCTTCACATTCACAATAATTAAAATAATAGAATGCTTTACAAAGTAAGCGAATGTCATAGTATATATCAAATCATATGTCAAAGTGTATATAAAAAAAAGCAACAACAAAAAAAAAAAAAAAAAAAAAAACATTATATATGTAAAAATTGGAAGTAGCTTAATCCCAAGCCTTTTCGTCCTCGATAAATGATAAATGATAAATGATTTTATTTTTGTAAGTAGGTTTGTACAAACACTTTTACACGTCAATCATATTTTAAAACTAGATGAAGTCGGCGTTTCCTATCTGACTAGTCTGAGAAGAAAGGCCGAAACAAACTCAGACGTCACAGTCTCTTTTAAAGTCCAGACATAATCTTGGTCAGATCATATGAAGACCATGTAGGTCGATGTCTGAGATGGTCTTTTGAGGAAAGAACCACACAGATTGAGAGGACCTGTCCAGTCAGTGCACGCATATGTCAGAAATCGTGCAGCTCAACTCAAAACTTAAGGAGCTCAACGGTTCGACGAACAATACCAAAGAAAGGACATTTGGGTAGGCCACATTAATTACTCAAACTGCCAGACCATGACAAAACTAACAGAACAGAGCGAAAAATAAAAAATAAAATGACCCACATAGTCTTCACATTCACAATAATTAAAATAATAGAATACTTTAGAAAGTAAGCAAATGTCATAGTATATAGTATATATCAAATTCATTAATGTCAAAATGTATATAAAAAAAAACAACAACAAAACCAAACAAAAACATTCAATATATTGTAAAGATTGGAAGCAGCTTAATCCCAAGCCTTTTTGTCCTCGATATAAGCCTTAACGGTTAAAAGGCTTTCTGGCACAACTTACGTTTAATGAAAGATTTAAATTTATTAAGGCTTAGATCTTGAACGGGGCTTGGAACTTTGTTGTAGAAGCGTATACATTGGCATCTGAACGAGCCACCTATTTTCTTGAGCCTTGTTGTAGGTACAACAAATTTGTGTTTGTTTCTAGTATTTATATCATGTATATCACTGTACTTTTTAAACAATTTTATATTTTTATGGGCATATAAAAGATTTTCATAAATATACTGAGAAGGCACAGTCATAACATTAATTTCTTTAAATTTGTCTCTGAGCGAGTGTCTCGGACTCAATTTATAAATTGATCGAACAGCTCGCTTCTGTAAAACAAAGATAGTCTGAATATCAGCGGCATTTCCCCACAATAGAATACCGTACGACATTACACTATGAAAATAGCTAAAGTACACTAAACGGGCTGTCTCTATATCAGTTAAATTACGAATTTTTCTAACCGCGTATGCTGCGGAGCTTAGCTTTTTTGATAATTTATCTATATGTGGACCCCACTGAAGCTTAGCATCCAAAGTTATGCCCAAGAATACTGTACTGTCTTCAGGATTCAATTCTTCGCCCTTTATCAACACATTGGTTTTCACCTGCCTAACGTGAGGTAGCGTAAACTTAATGCATTTGGTTTTTTTCTCGTTTAAAAGTAAATTATTAACATTGAACCAGTGGACTACTTTAGAGATCGCGGTATTTACATCGTCAGTAACCTGCTGCTGACGTTTAAGTTTAAACAAAAGTGAAGTGTCATCTGCAAACAACACTATATCATGATTATCCTTTATGAGGTACGGCAAGTCATTTATATAAATAAGAAACAAGAAAGGGCCAAGAATTGAGCCCTGTGGGACTCCCATTGTTACTATAGATCCGGGAGATCTTTTTCCATTAACATCAACGCTCTGAATCCTCTTACTCAAATATGAGGTAAGAAGATCCAGAGCAGTGTTCCTGATTCCGTAGTGGCGGAGTTTCCTGATTAACGTTTCGTGAAGAACGCAACCGAATGCCTTGGACAAATCACAAAAGATGCCCAAGGCATCGCATTTATCTTCCCAAGCATTATAAATATGTCCTAAAAGTTCAACACTCAACACAAGTTCAACATCAGTAGTTGAACGACCCCTTGTAAAACCGAACTGTTTGCTATGTAATAATTTATGTTTATTAAAAAATCTTTGCATTTGATCTAAAATTAATTTCTCACAAATTTTACTAAAGGTAGGTAGTAGATATAAGCCTTAACGGTATAAAAGGCTTTCTGGCACAACTTACGTTTAATGAACGATTTGAATTTATTAAGGCTAAGATCTTGAACGGGGCTTGGAACTTTATTGTAGAAGCGTATACATTGGCATCTGAACGAGCCACCTATTTTCTTAAGCCTTGTTGTAAGTACAACAAATTTGTGTTTGTTCCTAGTATTTATATCATGGATATCACTGTACTTTTTAAACAATTTTATATTTTTATGGGCATATAAAAGATTTTCATAAATATACTGAGAAGGCACAGTCATAACATTAATTTCTTTAAATTTGTCTCTGAGCGAGTGTCTCGGACTCAATTTATAAATTTGTTCCATAACTTGAAAATGATCTTAAATTCTTCATTTAAATATAGATTAAATATTCACCCTAACTGCGTAACGCACTTTCATTTCAATCACAATCTGAATCATTTTGAAGGATATTGTAAGTCCATTGCTTCGTATGTTCGAAAAATTTATCTGCTCAACAACGTAACTAACGCAATGAATGTTGTTGAACCGTCAAAATGAAAGCCATTGCTACTGAAGTTTGTTACCCCGCTGTTTGATGAAATAAATACGTAGGTGAGTATTAATTTAAAAAATCTAATTTCTTATCTCATAAAACATACGTCTTTTATGAAATTGATAACTAATATAGATTCATTAATATGCAATCAATGCAATTGCTTGAAATTGATTATAATTATCGGTATATGAACAGCATATAGGTAAACATATAGCAAACTTCGGTAAGTTTTCTCTTCTTACCCCATTTAATGATAACAAGCAATTGGCTCTTATGTTTGTCTTTCGCCCCGAGATACGCAATGTACACAAAACGCAGAAATTGTTAACTCGACTTCAGCGGCTTCTTAATTAAGTTCATTTAATATTAATTGAAGATTCTTAACGAGAGAAGGTCTGTGAACGTCGATTGTTTTAATTTTCTCCGCAACATTTAGATAAGCACTGCCTTTATTAGAACCCATGGACCTTGACAAAGGGGTGTGATTGGTCAAATGGCAACCCGACGCCACATAATCTATCAATCTGTCTTCTCTTATACATGATTGATATATTGTTAGTTTATTTTATAGCTACAACTATCCGTATATAAGTGCAACTAAATATTACCCTTTCTTTTGTACCGGTACTGATAATTCATTTAATTGTTGATCAAAATATTATATCAGCTTTTTTCCTAATTGTACTTTAACTTCTTTTTTCTTGTGATACCACTCAAAACTAATTATTGCATTTATAGGTGGCATCCGGGACCGCGGTCCCGGTCCCAAAAGCCCCCTGCCCCATCAACAGAATTTGTTTTAATGATAAATTCTTAGAGAATGAATCATTCCACGTTTCCATGTATTTAATTTACCTAAACAATAGAATAGAATACTCTTTATTATGTACAGACGCCAGCAGGTCAAGCTACACAAAACTGACAAATTTTCCCAATAAACCTTGAACCTTAATGCTTTAGTGATAAAGTTGAAAATCTATTAAAGAAATTTGACAGATTGTAGTAGCTTGATGTGCTGGCCCCTGTACACAACATAAATTATAGATATAAAAGTAGAAATTTTACAAAGGGTGACACAATGGGCGGTCTTATCGCTAAGAGCGATCTTTTAAAGACAACCTTTGGATGGATTAAAAAGGAAGGAGAGGTACTAATAAATACATACATGAAGCATATAATACTAATCTATATAAATAAAAATATATATAGTTATAAGTCACAATCAGCCTATAATGTTCCCACTGCTGGGACACAGGTCTCCTCTCTTCGAGAGGGAATGGGCTATAGTCTATCACGCGGGCCCAGTGCGGGTTGTTAGATGTCACATGTCTTCGAATTTTTGGTTCTAGAACATGCCGGTTTCCTCACGATGTTTTCCTTCACCGCTTTGAGAGCAGTGGTGGTGAAATTATTTACACACAGTAAAGCGCCTGCTCTTGTAAATTGGGGCCGTTACCACTGGGCAGCCACTGCTCTCAAATATATATATACTTATAATAATAATCAAGAAACAGGAGCAAAACAAAGTGGTCATAAACTGGTATTGTTTTTGTATTATGTACCTAGTATCATAATAACGTATAATTTTGGACTAAGTGCAAATAAATATTAGACTAAGTACGATGATCGTGCGCTTATTTTTTGTATCGATTAAAACTAACGTAAAGATGATTGATGTCGTTAAAAGTACATTACAACTGTAAACCGATCATCCTTTGCGAAAACCGTTAGCCGATCAAACGGATTACTTCATTAAAAAAAAAACTAATTACTTACCGTTTTATTTATCATGAGGAAAAAAGACTACCGATTACTCAACCTGAGATGACTGGAGCTGAGACAAATACAACAATGCGGTAGTCTGAGATAAGTATATTAATGAATAATAAATTAATCAACAAGTCTTGTTTTTGTTTCTTTTTGTGCAAATAAAAAAAGTTCGAGTCGGACTCGCACACGAAGGCCTCCGTATCACTGTAGGTATAATATTTTAACAACACTAATATTATAAAAAAAACATAGTTTATTTTATGGGGATAGGGACATCCTTTAATTTTTAACTATTTTATGTTTATTTTTTATTTGTTGTTATAGCGACCATAGTACACACTGAAAATTTCAAATGTCTACCTATTACGGTTCAAAAGATACAGCCCTGTGACAAACGGACGTACTGTGGACTATAGCGGAGTCTTAAGAATAGGGTCCCGTAAGTCCCTTCCTGGATCCTTTGGGTACGGAACCCTAACAATCAACTAGTCTTGGTTTGTTTTTATAAAAATAAAGAGAAAAGATAGTCACTTCCACCTAAGCCTCTTTTATCATTGCACGTAACATGACATTAATATAATCTTTTACAAATAAAAGAAACGGAGATAAATAATGTAACACTTTACGTAATCTTTCACCAGGAAGTTTTTACTTTGGCATTGCGAATGCATTAGTTTAATATTTTAATTACCAGAAATGAAATTGTATTTGATCAAGATGAACAGTCACTTAAACGGGGGAGATTTAGTTGAGAAAATATAAATTTGTTTTTTGATAAATTGTAGCTGCTTGAGAGTAATGTTGCATCCTAGTTCTGAAATCCTTCATTAAGTAAATAATACAAGGACTTGTATATTTTATGAAAATGATGAATTTTATGCTCCAATTACATCCGGTCCGTATCAGAACTAAATAAACTAGCTAGTAGAATTTGTATTATAAGGGGTAGCAGGGACATCGACGCGCAACCTGTTACCATGGATTCAGAACATGATTCTGTGCCCCAACGACGAAACTTTTGTCGATTATTATTAATAAAATTGCTTCTCCATACATATTGACCGCTCAGGTGAAACAGCAGATTTTTTTCATAATCGACGAAATATTTGTACTCTAGGGGAGTCTAGAATCATGTGCTGAAATTCATGATTTGAGTTTGCACGTCGACGTCCCGGGATATCATGTGAATTATCTGAATTCAAACTTATTTATACTTGAGCATAATGAGAGATTTCCTGCACAAGACCCATTCTTTGGGGATAAAACTACAATCAACACTGATTACATAACAAAACATAATTTACTAAAGCTACTTTATTTTAAGAATGTACACATAACAGGAAAAAATAAAACGACGCAGGTATACAATATCAGTTTTCTTTTACGACGCACGTCCCCAATTTCTGTCCGTCACTGACGCGGTGTGTTCGGCCATTTGTAGCATTTTCACGAGCGATTTGCTTAAAACTTTGTGCTTTTTCGGAGGCCAGTTTACATGCAAAGTGATGATAAGGTTTTATGAGATTTTCATCTAAGGTCAAAATATATGTAGCGGGATCGTCCGAAAGGGTTACCGCTGCCCTGGAACATAAAGGGCTAAGGAAGGAACACGGGTGGGTTTTAGTCAGTAAGAGTCTGACACTCCCTCCGCTCCGCCCAGAGCGGGAGGGGTCATTTGATGATTTCCCATCCTTAAAAAAAAAAAGGTCAAAATATATAAGAAAATAAATACATATTAGCGTAGGTACAGTCAGCAGTACAGTCAGAGGCACCGGCCATTTTTATTCTTGCAATGAGCTATAGAGGGCTGCACCTGGGGGCAATTCTCGTAATTTTAAGAATGTTCACATGTTCCGATCTCAGTCTCAATCTGTCAAAAATACCTCTAATTTCCCTACATTTTGACAAGTTTTTGACATTTGCTTGTCACCGAGATGAGACTGCGACTAGATTTTGAAAGTTTTAAATTACGAGAATATGGCCTCTGGTATCTCTACCTGTCTCGTCGCCAAGTCAATATATTAAGAAAAAAACGAATTATTTTAGCACTAATAAAGCGTATTATCAAATATTTCGAGAGTTTTGTGGCTAAATGATAACAGCCGCATGGGTCGAGCGAACGTTAAGGTAAGCTTGCCGCGGTCGGTTCGTGGATGGGTGCGCATCCATTACATATCGAGACCCCTCCGTGCCTCAGAAAGCACGTTAAGCCGTTGGTTCCGGGCGTCATTTGAAGATCGTCGTTACGGGTAGTCAGAAGGCCAAAAGTCTGACAACCAGTTTTACCAAGAAGTGTCGAGTTACCCAGTAACTAGGTTGTGGAGGTCAGATAGGCAGTCGCTCCATGTAAAATACTGGTATTCAGCTGCATCCGGTTAGACTGGAAGCCGACCCCAATGTAGTTAGTAAAAGGTTAGGCAGACAGATTTGAGTCAGTAAAGAAAGTTTTTTGTGGTGCTAATCTCTTTTCCAGCAACGGTGACATTTCTAAATCCCAATGACGTTTCGAGTCGATATGTTATCGTACAAATGCGATCCTCTTTGGAACTAAATATCATTCGTATCGGGGTTATCGTTATCAATAATGTCAATGCTCTCATTATTTCTTCTTTATTATAAGTACACTTGTATATTATGAGAGCGACATCGTATCCATGTTTTCGAGTAAGGAGTAAGCGCAAATGAGCCACCGCCTACAGCCACCGTGCACCGGTGGCCCAGCAAGAAGCAGTTATCATGTTTTTTCATACGTTTTGTATGGATTCGCCGCACACTTGTGGTCGTTTGCTGCCATTCGTTATAGCAATACTCATCATCGCAGCAGTTAGCGACAGCCACCACATAACAATTAATTATTATCAACACTTATTTTTTTTTTTTATTAACTGCCGATCCAAAAACGATGGGTGTTATAAGTTTGACGTGTCTCTCTCTCTCTCTGTGTGTGTGTGTGTGTGTGTGTCTGTGGCATCGTAGCTCCTGAACGGATGAACCGATTTTGATTTTGTTTGGTTTGTTTGAAAGGTGAATTTGTCGGAAGTGTTCTTAGCTATGTTTGATGAAAATCGGCCCAAGATGGCCGCCGCCACAAAATGGCGGATTACATATTTTTTCACAACTCCCTCAATATGGGTATCAAATAAAAGGGCGTGACTAGTAGAATACTATACACTATAATAAATTTCAAATCCAAGATGGCCGCCACCACAAAATAGCGTATTACATTTTTTTTTCACAACTCCCTCGTTATGGGTATCAAATGAAAGGGCTTGACTAATAGAATACTATACACAATGGCAAATTTCAAATCCAAGATGGCCGCCACCATAAAATGGCGAATTACAAAAACCTGAGTAAACACCAAATTAACTGAATCATAAAATGCAAGAAAATAACAGAAATGAAATAGGAGTCTACAAAAAGCATGAAATAAAAAATTTTTTTTTGGCTTTTTGCATTCATACTATTTTTATTATTATTTTGTGTCGGGGGTTTTTTAAATTTTTAATTTAATTTTTTATTGTTTGTGTTCTTTCTCTGCGTCATCTTTACCGCAAATAAACGTATTTTTTCTTTCTTTAACGCGTGAAAAATCTAAAGGAATATTTGACACTTCCATTCATAACAAGGCATTTGGCACTACTAACATTCTTGATCTTTTTTGTTTTTTTTGTTGATCGTATTTTGTGACAAACTTTTTGTAAATAAATTACATTCTCTTTCACAACATAGGTATCGAGTTTACCTCTGTAACTAGGTAAAAATAGAATTCAGACATTACCATTGACATTGAGTTACAAAAGTGAGTCCATTTGCGAGTTTTAATAGAATAGGGCTGTAAATAGAGATAGATGATAGATGGAATCACTTTTACTTACAAAACTGAGTTCGTTCGCGAGTTTTTACAGAATGGGGCTGTAAATAAAATAATATAAAGGGAATAAATACTCTTAATTATGTATACCATTAAAAATATTTTTTTCACAAAGGGTGACACAACAGGCCGTCTTATCGGTAAAAGCAATCTTTTACAGACGTCAGACAACCTTTGAATGTATTAAAGGGAGAAGGAGTTCATTATTTGAACTGTATGGATTTGTACATACATTATCATCATGATCAGATAGATTATATTGACAATATATCATTATGCGTAAGTTGCCAGTAAGTACTAAATAAATATGCTTCAGTTTTGGTGCCTTCAGTCTTCAGTCCTACTGTTTGCTATGACGTCACTTGACGTCAGTAGACAGTACAAACTTGATCTTTACACCGAGAGAGGCGTGAAAAGGCAAACAAAAAGTTGCACACGAAAAAAACATGTCAAAATATTTGTAAAGAGGTCTGGACAAACAACTCTTTTTATTTAAATATTTATTCATGCCGTTTTAAATTAACGGATTGTTACTGGTTAAGAGCGGTTTTGCACTGCATCCGATGGGAATCCGAGAAATGACGGTCCGAAGTAGCATCATCATCATCTTCCTGCCCTTATCCCATGTTACTTGGGGTCGGCGCAACACGTTTTTTTCTTCCATTCTCCTCTGTCAACCGTCACACTATCATTCACTCCCTTCTCTTTCATATCATTCCTCACACAATCCATCCATCTTTTCTTCGGCCTTCCTCTCCCTCTCCAGCCATCAACATGTATATTCATCACTCTTTTAGTCACATGCGTTTCGTCCCTTCTCATCACATGCCCATACCAAGCCAAACGATTTCCTTTCAACTTTTCTGTCACTGGCGCCACTTTCAAACTTCCTCTTATATACTCATTTCTTACTTTATCCATTCTCGTCACTCCACACATCCATCTCAACATTCTCATCTCCGCTGCATGCAATCTTTTTTCATCCGTCTTCTTCACAGCCCAGCATTCAGACCCATAAAGTACGACAGGCCTTATCACGGACTTATAAATTTTCCCCTTTAACTTGAGGGGCATCCGTGGGTCGCAAGTTGTTCCTGTTACCTGTCGCCGACGGTCCGAAGTAGCAATAGTACTATTTGTATGAGGGGTTGCGCACTACGTCCGAACTCAGTCCGTCCGAATTTAGAATCCCCAATTTGGCTTGAACTCGGATCTTGAACTCGGATCTTGAATTCGGATTCGGATCGGACACGTAGTGCAAAACCGCTCTTAGAGCTCTTAACTCTTTACTAACTCGTTAATGTTCGTTCATAAATATTTTATAGATAAACTAGCGACCCTGTCTTGCCTCTAAATGCTGGTGAAACCCGCTTTAAAATCCGTTGCGTAGTCTAGAAGAACAACGCGGTCACACAGACTGACACGAAAAACGACGAGCGAATCTACAATAATAATATGTTGTGTAGAACATGGTGGTTTACGGCGCACTCTCTCTATAAGAGAGGAGGCCTGTGTCCCAGCAACATTATAAGCTGGTTATGTTAATCATCATCTGCCTAGCCTTTACCCAACTATGTTGGGGTCGGCTTCCAGTCTAACCGGATGCAGCTGAATACCAGTATTTTACATGGAGCGACTGCCTATCTGACCTCCACAACTGTTCTCTTACTCCACTCCACAGTTACTGGGTAATACGATACCCCTTGGTAAGACTGGTTGTCAGATTTTCGGGCTTTTGACTACCCGTAACGACTCAAAGATCCACGAATGACAGCCGGAACCAACGGCTTAACGTGCTTTCCGAGGCACGGAGGGGTCTCAGTATGTAAAGATGTTCACCCATCCACAGACCAACCGCGGCAAGCGTAGCTTAACCTGACCGATCGACCTGTGCGGCTGTTATTATTTAGCCACGGGCCCCTCTCACGGCTGGTTATGTTAATATGTGTAGAAAATTTAATTATGTAGGTACAGACGCCAGCACATCAAGCTGCCCGAAACTGTCAAATTTTCCCAATCAACCTTGAACCTAATGGTTTAGCGATAAAGTTGAAAATCTATTAAAGAAATTTGACAGATTGTAGTAGCTTTGATGTGCTGGCGTCTGTACTTATAAACTGAAGCAAATTCGTTCCAAAATTGCCATCTAGTTTTATCATAATCAATTTGCCTCAAGAAAATCACAATTAATTTCCTATACGACATATTGTCACCGTTAGACGAAGTGGAATAAACCTGCCACACCTTCTTAAGGGAACAATGTCCTGGCGATAGGCCAATGGCAGTTACATACTTTTTATTAGGGTTTCGTACGAAAAGCATGCCAACGGGACCCTATTACTAAGGCTCCGCTGTCATAGGGCTGTATCTCTTGAACAGTAATAATAAAATTTTAAAAAATTTGAACTCTGATGATTTGTAATTTCAATTGTCCTACCACTTAAAATTTCAAATCACCAGAGTTCAAATTTTTATTATTTGTTGTGAAAGCGGCCATAGCCGTACACACTATGACCGCTATGACAACAGATAGGTAATAAAAATAAAATAAACATAAAATTAAAGGGGGTCACCATCGGCCGGTAAAGTATTAAAAAAAAAGTATAGTATTGTTAAATATTGTACGGTGCTACGGAACTTCGTGTGCGAGTCCGACTCGCACTTGGCAGCTATTTCCCGCTAATTACAACCTATGCTCTCAGCCATAAATTCTGATTACCCTTATAGACGACGGCAATGAACTTCCATAGTTCCATGTTTCCACTTTCGCAAGTTCAAGAACGATTCCACGATTCCTTATTACCATAGTATAAAGAGAGGAAGTACGTTATCTTCATACAAACGCACCGCGCGCGGCTTGCATGTGTGCGCCAAAATATCTATGCGTCGCCGCACGCACACTTACACGAATCTCGGCGCCCGGCGGGTTTCGCAGCGCGCCAGACGGGGCTAACATCGCACGAGGATCGCGCGTCACGGCTTTTCTGCACCGCTAAATGAATGAAAAATGTGTGATAATCGCAGGAGAACGTATTGCTGTGTGTTTGGGTGTCTTAATAATTCATCGATTCCAGAATTGTCTCTGTTCAAATTACCTATTGAACAGGAAAGGTAAGAAAGTCACTTTTTCTAGCATATCATTTTTACTTGATGATGATATACCTACCTACTTACTTATTTTTTGTTGTATTAGTTTTCTATCAGACAGAGGAAGTAGGGAGGCCTAATTTCCCACTAGAATGTACTAGGTACTTTTGATCTGTCAATTGATTTGCCGCTATTGCTTTGTTTATGTTTAGTCATGCCGATTTATCAGTACCTATTGTAGGTATAGTAACTAAGTACCTACTTACAGTTATAAAATCGTACTTAAAAAATAAGTAATTGACTAATTGTGAATCAGATAAATAGAGCAAAGTTCGAATCATAACAGCAGAATAAAAATTTGATTATAGTCTAAGAGACAGGCGTTAGTTTTTTTGTTGTTTTACGATGTTTTTTTTTTATAAATAATACTGCTATGAATCTTGAATAAATTTCTGTGTTTGTTAGGAAAACCATTGTTGAACTTTATTGACTAATGATCACTGAATTAGTTATACAGAGATATGTGTTATCTTTGGCAAGGGCCGGGCTTTAAACTAATGAATTGGTGACAGTACTATCAGTAACCTACCGTTTACTCGTGCTCATCACCGCCCCGCGCCGCCCGTCTGCTGGCCCGTCGCTCTTTCTTTCATCGTGAAAGGTTTCATCATCGTTTAGGTACCCAGACAATACAAGTAAAAAATACAACATCCCGACCCTTGCCCATTTATTGGCACTGAATTAAAATTTAACAAAAAGTGACAACCCTAAGACAGTAGGCAATTATGTCGCGGATTGTGCCGGAGATAGCCTACTTCCTCTCTTTATACTATGTTATTACGGAGTCAATGACCCCAATCTAAGAATAAATAGCTTACCGTAAAATTGGAACAAAAATCTCGAGTGACTGAACTTGTGTTGACAAAATAAATTAAATTGTTTATTCTGTAAATTGGATATTGTAATCATTTTACACAAATCTTACTTTAAAAACTAGCTGGTTGAGGGGGGGGGGGGGAACTAGGGGCTCGCCTCGATTACTTGCGACTTAAATGTAACTGGCGATGTATGGGTGTACTACCAGGTACATCTCTGCCTGACCCTCAACCATAGCTCAACTCAAACAACAACAAGATACTCATATTTATATTTCGATTAGCTAATGAGTAAGCTTAATTAATATCGTATTCGATTTATCACTTAGCTTCTGCCCTGACTTCGTCCGCGTTAAACTTCTTGTTTCCCCAACCCATCGCATCGCATCGCCTGCCCGCGCTTTTACTTCGTTTTCGCTTATCGTTCTTTCTGATTTTTTCCTAAGGGCCCTAGCGTAATGTTACGTAATCTATAACCTTCCTCAAGAATTAGGCTATCAAATGCTTAAAGATTTTTTCAAATCCGCTTAGCAGTTCCAGAGATTAGCGCATTCAAACAAACAAACTTTATTCAACTCTATTATTAGTATATTTATATGTATACATATATTTAGATATAGATTAGTTAATGATTGAGCAAGCTAAAATATCGTAAGTACTCGATTTATCAGAAGCATACTTAAATATGTGAAGAAGGTTACAACTCCGAGATCATGGCCGACCGTCTCCGGTCAATGATATTTACCCTCAACCATCAAGATATTTTACTTATTTATTATTTATTTACGTGAATACTTTACTCGCTTGTAAACCTGCCTGCATCCATATTTATAATAACAATGAAAAACAATACAATCTTCAATGATTCATTTATTGTCGATACTTTTTACTTTGTGGTCACTCCGTGTCATTGACCTTAAAAACATAAATAATATGTAGACAGTCGTTATCTAGCTAGACTACGGCTTTATCAGCTATACTTATCTCTTGATACGGGATTTTATATTAGACTGCCTTATGCCTGCAGCTATGTTCTATGTTACGGGTTTGGTTTCCGCACTTAGTCCTTCAGGTGGACCATTGTGCGTGGGCCATGGCGGCCGTCGGTGGTTATTCCAACCAGACCACCTCCCTCCAGAAGCTTATTAGGTCGCCTGGTCTGTCGAGAACATCTGTGTAGGATCTGGGTGTCCCGAGGGTTTCTGACCTAATCTGGGTGATGCCTGTGCACTGAAAGAGCACATGCGCAACGGTTTCATCGGCCTCCATGCAAGCTCTGCACAGGGGGCTGTCCGTTATGCCTATCGTATGGAAGTGTTTGTTCAGTGAGCAGTGTCCCTGCCTGCAGCTTCGCCCGCATAGATGTCGGAAAATATCACACGGGAGCTTACTAACGAGATTAAAAGTACCCTGTGTTAATCCAGGTTATAGTAATCTATGTGAGTACCATATTTCATCCAAATCCGTTCAGCCGTTTTTGCGCCAATACGGAACATACTTCCAGACAAACGGACAAAAAATCTAAAAACTATATTTTCGGCATCAAACTCGTTCTCACGCCTCGTAGCAGTTACTTATACTTGTATTTTAAAATATCCAATGTACAGTTTTGTCTTCGTTACTATGTATTTAATTATATGTATAAATATAGAAGTCGTTCCACTGGTTTTATGAATAAATAAATTGTCCTTTTGACTCACTTATCTACAACGGTTTAGTGGAAAATTGAGTTTTACTGTTGGTCCCGGACCAAGAATAAAACTTAATTTTCTCAATTCTCAATAAAGCTCTTCTCAATAAAACTCAAGTTAAGGTCTTGAACAAAAAGTTTTTGAATTTCAAGAACAGTATTTTAAATGAGGAACGTGAAAAATTTGGAAGGATTGTCAGTGGTGCTTGTGAAAAGCGACATAAACGCAGTTGTGCACGTAGAATTTTACTGGAAATTAGGATAATGGAATACATCTAGTATAAATAACAAAATTATGATAATTATGACAAATCAACAAGGCTCTTCTATTCAATTTCGCACCATAATAAACTCAGGTTCTAATATTTCTGGTTGTTTAAAAATATAAATCCAGTCACCATTTGTTTTGATAGTAAAAAAAACCTATTATTTCTTATAATAAAGTTACCTTCTTAGGGCGTAAATCATCAGTGAAGTCTGTTGACTTAAACAAGGAAGATAGTTTATCATTATGGAAGTTAAGTACATTTCTTAAGTTTACGACTTGTTTTTATCATTGTTTGGTTCTCTAATTAAAAAAGTATTTTATTAATAAAGAACGTTTTATCTTTCTGAACATTCTAGAACCAATGATGAGATAAACCGATTATAATCTTTTTTACATTTCAACATCATGAGAAATCTGAAATTGGCAAAATTAAATTAAAGACATAGAATTAGCCTAATCCTTAAAACGATTGTAAAAACCTTAGTAGGAATGATAGAGCACTTTATTATTATCTAGTTGTTTTTATTTTTATTGATAAGAACAAAAAATACACACCAAATAACAAAAACAATAATAATAAACATCGAAACGTAAAGAGTAGTCTCCACTCGACTTTCCATTTACACCGGATGACTGAATTCACTTCGCAAACTGCAAACGTTAATTGTACACAGTTACACAATAATTTAAACATAGTACCGGTCTTATAATGTGTGCGTAGCCTATAAAGGCAAAGTAATTGAAATCACCGCCTATTCTGCCTACGTGATCATAAACCGAATTACAATTTTACTATTATTCTGACGTCACGTTTCTATTGTTTCAGCTGCCTGCTGCTGTGAAGTTCCTGGCTGGTTATGGGGCAGCAATCGACTTCAACAACAACAATACTGACAAGAGCTAACGAAAGATAATGCGGCAGTACTGGCCGAAACTATCATGACCTTAGCCTGTTAAAAGAATAAACAGAGTCGACGTTTGAAAGTGGAACGCAACAGAACAGAACTTTAGTCGCACCAAAGAGTTCCCGCAGGAAGCTAGTGTTGTGCAGTGTGCTAAAAATTGAGTTCGCGAAGATAACGTTATCGTGTTTTCAACTAGACCGATTGCGTCTGTTTTCGTTAACCGATAGCGGCGCTGATAAAGTCTTGTCGAGTTTTCATTTAGCGTCACACCGCAGACGGTCGCGGATCTACCGAGACGTGTTAAAATAGTGCTGGTGTACGCCTGATATCGTTTCGCTCGCCAATGTTTAAAAACATATCGACCGTTAGTCAAGTGTGTTCGTTTACGGTTCGAGTGAGGGCTACGCTGTGTAGTGGAACATTATTTTAGCGTATGTTGTAAAAATGCGTGGCTTGTGGTCTCGTTTTGTGGCGTTGGGATGGGTGGTTTCCCTGGTGGGATGCCACACTCCTGGGAGTGAGCTGGAGTCTGTGCGGTACGGGCCCACGGAGGACCGGTTCATTAGTGACACGTACACAGTCTCCAACATCAATATCACGTATAGGGATGAACACGGAGAGGAGTACACAGAGACGTCTGAGGTGAGTGACTACCCGTATTATAAAGTGCTCTGTGTGAGTGACCTTATTATTTTTCTCTTTTATAGTCAAACATTTGTCTCGTGAAAATTCATTTTTTTTTATTCCATTTTTTGTTGTGTCCTTAAGGCCAATTCTCGTAATTTAAAACGTTCAAAATCTAGTCGCTATCTACTATAGACAAACAAATGTCAAAAACTTGTCAAAATGTAGGGAAATTAGAAGTATTTTTGACAGATTGAGACTAAGATCAGACTGTGAACGCTGTTAAAATTACGAGAATTGCCCCTCTGGTGTCTGTCCTGCTGTCGAAAAAGCAAAACCTCTTTTTACGGCTGATATAATATTATTGTTACCCATGTCATTATTTCATTAGAAATATATACTTAGGTTTTTATAGTATTATCAAAAATCATTTCGGTGAAAAATACAGAGAGTAAGTACTTAAAAGTTCTTTGTCTGCCCTCAATTAGGTAAAGTTAAAACGTTGATCATGCACGATTCATGACAATCATGATTTCTATCACGTAGTCTTTTTTACTAAGAATTCTAGAAAGGGAAAACACGCCCCTTTACTATAATTATTGATTTCCTAGATAATCTTGTCTGTGTGTAAAAATTATGTACCTATTAAAACTATCGTGCTTATTTTACTACGTAAATTGGTTTTCTTTAAGAATTTTTTACTCAATACACCATTCATTATAAAACACAGTTATTTGATATTATCATACATAACTCGCTTTTGGTTGTTTCGATTTCCTAAACATACGGTTTACTTACTTCATTTTGTTATTACGGTAAATTCGCGTTTGGGTAATTAAAACAAATACTTCTCCTGTCCTTATCCCAATTTATGTGTGGTCGGCGCAACATGTCTTTTGGAACGAAGTTCCTTATCGCGCGTTGCGAAAGGGGGCTAGACGGAAAAAAGTTGGAACGACACTTTTTTTTTTAAATAAAGTTTTATTACAATTCCTTCACTAATTAATCGAAAGGAACTTCGTTCCATCCGGGTGTCCCTTGACTTGACACGTCTCAAGTTTTTTTTTTATGTTTGTTCGAGAAGTCGGTGGTAAACAACGAAAATGCGAACCCAACGACACCGACTTCCGAAATTAAAGTTATTTTTCTCTTTGTAGTGTCATTTTTGGAAGTCGGTTGCTTTTTTTTCTTCCTTACTTCTCTAATCGTCATCTCGGTAGTCACCCCCTTGCTGGCCTTATCATCTTACTTCTAAACAAATTACAATTAAATTTTTAAATACGTAAAAGTATTTAATACTAGATAAGATACGGTGATATCTCTCTCTGGAAACAAGTAATTCTAGATAAAAATAATGAGATAAGATCTTATTATGAAATTTTCTCAACGAACAACTTTAAGAATCGTGTTTTTTGCGAAATACCTAATCAAATATACTTACAAACTAAGTTGCAGGTATTTACGTTACGATTATTTATCTAGTAACTATGAATTATAGTAGTGTTGTTACGTCTAAACACCCGCATGGCATCATAGTTCATGAGAGTCAGAGATTCTCATGAACTATGATGCACATAAATTAATAGGAGGTAAATACTTCATTCCATTACTAACTAGAAACCCAGTTTAGCCCAGATTATCGTGGAAAAATAACGTTATTTACAAGGAAAATATTTGTTTGGTTTTTTCTAAATATTATTTTCCAATACAATTTTCCCAAATTATGATGACGTTTCAATGAAAAAATATCGTCTACAAGTTTACTTTAAAAATATTATTGGAATGGTTCATAGACCATTTCTCATTAATTTTTAGCCAGTATCCTTTACTTTCCCACATCGCCACCTACCAAAATATTTTGAGCTGTGTACTCTCATCCACCATTAACCTAAAATCCTTCGAGTTTTATCTGACGCCTCCATTGATTTCCATAGATAGGCTCACCAATAATATTGCATACGTCTCTTATACCTTTACTTAATAATGTTTAAGAAATGAACCACATTCGAATAGCAATGCTATTCTGTAACCATCTCACCGTGAAAACTTAGGTGAAGTTAGTGAGCGTGGAGTGAGCTGTCAGTGTCATCCCACCATACTAGATGCTTGGGATTGACATTATTGACAGCGCACTTCACTTAAATTTTCACGGGGAGATTTTAACAGAATAGCTAGGCTACGGATAAGACTACTTATTTCTCATACATCTATGACCAGTGTCTTTTACTTCTCCACTTACTTCGCCGTCTACCAAGATATTTTCGGCTATGTACTCACTTTATGCTTGTCATTTATCATTAGGTTCGTAATCGTTCGATTTTTATCAGACACGTCCACTGATTTACATAAATAGGGACAGATATTGCGCACTTGTCTCATTGGAAAAATGCACAGAATTTGCAATGACGTAAAATGGTTTACGAAAGCCTATAGGTCTATTGTTTTAATCTATAATTAATTCATAATAAGCTGGTGACGCATTTCTGTTTATCTTTCTTTTCTTGATAACGCAGAT
Organism: Apamea anceps; assembly: GCA_951799955.1. Classification (NCBI taxonomy): domain Eukaryota; kingdom Metazoa; phylum Arthropoda; class Insecta; order Lepidoptera; family Noctuidae; genus Apamea; species Apamea anceps. The sequence goes on from OX637509.1 coordinate 12,240,643, forward strand.
GGCTTTAATTATTATAGTAATTAATTACTTTAAATAATTACTTACACAAAGGCAGGCTTCTGACGTAAGTACTTACTTTGTATTAATTCTGTGGTTTATCCTGACCATGTGTTTTTGTGGCTTATCAGTGTTGGGGGAAAATGCGTCGTATTTACATTTGCTAATTTGGTATAATATTGAATCGTTATCATGTGGTACAGACGCCAGCACACCAAGCTACTACAATGTGTCAAATGTCTTTAATAGATTTTCAACTTTATCGAACATTAAGGTTCAAGGTTGATTGGGAAAATTTGACAGTTTCGGGTAACTTGATCTGCTGGCGTCTGTACCTATTACTAAAATAAGATTTGTAACATTCAGTTCTTGTTGTTTTCAAAATCGTTTATTTCATTAAAAGTCTTTTATCCAAACTAGACTGAGATCGAATCAGCACTTTACAAACGTAAAAATTACATAAGGTCGTCCCCCAAAATGATCAAAAATCCCCAATGAGCCTAATCACCCTAGTGCTGCTGGGAAAAAGAAGAGGAGCAACAAACTCCCCATCAGCTTGAAGTTTGAAGAGACAATGCCCCATAAACCTTCTTTCATTTAAAAACATAAGTATAGATATTATAAAATATAATAGAAATCAGAGTATTTAAAAAAGGAAATAAATACTTCAAAACCGATAACCAAACCAAAGATTAAAAAGTGGATAAGTAACAGTTACTCGCGTTAACACCGCTTGCGAGCCTGCTAATAAACCGCAGTTCTGACCCACATAACGTTGAACGTAGAATAACAGCAACAGCACATATACCAGTAAAGCCGAGCGCACCGCGTTTTTATTCAAAAAAGTGCGGTGGCCCGTCTGGAGTGTGCGTTGGTGCATAGAAAATGTAATAATATAGTTCTCCAGACAGAATTTCGGCCATGGCATCCAATATCTACGGAGACTGCCATCTACGCGGGAGATATTATAGTGCACAAGTATGTACGCAGACACAGGTGCACTCACTCTTCCTTCAGTCTCCGTCAGTCCGATCAGACGGCAATCCGACACCACCGCAAAGAGATCAGGCGCAGGACTAACGACTTAGCGTGTATTCTGAGGCACGGGGGTTTCACATCGCCAACTTCCAAACTCCGGGCTGTTACTGAGAAATTCCTAATGGGAAAACCCACTAATGGAACTGCTCCGTCGGTCTCGTAGTCGGGCATAGAACATGTACGAAAGTGATGAAGGAGGATTTTTGCAACGCGTCGCGTTGCGTTGCAGCTCGCCCCTATTTGCACTAGCCTTAGCACGTCAATTGTAAAAAAAAAAACTCAGTAGTTTGTGCGCACGACAGTCGACGTGTCCTGAGGAATGCAATCAATTTTATTTATTGTAAGTGCGAGATAACATGCGATCGGCCGGTAGATGATACCGCAGGCCAATTAAAAATTATAATTGGAAAGCAAAATCTACGTAGGATCGGTTAGGAAGGAAAAGGAAGCAAGGTTAAGACAGCGTTTCATCATCGCAAACAAGATGGAAACGAAATAAAACGTGAAAGAACCTTGGCTTACGCACTATCATGCGTCCAGAACATTATCTTTTTATTATTATTATATGTTAACATAGCTCGGGACCCTCATCAAACGTGTCCTTATCAAAAAAGCATATTATAAGATTAAAGACTACGTTGAAGACAAGGTAGTTTGGCAATGATTTCTTCTGCACATGTGGCTTCCCTGGCACCTCAAACATATAATCGCGACATATTCGCCTAACATTTAAACAAATATTAGTTTATAAAAAAATAAGATTCATTTTTACACAATAATGTTCAGTTTACGCTAAAACTAATAAATTTTATAACTTTTGCAATTGTGCTAGTCACTCTGAAATCAACTTAATTACCATTAAAATAAAGTTGATATTTGTTTAACTTGACATAACGTCAATATGAAACAAAATTTGAAGATACGTAAATGTCTATTTACTGCTCTCAAATTACGATGTTTATTTGTTTTTTACATACTTCTTTGACATAAGTAATCTTTTTATTATTTGACATTCAGACAATAAATTCTAGTTTCAACTCTGTGGTTGTAATGGCACTCATGTCACTTGGTTTAATAGGTTTTTATATTTCGTCCTTTTGATGGATTCTTCTATATTTTGTAAATGTGAGGACTTTGTAGGCCTTGTAGACTTTAGATCTGTAGACCATTTTTTATTTTATCAAGTACCTGGTCCTTGTTGACAGGCCTACGCTGTCCTCCCATACCTACTGAAATTTGAAAACATTGTAAAAGCCAATTATTTATAAAAAAGAGTAACCGTGGAGTTTCTTGCCAGCTCTTCTCGATAGGAAACGACCAATTAGAACCGTGCACCTAGCTTCTGATGACGTTACATAAGTGTCCATGTTGGTTTATGTGAAATAAAATATTTTGATTTTGACCATGGGTCCCAGAGCTTTGGAAGGTGTACGAGGGGCCGAAGTCAACTTGCAGAGGCCCGTTAGGCGCTTTTAATTAAATGAGGTACCAACAGACGATTATTTTTGTAGTTCTGTAGGTATGCATTATGCAAGTACACCCAAGGACAACCCCCGGTTGGTGTAAGAGAATTGCAGGATATGGAAACAAATATTATTATTAAGTCACTAATGACCTGTGTTCCTCACACTTAATCTTTTCATTTTAAAAACATAATGAAATAAAACAATTTCACGCAGCCGTGTCAGGCTGGGACTGCCCCCAAGGAATAAAGTTATTGACTATAAAACTGAGATATACATACTTATTTCTTACGTCATCAAGTTTAATGTCCTCTCATACCCACATAATAAGGTGACATCTGCTCATACGGAGATATAAAACATTTGTTTACTCATCAAATATTAGTAGTACCGTATTACTAATCGAAGGTGTGAAGATAAAGATAGTAGTATTGTACGTTGATCGAGTGTCCAATGACGGATAGAGGATGTTTGTATTAACCTAACCAAAATATATATGATTGATCATCATTGACTCATGCAATGATGATCAATAATATTTTGGTTAGGTCATTTTATTTAGGGCTGATTTTTCCAACGCCAGATAATTTTATCGGAGGAACAATTTTGAATATTTGACAGTTCTTCCATACAAAAAACCGTCAGACGTCAATTTTATTCCACGAATAAAAATTATCTGTCGATTTAAAATATCAGCCCTTAGAGTTAAATAATGCGTCTCCGTTTCGTTCGATGTACCGACGCCATCATCCATCAAGATCATCAATTGCTGATGATGATGCCAAATGCGTCTCGTATTAGGTTCCGTGACACTGACCCCTTTATTCAACAATGTTGCTTAAAGTTAAGTAGTGATTAGCAACTCTATAACCATACATTTTTGACGTTTGAACGCCACTTAACTTTAATCATCGTTAATAAACAAACCCCTTAACTACCAGTTTTGTCATCTAATTAATAACTTCAAAGTAAACTACAGAGGTCAGACCGTAACATCATTATCATCAGCCTTTTTTACGTTGGGGGCGGCTTCCAGTCAAACCGGATACAGAGGGTAACGTTCTAATTAAAATTATACCCAATCGTGGTTTTTCCTCATTTATTTTTTTTTATTAGGGAAAACAAACAATTGTAAATTTTGTCTTACATCTAAGTATACAATAAAGTGGGTTAACGTACAATCAACAACCTCTCCACATATTACCATAAGTATTAATTTACTTACATACAGTACGGAAGAAAGGTAGGGCTTATTTTAATAATGATACTTAATAATTAGATTTTAAGTGCATTAACTAATTCTTTTTTAAATACATTATGAGCTAACGTAAGTGTTGGTTATATATTTATTTAATATATGTATATAATAATTTAACCTCTACCTACCAAAGATACCAACTACATCAGTAAAAATAAAATAAAATATCACTACTAGGGTACGTGGCTTAACACAAAGCTTACAATAAGTAGGTATTTCAATGGATTTCTTGACTTGATTCCTAACTTTCTAAGACGACTGTGAAAACCACGTGACTCAAATAATAGTTTGCAAACAATTGTTTAGTAAGTACAAATTAGAAGTTAATGTCAAATACTGGTGAAAATCACAGATTTTCATGACGGCCGTTATCTTCTTAGCGAGTCGATGGAAAAAATATAGTTTTTTTCTTAAATTGGTTTGGCCCAAAATTCAGCAACGCGGGTAGCATTTGCCAACGCTGCCATTAGGTCCTCACGTGTGCAAGTGACAGCGCATGCGGTGCAAGATGGTGAACCATTGTCCGTGGAGACACCGCATACACACCGGAGTTTTTGTTTTTTTTGTTTTTTTTAATAAACGCTGCCCCTCACTAGGAATTTCTCCTGTATCGTGGGTGCGTTTACAAACATTTAAACTCACATACACAAACAGCCCGACCCGGAACAACTATTTGTAGTCCATGCAAATATTTGTAGTCCATGCAAATATTTGTAGTCCATGCAAATATTTGTTCCGTGCGGGAATCGAACCCGCCACACGCAGCGCAGCAGACAATCGCTTAACCACTGCGCCAACCGTGCCGTCAAAGAGAGAAAGTAGACAACAAGGGGGGGTCAGAGTATTCCATGAACCCCCACTTATGGAGGTCGTCCTTGTTGCGGCCTATTTGGATACGAAGTCTATTTAAGGTTTTCCAGGTAGGCCTCGGTAACTTATGCCCGGATGAGAGACGCTCTGATGGTTTAACAAAGAGAGAAGAGAAAAGATCACATCTTTCCGTGGAGGCCCGTCCACGGCCGTTATAATAAGACGGAACCACTCTTCTAGGAAACCGTAGCGTTAGCAACTGTTCACTGCTTTTAACGGTCGAAATTGTGATACGACCTCGGCCTTTTTGAATGGAAATGTTTTCTTTAAGGTTTCAAATAACATCCCTTTAAATAATTATAGACCGTATATTAATTTTAATTAAGCTTCAAAGGAAAGTTATACATGTATTATTCACAAAGCGGAGTTTGGTCGTCAGTTTGTGCTAAAGGGCACATTTGAGCTGCTTCGTACCTCATTTGTAGGTCACCGCACATTATAAAACCATCCGAAGGGGGAGGGGAGAGGGTTTAGCTTTAATCTTTATACGTTTCATAAAGTCCAAAGCTTAGCATCAAGCGCTGATCTAGGTTTTCGCTCAAGGGGGGCAAATGTCCTCCGGCGCGATCTCATGGCGGCATGGAAGGAGCGACTATCGCAACCCAGCGCAGGGCACGCCACGATAGCGGCGGTAAGACCCCTCTTTGAGGAGTGGCTAGAGAGACGTCACGGCGTTCTCACCTACCGCCTGACGCAGGTCCTCTCCGGACACGGATGTTTCGGGAGGTTCCTGCACATAATCAGGCGGGAGGAGACGCCCGGGTGTCACCACTGTCAGGATCGCCCAGAGGACACGGTGGAGCACACGGTGGAGGTCTGCCCTGCTTGGGCAGAGCACCGCCGTGCCCTCGTAGAGGCGATCGGCAGCGGCGGCGACCTCTCGCGTCCGGCCCTGGTTCAAGCCATGGTCCGGGGCGAGAGGGAGTGGGAGGCAGTCACCTCCTTCTGCGAAGCAGTCATGCTAGCGAAGGAGGTGGCGGGGTGGGCGAGAGAACGCGCCTTGCGCACCTCACGCCTCAGCCGCCGCGGGAGACGCTCCGGGCGTCGGGAGCCGCGGGAGACGCTCCGGGCGTCGGGAGCCGCGTGACGACTCCCGGCCACCGTAGGCGCGGGCCTGCGGGCGGTGAGTAATGGGTAACTCACCGTCCGATCAGGACCAGGCCCGTGCCGGACGGCGTGTTGTGTTCCACGCGCGCCTCAAAGAGATGTCAGCATGAGTGACGGGGCCCCATAGGGCCGTAGCCTGCCAGGGTAGCGGGATTGTCCGAAAGGGTTACCGCTGCCCTGGAACATAAAGGGCTAAGGAAGGAACACGGGTGGGTTTTAGTCAGTAAGAGTCTGACACTCCCTCCTGCTCCACCCAGAGCGGGAGGAGTCATTTGATGATTTCCCATCCTCAAAAAAAAAAAAAAAAGGGGGGCAAATGTATTTCTGAGAGGATGGAGGTATTTCTCAAGCCGTGAAAGCCCGTTTAAAAAAAACCATCGGTACCTATTCTCTGTAAACCTTAACTATGTGCCCCCCTTTTCGAGGATGACTACGACTTATCTATGTCTAAGTAATATACTGTATACAAAGTTAAAATACAGGTTACAAAACTGTCTAATTTAAAGTTTTAGACTCCGTTTGTTCGAAGCTCAAAGGTGAGTAAGTGTACCCGTGTCCCCCCCGTAGCCGCGCCTGCTTAGGATGAACCAGCGATATCTGTATGACGAACATTTTTACCCGACTATGGCGAAGCCAAATGGAAGGGAAGCCGGATTCACACGTAATCTGTACGATTTATGCCTTAATTACATGACTTAGCATTAGCAATGACGTATGACTCCGGTTATACGAAAACCGAAAGAAAATCGATGTCGATGTCTTGTGTATACCTTTTTTGTTAGCGTTTTTATCGTAGTTCGGTTAAGTTTTTAGCATAATAATATTTTATGTGTGCCATTCATAAAGAGAGAAATATTTTGTTTTATGAAGACGATTACGTACGTGCCACCGACACCGGTATCTGCGAAAAATAAAACTAATATTGCTTTTATGGCGTTTGTAATCACAATAATTAGAAATAGAATAAAAAAAACTGCTGTAAATATATTTTGCTGAAAAAGTAATGAAAATTGAGGTGAATTTAGATTTTGCACTCCAATCAAAGCGGTGCCCAGAATTAATCTGTCGCCATAGGTTTGACATGCCTGCTCTTATCCGTTATCAGATACTTCACTCAAGTGAAGCTTCATAATGTTTCATTCCACGTTTACACGCCCCCGAAAAAATTACATAGGAACTTTCATCTGCTCGTCTCATTCAATTTTTCGGTCATTCGGTAGGCGATTGGAAGAACCCGAATGCCGAAATCCAACATCGTTGGATTGGTTTACTAACGAATTAATTTCACTTTAAATTCTTTTTGTGTTCAGACGTTTTACTTCGAGTGAAAGATGCCGAAGGAAAAGCAATAATGTATAAAAATTCAGGCGTATGATACCGGCTTTATATAAATAGAAAAGTTTGCTTTGTTTCAGGCATCGTCCATCAAAAGATTTTCCGCCGCCGTCCTGTTCAAACCTTTTAAGTAGATCTCGAATCCGTTTACTTCTGGTCCTCTCAAGTGTTCTGTTATTGTTTATGAACGGTTTGTCTTTTTTTATTGCTTGTCCACTTGCGTGTTTTTGGTCTTGTGTATTTCTTGCCTGCCGTGAAGGCGTGATGTCATCAACTGAGCCGTAGTGAAGATATGAAACCTAAGATTTGATTAAGAGTATTTGTAGAGGATTTGATTGAATTGTTACTAACCCTACGGACTCCTGTCTGAAGTAAAAGTTTTCTATTCTTATACTATTGGATCAAAAAACATCATGATCGGTGTCTGGCATAATGCTGAACAGAGCGTTTTAATTGCGTAACACACTATCAGTAGTTTCGGCCATATTCATGAGGTTCTTAAATGTTCCGTTATTTAATTAGAATGTTTACAAAAAAAAAAAAAAATATGACGTAGTTACTCTTTATTTTTATATACAGTAGGTATCATAAAATTAATTCATTATTCATTAACATAAGCATTATGTATTTTCTGTTTGCTGTATTGCAATAAGAATAGTTGAAAAATGACTATTATTTACGTATGAATAAATACTTATACTAATGATTAATTTTACTAACTAAGTACTAGATATCTGTGGTTTAGGTTTAATCGCGTGTTCCATTATATATGAATGCTGTCTTCTGTGAATACCAAAATTCGAATATTAATTGCACTGATGAGGTAAATACCTATAATAATAACAAACCAGCTCTGCGCCACCCTTTTATTGTAGAAAGTAGCAATTTCGTGGTAAAATTAACCACGAAATCTTAGGTACTTTCTCTATTGACCATAAATCACAATGACCACTAAAATCTGCAGCCAAATGGACGACACTAGGCAAATGGATTGGTGATGACATTAGTCGTATCTTTCTGTTTCTCCTGACAAAAACCTTGCCATCTTTTCAAATCCCCGGAAGGTTTCTCATTGGAAACCAAACTGGTCCGTGCTCAATTTAATTAACCTTTTTTACAAACACACATACATAACACCACGCCATTTTTCCATGGGGGCAGGCCACTGACCTATATTATACAAGTATGCTGGACATCATACTATCGATGACAAAACGAAGACATTTGATTTTCGCCATTTTGGTGCTGATAACAACGTGGGCGTCTGTGGAACTATAATATTTTTGATAGTTAGTTTTACAAAATGCGCATACTCTCCTGATAAAAATGTTCTAAATATCTCGTAGTAAATACAAAATATACAAAAAGTCTTATTAAACGACTTAGAGCTACATCATCAGAGATGTAACAAAACAACACGACCACCGTTTGCTACAGTGTATCAATTTTAGTTCCTGAGACGCTCGAGCGGGGCGCTTTGAATCGGCACAAAAAACAACTGTCATATCGTACAATATCTTTAGTCCAGCGTACCTATTTATAAGAGGTCAGTGAGGTAAGCAGAACTGTCTGTTAGAAACTACAGAACGCCACATGTTACGACACTTACATACTCCTTTCGCTTCGTTTATGTTCCTAACCTTTTCTAACCAGTAAATAACCAAGTGGTAGTAATTACATTATGCACGTGTTTTAACAGTAGCGGTTATGGCGCAACTCATTGTATAAACTGTATGTTGTTATGTCCACTAGTTGATTGTAAGCCCCTCGCCCCTCGAACCAGTCCACACCTAGCTTTGTTACATCATACAGTATTGTTTCAACTTGTTACTGGCTGACAACGTAATGGGGTATTGACATTTAGTCAATATAGTATTAGGGACTAGCTTCTGACCGCGAATTCGTTCACGTGAAATGGTTCGTTTTAACGGAAAACATATCCTATGGCACTCAGGGGTAATGGAATCGGATCAGTAGTTCCGAAGATTACTTCCTACATATAATTTCACAAATTTTAGTTCGTTGTATCTATATAGATTTATGAGATTGTAGGAGGTGTGGTAGCTAGTTGAATGTATCGTTTCAAGGGACACAAACCAGCTGTGTACACACGGCTACACATCAAGCTATACATTTCCAGTTTTAGCTGACCTCGCATTGTATAAGTTTTTCGTACAATCAGAAGTCAGCTTATACTGGTTATGTATAGCTTGATGTGTAGCCGTGTGTACGTGTGACAACTATTGTCTTGAGCAACCTAATTAATAAACAAATACATAACAAATGTAGCACGCCGTGAAACTTTAGTAATATTCGTCATACATAATATAATACCGTATAATATGTTTACACGGAACAAAGGACCAGTGCAGTGTGTCAGTTTTACTTGCATCATAATGCATAAGGAAAATTTAATTTTGTGTATGCGTGGAAAGTGCGTACTACGTAAGTAACTTAAGTAACTACATAGTTAGTTAATTATGACGCAGTTGAATAGGTCTCGGTTTACACTGAAATATAGTAGTATTAATTTAGATAATAATAATAATAATAATATCCCTGGACATTTCACACAGCGCCATCTAGTCCCAAGCTAAGCAACCTAATGCTTGTGTTATGGTAACAAGATGGCTGATAAACTACTTACATACATTTTTTTTTTTGTAAATACATACATATTATAGATAGAAAAACACCCAGACTCGGAACAAATACATGTAGGTCATACAAATATTTGTTCCGTGCGGGAATCGAACCCGCGACACGCAGCGCAGCAGTCAATCGCTTAACCACTGCGCCAACCGTGCCGTAATACTAGCAGTGCCCCGCGGTTTCACCCGCATAAGTTTCGATCCCGTGAGAATATCGGGATAGAAAATCCTATGTGTTAATCCTGGTTATAAACTATCTGTGTGACAAATTTCATCCAAATCCGTTATGTAGTTTTTGCGTGAAAGAGTAACAAACATCCATCCTCAAAAACTGTCGCGTTTATAATATTAGTAGGAAGTAGGATTCCTAGGTTAGGTTTTAAACTTCGAAAAACATTATATTCTGAAAACAGATGTTTAATCATTCATTTTTGACTATAAAATATAATTTTCATGAATTTATTTTGTGACACAGAATTCGTCACTTGTCACATCTATTTTCGTCATAAATTACTAAATATTTTTCCTTTGTCGAAACTTATTAAATATAACTTCAAACGTTTGCTTTCAGTTAAATCAAAAAGCCTTATTAATAACATTTTCTTGTCTATGTTTCATACCACTGCTTTCCGTCTCGAAGAAATGTATTTTATTTTGCTTGTTCTATCGACAAGGCTTGAGAGTGTATAAATAGTAATTCTAGTAGATAGAATTACACGTGTAAAAGGTAATGGACCAGTGTATTTCCCCATAGTTATAATGTTATTATAACAGAGAAAAGAATAACTATATACAGATACACCTGTTAAAACAGTCTTACCAAGGAGTATCGTGTTACCCAGTAACTGGGTTGTGGAGGTCAGATAGGCAGTCGCAGTCCATGTAAAAATACAGGTATTCAACTGTATCACGTAAGAATGGAAGCCGACCCCAACTAAGTTGGGAAAAGACTAGGCAGATTCTTTCTTCCTTTTTCTTTTTGTTAAAAGCGAATCGAACGAGACGAACATCCATACATCCATACATCCATTAAAACAATTTGCACGTTTTTTAGAAAAAAAAACCGTTGTCATGTTTTAAAAATATCTTATAAGTATCTCGACTCACTTCCTAAACTATTGTTTGTTGCGTGTTACTCAAAACTATATTAAAATGCGCTATGGTAACCCGCGAAATTAAATTTTCTTACGTTTTTTTGCAATTTTCAGGTCAATGTTAGGTTGTATGTTGATTAAAATGTGATTCGAGGCCGTAACAAACATCTATTTACAGTATGATTATCATTAGAATCATCAATACAACTCTCCAAGATAGCCTCAAATATCATGATTTCATGAAATAGTTATTTAACAGGGTAATTTGAATTTAGGGAGTTGTATTTTGTGGTTTATATACAGTAAATACGTGTTCGTTACGATCGCGAATCTATACCAATATTATAAAGAGGTAACATTTGTTTGATTGTTTGTATGTAGGGGGTAATCTCCGAAACTATCAGTCGGATTTAAAAAAATCTTTTTGCATTTGACAGCCCATTTCTTGAGGAAAGTTATAGGCTTTTTAACATGACGCTACGACCCTTAGGAGGCGAGCATAACGAAAAAAAGTGAGAAGGAACACTAAGCGAAAACGCAGTTGTAGCACGAGCGAGCGATGTTATGCGACGCGATGGGTCGGAAGCTAGTTACTAATATTTTGATCAACATACAACTTAATACTGGTCTGGTCTTCGAGGGCTACCCTGGTAATTTATTTTAAGAATCAGAACATTGATTTGGCGCCGTACACGTTTCCCAAGGATTCGTTCCGGTCCCGTCCGGTCCGGTGGCGTTCACCGCTCTATGTGGCTAGCTGATAATTATTCACGATTGTTAATTTACTAAAATAACTTAGTGGTAGTAAGTTGCGTAACATTGACTTTACGCTGTGTCCTCGCTTTTATTCTAATTTGGGGCTACCTCGCTGAGTTTGCATTTTTTTGTGCGATATCGAGCGAGAACAGAGGTGGGGCAACTGATAAGAGTGCGTTATCTCGGAACTGGCCAAAATTGTCCGAATTTTATAATATTTTACCCTATAACAATGCTGATAAAATTTTCAATAAAAAATAAAAATCTAACTAAGACTAGAGGTTCCGGGGTTTAAACGTAGCGCCAACAAAAAAGGTGGTCCTTTTGTCAAACGACAATCAAGAACTGTTTACTAAGTTAATTTATTTCTGAAAATATTTTTCCGCTTCCTCTCATAGCACAATAGTCGCAAGGGTAACTTAGAGTAAATATGTAAATAAAGTAGGTAGGATCAACCTGATTGAATGACCTGAATAACGTTCGCAACAATCGCAACTCATCGCGTGGGTGTCGTGTCGACTATTCTTAGCATCAATCGAAAGTATAATTTTATAGAATTGCCTTGGGAAATGTGTTATGTAAACACATTTTCATTGAAATCGCCCTTTTTTCCCTGATGGTTTTATTTGGGTTATCAATTGAGAATTTGCGATCCAAAACTGTTCCATTTCAACATCTACATAAAAATAATCTTAAATTCTTGCACTGACAGACAACTGTGTCTAGAAGCATGAAATGTTGCAAAAGAGTTCCTTTGTACTTATAACGAAAGCGAAGGAAGGATTTATAAAAAGTCATCTCGTATAAGTGTTAAATAAAAATTTGTAGGGTTCATAATTTTTGCCGATGGAAAATCCCATCAGGCACATGGCTTTTAATACATGTACATAATCTCAGATAATTAACAATCCATTGCCACTTATTCAGTTGTCTACTTTAGTGAAATGTATTCTAAGTTGATTTTTGAGTGACCATTTCTAACAAAAAGGTCCTTATACTCGTAAGTTTTGGTTGCAATGGAATTTGAACTTTGTTGAGTATGACATTCAGTTTTTTGTTCCATAACTTGAAAATTATCTCAAACTCTATTTATATTATAAACAGTTTACGATCGATTAAATAGCACTAAGCAAAATGTTAACATTATCATGTTAACATTTTGCTTAGTGCATTAAAGTCGTGCCCAGCCTAGCATGAAATTATCCATAGCTGAAAAAACGGTCTAAGATACAATCTGTCAAGTCATACAAACTAAACTGTTCTGAAAAACTGAAATGATGCTTCGCTAACTAAAACACACAATGAAAGTCTTCAGTAGATAACAGTTAAACGCACTAATTAAAATTTATTCGAACCCCGTTTAATCCAATTACATTTATATTCATTTCGTGAAGGACTTTACACCAATTAAATTAAATTATAGAGGTCTTGGTCTATTTATATTTATAAGAAACGGCTACCTGAGGGTAATAGAGGGGGCTGAAGGACCAAGATTTTTGACACGAATAAAGAGAGAGGTGTTCGAACCCAGGTAAGCGCTTTACTTTGTGTAAATAATTTCATCAACACTGCTCTGAAACGGTAAAGGAAAACGTCATGAGGAAACCGGCATGTCCTACAGCCAAAAATCGAAGACATTGCGATATCTACCAATCCGCACTGGACTCGCGTGGTGGATTACGGCCCGCTCCCTCTCACAGCGAGGAGGTCTGTGTCCCAGCAGTGGGAACATTATAGGCTGACCATGCTGTTGGTGCTAAATGATTAAAACGTTTGGACTCGTGAGTTGATTGATCGTTTCTTTGCATTTTACCCAATGTTTTTCAAAATAATGGCGATTTTAGCGCCTAACCATAAATAACACCATTGAACAAAGGCTTTCTGAAAACACCGCTATAACCAACGGTTAGGTTACAACATAGTTGGTTATGGTTTTGCTATAAACAGCACGCTTGGCAACGGATTGTTTGCCAAACTATGCTGTTAATAACACACGGAAGTCCTTAGGATCGAGATGTCCCCTATCAAGTGCGACGGGAAGGTACAGAAGAAACTTATTGGGTTATTTGATGCCTACATGTAATGATATCAGAAATAACACTATATTGAATTACAAACTACGTCGGAGGTCTACACTTGGTGGTAATAAATTATCACACACTCAACGCTTTAATTTGTATTGTTTTCGGTCACAATAATAAACGTATGCGACCGTTCCTTACGAAGCGTTACACACGCACTTCATAACAACAATCCATGTGATTGGAAACTATGCCTTATAGTGCGGAACTTAGGACCGAAAATAGTGTGCGTGGTGCTTTTTGCTTTGGAGTGGTCGTTCTTAGACAGACATATATCGGGTGTTATTTATGAGTCATGTTGTGATTAACCCTGCAGTACTTATCGTAAGGAATCCTCTTTGTATTGTTAAAAGAATTAAATATTAAAACGAGAAATTGAAGTTTACGCTTCGTATAAAAATCATTATTTAACGTTCACTTTATTCTTTGATCAGAAACCAGAATCTATATAAATAAAAATGAAATGCTGTTCGTTGATAAGCGCATCCCTTGAGAACGGCTGGACCGATTTGTTTTTTTTCTAAACATTTTATAATATAATAATTAATAGTCCGAATTAGGTTATTAGAAAAAAAAATTAAAAGTGACCCATAAAATTCGCGAGAAACTGAAAATGCAATTTTCTATGGTAATTTTGTATGAAATATTGAATTTTTTATTAGACAACGTCTGTTGGGTCAGCAGGACAGCTTCAATAAAAAACATTTTATTTTCCACTACCTTAATGATTACTAGAACTTGTATTGTGTGGCATGGTGTTCGAAAAGGACCATTCCAAGGAACGAGCGTCGTTGAGACTGGAGAAATCAGTCTGGAAAACTTAATTGCAAAACAAACAGCAAAAAATACAGTTTTCCGATAAACGTTTTCATAGAAACCAACTTTCGTTATTGCAGTATCGGTCTCAGCATTTTTTATCGAATACCTTTATCAATCGAGGACATTTTTTCTTGAAATTATGCGCATTTATCACAGTTTGCCCTGTTTTTTTTGGCCAAGGATTGGTTGTGTACACATACATTATATCTACGAATATCGCAACACCTAAGCAGTGGGCAGGGCACATTGCTCACACAACAGATGGCCGATGGGGCCGAAAGGTTCCTGAATGGCGACCGCGTACCGGAAGAGCGACATAGCGTTGAAAGGCCTCCCACAAGGTGGACCGATGACCTGGTGAAGGCCACAGGAATCCGCTGCATGCGAGAAGCACAGAACCTGTGGATGTGGCGGTGCTTGGGGTTGCTATGTCCAGCAAAGGACGTCTTTCGGCTAAAATGATGATTGCAATACTGCTAAATCAATAATATCAGGATAAAAAATAGCAGCATTCCTTTCCATTTAAACACGAGCTGGTGAACCCTCAATTGTGTTTTTTTCTTCTTCGTGTCGATGGCACGACGGTTTATTCAATTTTGTCCAAAGACAAAGTGTCATCTGCGCTGCCACCGATGACGCCGTGGCCCCGTGGGTCAACAAAATTCAATTTAATTCTGTATTAAAGACAAAGTAATGAGCGAATTACCAGTTTCTTTTAACTATTCGTATCTTAGCAATGAGCAACTTAGACTAAACTAAAAAGAAACCTTTCCTAACTTAGCTAGCCTAGATTCTAGTCACGGTGCAGCCTTACAAGTAAACGTTTACAACTTTAAACCGTTGTTTAAACTGGAAGGCTTTAGTTTGTTTATACTGCTTGCACCCAGTAAGGAAGCGGAAATACAGCGTAGCTATTTGACATGGCGATCACGGCGAACGAACGACTCTACAATACGTAATGCACTTCCACTACGCCAGGGATGGTCAGCGTTTTCACTTCATGTGACAAGACTATAATTGTGTAACGTGGAGTTTCTTGCCCGTTCTTCTCCACAGAGATCTACGTTTTGGAATGGGCAACTAGCTTCAACTTTCTGATTAACTGACCGACAATTTAATTTTGACAATTCAAAAGTGCCTGAAATGGTTTAATTGAAATAAATGATTTGAGTTTGAGTTTGAAAATAATATGACTTTATTTTAATAATTGTTTGCAATGATGCAAATTACAAATGAATTATACATCTGTAGTGGAACTAGGTGAAAGCCTGTATTTCGACTATATGTAAGCCAATGCGAGGTCACCTAAAACTGGAAATGTATAACCTGATATGCCGTCGTGTGTACCATCCGAATTACACCTTCCGAATAAGGCAACCCAAGGTTGAAAAGGCTATTAGGTTGACGATTATGATGACATAAAAGCCTGAAAACATTTGAATAAGCAAACAGCTGATGTTCCTTTTATATTTGGTTTTTGGACTTCAATCATCAATTTAGTAGCAAAATAGTTCACTGCAATCTTGCTCAGCTCTGTCTACCTGTCTTTTCCCAACTATGTTGGAGTCGGCTTCCAGTCTTGCCGGATGCAGCTAAATACCAGTATTTTACACGAAGCGACTGTCCCTCTAGCCTCCACAACCCAGTTATTGGGTAATACGACACGATACCCCTTGGTAAAAAACTTTTCTAAACTCCGGGGCAAAAATATTTCGTGTCATATACCTACATAAGTGGACTTGCATTTGCATAATACATTGATACCTTTGTCAGTTTGAACAACAGCATAAAACATACTGACGGATAAGGACATTCCACATCGATTCACTTTCAGGTCGAATCAACTTATCTTGTTAGTACCTACATTATAAATCTAATCGCAACAAATTCACTACACTTTGAGGTTACGATAAGGATAAGTTTTGATCATTTGCTTGTATTTTACATTGAAAAGTTGTTTGTAAACAGTTAAACTGTAAACAAGAAAATTAAACATTTTTCCGGTAGAATAAAATAAAAGTAATAGGCTTCCACCTTTTACATGGGTTTAAAACAAAACTGTCGAAATGTCTATATACTATGCACCTAAGTAGAGAGGATACCACTGATCACCACCCTTTAATGGACAAGGTGTTTTTTGTTGAAAACTTCTCCTTATAAAAGTAATGTCCGTTAAACCAGTTTCTGCTTTCAATGGGCTGCAATGGGGTTGATTCTGAATTATGCAATGTGCATCTTCATTGTGTCCAAGAGCAGCGAGGGTTGCAATGAAAAAAAAAAGAAAGATTGATTGATTTATTTGTCATAGAAACAGGTGCTTACAAAATGATCACGGTGCAACGCGGTAGAACAACGTCCATGAAGTTTTCATAGAGATTGTTCTATTTGAGTCATGTCGCGCCTGTTTGCGGGAGCCTTAAATCGAATAATATAGAAAAATAAAACAGTTTAACAGTAGACTAATATTAAACAGTAGACTTGAACAGTAATAGGACGGTCCTTTTCAGTCTTTTGTTGTTTAATTTAAATCCTGCATAAAGAATTGCTCTTTACCGTTACGGATGAACAACATTCGGCCTATGATTTATTGACATTAAGCATTCGATTACTCGTTTGGCGGCTCCATGTTTAGACAAATGACTATTACCCGAGCGATTGATGCAACAACCCAGCCGTTGGATAGATGCAACAAAAGGCCTTCATTTAAACTGTCATTGTTATGAAAATATGAACACACATTTGGCAAGAATACGAAGATGCACTGTAATAAAGTAACATGTATATTGGGCATCTATTCTGGCAGAACTCTTATGTGACTCTTATCCTCATGTGACATTACCAACTCGCACAGGGCCCGCGTGGTCTGCCACGTAATCTTCTAAGGTTACGGCCCACTCGCTCTCACAGACCTGTGTCCCAGCAGTGGGAACATTATAGGCCGATGCTCATGTTTATTTACATTTTTAACAAATATGTCGCTTAAAACAATTGCATAAACCTGCTTACGTAAACCTGGAAAAATGTCGCCGGACATACGTATTTACATTTTAATTTGCATGTAAATTTTGTTTACGACTCTGGTGTCGGCTGGTACACACGGCTACACATCAAGCTATGCAAAACCAGTATTGGCTGACCGTTCATTGTGAGAAAATATCATACAAAGTGAGGCCAAGACAAACTGGTTTTGTATAGCTTGACGTGTATCCGTGTGTACCTAGTACGAGAACCTAGTGCCTTTTGGTCTGTAGTAAAATCTCTGGAATTTGGGGACTTTGTTTCAAATCCATCCGCAGTAATAGCAGCTAACTAAGTTTCCATACTAATATATAATATTAGTAGTACATATATTATATATTCGAAAGTAAGTAACTCTGTCTGTATGTTACCTTTTCACGCCTGAACGGATTTCAAAGAGTTAGATGGCATCCTGGAGAAGGACATCGGCTACTTTTTGTCCCGGTAACACGTTCCCGTGAGATGATATCCGACATCCACGGTAGCGAAGCCGCGTGCAGAAGCTAGTAAAAGATGAATTTGAAAAGTCAGACAAACGTGACCTTTTGGAACATCGTTTTTGGGTAACTGGGCCATTCAAATGCGGGTAAAGGCCCGTCTGGCCGGAGGATCCTCCCTTTTCTATGGAGGATGAGTGAACTGTACACCCTGTTCCTTATACCTCTATAAATGCTTGATGTAGGTACCACTTTTATCCCTTGGAATTGACATTTGTACATTCATTTAGTCCCATAGACAAACTTGCAGCCGTCTTAGCCGTCTAGTCACCGCCTCACCGGGCGTTTCGTCTACAAGATTTCAAAGCATGATTGATACCAGTTTTCATTAGGTATTCTTGCTTCTTTACTTGTAATTTTAAATTTGGTTATGGCAGCGCGGATGTGACGGCGTCAGGCGTGCCTATTGAATAAACATCAGGGTCCAAGGCCTCATCTGCCATCTGTGTCAGAAACTGAAGTAAACGGAGACGTCTAGCTGTCGTAGTTACTGGGTTTGTATTGTATTGCGTGTAGGGGTTTAGTTCATTGATAGAATATTCATTTTAATCGATGTAAAAATATCATAATTTTCTTGCTCTTATCCCAATTTATTCGGGGTCGGCGCAACGAGTCTTCTTCTTCCATACTTCTCTATTAGTTGTCATCTCGGTAGTCACCTCTTTTAGCGATATCATATTTCACGCAGCCCATCCTTCGTTTCCTTGGTCTTCCCCTACTCTTATAGCCATGTATATCTAATGATATTTGATTGGGACCGTTGACAGCCGGCACTGTAAGAGTTTTAATCGAGAAGTATAATATGTAGGGTGTCAGAGAATTCCTCGTAAATTGGTCCTTCGATACGACTACAGTAGGTCTTTAATATCAGTTAAGGTAATTGTGTTGAACATAATAGAAATGAGATCATAAATTCCGCTATCGTAAAAGTGACAGTACAAATAAAGAATTCGCTATCACTTTTCTTAGTAAATAGAGTTTACACACCTAAAAAGACATCACCGCCTGTATCCCCGAAGAGTTATGCAGAGATGTACCTATGGTACTCCCACATTTCCTCCACCAGTAATATTTATGTCGCCATGTAATAGGGGGGCGAGCCTATTGCCACCAACCGGGCACGAATCCAGACTGCAGGCTGCTACTGAGAAATTCCAGATGGAAAAATCCAATAATAACTACCTCACGCTACATACCTAACAAATACTATACACGTTATTATGTAACTATAGATAATATTACCGTGATATAACTTCATTAGAAAATCTGTTTTATTTAATACTCGTTACGATCGAAGACATCGCTAATTACGCCCAGTAATTAATAATTAAATTCTACTTAATTTGGCTTGCGAAGCCGATGTCAAAGCATCAGATTCTGTAGTGAGGTAAAATTAATTGGCTCAATTAATTAAGCCTAATTACTTTGAATAAATTGTTTATTTCATATTTTTGCTGGTCGAGAAAGGGAATTAATTATGTTAGGGCTCTATGTTGATAAAGTGTAAAATAAATAATACTTTATTATGAATTGGAAAAGAGCTTGGGGCTAAGTAATAACAGCCGCACGGGTCGATCGATCAGGTTAAGCAACGCTTGCTACGGATAGCCGTAGATGGGTGACCATCTTCACATACCAAGACCTCTCCGTGCCTCCGAAAACACTCTAAGCCGTTGGTCCTGGCTGTCACTCGTGGATCTTTGACAGTCGTTACAGTCGTCAAAAGAACGAAAGTCTAACAACCAGTCTTACTAAGGGGTATCGTATTACCCATACTGGTATTCAGCTGCATCCGGTTAGACTGGAAGCCGACCCTTGGGGTCACAATAATCTGCCTAGCCTTTTCAAGTAATTAACTGATTATGAACTGGAAATGTATCTAGTTAAATTCTAGATTGCAGACGGCATTAAGGTTACCTATTCAAATTGAAGGGTACAATACATACATATTTTTTTAGTTAGTAAATATCTACATAACATTAAATACTTAGGCACTCAGCTTAGTTATTTGTCTACTAAAGTGTTGTCTCTTCTCATAAGGGAATTTGAAAATTTCAAAGAAACTTACACATTGTATACAGGGGTATTCCACAAAGAAAGTACAAAATATTCATTAATTGAATAATTTATTATTCATCAAATAAATAAGAAATAAGTACTAAAGTATGTAACGCCTGCATGGGTGATTCCAGAGTCACAAAGTGAGAAAGAGAGAGTAAATAGTTTAAATACATAATTACATAGTGCATCAGCTGATAATACTATTTTCAGAGGCGCACATCAAGCTACTACAATCTGTCAAATTTATTTAATAGATTTTCAACTTTATCACTAAAGCATTAGGTTCAAGGTTGATTGGGGAAAGGCAGTTTCGAGTAGCTTGATGTGCTGACGTCTGTACGATGAAAGTGCAAAGTAATGTATAAATAATCATCTCACATACAGGTAACATTTTATTGTTGGTTTTGTGATAAGTATCAGAGTCAAGGCCACATTGCAATGACACAATTTTCTGCTGAAATTGTAACTGAATCTGCACAAATACATCTCTGTTTTCTTTTGCTAAAATAATCTTAACTTCCTGCCTTAAGGTAGGTAGGGCAGTCAGAAGCCCGAAAGTGACAACCAGTCTTACCAAGGGGAATAATTGTACTACTCTTCAGTAAGTGGAGGTCAGATAAGCAGTCGCTCCATCTAAAATACTGGTATTCAGCTGGCTGCGGTTAGACTGGAAGTCGACTCCAGGTGATGGCATATTTACAGACATTGGCGCCGATTCCCTTGTTCACAAACTAAACTAAATTTAAGTTCAATGCATCTTTTTCTTTCTATTTAATTTAGAAAAGGACAGAAGATAAAATATTAGTTTAGTCCTGTCAAATTAGTCAGCGACAGACGTAAATTGACGTATTTTTAGCAGCCATGTTTTTAATCACGTCTAATCTGTCTATGGAGTATCTTAATTTGACAGGAGTAAACTAATATTTTATCTTCTGTCCTTTTCTTAATGAAATAGAAAGAAAAAGATGCACAGAACATAAATTTAGTTTAGTTTGTGAATAAGGGAATCAGCGCCAATATCTAACTTAATTAAAACATCGAATGGCATTTTTAGTATTGGTTGCCACCTTAATAACTTTACTTGATACCAGATTATATAACATACATATCGAAAAACTCACAAAAAATTTACAGCTCTATGAATAACAAAAACCTGTATCAATTTACACACGTAAGATAACTCACTTAAATCGATTATAAAAAAAATGTCTGAGCTTATAATTAGAGTCTTCATATAAATATTATATTCGTTTTATAGGCTATGCAAAAAAAAAACATGCTATTAATAAAAACACAATTCAATCAGCTCAGCCAATTGTAGTCCACTGCTGGACATATTTATGCCTCTTCCTGGCTGCGCCAGTCTGTCCCAGCCTGTGGATGACGGAATAACGTCAGAGCTTCCGAGTCTCTTTAACTCCGTCATCCAAGAGGGTACAACGCCCGAGGCGTGAAGCAGAGGTGCGGTGGTTCTGTTCTTAAAAAACCGGCCAAGTGCGAGTCGGACTCGCCCATGAAGGGTTCCGTTTTACGATTTATGACGTATTAAAAAAAACTACTTACTAGATCTCGTTCAAACCAATTTTCGGTGGAAGTTTACATGGTAATGTACATCATATATTTTTTTTAGTTTTATCATTCTCTTATTTTAGAAGTTACAGGGTGGGGGGGGGGACACACATTTTACCACTTTGGAAGTGTCTCTCGCGCAAACTGTTCAGTTTAGAAAAAAATGATATTAGAAACCTCAATATCATTTTTGAAGACCTATCCATAGATACCCCACACGTATGGGTTTGATGAAAAAAAAAATTTTGAGTTTCAGTTCTAAGTATGGGGACCCCCAAAATTTATTGTTTTTTTTTCTATTTTTGTGTGAAAATCTTAATGCGGTTCACAGAATACATCTACTTACCAAGTTTCAACAGTATAGCTCTTATAGTTTCGGAAAAAAGCGGCTGTGACATACGGACGGACAGACAGACAGACAGACAGACATGACGAATCCATAAGGGTTCCGTTGCCATTTGGCTACGGAACCCCAAAAAGGTGACAAAAACACAATTGACTTTGTATGATGACTATTTATGTAATACAAAAAAAACTTTGATATCGAACATGATAACAACGCTTTAAAAAAAATGCAAGATCAAAGGACCAGAAAACCTAAGGTGGTTTATCTGGTTCTTAGATCCTTGCATGTAGGCAGTTCCTTGGTGATAATGATGGTCAAAACGATAGGGTCTTGGGATTTCGGTAAAGTTTTGAATGGTTTGCGTTCTATCCTAGTAAAACATTTTTATAGTGCAAGTGAAATTCGTTTATTCGGCTTCAAAAGGCAATTCTTCGATTTTTCAATCGACCAATAATTTTTATTCGTGGAATAAGATTGACGTCTGGCAGATTTTGTATAGAAGAACTGTCAAAAATTCAAAATTATTCCTCGGATAAAATTATCTGGCGTTGGAAAAATCAGCCCTTAATAAAGTAAAAAACCCTTTTTAAATAATTACGAGTACGTAATAATTAGGTAGTGATATGACTCAAATGGGCTCTTCACATTTGTCGCGCACATTGAAACCCATTATTGGAACATTACCCGTGCACAAGTACATGATAACACTTGTATTTCACCAAACAAGTACAAATTAATCACCCCGATAAATTAAATATTCATTGTCAAGTCGAGGAAATATTTTTGGATTAAACTACCAATTTTGGTATCGTCCGTTTATTCAAATCACAACTATCATCCTTTGATAGTTGTAAAAAAAGCTATAACATGGTAAATAGACATAGTGAATCAATTTGATACAGAAATAACTTCCCTGACTGTACCTACGAAGACCAAAGAAACGATGGAAGGACTGTGTGAAAGATGATAGGGCTACAAAGGGGGTGACTACCGAGATGACGACTAATAGAGAAGTATGGAAGAAAAAAGGCATGTTGCGACTACCCTAAATAAATTAGGATAAGGGTGAGATAATGGTGATGATGTACCTTATGTACGTAATAATTAATTCATCAGATAAGTTTTTGTTGCAAACATTGATTTATGTCCCTATATAAAAGTTACAGCACGAACTTAATATTGATATGATTGACACTAAAACATAGCCTTGATCTGTATTGTTAATCGTGTATTAGATCATAAACCGGTTTTCAATACGGGCTTATTAGTGGGTATTGAACTGTTTTCAACTATCTGCTGGTATTATAATAAGGAGTCTAGTTAGCGGCTGCATTGTTTTACCATAAAGTAGGAAACGTGGAAATATCTTTTACGCCTGTCTTTAAAAGTACAAGTAACTTATTATCCTTTTTTGATAACTTCCCCTAAGGCTCTTGAGATGTTTTTTTTCTCGTTATTCTGTTTTTTTTTTTTAATGTTCTCTTCTGGGTAAAGGCCTCCCCTTTTTCTTTCCAAACCCCTGTGTTGGGCAATCTCTGGGAATGTTGGCCCTGCAAACCTCGCTAGATCGTCACACCACCTTCGCCGTGGTCTACCTCGACGGCGATGTCCTCCTTCAGGTGTCCAGTGAGTGACGATCTTCGCCCATCTCTCCGGGTGCATTCGCGCGACGTGTCCGGCCCACTCCCACTTCAGCCTGGTGTTTTTTTCTCCAACATTCGCTACTTGAGTTATGGAGCGCAGCGTGGTGTTTCTGACTTGAGATGTTGCCGATGGGAAATCCCACAGTGATCGTTTTAAGATAAAATGTAAGAGAATACCAACAATAAAGTTCCTACTTACCTAATTCATTTATTATTTTCCTAGCGAGAGACATAAATAAAACTAGCTTCCTTTGTTTGTTTCCTTTGTAAGAAAAAAACTACGTGTTTTTAGCTCGAAGCAGGAAGTTTCGGAGGCTCCAGGGAACTGGGCACCTTTTTCCCTTTTTTGTGATCCCTAAGGACTTGTGTGGTCACGCGATTAAGTACCTAAGTACTTTGTTAATAGGTATAGTTTTGTTAGGAGTTCATTCATTAATCATGTTTCAGCTCATTGCTTGTGTACGAAGTTAGAATTGGCAAACCCATTATCTTGATTAAAGGAAATAAGTATACTTCTTAGCCCGGTAGGTACACTTCTGGGCAAAGGTCTTCCTCCAATCTTCTGCATCTTTTGCTTTTTTGAAACAATGCATTATTTTAGCTTGTCTATGTCGCCCTTGTCACCATTCTTGTTGTTGGAAATCCTCATAGATTCCTTATGTGTAGAAAGTAGGGT
Source organism: Apamea anceps (assembly GCA_951799955.1). Lineage (NCBI taxonomy): Eukaryota > Metazoa > Arthropoda > Insecta > Lepidoptera > Noctuidae > Apamea > Apamea anceps. The sequence goes on from OX637509.1 coordinate 12,264,922, forward strand.
CTTGTAGGACTGCCACCTTCTAAAACCCTACAATATTCCTCTTTATCAGGGGACCTGCAATGGTGGAGTGCGGGATTCGCTCGCTACCTGGCAATGTCAGTGGTTTTGTACCTGTACCTACTTGAATTTACAGGAATTCAAGGAATCTTTTATTAGACGGACAGACTAGCTTCTGCCTGCGACTCTGTCTGCGTGGTAGCCACCTGTAACATAAAAAAATATAATGTCCTATGGCATTTGGTAATAGTGTAGCTTTTTATCAGTAAAAGAATGTTTGAAATCGGATGAGTAGAGATTACCTTCTACATCCAAACTTACAAACTTTACCGCTTTATAATATTAGTGTAGATTGTGTTAAATAATTGTTGATCACCCAAGCCACAATTCAATAGTGATTCATAGATTTCTAATTTCACACTTCCTCTTTGCCGCTCGAGTTATGGTTACGCGTATAATCAGTGGATTATACACTACATAGTATGCGTACTATTTTCTATTCGGTATTGCAATAATTTTATCGACATAATCGCGAGTATTGATTACGTCACTAGCGTATCCGGTGTTTGGAATCGATTACCATGGTGTTATTTATAAACAATTTCTTTTTGTTTAGTTTGTAAATAAAATCACCGTAGTAAACTTACGTTTTATATCTCATCCAAATGATTACCATGTAATTTAATGATAATTAACACCAATTAACCCACAAGGTGGACCGATGACCTTATGAAGGCCCCAGGAATCTGCAGGATTCGGGAAACAGAACCGGTCGAAGTGGCGGTGCTTGGGGGAGGCCTATGTGCAGCAGTCTTTCGGCTGAATTAATGAAATAATCCATTAAGTGTAGATATTTTGGGATCAATTCTAGTTTCGAGTAGGTTAGGTTCGACAGACAGATTTAAACTTCATGTCTTAGAATTAAGAGGTGTTGAGAACTTTAGATATATAAATAGATTTGGAGCTCTTGGAAATCACCCAATTAGACATTATCGTTCGTCTTAGAAGATTTTTGTAAGTACGTATCATGTAAAATAGGGAACAGTGGTGGCCCAGTGGTAAACAGCTACGACTTACGAGTTGTAGGTCGTGGATTCGAACCCAAGAAGCATCATCACCACTGCACCCAAAATGGCGAAGGAAAACATCGTGAGAAAACCGGCATGTCCTAAAACCAAAAATTCAAAGAGACGTGTCACCCGCCAACCCGCACTGGGCTCGCGTGCTAGATTACAGCCTCTTAAAGAGAAGATCCCTGTGTCCCAGCAGTGGGAACATTATAGGCTGATTATGCTGTTCGTCATTAAGTTAAGACTTTGCTATCTAATTCAGCATTAATTTAAACATCAACATAACAATTTGTCCTTCCCTTTTGAATAACTACAGCTAATTAACAAACAAAGCCGCCAGTCAAGCTAGGGTTTCTCGTCCACCTTTCGCATAATGAATGTGGTCCAATCACAGACGTCCTCCCACACAACCGCTTGGTCAGCTTTGAAACGTTATCCTGCAACTTGCTCTAACAACTACCCACGCAGATCACTCAGGTGATTGGTCGCTATGTCAAAAGGTATAAAATATACCTTTGTATCACCTTTTATGTCAATCACATTGAGTGGGATATGGTTTAACCTACATATATGGTGCCGAGGGTAAATAAGAACAAATGCCAGAGAGTGCATATTTATGTCGGTTTATTTTAAACCATACAGGGTGGCAGGGACATCGACGCGCAAACTGTAACCATGGATTCAGCACATGAGTTTAGACCCCATAGCGTTGAAATTTTTCGTCTGTTACCAAAAAAAAAATCTTCTGTTTTATAGAAAATTGCAATACCTACGCGGTCAAAATGTATGGAACAGCAATTTTTTTTTTTTTAATAACCGACGAAAAATTTCGACGCTATGGGGTCTAAACTCATGTGCTGAATCCATGGTTACAGTTTGCGCGTCGATGTCCCTGCCACCCTGTATATTTTTCGCCTTTTAACAAACAGGACGAGCGTGTAAGTTTTTCATTTTCGTGTTAAACGAATTTACATAGTTACTTCTCTGTCAGATTTTCTCAAAATATGTCTCTTACCTGATATATCTGTCAAGAGTGAGGGAAGAGAGAGTGCACTTGTTCCTGCGCACACACTTCTGCACTACAATATACTCGTATCGCGCCGAAGGCTAGCTCCGCTGAGGCGCTGACATTGGTCGCCATGACCGAAACTCGGAGGACTTTTATATTATATCTGTCGAAGACATTGATAAAACGGGTTTATTTGCTAAAGCTTGTATTTTACTAACCCGTTTTATCAAATTATCCCGACTTGAATGTCTGGATAATTTTTAAATGTTTCAAGTTGTACTATACGAACAGCTCTGCCTAACTCTTCGCGGATTACAGGCGTGATGTTATGTTATGCTTAGCAATAACTTTATTCCTTACATTACTTATCTACAGAAATGCCTCTGTTATCTTGTAAATATTTTCCAAATGTAAAACAATATCGGTAGTGACAGCCAAAACATATCGATATTTCTGATAGCTATTTATATTTCGTCTGTACCTTCTAGTCTAGAACATGACAGTATGATAATATTGTGACAATGCCGCTGTGACGTCACGAATTATTGAACAGCTATCTTCGCAGTTAGGATGCTCAGGCTGAGGAAAAGATATCGAATGAAATGTTTATTTGATAAGATCAACAGGTATCGGGAGAATCTAATATAGTATGCATGAGGGTTCGTATACATGACACGTTTTCGTAGTCTCTTTTCGAGATTTTGTGGCGAGAATATTAGTTAGTTACAGATTGGCTAGTTCTTATTCATTTGGTTGTAATTCCCGTTGCTGACGCTGTTAATTTCCTATTTAGGCTTTGGATTTCTTCCTATAAGTACCCAATTTACGCTTCTAATCATGTCTGCCTAAGTCAATGGTAGATGAAACGTAGAGGAAAGTTGTAATTCCTAGAATTTTTCTACGAATTACAACTTTCCTCTACGTTTACATTCTGCAATGCAATACCATCCTACATTTAACGACACCCTAACTTGCAAATATGAGAATTTCTCTGCAGACACCATATGGCGTCAAAGTAGTTCTGCTAGAAACCGTATCCGTATGCAAAAAGGTGTGTGCTTATGACAACACGATAGACGTGAAAACTTACGACTGGAGCCAAGTATACGCAATTCAGCGCAGAGTATATGCGACTCAGCGCCGAATATACGCGATTCAGCGCCACCGACCCAAGCGTGACGGTTCAGTTTCGTTCACTATTCAGAAAGAGCGCAAAGTGCGCCTAAAGAAGTTTTTACTTCAAAAACCAAGTTTTCACTACTAAACTCCTTTAGTAATTTAGTCATTCAGCCCTCTCAAGGCGTCCTCATTGTGAAAAGATTCTAACCAGTAATTAGATAGTTTCCATGCAGCCACTTAATTAGTCTATGCGCGCTGCAGAAGATTTGCATTCAGTAATTGACTTCTGATGTTGACTCCATTTGCTGTCCTCGTTGATTGACTTGGGTCCAATTTACTATGGATTTACTATGTAGGAGGTTAATTATTGCGGGGATTTGTGGAAAAAATAAGATGGAGAAAATACGATGGACAAATTACCTTTCTGCTATTTATTCTTAAATCTAGTCACAAACACTAGTCTATCCGATTTCCGATACCGAAAACGCCATGTCAATCGGTAATCTGTTTACCGAGAATCAGTAGGTAAACAAACAAGCCAATTCTTTTTCGTAAAATATTATGAAAAGCAATTACCGGTCTAACGCGAAAAACAAATATTTTGATGATATCAAATTGAGGATGTTTTGTAAACGAACTGAACGTATTGATTACACGAAATTTGGTAATGGAATGTATGATAATTATCGTTATCTTGATGTACCTACATATAGCAAATTAGGTACATCTGCACTAGTAGGATATAATCTAATATCTCGAGAGAATACAAAAGTGTTGGAAAATTAAGTTAGATAGTTTTAGACATAGGAAGGAACAGAGGTGCAATTTTCGTAATTTTAAGAACGTTCACAGTCTGATCTCAGTCTCAATCTGTCAAAAATACCTCTAATTTTCCTACATTTTTGACAAGTTTTTGACATTGATTGTCGTTGAGATGACATTGTGACTAGATTTTGAACGTTTTTAAAATTACGGCAATCGGCCTTCTGGATGTGACTTGCAAATACCAGGGAAGTATGGCACAACAGGGAGGAGGCCGGAGGCCACAACCTGATAACTTAATAACAGCACAAACAGTGCAATGTAATGCAAAAACAAACTCCACGTTACTCGTATATTCTACATACAAACAAACAAACTCACGAAACATAAGACCTCGTTAGATCTCATTGGTGGTATATAGGTGAGTATATAGGCAGACTGGCTTGGCATGAAGCCAGCCAGATGGCAGGCTCAAGGCAACCTAATGTGCTGAGGTTATGTATTAATTAATGGAGGTGAATAACAATTAGGTGTAACGCCATCTTGTGATAGTGACCGTGCGTGGTATATGTATAGGTAATCGATTATTGTGATCAGAATTCTTCTTCAGCTAAATGATGCTGACGAAACTGCCCGTAGTCTATCACTGTAGACTGTTGTGGTGAAGTTGCTTACTAATACTTTGATTTGAAAGGTTTCTTGCCCAAAGTGTGCCAACTTGACTCTATTACTGAGCCTCCGCTGTCCATCCGTCCGTCCATCCATCCGACCGTCTGTCGGTCTATCTGTCAGCGGGCTATCTCACGAACCGTAATACGTAGCCATTTTTTTTTTTACAGAATGTGTATTTCTATTGCTCCTATACTTATGGCAACAAATAATAAAAAAAAATAATTGTACGGTGGTACCTTCCGACTCGAACTTGGCCAGATTTGTAAGTAGATTTCTTCATCAGCCAAGCTATAATGACGAAACGCGTGTTGTACCTATATAGTATCTAATAGGCTGTTGAAGAAGTTTGTTTGAAATACTTTCAGAAGATTCATCAATCATTGTGAACTAAGTTTAGGGACAAATACAACTTAAGAGAAAATGAAGAGGTCTCGAGAGGAAAACTCTTTGTTTTAGTTAAGACATTTATCTCTAATCTGTTTTTGAATTTTATAAATCCGTTGTTACAAATTCTACCTAAGCTCGTTATTTTAATTATTTAAAATAAGATCAATTATTACACGAAATCGCGGCAGGCCCAGGCGGAGATGGCGGAGCTTTTATAAAGATTGGTCCTTGGCAGCTCTCTTCGCAGAGAGAGGTAGAAACAAAGTCCTTTGCCCAGCAGTGCGACATTAATAACTAAGAAAAGAAAAAGTTAGACTATTCTGTCTTAAAACTTTCTTCCATTAACCAGCAACAAAGCATTCCACGATAAGCTAATGCAACACATATTAGCTTATCGTGGAATGCTTTGTTAGTAAGCAACTTTTTCTGTTCATCAAAATTCAACTGTTATTTTCTTTCTTTTCAGTCCGGTAAATACGGCGAGGGCTACATCGGGTCATCGCGGGGGGTGGCAGTGCACGTGCGAGCAAAAGGCCCGGGCGGAGACAGGGACCATACTGGCTGCACTTGGCCATTGCTGTCAGCAGCCGCGCCCAACGACCCCCTGCCCACGGAGCCGTGGGTCGCGGTCATTAGGAGGGGCAACTGCAATTTTGAAATCAAGGTGAGCTAAATATCCATACTAATATTATAAATGCGAATGTAACTTTGTCTGTCTGTCGGTTACTTTTTTACGTCTCAACGGCTTAGCACACAGGTAGGCCATTATCTGAGGGCATTAAATACTTTTTATCTCGGTAGTACGTTCCCGTGGGATAATTTCCGACCTCCACGCGAGGAAAGTCGTTGGCAAAAGCAAGTTTTTGCAGGCAATTTAATGGCATAGATGTATTTTCAGCGACATCGGTGATCAAAGAAAAAGAATACTACTGTTGATGTCTGTCTTTGGTTTGAGCATCAAGTCAGGCAGTGTCTAAGATAGTAGTAGCAGCAGTTCTTCACTTTTTGAAGGAACTGATCCGGGGAAGTACTTTACGGTTTTGAGGGTATGGGTGTCGGGTGTGATTACAAGCACACGAGAATCACTTTGTCTCTGGGAAGGCAACTTAGACAACGTATCTGCCATGCTTCTGGTATTGCAGATGTCTTGTTTGGCAATCAATGATGGCTCCACAATCAAACCTTTTACTTTTACTGCCATGATAAATTGTCTGCCTTTCAATACCCATATTTGGAATATCCATAACAGGTTCATTAATGTGCATAAAGAACATTGCAATAATCAGTTTTTGTTCTAAGCAGCTAACGAAGCCGCTGGCTTCAGTCATGCTAATGCAATTAGCTGCGATACTCGTTAGCAAAGTTCTTGTACGCAAGGCCCATGCAAGGCACATAATGCAGTATTTATATGCATATTTGTTGCAAATATCACGAATGTTCTTAATGAAGTTAGAGGGATAGATTCGTAACAAAGAATAACATAGAGTCATAGACACTTTTTTACCATTTTGATTTAACTTGGCTTTAAACCACTTTTGAAAGGTGTAAACATCGATAGCTCTCACCATGTTCCAAAGTTGGTAATATATGACTGGAAAACAAGTGAAGATCAAAACTACGTCCAAGACGCTACTCAAATGTGTTAATGAGTAGAATCTCACAGCACTAGTAGTACATGACAATTATCAGCAATCAATCACAGACTATACGCGTCGTGTACCGAATTAGCTGGTCGTGCAAATATGCGCGACAAGTACGCTTCTTAGACACACATATGAAGACTCTCGTCACTCACTGACTAACTACAGTAAAGTAATTACAGATCAAATGTAGATATATTATACAGCAGTCTAGACTAACGGGCAATACCCTTACAAGACACAGACGTTATATTGAACTTGTCATCAGCATGTACCGACCCAACTCAACGAATATAAATACTCTAGTGAAATGGGGGGCATGTACATTGATCTTACATAGGGCTATATGTCGTTATGTCTTAGTCTTACATAGAACAGTAATAAGAAAAAGGCTTTTTTTTGCTAGTAGAAAATAGGTTGTAATCTGGAAAATGTATTTTATTTATTATATTTTATAATAATATATTTCCTTTTATATCTCGTCGGTCATAGAATAGTATCCCATTTATTTCAAACCATCAGGGGTTGATTTTATCAGGAACATTATATTCTAAAATTAAAGTTTCTGCTGTCAAGCCATTCATACTATGTGATAAGCATATGACTGAGTTTTATATGTATATATGGAAGTGGTACAACACCACAGACTAGATGCAGTATTGTCTCTCCTTTCTCCTTTAATCCATCCAAAAGTTGTCTTTAAAAGATCATTTTTAGCGATAAGACCGCCCATTGTGTCGCCATATATAAAATTTCTACATCTACAACTGTAATATTTATGGTGTACTGATGATGTGATTCTTTCTATTATGTGCAGTACAGTTATGTTACCTCTGAGATTCTGTGTATCACGGTGATCCTCAATGTCGTTGTTAAAAGTTGCTGTTAGAAGTAAAATAACTGTCAAAGGTCAGTAGTATGTAAATGTAGAATACTAATAGATAGAATTTGTTAACTTTCAGACTAATGGATGCAATATATTGATTCTTATTATGGAATGAATGGTGAAACGCTGTAGACCCATCCATTATACACAGCTTACTCATTAATGAAGCTTCCTCCCTACATTATAAAATTACCTCATTTTTCATACTAAATCCTTTCAGCCGTTCCAAGTGACGAGACAAACATTTGCTTATACTTTGTGATACAATATTGAGTCTTACTCACTGCCACTTATGGGTCTTATCTCGATTATCGCTAGGTATGTCCCCTATGCCTGTCCTACTCGCATTTTATATGCGCTCGGCGCAGCATGTCTTCTTCCATGCATATCTCTCTGTCACCGTCACAGTATTCATTCCCATTCTAACTATATCATATTTCACACAACACCTCCATCTTTCCTATGGTCTTTTCAACCATCCATGTTCATATTAAAAATATAACTAGATCTCTTTTGCTATAAAATAAAACTCAACGATGTTTCGGTCTCCTACTTACGATACAGGCGTCTTTAATATTTTCTTGTCCGTATATAAATAGTCATAGGTATATTGTTTACAAAATCTGCCAAAGCCCCAAGTTTATACCAGTTTAAAGCCGAAACATGTGACTGCTCACGCCGTTAAAGTACTTAGAGCTAATCCTAGGGTTAGTAGCAACGCTGTGTCTTGAAGATTTAAGAAAGCAAAGAATTTTATAATAACGTAGACTGTTAGCAAACACTTTTGATTAATTACGTAACATAGAAACGCTTTCTAGATATTTAGGGATTAAAATGATGATGAATCGTAAAGGCTCCAGAGATCGTAAAGGCTCAGGCAGACAAGCGTAATGCGAAGGTGCGAAGCGAATCTGGTACAACAATTTCCATAAAGTTTTCATAGAAATTGTTCTGCTAGAGTTGCATCGCGCTGTCACGTCGCAAAGTAAGTCATTATGTCATTATATACAGGATCAGTGTAAAGAAACCGATAGAAGGACCGAATAGTGGCACCGATGACTGAAAAGTTGTGTGGAAATTGGTTGTTAGGGTATTGGTATGTGATGTGAAGAAGTGAGGAAAATGTTGTGTGGAAATTTTGAGTATCTATGAATGTGGATGGCTATAAAAGTAGAGGAAGACAAAAACACTATGGACGGTCTGTGTGAAAGTTGATATGGCGAGAAAGCGGGAGACCGAGATGACCACTAATAAAAAAGTATGGTAGAAAAAAACATGTTGCCACGACCCCAAATAGATTGTAATAAAGGCGATGTTATAGGGCCAGTGTTATATCCACCATATTGGAAACGAAATTATTTTGTCCCCAAACAATAAAAAACAGATGAACTTCTTTATCTTTATCCGAGGATAAACAGAAAGGATTATTGGTCGCACATGTGTGTCTGATACCAACGATTGATCACAAGATAACAACTCAACGGCAAAATTAATAGGACTCAATGATGTGTTGAGTTGGGTACTATACAGGGTGACTTTGAATTCATTGGCAAACTTTCTGGAGGTGAAAGTTCTTATGAATAGAAATAAGTTATATTATACTGGCTGACATGGCAACAATTGACAATCTTTCAGGGGGTTAAAGTACTCAGGAATAATAACATCTTTTACTATGGGAGCATCTAACGAACGATATATAAGGAAATATATATATTCATTTATTTAACCATTTATGTATAAACAGACGAGAAAAAAACAGAACAGAAAAGTACAAAGGTAATGCTTATTTCTTAAAAAATCTCTTCTCTGCTATAGGACAATAGATACAGAGATGTAGACAGCGTGTGGAAGAATAATGAAATAGCAGATAGTTTTTCTACACTCGTGTTGGTCAGCCTGTATAGCCGATTATGATAACAGGGTTTTTACAGGATTATTTTGGATAACGCCACTATAGCAGATCAATAGTTATTATTTCTAGTATTATTAGGTATTGTGCAATATTGTTTTTGCTATCAAAAATATTACTTAAAATGTTGCTGGTATGACCCGTTTCAAGTTCGAGAGAACATTGTAAATATATTTAAAAAGAGTATCCATGGAGTTTCTTGCCCGTTCTTCTCCGTAAGAACCTACTACGCTTTGTAATCTACAACTAGCTTCATTTTTCTGAATAACCGACTCATTTGACTCAAAAGTGCCTGTAAATCGTTTAATTTACTTACATTTTATCAAAGCAGAAAACTCAATGTAAACTTGTAAATAAAAATAGCTTCCTTGATCCTTGATAAATGGCGTATACCTGATTACTTTCGTCACGACCTTACGACCTATCTTACTTTCAAAAGACTATTGTCACCACTTCAGTGATGTTATAGCCAACCATGACATCAATGAAATGGTCACAACAGTTTTTCTGACAACCAGTCCTACCATCGTATCGTGTTACGCCGTAAAGATCAGATAGGCAGTCCTCCCATATCTCGTGCTTGTTTATAGGTCTACACTGTTCTTCCATACCTATTACACTGTAACTTGAAAACATTTTAAAAGCCATTTATTTTTAAAAGAGTAATCGTGGAGTTTCTTTCCGGCTCTTCTCCATACGAAACTACCAATTGGAATCGTGCACCTAGCTTCTGACGTTTCATAAGTACCCATATAGGATTGTGCTACTAAGAAATACTTTAGCAAGTATGCAGGGTGGCAGGCACATCGACTCGCAACCTGTTACGTACATTTTATCCGCGTAAGTATTGCACTTCTGTATGAAACTTTTTTTGATAACTGACGAAAAATTTCAACGTCCAGAATCATGTACTGATTCCGTGGTAACAGTTTGTACGTCGGTGTCCTGCCACTCTGTATAATAAATAAGTTTAGAATATAGGCAGGGCTTTACATTTAGAATGTCTTTACCTATGATGCAAATAAATCAAAGTGACTCCATATTACCTAAGTACGACCGGTCAGTAGCAATATAGTAGCTATAATAATATTTATACGTCCGGTTATCACTTGTGAAGTGAAAGGTTGGGAAATGCAAAGTGGTCGGACCAGTGAGCCGCCATGACGCCAAGATGCAACCATATTAGGTGGATAAATGTCAGGATATTATGTAGTCTCCACTTGTCTGTTTTGTGTAAGGTCACAAGAAATCCCAAGGGCTGTAAAATGTGGGCTTAGCAGACTATGCAGGGTTAATTTTCGAGAAAATAAATTAAATATGCTGATTATTATTTTTTTCTAAAATTGAGTTCATGTGACCATTGACATGTTCTTTTGACCATTTTCTTTTCTTTCTTTTCTATATTTATCATAGTTTCGATCTTCACCCTGAATGTCTATCTCAAAAATTACCCAGTGATGAGTAAGTACAGGGCATTCAAAGTAAAATGCGGTTTTGTTTTAGATAAAAGTTGTATAGGTAAAGAATAGCATAATCAGCGCATAACGTTCCCACTGCTGGGACACAGGCTTCCTCTCTGTGAGAGAGAGTGGGCCGTAATCCACCACGCGGGCCCAATGCGTGTTGGTAGATGCCACATGTCTTCGAATTTTTGGTACTAATTTGAATGTTGGTGTTGCAATTTGTGGTTTTGGGATAAAGAATATTTGAGTCTAAATGGATCCCCTTTTTTTCTTGTTTTTACGATTATATTTTATTTTTAAATTCTTTATTTTTAATTTTGTTTTACGTTAATTCTTTTACCTACATTTGTAATAAAGGTAAATGGGCATTTTGTTCAGACCTGTGACCCACCAGCGACCATTAACGAAACTAGCCGGAGTATGTTAAAGACCATGAATATTACCCAATGAGATGATTCGCATTCCTTAAAAGTATGGGAAAGTACGAGTATATCCTTATAAATATATAAAATACTTACACACGTATCTTCGTAAAAAGGCACAAGAATGTTTAGGAGCTTTTCTATCTTGTTCCCCGCAGTTTCTCCCGCGTCATTCCAAGCACCCATTTATAAAAATACTAGTTTATGAGTAATCCCCGAACAAACCTAAACATGGTTACCTACCTACATTATTTTTTTCACATTTTATTCAACACCATCAATATCAATCGTAGCATCGCCTAAAAACCTTGCTGGTGCATCTATTCCTTCCTGATGTCTTGCCCACGATAAGAAGTACACCACACTCGCGATATGCGAGCAGCTTCCAACAGTACGGCGGCCGTGTATGCAGGAACAATAATATTTTTGAATACTTTGTCTCTTCCATTTAGAGTGGGAATAATCAAAATATAGTCTCATTCGCACATGGCGTGACTGGATTCGGCTTCTTATTAATGTTTTATTTTGGACCATTTCTTAGTGCCGGTACATTTCTATATGATATACGCCATTTTGCCGCATGTGTTCGGCACAATATGACCTTGCAATTCTCAAATGATAGGATCTTAATGTAAATGGTATCAATTCCTCATAGGTAAGCTGTGGAAAATCATTGAAATCTGGATCATTCCCGTCAAGCGACACGAATGCTACTCTTTGTCTGTTTAAATTGAACATATTCATTGTTTTGTTGCATTTTATCATTGCTATTGGCTACAAACTGTTCAGCGTATATGATTTTCATATGGTCGACGAGTAACGTTTATAATTGCTGCAGTTATTTTGAAGTTTACCATTATGTGACTCGCGGCAACGTTAAAATACACATGGCGAATTTAAAATCTGCCATTTAAAGTCTCGACGACCCATCGGACCATTGTGATTAATCTTGATTTATTGGCATCGATTGTTTTTAATTGTTCTCGTCTTTGTGTTGTTGGTGGTTGGCATATGTGGACTATAACCGCATTCTTCGATAGCTTGTATTGCATCCCGAAACCCACAATCCAATATGAACACGTCGTCAGGTAGCAAAAAAACCATGTAGTGGTGATTCTTCACGCATTAGTTTACTCGTGATTGTGGCATCCGACGTCGTAGCTTTGTACGGTCCGAGCACGTCGAGTATGTAACCACCGGTACACGCTATCAAAAAAGGTTTAAGAAGGTTGCGATATTTATGCAAACTATAGGATTCTCTTTGGAACACGAAATTGGAACTTTTTTGCGCATAAATGTACGTTCCATCAGCAAACAAGTATCACTGCTTGATGATCGTTACCACTTAAAAAATGACTCGGTATTAGCAAGTTTCTAGCTACGACCTCTTTTCTGGATATACATATGATTTAACCCCTGATGCTGTGGCATAAATTTCTCCGCTAAGCATTCCCGAGCTGTTTTGAACTCACTTTCTACTGTTCTTCTGGATATATTGAACTTTGTTGCTAAGCGCTCATCTGGCTCGCCGGTTCTTAGTTTGGTTAAGTACATACCAAGAACCGTGGCAGGACGCTTCTATTTTGTAGTAAAAGCGTCTCATTCAATATCTTATTGAAGTCGTTTTTCGTCATACCTGTCCAAAAGTGCAATTCATTATCATAAATACTATCTACTATTATACTATATTACTATCTCATTAATGTTTTCGAAGTCCAACTGTTTTTTGTTTTCGTAGCCCCATTTATATACGTTTATTATATCGAGTACATGGTCGCCATTGAAGTTTTCACGGGTTGTTTAATTATCCTGTAAGTCTTACTATCCATTAGCTGTGAAATGAGTATTGCATACCCGGGCTAGCCCATGTATGTAAAAATTATGATCGTGCAGCATACAGAACCTGGCATATAAGCGGACATTATGTGCCACCGCCATTCTGCAGTTTCGAAATATACAACGCCTTGCAGTATTAGATGCACGCTTATATCCATTAAGCGCAACAAAGCTCATATCCATTCGAGGTTCCACAACACCGATTTTTTGATCTGGTTCTGCTTCAACTTGTTGAGGTGGCTGATCCAGTACAGGCTGATTTGGTATATGTTGACTTCTCCGGGTGAAGATACACGAGAGCTCCTCGCTGAGCCAGGAGAGTACTGTGCTACTCACAAGAGAACCTAAGGAAATCGAAGTGGCCATTAGACCTCACCACACCTGTCCTCTTTAATCTTCTCTATTTTTTAAAATAAACATTTTATGTTGTCACTTTACGTGGTTATTTATCTATCTCCCCAAGTTTCCTCTTCCGTTAGATTGGCGCCCAACGTGGGTACCAATGATGACTAACTTAACATTAACTTATAACTTTTTTCCCCCATATATTTGGATTAAAATAAATACATTCTGTAAATTGTTAACCCTAAACCTTCAAAACAAACTACATTTCAATAATGGACGCGTATTTCGAGGTACCGGGTCAAAAATGCCCAATGATCTTTTACAATACAGTATCGATCCTGATATTTCAAATTGTTAAAAAACTCTCAAGGATTCCACGAGAGAGGCTCGACCTAGTGTGGAGTCCAAAAGTTGAAATATTAAAATTATGTTTCCCATGTGTACACATGGGAAACATAATTTTAATATTTCAACTAGTTAGGAGTAGTTTATTCGTACTTTAGTTGTAAGAAAATGTAAGAACACTAAAACGGTTAATAAACGATTTATTATTATAATTTTTCCTGCTCTATTTTTAGAAATTGCAAGAGTGATGAATAAACATGTTGATGGGTGGAGAGGAAGAAGAAGGTCAAAGAAAAGATGGATTGATTGTGTGAGGAATGATATGAAAGAGAAGGGAGTGAATGATAGCGTGACGGTTGACAGAGGAGAATGGAAGAAGAAAACGTGTTGCGCCGACCACAAGTGACATGGGATAAGGGCAAAAGTAAATTATTATTTTGCTTCTATTTCAGGTGCAGAATGCACGCCGAGCGAACGCGACCGCGGTGCTCATATACAACGATCGCGATACCACTCTATTGGAGAAGATGAAGTTATCTACTGACAATGGACGTAAGTACAACTCATTGTCATTGAATAAAACCAATAACACACACACCGAATAATACAACTTCTTGCGTACCGGCACGAACTTTATGAGAATGTTTAGGCCTTTTGTACAGACGCCAGCATATCAAGTTACTACAATCTGTCAAATTTCTCAACTTTATCGCTAAAGTATTAAGGTTCAAGGTTGATTGGGAAAATTTGATAGTTTCGGGTAGCTTGACATGCTGGCGTCTGTACACACGTTTTTCTTGCCGTGAAAAATTACGGATTTTTCGTCGTCAGTGTTGTATGGATCACTATGAAAGATTGTGCACGGACACGTATTTTCTACGGCGCGGTTTATACGCCGTACCGTAAAGAAACCGTGCCGTGTATAAATAGCCTTAATGTCGTGCCAAAATATTACCCAGTCAGCAACATGGTAGCAGGGATGTCCGGCATCGGACCTTACCGTACCTTCGGACCGTAGCTTATACTATACATATTATATTTAAGTATAGTAGAGGCTATTTCAATGTACTATTGTAATCTCACTAGAGCGCAAGCTCGTCCACACGTGTATCCAGCCTATCCTAACCTATGGCACTCAGACTTGGTCTTTGACTGAGGCTCAGAAGTCCAAACTCAAGGTTTAACAAAGAGCGATGGCGCGTTGCATCTTAAAAATTAAACTCACTATAAGAGATAAGTCTTCGAGGCTAAGACTAGGCGGCTCAGACCTATTATTATAGAACAGAGTTTTTCCTATGAATATTTGTGATCCCATTGTATCAAATTCACCGTCATCAAAGACGATATTAAGACATTCATGCTTACCAACTGCAGTGAATGCATTTAACGTCCACAAAGGAAACTTTCCGGAAGGGAAAATTATCAAGAATTCAACGATAACTTTGAAGGAGCTCCAGAATACATAATAAAATTCTTAGTAAACAATAAACACTTCAGAATACGACTCGATAACTATAATGTATTAATTAATAATCCTTGCGTTATCTTGCACACAATGCAAATGAAAATGCGGAAGACACGTACACGTACAGTACGACCGAGGTATCTTGGCAGGTGGGGAAATCAATCAATCTGCCATTGTACTAAGTTCTTTTTGTAGCATAGTCCAAAATACATCATCATTTGCCTAGTATTTTTCTAACTACGTTGGGTAGGCTTCCAGTCTAAATGGATGCAGCATAATACCAGTATTTTACACGGAGCGATTGCCTATCTGACCTTCACAACCCAGTTACTGGATAACACGATACTCCTTGGCAAGATTGGTTGTCAGACTTTTGGGATTCTGACTACTAATAACGGGCATGTACACCAATGTGACTTTTTCAATTCATTTGCACTTTCTGAACTTATCTTGGGCATCAGTGAAGAAAAACATTGTGAGGAAACCTGTGGGTCTACTTCGAAGCGCAAAGTGCGAATGTTCGGATTGAACCGACACATGGCCGAACCGAATATTATTGAAAAATGCGAAAAAAGTCCGGATCGGCTCAGTTGGGTCGGGACCATAGTCAATATTCGAATGAGTGTAGGAGTGTAGGATCGGAACCGATCGAACCAAATAGTAACTTCATAGCAGGAAACTGCCGAACATTCGGCCGATACTACTTCGGAGTAGACCCCCTGGACTTATAGTTGAAATGTGGAACTAAATTGAAACGCGTTCAATTTAACTGTTTTTTTTTTCTCGTGCAAGCGAGCCGCTCCGTTCCACAGCAATTAAAATATACTGGACAGTACTGGACACACTATGTGATAGTCGTTATCGTTACTTTCGTAGGATCAGTACATTTCTCAAGGAGAACGTGGTCGGTACAGGCGTATACTGCCGGCTTATGTTATTTATTGCACAGTACAATAACGCTTGCATGTCATAAATCGGTTACCCTTTCACGGTGCCTTCCTTGTGTGACGACAGCGGTATTAAATCTGTTGAGGTTGTCTGCTAAGATGTTTATGGTGGCTGTTGTGGTAATTACAATGTATTGCAACTTGCAAGTGTCGTACTCCTCTCGATTAAGCCCAGGTTCGCATTTTTCCGTGGCGACATTTTTTTTCGCACCTCTTAACGTTTTGCCCTTTATATTTTTTTGGGCACTAACGGGATATCTAAAAATGATACTACTTTTGCCTTTTAATAACGATCCTTCCATCTTCCCACGCATCTTGTAAATGTTTTAACTGAATACGACTGTAGGAGTTTTCGTGCATTTATCACTTAGCGCAGAATCGGGTAGGAGTCAAACCAATTGATGCCCACTTGATCAACGCCAACGCAATTGAGAAAGTCTTAATCAAGATTTCTTCCCTTTTACTCCATTCTGTCAATAAGATGGTCTGCGAGGATAAGAGAAACTTTGAATACACCATATCTATACTAATAATAAAGCTGAAGCGTTTCTTTGAACGCGGTAATCTCTGGAACTGCTTGTCGGATTTGAAAAAAATATTTTTGTATTATATGCAGCTTATAAGTAGGCTATTTCACATTAAACTAGGACCCTTAGAAGCAGAGAAAAAGTTGAAAAAAAAATCGCGAAGCGAAAACGAAGTACATAATAGCGCGGGCAGGCGATGCGATGCGACGGGGTGGGTCGGGGGAACAAGAAATTTCACGTCGCGGGCTGAAGTTAGGTAAAAATAAACAGTAAGCAGGTACTAGGTTGTTTTATTTAATCATTTTGTAGCTATTATTAAAGTTGTCAAAAAGTAAAAGGCCCGTTTTTACATTTGATAATGCGTTCCTGACACCTGTCAGTTTCATACAAACGAATACGTGTTTTGCGAATTTGATTTTTATTAATTACTGAACTGTCAATTTCAAAACGGGCCGTTTACTTTTTGACAACTTTAGTAGCCAATCAGCCATAAAAGTTCTATAATTATAATAATAATACCTGCAGCTGTCGCTCGGTGCAATAACTCGTGCAAATTGTTCGCCAGACAACAAGACAATTGAAGTTCTCGCCCTTTATGTGGAATTAATTCAATCGCCACACGTGGCTTTAATAAGTCACCAACTACTATTAAGTCACTTGATCTGTCATTGTAATCTGCACGGTTATTGGGTAACGCAATATCAGTAAGTAGCAATGCCTTTCATCTTGACAGTTCAGCAACATTCATTGCGTTATTTACGTTGTTAGCAGACAAGTTTTTCGAACATAGCTAGCAATGGATTAGCAATATCTTTCAAAATGATTTAGTTTGATAGTTTGTTACGCATTTAGGGTGCTGTTTTGGAAGCAGTCATTTTATTACATAAGTAGTTCAAAATCTCTAAATTCATAAAAAGGTGAGCTAAGGCTAGACTAGTCATCTATAATTTCTACAACATCCAGTTCCTCTAGATGACCAGTTTCTCAAGTATAGTGATGAAAACCAGTATCATTTTTAACTTGATCATTTATAATATCTAAAACATTACGAAGACTCAGTCCAGCAGTACCTCCTGCTACATTTATGGCACACAAGGCTGAGCGGTCAGTCCTGTCGTATTGTCCACTCGCTCGCCTAATAGTACAATGAATTACAATCATTATCATATTATATAAATACCTCTGCTTAGGTACAGATAGGGGGTACTTGGAAGGGCTCTAAAGTTACGCAATTTTAGCTTCATTGAGGTGGGTAGCCGTTCTAGAGCCTGGCTGTCAATTATTCGTAAAGGACTGAATTAGGTCGAAGCTCAACGGGAAACTTTACACGAGTGAATGTTAATTTTTGTTTGATTCCACGTTCACACGACAAACCTACAAAATAACAGAAATTAACGTTCATCTCTGATCTTACTCATATCATTTCATTTTTGATCATTCGGTATGCGAGTGAAAGACGCCGAGTGCCGAAATCCAACGTCGATGGATGATGATGGTTCACTAACGAATTTATTTTTCACTTTTTATTCATTTTATGCCCAGACGCGAAACGTATGATATCGGCTTAGAAAAAGAGCAAGCGAGCGGGCCAGTTTTCAATGAAATTCATGCATAAACTCATGCCTGTTACTCACGGGGATGCGGTCCTTACATATTCCTTTTGCTTCGCCCACATTCATACATTTTGTCTTACACGCGCACCGTTCGAGAGTACCGCCCACCTGACCTTTATGAAGGACTTCAAATGTAATATCAAAGTAGATGTAATAAATGATGTCTTTTAGCGTATGTCCTCGAATATAAGCAAAGTAATTTGTTGATTCGATTCAAAAGGGAGTACTGTAATAGTACACAGAAATATGTAATAAAAAACTTGAATAAGTGTAAGTATTTGTTACTCTACAAAGATGGTCAGACGTTTTGAAAGTTGAACTACATTCTAAACATACATATTATAAAGTTGTTTCAAACTGAGTATCCCATCTCGTTGAAATGCACAAGTGCTCTTAGAAACGTGTGTTCTTTATGCAGTGCATCCCAAAACTTCATTCTTTCGTGGAATGGATTTCTTCCCTTTGTGAGTTCTGATCCTATGCTGAGGTAGTTCAGCCTTTCTTTGTTTTCAACAGGGTCCCAAGTTATTGGTAACAGTGGGTCATCTTCATCTGGTGTGGGGTTTCTGAAAATAAAGTCGAAATTGAAAATTTTGCAAAGTTAGCACCTCTATTGATTTTGATCTGATGATTTCACGATCCCTTTTGAAACTTACCCAGTTTTAGCAAAATTGGTCCACATTTTAATTACTCTTCTTCTTGTTTTTACTGAATCGCGACTACCTTTGAATACTTCTGGCATTTTTAAACGAAACAAGAAAGATAGTTCCGCACCATGCCCAGTAGAGTTAAAGAAATTTAATTTCTTCGGTACTGCCCATTCACCAGCGAAGTTGAGGATATAGTAGTAAATGGGGCAGCCAGCCGTACAGAGCAGTCTTACTGTTTTATTGACATAATATGAAAAATAGTAATCACTTATCAGTTGTAGGTATTGTGTTCTTGTATCTGCCCTTAGATGCTCTTCACCGTCCAAGTAAAATTTCAATAGCTGATGACCTATACTTTCTGATGATTTGTCTTTCCTTGCTAACTCTCTTGGCACAAGAAGCCTGACATTTTCGTTGTACTTCTCAAAATTAGAATAAAAATTCTCTACAACGTGTTGCAACACAGCTCCTTCTATATTATTGCTGCCAATAATACAAGGCACTTTATTAAAATTACCAGATTTAAGCAACAAAAGTGGACTTCTTGTAAGAAATGCAGCTTGTCCTTCGAGGTCAACTTCAATGCATGGCTTGAAGACAGAATCAATCAAATCCCTGTCGGCTCCTTCACCACTTTCTATCTTAAAGTTTTGAAAAGCTATGGTAATGTCTAGCGCAGCAATAGTCCGGAGCTCTTCAACTATTTCTTCTTTACATGTTTTCTCGATGCCGAGTATTTTTGCCAGTTTTATGACGGCTAGTGAAGGATTCTTATCTAAAGACCAATTATTCAACACACTGGCACTTTGTATAATCGCTTTGTGAAACAGTCCGGTCCCCATAGGTGATAACATCATGAAATTGACAATAGATCCCCCTGACGAGCTTCCAAAAATTGTGACATTATTTGGGTCTCCTCCAAAAGCACTTATATTTCTTTTGACCCATTTTAGAGCCATAACTATATCTTTCAGTCCGCAATTTCCTGGTGCTGCATAGTCGTTTATGGAGAGGAAACCAAAAGGTCCAGTTCTGTAGCCGCATCGTACGAATACAATGTTCTGGTCATTGATTAAAGTTGCATCAAATATGTGATCTAGGATGCAAGCGTAGCCGTAACCTCCAATCCAAAACATAACGGGAATGGGTTCATCAGGC
Organism: Apamea anceps; assembly: GCA_951799955.1. NCBI lineage: Eukaryota > Metazoa > Arthropoda > Insecta > Lepidoptera > Noctuidae > Apamea > Apamea anceps. The sequence goes on from OX637509.1 coordinate 12,285,144, forward strand.
TTGAGACTTGGTGTGGAAAGTTCTATGTATAGACAGTCTTCAGACCCAGATATGACATCGCTCACTGATCGACAAATAGGTAGAGGTGCATCTTGCGTACAGTCCATTACTTCTTTCCACGGCTGAATTGGAGATGGTGGCTGAAGAAGAAAAATTACATTTATATTCATATTCATTTACTCCAGAAGAAAGGTGACTGGCAAATTAAATATTGTTCGACTTTTGTATAGATAAGGATTAATTTGATGATGTGGTTTCTGTTACAAAGCAGGCGCTATCAGTATGCTTAGTGTGAGTTTTTTTAACTTCACCATCGCGTTAGAGTTTACTCTGATTTGTATGGCGCCGAATTAGCGCCACCTGGTGCCATACGCGAGAACTAAAAAACGCGAGTGTGAGTTTTTTATTTTACTTTGTCGATAGTGACGATCGATTCCCGCTCGATAGTGAGCTCGTAAATTAGCGTGACTCTGTGATAACGCGAGTGTAAGTTACAATTTTGACATTTTTGACAGCTCGTTTGAGAAACGCGTTCACTTTCGAATACGTTAATCCTTCACTGAAGGATTTATAGTGAGAGCCTTGTGAGCGTGGTGAATTTTCAAAGTTATTTTATTTTAATTCGTTGTGTGGGTTCATTAAAACTAATATATTTTGGTTGGAAGATGGCATCACGTTCATATTTTGCTTGGAAGATGTTTGAGAATATTATTGTATCCTCGTACCGCCCCATGTACATTCTATTGTACATAATATTAGAAATCATTAAAGCCCAAACATAGTTTTAAAAAGTTCGCGTAAACGCCCAGCGTACATTACGATGTACAAAATAAATTTTGTGTCTAGTTTGAATTCCCCGCCAGTATACATGTTTATGGTGACTATTATTTGATTCGTGTTTAGTGTTGTCAACGTTTTGACGTCTGTCAATTTTGTAAAAGGCATTGGTTGTCCGTCAAAATTTCACACACGTGGCAAGATGGCGCGCCGGCGGATACCACGTAAGTTTGATCCACTTTTATCTTTTTAATTTTACAGCTTTTTGTGTGAGATTTTGATCTTAGTGAATGAATTATTACTGTACTGTTGTTTGATATTATTATTTTAATACATAGATATAAAAATATTTTTTAAATCGCTCTTAAAATATTATGTACATTTTATTGCACATTGAGCGTTACTTCAATTTAACCTCCTAAATAATATGTACATTCTAATGTACAGTGGGTTATTGTATAAATTAATGGTTTGGTTTTATTTTACTCTCTAGGTCTGGAGGAGTTCGATATTGAACGTTTACTGGTAGATTCGGAAATTGAAGATTTTATTCCTTCAGACGAAGATGTAGGGGATCCGGAAGTCATGCCAGTTCTAGATTCGCCAGAAAATAGGGCACATAATAAATCCGAATCGAGTGACACGGAATCAGAGGCTGAAGAGAGGCCGGTTGGACGTGGTCAAGGTCGTGGACGCCGTGCTGTGAGAGGACGTGGTGCTGGGCGAGGTCGGAGCCGTGGGACTGGACAGCCGAGAGGCGTAAGAAGGGGAAGAGGGAGGGGTCGTGGATACAATATTGAACCGGAAAACAATTTAATTGTTGAGCCATCGGATGGATCATCGGTACCTTCAAGCAACTGGACCATTCAAGAGTTTTTTCCTCGATCTCCAGTTTTATTAGAGCCCGCATATTTGCCAGTAAATAGTCAAGGTTATCAGAAGCAAGATTATTGGAAGCAATATATAAACGACGATTTAATCAATTTAATTGTCCAGAAAAGCAACCAAACCGCAGTTGAGAGACATGGGCGGAGCTTAAACTTGACCGCAGATGAAACATACGTGTACCTGGGTATAACATTAGTAATGTCTTCCATCAATTATCCAAATCTGCGAATGGCTTGGGAGAAGAAATGGAAGGTGCCTATCATAGCTGATAATATGTCTCGAAACAGATTCCTTCAGCTGAGAAACAGTTTGAAGGTTGTATTTGACAATGATATCACGTCGCAAATGAGATCTCAGGATATACTTTGGAAAGTACGCCCTCTAATCCAAAATATGCAGGTTGGATGTCGCGCTCAACAAAAAGACCAAAGCCTTTCCTTAGACGAAATGATCATCCCATTCACCGGGTCATGTTCCATAAAACAGTACTGTCCAGGAAAACCTAATCCCGTAGGCATAAAAGCATTTGTCTTAGCAAATCCAGACGGTACTGTGTGTGATTTCCAAGTATACCAAGGGCAAACGACCTTTTCAGACTACGCTGATACACCTTTTGGGTTGGGTGAAAAAGCAGTGTTAACATTGGCTGACCAACTAGTACCAGGACATATACTCTATTTTGATAGATTCTTTACCTCAGAAAAGTTGTTTGATGAACTTGAAAAAAGGGGCATCAAAGGGACAGGAACTATTATGAAAAATAGAATACCACATGATGTGAGAGAATCAATAATAAGTGATAATGAACTTAAGTCTCAAGGTAGAGGAAGCTTTCAAGTTTTGGTCAGAAATGATAAACGTCTTGCACTTACGAAATGGTATGATAACAAGCCAGTACTGTTATTGTCTTCTGTAGAGGCCGATATTGAGGCTGACGAATGCAAAAGATGGTGCAAGAAAGATAAACGGTATGTAATTGTGCCAAGACCAAGAGTTGTTAGAGAGTATAATAAAAAAATGGGAGGAGTCGATTTAGCCGATCGTATTTTGGCTGCTTGCCCTAACAGATATCGTACCAGAAAATGGACTCAACGATTTTTCTCACACATGATTGATTTAGCTGTTACAAACTCCTGGTTACAGTACAAAAAAGATCAGATAAAATTAGGAGTTCCTTCAACAAAAATACTGCAACTACGTGCCTTCAAAATGGAACTAGGAGAAATGCTCATTGAGTCACACGCTCTTAAAAATTCTGAAGACGAAGAAGCATCTGAAGAAGAAATAGCTTCAGTTAAAAGAAAGGGTAGGCCTTCAACGGTAGTAGTGCCGAGCATGAAATATCGTACCCATGCAGCTAAACACCTACCCATGATAAGTGATGGTAATGCTAGTAGATGCCGTCACTGTCATTACAATAGAACTCTATTCAAATGCATGCACTGCAAAGTAAGTTTATGCCTCACGAGATACCGTAATTGTTTTTTTGATTTCCATCAAATTGCTTCAGGTAATTAGTACCATTTTCATGTTTTTTCTAAACAATTTACGTTACATTGGGTATGTGTAATTATTATTTTTTTGTTATTAGAGAATAATGTTTATTTTTTTTTAGTGTTATTACTTTGGAGTTGTGGAGGTAGTACTTGGAAGTTAATTATTTTGGAGCAAATTTTAACTAGATTTATATAAGTTTTGTTTGTTTTTAAAGGCTTATATTTTTTTCTTATAAAGGCCTATTTCTGTAAGTATAATCACTGTACTGAATAGTAATAAGGTGGTTATATTTAAAAGACTTGTTATTAAGACTGATTCTTTTGCTAAAACTATGTTTATTTTTTTTGTGTTATTATGTTCTTCGAAGTTGATTATTTTAGAGCAGATTTTAATTAGATAAAAAAAATTGTTTGTTTTTGATGATTTTAGAGGCATGTTTCAGTAAAAATAGTGATTTAAATGTAAGAGACTGTCGTTAAGACTAATTTCAATTAAGGATCTCGATGTCTGTAATAATTATTAACGTTAACAAAATAAAAATAAAATGATTTACTAATATTTTTCTTTTTATCCATAAAAAGTATATAACACCCAATGTACATTTAAATGAACAAAATAAATAACCGTAATGTAGTAAGTAACGCCTAATGTTCATTTAAATGAACAAAATAAATCGCCTCAAAAATCAATTCTTGATCTTCTACATAACGCCAGAGTATGCCCAAAAATAAACAAAAAATACCTAAGCATTTATTTACACAAAAATAAGCACAGATTTGCTTGGGCATTAACCATATTCACATATTATGTACATTAAAATGAACACTGGTCATTTAGTTCTTGTGGTATTTTTTATTCTTGGGCGTTACGAGGATAATTACGTAGTCGTTACTATGTCAAGAAAGTTCTACAATAAATAAAATTCTTTTAGCAAACTTGTAACAAAATCTTTACTTTTTTCCTAATCAAATCTAATAAGTAGGTACCTACTTTCAGTATTTTCTAAATTAATAACAATCATATAATCAATTATGATTGTTATTAATTGCATATTCTTTAAGAAGTCATCATCTGCTATTCCTTTCCCATATTTAGGTCGGCTTTCTGTCCCAACTGGATTTAGGTGAATACCAGTAGGATCCTACATGGAGCAATTAGGCAGTTTCTCCATAGTGACCATGCTGACTTTCGGTGTAGTGAGTGTCCGAGACAGGAAGTGTATAATATGCATGTAAAATAATTATGAATTATTTGTTTAGAATTAGAAAGGTTGAGTAGTGAATCTGACCATAGTAAGAGAAGTTATTCAATTTTAATTAGAGGTAATGAAACACCAACCACAAAGAAGGTTGCAGTACTTTTATTCATCATTAATCAGTCTTAAATTGTGTCACAAACTAGGAAGTTTATTTTGATATTATAACAATTCTTCGAATTCTTAACTAGTTACTTGAGGTTTGAGATAACTTTATTGTTACAAATTATTTACATATAATAATATCATCATCCTCATATGCTTAGCCTTTTTCCCAACTATGTTGGGGTCGGCTTCCAGTCTAACCGGATGCAGCTGAATACCAGTATTTACATCGAGCGACTGCCTATCTGACCTCCACAACCCAGTGACTGGGTAATATGATACCAGTCTTACATATTATAATAATATAACAAGTAGTAAATAGGAACATATTATAAATCACACAACTTCTTATGAAATTTCAACTTTTAACTTAAAACTAACTTACATAAATAATACCAAAAAAGGTGGTGGGCAGTAGTAGCACTTAATATGATCTAAATATATCTAATTAGTCTTTAAAAACTGTGTCTACAATAATTTTCTCTAAAAGATTTAATCCTCTGTGGCCTACAGCTTGCCACTCCCTCTGAGCCTGCACCTCCATTTCTCTAATCCTATTCTGCTCTCTCCTCGAGTTGTAATCTTTATGTTGCTGTTCTTTAAAATTTCTCCATAACGGATATGCTTGGAATTCTTGCACGACGAGGAGTAAGTAGTTTGCACAGATGTTACAGGCTCTGGCTGACTACACGGACATGAGATGAAGGTCTAGTTGGGGAGAGCATGCCCGTCTCTAGAAAAAATAATAAAAGTTATTTATATTATGAGTTAATAATAATAATATTTTTATTTCATCAAGGTACAACAATTTATTTTATGAGTTGTCATCTTATAGACCTTTAAAAAAAAACTTACTTTCTTACCTTCCACTTTATCTCCACAAAAGAAAAAGGTGTAGGAGCCTTGGTAGGTGGCAACTGTGCTGGGGCAATGCCTCTTGATGGCTCTGGCTCATTCCAATTAGGTTGGATACATAGAACATAAACATTTTATGTTCTTCAGACTTTAAAGTTTTTCAGCTGATGCCACGACACAACATATCCATACTTCAGGCTAACTTTTTTCCAAGTTTCATCAAAAACACTTCACAGGTTGGGCACAAGTAACAGGTGGAATTGGGCTGAATGTGAATCTCCTGTAAGAGAATACAATTTATGAGACACAATAAAGTAACATAATTTTGTACTACCGGTTGGTGTTATTTAAGAAGTTTAAACCTGTGACAACCTAGCTTCTTCTACTGCCAAGTCCGTAGCGACTTGGACACCAATAATATTTGTTGCAGATAGCTTGCTGAGGTCTCCATGCATAAAAGACCAAATAAACTTAGTTTTATTTCTGCAAAGTTCACAGATTATAAGCTCGCTAATCACCAAATAATTAAAATTCCACTTACTGCTCCATAAATGTCACTATCATAACATAATTGGGACGAACTTTTCTTTATTTTTAATTAATAGAATCCAATATTATTCTAAATCACAATAACTTCACACAAACACGAAACATAAACAAAGTCTTTATAACCAACACAAATTTGATAGACAGCCGCTTTCATTAGGAACACTGAATATAAATGTCATTCTATTTGGTCGGTTTATCGGAGGACGCTTACGTGACACCAACATAAGAAAAATAATGCTCGCAATTCACGGTGAGCAAACGCGTATCGGATGGTTAGATTCGATGGTAACTCACACTCGCATGCATTCGGTTCTCGATACGTTTGACGTTAACTCGATTTACGCGATGGTTAAGTCATTCGAACAATGCTGTCAAACTCACACTAAGCATACAGTAAAACATGACGGTTCAATTTTGTGAAATGTTTAAATTTTATATTTAAAAAAAGTGTTTAAAAATCACTTTTAACTTACCAAGAATCGTAAGTTGCCTACTGGAGGTTTAGCATACGGTATACTTTTAAACTTGCAACAAGTACCTTCATCAGTTTTTTCTGAATATCCGCAAATGGGACCATCTTTTGTTTCCACTATACGTTTTGCATCCTCTGGTATTGCAGCCATTGCTTCTCTGAAAAATTTAATAATGAAATTAATTTAGGGAATATTACTTTTATAAAATATAATATTTTTGTTCATATAGCTGTAGCTGTACTTATTTCATCTATGTTGCTAGCGGAAAAATCAAAATAATATAAAATGTTCCGTGATCGCGTAATAGCTATTATTCGAATCCAAATTAGTCTATGCCGGTGACATTACTATTACAAAAAAAAAAACAAATACTCGGCGTTCTATTTTTAAAAGTGTAGGTTTTAATTTTGATTGGCTTTCCTGTTAGAAGTTTTGAGGATGAACTTTGACTTTTAATATTTTTTGACGTAATAATTAAAAAATAGTAGATTTTACAACAAGTGCACAAAACAAACCATTTTTATCCGAGACTTTTAGCAGCCCGAGCCGAAGGCGAGGGCTGATAGTAATGTCGAGGATAAAAATGGTTTTGTGGACGAGTTATAAACTCTGCTTTTCACTTAGATTGCGAGGAAATAAAACAGGTATAACATAACATTTCTTTAATTAAAATTCAAAGTAAAATTAGAACAGTTTTGAATACTGAAGGAAATTGTTTTTAAATCTTACGACATTGATATTAGGCTGCAGACCTATACAGCCTACTATTAAATTAATTTTGTAATAATAATTTTCTTAAATCAACTAACCTACCGTACTTGAATTAAAATTTTAATATCTATTATATCTTAAAAACACATAAGGCAAATAAATTAAAGTAAATATTATATAATAACAAATTCTATCTATGAACTTCTTATTGCATTTGGCTGTATGGCTCATTTTCTTTGCCTTAATATAATACATTTATGAGTAGATACGTTAATGCCCTTGTGCACAAAATTCGATTTTGTGCAGCCTATACCCTGCACAAAGAAGCACTTTCAGAGCATGAGAAGTGAAAACGTAATTTTTCTTATAAAAATTAATAATGCGATGAAAGCTTTTTATGAAATCAATTTTGAACTTAATTAAATCAATGTGTAGGTACCAAGACATGTAGGTATCTATTTTCGTCTCGCTAAGAATAACATCCAAGCAGGAAAATCATTAACGACGTTGAAGGAAAATAATACACCCAGTCAAGCCAATTGACATAAGACAAACACCATAGGTAATTATATTTGTAGAACAAAAAACTTACGTTAAAACGAACCGTTGACTATTTAGATGCAATATTGACCATTAATTATACTATTAAGACAGACTTTTATGTAATGAAGTACCAACCAGACGTTAAATATCTGAATCACATCAAAACAATTATAAACACATAAGTACGGACGTCAAACCAGTGTGGACACACAAACAAACTAGCTAGACTCAATAGCCTTGATATTGTTAGGTATAGGTAGTTATAGAAAGGTCAATGTTGCCAGCGCTAGGTGGGGCCAATTATTACATAAATTAGGAAATCCGTTACATTACAAAAAGAGGTTATGATTTTTTTATTTTAATAAAACTTGAATAAAATCTATAATAATTCATTTTTGTATTTAGAATATTATCTGTCATTTGCGGTTTATAGCTGCGCACCTTGTCTATGTCAGCATTATAATGTCAAGTTCAGGTACATTTGAATTCAGAATCAATATTCGATCCTCTTTCTTCGCTGGCTTAAGTATACTGGGCACACTGTACTTAATGTTTTCGACATCGTCCTTTGGCAGTTCGCAACTCCTCAACAGTAAAGTAAATAATACTTATAATACTTTATAGATTACATTTTGAGTAAACAAGTCTGTATGAATTAAGGTGCGGCTATGCAGTTTGCATTGGCAAATAATTGAATAGAAAAGTAATTGGATAGAAAAAAGTTCTATGACGTCATGATCATGCCAGTCTCGAATCGAAGTCGATCGAAAAGTATCGGTTCATCAAAATAAGTTCTATTTTTCTGAAGAAATAAAAACAAAGACAGTCCTCTGAAAAGTTACGAATTTCAACATGAATCTCTTTTCACTTGGGGCACGGTAGATTTTTCATCAATTCTTTTCTCTTAGCGCATTGAGGGACACTAAGCGCCCCCAGGCGTAATTACAATAACACTTCTATTGGGCCTCGTTAAGAGCGCGTATAAAGCAAAATTACCTATATTATATTTGAGTTTACATGAAAAATTCCGGACCAAATCTTAAAATAAAAATGTATGAATAACTACATGATATTTCCGAGGGTTCACTTTGATCAAAAACATGAAATAATAACATTTCCTCCGTAACCTCTAATTCTCATATTTTTCCGTTTTGTACTCAATACGATAATGCCTATTGCGACAAAAATTTGATAATTAATTATATTTATACAAGAGTAAAGGCTGTGCTTAGGCATTTTATGTAATTCCTTTTAGTTTTGGATTTATTACGATATAACAGTTTTGGCGCATACTACGTTTGTTTTTTTCTATTCTAAAATTTTACTGGCTTTAGGCGCGGTCTTAAGTGCCCTTCAACCGATTAAATAAATAAAAATATAAAATAAAAAGACAAGGCGACAACTCTTCGGTCCAGTCCAACCAAGAAAAAAAAAGAGTTTTATAAACCAATAATATTTTCCCGACGATTTGTTGTTTTTTATTTTGAGGTCATTTTACTCATTATACATAAACGTACCTGTAGAAGAGGATGTTTAGTCTGATAGTGTTATTGATGGTGTAATTAGCTGGAAGTTGTCGTAATTAGTCTCTTCAAAGACTAATTAAACTCGCTTTGACTTGTTCGACTTCTTATATTGAGGATAACAGGTATTACCATCGCGTGTATTTACGTGCCTTTATATATTGTTGTTTACAGCGTGTACGGGAGCAGCACACCACATAATTATGTATTTATAACTAGCCTTTGCCCGTGCTTCGTCCGCGTGAAATCATATGGGATTGAATGCAATTATTATCTTGGTACAAAATCGAATACCTAATTGGAAACTGAACAGGAGGCTTACTATGGCCTTTTAAGAAAACGTTCAATGTTCATTCAGTTCAGAAGCAGGCCTAATTTAGTTCTGCTAATAATCGTACTATGAGAGTCATAAAAGTGAACGACTATTGCACGAAGTTCACCGAAGTTGAATGGTAATGCTTGTCTGTGGCCTGCTGTAATGCCATTGTCTTTTTAATAGGCATCGTTCAGAAACTTAAATCTAATTCTATTTTCACTTTACCGGTTTTTTTGAAAATAATAGAAACATGAGTTTCTTGGGTATACACATATTTAAACTATTATTATGTATAACAAGTTACCTTGACACATTATCTAAAAGCACTACAAAGCTCATTTTCCCGTTCAAAACAACTTTGTAGGATTCAACGTGATTTTGAACGTGTGTGATAAGTCAAGCAGCAATTTAAAAAAAAAAGTATTTTTACGCGCCAAATAAAATGTTTTATGTTTGTATACCTCTTCACAATGTCGTTACTTCGTAAGTTTGTTTACTTACATGAAAATATCATAATGGTATACTTACTTGCTTCAGAGATTAATTATAGGTACTGAATGTGGTGAATTTATTTTTAGTGAAACACGTACAAGTCGTGTTAGTATGACCCAACTGCTTCGCCGGGAGTTCTTAAATAATCATAGAGAAATAACAGATAAGTACATAAAAAGCTCGGGAATATAGCAAGCTAATGTGGAAAAGGGTTGCAGAGAGAATATAGTATTTGTGCCCCCCCTTGTATTGTAAGTCTAATCGTATTACTTAAACCTTAAAAAAAGTAACGAATTTATCATTTAAAATGGTCATTTTTTTTAAATAAAGCCTAACCGGGATCACGAAATCGTTATAAAAAGAAAATGTATTGATAATTTACTCAATTGATTCAATTCCCGATATGGTTGTTAATGTAATAAATACGTGTATTGAAGCGTGTTTAACGATTGACATTAAAAAAAAAACGAATTATATACATAATTACAGTTCGAGGTGGTAACCAAATCTATTTTTATTAAGTAAAACAATTTACCATTGACGCTGCAGCAGGTCCTCCTGTGTTTAATCTCATTTTTAAGTTTGCTTACTCTTGCTTAAAGTAGTGTAAAAATCATCGTGAAACGGATTGTAGTTTTTGGTTTCTTGTCAGTTTGACTCTAGTGTTGTTACTCAGTCATAAACGGTCAGGCACTCGATTGTCTCGATTACATAATTCGAAAATTCAATTGCAAGTTGAATCTAATCCATTCCATTCAAACTAGCAGCTTTTTATGTTTGAAACGCACACAATAAAAAACTTAAAGGAAAGAATCATAGCAAGATCCAGAAAAAAACAACCTACACGTTATCAACTGACAGCACTCTAACCCACAGAACAGAACTGTATTTTCATCACAGTATTATGTCGGTTAATATCACCATCACGTTGATATCACACGATATAATCATTTATAACTGAGATTGCTGGTAAATCTATACTTAATTGGCGACTGTGTAAGACCGAGACTATTGTGATCTATAGTACCTACTTAAAATATATTATTATAATTATAGAAGCTGTTGATGTAGTGTATCATTTACCTATTTCTAATAGTAGTTTATTACCTACCTACGTATTTAACTAGTGTGGCAGTGTTGGTCATGTTGGTGATATTTATCTAATCGCGACTACATCAACTGGCACACTGAGAGAAAATGAACTCAAGCCTTTATTTTATTTAGATTATCGAGTTACTTACATAAAATCAAGCCGCAGCACTATCTGACACTGTCAGAAAGACAAGTTTAGTGACAACAACACTTCATTCATTCATTATATTTAGTCCGTTTCTTTCGAATAGTATGAAATTGATATTTCTGTTTTCCTGTGTAATTGAAGGGTTTTAATGAATATGGAATATTCAAGACGGTACAGCATTTAGTCCAGAAGGATGATGTGTTAATTGTTCAGTAAGATTTCAACGCAATGTGCGAAGACATTGTTGGCTGTTCTGCACGTGTACACCTAATGTTGAGCGTGCGGTATTCAAGTATTTTTATCTTGGACACGGTATCAAGATGAGAACTGGAACGACCTGCATAATTTAAGATGAAATACTATGTATTGACTTCTAAGTCGTCTGACTATTGATTGAAAATATTGATATCCTACATAATAGTAATAAAAATATTCAGTTTAATAAGTGATTTTTGATTTCATGATCGTATTTCTCAGTATTCCCGTTACACGAAGTTTAATTATAAGTACCATTGTAATCTAGACATCTTATGGAACAAATAAACATACGTTTCATTAATAGACGCCAAAATTGGAGGACCTAATCGCCGAACAAAAAAAAAACTCCTTTTACATTCTGTTGGCAAAGGAGTAGTTAAGTCTGCATGCAAATGGTCAAAGGTATTTTTACCATATCACTACAATGTTTTCATAGTGTAGCTTTATTATAAATACCTACATCAAAGCAATGCATGATAAAAAAGGCTACTGAGAAGCAAGCTAAGAGTTTGGTTTCATAAAATATTATTGGCCATTGAATCCTTGTTTGAGCATAAGATTGCACTAGGTGTTAGGTACTTATTTATACTATGTGTGATAACTATTATTTTATTTTTCGTATTATGTCAAAATAAAAAAAGGTTGATTTACAAATTTCCTGTTATTTATTTTCCTATAGAATAGAAGATGTTTTATTTCCCTGATTCCCTGCATCTTATGTTACATTATTTCGGCGCAGCATGTCCTCATTTAAGTCTTGTGCACGGAGGTGCCAAGGATCCCAATCGAGCATATCCCAGAGTAGTGAGGTTCAATTATTATTCATTAATCTCTTCTGAAAGTTGATGTCTTCTGTTGTTTTCATGTAGCGGCGCATACTCATCCAAGGGTTCTGTGATGGCTTTTTCTAGTAGTAGTATATATTCCTCGCATTCTGCGTCTGTTGTGATTTCCTTTGGTAAGTGCGTGGTCATATCCCATAATATTCCCACCCCTTCGTCTCTCGTCTGGTTGAGTGCGGTCATTTTAAGGTTGAGGTCCCCGAATGTGATGTTTGGAGCTGATCAGTGCGGTATGGTATAGATATCCCCTTAATTTTTAGGGAATCTCCGGTCAGATGATCATAAGTGAGGTTAATAGCGACGCCTTTGAATAGGTGGTCTCTTTTTTTCGGTACCTGGGGTTACGCGTCGGTCCCACTCCAGCGTATTCCTCACATCACATACATACATGGCTGTAGTAAGATGCGACGTGATCTTGTCGTAGTTCAGGAGAATCATACGATTTTGGAAAAGTCGACCCGGCACGGCACTCGTTGACTACGATTAGGTATAAGAGGTTTATAACGATCGGCTAATGGTTTAGCTCGAAGAATTTACCTTTCAATCCTTGAGCATTGATGTGCAGTATGCGCAACTAATGATATTGATTACTAGATAAAATAAGAAAAATATTTATTTACAAATTCCCCGTATTCATTTCAACAGGCTTATTTATTTCCCTAGTGCGACCCCGTTGCTTTTTTTTTTCTATTCGATATTCACTCCAAATATTACGTACTCGTCACACAGAGATATAATAAAAAAACGTGTGTGATGGGCACTGAATTACAAAACAATGTTGAAAAAGCTCGTCTAATAGTAACTTATTCAAGATGGTTTATTTTGACGTTACAGTCGTTCAATATTCGTTTTGTTGCTGTCAATTAGCATGTCATGGTATGAAATTCTATACAAAAAAGAAGGTGAACAGTTTTTGTAAACGTCAGCTTAGCAGGCCTGTTGCGGTCCTGCTAATAAGACGTCATAGTACAAATAAGCAGTTTAGTTTAAATTCTGCCCTGCTATAAGAGCTCATGGTAAGCCCCCAGGAGCAAGTTGTATACTTGGAATTTCTGTATATTTCGGAAATCGAACGCAACGTATAGCGCTGCAACTAGGGTTGTCATTTCAAGATGTGAAAGTCCTGACAAAACGTGGAGATTTGAAAAAAAGTCCGGTCATGTTACTTTGAAGGTTTTTTTCAGTTCCTACCTATTTGCTCTTTTATAAACATTAATATTAGGTATCACGTCTGTATTCCCCGAAGGGCTGGGCAGAGGTGTACCAAAAGCCTCTAAAAAAGCCCCCTTATTCTAAAATTCTTGACAAATAATGAGGCCGAACAAAGTCCGGACGGGCGGTGCCAAAAAGTCAGACAAATCCGGAAGGAAGGTAACACTAGCTGCAACCAAACAAACACTCATTAACTGCAGCGTACCGTCCAAGATAAAATCATTCACTCAATTTAAAACGCCACTACGCAATCCCCTACACACTCCGCCATTCAACATTCAACCCTAACCCGCTTAAAAGTCTATTTTTACTGGAGTATAATTGTATAATGTGCCTTACGTGGCGTCGCCATGACAGTGAAACCCGACGTGGTCACATTAGCGACATTAGTGCACATGTTGTGAGTAGGCGCAGCTTAGCTGGCTGTAGGAGCTGCTGGCTGTGCCGACATAAGTAACTTAGCTTCTTCTGAGACGTAGAAGTAGGTAGGTACGTATACTTGCAGTGTTACGTAAAGCCTGCATTAATTATGCACATACACTTCACTGTATCAACACAGTAGGTATAAATTAAGTATCATAAAATACCGGCCAAGTGCGAGTAGGACTCGCACACGAAGGATACCACTGTAAGGTAAAAAACGCCGAAAAAAACACGTTTCTTGTATGGAGACCCAAAAAACTACTGCAAAATGATCATCAACCTGCACTCTAATTGCGTAACAGACAATCAATCGGAATCTGAATCATTTTGAAGCAAATTGCTAATCCATTGCTTCATAAGTTAGAAAAATTTGTCTGCTCAACACGTAAATAGCTCAATGAATGTTGTTGAACAGTCAAAATGAAACCAATTCCGATTGATCGTGTGTTACGCAATTAGGGTGCTGTACATAATATAAAAAGTCGAAACTTTTTTGTTTCAAAGGTCTCTGAGTCATTATAAATAGGTTGGCTAAATCATAAATGTACTGACGATGAACATCGTAAACCCCTGGGTCTAGAAGCATGAACAAGAATTCTTCTTATAACGAAAATGAGCACTAAGGAAGATTGTTTGAAAATTTATCCCCTAAAGCGGTTAAATTGGGGGTGAAAGTTTGTATGGAAGTTCGTCATTTTTGCTGATGATAAAGCCCAGCGGGCACAAGGCTTGTTTCCTAAGAGAACATCCAATGATGATGTGTAACAAAACGAGTTAATTATGTGAGTTAACATGTCTGACAAATCTAATGATAACATATTGTTAAGTCCTGGCTCCTAATTCACTATGACCACTTAACGATTCCTTACTTCGAAACCACGTCAATTCAGAGCTATTCCCGCCAGTCTTGCAATCATTTCGCACAGTTTCGTTCATTATGTCATAGAGAATAAGGCTGGCAGATATTATGATACTATTACTGACATGACATTTACGCACGCACGTCGCGCGCTATTGAGAAAATCGGACGTTGCTTTTCTATAAACCAACCTTCGATCAATAATAGTACAAACCAACGCACACTACAGGGGTCACACCGCACTAATTTGTGTGAAAATGCGTTGCGCTGCAGCCTGTTACGGCTGTAATGTGCGCTTGGCTTTGAATTGCACGTGGAATATTGCAATAATTACGCCTGGCCCCATATATCAGCGATCGTAAGTGTTTGTGTTTTGAAAGGCACATATCCTGGGCACTACTAAGTAGTCAACCCCACTACTCTACTGACAACCTTGTTGAATGTTGACCTGCATATCTTACCAGAACATGAGGTTTTCTCATAAGACAGCATCGCCAAAAAAAAAAATTCTCTATGTCCTACTGCTTATCACAAACTAAACAAATTTTCTTTAACTTACAGGTAACATAAGTGCAGTGTTCACGTATAAGTGGAAAGGCGAGGAGATAGCGCGTCTGGTGGACAACGGCACGAGAGTCATGATCGGCATCATCAAGGGGAGGACTTTCGCTCACGTCAGCAACAATATTAACAAGTATGTATACTACTAAATACACGCAGACGAAGTATGGGCAACAGCTAGTATTATTTTATATAACATTCATCCGGATTTACTTGTCTCCCACCAAATATAACATGACATGCGGATAAATACGGAACTAAAATTCAAAATACACTGAATTTGACATCATTTTGACGTTTATCGCAACCAGCAGCGCCACACAAAATGTCAAGTTATATTGGACAGTTGTAATTGCATTTCGTATGCGGAATGCATGTGATGATAACAGCGGACGATGCCAATTCCAAAATAAACAAACATATTTCAGTCTTTATATAGAGCGTATTAAATTATTGCAAGTACCTATTTATAAGTGTCTGCAAATATTGAAATACCTATGACTCTATTATGTATACCTATGACCTATATAATACGTAATATGCCAGGCGGCTGGTGATGATAATTTGTACAGACGCCAGCACATCAAACTACTACAATCTGTCAATTTTTTTTTATAGTTTTTCAACTTTATCGGTAAAGCAATTACGGTTCAAGTTTGATTAGGATTTGATAGTTTCGGGTAGCTTGAACTGCTGGCGTCTGTACCTTAAAAATTGGACGCAAAACAAGCTTGCAGTAGACGGAAGACCAGTTGGCATAAAAAGTTACTTAATGACGACGCAACGTGTCATGCAAAAAAAGACAGTACAGTCCGTTCTCAGTGATTTTACCTCTGACAGCAGCAACCCAATAACAACGTTATTATGACGAGAATAAAGATCACAATGATTTTAACAGAATTGTCTATGGCAGCGACCCATCAGCAAACTTATTTAAATGAGAATAAAGATCACTGTTATTTGGACGGTGATGCAAAGTCAGAGGACTAATTTAATTACTATTATTTTTTTTCCAACATAGTGTCCTTGTAACTCAATGCACTTCATCCAGCGTTTCTCTAGCTTTTCGATTCCTTCCATAAAGTACGACTTAGGTAACCCTTCGATATAGGCATTGGTTTCGTGCATGATCCCTTCGTTGGAGCCAAATCTTTTCCCACCAAGCCATTTTTTAAAATTCGAAATCAGAAAATAGTTTCAAGGGGCTAAATCTGGCGAATACGGTGGGTGAGAAAGCAACTCATAGCGCAACTCATGAAGTTTGGCCATGGCAATCTCGCAGGTGTGCACGCGTGCGTTTTCTTGGTGGAAGAGGATTTTCTTAGCCAAATGCGGTCGTTTTTCACGTAAAATTTTGTCAAATTGGTCCAATAAATTGGCATAATATGCGCCATTAATCGTTTTACTCTTCTCTAGGTAGTCAATATGGATTACCCCACGTGCATCCCAAAAAACTGTAGCCATCACTTTATTGGCCGATAAAACTGCTTTGGCCTTCATTGGAGCTAGTTGCTTGGTTTCTGGCGTATGGTGGTGAATCCATGTTTCGTCTACTGTTATAAAACGACGCAAAAATTCGGTTTTATCCCGTTAAAACAACGCCAAACCTGCCTCCGAAGTGGTCACACGCATGCGTTTTTGATATACAGTCAGTAAACACGGCACCCATCGCGCGGATCGCTTCTTCATATCTAAATGTTGGTGATAAGATATCGCGAACACGTTGGTCTGAGATGCCTACTATCTCGACTATTTCCCTCACTTTTACTCTTCGGTCGTTCGACACTATATCGTGGATTTTAGCGATCATCTCTGGGGTAGTGACCTCAGCTGGGCGTCCTGGACGCACAGCATCACTTGTGCACTTGTTGTACGACTACACTGAAAATCGTTGAACCACTTATGAAGAATTTTAATCGACGGAACAGTCCCCATAATATTTATCAAGTTTTTGTTTCGTTTCCGTTATAGTTTTTTTTTTTTGCGCAAAATATAATGTTTAATCACGACACGAAATTCACTTTTCTCCATCTTTGCAAAAACGTGTTTAGTTGTTTTTCTTTAATGGCTGTCAAAAATAAAAACTACCCGGTAGTACTGGCTGAAAATTTTAATTTAGTCCTTCAAAAGAGTTGTGAACAAGGAGGTTCCATGCAATTTGCGATCATTTTATTCCAAAATAGATTTTTACCGGACTTATCACTCCGCCCTCGTATTAACTTTTTTTAAAGTTACCCTTCACACATAAATACCCGTTTTCACGAACACTACGCAAGACCTAAAACTGATGCCTCATAAAAGCATACCTGTGGTTGAATTTTCAACGCTCAGCTCAGCGCCGAAAGTTGAAAATCCAATGCTTTTATTAGGCAGAGTTGTCCTAAGGACTGTCAGGATTACCTAAATTAAATAAATTCCTAAACTACCTTCGTTATTCCTACACTTCTGTTGCACAGTTAACTAGCACTGATGGGACTTGAACATAACTTATGAGTACTAGAAACTTAAAAATTCCACTTAATTATCAGCTAATTGCGTAACACACTTTCAATCATAATCTGAATGATTTTGACAGATATTGCTAATCCATTGCTTCATATGTTCGAAAAATTTGTCTGCTCTACAACGTAAATACGCAATGAATGTTGTTGAACTGTCAAAATGAAACCCATTGCTACTGGTACTGTTCGTGTGTTACGCAATTACCTCGCAGGTTATTTTGTAATTACACAATCGAATACTACAAGTATCTCTACTTCCTTAGTAATTATTGTTTGCATGTCACATGCAATGATTATGCAATCTTATCTACTGCGACTGTTTTTCTACAATACATAATAGTAATTAATTTTCCTACATAGTGAGCAAAAAAGGTCAGATAGGTAGTCGCTCCATGTAAAATACTGGTATCCAGCTGCATCCGGTTAGACTGGAAGCCGACCCCAACATAGTTCGGAAAAGGCTAGGCAGATGATGATGATGATGATAGTGAGCAAAAAAATACCCGATTTTGTTATGTAATGGTTATAAAATGTAAAAAATATTTGTTCTTGCTAATTATGTAAACTTTGAACATATCAATCTGTGTTTAAAACTCAGTATTACAAATTATGTTAATTATCGTGAGAAAAATACAGTACCAGTACTTCAGTTACAATAATATATTTTACTAATCTGCATGGTCCTCATATGGCCTGACCAAGAATATGTGAACTTTGAGTTTTGTTTCTTCTCAGAGTAGTTGGATACGAAACACCGACTCGTCTAGTTTTTAATACATAATTTATTTATGACATGTAAAAGTGCAGGAACAAATGTCATTTATCACTATTTTAATTATGTAACTTGCAATATTGTTTAATTTTATTGCAAATCTTGCCGTATTCTTCAGAATTTATTATTTTAAGGAAAGTTAATTGGGATATTGCCCATAATTCAGGATTGAAGTTGAGTGTAGTTAACACAACATACAAATACAACCCATTTTTATCTCAGTGTTCTACCACAGAAAGATTGTTTTAAAGGGGCGCCGGCACTTTGGGCTGTTTATTTCATTTCTTAAGCTAACTTGTATTGTAACTAACAAATGTGTACATTGTTGCAGAACGTCTGTGCTGTTCGTGTCGATATCCTTCATCGTGCTGATGGTGATATCTCTCGCCTGGCTGGTCTTCTACTACATACAACGCTTCAGATACATACACGCCAAAGACAGGCTCTCTGTAAGTATACCAGTTGAACACAAACAGCTCGTCACGCCTATTTTCCTCCGTAGGATTAGGCAGAGGGAATGTGAGTACCAAGTGAAATACACAATAAAAAAAAATTAGATCTCTGGCCATGTTGGCCAGAGATCTAATTTTTGAAAAAGGGAGGGCTTTTGCCCAGCAGTGGGACACAATATGGGCTAAAAATTATAGTCCCTAAAATCGTCAGCTTATAACTGGACACATCGTCAATCCTCTGACAGGAAAACAAGCGTGCTAATTGTGTTTTTTTTTTCGTACCTATAATATAATAATTAGTATTGAGTTCTAGATCAACTTCAATGGCTTTTAGCAATGACATAAATAGGAAGGAAAGATAATCAACTTGGCTTTCTAATCTAACATTGACCTGTCACTTGGCGCCAACGCACCAACACTGCGAGATTGACATCATCTTGTATCCTTAGCCTTGAAAAGTCTAGAACAAAGGTACCTCATCAATATCGTGATACCTAATCAAAGGATATAACCTCCATGTTTATCTTAAAGTAAAATCAAACAATAACAAAGTAGCAATCAAATTAGTCGTCTATATCCTGTTGGACTTGCATTCAAGTCTGGTGACGCTAGCAGTCTAGGAAGTCTATAAAAGGACTATGTGCTTGCACCCATTCCTTAAAAGATATACTGACGTACGATTTTGTTTATATGAATTGGATTGCTTGGTTTTAAATTCGAGGAAATACAGTAGATAAATAATTTAATATTTTTACTTGTCTTACGATTGTGACGAAGTTCAAATTGACTATTGTTTCGATAATCACCGTCAAGAACGATATGGCATATGAATCATCGGGGGAGTGTTTTGCCTGACAATGGGATTGGGAGAATCTTCTGGACGCGCTCGTTACATCATAGATACGACCACGCCTGATGGAAAGTGAAGGATGAGGTCCTTCACTTTCCATCAGGCGTGGTCGAGGTCAAGAGCGGGCTTATTCAGTAATAATTTTTTTTTTTTAAATCGGGTAAATCCTACTAATGTTCCAAATTAGTTAGTTGTAGAATATGGGCCTGACACTCGTGTTTGAAAAGGCTAATTAAAATATAAATTAGAGAGGTATCAGACTCAAAACTATAGCCAGGTATTAGTGTTGTTATTTCTCTCAGCCAATTAATATATTAATATAGTTGTCAATTATTTTTGTTAATTTTCTTTCGTATTACTTTTGTAAGTGCTAAATGTTAATTAGGTAATTATTTTTAATTTCAGAAACGTCTATGTTGTGCAGCCAAGAAGGCGCTTTCTAAAATACCTGTTAAGAGCTTAAAGACTGAAGATAGGGTAAGTAACGATTATTTTACATTTAAAATGTATATAGGGCTTAGGCCAAATTAAATTAGCTGGCGAAACTTCGCAGAATCTATGGATCTATGAATCTATGGTTGGGATCATGATAGATTATTTAAGTTGACACCGTGTTTTATACTAATTCAAGGTAATAGAACAAACATGCACACAAATACGTAAATAATACTTAAAAACACACTTAAGTATGTTTTTTATTTGTTCTAAAAATAAGTAAAATATTCCTTGTTATCTGAAAACGCACGTTTTATGACTTTTTCATGCTCATTGTTATGCCGGTAAACACCGTACATTTCGTAATATGTGGTAACATTTTGTAATAGTATTGTTTTATTGTTCACAGGAAGTTCAAGGCGACGGCGAGTGCTGCGCCATCTGTATAGAACCTTACAAAGTGTCTGAAACACTTAGATCTCTTCCTTGTAGGTCAGTATTGAGATTATTTATTTATTATTGGACCCTTTGAAGTGGTGAATGGGCGTTGCCATAATCACCGGGCTGAACGAACGGATTGGTGATCGTAATAGGTTGGTTTTAGAGCAAAAGATAACTACCATTATCTTTCATTTTTATAGTTGATCGTCCCTTGTTTTAATGCACTAGTTTTTATTAATTCACCTATTGAGAGACGGTATATCATATATTCTATAAAAAACCCACACAAAATCACAGATCTATGACATAGATTGATGTTAGCAACTTTTTGTAATAATAAATTTCAATGTATTTAATGCATGTACAGACGCCAGCACATCAAGCTACTACAATCTGTCAAATTTATTTAATAGATTTTCAACTTTATCGCAAAAGTATTAAGGTTCAATGTTGATTGGGAAAATTTGACAGTTTCGGGTAGCTTGACCTGCTGGCGTCTGTACCATGTTTTAAAGCAAATAAATATATTCTATTATATTCACTCACAAAAAACTGGGTGCACTAAAAAAACCGCGTGCTGTACCTCTTACTAGTTTGTATAGCTATTCTCGTATGGCTCGTGAAAAAATTTGAAAATATCCAATTAACATGGTACGTTTTGCTATAATTCTTCAACGTTTTGTTCCAGACACGACTTCCACAAGAACTGCATAGATCCCTGGTTGTTGGAGCACCGCACGTGTCCCATGTGCAAGATGGACATCCTCAAGTATTACGGCTTTGTGGTTAGTACCAATACCTTATTTACTTATGAAAGGGTTTCATAAGTATCATGTAAAATGGGAGCAGTGGTAACAGCCGTGACTTACGATTTGTAGGTCGTAGGTTCGAACCCAGACAGGTGCTTTAATTTGTGTTAATTATTTCACCATCACTGCTCTCGAAACGATGAAGGGAGACATCGTCAAGAAACGGGCATGTCTTAGAACCAAAAATTCTAAGACGTGATCTGCAAACTCCCACTAGTCCCACTGTACCCGCGTGGTGGATCACCTGTGTCCAACAGTGGAAATATTATAGACTGATTATGTATGTAAAATAGGTTTCAGTTCGGAAGTGCTCCTGTTCGTGTAGGTACTTCGTATCTTACTTTTGCATTTCGCAAGTTAAGTTTGAACATCTCTGCCGAACCCTTTGGGGATTACACGCGTGCTGTTATTGTGTGATCTAGTCCAAATAATGAATAAATGAATGTAACATTTGCAGTTCACGGGCAGCCAGGAGAGCATACTGCAGCTGGAGGTGGAGGAGGCGCGGTCCCGCGCGCTGTCGCCCGCGCGCGCGCGCCACCCGCTCACACTCGTAAATGTTATACATACTTGTTATATCTATGTGTGCGCTTGTGATACCTAGTACAAGCCAGACTATTCTGTATAAATCTCACCGTGTAAACTTGGGTCAAGTAAGTTATCAGTGAGCCCTCGTTCCACCTGATGGTAGTCCATACCTCACTTCACCTAAGCCCACGTCACATAGAAATATCGCGGCGGAATTATATCGCGCACTGGATTTTCAACTCTGTGTTGAGCCGAGCATTGAGAATCCAACAGAGTGCATCCCAGCGCGTCAAAAAAACTCATTGTTGGATTTTTAACTCTCGACGCTTAGTAGAGCGTTGAAAATCCAGTGCGGGAAAGACTCGCCCGTGCGTACTGGGGCTAAGTTTTTATGGTAAGATTTTACAGAATACACAGGCTGCTCTTAACAAACCAAACCAAACATAAAAATATCCACGATGCTGTAGTACAGTACTAGTATTCCTGCTAACCGCTGAGCCTCTTTTACACGAGGAGAGTTCATGCTATTCTCGCCTACGAGTCTCGCATATGAAAAATTCTTCTCGTGTAAACGCACTTTAAATATGCTTGTGTTTATTAAACTGGCTTGAAGAGTAGCCCTGATTAAAATGGTGTCGGTTTTATCGTCCTGCAATAAGTTTGTCCAAATTGTTTTTAATTTAAAAGAATGTCCCTTTGTTCAGTATATTTTTTCGTGTTATTTTTGCCATCGACACGCTAAAAAGAAGTTCAGTATGCCTTCGCAAAGAAACCTTCTCTTATCTAACAGTTTATTACCTACATACTTATTATATATATTATATAACTAACCAAGACACTTTATATGAACAGTTAACGAGCGACAATTCGTACGAGGAGGCTGGCAGCGAGCGCAGCAGTCGCGCGTCGTCTCCGGACGAGCTGGTGCCCTCGCTGGCGAGGACCTGTGACACTCCCAGACATGTTAGCAGGTAACTTATTATTAATCGTCAACGAACTAGCGACAGCGTAGTACTTACACTGTATGGCTGTATATAGCGTAGTACTTACACTGTATGGTTAAATACAGCGTAGTACTTACGCTGTATGGCTGTATACAGCGTAGTACTTACACTATATGGCTGTATATAGCGTAGTACTTACACTGTATGGTTAAATACAGCGTAGTACTTACACTGTATGGCTGTATACAGCGTAGTACTTACACTGTATGGCTGTATATAGCGTAGTACTTACACTGTATGGTTAAATACAGCGTAGTACTTACACTGTATGGCTGTATACAGCGTAGTACTTACACTATATGGCTGTATACAGCGTAGTACTACACTGTATGGCTGTATGGGCCTCTTAAAGATGTCATGCAGTCGTAATACCCTTATTACGACCTGCACCTTCGGGGAAAAGATCGGGGAGTGTAGGATTATTATTTCACAAAATGTTGCTTCTCTTAAGAGACCAGCTCCCAAAATCCCGCTGTATAACGCCTGACACATCCTCGAGGAGACTATAAAGGCCTCTTTCCTGAACCTCGCTGCACCACGAAGTCGTAGCAAACAGAGCATATCATTTTAATAATTCGTGGTAAATCCACGAGTACTACTGCTGACAAATTGCTTTGTATTTTGGCAGATGTTATGTCAAAGTAAAGCTCAAGCTAGTAACAATATGGATTAAATTAATAAAAAACAAGACCACATTGCCACCTTTAATTTATAATAATTGTTTACTTCCAGATCGTGCACATCATCCCCTTCGGGCTCACCGCGCGCGGAGACGTCTCGACAAGAAGCCGCGTCGAGCTCAACCGCGCAGGAGTGAGCGAAGTGCCAAACACTAGTGATACAGTGACGGACGTGATGTGTTCATTAATCAATACTCAACAAGAGACAGAGGACCTCCAGTGATGTGACGCTCGTTGAACGGTGGACAAGTGATATTTTTCGTAATTTAGGACGTACAGCGTAGGATATTTGGACTTTTGGATATTCACCGCAACTCCGCCTAGTCAACGAAATAAGTGTTCTTCCTAACGCTTGTGACCTATCAACAGTTTTGTAATGAAAAAATTATTAAAAAAAAAACGACCTCTTTTTATTAGAAATCAATCAATTGTCGTACTTAATTATTGTTTTTGATTGGTTCGTGATCTCATAAGTTAATCGTATCCTATGTTTCTGCAGTAACTTTCCACGTGTGACTAATTTAAAAATATAGTCGTTGTGGTGGCCCTTCGTTTTGTAATTCTCGGTTATTCCGTTTATCCACCCCAAAAAATCCAACTTAGGGTGGATACACGGAAACTCGCGTCCGAGAATCCACCCTAAGCCTTTAAATTCCGTTAATCCTAGGCCTAGAGTGGATTTTCGGAGATGCGTTTCCGCGTATCCACCTTAGGATGGATTTTTTGGGGTAGATAAACGGAATAATCCGTAATTCTAACTAGTGTTTGGGATTAAGGGTATCCGTCCATATGATAATAACTAACACAATAATACAGTTTGTACTGCCTCGTCTGCTGTATTCTGGCACTGTGTCAAGCCATAACATGTATACGCATAGGTGTTGAGATGCAGCAGACTATCCTTTCTACTAAACGTCTATCCTTATAAGGGCTGCTTTGTAATCGTCATAAGTTTATGATTTAGACCTAAGAGTTTTATACATTTGTCAGCCATATGATATGAATGATATTGTAAGCTATAAATGTTCAGTAACTGTTTTAACTTGAAAGACTATAATCATATTGGTGTAAAGGGGGCCATATCGCAACCGAATTCGTTTTTAATGTCAACGTAAATTGTACAGTTTGTATGTACTAGCTAGAGTTCCTTTGGAACATTATATACTTGGTGTACCTATTTCCGCATGGTGCAATGATTGTGAAACTTAGTTAACATAAAACACTAATTTCGTGACTCCGAAAATATGTAGTTAATAAAATCTAGTCTGAAGATGTGTCGCTTTTAAATTCAGTTATTTATGATTTAGTAGTTTGATATACTTTAAATATGAAGTTAAAGTACTTTTGAACCATGAATTGGTTGTGTGTTCGATTCTGAATATCCAAAATCCTTAATTAGATAGAAAGGAATGCTTTATATCGTTCTAGATTTCGAATCGAACATATGAACATATTCAATCATGTTTCAAGTGTAAAAACCTTGTATAAATAAGAGATAGGACCGATGAAGCGCCTTTTGTGAATATCGCGACAGTTTCTCGTAATCAAAAGTAATGTGTTCACCCAAACTGTGTTTAAAAGCGACTTAATACGTTCAAACTGTCTTTATCTTAATTAAATAAAAAAAATATGTTACTTTAAGGTATTTTAAGTGAGCATTTAAGTTATTATGTTCGAACATAAAGAGAGGTACTTAAATCCATTGGATTTTTATATAAAACAGGGAGACTGGTATGTACTTTTTAATAACAGATAATTTGTGTAAAGATGTTTACATTCCCATTCTTGTTCAAGTCGAGTGTTCTGCGTAACTCCACGTGTGAGCATAATGTGTTGAAATAAAAACCAATACAGTATTGAGATTTGTCTTTTATTGTGAACACCCCTTACGAAAACTTGCACCTTCTATCATGAGGTAGGGAGAAAGTACAGGTGCAGCACAGACTCGTCACTGAGCGGGTGGCTCACCAATAGGCTCAAATCACACCGAAATGGCAGCGGCCGGCAGCGATGCAGCGAGCAGTTTCAGTGTCATATAATTTTAAACTTTATCTACATAATTAAAAGACCAGTATCGCTTGAAAAGATAGCGCGGCCACGCGAGGCTGCCTGCGGCCGCTCGCGGCGACACGAATCATTATGGTGCATTCTGGCGTCGCTGCCGCCCTCTGCCGTTCCGGTGTGAATCGGCCCTTATGCTCAGAGTTGTACAGGTCACAGTAAACGACACTACAAGGGGGCGTCCTCCTGCCGCTTCTATGGATCCTGGTTGTAAACAGCCTCATCAAAAATGTGCGTGTGAACTGAGGGACCACACTTGGAATTCGCGAAATGAAAATCCTAGGATTTAGTAGTAGACTTAAAACAATTGAAGAATGAATCTGGGAATTTGTAAATAAATATATTAAAAACTACGACCCATAAAGTGTGGTCCCTCAGTTCTCACAGACGATCAGCCAGATCTCGGAAAGTATCTTAAAAAAGAAGGTTTTGTCAATACAGACATTTAGTAAAGAATTTGTAAAGATATTTACAAAATAACAGACCACAAAGCATTAAAGATAAAAAAAAAATATAACGAATGAACTGTGGTCCCTCAGTCCACATAACAAAGATAAATATTTTAGTGAATATTACTGAATAAAATTAATAAAACCGTTCTTTTTCTACATAAAGTTTTAGTAAAAGTCTTAAAACATTTTGTAAAAAAGAAATGGAGCAATAATATCGAAGCATTTTGAAGATAGCGATGATTAAAACTGGTCCCTCATACCTCTCCTCCACTGACATCTGTGCGTGTGCTAGCTGCTAGACGAGAGGAATATCAGAGTCTAGTGTACTTAACTTTTAGTAATAACTTTCTACTAAATAATAGGTATCTAAAACTGTAATATTTCTTACCTCTTAGCTGAGATAATATTATTTTTTTAATCCTATGAAAACAGATGGATAAGTGTGACAAACAACGACAAAGGTTACTTCACCGTAGGCTACGCCGACGACATAACCATACTATTAAATGGCACCCACAAAAATACCCCATGTAACCTCATGCGCCAAGCCTTGAAAATAGTAGAGGAATGGTGCAATAAGCACCAACTATCAGAGAAAAAAAAAACCGAACTGATTCTCTTCACAAAAAAGAGGAAACTGACGCCACTACAACTACCACGATTCTTTGGAACTACCTTAAGCCTATCAACCCACAGCAAATACCCGGGCATCTTTTTGAACTAATAGCTGAATTGGGTAAAAATACCAACTACATCATTACAAAAGCTTGGCAACAATAATAATAATAAATAAAATTTATTTTCTCATCACAATATTCAAAATACAACAAGTACTGCTTAGTAACTAGCTACACGTTACAATATTGTGGGAGACTGGCGCCTAAGCTAGGCCGAAACCTGTGTTTTAGGACACCAGAAGGGGGGCCATAGTGGGGACCGGCCCATAGTGCTGCTCGACGAGGTCGGCAAGCTCTTCGAGAGAGTAATTGCGGGCCGCCTCGTCGGGCACCTGGTGGGGACTGGGCCGGATCTTGCGGATTGCCAGTTTGGCTTCCGCAAGGGGCGCTCGACGGTGGACGCCATCATGCGCGTGAGAGCCCTCACGACGGGGGACGCGGTGTCCCGGGGTGGGGTGGTCGTGGCGGTGTCACTCGACATCGCCAACGCGTTCAACACCCTGCCCTGGAGCTGCATTGGGGAGGCACTCCGGTATCACCGGGTGCCGACCTACCTCCGTCGAGTAGTCGGGGCGTATCTGACGGATAGAGCCGTCATCTACCCCGGTCGCGACGGGAACTGGAACCGGCGAGAGATGTCGTGCGGTGTCCCACAGGGATCGGTTCTGGGGCCGCTCCTGTGGGACATCGGTTACGACTGGGTGCTGCGGGCCGACCTCCCTGAAGGCGTCAGCGTAGTTTGCTACGCTGACGACACGCTGGTCCTGGCGCAGGGGAGGTCGCATCAGGCGGCGGCCGACGCGATGACACGCGGGGTTGCGATAGTCGTGGAAAGGATCCGGCGGTTGGGTCTCGAGGTGGCATTGCACAAGTCCGAGGCCATGTCCTTTCATGGGCCTCGGTACGGGCCACCTCCAGGATCCCAACTAGTGGTAGGAGGGGTTCACATCGGCGTCGAGACCACGATGAGGTACCTGGGTCTCGTCCTCGACAGCCGATGGAACTTCGTCGAGCACTTCCGACGTTTGGCCCCCAAACTGGAACGGGCCGGGGCCGCCCTAAAGCGGCTCTTGCCCAACCTGAGGGGGCCAAACGCCTCCTGCCGGAGGCTTTACGCGGGGGTCGTGCGGTCCATGGCCCTATATGGGGCCCCGGTATGGGCGCGTTCACTGCGGCTACGAGCCGCACACTACCTGAACGCGCCCCAAAAGGTGGTAGCCATAAGGCTAATCCGGGGCTACCGCACGATCTCGGGCGAGGCAGCAAGCCTCCTTGCCGGACTGCCGCCATGGGATCTGGAGGCGATAGTGCTCGCGCGCCTGTATGATTGGCGCGCGGAGGCACTACGCCGGGGGGAAACTCCGCATCCGCGGCAAACCGCGGCGGAGCGGACGAACCTCCGGCGCGATCTCATGGCGGCATGGAAGGAGCGACTATCGCAACCCAGCGCAGGGCACGCCACGATAGCGGCGGTAAGACCCCTCTTTGAGGAGTGGCTAGAGAGACGTCACGGCGTTCTCACCTACCGCCTGACGCAGGTCCTCTCCGGACACGGATGTTTCGGGAGGTTCCTGCACATAATCAGGCGGGAGGAGACGCCCGGGTGTCACCACTGTCAGGATCGCCCAGAGGACACGGTGGAGCACACGGTGGAGGTCTGCCCTGCTTGGGCAGAGCACCGCCGTGTCCTCGTAGAGGCGATCGGCAGCGGCGGCGACCTCTCGCGTCCGGCCCTGGTTCAAGCCATGGTCCGGGGCGAGAGGGAGTGGGAGGCAGTCACCTCCTTCTGCGAAGCAGTCATGCTAGCGAAGGAGGTGGCGGGGTGGGCGAGAGAACGCGCTTTGCGCACCTCACGCCTCAGCCGCCGCGGGAGACGCTCCGGGCGTCGGGAGCCGCGTGACGACTCCCGGCCACCGTAGGCGCGGGCCTGCGGGCGGTGAGTAATGGGTAACTCACCGTCCGATCAGGACCAGGCCCGTGCCGGACGGCGTGTTGTGTTCCACGCGCGCCTCAAAGAGATGTCAGCATGAGTGACGGGGCCCCATAGGGCCGAAGCCTGCCAGGGTAGCGGGATTGTCCGAAAGGGTTACCGCTGCCCTGGAACATAAAGGGCTAAGGAAGGAACACGGGTGGGTTTTAGTCAGTAAGAGTCTGACACTCCCTCCTGCTCCACCCAGAGCGGGAGGAGTCATTTGATGATTTCCCATCCTCAAAAAAAAAAAAAAAAAAAAAAAAAAAAAAAAAAAAAAAAAGGGGGGCATGGCCCCAAGTTCACTTACTGGCTATACCACACATTCATCCGACTAATTATCACATACGGCTCATTAGTTTGGTGGCCCAGGGCAGACCATGGGCCACCAGACACATGTCGCAATGTATAAAAGGACACAGCGGATCGGCGGACGAACTGGTTGGAAGAGCATCCAGTACGCCAGTCTGTGGACACGAAGCTATGCCATCCTTAGATGGCAGGATAACCTGACGTTTATTACGCCTGGGCAGAAACGGCCTGCGCCTGGTGACAGGGGCCATCACGGGGCATTGCTCGGTATGCAAGGCTTGCATGCAGGTTAAGGAAACCGTTGCGCATGTGTTCTTTGAATGCACAGGCGGCACCCAGATCTTACACAGATGTTCTTTACAGACCAGGAGATGTAATCAACTTCTGGAGGGAGGTGGGCTGGTTGGAATAAACACCGACGGCCGCCATGGCCGAAGCACAATGGTCCACCTGCAACATAGCTACGCTTGACGAGGTCGGGATAAATAAAAAACCCTTGGGCTTTCTTACATTAAGGACGCTTTTACATTTTTCTACAAATAACAGTGCTTTTCAGGTACCATTTTAACGTATAAGCAATCACAAATGTTAACATATCATGGTCTTAATTTAAAGGTAATATATTCATATCCACATTGGCATCACAAAAATTGTATGACGTCGTACAAAATTTTCGCACAAATACGTTTTTCCCTACTCAATAATCGCAGAAAATTTAAAAAATAGGTGTCCAATAGGTACCGGTTTAGGTAAATTTAAAGCATATTTTATCTTCAAAATTATAATAAATTGCGGTATATATAGTCCTTTATAGATTTAGCTAATTTTTTTGTATATAAATGAATATAATTTTCAATTATTAGCTAAAATAAAAACACTTGCAGACTTCTTCATACATTTTGCACTCACGGTTCATCATTCCGCGCTCAGAAGCGCTCGTGGAAGGATGGGTATATCGCTCTCTCGCAAAAAATAAATACGATAAAAGTAATAGAAAAAGATTGTTGTGTGAGTACCGTCGTTGGTTATCGTGATCGGAAGGAGTTGATACTTTTGGACTGAAATAAAAGTAAGTACGAGTTTCATACTTAGATTATTTTTATTTTGTAAGTATAAAAAAATATTACTATGTTGTGTAAGATCGGGATTTGGATGGGTGGGGTTAAGTAGCTGTGGACAAGGTTGAGAAATGGATGGGTTTAAGGAGCTCTTAGTAAGATTAGGATTTGGATGGCTAAGGTCAACCTGTCGGTGGTGAGGTCTGGAAGTGGATGGGCGGGAAGAGAGTTATGATTTTAACCGGTTTGTATGTAGGAATGTATGTATGACCAATGTGCGGTCAAAACCAAGACTATGACAAAAAGTGGTCATTTTCATGGTTTTTGGGGTTACTAATATCGAAAATGGGGTCAAAACCAAAATCCAAGATGGCGCCGATGAAAATTTTACAACTTTTCGTCATGGGTCTCATTTTTATAGTTTTTAGAGTCGCTAATAACGGATATAGGATCAAAACCAAAATCCAAAATGGCGCCGACGAAAATTTGACATCTTTTCGTCATGGGTGTCATTTTCACGGTTTTTTGGTTAGCTAATAACGAATATGGGGTCAAAACCAAAATCCAAGATGGCGCCTACGGAAATTAGACATCTTTTCGTCATGGGTGTCAATTTCGTAAATATGTAGTAGATGTCACAAATAGCGTTTGACAAATAAGACAGGCCTTGGCAGCGGAACTTTGTAATTTGTACTTTGTGAGCTCTGCCACCAAGTGTAGCATTTAGTTTTTATGTAGGTTATTTTGTTAATATATTTATCTTTATTTTTTAGATGCCCCGTATTCGGAAATTTGGATATAGACCAAAAAAATCTACAAAAGGAGCAATAAGTTGGTGTACTTTTGTAACATGCCTTTATTAAATATATTATAGATTTTTACTACTTCCGTGTGTTTTAATTTTCATCAAAAATGCTGAGCCACATTCAAAAAGAAGATCATTCGGGAGTGGAGATTTATTTTACCAAAAATAACTAAATGCCCAGGCTAGTATATCATAACTCATTAGCTCACTATGTAATACTCGTAAAATTTTAGATAATAATATTTTATATGTTCCATGTAATAGCAATATCGATGGTCGTTTTTAATCCTTATGAACGGAAATTGTTTTATTTTAAGTACCTACTTATTTCACATAGCGTGCTTTACAAAATGAAAATTAATTTTCTTTTCGGAAGTCGGTGTCGGTATCTATTGTTTTTTGTTTTTCGACACAGGACAGTTTTTTTCCTTTTAGTTTTGGTTGGTACCCCATATTGGGTGTTGACATCTGTTTTCCCCCTAAAACCGAAACAGTGATAAAAACATTCTAACAAAAATTAAAACCGAATTCCAAAAAAAAAACACCACAAAGTGAAAAATAACTTTGATTTCGGAAGTCGGTGTCTTTGGTTTTGTATTTTCGTTTTCTTGATGACGATACTGATAGTAACAGTTACCAAATGCATTTTCAAAGATCCAAGTAATCTTCCAAGGAATCAATTTCAATAAAATAAAAAAATAATATCAAGGACCAAGATTATATGTGATGTATAAAATCGAGGACTCAATGTGTGCGTACGTGTGATGTTGCTGTGTGCGACTTTAGATACCTAAATTTGAGTTCGTCGAAAATGTAACAGCGTCCTTAAAATGAAAAACACGTTTATAAAGAAAAAAGATACTTTATTGACATCTAAACGTGATACAGAGAAACGCCAATATATTATTTACAAGAAAGTATAAAACCAAGATCTTCAATGAAGTAACAATAAAAGTCTGTTACAATAAACATACCGTCTTTTTTCCATAATAATAAACTTAAGAAAAATCACAATTTTCACAATGAACCGACATCCATTTTATTTAACCAACTTCAAAAGGGAGGAAGTTACTATAAAGAGAATCACAAATCTATTTTATTTTACCACTACATATATGTACCTTTAACATCAATTTATTTGATAAAACATTTAAGTTAAACAGTTATTTCATTACATATTTTAAGATGTTTCACTATATCTTTTTCTAGGATTACAATGATAGTATAGACACATAAAGTATTGTACCATTCTGGTATATTACATTCTTTTAAAACTTATCTAGAGAAGTCATGAATTGGAATCTAGAGGAACATGAACTTACTAAACGGAACAGTCAGCAACAGCAGTCGATTAACACTTCCATAACAAGCCTCAGCGAATACAAGTCTTCCATACGTTACTCATCTTGGATTTTAAGTTTTTTTTTTAAATATTACTCTTTTCTGTTAGAGACTTTTTGCTGACAGTATACCCTATGTATGATTATTTTTATACCTACGCAAGTTGAAAAATAAAACTTGCTAACCGCAAATAAATCCATTTAACTTACAAAACATCACGCCTGTATACCGATGGGTTAAGCAGATGTGTAGACCGACATATACCAAAGATCAAAACTAACTAACAACAATATACAATATACACTCGTTGGAAACAAAAATAGCAATAACTCGCTGTTTCGTTAAATAAAAACTTATCAGTCTTATTATATACAAAGCTTTTAAATTACTACAACACGATTCAAACTTTATGGCGGCTCGGAACACGAGGAGAGTCGCTGCGCCGTAACAAATTTACGTGTCAGCGGGGGTGAGGGGTGAGGAACTGCGCGCTAAGTAGTGCACTTCTGAGCCGCCATAAAGTTTGAATCGGGCTGTACCTCATAATAAGTCATACAATACACGTAATATCGAAAATTCTACTCTAACATGACGAATGTATTATGAGGACAAATAACAATCTATTGGTGAATCTATTTATTATAAGAATGACGTCTTTCTACTTTATGTATTACACTAGTGCGGAAAAACTAAAATTTCCTAGTAATCTAAACACAATACAGTTATTTCCTTATTATAAGTAATTATCATTTGAGCAAATAAAAGAAAACAATATGCATTGTTACGGGCAGATACAGTATTATAGATTTCATCTTAAATTTATTGAATTTTCTTCACTGGATGAGCAGAACCACACACCGATATTTATCATTTCTTACCTGCAGCAGCGTCTGACGGTGAATCTTCGTGATGGGTATCATAAGCTGCAGCTTAAGGACTAACCAAACTCAGCTTTGTTCAGCTTTTGTCAATAGAACACAACGATTTTGTATGGAGATGCGTACGCATCCGTTCAGCTTTACGGATGCGTACGATCTCCAAACAAAATTAGGTAGATAGTTACTTGAAACTATGAGTTTAGTAAACCATTTATTTTTGTTTTATCGCCATTTGCTATCGATGCCCACCACCAACATTCGCTAGATAATTTAATTTGACGTTGTATTTCGGTGCTATGCCCTCCAATTTACATACACTGCTCATCCCTCAGGTCGCCTACTCATGTTGGTCGGTGTCAGGTCGCGCGCCGTTGACCTCGAGCGCGAAGAACGCGTCGAAGTTAAACTCAGATCATTTGTCCCACAGGCCAGCCTCCTTCATCTTAGTGTGGAAGTACTTCTCTAGGGTGTTTGCGCATCTGTTGGAGAAAGAAGACATCGAAATATTTCGTGTTTCGTGCATGTTGTCTACACCCGTTGATGACAGCCGTCGACACTCATCGACCGTTGCCTCTACTGCTGACGCGTATCGCTCGTGTGTATGAGCAGTAAGCGATGATGCTGATGCTGCCAGATTATTGCTAATAAAAGGATACATATCTAAAATGTATATAACAACACACTTACCTGAAGTAATCAGTATCAGGTGAGTTGTACAGCCGGCAGTTAGTGAAGATCCTGGTCATGTCAGCTATGAACAGCCGCTTTGACACGTAGTATCGCGCCTTTAGACGCTCGCCCATAGTGCGTAGATCTGAAAATGTTAACCTTTTATTATAGCCTCCTGTTTGTGAGAGGGAGCGGGCCATAATCCACAACGCGAGCATAGTGCGGGTCGATAGATGTCACATGTCTTCTTCGTCTTTTTCAATTTTTTTTGTCACGATGTTTTCCTTCCCGGTTTTGAGAGAAGTGGTGATGAAATAAATTACACGAAGTGCTTGCCCGTTTTCGAACCGACAAGATAAGAAAAGTGTTTTTCTGGGCGTGTTTTGCCTTGTGGTACGGAACGCTTTGTGTGCGAGTCCGATTCGTACTTGGCCGTTTTTTCCAACCAATCAAACAATTTATAGTGTCAGTAAATAGTTTAATAGCAAAAACCTTCGACCAATATCTTGAGAAGTTATTGCTGAACGACTCGGCCAAGAATCAAGAGAAAAAGAGAAGGCAGTATTCGATCTTACTAATGAAACCTTACCCATAGGATATTTGATGTGATCGTAGTAATCTGGCACTTCAGACTTGTCGACTGGCTTCAGGAAAGGCCAAGCTGTTGCGTGGTTCTTAACCTGTGAATAATAAAATGTCATTCTTATTAGAGTTCATGGCAGTGGGTTGGACATGACACGCGAATGCACCCAGAGAGATGGGCAAATATCGTCACTGACTGGACACCTGTCGCTGTCGAGGTACACCACGGCGAAGGTGGCGTGACGATCTGATAAGGTTCGCAGGGCCAATATGTCCAGAGATTGCATAGGACGGTTTGGAAGGAAAAAGGGATGGCCTTTGCCCAGCAATGGGACTCAATAGGCTAACAAAAAAAGATTTGGTAAATTTTTCTTTATTTCACATTTCAGTTCTGCTCAGATAAGGTAACCCATATCCATAGGCGGCGGTAAACACTTATAGTATTTTGATCTCACGAAGCAACGCGCGCTTTACTTGTGGTTACCAAGTGTTAAAATACGCTGTGATTGTGTGTGTAAGCGCAGGGTCCGAGACAATAGCGAAGTCGGAAGTATATGTGTGTGTGTTGTGGCCACGCTACTAGTCTTCACGCACTTCTTCACAATTCACAGTGTGTTTATACACTTGGTAATCACAAGTAAAATGCCCGTCGCTTCGTGAAATAAAAATACTGTAACATCAGGAGGACCGTTGGCCTGTTTGTCATTCAATAACATAGAAGAAAGACCACTTGCTACCCCAATAACATCAAAAATATTCAGGCATATTCCATAATTGTTTGTTTTATGTTATTAAAATTAATATAATTAATTTTTTAAATTTTAAACACTAAGCAATTGATTTCTCCATATTTGAGGGATGCGGCACTGTTTCTCTTTACTACAGGCTATTATGTAGCCTATCTAAGAGGACAGTACCCCAACCATTTATGTTGTATACCAATGTTCATTTGTAAAGTGCAACTGTTTTATAGTATTAATGCAACACCTTTTATGCAATAAAGTTTTTATTTATTTATTTAATATGTGCATAGTACAGTATAGTTACCGCATGCAGTATGTTCCTGAGCGTGGCGGGGTCGGGCTCGGGCTCGTGCTCGCCGGCGAGCGGCCGCGCGGCTGCGCGCGCGCCGGCCTCGCGCAGCCCGGGGATGCACTCGCTGGGGATGTTGCGGACCTGCACACAAAACACATAGCGTTGGATAAGTAACTTGTAAGGCTGTAAGTGATAAAAGATCCTACTAACTAAAAAGTTTAAAACAAGTACACTTTTGAAGCAGCAGTTATTTTAGTTCTAACTCAGAGTTGAAGCCACCAAGTACAGACACCGGCACATCAAGCTACTACAATCTGTAAAATTTCTTTAAAGGATTTTCAAATTTATTGCTATAGAATTAAGGTTCAAGGTTGATTGGGAAAATTTTACAGTTTCGGGTAGCTTGACCTGCTGGCGTCTGTACATCATAAAATATCTATTATTTTCTACCATTTAGTGTGTTATATTTTTTGAATTACTAAGGGCCGGTTTTTTGATCCGTAGTTAAACTCAACCAATTGTTGTTTGTGTGTATGTTTAAACACAAATGTGTTTTTTGATCAATTTTTTGTTTATCTAATAGTCACTAATGGTTATTTTTTTTTAACTAATAGTTAATTATTTGACCATTACCAATGATATTGGCGCCGATTCCCTTGTTCACAAACTAAACTAACTTTAAGTTCAGTGCATCTTTTTCTTTCTATTTCATTAAGAAAAGGACAGAAGACAAATATTAGTTTAGTCCTGTCAAATTAAGATACTCCATAGACAGTTTAGACGTGATTAAAAACACCTGACGTAAACTGTCGTATTTATATTATTTAACAGCCATGTTTTAAATCACGTCTAAACTTATCTATGAATTGTCTTCATTTGACAGGACTAAAACAAATATTTATCTTCTGTCCTTTTCTTAATGAAATAGATAGAAAAAGATGCACAGAACGTAAATTTATTTTAGTTTGTGAACAAGGTAATCAGGGCCACTCATCATCATCATCTGCCTAGCCTTTTCCCAACTATGTTGGAGTCGGCTTCCAACCTAACCGGATGCAGCTGAATACCAGTATATTTTTTAGTAATCGGCTCCGTTATATCATTAGATAAACAAAAAACACATTTTGCAAAAATTTTACCATTAGTTACCAGTTTTCCCTGTCCTTTTGGTTTTATAAAAACAAAACTTAGCTTATAATAACCGCGCGACCTAGACGTGTCTATAGACACATCATGTATTACATGTCCATCCAGCAGTTAATACTTCGCTGGTATAAAGAAACCTACATACAAAGATACTCGTGAAAAACATAACCTTGTCGCGCAGTCGGGTAAAAAGGATTGGTAAGACTACTACAGTCCCCTCTGTACGATGTAGTCGGAAGTGGTAGTGAAGTACGATGCACTGATTCCCAGCGCTGCTGTTTACAGCCCCACCTAAGTCGCAACTAAGTCGTGATACTCGTGATCATAACTGGAACAGTGGTTTATCCCTTGATATCTTTAGAAAAGACTAAAAATGTGGTGAAGATTCTTCTACTTACGCCTTCTTTGAAGCATGCCATTCCAGGATGTATTTTTCTGACATCTTTCTGCCGCATATCGATCAACTTTTTCACTATCTGTAAAATAGATCATAATCACTAATTAGACAAATAATTTTTGTGAGTACCTTATTGTTAACGTTTTTATAGACATTAATCCCCTCATTTATAAACGCTTAAAGTTATGTAATTATGAAC
Organism: Apamea anceps; assembly: GCA_951799955.1. Lineage (NCBI taxonomy): Eukaryota > Metazoa > Arthropoda > Insecta > Lepidoptera > Noctuidae > Apamea > Apamea anceps. The sequence continues at coordinate 12,322,576 of OX637509.1, forward strand.
TTCTGTTTAATCAAAAATTTTTGACGTTTCAACCTCTCTTAAAACAAGGACGTTAAATCAATAACGTAAAAGGAGTTCAATGTTTGCACGGTACTAATACGTAAGTATTTAGATGACTATCAAATATTTGTACACAGATATTATAATATACATGCTACGTCTATGTGCATATATTATGTAAAACTTTTTTTTGAAAATAATTATGTCTGCCTACCTCCTTTTGCCTCCGGATGATGCTAGTAAACTGCGTATAAACAATGCGCGGGTTAAGTTCGCAGTGCATCAGCGTGGCGCCCTCGTAGTCCTTTATGTAACCCTGGTACATCGCGCGCGGGAGTTTGATGTCCTTGCTGAAGCCTTGCTTCTTGAAGTAGCCTGGGGGATGAGAGAAGATGAAGGAAAATTGAATACAGGCTCTTATTAAAATAGCCATATAATATTTTCTATGTAGGATTCAGTATTACTATTTACTCGCAACACTGTTTAATGCAATAATACAAGATGTTCTGTTTTTTACACACAGTCACAGTCCCATCACATAAGATCACATTCTTCACACAATGGTTCACCTGAAGGACTAAGTGCGGAAACCAAACCCGTAACATAGGACACATTCTTTTGATATTTCTCGGGACCCTGGGGTCCCGGACCTTTGGAAGGCGTACGAGGGGCCGAAGCCAACTCGCAGAGGCCCGTCAGACTTTTTAATGAAGATAGGCACCAACCGACGATTATCCCTGTTCGCACTATGCAAGAGATATCACATTCTTTATTATTAAAGTAAATATAAATTATTTTTTAGAAAACTACACAGCTGTATACATTTTTGTGTTAACAGGAAGAACACCGTAGGATTTTAATTGGTAGGAGTCAACTTGTCGGTATACTCAACTACTTATTGATAGTTATTGAATATAATACTGACCGATAGCGAACTCGTCAGCGAAGGTAAGGAAGTGCAGTATATTGTTCCTGATGTGGTGATCCTTCAGATGGTTCATGAGGTGTGTGCCGTAGCCCTTCACCTGCTCGTTGGAAGTCACCGCGCAGAATACTATCTCGCTGAAGCCCTGTTGGTAAGACAATAATGATTAAACTATTTATGACATGAATGAAAGAACCTCCTGATATTTATTCTTCTGGGTACAATCATCATCTTAAAAAAACCAGAACACCAGCGCTGCGGCTCTGCCTTGTATAGGGTCTTAGCATTATGCTGAGCGATGGCCGTTTTGCGTGAATGTAACCCACGTTTTCTCCCAACTTGTTATTTTTTTTTGTGTTCTTTTTATGCGTCATGTTTGCCGCAAATAAGCGTTTTTCTTTCTTTCTTTATCATTATTTTCATCATAATACAATCCGTGTGCCCGATGGGAATTTCCATTGGCAAAAATGAGAAACTTCCAAAGGAACTCTCACCCGTTCGGGGAATGAATGATCCTTCCTTAGCGCTTAAATTTTTATAAAATGAACTCGTGCGCTTTCAGACCTAGCAGTTTAGGCTGTGTATAGTGAATGAATGAATTTATCAAGTAGATTAGAATAGAAAACTCTTTATTATGTACACGACAAATATACAGATATAAATGTAGACCTTTTACAAGCCGTGACACAGAAAATAGATTGAATGGTAGATGCACAATCAAGCAGAGACGTCGTATTATCAGAATATAACCTACACAAGGTTCAATTATAATATATCACAGTATTAAATTTCATACAGAAAGAATATTATCAAGAAAGGAAAGAGATAATACTTCAGAAATTATGAATGTACTTGCCTGTGCACTGAATGTCCTGAAGCAAATCCCTCCGATCGGCCTGCCTTCCTTTATAAGGGCTAGTGTTTTGTGTTTTCTGTAAATAAAATGTGACAAACATTAATAACAATAATTTACCTATTTGTACACTTGGAAAACATACAAAAGTACATAGGATTAAAAATATATTGTACAATAGAGTCACACAGTAAACAGATGTCCAATAATTATCCAGTAACAAGAATATTAACTCTAGTTTTTACCCGACTACGGCAAAGCCAAAAGAGGGTTATGATTTCAACAGGTTGTGTATGTATGTATGTACATCTCTTCCCTCATATCTCCTAAACTGCTAGTCGTATTTTGTCACGGTTATACGAAAACCGAAAAAAATCGACATCAACATCTTGTTTACACCTTTATCAGTTTTTGTCATAGTCGGGTCTTAGTTTTAAACTTCCTTTTTCTATTTGATCAAGAACCGCGAGAGCAGGTCGGACAAAATTAAAAGAATTCGTTTTCAGTAAAAAAAATAACTTACGGATCAAAAACTAATTGCGAAATATACTCCTTAGTCATTTCAGGTAACTGATGAGAGAATACGTTGTGAAGACCTAAAACAAAGCAGTAATAAAAAACAAAAATAAACTTAAATGTGTCCTATAACATTGAGGCTGCACTGGCTGAAAATAAAAAAATAAATTAAGTTAAAAATCTTTTTCAATTTTTTTTCACAAAAATAATGTAATGTTTCCTTACCTATAAGCCAGAGCATAGTCTGTTTGTTCACGGGTCCGGTGAGCGAGTTCCCAATCACGTGAAATTCGATGAGCTTGCGTTGTTCTTCTAATTTGGCTGCCTCATCGCGGGGCGCTTGCATTTGAAAAAGAGCCTGGAATATAAAATATAAATGATAAATTAGAGGGCATTATTCATTTAAATGTTATGGCAGATTCTGTTGAAAACATCAGAGTATTGTAAGGTATATGTGTCCACTTTTATTATTGTGTAATGTGGGTATGCGCTTATATGAATAAACCAGTCAGCTATCCATCTCCGTGTTATATGAATAAACCAGTCAGCTATCCATCTCCGTGTTTAATTGACGTCCCAGGTATAATAGAATTAATAAAGTGTATACAAAGTTGATACGACAGAGGGGCTTTCCTTTAAACTGCCTATACTAGGTACCATTTTCAAGCTCTGTACTAAAAATCAATTAAATAGGAGCAGTAGTTTAGCCGCAAATGATTTTTTTAAGTTTTTGCACTATTTGAACACGATGTATCTTTCCTAACAGCTGATTATGTCTAAGCATAGGTCATGCACCTTACAACGATAAATTTACGATGCGTTGTTGCCGCTCTGACGCATGTCACAAGTACAACCAAATATTTCACTAAAAAGTTCGCAATGCAAACAAGGAAGCAATAAATACACACACACTTTCACTTTCATTACGAGAGTAGCAATCATAGCAAAACATCCCGCGCGTAAAAGAGACAAAAATAGGTCAGTTTGTTGCATCCTAAATCTTTGCGATCGGAAGTGGCGGAAGTGGGGCCTCTAAAAAACTTGTTTTTTCAGTGCGCCGACGCTGTCCTTTCGGAACTTACGATTTGTCGAATTCGCGCGCTGACAATTGTGACTTTGTTTTGTTATTGTGATAGGAGACTAAATAAGTTTAAGAAAGTATTTCTTTTTTTTTATTGTGACAGGACACGTAACTTTTTTTGTGTGATTTACTGTTTTTATTGTGACAGGACACGTAACTTTTTTTGTGTGATTTACTGTTTTTATTCTGATAGGACACTTAATTAAACTTTGGTTGTGTGTGTGTGTGTAATTAGTGTTCAACAATGCCTCGTGTAATTTACACGGCGTCAGAATACACTGACATGATTTTAATTTACGGCGAATGCCGTGGAAACGCAGCTTTAGCTCTGCGAACATACAGAGAAAGGTATGGTAACAGCCGCAATTGCCCTAGGAACGCCCGCACCATACAATTGGCAGTACAAAGATTACGGGACAATAAATGTATAGTGCCGCAACAGGAGGGAGTGCCACCGCGGCAAATACCCGCTGCTTGGGAAGAACGAATTTTAGACCATTTTTCCCGCAACCCGACGACGAGTCTCCATAGAGCCGCCCGGCAGTTTAGATGTTGCCATAGAACCATCCACAAGGTTCTAAAACGTAACAAGCGCAAACCTTATAAATATCGGAAGGTGCAAGCTTTGTTATCGAGAGACTTGCCGGTCAGGAACAGTTACTGCCAATGGCTACTAAATAAAACAACCGAAGACCGTCATTTCTTAAGTAATGTAATATGGACCGATGAGAGTACTTTTACTCGGAACGGTATCTGGAATCGACAAAACCTCCGGTACTGGAGTTTGGAAAATCCACACGTGTTTCGAGAATCTGAACACCAGTATAGATTTTCACTCAATGTGTGGGCTGGTATTCATAATAATAATATTATCGGCCCTGTTTTTATTGACGGCACCCTTACAGCGGCGAAATTTTTAGACTTATTAAGTGGTCCTGTGGCCGAGTACACTGATCGACTGCCTTTAGCCGTTCATCGCAAGTTGTGGTACCAGCTGGACGGTGCGCCTCCACATTCTGTGATGGCTTCCAGGGAGCGGCTCACAGAAATGTTTGGGCAGCAATGGATTGGTCGATTCGGACCTGTTCGTTGGCCACCACGATCTCCGGACCTCACTCCCATGGATTTCTTTTTGTGGGGGTACATTAAGGGTGAAGTGTATGCCTCAGAGGTAAATACAATTGTTGAACTAAAAAATAGGATTATTTTAGCATTTCACAAATTAAAGTGCTTAGCGACAGACAGTGATTTAATTAGAAAAATAAATAACAATATTCTCCGTCGGTATAATTTGTGCATTAATGTGAATGGAGGACACATCGAGAATTTAAAAATTTAGTGTGTTTGTTTTTGTGCGCGTACTTCAAAACCTTACAAGCCAGACCGCCGCCGGCCGCCCGCCTCGACACGAGATGACACGTGGCGCGCGCGCGACGTTGCCACTCTGTTACCTAGGCATCTAAGGTCAGTCAAATTTCTTTACAAAGGGTGGTTACGTTTTATTCTGATTTGTAAGCTATTTAGTTTGTTTGAAAAAAATATTTTCTCTTTTTTGGCGCTTTTTATTTTTATACCGTATCGAATTAATACTAAACACGTATAGTATACGTAGTGTAATTTAATGCCCCTCTGTCATATCAACTCTGTATATAGTAGCATTGTATCTTTTACTGATTAGCGAAATAAGTTAGTTCGACTAGAGTCAGTTAAGGTTTTAGGCAAATAGGAATTAACTAGACATCTGATTAGGAGAATATTAATACCGTTAGTGTTTTTAGATACACAAGTAGTTTCAATACTTTGATTCGATGTGTGACATATTCGTGCGTATCGACATTTTTATATTCCATAAGTACTGGAATTAGACAGTTTTGATTTGATACTAGTTATGTATTATCGATACTTCTTTTTTGTTAATCAAGATCTTTTTGTTTATCGATACTTTTGATTCTATAACAGAGTAGTATCGATATTCAGTTGATACCATAATTTCCCTAAAGGATTAATTCTTATGATTGAAATAGTGTTTCTTGTGTATACTCACATCAGGTCCACACATATAGTTGGGGTCGGTGATGGTGGCGACAATATCTGCGACAGTACGTTCGCTGACGTCATCAGCCGGCTCGTCCGCGATGCGCCTGCGCTTGGCTGCGCCAGCACTCGGTGTGTCGCCCGCGCGTTTACCGCCTTCTGTTTTTATTGAACCTGTTGGATTATTTTTTATTTTTAAAGTCAAGTAACCTATCTTCTGACGCTTCATAAGTGACCATGTATGTTTATCCTACTATCTTGCTTAATATTATAAACGCGAAAGTTTGTGAGGATGGATGGATGGGTGTTTGTTACTCTTTCACGTAAATACTGCTGAACGGATTTGGCACACACGTAGATTATAACCAGAATTAAAAAATAGGACACTTTTTATCCCGATTTAACACGAGATCGAAACTTATGCGGGTGAAACCGCGGGGCGCTGTTAGCTAACCAACTAGTGTGAAATAAATTATTTTGATTACGATTTTAAAACTACCTCATCATTTAGTTACGACAGGAGCTGAAAAGTACATAGCTAAGAAAACATTAACCTATAAAAATCAAGTCCCATGAATTGAATGTATTGCCCTTACAATCCTCTGTGCTCCAATGCACCGGCAGTAAGGTCCAAATCATTAACAGTTATTAAAGTATTACCTGAGGAGAGTGTGACAGTAGTGAAGCCATCCTTGCTATCTCCCGAAGCAGTAACACGTTCAAACTCGCCTCGCCTACCAGCTGAAAAAGTAAATTTTGTTAATATTTATAAAACTACTCGGCTTTAAACTCCATTGTTCCTATAAAATCGTTTGACCCTTTTTTTTTTTTTTTGAGGATGGGAAATCATCAAATGACTCCTCCCGCTCTGGGTGGAGCAGGAGGGAGTGTCAGACTCTTACTGACTAAAACCCACCCGTGTTCCTTCCTTAGCCCTTTATGTTCCAGGGCAGCGGTAACCCTTTCGGACGATCCCGCTACTTCGTTTGACCCTTATCATCAACAGATTCGATTCATCATCATCATTTCAGCACGGAATCCCCCACAGCTGAGAATACGCTTCCCCTTTCTTCTTCCACACTTCCCGCACGCATTGTCACGCATCGTCGTACGCATGGATCGTCAAAATTATAATATAACCTTTATGATAGATTCGAATGATTTTAGAAAAAGGGTAGAATATTTTTTCTGTCTTTTTGACTCTACCAACTTATTTTTATCTGTGAAGGCAGTTGGCAATATCTTAATATATTGACAGTTTTTAAAAATGTTTCCTTTACAGTCTCTTCACAGTTATTTTACCTCTGACAGCAGCAACCTTATTGTAACGAGAATAAAGATCACAGTGATTTTCACAGACTTGTCAATGGCAGCAACCCAATACCAATCTTATATGAATGACAATAAAGATCACAATGATTTTGACAGACTTGTCAATGGCAGCAACCCAATACTAATCTTATATGAATGACAATAAAGATCACAATGATTTTGACAGACTTGTCAATGGCAGCAACCCAATAGCAACCTTGTTACTATGAGAATAAAGATCACAGTGATTAATGTAAGGCTTACTCACGGTTCTTATTATCAAATATGGCCTGCAGATGATTGGGTGGGATCTGCTTAAACTCCGGGTCCCAGATCGGAGAGTTGGCGCTGAAGATTTCTTCCTCAAGCAGCGCCAGGAAACGAGGGAAGTGGGTTAGGACAAGCACCTGTAGGAGAAACATACTGCGTGTTATACACAAGTGGGAATAATAATAATACCAGCCTGATATTATTCCACTGAATGGCTCAGGGGGCCTAAAAAGGCCACTTTAAGCAATACCTCTAAAAGCTATTCAGTTCCTGAATTCCCAGCAGATCATTAGCAATTCCTCTAATTTTCGTAAAATTTCATTTCATATTTGGTGTAAATATTGCCGCATGAAAAAAATAAAAACCGTAATTTTATCGGTAAATTTCTCATTACAGTTTTTATTAATCAAATTGGTTTCTTATTTTTTATTTCTACAGTTTAAATGTTATTTCATTGTGATATGAATTGCACACAGATCATATTATGAATTGTCAGTTTGTGACCATTTTACAATTTTTAATACGACTCATATTGTTATCCTATTATGATTCTGGCAAAGGGGCCGTTTAAGGCCCCCAGGCCTCTTCTCAAACGGAGAAGACACGAGCATTGATCGTCACGCTTGCTCAAGACGGGTTGGCGATTTCAGAATAGACAAGTACACTATAATGGCGTAGGACTTGCAAGTATGCATAGCATAACTCAAATTTTCAAGGAAAGAGAGGTAATCCCAATGTTCAACAAAACTGTAGACAAGTCACAAAATAATAATAATGAGACTTATTCAATCTAGTAGTAAGAGTAAACGAGACACATAATATATTTCCTTTTGCGTATGCAAAATTTTTTAAGGTCACGTCATCACAAATTATTGTGTTGTTTGGCATACAACATTTTGACCCAACTCATTCAAGTTGGCCAATATAAAGCACTTTTGAATGGGCGCAACTGGAATCAATTCAATTCTCTTGTCAATGTTGATTACAAGAAAGTAGAATTGATTCTAGCTGCCCATTCCAACAGGTATTTTCGTATGGAGAAGAATGGGGAAGAAACTCCATAACTGCGGCTCTTTTAAAATTTGTAATTATTTTAGTTAGCTGTGACTCTTTTAATATCTCTCATTATTTTTGTAAACTTACCCTCTTTTCAGGCGGCATGCGGTCTCTCTCCGAATGGCATTTGTCCATCAGCTGCCGACAGACAGATTTGAATACGGCGCGTAGAAGCGTACGACCGAATACCAGGGACGTGTCATAGTGAGGCAGCGAATCGCAGAACGCTGGGACGTGGCAGAATACTAGCCATCTGGAAGATTTTATATTCTTTAGATTTTTACTTGATAATGGTTTTAGCTCGCAACAACGCGTGCGGTTATGACCAGCCGATCTTTTCTGTATAAAAAATTCATCCTGAAAACTTAGGCGAGTGAGTATTTTATTGTAGTGTTGTACTGTTTTGACCAGCAGTATGTGTATTAGTATACACAAATCAAGATTAGTCCGTTTGAAATGACCGAGAATTCAAAGAGCCACTTACAAGTCGGTAACTTAAAAAGTTTGTGGGAATAAGAAAATATATTGTAAATAAACATACCTTGTATAATTGATTTGGTATGCAGAAATGTCTTCAGGATTCGACACTTGCTGAAATTAAATATTCATTGTTTACATTTCAACATTGCTACAATGAAAAATTGCAATAGTATTGGTTGAGGCATTGATTGTAATTTTGTAGCTTGAAATTGCCAATTAACTTCAGTAGGATAATTGTTTATGCATTACTTACTGATTTCATGACAACATTTCGCGGCGGCATATTTCATGACAATGTTGTCACACTGTATAAAAATTGTTCTGAAGAATAATAATTCTATCACCATCATCATTTCAGCCGAAAGACGTCCTTTGCTGGACATAGGTCTCCCCCAAGCACCGCCACTTCAATCGGTTTTGTGCTTCTCACATCCAACGGGTTCCGGCGGCCTTCATGTAGCTTTGGAAGGCCTCCCACGAGGTGGACCGACGAATAATTCTATAGCACTGAATATTTCTAAAGGCATTTTCATTAAAGCTATACTTAACACCATCATTAATGACATAATGAATCAATAACTTACCAGTTTCCTAACACTGGGCGTCTCAAAATTCCAATGGTTGAAACAATGTAAGAACATCTTGGCCAGGTCATACATGGTCTGCCATTCTCTCTGCGGGAGGCTATTAAACTTGAACAGCACAAAGTTTGTGATGGCCTTGGCTATTGAGGGCCTCTCGAACGGTGGCTGGCCGAGTGGACCTTCGATCCGCGGGTGGGAGCGGGTGAGGATGCATTTGCGGAGTATCTGCGGAGTTGAAGAGCTTATTAATTATTTCAAAAGTGTAAATAATTTCAGTAGATTGGCACATATTAAAAATAAATGGGAGGCCTATGGAAGGAGTCAAAAGGCTGATTTGATATTATGATCTGTTAAGGTCTCTGCACACAGCAGGCGGGGCGGGGCGGGACGGGACGGCGACGCGACGCTGAGCAGTTGTAATGTACTAGATATTACGGACGACGCCACACAGCCGCCCCGCCGCCGCCGCGCCGAGCGGGAATACAAGTCAGAAGCGGCGGCGCGGGGCGTGGCGGGACGCGAGCGCGTTTTTGATTTATTTCATGCACCCATTTCCCTTTACGTTGTTTTTTCTTAGCTAGCGCAACTATGAGCAATAGCGTTTCCATGTCTGAATCGCTCAACATCTTTTTTGATGAAAGAAAGGCGCGGCGGGACGGGCCGTGATCGCGCCCGCAGTGTGAACACTGCCGCCGCGCCAACGCCACCTCACCGTCCCGCCCCGCCCCGCCCGCTGTGTGCATAGACCTTTAAATATTTGTCAGATTAAAATTAAAGTTAGTCAAAAGTCCACAGACAATATTCTACAAACAAGTGGATTGCTGTGTGTGTGTGAAACAGGAACCAGCACCCTTATTGCGTAACACACTATCAATTTCAATCTGAATCATTTTGAAGGATATTGCTAATCCATTGCTTCATATGTTAGAAAAATATGTCTGCTCAACAACGTAAATAACGCAATGAATGTTGTTGAACTGTCAAAATGAAGCCCATTGCTATTGATAGTGTGTTACGCGATTACCCCGCAGATATCTGACTTATTCAATAATAAGTCAGATATTTGGTTACTGTTTTTCGCCATTGTTTTATCTTAGGCTCATATTAAGCAGTTAAAAATGCGTTGTTGAAATATGAATTGGCAACGGCTACGCCAAGCAGCTGTTGAGCACCTCATCTAAATATTACACAAGTGGCAACCTTCTTATATATTTAACTGAAGTGGTAAACACTTACCTTGAATAAATAATAGTACACCCGCTTAGTGTCATGGTCATCCTCCCTATGCATGGACATGAAGATGTTCTCCACGTCCACCACAGCTCCGAGTAGTCGGTTCACTTCAGCTACTGGCAGACCTTGCAGTTGAGTCACATGTTTTTCTGAAAACATGACATTTGTTATGGCGGAGTTCTATAAGTCAGTATCGCGAAGGGCGGGCGTTTTTGGGGGACTGTCTTTTGTAATTTTGACGTTCGAAAAGTGCTGATTCTCAGCCTAATTTGAATAAATGACTTTTGATTTTGATTTTGATAGGCTTCTTGAACTTATGACACCATAAAAAGCTATTAAATTAAGAAAAAAACTAGGTATTCCATTAATATCCTGCATCACAAGTAAATGATAGAGAATTTTTCCGCATAAAAATCGTCCTCGACGAACGTATGGGAATCTCTTCAATAACTGCCGGGATTTTCATACGTTCTATCGTCACTGACACAGTGTTCATGGTCTGCTCAGCGCCTAATTTTGTGATGTCTTTAAAAAGTTTAGTTGCATTATGACTCGTCCTAACCAAAAACTATCATCCCGCAAGTACGCGATCTTCTCGCTTTTGTATGAATGTGATGTACTCGCGTGATCAATCCAGTCGCGTTTGTACGTCATAATTCATACAAATGATCGCGTCGATCGTTAGGACACGGGATATTTGCAAATGGTACGAGTATGTATGACGACTTACTGTAGAAATGTGAACAAAGTATTATGGATGAACATGACCTACTAGGTACTATAGTTTCTGCCATGGGAAAAAAGCGTGACTACAATACGGCCGATGAATCATGGCTGGTCCGAACTTTGCGCGGAAGCCTGCGCAATAGATTCTTTAGGAACTAAATGGTGACATGAAGTGAGTGTTAGGGAAAGGACATGCGCGAAATTTCGGAGACCCTATGTTCAGATCGGCCATGATTAGACTGTAGTATGTGATCTCTTAGAGCAGTTTCGCACTACGTCCGATCCGAATCCGAATTCCAATTCAATCCGAATTGGGAATGTTCTAAATTCGGACGGACTGAGTTCGGATGTAGTGCGCAACCCCTCATACAAATAGTACTATGGCTACTTCGGACCGTCACTTCTCGGATTCGGATCGGACGTAGTGCGATATAGTTATAGTTTCTGCTTACTTCTATGGAAAAAGGGCATGAGTATATGACTGTATGTAATTACCGACCTAGTACATGATTGCAGTTGCGACATGGATCATTGAAGTTGGCTGGCGGCTGGTTGTCGGCGCGTGGGTTGCCTTTCACTGTTTGCTGTGGTGCAGGAGTCTTCCACCCGTTACATGAGCAGTCTGGTGTCTAAGAAAAAACTTATAAATTAGCCCCAATTCAGTATTACTAACATGAGCTTTTGAGCTAAGACCTATGAAGCAGGTACAACACTATAAAGTTGTTAGCCTAGGTGTAGACACTTGAGGTGAAAAAATCTAGTATCTGCTATTACTTTTAAAGGACAATGCATAATCAATCTGCTGAGCCTTTTCCCAACTATGTCGGGGTTGGCTTCCAGTCTAACCGGATGCAGCTGGTTACTAGTATTTTACATGGAGCACCTGCCTATCTAATCTCCACAACCTAGTTACTGGGTAACACAATACCTTTGGCCAGACTGGTTATCAGATTTCAGACCGCTTTTGACTACCAGTAACAAAAGATCTACCAATGACAGCCAGGACCAACTACTTAAATTGCTGTCCAAGGCACGGAGGTGCCTCAGTTTGTTATGGATGTCATCCATCTCAGTCGGAGAAACCTCAGCAAGCGTTGCATAACCTTGAAGAGTGACCCATGTGGCTGTTATTATTTAGCCATAATGCATCTTTAAAATAAGTTTTTTAGTCATTTATTTTGAGTGCACTAAATAAATGATCTATCTTTCTTTAAGACCTCCTCCTCCTTTCTTTTTCCCTTCCTTTCCTTTAAGACCACCAAATAATAGTTGCTTTGGGTAATCACCCTAAGGCTGCGGAGGATGCCCAAAGTTCAGGCAAAGATATAATTGTAATAATACAATGAATGTTGCAGGTCTGCGATGTTTGCACATTCTGTAGGTTTTGCAACATGTATTGAGGTTTCTAGGGCACCGCATTCATCTGGGTCAAAGATTTGACATTTTAATACAGTCAAATGGCCATATGGAAAAATCTACATAAATTTATTTCCGATTCATATTACTGTTTTGGGTTTAGGGCTAGAATATTCTCCAGCTTGAATGGTTCCCTGTACACAAACACGAAACACACATTATAGTTTTTTTTTTTTAAAACGTTGCCCCACACTAGGTATTACCCCTGTATCGTGGGTGCGTTTACAAACATTTAAACTCACATACACAAACAGCCAGACCCGGAATAACTACCTGTAGGTAATACAAATATTTGTTCCATGCAGGAATCCAACCTGTGACACGCAACGCAGCAGTCGATCGCTCAGCCACTGCATCAACCATGTCATCAATTGATAAAGCTTATGTTACCTGGCACTCCGAGTAAATAGCCAACTTGAGTAGCTTCTTATTATGCGGCCAGTTGTACACTTGTTGTTTCCTCTGCTGTATGCGCTGCAGGTTTGACTGCCTGGAGGCCTGGCCCTCACTGCCTGCAGGCGTAGCTGCGTTGCTGGATGATGCATCATCTGCATTTACACTTGATGTTGCTAAAAATATTGAAAATTGTGATTTAAATTTCCATATTAGTTGTGTAAGGTGGGTGTGGTTTGTTTTTGGATGTATTATAGATTTAACGTCTATAAGATGAGTTTAAGTAAGGCTGCGTACGAAATTTTGTAGTTATTCTATTTGTACTGTTCTAAAACAGTAAACAGAATTTATTGTACAGAGAATGCTGTGGACTTCTTTAATGAACTTAAAATGAATTAATGAAACACAACTAATATGTTTTTACCGGTAACAATTGTACAGTTACTGAAATTGTTTGTTGTTATTATATAATTGTAAATTGTTTATTTACCTTCGTGTCCGTGTGTTTGTGAAGAATCTGCTTCAGTGCTTGTCATAGCTATGTCCGCAATTTCGTCGTTGATTTGAGAAGACATATTCAATGCTTCGTAGCTTTCCCCCGCTAAGGCATTTACAGTTTTAACTCTATTTACGATAGAAACACTAGCACAAATATCATTATTGATATTTTAATTCACCAAAATCCATATAATTTTGACGTTTTTTATCTGTGAAAGTTTACGGGCGCGGCGAAACATTTACAGATGATGAATTGCGTGATATTCTCTGCGTTCTTGCCGAGATCATAGACAAGGCAAATTGAGAAACATCGACTAAACCAGTGTACTCCTCTATATATATATACTCTTATCATTGGAACGTCAAACATTTTTACCGGGAAAATAGAGCGGGAGATTTCAAACGAAAAGGTTTTGCGTTTGGAAAATGTTACTATTTATAATAAATTGCTTAATTGATTATGAATTCAAAATTAATAAAAAATACGATGTGTTTTATCGAGTTAATTTAAATAACTCATTAAAACTCCCATAAACACAGAAACATATTCGATTGCTATTTATCAAAAATATAATAATTGTAAAGAAATACATAATTTAAAAAACATAAAATGTTTAATAATTATCTTATTTGTCAATTACTGTATACTAATATCTTCCTAAAACTTCACATACCTAATACAGTCGAATAACGTTCCGTAGTCCTCAGTCCTGGAAGTTTCAGTTTCAGCTGTATCAGTGCGCGCGCGAATTCGGATGAATCGGTCATGTTCTCTGCGGTTTCGGATAGTGCCAACTTTTCGTAATACCGTTTGGAGTATGCTATATTTTCAATTATTTTTAACTGATTACAATAATAATATTTAGTGAAAGTAATAGACAACCTTCTTTTTTGTTTAACCTCCGAAAGTTTTATTTTTAGAACTTTTGTAAAAAAAATTAAACATGGAATCAAAGTTATTCCTTCGAGGAAACGAGACTTATGACGATTTTTTTAATCGTTGCAACAATTTATCTCATTTTGACTGTAGCGAGGAAGAAATGCTATGGTGGTTGATGGGATCCAGACGTTTACCATTAAAGGAAATAGTGCCGATTAGTGTAATATTAGTCGTAATATTTCTGACTGGAGTGGTCGGGAATGCATGCGTTTGTGTAGTTATTGTGAAGCATCCCGGGTTGCATACTGCCACCAACTATTATCTCTTCAGTTTGGCTGTTAGTGATCTGTTGCTGCTCATGTTTGGTAAGTATTAGAAGATAATTACGTAAACCAACTTTATGTATAAACTAGCTTCTGCCCGCGGCTTCGCCCGCGTGGATGTCGGAAATTATCCCACGGGAACGTGCTAACAGGATAAAATGTACCTATGTGCTTCCCCAGAATGCCATCTATCTCGCGGGCCCTTTGTGGCTAATTACAATAGAAAACCAATTGTGTCTCATTAGTGGTGATTAAGAGGGTACCTATATGATATCTTTACCTAAGTACCTAGCTAATTAAAAAAAAAAAAAAACTTAATAACAGAAAATTAAATACCTACCTACCTAAATAAACCTATTTCTGATGATAACTAATCTAAACTCAATAAATAAGCAAAATCCCTAAAAACTAATATCTATACGAATGACTAATCCTACCTAACAGTATTATAAAATAACCTACGGTCACTACGTACACTATCAAATATACTACCTATACTTTAAAATTAAAATCTATACCTACGACTTACATAAAAAATAAACCTAAATAACTCTAAAAACTAAAAGGAATAAAAATGAACTCCATTGCGGGTGACTTAACCTACAACAAACTTATTATTTGCGGTTGGTGCAGTAATCGGGTCTAGGGATCGAACCGCAAAATTAAGTTTGTTTTTTATTGTATATACTTTTCCGGGATAAAACGTACCCAGTGTGGTGCCCAGGATATTAAAGAATAATTATACCAAGTTTCAACGTAATCGAACCGGTAGTTTTTGCGTGATGCCTGAACAAACAGACAGACAGTCAGACAGACCGACAGACAGACAGACAAAAATTTTTTTAATCACATTTTTGGGTTCGGTGTCGGTCTAGTAACACCCCCTGCCATTTATTTTTTTGATATTTTCAAGGTACAGAATTTTCACTTCTACAGATTTATTATACTTAAGTATAGATTGCTTGTAAATTATTCGAAGCGTAAACTACTCACCCAATAATTTCTCAGTAACACTGAGACTTGAGAAGTCTGCTTAGCGTCTTTTTGAAATTTTCATGAAACGTTTAAAACTTTGAAGTACTTTTTTACCAGGGCACTATCGACTACGCATATGCCTCGACATTTATTTATATCATTATACTTTATTGTACACCAGAAAAAACATAACAAAAAATATTTATTATATATTTATTACTACAAAACATACAAAAATATGTGATCATCATGGATTTATAAGCTCCTTCAAGCTATGTTATTCTGGTATCTTAGCAAACATATCGACTTGCGTTTAAAATAAATAAGTGAACAAAAAAACCTCTTTCATACATGGTTCTGGATAAACATCATATTTTAAGGCGAATCTTTTTTTCTGCTCGGATCAAATTCACCAGTATAACTAGCCTATATAAATAAGAACTAGGCTAAGTTAGGGTACCTAATCAAGGTAAATATAATAACGACACGAGTGTGTATAAACCAGGAACAATAATAGGTAAATTATGGGTCTTTAGAGAGTACGAGCACTCTTTAGAGACCCATAATTTACCTATTATTGTTCCTGGTGTGTAAATTTTCGATGAAATTACTTAATTTTGCTACGAGAGCGCTCGAGAGACCCATAATTTTTGACGAGATTGAATACGTAATGAAAAAGAAAACGAGCCAACAGCACCCAGGGGATTACGTGGGATATTTTACATTTTATCTCAACTCAGGTACTTAAAATTAGACGAGGCTAAAAATAAATCTGCTCCTCGTTACGACAGGTACTTTGACTATAAAAAAGTCGAGAGGTGGCATGGAACACTCGGTTGGGAAGAATATCCTTTCTCTGTATGTTGTGTAATCATATAACAGGTACAATGAAAGAAATGAACAACGTTTGGGAGTAACAAAGATAATTAAAAAAAAAATAATCTTTTGTCTAACATGAAAGGATGGTCAAGGTAGGTACTACAGACCCCGTCCCCAACCTTTTTTGTGATCCAACAGACCTCACTTTGCCTCATAGTTTTCGTTACGGGCTACAAAATAAGAAACCGTTTGCTTCAGGTCTTAAATAGTCAAGAATATTAGTCAAATGAGGGCAAGCATCTCGGAATGAGAAATAGTCAGCTATAAAGGTGTATAAACCTTTATTTTGGCACCCTGAAACTTGTCCCAAAACAAATGTTTAAACAAAAGTTGTAGAGAATTTAATCTTTTACAATATTTATAATAAATACAAATAGCATAAGACCATATGAAACGAGATATTTGCAATAAATATGTAAAAAAACGATTTTTTCAACTTTGAACTTGTAATATCTGTAGTCGCGGACACCCTACGTCAAGTAGGTTTTGAGATAAGTTTTAGAGTGTCAAAATAAAGGTTTATATAAGTTTATAGCTGACTATCTCTCATTCCGAGGTGAAACCCCTAATATTCGTGGACTAAAATATATGGGGTTTCCTGAAAAAATCATCTTTTAGTTTCATCTATCTAAAGAAAATATGGATGTTTGTTTTCTATCTATTGTTGTCGGAATAAGGGACAAAACATAATAATTGCCGACTTATATAATATGGAACATAAAACACCAATACACCACGCCTATGTTCCACGAAGGAGTACTTATGTACAAGAAAATTATTGACCAGCACAACATATGACCACATTTAATTGTTTTCCCTTAACCCCACACTTATTATGACGGTCGTCGCCTTAGTAAAAAATAATCAGTATGCCAAGACCTTTTAAATGAGATTGTCTCAAGTCTGTTGATTCAGTTTTGAATCCGGTGTGTAGGTACAAAATCTCTACCAATATACAAGCGTAAATATGTTATTTCATGGAAAGTAAAATACAATATGAAGTACTTTAAGCAAAATCCAATACGTTTTTGACTTATTTTAGAATAATCAAAATTATTTTGTTCAATACAGTAGACTTAGTACCATTACATTTCCTTCTTTTCTGCATACTTTTGACGGTCGACGCCATAGTAAAGAATGATCAGTAAGTAAGCCAAGACCTTTTGAATGAGATACGTCTCAAGTCTGTTGACTGCATGAGTTTCAATTTTGGCGATGTCAAGTCCCGTCGTTCGAGGCACGAGCACGACCCACGAGGCAATAAATAAATCTGCTCCTGTTTACGACATGTACTTTGGCTATAAATAAAGTCGACAGGTGTCGTGGTACACCTGGTTGAAACGAAGTTCCTTTCTCTGTATATTATGTATTAAATAACAGGCACACTGAAGTAAATTAACAAGGTTTGAGAGTAACAAAAACAAAATAAAAATCGTGAATGCTAAAATGTTACACTTTTTCGATCTAGTTTTCATTCGCCGTGCGATCGTCGAAGTGTGCTGAGTATAACGTGCGTTAGGAACTTCGTTCCAATACACCCCTGTAAAGACTGAAGAATGGCAGGTCCATCTTAGTTTTGAGGAATCATAAGAAGCAGTCCTCACTGATGGCAGAAATCTGGTTTTGCAGAAAATAATTGTTTTGTTCAATGCGTGGATACCGGAAACAATAACTTCCTGTAGTCTTTTCGAGAGGTGCAAGTACTACAAAAATTTGTAACTATATAGGACATATACTCGTACCTTGTAACTTTGAGAAAATAACTATTTCATATTTTAACACCGCGTCTAACTATCTACAGTTCGATTTGACGCGCAACTGTTTCAATATTCGTTCAACCCTTGATGTTCTGCTAGTCATCATCATCTGCCTTGTCTTTTCCCAACTATGTTGGAGTCGGCTTCCAGTCTAACCGGCCCCACTAAAGTCTCGATGTCCGCTAGGATGGTTTCGAAAATACTTTGTTCGTAACACATTATCATATTAATCAATACTTTACGAGAAAATAGTTTCTGAATCTTGCGTCATCATCTTCCTGCCCTTGTGCCATGTTAGTTGGGGTCAGAGCAACACGTTTTCTCCTTCCATTCTCCCCTGTCAACCGTTGCGCTATCATTCACTTGCGTAATGGTATTTAAGCTCGTTACCTACATAGTTTCCATAGGGGCTTGTGGCTAAGTAATAACAGCTGCACGGGTCGATCGATCGGGTTAAACTACGCTTGCCGCGGTTGGTCCGTGGATAGGTGACCATCTTTACATACCAAGACCCCTCCGTGCCTCGGAAAGCACGTTAAGCCGTTGGTCCCGGCTGTCGTTCGTGGATCTTTGACAGTCGTTACGGGTAGTCAGAAACCCAAAAATCTAACAACCAGTCTTATCAAGGGGTATCGTATTACCCAGTAACTGGGTTGTGGAGGTCAGATTGGCAGTTGCTTTATATAATATTATAAATAAAATACTGGTATTCAGCTGCATTCGGTTAGACTGGAAGTCGACCCCAACATAGTTGGGAAAAGTCCCGGCAGATGATGATGACCTACATAGTTTCCTCTTGTTTTTGCACCAAGTTTTGAGGCCTAATTACTTAGTTATATGTCATCATCATCTGCCTAGCCTTTTCCCAACTATGTTGGGGTCGGCTTCCAGTCTAACCGGATGCAGCTGAATACCAGTATTTTACATGGAGCGACTGCCTATCTGACCTCCACAACCCAGTTACTGGGTAATACGATACCCCTTGGTAAGACTGGTTGTCAGACTTTCGGGCATCTGGCTACCCGTAACGACTGTCAAAGATCCACAAATGACAGCCGGGACCAACGGCTTAACGTGCTTTCCGAGGCACGAAGGGGTCTCGGTATGTAAAGATGGTCACCCATCCACAGACCAACCGCGGCAAGCGTAGCTTAACCTGACCGATCGACCTGTGCGGCTGTTATTATTTAGCCACGGGCCCCTCTACTTAGTTACTTAGTTATATGTATGTTACCATAATAGCACTTTAGAGATGTAAACCATCTACCCTTAGTTCCCTGAGTAGCTTTTACGCATCTAGTCTAGTTTAGTATACCTAACTTTTTGCACAAGTCTTCGCCCTTGATCAACGTATGCTAATATGTTCATTTGCTAAGTAATTAATGTGTACCGTCTGGAATTGTTAAGAAATGTTTGATTCCACCTGGAAAATATCGAAGGCATTTGTGGAAGATATTTCAAAATAATAAAACTGAGAAGAATGACGTAAAGACTTAGACTCAAAAAGACGAAAACTGATGATGATTTATGGAACAAATGACTTCCTTTTTAACCTACTTCAAAAAAAGGAGGAGGTTCTCAATTTATTTAATACTAGCTGACCCGGCGAACTTCGTACCGCCTAAGAATATGAATTACCTTAATTTTTTTTTCGTGAATTTTTCCTCTTTTAAAAGGTTAAGGAAATTTCCTAACAGATAAAGCCTATTATAATTTAAATGAATTTTTCGATGAGAGATTTTGACCATGATTACTAATTTAATTATCTATAATATTTATGTTCTCATATTGACATGAAATTTATTTTGAGTGACATTATACCTACTTAAATTTTATTATTATTTGCATGCCAATTTTTAAGGCCAACGTGATGATCTGTGTTACCTCTACTTTTAAAATCTCTTGCATGCAGACAATTTGTGTTGTATGTATTGTACTCATGTTTGAGCAAATAAATGATTATCTTATCTTATATAGATTGAGATCCTTTATTGTCTTGTTTTTTTTGTTTGTTGAGTTTGGTGTCCTGGTTTCGACACTAAAATATCGGGCGGTGTTTTTTTTAACTTTTGCATTTCAATTATAGATGGGCAATCCACCGGGTTTAAACCCGGTGCTTTGGTAAACACCCAATTTTCTGGGTGTTTATGGGTGTTTACGGGTGTTTACCAAAGCACCGGGTTTAAACCCGGTGGATTGCCCATCTATAATTTCAATGTCTCAAACTGAGACATTAAAATGCAAAAGCTGACACTGACAATGGGACTCCCAGTAGCATCTTGAAGTTTGGATTTGTGCGTGTTAATGGCAATATGCTCGTCCCATAATTGGTGTAACTACTATAAGCTTCTGCCTATCCCTCGAGGAATACAACCGTGTGTTGTATTATGGGATTTTTTTCTCCTTGATTCTTCATCGGTTGAAAAATAGTGGTTACTCTTCTGAGCTGAAACACTCTTCTTGCATTTCATTCACAACCAGTCGATACGCTTCCGTGCCGAATTGAACATCAACCAATGTTATCAAAAGAGCCCTCTAAACGCTGTTCACAAATCTAAAACCCGAGTTTCAATCAAATAGACTTAATAGACGAACGAGACACAATACAAGTTTTATTGTTATTGCGTCTGGGGGGCGTTTAGTTTCCCATAAAGGGTTCAGTAACCGAAGATAATTTTTGACATAGATATCGGTTTCATCTTCGCGTAAGTATAGGTTCCATGTTACGGTTGTCTACGATCAAGATATATGCCTTAAAGTCGTTAATTAGTGAATAGCGATTTTGTTTTCGATATATCTGTATTTCATTTACGAAGCTGCTCTATGCTTTGAAAGAAAGCGTGTACGCTCTTTTGCATGTCTATTCTGGTGAAAACTTCGTAGAACTCTTAGCATTTATCTAACACAGATTTGGTCGGATCTATACAAAATATAATACATTGTTTTCATATTATTCTATTGGTTTACACGGCATACGCCAGTAAAGTTCCCAGTCACCATGATTTTTTCCGACATCTGATACAATCATCGTCATATTTTAGCCAATTTACACCTAAACCTTCCTCTTGAATCACTCCGTCCATTGGTGAAAACCGTATGAAAATCACATTGATCGTTTTTGAGTTTATCGCGTTCAGACAGACAGAAGTGGCGGGGGGGCTTTTTTATAATATTTAGTGATAGTGATCGTAATAATTGTAGCCTCCAAGAGTGGTGATGCTAGAATATTTAGTACTTTTTGAACCGTCATCCACATTGCCGACTGACTGATTATACTAAGGCATTAGCATTTACTTAGTTCGAATTGTAGCAAAATATGCGAGCCCATACATCGTGTTAGGTGCTATTTACAACTAAAATGCTATGGTTAATGCCAGAACTGTTCATAAGTCTTTGACAATTTACATAAATATAGTTATCAAAACAAAGTCATTTTAGCTTTAGTTCCACACGTCTGATAGGTACCCGAAATGTTACGTGACATGACCACTAGTTGGCTAAGTAAAAGGTGTTATGAATAAAAATTCTCTCATCGCTTTTTCTTTCAACTTTCAGGAATCTATTTCTTTTTTTGTACTCCTGTGAAATAAACCAATTACACGCCGCAATAATTTAGTCAAAATAAACCATTTTCAATTAAATTAACTTTTTCTCTTCTTGATCTATGTTTTTAGGGTTCCGTAGCCAAATGGCAACGGAACCCTTATGGATTCGTCATGTCTGTCTGTCTGTCTGTCTGTCCGTCCGTATGTCACAGCCGCTTTTTCCGAAACTATAAGAGCTATACTGTTGAAACTTGGTAAGTAGATGTATTCTGTGAACCGCATTAAGATTTTCACACAAAAATAGAAAAAAAACAATAAATTTTGGGGATCCCCATACTTAGAACTGAAACTCAATTTTTTTTTTTTCATCAAACCCATACGTGTGGGGTATCTATGGATAGGACTTCAAAAATGATATTGAGGTTTCTAATATCATTTTTTTCTAAACTGAATAGTTTGCGCGAGAGACACTTCCAAAGTGGTAAAATGTGTGTCCCCCCCCCTGTAACTTCTAAAATAAGAGAATGATAAAACTAAAAAAAATATATGATGTACATTAGGTACCATATAAACTTGCACCGAAAATTGGTTTGAACGAGATCTAGTGAGTAGTTTTTTTTTAATACGTCATAAATCGTAACGTAACGGAACCCTTCATGGGCGAGTCCGACTCGCACTTGGCCGGTTTTTATTTTTCTTTATTATTCATGTTAATTATCTTTTTGTATGTAGGTACTTCTATGACAAATAAACCAATTTTTTTTCTTTAATTGACCACGTAATAGAAATGAATAAATAGGATTTCAGAAATCGGGGGTTACTTAATCAACATAGGTACCTACCTACCTAAGAATCAAACTAAACCAGGCGGCACCTTATGATGACACCTGTGACAGCATATAAATTATAAAATATTATTGACGTCTAAAATCCGCTATTTTGATTTTATAAAAAAAAAACAAAGCCTATAACCATCGCGCAACTCAGACGAGCCGATAAACATCTCATGTATTCTTCCAGCCGTTGGGATGCTTTGAGGTTATAAAGAATCCAACATAAAGAGATACATAAATTGAAAGACACATGTTGTGCCGACCCCAAATTGGGATAAGGGTAGGAGACTGATGATGATGACATATACACGCATGGAATACATAACCCTGTCTTTACTGTTGCGCAGTCGGGTTAAAATACAGCTTATCGATTCGAAAAATTACAGTTACAGCGGTACGACTTTATTGCGGCACGTATGGCATCACACAGTATAATAAAGTAAACAGTATATTATTTCTTCACACAAAATGGCTGAAACGATGGGCTTCGAAATTGTGGTGTACATCCAGTACTCTACAAGGTTTGAAAATAGAATGCTCTCCCATCACAAAATTTTCCGGACTTATAAAGTACAGTTACTAGGTACCCAAAAGACTCAGTCAGTGGCCGTAGGTAATTATTTCAAGGACACTGCCGAGACGTGACTGCGAAACGAAACTGTGGCAACTGTTTCCTCACATGCAGTAGCATAAAAAACAAACGTCACAAGCCCATGATACAGTGCCGCCATTGTACTTACTTACTTTATGCAGTAAGTACAATGGCGGCACTGTATGATGGCTTGGTACTGTCAATACTTACTAGGGTTTGGGAATTCCCGACAATTTCAAAGTCTCGGGACACGAGACAGCCTACAATCAAAGTCCTGGGACCCGGGACTTCGAGACTTTTAAGAATTATTTCTTTTGTTTTTTTTTTTTAAGAGGGGTAAGCCTTTTTTAAAGAATTTTAATTGAGTTAATTTCTGGTGAAACACATTAAAAAAACGGATTTTTTTTGTAAAAATCAACATTTATTAAACAGAAAATTTATTTCAGTCTTAAAAATTGCTTTGTTTATTTCTTTTAATCACACACAGATTAACTCTTAAGCAGTTAAATCTTACTAATTCTTAATAACTTTACTATTGTATAGTAATTCTATCTAATCTAACAATTTCGACAATCTTGTCTCGTCTAGAGTCTTGACCCGAAAGTCCCGGGACTCGAGACAACTAAAATTACGAAAAGTCCCGGGACTTCGAGACACAAGACGTCCCGGGAAGCAAACCCTAGTCAATACGCAGAGCATACACGAGTGACCGCGATCGATAGCAATATATTTTGCTTTTTATGTTGTTCCTGCCAGTCACACAGTCCGTGAATTTAATTGGATTTCTATAGTGCCTTATGTATGACTTATGTGGTATTAGCCCGTCGACTTTTTTTTGGAGTGAATTGGGTCTGAGTGACGACAACGGTGATGATTTGATTTAAATACAAAGATTACTCGTTCTGGGCATACAGAACGTTGATGGTTAATCTTAGGGTTTAGTCAGCTTAGCTGTCTATACTCCATTTGAAATAAGATTAGACTTTTCAATAAACCTTTTTTACAGACTGTTCAACCGATTTTGACTTGTATTCCGTAGGCATAAGGATGGCATGAAAAGCAAAAAAGTGGTTACAATACCAACTGTTTACTGCAGCTGTCATTTGTCATGCCACCAACGCAATAGAAGTCAAAATCAGTTGAACGGACTGTATAAAAGGTTTATTTAAATGTCTAAACTAATTTCAAACGAAGTTTAGTTTAGAATTTTTCAGTAGCTGCTGAGTCTATATTGATGCCTGCACCCTAATTGCGTCACACTATCAATCGGAATCTGAATCATTTTGAAGCAAATTGCTAATCCATTGCTTCATAAGTTTGTAAAATTTGTCTGCTCAACACGTAAGTAACGAACAATGTATGTTGTTGAACTGTCAAAATGAAACCGATTCCGATTGATAATCTGTTACACAATTTCCCCGCCGGTTGATGGCAATAGGGCTTGACCGCTATTACATATGACTTTAAAATAATAGGTGAAATCTGGGTCTACTATATTATTTGTAACGTCGGATAACAATTCGGGGAAAAATAAGGTCGTCTTAGGGGCGAAGTTAGGCGTAAAGTTATAACTTTATAATCCCGTCCCATTTCGAGCCTAGAAATATTCGAGCTGTCTTCTAATCTTAAATAGTAGTATTCATAATTCAAAATCGGTCCTAGATTTAGGTTGAAAGAATTGATTTGAAACTAGGTTAAACGGAAATCTGAAATGTGTTAATTTCAAATTCTCTTCAAATTGACCTAAACTTTAAAAATATCAAATTATTGGTGGTCGTGGTTTTGTATTTTAATTTTATAATATACTAACGTGGAAAACTGCAAAAGTCTGGGGGAGGCCTTTGCCCAACGGTGGGACCAATGTAGTTTAAATTAACAAAAAAATATACGTGAAACTATTATGAAATTACTTTTTAGTTAAAATACTTTTTTGGTTTCTGTGTAAATACTCGTAATTTATTGCTGGGTCAGTTTTTCTTCTTTGCAAAATGGGTAACTTCCTAGGCTAGGCACATAGGTGTTAAAAAAAAATAGTATATTATTAGCAGTTAAATATCTACCTATTTAAGTACCTAACGAGGGCCCAAAAATAAAGGATCATGTTTAGTTGTCGGAGATCGGTATAGGTAATTTTCTTTATACTTTGACGTAAAGAACAAAACTTTGCAGTAACTTTGTTCTTTTGTTTTCATCCACAGTTTCCTGAAGGGCTAAGTTTTTGTGTAATCTAGTTGTTGTTTCGTTTCGCTATAAGGTCTTCAAATATTTCGTGAGTGGGTCAGAAATAAAAGACTCTTTAAGATTTTTTTTGTATCTTAAGGCAAACCCTTCCATTATCGTTTGGGTATTTTCTTTTGTACTTAAAATTTCTGTCTTCCTGAGAATTACTTAGGCATATTTTATATATTCAATTATTTTTTATTATATTTCTTTGCAAAAACAATTGTACGTCATCTAAAGTTAAAGTTTAGTGATTGTTTCGTTTATCGACACACTAAGTTATTTCAGGCTGGTTTTTGGTAAATCGAGTCTTATCTCTTGAATGGAATTCCGACCAAATTTAATTAAACAAATCTGATTACGTTTACTCCAACGACTTTATATTAAATCTAGTCGACGAAAATACTATCATCACAGACTTATATTGGCTAGACGACGCAAGTGTATGTACTTCGCGTGTAAAAAGGGAGTAAAATTTACTTCCTTCAGCGTCATTTCTAATCAGTCCGCGCTCGAACGTTCTTGATGCCAGACGTCAAACAAAAACTAAAAAATGCCAAATTGTGCGGTATTGAGCTGTAAAAACTACACAAAAAAAGTGGGACGAGACAGTGGAAACGTTTCCTTTCAGCGGTAAGTCATTTTGTTATTAAATTATGTGTTTTTTATTGCAAATTCAATTATTTTGTGTTCATCGTGGTCGTACAATGAACATTATGCAACTGAGTGTGTATCGAATAATTCATGATACATTGCCGTTTTTAGTTACAAGGTAGTATATAGGACTTGTCTGTTAAAACACGCAATGAAAATCAAAATGATCGATATTTTCACTTATCGCTCAGCTTCGTGGTACAGTAGCTATTCTCATTTTTCTGTCAAATAAAGCAAATAGTGTTGTACACACAGTTTGTTCTCGATTCTAATCGATTTTGGAAACAGAGGAATGATAATGTTTGCGTTGGGTATTTTGTGACATGTAATTTTTTTTTACTGCAATGTTTCAATTTAGTGATTTTGTTTAGAATATTATTAATTATATTTACAGATTTCCAAGTGATCCCAAAGTTAAATTATCACTGTTATCTTGCAAAAATCGATTAGTAGGTACTCGTTTCATTCTAAATGTAACGGGTCGGAAAATGTGGACGACTTGACGCTGATATTAGGATTATTTAATAGTTAATTTCGTGTTACAGGACATTCACCAGCCGTCTACGTCAAATGAGGATACATCGTGTAACTTGAAGAGCGGCGAACTTAAACAATAACATGCAAGCGGAGGGGTGCGCGCACGCGACCTCTCGATCCAAAGAGTACTGGCGGACGAGCGAGGCGAAAAGCGGATCGTTTTGAATCGTTTACTCGCGGACAGGGAGTTCCCATCACTAAATCGCTCATGTGACGTCACAGTAGGTAGAAAAATAATGGCACGCTTGGTTTCTATACAGACGATGAGACTTGCGTTATCTAGTCAATATAAGTCTGTGACTATCATTCTGAATGACGTTGTTGCGATGGCTGTTGTTAAAAACGACGCTAGATCGAATTAAACCTTCTGGATGAATTAATGTTATTGCGAATCTCGGTGGAGCGAAAAACGTTTTGAGTTCTTCCATTACATCTCGAATTTGGTTTAGGATCGAAATATGGCTGCTTTGTGTTAACTTAAAATGTTTTTTCATACATATTTATTAATCATCATGATAGCTGCCTATTTACAAATGAAGAACAAACTTCACTGCTGGACATAGGCTTCCCCCAAGCACCTCCACTTCGACCGGTTCTGTGCTTCCCGCATCCAGCGGGTTCCTGCGGCCTTCACAAGGACATCAGTCAACCTTGTGGGAGGCCTTCCAACGCTACGTCTTCCGGTACGCGGTCGCCACTCCAGAACCTTTCGGCTCCATCGTCCATCTATTCTGCGAGCATTGTGCCCTGCCCATTGCTACTTAAGTTTGGCAATTCTTCGGGCTAAGTCGGTGACCTTGGTTCTCCTGCGGATCTGTTCATTTCTGATTCGATCACGTAGGGAAACTTCAAGCATAGCCCTCTCCATTGCCCTTGAGGTGACTTTTAGTTTTCTAATAAGGTTAAATAGGCTCTAAGAGCCTGTTATCTTTGTTAACATTATAATTAAATCCTAAATTATTTATCCTTCTTCTGTAAATTTCCTAAAATAATGTTGTGGCAATTAGTACATCATACCTAATTAAAACATTTACAGTAGGAGCAGATAGGCTCTGAGAACTGTAAAGTCAATTAAATTTTCATTACAAGTAGAGGTGCTACGTGCTTAATATATTTTGTTTTGGCGGCCGCGTGGGTGAGTCTACTGGGTTCGATTCCAAGGTCGGGCAATATGATAAGGTTTTGCATACCGGAGTCTGGATGTGTCCTCGGTTATGGCAATAAGCTTGCCCCCTATTACTTACATGGGATTTAAAATTTAAGTGGCCTTAATGTGGGTGTAATATAGGTGTATATTACACCCACATTGAGGCCACTTAAATTTCTAAATTTTAAATTCTTCAATCAACTCAGCCTATCGCAGTGCACTGCTCGACATAGGCGCCTCACAGGCTGCGAGACAACACCCTGTCCTCCCCCTTCCGCATCCAGTCTGTTCCAGCCACCTACTTAAGGTCGTCGGTCCATATACACCTCTTATGTTAAATGTTTTACTTCGCAAAAGATCTTTTCGTAGCTTAATTCAAAGTTTTATTTTTGTTGAACGTAATTTCTTTTTCATTTAACTTTTTTATCTGTTTGTTATCTTTACATCGTTTAGCGTCGCGTTGACTCGAGTTGTTTTCAATGAAACTTGGTTAATTTCATAAGAACTGGATAAAATTGTTTCGGGCTTTAATTTTGTTTTCTAACTTGTTCGTGACGCTCTTGAGGAGGAGTGTGTCAAGTTTAGATAAGTAATTTAAAGATAGAAACTAGGAAGTACCCGTCTGCCCACCTAATTTGTCGTTATAGGCTCTATTTGTTGAAAGTTTACGGCAAATTCAGTGAAATATAAGTAAGACAGTCGTTACGTCTAGCAACCACCGTCTTACCAAGGAGTATCGTGTTATCCAGTAACTGGTTGTGGAGGTTAGAGAGGCAGTCGCCACATGTAAAATAGTGGTATCTATTCAGTTTCAGCCGGTTAGACTGTAAGTCGACCTCAGCATAGTTGGAGAAAGGCTAGGTAGATGATTATGATGATGTAAACTATTATTAAAGAAAAAAAAATCAAAATCGGTCCATCCGTTCGGGAGCTACGATGCTACAGACAGACATACACACACACACACCAACACACACAGAGAGAGAGACACGTCAAACTTATAACACCCCGTCGTTTTTGCGGAAGAAGTAGACGCTACACGTCATACATGATTTCTACGACCGTTTCAGCGTCTTACCTATTACTTTCTGAAGCACGTACCTATTGAATGAAAAATTCATAGCCCCGTATGAATGAATGTAGATCAATCCTATCAACCTATATTTTGTTTCAAACGATAGCTTAGTGTCCCTTGGTAAAATAAATATCTAAGTAGGGTTCTATAATATTTAATAATTTAACGATGCAGGCTCATCATCATCATCTGCCTAGCCTTTTCCTAACTATGCTGGGGTCGGCTTCCAGTCTAACTGGATGCAGCTGAATACCAGTATTTTACATGGAGCGACTGCCTATCTGATCTCCACAACACAGTTACTGTATAATACGATACCCCTTGGTAAGACTGGTTGTCAGACTTTTGGGCTTCTGACGACCCGTAACGACTGTCAAAGATCTACGAATGACAGCCGGGACCAACAACGGTGTAACGTGCTTTCCGAGGCACGAAGGGGTCTTGGTATGTGAAAATAGTCACTCATCCACGGGCCAACCACGGCAAGCGTAGCTTAACCTGATCGATCGACGGCTGTTATTCTTAGCCACAGGCTATGTACCTCATAGATTTTGCAACCTTGAGCTTTGTGCGATCTTTACAGCCGGGATTTTTTTTTCTAAAACCTGGGAGCGACAACTATTAATATGCTGACTTCACATATTGAGTATGCGAAGACTTTGTATCGCGCGCTGCGATTCAAGGAGATTCTTTTCACGTAACCTCTGTGATCTTTACTCAAATGGGCAAAACGGGACTAGTGTTTTGCTCAAGTCACGGATAAATAGTTTGCTTCTAGACAAGTCTGTCACGTTGCCAAACAAATCATCACCAATCCGTTTGAAAAGCAAAATAACACTTGATTTATGAATGTAAACGTTTACATCTCTGTATCTATTGTCCTATCGCAGGTAGGTATGCTGGATGAGATTTATTATGAAATAATCACCTCTGTACCTATTTTTTCTGTTCTGTTTTTTCTTGTCTGTTTATATGTATATGTGTGTACATAGATGATAAATAAATAAATGGTAAACGAAGCAAAAGAACTATTCAAGTATCATAGCAGGAGGCGTTGTGTAACTTCTGCCTACCCCTATCGGAAGAAGGCGTAAGTTTTTGTATGTATGAATACTTGAAAAGCAATGTCCCTTACACTTTTTCGTTGCAGCGGTTTTCAAAGCACCGTTCGTCAATAGATGTCTTTTCTTAGCTTCAACCCTTCCTCTTTTTTAG
The DNA here is from genome assembly GCA_951799955.1 of Apamea anceps. Classification (NCBI taxonomy): domain Eukaryota; kingdom Metazoa; phylum Arthropoda; class Insecta; order Lepidoptera; family Noctuidae; genus Apamea; species Apamea anceps. The sequence continues at coordinate 12,352,584 of OX637509.1, forward strand.
AGATTTTAAGTGTGACAACAAATAGTTTATTTGAGCGGGAATGTAGTTAGCTGAATCCCAGAATAAATAGTACAAGGCCCCGAGGCATTATCGACATACCACCCACACCAATCCATGTAGCTACGATATATTCGCGTCGCGTAACACGTGCTACAAAGAGTTTTCCCGCCCTAGTTTCGTATTTATTGCGTTTTAGGAGCGTTCCCAAACGGTACACAAATGGTGTATTAAAACCGTACAAACAAAACTGTTTGCAATAGCCATAACGTTACACATATACCTTCATAGTGTATTATAGCTTGTTATGGTATGCCATAACAACATCTGTCAGTAAATGCATCGTCTAACCATGGATGTAATATGCCTCGTTATCTGAAATACACTGAAGTATGGGACTTTGAAGTTTTCATATTTAGGAATAGAACCTTAAAATGTTTTCTTTGAAATAGGACTTATAACTAAATATGGTTTGCCCTAGTGTACATACGATAGACATACGAGGGGCGTTTAAATAAAAAACGAGAATAGGGTACAAAATCTTTGATGTATAAAAAAAATTACTGGCTGGACGTATAAAAAAAAAGTAAAGCCATATTGCTCATTATGGAGGAGGCTGTTTAAATTAAAATGTCTTAGCAACTGCTTGAGTATAAACTTTTCAAATATTTTGCTAAATGCAGGTAAAATAGAAATAGGCCTGAAATTGCCAACGTCATTCTTATTACCTGATTTAAATAATGGTATGACTTTACTACTCTTCATGAGGTCAGGAAAAGTTCCTAAATCAACACATTTATTAAAAGTAACAGCTAGATAGGGAGCTACGATGTCAATTACATTGTGACATACTAAGTATAATTTTCCTGTGCAAATAGCCGCTTTCTTTTAAAATTAAACGATCGTTTTTTTTTTGTTTCAGGTCTTCCAAACGATCTGTCGGTGTATTGGCACCAGTACCCATACAGCTTGGGTATCGTCTTCTGCAAGCTGAGGGCCTTAATCTCTGAAGCGTAAGTACCTTATTACTATTAACTAGGTCACAGTGCAGGTACCACTGTATAGTTACAGTTTGACCATTGGATGGAGTCGCATCGGTGCGGTAATGTGAATTGGGACAATATACCTCGAGGGAGGTGCAATTGCTGCAAATATTTGAAGCACTGTATTTAGCGTATGCCCAGTGCTTATTTAGTTATACTGTGATCTACTACTTAGACGCAGTTATGAACTATTCTTTAGTTTTTTTTTGTGGCGTGTTATAAAAAAGGACTTACCCTGCACGCCAATTCTCGTAATTTAAAACGATCAAAATCCAGTCGTAGTCTCATCTCAGCGACAAACAATTGTCAAAAACTTGTCAAAATGTAGGGAAATTTGACGTATTTTTGACAGATTGAGACTGATATCAGACTATGAACGTTCTTAAATTTACCAGAATTGTCCCTCTGGTTTTAGTAACTAACTTTACGAAAAAGTTTAATGAATGTTACGTTCTGGCTTATGTACCTAACAATTATATTAGCAAATAGTTACGTACTTGACTATTTAGTTGTGCTATTATAACGGGTACGGAGCTAACTTCAAGTTCATTATCTTCATGTGACGAGGCAGGAATTCAGATGAGATTTCTACGTAAATATAACTTAGCTCAGGTAAACACCCAATAATAGAACCTAGACAAAACACGTACAAACCACAAATATTGGGAAAACTCAGCCAGTGACCTAAAAAAAAATGTACATTGGCGCCGATTTCCTTGTTCACAAACTAAACTAAATTTAAGTTCAGTGCATCTTTTTCTTTCTATTTCATTAAGAAAAGGACATAAGATAAAATATTAGTTTAGTCCTGTCAAATTAAGATACTCCATAGACAGTTTAGACGTGATTAAAAACATGGCTACCAAAAATACGTCAATATACGTCAGGCGCTGACTAAATTGACAGGACTTATATCTCTCTTGGGTATGGTATGTTTTTTCGCTTATTGCTAAGCAGCCCCTAGAGGAATTTCTTCATGTGAGTATAAATGATAAATGATTTTATTTCTGTAAGTAGGTTTGTACAAACACATTTACATGTCAATCATAATTTTTACACTAGATGAGGTCGACGTTTTCTATCTGACTACTTTGAGAAGAAAGGCCGAAACTAACTCAGAGGTCACAGTCTCTTTTGAAGTCCAGACATACGTCAAGTTCTGTTTTTGTTTTAAGATGTGACAGTAACATAATTTCAATCTTACCTATTCAGAATTTACTGGAAGTTTTTATCAAAAGTGGTAAACCAACTACGAGAATATACCTAGATATAAGCCTACTATGTATAATTCCGAAACGTAATCCATCTGGGGGTCTTTCATTCAAATTCATTGAGCCGTTCATGTGTGATCGAGTACTAAGACGGGCTGGTATCCGCAACTCTTGCGTAAGGGTTTTGAGTAACATGAACGAACGTACACGTTATTAAACCAAGGATAAATAAAAGACATGAAGAGTGACGCAGATTTTATTATTTCACAAACTATAGGGGCAAGTGCGGAACATGTGGACATTTTCCAGAATTTGGAATAAAACATTTTTTATACCTGACTTAGTTAAGTTTCTTTTATTTTTAACATATCACATGTCATAAGGGATAATCAGCCTTTCTTATACTAAAATTCTAGTCTTAATATCACATAAACTTACAAAAATAATCAACTTTTTTTTAAAACACCACATTTGTCCACAGGTTCAACGGACGATTGTACCTATGTACAGTAAATTTGTACCTGGGGACGGTGTTGTACCTTTGGACGGTTCACGTTAGTTACACAATAAAAAAGAAAAAAAAACAAATATAGACTTCTAAAAACGACTTCAAACATACGTAAACATACTCTTATTATTTCTCTCTACTTATTTGTATGCATTACGACACTCTTCATATAAGTTTTGAGTAGATTCATCGCTATCGTCATCATTGTCTAATACGAAGCATGCCACACAAACAAAACTTTCACCCTCATCATCAGACTCAAAGTTTTCTCTGTGTGACTTCGGAACACAACAAATATGATAGCTATGATTGCAAAAACTACATTTGAGCATTTGGTTTTTGTCTTTGGAATAAGTTTTACATTTTATACATCTAACAAACGATAACTTCTCTTGTTGAATTATTTTAATCTTATTTTCGCCAGATTTCTCATTTGAAAGTGCGTTGGAAGGACCAGGTTCAGAAAAATTTGTAGCCAGCAGAGGAGTTGGATGAATTTTGGAGCAACTAGCGTCAACTTTGGAGATACCAGATTGTGAAAGAGTTTTGGTAGCACATGTTTTTTGAGCAGCTTTTGAGTTTTTTTTCTTGTCCGTTTTTTGCCCTGCTATTTTATTCTTTTCAGCTTTTTTTAATGCTTCACCTAGAATTTGATCTTTTTCTGGCGTGTCTGTCAAAATTCTTGTTCTTCCGGGCTTTCTTCCACGTTGAGCACCCTTTCGAGGACCAGCTTTTTCAAATGGGCGGACGGTTTCGGGCGTTATTTGTGAACATATAATCTTCAGTGGTGTTCGGAATACAAGTTGTTCTGGTATCAGCTGATCATCCTTTTGGATAGGCGAAACTGGCTCTGGGATGGCCCGAAAAACAGAATCTCCAAATAGTTCGCTTCGATCCAAGTTATCTGGGTAGGTTTGGCTGGAATCCTGGCCAACTGGTTGTTGTAAATCCAAATTAACCATCAGTTCTGGATCAGTTCTGGTGAATTCAATTTGAGGCTGTTCTTGATTTTCGAACCGGTTTACAGTTAGGCTTGGGTCTGGACGGTCAGTTACATATGAGCATAAAAAATCTTCATCTGAAAATATGTTTCTATTGTATGGATAAATTCCTGAAACCTCGAAGCCTTTTACAATGTTTTTTGGTGTAAACGACACTCCATATGATTCACCTGCTATTTCTGCTACGTCATAAATGGTAATAGGTTTACCAGGATGATTAAGCATCCACCTGTCGGCTGCTTGACTGTATTGGCTTTTAAAAGGTCCAAAAACTGTTCTATCTAGAGGTTGCAAATGATTGGATGTATGCGGAGGCAAAGTCAATAAGATAATTCCATTCTCTCTTGCTTTGTCAATTATCTCAATGGAGATATGGGTCTCGTGATTGTCCATTATTAAGAGAACTGGATTTTCTTTTGTTGGTTTAGAGAATTTAATAAAGTGATCCAAGAACTTATTAAAAATCGGTTCTGTTGACCACCCTGATTGATTAGCCACACCCAAAGAACCAGGTGGAGCTCCTTTTAACATGTTATCTTTGAAGAAAACCCGTGGGAATATGAATACAGGAGGCACAGCGTTTCCAACAGCATTTATGCAGCCTATCATTGTGGTATTCACTCCTCGTTCTCCTGAAGTCATTTTCCCTAGCTGGCGAATCTCTTTAGGAGCCAACACCTTCCCTGGCTTGTGAACAGTGGAGATCCCCGTCTCATCAACATTATAAATCGATCCTGGTAGAAAGTTGTATCGTGTCATGACCGATTCTAAGTTGTTGAAGAAATCATTTATGTTTGCCCTGTTAAAGCTAGTTGCTCTCGCTATGCTCGTTGGTTCGGGTTTGCGAAGAGATAATTCCGGGAAACGAAGTCGAAAATTACGGAGCCACCCGATTCCTGCCATTTTGTGCTTTTCCCAGTTAGCAGGCAGATTTGTTTTCTGTTTAGAAACAGCGTACTGGTAAGCCAGCTCTCTACATTGTTTTGTATTTAAACCCATGTGTAGAAATGCAGCTTTTCTTAAATATTTGCACAGCAAAATTTCTTCTTCCGGATCAAATACCTTTCTAACATCATTCTTCAATAGCTCAATGCTATTCCTCAAATCATTGCTTCTATGTAACTTCAAGTATTTAAAAATGGTTGACTTTGGTAGTTTATACTTTTCAGCTACTTTTCTTATCGACTGATTGCCACTTTTTGCTTCTTTTACGGCTGCTGTGAGTGTATCGGGGCATATTCCCTTTCTTTTTAGACCAGTTTTACTGCGAGGCACTAAAAAAAATAAACAAAACGGCTGATCAGATTTTGTAAGTAAATATTATGACACTTTTGTACCTGTGGACAGTCCACAGGTACACTCATATTTTTGTCCATAGGTACAAATTCAAACATAAAAAATAAAACTGATCTAACATTGAGGATACAACAGACTTACAAACAGGGAAAAAAGCATTAACTAAACAATAAACAACATAGATCATATTGCAAACACGATCAAACTGATATCGTAAATACTTTCACGGAAAAACTCATTTAAAATAAGCAAAATAACTTACTTTTTGGCGCAAATAAATTTCATAGCCGGCTTATACACAACCACACAGATAACGAAGATGGTGGCACGTCAAAACGGTCAACCATAGACAAGGCTTTACGGACGCGTTCAAATTATAATTTTAGAGTTTATAGTTTTGTCGGAATCGATTATGTCCACAGGTATAAGCGTCCATAGGAACAGCACTTGCCCCTATCGTTGTCCAACAGGTTGTCGGTGTCACTTTCGTTATACGTATCACGCCATGAATTACCCATATTTAAATCAAATAAATGCTTTGAATTTGAATTTGTAATTTTGTGCCATTATAATTGAACTTTAATAATATTCCCTGTAAGTTAACTTCGTTCGATATAATAAATAATAATAATCTTAATTTCTCAGTAAATGCATTTACATTATGTTGGTCTAAAATTAACTTAGGTTAGTGTTCCATAGTGAAAACCCTGACTTCTAAACTAGGTTTATGTACCTGTATCTTAGAAGCCAGTGTCTCTTCAAAGTGATGTGCATAAATGCGAATGCGATGTGCATATAGAAAATAGGACACAAATTACCTTTTTTATCTCTCTTGGATTTGCCCTAATGGATTATTGTTATACACAATAATCCATTAGGGCAAATCCAGCATTACATGTAACACTCGTAGTGCCGTCCACACACATAATTCGTGTTACATTTCACGATAAATTACATTACGCGTTACATACGTCTGGACCCGGCTTTAGTCAGAAAGTTGTAGTAGTAGACCTCTATGGAGAAGAACGGGCAAGAAACTCCAAGGACACTCTTTTAAATCAAGATATTATTACAAAAATCCTGGGTGCATTATTCTTATTGCTTCTATATGTGAGAACAATGTAAAAAAAAATCAACGTGTTGCACTCCGGGAGTGCCGGCAGAAGTGAAAACTTGAATATTAACGTTGTGCATTTTTGCTATTTTGGAATGGTTAGCGAATAATTTTGCATGAATTGCTTTAATTATCAGTATAAAAGTACTATCATTTATGTGGTAAAATACAATATTCATTTCTACTCTCCCTCCGTCTTACGAATTTTCGATCAGGTCACGTGTCCTGACGCGAGTTTAACATTTTTTACCCATCACACAAAAGTAGAACATGACGCGTGGATCAGCACCACCCAGCTCAACCATTTTGTAGGGAACCGAATGATCCAACACTCGCGCCACCACCAGAGCTTGAACATATTCTCAACTGCCATGCTCTTTCAAGTCAACATCAAAATATCATAATAAACGGATCCATGGTTCTTACATTTACAAAATTTAAAAAATGCTTCTAAATTATACAAAACTATAGTTTTCAATTTATTTAAAAAATTACTACCAATTAGAAGAGGTATTTAATATTGAAGTATTCAATAATTAAATCTTGATTGAATAAAATAAACATTAAGTTCGTAATATCAGAAACACTAAAAAAAAAGGGGAAGCATCTCTTCCAAATATTTAAATTGTGATCAACTAGTGAGCCCAAATGCCTGTGGGGCAGGACCAGCATTAAGCCAAGCATTTTTATCTACGATATACTCATCCAACTTATAATATTCTTGTCTAAATTCTTCTCATTTAGTTGAAGAATATCGAGTGGTATTTTATTATAACATTTTACAGTAACCCATAAAAGAAGTTTTTATTTTAGACAATCTGAAGCGCAGTTGATCTAGTTTGGTCCTGTTCCTAATGAATAATAAAAAAAAATGTTAAAATTATCTCTGTCACTTCTCTTACTTAAAAGATGTGGATTTTTTCGAACGTAAGTACATACGTGTAACATTATGTTCGACGGCTTCCTTTTTCTTCCTTGCTTCGTTTTGGTTGTACGCGAAAAATAAACAAGACATGATTGATATACTTTGGAAGTAAGTTTTTAGTTAATTCAATAGAGACAGAGTGAATGAAATGTTACTCGTATGTCAAACTAAACTTGAGTGTGTTGGCCTATGTAGTTTTAAATCTACCGTCTACGTCAAAATCTCACCGTGAAAACTTAGATGAAGTGAGCTGTCAGTAGTGTCAATCCCTGTGAAGTGAGCCGTCATTCCACCTGATGCTAGTCAGCTCTTAAAACTAAGATTTCTTACTACCTAATATCAACTCAAATAAAAAAATAAGGGCCTACTAAATCTTTGAAGAGCAATAATAATATTCCTACTTTATTTTCGATATGAACACAGCAAAGGACACTGGACAAATTATTTACCACTAATAAAGGAAGCATATTTATAAAAAGGATTGTCGTAATACTTATAAAATCGAGCACTTTATTCGAGCTTTTTATAAGGTTTTCAAGAAAATACCGTTATAAATCTAACGATATTTTCTTGAAAACCTTATAAAAAGCTCGGCAGATGTATTACGTTTCATATTTTATGAAAAGGATTTATACCGGAAATGTTGCCAAATTAATTTGTTGAATAATTGTGTTGCTTTTATAACGTGCGATTGTAAAATGTTATGTTTTTTACCGACTCCAAAGCATGTGCAATGCCTTTTGAAATGTTTTGTTGGAGATAAGAAAAGCAGGGACTCTATATTTTCCTCTAGGTATTTTTAAAAGTATTAAAGAAAAAGAAATACCTAAATATTGTCAGTATGACTGGCTTCCTGTAGGTACAAACAACTAGCGAAGTATTGCTTAGCCCATAAAACCTCATGGCACGTCTTCCTTAGTTCCCTTATCAAAGGCAACTTTAACTCATAAAAATAAGAGATGAAAATAAAAGGTACCTCAGTTAAATTCAAATCGTTTCCCAAATTCCAATACACTTCTTACACCCACAAACTTATATCTTCTGAATAATCATTTATCACTTAATATCCTCTCAAAGCATTTATTTGTGTCCGTCCTAATGTGACCGGCAAGTGAGTTGGCAGTCTGGCAAGTGACAGCTATGTGACATGCATGTGAAACGATAAGAAAACATTGGACACACATTAGGCTATTTGTACGTTAAATAATAATAAATAAATAATAAATATTTTATTCAGTATTAAATTGGTAAAATTTTTACATAAAGTCTTAGAAATAACTTACAAAGATAATGATATAACTTAAAAATAATAATGTTAGATGCCTGTACAAGGATAAACCTGTATCACAGGCGGCATGAGCATACATACTTTAGAGTAATTGTAGGACAATAAAATTCTTAACAATATTAAAATTTAACATTAGAAGTCTTGAAATAATGACAAAAATTTATTAATTCATTTTTTTATACCTTTTTTACTTAAATACTATTTACCTTAAAGATCAAAATAACAAAAAGTCTTATATATTATACGTAATTATTTAGTTTGCGTAAAATAGTTTCTTGCACTTTATAACCTAGATAAACACAAATGATATGATGTTGCGTCAGCAGAAATTGGTAAGTCGGTTAAATTTAATATTGCACAAAATTAAACCATTATAAATATTGCTGACGAGCACTTCTGTACGCTGCGTTGTTTGGATACGTCGTTTGACAACGACGTATCCAAACAACGATGAAAGTTTCTCGCCTTCTTTTTATCCCCTTTCGATAACGCCTATTTGAAGCGTTATCGAAAAGCACTAAACAAGTTAACCCGTCTAAATAGTGGGTACGATGAACTCATGTCGGAAATCAAGAATCGCCTAGTCATTGAAAATTGGAAGTGTGTCCGCGAAAAGACAAAATCGAATTTCGAGTTTTTCAAAAAACACTGAGACAGTCTGACGAGCTTCGCATTACAATTCTAGGTGAGTTTTTGTTTCGCGTCGCTGTGAACGAAACACATTTGTGCGATTATCGCCTGACGCGTCTCGTCTTCGAGACTTGCACGGAAAGTTCCCCTCTTTTGACGGGCAAGAAAGTCTCCTCACGTAAATGAGCTTTTATCAGCTTATGTTATTTAGCCAAGAATTACGAGTTGCTTTTGTATTATTTTGATTGTTTCGTGTCCTTTGATCATAGACAACCAAAATATGTAATGGTTCTGTTTCTGATCATAGCTCTCGTACGTTTTATTTGAAATGTAAGCTCCAATGATTTTGCAAGGGATCCTCTATTTTTTTGTTATTCTGAAAATATTCAGCCGTCTGGGATTTTCATTCTTTGAGTTTTGTTCGACAAATCTTTTTCGTTTTATTGTTTCTAAAAGCACTTGAGTAACTACATTTCTCCTATCCTTTATTTCAATAAATGTCTAGTATTTTAATAGGTACAAAATGAATTACAGAAAATCTTACATTTCTTCTAGAATTTAAAAAATCGAATTAAGCCTGGATTATTCTATTTCAATAAAAAATCAAGTCCCCAGCCGTATCAATGTAACTTGTTTCCTCTGAAACACTTAGAAACTATTCTAATATTCAAGACTTAAAAGGACCCGAAATTAATCTTGTAAAAAGGTCGATAATGAAAATGTACCTACGTTAATAATTTATTTTTCATTTGTTTCAGTGCTACCTACGTCTCAGTGCTGACGATATCAGCGTTCTCTCTAGAGAGATACCTGGCTATATGTCATCCGCTTCATCTCTACACTATGGCGGGACTAACCAGAGCCTCAAGGATTATTCTCATACTGTGGATCATATCCATAGTGTGTGCCTCGCCGTTTGCTGTGTACAGTGAAATCAGCTACAGGGATTACCCGCCAAGTAAGTTTATTATTAAGGAAGCATAGAACTAACTATCATCATGTCACATTAAATACGGGCTTGCCGTGACTGTGAGCGAACAGTGGAAGGAAAATGCCATATTTTGGCAGATGATTAGGGTACAGTCAGGGAAATGAATTGTTCATCAAATTGCCACAGTACGTCAATGTGCGGTGTTATAGCCATTTCACACAACTGTCAAAGAATGGCAGTTATAATTTGAATATACGGACAATTTAGGTTGGTAGTCGGCTTGATACACAATTAATTTCCCTGATCACAACTTAGAAACTCGAACGGTGTCGTGTTGAGTAGTGATTCCGTCATGATATACTATTGCAAATGAGTTTGCATTAAAATGATATGCTGTCACTTGAGTGAAGTTCGATGAGAACTTTATTTCGGTGGCAGACATAGCTTCAACGATATTAATACGCATTTGACGACACGCGAAGGGTGGGTATAAGGGCTAGATATTTTTAGTACCTACTTATTTGTACTAGTTCTTATCCGGCAGGGCAGTCCGTATGTCGTTTCTTTATTTACATAATGTTTCCGGTCGGAATCCGATTTAATTAAAGTCTCTTATTCCATACGGGTTGACCCATGTTTCGACGTAAGCGTAAAATTCCAGATTTTATCAAGAAACCGGATTTTTTCTGGTAAGGGATATTACTTTTTTCCGTAACTTTTCCATAAGCCATATGTTTTTAGTGCTGTTCTATGGTTTTGTAACATCGGCCCTACATAATTATATTTAAATGGGTCAGTTGTAAACCTACCTTTTGCGTTTTGAAATCTCAATAAACGAATCCTTGTGTAAATAATATTTTTTTTAAGTGAATGAAAGAGAGGAATCTCGTTCATTCACTTAAAAAAAATAGAATAGAATAGAATAGAATAGAATACTCTTTATTGTACACCATACAAATTACAGAACATAAATATATAACATTTTATAAAGGGTGACACAATGGGCGGTCTTATCGCTAAGAGCGATCTTTTAAAGACAACCTTTGGATGGATTAAAAATTAAGGAGAGACAAATATAGTAGGTAGTCTGTGGTGTACCATTTACATTATACTATTAATATAATACATAAAGTATTTTTTTATTACTTACCTAAATAAATATATACATATAATAATAAACATGAAACAAGAGCAAAGAAAATAATAATAATAATATAATAATGATGATGTTTAAGGAGAGAGGAAGTGCTTTTTTATCATGATTTTGAAAGCGGACAAAGATTGAGCATGCCTTACCGACACGGGCAAGTCATTCCATAAGCGTACTGCTTGAACACTAAAAGATTTGTCAAAGAAACTGGTGGAATGCATCGGCATCTCTAGTCTCAGGTTTTCCGATGACCTCAGATATCTATTATGTGTGTCATGAAGGAACTTGAAACGTTCTTTAAGATAAGAGGGGGTTTTAGGATTAAACAAAATACTGTAGAGCTGAAATAAGATATGAGAATTCCGGCGAAGACGTATAGGAAGCCACTTGAGCTTTGTACGAAATTCAGAAATGTGATCATATTTGCGCAGGCCAAATATAAATCTTATGCAAAAGTTTTGAAGTCGCTCAAGTTTATCTAGTTGTGCCTCGGTAAGATCTGGATAACTGACATCAGCATAGTCAAGGATTGGAAGTAAAAGAGATTGTGCAAGCGCAGCTTTAGTGGCAGTTGGAAGAAAGTTCCGCAAACGTCTCAGTGACTTACCAGATGCAAACACTTTACGACTTACCTCCTGTAGCTGAGGACCCCAGGAAAGATGCTTGTCGATCCAAACCCCAAGGTTCTTAACCTTTTCGCTGAATGGAATAGCAGTTCCGTTAAATTGAACCTGGGGAAGCTGCGACCAGTTTATCTTGGGGATCATCCTTGAGCTGCCAACAACAATGAGCTGAGTCTTCGATGGGTTAACTTGCAACCCATGCGCCTCACTCCACTCACAGATTGAAACCAAATCCTTGTTGATAATTTGAACAGCATCAGCCAAATTCAAGTGTCCAGCTTGTTTATAAATTTGCAAATCGTCTGCATAAAGGTGGTAGGATGAAAGAAGTTTTTTGGTAATGGAGTTTATAAATATTGCGAAAAGTAAAGGAGATAAAACGCCACCCTGAGGTACACCGGCAGAAGTATAACACCACGAAGAGCAAGACTCTTCTATGCATATACGTTGCCGGCGGCCATACAGGTAACTACGAAACCAGTCAATCGCCGTTGGAGATATGTTAAGCGAGCGAAGCATACCAAGCAGGATATCGAAATCGACAGTATTGAATGCATTGCTGAAATCTAGTAAGCAAAGAACTGTGAGATTTCCTTCCTCCATGCCTAACCGTATATCATCAGTGACGTTAACTAATGCTGTAGTGGTACTATGACCAGGACGAAAACCGGATTGGAAAGGATTCAGCAGACTATTCTTACAAAGAAAAGTACTAAGCTGATTATGGACAAGGCGTTCTAGGACTTTGGAGAGGAAAGGCAAGATGGAGATGGGTCGGTATTCTGAAAAGGAAGTAGGATTGGATTTTTTAGGTAAAGGAATGACTTTGGCCTCTTTCCACATCGATGGAAAGGCACCATAGGATATAGAGTAGTTCAGGATATAGCATAGGATAGGAAGGATCTCGTCGAGGACAGGGAGTATCATTTTTCGACTTACACAATCACTACCGACTGCGTTAGACGTGATTGAAACTATGCTCTTCTTAACATCACAATCAGAGAATTGACTAAAAATAAATGGGGGATGGTCCGGGGTTGGAAGGTTTGAAAGATAGTTAACAGTAGCTGCCTTAATGGTCCCATTACAGGGGGACGAAGATGAGAAGTGTTGATTCAGTAGATCAATATCTAAGTCTTTAGGAATCGATTCTTGGCGTGATTTTCCAACTCCCATGGATTTAAGAAATTTCCAGACTTTTGCTGGATCTCCGTTTTCAACTGAGGTGTGGATATGGCGGCGTTGGGCATCTCTACACATCTTATTGCAGCGATTGCGTGCATCAACTAGGATCTCCCGGTTCGACGGTGAAGGCCGACACTTATATTTAGTTTTGGTTACAGCCTTTCTGTGCATGATAGTCCTAATATCGTCTGTAAGCCATGGTGCCGGAAGGTGTTTGATTTTCACTGCACGAATGGGAGCGTGAATATCGTACAGCTGCACAAAAAAAATATTATTTAGTAAGTATCTAGTTCGTACATTCAATTTATCGAAAGGTTACAAGGAATGCTTAGTAAGATATCCTTCGGTCAACTTTTATACAAATGATCGTAAGCAATAGGGATAGTATTTTTAGGGCTTGTTGTCCTCTCATGTAGCTGTATTAAAGAACATGGCAAAATAATAATAATTTCTGAACGTAGGCAGAGTATAACAATAGACAAGTCACTAAATAATAATATAATTCATCCATCTCATGCGTATGCAAACTTCTTCTCTACCCCAGTAGCGAACTAAAACGACCGTCACGGTTCGATTTCTTTGGAAAATATTACCTGAATACATTAGATAGTACCGGTTAACAAGTACCTAACTGTCAACGAATATCGCGATCTCGTAAGGACCCTCGTATACACTGACAGATAGTCCATACCATACTCTATCTACGACAACAACCAATCAGAGCCATCATATTCATATATCGGGATGTCAGACCTTCAGAGAATCCTGTTGCTTCGAAAGTATTTCGTCCAAAGGTCACGGGAAAGGTCACACCTGGCCGAGTTTATCTTCATTCAGAAACACTAACTAGAAAAGAATGACTGTACTATAGATGGAGAATATTGTAATTGTGTGCAAGGTAATACGATGGATTCTACCTAGCCTTGGGCGACGTTAACTTAAGCATATAATTTGAATATACTCCTCGCTTAATATTCTAGTGTCATAGTAATTAATCTATCCTTGAAAATGTGTTAAGCACATTACAATTAGGCTCGTTTTTGTAGCCATATGAGTAGAGACATTAGTTTTTTTTTGCATATTTTAAGGTAGACGCTAATTTTTAGGCTGAGTTGACGTTAAATATTCAATGAACATTGTGTGAGAAAGTGTGCCTTATACAGTAATTGTGTAAGTTTTTGTTCGTCACATTTCACAGATTTTTGCCCCATCATATATTTAGGAACGATTAAGTTCTTACAACACAAAATAAGGTAACTTAGAATACTAAACAAGTATCTTTTATTTTATTATATGTCATTAAATACAGTAAACCCTGAACCTTGAGCATATTTTGACGTGTATTAGTGTTGTTTTCGCCAACCCAGCTGCAGAGTATTCCTGTACTTCAAGACCACGTCTTTATTCCACATGGCGTGGTTGTCAAATCACCACCTGTGTTGTTGAAGGCTGCTGAACTTTGAGGCCACCATCGCCTGTGTCCAGGAATCTACGATTTTTGACTAATATTATTAAAACTTAAGCTCTCGGGCGTCTTCTTTCAAATGTATTTTAGATCGAATTTTTTTTAAAGTCTGTGCAGATTAGTGGTAACGAGCCTAAAAACTGATTGCAATCGATTCGCTAGTTCGTGAAATTCGTTTTAAAATTTTATCCTAGAAGATACTCGAAAATTTAAATGCTCTACTGATTTCTCGTGTTCCTATTATTTTTATATTGCCCAGTTACTGTTTTGTGTTAAAGTTTCTGGTTTTTTCTATAAAAAATATAGGTTTTATTCTATGCAGATTCTATTATTTTGCTAAAACTGCCTAAGAGAGACAAGAAAAGGTAGGCTTTCTAATATTCGTTTTTATGATTACGTAGATTGCCCAGGTAAATACCTAAGCGTTTGTTCTTATTTAGCAAGATATTTTCAGCACTTTTTGTTCTCTCACACCTAATTTCAAGACTTTTGTGTTAGTAGTCCTTTTAATGTGTCGTATCTTTATTTTCCTTTTGTTTAAATAGGCAAGCTCTCTATCTATTGTACATTTTATTTTGTAACGAAGAGGTTTAAAGACTTTAAAGTTTTAACAAGCTGTTGTGTTAGAAAGATTTAAGTTTTTAAACACACCTGTTCAAAAATGTATATCTTTCATCAGACCTGAAACTCTTAATCAACTTCAGTTCAATTTTCATTTTCAATATATCCTCTTCTAAATCAGTGTTACCAAGGGGTATCGTAAGTAACTGGGTTGTGGAGGTCGGATGGATAGAGAGTCGCTCCATGTAAGTTACTGGTATTCAGCTGTATCGGGTCACACTGCAAGCCGACCTCAACATGGTTAAGAAAAAGCTAGGTGTTTTGACATTATTTAAGTATTCTATTACAAAGACACTTCGTAGATTTTATTACAAAGATAGTAGTATCTTTGTAATAAAATCTACAAAGAAAAAGGCTTTTTACGTGGTAAGAGTGGTCTTACCACGTAAAAAAGCCTTTTTACCGCGTGAAACGGAATTTCCGCCACATTTTTTATGATAACGTAGAAACCAGCCAAGTGTCATAATAAGGGCTAATGGGTAAGACGAGGTGGCGGTTATCATCATATGACGTCACAGGAGAAGTAATCTAAAGCGCTAATAATACGATAAGCGTTAACTAGTTGGGGTAATGAGGAAGGGAAAATGTTTTGTCGAAATTTACATAGATAGATAAACTCACGTCTTTTTCCATGAGGGTAGGCAGAAACTTCAGAAGCCCACCTGCTAGGATCCATATACACAACTTTTGGTTTGTTTACGTTCATACATCTGGTCATACAGGCATGAATATCTTAGTTAATAATTCAAAATCTAAAGTCATTTATGTAAATGAGGCTGAGAATCAGCACTTCGTCAAAATTACAAATCAAATCAAATCAAAATATTTTATTTCATATAAACCAACGTGGGCACTTTGAAACGTCAGAAGCTAGATGCACGGTTCCAATTGGTCGTTTCCTATGGAGAAGAGCCGGCAAGAAACTCCATGGTTACTCTTTTAAAAATAATTGGCTTTTACAATGTTTTCAAATTACAGTAGGTATGGGAGGACAGCCAACAAGTACCAGCACCCTAATTGCGTAACACACAATCAATCGGAATCGGTTTCATTTTGACAGTTCAACAACATTCATTGCGTTATTTACGTGTTGAGCAGACAAATTTTTCGAACTTATTAAGCAATGGATTTGCAATTTGCTTCAAAATGATTCAGATTACGATTGATTGTGTGTTACGCAATTAGGGTGCGGGTACTTGATAAAATAAAAATGGTCTACAGATATAAAGTCTACAAGGCCTACAAAGTCCTCACATTTATAAAATATAGAAGAATCCATCAAAAGGACAGATAACATATACTCGTAAAAACCTATTAAAACCAAGTGACATGAATACCTTTACAACCACTAATAAAAAGTTGATACTAGAATTGTCTGTATATAAGTAATGTCAAATAATAAAAAGATTATGTCAAAGAAGTATAAAAATAAATAAACATCGTAATTTGAGAGCAGCTAATAGACATTTACTTAGTTATGCCGTTAATGAATTGACGACACGGTTGGCGCAGTGCGACTGCTGCGCTCCGTGTCGCGGGTTCGATTCCCGCACGGAACAAATATTTGTATTACCTGCAGGTAGCTGTTCCGGGTCTGGTTGTTTGTGTATGTCAGTTTAAATGTTTGTAAACGCACCCACGATTCAGGAGTAATCCCGAGTGTGGGGCAACGTCTAAAAAAATAATAATTTACGTAGATAAAAAAGACAGTCCCCCGAAACCGCCCGCCCTTCACCACTTCCTAGTGCTATCGCTGGGAAGAAGTGGCTCAACAAACTCCCCAGCGGCACAGCTGTCTGTTCAGTTAGAATAATTATTTCATTACATGTTATCAATGGATACCCAATTATTACGATAAATATTCTTACAGTGCAACCTGTGATTAAGTATATTTTAGCCGGAGTACGTTCATCGATTGGCCATCAAAACTATGTTGGTAGTTTCTCTACTCTCCTACTTTCTACTCATGATTTTTATTGGGCAGCGATAACTACAGTAATGGGAATCTTCCTATCCTTACTAATAAATAATTAACGAATATAGTTAGACATAATTATGACACCATGAATCTTACCAAATCCCAATGCATCATTGCTAACAAAGGAGTGTTTCGTTAAATTTAATACCACGCGCGCTCGGCTGGCAGGCATCCAGCAATCATTCAACATAGATTTATTACATATTTACCTATTACGATTAAGTAGGATTCCTATTTGCAACAACAGATGGAAAGCCGCGAGTAATGTGTACAGAACATACTGAGGTAAACAACTGTGTCTCTTGTTAAGCTAAGTTCACATAGATATAAGTAACCAAAGGTTGACTGTCAGAGAACGTGTTGTGACAGCAAGTCTACCTAATGTATCAGCATTGTCCATACAGGGCCGTCTTTCACCGTTTTTTCCGTTCTTTCATTAGAGGCCCTGGACACATTGGGATAATGGGGGCCCCATTATCCCAATGCGCCCAGGGCCTTTATGCCCATAATAAAACACTATTTTGTTAGAATAGATAAAGAAAGTAGATATGCAAAGTTTTAGCTTTATTTTTATTTCTTTACAGTTACATTAGATATGATGAATAGATAATATAATGTAATCCACACTAAGTAACCAGCATCCACAATTAGTCCTTATATAAGTATCTATGCTGATTGAAGAGGTAGCCTTCTAGATTTGAGTTGAGCAAAATCGTTAATCACATCTTCAAAATCTGTGGTTTCGAGCATATTACATTCTATCGACATTAGCGACAAACTGAGGGGCAATTCTGGTAATTTTAAGAACGTTCACAGCCTGATCTCAGACTCAATCTGTCAAAAATACCTCTAATTTCCCTACATATGACAAGCTTTTGACATTTGTTTGTCGCCGAGATGAGACTGCGACTAGATTTTGAACGTTTTAAATTACGAGAATTGGCCTTCTGTTATCGCTGTTGAAGCATTGTACTTCTTGATTCAATTGTTATTCGTTTTAATTTGGAGAAGGAGCGTTCCCCACTGTAGTTAGTTACCATCATGCTTAAAAAGATTCTCAGTGCGATTTCTACATAAGGAAAGTCTTCAATTTTGTTCTCTTTCAAAAGATGATATATTTCCAGTATACTATTACTATCAAGTATTCTGTTAAATGCAGACATTCCATTTCTAACTCTTTCTCGTTTACGTCTTCATAATACATAATAATAAATTTCATAATAGATTTCAGCAAATTCTTTGCAACTTTGCTTCAACTCTTCGGAATTCAGAGTTTTCAAGCGAAAAAATAAACCACAGATGAGCACAGTCAGAAACAACAACCAACAAATGAAACGTCATAACACCACAGATAAATACAGGGGAATTCCCGATCGTCGGGTCGGGCAGTGTTGCCAATGTCAAATACTCCGGATTTTTCCGTAAATCTGTGGATATTTTACTGTCTCCGGATATAAAGAATTTTAGTTAAAACCTACGGCATGCCACTCCTTTAATTTTTTTTTAAAGTAAATTGTTATTGTGAAAGGCAATTGACATGAAAAAAAACATCTTGTTTTATGTTTAATTATCGCGGTATTCATTTATCCAAACAAGATTGCAACATTTATGCACAATAAAAAGCACTGAAAAGTATTATGTAAAAGTATTAACCTATTGAAGGTTAATACTTTTACAATTAGGTATTGTATTGTGAGAGTGTAATACGGGGTCCAGTCAAAGTCAGTCTTTGAGTAGGTACGAAATGAAAAGTAATTAGATAATTTTTTAATGTTATGAATATATGTTTGTGTATTTGTTTGATGTGTGAATATATATATATTATGGTATTAGTTTATCAGAGAATTTCTATTAGAATTTAATTTATTGTGTTATTCGATTACTAAGTAAAAGTTTCGTTATAACTATGAGTTTTTACAAAACTTTGTATAAATAAATGTTTATCAGTATCTAATGTTATCAATAAAAGTTTTATCTAAACTGTCAAGTATTTTGTTTTGTTAGTTACCTACGTTTCAAATGCAAATGGATACGTTTGACGTACTGCCTTATCAACACATATAATAAACGCACTCAAAGATGGCAAACATCAGACGACCTACTTGATGGTAAGTGGTCACTGCCGCCTATTGACATCTGCAGTACCTACCAGAGGGATCACCGATGCTTTGCCATCTCGGAGATACAGTTGACATGTGTCATGTGCCTAAAATTACACCGGCAACCATACGCACCTCATGATAAAAATGTAAACTTACGACTGGAGCCGAGCATATGCGATTTAGCGTCACCGATCGACTCGAGCTGAATATACCTGACTCAGCGTCACCGACCTGAGCGTAACGGTTCAGTTTTGTTCACTGTTCAGAAAGAGCGCAAAGTGAAAGAAGTTTTCACTTCAAAAACCGGTGGGGAAGCTGTGTAACACATTTACAATGGCGATGCCTGTCATTTTGATACTTCAATAATATTCATTGCGTTATTTGCGTTGTGGACCACAGCATCGTTGCTTGGCATATCTTACAAAGACAAAATAAATGCATATCTACTTTCTACCGAACCTCACAGTTAGTGCCAGGAGCAACGAAATACCGCAGCTTTAGTTTCCCACGATTTCCACATGTTCTCGCTTTACAACAAAACTGCGTCAGAGCTTTGCTGAATTCAAAATAAACTCGTAAACTAGAGTACTTGTATCGACTGTGATCGAATTAATGTTTCTATAGTTGAAATGTTTCCATGCTGTAAGTAAAGTGAACTGATGACCGATGAATGAACTAGATGCGCGATATCCGTTCAATGTGCTAAAACGATGAAAGATATCGCAATGAAATTCTATTGTAAATAATGTATCCTGAAAATTCAGGTGGATATTGATGTCTATACAAATAAAAGACGTGTGAGTGATTGATTGACTGCATTTGCTATTGAAGAATTTATATGTCCTCATTTATACATATGTCACACACACCAACACACCCCCACCAGACACACACACACCACACGTACATCACACACACACACACCACATAAACATTACATATACACACGCACCATACCATACCTGAAATCACCTCTCTAGTCTCCACTCTGCAATTCGTACTCCGAGCCCCAAAATACAGACTAACTGTTTAGTTTGGGGCTCACTAGCAAATACCATATTGTAACCTAGCTGTAGGTAATATTTTAAGCCACTCATGTCGTCTCAACTTGCTGTTAACCTGTGAACCTGCTTACTGTATTACCTGAACAATACATATTTTCTATTTCTATTTCTCATGTGGGGACAGAGGTAGGAGAAGTGAGTGGCACTAATTCATTAACAATACATAGGTAGTATGTCCTGAAATCTGACCAAGATTATGTCTGGCCTTTAAAAGAGACTGTGACTTCTGAGTTTGTTACGGCCTTTCTTCTCAGACTAGTCAGATAGGAAACGCCGACCTCATCTAGTTTCTAAAACATGATTGACGTGTAAAATGTTTGTGAAAAGCTACTTACTAAAATAAATTCATTTATCAAATAGAATTAAGCACTAGAAGTATATAGTAATAGAATACTCACTCGTCATATTTTTTATTTTGATCACTAGCGATCATAAAAGCTTTTTTGCAAAAAGAGAAAAGTTTTTATTTTTCACTTTTAAGTTGTAATTTTTACCAGTAATTTTGGTTTAAAAACCAAACTAATGAACCGTTTTTGATGAAATTTCTATGGGACCATTTGGGAAGCCAGCATACCCTTTCCATCAAAAAAAGAATTTTTCTAATCGGTTGGCAAGCGACGGAGCCTTTTTTTAGAAGTCGGTTAAAACATTTGAGTTTGATTGACATTTAATTATAAACCAGTTTCTAAACTAAAGGATATTGTTCTTTGAAACAATTGTTATCAAACTATACTAATAGACGTACAATATAATGCGTACACTCAACCGCACTTACTTGTATCAATTTAACATTGAAAGCGCTTATAATGTGGAAGCAGAAACCGCGCTTTTCGTGAAAGTGTAATTTTTCGTTTGACTGTATGTAATACGTAAATGAATAATCATTAACCCTGTATATTAAATGAACATGTCTTACACACGTGTAAGTATCTATTACTACGACAAAGTTATATCCAGTTCCTAATTTTCGTCGAAAGATATGTCAGTCGAACCAGAAACTTAGAAGCTCGATAGTCACACAACTTAGTCCAAAAAAGTTGCAAAAAAGCCTGATGATGTTCCTTGTGCGAATCTATATTTTTCAAGGAACCCTACTTTGCAAAGTATGGAAGTGACATAATGTAGGCCCTAGGTATTTACTTTCATAGCGAGAGATATTTTATCAATCTTATAAAACCAAAAACAAGAAAACTACTCTTATTTTTGTAAACTGGCGTAAAATAACAGCGCATTGTTTAATAAAATGAAATTAATGGAGTCTGGATAATGATATTAACGATACCATCCATCACTATTATTAAATGAAATCTGCAATGAATAGTGTTTAAAATATCAAAAATATAAACGATGAGAAAAGTTTTGACAGCAATAAATTATACCTACCTTGCCCGCATATTGAATTTCATTTTAATGTTATCATTGAATGAGGGGGTATCCTCAAGTATACTATGTCGCCTTCCAGAAACAAACATGTATACAAATACAAATTGAGTTCCATTTAATGTCCTTTATGAGAACATTTCATTCGAGCGTAATAATAACCAATTCCTGTACCAACGTGCTCTACCCTGTTTAGTTAGCAACACACAAATTCTAGTTATCTCTACTGTGTTCATAAATTCCGTGTAACTATAATAAACGTTCTCGTTCTGTTTGTGTTAGACATGCGGTTGTGCGAACTTACTACAAGGGGACATTAGGTGGGGTATTAGTCAACATTTGAGGTCAGTTCCATTTCTATTTGTGGTTGTAATGTTTACGTATACGTGACCTATTAAACGTCCCTATCCTTCCTGTCCTTTCATTTTACAAACCTCTTCTTTTTCCACAATTGACCTACACATTATTATTCCACTGTGGTAATTATGCTGGAATAACTGAAACTCTGATCAACTACTAAAAATCCCCTTGGCAGAGTCCCGAAGCAGGGTCGCCATTTAATGTTGGGGGTCCCTAAGGGCGGTTTCAAGGAAACAACCACATCTGTTTAGTACTATTTAATGACTGAATAGTTATAAAATAAGCACTTAGGAGGTATAGTGCAAACTCAGCATACATGATAGTTATAAAGGAGTGTACTTACTTACTAAAGTAAAGGAACATACATATTATATTCATACACTTCAAGTGAGTGACCACAAAATTTTACATAATTAACGCCGTCAACACATACGTACAGTATTCAGCTTCACGCTCGGTGACAGTTTGAAAATGATACCTGAGTTTTCTGTTTGAATGATAATGCCAACTAGATAAGTACCTACCTACGTTTAAATTCATTACACGTAACCACGATGACACGATGGAAACACGTGATAAAAACTTTAGCCCGCAACTTCACCTTCGTGGAGGTCGTAAATTATTACTCGAGAATGTACTACCGGGATGAAAAGTATCCTATGTCCTAACCTAGGTCCTGATCTGCCTGTGTGCCTATCATCGAAATCCATTCTGTCGATAAGGCGTGAAAAGGTTACTTTCGCACTTAGATAATATTAAGTATGGATTGAATTTGAGCAAGTGTTGAACTTTCTTTTCAATTGCTGTAGTTTAATTTGCGTTCCCATTGAGGGACCACACTTGAATTTTGAGCTTTTAGTAAAAGTTCTCAAACAATTGTAAATTCAGCCTTTAGTTTGTCGTATTGTTCAAGTACTTTTACTAACGCTAGACCCAAGTATGAATGTATATTTCAAATTCCATTGTGGTCTCCACTCAAGGTGAACCACACTCCGTGAAAATTTAAATGGCAACGGACCCTTAGTTATAGGGTCCCATTGGCGCCTAAAAACAAAGGAATACTTATCATGCGTGACGATTTCTCAGTAGAGGAAGTGTGTCAAGCAAACTTAATGCAATAATGGCTTGGGTTTTTTGTCCAAATGTAAGACTTCATTTATTTTGAAGACACGTTGTGAGTATGTATGAGAGCTTAGTGAATCGCTTTGAAGTTGTACGAGTGTGTTTGAAGGAAAGATACAACATAAAAACGATTCGAAGGAAATAAAGAATTAGGTTTCCTGACAGCTTGTTTATGTTGGTTCTAGTTTTATTCGTAAACATCAATCGATACTTGGAAGAAGGGATTTAGGAATTTTGTTTAATGGTAGATATTATTTTGTTAAAAAATAATACCATTTTTCATTCAAAAATATAAAAAAAAATTATTTACAAAAAAAGCGCCTCAAACTTCGCGCAAATGACATCTTTCACCTTGAAGTGTTACTTGAACGTGTGAAATTCGGTAAGAATCTACGTTAGTGAGAAGTCGCCATGTAATTGAACCCGAGCCTATCTTCATTTATCAGACTTCATACCAATTACAAAGTTTGTTCTAAAAGAAAAAAAAACTAATTACACTTGTACGACCCTGCCTTGATATCTGAATTTATAATAGAAGATAGTCTTGTAGCGGTATCTACAACGCCACATGCGAACAACGCGTCATACTGACGTCACGCGAATCCTGCATCTCGCAAGCAGAGTTTACCGCGCAATTAGCATAGATACAATTTCCCAACATCAATCGTTGGGCAATTGTCCGCCAGACACAACACCCGTCTGGTCGGAGGATCCTCCCTTTTCAATGGAGGATGAGTGAACTTTACACCCTGTTCCTCATGTCTCTAAACTGATGACCCCGAGTATGAACGTCAGCGCAGCCTTCGTACAAACACTTCAGCGTGACGTCATCATCATCACTCCCGCAAGCTTCAGCGGCGAGTCACCCAGCCAGCCAGCATCCACGGCTTCAACGGGTATCCTGACCATCAGCATGCAGCGTCCGCGCATACCTGGTCATCACCCTCAGCCTCATCAGCAACCTTGGCACAGCACACTGCACCTTCGGCCGGTCAACAAGCAGAGCACCCTCTCCTGGTCGACGCAGCAGCCAGCCTCAACCCGGCGCTGTACGACATCCGACGCACTGGAGTATAACGCAGCGCCACCCCGACTCACTGGGGACACCTCCGCAGACAGTTCCGACTCACCGTGAACTATGCGGCAACCGGTTCCGACTCACTGGAACCTCAGCTGGCCTGGCAAGCATCGCAAGATACAAGACTCAGCCCACTATCGACCTCCGGTCTCCGGAGGGGAGTGATGTAGCGGTATCTACAACGCCACATGCGAACAACGCGTTATACTGACGTCACGAAAATCCTGCATCTTGCAAGCAGAGTTTACCGCGCAATTAGCATAGATACAATTTCCCAACATCAATCGTTGGGCAATTGCCCGCCAGACACAACACCCGTCTGGTCGGAGGATCCTCCCATTTCTATGGAGGTTGAGTGAACTTTACACCCTCATCCCTCCAAAGTCTGAAGAATCTTTTCGCACCACTTGAATAAATTAAAGATCTTCTTAATTTTGTGCACAAAGAATTATAATTACAAACCAGCTATGTTACTTGTGATAACAAGAGAAATTCTTTTGCCGTTCCGGCGAAAACTAAAACTAAATTAATAAAAGCTCGCCGTTGTAAAAAATACTTTAAGGAAGTCAGAAAGGTTGCAAAGGGGCTGACTGTAGAGGTTGTGCCTGAAGTACAGTCAACAGCAAAAGTAGATGATTAAAATCAGAAATTCAAAACTATAGAAACGGAGTTCGCAGCTATAATAGTATGACCCTCGCAATTAAAAAATATCTGGTAATCCTAATTGGGTAACAACGCACCAAGTCTATCTGTTACCAGGTAGCGAGGCAACAATTTATATGACTGTTTTAAATGTAACGTAACGTAACGTTGTTGTATTAACTACTAAAAATAAAAGTAAAACTCCTAAATATACGCAAATCCGGTTTTAGGCCAGGCTGGCAGTCGGAAGGCTCCTGGCTGGCTGGTATCAGAATCCCAACAGGAAGCATGCAGTCGTCTGGTCCCAGACTAGCGGTGAGGCGAATTCAAGATCCGCCTATAGTCTTCGGACAAATCTACAGAAAATAACGAAAAATGATAATCCGAGACGCAGGCAGAATCTTTTATAACAAAAGAGCTGAAGACAAGTTAAATTACACACCAAGTCTGAATGAAGTAACCTGACTCGCCTCGAGACAAGTCTTTGATGCTGTTCGTTTAATTTCCGGAACACTGCCTATTACAAAGAAAAGAATGGAATAACATTTAGGAAACGATAAGAACTTTTGAATAATCAATAGGAATTCAAACATACCCTTGGGTTCAGTCGAACAACGAACGAACTCGGTCGTTCAAACCGTTATATCGATACCTTTAATATCGTGGCAAATTATTACATGGTCGAGCGGAAAAAAATTATATTATGGACTTTCGTCCTGTGTCCAAAAAAAACTTCCAATGAAAAATCTCCGTAAGAGAAAATACATGACACTTTTAGATTCAAAATTCCAAAAACCATGTGAAGAAAATAATCTTTCTGATTAAAAATAAGGTTGGATTTGTTATAAAAGAAGGTCGATCGTGCTAAAATTATAATATAGCATTTGCCAATTCTGCACTATCTGTACTCGACAGAAAAGTATGAACTTTCAACAGACAACTATCATTGGATAGTTGTTAATGTATCTTACCGTTATCCATTGTAACGCATCTTCATCCTTGAGAGAATGCAGCTGCTTATCCTTTAGATAAATTGTCTTTAGACGTCTTTTTTATTGCAGTGGCTTGGGAGAGCGATTATTCTTCGGTAATTGCAGAACAATGTGCTCGTCGCAAAGATATCTACGAGCTAGCATAAAAGAGCCTTATTTTCCTTCAGAGTATAAGTACTCCGATTTAAAATGGAGTCTCAAATGTTTATTCTTATTCAAAAAACGTATTCGTTTTCACAATTCTGACTAAATATTATGACTGAATAGATACGTGAATACAGAATACAGTCCAAACGCGCAATAGCCAAATCAATGTCTTGATTGCTTTCTTGGATTGGTTTATCAAATTGTACCTCGTGAAGCTTCTTACATCATTCATACATTTTCTTGAATTAGGTTGAACCTTGACAAATGCAAGCATTAAGATAAAGCAATCACTTAAAGCCTAATAATCGCAGTATTTTACGAAGACGACTCTAAATCCATATCCTGTAGGTATATTACAATTCGATAGATTGCTGTTGTGGCGTAACTTAGAATATTATGTGCGGTAGGCAGAGTTTATTGGTAGAAACAACAAAGCAACACATGCCAACAATAGCAAACCCCTAAACAAAAGGGGGCAAACTCAGCTTACAAGTTCTTTCAAAACCAAACAAAAATTTTTTTGATTAACTTCAAAGTACTTACGTTACTTCGAATACTTTGAAGATTTTATGTTAGATATAAACTATAAGAAGTAAACATAACGATCATTGAAGCAGTGAGACGATATTTAAAACACTTAATACCTTATAAATGCCTACTTATTTTGCTACAGCCGAATTTTTCCAATAGGGTAGATATTCGTACAGTGCAGCTGTAGTGGAAAAATGTTTAACGAAGCGAGTGTTATTCTATACACGACGAAGCGAATATGCGAGCGGTACATGTATACGATATACAGGAGCTGCATCAAAGCCAAGTAGACGAAACAGTTGTACACTTGCACTACACTGCTTACCATCGCATCGTCACGCATTTTACTCGCTTCGCTACACCCGCTTAGTTCTGGTGGAAGAGGACAAATGGTTTCACGTAAAAGAAACCGGAATAAATGTTCTAACTAAATGAAAGAGAAAACCTTATTAAAATCCGATTTGAAGTTTAGAAGATCTAAGCGGATACACCTGACTGACAGACACGAAAGGCGACTTTATTTTAATAATAAAATAAAGTTTCATTTCATATATATAGGAAGGTATTTACTTCTTTAAAATGATGATACCTAAGTAGTATCATGTTAATGTTCCAATTTTCGTTTTAATTAACAGTAGACCAAGTTTATGATTCTAGGTTCCGGGAATTTATCAAGGGTTTCTAAATAACGGATGTTCAACCTCTGTACCATTATGGCTAATTAACCCTACTAGATAATACCCTGGATAGATAACTGTCCACTCAATAGAAAATGTATTGTTACTGTCCTTACGTTCCTTTAGTTTACGTTCCTTATGGGTATCACACCTTCACCTAATGCCGAGAAATGTGGAATAATCGAGGACGTACATCATATCTTGACCGAGTGTGAGCGGGGCGAACGGCTCAGGAGAAATGTTTTTGATTCCCAAAATATGTTTGAAATTGGTACTATAAATAGTGTTTCAGCTAAGCCTATGTCGGACGAGGCTAAAACTGTACAAAATATATTACAATCATATAAATTAATTTTATATTTAAAATTTGGGTATGATGGAGCGACCTAATCAGTATTGTGACAAAGCTACCTAATAAAGAAAAAAGAACCACACTTGATAATAATTTACTGCCCTGCGCACCCGTGCGATTGCGTAACACATCTATAGTAACAATTCATCGCAATGTTTCTCATTTTGACAGTTCAGTCACATTCGTTGCGTTATTTGAGTTGTTGAGCAGACGAATTTTTCAAATGTTTGAAGCAATGGTTAGGAATTTCCTTGAAAACATTCATATCATCACAGTGCAATTAAATAGACGCATAGATGGATGGTGTTTAAAACACAGTTATGAAAAAAGAGCTGTTCATTTTACTGTATTATGTAATTGAACACGTCTAAGACAAAAGTTTATAAGCCTTCAAAGTTGGTATAAAAATTCGGCAAAGTTCTTGTTGAAAGCTTCGACCCGGATTATTTTAATTGCTCAATTTTCAGGTTCATCCATTTATACTGAGCTCTTAATTACCAGAGTTTTATGGCAGTAATTAACGGGCGTTGTTGAATAATTTGCATTTTAAGTGCTTGTATTCCTTAAAACAGTTGTTGCATATTTCCAGGGTGCTAACCAAGACCAAATCTATCATAAACATTTAAGTAACATCAAAGAGTTTTTTTTAATGAAACTTTTTTTTTACTAAAACCATAGCCAAGACAGCTACTGTTGAATAAGCAAGGGTTCTTTTCTACGATCCCCTGGGCGTGCCAAGTATTTTTATCAGGAATTTCGCAGCAGCATCTCCAAACAACATCTTAAGACTTGGGATACTAATTTACATTTATATTGTACAAAACAGATTCAATTTATTAAATGGTCTGCTTATTTTAGACTACAACCGACGACTAGGTGCAGTCAGCGTTAAGTGCAATCGCATGTAAATTAGTCCCTAGCGATCTTCAGTCTCTATCGCGTAGTGTTTTCATCGTTTCGTACATTGACGGTCTGCCGTTGAGACCGGTACACATTGTGGCAGCTTTGGTAAGCATAGAGTTTACTCTATAGCAGTGGTTCCTAACCTTTTCAATACTGTTACCCCTGTGATCTATATGGAAAACTGATTTTACCCAAGCTTCAAAATGATATCAAAACAAACAATACAAGCAAATATAAACATCTTTATTAATCAACAAATTGCACAACTGCCTTACAATTTTTACGTATTTATACGTATAAATTACCTACGGATTAATAATACTTAGTAACATTTACTAGTAGTCACAACTATTAATATTTAACATAAAAAAACTTGTGAATGTTGGCTCAGTGTCACGGTTGGTACTGTTTGGCATTCACAAGTTTTTTAATGTTAGGTTTTGTTTCGCTTAAAGCGCATCATAAGTCATGTTCCATATTCAGACGATTTCTGGCTTTAGTTTTTAGTGACACTAAAGGAGAAAATCCGATCTTACATCTGTAGGTGGTGGCAAATGGTACTAACATTTTTAAAGCTCTTTTAGCTAAAATAGGATATTCGGCACCTGTTTTGAGCCAAAATGTGCTGAGATCGTAATTTTGAAATTCTACTTTCAAAGTACTATTCTCGAGTAATCCAAGAAATTCCACTTTTGCCGCCACATCTTCGTCACGAATAATGTCACTATCAGTAGAAAACGGTCTTAATATCCAAGAGTACGATTGACGATTATCTAAGTCCGGAAAATACTGCTTCAGCGAATCTATTACTGCAGATAAATGTTGAATCACAAAATTTTTAAACGTGATTTCGTTTGGTTCGGTATTTACCAATTGCTCACACAGTTGTGTAAACATCGACATATTTTACTATTATAATAATTAGGTTCTTTGTTACCCCCGTGAAATAGCTGATTTACCCCCGTGGGGGTAATTACCCCCAGGTTAGGAACCCCTGCTCTATAGTATTACATCACACTTGTTTTCTTGAATGGGGTAGGCAGAGATATTTCACCTATATTTCGTCAATTATTTTCAAGAACAAATTGCCAAATCCAACCTGCGGGCTGCAGCTTACAGTTATGCGCTAAATATAGTTGTAATAAAAGCAATTCGTTCAAGTTTCTACCAAATGGCCCCAAGAGTTAGTTAACTTTTCGATTTTTAAAAACAACCCTCAATGGCTTTGCACGCACAATACCTTAAGCAATGATTCAATTTTTATGGAAAACATTTCTTAATTCATATACATATATAAATCTTTTTAATTTATTTTTAGCAAAAAAGGTATTAACGCTGAAAAGGTCTTAATTCTTGTAACTTAATGACATTTACTTCACACTTCACAGAACTGAAAAATGACCTACCAAGGACAATTCCTTGGTAGGTCATTTTTCAGTTCTGCGAAGTGTGAAGTAAATGTTTATAATTTAATGTTTTCCTCCTCGCAACACGTCCAATAATAATTGAATCCGTAAAAGTATCCATCCGACAACGGTTTGAATTTAAATGACAGTATCGTTTATAGAGTTAACAGCGGCTGACAGCCATCCACAATAAAGTCTATTATAAAAGCGAGTACCGAAATTCTCTGAAACACAAATTATTGTGTTACGACCAAAACGGAATACAAAATCGCCCTAAAGTTTCCTCATATTCCTTTTGCTTCTACCACGTCCATATACCTGCTAATCTGTTATTCCCCCTGATGCTAGGGATTGACACTTTTGATAGTTCACCTTAAGCAATGCAAGTTTGAAATAAAATCACAACATCAAAGCGGAAATTCTCGTAATTTTTAAAAACGTTCACAGTCTGACGCAGTCTCAATCTGTCAAAAATAGCTCTAATTTCCCTACATTTTGAGAAGTTTTTTTACATTTGTTTGTCGCCGAGATGAGACTGCGACTAGATTTTGAACGTTTTAAATTACGAGAATTGGCCTTAACTATTGGTTAAGTTTCTGATGCGATTAAGTTGTTCTAGTATGAATTTAATTGAATATGATATCGATCATATATTGATTATTATATATTTTATTATTATTATTATTATTATATCGTTTAATATAAAAATTGTTTATAGCCCCTAGGGCCTAGTTCTAGTCTCTGGTCGAAGCCTGCAATACCCAGATTAGACTAATCCTCGTTTTCTCTCCCGAAAACGGGCATAAGCTAGGTACTATACAAATTAGTTGAAACTTGGGCAGCGGTAACCTCCATAGCGTTCAGCTTTTGTGTACTTGTATTTAATTATTATGCAAAATAACCATAGTTAGATAAATATTTGGCCTTATAAAAAGTCGTTTAGTTCCACAGACAATTTAATATGGATTTGAAACAAGATTCACCCTTCCCTTACCACCCCTTATCCGATCATTCTAGATCATCTTGGATGTGAAGCAACACGATAGATAGTTAGGCTATCTAGGATATAGTTTACCATTTCATTTTAACGAGTTTGAGTGAGAGACACTCTGTAAAATCAATTTAGGTACAAGCAGGATCTACTTTCGTAATAAATAAATACGATGCTAAAGTTGATAAAACTGTCTTTTGTATAAAAGGTGAAACAGACCCTTGACGGTCAACTTTTGAAACGTGCATAGCTTAGCAAAAAGCCTACAGCACTTTATTTTTATTTTACTTTATACCCTGAATATGACTAAGAATAATAAAGGTATAACGACGTCGTCTCGAGGTAAACATCAATGTACTAAAACAAGGGTAAATATAACGTCACATGCTGACACAGCTGTTTATAATGTTCCTGCAAGTATGATGTATGATATGACAGGAATGGATTACCGCAGTGTGTCAGTGGGGTTGTAGTTTGTGTCTTATTAGATTTACCCGAAAACTCGCGTGGCTTTATTGCTTTACTATTATTTGATGGTGTTATAAAGTTGAAAATCACATTATAAAATAAGTATCCTATCTAGATACATAACATACGTGTGCTCCAAGTTAAACTTATCACACTTATGAACAATCGCAATGCAATAACACCGTGTAACTACGGTATAGCATGAGGTAAGACCGTAGGATAAGCGTGGCGGGAGGGCGTGTTGATGTACCTATAATCGTATTATTATAACAGCTATGGTTCAGCAAGCGTCCAGCGCATTTAGGGATTCCCATAACTAACTGCGGTGGACTCAGGTGAAAGCTCAGTTTAAACAGGGTTAAATCAAATTATCTGGCAAAAATTGGCAGATATGATAGGTATCGTTAGGATATATGGTATAGATTTTCTAAACGCATAATTTCAAGTAAATATACCTACAACTAGCGGTCGTTGATCCTGTAATCAGACGTAGTTACTTGAAATTAAGAGTTTAGAAAATCGTTTTTGTTTGTTTTATCGTCATTAGATAATATACCCATCACATCTATGAAGCCACGCTAGTTAATATAATTTGACGTTGTATTTGCAGCCATTACACACAAGAAATGTGTCTCAGATGCGACAAGTATGAGGTTGTTAAGAGTATCACGTAAAGAAATAGGTTTCACAATCTCAAACATTCCAAGTTATTTTGTTTAATATTTTAACTGCTTAAGCGTCATACCGGTAGAAATTGTAGTTTTATATAATTTTCTTGAAAAGACATGCTTTGTCGTGTATTTGAGGATACCCCAACTTGCATAGAATCGTCGGTAAATAAAGGGTGCATACAACTTCAACTTCATTTAAAGCCACATAGGACTGATTTAAGGACCCGATATAAACGGCGGAGCTTATTCCATTCAAGCGGAACCCATTTCAGTTGGGTTTTTTATTTTTCCTTTAGTTTTACCAACGACCCAAAGGATATAGTCCCAAGCTGTTACCGAGTTATACCTTTCTTTTCTCATAATAAGTTGAAACTGCATCAGCAAGTTCGTCTCTAGTTGCCGAACTTTTGAAGTCTTTATAAACACATCTTCGTTCAACTTCGAATATAACTTCTGGAACTGTTTTGAACTCCTCAATGCATGTATATAATCGTTTATTGTTTGTGTGCAAACGATTGCTCAAAATGATACTTAGGAACTTAATAAGTTCGTTTTGCTAACCATCCTGTACACAGTGGTTTTCATTTTCTGTCTTGAAATCTTGTTTTTTTCGAGTACAATAATTGTACTAGTCTCTGGTCTACAAAAAAGTTGAGTATGCAGTCGAGACACAAAATATAATCGTTACAAGAATTGACTACCCAGCACACGCACAACATGGATTAAAAAATTGCTGTTGTTGCTGTTGTATTGGTGTCGTTGTTGTGTTGTACTTGTATACCGATCTGTCAACTAAATATCAATTATCTTTTCTAAAATATTGCTATCTTCTCATATACTTTTACTCCTTCCTTACTTCTACTTTTAAGATCTACCAAAGTCGGTTTATTTTATTGACGTTTCTTTTTTCAGATTCCGGTAACATATCGTTGGACTCTGCGTTCTGTGCGCTGATGGCACCGTCTCCACTTCTAGAACTGAGCAGCATATTCTTCTTCTTCGTGCCTGCTATTCTTATTCTCTGCTTATACGCGAGGATGGGCTACCATATAAGGTACACATTGTTAGTATTTCTTTGTATTAATAATTTTAATATAGCATAAATTATACCTTGTCTCCACAGAGCACGGAATTGCTACACCCCGGTGGCGTCTAGAGACGGTGTATGTAACGTTTGAAATAATAATAAAAGTTCTAATGATCATATGACCTAATTTCAATTAATATACTTTTTTTTAAATCTATCGATGAATGGATCTAAAAATGGAAATAATTATTGATATAATTTCATTTTACCTAATTCTATATAGTTTAATGAACATTTTATATAATACACATTTGAATTAATATTCAATTAGTATAACATTCAGTTACTATTATATTCAAAATCTGTAACTAACGTTTAATATAATTTACCTTATATAAACCTGCGACAGATACCATCCACTGTTATTGAATCATATGGGTTAGGTTAGGTTAGAACAGTGACCATTAACGGCCAGATTCCCTCTATTGTTGGTGTTGTGGGTTATGGTTTGGGTAAGATAAGGTTATAACAGTATGATGTTTTCTGATATTTACTTATTCATTACAGAATTTTGTCTGAAAATTAGTGTATAGTTCGGAAGTGCCCCCGAATGGACCCGAACACACGAACCTCCGCTGGCTCGGTACCGGGTCCCATTGGACCTTGCAATGACGACATACGACACCCTTAATTGATAATGTAAATATTAATTATGCTACCCATCCAATCTTATGAATGTGCGTTAATTAAGAGAGTTGGATAAAAATCTCATATGTTATCGCCATGCAATCTTCCATATTTAGCGCGCAAGTTTATTAATTTACCTTTAT
This sequence comes from Apamea anceps, assembly GCA_951799955.1. Taxonomy (NCBI): domain Eukaryota; kingdom Metazoa; phylum Arthropoda; class Insecta; order Lepidoptera; family Noctuidae; genus Apamea; species Apamea anceps. The sequence goes on from OX637509.1 coordinate 12,386,293, forward strand.
TAAATTCAAGTCTTTAAATGCGATAGTCGCCATTTTGATGGCAGTGGTGGTCGAGGCTAAAAAACATAAAAATTGGGGATTTCGAAAATCCAAACTCCACCACAGGCGCAATTAATAATACATCATTTAATTATTTCACGAATTCATCCATTGTTCATGTTAAATAAGTAGTGGTAATGTAGTTTTTGATATCTAAAGTCGAAGTTTCGCGCCAATCGTGCGTGTTTACATTTTTACTTTTCACAAAAGTCACACACACACATGTAGATCACATGTGAAAAATATTATTACAAATATTATAAAAAACACAAAAATGTCCAAATCCTAACGTAATATTGAAACACAGGTCCACGTATACCACCACTATTACCACTACTTAATTTGTGTTGTTTTTTTATCGTAATGATGTGCGAAAGCGATTATGCCAAACGATTTTTTTTTTATTTTTAATTGACCCGAGTGTATATGTCGAATGTCAGAAATCGATTCTCAGAAATTGAGAATCGATTGACAGAATAATAATAATTTTCTGTAACAGTGTCAGATACGAGTATGCACACGCTTGAAAAGTGGTTAGCAAAGAGATCACAGATTTCAGAACCTGCAGTGCGATTCTGTAACCATCTTACCGTGAAAACTCAGGTGAAGTGAGCGTGGAGTGAGCTGTCATTTCAACTAATGCTAGGGATTGACACTATTGACAACTCACTCTAAGCTCACTTCACCTAACTTTTCACGGTGAGATTTTTACAGAATCGATCGGCTGTCCGTCAGCCATAGTGAGCGGGTAGGCACTAGACCCCCCGTGTTTGGTTTTAATATAAATAACACCATAAACGTTTAGGGTCAGTCTTAATGTCATTTTCTAGTTTCCTTACATACTCATTATACAATTGTATGGCATAACTCTCACATCGCTTAGAAATCAATTTAAGCTCAATTTCATCCATAGGATTTTTATATTTTTAAGGCGTATCCTCAACTTATTTTTTTCTTTTAAACATTTAATTAAACGTTTATCGAACCATGGTGGACATCGGCCATTCCTTGGCTTACGGTTAGGTACGAATTTAGTAATAACGTCACGTATATGTTTATAGAACATTGTAACCAATTCGTTTACATCGTATGTTGAAAAAGCGCGTTCTAGTTCAGTTCATATAGGTACTTGTTAATTTCTGCATAATTTGCTTTATAAAAGTTGGGTCTGCTGTTCGTGTTGTATGACAAGTTACAACTCCGCGCCTGTGAATAAGAAACAAGAGGAGGATGCAGTATATCAATACCGGTAAGAGGACAGATAAACTCGCTTACTGAACATGCAGGCATTGTGGATATTACCAAGTCCAAAATACGGCCCGAACAATTCTTTACTCGATTATACTGCACCAACTGATTAACATTTATGAAATCTAGCAGGTTTTGGCAAGTTTTAGGAAGAGAATTGTTTAATGCTAATGAGTCCCAGTCAATTTTACCCAAGTCAAAGTCTCCCACAATACAGATAGGCATATCCATAGAATCTATCACTTTGTTGCAGTGTTCAATAAAATGATCACGCGTTAGAAGAGTTACCGGTGGAGGCAAGTAGACAGCACAGAAAGCGATTTGACTAGAAGTACTTATATTCATTGTGACCCAGAGGTCCTCACAGCTGCTATGCCAGCGGTCGATACGCTCGGAATTGAAAGTTCTCTTAATAGCAATCAACACCCCGCCCCCATCCTTATTGCAGTGAAACCCAGTCGATTCCTTATCACGTCTGTAGACTTCATAGTGATCAACAAAAAGCTCACCGCTCAGGATATTACTGTTTAACCAGGTTTCAGTTAATATCACAACATCGTAATTCATACCACATAAATTACAATAAAACACACTCCTTTTAGTTCTCAAGCCTCTACAATTTTGATAGTAAATTAGAATTTTCTTGGATTTTATAAATTGAAGTACAAAGAAACATGCATTGAATTAAACTAATAATAAATTTATAACTATAAAACCTTACTTCCTAAATAATTTTACTGACGGAATTCTTGCGCTTGATTTGAATAGACTCAGCGCCCTCGGACAGAATTTTTTTTCGCACAGAAATGAACGTTATACTAAAATTTATTAGAGCAAAAGAAGGTTTTATGAAATATAACATTTGATTACATGAAATTAGATTATTTGTTTTTATAGCATATGAAAATTATATCATGTGAACGTTATTTCAAGTGATATTATACTGTCTGTTATTATACCATTATATTACACACCCCTAGACGGTAGTATTAATAAAATTCGTGGCGCCTGAATTGCGTTGAGCGCAGAACTTCTGTTGCCGTCGCCACTCAAAACCGTCAGTTTCTGTACGTCATTTGGTGTCGTAGTGCAAGAAAACTGTGACACGCTTAGTTTGTATGGAAAGTGTTGCACATGCTGGCTCTACCATCGGTCGCGCAGGCGTCTCCGTGCTCTGTGCTTGGTCCAAAACTTATAACAAATACTTTATCCCCTTTCATAATACTTGAAAATGACAGGAATTGTCCTACGTAGTCACTATAATAGCTTATTATAGCTAGGCTATCCTTATTATGTCAATCATGTGTCTGGCCAATAGCACAGATTACTAAATAGTTACTACCAATAGTTTGTATGATGTTCAAGTGATTTGGAGTGCCTACACAGTGAGTTATTTGAATTATGGTTTGCTTAAGTGGCTTAAGAATCTGCGTTAATTCCTAAACTATAATAAAGTTTGTTTTCGCGAATCTTCCTGAAATAGATTATGGGATAACATTAACCTTTAGATTTCTTCATACTGTTTTGAAAGTTCTCAGTTAGGCTAAGTTTGGATAACAAAGCCCCAACTTTGTGCGATAGATGTGACCGTTCACCTAATGACCTTACGATACCTTAGGAGATTACGCATAACGATATTTAATCATACCGACAAATATAGTACACGTAATCTGTCAGTGTCCAATACTCCAACCAGATTTCTGAATTGTCTGATCTTTTATTTGAACAAATTTCGGACAATAGAGAAACCAATATGTTTTACGAAAAAAATAAAGATGGTTGCTGATCATGTTTGAACTCGAGTATGTTATTTGAGAGTTGATTAATATTAGATGTGATTGGACTGATATAAAGTTCGTGACGTGTAGGATTTGGTTGCTACCAGTGTGTTCCTCTAGTAGTAACGAACGTACGTCGTACATTAGTTTAATAAAGTTGTCTGTTTTGGACTTTTAGCTTCTTCTGATAAACAAGAGTATAACGCAGGTTAATTAATGATGCAGTAGGTACCTAAGTAAAAACAAAAGAAGAAGTGGAATCGGTGGGAATAGAATATCTAGAGTAAAACCCTGTGACATTAAGTCCGCCTCTGTGTAAATAAATAAATCTAAAAACATAATATGATAGCATTTCATTTGCATGAAACAATTCTCTCTAACGTAACCGTCCAGCGCTGAACACAGCCTGTTACAATAGGTAGTCATGCATTAAATCCTCCTCCTTCGGTTATAATTTGCATTTCAAAATGGTTTTGTTATGCATACCACAGAGTTACCAAACGAATACTGTTTATTTTTCACTAACACTTTACGTACTCTAAATTTAATGAACCAGAACTGTTTCAGAATATAAAACAAACATATTTGTACTTACACATTATTTTTATAAATAGGAACTTTAGAAATATTCATTTAATATCACATTATGAAAACGACTTCAGTAGGCCAATTCTCGTAATTTAAAACGTTCAAAATCTAGTCACAGTCTCATCTCGGAGACAAACAAATGTCAAAAACTTGTCAAAATGTAAGGAATTTAGAAGTATTTTTTGACAGATTGAGACTGAGATCAGACTGTGAACGTTCTTAAAATTACGAGAATTGCCCCTCAGGAGTTTGGAAATTATATCTGTGACTACACAGATGCGGAAAATTAAATTGTCATAAACATTTCTTTATTTTTTTTAAAATGTTTAACTTCCTTTTTACAAATTGTGATTATTACTCTTGAAATGTACTCAGAACTGAAACTTTCTTGTTACGTACGTAAATATTAGGGATTAAAGTATGAAATTGCCGATTTGTACTGAAAAATTGAAATTTCTTTATTTTTTTAATTTAACATATTTATTTAATCAAAATAATTACCATTATTATCTATACATTGCTGCCATCTAATAGGAAGGTCATTTATGCCTTTGCGATAGAACTCTCGTGATCTAGATTCGACAAACTGTGTGAAAGCATTTTGTACTGCCTCCTGAGAAGAAAACTTTTTATCACGTAGAAAATTGTTCAAATCACGACAAAAATGGTAGTCCGTTGGAGCAAGGTCTGGCAAATACGGAGGGTGACGAATGGTTTCTAATTGCAGTTCATGTAGAGTTAAAACGGTTTCTAGTGCTGTATGTGGTTTCGCGTTATCATGGAGCAATAATGGTGAAGATCGATTCATGAGTCGGGGCTGTTTCACTGCTAGTTTTGCTATCATTGTTCGGAGTCCGGCACAGTAGACATCTGCCGTTATTGCTTGACCAGATCGGAGAAAGCTATAGTGAATAACACCATGCTGAGACCACCAAACAGTTAGCATTACCTTTTTATTGGCAAGCTTTGCTTTAGGACACTGTTGCGGCGTTTGACCTGGGGTCAGCCATTGCATTTTTCGCTTACGGCTATCGTAAAGAATCCACTTTTCATCACATGTCACAATTCGATCCAATATTCCTTCATTTCTGTATCGATTCGAACAAGGCAACGCAAGTTTCAACAAGCGTTTCTTTCTGCAGATCAGTCAAATCATGAGGCACCCATTTCCCACATTTTTTTATTTTATTGATTTGACGCAAATGAGTCAATATTGTTGGTAAGGTAACGTTAAACCATACCGCTAATTCCTGGGTAGTTTGGCTCGGATCGGCTTCCACCATCTCTTTCAATTCATTGTTTTCACCTGTGTGGCCGCTCTTCCACGTGGTTCGTTCTTCAAATCAAAGTTTCCATCACGAAAGCGTTTAAACCAAAATCGCACGGTGTGTTCATTAGCAGTCCCCTCTCCAAACGCAACATTGATATTGCGAGCTGTTTCTGCCGCGTTAGTTCCGCGTCGGAACTCGTATTCAATCCATCTTTCTTGTCTAAGCTGAATAAAAAAAAAAAACAACTGTATGTCGATAATCGAATATTGCACATTTTTTAATAGGTATAGGTAACATGTGAAAAAAGTTTCACTCAAAAATCTCAAACCATGACGGTTGTATGTCAATTCGAAGTACCTATTACAATAAAACGGCAATTTCATACTTTAACCCCTATTAATAATGACCGAGAGTAGAGTAATGGGTAACTCACCGTCCGATCAGGACCAGGCCCGTGCCGGACGGCGTGTATGTGTTCCACGCGCGCCTCAAAGAGATGTCAGCAAGATTGACGCGGCCCGATAGGGCCGAAGCCTGCCACGTTAGCGTGATCGTCCGAAAGGGTTACCGCTGCCCTGGAACATAAAGGGCTAAAGAAGGAACACGGGTGGGTTTTAGTCAGTAAGAGTCTGACACTCCCTTCTGCTCCACCCAGAGCGGGAGGGGTCATTTGATGATTTCCCACCATGAAAAAAAAAAAACCCTATTAATATTATTAATACCTTACATTCATGCAAAATGAAAACGGAGTTTTTCCTAAAATATTGATAGTTTTTATTGTGTTACATACGAGCATGGTATTTTCGTAACCATACTATTATAAAATAGGCTTTTCTCAAAGTTACGATCACTTACTTATGCTTATGACGGTAGGCTGGTGAAAAAATTACGCTGAATTTATAAGCAACAACGAAACAGGCTGTAATTCTTGAAAATAGTGTTATTGAAGATATTTAGAGCCAAAAACATGGTGCACATAGTTCTAAAATAAAAAATAGACTAAAATCCCCAGTTACTTGTAGACCCTCAGAAAAGCAAATTAAATTTTCGGGCAGCAGTCAATCTTGAGAGAACATAGGAACTAACTTGCACGAAAACTGTTTAAAGCAAGAAGTTTTTTTTTTAAGTTCTTGTTTAGACTAGAGTAGACATTAGCCCCCTGAAAGCCGCTAATGAATGCTCCTTAATTTGATATTAAATACAAGTATTCGACTATTCTATCTAAAAATTGGACATTATGAACTGATTAGATTCCAATTAAAAGCATAGAAACCACTCCTATCGGCGGTTGAGTGGCGAAACAAATTCAATTGGCCGTTATTAATGATTTCGCGTACTTACATTTTCAGATTCTTCAAGGCCAACTGGGCTGGATTTCAGAAGCATAACTTTATTGAGTACTCCATTAGGAAAGTTCCGTTTGATTATGAAAGGCGTGAATGCTGAGGTTTTTGTTGGTGAGATCGACAAGGCATTTCGCATTACCGAAATAGGCCTTCCAAGGACAGCGTTTTGATGAAATGTTGATGCCATGTTACGTGGTAAGTCATTATGGTAGGTTCTTTACCTATGTACAATAACAGGTGGAACTCTTGCAGCCTTGTAGAATTGTTATCCTATTGTTCATCAGGAACTAAAAGTCACGATATATCAGAATACCTCACAACACATTCTTGAGAAAGTCGGTCAGGTGGTAGCGGGTTCACTGGCATTTTTCTATAAGTATAGAGTTACATAACGTAATCTACCTTTTTAGTTTTTAGCATATCAATAATAGTCTAGCTCTATTTGAAGCCCCGATTGCTTAGTTAATATAAACTTTAGTTGTCCTAACAAATTTCCCAGTGACGATTTCAATTGATTGAATTCGTAGTTTGCGGTAACCCTCAACACTTGTGATGTGATGGTCGTATAATTATAAGCAGCTTATGTTGTACTTAATACTACGATACGTCTGGTAAATCAGTGTCAAGTAAAATGAAGTGGTTAACTAAATCCTCTTGTGACGTTCTGCAACAAATATCGTGTTTGTGGAGAGGTCGATGTCTTCTTAATCTTGTGTCGAGGGATCTCAAGTGATTTCCCAATTAATTAATTTTGTAATAGACTCACATTGCGGTTGAATGATTTCACTTAGGTTTATAAGTAGTTTGCATGAATTTTGATGAATAAATTAAGATATTCGATTAAGGGCTGATTTTTTAAACGACGATAACTTTTAACTATGGAATAAAATTGACGTCTGACAGCTTTGGATGGAAGAAATGTCAAAAATTCAAAAATGAATAGTTCATGGGATAAAATTATCTGGCGTTGGAAAAATCAGCCCTAAGAACAATAAGGAAAATTAATTATTTATATCAAAATTACAGACTACGTGAATTTGCCGTGTGTGATTTTACCTTGTCTTACTAAATTGCAAAAACAACGTCTCTTTACCATTTTTTATTTTCTATTTTATAGGTAGATTTTTTTATTATATGTCTCAATGGAGTGATTATTTAAAATACAAAATAATCTATTTGCACGAGGAGAAGGTTGGCTGCTTGTGCTGTGCAAGAATAAACTTTATGAAAGTATACTATATGGTTCAAATTCTTTAGAATATTGCGTCTAGCATAACAACTAAGATCAAATTTCAATGCGGCTTATAACAGTTGAGTTGGTCTTGTGGTCACTAAGGTAGTGCGGTGTTCATCGTTGTCTACGTTCGAAACTGAGTTAAACCTAAATGTAGCTTTTTGCTCAGCTGTTTTTTTTAAATTATTTTATTACACTTTTTTTACATTTCTTTAATGGACTACGTAGGGTCTTGTTTTTTTAAACGGGCAGTTTGTATAGAAATAAAATTAAAAGTTGCAAGTTTAAAATGTTTATTATTTCATTAAAACACTTAGGCAAGATAAAATAAGTAAATGCTCATATATATTTCCAAATTAATATACCTACATTTTATATTAGTATGCCATAATCAAATCTAACTACTTATTAACATTAAACAAGGCATGCTTATGCTTAAAAGTTTGTTATCGAGAAAATGAATTCATCTGTGAAATCTTTACAGATTTATAGCTGCCTATATGTAGTGAATAAACATGTTATTTAAATAGAAACAATCTATTTATAACAATAACATCACCACATAATCTGCAACATTTTAATGGTTTAACAATCAATCCATTGAGCATTTACTTACATGGTGTGTTTAAAAATAGAAAATAAAAAAAATAAAATTTAAATATTCCTGGGCAAAACGGACCCTTTCTTCGCGATGAGCAGGTCAATGCAATTTTCTGTGTTGGTTTATAATTCCTTATCCCAGCAGCGTGTAAATGCCTTTTTTTTTTTTTTTTTTTTTGAGGATGGGAAATCATCAAATGACTCCTCCCGCTCTGGGTGGAGCAGGAGGGAGTGTCAGACTCTTACTGACTAAAACCCACCCGTGTTCCTTCCTTAGCCCTTTATGTTCCAGGGCAGCGGTAACCCTTTCGGACAATCCCGCTACCCTGGCAGGCTACGGCCCTATGGGGCCCCGTCGCTCATGCTGACATCTCTTTGAGGCGCGCGTGGAACACAACACGCCGTCCGGCACGGGCCTGGTCCTGATCGGACGGTGAGTTACCCATTACTCACCGCCCGCAGGCCCGCGCCTACGGTGGCCGGGAGTCGTCACGCGGCTCCCGACGCCCGGAGCGTCTCCCGCGGCGGCTGAGGCGTGAGGTGCGCAAGGCGCGTTCTCTCGCCCACCCCGCCACCTCCTTCGCTAGCATGACTGCTTCGCAGAAGGAGGTGACTGCCTCCCACTCCCTCTCGCCCCGGACCATGGCTTGAACCAGGGCCGGACGCGAGAGGTCGCCGCCGCTGCCGATCGCCTCTACGAGGGCACGGCGGTGCTCTGCCCAAGCAGGGCAGACCTCCACCGTGTGCTCCACCGTGTCCTCTGGGCGATCCTGACAGTGGTGACACCCGGGCGTCTCCTCCCGCCTGATTATGTGCAGGAACCTCCCGAAACATCCGTGTCCGGAGAGGATTTCTTTAATGGACGACGTAGGGTCTTGTTTTTTTAAACGGGCAGTTTGTATAGAAATAAAATTAAAAGTTGCAAGTTTAAAATGTTTATTATTTCATTAAAACACTTAGGCAAGATAAAATAAGTAAATGCTCATATATATTTCCAAATTAATATACCTACATTTTATATTAGTATGCCATAATCAAATCTAACTACTTATTAACATTAAACAAGGCATGCTTATGCTTAAAAGTTTGTTATCGAGAAAATGAATTCATCTGTGAAATCTTTACAGATTTATAGCTGCCTATATGTAGTGAATAAACATGTTATTTAAATAGAAACAATCTATTTATAACAATAACATCACCACATAATCTGCAACATTTTAATGGTTTAACAATCAATCCATTGAGCATTTACTTACATGGTGTGTTTAAAAATAGAAAATAAAAAAAATAAAATTTAAATATTCCTGGGCAAAACGGACCCTTTCTTCGCGATGAGCAGGTCAATGCAATTTTCTGTGTTGGTTTATAATTCCTTATCCCAGCAGCGTGTAAATGCCTTCTCACTGTTTCCTCTGAAATATTGTGGTTTATTGCGGTTACACGAATGGGCAAAAAATGGATTTTCAACATGGCTCGAAACAACGGTGGTATTCGAATTCGGGATTATACTTGATGGTTTTTGCTCCTGGACGAATCCGCTGAATATTTCCATTGTCTCCATAACGTCTTAGGCATAGACTGACCGTATTTCTCTAAAACAAAAAAAAAAACATTTTTGGAACCGTGTATGTAACTTGTAAGGAGTGAATGTAATGGTAAAATAGCCAATTACGCGTTCGTTAATCACAATCAATAAAATAAAATAGGTATAAAAAAACACTTACTGCTATATTAAGTCGATGACCAATCTCTCTAATTCCAACATTCTACTCATGTAAAAATATGATTTTATGTTTGGTATAGTCATTAAGTTGCGACATGATGCTTTTTAACACCAAATTGCTTAAAAATACTTATCGGGTTATGTGAAACGATTTACAAATGTGTGTGCGCAGTCACTGCTATTAGGCGTAGTGTAACTTTTGTCACTTAGATGAATTTATTATCTACCTCACGAAGCAAATATATTTTTTACTTCGTATCCAACCATTCTTGGTAAATATAAATTCTGTGAACTTAAAGTTTTTCAATTTACCCACCTGTTTACAAGATAAGTTATTAGGCGTAAATCATATTGGTCGTTCTTTAATAATGCAAGCAATATTGTAGAAATGAAAACAAATTAAAAAAGAAACTGATAAAATAGGTGGACTGTATTTTCGAACCCACATGTTGCTCGTCGCCAATCCAGCATCAAACCGCTAAGCCACAAGAACTTGTTGGGAATACGCGAAATTAAAGATTGGGTTGTAATTATGTAGTGTGACTTAAAAGCTTTTCAACTTTAATGTCAACGAGATAATGATTAAAATAGCTTAACAAAATGATATTATAATGCCGGTGGCTCCGACAATATTGGGTGGGTTTACCTTAACGTTACATGTTAAAGATGAAATTTGCGTGTCTGTATTGATTGTATTGTTCATCGAGTCCTCGAGAACTTGTCTGTTAAGCTCATAGTCTGTTCAATGAGCTGGTGTCTATTGCCCCGTCAATGGTTTCTGCCATAAACCCCACTATTGATTTGACAGGTGATGATAAATCACAATCATGTAATTCAGTGAGGGTAGTAACCAGTAAAAATAAACTTAAAAAATACATTAAAATCAATAAATACATTGCTAAAACACAAAAAATGGTAAAGAGACAAAGGTTTTTTATCAAAAATGTTAAATTGAATAGAGAAAGGTTGAATTTGCTCAAACAATTAGATATGTATTCTTTTAATTTGGAGCAAAGTACTAGGAAGTACAAAATTGACACAGAAACCTTGCAATCTGAACTAGACCATCTACAGGAGAAACTGAGTTCAATGACCAACAAATATAATACCTCTGAAGACCTAATGAGGGAATATGTGTTGGCAATGAATGAGCTGGTAAACTCACAAAAAAACAACTGTGAGCATTGTCTAACACCATCCAATGTGCTTACGCCGGATCATTCATTGTCAACATGCAATATCTCCTTACTGCAACCCTGTGTTGATTTGATCGATCCTTCTACTAATAGTTCCAATAAACCTAGTAAACAAACTTTAAATAATGATATTGTATTATTTTGTGATGAGATTGGTAAGGACTTAGGTCACTTGTTGACAGATGAATATCCTGGACACTCGATATTAAATTACTGTATGCCCGGTTGTTCTTTGCTTCATATTATGAAAAAAATTATTAAATGTAACTTTACCCAGGATACAACTTTATTAATTTTTGTGGGTAATAGGGGAAATGTAAACAAAGGAGAACTGCTCCAGTATCATAAAACATTATGCAATCTTAATTTAAGAAAAGTTGTGTTGTTTACATTCCCTTATAGTAACAGTTTGCCACAGGAAGAAAATAGCTTAAGATTTGAACTAAATATGACAATGCATAACTTGACATTTAATAATAACTTGTTCCATTTGATTGATATTAACAATTATGTTAGTAAAAATTTCTATTTGACAAAAGATAGACATAACATTGTTATGTACTATCTGTCTAAATATTATAAAAGACAGATAGCTGTGTCGCTATCATATTTTTTTTCAATTACAGCCAAAAATTTGGCTAAACAACTTGCTTCTTTTGAGCAATGCAATGACATAATAAATAATTCTGCCACTAATTTGGGCACAATTAATGACATTGCTAATAATTTAAATTAGAAAGTAAGACAATAGAGGCAACCTCTAGCTATATTGTTCAGAATTGCAAAAGCAACTCAAAAAAGGCTTTAAAATCAGTAAATAGTATCAACCTGGTGCATCAGAATATTCAAGGATTTATGAACAAAGATTTAGAAGTAGAATTATTTATGAATTTTAATAGTATTGATATTCTTTGTATAACAGAACATTGGCTGAAAAGCCACCAGTTCTTGTTCAATTTTAATAATCACCAGGTTGGTAGTTCGTTCAGCAGAATAAATGCTATACATGGTGGCTCATTAATTTTAGTAAGTAACCAGCTCAAATTTAAAGATCGTAACGATATTGTGAGCCTATCTGTTGAGCGTACAGTTGAAATTGCCTGTATAGAATTGGAGCATTTTGTTGTATTAAGTGTGTACAGACCCCCATCAGGATTGTATGACTGCTTTGAAAAGGTAATGGATGAAGTGTTAGACAGGATTTGTAACTCAAACAAGTCCGTTATCGTTTGCGGTGATTTTAATGTCAATTTATTAGAAAACTCAGGTTCTTGTAGTAAAATTATAAGTCTGTTTCAGTCCTACAATCTTGTAAACCTATTTTTGGAGCCTACAAGAATAACCCCTACTAGTGCCACATGCCTAGATAATATTTATACAGATATTATACCAAGCCACAAAGAAATTATAAATTTACTAGATTCTGATCATTGCGGGCAAAGGATTACTATTCCAAATCAAAACAAAATAGTGGTTAAAAAAGATATCACTGTCAACCCCAAAACTGCAAGTCGCTTGGAGGCTTTCAAAATTAAACTCACTGATAAATTACCAGTTTTTTCAATTCATGCGGATCCTAATCATCTATATGATAATTTTTTTAATATATACTGTAATCAATTTAATTCAACCTTTATTCCCAAGACTATCTCGGTTAATAGTAACACATGTTTCAGTGATTGGGCTACCATTGGTATTCATAAAAGTAGAAAGCGGCTTTATGAACTGTACAATGAAAGGACTTATGTAAACACTGATGAATTTAATTTGTATGTTAGAAATTATTCAAAATTATTTAAAAAAGTTTGTTATATGGCCAAGTCACGTTATTTGGGTTCAAAGATTAAAACCAGCAATAATGTAATTAAAACGACTTGGAATATTATTAATAGTGAAACGGGAAGGTCTAGTAATCGAAATACTGACTACAGCTTGTCGATTAATGACAACATAATAAAATCAGACTCACAAGTCGCAGAGGCGTTTGAAAATTTCTTTTCAGATATTCCCGTTTCTACTACTAAATCCCTAAACTCATCACCTTCTGTTGCTGAGTCTTTGCTTATGGAAAATGTTAATGGTTGCGATTCGGAATTTCATTTTGAACATGTTACCTGTAGAGATATAATTAAAACCTTTCACACATTAAATGTTAAAAAGACTGCAGATCTGTGGGGTAATTCTGTAGAAGTTGCTAAGTCTATTATTGACATTGTAGCACCTACTCTAGCTCTTATCTTTAATAGTTGTATTGACAGTGGGGAGTTTCCTGACCTCATGAAAAATAGTAAAATAATACCTTTGTTTAAATCAGGTAGTACATCAGACCCTACAAATTATAGACCTATTTCTGTACTACCTACCTTTAGTAAAATTTTTGAGAAATTAATTTTAGATCAAATGCAAAGATTTTTTAATAAACATAAATTATTACATAGCAAACAGTTCGGTTTTACAAGGGGTCGTTCAACTACTGACGCCGGTGTTGAACTTTTAGGACATATTTATAATGCTTGGGAAGATAAATGCGATGCCTTGGGCATCTTTTGTGATTTGTCCAAGGCATTCGATTGCGTTCTTCACGAAACGTTAATCAGGAAACTCCGCCACTACGGAATCAGGAACATTGCTCTGGATCTTCTTACCTCATACTTGAGTAAGAGGATTCAGAGCGTTGATGTTAATGGAAAAAGATCTCCCGGATCTATAGTAACAATGGGAGTCCCACAGGGCTCAATTCTTGGCCCTTTCTTGTTTCTTATTTATATAAATGACTTGCCGTACCTCATAAAGGATAATCATGATATAGTGTTGTTTGCGGATGACACTTCACTTTTGTTTAAACTTAAACGTCAGCAGCAGGCTACTGACGATGTAAATACCGCGATCTCTAAAGTAGTCCACTGGTTCAATGTTAATAATTTACTTTTAAACGAGAAAAAAACCAAATGCATTAAGTTTACGCTACCTCACGTTAGGCAGGTGAAAACCAATGTGTTGATAAAGGGCGAAGAATTGAATCCTGAAGACAGCACAGTATTCTTGGGCATAACTTTGGATGCTAAGCTTCAGTGGGGTCCACATATAGATAAATTATCAAAAAAGCTAAGCTCCGCAGCATACGCGGTTAGAAAAATTCGTAATTTAACTGATATAGAGACAGCCCGTTTAGTGTACTTTAGCTATTTTCATAGTGTAATGTCGTACGGTATTCTATTGTGGGGAAATGCCGCTGATATTCAGACTATCTTTGTTTTACAGAAGCGAGCTGTTCGATCAATTTATAAATTGAGTCCGAGACACTCGCTCAGAGAAAAATTTAAAGAAATTAATGTTATGACTGTGCCTTCTCAGTATATTTATGAAAATCTTTTATATGCCCATAAAAATATAAAATTGTTTAAAAAGTATAGTGATATACATGATATAAATACTAGAAACAAACACAAATTTGTTGTACCTACAACAAGGCTCAAGAAAATAGGTGGCTCGTTCAGATGCCAATGTATACGCTTCTACAACAAAGTTCCAAGCCCCGTTCAAGATCTAAGCCTTAATAAATTCAAATCATTCATTAAACGTAAGTTGTGCCAGAAAGCCTTTTATACCGTTAGGGCTTATATCGAGGACAAAAAGGCTTGGGATTAAACTGCTTCCAATTTTTACATTTATTGAATGTTTTTATTTTGTTTTGTTGTTTTTTTTTTATATATACATTTTGACATTAATGAATTTGATATATACTATGACATTTGCTTACTTTGTAAAGTATTCTATTATTTTAATTTTTGTGAATGTGAAGACTATGTGGGTCATTTTATTTTTTATTGTTCTCTCTGTTCTGTTAGTTTTTGTCATGGTCTGGCAGTTTGAGTAATTAATGTGGCCTACCCAAATGTCCTTTCTTTGGTATTGTTCGTCGAACCGTTGAGCTCCTTAAGTTTTGAGTTGAGCTGCACGATTTCTGACATATGCGTGCACTGACTGGACAGGTCCTCTCAATCTTCTTCTTTCCTCAAAAGACCATCTCAGACATCGACCTACATGGTCTTCATATGATCTGACCAAGATTATGTCTGGACTTTAAAAGAGACTGTGACGTCTGAGTTTGTTTCGGCCTTTCTTCTCAGACTAGTCAGATAGGAAACGCCGACCTCATCTAGTTTCAAAATATGATTGACGTGTAAAAGTGTTTGTACAAACCTACTTACAAAATAAAATCATTTATCATTTATCATTTATCATTTATCATATAAATTGAATAAACCTTAACGTTACAGCCAGAGGGTCCAAATTCGTTTGTTTTTAGGGTGGGTCAGATAATACTGACGAAGGACTGTACATTGAACCCTACATTAATTTAATTATTAGGAAATACACCGGCGCGTAATGGCGGCCATACACGGTAATGTGTGTAATCTGTGTAGTCCGTTTGCGCAATTTTATCGAACGAGTGTATGATATATCGTTGCAGATTATTTCGTTTGCAGAGTTGATCGGTGGCAATTCCATTTCATATTCGATAAATCGTTGTCGATTGTGATGAAGGAACTTGCTGTGGGCAGACGCCTCCTGTGCATGTTTCAGGAACGATTTCACTGAGGGCCTGTGGAGATATCGTAGAAAACTTCATTCATTCATAGCGAACTGTAGCAAACAATCTTAGTGTTGCAGACAATCCCTCTTCAAAATTTATTGCTTCTCTTATTATAGTTTTCTTTTTTCCGTATTAGCGGAGTGACCCCTTCAATAAAGCCTGTGTGTGTTTGTGAAGCCTTTTAAGTAGATACCTCTATTCGTTCATTCATAAGTAGTTATGCCAATCTTTTGGAGCAAATAATAACTCATTTAATAAATTTATATTTGAGTATGACTTCTATTTTCTTCTACTTCACAACGGGCCTTTTTTTTCCTTAAGCACTTCATCAAGACCAAAAAGTAAGTGCGTCTTCATCATCTTCCGTTAATTCCCGAAGGCGAGGTTCTGCGATAACTGACGATCGATGTAGATATGGCACGCATGCTGTGGCGTGTTGAGAATATGGGGCCGTCCGATATATCTGTGCAAAGTCAAATCGCTACACCATATCGTTGCCGTGTGTGGCGGGCTTAAAGGAGAATTTCATGTCCGATATTTTCCCGTAATTCTGGATGATATTAATAGGTAATAACGACTAGCCACATATTACAAGTAGACACAAGAGATTGGTGTAATGTGTGGTTTTTTGGTGTTGAAACATATTATATTCTGGAACTATATATCTTTGAAGGTAAATATTATGTTTTATTTTTGATAAAATGTATTCAAGATACCTAATTCAAGGTACCTAAACGTTTGCATTAATTGGTTTTTCATTTTCTTTTCTATAATTGGTTATTTCTAATACGTATTAGATGGATTGGCCATAGATAAAGGCCGGAAAAATAATCTGTATTTGGTCCCTGATTATAATCTGTCTGGATGTCAAAAGTTATTTAGGCATAAGGATAAACGAAGAATAAGATAGATTCTGAATATTGAGGTAAGGGAAAATGTAAGATAGACCATCATTCTGTAGGCTCGATCGCAGAATACCAGATTCTCAAAATACCAGATTCTCAAAATACCATATTCTCTGAATACCAGATTCGCAATATACCAGAAGGACAGTTAAATGATAAATTGCTGTAGTTCTCTGACATTTTTGGAATATGGTTAAAATCAGAGTAAAAAAAAACTCGTATCAGATTGTTGTCAACTACCGTCGTATACCAATATAAATGCTAGTTTCAAGTGTCAGCACTTGGTAATCAGATAAACTAGAGATGAGTTAACGTAGAGACCGATTAAGTTACCAAAGGGAGCTTGGCTCCTTTATGAATGGAATCTAACCCATCAATCCTCTGAAATTAATCAATCTTAATATTCAATGAGCAGTTTGATGTACCGAGTAGTCTTTGTCTAAACGTGTGGTTCAGACGCAGTAGACGGCTTAATTTGGGTACTGTTTGTAGATATCATGATGGAGATGTATAATTAATTAATTAAACATTAACTTTTGTACTCCGGAAGGAAGTAACATAACATTATAACTAGTAAGTATAGGTACCTATAGCACCCCCTTTTTATTCATGGGGGCGACTCTATCATCGTTAACCGGGTACAAATCAGAATTTCATACTGCAAAAACCCAATATAATACTTTGGGGTATGTTTTTACTCACACAGAGCGGTCTTATAGCCGATTTCTGTTATCAATCCATTAGCTTTCTGAAGTTAGTAACCTAGTGGATAACAAAACCTTTTCGGTGAAAATGCTAAATGCTTACTGTATCTCTAGCAAACGAAAGGTAGGTCATGTTGTCATGTTCCTGTGTAGCTGAAACGTAGGCGCTAAGTGGGCGTTCAGTGAAATCCTATAGCGGTACCTACCGGTTGTTAATCAAGTGGACTGACAACTGTCTCCCCTAAACGATAATGATACCTACAGGAGTTCACTAATTTGTTTGTTAGCTCATCATCATCAAATTAGGTAAATTAATTATAAATTCCAGAATCAATGTCAATTTTACAAACAACGACAACTTTTCACGCGCCAATATGTTCATTTGTTTCTATTTTATTTTAAACAGCTCTATTTGCAAGCCAGTTCGAAATTTTAATTAAATCTTTGTTAACTTACCTCCTTGGTTGACATGTTTCGAAGTAGAAGTCGTCTTGTACTCAATACGTATTGAGTACAAGACCATTGTTACCTAGTCTTAAAAGCGAAATACCGCTGAATCAACTTTATTGGAAACTACATATTAAACTGGTTAGTAATCAGTGGCGTAGCTCATCCTAATGGGGCCCTGTATCAATTTTTTTTGGGAGCCTTTTTACCCAACTGTGAAGCAACAGAGAGTACTTATTGTTTTTACAAATAAAGAATATAGCATACTGACTTAAAATCGAAAAATCAAAATCAAAAGTCATTTATTCAAATTAGGCTGAGAATCAGCACTTTTCGAAAGTCAAAATTATAAAAGACAGTCCCCCAAAAATGCCCGCCCTTCACCACTTCCTAGTGCTATCGCTAGGATGAAGAAGTGGCGCAACAAACTCCCCAGCAGCACAGCTGTCTGTTCAGTTAGAAAATACTTGATACTTAGAAGGTGAGGGGCTCGTGGCTAAGTAATAACAGCCGCACGAGTCGATTGAAGGCTAAGCTACGCTTGCCGCGCTAGGTCCGTGGATAGGTGACCATCTTAACATACCGAGACCCCTCCTTGCCTCGGAAAGCACGCTAAGCCGTTGGTCCCGGCTGTCAATCGTGAATCTTTGACAGTCGTTACGGGTCGTCAGAAGCCCGAAAGTCTGATACCCAGTGTTACCAAGGGACATCGTATTACCCAGTAACTGGGTTGTGGCGGTCAGATAGCCAGTCGCTCCGGAGGTAAAATACTGGCATTCAGCTGCATCCGGTTAGATTGGAAGCCGAGACCCAATAACCCTTTGCCCAACCCGGGAATCGAACCTAGGACCTCATGCTCAGCAGTAGCGCTTGCGACCACTAGACCAATGAGGCAGACACAGTTTTCTTCCATACTTCTCTATTGGTCGTCATCTCGGTACTAACCCCCTTTTTAAACATATTCTTGAACCAATTTACAGAAATAAATATCATTTATCTACAAGAATTTTAGGTTCTGGATATTATTTTAAAAATTTTTGCTTATACACGTCACGTCGGGGGCCCCTGTAGCTCAGGGGCCCCGTATCTTTACGGCAGATACAGCGGAAACTTTGCCCTGTTAGTAATGTGACCTACTTAAAGTTACGCTACTTTTATATTGTTTCTTAGTATCAACGGCGACGGTGCTTTCCTTTAACACATCAATCATCTTAACGTTACTTTTCCTAAATATAGAACCTCTCTGGAAAGGGTTTTCTTAAGTAGGTACTTACTTTTTGTAGGTCAGTAGTTCTGTCGATCAGCCTGTATGTAGTTTTATTTTTGGTGAAGACGTAAATGCATATCATCATGATTCTAAAAGTAACTATTCTGAATTTTAGTATTTCCTACGCTTTAATATGGTGAATGTGGTAAGCCGACTTAATCGCTTCCGGACAAGGGTCGGGGTAACTTATCTGGCCGATAGTTTAGTACGTTTCATACAAATTTTGTTATTTATTTATATTATTCAGATATATCTTGTGAAACAGGCCTACAATGACAACAATAAATCTATAAATAACGATGTATACAGTTTAACTGAAATAGGTAACTTAATAACCGTCTTGTTCACAGATCGACTCGTGTCATGGAAAAAACGAAGATCGGTCTGCTCAACGGTCACGTGCATGGCGAGACACGGCAGGCGAAGTCTAGGAAAGCTATCATAAGAATGCTAGGTAAGTTTATCCAAGTGGATCGTTGAAATTACTGTAGAATCATTTTCTTTGCGATTGGATTTTATGCAAAATAAGATCTTTGTACTAATGTCAACTTTGAAGTAAACATTATTATTCTTCCCTTTTTATACTTCCACTATTTTAATTTCTTTCAATGAATAAACAGTTCGCCACTATCTGTGTTGGGGTAAGCAAAGACGATATTTTGGTATATTGTAAAGTTAGGTACAGTAGCTAGTGTAGCGAAATAAAAATAAATATTCACTTTAGCACGTTTTGATTTTGTTTAATAGATGAAACAGTAAACAAAAACTTAATAAAGGAGCACAGCACGATTCTTATTAGATTAAAGAATAAAATTGTAACGCTGACGCGAAGTCCTTGGTGTTAGAGCCCTATAATAAATTTCACGTAAATATCTGTTACGTGTCGGTCACGAAACGTTTGCAAACGGTCCTATAACAAAATAAATACCAGGTCGTCCTAAAATGGGTAACTTTGGACTAAGTCGATCGGTTATCAGGTAGCGAGGCAACAATTTATATGACTGTTTTATTTAAATAAAATGAGACAATAGTAACTACTAAAAATCTACAAAAAGCTACAAAATATACGCAAATCCGGTCCTACCCAAGTAGCACATTAGCGATGAATTAGGTCATAAACAAGCGACAATATAGTCTACAGCTTTTATGCAGATGTACTAAAGGATAGGACGAGTCTTTAGACTGTATTAAGGAAAGATTATACACTATTAAACAGCATAGCTGACTAATGACTTTATGATGGCGAAAAAATATACTAAAAGCATTTAAGTAGAATTTGAAAATGACCTAGTCCAGCTTTTGGCTGCATGTGAAACTACTAGCTGGCTTAGAAGTCCAAAGCTTGTTAACGACTGCTTAATACGAAAAATTCACCTCTCTTGTAATGTTACGGGCTGCATTAAAGTATCGAATAATGCCACTGGCTTTTAATTGGTGTACACTAATTCTACTTCAACGAGCTTGTTAATAGCTGATTAAAAGTGAATATATAATCTCTACAAATGCCGTTACATTTATAAGAGAATCATTAATTCACCCTGAGTTGTAAATTGGAGTAGGTGTACTCCATCTTAATGCCAATGCATAAAGTGTAGCTGACAGCTATTTTACAGCTTTCGGCATTATTTAAAAGTAAATCTAGATTATTGGTGTTTAAATTACGTCAGATTTGATTTTTTTTTTTGCATAATTTGCAACACGACTTACTCTACACATGTTTTAATACACTTTAAATAAAAAATCAACAACTTAAAACCATGGAATAAAAGAAAAATAACCCTTGCCGACTCGTAGTCACACCAGATTATCACACCAGTATGACAAACAGGATTTTTTTTCTAGTTTGTCACACCACTGATTTTTCCACACCATTTATTCCTAACTAGTGCTGTCCTAGTTATACTACTTAGGGCTTATTTTTCCAACGCCAGATAATTTTATCAGAGGAATAATTTTGAATTTTTGACAGTTCTTCCATATAAAATCTGTCAGACGTCAATTTTATTCTATGAATAATAAAAAATATCTGTCGATTGGAAAATCAGCCCTTAATTAAATTAAAAACCTTCAAATTACATAATAGCTTATATTTTTAGCGACTTTCAAAAAAAAGGAGGTTTTAATTCGACACGTATAATTCGACATGTAATATTATTGGAACTGCATTATATTCACATATTATGACAATCTATTAGGGCTTCCAAACAAATACAAAATTTTATACATGCATATGGGCATTTTTACTTCAACTTAGAGAACAGTGTAAGTTTCATCAAATCGATTCAGGCATTTTCAAAATATGGACTAGTAGGTACGTGTAAGTGTGACGGCCTGGCTTATTGATACAAGCTAAAGGCGTAGTGTCAAAGGGAAAACAACTCAAAACCTTGGTCAAATTCTAGTGCAATATTTATTTACAACAAAACTATTACTTACCTACTTATTACAAACAAATATTCCAGTTTTAACTTAAAATTAAAAATTACGAAATAAAAAAGTAATTAAAAAAAAACCGACTTCAAAAAGAAGTTAACTCAAAATTATGAAATAACATTAATTTCGGAAGTCGGTGGCAAAAAACTAAAACAGATCCCAAGACACCGACTTCCGAAATTAATGTTATTTCATAATTTTGAGTTAATTTCTTTTTGAGGTCGGTTTAAATTTTTTAAATTATTAACGCAATGTTTCAAGGAAATGTGAATGATATTTCACCATTTAAAAGTTTCAATTGGCAGAATATGATAAAATTATCGTTATCAGTTTGGTCGATCCTTCTTTTTTCGCGATATTAATTTCTTTTTGATTGAATAATACTGTTAATAATTTTAGTATGATAACGTAGTTTTTATTTATATTTTTATTTAATTGGGAGTGCCAACTTTCACAAACGTTGTTGGTTCTGTGCCTTTGACCAACTATATTCCAGTCGGCGATATATTGTTCATCATTTAGCCATTGTCGCGCCATGTATGCTATGAACTGTTTCATCTTTTTCCCGCTAAATTCATTAGATTCTGTTTGTATGTATCCCCATCCGTTTTTAACAAGTTCTAATGGAGTTAGCGGCAATGCCGTACATAGTCCCATAATTCTTTTATGTAGTTTACTTTTCAAACCAATTGATTTCGCTTTTCGCCATAAGCTCTGACAATAATGATAGTAACACTTTTTTACCGATATATGTGGAAAAAACATCCTAAGGCATTTGCTACGGCAATCTCGAAATCTGCGTGGAATACCTACAGTGGGACACCAATCTGGAAATTTAGTTATCAGGATGTCAAATAATGCAGCATATGTCGACTCTTTTTTGTCGCTCATAAGCACATGTATTAGCGGTATCACTGAAGTTGTTTGAGACGTGCTCCCCAAGTCGCCGAGGATAGAAAGTAATTGTGGAAATGGTCGTGGCGAACTCTTAAAAGTCGCATCTATAAAATATTCTTTCACACTTTTTAATAATTGCTTTGCTTCTTTAAAACAAAATACGATTTGCAAAATCGTTGATGTTTAAATGAGCAAACTATTGACGCGAGTCAATTGCATTTATCATTATTTCAAGCATTGTTTCCAACCGCCAAGCGGCCAGTACCTACTAGATAAAGTTTGCATTATCATATGAACCACTGGACATCGACAGCTGAACATAGGCATAGCTTGCATTACTTACCACAAAGTAGGTACTGCACTAGCAATTATCGTATACATGGTGTGGAAAAATCAGTAGTGTGACAAACGAGAAAAAAATTCCTGTTTGTCATACTGGTGTGATAATCTGGTGTGACTACGAGTCGGCAAGGAAAATAACTGGTGGAGTAAAAAGAAAACTGTCAAAAGAATACGCTAAGGCTCGCTTTCTATGAACGAATTGCAAAGGAGCAGTACTGATGTAGTTGATATTTACAAGCTAAGCGTGACGTTTACGCATAGTGAGGGTTCCGTACAAATAGATTTTGATCAAAATATTGGCTTATAATAATGATGCAGCTTATGTTTACAAGCCAGTGTCGTTTTCGTATAGTGAGGGTTCCGGACAAACAGATTTTGATCAAAATATTGATGAAAATTTAATTATAGGCTACAAAACTACAGGTTTAATAGACATTTTTGATTACCCAGTAAAGTCATCTACTTTTGGCATATTTGAAGCAAAACGGCCTAACGCAGAACGTATTGAAGTGAAAACACACTTTCTGGATGTGAAGTTTAAATTTACATGTATTGAGCATAAAAACTACTTGTATTTCATACCCCTTTTACATATTTTGTTATTCATTATGGAAATAGATTTATTTTTTAAATACTATTATTTCAAGTAAAGTGTATGTAATTCTGCTGAGCCTTATACAGTCTTAATAAGGATAATAATAAAAAATAAAAATCGTTTTATAAATTTGTAATTACTGTTTTTTAATCAATATGAAATATAATTTGTGGAAATACAACATAATTACGAATAAATGCTACTTTTCATAATCTGAATTATCTTTTAATCACAGCCACCAGATTTGGTATCGATATTATAATAAAAACCTTATGCCATTATTAGTCTTAACACAAAAAAATAAATAGGCCAGCACAACTCTGCTGATGGTACTAGGTACCTCAACTTTGCGTGTATAGTGATCATATATGTTTCAAGGACTTCTTCAGCTTTATTGTAAGTGGGAATAGACGACCGTTTGACTACGCAATCAGTCCGGTCTGGAAGAGGCGTCAATTTTTCACTTTTTACTAGCAATTTTAAAGAAACGTTTTTTCCTGGCCATCTCAAAATTATGCCATTATGGTCCACTTGGAACAATTGTTAATCTTTCTTTTCCTTTTTCAACGGTTTTGATTATTTTAAACAGCATTATTATTCCTGAAAACAATATTAATGTAATTAGCAATCATAATATAGTACGAAAAGGGAAAAGCAAAATAAAAACAAATCAAATGAACTGAAGGTTTGTATGTAAATTATGTACGATTGGCTCTCCAAATACCCTTGCAGATCCGAAAGATATGTTCAGAAGCAAAAAGTTATGTTCAAAAACGCGTCAAGTACACTACCTCACGAGAAGAATAAAAATAAATAAATAAAAATAGTTTATTTCTCACCATTTAAAAAAATTACACTAGAGGTACATGAATGAATGATAAAATTCCTAATTTTCTGTGGTGGTTTATAAAAATGCACAGGGTATTGACCAAACAAACCCCCTGAACTAGGCGTGAGCCTGTATCTCAGGGGATATGGATTCAGCTATATGATATATTTGTACATCTTAGGACATTTGTGTGTCACTGCTATATAAGTAGGGTACCATTACAAGTGCGTAAGTTTATTGGTGAGCTAACTGATAAGGTGTGGATGTGTGTTAATATGTCTGTAAAAGAGTGAGTAATGTCAGAGTGAGCATGTGGAGGTGTTAGGGTGTGTTTGTGAGTGTGTGTGGTGTAGTGAGTGAGGAAAGTGTTATGGAGAGTGTTATGTGTTACTGTGAAAGATAGGATTATACCTCAGGTGTCACTAGGTTTTCGGTATCTTCGTAGTCTAGCTGTAGTAAATACATTTTTAACTTATTCTTTGCTTCGTAACTGCTAAGACTTATTATATTTGTTTTTTCATTTAGCCTATTATATAAAAAAGAGCTGAGTACATAGTGTTGCCGTTTTGCGAACTGTGTGTTGTGTGGAACAATTGGACAAGGTGCTGGATTTCTACGCCTACCAGTAACAGGAGGTGCGATAGCTGATCTGTGTCTTCTTAGAACTGATGCGAGCACAAAAAGCTGTCGGATAGTTAACACATGACATTCGGAATACAACTGTCTAGTTGGGTATCTAAAAGGCTTCCTTTTTATAACCTTCAGGACAGCTCTTTGAAGAAGAAGCGCGGAAACATGCAAAAGAAACACAACTATTTCAACTTTTTGTGCGACTGTTGAGCGAGCCAAGCCGTCTCTTAACGTGTTATTAAAAAAACTTAAATCATATCTTCTGGGCCTGCAAGGGTATTTCGGAAGCCAAACATTGTAGATAATGAAATGGTTTTCTGTCGAGATTTCTTTATCCCTGAATACCTATTGTATGCTCTCACTTTATACCAATACACAGTAAGAAAGCTTATTAAAATCCTTTGTCCAGCCAGCGTAATGCTTTAAGCTGGTATATAGACTTGGCAACACCACTGTTACAGTAAATAACTTTTCAAAAGCATTTATGGAGAATTTGTGCTGGATAACAAATGGACACCATTTTAGCATTACAGAAACGATTTGTTACTAAATATCCAGATGATTTCTTATAGATTTCAAGGATATTTGATAGCTTTTAATTCAAACAATATATTTTCCACTTATTTCCTAATGGAACATAATAAGTTAGAAAGCAATAAATTGAGTGATAAATCTATTAAATATTCGTACACCATTTATCTTGTGAAATATTTTCGTTAAAGCGGTATTATTCTGATGGCGCGTGAAATATTTGATGTAATTACCTATACACATTTACAGTAAAATGGTACTCGCAACTCAATTTACATACAAGGACACTCAAAATCAACGTGAAAACTATTAAAAATTATTAAAACTATTAAAACCTTAAATATGGTCGGCCCGGGTACTTTAACAAACAATGTAACTGTCGTCTGTCACAAATACACAAAAGAAATAAAAAATAAAAATATTTTTTGGTTACGATTTATACTTTAATAAAAGCTGTTGCCAAGCTTCAAAACATCTAAAAGCTGTTGAAGAGAATTAAAGAAGCTGAATCTTAGGCTGTAATGACTGTTGTATAGCTGTATAAGCCAATGTACAGGCCTTGTACAGCTGTTTCAATGATTATACTGCCGTTAACCAGTCACTTTAATGCTCAAGGCTGGTTAATTTGGGGCCCAAATTGGAATTACAAAGGCTGCGTAGCTAACTACAAAGCCAATGCAGGAAACTAAAACAGCCTTGAGTAGAAACTAATTCTATAATCAAGTCACTGTACGGCTGTCATGTGCTACTTGGGTATAGGCTCCACGCTGGCAGTCGGAAGACTCCTCACTGGCCGGTATCAGAATCCACCTGCGTTGGATTCGATTCCCAACAGGAAGCTTGCAGTCGTCTGGTCCCAGGCTGGCGGTGGGGGCGAATTCAAATTCACCTTACGAACTTTGAACAAATCAAGTCTGAATGAAGAAACCTGACTCGCCTCGAGACAAGTTTTAAATGCTGTACGTACGTGATACCTTTATTTACAGGAACACTGCCCTTGGATAAATTGGATAACCGCACAGAACTCGGTCGTTCAATCCGTTATATTCACACAATAAGTCCAAGAAAAAAAATGTTTTTCACAAAATGTCATGTGTCAAAAAAATGCTTCAAATGAAAAAAATCGGTAGGAGAAATCGGAATCGGCATGACACTTGTAGGTTCAAAATTCAAAACAAATATGAAGAAAAAACCTTTCTGGTTACAAATAAGGTTGGATTTTTTATAAAAGAAGGTTGTTAGTGATAAAATTATAATGTAGTATTTCCCAATGCTGCAGTAGGTAGTCTACAGCAAAAAAAAGTTACGTTGAACGCAGGTTATACTACCTCCAGGGTAGCGGGATTGTCCGAAAGGGTTACCGCTGCCCTGGAACATAAAGGGCTAAGGAAGGAACACGGGTGGGTTTTAGTCAGTAAGAGTCTGACACTCCCTTCTGCTCCAGCCAGAGCGGGAGGGGTCATAAAAAAAAAAAGTTATACTACCTTCTACTCAACAATAAAACAGAAGCCGCCATAATGTTAAGATCATAATGTGTGCGTCTGAGAGGCCTTACCTTCGACCTTCTTATATTACAGGGAGGTAATGTAGCTCTACATAAAGTAACATAATATACTAGTCTATACACAGATGTTGTATCCCCTCTGTTAGGTCCACATATATGAGGGTAACGAGGTATTTAGAGACATATTTATCGGCCATAGTGTATCGCATTTCACTACAATGTGTGGCACGCCAGTAGTGCGCGATTTCGGATATCTATGTTGCGATGGCTCTTATGTGAAATGTTGAAGGACGATTTGAAGAATGCGGTGCTGCCCGCCTAGATCAAAAATCAGAAGTCATTTATTCAAACTAGGCTGAGAATCAGCACTTTTTGAATTTTAAAATTACATGATACGGTCCCCCTAAACGGCCGCCCTTCACCACTTCCTAGACTTAAAGCTGGGAAGAAGAAGTGCACAACAAACTTCCCAATAGCACAGCTGTCTGTTCAATTAGAAGAACTTAATTCTATACAATTATAAGCAATTAACACAACGAAACACAAAACATTTAAATTTTATGGCAACTAGCAAACGCCAGTAGTTGGCTTGTAGTATAATAAGTTTAATGATTGCAAGATCTTGTAGCAGTATGATCTTGTGACAGTTGTGGAGGCTTTTGTGCTCAAAAGCCTCTTATAGAGAAGCGAGCATTAGCCACCAAGCATGATTACTGTGTAGGTAAAGCATTGATTATTTACTTGTAAAACAAGTGAAATTAACACAAAATCCTGTTGTTTTCTGGTTTAATTGTCTATAACACCATTAGCACTAACTTTTGTGCTAAAGTAAAGTTTATGTGAGTAATAACCAGGAAAGGTTCCCTGAATTTAAATAGGTACGGTTTAAGAGTTCAATGACTATTCAGGTACTTTTTTTCGCAAGCAAGACCAAGCTTTAATTACGTGGATAAGTTAATTAAAAATCGGTTTTCTTTGAGATTTGCTTTGGCTTCCTTGCTGAAACTTTATGCCATCAACTTTTAGTATTTTATCTTCAAGGCTTTAATATTACTTTTATGAATACATTTTTAGAGTTCCGTACCTCGAAAGGAAAAAGCGGAACCCTTATAGGATCACTTTGTTGTCCGTCCGTCCGTCTGTCTGTCAAGACCCTCAGAAACGCGTGGAGGTATCAAGCTGGAATTTATATCAAATACTCAGGTTTCCTGACCCTTGGACCTGTGAAAAAATCAAACGTCTAAGCCAACGCAATCAAAAGATTATGCCGCAAATTTTCGACACTCGCAAGGGAATCAAAACCTACAGAGTACTTCCCGTGAACTTAGAATCTCGAAATTTGGTACGAAGCAACGTCTTATAGCACAGATAAAGGAAAAATTGCGAAAACCGTAAATTTTTAGTTACATACCTACAAATTTGTACGGAACCCTCGGTGCGCGAGTCCGACTCGCACTTGACCGGTTTTTTAGTAGTATTACGTAGGTACCTATCAAAGACCATATTGTGAATGGCTATGACAAAGCAAAAATTCAATTAGAAGAACTTAATTCTATACAATTATAAGCAATTAACACGACGAAACACAAAACATTTAAATTTTATGGCAACTAGCAAACGTATAGTAGTTGGCTTGTAGTATAATAAGTTTAATGATTGCAAGATCTTGTAGCAGTATGATCTTGTGACAGTTGTGGAGGCTTTTGTGCTCAAAAGCCTCTTATAGAGAAGCGAGCATTAGCTACCAAGCATGATTACTGTGTACGTAAAGCATTGATTATTTACTTGTAAAACAAGTGAAATTAACACAAAATCCTGTTGTTTTCTGGTTTAATTGTCTATAACACCATTAGTACTAACTTTTGCGCTAAAGTAAAGTTTATGTGAGTAATAACGAGGAAAGGTTCCCTGAATTTAAATAGGTACGTTTTAGAGTTCAATGACTATTTAGGTACTTTTTTTCGCAATCAAGACCAAGCTTTAATTACGTGGATAAGTTAATTAAAAATCGGTTTCCTTTGAGATTTGCTTTGGCTTCCTTGCTGAAACTTTATGCCATCAACTTTTAGTATTTTATCTTCAAGGCTTTAATATTACTTTTATGAATCCATTTTTAGAGTTCCGTACCTCGAAAGGAAAAAACGGAACAATTATAGGATCACTTTGTTGTCCGTCCGTCCGTCTGTCTGTCAAGACCCTTTTTCACAGGAACGCGTGGAGATATCAAGCTGGAATTTATATCAAATATTCAGATTTCCTGACCCTTGGACCTGTGAAAAAATCAAACGTCTAAGCCAACGGAATCAAAAGACTATGCCGCAAATTTCCGCAAATTTTCGACACTCGCAAGGGAATCAAAACCTACAGGGTACTTCCCGTGAATTTAGAATCTCGAAATTTGGTACGAAGCAACGTCTTATAGCACAGATAAAGTAAAAATTGCAAAAACCGTAAATTTTTAGTTACATACCTACAAATTTGTACGGAGTGCGCGAGTCTGGCTCCTCGGTGCGCGAGTCTGACTCGCACTTGACCGGTTTTTTAGTAGTATTACGTAGGTACCTGTCAAAGACCATATTGTGAAGGGCTATGACACAGCAAAAAATCAATATATTTGTCATCATGATAAAATAAAATTGTCGTTTTAGATGATTTAACAGTAAGCGAAATAACTTTTTTTTTGTTGTCTGCAAAATTTATAGACCAAGTCCTAATACATGTAAACGATAGTGATCAGTTGGAAAATATTAACAGAGATGGATCCAATAAATATTCCCTTTGTAGTAAAACCTTTCAGATAAAAAATCGCAAGCTTTTCGTTTTTTTTTTTCAGGTATATTCGGGCATTGCCCTCTTTATTGGCGACCATACATTATTTCCTTTGTTTGAATAAAACAGGACATAAAAATGTTGTAATGGCCCAGAGCCCAGGGGTAACCTTCTACTTGAGCGCGGGGTTTAAACTTGGCAATTACAATCAACATTACTGTTTCAACTATGGTAAACATAACACAATATCACGCCTTGTTCCCCGAAGGGTTGGGCAGATATGCATCTATAGTACAACTTTATTTTGTCAGGTTTGTTTGCGTCCCATATATTAGGAGGCGAGCCTAATGCGACCAACCGGGCACAAATTCAAACTCCGGAATACTTTGTAGAAATTTCATATAGAAAAACCCAATAAAACTTTGCCCGACCCGGGAATCGAACCCAGAACCTCATGCTCAGCAGTAGCGCTTGCGACCACTAGACCTACGAGGCAATCAGTTGACATCAGCATCATCAACAGGCAATTATGGTAAATACTAGGACATTCCTCATTCGTCTCCATATGAGAAGAGACCTGCAGTAGGAGTATTACAGGCTGGTATAGTATCATTAATAGACTTGTGAGATACATAGAAATATACCTTTCAGAATGATAGTAAGATCGCTTACTATCCTACTCGTAGATCCATTATAAAATCGCGGTCAACAAGAAGATCAAGTTATGGTCGGCATTTGCAATATACTGCAAAGTTTCAGCAGTTGGACAGTTCAGGCGATTAATTTGAACCGTGTCGACAGTATTACATTCAGCACTGAAGTTTGAAATGTACTAGCTAGCTAGTACCTACTGAGTGTATAGATGCGTGTTGGCATTCTTCATCGATGGCTTACATAGATTGATACGAGTAAATACCTATTTTATTATATCTTTAAAAATTGGCTTGCAATATTTGGGAAAAGGAACTTTAAGAAAGTTTTAAGTATCGAAAATGTGGCCTTGGATTTGAATGCATTAACGTATAGTGACAATAATAATAATAATACCAGTCTATTATTGTTCCATGGCAGGGCCAAGGCTTCTTCTCAGACAGAGCACCACGCTTGCTCTAGACGGGTCGGCGATGTCTGAGTTATGTATAATCTCTGTCTGAGTTATGTTAATGATAAGTCCAGGTTCATGATGTTTTTCCTCCACCGACGTAATGTCCAAGGTAAACTCAGAAATAACATAAATTAATTGAAGAAGTTACTTTGGTATTGACCCGGATTTGAATCCACAACCCAGTGCATGGGAGGCAAATGTGACATTTTTGATATACATACGAGTATGTAGGTTGGTATTTTCCTCAAGTCCAATGGCTACATATTTTGATCAATTATGTATAGGCTGTTTAATGTTATAATTATGTACAGCTCAATAACAAACGGACCAACTCATCCAATATTCTTGTTTATTCACATTCACAACATACCTACAGTGCTATTTAAACACACTGAAACAATTTGTCGATTGTTCGCGCGAGCTTTCGACAGTTGCCAATTTGTAGTGTTGTGCAAATTCTTATTTGCACTGCACAGCTGATATTTGTATAGGTCGGAATGGCGTGCAAATTGGTGGCCCAAATCGAATTAGCCGACCTCAAACGAAATGGCCGATATGCTACATCTAGGGAGCTAATGTTCTAGTAATAGTTGCCATAACTTAGGTTGCCACGTACAATTTGTGCGTAAATAACACAATTTGGGCGTTGGATGAAATATGAACAACGCCTGGGGTAATTATAATCTCTATAAATCTCGGGTGTTAAAATCTTTTTCTGATTTGGGAATAAAATATAACTTGACTGATTTTTAAGTTGTTAAACTTGTCCGGTAGATATTGGTAACATTTATATTTTTACGAATTGAGAAATAAAATTCGTACCTAACTTAGTATGTATGACTGGAACCTACATGAAGGAGACGTTTTTAATTTTTAGTTTTCTTCTTATTTACTGCTATCGAGAATCCATCAAAATGCTCGAAATAAATATCATCAGTTTTTATGTTTTCATGACACGCAGCAGTTGCTACGTACTAATGTTTGTAATTTACAGTAAAAAAATGGGTTTAGTGGTCTACTTAGATATGGCTGAACTCAGGCGATACCAAAATAAATGCGGATTTTTTCGTAACCATTTTTCACTATTACAGTATGTATGGATTACATTTTTGGTTATAAGTTTATTGATTAACACCCTGACTGAAGGAAAACGCAATTGGGTTAAATTTCCTCGATAGAATTTAATTCCGAAAAGACCTCTACTTTTTATATTTTTTTCTGTAATATTAAAATTTAAGTGATTTCATTGCAGAATTGCATTCTAAATGTGCGTAATAGGTAATTGAAAATTCCGGCTGAAAATATTTTTGATACACAATTTTTATTTGGTTTGGCGCTTACGTTGTTTTATTTTGCTTCCAGCGCATTGTCACGCTCTCTTTTTCGCATGTGGAAGTAATTGACTCTGTCACTTTCTTGGGCGCCCCTCGAGCTATGATTTATTTTTTACGTATCACCTTAACGGTACCTACCGTTAAGGTGATACGTAGAAAATAATGAAAAGACCCTATAATGGGGCTATGACCATAAAACCTTTGCGTAAAAGATTTCATCACGGGCTCACAACATTTTCCGAACAAATATTAAAATTACAAACACATTCGGGATCTTTTCTCTTTTGTTGTAAGTGAAATATAGGCATCATTATATCACTTTTATAGCGCGAAAAAAAAATGAAATCGTATACAAAAATCACGGGTATTCGGTTCTATCGGTTGTATCGTATCGTTTTATTGTTAAAGAGTAAGCTCTAAACAAATTGGTTTTATGTGGAAATGGCAATGGCAGTAGGAATCATGTTTATAATGTAAAATATTTTTGTCTTTTTATGTCATATTGTAAGGATCAAGTTTTTACAAAGGTTCACTTAATAAATAGCCCTTTTCGGAACTTTTATGACTAAAATGTATTTTTAATAACAATCAATATGCTACAATGTACCTAGACACCAACTAAGTATAAAGTCACCATGAAAAGAAACTTTATAAATCATGATGTTTGTGTTGCAAACGTGTAAGAAACATTGCGCGATGAGAATATTCTCTATACATACATATATAAAGCTGGATGTTGCAAAGTTCGCTCATAACACTAATGCTTGCTCTCAAATGCTCACCAACATAATACAGTCTCACTCAGTTCACATCATGTTAGCATAATAATATTTCAACATGACAACACCTGCTGAATAATGTTCACTGTACAGTCAACAACACAGAGAATTTTACAACTACAAATACTTTTTAAACAATATCGAGTATGAGTTAACGTAATAAATCTTTGACATTGCTTGAATACCTGTGTCATAGTTTGAAAGGCCACCACTTTCGAAGTGACTGGGATTGCACGTGTTCATAGGCGGCGTCGACCACTTTACCATAAGGCCTGTCTTGCTGTATTGCCACTTTCCACCCAGAAACAATAAAAAAAACTCGCACGTAATAATAATAAGCACATTATCAGCGCAGTATAAAGTTTTTTTCCTGCATATCAAGCTGTTTTGTTTACTGTACAAATAACTTAGTATAATCAGCCTATAATGTTCGCACTGCCGGGACACAGCAGGCCTCCTCTCTGGAGGATACCGAACGATATCCTTTGAGGCGGCAACTCTCCTGGCGCGCTTTCCGCCGCTGGACATCCTGGCGGATATGGACGCGAAGTTCTACGACCAAATTTGCGATATCCGCCAAAGCGGGAATAGTGTGCCAGGCAGCGCATTCGTAAGACTGAGGCGGTGGGAACGGCGAAACGCTCTCGAGCGGTGGCGCGAGCGGCTACAGCAGCCGCAATATTCGCGCAGACGCGTTGTCGAAGCCGTTCTGCCGCACTTCGAAGCCTGGCTGAAAAGAGGGGAGCGCATCTCCTTCAGGCTCACCCAGATACTCACCGGTCATGCTTACCTCGGTGAGTACTTGAACAGAATTGGGCGAGAGGCCACGGCAAATTGCCACCACTGTGGAAGCAGCTTGGATTCCGCACAACACACGCTCGAGGAGTGCCCTGCTTGGGCCTCCGAGCGGCGGGCTCTGGTTGCCAGGATCGGGCGAGACCTGTCTCTGCCGGCAGTAGTGAGGGCTATGCTGGCAGAGACAGAGAATTGGACAGAAGTAGCCTCCTTCTGTGAGACCGTTATGGTCAAAAAGGAGGCCGCCGAGCGGGATCGGGAGAGGGCTGATCCTGCTCGGAGAAGGAGGCGCCGGGGAGGTCTTGGCACCTAATACGCCAAAACCCGCTTACCGATTAAGGTAGGTGGACCTTTGGGGTCGCGGGCGCATAGAGCGGGGACTCTGTCCGCCTACCAAGTGACCCCAGGGAAGTCGGTGGCACAGTGGTCACGTGCTGCCGTGCATAGCGAGGCTTAGGGGAGGCCCCTTTACAGTCTCCCCAGGGATGTGCCTTACAGGCGTTGCGCAGAGGTGGTTCCGGAGTTGGTCTTTTACGAGGAACCGGGACCACCCCTATGTGCGGATGGTATCACCGGGGTGGTTTTAGTGAGGTAAAAATCCCACACTCCCCGACCCCTCTCCCCGGAGGTCGGGTGCCTTTCGAAGGTTTCCCCCCGAAAACAAAAAAAAAAGGCCTCCTCTCTGTGAGAGGGAGTGGGCCTTATTCCACCACGCGGGCCCAGTGCGGGTTGGTGGATGTCACATGTCTTCGAGGTTTTTGGTTCTAGGAGATGCTGGTTTCCTCACGATGTTTACCTTCACCGCTTTTGAGAGCAACGGTGATGAAATAAATTACACAAAGTAAAGTGCCTGTCTGGATTCGAACCCACGACCTACAACTCGTAAGTCGGGGCCGTTACCACTGGGCCACCACTGCTCAAACACACACCACACCAAACCTAAAACCACAAAAAAAAAACAAATGACTTACAATACGTATAAGTTTGCAATATTCGGGGTATAGTGGAATTTATAAATGAAAGGAAATATTGTGTCGGGTTTCTCCTTTACCTTCCCAATGTCAATTATGTTTTTCCAAGAGACTTATGTAGAGAATCTGCTCTTTTTTCGGAATCTAGTATCAGCTGGCTGACATTTCCTTATCAACCCAGATTATATTACACGGATGTGATAATTGGATCAAGGGATCAGCTGTCAAAGCAAAGATTTTCTTCAACATATTCTAATAACATTTCCCATCGGTTTTCCCTCTTTGCATTGTAATATTATGGGTAATTTAAGTGTTTTCATTCTCCATTAAAGTCACACAGACTACCATTACATGTTATCAGTTTGTCTGTTTGAGACAGTTAGGCGTTATTTACAAAGGAATAACGAGGGTAGATCTCTAACGATACGCTTCAAAGACTTCCAAAATTTACAGTAATGGAAGGAAATTACGTCGTAAAGCACAAATAATTAAATATACATTACATTTGCTTTTTCCTAAAGCAAATGTAATGCATATTTAATTATTTGTGGAGGAGGGGCTTATGCCTAAGTAATAACAACCGCACGGGACGATCGATCAGGTTAAGCTACACTTGCCGCGGTCGGTCTATGGATGGGTGACCATCTTTACATACCAATATCCCTCCATGCCTCGGAAAGCACGTTAAGCCGTCGGTCCCGGCTGTCATTCGTGGATCTTTGACGGTCGTTACGGGTCGTCAGAAGCCCGAAAGTCTGACAACCAGTCTTACCAAGGGGTTTCGTATTACCCAGTAACTGGGTTGTGGTCAGATAGGCAGTCACTCTATATAAAATACTGGTACTCAGCTGCATCTGGTTAGACTAGAAGCCGACACCAACATAGTTGGGAAACCTGAAAAGGCTAGGCAGATGATTTGCTTTTGGAAAACATAGCATAACATCAGGATTAGGCAGAGGTGAACTTATAAGCACACCGACATTTCGCCAGCAATGTTGAAGTCCGATGTAATAGCGGACGACTAAAAAATCCCTCACGCCACATAGAATAACATTACATCATATTACAAAAGATCAAACACAAATCGTTTACTCGATATAAAAGGCAATCAGTTAAATGATCATTTAACAAAGCTACGTTTATCTTAGTATCCATTCGCTTACCAATCGATATAACGAACATTCCATTATTTGATGTTTTGATATTTTGAACATTAGCTATATGTTTTTCAATTAATTCAAATGTTGCGTGCATTTGAATTCGCTCTATTTGTTTTATTATCATGCTCAAACGAATTTCACAGACAGTGTAATGCGTATATTATTGTTGTTCCTTAACTAACTAGACACTTACCTGTATAACTGTGTTACAAAATGTAGAAATAAACTCTACCTTGTTACTATTGGTGCACTATTAGGTACATTTCTGCCTAATTCTTCAGGGGTGCAAGGCGTAATCTTATGTTACATCGTTACTATTAAGGCTGCAATACACATGCTATTAAATAGCATGCCTGTTTGCTAGTAAGTCGCACGCTTATTTATGGCATGCTCTCCTTGTATGTAAAATTTTAATACTCTTTTCGTAAACACATGCAAACCGTGTGCTAATAGGTAGCATCTGCTTGAAATTAGCATGCTTTTGTGTTACTGCTCAGCAGGTGTATTCCAGGCTTTAAGGCTTTTCCCAATGCCTTTGTAAATTGTCGATCTCTCATACTAGCTCAGTACTCAGGTTGATCTTTGTTCCGGCACTGATGGTAGTAAGGAAAAGCGATAAAAAGGCTTCCCATATGAGTTTCACTTGGTATCTGTCTGCTGTATCTGTGATAAAGTGTTCAGTGAAAATAGGAAATTTTAAAAGCTGAGATAACTTTGCCAAATTTTCATGCAGAGAAAAATGGCAAACTTGACCTATAAAATGTCGGATAAAGTTATCTCAAGCGTCTAGCAATATCTTAAAGTTATGAAAAACTATCAAAAAATGAAAAATCTGAGGTTTTAGTAAACTTTGATGAAACCAACGACTTGCCAAACAGACTATATGACCCTTGCCTCTACCTCAGTAATAATATTTGTCTCCGAATTGATACAATTTATCTAAAAGCCAATGGTGCAATATTTATAAATTATCCCGGGACCAAACTTTTCCCAACTATTTTCAAACTCTCATAAATTAGTTATTTTCAAATAAATCGTGTCTTATCTGTTTGTAATTCGAACAAACAAAAGTTATTAGCCGAAATCTCTACGATTTAGTTAGCTTAGCATTTACAGTTAGCCACTTTAGCAGAATTTGGTTATAAAATGTCTAACAATATAAAATTGAACCTATTCATTTGAGAACGAGATTTACAATGCATTTGTACGGATTCTAAGTAATTTGTAGTTTGTTTATTTTTCTTAGAATAAAACGAAATAATCAAATTAGAATTCCCAGAGCGGTCTCATATAAAAGACTATGTGACACATTTAAATTAAAAATATTAAATTAACAATGTCCAATATTATGTTACTGGAATTTTATCATTTTAAGCGCGTGGATAATGGTGAATAACTAAAACTATTGAAACTAGTACCATTGTTTCAGTAGTACAATGGTAGGTACTAGTTATAATAATCTTAGTTTAAATATTTCGTGTTTTCCTAATCAGTACAATAACCAGGCCGTCTTGTAATAAACTCGATTCGTCGGTGCCCTTTATAGTCACCGGCAAGGCCAGAGGAGCATTCTAATGTCAGTCTCAATTCGTCCAAAAGAAATCTCTAAACCAACATTGTTGACACGTTTTTGACATTCATTGTCGCTGAGACGAGATTGTGACTTGAATATAAAAGTTATTTAAGTAGGCACGAGAATTGGCATTTTGGTATATTTATAATACTCGTATCTATAATATCTATACATATAAAATTCAAAGTCCTGACTGACTGACTGATTGACTGACTGACTGACTGACTGACTGACTGATAGATAATAATAATAATAATAATAATATAATAATAATAATAATATCCCTGGACATTTCACACAGCGCCATCTAGTATCTAGATCAACGCACAGCCTAAACCGCTGGTCCTAGAGACATGAAATTTGGAGGGTGTGTTCTTGTTAGGCATCCACTAAGAAAGGATTTTTCGAAATTCCACCCCTATAGGGTGAAAAGGGGGGAATTCGTTTGTATGAAAAATCTTATTCCTTGAGTTAATAAACTTGAAACTTGGCACTTATCAACAATACTTATCTAAATAAATTATGAAGATTGTCAGTTTTTTCTTCTTCTAAACTACCCCCTAATAAGGGATTGGGGGGTTTTTTGTATGGAAGAATTTTAGCGCGCAGTCCGATTTACTTGAAACTCAGTATTTATACCTAATATTGAAAGTAAAGAATAATGTGTATCAAAGTTTTTTGAAAATCTACCCCTGACGGGCTGAAATGGGGTAGTCAATTTTTCAGGGGAGGATTTTACTGCATGGCTTGATTAACTCGAAAATTAGTATAAATAATCTTTGAGTCAAGTTATGAATGCATCTCAAACGATTTTTTTTAAATTCCACCCCTGTGGGGGTGAAAAGCGGGGATACAGTTTATATGAATAATCTTCTTCATTAGGTTAATAAACTTGAAACTTTTCAAGAATACTCGCCTAAGTAAGTAATAAAGTTTATCATTATAAGTTTTTCAAAACTACCCCTCAAAGGGGGATATAGGGGTGTTGAAGTTTGTTTGGAATAATTTGAATGCGCAGTCCGATTACCTCGAAACTCAGTGTTTATACTTAAGACCAAAAATAAAGAGTAACATAATTCAGGGTTTTTCGAAAATCTACCCCTAACGTGTTGAAAAGGGGTTGTTAATTTTACAAGGTAGGATTATAATGCGTGGCTTGATTAACTTGAAAATTGGTATAAATAATCTTTGAATCAAGTTATGAATAATCCCAAACGATTTTTCAAAATTCCACCCTTGTGGGGGTGAAAAGCGGGGGATACAGTTTATATGAAAAATCTTATTCATTTAGTTAATAAACTTGAAACTTGGCAAGAATACTTGCCTAAGTAAGTAATAAAGTTTATCATTATAAGTTTTTCAAAACTACCCCTCAAAGGGGGATATAGAGGTGTGAAGTTTGTGTGGAAGAAATTGTATGCGCGGTCCGAGTAACTCGAAACGCAGTACGGTATTGATAGTTTTGACAGAAAATCATTAATAATAAGTATGTAAAGTTGTCGAAAATTTACCACTGACGGGACAAAAAGGGGTAATTCAGTTTTTAAGGGGAGGATTTGAACTTGAAACTGTATGTTACATTTTCACGCCTAAACCACTGAACTTCTGATTTGGCGTAGAGATAGATGGCATCCTGTGGAAGCACATACATTTTATCCTGTTAGCACGATCCCGTGGGATAATTTCCGACATCCACGCGGGCGAAGCCGCGGGCAGAAGCTAGTAAGTTATATAATGGTATAAATACTATTTCATATTTTGAAGGATAGGAAAACACAATACTTACAATGTAACACGGTGATAGAACAATAATTTAACTAGGTACAGCCGAAGGCGAAGCCGCGGGCAGAAGCTAGTCATGTATAAATGTCATGTTCTATGATTTTGTTCTGTATGAGTTATTGGTTCGGAAGAAAGATAATAGGTCAGTTATAGGTAGATCATAACATGACTAGTTGATTTCGTGACTACATACATACTTCATCATCTTCTGCTTAGCCTTTTCCTAACTATATTGGAGTCGGCTTTCAGTCTAACCGGATGCAGCTGACTACCAGTATTTTATATGAAGCGACTGCCTATCTGACCTTCACAACCCAGTTACTGGGTAAGACTGGACTACATACTTATAAAAAGTAATTATACTACCTGGACAACATGTCCTGGAATTATCACAAACCATCAAACACCAGCATTAGAATTTTATGTTATAATCATATAGTACTTACACTGAATTATTATAAT
Organism: Apamea anceps; assembly: GCA_951799955.1. Classification (NCBI taxonomy): domain Eukaryota; kingdom Metazoa; phylum Arthropoda; class Insecta; order Lepidoptera; family Noctuidae; genus Apamea; species Apamea anceps. Next base: position 12,425,730 of record OX637509.1, read on the forward strand.
TTTGTATAAAACATTGTTTTTTAAATTCAATATTATTTTATACTGAATATTAAAAAAAAAAACTTTTCCCCACACTAGGAATTTCTCCTGTATCGTGGACCGTGTCGTGGTCCGTGTATCGTGTAATATGGACCGACGACCTTGTGAAGGCCGCAAAAACCCGTTGGATGCGAGAAACACAGAACTGGTCGAAGTGGAGATGCTTGGGGGAGGCCTATGTCCAGCAGTAGACGTCTGTCGGCTAAAATTTTATTTTTATTTTATTTATTTGGGACAAAAAATAGTTATGCGTTACAACACTAATAGTTAGCTAAGGTATAGTATGAGTAGTAAACAAACGTACAACCCACACTATTGTCCACGGAATAATATGGATTTTATAAGAAATAAGGAAACGGACGTATACAGAAAGGAACAGTAAGAAAATAAAAATAATCCTGAAAAGTCACACAAACTAACTCAAGACAGCGCTCCCCGTTCAGATTTAATCTGTAGTCACCAATCAGATCACACCATAACTTCAGCAAGAAGCAGTCATCGTTTAGATGACCAGAAAGTAAATCAACAGCCATTTTTCTAAATTTGTTCTGATTAAGAGCGAACATGAAACGAAATGATGATGATGATACGGAATGGGAGAAAATAGTGGTCACATTGCAAATTTACGCATGCACACAGCCGCACACGTATAAGGTTCTGGCGTAGCAGGTTCTTCATCCATTTTAAATTGCTTTGACTATACAGCTGAAGTGTGACAGTAATTTACGTAGTTATAATTATTTTTGGGATAAAAAATTACTTATTCTGAACAAACTACTTTCATAATGTGCATTAATTCAGTTAAAGATAGTATAAACTAGTATTCCTCAAAGCACACCTTAAAGTACTTCATTTGTAGTCAAATATCCATCTCTCATTTTGAGGTTACCTTTCCAGACGATTTTGTAAGAAGTTTTCGTCTTGGTTTAATTAATCTCATTAATTTTAGGCAGTGTTTAGGCGTTGCTTGTAATGAATCCATTATAGCTGGTAAACTGGGAAAGTAATGTTTTTTCGGGGTCCAATAACCTCATCATGTCTTAGTTGTTTTAAGACAATGTTTAATGAAAAACTCGTGAGATTGTTAAACTAAGATCTTTCTTTACCTGTTACCATTATGGAGAATATATAATTTCGTTGCGACATTTCTTAATAACTTTTCTTATTTACAGCATGCTTGATAGATATTAATTATTAAGTCATTAATTTGATAGACATTGTTTTTATTGCATCCAATCAATAGTACATTTAAACACGTTTGGAAAAATATGAGCTATAATAAAAAATAAGATTTATTTTTTATCATAGCTGCCTGCTGCTACGGCGGCGTAGCAACGTAGCGATGCCTAAATTTTTCTTTTGGCGTAGCGGTGCGGTGATGTCACAACTACGTTTCTTAAAACGTTTACTACTCGTATTTACAGGTTTGATTGAGTACCTCTTTAGTTCTGCCTAGAATTCTAGCTTGGCTAAACCACTGTAACTTATCCTCGGGGTACGAAATATTATGCACAACAAAAGTTAAGTTAAGTTCGCGAGTTGTAAAAAACTTTCTCATAAAATTGATGAAATTTAATTTCATAATTTTGTCCACAGCTGCAGTAGTGATAGCATTCTTCGTCTGCTGGGCTCCCTTCCACGTACAGCGCCTGTTCTTCATCTACGGGTACAGTCTGCCGCAGTTCCACGTCATCAATGAACATCTCTTCAACGTCGCCGGAGCGCTGTACTACGTGTCCGCGACTGTCAACCCTATACTGTACAATGTTATGAGTGGCAGGTGAGAGTCAGTTTAAATATTGTGTTTCTCTTCAAGCGACTGGGCGACAGCAAAGACAGGGTTATGTTTCTCACGCGTATGTATGTGTATTTTTATCTGGGAATATTTATAACGGTGGGATGAATTTTATTACATGAGGTGTCTATTGATTCGTCTAGGTCGCGCGATGGTTATGTTTATATTTAATTACTAGCTGACCTGACAAACGTTGTTTTGCCATATAAATTATTTCTAGCTGCCCGGCGCTACTTCGTTCGCGTGGTGTCCTATCCCCTACCCTACTCTTACCCTACTTCTACCCTACTCCTACCCTACACCTACCCTACTCCTACCCTACTCCTAACCTACTCCTACACTACTCCTACCTTACTCCTACCCTACTTCTACCCTACTCCTAACCTACTTCTACCCTACTCCTACCCTACTCCTAACCTAACCTAACCTACTCCTACCCTACTCCTAACCTACTCCTACACTACTCCTACCCTACTTCAAATGACGATTGATCAGTTTTCGACCGGAGAGGAAAAATGATTAAATTACTAAAATGGCTATTAAAAAATAAGGGTTGATCGTAGAAGAGTGAAAATTGAGGATTGTATGTATTTTTGTATGTTGTATCATAAAAAAATAGAAATTAAAAATTTTGTCTAAAAAATAAAAAAAAAATTTTAGGGGTGGACTACCCCTAACATTTAGGGGGATGAAAAATAGATGTTGGCCGATTCTCATAGATACCGGATAAGCACAAAAAATTTCACCAAAATCGGTCAAGCCGTTTCGGAGGAGTATGGCAACGAAAACTGTGACACGAGAATTTTATATATTAGAAGATAATGGCGGATTTTAGACATCAGTATAATTTTTTCAAGACCACAAGAAAAATACAAAACTCATGCATTGTCAGCAATGCATGAGTTATGTATTTTAAGGAGATTCCTAAAATATAACACCAACAAGGTTGAAATGGGAAAAAAAATCAAATACCTGACTGAAACTAAAAAGTTCAGTATTCTGCCCTCATACTCAACAATGCTGCTTGGTTTATAAAATAGGCATCGTGGACTACCACGATGCCTATTTTATAAACCAAGCATTCCGCGTGCTCAAACCCTTTAGATAGTGCTATCTCTATAAGGATAAAGTCAATTGTTACAAAAATACTCAAAAGGATTTTGAGTGATATGGTTTTTGAGTGACATCATTCATCTTTCCTAGTTTTCCAGAAGTGGAAAAAGAAGCAAGCAATTCGCTTCCTTTGCTCTGGCTACCTCCACTTCGGTAACATCCTACAACTCCCACGTTCACATAGTGTAACAATTGATTTTTATTACCCTCAATAATAACAAATCGAATTGTCAAGATGGGCTCACTAGACCCTTCCAAATTTAATCAAACATTGAGGACACGAACGGATAGACTCGGTTATTTGTGAGGAAGGTTTCACCTCACAGAGAAGGACCATTGACACAAGTGACTTTCTATTAATTTGATACCCACGTATTGATGGTGTATTTACTCTACCGGGGCCATTGACCCTTTTCTAGTAGGAAAATTATGTTTGTACTCACAAAGGCAAAGGAAAGAGACCGGTGACCATTTTCAATTTTACTCTTAACTATGAATTTAACGTACAACGTAGATTTCCACTTCCATCGCATAATTGCTACGGACTCTTAAATCATCTATTTTCTGGAAAGAACTAAAAACTCGACATTTATTGCTGTTCCCAACGTCTGCAAATGTCAATTACTTACAAGTTACTGCGAGAAATACCGATAGTGAATGTAAAAATAAAATGCAATTTATACAAGAATAACTCAGCCATATCCGTCAGAATGATAGTCAATACAGCAATGTACCTTTCAGCTGGTATAATTATCAATAAAACAAACTCATACTCATAAAACGCGTTTACTTCAAGAAGATTTGCAACACACCTGCAAAAACAACTGTTCATGATTTATAAGTTTGTAAAATGATATGGCCACAATATCGAAATATGTCGTTATATTCCAGTGGTTAAGCCATATAGACATACTTGCCTGGATTTGAACTCACAACCGCATTCATTTCTGTACTTTATGACTTTATAAATAAAACGAACAATTGAATAACTAACTAGCATTTTGTAATTGTCAATAGATTTTTTTTGGGAATCTATATTGTAAATAAAGAAAGAAAAAAAAGCGTTTATTGGCATACAACAACAACAACAACACAACCACTACAACACGCCAACTACATAACATCACGCTTGTGTTCCCGAAGGATTAGGCAAAAGTCTATCTATAGTACTCCCATATTTCGCCGTTATATTAAAGTCCCATATATTGTGGTAGGGAGCGATTCTATTCCCTATAATAGACTATTATGGTAGTCATTCATTCATCACTATAATAGGCTGTAGTATCGTTATTACCGAACTACGAGTGTTTCACTTACAGAGTGCATTTGTGAGAAAAAGTGCTATTCGCGGTGGCTCTTTAGTTCTTGTTTCAAACAAGTTGAAACGTAAACAACGTTTAGATTAAGTTAATCTTTCAATCGAGCGTACTATAGAGTTGTCTTGTGTTGAACTTGAGCGATATGTTATAATTTGCGTTTATCGACCTACCCTCTGGGGATTTTATCAGTTTCGAATCGGTAATAGAGGATTCTCTCAATAGGTTAAAATCAAGTAACAAAAGTATTATTTATGTGGAAATTTCAATATTAATATTTTAGATGTTACACCATTAAGTATTAGATTTCTCAATCATTTTAGATCTTATAATGTAATTAACTTGTTTTTTGAACTTACTAGGAACACAGTATCTTCGTCAACTTGACAATATATTTAGTGATTGTGATGCCAAAAATAAATTAGTGTTACACTCACTATGGTTTATTAGCTAGCTTCCCCATGTCATTACATAAAAAGCCGCATAAACTTGAATGCAGGCCTTATACAGCTAGTCGTTGCAAAATGTTTAAAAATAATACCATCTATAGTAGAATACGAGTATCCCAAAGAAATTTATGGTGCCCTTTTTGATGTTGTGCAAAAAGAGTACCAATCTACTTCCAAGACCAAAAATGGGCTACTCCAGGTATTTATAAAAGGAGAGCGAGACTATACGAGTTATATGGTTTGAAAAAATACAGGTTTGATACTCTTTTCCTAGAGTATGTCAAAAATTATTCAATATTATTCAAAAAGATTAGTGTTTTTGCTAAATCGAAATTTTTAGGCGATACTACTCGTATTAAAAATTCTAATAATAAAGTAAAAACCACTTGGAAAATTATTAACCTTGAAACGGGTAAATCGGTTAAACAAGAAGAACAACTTGAGATTATGGTCGACAGCAAATTAGTTAATAAAGCAGCTGATGTAGCTGAGGCATTTAATGAGTTTTTTGCCAACTACGACTCACTCCTTAAATTCGTCCCCGTCTAAAGTTGAAAACCTTTTGCGTAGTAGTGTACCTAAATGTGGTCCTTTATTTAGTTTCGAACGCGCGATGCAGTTAATGTTTTTAATACACTTAAGTCTAAAAACACCGGTGATTATTGGGGCATCTCCATTAAACTTTTAAGTAATATAATAGACATCGTAGCCCCCTATCTAGCTATTACTTTTAATAAATGTGTTGATTTAGGGACTTTTCCTGACCTTATGAAGAGTAGTAAAGCCATACCATAATTTAAATCAGATAATAAGAATGACGTTGGCAATTTCAGGCATATTTTTATCTTACCTACATTTAGCAAAATATTTGAAAAGTTAATACTCAAGCAGTTGCTAAGACATTTTAATTTAAACAGCCTCCTCCATAATGAGCAATATGGCTTTACAAAAGGTCGTTCAACGACAGATGCGGGTGTTGCTCCGCGGAGACACATATTTGACGCATGGGAGAAATCGCATCGCATCGCAATGCTATTGGAGTTTTCTGTGATCTCTCCAAAGCCTTTGATTGCATGTACCATGAAACGTTTTTGCGTATGTTACGTCATTACGGTGTCCAAAACGAAGCTCTCAACGTAATAATTTCTTATTTACATAATAGGGTCCAGTGTGTAGATGTATGGTGTGAAATCTTAATCTTCTTAGTATCCAAGCAATGATTTACCATTCCATTTGAAGGACAAGAATATGAGAAAAGATGTTCCAAAATTTAGATTAGTAGGGGGTAGAAGGGAAAAATAAAATTAAAGTAACTTAAAAATAAGAAATGAAATGTTAACAAATAGATTTTAAAATTAGTTGAAGCTATTAAGGAATGAGATGGAGATGTTAAATAGTAGTGAAGTTACAAAGAATACTGCTTTTATTGTAAAACACAAAGAAAGTCAATTGACAATAACCAGTTTATGACACATAACAGGTTTTATAGTTTTATAGTATGAATAAATACCTTATTATAATGAGCCTATTTTTGTGCAGTTAATTATGTAGTGTTTATTGTCTGGGCGAATGTTTTCGTCGTCGATTTTGCTTCCACTAGTCTGTTGTCAAGCAAAAGGAGACATAAACCGTGCCAGTGTGTGGTGGACGTAACTCAGAAACCTGAGCAGTACTTTGTGATGTTCTGTGATCTGTAAATACAAGCACTTAAAAATAAAACAAAATACTCCCCGGGGTCGATGAAAGTTTGAAATCCGTCACCTTTGGTACGTTGAGTTGACAGCCGGTTTTGAATATTCTGTTTTTACGAAGTTTTCGTGACAAAAAACACTTGATAATCATTGTTTAGAATACTTAATACCTAGGTTTGACTATATTACACTAATTTAACATATTTATAACACTTTTATTAATTTACTAAAATAATTAACCTACAGACCGTTTTTTTGACGACCGGGTACCAGTCTAGTAACATATTCGGAACTTTTGTCGCAATTTATAATAGTTAGCAGCAGAATAACATGCGGTATGGATACTGTTTCAAATAGTTTAGAGTGAAAAGTTAACATTGTTTCAGGGAAACGTTTACCTAATCATTGTTTCATATGAAGTACTAACAGAAAGTTAACAGAGTTAACGTTGTAGTTGTGTAAAACGTTATAGATAAACGCTTTTTACCTGATGATATATGAAGTATAGGTATATAGACAGCTCGGTATATTATCTTTTATGTATTGGAAACCAAAATAAAGAATTATGTTCGGATTTAGTAATACTTCTGACTTTGTAGTCTGGAATACACCTCTTTATTTATAAAGGTTGCTTAAAGTTAAGAGACGTTTAAACTTCAAACAGGTATAGTTAAACAGACGCTAATCATTACTTAACTTTAAGTGACGTTTACAAATAAACCCCTTAATGTTTAATTCAGGTTACCATATATCAGTTAGAGTGAACTGATACTCACTGCCGATGTACTATTCATTTTACATTACTCAATGCTAATTGCAATCCATTAGGCATATTTTAAGTCTTAGCCTGAACTTGACGGGATGTTGCCTAGTTGATACTGATGTAGGTATGTCGGCGAACCGCTGAAGATTTATGTGAAAACTTTTCAGTACATCTACATAGGTAACTTGAATAGATTTACGATTATGCGTTTCCTAACGTCTTAGACATTGTCAGTCTACGAACACCCAACACTAATGCTTACAATCCGCTTATGCATAAGTCAATACTTCAAAACTACGTACAGTTAACCAAGGGTATATATGCTTAATTTTTTTACTGTCTGGACAATATCGGGGTATAAAAGGTGAACGGAGTAGAAGCCTGTGGCACAGAAATCTCTTTATGTTTTTCTTCAAAAATCTAATATGAAATTAACCTATCAATAAATACTATTACTTATTATATACACAGATTAATTACTATTTTAACAAGCTAACACTAATATATACTATATACAATTATATACAAGTATACGAAAAAATATAGAAAAAGGCAGGAGTTCATTGGGCATCAAAAAATTCGTCCGCATCACTGTCAATGGGATAAGTGCCCAAAAGGCTGGCAGCATTACCACGTTGGATGGCAATGCTGATTCTTTGGGCTAAAAATAGTTACATAATTGGAACAAACAGGGCCCGTATTCCCGTAATTTAAAACGTTCAAAATCTAGTCGCAGTCTCATCTCGGCGACAAACAAATGTCAAAAACTTGTCAAAATGTAGGGAAATTGGACGTATTTTTGACAGATTGAGACTGAGATCTGACTGTGAACGTTCTTAAAATTACGAGAATTACCCCGCTGTTCATATAAAATAAAAAAAAAACCAATAAATCGTCAAATAATATAAAAAATCAACCTATAGGCAGGGTTACTTTACGCGTGGAAATTATTAATGAATTCGTAGCGATATTCAATCCTTTGATTGAAGCCAACGTAAGTCAATCAAAGAGTTGAATGTCAAAAAAGAGATTTTTTACTTATTTCTTTGTTCAGCAAAGCTACTTTGATGTTGCTGGTCTCTTGTATCTAGTGTTAAATTAGGTTTATTGCCTGCATACCACTTTTGTTCACTGCAAAATAAAATAATTGAAATAACTTTGTATCGTGCAACGTGCGTTACGTGCTTTGTAACGTTACGTTACATGGAAAATTATTTTCGAAACTGAGATTTTGCCTGTTTTTTACCACTTGTGAAAATGTATACTCACCTTAACACAAAACCACATCATTTGTTACTAAAACATTTTAACTTCAAACTTGAAAACATATTCTTCGAAACCCAAGAGCTAAATTTTACCAAATTCGACATGACCTACATCAAGACCATTAAATGTAAGATAACGCTTGTCTCGACATAAAATGTCGTAGAAAATGAGCTGAGTGGAAAGAAAGTGATGCGGTTACCAAGGTTTCAACATTGAGTGTTGTGGTGCCTTTTGACACTCCTAATGAAGATATACACACATCACTGCATGTTGTAGATGCTGTCAGCTACGCGTGAATACTTATTACTTAGTGCCCCCCTCTGTGTATAGGACTTATTGTACGTACATAGTTGAAATCGTAATGGGTAAGAAAATGTTTAGAATTACCCTCAGGAATAATAAACATAGTGCTTTACTGCTAAACCTCAGTCTGTTTAGCCGAGATTCTTGGTGGTACTAATAAACTTATGTAGTCTAAGGTAGAAATTATAATTGACCCCAGCGGTACATGATCATTTTCATGGATAGGATTCTTCCTTGACAATTTACTGGCGCTCACAAGTTCTGTATGCTTGTATTACATAATTACTCGTATTGGAACGCTTTTAAAAATTTTATAGGAGCTTTAAAACATCACGAACATGATAGAATTTTTGACTTGATTTATTTCACAGGTAATATTCACTACTACTACCACACTACCGGTACTTTTTTTCTTTTGACGTTCTGAAGATTACTTATCGTTATGCTGACTGACTGACTAAAAATATGAGAGTGTCATATTAAATAGAACAGAAATAGAAATTATAATAACACTATCTTTTCTTAATATAAGTAACGAGAATCTAGTCTAAAACATTTTAATAATGTAAAAGTTATTATACATATGATTGACAATTCTTAAGACAAAAGTGTACTGTCAAGTCATAAGATAAATAAATTGGTATCTTCAGTCAGTAATATATCAGTTTGTAGTAAAGTTTTTGCATTTTTCTACCTGTTGCGCGTGTAAACCTACTTAATAAGGAACTCAGTAAATATTTATTTTTCAATCCATTCAAGTAACGAAATTCTTGAGAATTCGTCAGTTTAAGGCAGGATCCACTTTTATCTAAGGTCACTGAGTAATTGAGTACCCGCTTATACACAAATTGAGTTCTGCTAAAATATCTATAAAGTCAAAAATCAGGAAAGAATTGCGTAAAAGGAAAATCACGATTGTTATAATAAAAATCAAAACGTGCGGGTGTTGGTAGTAATAGAGCTCTTTGTGAAGGAGCTATGTACATATTTCAATAAACCCTGAAAGTATGTTTTGTTGCCGACTGTCCTAAAAATCTGTTAATAGATAACTGGGGGATCCGATCGGAATAAAACAAAAAGAAGAATGGGATCAGAATGGAATGAAAAGTTTGTAGTGGATCAGAATTAAAACGTAATAAAAACCAGCAAGGGATCAGTTCAGGGGATCCGACCGGAATAACTCGCTTGTTCTGGAAAGTACTGTCACCACTCACTATACCTAATTGTTTTATTACTGACGTTATGACCAACACTGTTCCAAAACCAAATAAATTATTATGATTATGATGACAACACATATTTCAACGAATGTTCTGAGGCGACCGATGTCCACGTATCAACAGGGGGATGTTGCCTATTTCCTATCCCATAAAAAACATAAAATGGCGGGTTCTCTGGACGTAGGTTCTTCACAGAGAATAGTCAGTATAGACGAAGAAGAGAGAGACTCAATCTCATATCAAAAGATTTTACAACCAAGCAATTACTCGTATCTACGCCAAACCAAGTATATATACTTAAACAAGGCTTCGATATCTAGACACAGACTTATTCTTGATGCACAACGGAAATCATTTTTCTTATCGGATTAGCCCCAGTTTCTCACAATAGGTAAGACTTATTGACTTACAACCGGTTCTCTTAAAACTTCCATATCGATATCGATAAATCACGGTTATTTGTCGATACCGTGAAAAAATTGTCTTATATATATACTTATTCAAGCAAAAATACAAAGAGATTTTCTGTGATGCGTTTTTCGTTCTTGAATGTCAATAATACGACTCCTAGAAGGATTAATGTCAGTCGACAATGACTAAACATGAACCTAAAAGACTATATTGTAGTTTGTTAGAATAAACTCTGCAACGTGCAATACTTAGTTTGCAAATATTTACCTACTTGTATGCAAAAGACTACAAAGAACTAACCCGCAACTTCGTCAGCATAAAAAGTTTTAAGCGTCTATAGTAGATAGTTACATAGTTATAAAGGTACTTTTATTTGGTTAACTATCCAGAATTTTCCCTCAGTTATTTGCTTGTTAATTTACGATAAATTCAACCTTTATCTCTATCACCCGCTTAAGCCATTGAATCAAAAGTGACGTACTTAATCACAACTTCATCTAAACATTCAAACATCGTTTTCATTAAAATAATTCAAACAAATGATTAAGGTATTTCATAAGATGACAAACCATTAATAACTGTCTCAGAGAGCCTATGGAACTTAATGCCAACAGTTCCAGAATTTCACCATTACTTAAAAGAGATTATACAACAATTCATTCTCGGGAATATTTCTGTTAGAAATATTCTCGGGAATATTTCTGTTAGAAATATTCCTATAATTTAATATATATGTATATAATATTAAGCAAGTTTAACCTCAAGATCCGGGAACCAATTGTTTGTAGACTTACGAGATCCTTCGCGATGTAACTTATTATTTTAGGCCCTAAAATAATAATGCCCTAATGGCAAATTAAAGTAGTTCCAGTATTTTCTAGGCTTAGTACATTTAATAAATACTAGGTTCAGTCAGTGCGTCAACTTGAGTAAAGACTATCTTATAGACAGATTGAAAAAAGAGCGTAGAGAAAACTTTTCAGAAGGATAATGTTTTGACAAGACAAACTCTTTTGTCAACAATAGACAAACAGTTTTAACTCTGAAGCCAATTTGAAGCTCCAAGTTATGTTTCCATAATAGCAACAAGATGACCCATTAAAATATGTATTACATTTTCCTCCAGTTTCCGACGCTTTTATCGTTGTTTGTTAATTACATTTTTTTCGGTAATTAATTTTCTTGATTGCTTTTTCGTGTTTTGTCCTGAACCCAAAGAAGTGGTGTTTTTATTTTGTGCGGTATAAACAGAAGTAATCAATTTGACCTTATTTTGAGCACTGATAGCCTAATTTAATTTCTTCTTTGCATAAGTACCTCTACGAGTATATTGTATGTGTGTGTCAATATGGTGTGGTTTGCGTAGAAAATTACTTTTTCATACCACTTGCTCAAAAAAGTGACATTCTATGCCACAAAAAGCGAACATAACAATAGTCATTTTTAATCTGTTAAAAACAGGGAAAGAAAATTGTACTGAATTTCATTCATCCTCTAGGGGGAGAATGTGATTTAAATTTGGAATACTTACCGAAATTTATACTGAACTACATCTGTGTATACACCATTGAGTTTGTATATAAAGCATTATCCATCTTTTTGAAAAAGGAATATGCATTTATTATGCAGTTATGATTATTAAATAAAAATACGAAAACCGACGAGGCCGTATGAGCTTGATGCCTTTGCTTTTCCGACAAAAAAATATTAGTCTAGGAATTTGCCAAGTTCCTCAGACGCAAGAACAGAGAAATACTCAAATCAACTCATCAACAATAAATGTACCAAACAAAAATGTAACTCTCTCTATCAATAATTGGACCAATGTTTCGAATGTTAACTTTTACTTTTAATTGTCATTATTTTTAATAAATGCTTATCTCATATTATTATTGTGTTAATTTTTTCGCAAATGGTACGAAAAGTAGAGTATTTTCCTCGGTGATAAAGCTGTCTTAGTCTTGGGTGAACTTAAATCCCTTGCTACACTCAGGACTCGTCTTAAATCCCTCGCTTCGCTCGTGATTTAAGTTTTTAACACCCTCGCTACGCTCAGGAGTGAACCTCGAGTCCTTCGTTACGCTCGCGATTTAAATCGTCACCCGCGACAGAAGACACTGCTTTATCCCCTTGGTTAATAATCTACTATTTACTTTATTGACAGTACTTTCAACGAGTGTTGTTGAAATAGTATCCGGCTCTATGCCACGAAGTTCCTTACTGAACAACGATTCTTCTTCATCCTTGTTCAGTAAGGAAAATAATTGTTTCGCAAAATGAATACCAACTTATTTTAAACATTACTAATTTAGGTATTATTTAAAACAAACATACAGATCTCCAAGGAAAAGTATGCGCTTCGGGAATCATCGTCTACCTTCGGAAATAAAAACGGGCGATGATTTGATCCGTAGATATAGTAAATGATTTGATCTAATATAAAGCTGTTACAACCATGGAAGTACTTGCCTATTTTGTATTACTATGATTATTAACAACTCAGACTATTGAAATTGTAAAAAGCTAGTATGTAATAATAAAATATTTTCGAAGTCACTATAACATAACTAACTTTGTATCCGTCAGATACGAACGCGATGCAATCAACGATTGCAGAAAGTTTTTTCTAAGTTCCAGTCGCCTCTAATCAAGATATCTTCTCCATATTTCGTAGAAACAGAAAATATCTAACGAAGTTGTTTGAACTAGTTTGTTACTTTTTAAATTTTAACATAAAATAAATATGATAGGACTTGATTTTATTATAAAACAGATGATTAGCTCATCAGACATACAAATATTCCTCCATTTTGTTAAAAGTCATCTTTTTCGTAGGTTTCGCGTAGCAGCTACGACATTCGTAGCGCATGCTCGTAGCGGACTCTACGCGGCATCTACAGTGGGTTTCGTAATGGTCGTTGAGTTACAGAGCAACCTCATAACTAAATTAATAGACCAGTTGAGTCGTCTGCCTTTACTAAAGAGTGATGCACAGAAGGGTACTTGTTAATTACTGTTCAAACAACAATCAACTCAGCCTATCGCAGTCCACTGCTGGACATAGGCTTCTCCCAGGCTGCACCACAACACCCTGTCTTCAACCCTCCGCATCTAATTTGTCCTAGCCACTTTCTTAAGGTCGTCGGTCATAATCATTGTTGTCATTGGCAAACTGACATTGCAATATTGAATTTGTCTCAAAACCCTCCCCAGCTGAATATATTCCTCTACGAGCTGATTTATTTTTAAACCTGAGCTGCGTATATGTGCATGCTTGTGATCCTTTATGTGGACTGGGTCTTCTTTACCTTCACCACTCAGTGGTGCAGTCACTATCTCTTATTGAATTAAGGCCAATCATTTTACTAAACGGTGCAGTGTCACACAGTTACACAGTTGGTTAACCCTATACTGAAAACGCGATCAACGCGGCTAAAGTAATCTAGTTTACTAGACGAATGTTGCATCTCCGATTAGAATAGGAAAATATGGACATTTATTGAGAATTACTTCTCGCAGCGTTTCCCTACGAGGATGAATCAGGAATTATCTAATATTCACAGACTCAGTCACCAAGGCACATAGCCCGCAGGATTGCTAAACGCTAAATTTAATCGATTAAGGGACACTGAACCAGGCGCAATAGAAGTTTAATTGTTATTACGTGCGGGGCGTTTATTGTCCCGCAACGTGTTAAGGTGGCGGAAACATATGTTTATTTGGTAATGTGTCCTTTGACAATGGTGCAGGCTCAACTAGAAGCGACCTACTCGTTGAATACACCCCAAAAATGATTTTATTGAGTAAAGAGAACCGTTCCCGTTACAATTTCACTGAACTTTATTTAAAAAAAAGTCTGAATCTAATTTTCATCGGAACACTGTTTACTTATTCAAAATAAGCAGGTTCAAATTCGTCTGTGTCAAGGCTGTACGTAAAAAGGTTTACTGGGTCGTACGAGGTATCGAATATTGGCTTTTGTTATTATTTATTTAATAGAAAAAATATTGGTGTTTCGTATTACTTATTGCTTGTATATTGTATCAAATAAGTTTTTAGTTACTTAGCCTACGTAATTTAACATTGAAATAAGCAAGATTGTGTTGGGTACTGTACTTTGGAGGTGGAGTCCACCTGATGTGATCTGATGATGTGGATGTCCATCTGTACACACTGTCTGTATCTGTATCTGTATCTGTACAGGTGTTCTGGGCAAACTCGTTGCATCAACTCAACCATCGCGACTCAAGGTCAACAGCAGGCCCATTTCGCGATAACAATGAAAGGTTTTACAATGAATTTACATGTTTTAAGTTTATTTCGGAGTTTCATCACAGAGCCAAACAAGGAACACTGGCGTCATGTTGTTTAAAAAACAAAATATACCTAAGAAGACACTTTTATTTTAATATCTCACACAAATATTTATTTCTTTCTTTAATTAAGACGGTTTGAAATCAATTACAAAATTTTATAAGATGCAGTTTGCATATGCACATAAAAGAGAAAATATACATTTTTTTTGTTAGCCTACATTGTGTCCCACTGCTGGGCAAAGGTCTTGTGCGATCTCTGGCCATGTTGGCCCTGCGAACGTTACCAGATCGTCACACCATCTTCGCCGTTGTCTACCTCGACGGCGATGTCCTATCTCAGGCGTCCAGTGAGTGACGATCTTTGCACATCATTTATTTCAGGTAAAAGTTAACAACACTTTCATAAATCCTTCTCACAGTACTTCTGCACAGTATTTATTACATGCGACAAAATCTGCGTCCATTCGTCCGCAAACAGATCGTTTATTGAATTAGACTCGAGCGGCCAGAGTACGTGGTACTGGGGACTTCGCACGTGACACGGTGCGACATAGAGGCACAGCAAACAGCCTGTGCTTTCTGCCGTGGCAGTAATTGTCTGAGAGAAGGACGCGAACACAGTTTGCAGATCAGGCGCGTCAATAGTGCCACGAAGCATCTTACAGGCTATGGTGTGCTTGTCTTTTGCTTACCTTACCTCTAAAGAGTTATATATCTCAGGCATCCCAGTAGAAATTTTGTCTGATAGAGGTAAGGATAATAGCCATGTTTATGCTTATAGAGAAATCTAAGGAACGTTTTCTTTACCTTTTACAATAAAAGCACGTAGGTACGTTCGCGTGGATGCCACACACAGGAACTGGATTCCAATTTGCTACATACGAGTGCATTAAATATTATTTTGATGGCATGTGCGAAGCGAAAATCGCGACAATTACGTAGAACGAAACCTAACCTTAGGTAGGATTCCTTAGCTACTGTGGCAATATGGTCGTAGAATAAATTAGTCATATTATGACTAATTTATTCTACTACTTTATTCTGCTACTCATAAAATATTATGAATTATTTATATATTATATAAATAATTCATATTATATGAGTTTGTAAACTTCCATTGCCGAGCAACGACCACCCTTATTCTTCGTCGTGTCGATGACACGACAGTGAATTAGATTTTCTTGGCCCAAAACTTCGCCACTTCCACAGCATCTTCGGTGGCTGTGCAGATACCTCTCTAGTCCCTATGTCCATTATAAATGGTTGATGGAGAATTGACTATAATCACCACACCACACTCTGTAGTCAGATATTAGACCAAAATTCTAGACCTATAAAGGGCTCAAAGGTACCCATTCGGTATCCTACAGACAACCTTTACAAGACTAGTAAGCTTCTCTCTGTTAGGAAATTGTACATATTGAACATAACCTTAAATCTGCACAAGACCCTCTCATTTGTTCCATCAAACCTCGAT
The DNA here is from genome assembly GCA_951799955.1 of Apamea anceps. NCBI lineage: Eukaryota > Metazoa > Arthropoda > Insecta > Lepidoptera > Noctuidae > Apamea > Apamea anceps. The sequence goes on from OX637509.1 coordinate 12,441,889, forward strand.
AGAAGACGTAAAGTTATTGTGGCCCATTCCACTCGGGTCCGCACGGTTTTCGGCAGGCGTCAGTATAACACACATCATCATCATCATCATCATCTGCCTAGCCTTTTTCCCAACTATGTTAGGGTCGGCTTCCAGTCTAACCGGATGCAGCTGAATACCAGTATTTTACATGGAGCGACTGCCTATCTGACCTCCACAACCCAGTTACTGGGTAATACGATACCCCTTGGTAAGACTGGTTGTCAGACTTTCGGGCACACACAATCAACATATATTTGTAATAAATTGAACCTCAAATTGAATATTTACCCCATGTTGTTGTACGAATGTAAAAATAGTCTAACGGAATGGAATGAAAAATACTCAAACGTACGACGAAATTGAACTTATATTAACCAGAATATGCTAATGAATAACCTGAACCCAATTATAATATACATCAGTTAATCAATCATTAACACACACACACACCTACTCACCCCCACGTACACACACACTACACACACCTGAACAAGCTACAATAATTTTGTAACATCCTAGAAACTAAACATTTTCTTTTCTTTTTTCAATTATGTCTCAACATTATAGATAGTGACCCATGGGAAGTTGTGAGGTAACCCCATTACAAGTATCCTTATAACTTACTGGGGCCGCCTCAATGTTGTGCTGTAGAACAATTGTATGAGAAACCATAAAAACATTTTTTTTATGTGTGATCACACATACACACATATTAGTATACGTATAGTTGTTATTTCCGAAAAGAAGGACCTTTTCATTATCTTGTCGACTTTCAATAGGACGGTTAAAAGGAAAACCAGCACTGAGCCAATTTTAATTTGCTTTATTTTAGATATTTTACAAAGAATCTGTGCAAACATTTCCATGATAAACTTAACATAAATTACACAAGATATTTAATTAAAAAAATGTTCAGCCCTAATATTTTTCAAGAGAATAATTTTGTTCAGATTTGACCTCAAGCTGTCCTAATTTTAAGGATTAATGGTAGTTGTTTTATTAACAAAACAAAATGGTTTAACCTCGACAAGTCTAGATTAACACAATAACGCCATAACGTGTTTAGCCTACTAAAAGTTTAAAATTAGGCCGATCTCAGAAGGATATTAACGTATGAAAACGCGCCCGTTATACAAACGTTATAATGATATAAATATTTCAGAAATACGTTTGTTTACTAATAATATACCACCGACTTCTACTCCTACTCCTTCACAGTGCACGCGGTGCGATTGTGGACTTCACTACCGCCTGACATTAGGGACTGCCAAACTATTGCAGTTTTCAAAAAAAGAGTGAAAGAACACTATCTGTCCACTTCATCATAGTTATGTATGTATTTTTTTTTTTGAGTATGATATAATTATTACCGTTCTAGTAATATTTATTTTAGAAGTATTTATGTATGTTTACCTATTTGTATGTATGTTAGTATATTCTCGTAATTTTTGTTTAGTTTTTAAGTGAATTGATTTTTGATTCTATGTATTATTTTTTTGACTCCTTTGCTCTATCACACGCTGTCTACATCTCTGTATCTATTGTCCTATCTCAGGTATGCTGGAAGAGATTTCTTATGAAATAAGCATCACCTCTGTACCTATTTTTTCTGTTCTGTTTTACAATGTCTGCTTTGTATATGTGTGTAGGTACATAAATGGTAAAATAAAATAAAGATACCTATTTTCTCAAAATTTTTGGGAATTGGGATTCTGATGTAGCACACATCAGAATATCAATTCTCAAACACAGACATGCCACAAAACAATAGGTATGATACATACAGTTGAACCAGTATGAACGTCGTGTCACGGAGTAACCGCCACAGAGGCACATCAACTAAGTTTTGTATTGCCGTGCTGCATCGTAATGCACATATCATTGCGCGTTTATATGAAATTTAATGTCGGGTTAGCTACTACGGCCGCAGATTCGTCTGTCACTCAAAACTTTAGGAATTGCATAGTGTGGTTAATCTTTAATTTTGTAATCATGGTAATACAAAATACTCAGAGAAGGCGAATACTTCCATGGTCGTAACAACTCCATATTAGAGCACATCATCGCGCGTTCATATTTGCGAAGATTGACGATGATTCCCGAAGCGCATTCTGTTCTTGGAATATCTGTACCGTTAGACAACGTTATTATTCCAAAGCACTAGCTTGTTTATTTCAACAACAGTTGACATAAAGTTAAAGTTACCTCGAGATATACCCGTATATGGAATAGGGGTGGTTAGCACGTACATTTTCATTCAGGGTATCCAGTCTTCGTGTCGAAAAATACGTTAAAATAATATTACCACATCTTCATGTTTGTCCTAGAGTTGCAAAATATTATCGGTAAGTTGGTGGTTTAGAATCGCTTTGTTTTGACCGAAATGTTTGCTGAGACAAAATATATCCGCAGATTTTACGTGTCAACGTTTTCGAATAACTTTTATGATTTCCTAGCTTTTCAGAGAGAATACTCTTAAGAAGTTAAAATCTTTAGAGAAACACCAGGATTGTAATTTTATTCTATTAGCACAAATTATTTGGTGTTTATTTAAAGGCCCTCAATGCTTGACGATTCTTAAGTAAGTCCAGCTCATTATTTTGGCACTGTAGGCTGTATTAACTATGATAGCTGGTACCCCAAAATCTTATATTTGTCCGTAGGAGAACACTTTACTTATTATACACAGCTACTAATCAATCAACTTGATCTATCGCAGTTAATCTTGTTCACTAAATAAATTTTTACTGAAAAGGTTGAAGCCTAATGATACCGTGCCCATAATGTTTTTATTGTAGCCAATTTACAAAAATTCGTTTTGCTTGGCCCGGTACACGAATAGCAAAAAACCTGTTCAATCAGATTCGAATTTACATAATACAGGTCTAAGTATATTGAATTATCTCTTTACATGTGAGGCATCTGAATTCGATAATAAAAATCCGTCTATTCTGTAAACTAGGATCTATCCATCGTCTTCGTATATAAAGTTAGCGCTTCAACAGGAATCATGGTATTCAATAATTTGTAGGAATTTTATTTAGCAATCATACTTGTACAGACTGGATTTTTGCGAAAATAAGGTTAGTATTTTGTCAGAACCTGGTTTTTTTGTCTGATCGTGTTCTGATCCATTTGTTTTAATGTTCATGAGTTACCCACTTCTGCAAAAACAATACACATAAAACACAAATATAGACCTCTGAGCTTTGTTCTATATCGTTTGGAGATTTGACGAGTGGTTAATTACAGAAACGTAATCGTCGCTAACTCGTAGCAAGTCTGTTAATATAGTAAGACAGGCAATGCTAATGAAGTTAGTTCTAGAAGCTTAAGTAGCTGGATCAGATTGTGTATTACGTCTTTGTAATTAGCACTATGTTCAGACGTAGAGTGATTTATAGTCTACTATGGGTACCCTCTCTTTTATTTTGTCGTGAGTTGTTATGGTATAAGGACTTCTCGGGTCGCATAGTTTTCGAACTGATGGGCTCGTATTCGTCTCACTGTTACGCAAAGGCTTCGTCTCATAAAGAGAAAGATCGAGCTTCGATCAACGCGGTTGCTGCTCACTGCGTGTTTGCGACTGCCGTTCACACAAGTCCTATATCTTCTCCGTAAGTCACCTGTTGAGGTTCGAAATAGATTGCGACGTAGTACTGCAAATTACAGTTCTAGCAACATAATACCTTGCCGACATGGTGTGGGAGTGGGCTATTGATACATAATGTGATTGTATGAACTTCCCTTCGTGGAAACTCAATGTCAATGGAAATGTCAATAGTATGTTATAGTTTCGATTCCAACCCTTTGTTAAAAATAATAATGCTCTTCTTCTCAGCGTGTCGATAGCAATCTAAATGGACTCGGCCCAGAATTCGGCCACTTGTTTGGCGCCATCACCAGCGTCCATCCAGAATAATGATTATATCAGTAAAAAGTAATTTAAGTCCAGGTACCGCACGGGACAGACTATGAATATCACGATATTCCCCTTATGATGTGCTTTGAATTATCACTTTTAATAAGCAATGAGCCATTTTATTACCTAACTACCTACCTATAATATCATCACGAACGTTTATATGGTCATACAGATAGGTGTTCCGGCTATTTTTACTTGTGAAGATTTGTATCAGTAAATAAGCTCACTATACCTTCTAACTTGAAAATTAATATCTTATCACAACATTACATAGTCCGGTCAAATTAGACCATAAAACAGGGGTGAGGTTACAATAATTCACCTAGGCTGAAAATTGGTACGATTGTTCAAAACACTATTATAAGTGAAATGTGAAAAGTCCTCGTTGATCCGACACCTGGAAAAAAAATTACTCGTTGTCAAAGTTCACAAAAACGGGTTTTTCGCGATTTTCAGCAAAACGGTAAGTTTTATCATAAAATTAGCCCAGACAAAAATTGTAGATCAGATAATTATCTATAAAAAAAAATTAATTACTTTTTTCCTATGAGCCACCGTTTTTGAGATATAACAATTCAAAAAGTTGAAAGAGTTTTAATCGTCATAATATGCACACGTTCGTTTAATCGAACTTTTAGCGTCCTGTTATCTACGTTTGTAGTTTTGCAAACATTTCTCAATTCGTTCAAAGTGAACTGACAGTCATCGCTATGTTCGATGTAAGTAAATATTTCCTCCATTACCAGATTCGTAGATTCATCTTGAGGTCGACCGACTTTAACCCCAGTGTTCGGTTTCAAGAAGGAAAGGAAACAGTCATGATGATACTTAGCCTTAGCAGCAATTAAATCGTATTCGTATTCTACTCGAGCAAGAACAGCTTTGGCCATAGCATCAGAACGAGCCTGAGCTGTTTCCAGAACCAAATCTTTGAATGTAGTTGTACTTACTTGTTGAATTTTACGGCGAGAATCACGAATTGAATGAAAAGCGTGAAAAAAGAAAGTCCTTGGGCATGGCATCATATTTCTATGAGATAGAATTACCTACTAACATAGTCTATGCACAAGAGACTCCCTATACAAAGTATAGTATTAATATATCGAAGCCTAAACGATATCACACCATCCAATATTTCGTATTATACAAAAAAAAGATACATTCAAAGAAAAGCTATTACGAAGTTACCTTTGAAATGAATAAAAATCTTCAGCGTAGTACCATCTATTTGCTTTCAGTATTTTCTTTGTGACGATATTGTAGAATTCGACATTCATATTTTATGCTTCTCTGTATGTATAGAATTTCATTTACCTCGCTGTATGTATAGAATTTCATTCGCTTTTACTTACGACCAAACAATATCATTTTCTCTTGATGATAAACTTTATTTATCATCAAGAGAAAATCGGTGGAAAATCGGATGGTATCGTCTTTTGTTTGATTTGACTTGAATGTAAACCAGATGGATAATAAAAGCCGATCACTATTCCAATGCCAGGCATTGACCTCTTTATATACAGAGACTAGCAACTCGCCCATGCTTCGCAGGGAAACAACCTACCACATGTTAAGAAATTGAGGTTTCTGCGCTATATGCATATGTAAACTATCGCCTTCCTATGGCAGTAGGCAGAAACTACAGAACGCTACGATCCATACATATTCCTTTTATTTTCTATTACGTTCGCTATATAAAAGTTAAATACATATTCATGTGTTATACATATAAACCTTCCGGATAAAATTCTGTCGTGTAGTTTAGATGTTCATATTTCCTTACGAAATGTAAAGTTTTCCTTAACTGTCAGTCAGTGGTATAAGATGGGACACTTTGAATGTACTTACAAAATTAATACTATTTAATTAGGTACTAGAGTAGCGGTAGCCCAGTGGTAACGGCCCCGACTTACGAGGTGTGGATCGTGGGTTCGAACCCAGGCAGGGGTTTTACTTTCTGTGAACAATTTCATCACTACTAGTCTCAAAACGGTGAAAGAAATCATCATTGTGAGGAAACCGGCATGTTCTAGAACCAAAAATTCGAAGACATGTGACATCTACCAATCCACACTGGATCCGCGTGGTACATAACGCCACACTCCCTGGAGTGAGAGGAGGCCTGTGTCCTGGGACATAGAATAGTGGACCAGATGGTATACCAGCGATTGTTCTCAAGGCTTGTGCGCCCGAGTTGTCTCCTGTATTGACACTCTTGTATCGCCTCTCATTTGGGATTGGTATAGTGCCCAAGTCCTGGAAGTTTGCCAACGTGCAGCCCGTGCCCAAAAAAGGCAGTCGTGCCGATTCTAGCAACTATCGGCCGATTTTAATAACCTACATACTCTGCAAGATTATGGAGCGTGTGTTGAACTCGCGCCTCATGACATACCTGGAAGGTAACGATCTCCGCAGTGACCGACAGTACGACTTTCGACGCAATCGATCTACTGGGGACCTACTAGTGTATGCCACTCACTTGTGGGGCGAGGCCCTCGAGAGGAATGGTGAAGCGATTGCCGTCTCCTTAGACGTCTCGAAGGCCTTCGACAGGGTATGGTACGCTAGCCTTATGAGTAAGCTTCCAGTGTACGGCATTTCCCCTGGACTAACTGGCTGGGTAAAATACTTCCTGAGTGAACGGTCTCTCCGAGTTATTGTCGACGGATGCTCATTGCAGCTCATGACGACTAATGCCGTTGTTCCTCAGGGGTCTGTTCTCTCTGTAACTCTCTTTATGCTGCATATCAACGAACTGCTGATGCCCGGAATCTATGGGTATGCAGATGACAGCACAGTTGTAGAGAGATACCTGCCGAGTGCTCGGGCTTGTAAAGAAGTAACCCGGTCCGGAAGGGAGGCTATAGTAGAGCGTACGAATGTCGCACTTCAGGCAGTCTCCAAGTGGGGCGAAGCCAACCTTGTGGGATTCAACGCCGCCAAAACTCAAGCTCAAATTTGTTCACCGCCAAAAGGATTCCGTTCACCTTGGCTCCTGCTTTTCAGAATGTATCCTTGGAGTGTACTGACCGCCTTTAGCTCTTGGGAGTTGAAATTTCCTCAAACGTAAACTTTGGGCGGTTCATTGAGTCCAAAGTCAAGACGGCTGCTAGGAAACTTGGCGTTCTTGCAAAGGTCCGGCGGTACTTCACACCGGGACAGCTTCTAATGTTATACAAAGTGCAGGTTCAATCGTGTGTGGAGTACTGCAGCCACATATGGGCTGGTGCTGCAAAATGCCATCTAGCAGCTTTGGACTCAGTGGAGAGGCGTGTGAAGAGACTAATTGGTGATCCAGATTTGGTTAAGACCAATCAACAAAGCCTGGAGCACCGGCGCGGCGTAGGGTAGCCAACCTTTCGGTATTCTATAGGATGCATTCTGGAGAGTGTGCGCGGGAATTAATTCATGTAATTCATCGGACAACCCGTCGTACGGCGAGTGTCCACGTTTACGTTGTTGACACCGCTACGATCCGGACGAAGCGTTTCGCCTCGTCGTTTATACCGCGTACTTCGAAGGACTTTTAACAGTTTGTCTGCAGCGGTCTTCGCGTCCGATTATAATTTAAGTATCTTCAAGGCTAGAGTGAATAGGCTCATAATAAATTAGAGCGCTTTACTATCAGGCGGGATCGCAGTCAAGCACTATTTTAAATCATTAAAAAAATTAAATAATATAGACCAGACTAGCTTTTAACCTCGGTTTCGCCCACGTGGAGGTCAGAAATTATCCCACGTATTTCAAGCATAAAAAGTATAATTGGTCCTAACCCAGGTCATGGTCTATCCGTGTGCCATATTTCATCCGCATCCGTTTAGCTGTTAAATCGTGAAAGTTAACAGACAGATAGAGTTACCTTCGTATCTATATTATTAGTATGGATGGTCAGATCGTCATCTTCGTCTAACCCAAGTTTATTTGGGATATGGCCTGATAGCCACAAAATTAATTCAAAAATCGTATTTCGATTAACTAAAAACATCTATTTGTTTCAGATACCGCATCGCATTCCAAGAAACGCTCCTGTGCAGAAAGGTCCGTGGTCGCCGAGATTCCCGCATCATCAATTTGGATCACACAATCTGTAGGGATGTAACTACTCTACCGAGCGTCAACACGAACAGCATCAAGCGAGACACGAGAATATCATTCATTAGTAAAGTTGATTTCGTGAAGGATCCAACACCGTGTTGCGTTGGTGACGTTGAAGATAGGGATTGCGAGGAACCGGTTTTCAAAAGTTTTTCGAAAACGTGAACGTATTCTTAAACCAAGCGCACATAACAGCTGCGCCGGTGATTAGCGCGCCGCTTTGTTATATTGCGCCAAAGCACATTAGGAGTTGCGTGGGGCCGCGCCGCAACGCAATAATTTTGTCAGTCAGCTCTTGCAGCTCGCGCAGATTTGGACGGGTCTCTTGTCTTTATCCCAGTTGATTTGGGGTCGGTCCAACGTCTAATTTTCTTCCACACTTCTCTATTAGGCGTCATCTTGGTAGTCACCCCCTTTCTGGCCATCGCATTGCATTTCACATCACTTACAAACATTTTGTATAAACCATCACTCACCACCGGCGGGTCACATTCCGCACATTCGCACCATTAAAAAGCCGCCACAAAAATAGTGTGCGATGGTTCATACAGAATGTTCGTAAGTGATATAGCAGAATTATTGCATTGCATTGCGTTGCGGCGCGGTCCGCCACAATCTGCGCTAGCCTGTGAGGTGTCAAGGTTAACATGATAATAGAAACGTATATAAAACAAAAATAACTATAGCTCTGTAAATAATTATTTATATTTTCTGTAGGTTAAGGTAAGGTAAGATAAATAAATAAGTATTTCTAAGAAATTAAGTAATGGGTAATTAATGGTATTTATATAATTATGCAATTTTAAGAACGATGAAAAGCTCTTCCTTCTAAACTAATTAAGATTATCAATGAAGTAGTAGGTTGAATTTTAATTAAAAATATATCTCTTCTAACTTCTGTTATTTATAAACTTTTCAGGAAGATATTTTTTTTTCTTTTTCTTGTTAATTACAGCTTTTAGTAGGTTTTCATTAAAATTTAATTAAGATGAACCATTGGGAAATTTGTTCGTGGAAAATTAATTACTGCTTAAAATGTTTTACAGCTCTATACGCGTGCCTGAAAAAGATTTCGCGAATTTCACCAAGCTGTCAGTGTCGGCTGTGTGTGTGTGTGAGTGTAAACGCTTTTGCTGTTGTTTTATAATAGTTTGGCACAAACAGCAAAAGGGTTACTATCGAATTTTCTCAATTTCAAATGCCTACAATTGTTGTAAATGGTTCAACAAGTAAATTAAAATATTATCATTTATTCTAGACTTAAATAAGGAGAAATATTACCCTACAAAACTAATTAATTCTGACGACAGTAAAGAATAGACAAATACATTATGTTTAAGTTAGTGAAAGGAACTTTTTAGTTCATTAATTGTAAAACTAGGATTTAAGTCGGATTAAGGAGATTAGAGCGTAAGATCTAATTTTCTGACTTCTTCAGCTTAAACTCTTATTAAGACTGTATTTTTATTAAGGAACAACTGGCATTTAAGCCTTTTTGTTTCATTGTCAACTGTATCGTCTTATTCGAAGAATTTTTTACCCTGTAATGTTACCAATTTTGGGTTACCATTTTGTTCAGATATGACCGTAAGTACTTATAAAAACTTTTTTGACAAAAAAATATTCTGTACATTTCGGGTGCAATCAGATTTAGTTTTAGTTGAAGTACTTTTAATAAGCAGTTGTTCGGAGTCAGCTGACGACATAGAGGTTGTGATCCTCTTCCGTTTCTGTTTTTCAACACATTTTTTCGAATAATAAAAGTGTTTCACAAGTTCTAATGATATTCAAGACGTTTGCTGTACTACCAAACTTGTGTTTTCAGTGTATAAAGCTTAGAGACGTTTGTTAGTGTATCAGGTTTCAAACGACAAGTTCGAATAATATTCATAAGGAAAGATAAAATTATAAAGATCAGTAGAATTAATAGTAAAATAAGTCGCTTAAGATTCTCTCATACATTTCTGTCATACTTTAAGAGTCGATATAAGCTACCTAATATACTTATTTTGATATAAATGTAAATTGTCTATAAAATACACTGTAAAATGCTTCCGCTGTTTAATTTCATAACCTTGAACTAGGCTTAACGGATAAGACGTGCGCCAAAACTTATATCAGGTTCTAGAAACTTTAAGGAATTTTAACCAAACTTTTCTTACAAGTTAACACGTGCGTAGTTTAATTATGAATAGACTAATAGAGAAAATTCTGTGAGTATAATCTCGGGAATGCTTAAGACGAATAGTAATCAAATGTTTTTGTTTTTGTTTTATGTTTTTTGTTTGTAATTTCTTATTGAGAAATAAATTTCTTTAACCTTATGTTTTTCTCAAGAAGTGAGTAAGCAACCACTGGAAAATATCCCGGTTCACAAACTACACTTGCTTCTTCACGGCAATTTATCTCAAGATCCATGAACATTTTCTATAGTCGTGACTAGAGTATTCTTTGTACCACTTTTATCGTTATAATGCCATAACATTTAATATGAACCTCTACGAAAATTTAAGTCACCAGTAAATCGTTGTGGGATTTACTATCAAATTGCCCACAAAATTTAAGAAGGGTTATTCAGCAAATTGTATTTCCACGATAAATAATTCGACCGAATATATTAGCCTGAATTCTTCAAGCAAATTTGGAGGAATTTTCGGCAAACGATTTCTGTTTTTTATATCGATGAACATAATTGAATTCTTTTAGGATATTATGTAACGTTTATTTGTTTTTATCTCATTGACTTGAACCTTCGACTTCGTTTCATTTTTGTTAAGTACGGTTTTTGTAAAACAAGGTACCTAAATGTTGACATGACAAAAGTTTGGAATAACTTATAGACTGTCTAGTCAACATATTAAAATATGACAATAACTGTTATAATATGCAATCACCTTAATGACTCTGGTGTCTTACAGGATAACATCATAGGTTCGTTTGTCTTCAATAAACTTATCAACAGGCAATCCTGAAATATTCACGTGGATAAAATTCAGTAAACAAAAACATGACTTTGCGTATGAAAGTCATTAATCTGTTAAACCTTGAGATCTGCAGAAGTGTCTGTACCTAACAGATAAACAAAGAAGTCGGTAAAATGAGTACAATTTCTGATCGGTTCTCTACTGAAACGTTATTTAAACGATTTTGGCAAGGACACATTCAATGAGCAAACATTGCATGTGTCCTTGCCAATATCGTTTCTTCTATTGTTAAAGGGCACGTGACTTAAATCTTGCGAGAAAATGCCTAAATAAACAACACAAGGGTATGTGTATTTAAGCGATCAATTTCCTATTGCCAATTGAATTAGGTTTGATTGCTACAGTGGCTGGGCCACCCTGTTCAAACATTTTACGAGTATTTGAAAACATATCCCAGATGTCTTAAATTGGCGATAATTAAATAATAGTCCTATTGACTTTTACCGATGCCATTATTTAAAGCATCACCAGCTTATGACAGCTCACTGCTGGCCATAGGCCTTCCACTTTCATCTAACTGTTACCAGTTACTCAGCGAAGGTCGTCGACAATTGGGTTCCCTCTATCTGGCAGAATCTTGATGCTCCGAAATTTATATGGCATAACACACTTGGCATAATCTTCTTTAAACGAATATTTTTAAGGCAAAAAATGATTTAATATAATTATTGTTTGGCCGAATGTTTATATGTCCGAATTTACAATGGCATAGTTTTAAGATAGCAGAATTTTATTTGGCATAATTACCTTTGGCAAAGTTAAAATTTCGCATAATTTCGTTTAGCATAACGTTCACTTCGCATACTTATGAAAATGGCAGAATTTCGTTTGGAATAATTTTATTAGGCATATTGACATTTCTATACAATAGCATTTTTAACCTTAAATTAAAACATTGTCGTGAAAAGTCAATAATATGTCGTGCTACAAAAGTTAGTGACAGAAACGAATCGCTGCAAAACCGACTCCACGTAGTCTTGTCTGCCCTATCCCTAGAGTGTAATTTAAGCCCGCGTAGGCGCGGAGGGGCGAGGCGGCCCGCGAGCTGAGGAGCAGGTGGTATTAATGCTCGCCGCCGCAGCTGAGGCTGGCCGGCAAAGCCGTCCAGCAAGCCGAAGCTGCGGTGGTGAGCCTTAAAACCATCTGCGACGATAGGCTCGCGTGGGACCGCCGGAGCCCCGCAGCGCCGGAGCCGTGACAGAAACCATGCCTGCTGCATGTTGCATGCTTGCTTGCATGCTTGCTTGCATGCTGCATGCTTGCTGCATGCATGGTGTATACTTGCTTGCATGTTTGCATGCTCGCTTGCATGCTGCATGCTTGCTTGCATGCTGCATGCTTGCTGCATGCATGGTGTATGCTTGTTTGCATGTTTGCATGCTCGCTTGCATGCAGCATGCTTGCTTGCATGCAGCATGCTTGCTTGCATGCTGCATGCTTGCTGCATGCATGGTGTATGCTTGTTTGCATGTTTGCCTACATTGTGGAATGCAATAAAGAATTGAGTATTGAGTATTTGCATGCTCGCTTGCATGCTGCATGCTTGCTTACATGCTGCATGCTTGCTGCATGCCTGGTGTATGCTTGTTTGCATATTTGCATGCTCGCTTGCATGCTGCATGCTTGCTGCATGATTGCTGCATGCATGGTGTATGCTTGTTTGCATGCTGCATAACTTTCTGAGATATGATAGTTCTGCCTTTTAATGACTATCGATATGAAATGTATGCCAAAAGACGATTCTAACTGTGAACTTTCTGCGATATGATGGTTCTACTTTTTAATTATTATGGATATGAAATTTATGCCTAAAGATGATTCTGACTTACAAAATTATGAATTTTGAATGTATGATAAATGATTGTCTGCATAACGATTTTCTGCGAAATGAAGTTTATGCTATCCGCTGTTATGCAAAACAATATTATGACATAAAAAGTTCTGCTATAAAGGGTAGACCCGTCGACAATTTTAATAAATATTAAGTAATGTAATTTCAGTAATTTCTGGTAAAACTTATTTGTAAACCTCATTGAAGGCTTTTAGTCAGAAACAATGTTTTGTAATATTTTTCCTTTAGAAAGTTAAATCAAAAAGAGCCACCGCTGACGCTGAAAATTCAAGATTATTTTGCGGTGTAGAGGTAAAAAAATGTTCAAATGCGTTTGTTCCTGACTTGAGAGCAGTATTATAAGCTTTTACGACTGCCTACTTAGTTACATATATATATATGCTTTCTAAAGATTATGTTATTTAGGTACCTACTAGTCTTTTTGTTTAGATTTGTGGCATATATGTGTATGTAACTAAAAGTAGACTTTACACAATAAACTCTAATTCCACCGGACTGCTTATATGATCATATATGTTCCTTATATTATGTTATGCCTATAATGTTCCCACTGCTGGGATACAGGCTTCCTCTCTGTGAGAGGGAGTAGGCCATAATCTACCACGCAGGTCCAACGTGGATTGGCAGATGTCTTCGACTTTTTTGTCCTAGGACATGCCGGTTTCCTCACGATCGTCGCGTCGCCGTCCCGTCCCGCCCCGCCCCGCCCGCTGTGTGCAGAGATCTTTATGTAGTTTTCTTCTTGAAGAACTTAGGAGTCATTGTTTCTACTTTTTTCTTTCAGTTTCTCACCTTATACGTAGGTACCATAACCAATAACCAGAAAGAGTGATAAATGTTTTATACATTTATAACTAGCAATAAAATAAATTTCCATTACTTACGTACCTTAAATAAATCTGACCATAGGTAAATTTGATAGTGATTTGTTAATAAATCTTTTTCAAATAAGATTTATTCTTTTCATTTCACTCCACTAGGACTTAAATAAAAAAAACCAAATTGTATAAAATTAATATTACTTTCGTTCGAAATCTCAATTCGGCTCTTTTTGGGAGAAAATTAAATTACTCGATTCTTGGAGTTTCCTTTGACAAGATTTGACTTTATTATTGCCACTTTATAACCTTTCCTTAAGTATTTACACTTAATAGCCTAATCGTGAAGGTAGCTGTTAGGTATACGCTGATCAAATACGTAGAAAGATTCATCACTTTTTCCTTAAAAGTTAAGGCACTACCCCACCTGCCGTCACCCACTCACAATCGTTTCACGCCGAAAGCGACGTTTGATTCCGATTAAATTGCTGCTCGGAACGCCCTTACAAAGTTTTCACTCTCAGATTGAAAGGTTGGAAGACAATTTAACAGGTTCCGGCGTGGTAAACGAGACAGAATAGAAGTTTTATTGTTATGACGGCTATAGTCGTATAGTGCCCTTTTTTTTTCAAATGACCTCTCCCGCTCTGGGCTGAGCGGAAGGGCGTGTCAGACTTTTACTGAGTAAAACCCACCCGTGTTCCTTCAGTTGCCTGTGCCAGGGGTATCTCTTTCGAACAACCCGCGGCCCTGGCAGACATCGGCCCTAGCGGACCCCGTCAATTCGTGCTGAAATCTCTTTGAGGCGCGCGTGGAACACAACGCGCCGTCGACCCGGGCCTGGTCCTTACCGGGCGGCGAGCTGCCCGTTGCTCGTCACCCGCAAGCCCGCACCTACGGTGGCCGGGAGTCGCCTGTTGACTCCCGTTCAGGGCGTCTCCTGCGGCGATTAGGGGCGTGAAGGCGCAGTGATTGCCTCTCCTTCACGCACTCCGCCTCCTCCTTCGCGAGCATTACTGCTTCGCAGAAGGAGGTGACGGCCTCCCATGCACTCTCGCTCTGTACCATGGCCTGGACCAGGTCCGGACGCGAGAGATCGCCGCCAAGAGGACGCGGCGGTGCTCCGACCAAGCCGGGCAGACCTCCACCGTATGCTCCACCGAGTCCTCCGGGCGATCCACACAGTGGTGACACCCAGGCGTTTCTTCCCGCTTTATCCTGAACAGGAACCTCCCGAAACTACCGTGTCCGGTGAGAACCTGTGTCAGGCGAAAGGTGAGGGCGCCTTGGCGCCTCTCTAGCCACCCCTCAAAGAGGGGACTTATCGCCGCAATTGTGGCGTGCCCAGCACTGGGTTGCGATAGTCGCACTCTCTATGCCGCTATGAGATCCCGCTGTACCGTGATTTTTCGCGGCAGCGGAGTTACGCCCCGGTGTTTTGCCTCCTCTCGCCACTCCCATATGTGGGCGAGGACTTTGGCCTCCAGATCCCTTGGCGGCAATCCGGCAAGGAGGCTCGCCGCCTCAGCGGAGACCGTGCGGTAACCTCGGACCAGCCGGACAGCCATGACCCTTTGGGACGCGTTCAACCGGCGGGCTGGTCGCCGCCTCAAGGAACGCGCCCATACCGGTGCCCCATAAAGGGCCATGGACCACACGACCCCCGCATAAAGCCTCCGGTAGGAGGCGTTTGGTTACCCAAGATTGGGCAGGAGCCGTCTCAAGGCAGCCCCGGCCCGCTCCAGTCTAGGAGCGGAAACGTCGGAAGTGCTCCACGAAGTCGTATAGTGCCCTTGAAAGTCTTAAAAAATAAGTACGGTTATTTAAGTAAAAACTCAAGACGGTTTCCATTTTTGTATTGTTTCAGTATATTTTTTACAGACTATCTGTTCCTGTAGTGCGATTCTGTAACCATCTCGCCGTGTAACTTAGGTGTAACACCTAAGTTTTCACGGTGAGATATTTACAGAATCGATCGGCTGTACCTAGTTAAATTATTGTTCTATCACCGTGTTACATTGTAAGTATTGTGTTTTCCTATCCTTCAAAATATGAAATAGTATTTATACCATTATATAACTTATAAAATATTCGCGGAGGTCGGTTGTCAAGTCAACCGGCCAAAACCTCCACAGTACTTACTACTTAGGTACCAATTTATTTCTTATATAATAAATAAGTCTATAATAAGTTAATTAGTCTGTAATAAGTCTTTTAATAAATTGTCTTATCTTATCTCATAGTTATAACACCTGTGGAATGTAACGGGAAGTACAATTAATACTTTTTTATGATAACCAGCCACTTTAAAAATAAAAACTCTTGATAATCATCCTATTTTTAAACAAAATAAATATCTCGTTAGCCTCCAAGAGATACAATATGTTGTTTGTATTACAATGACCTTCTGCTCTCAAAGGATCATTTACTGAACATATTGTTTACCTCAGCCTCGTTATGTTTACATGCGTAACTAGCTAAATACGGGCAGACAACAATCACGAAAGTAGGTCAACAATTACCAATCGGTTCTGTGCTTCTCGCATCCAGCGGATTCCTGCGGCTTTCACAAGGTCATCAGTCCATCTTGTGGGAGACGAGCACGCGGTCGCCACTCCAAAACCTTTTAGCCCCATCGGCCATCCGAGGGGCAATTCTCTTAATTTTAAGAACGTTTACAGTCTGATCTCAGTCTCAATCTGTCAAAAATGCCTCTAATTTCCCTAAAGTGTCAAGTTTTTAACATTGATTGTCGCTGAGATGAGATTGCGATTAGATTTTGATCGTTTTTAATTACGGCAATGGGCCTTCTGTTCTGCGAACAATGTGCCCTGCTCACTGCCTCTTAAGATTGGCAATTTTTCGGGCTTTGTCGGTTACCTTGGTTCTCCTACGGATCTTTTCATTTCTAATTCGTTTACGTAAGGAAACTGCAAGCAAAGCCCTCTCCATTGCCTTTTGGGGGACTTTTAGCCTTCTAATGAGGCTCATTATATATTGACATACTTTGCTTGACCTTGGAATCCAATTCAGAATCTACCTAACCTAATATTAAATAACAGTCATTCAATATAAGGACATTAGATTCTACGTGGGAACAGTAAAATATATTCTTTATTATATCCTATCGAATATATCGAAACACTTGGCATAATACGGGTAATCTTATATTTTTCAAAGAAGATTATCCGTTTGACGTCAACACGATCTTGATGTGTTGTTATTAGCAGCTAAGGAATTCACAGAATATGCATCAGATCTAGAGATTATTGGCAAAACCCATGCGTCATCGTATTAGCCAGTAGATAAATGCGAAATTCTTAACATTGCTTCCCAAAAGTTGCTATATTGAACAGTCAACCGTAAGTTGACTCACAGATATTGGCACTTGGAAGTTATTAGCAGACGGGAGGCTGCTGCTGCCTTTATCTTTATTTTTACCAAACCTGATATTACGAAGAGAAAATCACCCTGGTCCGTGTCGACTTTTGCAAACATAAATTAATATATTATGGAGAAGCAGATTTTTTTTTCAGGATTTCTGGCTTGGTCCCATTGTAAAAATTGTTTATATACGAGTATCACATGAGTATAATAATCTTTCTTCAAGTATTCAGTCATTTCAATTACACCTTAAATGTCTATGGTAGAAGTATCTTATAACGTATGTAATTATACATATGCACTGACTCTAATAGTTACACCTCAAAGGATTGGCTTTCAAATAACCAAAATCATTCAAATATACCTTCGTCCTTCAATAATATACAGTATAAGCACATAAACCGAAGAAAAAGCAATAAAACATGGCTTCCCACTTTTTTAATAAAGGTATAAAAATTTCAGGAAATCTGATTTGCGAATTTCCGAAAGAGCGAAGTTGTACAATTTATACGTCGCCAGCGCCCCCGCGCTTGGAATTCCACTTAAGTTAATATGATTTAATATTGAGACCGCCCTCAATACTTACGAGTATGTATGTAATAGTTGCGTGGCATGCTTACGTCATGATTCATAATATTAGAGTAACTTGGTAGTGAGCTATATAGATTCATGAAAGGTAATGAAACCAATTTATACTTACGTTTAGAAAAATAGAAGGAGCGTCGAGAGAAAAGACATTAAGAGCGTTAACGCCAAATCCGCGGCACCAAGTTTAGGTAATTGCAGTGCTCTTTGCACTCATACAGATGCGCGCGTGTCTGTGTGCGTACAGTTAGTGCGCTCTCTGTCCTTATAGTCAAACTAACCCATGTTGATCCGTTGAGTTATGTTTAATGATACTTATTTAAAATAAATAAATAAAATTTTTATTCAAGTATAAAGTAAAGTAAAAATATGATTTACTAATTTATTTAATCGTCAGTTGATTTTTATTTACTATTCTTATTTTTATTACAACCTAGTGAAACAAAGAGGCAATTTTGGTACCTTTATAAAGTATAGTAGGTACTAATCACGGGAGAAAATTTAGAAATGTAGTAGGTACAAATGTAAAATCCTACAACGATTAATACTATAAATACGAAAGTTTGAGAGTTTCTAAGGGTGGGTATTCGGATGGATATTTGTTACTCTTTCACAAAAATTACCTACTGAAGGAATTTTGGCAAAAATTTGACCCTTTGATAAAAAACCGGCCAAGTGCGAGTCGGACTCGCCCATGAAGGGTTCCGTTACGTTACGATTTATGACGTATTAAAAAAAAACTACTCACTAGATCTCGTTCAAACCAATTTTCGGTGGAAGTTTATATGGTAATGTACATCATATATTTTTTTTAGT
The DNA here is from genome assembly GCA_951799955.1 of Apamea anceps. NCBI lineage: Eukaryota > Metazoa > Arthropoda > Insecta > Lepidoptera > Noctuidae > Apamea > Apamea anceps. Next base: position 12,460,369 of record OX637509.1, read on the forward strand.
TTTATCATTCTCTTATTTTAGAAGTTACAGGGGGGGGGACACACATTTTACCACTTTGGAAGTGTCTCTCGCGCAAACTATTCAGTTTAGAAAAAAATGATATTAGAAACCTCAATATCATTTTTGAAGACCTATCCATAGATACCCCACACGTATGGGTTTGATGAAAAAAAAAATTTTGAGTTTCAGTTCTAAGTATGGGGACCCCCAAAATTTATTGTTTTTTTTCTATTTTTGTGTGAAAATCTTAATGCGGTTCACAGAATACATCTACTTACCAAGTTTCAACAGTATAGCTCTTATAGTTTCGGAAAAAAGCGGCTGTGACATACGGACGGACAGACAGACAGACAGACAGACAGACATGACGAATCCATAAGGGTTCCGTTGCCATTTGGCTACGGAACCCTAAAAAGTAAATAAAAAATCATAATGATATAAATAAAGGCTATAATTTTAAAAGACATTTTGAAGTTGTACGAAGTCGCGATCATACTCAGTAAATTATAAAGTACCTACTAGCTTTTGCCCGCGGCTTCACCCGCGTGGAAGTTGGAAATTATCCCACGGGAACGTACTACACCGGGATGAAAAGTATTCTATGTCCTGATCCAGATTATGTCAGGTCATATGTCATGGTATACCCATGTATCAAATTTCATCCAAAGCCGTTCAGCAGTTTTAACGTGAAAGCGTTAAAAACAAACAAACTGACTTTCGCATTTTTTCGCCCCGCGGTAACATGCATGTGTGTCGATCCCGTGGGAATATCGAAATAAAAAATGTCCTACGTCCTTTCCCGGGACTCAAGCCATCTCTATACCAAATTTCATCTATATCGGTTCAGCGGTTTAAGCGTGAAGAGGTAACAGACAGACACACTTTTGCATTTATAATATTAGTATGGATTATTTACAATTCTAGTTTATTTAAAACTGTTTTGAAAAAAAAAAAACAACCGACTTCCAAAAACGACACTACACAGTGAAAAATAACTTTAATTTCGAAAGTCGGTGTCGTTGGGTTCGCATTTTCGTTGTTTGCCACCGACTTTCGAAATTAAAGTTATTTTTCACTTTGTAGTGTCGTTTTTGGAAGTCGGTTGTTTTTTTTTTTTCAAAACAGTTTTATATTATTACAAATGAAAAATATTTATATACAATATGTATCGCCAAGATCGTTAGGTCGCACTATAAACTCACTCGACGCCAAGGGTCAGGAGAGGTCACGCGTGGAGAACCGAGCGATACGTCCACCCTCTGAAAGGCCTCGCGGCCGACTGATTCGTAACGATTTACGCCCACAGTTTTATAGTAGTTTTAAAAAACTTGTAATAAATTTAATTTAATTAAATAAGCTGAATACTGTTTCGTATTTTGTAAAGAAGATATTCTTCTATTATAATACACCTTTATTTTGTAAAATTAAGTAAGATTTATTGGAGTAAATATTGATTTTAGCAACCGCTTTTTCTTGTTATTTTCACTTTGTTTATTGTTTGATTTATCTAGGAGCTGAAAATCAAAAAAGTGTCTCATAGCTTTTTGCTCAAGGATATGAACAATTAAATAAATTTGTTTGTTTGTAAATTTTATGACTGGTTTCTGATATTTCAAGCTTCGAAATTACCACTGTAAAGGGAATTTAGAAAACACTGCTCGTTTATCTGGTTAGAATTCACGAATACTCTATTAATGTAAAAATGTTCTCACCTAACTTTTTAGAATGAAATATTTCCTACAATAATTAGTAATTCACATTTTCGTTACATACGTTTTATGAGGAGATAAAATGGTTTGAAAAGTACGCTTTTTTGGCCAAACAGCCAAAATCGGCGTTAACGCTCTTAATTACTACTTGCTGATCTAACTTGTTGCTACCATGGCGTAGCCTACAACGCCAAGGAGTTTTCAGCTGCGTTATCTTTAACTTTTAGACAAAGTTAAAATGCCTCATGTCTAATTTCAACAAAGACGTTTCCGATAAGCTAGTTCTTTTACCATCATCTACTTAAAACATCTGTGAAAATAGGAACCTTATAATTATATCATCTGTAGAGTTCGGGAAGAGTAATAATTAATTAAAGAATGAATGAAATTAATTACCATCTGGGGACCACTCCGTAACATTAATAAAATGGGGTCGGAAATATTTAGTGGGTTAGTCATTTAATTATATCTTAGTAATTCTTAGTTTATAAATAAAAGCGAAGTAGCAGGAATTTAATAGCATCGTAGCACATTCCGAGCAGTACATCTACAGTATCTACCTACTGCCACCGTCACACGAGGAAAAGCGTGAGTTTTTGATATAGTATGTGTTTTGTTTGGAAGTAGTCCATCAGAAGCTATGAGTATGACACCTCTGCACTTCCCGGTATTCTATGGTGCTAACCATAGAATACCGGGAAGTGCAGAGGCTGCTACTTCGCTTTTATTTATAAACTAAGAATTACTAAGATATAATTAAATGACAAACCCACTAAATGTTTCCGACCCCATTTTATTTACGTTACAGGGATTTAAATATGAAAGACGGCATCTATTTTATGACGATTAGTTGCATACTTTCACAGTTTCCGCCGGCCTGGCACATATCTAATCACATATACAATCATGGCTGTATTCACCAAATGGTTTGGTAGAAGTTTAAACATAAGTAACCCCACATTTCGTCAGTTATGTAGCGCCCCATATAGGTTATTGGAGGCGAGCTGTTACAGACAAACTCTTGATAAAAAACCAGCCAATTTTAGTTTAACTTCTCTTGTAAAAGTGTTTTGGCATTCACCATTCTGTAGCCAAGCGCGATACTTTGAATGTTATGTTTAAAGAAGTTAGTGTCATCCCTGAAGCTCCACCAGGCTTAATAAACGCAAACAGGCAGCTTTTATTAGACGTCACATTGACAACAGTAACTTTGCTAATATCCTGCAGAAGCCTTGTTACTGTTGTCACCTCAAATAAATACTCGCATATGTTAACACAGTTTATTGGTCACACTATTTGTTACATGAGAGCAAATTAACTTTGGGTTGAGAACATCTGACGTCAGCAGTTCCGTGTCTGTTTGTCTGACCAACAAACAACACTCAGCCTATATCACTGACGATAGAAACTCATCATCATCTGGCTGGCGTTTTCCCAGCTATGTTGAGGTCAGCTTCCAGTCTAACCGGATGCAGCTGAATACCAGTATTTTTCATGGAGCTATAATTGCCTATCTGACCTTCACAACACAGTTACTGGATAATACGATACCCCTTGATAAGACTGGCTATCAGACTTTCAGGCCTATGACTACCCGTAACGACTGTCAAAGATCCACGAATGGCAGCCGGGCCCAACGGCTTATCGTGCTTTCCGAGGCACGGAGGGGTCTCGGTATCGGTATGTAAAGATGGTCACCTATCCACAGACCAACCGCGGCAAGCGTAGCTTAACCTGATCGATCAAACTTTGTGGCTGTTATTGCGATAGAAGCTAACGAAACGAAACGGGAAGATAAGCTCATTACAGAGAGAGGCTTTCTGATTAGATCTCTTTTGGATTAAGTTTCTATACTCGATCGATGTCACAGGCAAAAAGTTGATGTTGATTGTACCAATTGGTTCGGTCGTTTCAACAACAAATTACCAACCAGAATTACCACACACTCACGTACACTTAGTTTGCAGTACACTTTTTGACTTTAACTTGGTTTATTTTTAGTTTATTTTAGTGGTACAGTCACGAGCAAAAGTATGTATACACTCGGCTTTATTCAAAAGCGATTTACTCCTTTATTTTTTAATTAAATTTTATGTTGTTACGAACATAGCATTTTCGAAACCATAGGTTTATGTAATGTGTCGTATTTCAACTTTGCATACGTTATTTCACGAAAAAATCGCAGTTGAAATTTGCAAAGTGTTGACATATTGGTGCTCGTGACTGTACCTACCTGAACGAACGATACTGAAAACGTACTCATTGGTTTATCAATCTCTTAAAGCTACTGACATTAATTAATTCTCGCAAACAAACATTATTATGGATTACGGTTTATTAAAAAAAAAAAAACTCATTATGTTTTTGATTAATAACAATATGAGCAAAATCTCGTTCTACTTACTTTTAATAATTATGTTATGGGAAAAAAAGAGAAAAAAATATAATAATCGTTTGTCGATATCATTTTATATTGTGCGGTAAAATCAATATCTAGCTTACATAACATACATCATAATGAGCCTATAATGTCCCCACACTGCTGGGACACAGGCCTCCTCTGTTCGAGAGGGAGTGGGCTGTAATGTACCACGCGGGTTCAGTGCGGGTTGGTAGATGTCACATGTCTTCGAATTTTTGTTTTATTTCTAGCCTAAGCTACTTTTACCGCATATTTATATTTCGTTTAGATATTATATTTTTATTATCAACTCCCTAACATTATAACTAAAATAAAGTTAGAGTCTATGTAATTCAGTGGCCAGAAATATTCATAACGTGAGTTTCATAAGTAATGACGTTGAAACTCATTAAATACTTTCATTAAGATGTAAATGAACTAGCTTTTACTTAATACGTAAACACTTAAGGAAAATATATCACTATTTCTTCTTTAGTAGTGACCTGCAAAGCTATACGTATACATTGGTACACAAAACGATCAAGAATGTTCCAATAAATTTATAAACATGTAAAAGAAAGTTTAGCGCGTCATGTGCTACGAGCTATTACATCGTAGCACGTTGTAGCCTCCGCTAAGGCGTGTTGTAACAACTTCTGTGTATTTTTTAATTACTTGTTTTTGGTAAAAAACCATGGTACGAAAATTCCAAGTTTTTACATCAATAACACATTTATAAAAAGTTCTGATCAAATTGTAGGAATAAACACATTTTTTCAAAATCAAGAATTCGGTAACCTACTTGGTAGTATATTGCTGAAAAATTAGTTTTTGAATGAAATCTCATATCTATGTTAACGTTGGACCATTTAACTAGAGTAATGCACTGGAATCTAATAGACTATTTACGATAAAATTCTTTTATAAAAGGCAGTTTACGGCTACATTTTGTTCTGAAAGCTGCGGCCAATATGCTAAAATATATGAAGGTGCATTATCGCCGTCGTTGTTGGAGCAATATATTGGTTTGCACCAATATATTGCATAAATACACAGCAATAGGAAATGGCAGGAAAATGTTAAAAAGAGTACAAACAAAATACCTTACTTCACTTCAGGGTGTTTATTCGATGAGCAGCGAACAAAATAATGTCTTTCTATTCGCATTATGAACTCGTACAACGGTTTGTATATGTCGTAGTCATCGGTCGATATGCAGTCTTTTCCCGGAATGACTGGTTTATCCTAGTTTTGACCAAAGCCTTCGGGCATAAGCTGAAATAAATTCTAATTTCGGCCTTTGACTGATCGTAGAAGCGACTGGTAGACTCGGTCAAACGTCGACCGTACTTGTAACATGGGTAAACAAGTTTATGCTTTCTCTGTTAAATTATTTTATCGTTTCATGTTTGGAAACACGGAACGATAAACACAATTTTTTCGAGGAATCAAATAAAAGAACGCAAAGAGAATTTTCTTAATTTCAACCGACCCGACGTGCCCGACGTTAAGCTGTCTCTAAGAGAAATAAGTGCAAAAGATTCTTAACTTGGGGGCCAAAGCTTTATAAAATGTGATTGCAACAAAAAATGATCTTCAAAATTATGAAAATGCGTCGCTGTCTCCAATCTGTCTGAATGGGGTTCAGATTGAATACGCACAAACGGTTAAAAATCTGGGGGTGACCATGGGCAAAGTCCACTATACTTTCCATTCCTTGAAATGTCTCCAGGCCTTCTTGCACTTGAACACCAAAATCTCTCTTGCTCAAACCCTCATTCAGCCCATTATTGATTACGCCGATGCCTGTTACTTGGATGCTACAAAGGAGCTTTTAAATAAACTTGAGCGTTTGCAAAATATCTGTATTCGTTTTGTTTTTAACCTTAAAAAGTTTGATCATGTCTCCAACTTTCGCAAGATACTAAAGTGGCTCCCAATTCGATTTCGCAGGAACTCTCGGATATTGTGTCTGCTATTCAATCTCCTTCACAGTCCTAAAACACCATCCTATCTACGGTGGCGTTTTTCCGCCCGTCCTTCAGATGCACCTTGCAGGTCGCATCTTAAAAACCTTTTCAAGTCCCCTCCCCACTCCACCGACTTCTACTCCTACTCCTTCACAGTGCACGCGGTGCGATTGTGGAATTCACTACCGCCTGACATTAGGGACTGCCAAACTGTTGCAGTTTTTAAGAGAAGAGTGAAAGAACACTATCTGTCCACTTCATCATAGTTGTGTACATATTTATTATTTTGAGTATGATAATATAATTATTATCATACTAGTAATATTTATTTTAGAACTATTTATGTATGTTTATTTGTATGTATGTTAGTATATTATCGTAATTTTTGTTTAGTTTTTAAGTGAATTGTTTTTTGATTATATGTATTATTTCTTGTCTCCTTTGCTCTATCACACGCTGTCTACATCTCTGTATCTATTGTCCTATCTCAGGTATCCTGGAAGAGATTTCTTATGAAATAAGCATCACCTCTGTACCTATTTTTTCTGTTCTGTTTTTCTTTGTCTGTTTATATATGTGTGATCATAAATGGTAAAATAAATAAATGTAAGAGATCTAACGTATTGTGCAATTCTAAATGACATAATGCCTTACCATGTATGAATAAAGACTAATTCTTTTATTTTAATTATGACAACACAATAAACATTAAAATTAAAAAAAAAACAATTTTATTACACCTAATCTAACAAACTAAGACATTCTAATACCTAATTGAAGTTTGACTGGTTAAACCCCGATTTTATTAAATTGAGTTTTGATAATTGCCTGACCAAATTAGTTTTTCCTAGGTTTGACGAAAATTCTTTAGTCGCAGGCCGAAAAACTTCATTTGTTTGGGCTTTGACTAAGACTTCAAGTCAGACCTGAGGATTGACTAGTCAATGCTAGGAGCGCCGGAGCTTCGAGGTTTGACTATAACATATATAAAAATATCGCCAAACTTTACCGCCAAGTAGAGTTTATATAAATCAACCGGATATGTCAAAATAATATTTTAAATAATTCGAGCGGTTGTGTCAAGATAAATCCTTATTACCAACATAAAAACTTAAAATAAAGTCAACCGGAAAAGAACAATTTACCCCGTTATACGAGGTTTAATTTATTGTCGTATTAACGTCAACCCTGTATAATGTTTTTCCTTTAAAATGGCTACAATATAGTGGTTTAGTGGTTGGCTATCTTAGATAAAGTTTCAAACCAAGTCTAATAATCATTATAATAGTAAGCAGGTAACATACAAAGGATTTGGTAAACGAGAAGTCAATAGCAGAGCGCCAATTCTCGTAATTAAAAGCGTTCAAAATCTAGTCGCAATCTCATCTCAACGAAAATCAATGTCAAAAATGTAGGGAAATTAGAGGTATTTTTGACAGATTGAGACTGAGATCAGACAGTGATCGTTCGTAAAATTACGAGAATTGTCTCTCTGATCTCCTTTAATTAACAAAATTAGGGTACCCATTCTATTAATTTAGAGCGAATTACTACAATTAAAGCAAATAGGCAGCTGACTCCATTATTCAGTATTGGAAAAGAATCCTGTCTTTTTTTTTTTTTTTTTTGAGGATGGGAAATCATCAAATGACTCCTCCCGCTCTGGGTGGAGCAGGAGGGAGTGTCAGACTCTTACTGACTAAAACCCACCCGTGTTCCTTCCTTAGCCCTTTATGTTCCAGGGCAGCGGTAACCCTTTCGGACGATCCCGCTACCCAAAGAATCCTGTCTTAGAATACAGTTAGGATGGAACTAATTATGAAAGGTAATCAATTCATGAGTTTGTAATTAAAATTTCAATCTTGATGACTGACTAATCTTTTAGTGAGGGCAGGAACTGTGAAATAAGCGCGACTACTGAGCGTGGGGTCCTGGTTTTAATGTGAATATTTTAATAAGCTTAGAGCTTATGACTAAATATGAATTAATCCTGTAAGCAAGCATGTTTTCATAATTTGTAAGCATATGTTACCTATGTTTGTATATCTATGTCTTAAATTAATCAAAAGTGTCTGAATAGCGCTTGCGATGAATATTTGAGTTCAATATTCCAATATTTATCTTTCAAGGTACAGTAGGCTTTACGTCTTTGTAATCAAAACTAGTAGAAGCTGGCCTCACATTCTATTGAAACTCCGGATTACGCTAGACCAGCTCAAGGTCAGAGTGTTACCATTGACGTGCGAGTGTGTGACTGTATAAGCTCACGTATTTTCTTCTTTCGGAAGGATTTCTTTGCTCCTGTCATACCTATATTCAAATTTTATTTGTATCAAATTGACGTTTGTTCAAGTTAAACAAAAATCAACTTTATTTTAATAGTAATTAAGTTGATTTCAGAGTGACTAGCACTATTGAAAAGTTATAAAAATGTTTAAAGTTGTAGCGAAAACTGAACTTTATTCTGTAGTAATAAAAGTTATTTTTCCATAAACTCATATTTGTTTACATTTTGGTGAATATGTCGCGAATGCAGATTAGATGATTTAGAGATTAATCCACAGCCAGAGCGCTAGATAATAATAATGTCACGTTACTATCAGGATATCTATGATAAGGTAAGATACGAAAATACAGATAGCCAATCAGCAGACCTTCCTTCTTTATTCTTCCTTCATTTAAGAAGTCTTATATTTCTTTATTGTCACTAACAGGTACGTAATAACATATCGTTCTACCAAGGGAGGAAAAGCAACATCGGTACCACAAATGTACAAAAATAATGTAGGAGCTCTAAGCATACTTTCAGCACACGTTCCCAAGATTATTCTCGTATAAATAAACTTAATGAACCGATATGATTTCTCTACGGATTCATGAAAACATATTTTATTCTGGAATCACGTAGTTTTGATAACGGAATAGAATTTAGACTTGAAGTCAGTGTTTATGCAGACACAAACAGTAATAAATAAACTGAAATACTTACTAGATAACTTAATTACAGTTTAGAACTTTAGGTTGACACAGGTCAATAACTCAGTCTAAACTGGCAAGTTGAATTCGGCTTTTCTCACTATCTTTGAAAAGACTAACTATGGTAACAATAGTTTTAAATAAGTTCGTGACCAAAATATGTTTGTCAAGTCGTGAAAACCGTGCAAATCAGAGGCGGGTCGATAGTTGACTTGTTAATAAATGTCAGCTTAAAAGCAGTCTTTAAATGCTGGTTCAGTTTTTCTTATAGATCTATGAAATGGGTAACTTTTCCGTGAGTGCGTCTGAAATAAAAGACCGTAAAAAGTATAAATATTAACTACATCACGAGGAACGCCTCGTGATGTAGTTAATATTTATACTTTTTACGACTTATTCAGTTAAATAAGCGACTACATTTAGACACAATACTATGCAAAAGGTGTACAGTTATAGACGAGGACGAATTTAAGGAGCGAGTCGAAAAATGGCGGCGTACCTGTCGTAAAATGGCCAGGCAGATCACGATATGGATAATTCTACGATCGGACGACGACATTGCTAGAAAGAGTTTTCCCATCCTAGTTTTATATTTATTGCATTTTAGGAGCCGTTCACAAACCGTACACAAATGGTGTACTAAGACCGTACGAACAAAACTATTTGCAATAGCTAAAACGTTACACATACACCTACATTTTGAATTATAGCTTGTTATGGTATGCCATAATAAGATACAAACTCTTTGAAAGTATAAAAAAAAAATACTGGTTGGAGGTACCTATAGAAAAAAAATACTGGCTGGAAGTATAAAAAAAAATATTGGCTGGTAAAGATGAAATATCTGTTGTATACTTATAAAACATAAACCGATTGATGATTTTCTTTTGTTTTTAAATAATAGAAGTCATTATTTTGCGGTTGGTGTGACTTTTTACCAAAATGGAAAACATTGAAGTACGCGCGGTTATTAAATACTAGCTTCTGCCCGCGGCCTCGCCCGCGTGGATGTCGGAAATTATCCCACGGGAACGTGCTAACAGGATAAAATGTATGTGCCCCAGGATGCTATCTATCTCGCGGGCCCTTTGTGGCTAATTACAATAGAAAACCAATTGTGTCTCATTAATGGTGATTATGAGGGTACCTATATGATATCTTTACCTAAGTACCTACCTAATTAAAAAAATAAATAAACTCAATAACAGAAAATAAAATACCTACCTACCTAAATAAACCTATTTATGATGATAACTAATCTAAACTCAATCATCATCTGCCTAGCCTTTTCCCAGCTATGTTGGGGTCGGCTTCCAGTCTAACCGGATGCAGCTGAATACCAGTATGTTACATGGAGCGACTGCCTATCTGTCCTCCACAACCCAATTACTGGGTAATACGATACCCTTGGTACGACTGGTTGTCAGACTTTTGGGCTTCTGACTACCCGTAACGACTGTCAAAGATCCACGAATGACAGCCGAGACCAACGGTTTAACGTGCTTTCCGAGGCACGGAGGTGTCTCGGTATGTAAAGATGGTCACCCATCCACAGACCGACCGCGGCAAGCGTAGCTTAACCTGACCTATCGACCTGTGCGGCTGTTATTATTTAGCCACGGGCCCCTCAATCTAAACTCAATAAATAAGCAAAATCTCTAAAAACTAATATCTGTACGAATGACTAATCCTATCTAACTGTATTATAAAATAACCTACGGTCACTACGTACACTATCAAATATACTACCTATACTTTAAAATTGAAATCTATACCTACGACTTATATAAAAATAAACCTAAATAACTCTAAAAAGTAAAAGGAATAAAAATGAACTCCACTGCGGGTGACCTAACCTACGACAAACTTATTATTTGCGGTTGATACAGTAATCGGGTCTAGGGATCGAACCGCAAAATTAAGTTTGTTTTTTATTGTATATACTTTTCCGGGATAAAAAGTACCCAGTGTGGTGCCCAGGATATTAAAGAATAATTATACCAAGTTTCATCGTAATCGAACCGGTAGTTTTTGCGTGATGCCTGAACAAACAGACAGACAGACAGACAGACAGACAGACCGACAGACAGACAGACAGACAAAAAATTTTTTAATCACATTTTTGGGTTCGGTGTCGGTCTAGTAACACCCCCTGCCATTTATTTTTTTGATATTTTCAATGTACAGAATTTTCACTTCTACAGATTTATTATAAGTATATAGATAAGAGCTTGAAACACAAATAAAAAAATTGCACAACTAAATCCGCGAGAAACGGAGATGCAAACTTGCAAAGACTGTCTTGTTTCATCAAGATAACTCCCCCCCACAAGTTCACCGTTGCGATGGCTGCAATTCAAGACGCTGGCTTTTGAAGATGATGAAGCAGTAGTCGCTGCAGTACAGGAATTTATAGGTGCCCACGAGAAAGAGTTTTCTAGGAAGGGAATTATAAGTTTAGAAAAAAAGGTATTTCAAGCGTATCACACTAAAAGGTGACTGTCGATTTTTTTTACTGAAAGTTCTGTAACATACTCATTCTCACTTTTTATTGAACGCCCCTAGTAGTTCATGGGCAACGAGGTCTGTTTCTACGGCCTTCGAGGTTTTACAGATTCTGTGACATACTGACTAAGTATAATTTTCTGTGCAAATACTCTCTTTCTTTTTAAATTAAACGAGTGTTTTTTTTGTTTCAGGTCTTCCAAACGATTTGTCGGTGTATTGGCACCAGTACCCATACAGCTTGGGTATCGTCCTCTGCAAGCTGAGGGCCTTAATCTCTGAAGTGTAAGTACCTTATCACTTTTAACTAGGTCACAGTGTAGGTACTACTGTATAGTTACAGTTTGATTATTGGATGGAGTTGCACCAGTGGGGTAACGTGAATTGGGAAATTATACTTCGATGCAATTGTTGCAAATATTTGAAGCACTGTGTTTAGCGCATGCCCAGTGCTTACTTAGTTATACTGTGGTCTACTACTTAGACGCTGTTATGAACTTTTCTTTAGCTTTTTCCTGTGGCGTGTTATAAAAAAGGACTCACCTACCCTAGTTTTAGTAATTTACTTTACGAAAAAGTTTAGTGAATGTTACGTTCTGGCTTATGCACCTAATAATTATATTAGCAAATAGTTACGTACTTGACTATTTAGTTGTGCTATTATTACGTGTACAGAGCTAACTTCAAGTTCATAATCTTCATGTGACGAGGTAGGAATTTAGATGAGATTTCTACATAAATATTAGCTCAGGTAAACACTTAATAATAGAACCTAGACAAAATATTGGGAAAAATCAGCCACTTATGACCTAAAAACAAAATGTACATTACCGGCACGTTTTTAACTAAATAAAACGAAATCAAATAGACACAGCGGATACGTAAATATATGATATTTTCAAACAGTATGCAAATCTGGCCTCTCATGAATACCAAACAAGTATTGGCTTGACATTGTGGAAAATCGGAATTGATTTTGAATAATTTGGGGACAGAGTTTTTAGGGTAGATAATTTGGGAGCTTTAATCTGTTACTTTAGTCTCACTTTTCTCGTGCCGGCTCAAAGTATACGAGATTAGCTTATATCAACGGGGAAATTGTGGCAACCAAACAACTCAGCTTAATTGCGGTCCACTGGGTAATTCCGTTACACACATTTAATAACGTATTCTGGGAATTTGGACCAAGTAAATACACAAATGGTATGGGAATTTATCAGAATGTAGACAAAATGTAGGCCGTAAGGTGAAGCTGATACTTTATCACCTAAGAATAAACGATTTTTCTTTCTTACAAGATCTAATCTCCCGATTGTGGGCCTTAAAATTCTAAGGGTACAAAAATCGTTCGCCCGAAATAATAAATGCACACAAATTATATTGGCACGGTTCCAAACTGCCTTCACACCTGAGCCATGTCTCAGCCTTAAGTGAGAACGCTTCAGAATCTTATATCTCTCTTGGGTATGGTATGTTTTTTCGCTTATTGCTAAACAGTCCCTAGAGGAATATCTTCATGTGAGTATAAATGATAAATGATTTTATTTTTGTAAGTAGGTTTGTACAAACACTTTTACACGTCAATCATATTTTTTACACTAGATGAGGTCGGCGTTGTCTATCTGGCTACTCTGAGAAGAAAGGCCGAAACTAACTCAGGGTCACAGTCTCTTTTGAAGTCCAGACATACGTCACGTTCTGTTTTTGTTTTAAGATGTGACAGTAACATAATTTCAACCTTACCTATTGAGAATTTACTGGAAGTTTTTATCAAAAGTAGTAAACCAACTACGAGAATATACCTAGATATAAGCCTACTATGTGTAATTCCAAAACGTAATCCATCTGGGGGTCTTTCATTCAAATTCATTGAGCCGTTCATGTGTGATCGAGTAATAAGTAAGACGGGCTGGTGTCCGCAACTCGTGCGTAGTTGAACGAACGTTCACGTTATTAAAGTAAGGATAAATAAAAGACACGAAGACTGACGAAGACTTTATTATTTCACAAACTATATTGTTGTCCACCAGGTGGTCGGTGTCACTTTCGTCATATGTATCACGCCATGAATTACCCACATTCAATCAAATAAATGCTTTGAATTTGAATTTGTCATTTTGTGCCATTATTTACTAATATTCCCCTTTTTACTAATATTTACCTTTAATAATATTCTCTTTATGTTAACTTCTTTCGATATAGAAAAGCGAGTCGCGTCGAGCGAGGCGAGTTGTCATTGCCAAAAATTAATCAATTTATTTTTTATCGATTTTGTCATAATTCTGTGTTTCACTATTTCCAATTTTAATTTTATTTAATTGAATATTTGCGCTTAGTACTTAGTAAGCTAATTTTCCGAATTTATTGTTTTGTGTATGTGGTGTCTACCTATAAGTAATTGTTGCGCTGTAATTTAATTTTAAGAATGAATTATGTTGCTGTATCCAGTGTGAACAATTGTTGGTAGACCTAATAAAAATAAATAAAAAAATAAAATGTATAAAGTATTTATGATATTTATCTCTATTTCGCGAAATAGTAGTCGCTTGAGCAAAAGTATTTTGAATAATAGGAAAATTTTGCATAATAGAAAATTTAAATAATAAGAAATTAGTCAGGAAAAAATTGCTAATCTACCTCAAATGTATGAATCGAATTCTTTGAAAAATGCTTATGAATGGGAAAAACCACTTCTTTTGGAAACAAAAAATACTTAAGTGACTCAGACCGTATAAATCTTGTAAAGAAAAATTGCTAATGATTGCTTATGATGGTTTCATGCAGTGAAGAAGAAGTACTAAAGAAACGATTCACTACACAGGCTATGCACACAAAATTGCTTAAGTGCACGGGCATTACTGAATAAAGCAAAAGTTACTAAAGGTAAATTATTAACCATTACTTTATTTGATCATTCTACTTAACTGTGGATGAGTTTTCAGTATTTGTTCGAAAAAATTGCTTAATGACCTTGTTATGTGCGTCATCTATACTAATATACCAAGGGAGAGTGCGAATTTTGTGAGTTTGTGTATATATATGGAGGGTTTTATCTGGATCTTCTGCATCTATTAGAAAAAATATTTACCATTTGAAAGGTACATTATTCTAGATGGACATAAGCTATTATTTTATGTATTGCAAAGCCGGGGCGGGCCGCTATTATATTCCATACAAAGGTGGTCAAAGTCTTGAATCAATCAATATCAATTATTTTATTTCCTAAATCAGCAGATTTTTTTGAAGTGCTTTGCTGATGTTTGTGAATATAATAGTAATAATTTATTTAATATAAACGTTAAAAAAAAACACCTAAAAAACCTAAACCAAAAAAATCAAAATAGAACTAAACTGAAAACCTCTTAAAATGTAAAAATTCTGTTGTCGGAATTTGATATTATAAATAAAAACCATTGCTTTTATCGACACATTCTTGTGACTCTTTTAAAAGTTGTCTAACTATAATTTTTTGAAAAAAAATCAGACTTATTTTTAAGGTATTTAGAAGGAATTTTGGAAGGCGCTGTTTTTGTGGACCGTCAGCTGCCTACGATACAGTTAACCTCAAACGGTTGCTGTGGAAGGTGGAGGCATTAATCCGCGGTCAGCGCTTTGTCCGAATACTCCGAGAACTCCTCCACAATCATCGGTTTCAGGTCCACCTACTCTCGGAATGAAGTCGTTGGAGAGCGCAGAAAAACGGTCTACCTCAAGGTAGTGTCTTGGCACCGTTCCTTTTTAATATCTACACCAACGACCAACCGTCCAGCCAGAACACGTCCCGCTACCTCTATGCAGATGACCTTGCCCTCACGTCCCAATTCATTACCTTTGAGGAGGTTGAGGCCCACTTGTCAGACGCTCTTGGTGACTTAGTGACACATTACTTCGCTAAATTACTCAAGCCCAATCCGAGCAAAATCCAGTCTTGCATATTTCATCTCCGCAATAAAGAGACGGGCCGCAAACTTAACATCGTTTGGGGTGGGGTGTCCACCGAGCACATCAACTCCTCTAAATATCTTGGTGTTATCCTGGACAGGTCTTTAAAATTCGGTAAAAACTGCAAGAATATCAAGCAGAAGGTGCACACTCGCAATTGTCTTTTTCGTCGACTAGTGTCATCAAAGTGGGGTGCTTCGCCTGACGTTATGCGGACTACTGGACTGGCGCTATCTTTTTCTGCCGGAGAGTTCGCATGCCCCGTGTGGAGTCGTTCTGCCCATGCAAAGCTAGTGGATACAGCATTAATCATCACTGGTTGCCTAAAACCGTATTATATGCTGTATCCACAGGCAGGAATAGCCCCACCAGTGGTTCGCAGAGCGGTGGCAAGCTCCAGCGAAAGAGCCAAAATGGTCTCCGATACACGACACCCTTTGCACGACAACATCCTTGTGCCACAAAGGCTGAAAAGCCGAAACAGTTTTTTAAAGTGTGTCGTCCCACTCACTGGCTCACAAGAAAGACTGAAGCTGTAGGGCGATAGTGCTTCCTTACCTAAACCATTAGTTCCACCCGCTGAAGATCTCCTACCTGGACATGAGTTACCTTGGGTAACCTGGAAGTCTCTAAACAGACTCCGGTCCCAGGTTGGCCGAAGCAAGGAAAACCTGTTCAGGTGGTGATTCATAGATGACTCCGCATTGGAGTGTAAATGTGGTGCTGTTCCACAAACGATGGGACACTTAATATCGTGTCCTGTTAGCGGAGCGTTCGTTATATGGGGGGCGTGGTTATCGTTGGTAAGTTGCTGGAGCCCAGGAGCCGAAGTGTGCGGAGCGGTCGTCGCGTAGGAGGCGTCGTTTCTATCGGTAAGTTGCTGCGAACGCGCGTGAACACAGAAACGACAGCTCCCGAGTGCATCGAAATGTGCTTACATTCACACACACATATTAAATGTGTGCTAACTTATACTCACACTGCAGTCCCCGAATAGATATTAGAACTAAAGTACTACAGTGGTCATCATTTGAAACGGTCTAAAACGTTTTATACCTTAAGAAAAATGCCTTCCTTTTTCTAATAAAAAAATATTATTACATAATTAACACAATTTTACTTTCCTAAACGAAATTAAATTATAAAAAAATACTTAGAAAAATATGCTGAAGCGCCAACTATACTTAAATCTTATGCGAACAGTTTTGCTAAAGCGCCAACCAGTTAAAAACAACAGTAGGTAATGAATAATAGCTAACAGACTTCAAAAATTTAAAATAGCTAATGTCGCGGTCACGGTTATCCAAATAACAAAAAATAAAAAAATGCTTATGTTACTGATGTGAAGAGAATGTTGAAAGGAAAAACGTTCTAAAGGGCCTGTTGGGAGTTGAATGAAACGGACTTTTCTTAATACAAATTTATTCTAGTGGATAGCCGAGCGAGACATTAATTTGTACGCAGAATAAAAAATCTAATCCAACGGTATATATAACTCATTTTGGCCCAAATGGCGCTTTAGCATTTTCTCCTTTCCAGTGACGATATACAATCACGCCGCTTTTCACCAAATGGTTTGGTAGAAGTTTAAACATAAGTAACCCCACATTTCGCCAGTTATAGGAAGCGACCTGCTTCTAAAAAAATCCTGATGAAAAACCTCCCAGTTTTAGTTTAACTTACCCCGTCAAAAAGTATTTTAGCATGTATTTAATTCACTATTAGAAGCTAGCACTACAAAAATGTTTAAAATTTTACTTAAAATGAAGGTCAGAGTCATCAAAGCTCTGCCTATAGTTGCGTCTACCAGGGTTTCATAAACGTTACACTGACAACAGTAACTTTGCTCATATCGTGTAGTTCGCTTGTTAGTGTTGCCACCTCAAATAAATACTTGCACAGGGTAACACAGTTTACTGGTCACATAAAGTAACATAAGACTTGAAACGTGATGTGTGAGCAGAACATGAGAGCTAACTGAGTTTGGGTTGAGGACATCTAACATCAGAAGGTTTGTGCCTGTTTGACTGACCGACAGACAACGCTCAGCCTTTTTTTTGGTGGGAAATCATAAATGACCTCTCCTGCTCTGGGCTGAGCGGAAGGGCGTGTCAGACTTTTACGACTAAAACCCACCCGTGTTCCTTCAGTTGCCTGTGCCAGGAGCCACGGTATCTCTTTCGAACAACCCGCGGCCCTGCCAGGCATCGGCCCTAGCGGACCCCGTCGATTCGTGCTGACATCTCTTTGAGGCGCGCGTGGAACACAACGCGCTGTCGACCCGGGCCTGGTCCTTACCGGGCGGCGAGCTGCCTATTGCTCGCCGCCCGCAAGCCCGCGCCTACGGTGGCCGGGAGTCGGCTGTTGACTCCCGTCCAGGGCGTCTCCTGCGGCGACTAGGGGCGTGAGGGCGCAGTGATTGCCTCTTCCTTACGCGCTCCGCCTCCTCCTTCGCGCTCCGCCTA
Source organism: Apamea anceps (assembly GCA_951799955.1). Classification (NCBI taxonomy): domain Eukaryota; kingdom Metazoa; phylum Arthropoda; class Insecta; order Lepidoptera; family Noctuidae; genus Apamea; species Apamea anceps. The sequence continues at coordinate 12,478,337 of OX637509.1, forward strand.
CTGCTTCGTAAAAGGAGGTAACGGCCTCCCATTCACTCTCGCTCCGTACCATGGCCTGAACCAGGGCCGGGAGCGAGAGATCGCCGCCGCCAATCACCGCCACGAGGACACGGCGGTGCTCCGCCCCTCCGGGCAGATCTCCACCGTATGCTTCACCGTATCCTCCGGGCGATCCACATAGTGGTGACACCCTGGCATTTCCTCCCGCTTTATCCTGAACAGGAATCTCCCGAAGCAACCGTGTCCGGTGAGGACCTGTGTCAGGCGGAAGGTGAGGGCACCGTGGCGCCTCTCTAGCCACTCCTCAAAGAGGGGACTTATCGCCGCAATTGTGGCGTGCCCAGCACTGGGTTGCGACAATCGCACTCTCCATGCCGCTATGAGATCCCGCCGGAGCTTTGTCCGCTGTACCGTGATTTCTCGCGGCAGCGGAGTTACGCCCAGGCGTTTTGCCTCCCTTTTGAATCCCATATGCGGGCGAGGACTTCCTCGGCCTCCAGACCCCATGGCGGCAATCGGGCAAGGAGGCTCGACGCCTTAGCGGAGACCGTGCGGTATCCTCGAACCAGCCGGACGGCCATGACGCGATGGGACGCGTTCAACCGGCGGGCTGGTCGCCGCCTCAGGGAACGCGCCTATACTGGTGCCCCGTAAAGGGCCATGGACCGCACGACCCCCGCATAGAGCCTCCGGCAGAAGGCGTTTGGTCCCCCTAGATTGGGCAGGAGCCGCCTCAAGGCAGCCCCGGCCCGCTCCAGTCTGGGAGCCAAACGTCGGAAGTGCTTCACGAAGTTCCACCGGCTGTCGAGAATGAGTCCCGGGTACTTTATCGTCAGCTCGACGCCGATGTAAACCCCTCCCGCCGATATTTGTGAACCCGACGGTGGCGCGTCCCGAGAACCATGAAAACACATGGCCTCAGACTTGTGCAAGGCCACCTCGAGTCCCAGTTGCCGGATTCTCTCGACGATTGTCGCAACCCCGCGTGTCGCTGCTTCGGCCGCTGCCTGGTGCGACCTCCCTTGCGCCAGAACCAGCGTGTCGTCAGCGTAGCAAACTACGCTAACGCCGCTAGGGAGGTCGGCGCGCAGCACCCAACAACGCTCAGCCTTACACTCGGTTTCTGAATTGAGAATTTGAAGTTGAAATCTTGTCAAACTAAAAAAAAATCTTGTCAACTAAAGTAATATTAGAATAATATTACTTTTGACATTACTTTTTTTACAATACTTTTTTTGACTCTAAGATTTATTCAATATATATTGCCTGCGAAATTATTTTTGACGTTTTTTGCGTAAGAATTTTTGGAGTTTGACCAGAGTAGCAATTCTCATAATTTTAAAAACGTTCACAGTCTGATTTCGGTCTAAATCTGTCAAAAACACCTAATTTCCCTACATTTTTGACAAGTTTTTGACATTGATTGTCGCTGAAATGAGATTGCGACTAGAGTCCGAAAGTTTTTAATTATGGGAATTAATTAGTCTTCAAATTCTCAATTCAGAAACCCGGTGTATGTCACTGACGATAGAAACTTGGGAATATTTGCTCAATTTCTCATGTTATCTAGAGGTTTTGTCGTATCTGTAGGATACGTCTGATTATATCTCTTGGGGAAGTTTCTATTTGATCGAAATACTACTGAATTGCCTCCAATTTTGATATTGCTGTTACATACCAAATGAATTTGCATATTATATTATATCATATACCAATATTCATGAAACACCCGAGGTAAATGTTGTTAAATATTAAAAAATAATGATATAATTAGTACCATAATATTAGTTTATGCTAAAAAGATAGCACTCATATCGCGTAAGGTATTATCGAATGAGCTTGTAATTACGAAACGTATCTATATGGTATCATCGATGGTATGCACCGGCAAATTCACATTTGTGTTTTTATGATTTTTGGTTTCACTATTTCTAATCTAATAAGGTGGCAACTGATATGAGCATCTGCTCGATGTGAATATTCGCATCGAGAATTTGTTCTATGTGAGCAAATGCTCATGACACCTGAATTTTACCGACGACTATATACTTGACTGTGCTCCATTCCCAGCATTGGTAGTCAAAATGGTGGACGTAGAGGTAGTGTGTGCTGCGTTCGTTTTTAATCGGAATACGAAACGCCGAACGCGTGCACTCCTGGCAGTGCTCGAAATCATTAGATAATATATTTATCTCAGACATAACTCTAGTCCGACTCATACATTTAAATTTAAAATTCTAAGCAGATAAAAACCCAAAATAAAATTTTCACTAATGAAATTCAAATATTCATCAACACATTAAAAAAAAAAAAAATATATCAGAATAATTTAAAAATAAAATGTCTTATATTAAATTGTCAAATCGTAAAATGTTATAAAAATTAATCAGAAAACTAGTCGTCCGTTCGTAAAACTAGGTCATCATGGAGAAGAAGGACAAGAAACTCCATGGAACCAGTATTAAAGTATTATATCAATACATTTCTTACGTTGTCATAAATTCTCGTTATAATTATATCAAAATTAAATATACGCTCGTGTGCTCGGCGCTCATCATCGAGCTGCTCGGCTCGCTGTACTGACATGCCGAATATTCGACTTGTAACGTGCTTACATCAAGCGAATATTCATGTCAGTCGCCACGTTTAGAGTTCTTTCCCTCTGGTGAACTGCAAAGGTATACATAGGTATCAAGAATGTTCCAAGAATTTATAAACATGTGAAAAAAAGTTTAACGCGTAGCGTGTTAAGTCATGTGCTACGAAATCGCGTAGCATGTTGTAGCCTCCGCGACGACATGCGTCGTAGCAACTACTATTTATTTTTTATTGCATGTTTGTGGTAAGCAACCACGGTACGAAAATCGCAAGATTTTCCATCAATACAAACACATTTAAACATAATTGGAGCAGAACGTACGAACAAACACACATTTTTCGGAATCAAGAATTCGGTAAGCTATATTGGTAACTAAGAAAAATCAAACTCAAACTCTCAAACTCAAATCATTTATTTCAATTAAACCATTTCAGGCACTTTTGAATTGTCAAAATTAAATAGTCGGTCAGTTAGTCAGAAAGTTGAAGCTAGTTACCCATTCCAAAACGTAGATCTCTGTGGAGAAGAACGGGCAAGAAACTCCACGGACACTCTTTTAAGATATTATTACAAAATCCTGGGTACATTATTCATATACTGGGTACATTATTGGTAAATATTTCATACATTTTTGTTTACGAACGAAACCTCATTGCTATGTCAGTGTCGGGCCACTCAAATGGTTTATGTCGACATTATTTTATAAAAGGCAGTTTACAGCTCCATTTTGTTCTGAAAGCTGCGCCCAATGTCTTTTCAATTTTAACTCCGAACACAAAATTAAAGATGTCGGCGACAGCGATTTTATTTTATTTTCAAGCAGTAAACTTCCTTTACGGGATGTGAGTATTTACTGAAATTCTCACATCCCGTAAAGAAAGTTCGTTCACAGTAGATCATCTATAAAATATGCTATAAAAATACTGATTTTTATAGCATATTTTAAAGATGGTCTTCAAACTACACTTGTGATAAAAAAAGACATAAACTATTCAACGGTGATATTTTTACCTAACTGAGATAGATAGGTTAGAGTTTCGGAATTTAAAAAGTTTTAGGGCTGATTATTCGTACGCCAGATAATTTTATCGGAGGAATAATTTTGAATTTTCACAATTCTTCTAGGTATAAAAAATCTGTCAGACGTCAAATTTATTCCACGAATAAAAATTATCTGTCGATTGAAAAATCAGCCCTTAGTTGAGAGAATTATTGTCCGTTCCACGTACACATTTGTGTTGACATTCCATGTGTGTGTGAGTGCATTAAAGAAAGAAATTAAGATGAATAGTGATGGCTGATTATCGATTTTGTGAATCAGCCTTTGTTTGTAGATTGGGAACGTCATTAGTTAGATACAGGGTGTAAAAAGACGCATTCTGTACATTAAAGTAAGTAACATTGAACAAAAATAATTGCTGGGAAACGACTTTTATTTTTGTTTTGAAAACCGCTGTTTAAAATTAGGGCGATACCAAAATAAATTTGGGGTTTTTTCGTAACCATTTATTTCACTATTATAGCATGTATGGATTAATTTTTTGTTTATATGTTTTTTGACTATTTGAGTAATACTCTGACTGACGGAAAACGCATTTGGGTTAAATTTCCTCGATAGAATTTAATTCCGAAAAGACATCTACTTTTTATATTTTTTCTGTAATTCTAAAATCCTAAGTAATTATTGCAAAATTGAATTCAAAATGTGCGTAATAGGTAATTGAAAACTCTGGTAACTGAAAACTTTGATACACAGTTTAATTTATTTTTAAATAATTTTAGTTGGTGTGGTGCTTACGTTGTTTTATTTTGATTCAAGTGCATTGTTGCGCTCTCTTTTTTCGCATGTGGAATTAATTGACTCCCTCTCTCTCTTATGCCCGCTCCTCAAGCTATAATTTATTTTTTACGTATCGCCTTAATACATTTGAAACTTGTTTTCGTATAAAAACTCCAGAAAATGTTGGACATATGACTTTCAATATCTCCATAACCAGAAGGTTCACAAATATGTTAAAGTACACCTCGGCTTTGTTAAGCTTCTTTTTAATCCACGACCATACGTTCACATGTAAAATAACTAACCATGAACGTCCCCACCCTGCATAACGGTTTTCCATTATATTGACTACGATATAGTGGTTTAGTTGTTGGCTATCTTAGCTAAGGTTTTAATCAATAATAATCAATACAATTGAAACCACGTAACATTCAAAGGATTTGAGAAAGCATAAGAAATAGCAGATCTTTTGATTAACAAAATATCCGTACCTATTGTATTAATTTAGAGCGGATTACTATAATTAAAGCGAACAGACTCGTTATCCGATACTGAATAATGGAGTCAGGTACTCCATTATTCAGTATTGGATAACGAGTATCTTCCAATTGAATGGATCAAACCCTTCCTGTCTCAGAATACATTTCGGATGGAACTAATTATGAAAGGTAATTAATTCATGAGGTTTGTAATTAAAATGGCAATAAGTCGGCGTACTCTCGGCAGGCCTGTTTACCTTGATGACTGACTCATCTTAAGTACATGGGAGAAGAAAATGAGTAACTGGATATTTTATTTTTTTATTTTTTGTTAGCCTATGCTGTCCCACTGCTGGGCAAAGGTGAGGGGCCTTTGCCCAGCAGTGGGACAAATCTTTCCAGGAACTCTTAGTCTTAACTGGATATTTAACCTTCTAAATTATTTTTTTTCCTATAAATATATCTTCTGAAGTCCAGTACGACTACAACTATATTTCAGTGAAAAATTTCGGTTTTAATCTTCTTAAAATCAGTATGAAATGCTCATAGTAGGTACGTGTGAGTGTAGTAACTGTAACTCATTCATGGGTAGTTAAAAACCTTGAATGAATTCCTTATATAAAACCATCGAATCCACTCATTTATTTATTACCCGTGATGGTTAAGGGTAAGACGTGAATTGAGGGATCAGATCAGGGTTAAAGGTTTAAGGGGAACTTTATAGTTCACAAAGTACGTTCAAGTTCGCTTAGGATCAACTTCACTTTACAAACCGTATGTAAAATCACGTTTAAAATGACAGTAGCCGTGACGAGGGTAGCCTCATATTGGAAATCGAGATATTAGGCCGTTAAAGCTAAATCTGGTCGAATAAAACATAATAATAATAATAAACATTTATTTCAGACCAGCACCCTAATTGCGTAACACACAATCAATCGTAATCTGAATCATTTTGAAGCAAATTGCTAATCCATTGCTTCATAAGTTCGAAAAATTGGTCTGCTCAACACGTAAATAATGCAATGAATGTTGTTGAACTGTCAAAATGAAACCGATTACGATTGATTGTGTGTTACGCAATTAGGGTGCTGGTCCATAATTTGTTAGTAACAGTATACTTAAAAAAACTAATGTTAATAATATGTAAATAGGTAAAATATCTGTTCTGCGAGCAATGTACCCTGCCCACTGCCACATAAGTTTGGCAATTCTTCGGGCTTTGTCGGTTACCTCGTCGCTTTCGTAGAATAGATGGCCGATGGGGCCGAAAGGTTCTGGAGTGGCGACCGCGTACCGAAAGACGTAGCGTTGGAAGGCCTCCCACAAGGTGGACCGACGACCTTGTGAAAGCCGCAGGAACCCTGTGGATGCGAGAAGCACAGAACTGGTCGAACTGGAGGTGCTTGAGGGAGGCCTATGTCCAGCAGTGGACGTCTTTCGGCTAATATGATGACGATACGAGGTGGTAGCCGTAAGGCTGATCCGGGGCTACCGCACGATCTCGGGCGAGGCAGCAAGCCTCCTTGCCGGACTGCCGCCATGGGATCTGGAGGCGATAGTCCTCGCGCGCCTACATGATTGGCGTGCGGAGGCACTACGCCGGGGGGAAACTCCGCATCCGCGGCAAACCGCGGCGGAGCGGACGAACCTCCGGCGCGATCTCATGGCGGCATGGAAGGAGCGACTATCGCAACCCAGCGCAGGGCACGCCACGATAGCGGCGGTAAGACCCCTCTTTGAGGAGTGGCTAGAGAGATGTCACGGCGTTCTCACCTACCGCCTGACGCAGGTCCTCTCCGGACACGGATGTTTCGGGAGGTTCCTGCACATCATCAGGCGGGAGGAGACGCCTTGGTGTCACCACTGTCAGGATCGCCCAGAGGACGCGGTGGAGGTCTGCCCTGCTTGGGCAGAGCACCGCCGTGTCCTTGTAGAGTCGATCGGCAGCGGCGGCGACCTCTCGCGTCCGGCCCTGGTTTAAGCCATGGTCCGGGGCGAGAGGGAGTGGGAGGCAGTCACCTCCTTCTGCGAAACAGTCATGCTAGCAAAGGAGGTGGCGGGGTGGGCGAGGGAACGCACCTCACGCCTCAGCCGCCGAGGGAGACGCTCCGGGCGTCGGCGGCGTCGGCGGCCGTGTGACGACTCCCGGCCACCGTAGGCGCGGGCCTGCGGGCGGTGAGTAATGGGTAACTCACCGTCCGATCAGGACCAGGCTCGTGCCGGACGGCGTGTATGTGTTCCACGCGCGCCTCAAAGAGATGTCAGCATGAGTGACGGGGCCCAATAGGGCCAAAGCCTGCCAGGGTAGCGGGATCGTCCGAAAGGGTTACCGCTGCCCTGGAACATAAAGGGCTAAGGAAGGAACACAGGTGGGTTTTAGTCAGTAAGAGTCTGACACTCCCTCCTGCTCCACCCATAGCGGGAGGAGTCATTTGATGATTTCCCATCCTCAAAAAAAAAAAAAAGGCCTATGTCCAGCAGTGGACGTCTTTCGGCTGAAAGGATGAGGTAAAATATGACAGTGCGGTGGCCCTGAAGTGGTTGAACATAGCGTAACATCACGCATGTGTTCTCTTAGGGTTGAGAGGGGTGCCGTTTTAGTACACCTACATTTGGCCAGTCAATTTAAAGTCCCACATAGTAGGGGGCAGGTCTACTGCCATCAACTGAATGAATTCACAAAAACAATATTGTATGTGTTATGTTACTTAAAATAGTTATGAATAAGACATTTTAATTAAGGACCACGCTAACGCATTAGGAATTCCCTGTAATGTTAGTTGTTTGTGATAAATAAATAAATAAAATAAACTGTGCACAATTCCTTCATGACATTATCCTTGGTAATATTCTACCGAGTAAAAATTTGACCAAACGAAAATGTGCGCACTTAAATCAATCCAAATATTGCATTGGTATAAAAAAACGGTTGCAAAATTTGTTCGGATAATAAAATTTTGTCAAAATAATTTTGGCAAAACGGCAGGCTCCCATATTGTTGTATTTAAACATATTGACTGAAGCCCATATACCATACATAAGAAACCCATGCTATGGCATATGTACGAGTATATGTACTCGTACATATGAGATTGAACGAGAAATACGTTGACAAAACTGATCTCGAATATTTGACGAAGGAAATTGGGACCACAATCACCAGATTTCGATCTAAAAAAAATCTTAGCTTTTCGAATAAGACGACAAAAAATCCTGATTTACAACCTCAAATGCTTTACTAAACATACGCATTTGACTAAACACGAATTTTGCAAACAAGCTTCAGCATTCTTTTCATATTTTGTGAACTTAATTTCCTACTATCCTACTAATATTACAAACGCGAAAGTTTGTGAGGATGCTTGGATGGATGTTTGTTACTGTTTCACGCAAAAACTAGTAAACGGATTTGGATGAAATTTGGCACATAGATAGTTTATAACCAGGATTAACATATACAATACTTTTTATCCCGATATTCCTACGGAATCGAAAATTATGCGGGGGAAACTGCGGGGCGCTGCTAGTAATGTTATAATACCCATTTTATATAACATCTGTTATACTCGTATGTTCAAGGTACAGTAAACTGCAATAAGTGTTAGCACTGACAGGTGGTTGGCTGTACAAACTCAAGTTTTTTCTTATTTCGTGGGTCATTTTCTTTGCACAGTCGCACGTAGATGATTGGGACATAAAACCAGAGTACTAGATAATAATAGTGCTAAGTAACTATCAGGATATCCATGACAAGGATGGATATATGTACCTACGTACGAAAATACAGGTAGCCAATCAGCAGATCTTCCAATTTCCAACATTGAAATGCAATGTACCTATTTAGGAAAGTCTTATTTTTCTTTATTTTCACTAACAGGTCCCAACACGCGATCCTTCTTCTACCAAGGGAGGAAAATCAACATCAGTACCACAAATCGTACAAAAATAATGTAGTAACTCTGAGCCTATTTTCAGCACACGTTTCCAACATTATTCTCGTATAAATAAACTTAATGAACCAACCTGATTTCTCTACGGATTCACGAAAACATATTTTATTCTGGAATCACGTAGTTTTGATGACGGAATATAATTTAGATCTTGAACGCAAAGTGTATGTCGCAGAAGGATTGTCGTATCCGCTGTTTTACAAAACCGCTAGTGGTTTTACAAAACAGCTCCGTTATGTAAAACAACTGAACAACGTTCGGCGGTTTTCTATAATTACTGAACTTGAACATGCAGAAGGGAGTGGGCCGTAATTCACATTACGGCCCACTCACAGAGCCTGTGTCCTAGCATTGGGAACATTATAGGCTGATAATGTATGTTATGTACATAACTGTAACAAAGAAATCTCGATATTTTGTCAAGTCGAAAAAACCGCGCGGAGCAGGGGCGGATCGCTAATACTCGTACATACATAAACTTGCACCTTCATCCCGTAGGGGTAGGCAGAAACTACAGAGCGCCACCCACTACGATCCTGACATACTCCTTTTGCTCCTTTTGCCTTGCTAATATATATTATTTCTAAAGTATTTAATACAAATACAGATTTTTTGTGTAAGTCTAGAAAATAGTGGTGCGCCATAAATACGTTTAAGTACCAAAATTAATTAAAATTCAGATAACTTTATAATAATTGACGATAAAACTAGTTACAAGAAAGTATTTTTATTAAAACCTAAAAGATTTAAAACTTATACGCCCTTCTTAATAATAAAGCTGAAGATTTTGTTTGTTTGAACGCGCTAATCTTTGGAACTACCAGTCGGATTTGTTTTTTTTTTTTTACATAAGTAATATGATAGCCCAATCTTTGAGGGAGGCCGTTTAACATCACGCTAGGTCTCTTAGGAGCTGTGCAAAAAGACAAAAAGAAAGAAAGAACGCTCAGCAAAAACGAAGTAATAGCGCGGGCAGACGATGCGATGCGACGAGGTGGGTCGGGGGTGCAAGAAAATTTACGTGGACAAAGTCGCAGGCAGAAGCAAGTAAAAAATAAGTATTTAATATAACAGATGTTATTAATCTGTGGGTAATAATCGTTTAAGTTTGGAGGTGTGGTTACTTTGAGTTTTAACTATAAAATTATACTTAAAACCTTAACTCATTTAGTTAAATTGATCTGAAATTATAATAATTAAATGGTATTTGAAAGTTAGGAGCCACACATGTTCGGGTCAGCACATTCGAGTATTTGTTGAACAACAAAGCGGAGCCGAAATTACTACACATATTCGGCTTCCATTAGGTTCGTGCCGTGGCATACTCCGTTTGGCATCTATCCGCGCTGAATTCAAGCTGGTTCAGCACAGCCGAGTTTTTTTTTTTGGAATGGCATCTTGCTGTTCAACCTATGAGGTTGTCGTCTGCTTAATGTGGCTTGCCTGTAGATGCTCAATAAATTAAGGCCTCCAGCCAGGGCTTAAAAAACTTAAAAACTAAGCGACTACACGCTAAGGGCATCCCCTGTGGGGTACGGACCTCGGCTTAGGGCGTCGCTGGGACAAGCTTAGCTGTGCGGCTTTTTCCCGAACATATATCTACATAACATAGTATATAACAGTATTTTTATCTTACAAAGCGACGCGCGTTTTACTGGTGTGTAAGCGCAGGAACTCGGTACCGTCCGAGACAATGTCGAAGTCAGAAGTGTGTGTGTGCGTGTTATGACACGACATATTCACAGCCTATTTGTAGACTTGGTTACGATGTACTCATCTTATTTCAAGAAGCGACGGGCGCCTAATAAAGCGCGCGTCGCTGCTTTAAAAAAAAATAATGTATTTAATTTGTATATTCGTGTCTGTCTCACAAAAGAGCTTCAAAATAGACCGGGTGGTATATTTAAGAAAAATATCTTAATTTCCAAGTATTGAATTCGTATTCAATACTTGAAAATTAAGTTATTTTTCTTTCATGTTTGGGTAATTTTCAACTCAAAGCAGATTTATAGATGTGGATCTTTTTTAGTAATATTAGCAGCTATACAAAAGCAGTATTTGTCAGTTAAGGGTGAATGATTCCTTTGTGTTCAGTGACGTGCGGCCAACCGTCAAATGTAATTAAACCATTATTCAATTCATTGGAAAGGAGACGATTTTTTATTTCACTTTTTTATTTTATTTTTTAAGAAAAAAGCTTTTAAGAAAATAAAGTTTTTAACCGACTTCAAAAAGGAGAAGGTTCTCAATTCGGTTGAAATTTTTAATTTATGTTTGTTACCTCAGAACTCCGCTATTTATAGCCGATTTGCAAAATTCTTTTTTTAATGGATAAGGTATGCTTCTTCATAAATTTTATTAACTTGCTTGGGTAGTTTTTGAGTTAGCTCCAATGATACGAATTTTTTCCAGTTTGTTTATATTGATCATGTTTTAATAACTTCCTGTCAAATTTACATAGCAAGTACTTAGTATATAGCTGCTAATAACATCACAAAAATATCATGTTACCGTGTAACGTGTGTAGCGAGGCCAAACGGATAATCTTATTCGTAGAGTATAAGATTACCCGTAATATGAGATTGCCAAGTGTCTCGGGGGATACAGTAAAGAATATAATATTTTATTGTTATCACGAAGAACGGATTTTAAAAGGTAGCAAAGCGGATTACGGTGGTAGGTACCGCAAAGCGTTTACAACTACCCTCAATCGATACCTAGATATGCTGACGTGTGCTAGACAATAAATTAAAATAAATATTGAGTAACTGTTATTTGATATTAGGACAGGTACAGGTTCTGGGTTCGATTCCCAGGTCAAGTGTTATTGGGGTTTCCATTAGGAATTTGTCAGTAGCAACCCATAGTCAGGATTTTTGTTCCCGGTTGATGACTTCAGCATAACTGGCGAAATGTGGGTGTACACCTCTGTGTAACCCTTTGGGTATTAAAGGCGTGATATCATGTTATGTTATTTAATCTAAGATATAAAACACAAAAGAACTGCTTACAGCGTAAGCTTTCAAGTCGTAACAAAGATTTTTTTCATATTTTCGTTTTTCTTTTTTTAAAGCTGGATTTGGCCCAACCTCTGTCAGAGATGCCAATTACGTTCGAATGTAATAGTATGTGAGTATTCGCAAAAGATTTTCGGTCAAACCCTTATACCACTTATCTGTAGCCAATGTCAACAATTACAGTTGGTACAAGCGAAGAGAAAAAAAAATTGTTCCTTTTCTCGTGATTAATTCGGTTCGCAAGATTTGATTTGAAACACACACACATATAAATGCAAATCTTTTGTAGATTTACCAGACAACTTTATAACAAAATAAATAATAACAGCCGCAGGGGTCGATTGAAGGTCGAGCTACGCTTGTCGTGGTCGGTTTGTGGATGGGTGACATTTACATCCAGATCCCTTTGTGCCTCGGAACGCACGTTAAGCTGTTGGTCCTGGCTGTCATTCGTATATCTTTGAGTAGTTACGCGTAGTCAGAAGCTCAAAAGTGTGACAACCAGTCTTACCAAGAGTTATCGTGTCACCCAGTAACTTGTGGATGTCAAATAGGCAGTCGCTCCATGTAAAAAACTATTAGCCACAAATAGAACAAAAAAGGTATACACGTGAAACCATATAAAAAGAAAAAAAAAACCTTGAAATTATGACCCTACGTAGGTAAGTACGTATGAAATTTTTTGATTAAATGTTGTCCCGTCGGGGGATCGCTACTACTATAAACTTTAACAGAACGTTAAGCTAATAATTAGAGCGGTCCCCCGACGGGACAACATTTAGTCTTCAAATTCACCTTTCAAACAAAAAAACAAAATCAAAATCGGTTCATCCGTTCGGGAGCTACGATGCCACAGACAGACATACACACACACACAGAGAGAGAGAGAGATACACGTCAAACTTATAACACCCCGTCGTTTTTGCGTCGGGGTTAAAAATACTGGTATTTGGTAGTATTCGGTGAGGTTGGAACTTCTGGAAGCCAACATGGTTGGGAAAAGGCTAGACAGGTGACGATAACTCATTTTTATTGGTATCCAAATATTTGCTTTTTGCATAATTAGGAGAAATAATTAATGTCCCCTTTCCAAGCTAGCCTTGAGTACTGTGCACTGTGCTTCATTCTACAATCAGTCGGATGTTTTGGATGAAAACAAAACCAACAAGATTGATTGATAATGATGTAGCATTGCTTATGAGGTTTAACTTGTAGCCTTTGGTAACTGTTGGCCTACTTTCGTGATTAATCTTTGCCATTGTTTAGCTAGTTACGAATGTAAATAGAACGAGGGTAAGGTAAACAATATATTTTGTAAATACATAAACAAATATTTCTATCTTTTGAGAGTAGAAGGATAGCGGTAAAACAAAATATTAATAATATCCTTTGACAAAAGTGTAAAGATGCTACTGCTCAATCATTAAAAATATTACATTACGATTTGTGTGACTTAAGTAGTCCATTATGGCACGGCGTAATAATGCTATCGCCGTGCATAATTAGTTGATTCTGGATTATTTGTGAACAGATTTTTTTTTAAATTTCTTTTTAAGTTACCGCACAAAACAACGGGAGAAACAAAAGAATTCAAGAAATAAACACCTTTTTGTAATTTTATATCAGCTTTTATTTTATCACAGCACCCTCGAAAACCATGGAAACTATCTCTCTCTATTTATATGTACTAAAAAGTCGCATGAAGGGGGCATAACGCTTTTTCGTAACATGACGATTACTTCAACCTAAGCTCCGTTAAGGAACTTCGTTCCAAAAACTTAAATACCTACTGGATGAACATTAAACATCAGAATCTGAGTGAACATTTTACCGAACGAATACAAAACAAATAACGTTTTGAACTCTAACGTAAATAACCTGATTTCTTGAATTGTTTTCCAACGTCTCAATCTGAGATTGAAAGCTTTGTTAGGGCGTTCTGAGCAGTAATTAAATTGGAATGTCGCTTTCATAGTAATATGATTGTGAGTGGGGGAAGGCATCTCTTTCAATTCATTGTTATTCACTTGTGTGCGCGGTCTTCAAACGTGGTTCGTTCTTCAAATCAAAGTTTCCATCACGAAAGCGTTTAAACCAAAATCGCACGGTGCGTTCATTGGCAGTCCCCTCTTCAAACGCAACATTGATATTGCGAGCCGTTTCTGCCGCGTTAGTCCCGCGTCGGAACTCGTATTCAAAAATAACTCGAATTTTCGAAGTATCCATCTTTCTTGTCTAAGCTGAATAAAAAAAACAACTGAAGTCAATAATCGAATGTTGCACATTATTTTTAAAAAAAACTTCATAATATGTACCATGTGACAAAAGTTTCACTAAAAAATCTCAAACCATAAAGGTTCTATGTCAATTCGAAGTACCTATTACAATAAAACGGAAATTTCATACTTTAACTCCTATTATAAACTGCAACATTACAACTTAAAGTTTTGTTAATCTTATGTATTATATTATTACAACATATATAATACATAAGGTTTATTTTCACTTAATAAAATAAAGTAAAAAAACAAAATAAAAGCTACCTTTGCGATTAAAAACCGTAAAGATGAGATTTAAAAAAAAATAGTATAAAAAACACGCTTTTATCACGTACTTACTATAAGATAATTAAACTGACTTAAATTGAATTCCTAAAATCAATTTATGACAATTTAATTATTTTATATTTTTTATACGCAGGCTAAAAGCGTATTTATTTTTTATTTTTAAAACTATATATTTTTATTTTTAACTTCTGGCTTTAGTCTATTATTGATTAAGTTAACAAGAATACATTCAAGGAAGTTATGACGATTAAAGGTTATAAACAGTTCCACTATCCACCTCCTGGCTCCATCATCAGACCCTCGACACCAATTGCAATAAATTGAACTCGTTAAATCGAATCATATGACCCCAAACTCGAGGGGTTTACTAGTAGCTACTGAAGAGTTCCACTATCCACCTCGAGGCTCCATCGTCAGATCAGCTCCAAGATACCAATTTATAATTTTGTCTACCAAACTACACATACAAAGACTCATTTCGATACGACAATTAAAATTAGGTTCAAATTGACTTTAGTTAGAAGTTAGTTAGTTACAAGTAAAGCTATATAAAAGTATGTTAAAATACACTAATAATATCGTCATTGGAAGTTCAAGAATTTAATATTATAATTTATTTTTTTAAATGGCTCGAGCTCCGTTGTTTTTTC
The DNA here is from genome assembly GCA_951799955.1 of Apamea anceps. Classification (NCBI taxonomy): domain Eukaryota; kingdom Metazoa; phylum Arthropoda; class Insecta; order Lepidoptera; family Noctuidae; genus Apamea; species Apamea anceps. The sequence continues at coordinate 12,493,382 of OX637509.1, forward strand.
TTAGGAAAGTGATATTATTTTATCATAACATTTTTTTTTTACTAATACTAATTTGAATATGATAAATTATTATGGATGATTAAAATGTAATGCCCTAGTGTCCGATTTTTCACGTGAACGTCAAACAGCAGACTCAATAGACATTGTAATATTGGCCGTTCCATCGTTATTTATGCATTCGATGCCCCCAAGCAATTTGTCGGTAATCGTAAAACTTTTTCGAATCGTAGACATTTTACAGGAGCAATGTTTTTCTGTTTTTGTATAATATATTTTTAACGCGTCGGAGTATTAAGGCCATTGATACATCACTCGAAAGCTAATTTGTTATTCAATTACGAATGTTACGATGTCAACAGTAAATTAGCTGTGTGAAAAAGAGTTAAGAGACACAATACACAACGCACACATAACAGACACAACGTTCACGTCACGTTATAGACAATGACATGTGAATTGTTTAGTTAATCTTACGCCATTATTGCAGTTTTGTTAAAAATGTTGATACATAACATTATTACACGGGGTTTTCCAACGTGATGTCTTATCTTAAAGACGATAGGTAATGTGTTATTACGGTGTTATTGTAGTTATTTTAAATTGACAGAGTAACGTATCGGTTGAAAATATTTTTCGAAAACGGGACGCGACAGGCGTATGCAATATTTACCTTGTGAGTTCCCATTACAGTTTGAGCTTACTTAAAATAATTCGACAACAACAACGTGCTAGCGGTTACCAAATAATTGCACGATATATATTTACGCCAATAAGTCGGTAATAGCAACTTACCAAAATTAAATACTATTATATAATACGTATTGATACATTTAAGGTACTTTTTTCTTCATAATTTTGTTCTTGAATTTCCCTACAGTAAAAGTGTTTTACAAGATATCTTCGTAAACATCACTGCGTAAAATGTGAAATAAATTACATCCCTCCCAACCCATAGGTGCCGAAGTTGACATTACAATAAAAAAGTAGGTACATAATAGCACATTACCGACTTATTGCTTGGGGCATATTATATGTATAACAACACTTTCAGAACATATTGGCTTGATGAGTTAAGAGGGCCCTTCCCGGCGCATCTATCGTCAACGCGAGCACAGTCGAAAAGCTTGATGTTTCATACAGCGCAATGTTTGAAAAAGAGGCAAAGCGAAAAGAGAGAGATAGCGCCTGAACGCTCGGTTGTCATTCGGTAACTTTCGCACCTCATACCGCCTTGTTGACTACGAATAAGTGAGAACGCGATAACATTGAACGAAAAATAGTATTCGAAAATTTCATAAAACTTGTTTCAGGAAATACGTGTTTTTGAATAACCCTTACAAGTTTTTGGAAAAAAAAAATTGTCATTTAGAATCTCCATCACATGTGCAAGGCTTCTATCGATATGATTACTTTAGTTTTACAATTTATGAGTACATTATGAACGGCCAAAGTTCAGGTAAAATTTGTGCAAAAATGCAGATTTTTGGAGGCTCGTACTGAATTTGTTTCTTCAAATTATTTATTTTTGCTTTGATAGAAGCCTCGATATAGTGCACAAAATTCCTATTAGTTCAAAAAATTCAAAGATAGATGCCTTACAACGACATAATCACGCACGAGCGTTTGTATGAAAAGTACGACGGGTTGGCTGCTCTTAACTGTCCAGCACCCTTATTGCAGAACACACTTTGAATCACAATCTGAATAATTTTGAGGGATATTGGTAATCAGTTCGAAGAGCTTCATATGTTCTAAAAAAACTGCCTTGTTCAACAACGTAAATAACGCAATGAATGTTGTTGAACTATCAAAATGAAAGCCATTGCTACGCTTAATATAATAAATTTGATAAAAATGTAAATTGTCTATAAAATACACTATAACATATATCTGCTGTTTAATTTATTAAACTTGAACTAAGCTAAGGAAGTTAGACATGTGCCAGAATTTATGTCAAGTTCAAGAAATTTAATACTAAGGCAAAAGGAATTTGAACAAAACTTTTCAAACACGTGGGTAGTTTAATTGTGAATGGTAGAGAACTTAAAGTAAATAACCTTCAGAGAGTCTGGAATTCAAAGAGGATAATCTTTGGAATGTTTGCGATGAACAGTAATCAAATGTTCGTTTCAAAAAGTACATTAACAGGATATACATCAACATAGACCTAGCCTTTTCCCAACTATGTTGGGGTCGGCTTCCAGTCTAACCGGATGCAGCTGAATATCAGTATTTTACATGGAGCGACTGCATATCCGACCTCTATAACAAAGTAACTGGGTAACATGATACGCCGTGGTACGACTGTTGTCCAACTTTCAGACTTCTGAGGCTGACAACTCGTAACGAAAAAGTGGCTAAACAACCACAAATTTATCGCCTGGTTTACAAAGTACACTTGCTCCTTTATGGCAATTTATTTCAAGATCCATTAACATTTTCATAGTAGCGTACAAGGGTATTCTTTACAACAAAGTTTATCATTATAATGGAGTCATAACTTTTAACATGAACCGCTATGTAAAAATAAGTCACCACCATAAAGCTCTTCTATCAAATTACCAACAAAATGTAAGTAATTATTCAGCAAATTGTTTTTCCGCGATAAATAATTCGACCGAATATATTAGTCTGAATTCTTCGTCTTTAATCGGGCAAATGTGAAGGCAATTCCGGCGACTAAATTCCAATTTCTTATATCGATGAACATAATTGAAATTCTTCTAGGATATTATGTAACATTTCCTTGTTTTTGTTATGTTGATAGGACTTCCACCTTTAACTTTGTTTTATTATTGTTAAGCACGGTTTCCGTGAAACAAGGTAAATGTCGACATGAGAAAAGTTTCGAATAACTAAGACTTTATTTTTTTTACTTAAAGACTGTCTAGTCAACATATTGTAATATGAAAATAACTGTTATAATATTGCAACTGGTGTCTCTCAGGGCAACATCACAGTTCCCGTCCTATTATATCTTAAATAAACTTATGAAGGTACAATTTTGAAATGTGCACAGTGCACATGTATAGAACTGTATGTTTTCTAGGCTTTGCGTGTGAAAGTCTTTATTCTGCAAAACCTTGAGTTCTATAAGTGGGAGTGTCTGTACCTAACAAAAAATATACAAAAATAGACACAATGTCTATTTGATCGATTCGCTACTGAAACGATATTGGCAAGCGCATACAATGTTTGCTGTTCCTTAAAGTTATGACTTTCCATAAATGACTCTATGACTTATGAGTCATAAAGTCATTTATTTCAAAACAATATACATTGTGTAGAAATTTTACTAAAGATAAGGTGTCATTTATTAATCTATATGAGGAATAAATACAACAATAAAAACAAAAAGACATAATAAAAAACAAAAATAAACAATATGAAGTGTACAAATTTCAGAATCATAATAGTTAACCATGCCATTTAAAATTAATTCCATTCAATAAATTAATATCCAGAACGATAATATTACGATTGTCGCTTATCATCTAGGTACTCATCGACACTATAATAATCCTCAATAAATATGTATTTAATTTGTTTTTAACCTTCCTTTATTGTAGGACACATGACCTACATCTTGTAAGAAAAAGCCTAAATAAACACCATAAGGCCCACTGTTTGTTTGGCGAAATAAACACGCCGTTGAAAAAACGTGTCAGTCAGCAAGCTTTCATAGTAATCCATACAACACTGACGACCGTGCCTACACACGGCAAATAAACCGTAGTTTTTCACGGCAAGAAAAACGTGTGTGTATAAAGAACCTTAGGATAGGTGTATTTACATAGAAGTTTACTTTCCTGTTCTCAGTTTTATTGAATTTGGTTTCGAAAACAAAATTCATTTATTAAAACTAAGCTGAGAATCAGCATTATTCGAACGTCAAAATTACATAAGACAATCCCCCAAAACTGCCGCCCTTCACCACTTCCTAGTGCTTTCGCTGGTATAACCTGGCTGGAGCTAGCTTTCCGTGGCGCAACAAACTCCCCAGCAGCACATCTGTCTGGTTAGTTAAAAAATACATAGTTGTTGAATAGTAGTTTGATTGCTATAGTGGCAAAAGGTTTCTGTAATACGGGTATAAGTCGCCTTATTCAAACACATTACGAGTGTTTGTAAAGCATGCCGATGCAGATGACTTAAGTTGCTGTTAATAAAGTAGGTAATGTCCTAATAACTTTTACCGGTGCCATTATTTAAATCATCACCAGTTTATAGCAGTTCACTGCTGACTATAGGCTTGTCACTATCATCCAGCTGTTACCAGCCTACCAGCACTGTGAAGATCGTCGATAATTGTAATATAAGTAAATGCAAGCTACGTAAGCTGCGTCTCGCCGTTTCACCCGCGTAACTCTGTCTTGTGGGAATATCGCGATAAAAAGTATGCTATGTCCTAAACGAGGCCATGGTCTATTTATGTGCTAAATTTCATCCAAATCTGTTACGCTGTAGCGTGAAAGCTTAACAAAGAAACATACAAGAAATCAAACCTTTCCTTTATTATATTTGTGTAAATATTATAATTTCAGGTGAACTGTATAATAGTGAATCTTAATGAAATCCCTTCCCTTTCCTCCCTTCCCTAAAAGTCCTTTTATCCTTTATCTTTTGTTACATTATTCCTTTTGAAAGTGAAATCAAAACGAAAATTAAACGAAATTATTTCAACATAATTTTCCGGTGTTTTGTTTGATAATATCTGTTCAAATACTTTTGTTACCGCCCTGAGAAGTAATATTATTATGATTGAAAAAATAGGCTTGCGTAGTCTATTTTTTCAATCATAATAATAATTCTGACAAATGCAGTGATAACGTTGACAAATGCTTAATAGTATTTTTGTTATAATATCTATGTTTTAAACTTTTATATACTTTATACACAAAACTCTATTTCCACCAGACAGTATCAGACTGCCTAGCCTTTTCCCAACTATGTTGGTGACCTCCACAACCCAGTTACTGGGTAACACGATACCCCTTGGTAGGATTGGTTGTCAGACTTCGGGCTGCTGACGACCCGTAAAGACTATCAATGATCCAAGAACGACTGCCGGGACCGGGACGACCTAACGTGCTTTCCGAGCACGGTATGTAAAGATGGTCACCCATCCTCGGATCGACAACGGCAAGCGTAGCTTAGCCTGATCGATCGACCCGTGCAGCTGTTATTACTTAGCCACGAGCTACGGCATATGGCCAGTAAACCTTGATCGTCAACTGTAAAACCTAGATAAACTAAAGGAAAGAAAATAAAACTTGCAATAAACAAGGAGTAAGCACTCGCCTATCTATACTGAGCAAGAATTATGTGTTCTAAAGTACTTCTAGAGCTTAAACTACAACTTTAAAACAAAATGACTTTGTTTTCATCTTGAAGACCTGAGGGGGAACGGCTTCTACTATTTTATTATTACTTATTTAAGTATTTTATTTATATAAACTTTATTGTACACCACAAAAATACATAGCATAAAAAGTACATGAAACACTACAAAATATACAATGGGCGGCCTTATTGCTTCTAAGATATTGTTGTCTTTAGCTACCTGCGGGGTAATTGCGTAGTTATTATATCAACTCTTATAAAGTATTACATAAAATCTTAAACAACCTATTTTACTTTTTTATTTCAAGTGATCTTTACAAGTTTAACTTCCCATATAAATATTATTCGAACTTGTCGTTTGAAACCTAATATACTTAAACTAACCAACGTCTCTAAACTTTACAAACTGAAAACTGAAGTACACATTATTATATATAATGCTCCCAGTGACGACCACACGTTGAATTTGCGTTACATTGCATGATACATTACATTACACTCGTCTGGACCCGGCTTTAGACGTTTACAGTACTACCAAACTTGTGTACTTCAGTTTTCACTTTGGGCTTTTCCTTCTTTTCAGAAAATTCAGTTCTTTTTACCGAGTGTCTTAGTCATATATTTTTGGTCAATTGTACATTCACTTTTTATGGTACGCAGATAGAGCTGTAAAACATTTTAATTTGTAATACAATTTCGTCGAACAGAATTCTCAAAACTTCTTCTTAATTAAATTTTAATGATGTAAAAGTTCTAATGAGACAAGATAATCAAAAAGTGTTTTCCTGAACAGTTTATAATTAACAGAAGTTAGTAGAAATTTTTACTTAATTAAAATTCAACTTGCTACTTCGTTTTTAATATTCATTAGTATAAAAATCCAAACTTAAGGTTTTCCAACGCGCGCGCAGTATTTTAGGCGTCAAATTGACCACAAAACAAAACACAGATTACTAACGTTGCTCAAAAAGCCGCTAAGCTGAAGTGGGGGGCTGGCCACGTCTGCCGCATGCCCAATAAGCTGTGGGCCAAAATAACCACCACGTGAAACCCTGACACAGCTAGAAGGTGTCGCGACAGACCCCGTAGAAAATGGCGGGACGAGATGGACAAAACAAAAGACCAGTGGTCTACTTTAGCCCTGGATCGAAAGAGCTGGATGTCATGGGGAGAGGCTTTTGCCCAGCAGTGGGACGATGCAGGCTAACAGTATCGAGTTTTACAATATAAATAGCATTAATTAATTTCTTGGAAATACTTTAAACCACTACTATTTATATATTTATATTTATTTATCTTACCTTACCTTAACCTACTGAATATATAAATAATTATTTACAGAGCTACAGTTATTTTTGTTTTATATACGTTTCTATTATCATGTTAACCTTGACACCTCACAGGCTAGGCGCAGCTGTAATGTGCGCTTAGCTTAAATTTACGTTCAGGTTTTCGAAAAAAAATTAAAAACCTGTTCCTCGCAATCCCTATCTATCTTCGACTTCACCAACGCAATACGGAGTACGTCCTTCACGAAATCAACATTACTAATGAATTTTGTTCTCGAGTCTCGCTTGATGCTGTTCGTGTTGACACTCGGTAGAGCAGTCACATCTCTACAGATTGTGTGAACTAAATTGATGATGCGGAAATCCCGGCGACCACGAACCTCAGAGGAGCGTCTCTTGGAACGCGATGCGGTATCTGAAACAAATGGATGTTCTTAGCAAATCGAAATAAGATTTATGAGTAAATTGGAAATAGAGGATGATGAAGATCTGGCCATCCATAAAAATATTATCACTGCGAAAGTCACTCTTTCTCTCTGTTAACTTTGCACGCTTTAACAGCTAAACGGATTCGGATGTTCGGCACACAGATAGACCATGACCTGGGTTAGGACAAAACGGTACTTTTTATCCTTGTAGTACGTTCCCGTGGTACTTGTAACTTCTAACTTCCACGTGGGTGAAACCTCAGGTAAAAGCTAGTCTGGTGTTTATTATAATCATGGTATAGAATTGAATTCCAGAACAGGTCTTTATTCCTGTACTAAAGCCTCGTAGAATCTAATTTTGGAGAGTACCAGGAACAGATGCTAGGTATTCAAATATATTTTAAGAAAAACATGAGTGTATGCACGATGAGAATAAGATTATTAACGCTTTAAAGTACTGAATCATCGTTTGATGTTCAACTCCGAAAATACGTGCCATTATACTACCATCTCTTTATAACAAGTAAAGATAAGAACATAGTTTTGAAAGATTTTTCAAACAACTTATTCGTTTGTGTAACTTTAATTCGGATACTATGAGAAAAACTGTCTACTACAAGATTTTATATTTTTTATTTCAAAATTTAATGTAAGGTTCATTATTTTTGTCAATCTAAATATTTTAGAAGGAAAATTCGCGAGGATATCAACTTCCTTCCATATAATTTAAAGGCTCATTTCTTTCAGAGAAAAGATTCCTCTTATTTTTTTGACGTAATTAAAGTGGAAGTCGTAAATACAACAAATTGAGTATTCATTCCTAAAAATGAGTATTTTTTTTTATTTAGAAGCGTATTTTGCACATGATTACCTTTTATAACGAAGGTGAGCACTAAGGAATGATTTTTGAAAATGCAAGAGCAATTAAGGAATTATGTTTTATGGAAGTTTGTCAGTTTTGTCGATGGGAGTTCCCATCGGCAGAAGGCTTGTATAAAATAATCATTTTGTGGTTGGTCGAACGTACAGTAGTTGGGAAAAGGCTTGGCAGATGATGATGACGTAGATACAGATATCTACGTCATCATCATCTGCCCAGTCGTTTCATGTTCTTTCTCTAGAATTAGCTTACTGACAGGTTATATGAGTTCATATAATTGTTTATTTTTATTTAACTGTATAAGTCAATTCATTTTAAATTTATTTCAATATATTAATTACATAATCATAATACTCATTTAAATGTTTTTTAATGGGTGGGTTGCAATATGTAGTTAGCTAGCGACCTCGACGATTGATCATATTATTCTTGCCTAAGCAACCGGCAGCAAGTTCGTCATGCTCCCTTAGATGTCACTGCTTTCGGTAGCGTTGGAGGTTGGGTTGCCTCCTTCTCTCAAATATGGCGAAGAGGGTAATGGCCGATCTTTGCGTTATGCTCGTGAACGGGTGCTGCTTGTAGTGACTGGTCGTCTTGCTGACCATGGTTTTATTGTTGTTATTAGTATTAACTTGCTTATTTATTTTACTTCGATGGTCCTAGTTTATCAGAGGGGCCCGTGGCTAAATAATAACAGCCGCACAGGTCGATCGGTCAGGTTAAGCTACGCTTGCCGCGGTTGGTCTGTGGATGGGTGGCCATCTTTACATACCGAGACCCCTCCGTGCCTCGGAAAGCATGTTAAGCCGTTGTTCCCGGCTGTCATTCGTGGATCTTTGACAGTCGTTACGGGTAGTCAGAAGCCCGAAAGTCTGACAACCAGTCTTACCCAGTAACTGGGTTGTGAAGGTCAGATAGGCAGTCGCTCCATGTAAAATACTGGTATTCAGCTGCATCCGGTTAGACTGGAAGGCGACCCCAACATAGTTGGGAAAAGGCTAGGCAGATGATGATGATGATGGTCCTAGTTTATCATTTGTGACTTCAAGTGACAGCTATGTGATCAGAACCCAGCAATGCATAAATATGTAAGCTCTCACGCCGCTCTCTCTAATTATTTTATTTTATTTTTTTTAGTAGATACATTTATAGTTTTTATTGTAATTGTTGGTATATTTGCGTGGCTAGCTGACATGTGACAAATAATTTAATTTAATGTTCTGTGTCTTGTAATGTTAATTTATACAATCAAGTATTTTCTAACTGAACAGACAGCTGTGCTGCTGGGGAGTTTGTTGCGCCACTTCTTCTTCCCAGCGAAAGCACTAGGAAGTGGTGAAGGGCGGGCGTTTTTGGGGGACTGTCTTATGTAATTTTGACGTTCGAAAAGTGCTGATTCGCATCCTAATTTGAATAAATGACTTTTGATTCTGATTATGTTGGGATTGGCTTTCAGTATCACCGGATGCAGCTAAATACCAGTATTTTAAATTCAGCGACTGCCTATCTGACCCCCACAACCCAGTTACTGGGTAATACGATACCCATTGATAAGACTGGTTGTCAAGCTTTCGGGCTTCTGACGACCCGTAACGACTGTTAAAGATCAACGAATGACAGCCGGGACCAATGGCTTAGCGGCTTTCCTAGGCACGGAGGGGTCTTGATATGTATAGAAGGTCACCTACGGACCAACTGCGGCAAGCGTAGCTTAACCCGATTGATCGACCCGTGCGGCTGTCATTACATAGCCACAAGCTATGCAAATATCTGTCTGTTTATATATGTGTGTACATAAATGGTTAAATAAATAAATATCTGTATCTACGTATTGGATTGAATGATGATTGATTCATACCAATATTCGCTCAGAATTCTATTGTATACTGAGTAAACAAGCTATCATGGATGATAAATTATATCCAGCTATGTATACGTTACTATAATAATATGCAGACCCTGTAGCTGTATCAGACAACATAATAAAAACATTTTGCCAATGTCTTTGTAGAAAGAAATTCAATATATAAAAAAGTAGGCGTAAAACATTATTTATTCTTACTTACTTCTTATTATACTAATATTACTATTTTCTCAACGTTAATACGTCAATACTTCAAAGTACACTGCTAAAGACAAAATATCATGAGCATGAAAAATAGAACGATCAAATATAATTTATTACATTATACGCTAACATTTAAAATCAGTCGGCTTCAGAGTAAAGGTACCCCCTTTGTTAATGACATTAAAACGCTTATGTTTTTTGTCATGGATCGTAAATGGCGCGTTGGTCTAGTGGATAAGACTGCGGCTTAGCAATGCGGTGGTCACGAGTTCAAATCCGCGAATGAGGATTATTTTTTTCCTTTTTTTTAAGTTCTTTATTTTTTTGGTTGTTTTATTATTTTTTATTAGGTGATTATGTGATTTTCGTTAATTATTATTTAAGAAATCAAATGTTAAATTTGGTATGAGGTTTATAAGAAAAGCTAGGCATGTTGCATAAACAATATTCATTTATTTCTCTAATTACATTTCTAGGACTTCATGGAATCCACTTCCTGGTTGACTAAATAGTTTTCTATCTGTGTTAAATTGGGGTTATTTACTTAGAATATTAACTAAACACAAAATAGATACCCTGGGTGAGGTTTAGAACGTTTAACATTAGATAACGGTTCGTTTATAGATATTTCTAGAAACATAACTACAATATTTATTTATTTAAAGTTGTGAAAACATAAATTTTTTATACTCTGTATAATATATATAATATAATAATATAAGTTTATGTGTGTTTTTGTGTGTGTGTGTGTTTAGTGTATGATGCTATAGGACAAAAACCCTTGTTAAACAAAAAGAAATGTTGTCATTCGTGTCGGTTAATTACAGAGGAAGAACCAACATGCTAAACTATACAGTATAGCAATATATATCTTTCTCTTTTATCACATTTTCTGATAACACTTTTAACACAACATTAGAAAAATATGTGAGGTCAGATGGTGCATCGTTAACACATTATAAAGACTACTTGTAAACAGGAGTAACTGGATTGATAATAATAAAGGTTGTTTATGTTTGATTAACTACTAATGATCCCACAATTGATATTGGGAATTATTAACACTTGCTAATGTTCCAATGAAATTTTATCAGATAAGTTACACAATGAATCTGCTGAGTAAAATTCCTATTAATAACGGAGAGGATGACCGTCACTGTCTATCACTTCTTGAAGTCCACTTTTCATGCCCGAAATCATATTGTAGATGTCGCCGAATAGTGCTAAGCGACACTCCAAAAGTTTCAGCACTTGAACGCGAAGTTTTGAAGGATTCCACAGAGTCAACTTCCACAATGTTATGGTGTCACTCCGATTCATTAGTGTAAGCAATTGGGCAAGGGCTTTGGCGATCACATTTCACATCACCCATCGCTTGATACCTTTATATCGATCTACGAACTGTTTTTCTCTGTAATGAAAATGATAATATTAGAAATACATTAAAAAAATCAATTTGTAAGTAATAGTGCAATAAATCTTACCGTTATGCCCATATCTCGTGCTATTTTCTTTATGCTTTGTTCCTGTTCCCAGAGAACAACAATTCAAAACAATCAAAAAAGTTGTTAATCGATCCATACTATCGGTTAATAAAATCAACTGTTCTAAAACTTAATAAATCGGATAATATTACGACGAAGATATTACACACAAGCGGATCGGCACGAAAACGAAACGACTTGTAAAGTATTTATACCCTCAATCACAGTTTAGTTAATAAGGCGAAGAAGTATTCTAAATTCAACCTTAAATCGCAGTTCATACAGCAGTTAAGTTTCTGAAGTAAAATGACGGTAGTGCAACAATCGGAATCAAGCACATTCTATTCAACCAAACAAGATATCCATGCTAATTTCAACCTTATCTTTTAGTTAATTGAGGAGTTACGTGCAAGTTGAAATTTAAACCTTAATATCTCGAAGATTAGACCGTTATCAACCTTGTTCGATATAAAAGGAGTAATGCTATTCGAATTTTCGTTGAAATTGTTAACTGAGCCAATAGCCTAGTGGTATAAGGCACGGTCTAAATGATCGGCTGGCGTCTGATGATGCGGGTTCGTATCCTCAACCGTAAGTAAGTGTCTTTTTGTAAGTTATTCTTGATATACGGTTCGGCCAGAAGCCGAAAAATACCATATTATTAAAAACATGCAAATTATATTTGAATGGGATCGGTGGATGCTCGGGCAGATATGGGTGCGGCGGCGGGGGAGGGAGCTGCTCGGGGCCAGAGTCACGTGGCGCGCCCGCCGTCGCTCGGGCGATAATCTTTAAGTATTGGAGTGGTACCTTTACTATGACGCTGACTGTACATGTGTAAAAATAAGCAAAAGAATCACAGGGTATCAAAAAATTCGTCCGCGTCGCTATCAACAGGAACAGTGCCCAAAAGGCTGGCAGCATTGCCACGTTCTATGGCGACGACAATCAATCAAATCAAATCAAATTAGATATTACAGGAGCTGTCTACAGAAAGTTGCTTAAAGTTACATTTTTAATTATCACCACTCATGAAGGCCATATTAAAATCCCTTTAAGTCGGATTTTTGATAATTTTTCCATTGGGTCAGCCTGCATTATTGCCGTAGCAATATATACTTACTCCATATTACATGGAACGAAAAACATGACTGTCGAAATATAAGTTCTGCATTTCGTCAGTCGTGACGGCTGTTTTGACAGCTCAAATATTCCAAGAACTGTCCTTGACAGCACAGGTTAAATACGCTACAGAAAGCAACCAGCACCAAACAGGTACCTACCCAACGTATAAGGGATGTTTGTGGGTGTCATGACCTTGCCACAGGCGTTTGAAGATTCCAGAGAATTCAAAGGGACTCTCAAACCTGTACAATTGAAGCGACTCAAATACATGTGTCTCGTGTAGCTTTATATTTGTCAAATATAACTTTTCGATCCAGGCCCTTTTATTTAACCTGGACCTTTGAAAAGCTACCTGACTTCTTTTGATAAAAAATTAAAAGTAAAAAACCTTTTTAAAAAACAAGCTTTTATTTAAATGCGCTAAAAAGAAAAAATAAACTTTGACTGTCAACTCATAACGTCATTACCCAATTTATATGATATAAAAGCTTGTCGCGAGATTTAAGTACTCGTATTTACTTAGTTTGAAAATTTTAATAGTTAAAATCAATCACATCAAGTTAATTAATTTACTTCTTTACCTACACAAGTAAATCTCGCGACAAGCTTTTATATCATAGGTATAAATTGTGTAATGACGTTATAAGTTGATAGTAAAAGTTAATTTTTTAAAAAGGGTTTTTTACTTTTTAGTTATCGCTGGACACGTTTCGCAGTCTGTTCATCTCATTCAACGCATCATTGTTGCAAGGTCGTTTGCCAGTTAATTTCGAACAGTCTTGCTCTTCAATTAGGAGACCTTCTAATGATTTTACACTACTTAAGGCCACGTATGCTTGACCCGATTCTCAGCAAGCCCTTTCATTTGATACCCATATTGTAAGAATGCATTAAAAATAATAAGACCGCCATCTTGAGTGTTCCACCATGTTGGATTTAGAACAACGTCACACAGCTTACCACGTATTTTCATGCAAACTGAATGTGTATACAAAATTTCAGCTCAATCGGTTGAAGATATCTGCTTCAAAATTGAGTTTCAAGCTTTAGAAGTACGCCATATTGGATCTAGAGTGACGTCACTTTATTTTTCGAGTTATTCTTAGCAAGCCCTTTCATTTGATACCCATATTGTAGGAGTGCATTAAAAATAATTAGTCCACCGTCTTGGGTGTGCCGCCATGTAGGATTCATAATGACTTCACATTGTTAACCATGCAATGTCATCCAAACTGAACGTGTAGCTATACAAAATTTCAGCTCAATCGGTTGAAGATCGCTTCAAAATTGAGTTGCAAGATTCCACCCGAATAAAAATACATACACTGTAAGTTAAATAAAAGCTTGTAAAAAGGTACGATTTACCTTGAGACATTTTTTTATATATTCACAAGATTCAAACATCTGTTTTTAGATTGGTCTTGCTCAAAGAGAAGGTCAACGAAGCCAAATGTGTGTGGGCAGCCAAATCAAAACTCCGTAATTACAAAAGTTGTTTCCAGATAAGGAATGATAAGCGCCTACGAGGGCAATGGCGGCCCAGTGGTAGCGGCCCCGACTCACGAGTTGTAAGCCGTGAGTTCGAACCCAGGCAGGCACTTTACTCTGTGAAATTCATTTCACCACCACTGCTCGCAAAACGATGAAGAAAAACATCGTGAGGAAACCGGCATGTCGTAGAACAAAAAATTCGACGACATGTGACATCCGCCAACCCGTACTGGGCCTGCGTCGTGGATTATGGCCCACTCACTCTCACAGAGAGGACGCCTGTGTACCAGTAGTGGGAACGTTGTAGGCTGATTATGTAGCGCCTACTTAAACATTAAAGTTAATTAGAAATGTTGTGGTACAGACGCCAGCACATCAAGCTACTACAATCTGTCAAATTTCTTTAATAGATTTTCAACTTTATCGCTAAAGAATTAAGGTTCAAGGTTGATTGGGAAAATTTTACAGTTTCGGGTAGGTTGACCTGCTGGCGTCTGTACATCTCAAAACAGGCAGTGATGTTGTATTATGTTCTAAGTAATGATCTGCATTTGCGTAACCATACATTTTGACCTTTAAACGTCTTTTAACTCTAAGCATTAATTATAACGTAAGACGTCCTCGTGGGTAGCGGGATCGTCCGAAAGGGTTACCGCTGCCCTGGAACATAAAGGGCTAAGGAAGGAACACGGGTGGGTTTTAGTCAGTAAGAGTCTGACACTCCCTTCTGCTCCACCCAGAGCGGGAGGAGTCATTTGATGATTTCCCATCCTCAAAAAAAAAAAAAAAAAGACGTCCTCGTAACATAGGGTCCTGTTGAAAACCAGCGTCAGGCATTAGTTGTCTGCCATTTATGCTGAACGAGCCTACCTGGCGCAGTCGTGAGGCACACAATTGGCGATGCAAAGATTATCTGCGCGCCTCTAGCGGCAAAATTTATAAGTTTTCTAAGAACGACACTTTGCTTTAAAGCTGCGGTTAAGTTTAGATGGATCACGATTACATACAGAAACCTGTTGCTAATAAAACCAGAAATACGAAATATTGTTGCGTTCCTCAATGTAGTATTTACGGAGATTCAGGAATAAGTTTTCATTTGTTTCGAAAAGACAAGACTATGAAGAAAAAATGGGAGACTGCTTTAAGAATAGGCAAACCGATTTCACCAGCAATGAGAGTTTGTTCTCATCATTTTCAAGCTTCAAACTATTTTCCAAACAGTAAACATAAGTATGTTTTAATTATTTTATTATATTCACATGTATAAATTTTATACTGAATGTAAATCAATGTCAAAAAAAAGAAAAAAAATTACAATTATATTAGCAACCTGTTTGATTTTGTTTAGACTAGAGATTGTCCTATGGAGCAGGATCAGCATATTTCCAACTATTTTTTTTTTTTTTTGACGATGGGAAATCAAATCATCAAATGACCCCTCCCGCTCTGGGCGGAGCAAAGGGAGTGTCAGGCTCTTACTGACTAAAACCCACCCGTGTTCCTTCCTTAGCCCTTTATGTTCCAGGGCAGCGGTAACCCTTTCGGACGATCCCGCTACCCTGGCAGAACCATTTTTAGCTTGGATATAATCCTTTAATTTGTAATATCCTTGTTGTTGTAATAAACTATGTGTTTGCAGTAGTAGTATAAATAATTATTTCACTATTCCTTATTATTATTATTATTTGTTTATTCTTTTATCTATTGTGGTATAGTAATTTTATTTTAATTATAAAATAAAATCTAATCTAATCTAATCTATTCAAAATATTGGAAAAAATTTTGATTAAAAGAATAACGGTGGAGTTTCTTGCCCATTCTTCTCCTTGGAAGGGGCGACTAGAATCAATTTAGTTATTTTACCATTTATGTACACACATATATAAACAGACAATGAAAAACAGAACAGAAAATATAGGTACAGAGTTGATGCAAAACCTGTCAATTCTATTTTAATGTAATTTTTGACGCTCAAGCCTTTTATGTGCCTATTTGAAATAAAAGATTTGATTTTGACTTTTTTAAACCTTTCGAAGAAAGACATATCTAGACCTTTATAACCGGGTGTAAGCCTTAGAATTCGAGTGAAACTAAACCAAATAAACCCTTTATGCTAAGCAGTCTGTCAAAGACAAAACTTGCTTTTGCTCACTCAAGCCAATATAACCCTACCCACATAAATCTCGATGGTTCTGACTTAGTTAAATCGCGTCAAGTTTGTGAAAACGCTAAATATGTACCGACATGCCCCTGATTTTCCCGGTTTTCATTTTAAACCCCTTTTCCCATTAATTCAATTAGGTACTAAGCCTGTCTCAGTTCCATGATGTCGCTTCGGTTAATTTTCTGTAAAGGATTTTTTTCAATTCAGAAACAACGCTTTCAATGTTTTACCTAATTCATGAATTATTTTGTAAGCACATTTTAAGGGTCCCATCAAAGACCACTGCTGCACTGGCTGTAGTTAAGGAAACCTTTACACTTTCAGGAAACATAAACTTTTAAAACGGCGGGTCGTTAGTCTCTGCACAAAAAGAGGTCAATGCTCTGCAGTGGGATAGTTACCGACTTTTATAATCTATCTGGTTTACATTAAGTTAAATCAAACAAAAGAAAAGGCTTTACCATCAAAATAAATTATAAATTTTAGGAAAAGCGAGATGAACGAGATTATACGAGTACATTTAGATATAGAGAAGCATAAAATATTAATGTCGATGTCTAAAATATCGTCACACCGAAAATACTCAATCCTGAAAGCAAATAGATGTTACTGCGCTGAAGATATTTATTCGTTTCAAACGTAACATCGTAATAAATTTTCTTAGAATATGTCCTTTTTTGTATAAGATGTCACTTGTTCAAATATTACGAAATATTTGGCGTCGCGTTTTTACGTCGGTTAAAAGAGCATTACCTTTCCTCTATACCGTGAGTATTTGTATGTCGGAGTCATTTGTTTGACTATTCGGAAAGCCAGCGCCATCTCGTGGCGCGGTTTTTTTTTAACCTTAGTGAACTCCACTGCGGGTGACGTAACCTACGACAAACTTATTATTTGCGGTTGGTATAGTAATCGGGTCTAGGGATCGAACCGCAAAATTAAGTTTGTTTTTATTGTATATACTTTTCCGGGATAAAAAGTACCCAGTGTGGTGCCCAGGATATTAAAGAATAATTATATCAAGTTTCATCGTAATCGAACCGGTAGTATTTGCGTGATGCCTGAACAAACAGACAGACAGACAGACAAAAAAAATGTTTATCACATTTTTGGGTTCGGTGTCGGTCTAGTAACACCCCCTGCCATTTATTTTTTTGATATTTTCAATGTACAGAATTTTCACTTCTACAAAATTATCATAAGTATAGATTTTTGTTTTAGACTCCAAACATTCATATTTTTCTCTTCTTGTTCTCACACACTATTGTCTACATTTCTTTTTTCACTTCTCCTTTCGCAGGTCTGCTGAAAGAAATTTCTTAAGAAATAAGCAGTATCTTTGTACTTATATTATAATTATGTCATATCAATATGTATTTTACTGTGTGTACATAAATAACAAAATAAAGAAATAAACAAGTGACATCGTTTGGGCTTCGACATATTAGTACTATTCTTTGTATAGGTAGTCTCTTGTGAATAGACTATGTTAGTGGGTTTTCTTTTTTATATAAATACGATGCCATACCATTGAAATACTTTTGATATTTAACCAAAACCAATTCGGGAAAAATGTTTCTAGAATGTGATATTCTGATAAGATATTTTTTTCTCTTATACTAATCATCATCTGCCTAGCCTTTTCCCAACTATGTTGGAGTCAGCTTCCTGTCTAACCAGATGCCAACCGGAGCGACTTTCTATCTGACCTCGACAACCCAGTCACCTACTTGGTAATACGATACCCTTTGGTAAAACTGGTTGTCAGACGTTCGGGCTTCTGACTACCTGTAACGACTGTCAAAGATCCACGAATGACAAGCGGGACCAACGGCTTAAGGTGCTTTTCGAGGCACGGAGGGGTCTCGGTATGTAAAGATGGTCTCCCATCCACACACCGACCGCAGCAAGCACTGTTTAACCTGTTTTTTTCTTATACTAACGTTACCTCAAATTAGTATGTTTAGTAAGGGCTCACATGATATTCTGTATGTATAGTGAGGTTGCTTGCAGACACAAAACTTCACAAGTAAAAATAACTGGAACCACTATCTGTACTTACTTATTACTAAACAAACACTGTTGTCTTGTTATTGATGTTATTGTCTATTATAGGTACTTAGGTAATAAAATGGCTTATTTATCTACAAAGTAGCAACAATTGGACTCAGTCCAAAGTACATGAAACCGTTAGTAAATATCATATCATGATATTTATAGTCTGTCCCGCACGGTTCCTGGACTTGAATAACTTGTTACTGTCATAACCATTATTCATACTAACAAAGGGTTGGAATTGGAACTATAACATACTATTGACATTTCCATTGCCATTGAGTTTCCGCAAAGGATCATACAATCATACGATGTTTGACTGCCACACCATGTCGGTAAGGTATTTTGTTGCTAGATGTCTAATTTGCAGTTCTACATCGTAATCTATTTTGAGCCTCACCAATAATCGTGGTCTACGATCATCAGTGACTTACGAAGAAGATATATAGGACTTGTGTGAACAGCAATCGCAAACACGCAGTGAGCAGCAACCGCATTGGTCGAAGCTCGATCTTTCTCTTTATGAGACGAAGCCTTTGCCTAACAGTGAGACGAATACGAGCCGATATTATACACAGTACATAATCGGAAAACTGAGTTCCCGAGAAGTCCTTATACCACAACAGTTCTCGACTTAATAAAAAATGGTACCCAGAGTAGACTATAAATCACTGTAAGTCTTAACGTAGTCTTAATTACTAAGACAATCCGATACAGCTCCCTACGCCTGAGGCTGCGGACGCGAAATCAGCGGGAGCGGGGTGGCGGCGGCGACGGCGCGGCGAGCGGCGCGTTCCAATGCATAGATTTATATGGAACTGGCCTCGAAGGCAGCGCTGCGGGGAGCGGCATACGAGCGGCGTACTAGCGATGCGCACCAGTCTAGCAATGCCCGCGCGTCTGCATTGATGTAGTGTTGTGCATTTTATTTCTTGCTTTTTAACGACTGAAGTTTCAAAATGCCCACAGACGTGGTGGAGAAAATTATTTTAATGATTTTTTATAGACATTTCGATCGCCAACAAAGACACTAATTTCTCATAACACAACACTACGCTGCTCTAGCGCCGCGCGATCTGCCCGCTGGTTTCGTGACTGGGGTCTGCGTCGCCGCGCCACTCGCCGTGCCGCTGCCGCCGCCGCCTCGCTCCCGCTGACTTCGTGTCCGCAGCCTAAGCCTCTAAAACTAACTTCATTAGCATTGCCTGTCTTTGATGCATACTCGATTATACTCGGCATGAGTTAAGACGATTACGTTTCTGTAATTAGTTACTCGTCGAATGTCGAATCGATATGTAACAAAGATCTGAGATTTATATGTAAGTATGTAAATGTTTGAGGTTAGTACTAAGCTTTCTGAAGGTTATAGTTAGATCGTAACTGATGGGACGATGACTAGACAGATTTCTATTATCGTATTGAGAAATTATTATAAAAATACCTTGTATGTACCTACATACCTACTTACAGACTGAGATTTTTAATACGCGTCGCCATGGTAGTTGTCGTAACCGAAATTAATAGATTAAATATTCAATTAAAGATTTTCTAGGAATTTCAGAGCAAAAATTCGATATTCTGACAAAATACCAACCATATTTTCTCCGAAATCTAATTTGTACAAGTATAGTTGTTATGCAAAGTTCCTACAAATTGTTAAAAATCACAGATATATCTATGTTGAAAACTTATATATTTTTTTGCTTTTAGGGACCCTTGTCAAGGCACTCGCTATCTCACAGAATAGACATTTCTATTAATATCGTTTTGTGATGTCTCACTAGGAGTTGTCAAACGATAATTTCATATTTATATGCCAACTCAAATCTGATTGAATAGGTTATTTTTTGTTATTTATGTCCCGGGCCAAACCAAACGATTTGTTATAAATAACCTACAACAAAAACATTATGAACACAATATCATACATTAGGTTTCCACCATTTTTGACGAAAATATATTTCATGAACAAGTGCGAACAAGTCAATTTATTAATAGATTTCTATAATACAATTCCTACGCACAAATTCTATTATAGTTAATATAACCTACAGTACCAAAATAATGAGCTGGACGTACTTGGCAATCGTCATGCGTTGAGGTCCTTTAAATAAACATCAAATAATTTGTGCTAAAACAATAAAATTACATACCAGAGGGGTAATTCTCGTAATTTTAAGAACGTTCACAGTCTGATCTCAGTCTCAATCTGTCAAAAATATTTCTAATTTCCCTACATTTTGACAAGTTTTTGACATTTGTTTGTCGCCGAGATGAGACTGCGACTAGATTTTGAACGTTTTAAATTACGAGAATTGGCCTTCTGGTATTTCACTAAAGATTTATACCACGTAAGAGTATACACTCTGAAGAACCAAGACGGCATAACAGTTATTCGAAATCTTTGACACGTAAAACCTTCGGATATAAACTTTTCTAAGCGAAATATATTTCAAAATAAAACGGTTCTAAGCGACAAGCCACGTACCTATAATATTTTGCAACCCCAGCATAAACATAAAGATATGCGGTAACATTATTGTAACGTATTTTTCAAGACTCGATTCCGTAATAATAAGTTAGGTACGTGCTACCAACCCCTAAGTATCCATATACTTGACTTTTAGCGTTTGCATAATAACATTGTCAATAGGTTTTGTTTTGCTGCAAATCCCTGTTCGGGAATCCCCTTAGGATCCCAAGTTTGCAGTTCATAGAAAACAGTTTTATGTTCGTAACATAACATAAAAGCGTGCCTGTTTTTCTAAAGGGTTAGGTAGACCCACATTTCACCAGTTAGGTTAAGTCCAATGTAATAGGGCCGGAGCCGATTGCCATCAACCGGGCACAAATCCATACTCTTAGATCCTACTTTATAAAATCCTGATGGAAAATCCCAGTAATCCCAGGACCTTATGTTTAGCAGTAGCGCTAGCGACCGCTAATGAATATAAAACCTAACGAGCAAGTTTTCATACTTTAATGTCATTTTGAGATTGCCCTTTAAAATATTAAACATTTAGTATCTAAACACTGTTATTATGTTAATCTAGACTTGTAAACTATATTTTTTTGCTAATAAAACGACTATCATTAATCCTTAAAATAGGGACAGCTTTAAGTCAAAACTGAACCAAATTATTCTTTAAAAAAAAATATTAGATGTGACGAGAATAAATATTTTTTTAAATCAAGTGTCTTATCTCGGCAGGCCCAGACGTCTCCGTCTGGGCCAGCTTATCCCGCCATCTCTGGCGGGATAAGCTGGACTTCTTTAATAAAGGTGGAAGGAGAGTAAGAATGCCTTTGCACAACAGTGGGACAGTAATTGCTAATAAAAAATAAAAATAAAGTGTCTTGTCTCATAATATTTTAAATAATATTTACGTTGTGTTAATCATGAAAATGTTTGTACAGGATCTTTTTAATATCTCCTTCTCCAATGCAAGGGGTCCAGTGATCGTAAAAAGAGGGGTCCCTCATTACTAAGGATCGTGGTCACTGGACCCTTTTAAGCAGACAATCTGCCTCCATTGACTCCGGTACACAGTTGCCATCATCACCCGCTTAAAGCTTGAGGACATAGCCTCATTTACTTGGTCAGACCATCGTGTTTGGGGCCTCATGCTCTCTATCCTTCGGTACTAACAACTCCAACACCTACCAGCTCTTCAAGGCTGCTATCTCCCCGTCACATTTTAATATATCTATGCGTAAACAAGCTAATTAAAATTGGTTAGGAACTGGTTTTGCTTTTAACTGTAAAAGTCAACCAAGATAACGAAGAGGTCCTTCTATTCGATAATGACAACCTATATATATATCAGCTACAAGTCAGCATCATCTGCCTAGCCTTTTCCCAACTATGTTGGGGTCGGCTTTCAGTCTAACCAGATGCAGCTGTATACCAGTATTTTACATGGAGCGACTGCATATCTGACATCCACAACCCAGTTACTGGATAATATGACCCTTTGGTAAGACTTGTTGTTAGACTTTCGGGCTTCTGACTACCCGTAAAGACTGTCAAAGATCCACGAATGCCAGCCGGGACAAACGGCTTAACGTGCTTTCCAAGGCACGAAACAGCTACAAGTACAGGATGGGCAAATAAGAGGTATAGGATCCAGGATGAAAAGTAGCCTATGTCCTTCTCCAAATCATGGTCTACCCATGTCTCAAATTTTCATCTAAATCCGTCAAGCTGTTTTAGCGTAAAAGCGTATTTTTTTTCCGTAAGAACATTCTACAAAGTATTAGAAAACTTAAAAAAAAAGATGGATGAAATCGGTAAAGTCGTTCTCAAGTTATGGCGTGACCAAGGGAAATAGGGATTCATTTTTATATATGTAATAATAATATATATATATATAGATAGATTTTTATTTGAATATAGTATTTAGGGCCGGCAATTCAGAATGAAAAATAATCTTAGACAAATGTCCACCTCTAGCAGCATGGCAGATGTGAAACCTTTTCACTGCGTTTTTATGACATTTTCACACATTTCCTGCGTTATTTCAGTGACTGTGTCTCAGATACTTTGTTTTAATTCTTGAAGGTTCATTGGCCTGTTAGCATAGACACATCCCTTTAGAAAGCCCCAAAAAAAAAGTCAGGAGCTGTTAAATCCGGGGATCTTGGGGGCCAATCAATGTCATCGTTACCGTTATACAACAATGGATTCGACGACAACAGGTAAATAGTTGTTCCATGTTCTTAACCATGTACCACTGTCATGTCTTCCTCTGAGAAATGCTTTTTAATTGAGTTGACTTAAACTAATATGAATATCGAATTAATATGACTTCTTTATTAGGTACAAGTTTCGAGTGACAGTGTAGTGTGCCACTCGTGTTGGACTGCGGCCTGACATCAAATACGACATCCAACTAGTGAACAGCAAAATGCACCGATTGTTGGTCATGGACATGTGTATCAGCTGTGGCAGGTCACTTTTGAGAATAAGATCACACATGCTCAAGTCCGATTCTCCATGTGAGGAACTCATAAGGAATGCGATTGCCCATCGCCATCAGATTGCACCACGTGAGGTTCAATAGTTTTTAATTTATCTAAGTGGGGTGCCGATATCTGATTGTGATATATTATTTTTAGTCTGTTTGCTTAATAACCCGAAAAATCATTTTATTTTTTCCCATCTGCACAAGCTATGACAAACAGAAGAGCTTATTTATACCATGGTGATAAGATTAGCTAGCTAACAACAGGTAGCTGCGAGGTTGACTGCTCATTTTTAACTCATCAACTACCGAGAAATGAGACAGTTGTTTTTCATTGTTTTTGGACTACTAGTTACGTCAAGCCTTAATTATTAATTCATATACTTAATTATTAATTTAGGACATTAAGTCTGCCTTTGTGCAGTATTTGTTTACTTGTGCTTTTAGTATGAAATAAACAAATAAATATTAATATTTTATTTATATTTGGTTGGTATTTGGGTTGGGTACGGCATCAGACTAATATTTTCCCTCCTTCTCCATTCTGGATGATATACTGATTATATATGATACAAATGATTTATAAGATCATAAAATACAGATCTAATCAAAACTTAATAATGTATGTATGTATGTACCTATGTAAAATGATTGTTAAAAAACTGTATTTGTGAAAATAAAAACCATTGTATATCTTAAAAATCCGGACTTTTTTAAACCAATTCCTTTACCATTTAATTCTTTAAATTGCATATTATCATTTCCATATGCCTTTATATGTGTGCACCCAGGGCCGAAGTGTCTAAGGTCGGTGGGCATTCCCCTAATGGCACACAGATGGTTTATAACCAGGATTAACATATAAGATACTATTTATCCCGTTATTCCCACGAGATCAAAGCTTATGCGGGTGAAACCGCGGGGCGCAGCTAGTGATAGAATGATAATTCCTGATCCATTCCCGCAGAGAAACGTTCATAGTAAAGCGATTGTCCACAAATGCGTTCTTCTTCTTCTCGAATCGATGGTACGACATTCGTCTAGTTAACTAAATGACGGCAAGTTGCCGCAGTGGTTAAGCAATTGACTGCTGCGCTGCGTGTCGCGGGTTGGATTTCCGCACGGAACAAATATTTTTATGACCTACAAGTAGTTGTTTCGGGTCTGGCTGTTTGTGTATGTGAGTTTAAATGTTTGTAAACGCACCTACGATACAGGAGAAATTCCTAGTGTGGGGCAAAGTTATATAAAAAAAAATATATACTTTTGCCCAGTGGCTCCAAAGATCACAGCTTCGGTATAAACGTGTTAACCAATTGTGTATCTGTGTGACACTGCACCGTTTAGTAAAACGATATGAGAAAGCGACTGCACCACTGAATGGTGAATGTCCTCAATAGGTACTTTAATGCTTTCCATAATGTGTACATATGATAGTTGGTATGTCAAAACATCGAATCAACTATGGACCCCGTCCGGCACAGCAAAGTTAGTTTTTAATATGAGAGAGGATGAAGGCGCTTTTCGTTAAGAAAAAGAAAATTAAATTAAAATAGTATCATTAAAATAGTATCACATATTTTGTATAAGTATTTATATATTTGGTTTTAAGTTATATTTTTATATTATATATTGCACGGTTTACATTATTCTTTATTTTTCGTTATTATTATGGACTATAAATTATAATAAAACTAAATATTTTCAATTTTATTGAGTCAGAACCAGTCCACATAAAGGATACACATCTAATACATAAACATACACAAGTGATAAAAAAACAGCTCATAAAGAAATCTATTCAGCAACAGAGAGTTTTGAAACAAAGTATATTCAAGTGTCGAACACATTATACCCAAAAGTTAAAGTCTAAAGGCAGAAAAAAGTATTATTTTCTTATCTTGAGCATTTTTTACCATTACAGCGAAAGCCTAAAATTAACCCCCCGGCTGCTATTTGAGATCAAAAATGTCAAAAATCATATTTTTATAACATGTGTTTTAGCTTAACTTTTAATTGAATTTAATACCCTGAACATGTTTATAACTGTAAACTTGTTATTAAAATATGATTTTTGGCATTTTTAATCTCAAATAGCAGCCATGGGGTTAATGGTGGACTTTCGTTGTAATAGTAGAAAATGGTCAAGAGGCAACCCATAAGTAGACATCGGATTATATGCATTTGCAGGTTTGCATATGCAAATGCAAATAATTCTATTTTTATAGCGTTATTGAATAGTTGGTACTTTTTCATTGACAGTACTTATTTCAGTAGTTATTGTTTATTCTCACAAGAATTTTAATAAATAAGTTATAATTCTTGTGTATAATTTATCGTTTATTATATGTTACAATAATAATTTATTGTAACTAATGTTAATATATGTATAATATATAATGTGATAATAAACGTAAATTAATAATAAATTAAAGATAAATGGTGTTTTGACTGTGCATATTTTGTGCATATTTCGCCCTTTTTTAGTGCATATTTGCATGCATATTTTGGCATTTTGATCATATAATCCGAATTCTACCATAAGACAGCGGTACTTTTTTTTCTGGCCGGCACTTTTTTTTTGGGTACGAAATGAATGATGTCCTTTAATATTGCAATGTCAGCTTACCAATGCCGTAACAGTAATTAACAAGTACCCTTCTGTACATCGCTCTTTAGTAAGAGCAGGCGACTCAACTACTCTATTAATTATGTTATGAGGTAGGTCTGTAACTAACTCAACGACTGACGACAACGACACTAGATGTCGCGTAGTCTGCTACGAAGTTGTGCTACGAATATCGTAGCAGCTACGCAAAACCTACGAAAACGCAAACTCAAAAACTCAAACTATTTATTTCAACTAAACCAATTACAGGCACTTTTAAATTGTCAAGGGTCGGTCAGTCAAGATGAAGCTCAGTTGATGAAGCGAAGTTGCCCATTCCAAAGCGTAGTAGGTACCTATGGAGAAGAACGGGCAAGAAACTCCAAGGACACTCTTTTAAAAAAAAGTGACTCAACAAAATGTAGGAATATTTGTGTCTGATAATATACTAATCATCTGTTTTTTAAATAAAATCAAGTCCTTTCATATTTATATGATGATAATATTAAAAACTTACAAACAAGTTCAAACAACTTCGTGATACTCGTAGTTTCTGTTTCTACGACATTTATGAAGAAGATATTATCTTGATTAGAGGCGACTGGAACTTAGAAAACATTGATAAACTAAACTTTCTGCAATCGTTGATTGCATCGCGATCGAGACTGACGGATACAAAGTTAGTTATGTTATAGTGACTTCGAAAATATTTTATTGTCACATACTAGCGTTTTACAATTTGAGTCTGAGTTGCTAATCTATAATTTGGTTATCGTGGTAGTACAAAATAGGCAAGCACTTCCATGGTTGTAGCAGCTTATCATATTAGATCAAATCATAATATGATTCAAATCAAATCATCACGACGACTCCCGAAGCGCATACTTTTCCTTGAAGATCTGTATGTTTGTTTTATATAATACTTAAGTTAGTAATGTAGCTAGAGCTTCTACATTACTAACTAAAGTAATATAGCTAAGTATGTTTAGTGTTACGAGTCATGTAGCTGAAGTAAATATTTTTTAATGTTAATATTTTATTCACCTTAATGCAGGTACATTCGGCGCACCCGGAGCTCTCAGGCTATCAGCCACGCTAACCTTTTTTTTATCGTGAAGAAATGCTCATGCATTCTGCACTACCACGGGGAGATAGTGCAGTTATGTGGGACTCTAACCCACTAAAACTCCACGGTGTCCTCCTCTGCCGCTTACGGCGGGAACACGGGCACGCGTTAGCACTCATCCGTGAACCCGCCGCGGCTGTCCGTCACCGGACCCTCCTTCGGGGAGTACTCCCCATCACCGGCGCACCAGAACACATAGCACGCCGTGACCACCCCAGGGACCAAACTAGCACATGGGCGCCAGATGACCCCGTGTCTGGGTACCCTCGGTCCCCCTGCGACGGGTAAGGTCATTGGCCCCGCCGCCTGCCAATTTTCGGCCGCAGAAGATAGGGAGAGCGGCCAACGTCATACCAACACTCCTCCTCCCCTGCGGCCCCACCACGTCCGCCATCACACGGTGGCGACCCCGTTAAGGCCGCGGAAGTTAGGGAGAGCGGCGCACCGCAATACCGGCACTCCTCTCCCGTCGCGGCCTCCAACCCTCAGCCGTGATGCCTCCCATACGCCATCGCGGCCTGCCTCAGTTGCGATGTCGCCCGAGCGGCACCGCAACCTACTTGTTGGCCGCTACGTCGTCGGCTTACCGGCAAAGCCCTGACAAGCGGCTCCTCCTCGGGTTCCTCTTGGCTTCACCGTCGGTGACCAAGCCACGGCTACCGAGCCCCCCCGCCTCGACAATGCAGGAACCCACCGGGGGTGAGCCCCGCTAACCCGAGTTGTTCACATAATTATAGATTATAGATCATGCCAATGCCGTTGAGGTCAGATAAGCAGTCGCTTCATGTAAAATACTGGTATTTAGCTGCATCCGGTTAGCCTAGAAGCCGACTCCAACATAGTTGGGAAAAGGGACGAGAGAAGTATAAACACAAACGCAGACTAGGCTTGAATTAACTTAAACGCAAACGATAGTCTTGAAAATACATCAAAGTGTATGAAAGTCTGCGTCTTCGTCTAATTTATATTGGTATAGACTATAGACGAAGATCGTTCGTTCGAGAGACGTTTCATAGTAAATATTGGATTCTCGTGCTCTCAACTGACGTAATCCAATTTATTATCACCCGTTTCAAACTTTGCCAGCGGCCCTTTTCTGCACAATTAAGTTTTACAAACAGAAAGAAATTCTGTCTATTCAAAGGGAAAGTAATGAAGTCCCTACATGTGGAGTGTATGTTGTGTGCCCAACTTTAATTACTGTTTTGAGGTAGGTTTTATTTTGGGCGGAGGAAGTGCCCAAAAATGTTGTTTTGGTGTACCTGCTGTCGATTAACTTACACATAGGGAATTTAACAGGCAAGTACCCTCACGCACTTTGTCTTTAAGTCTCCGTACTGTTAATGTCACTTTAAAGTAGGTATACTGTTGAGTTAAAGACTCAATCTGCCTAGCCGTTTCCCCATTATTTTGTGGTCGGCTTTCAGTTTAACCGGATGCAGCTGAATACCAGTATTTTACATGGAGGGACTGCCAATCTGACCTCCGCAACCTTGACTGGCTGTCAAACTTTCGGGCTTCTGACGACCCGTAACGACTGTCAGAGATTCAAGACCACTTGAAGAGGTGAAATCTGAAATTAGTGTTCAACTAAACTTTCTATTTTACGATGACCATAATAACTCTTAATTAACCGGTTCAGTATCGATCTGTTCTGAATCGGATGATTGAGTATGAACTATTCTAGCGTCGATTCGAGATAACTGTAGGTACAGACGCCAGCACATCAGCTACTACAATCTGTCAAATTTCTTTAATAGATTTTCTACTTTATCGCTTAAGCTGTAAGGTTGATTAGGATAATTTGACAGTTTCGGGTAGCTTGACCTGCTGGCGTCTATGCTATCTAAACTCTTAATCCTATTGTCAGGCTAAACTTGCAAATCCTTTACCATTGAGCATAGTCACTGTTGAATTTAAGACCACGAAACACGGAGAACGATAAATCACAATCATTCTCGCCTCTCGACCTCTCTCACTTCGTGTAATGAGGCAATTGTTTGATCGAAATTGTAAAACAATTAAAATACCTCTTAACGGTCGGACGGTTATCAATATAACAATTACAAGTATCTGTTCTTTGAGTAACAGTTCCAGACAGTTATTTGTACAATTTGTGATGAAATAGAATCGTTTTGCGACGAGTAATAATAAATGGCAGTTGAAGAATCTCGTTCTATTGATGAGTACTGCGGGTAGCCTATCTGTCTGGTAATGGGCCTCTTGTCATAAAAATCTGGCGAACGTAATAAACAGTTTATTAGATTTCAGCCTGTACACAAAACAGAGCACATGTAACCATGAAATATTTATTCCATTATTCATATCTACTATGCGGCTTATGATAATGATCATCTCCATTTTCGTATTTAAATGAACGAATAAAAAAATATAAATCAATTTTCGAATAACAACATGTAATAGAGGCATCGTATTTTCATAAAAATGCTCGGTTGCACAATAGCGTTAGGCAATTTAATTATTTTCCATTACGTATCAAAAGCAATCAAAATAAAATGTGGTACTTCAAACGTCTCCTTGAATATATAACGATCGAAATGCGTCGTTTTCCTGAACATACCGAGTAACGTTAACTAACCACGAATGTGGTTTGGGTTCTATAAAGGAAAGGAGCACTTAATAGGATTACAAATGTGCTTTGGCAAAGATTAAGTAGAGATTACCGAGACCAGAGAGCTTAATAAGTATTACGAACGAAATTGCTGTGTTTTAGAGACATAGATGGAAGGTATTCTACCTGTCTCCTCTTACACGTATTGGAGGTGAAGTTGTGATCGAAGAGCGGAAGTGAAACTCTAACTTTTAGTTAATAATAGTGTGATTGTGGAGCTATGTCAAAAACAATGCTCCACCCCCTATCCTGCCCTCTGTGTCCCAATATATGCAGTGAAAGTGACCTCATTCCTTTTTTGAAGTCGGTTAAAAATAGATTGGCTCATTATATATGGCCAGGGAAATTATTTTTGATCAAAATAAACTGTTTAAAAAATTGACCTAGTGTACTCTGTCAATTTGCCGTTTATTAGCTACTTCAGACAACTGTCAAAGAAAGGCAGTTTGATTTGAATATATACCGACAATTTCGCTTTACATATTTTATGTACAAGGATCGTTGTTATCTATTTTCCTGGCATAGTACCAGTCTTTTTCAACAACACTCATAGAAAGTACCACCAAAAACTTAAAAGGTATTTTTATGCCAACCATAAGTCCTTAACCAACCCACCGTTACGTAAACTTCCAAGAATTTATTTATTTAAGCTTTTACCACAAAAAAGTAAAAAGACGGACTTAATGCCTTAGGCATTCTCTACCAACCCACTTACCTACCACCCCCACCACCACCACCTAGCTTTCTCTACCTATTCTTTATTTATTTATTGGCACACAATATAGGTAAGTAACAAAGAAAAAATAAAATTAGACTTTCTTTGCTCATAATAAGCTCTAATTAATATTTTTGTTTATATCGCTGAAACTCGAACTATTTATTTCAACTAAACCAATTACAGGCACTTTTGAATTGTCAAGGGTCAGTCAGCCAAAAAGATGAAGCTAGTTGCCCATTCTGAAGCGTAGTAGGTACCTATGGAGAAGAACGGACAAGAAACTCCATGGACACTCTTTTAAATCACTATAATATAGTTACAAAGTATTGGTTACATCAATTATGTTAAAAATTATACATGTGAGAACGATGCAGAACGTTAAAAGCGTCCGTAACGAAAAGATAAAAAAAAAACAATGAAAAATCAAAGAACGCAAAATCAAAGAACCACTTCGTTGGCTTACAAAACGAAAAAGCAATCGAGAGAACTAATTACAGAAAAAATGTAATTAACATCACGATAAAAGCGTCGGAAACTGGAGGAAAATTGAATTATTACCTATTTTAATGGCTTATCTTGTTGCTATTATTGAAAAAACAACTTGCAGCATCAAATAGTTAAGACTTCAGAGTTAATTTTTTTTTTTTCTGTTGTTGACGGAAAAGTAGCCGTGAATACTGCGCATGTTTTTTTCGAAACATTACACAAAAATCAAAATATTTTTGGATTAGTGTCAACTAATATCTAGCCTATGTCCTATGTCCAGCAGTGGACGTTTTTCGGCTGAAATGATGATCCACAAGACAATATAACCTCAAAACCTGTGTCAGTTGGCTGTCAAAATGCTAGATGCTAGACGTACGCTGTGCGCGTGGCGGTTGAAAATGAAACAAACCCTTCTTCACCCGCGCGGAGAAGGTTTTCTATGCAGCTCGGAAAACAAAAACATCGTGTTTGCGTACACAAATGTGTCTTTTTTTCGATATTTTTGTGTAATGTTTCGAGAAAATACGTGCAGGAGACACGACAAGAGTGCGCGCCTTAGCGCTTTTTTGTCTGTCTGCATCTTCAGCCTAATCTGCGTTAGCGATTAACTTGCCAAACATGTAAACAACTATGAGTTATTGGAAAAATGACTTTAATTCCTACACAATAAAGTTCAGTTTACGCTACAACTTGCAACCTTTTTAAGACTTTTTAAATAATGCTAGTCACTCTGAAATCAACTTAATTGTGGTTGCAATAAAGTTGATATTTGTTTAACTTGAAATAACATAAAATGGAAACGTAAATTTGAATAGACCTTACAAGCAATTGGTTTCCCTCTTGAGGTTTAACTTGCTAAATGATAGAATATTCCTGTGAATTACTTGTTTTATAATCTCCTCTAAGTAATGGTGAAACTCTGAAACTGTTGGCTTTAAGTTCCATAGGCTCACTGAAACATTTATTAACAGTTTGTCATCTTACTAAAGACCTAATCTTTCGTCTGAATTATTTTAATTTAAAGCTGAAAGTTTAGATGAAGTTGTGTTGTGATGAATTATTCAGATGAATTTATGTTGCTCACTACCACACAAAACGCCGTCGTATATAGCCTGTTTCACTTTGTGTGTTTACCGCCATTCCTCGTGAGTGACAGATGACATTAGTGACAGCAGTTACCCCGCTTGTGTGGATGAGACAGTGTTTACATATCTATTCAATAGATACACTGCAATTATGATTGTAAATACCGTAATAACAGCGTTAATTCTGACAAACTGCTCTGTTTCCACGGTTATCGTTAATTGTTAATTCACTGTCGACAGAAATTAATCCATCTCGAAACCTGAATAACAAAATCTCTTTGTATTTTTCTTTCAAGTAATAGCAAAGTTGAAACCCTAAGCCCTTTGCATTAGGGTTTCAACTTTGCTATTACCTAGATTCAAGAAAATCCTTACAAAGAAACTATCTACAAATTTAGGCTAATGAAATTTTCAACAGAATCGGAATTAAGTCAATCGAAACTACTTTGTGAGTCTGGGGCAACTCCAATAAAACTAGAAGAGCCGCTAGAATTTCCGTCGAATATCTAAGGAGAAATCTGAGTCTAAGCCTTGTTTGACGTAGACAGTACTGCTTGGTTGTAAAATGCTTTGTTAAGAGATCTATTCTCTCTATTCTTCGTTGACAATAGTTTATTGTACTAATGTAGTGTACTGTGTTTTTATTGACAATAGTCAATAAAACAAACAAACACTAAGTTCTTCTCAGAGAATATTTTGAGAGGAACTTAGCGTTATTTTTTTTAATGTGAAATAAGGCGACACATCCCCCTTGTTGATAAGCGGTCACCGTCGCCTGAGGATATTCGTTGACATAATTACCCCCAGTACCAAGCTGAAATGTCTCGTGTGCCTTTAATCACAGGCACGGGGCACCCTTTCCCTTCGAACTGGAACACAGCAACGACGCTTGGTGACAACAATAATTATAGGCCGACCGCTTAACTGAGACGTTACCTGAGGTAGGTGCGCGGTGCGGGTTGGGTGATAGTTTTAATTTTGATTCTAATGATAATTCCGATTTAAATTTTTGATTCTCATTTCGATTATTATTTTGTGTCTTACTTAATGTTTTGTTTTTTTTTTGTTTCTAATTAATTTTTACCTGCCTCATGTACCTGCCACTATAACAATTTTGAAATGTTCTATTATTGCACTTGTTAACTCGTTCTACCGTTTTGAATTTTTAATATCAATTGTACTGTTTGTTTGTTTGTTTATTAATTTAAATTTTAATCTTAATGTTTTAATTTTGATTCTAATGATAATTCTGATTATGATTTTAATTTTTGATTCTAATTTCGATTGTTATTATTATTTTGTGTCTTACTTAATGTTTTGTTTTTTGTTTCTAATTAATTTTTCTATCTTCACTACGAGTAAAAAATCTTGTTAAAACGTAATATTTAGGACGCTATTTTTTATAAATAATATAATAATAATAATCTTTATTTCTCAGTAAAAGCATTTACATTATGTTGGTCTAAAAATAACTTAGGTTAGTGTTCCAAAATGAAAACCCTGACTTCTAAACTAGGTTTATGTACCTGTATCTTAGAAGCCAGTGTCCCTTCAAAGTGATGTGCATATAGAAAATAGGACACAAATTATACACAATAATCCATTAGGGCAAATCCAAGAGAAATAAAAGAAAAACAAAAAAAAATAAAAATAAAATAAAACGGAATACAAGAAAAAAAAATAAAAAAAAATAAATGAAAGTGTTGTGTATGTCACTAGTGTGTTTGTCTGTTATGTGTGTGTGAGTGTTTGAGGGTATATGTATCTTTGTGAAAGACTGTGTGTGACATTGAGTGTGTGTAAGTATGAGTGAGTATGCGAGCGTATGTGAGAGTATAATAATTATCATAATTTATATTTTACAAAAAAAAAAAAAAACCTTAACTATTTATTTATATATCTCAAATTTCCCAACAGAAGATCCTCCGTATTTCGATAAGTTAGTTTTAGAAGATATTCCTGTAACTTAGATTTGAACTGATATTTAGTATAGGGATAAAGTTTTAGTATTTTATTAAGCTGGTTATAAAGTTTCGTGCTGGTGACATAATAGTGTCTCTTGGCAAACGAGGTTCTATGCGACTCATGAGGAAAAACTGTGTGTTTAATTCTGCCTGTTGGCTCTGAGGACGGGCGAGTAGAGTGCTTACGGAGCATTGACTGAATGACATACAGCTGCCTGACAGTTAACACTTTAGATTCCGCATATAGCTGTTCTGTGGAATATCTTAGCGGCCGAGAGAGCAGAACCTTCAGAACAGCTCTTTGTGCTCGTTCTAGGTGGATAAAATGGTTCTCAGTAGCTCCACCCCAGATTGGAATACAATAAGCTAAGATCGATTGGCATAAAGCAAAATAAACCACCCTCAATGTATCCCTATCAGCAGACTTGCGTAATTTTTTAAAAACGCAGATCAGCTTACGAGTTCTACCAGACAGTGTGTCTAGGTGTTTATGCCAATTGAGATGTTGGTCGATATGTACACCCAGGTATTTGACACTAGTGGACTTAGTAATTGCAAGGCAGTCACAAATGGTGGAAGGCGTACATGTATGGGCTTTAAGAGTAAGGGAAGGTGAAGGGCATAAATTTGCCCGGATAGCAAATGGCATATAAACTGTTTTACTGACATTTAGAGTCAGTAGGTTGTTACTCAACCATTCCATTACACGTGTAAGTGCTTTCTCGGCACTCCGGTAGCACTGGGCCCAGTCGACTCCATCTATAAGCAGGGAAGTATCATCCGCGTAGGTAATGACTTTACAGTTTTGAATGGGCTGTTTACAGAGATCATTTATATAGATAAGGAATAGAGTGGGACCCAATATGCTACCTTGAGGCACACCGTATTCAATGGGAAGCTCGTCACTCACATTTTGCCCGATTTTAACCACTTGAGTGCGATTCCTCAGGTAGTCCCTAAAGATATCCAGCACCAAGCCTCGAATTCCAATGCCCTCCATCTTATTCAGTAAGGCCGGCGCAGAAACGGTATCAAAGGCCTTAGATAAATCAAGAAAGATACCAAGACACTTTCGCTTATTGTCAACAGTCCTAACTGCGTAGTCAGACAGAGCCATTATTGCATCTTCAGTGCTCATTCCCTTCCGGAAACCAAATTGGTTGGGGGCTAAAATATTATTAACATCGAGGAAACTGACGAGACTCTTATTTAGAATTCGTTCCAAGATCTTTGAAATGGCAGAGAGGACCGAGATAGGTCTGTAGTTGTTGACGTCATCTCTGCGACCGGCCTTATGTACTGGGTGAACTACGGCTTTTTTAAAGACCACTGGGAAGACACCAGATGAAATAGCGAGATTACAGACATGTGTAATGATTGGAACCAATACACATCTCGTGGACTTGATTATGTTAATAGGGATGCCATCCCAACCGGTAGCGGAATCGGACTTGAGACTCAGAATTATGTGGTCGACATCCATTTCCGTAGGCTCAAGGAGAACCATAGAGCTACTTACATTCGTAGCCGGTATTGTAGGCGTGGCAGACACTGGTTTTATTTTAGTAGCAAGGCTTTTACCAATACCAGCAAAGTAATTATTTACCTTATTAAGAGAGGACCCTGGAGAATCAGAAAGATGTAACAGTTCAACAGGGGGAGGACAGCATGAGCGAAGGTCAGATACTTTTTTTACCACATCCCAAGTTGCTCTAATATTGTTTTTAGCCTTGGAGAATTCTTCCTTTTCATAAGCACGTTTAAGTTTCCTTAATAATGAATTGCAGAAGTTGCGGTAGCGAGTGTATGTTATTCTTAGAATTTTTATCTTTATGTAAGTGCTGTGTACGCCTGTAAATGACTAATTCACCATAACTCAATGCTTATGTTATTTTCTATTGTGTAATGTTTCTAGT
Organism: Apamea anceps; assembly: GCA_951799955.1. Lineage (NCBI taxonomy): Eukaryota > Metazoa > Arthropoda > Insecta > Lepidoptera > Noctuidae > Apamea > Apamea anceps. The sequence continues at coordinate 12,529,208 of OX637509.1, forward strand.
GAATAGGTCGTTGGTGTACCTAACAAATAAAATAAAAGTTTCACAAGTTGACGAATCACTGAGCTCTCGCATCACGTCACCACACCCCTCCCGCACCGCGGAGCTACCTCTGGCAACGTCTCAGTTAAGCGGTTGGCCTATAGGCTATAGGTCTGGTGACAGTGCTTTCCAAAACAACCTCGTTCACAAAGAGTTCTATTGCTACCAACCGCCACACGTTTTGATTTTATTAAAACCGTCGTGATCTCACTTTTGCGCAATTCTTTCCTATTTACGACAGTCATGTACAGATTTATTTAGTTATATATTTTTAGCAAAACTCAACTTGAATAATTACGCTAAGGCAGATTCTGCGTAGAGCTGACACCTCCTTGTGAATTTCGTTTCTTTATTGAATAAAAAATATATATTTACTGACTTCCATATTGAGAGTAGGTTTAAATGCGCAACAGGCAGAGAAATGCAGAAAATATGTTACAAACTAACGATAGGTGCCAATTTATTTATATTTTGACTTGACAGTTCACTTTTGTCCTGAGAATGATCAATCATAATTGTTACATTATTAAAATGCCTTAGACTAAATTCTCGTTACTTTTATTAACAAAATATATTATTATTATCATTTCTCAAAACGATAAGCAATCTATATTAAAAGTCATAACTTTTGTTTTCGACATTTTAGTCGACGATATTACCAGTGAAATAAATCAAAGCCAAATTTTCTTATGTTCGTGATGACGTCAAGGTCCTATAAAACGAATAAAAGCGTTCCAATATGTAATAACCATAAAGAACTTGCGAGCGCCAGTAAATTGTCAAGGAAGAACCCTATCCATGAAAATGATCATGTACCTATAAAATACATGATAATTTCTACTTTAGACTACATAAGTACATTAGGTACTACTAAGAGTCTCTGCTAAACAGACTGAGGTTTAGCACTATGTTTATTATTATTCATGAGGGAAATTCTAAACATTTTCATACCCATTACGAATTCAACTATGTATAATGAGCCCAACTATACAACTATAAAGAGGGGGGGGGGGCTCTAAGTAATAAGTATTCACTCTTACCTGAAAGCATCCGGGCATTACGCTTCATTAGTAGTTGTCAAAAGGAACCGCCACTCATTGTTGAAACCTTGGTAACCACAGCTATTTCTTTCCACTCAGCACATTTTTCGTCGAGACAAGCGTTGTTCTACATTTTAATGATCTTGGTGTAATTTCAAAGTAGGTCATGTTGAATTTGGTAAAACTTAGATAGCTTTAGGGATTCGAAGAACCAAAGTATGTCTACAAGTTTGATACTCAAATGTTTTAGTAGCAAATAATGTGGTATGATCAAACATGTAAACATGTTAGATCGTAGTCTCAGACTCGGTTAGACTGAATTAAAAATTTGACAATGATATACTGTTTTTAAGGTTCCGTTAACATTAAAAACAACATTTTTTGCTACTAAAACATTTAAGCATCAAACTTGTAGACATACATTGGTTCTTCGAATCCCTAAAGCTATCTAAGTTTTACATGTAAAAACGTACATAAACATAACATAAACGTACAAAAATGTACATATACATGGTAAAACTTATAATATACTTTGAAAATACACCAAGACAATATTATAATGTAGAACAATGCTTGTCCCGACACAAAATGTGCTGAGTGGAAAGAAATAGCTGTGGTTACCAAAGTTTCAACAATGAGTGGCGACAAACGCATGTACTTACAAAAGATAACTGAAACTCAATTTGTGGCAATGACATTACGAAGCAATATGTAATGCTAATCGGACTTGACTACTTCGCACACGAAAAACATCTGAAGAAAAGTAGCCGCCGGCGGCAAAGTCTCTTACATGACTTTAGAAGGTGAAACCCTTATTTAATCCGGTCATCAGTCTTGCTTGACCTTTTACAGCTTTTAACCTATCGCAAAACCGCATTATTTTCTACTAAAACATTTTAGCTCCAAACATGAAAAAATACTTCAAATTCTTCGAATCCCTAGGGCAAGCTAGTGCTCAAATGTTTTAGTAGCAGATAATGTGGTTTTGTTAAAGTTAATCGTGAGTTAATAGTTAATAGTTCTAAAAGGTCAAGGATGACCGGTTTAAATAAGGATTTAAACTTTTAAAGTAATCCAGAGACAGTTATGTGACAGCGGCTAGACTTTTTATCCATATTGTGCGTTTGCTAAGTAGGAAACTTTATAATGTCAATGGAACAAGAATAAAGTAACCCAAGGGACCCGTGGCTAAATAATAACAGTCGCACAAGTCGATCGATCAGGTTAATCTACGCTTGCCGTGGTTGGTCTGTGGATGGGTGATCTTTACATACCGAGACTCATCCGTACCTCGGAAAGCACGTTAACCCGTTGGACCTGGCTGGCATTCGTGGATCTTTGACAGTTATTACGAGTAGTCAGAAGCCCGAAAGTCTGACAACCAGTCTTACCAAGGGGTATCGTATTACCCAGTAACTGGGTTGTGGAGGTCAGATAGAAAGTCGCTCCATGTAAAATACTGGTATTCAGCTGCATCCGGTTAGACTGGAAGCTGACCCCAACATAGTTGGGAAAAGGCTAAGCAGATGATGATGGAACAATAATAAAGTAATATAGCCAGTTTTGTGCACATCTATTTAAATCTTGCCTGCATACATCTTATCCTGCACGTACATCGTCATGGATATTAGTATCAAGTTGCTTCTAAAACTGGACGACAGAAAAACTAAAATACGTTTATTTCTGGTAAACATGACGCAGAGATAGAACACAACAAAAAGAACATGTTGTTGAGGGAAAATATGCGTCACATCCACGCAAAACGGTCATCGCCCAGCATAATGATACGACCCTATGCGAGACAGAGCTCCAGCGCTAGTTTTCAGCGACAGCCGCCAGCGACATCGTGCAGCATACAATGAGATTGTAGCGGTACAACGCTACATGCGAACTACGCGTCATACTGACGTCTCGCAAAATCCTGCAGAGTTTACCGCGCAAAGTTAGCATATATTCAACGGCCTGACATGAATCATCGGGCAGTTGCCCGCCAGACACAACATCCGTCTGGTGAGAGGATCCTCCCTTTTCTATGGCGTATGAGCGACCTTTACACCCTGTTCCTCATATAAAAATAAGAAATAAAAAACATAATAAATACACAGTACCTACTCAGTTCTAAATGTTGAATGTGTGTTGTTGTTGTGGAATTTGTGATGATTTAAAAACTAGTCGTCTATTGCATAGAAACAACCAACTTACGATAATATCATGGAAAATTCGGCTACATTTAATGGTTAGTTAATAAGACGTCTATTCAAAGTTATGTTTCAAATTGATGTTATTTCAAGTTAAACAAATATCAACTTTATTATAATGGTAACTAAATTGATTTCAGTGACTAGCATTATTGAAAAAGTTATAAAAATGTTTGAAGTTGTAGCGTAAATTGAACTTTATGGTGTAGCAATTAAAGTTATTTTTCCATAAACTCATATTTGTTGACATTTTTGGCAAATGAATCGCGAATGCAGTATAGTGTGTCCTTTTCACACGTGTTTTTGCCCACAGACCCAATTCCAACCACGTAGACAACGTACTACTTAATTAAGTTGGCCGAGGGCTAATTGTTGTAGGCGGCCAGCCGATTGTGAAACCTGTGGGGACATTAATCATGGCACCGTGATAAGCAGACTTGATTGATTGTCGCTGGTTTTTGGATTAGAGATAGGCTAAGATGTCTTTGGGCTTGGATTTACTTTTGTCTATGCTTGTCTTTGTTACTGACGTGTTAAACTATCTAATCTATTCAAATTCATAATCTTTATTGCGAACTAAGTGTACATAAATTTGAATATGTTAACAATAGGTAGGTTTTTAGTTGCCTGTAAAGGCATTGCAATTTAAATGGTTATAAATATAAAAATATACATACTCGATATCACAGTTAGGTATACAGTTTACATTATATTAATTATCATTGTTCATACATTTTATATTACATCATACAATTCTTATAATTTATATCACATTATATTAAGTATCACAATCATTTAATACTCTGAGGGGCCCGTGGCTAAATAATAACAGCCGCACAGATCGATCGGTCAGGTTAAGCTACGCTTGCCGCGGTTGGTCTGTGGATGGGTGACCATCTTTACATACCGAGACCCCTCCGTGCCTCGGAAAGCACGTTAAGCCGTTGGTCCCGGCTGTCATTCGTGGATCTTTGACAGTCGTTACGGGTAGTCAAAAGCCCGAAAGTCTGACAACCAGTCTTACCAAGGGTTATCGTATTACCTAGTAACTGGGTTGTGGAGGTCAGATAGGTGATAGTCGCTCCATGTAAAATACTGGTATTTAGCTGCATCCGGTTAGACTGGAAGCCGACCCCAACATAGTTGGGAAAAGGCTAGGCAGATGATGAATCATTTAATACTCTATCTATATTACTTTATCTATTTCTGAGGTATTCTTAACCGGACTCAATCTTTTCAACAGTGATATTTATTGGTTCGATATTGACACGTTGTTTCTGAATACTCAACAAGGAATAACTTTTATAACTTTTTAGTTAAAATCGCTTATAACGTTTTCTGGGAAGTTCTCTAATTTAAGTACTTCAATTTAAAGACAGAAAATACAATTTATTGCGGTAAACATGACGCAAAAAAAAGAAAATAAACACACAAAACAAACCACCATCTAATGGTGCCTGTCTTTCAGCATAGACAAATAATAATATCACATCTGTATTTCTCCTCATATATCGGTGAAAACGATACCATAGCCTAATTACCTTGCTATTATCGTGAAACAGAGACAATATAGAAAAAAGAAAAATATCTATGCGTGAGCGATAGCCGTTTTGCGTGGATGTGACGCATGTTTACCCCCAACTTGTTATTTTTTTTGTGTTTGTGTTCTTTTCTATGCGTCGTGTTTGCCGCAAATAAATGTATTTTCTTTCTTTCTTTCATCTACCTACTGCACGACACTTGCCAAATACTTTTTGTAGAGTTGGTTATTTGGTTATTTCCTTTGTTTGATCTTTTAACTATTGACAGGTTTTACGATGTTAGACTACAAAAGACATAGGTAATATGAAACGATATTTTTTCATTGTTTTGAGCTTCCAATATTTTCCACAGACATAAGCCGTTTATTAGTGCAGGCCAGTTTAAAACCGTTTATCGTTAACAAGTCTTTGTATGTCACTGAATGACCTCAGGAAAGACGGTGGCACTGTGGTCACATGCTACCGTGCATAGCGAGGCTCAGGGGAGGCCCCTTTAAAGTCTCCCCAGGGATGTGCCTTACAGGCGTTGCAAAGGGCGGGTTCCGGAATTGGTATTTTAAGAGGAACCGGGACCACCCCTATGTGCTGATGGTGATAACCGGGGTGGTTTTAGTGAGGTAAAAATCCCACACTCCCCGACCTCCCTCGGAGGTCGGGTACCTTTGGAGGTTTACCCCCGAACACAAAAAAACAGGTCTTTATATGTGTTTTACAAATCATAATGAGGTAAACGTGTTTTATGAGCGTGAGTGTGTTTTATTGATATACTAGCTGATAGGTACATTGCCTTATTGAATATCATTCTGACAGATATTGCCGAGTTATTACATATTATAAATCAAAGTCCGGGCCGCCGCGTCTGTCTGTCTTTCTGAACGTGATAAACTCAAAAGTCACCAAACGGATTTTCATTCGATTTTCACCAACGCGCGGAGTGATTTATGAGGAAGGTTGAGGTGTACTTATAATTCATTAGGGTTTTGCGTAAATTGGCTGAAATATGAAAAAATCATAGCGACTGGGAGCTTTACTGACGTGCGCCGAGTAAACCGCTACAGTTATATGAAAACAATAAAACGGATTTTATTCTTTAGGGTACTTTTAATCCCGGTAGTACATACACGTGGAATATTTTCCCACTTCCACGCGGGCGAAGTCATCCACGAACATGATGACTGAGCCATTATTTTATTTACTCGAGTAACGAGTTTAATAAAATCGAGCCGCATCACTATCTGCCAGTGTTAGAAAAACAAGTGTCAAGTGACAATGACTTTCATTTTATTGCATGAAATTTATATTTCTGTTTTCATCCACGTCCATGATTGTAATCCACGAATGGACCGCGGCAAGCCTAGCTTAACTTTCGATTGACCCGTGCGGTTAGAATTATTTAGCCACGCGAGCCCCTTAGAACATTCGATAAAATATGAAGTATTAATAAAGTTAACCTATTTTAAAAGTCCGGAGCTGCAATTATCCGATAGAAAATGTTAGTGGAAAACTACCTCGGCGGTTTTATTCATCGTAATGAGTACAATAAAAATAGTCGCCGGTCTTTTTCCTTTGCCTTTGTGGCCACAAACATAATTTTCCTTATAGCAAAAGGTCAATTCTGGACAATGGCCCCGAAAGAGTAATTACACCATCAATATGTGGATGTCAAATTAATGGAAACCTATATGTATCAATGTTCCCTCTCTCTGTGTGGTGAGGAAGCTTAATTATCCACAATGTTTAATTAAAAGGGCTGATTTTTCCAACGCCAGATAATTTCATCCGAAGAAAAATTTTGCATTTTTGACAGTTCTTCTATACAAAATCTGTCAGACATCAAATTTATTCCACGAATAAAAATTATCCGATTGAAAAATCAGTCCTTAGATTTGATTTTCGATCTGTTATTATCGAAGGTGACCAAAATCATTTGTTACATTATGTGGATGTGGGAGCTTTAGATAATTGTAACGAAAAGATAAGTGTTACCGAAGTGGAGAGAATCAGAATCAGAATTTTATTTGTCAAACATAGGTACATTGGGTTCTTGAGCCAGAGCAAAGGTGGAGAATGGCTAACTTATTTTTCCACTTCTTAGAAAACCAGCAAACGAAGAATACTATTACTACTGCCGCTGTGGTCAAACTTATTTAATTAAATTTCACCATTTGTAATACTCATAAGAGAAAGTTTATATTTTGTATTTGTTTCTCAAAATGTATTTTGGATTGAATTAAGAAGAGACTTGAGATTAAAAACCAGGAAAATAAGCTTAAAATATCATCATCACTATCATATCATTGGACTCTCACAGCTGAACAACTAGGCCATCAATGTATCTATTTAAATTCGTGATGTTTTAAACCAACAGTACTTTAGAGTGAAGAGATCCTTTTTTAAATTTTGACCAACCACCTGCATCAGCAATAAACAATATTCTATTCTACTGTATTCAGATTCGCCTGTAAACTCTCGGACCGCAACAACGTAATATTTGTCTATTTTGTGTTATGAGAAAAATATGGCTAAACCTAAATAACAAATACATTCCAGTCACAAAAATAAAGCTGAAAGATTTTGTTATCTCAGAACTCGCGAACAAAGTTACTAACATAATTTATACCGTGTAACGTATGATAACTTTGTTTTGCATAATATTTGGCACCCCGGGGGGAAATTATCTTAGGTTAACGACATCACGGGTTTTCTCATTTAACAATGTCTTAAAACAACTAATATATTATGAGGTTACCGACTCCCGGAAAACATAATTTTTCCGGTTTTCGGCTATAAAGGATTCATTACACGCAACGCTTAAACACTGCCGAGAATTAATGAGATTAATTAAACCAGACTGTGAACTTGAAATGTATAAATAATTGAAGTCGCAATCTCGTTCGTCTCAGTGACAATCAATGTCAAAAATGTTGGTTTTGAAGGATTTTGACAGATTGAGACTAACATTTATTTTATTTATTTGGCTCACCAACAATTGAATACACTGATACAAAGATATGAGTTACATCCAATAGATTTATAGAATAGTGTATCAATTTCTTACAGGTAAGCACATCATGCATTAGTTAATTGTCGATTGATATCGAGTGGTATCGAGTAGATATTAGAATGTGACCCTCTCTACCTACTACCTCTGACCTTGTCAATGACTATAAAGGTCACAGACAACTAAAGTTACTAAGAGTCGGTCTGGTAATTGTGCTGATTAGAAAAATGTGAAATATTTAAATACTCAGTGGTACAATGTTACTAGCTATAATAATCTTAGTAAATCATCATTGCTCATCATCAAGTTACTGGTATTTGACAATAAGTTATTCATTTTTATAGACTAACAGTTACAGTCTATGAAAATAATCATAGTCTCTAACAGTTAGAATTCCCAGAGCGGCTTTTCTTTAGCTAGAGTCTAACTAAAGAAAAGCCGCTCTGGGAATTCTAATTTCAATACTTCGTTTTATTCTAAGGGCTAATTTTTCAAAAATCAGATAATTTTTGTCTGAGGAATAAATATTGCGGTTTGGCAGCTTTTGTATAGAAAATATGTCAAACTGTCATATTAATACTTCAGATATAAGTTATCTGACTAATGAAAAATTAGCCCTATGGGCTATTCCAACGCCAAATAACATTATAGGAGGAATAGTTTTGAATTTTTGACAGTCCTTTCATACAAAAACTGTGAGACATCAATTTTATTCCACGAATAAAAAATATCTGTAGTTTGAAAAATAAGCCCTTACGAGTAAAAAAAGCCCCCTTCTCAAATAAATAGGTTTAATTTCATATTATTAGACATTTTGTAATTACATTCTGCTAAAGTTTCTAACTCGCAAGTGCTAAGCTATTAATTACTTTTATGTATTCGAGTTACAAACAGGTCAGCCTCGATTTATTTCAAAATGGCTAAGTTATGAAAGTTTGAAAACAGTTGAAGGTTTATTGATATCTGTAAAACAAAGTTTGGATTTAGGTTTTAGCAAGTTTGGTCCCAGGATAATTTATAAATATTGCACCTTTGGCCGGGTGTACTTTTACGATAAATTATACCAATTTAGAGACAATAATTTTACTACTGAGCTAAAAGCATGGGCCAGCTAATTATTTTGTCAAAACGTTGGTTTTATTAAAGTTGACTAAAACGTTAGATATTTCTTTTCTTAAAAGATTTTCATAACTTGCTTTACATAACTTTTCATAACTTTATTGCTATATGCTTGAGTGAGATAACTTTATCAAACATTTTATAGATCAAGTGAGAAGCGAACTGCCATTTTTCTCTACATTAGAATTTGTCAAGCTTATCTAAACTTTTAAAGCTTCCCATGTTCACTGAACACTTTATCACCGATACGGTTGACGGAGACTAAGTGAAGCTCACAAGGGAAGCCTTTTCATCGCTTTTTCTCACTACCATCGGTGCCGGAACAAAGGTCAAACTGAGTACTGAGCTAGTAAACATCGATAATTTGCAAAGGAAATTGGTAATTCGGACCTTAAAGCCTGGAAGACAACTGCTAAGTAGTAGAACAAAAGCATGCTAATTTCAAGCAGATGCTACCTAGTAGCACACCATTTGCATGTGTTTACGAAAAGAGTATGAATATTTTATTTAAGTATTTATTTATTATTCACAAAAACACACAAGGAGAGCATGGTATAAATAAGCGTGCTACTTACTAGCAAACAAGCGTACTATTTAATAGTGTGTATTTCGGCCTTAGTAACGACATGACTAGACATCGGATTATATGCACTATCAAAATGCCAAAATATGCACGCAAAAATGTACTAAAAAAGAGCGAAATATGCACAGTCAAAAAACCATTTATTATTAGAATTTACGTTTATTTTCACGTTATATTTATAAATTATACATATATTAATATTTGTTATAATATTTTTTTTTATAACATATAATAAACGATAAATTATACACAAGAATTATAACTTATTTATTATAATTATTCTGACAATAAACAATAACATATTTTTCCAGGTTTTCTGCAGGAAACTTGTGACGTTTGTCACTTAATATTAATTTATAGGCTGAAAATGGCCTTTCCACGTCAACTGAAATAGAATTATATGCATTTGCATATGCAAACTTCCAAATGCATATAATCCGATGTCTAGACATAACGTATCATTACGCCTAGCCTGCCCCGAAGAATTGGGCAGAGATGTACCAGTGCACCAATAGTAACAAGGTAGAGTTTGTTTTACATTTTGTAACATTAATGAGGATACACAAAGGTGTCTAGTTATGAAACAAAAATAATATATATACGCATTACACTTTTTGCACAATTTGTTGGAACATGATAACAAAATAAACATAATCAAGTGCACATAACATTTGAATACATGTACTCGTAAAAACAAAAGGTTTAAAAACAATTACCTAATATTATATATTAATAGAATGTTCATTAAATAGCATGACAATCGAATCGATAATAAGATAGCTTTGTCCAATGATCATTAAATTAAATTCTTTTTATATTGAGTAAACGATTTGCGTTTTAATATATCTATGTATCATATATATATATATATATATATATATCTATAAACATAAAAGAAACTGACTGACTGACTGACATATCAACGCACAGCCGAAAATACTGCGACTAGGAATGTGAAATTTTGCACACGGTTTCCTTTTATAATGTAGGGGAGCACTCAGAAGGGTTTTTGGAAATTCAACCTTTAAGGGGATGAAAAGGGGGGATTTTGTTTGTATGAAAAATCTTATTCCTTGAGTTAATAAACTTGAAACTTGGCACGAATTCTTATCTAAGTAAATTATGAAGATTGTCATTTCTGGCTTCTCTAAACTACCTCCTAAAAGGAATCCCCCGTTATAAAAACCAGGGAGTTATCAAAATTTGTATGGAAGAATTTCTAGTGTAAGGGATTTTTTTTACTCGCCCCCTATACTATGGGAGTTAAACATAACTGGCGGAATGTAGGTGTACTATACGTACCTACATCTCTGCCTAACCCTACGGGGAACACAGGCGTGAAGTTATGTTATGTTTTTTAAAAGCAATTTAATGACTATTTAATCATCTTTGCTGTACAAAGTAATTTCCTTTCGAAGCTGTGATTTTGAAATCCGTAATTTCCTTCTAGACAAAAAGCGTGCAAGCGTATTGTTACGAGCTTCGGGTTCGTGACAATTAAAAATGCCGATAAAAATTACCAAAAGTTACACTTTAATTAATCAACACTAACAACAATTCAAAACACACACTAATTATAAAGCACAATCACTCTTAAGTCGCACTTGAAGATCGCTTTCGATGTATTCGCTTGTGTCGCAAAACCAAGTCTGATTGCTCGCGGCTATTCACGGCCTTATATAGTGCCGCAGATAGTTCCAGAACCTTCTATTGTAGAACCGTCTAGAATGTTCGAGTACATACCGGCCCCGACTGACTAGATGTCGATAGTTCTAGTAAGTTCTAGCTTCGTCATATCTACTCGTCAATAGATGGCGCTAGTATTAGTACTACCATTCCACAATAGATGGCGACTCTATCAGTTCCGCTATTCCACAATAGATGGCGACAGTGGTAACTAATGTCACCATGTATCAGGCATTAATTGCGGCGCGTAACACTGCCCCCTCCTAAGACATGCTCGTCCCGAGCATTATCGGCTCCATAATAACGCGCCAGTCGATCCACATGGACGATCTTAGGAGTACCTCTTGCACCTTTCCGTATCCGGTAGGTTACGTCATTGATCTTTGTCACAATCCGGTACGGTCCATCCCATTTAGCTTGAAGCTTAGGAGATTTCCCTTTGCTGCGCACTGGATTGTGCAACCACACTAGTGAGCCTTCGTCGAACCCTTTACTGTTCATTTTGCGGTCATAACGCGTTTTCATCTTTTCAGACATTTGCTGGCCCGATTGTCTGACGTGCTCACAAATGTCATTCATTTTGTTCCGCAAGTTATTCGCGTAATCCGTTATACTGCATGGGGCATCAGGTGGTATTCCGGTGATCAGGTCTGCAGGCAGCCGTAATTCTCTTCCAAAGTTTGCGAAAGCTGGTGTCACCGATGTACTTTCGTGAACAGCGCTTCGATATGACAACAAAAACGGTTGTATGTGCTTGTCCCAATCTCGTTGCCGATTTTCCACAACTTTTGCTAGGTACCTCTCCAGTGTCTGATTAAATCGTTCCACCATTCCATCCGATTGTGGGTGGTAAGAAGTTGTTCTTGTTTTATGAGTACCCATAACTCGACAAGTTTCCTGGAATATTTGTGACTCAAAATTCCTTCCTTGATCACTGTGAATCTCTAGTGGAACTCCAAAACGACAGAAGACTTCATAAACTAATTTATCTGCAACTGTCGAAGCTTCTTGATTTGGAATGGCGAAGACTTCCGGCCACTTAGTGAAGTAATCCATCACAACCATGAAATACTTGTTACCACTTTCACTTTCCGGAAATGGCCCCGCAACATCGAGGGCTATCCTCTCCCATGGTGCGCCAACATTGTACAATTTCAATGCACCTCTACTACGAGTCTGAGGTCCCTTTACAGCTGCACAACTTGTACATTTGCGACACCAGTCCTCGACATCGTCCCGACAGTGGACCCAGTAAAACCGTTCTCGTATCTTCAGTAGAGTCCGTTTTACTCCCAGATGACCTCCTGAACATCCATTATGGTACAGCTGTAGAACATCCGGTACTTGAGCTTTAGGGACAATCATTTGCAAATGACAGCTATCTCCCCGAGCATTTTCCCATTTTCGGCACAGGACTCCATCCTGAATCACCAAGCTGTCCCATTGGGCCCAATAGCTTTTCGTGATCGAACTCTTCGCTGAGACGTCGCTCCACTTGGGCTTAGGAGCTCTGGCCTTCATCCACTCCAGAATCGGCTTGATGTCTGAATCTTCCTGCTGTGCACGTTGTAGGCTTTCCTTCCACTCGATGCTGAGGTCTGTCTTGAGCATCCTCACAGGTACGACTTCTTTACTCTCTTGCCTAGTACAATGCTTGCAGTCTTCAGGACAAGGTCTTCTTGACAATGCATCTGCGTTGCCATGAGATTTTCCGCTGCGATGTTCGACCACGAAGTCGTATTCCTGCAGAAGTTCAATCCATCTCGCAACTTGTCCTTCTGGATTTTTGAACTGCAATAGCCATTTCAGTGCAGCATGGTCGGTTCGTAACTGGAATTTCCGACCCAGAAGATATTTGCTAAAGTGCTGCAATGACTTTACCACAGCAAGCAGTTCTCGTCTCGTAACACAATAGTTCCTTTCAGGTTTCGACAATGACTTGCTGAAGTACGCTATCACAAATTCTTGATCGCCATTCCGCTGGGACAACACACCGCCAAGTCCTATGTCGCTTGCGTCTGTGTCAACTATAAATTCCTTGCCCGCATCAGGGTACCCCAAAATAGGTGTTTTGCACAGACGGTCCTTCAGCTCCTGGAATGCGATGTCGCAACTTCCATCCCAGCAGAAATGTCGCTTCTCCTCTGTTAGCTTATGCAGGGGTTTGGCTATATCTGCAAAGTTCTTGACAAATCGTCGATAGTAGGAGCACAAACCCAGAAACGCTCTGACCTGCGTCTTGTCTTTTGGAATTGGCCAATCCTTGACAGCGGCGATTTTCTCTGGATCCGTGCGGATACCTTCTTCAGACACTACATATCCCAAAAAGCTAACTTGCCGTTTGAATAGTGAACACTTCTTTGGACTTAACTTGAGGTTGGCACTCTGGATCTTCATGAGCACGCGTTCCAGGTTTTGAAGATGTTCTTCAAACGTACGGCCTACGATGATGATGTCATCCAAGTAGACCAGGCAGGCATCGCCAATTAGCCCGGTAAGTACAAGTTCCATCAACCTTTCAAACGTTGCCGGAGCATTGCACAATCCAAACGGCATAACTTTAAATTGCCACAGACCCTTTCCTGTCGCGAATGCAGTTTTCTCCTTGTCCTTAGGATCAATTTCAACTTGCCAGTAGCCACTTTTCAGGTCCAGCGTGCTAAACCACTTTACGCCAGTAAGCATGTCCAGCGTGTCATCGATTCTTGGCAAAGGATAGCTGTCCTTCTTGGTGACGTCGTTCAAACGACGATAGTCAACACAAAATCTCATGCTGCCGTCCTTCTTTCTTACCAGCACTACAGGTGAACACCATGGACTAGATGAAGGTTCAATAACACCATCCTTCACCATCCCCTCAATCATGGTTTCCACTTCCTTTTCACGTGCTACCGGCAATCTCCTTGGCCGCTGACGGATAGGCAATTCATCTCCTGTGTTTATTTTGTGTTGAACTAAGCCAGTCCTCCCGATGTCAGCATCGTTTGACGAGAAAACATCGGTATACTTGAGTAACATTTTCTTCGCCTTGACCATTTCATTTTGGCACAGAGCGCTACGGCAGTCTTCTAAAAGTGTGGTCACTCTTGTTTGTGCATCCTTGCTGAGGGTCCCAGTCGATAGATGTTGGCATCGACGCAACCAATCCACTTCCTCGCAAGTACCAACTAGTGTGCCTTTTTCTATAACCTGTTCCTGATCACAAATGTTCAGCACACGTACCCCTGAGATGTCGGTGGCTCTGACCAAAGTTCGTGCCACTTTCCATGGAAGGTCATTGTCTACCCTTTCCACGAGTACACAACGTTGAGTTTTCCCAGGATTCCGAGGAAGACTAACCGGCACAATCGTTTCCGATCTCGGCGGAAGAACAATCTTCTTAAGGCTGTACACGTTCCCTGGTAACGCCCCTTCCACGAAAAGTTCCTCTTGTCCACATTTCAAAACACCTTGCTTGACGTCAATTTCGCAACAATTCTTCCTCATAAAGTCAAGGCCCAGGATGCAATCGTCCATTATATCAGCCACGATGACATTATGCAGGCAGATTCTGTTGCCTAGCTTCAACCCTATCTTCTTCTCTCCATGGACGGGTATGCGCTGACCGGTGGCTGTTACCAAATTAATGTGTTCTCGGTTGTATGCGGAGTCCCCAAGGGACCTTCTTATCAGTTGGGAACTGACGACCGTGCGAGAGGCTCCAGTATCTATGGTCAGCTTACACGGCGTTCCGTTGACCTCGCCCTTGATGATTAGGCTGTTCCCGTCTTGAGTTTGTGTGATCGAAACCCTTGGGGCTCTTTGAACATCAGCCAGCACCCGCCCCGCAGTCCTGGCTATTACTCGTTTCCTTGCTGCTGGTGCTGGGCGGTGCTGTTAGCTGCACTGCCTTCTGGAGATCGACCTTCATCTCTTTCTGCAGTTCGCTTGGGGCAACTGGATTGAAGGTGGCCCCTTTCCCCACAGCCGTAGCACCTAGGGCTGTACCCTTTATTGCGGTCGCGAACTGTAGCCGCTGCAACCTCCCTGACGCGATGGGAACGATGATCCTGCCGCACGGCTTCCACCTCCAGTGCATGGGCCAAGGCGTCCTTAAGCGTCCCGTGGTGCCCGAGCCTCACAGCAGCTCTAACTTCAAGGTCGCGGATGCCGTCAATGAATGCCTGCACCAGGTTAACATCAATAAGCGCAGGTACGGACTGGTAAGCTTTACGCACCAGCTTCTCCACTTCAAGGGCCCACTGCTGCAGGTTTTCATTACTGCGTTGCACGCGATCCTTGAGCTGCGCACGAAACACGTGTTCCAGGTGAGCATCGCCATACCGAGCCTCCAATGCCTCAAGGAGCTGCTCGTAAGTCACTTCCTTACCGAGAGCTTCCAGAACAGTTAAGGCCTGGTCGCGCAGGCCTAGGGTGAGGGCAGTCATAGCCTGACTATTATTCCAACCATTCGCCTTTATGACAGCCTCAAACTGGATTTTGTAGGCCGACCAGGAAGAAGTTCCGTCGAACGGTGGCACTTTGAATCCACGTAGCGAAGGTGTTGTAGCTACGGGAGCTGCGATTCCATCCCCAAGCTTAAGGTAATCCAGCGTTTTCTTTACGTCAGCCATCACGGTTTTCTTTACGTCAGCCACCACGTTGTCCACCCGATCATTCACTTGGTCGATCCGGATTTCAGCTTCCGTCAGGCGGTTGTCACATTGAGCAACCTTATCCTTCATCTCCTTCATGTCTTTCCCGAAGGTAGCGTGAAGATCCTTCATAAGGAGCATCTGCTCTTCCTGGCGGCGCGCTTGCTCCTCCTGGCGGCGCGCTTGCTCCTCCTTGTCGCGTTGGAGCTGTTCTTCCAACCGGCGAGCCTGTTCCTCCTGACGGCGGGCCTGTTCCTCCTGTCGGCGGGACTGCTCCTGCAGCATCATCATCAGAGCAGCAAAGTCTGGTGCTGATGATGCTGGAGCTGCTGCGGACGGGTCGGCCTCCGTGGTTGGTAGCTGGCCCTCCGACCTCTGCGGCGCAGCTCCACCAAAACGCCTCTGGTCCGTCTCCTGTTGGCGTTGACTCCGGGTACGGATACCCTCCGTGTCGTCTTTAGGTAAAATCGGCATGATTTTAATCCTTGCTTCTGACACCAATTGTTACGAGCTTCGGGTTCGTGACAATTAAAAATGCCGATAAAAATTACCAAAAGTTACACTTTAATTAATCAACACTAACAACAATTCAAAACACACACTAATTATAAAGCACAATCACTCTTAAGTCGCACTTGAAGATCGCTTTCGATGTATTCGCTTGTGTCGCAAAACCAAGTCTGATTGCTCGCGGCTATTCACGGCCTTATATAGTGCCGCAGATAGTTCCAGAACCTTCTATTGTAGAACCGTCTAGAATGTTCGAGTACATACCGGCCCCGACTGACTAGATGTCGATAGTTCTAGTAAGTTCTAGCTTCGTCATATCTACTCGTCAATAGATGGCGCTAGTATTAGTTCTACCATTCCACAATAGATGGCGACTCTATCAGTTCCGCTATTCCACAATAGATGGCGACAGTGGTAACTAATGTCACCATGTATCAGGCATTAATTGCGGCGCGTAACAGTATCATTAGATATCTACCCTCATTGTTCCTTTGTAGATAACGCGTCAATGTCTTGAACAGATAGTGATAATAATATTGAAAGAAAGAAAGAAAGAAAAAACATTTATTTAGCACAGACCAAAAGACAAACAATACACCAGATACATTACATCAGATAACACAAATAAAAGAACAAATAGAAAACAGTTTATAGACCGATGTAAGAAATTAGCAGGAAAGTGTGCCTCACGGCTGCACCAAAAAGGCCCAGTTCAGCAAAAATGCCAGACAATAGTGCCTGACGCTGGTTTTCAACTGAAACTGATGTGTGAGGTGACGGATGTAAATCAGTTTTAAACCGCAACGTGACGTGTGTATGCATACTTAAATAAGATAAATATGTGACAAATAAAAAATAGTAACGAATATGTACATAAATCCTAGTGTGAGTTGAGTAATAGTGCAAATAAAAAAAACTGACAAATATAATGAGACGGCCGCGCGATAGACCTTCGTTAGTATGTAATTCTTCGAAACGACTAGAACAACATAAACCGGTTTTAAAACGACGCCTGGCTGCCACGTTCCAACACATTGTCATAATTAATGAATCCGTGCATTTCATCGCACAATACGCTGCAAACAGCCGAGCGCGGCGGACTAATAATAATTACGGACAGTTTGCCACTTGTGTAAATTGAAATTGTCTTAGCTATGGTTTGTATTGGGATTAGTCCAATACGATAGATATAACGTCTATAATTAAGTCAGCTAAACATCGTTGGCGAAAAGTGGAGATGGAAGTAAAAAATTATAAAAAAATAAATAAAATAAAATAAAAATCATGCACGAAAAGTGTACGGATGAAAGGTAAGCACAGTCGATAATAGTTATTATTATTTGAAAAAAAAAGAAAAACTCGTCATGGATTCTTGTATAATGTGAAAGCAGCTACCCGCATTTATTAATTTTCTGCCTCCTTTCTACAGTCTCATGAATGTCACATCACAACTGCACAGAGGTTCGTCCACTGCCAGGTCAAGGTGAAGGATGGGTGAAAAGGCGCCATCCCGACCTCGTACGTCTCATCTGCATGCAAGTAGGCCAGGCAACATCGGGTACGTTGAAAAGCAAACATGGCACAACGATGCCCAAGTTGAAAACGTAACTTTTATTTTAATTGTTTTTTCTTGCATTTTGCAGGTCTCACATCTGCGATAATGGTTATCTGAAAAATAAAGAGCGATGGAGCGTAGTATTTAAAAAACCGGCCAAGTGCGAGTCGGACTCGCCCATGAAGGGTTCCGTTACGTTACGATTTATGACGTATTAAAAAAAAACTACTCACTAGATCTCGTTCAAACCAATTTTCGGTGGAAGTTTATATGGTAATGTACATCATATATTTTTTTTAGTTTTATCATTCTCTTATTTTAGAAGTTACAGGGGGGGGGGGGGACACACATTTTACCACTTTGGAAGTGTCTCTCGCGCAAACTATTAAGTTTAGAAAAAAATGATATTAGAAACCTCAATATCATTTTTGAAGACCTATCCATAGATACCCCACACGTATGGGTTTGACGAAAAAAAAAAATTTGAAAATTTATTGTTTTTTTTCTATTTTTGTGTGAAAATCTTAATGCGGTTCACAGAATACATCTACATACCAAGTTTCAACAGTATAGCTCTTATAGTTTCGGAAAAAAGCGGCTGTGACATACGGACGGACAGACAGACAGACAGACAGACATGACGAATCCCTAAGGGTTCCGTTGCCATTTGGCTACGGAACCCTAAAAATTAAACTCACCGTCCAAATTCGCAACACCACAATATGCTCCAAGACAGGTATCTCCGACGTTGGCGAGACTGGGCGGGTCATACATGTAGGATGCATCCAGACAAATGGGCCAAAGTCGTCACACAGTGGGTGCCTGAAGACGGACGTCGTCACCGAGGCAGGCCTAAGGATCGCTGGCGTGACGATTTGGACTCGTTCCTGACCGATTGGACGGAGAAGGCACAGCACAAAGAAAGGTGGAAGAATATGCGGGAGGCCTTTGCCCAGCAGTGGGACAATATAGGGTAACGGAAAAAAATGGTTATTTGCGTGATCTTAATGGAGCAAGAAAACACTTAAATCCTCTTTGCACTGTAATAATATGGGTAACTAGCTACGCCCCGCGGTTTCACCCATATAAGTTTCGATACTGTAGGAATATCGGGATGAAAGTATCCTATATATTAATCCTGGTTATAAACCAGCTGTGTGCCAAATTTCATTCAAATCCGTTTAGTAGTTTGTGCGTGAAAGATTAACAAATATCCATCCATCCATACAAACTTTCACGTTTATAATATTAATAGGATAGTATTACAATTCAAAGAGAAAAATCGTATGGATAAAGGTAAATAGAATCTGTTAAGGAAAATCTTTGATTTGACAGCTGACCCAAATTATGAGGACATCTTTGTAACAAAAACTGAGTTGATAAGAAAATGACAGACAGATTTTACACCTGATACAAGATTTTGAAAATGGGGAAGATCCTCTGTTCATGTCCCGTAGAGATAATATTATTTATATTGTTGACGAAGGAATGAGAAGGGTGAATTCCGACACCATCGCCCTTTTTCCTTTTGTAAACTATACGCAGAATAATTCACACAACACAACAATATAGTCAACCAAAACAGTTTGATATGCAGGAAAGAATAAACAGCATTGCACAACGTCCAAAATATTATTTAAATTGCGTACTTATTTTAACTTTTAAGGCATAGGACACACTCAAGAAAATGAAAGGAATTTCAAACATTACACTGCTTTAAGCACCCATAAAACTTTTCTATTCATGAAACTAGCTAACCGACAGACGCCCTGTCCAAATTTCAATAATTCATACAAATATCAATATAGTATACCATAGAAAAAACACATTCGATTTTTCGAATTTTCCTGGCTTTTCCGTTTTTTACCCCCCTAAATACCTTATTCAGCCTATAACGAGGAACATAAAAATATTAAGCATGTCTGCAATACTCTTTCTGTTGTTGACTATACGAGTACATCATTCAGGTCGTGCTGACATTGACACGTTGAAATATTATCTTGTTAGCTTGACGTGAACTCAGTGAGAATTTTTTATAATATGTAGTAAGTATTTGAGAGCTAGTAAGATTTGGTTACAAAGCTCGCTCATCGCGGAATGTTTCTTCGTACAATATCGTGTTCTATCTATACATATTATACATTAAAGTCACGCTGTGCGTCTGTCTGTGTGACCACGTTGTTATGATGTTTGATTGATGCGGGTTTCACTACCACTTGGGAATTTATCTAAAAATAAATATATAATATAAATTTATCTTTATACGTGTATAACACATTAATATTAAACTTATTATAAATTTCGATTTTTTGTCAAGTCGTAAAAACCTTGCGATGCAGGGTTGACTCGCTAGTACAGTATCTATGTTATAGTTTTTTTTTTTTGGCTTTACACTACGGGCTGATTTTTACAACGCCAGATATTTTTATCGGAGGAATTATTTTGAATTTGTGACAGTTCTACCGTACAAAAACTGTCAGACGTAAATTGTATTCCATGAATAAAAATTGAAAAATCAGGCCTTAGTTGGTCATACGCCAACATAATATACGTATACAGCCATGGATACATTGGAGAATATCGATTGTTGTTAAATAATAACTACATTTTAGTCACGAAGGGTGGTAAACAGGGCTATTTATCAAGTGAACCTTTATAAAAAGTTGATCCTGACCAAAAAAGAGATAATTATAACAATGGCAAAAAAGAGAAAAATATTTCACATTTTAAATATGATTTACTACCATTGCCATTTCCACGTAAAACCAATTTGTTTAGAGCTTACTCTTTAACAATAAAACGATACCACACAGCCGATAGAGCCGAATACGTGTGAATTTTTGCTCACGATTTCATTTTCTTTCGCGCTATAAAAATGATATAATGATGCCTTTATTTCACTTACAACAAGAGAGAAAAGACGCCGAATGTGTTTGGTTAATGTATTTTAATATTTGTTTGGAAAATGTTGCGATCCAGTGATGAAACCTTTATGCAAGGGTTTATGGCTCCAATATAGGGTTTTTTCTCGTCTTCGTCGTGAAAGGAATCCATTCAGTGCTTTTTAAACGACGAAAAAAAAACCGAGGAGGTTCTCAAGTCGACGCGTATATATATACTAGCTTCTGCCCGCGGCTTCGCCCGCGTGGATGTCGGAAATTATCCCACGGGAACGTGCTAACAGGATAAAATGTACCTATGTGCTTCCCCAGGATGCCATCTATCTCTATGCCAAATCAGAAGTTCAGTGGTTTAGGCGTGAAAATGTAACATACAGTTTCAACTTCAAATCCTCCCCTTATAAACTGAATTACCCCTTTTTGTCCCGTTAGTGGTAAATTTTCGACAACTTTACATACTCCAACTTATTATTAATTATTTTCTGTCAAAAGTATCAATACTGAGTTTCGACTTACTCGGACCGCGCATTCAATTTCTTCCACACAAACTTAACACCCCTATCTATATCCCTCTTTGAGGGGTAGTTTTGAAAAACTTATAATGATAAACTTTATTACTTACTTAGGCAAGTATTCTTGCCAAGTTTCAAGTTTATTAACTAAATGAAGAAGATTTTTCATATAAACTGTATCCCCGCTTTTCACCCCCGCAGGGGTGGAATTTTAAAAAAATCGTTTGGGATGTATTCATAACTTGACTCAAAGATTATTTATACTAATTTTCGAGTTAATCAAGCCATGCAGTAAAATCCTCCCCTGAAAAATTGACTACCCCATTTCAGCCCGTCAGGGGTAGATTGTCAAAAAACCCTGATACGCATTATTCTTTACTTTCAATATTAGGTATAAATACTGAGTTTCGAGTAAATCGGACTGCGCGCTAAAATTCTTCCATACAAACTTTGAAACCCCCCAATCCCTTATTAGGGGGTAGTTTAGAAGAAAAAAAACTGACAATCTTCATAATTTATTTTGGTAAGTATTCGTGCCAAGTTTCAAGTTTATTAACCCAAGGAATAAGATTTTTCATACAAACGAATTTTCCCCTTTTCACCCTCTTAGGAGAGCAATTTCGAAAAATCCTTTCTTAGTGGATGCCTACTCTTCACGAAGAACACACCCTCCAAATTTCATGTCTTTAGGACCAGCGGTTTAGGCTGTGCGTTGATCTATCAGTCAGTCAGTCAGGACTTTGAATTTTATATATATAGATATATTTTTTATGTTTGACCACGCTCAACTTTTTACAGAGTAGTTCGATTTTGATAATTCTTTTTTTTTATTGGAAAGAGTATCCTACCCCAAAGTTGGTCTCATATAAATTTGGAAAAAAAATCCAACCCTAAGGGTGGGAAAATAGGGGTGATTTATTGTTCACTCACAGATTTGAATGCTGAGTTGTGTATTATTACTCTACTCAGTGCCACATATAAGGCCCTTTGGCAAACAATTAGTAGATTATAGCCATAAAAATTATAAAATAAAAACTTTTTAACAAAAAAATTAAACCGCCGAAAAAACTGAAAAGCAAAAAATAATTAACCTTTTTTATTTATTTTTTATTTTTTTAGTTCTTAAACTAATGTTAGTATACCTAAATAATTTTGAGTCGGCGCCGTTTAAATTTAAGGCAATTTAGTGATCTCTGTTTTTTGATTGTTTGGCGCCGACTGAAAATTAGGTACTTAGGTATACTTACATTAGTTGAAGAACTTAGTTATTACGGGTTTATTATTTTTTGCTTGTCAGTGTTTTCGGCGGTTTAATTTTTTTGTAAAAAAGTTTTTATTTTAACTGTATCTGTTTTTTACATATTCTTACATTTCCATTTTTTTTGCTATAGGTATGTATATTATACATACAGCAAAAAAATGGAAATGTAAGAATGATAAATCCTTAATTATTTTAAATGAACCTTTGCAGAGGAATATAAAGTCCTGTTTTTTACATATTCTTACATTTCCATTTTTTTGCTATATGTAGGTATAATATACATATAGCAAAAAAATGGAAATGTAAGAATATGTAAAAACACAGATACAGTTAAATAAAAACTTTTTTACAAAAAAAAAATAAACTGCCGAAAAAACTGAAAAGCAAAAAATAATAAACCCTTAATTATTTTAAATTAACCTTTGCAAAGGATGATAAAGTCGCGAATCCATTTGTTCTACACCTATTCAGTAGGTATTCTTCTAGTAAATAATCAACGTAGCCAGTTCATCATCCGTCTAGCCTATTCTCAACTATGTTGGGGTTGGCTTCGGGCTTCCAGTCTAACCGGATGCAGCTGAATACCAGTATTTTACATTGAGCAACTGCCTATCTGACCTCCACAATCCAGTTACTGGGTAATACGATACCCCTTGGTAACACTGGTTGTCAGATTCTCGGGCTACTGACGACCCGTAACGATTGTCAAAGATTCATGAATGACAGCCGGGACCAACGGCTTAACTTGCTTTCCGAGGCAGTTGATCGTAGTAACTATTGCACTGCAACGTAATTAAAAGTTTTATCGTGAAATCGTTTTTATTGCCATTTTTCTGTTATTAAACACCATTATGAACTTGTTTGTGCCATTTACTAATGTTAAAACTTGTAAAATCAAGCTTCCCGGCCGTGAAGTATGAAGTTTATACAAAGCAAAACACAAATAAACCAAAGTTCTCAAAGAATACTGACACTGTTCACGAAATACTCTCAACTTGAAGAATCTACGAACTTGTCCGTAGACCAAACCCCGCTTGTCTGGTGTGCGGCGGCTCAACAAACAACGCGCGAATTCCATTGACAATAGACATGATTTATGTACATCCACACAATATACGAGTACTCTCGCTTCTGTTTGTCTGTTCAAGGATTCGTTTATTAAAAATAAATATTTCTAACTTGCGTGACACATATTTATTGTTTACAGATTTGGTTTTTGTTTAAAATTAAAGTATACGAAATAAATTGAAAAATATCGAAACAATGTGAGGAAAATGGAAGGAACAATAAACAAAGGAACGCATAGATAATTAATCATTTTACAATCTGCAATGTAGAATCATTCACCGTATTCTTAACATAATCATCAGGCTTAGCAGTCCATGCTGGAACTGGACCTCTACAATCGCACGCAACTCACTTCACATTTTTCGCCTTTCACTCGATCCTCGACTACTCTCATCCAGCTGCTACCAGCCGACCCGAGAAGATCGTCATTTGTCAGAACGGGACGCCAATTATTCAAATAAAGCTTTCTTACATTATTTCCCTAGAGACCTTTATTTTGCGAGTAGTTACTGCCTATACCTACCGTTAATAACCCGAAAAAATTAAAAAGATTTCAGCCGAATCTAAATATAGCACTTAACCTATTTTATTTTTACTGTAAATGACTAAAATTACTTATTTACGTAGCAACTGTTGCGCTGTCGTGAAAACATAAAAAATTAAGATATTTATTTCGAGCATTTTAACGGATTCTCGATAGCAGTAAATAAGACGAAAGGTGTACAAATTAAAAAGGATACCTAAATATTAAGTTGGGTACGAATTTTATTTCTCAAAATCCGTAAAAATACATATGAAGTTACTCATATCTACCGTACAAGTTTACCAACTTAAACATCAATCAAGTTATATTTTGTTCCCAAATCAGAAAAAGATTTTCACAAGTCTACATTATAGGTACAAGTTAAACAACGTAAGTACCATTACCTAAGTCAGGCGTTGCTCATATTTCATCTAACCCCCAACTCAATTCTTTGCGCACAAGTTGTACGTGCAACCAAGTTAGGTGTCAACGATTACTAAGCCATTAGCCCCTCAGATGTAACATCTTGGCCATTTCTGTTTGTTTTTTGTTCGGGTCATCCACTTTGAGCCACCAATTTGCAAGGCGCGTTGAAGTAAACTGTATATCATTTTAGGCCCCACAGCGGCTTCGTAAGTTCGTAGACAAACTCAATTATTCCAAAATTGGACAGTATACTGGCGTGTCTGTTGTGGCTGAACTATCAAACGTAGTTGGCAAACGTTTTAGTAGTAGTGGCAGTAGTAGAGCTCTTTGTGAATGAGCTCGGAGTCAAAGCCAAAGCATTTACTTCAATGGTACTTACATGCTTTTATAAAGGTTGATTAATATATGCACCTGTTGTATTTAATTGAAATATCTATTTACTTTAGATCGTATTACACATACCTGCGTTTGACAGGTTTCAAAACCAAAGGTTTTAATTGGATTTACGCAGGTGTGAGATTATTCAAATTCAGGGCCGTCTTTACCCGGGGGTGCAAGGGGTGCGTGGCATCCTGGCGCAGGGTCTTAGGAGGCGCAAGTCGCTCGCCTTATAATACCATGCGTAATCTAATCACAATCAGTTTTAAAAACCTTAATAAATATTCATTATACCTATAAAAATATAGGCACCAATATTGTTCACAAAACATACGCCTCGCTTTTGGCATATTCGACTTGCAATGTGCAAGCCAATTTAGATCTTATAACTATAGGAATTAAATTTATATTCCAACAAACTCACGCGGCAAATTCAAAGAGAGCTTGCGCGCACCCTTTGACACGCGTCGTCCGCCTTTTGACATATCGCCGCCCGCTTGAAGGTCTAGCTAGTTACCGATACAAATCAACAAAAGTTTCAGTCTGTCACAACAGCCATAGTAAGTGACCATACGTATCGTTTGGCATACCTACTTATTTTGTTATGAAAATAAAAATATTTAATTCATGTAGTGAAATGTGCAAGGGGTGCAAAATTGTTGTTTTCTGGAAATTAATTTAACGTTGTCAAGGTAACTCAAGTTTTACTTTTCAGTTTAAAAATGTTAAAAAGGAAGCGCCAGGGCAGCTCGCGAAAGAATGATTATTTTTATCTATTTATATATCACACAAAGAACAACTTACTGTTATTCTATGGTTTGGTTATTTTAACCCGTCCACAAAACTTGCTGACGTAAGAGAATTTCTTTAGGGTGTTTGCCTGTAACTTATTAGTTACAGGCAAACACCTTAAAAAAATTCTTTTTTATAAAAAAATTCACTGGACAAGGGTTAGCAACTTATTTGTTAATTTCTTAAAATCATGCAACATTGAATTAGACGATTTACAAGGCCAAGAATATGATAATAGGGCAAACAACGAGAGGTAAAAATACAGGCCTAGAAAAAAAAATATTGGACATGACTCCTCGTGCATTTTAGTGTGCGGTACGCCAGCGGAATGTTGTCGCTTTTCAGGATTTCGGCTTGGCAGATAATTAGTACCTCATCTCGTGTAATTGTGCCCGAAATTTATAATTATTGCGTCCAGCCGATCCAAAGATATTCACGAAAAACAGATTCCGCTGAAGTAACGTTACCCCAGCGGCATGTTTTTTAACCGATAGTCGTAGCTAAATATGTACAAACTAGCTACTTAGATAGATATCGTTTGTGCATAATTGTGCCCAAAAATGAAATTTGTGCGTCTTGAGGTTTCATAGTTATTCAAGATGCCGCTGGGGTAACGTTTAGCGAATTGCTGTATCTCTCAAACGGCATGACATACAACTACGATTTTTTTACAACGGTGGGTCTTAATTTGTGCAATTTTATTTTTTCTAAAATAAATTTAAACCCCTAAAATCGATCCTTGTGCTTTAACGAGAAACCCTAGAAACTTCCCAATTACGGTGGTTTGTACAAACGCCAGCACATCAAGCTACCCGAAACTGTTAAATTTTCCCAATCAACCTTGAACCTAATGCTTTTGTGATAAGTTGAAAATCTACTACATAAATTTGACAGATTGTATGTAGTAGCTTGATGTTCTGGCGTCTATACCTTTTATGAACTCAAAGCATCATGTGACATTAGATGTTTTTAATCCAACTCCTTAGAGAGTTATTCCATTTTAATTAAAATCTGGCTACGATATAATGTAACGCTCCAATACATGAGTTATTATTAAGTGACGGTAATTATGATTCAACTAATAATTAATACCTTTGTTAAATTGTTTATCCTTAAAGTTTCAGTTGAAAAATCTTTCCAACTACTCAGATATAATAAAAAAACCATAGGAAAAGAAATCACACGATTAAGCGAACAAATTCGAATGACTGCATAAAAGCGGCTGCACAGTACACTGTGCCAACCTTCTTAAATTGGTAGTATTATAATTGAAGAGAGCATTGGAGAGAGACCAAAAAAAAACAAAATATCTGAATTTACAAGAAAAGTAAGTTAACACATGAAATTAGATCGGATATTGACGGGGAAGATCTATTTAATGAGTTGCTGCGTTTACTTTTTATAAATAAAGACACAACTCCACTCGACGTACTAAATTATATTTATTCGAATAATTTAATATCCGTGTTTCCTAATTACGTATACACACTTCCCGTGACAGTAGCAGATAGGTGAAAAGTCCTTTTTTAAACTAAAATTAATAAAAAATTACTTAAGGTCAACCATGCATGCCCCAAGATAGACTGATAAAATATTGACCGATATTTAGAAACAGACGAAATCATCAAAAAGTTTGTGAACTTATAAGCCAGAAAAAATGCTTATAATGTTTAAATGTACCTAATTTTATTGTAGAGTAAGTATTAAATAAAAATATATATTTTTTTTGTTGGCATGGATGCGCAGGCTGATTTTCGCACCCCGGCGCCCAATATAGTTAAGACGACCCTGTTCAAATTCATAGGAAAATAAGTACTCGTACTTATCTCATTGAATATTGATCACATATTGGTGTTGATAAACAATATATCACAAAAATAACGTCAGCTGTCAGATGATAATGACATTGACGTCATGGTAACGTCCCATTTCAACAATACTACTAATCTTATATATATATAATTCTTCTGTACGTGTGCTTGTCACCTAACTCCTCCTAAACGGCTGGACCGATTTGGATGACATTTTCAATGAGTTCCTGGATGGTTTGAAAACACAATTGGTCCCGGTAGGTGGCGCTGCTTTTACGAGCAGGACGACGTCTGCCGGGTCCGCTAGTAATATTATAAATGCAAAAGTTTGTTAGGATGGATGGATGTTTGTTACTCTTTCACGCAAAAAGTACCTACTGAACGGATTTGGATGAAATTTGACACACAGATAGTTTATAACCTGGGTAGGATACTTTTTATCCCGATATTCCCACGGGATCGAAACTTATGCGGGTGAAACCGCGGGGCGCAGCTAGTATTTCATAAACCAGGCGCAAAACGTGTTTTAGGTATTATTAAAAATTTTAAATGATAGATAACGTTAAAAATTTAACAAACTTCTATCATATGCTATAATGCTCGCATCAATGTAAGTGACTGCAGAACATAACATTCCCAAGCTAACTGATCCTAGAAACAAACAGAATTTCTAAAGATGTAATGAAAGAAAAGTTCTATCTCTTAATCCAATACTTTTTCTTTTAGTACATTACCCGGGCTAATACTGACGAGCAAAGTTTTTTGGACAACCCTTTCAACGGCTCAAAAAGAACGCAAATCATTACATAGAAGTAGGGAAGATAGCGAATACTGCACTCCATTATTTAGAAAATGTGAATGTTGCTTACAAAACTGAAGATGTATTTCTGAATCTTTAGTACCTACGTAGAAGGAAACATAAAACAGTACGCACGAAAAAAGGCACATAGTGGCCTTATTGGTGATGTTCTTCAGAAAGGTCTGGTGCGTAATACACGCAACTGGCGTGCGTGTATGGTCAGATGTACGAACAGATGTATTTTTTATGCTATGTATTTTTGTGGTGTACAAAAAAGTATTCATATATAAATAAATAACGTAAAGGAAGTTGAAGGAATATGTAAGGATCGTAGCAGGTTTATTATGTATGTGTAGGGTTTACGTTATCATCTGCTTAGCCTTTTCCTAACTATTTTGGGGTTGGCTTTCAGTCTAACCGGATGTAGCTGTATTTTAAATGGAGCTACTGTCTATCTGACCTCCACAACCCAGTTACTGGGTAATACGATACCCCTGGGTAAGACTGGTTGTCAGACTTTCGAGCTTCCGACGGCTACCCGTAACGACTGTCAAAGATCCATGAATGACAGCCGGGACCAACGGCTTAACATAGTTTCCGAGGCACGGAGGGATCTCGGTATGTAAAGATGGTCACCCATCTACAGTCCAACCGCGGCAACGATCGACCTGTGCGGCTGTTATTATTTAGCCTCGGGCCCTGTGTAGGGTTTATGTATGTTATGTAAAATAAAAAGTCTGTGCGCAGACCAGTCTCACGACCTCTTAAGAAAGCTCTTGAAAACCTGACACGGTCACTTGTAACAACAGTTTCAAAGTCGAAGTTGCCTTAAATCTACTGATAAAATTGTTAAGGCTCAAACAAATCTATTCTGTCCACGACACTGGTCTCGAATCTTGGTGAGGAGGTCTTATTTTGTTAAACGACATCCTAGTTAAACAACCCCAACCTTTTAGTCTAAACCTATGACTACAATTCTCCTTTTATTTTGTTAATCGAATATTCATGTCCAGGGAGACCACAGCGAAGGTTGTGCGACGATGTGGTAATATTTGCAGGGCTAACTTGGCCAGAGATCGGACAAGACAGGCGGGAGGTTTGGAAGAATAGAATAGAATAGAATACTCTTTATTGTACACCATACAAATTACAGAACATAAATATAAAACATTTTACAAAGGGTGACACAATGGGCGGTCTTATCGCTAAGAGCGATCTTTTAAAGACAACCTTTGGATGGATTAAAAATTAAGGAGAGACAAATATAGTAGGTAGTCTGAGGTGTACCATTTACATTATACTATTAATATAATACATAAAGTATTTATTTTTAAATTTTACTCACCTAAATAAATAAAAGAAGAAACAAGAAGAATCAAGAGGAGGACTTTGCCCAGCGGTGGGACATAATGTAGGCTAGCAAAAAATTATATATAGTCATGTCTTAGCAATAACATTACTTTTATAGCATCGGTTTCTATTAGAGAAAGAACAAAGTGAGACACGCAAGCTTAATGAGGTTTTGTTTACAAACGTTAAAGTCGCGGGAAAACGCTCTCCGTGTTTCGAATTTCAAGTCAAAGAAAGTTTAATTACATATTCTGTGGTCGTCTCGGTTTGAGATTCACTGGATTTATCCTGTCATTGTTTTACAGTTGTGTTAAATCTGTACTGAAGTTTACAAAGGCTGAACGTATGGAAGTTCGCGAGTTTGAATGTTTGTTACTCAATCATGCTGTAACAGCTTTATACGCGATTGTGGATGAAATTTGGCTCACTGGTATGGTAAAGCTCACTGTGACTTGGATTATCAATAGTTTTTTTTTATCCGGGTATTATGTAGGTACTATCGCCAAAACCTATATATGACCATTTTGAAAACAAAATCCTGTGCACATAATGACCACAGCTGCGTCCGTAAGTGAAACAAAAGAAGATCCTTTTTAGACTGCCTAATAATATCCGCTGCAAGCAGGAGTAGTCCTTACGGTCGGTGGTCAGATATAGATTTTGGCGATAGCAACTACCAAGTATTCTGCCTAGGAGGCGAGTGAACGGTTAGTTATATACCTCTCGACCGATTACGGTCACGGTGGCCAACCGCAACGGAGAGTAACCAGGTACGGTCACCAAAGGAGATAAGTAATCAGGGTCGTCGGATATAATTGAAGTTAAGTACTTAAGTTTATTTTTAATAAGTTCATTTATCAAACTATTCGAAAACATCCATCGGTTTCTTACTAAACTTCAACTATATCCGACGACCCTGGTTACTTATCTCCTTTGGTAACTGTACACAGGAGATATTATAGTGCACAAGTTTGTGCGTAAACACAAGTGCACTCTCTGTTCCTTTACTGTCATAGTCCGATGGGACGGCAATCCGACACGACCGGGGAGAGATCAGGCGCAGGACCAACGGCTTTACGTGCTTTCCGAGGCACAGGGGTATTAGACCGCCAACTTCGAAACTCCGCACTGTTACTAAGAAATTCCTAATGGAAAACCCAATAACACTTTTGCCCGACCTGGGAATCGAATTTAGGACCCCACGCTCAGCAGTCGCGCTAGCAACCACGAGACCAACCAAACGGGGCAGTCAAATAATGAACGTTTACACAATCAATCAACTCAGTCTATTGCAGTCCACTGCTGGACATAGGCCTCTCCCGGGCTGCGCCACCGCCCTGTCCTGTCCGTCCTGTCCTCCACCTCCATCGTCCATCCATACAGGTCCATTTCGACGTTATTACTTGAAGATATTCACTGTCCCTTCTAATTACTTACGTGCGAAAAAGATTAGTGAATTCAGAAGCAAAACAAAGCAGCTTAAGATTCGTATCACAACCAACACTTTAGCCACCTTTAATCCGTCTGCACCATAGATATAGGTTTTTTTACATTTCTATGGTCTGCACCCTAAGTGGGTTACCGGATTAGTCAGGCTTAATATACGAATCCTTTTATCGTTATTTCAACGAGCTCTCCTTCGGGATCGAGTTTAGTATTTATCGGTTTATTACGTTCAATTGAGTAATAAATTCGAAATTGCTTCATTGTATTACCCAGAATATTGTTGCTTGTTGTAATAATCCAGTTCGCTTGTTTTAATTTTGGTAATTTAACTAGAGGATTGGTTTTTAGTAAGTTATTTGAATTTTTGCTGTTCATTAGATGTTTTGATTCGTTTTACTAACTAAAGAAATTATTTCAAATATTCATGTTAACATCCCTATGTTAACATGAATATTTGAAATAATTTCTTTGCCATGGAAGCCATGGACCCCTGTCCATGGCTAAACAATAACAGCCGCACAGGTCGATTGATCAGGTTAAGCTACGCTAGCCGTGGTTGATCTGTGCATGGACCATCTTTACATACCGAGACCTCTCCGTGCCTCGGAAAGTACGTTAAACCGTTGGTCCCGGCTGTCATTTCTGTCATCTTTGAAAGTCGTTACTGATAGTCAGAAGCCCGAAAGTCTGACAACCAGTCTTACCAAGGGGTATCGTATTACCCTGTAACTGGATTGTGGAGGTCAGATAGGCAGTCGCTCCTTGTAAAATACTGGTATTCAGCTGCATCCAGTTAGACTGGAAGCCGACTCCATTTCCATAGTTGGGAAAAGGCTACGTAGAGATTCATGTTAACCCCTTCCTCTCCTTATTAATAATCTTTCTGAGATAAATATAACTTGTGCTAGAAGTCAGTTCTAAGTCAATGATAGAACAGCATACTTATGTACATAGTATATTTTTATCAAAGCACTGACTCTACAGGGTTATTTGTAAAACACCAGAAACCTCTTAAGAGGTCTTTGTACCTACTCATCATTATGAACAACTTTTACTATGGGACCAAAACTGAAATCGCGAAAAAAAAAAACAGCTGTTCCCTACATTTATGTTCGCATAGCTCGTCAAAATGTAGGGAGCAGCTGATTTTTTTTTCGCGATTTCAGGTTTGGTCCTATAGTAAAAGGTGTTCATAATGATGAGTACAATGACCTCTTAAGAGGTTTCTGGTGTTTTACAAATAACCCTGTATAGCGCAGTAGAGCATAGTAGATTATGTAATGCTTATATATTATAGGTACTTAGAGGACTATGAAATGAATTCTGATTGACTTATACATCTTTTTGACGCAGACTGTACCTAATCGTGTATTCGTGTTATTTCTATTATTCTTTTAGTTTACGCTACAACAATAAAACTGACACTTTTCTCGACAACCTTGACCGTTGTGGGCGGCAGAGGATTTTCAATTTGCATGTATAATAATACCCCTTTAGCTTGCGCCGAGAACATTGTGCGTAGGTGGCTTTAATTTACGTGTTAGTACCTACATTTAGACTGAATTTTATGTAAATGATAATAATATTTATATAGGTTCTTCTCCCTGACTAAATTGTTCCCGATTCTTGGCTACATAAATAATATAGCTGCTCCACACCTGCTTTAAAAATCCCTAATTTAAAGCAGAACAGATATTTTTCGGTAATGCATTACTACATCACCGAGCCAACACACAACACCAATTCAGTCTCCACGAGCACATGCAGGCTTGACCAGCACGCTGATTACGTAACACACTATCAATAAAAATCTAAATCATTTTGAAGGATATTGCTCATCCATTGCTTCATATGGTCGAAAAATGTGTCTGCTCAACAACGTAAATGACGCAATGAATGTTATTGAACTGTCAAAATGAAAACCATTGCTACTGACAGTGTGTTACGCAACTACCCCGCTGATGTGCGCTGTTATCATTTCTAACGTGACGATATTATCGAAGACGTCCACGTCACGGCATCATGATACCACAACTTACAGGGAAGTAAAATGTATGCAAATGTATGAAGACATTTGACTGATATTTTCGGCAGATAATTTAACAAAAATTCTGTCCCAATATTTTTAACTGGTAGGTACCTACTGTCTATTTTCTGTGAAAATGTTGGAAGGAACTATTTTCATCAGGATTACTTA
This sequence comes from Apamea anceps, assembly GCA_951799955.1. NCBI lineage: Eukaryota > Metazoa > Arthropoda > Insecta > Lepidoptera > Noctuidae > Apamea > Apamea anceps. The sequence goes on from OX637509.1 coordinate 12,562,577, forward strand.
TTCAAAATATTTTAAAATGTATAATATGAACTTATGTAATGTATATCTGAACGAAACCAGAATAGATTCCGACCTACACAAATATCAGCTGTGCGATGCAAATAGGAATCCACACAACACTATAAATTGGCAATTGTCGAAAGCTCGCGCCAACAATCGACAAATTGTTTCAGTAAGTTTAAATAGCAGTAGGTATGTTGAGAATGTCAATAAACAGGAATATTGGATGATTTGGTCTATTTGTTATTGAGCCGGAAATAATTATAATATGTATAAGGAAACCTATACCTTCTTGATCAAAATATGTATAATTGACGAAAATACATTCCTATGTTCCTATATCGAAAATGTTATCGTTAATGCATTCGAGTTCTAGACGGCTTTTTAGATACTTAATTCTTTTTCTTAAAGTTTCCTTTTCCGATAACTGCCAGCCATTTGTAAGCTATTAAAATAGGTTTATGAAATAATTTACTACTTACTAGCTGCGCCCCGCGGTTTCACCCGCATAAGTTTCGATTCCGTGGGAATATCGGCATAAAAAGTATCTATGTGTTAATCCTGGTTATAAAACATCTGTGTGCCAAATTTCATCCAAATCCGTTCAGTAGTTTTTGCGTGAAAGAGTAACAAACATCCATCCATCCATCCTTACAAACTTTCGCAATTATAATATTAGTAGGATATATGTAAGCCATCGATGAAGTATGCCAACACGCGTTCAAGTCCATACACTCAGTAGGTACCTACTGCTAGTACATTTCAAACTTCAGTGCTGAATGTAATACTGTCGACACGGTTCAAATTAATCGCCTGAACTGTCCAACTGCTGAAACTTTGCAGTATATTGCAAATGCCGATCAGAACTTGATCCTCTTATTGAAACTTACAACACGATTTTTTTAAGGAACTAAGAGAAACGATCTTACTATCTGAAAGGTATATTTCTATGTATCTCACAAGTCTATTAATGATACTATACCAGCCTGTAATGCTCCTACTGCAGGTCTCTTCTCATATGGAGACGAATGAGGAATGTCCTAGTATTTACCATAATAGCCTGTTGATGATGCTGATGTCAATTGACTGCCTCGGTCTAGTGGTCGCCCGGTTGTGCCCGGTTGATGGCATTAAGCTCGCCTCACTCATATTACATGGGACTTATACATGACTGACGAGGACGTAGGTACTATAGGTTCACCACTGCCCAAACCTTCGTGCAAAACAAGCGTGATGTTATCATTATTGGAAAAGTCATATTGATCGTTATGCCTAGTTCGAACCTCGTGCTCAAGTATAAGGTAACCCCTGGGCTCTGAGCCATTACAATATTTAATCTAGCTCCTGTTTTATTAAAATAAAGGAAACAATTAATGGTCACCTAAAAAGAGGACGATACCCTAATCAACCTAAAACAAGTGAACTAAAAGCTTTCTATTTTTTATTTCAAAGGTTTTACAACAAAGGGAATATTAATTGGGTCCATCCAGGGAATACTAAATGTTTTCCAACTGATCCCTATCGTTTATAAGTAAATTACGTAGGCTACTGCCGGAGGACTCAAAAAAAAACCGAATTTATTACAAACTAATTTATTTTAAGAAAAGAAATTACAATTATTGGAAAATCAAATTGACTCGATCGATGGTGGATACGAAGTGCGCGGGCTCGGTCACGTAGACGGTGTTTTCGGGCCTCGTGTTCTGCTTCAGCAATTTCCCCTCGTAGCAACTGGGTCGATGATGCGCACGCGTTGTGCCTCGTGCCCTTGTGTCAGCGCTTTACTTAATAGTGATGCACGTAACAAGTATTAATTGGTCCATTCATTTTGCAGATAACAGAAAAAGTTGTTTCGCTTACTGATAAATCATCTAAAACCGAAAAATTTATTTTACCATGACGACAAATATATTGAATTTTTGCTTTGTCATAGCCACTAATATGGTATCCTATGTCCTAACTCAGGCACATAGTCTATCCGTGTGCGACATCCAAATCCAAAAAGTAACAGTAGACAAAGTCACATTTATAATTAACTAGCGGACACGGCAGACGTCCGTCGTCTTGTCCTTGTCCCTGAAAAATAGCGACACCTACCGGATCCAATTGTGTTTTCAAACCATCCAGGAACCTGTTGAAATATATACATAAAATTTCATCCAAATCGGTCCAGCGGTTTAAGAGGAGTTAGGTGACAAACACACGTACAGAAAAATTATATATATTAACTAGCTGCTGCCCGCGACTTCGTCCGCGTGAAGCAACTTTCTTAATTTTTTTTTTCCGTAAGAACCTTCTGAAAAGTATTAGAAAACTTAAAAAAAATATGGATGAAATCGGTAAAGTCGTTCTCAAGTTATGGCGTGACCAAGGGAAATAGGGATTCATTTTTATATATATATAGATATATAAGTACCTACGGTCCTACGAATGTATTACGCAAGACTCTCAGCTACGAAAGACGAATAAGGGAACGGCATAGAAAGCCATATAAAATCACAACATTTGCAAACATAAATAAAGATTTTTTAATAAAATTTCACGATTGCGATAGAAAATTACGTAAATAGTCATTAAACTCCTAAAACGTACCAATTTAAATTCACCTTTCCTCGTTCACAGTCACATAATTTTATTTATTTTTAGCACAAAAGTTAGGGGTAAAGGTGTTTTGGACGATGAAGCTAGGTAACAACAGCGGGGTAATTCTGGTAATTTTAAGAACGTTCACAGTCTGATCTCAGTCTCAATCTGTCAAAAATACGTCTAATTTCCCTACATTGTCAAAAACTTGTCAAAATGTAGGGAACATTTTGACAAGTTTTTGACATTTGTTTGTCGCCGAGATGAGACTGCGACTAGATTTTGAACGTTTTAAATTACGGGAATACGGGCCCAGGTTTTTGAGTGAATTTCAATTATTTTACAAGTATATAATTAATGGTGTCGATACCTACACAGCAGTAATGGACGTGGTGCATGATGATTATGCTTGGTGGTTAATGCTCTCGCTTCTCTAAGAAAGAAAGAAAGAAGAGGTTGTACGAAATGCGATACGCTACGGCCCAATGAGGCTGTAATGTGCTTAGCTTTACACACCAGGGCCCTAATTCACTATGGCCACTTAACGTTTCCTTACATCGAAACCACGTCAATTCCTTATCAAATATCTAGACGGCACGGTTGGCGCAGTGGTTAAGCGATTGACTGCTGCGCTGCGTGTCGCGGGTTCGATTCCCGCACGGAACTAATATTTGTATGACCTACAAGTAGTTGTTCCGGGTCTGGCTGTTTGTGCATGTGAGTTAACGACGAGTTAACGTGTGGGGCAACGATTTTTTTATTTTTAAATAAAGCAATTTCGCGTTGATTTCGCGCGGTTTCGTTCATTGTGTCATAGAGAATTACGGCCAGATTAGCAAATATGTTACTTGTCAAATAAGGTCCATAATAATTGTGCACAGAAAGGGAACAAATAAATATGTCTTAACGCTTAAGATACCTCGAGAATACTTTTTCATTTTAGGTACCCTCATATATTTGGACCTAACAGAGTGCATACAACATCTGTGTCTTGACCAGTTTATGTTACTTTATGTAGAACTATATTACCTCCCTGTAATATAAGAAGGTCCAAGGTAAGGCCCCTCACAGACGTACACATCTTAAAATTACGGTGGCTTCTATTTTATTACTTAGTAGAAGATAGTATACAACCTGCGCACAACGTACAGACTTCTTACTGCAGACTACCTACCTACCGCACCTGAATGTAGAATATTTCGACATAATGACTCTGCTTGCCCCAACACAGACGGTGGCGAGCAATTTATTCATTGAAATAAATGAAAATAGTACAAGTACCTACCTCTGCATCTATAAAAGTAGAGGCAGAGTTCTTTATTTCAAAGTTGAGATTAGCGTAAAGATTCTATACTAATTTTATAGATTCACTTGGATAAACTTACCTAGCATTCCTATGATAGCTTTTCTAGACTTCACCTGCCGTGTCTCGCCATGCACGTGACCGTTGAGCAAACCGATCTTCGTTTTTTCCATGACACGAGTCGATCTGTGAACAAGACGGTTATTAAGTTACTTATTTCAGTTAAACTGTATACATCGTTATTTATAGATTTATTGTGATTATACAACAGGACCTTTATATTGTTTATTGTCATTGTAGGCCTGTTTCACAGGATACATACAATACATCAGAATAATATAAAATAGAACACGATTTGTTTAAAACGTATTAAATTAGCCTCCAGATAAGTTAAATCAACCTTTTTCGGAAAAAGTTTCAAATTAAACCGATCGTAAGCACATTAACCACATTATATCATAGAAAATACTAAAATTCAGGATAGTTATTTTTAGAATCATGACGATATACATTTACGTCGTCACCAAAGATAAAACTATATACAACCTGATCGACAGAACTATTGACCTACAAAAAGTAAGTACCTACTTAAGAATATCCTTTCCAGAGAGGTTCTATAGTTAGGAAAAGTAACGTTAAGATGATTGATGTGTTAAAGGAAAGCGCCGTCGCCGTTGATACTAAGAAACAAAATAAAAGTAGCGTAACTTGAAGTAGGTCTCATTACTGACCAGTTGAATAGTCTCCAATAAAGTTGCTTCAGCGATATTTCAGAGAGTTTCAGTAAGCATCGTAAGTATGTACGTACTTACGATGCTTGAAACATACATACTGTAATATCGCTTTTAAGACTGGGTAACTATCGTCTTGTACTCAATACGTATTAAGTACAAGACGTTCTCAAACACAGCTTGGAAATTCCAGCATTATTTTGACAACCTTCTCCGAGATAAATCGAAAATAGGTACTATATCGAGCAAGCAGCACCCGGCAATGTTAGGATATATTCGACGAGTACCTGTCTTAGCGGCCGAATACATAAATTACTATGCAAATTCAAATGCATCGTGTAATAAAAAAATGGAACGCACTTTTAACTTCGAAACATGGCAACCAAGGAGGTAAAGATTTTATTCAAATTTCGAACTGGCTTGCAACTAGAGCTGTTTAAAGTAAAAAAGAAACAAATAAACATAATTATTGGCGCGTGAAAACTTAATTTTGTTTGTTATTGATTCTAGAATTCATAATGAAAAGTGCTATACAAGCCTTGGCCGCAACCAGGCATTGATGAACGAACGTGTAAATGTGGGCTGATGAGTGCGGCTCATTAGCTGACTTGGGTTGATGAGTGGACAAACCAATTAGTGAATACCTGTAGGTATAATTAGCGTTTCGGGCACACAGTTGTCAATCATCTTGATTAACAACAGGTGGGTATCTACTTGCTAATTATAGGATTCCACTGAAAGCCTACGTAGCGGCTTCGTTTCAGGTACACAGGAAAATTACAGCATTACCTTTCCTTTTGGTTAAAGGCGAAAGCACCTCATTTTATTCATAGGGTGGCCTCCTATGAATAAATATATATTTAATATTTAATTATATATTATAATATGCTATACACCTACTCTTACTATAAATATTTTATGTTAGTACTTCCTTGCAGACTATAAAAGTTTGATTAATTATACATCATCATCATGATAACTACAAACAGTATTCAAATTATGAAAGCTCGTCTAATGCGTCTGAATAAAGACACTTGGTACATCAACATAAACATCATCTATCCAGATGATTGATAATTATAGCCTCCGTTTATATTGTAGGCTAGCACACTTTCGTAAACTATTCGATCTTTCCAATAACTAAGGCCTTTAGTCAATGCCTAGTTATTTTGAATGCCAAGTGTTGACACCTGAAACTGGCGTTTATATTGGTATACGACGATAGTTGACTCAATCTGATACTTAAAAAAGGTTTTCTTTACTCCGATTTGTCTGAATCTGATTTCGAAAGATGTCGGAGGAAGGCAGCTGGTCAATCTTACATTTTCCCTTATCTCCGTAGTCGAATACTCCTATTGACCTCTATTGATCATCCTGAAATGATAATGGGCGTTCCTCAAGGTTCGATATTGGGTACATTCCTCTTTTTAGTTTATATTAATGATTTACCCCAATTACTTCAAAATCAACCGAAGATGGTGTTATTTGCAGATGACAAAATCATTGATCTTTAAAACAGACCGACGGTCACAAAATCTCGTCGATGTGAATAACTTTATTCTTCAGGTCCAAGATTGGTTCACATACGGTAAATAATTTAGTACTTAATGAAAAAAAAAAAACCAAATGCATTATATTTAAGTAAATTAACTTATGTTAGAAGTAGCGAATGTGTCATCATATTGAATGGCCAAAAGCTAGAATTTATTAATCAGACAGTTTTCCTACGAATCACGCTAGACAAGAAATTACAATGGGGACATCATATAACATCTATACTTCCACAGTATTATGTCATATGGCATTTTACTGTGGGGTCGGGCTGCTGTCATTGAATCCATTTTTATTTTGTAAAAGAGAGCTGTCAGAGCCATTTACAATCTACGTCGCCGCGAATCTTAGGACCTATTTAAATGACAGTACCTTGCCAATTCATTTATGAAAATATTATGTACGTAAGAAAAAATCTACATTTTCTTACTAAAATATGTGATAGACATAATTTTAATACTAGAAATAAAGACTTAAATTAGATCAACCTCTTTTCAGATCTTCTCATACATCTTTTATGGGTTATTATGTTAAATGTTACAATAAAATATCTTGTGAAGTATTGCAATTAAATGAAAGAAAATTTAAAACATATTAAAAGTACACTTTGTAAACAAGGATATTACAAATTAGAGGATCATATCTAAGATAAGAATGCTTGGAAACATGCTGGTCCTGCTCCATAGACTACTACTAGACTACTACATCTCTAGACTCTAGAAAAAATCAAACTGGTTGATATGTAATTGTATTTTTTTTTTTTTGACATTGATTTACATTCTGTAATTACTTAAACTCACACTTTTTTTCATGGGAATCGTCTACTTTTAGAATGTTTGTAAATATGTGAGCACCATCTATCACATAGTTAATTTTTATGTCATGGTTTCGCTAATCCATTTTAATTATTTTACCCATTCTGGTATAGTAATTTTATTTTAGATGCATCGTCTTCACATAAAATTATATAGTTAATGTATGCAAAATATTGGAAAACATTTTAAAAGAGTAACGGTGGATTTTCTTGCCCATTCTTCTCCATAAGAAAACTACCTTTTGGATGGGGCGACTAGAATCAATACTATTTTAATGTAATTTTTGACGTTCAAAAGTGTCTTTATGTGCCTGAAATAAATGATTTGACTTTGACTTTGACTTTGACCTATTATTCCTCGTTTATCCATTTGAAGCTTAACCACGATTCGTTAGATTTCTCCTAAATATTTTTTGACATCCAGACAGATTAAAATCAAGGACCAAATACTTGAGATTATTTTTCTCTTCAACTTTTCTTAAAAATCTTTTATCGTCCTCCGGAAACAAGATTGTTCTGAATGACCTTTGAGGCTTTGACATCTTTGAAACGTAAAATTACTGGCAAATGGTCTTAAAAATTACCAACGAAAATTCAGAACGAATAGCTGTGAAACCATTTTGTAGGAAAGTGACTAGATATTTAAAACTGTCATATTTTACATAATTATCAAGGCAATCATATCAAAGATACATTATTTCTATAATATAAATACTTTTATAGGTATTATAAAAAAATAATTCGTGATAGTTAAAAAATACAACATTTTTACTCTACATACCTTTTAAGTACTTCAGTAGGTATGGTCAGTCTATCTCATATCTACGCATTAAAAATAACCAATTAAAAAAAAGAAATTGTATAACCAATCAATATAAGCGGTTAGGTACATACTTGGATACATTTTCTCATAAACAAAACATAATATTAACCTTCATTACAAATCCAATCTCCATGTATTCACTTGTAATTTGTGGCTAGTCGTTATTACCTATCAATATCACTCTTAATTACAGGAAAACATCTGAAATGAAATATCTTTTTACGTATTTTTCTTAATAAATAAGTAAATGGTAGCGGTCAATGGACGATTCGTAGACGATTCTCTTAAGGAAAACACGAAGGTCAACAAACTCAGTGCTCTTTCCCTAGACAGCCAGCCCCGTTAACGAGCTCGCACGCCCGGACTCAAGATTCCCTGGTATCATGTAATTAATTATAGTATGGACCAAGCCAGGATAGCATTTATTTCAAATAGGCACAAAAAAGGCACTTTTAAACGTCAACAATTACAATAAAATAGAATTGATTCTAGTCGCCCCTATGCGGCGTCCAAATGGTAGTTTTCGTATGGAGAAGAATGGGCAAGAAACTCCAATGCTACCTTTTTAAAATGTTTTTCAATATTTTGCTTACATTAATTATAGGTATGTGAAGACGATGCACCTAAAATACAATTACTATACCACAATATAGGTAAAATAATTCAAATGGATTACTGAAACCATGCCATATAAATTAAATGTGTGATAGATGACATGGTGCTCATTTACAAACGTTGTAAAAGTAGACGATTTTCATTTAAAAAAAAATAACAAGTCATAAGTCAGGGCAGGGCAGTAATGTTCTAGCTTAAAAAACTAGCCTCGTGTTACCCGAGCATTAGAAAGAATAGAATAAAGTTTATTTGGATACAGTTCGTGAAACGCAGAACACAATTGACAAAATAAAAAAGTGACAGTAATACAATACAATACAATAGTGTGTGCCTCACGGCTGCGACAGAAAGGTTAATTACAGAATAACTTTACTAATTAATCTTCTTAGCGAGTTATGAGCTTTTTTCACACAGCTGGTGCTGACACGTGCTATGTGCTAAGTACAGGATAACAAACAACTGATACGAAAATAAAGTCGGGGAAGTTAAAGTTGGGGAAAATGAGAGTAGCGGTGGCAAGGACCACCGCTCTCATTTTCCCCTAAGGACGAGTTGTAGGTCATGGGTTCGAACCCAGACAGGCGCTTTACTTTGTGTAATTTATTTCATCACCACTGCCCCCAAAAATTCGAAGACATGTGAGATCTACCAACCCGCACTGGGCCCGCGTGGTGGATTGCAGCCACTCGCTTTCACAGAGAGGAGGCCTGTGTCCCAGCAGAGGGAACGTTATAAGCTGATTATGTATGTTATGTAATTAATTTTTTATTGGTTAATACCAACTTAAAATTTCTGTATGTGCAAATCACAACTGTCATTCTTTGACTGTTGTATAGAATGGCTATAATACGGTAAATTCGCTTAGTCTGTAAAGATAAACAATTAATTTATCTGACAGTACTTAATCGATTATGAATATCGTAGCTTAAATCAATCAAAATGCATGCAAACGATTTCCAAGTGAAATCATTAAACCGCAATGTGAATCTATCACAAAATGTCAATTAGTATCAGGCTTAATTAATTGGAAAATCACTTGAGATCCCCCGACACAAGATTAAGAAGACATTGACTTCTCTACGAACACGATATTTGTTGCAGAATGTCTCAAGAGGATTTTGATAACTACTTGAAGAAACTTGACACTGGGATTTACCAGGCGTATCGTAGTACAACCTACGCGCATATACGATTTATACACACAAGTTGAGTTACCGCAACTAGCGAATTATATATTTGGAAGGTGGTTAGCCAAAAGGAAAATTGGTTAGGAAAACTGTAATATGTATTTATAATATCTGAGCAAACATTACTTCAAATAGAATCAAAATCAAAATCAAAATCAAAAGTCATTTATTCAAATTAGGCTGAGAATCAGCACTTTTCGAACGTCAAAATTACAAAAGACAGTCCCCCAAAAACGCCCGCCCTAGAAAGAGCTAGACTATTATTGATATCCTAAAAAGTTAAAGGATAGATTACATTTTGAACGGTTATGCAAGTCTATACTTATAGAAAATTGTCAGTGAACCCGCTACCACCTGGCTGATTTGCTCAGATATTGCTATTCTGATATTGTTCGCGCTGACAAAGTAAGAAGGTAAAATGACCACCTACGTGACTTGGTTCCTGATGAACAATAGGGTAACAATTCTACAAGGCTGCAAAAGCTCCACCTATTATTGTACATAGGTACAGATCCTCCAGAAGTACGACAACCACTCTTACCACGGGGTATCGTATTACCCAGTAACTGGGTTATGGAGGTCAGATAGGCAGTCACTCCATGTAAAATACTGATATTCAGCTGCATCCGGTTAGACTAGAAGCCGACTTCAACATAATTGGGAGAAGGCTAGGCAGATGATGAGGTACAGAACCTACCATAATGACTTATCACGTAGTAAGGCACAACATTTCGTCAAAAAAGCTGTCCATGGAAGGCCAATTTCGGCATTTGGGAGCAGTGCGATCTTAATCGCACCAACAAAAACCTCACTTAGAATTTTCACCTCACATAATTAACGGAATTTCCCTAATGGGCTGACTTAACAAAGTTATGCTTCTGAAAACCAAGCCAGTCAACCTTGAAGAATCTGAAAGTGTAGCACTTGGAATTATTAATGAATTAACCTAAACCAATTTGTTCCGCAACCCAACCGCCGATTGAAGTTGTTTCTGTGATTTTAAGGCTTGTTTTTTCAATAGTCAGATAATTTTTACCTGAGTAATAAATACGGTAGGAGAAATAATTGCGCTTTGACAGCTTTTGTACAGACGCCAGCAGGTCAAGCTACCCGAAACTGTCAAATTTTCTCAATCAACTTTGAGCCTTAATGCTTTAACGATAAAGTTGAAAATCTATTAAAGAAATTTGACAGATTGTAGTAGCTTGATGTGCTGGCGTCTGTACCTATAGAAAATATGCCATCATCGTTTCAGCCGAAAGACGTCAACTGCTGGACGTATAGGCCTCCCCCAAGCACCTACACTTTGACCGGTTCCGTAGCGTTGCGTTGCGTTGTGTACAGATGCCAGCGCATCAAGCTACTACAATCTGTCAAATTTCTTTAATAGATTTTCAACTTTATCGCTAGAGCATTAAGGTTCAAGGTTGATTGGGAAAATTAGACAGTTTCGGGTAGCTTGTCATGCGGGCGTCTGTACATAGCGTTGGAAAGCCTTCCAAAAGGTGGACCGACGACCTTTTTAAAGCCGCAAGAACCCGTTGGAGAAAATATGTCAAACTGTCATAATTATTCTTCAGATAAAAATTATCTGACTATTGAAAAATCAGTTTTTAGGGCTGATTTTTCCAACGCCAATTACCTTTATCCGAGGAATAATTTCGAATTTTTGACAGTTCGTCCATATAGAAACTGTCAGACGTCAATTTTATTCTACGAATATAAATTATCTGTCGATTGGAAAATCTGCCCTTATTGGAATAGTCAGTTCAAAATTTTCAGATTTTTGGTTAGAATAGTCGAATATTTTATTTACAAATAAAGACGTATTTATTACTAGCCTGTTTACAGGAGTCTATCTCTACTTTAGTCTAACTGAGAACTTCAAAAATACTTTTTTGTTTTAACAGTTGTCTTGCAAGTTAGTACCTATGTTCTTTCGAGAGTTAAGTCCTGCTGCCCGTAAATTATATTTGCTCTTTTGAGGGTCTACATGTAACTGAGAACTTTACACAGTTTTTGTGCTTTTAGCAGTATATCTGCGTTTAATGTAGGGGAGAGGTGTGTCAATCGTAACAAAAAAAAATCAATCTTTCATAATATTTTAATTAAAAATCTCAGAGCAATCATTTTTGGTCATAATATAGTTGAGTTATCTAATTATAAAATCAAATACAGAAAGTAACAAAAATATCGATAAAATTCTAGAAAATGGCACTTAATGAGATCAGTCGATAGTGTTACAATTGCTACACCGAGAGAGTCAATTGTAACAGCAAAGAGAGTCAATTGTAACATACAGAAATCGTCAACAATAAAACAAATATCTCTTCAACAGTTCACGCTAAATACTTAGAAAATACTTTAAAACAATTAAAAAATTATAAAATCAATAATAGTCATTCTGACAAACAGTTTAAACACACAAAAAATGGATCATTGTTCGCACAGCTGGAGTGTGCCCATTTATGGCAGTCTGTGCATTGCAACCAATCTTCTCTGCTCGTTCTATAATGCTCAAAACAGACTATACAATAACTATCGTCATCATCGTCATCACCGTCTTCATTTATATTTTTCTCTGTCCCAGTATTTTTTCTGGACAATTTCTTCCCCGTCGGCTTAGATTCTAAATTTCTTAATTTTGGTATCTTTTTTTCATTAATCTTTCTTTGCTTTGCCTCTAACGCTTCCTTTTCTGGCGTATCAGTGTATATTGCACTTTTCCCTTTAGATCTCGTAGTCTTAGATTTGACTCGAGGTGGTGCTTTTGGAAGCGGGACCAAATCTACTAGTGTAGTCCTACGTGGCGATGTATGATTAGAGAGACTTGGTGTTGGTTGAGCTGAGGTCTGGGGCAAAATCTGATATGATGTTGAAGGTGCTGAAGGAGATACATTGTTAATGAGTTCTGCAGGTAAAGACACATCTTGCTGATCCGATTGATCAAGGCTGACCTCTTCATTCGTTTGGTCGGTAACGCTGGCTGGAGCAAAATCAATGTCAGGAAAAATGTCTTTGTTATATGGCCATATACCCGCGCATGCAAACCCTTGAGTTATGTTATTTGGTGTAGCAGCAACAGAAATAGCTTCTTTAACAAGTCCTGGTAAATCATATATGGTCATTCGTTGACCCGGATGATTTTTCATCCAGTGATCTGCAGCAATATTAAATTTAGTTTTGAACGGCCCAAAAACTGATCTGTCAAGTGGTTGTAGCTTATGTGACGTATGTGGTGGAAATGATAATATTGAAATGAAGTTTTCTTTACAATATTGAATAACGGGTACATTTATATGAGAAGAATGATTGTCTAAAATAACAACAACAGGATTTTCTTGAGTCGGCTTAGCAAATTTAGTGAAGTGCTTCATGAACAATAAAAAATCTTCATCTTGCATCCAACCACTTTTATTACCTGAGCCATCACAGCCAGGAGGACCATCTCTTACAAAATGAGACTGAAAATTCTTTCGGGGAAATACAAAGAAAGCAGGTGCAGCGTTTCCTATTGCGTTAACAGCCAAACACACAGTAACTAGGGTCCCTCTTTCTTGGGAAGTAATGGAACCGACCTGTTTGGTCCCTTTGACAGCAATTACTCGGCTTGGTTTTTGAGTGGTTGTTACACCTGTCTCATCAATATTATAGATATTTTGTGGTTGACATTTAAGTCTATCTAAAAGTTCACCCCATTTGTCAAAAAATTTTTCAACGTTTGGTTTGTTGAAGTTCATGGCTCTAGCAAGACTTGTGGCTTCAGGACGTCTGACAGATAAAGAAGAGTGTCTTTTCATAAAGGCCTTGTACCAATCAAGGCTAGCGAGTTCTGTTTCGTTCCACTTTTGGGGATATTTTAAACTATTAGCTTTAGCGTACGAATAAGCCAACTTTCGTAAATCTTTGGTAGTCAAACCAAAATAAAGCTGACTCGCAGTCTTGCAGTATTGCGATAATTCTAGTTCCTGTTCTGTAGAAAATACTTTATTATGTGGGGCATATCCAGTTTTAACTGTATTATCCTGCTTGTATTTAGCGACATACCTGGATAGAGTCACATGACACATGCCAAAGCTGGAAGCTACACTTCTGACGCTCTTCCCTTGCTTAATTACAATTTCACAAGCTTCAGTATATTTTTCTGGTGGCACGGTGCCTCGCAATGTCTTCCGAGGTCGTTTATAAACCATTTTGTATGAATACTGAAAATAAAATGGTACTATTAAAAAATTATCTAGTGTGAAAAATACAGAGTGTCAAATGTAACATGTTACAATTGCCTCTCCTTGTTTTGTTACTTTTGCACCACTACCGCCATTTTGCAATGAAAACTTATTTAACAAAAATGTATGGTAAATTTGAACAACTCACATACCTGCACGTATAGATTGGATGTTAACTTATCCGAAAATCACCACTGAACTATTGTAAAACTGTTTAATTTTATTTTATTAATAAAAACCGTGCCGAACAATAATTTTACTCAACTTGCTATATTTCAAACTTTTATGTATTGAGAGCGCATGCGTGAACTGTTTTAGCTGTAAGTTCGGTCGGTAAAACAACACCAAATAAAGCTTCGATTGCTACCAAAAGCTACTTCTACTCGTCAATAGATGTCCTGAAACAACATATGTTACAATTGCCTCCCTGTAACTATTGACACACCTCTCCCCTACCAATTTCTTCAAGAACACTATCTTCACGACTCTCACCCTGTTTCATTGCTGCCTATAAATTTACTTAAAGTACAGCAACTGTTAAATTACGAGGAAAATTTTTCACCAGCCTAAAGCTGCAAGCATAATAAATACACAATTTATATGAATACAGGCTGTTTTTGAGACGGGGTATTAAGAGCTGGTACCTTAACCACTGTAGCTAGCAGTAAACGGTCTTAAGAGCCTGACCTCAACTTTTTGAGACATTTTGATCTGCATTCCTGGTATAGATAGACCCTCTCTACGCCTCCGTCCTCCGTGAAGGCCTCCAATACCAGTCGGACCGCCAGCGCGCCTCGCTCGAGGACTCCGAAGACCCTTCTGTAATTATTGGGCCGCGCCTCATCCGAGGGCCGCCCCAGAAGGCCCTCCTGTATCTATTGGGCCGCGCCTCATCCGAGGTCGCCTCACCTGGCGGACTGACAGTATCCCGCCGTGCCTGCTTCCTCCTGCTGCCGTGCTGGGTCCTGCTCCTGCTGCGTGGGCCCTCCTACGGATGTCCTCCGTGCCGCACACGCACCAGCACCTGCCCTCACCTGCACCTGCACCTCTCACCGGCACCTGCCTCGCGTCGGTCTACCTCTTCAGCTCCATCTGCAACTCCACCTCAGCCTCCTCAACCCACCTATCGCGTATCGTCACCCATAAACCCCACCTCTACATTATACAAACCACTGCCATTCCATCTCCATCATTACCTTGTAATAAATCTTTAATTGATTTCTACTTCCCTCTCTTTAATTTAATTACCTTTGACTTTAGAGTTAAGCTTTCTTCGTCGCTACACGACAAGATATAATAGATATAAAGTACCGGAAGCAAGATAATGATATTTAGCGAAAAAGCTTTTGTGAATAATGAAATTTTCAAAACAAAAACTTTTTCGTAAAATTCAAAAGCGATTTTCCCTTGAAATATCTATTTTAACTTTGAGAAAAGAGCTATTTCATAATGATAAATGATTTTATTTTGTAAGTAGGTACAAACACTTTTACAATTCAATCATATTTTAAAACTAGATGAGGTCGGCGTTTCCTGACTAGTTTGAGACAAAAGCTTCAGTGGGTATGTATTTAGCGTATGGTAATAGTATGGTTTATACATTTATGCTTGTGACTAAACGTGCGCAAAAACTTTCAATTATGTCTACGAGTACATTCAAAGAATAAAAATAATTTACTTACATTGATACCAAAAACAAAGAAATGTTCATGACAGTATAATACCAAGGTAACGGGCATATCCCGAAAAATTGCCAAACTTAAGTGGCAGTGGGCAGGGCACATTGCTCGCAGAACAGATGGCCGATGGGGCCGGAAGGTTCTGGAGTGGCGACCGCATACCGGAAGACGTAGCGTTGAAAGGCCTCCCACAAGGTGGGCCGACGACCTTTTGAAGGCCGCAGGAACCCGTTGGATTTATGTTATATAAATTTATATTATGTTTTTTTTATGTGTCATCTTTGCCGCAAATAAATGTATTTATTTTCTTCTTTCTTTCTAGATACCTATAAGAAGCACAATACCGATCGAAGTGGAGGTACTTGGGGGAGGCCTATGTCCGTGGACGTCTTTCAGCTAAAATGATGATGATATAATTTACCACATCTATGTAGTAACACAAATGTAATTTCCAAACTTCTAAAGTCGTTATTGATTCCTAAAGTATGTACCTATTCAAAAGTCATTTGTAAGTACTTTCAACGTTCATATTCTGAAACAGTTCTGGGAATGTTATATCATTAATTTTATTTACAGCTGCTTTCGGCGAAAAGTAAACGAGGTCTGAGGAATCTGTGGCTTTTGGTTAGTAAGGTCGGACTACGTAAATACAAGGTTAGTTTTCAAAGAGCAGCCAAATTTAAGGGTGTGGTACAGACGCTCAAACTGAACAACTTTCTCCATGGGACCAACATCGTTATCACGAAAAATGTATCAACTGTCCCATAGAAAGCTTCAATACCTACTCGATCTACCTTCTTTACCTATAACTTACAAATAAATATTTCTGATTTCTGACCTTAACGTACCTATGTGATGGCTGAATTTTTAGTCACGATTACGATATTGGTCCCACGCAGAAAATGTTTCAGACTGATAGTCTGTACCACACCCTTAAATTTGGCTGGTGTTTAAATGATAAATGATTTTATTTTGTAAGTAGGTTTGTACAAACACTTTTACACGTCAATCATATTTTAAAACTAGATGAGGTCGGCGTTTCCTATCTGACTAGTCTGAGAAGAAAGGCCGAAACAAACTCAGACGTCACAGTCTCTTTTAAAGTCCGGACATAATCTTTGAAAAGTAACCCTGTATACTGTAAAGTGTAAGTAAATAAGAAACTGTTTTTGTTTGTGCTGTGGATAAAAAAAATCGGTTAAAATGCAAATTATAACCGAGGGAGGAGCTTTTAATGTAGGACTATTAATATTAACAGACTGTGTTCAGCGCTGGACGGTTACGATAAGAGAGAATATTTCCGTGCAAATGAAATACTATCATACTATTTTGTATACTATTTTGATTCAGATTTATTTATTTAATACTTAAATTAGCACACAAATGTCCAAAGGCGGACTTAATGCCATAGTCTCCATCTTCTATTCCCGCCGATTCCACTTCTTCTTTTGTTTTTACTTAGGTACTGCATCATTAATTAGCCTGCGCTTTACTCTTGTTTACCAGAAGAAGCTAAACATCTAAAACAGGCAATGTACGATGTTCGTTCGTCACTACATACAAGCGGAACACACTGGTAGCAACCAAATCCCACATGTCATCAGCTTTATACCAGTCCAATTACATCTAATATTAATTAACTCCCAAATAACATACTCGAGTTCAAACATGATCAGCAACCATCTTTATTTATTTCGTAAAACATATTGGTTTCTGTATTGTTCAGCAGATGTGAACAGACAATTTAGAAATCTTGTTGGAATGTCGGACACTGACAAATTACGTGTACAATAGTAGGGGAACTCATTGTCCAACGAATGTTCACTGAGGCGGAGCGCGACAAGCTCCCTCTGTGCCACGTACTGGAAAACTGATGCTTAGCCTTCGGAATAAATATAAGTGTCTGTGATAAAATTGTGTTTCAATATGTGCCATAATTCTTTTTTCGGAATGATTAAATATCGTTCTACGTAATCTCCAAGGTCATTAGGTGAACGGTCACGTCTTTCGCAAAAAGTTGGGGCGTTGCTATCCAACCCCAGACTGACCGAACTTTTCGGCAAAGATAAGAAAGCTGTGTGAAGAAACCTATATTTATTAACTACATTACAGTATTTTAATACCTACACTATGTATGTACTCCAAATCACTGAAACATCTTCAAACTATTGCTAGGAATGCAGAGTCCAACGATATGTTACCGGAATTTTAAAAAGGAAATCGGTATTTTGATGAAATGAAATAAATCTTATTGATTAGTTTGGCAAATGTCATTGCTGCTATCGTGGCTCGAATTTGGGTGAGACAGACAGAGGAGCCTAAAGATTGGCACAACCAAAGAGTGATAAGATAACTGTTCAGTAAGTTGAGGCTCAGTCAGAAAAAGATGGCAGATAACAACAGTTTGTTTTTAAAACATTTTGTTCGTGTGATATTTTGTGCCTCGTCTGCATAGGTACTAAACGTTTACAGTAGATTAATTTAATCGGAGAAAACAACACGGTTTCAAGGTTTCATGAAAGTCAGAGTATAAATAAAAAATTATCTTTGGCAAAACGTACTTATAACGTACTTAACAGCCGGTTCAAAACAGTTCAAGAATTTATATTCGAAGTTGAACAAAGATGTCATTAATGACATCACAAATACATACCAAATACACAACAAACACATAACCACCAAAACACACACACACAACAGTTGAACAACTTTTGAAGTCTCAAAACTTTGGCAGCTCGAGACAAACATGATGATGCAGTTACATGTGAGGAAAGAAAGGGATAACTCGGTTGCAGCTTGGGACCACATCCCACGCAAATTCGGAATTGGTGTGTGACGTGAATTTCTACCCACGTCACTGAACACGATCAGCACATCTAAACGCACTCAAGACCTACCGGTGTCATCATATTTGTGTAAAAATGACAGCTATTGAACGCAGTTACACTGCATTGTAGGTAGTATATTATGTGTGTTTAGATGTGGGCTGGGGCCATTTTTTGTATAGCCCGTTGTACACTTTTTTAGCGTGATATAGACGTAGTATTTATTTGCGATTTGTTTGCAGAAAAGTGCTTCTGTCCTTAAGAAATCATGCGAAATGAATTCTTAAGTACGTCGTACGTGCCGTATAAGAGTCCGAAACTTACAAAGAAAACTAAAACTTCTATAAAAGGAAACTTTGACAAAAGTATGGTTCTTTATTGGTAAAACTAAAGGAAAAATCCAACTCAAAGTCCAACTCCGATTCCGTTTGAATAAAATGAGCTTCGCCGTATATACCGTTTTAGGTCGTTTCTTTTTAAGTTCGGGTTTCTTCAAATGTACGCCAAAGTAACAAGAACTTAGTACACACAATTTCTACCGGTATCACGATTCAATAAAATAACGTGGAATATTCCTGTGAGATTGTGAATCATGTTCCCTTACGCGACACTCTTAACAAATTCATACTTGTCGCACCTGTGACACGCATTAATCTTCTTGTGTAAGCTTGAGAGTTACGAATATGTTGCTTCATGTTGTGAAAAGTAAAAGAAACACGAAGAACGTACCTAGCGCGTGTAGACTTGTTAGCTGGTGAGTGGCGTGCCTAATGACTTATTTATCTTATGTGATAGTCGCATGCTGTCTGACTTTGTCAAGATTGTAATTGTGACGTTTTCAACTTGCGTTTGTGACATGCATCAATGCGTCAGTCAGACAGAAACGCATGCTACGAGTATTTAGTTGATGTAATTATGACGACGACGGTGCGATGACATTGACATTGGAGTTGCGTTTAGTGCCACTTACGCGTACGTGTGTACTACAAAAGGGCTCAGCGCTCTTGCCAATAAAAAGCGTGTTGTAAATTTTAATTTACAACACGCTTTGGAATTGGATTATTATTTAGGAGTAATAATACAAAGTATAATTTATATAATATGTATTGTGTGTAAAGTAATCGATTCTAGGGAATCAATTACTTTTACACAAACGCAGGAGGAGGGGTCCGTGGTTAAGCAATAACAGCCGCGTGGGTCGATTGATCAGGTTAAGGTACACTTGCCGCAATTGGTTCGTGGATGGGTGACCATCTTTACACACAAAGACCGCAAAAGAAGCACGTTAAGCCGTTAGTCCCGGCTGTCATTCGTGGATCTTTGACATTCGTTACGGGTAGTCAGAAGCCGGAAAGCCTGACAACAGTTTTACCAAGGGGTATATCGTAGTACCCAGTAACTGTGTTATGGAGGTCAGACAGGCACTCGCTCCATGTAAAATACTGGTATTCAGCTGCATCCTGTTAGACTAGAAACCGACCCGAACAAAAGACTAGGCAGATGATGAATTACTTTTACATACAGACGCAGCTGTCAGCCATCAGAGCTGACTGTACCCTTTTTTCCTGGTTTCAATATGAATAAGTGTTTACCTCTTCGAAGTGGAATTCGTTTGGTAAAACCGTCCCGCCTAAACCAGTACTGTACATGTAGATGGGGTTATAATGTGATTTTCAACTTTATAACACCATCAAACAATAGAGCCACACGAGTCTTGGGTAAATCTAAAAAGACAAATTGCAACTCCACTGACAACACCGCGGTAATCCATTCCTGTCATGTCATACCTACATCTTTCTTGCAGGAACATTATAAACAGCTGCGTTAACTGTCAGCTTGATGATATAAAGTAATATTTAACCTTGTTTTAGTACGTTACATAGATGTTTACTTCCGGAATACGTCGTTTTGCCTTTAATACTCGCCAGGGTCTGAAGAAAAAGAAAAATAAAATACTGTAAGCCCTTTGTTAGCCTACGCACGTTTTAAAAGTTGATCAAGAACGAGTTCATGGTTTGATGTCAATGGCCAAGGGTTTGTTTCACCTTTCGTACAGACGCCAGCACATCAAGCTACTACAATCTGTCAAATTTCTTTAATAGATTTTCAATTTTATCGCTAAAGCATTATGGTTCAAGGTTGATTGGGAAAATTGGACAGTTTCGGGTAGCTTGACGGGCTGGCCTCTCTACATAAGCAGAGTAAATTTTATTAGCTTTGTGTCCCGATATTTTAGTCTCATTACAACGATCCTACTATTAGTTACATTTTTATTGTAACTTGGAATTTTTGGTTCAAGGACGTGCTTCGTCACGATATTTTGTTTCATCGTTTTCAGAACAGTGGTGAAATTATTTACACAAAGTAAAGCGCGTGTCTGGGTTCGAACCCACGACCTACAAATCGTAAGTCGGGTTCATTGCCACTGGGCCGCCTCTGCTCTCTAATTTGCTACAGTAGCAATAAGTATATAATGAATTTCAATCATCAACACAATTCTAAGCTCAAATTAACCTATTGAATGACTATAGTTGAAATCATAATGTGAGGTGAGAGGCGTGGTTCTAATATGTCTACTGAATTAAACGTATGCAAAATACCTATAGTAATAATAACTACATGCTGGAGGCTAGCGTTGTACAACTTTCAGCTAATTTATATAGGGTAACTTAGTCTAATCGGGTTGGTGCAGGCTTCGACTGGAGACTTAAACTAGGTCCCAAGGGCTATAAACTGTTTATACTAGACGATAACACATTCAATTAAATTCGCACTGGAACAGCTTAATCGCATCTGAAACTTAGGTCGTAACCCTTAGGTCTCTGAAGTAGTAAATAATTCTGATATAGGTAATGATTTTATTCAAATTTACCCGCACGTGTCCGCAACTCCACGGCAATGCGCGTATTTTGCGTATGGATACTCACTTGATACTATTTGGGAGGGTATACGACCTAGAAGACATAGGATTATCCATTCTATCCATCCATATTAATTTACTAATATATACATAGGTATTATAAATGCGAAAGTAACTCTGTCTGTCGGTATTCCTTTCACGCCTAAACGGCTGAACGGATTTTGATGATATTTGGCACACAGGTAGGCCAAGACTTGGGTTAGGGCATAGGGTAAATATTTTTTATCTCAGTAGTACGTTCCTGTAATATAATATCACTCATTCACGCGGGCGAAGTTACGCGCAAAAGCTAGTTGGTAATAAGATCAGAGTGTATGATCTAGAAGATGCAAAAGAAGAGTGTAGGGATCGTAGCACGTGTTGTTCTAGTTTCTGCCTACCCCTCAAAGGCGAAAGACACGTATTTATGTATGTTCACTACTATTATTGTTTCTAACTTATCTAATCGGCTCGTAAACTTTCACAGTTGAACAACTCCGATTCGGAAACATGGAACTAACTAACTCTCAAAAGACCACAAAACTTAATGATCGGCTTTCAATATCCGTTGACTGTTTGTTAATTAAATTATTTATTAAAACTAACATATCTTTCATACTGGCCTAAGCAATAACAATTTTATTATTATTAACCTAAGGGCCAACATGCACGGACTGCTTGAAGCAGTCAAGATGGACTGCTTCAAGCTACACGAGCTAAACGAGCGGTTTTGTGTACACACATACACGAAACCGCTCGAGCAGTTGCTACTGTTTCGGGCGGTCGTGCGGTCAAGCAATCGCCAGGCATACACTGACTGCTCGAGCTGTCCACTGCTCTCGTGCATTTGAATGACGAGCAGTTGGTATCAACCGTATCAACCGTCCGTGTATGTCGGCCCAAGCAAACTTCGCGCAAAATAAACAAATGAAGCCCGGCTACTGCAAGGCAATCATAGTTCCGTCTCGGTAATAAATTCCAGTTCAAACTTACTGCTTCACAAGGTAAACAATGCCTTAATCAGTTTGAGAACTTTAAAATATATACTTACTGTAAGTTTTACATTATACAGGGAATTTGATTGGTTTCATACTGCTTTTAAATGCCGTAAATTTACTGTCGTTCATTTGTAAATCGTAAATTTTTTGTTGAAACATTCGCGACAGGACGATTTCGTGAGTACCCGATTAAATTGCGTACCACATAAACAATTTGGTGTTTCGAAGACTTTCGGTAGGTATACTCGCTTTCATAAAAGGCTTTAAATAATGGATGGCTGTTAACTGACGTTAACTTTATAAATGATAAATGATTTTATTTTGTAAGTAGGTTTGTACAAACACTTTTACACGTCAATCATATTTTAAAACTAGATGAGGTCGGCGTTTCCTATCTGACTAGTCTGAGAAGAAAGGCCGAAACAAACTCAGACGTCACAGTCTCTTTTAAAATCCAGACATAATCTTGGTCAGATCATATGAAGACCATGTAGGTCGATGTCTGAGATGGTCTTTTGAGGAAAGAACCATACAGATTGAGAGGACCTGTCCAGTCAGTGCACGCATATGCCAGAAATCGTGCAGCTCAACTCAAAACTTAAGGAGCTCAACGGTTCGACGAACAATACCAAAGAAAGGACATTTGGGTAGGCCACATTAATTACTCAAACTGCCAGACCATGACAAAACTAACAGAACAGAGAGAACAATAAAAAATAAAATGACCCACATAGTCTTCACATTCACAAAAATTAAAATAATAGTAACTTTACAAAGTAAGCAAATGTCATAGTATATATCAAATTCATTAATGTCAAAATGTATATATAAAAAAAAAACAAAACAAAATAAAAACATTCAATAAATGTAAAAATTGGAAGCAGCTTAATCCCAAGCCTTTTTGTCCTCGATATAAGCCTTAACGGTATAAAAGGCTTTCTGGCACAGCTTACGTTTAATGAATGATTTGAATTTATTAAGGCTTAGATCTTGAACGGGGCTTGGAACTTTGTTGTAGAAGCGTATACATTGGCATCTGAACGAGCCACCTATTTTCTTGAGCCTTGTTGTAGGTACAACAAATTTGTGTTTGTTTCTAGTATTTATATCATGTATATCACTGTACTTTTTAAACAATTTTATATTTTTATGGGCATATAAAAGATTTTCGTAAATATACTGAGAAGGCACAGTCATAACATTAATTTTTTTAAATTTTTCTCTGAGCGAGTGTCTCGGACTCAATTTATAAATTGATCGAACAGCTCGCTTCTGTAAAACAAAGATAGTCTGAATATCAGCGGCATTTCCCCACAATAGAATACCGTACGACATTACACTATGAAAATAGCTAAAGTACACTAAACGGGCTGTCTCTATATCAGTTAAATTACGAATTTTTCTAACCGCGTATGCTGCGGAGCTTAGCTTTTTTGATAATTTATCTATATGTGGACCCCACTGAAGCTTAGCATCCAAAGTTATGCCCAAGAATACTGTGCTGTCTTCAGGATTCAATTCTTCGCCCTTTATCAACACATTGGTTTTCACCTGCCTAACGTGAGGTAGCGTAAACTTAATGCATTTGGTTTTTTTCTCGTTTAAAAGTAAATTATTAACATTGAACCAGTGGACTACTTTAGAGATCGCGGTGTTTACATCGTCAGTAACCTGCTGCTGACGTTTAAGTTTAAACAAAAGTAAAGTGTCATCCGCAAACAACACTATATCATGATTATCCTTTATGAGGTACGGCAAGTCATTTATATAAATAAGAAACAAGAAAGGGCCAAGAATCGAGCCCTGTGGGACTCCCATTGTTACTATAGATCCGGGAGATCTTTTTCCATTAACATCAACGCTCTGAATCCTCTTACTCAAGTATGAGGTAAGAAGATCCAGAGCAATGTTCCTGATTCCGTAGTGGCGGAGTTTCCTGATTAACGTTTCGTGAAGAACGCAATCGAATGCCTTGGACAAATCACAAAAGATGCCCAAGGCATCGCATTTATCTTCCCAAGCATTATAAATATGTCCTAAAAGTTCAACACCGGCGTCAGTAGTTGAACGACCCCTTGTAAAACCGAACTGTTTGCTATGTAATAATTTATGTTTATTAAAAAATCTTTGCATTTGATCTAAAATTAATTTCTCAAAAATTTTACTAAAGGTAGGTAGTACAGAAATAGGTCTATAATTTGTAGGGTCTGATGTACTACCTGATTTAAACAAAGGTATTATTTTACTATTTTTCATGAGGTCAGGAAACTCCCCACTGTCAATACAACTATTAAAGATAAGAGCTAGAGTAGGTGCTACAATGTCAATAATAGACTTAGAAACTTCTACAGAATTACCCCACAGATCTGCAGTCTTTTTAACATTTAATGTGTGAAAGGTTTTAATTACATCTCTACAGGTAACATGTTCAAAATGAAATTCCGAATCGCAACCATTAACATTTTCCATAAGCAAAGACTCAGCAACAGAAGGTGATGAGTTTAGGGATTTAGTAGTAGAAACGGGAATATCAGAAAAGAAATTTTCAAACGCCTCTGCGAGTTGTGAGTCTGATTTTATTATGTTGTCATTAATCGACAAGCTGTAGTCATTATTTCGATTACTAGACCTTCCCGTTTCACTATTAATAATATTCCAAGTCGTTTTAATTACATTATTGCTGGTTTTAATCTTTGAACCCAAATAACGTGACTTGGCCATATAACAAACTTTTTTAAATAATTTTGAATAATTTCTAACATACAAATTAAATTCATCAGTGTTTACATAAGTCCTTTCATTGTACAGTTCATAAAGCCGCTTTCTACTTTTATGAATACCAATGGTAGCCCAATCACTGAAACATGTGTTACTATTAACCGAGATAGTCTTGGGAATAAAGGTTGAATTAAATTGATTACAGTATATATTAAAAAAATTATCATATAGATGATTAGGATCCGCATGAATTGAAAAAACTGGTAATTTATCAGTGAGTTTAATTTTGAAAGCTAAGTTAATAAATGATACTGTCATTCAAACTGAAACCGTTGTCTGATGTTTGCTTTAACGAAATTCATTTTCCATTAGACGTGTTGCGAGAAGGGAAAATCCAATAACATTATAAACACATTTCGCAGAACTGAAAAATTAACCAAGTACAATGAACATTATTAAGTTTCGAGAATACCTACCTATACCTTTTCAGCGATATAACCTATTTTGATAATATAAAAAAGTTTACATTAAACGACTTAAGAAAGGTTTTCCATGAAAATTGAATCATTACTTAACGTACTGTGCGTGGGAAAGCCTTAAGGGTTGTTTAAAAAGTTAGACGGTTAACTTATACTATTGAGTAAGACTCAGAAGCTTGAAGAAATTGCTCTTATTACAACTATACCAGGAGTAAAAAGACCCTTCATAAAGCCGTCATCCAATGATTCTGTACATAAAACCAACTTTTTACAAAAACAATTGCTGGGAAACTACTTTTATTTTTGATATGAAAAATCGCTGTTTACTGCAGTGCAATGTTACAATTAATGTACAGAGATCGCGGGAGTATTTAAAGTTAAGTTATAATATACTTTTTAAATTTATTTTCGTAAAAAACATAAAAAGATGGTGGATCTTTTGATCTTCAATATCTCCGAAACTAGAAGGCTCCGAGGCATGGTCGAGTACAAAAAAATGATTATACTAACGGGAAGAACAAGTAACTCTCGGCTTCTTTAAGGGTATTTTTGCATCCGTTATTTAGCGCATTACTGATTAATTCATTAATTCTCGTAATTTGAAGAACGTTCACAGTCTGATCTCAGTCTCAATCTGTCAAAAATACGTCTAATTTCCCTACATTTTGACAAGTTTTTGACATTTGTTTGTGAGACTGCGACTAGATTTTAAACATTTTAAATTACGAGAATTGGCCTTCTGTTAGCTGCAGCAGAGGGACTCGTGGCTAAATGATAACAGCCACACGGATCGTTCGAAGGGTGGGCTACGCTTGCCCCGGTCAGTTCGTGAATCGTGCTCTCCGAGACCGCCCGGTGCCTCGGAAAGCACGTTGAAAAATTGATTTTGAGTTCGTACAATAATCATCATCGTCTACCTAGCCTTTTCCCAACTATGTTGGAGTCGGCTTCCAGTCTAACCAGATGCAGCTGAATACCAATATTTTACATAGAGCGACTGCCGATCTGACCTCCACAACCCAGTTACCGGGTAGGTGATACCAGTTGGTAAGACTGATTTTCAGTTCACAGTACAATATGTATTAAAATCTGTCTCCCGAGTCCTGGGATGCTGTGTTTGGTGTTGCTGCAGCTGAGAAATTCCTGATAAAATACTTTGCATGCCAGGCGAACGTAAAACAGACCATTTGCTCAACAGTAGCAGTCGTAATCGTATGATTTTAGAATAAAAAGCTGTCTTCTCAATTAAAATTAAAACAGCTAAAACTCTTTTTGTGTAACTTTTCTGTTAAAGTACATTAATTGGGTATCCTATAGTAAGTACTTACGCTAAAAATGTGAAACCTTTTCAACAAATACATGAAGACTTGAAATTAGAAATTGATCGTCCAATAAACCCCGATATTGTGTAACTTTTCTGTTAAAGTACATTAATTGGGTATCCTATAGTAAGTACTTACGCTAAAAATGTGAAACCTTTTCAACAAATACATGAAGACTTGAAATTAGAAATTGATCGTCCAATAAACCCCGATAATGACTGTCATAAAACTCTAGTAATTTATTAGAGCTCACTTTAAATATCGATGGACCTGTAGATTGAGCAATTAAAATAATCCGACTCGAAGTTCTTAGCCCGAAGTGTTTTAAACTAACTTTGGAGGATTAATCAATTATAAATGTTTGTTTTTGACGTGAACACCGTTCAATTGTACTGTATAATTGTTTAGGTTTTAGTATTTTTAACAAAATTATTAATCAACATCCGCCTAGCCTTTTCCCAACTACGTTGGGGTCGGCTTCCAGTCTTACCGGATGCAGCTGAATACCAGTATTTTACAAACAAAACAGTTTTAAACAAAATGATTAATAAATGGCATTAATTTAAGTAAAACTAAAGCATAGCCTTTAGTTTGAGTGAAGAACATCATAGCATTTACTTGGACCCTGATAATATTATAGTTATAAGGGTGCGACATGATTAATTGAACTGATTTCTATGACCGGAGGGGCTCGTGGCTAAGTGATAACAGCCGCACGGGTTGATCGATCAGGTTTAACTACGCTTGCCGAAGTTAGTCTGTGGATGCTCGACCGTCTTTACATACCGAGACCTCTCCGTGCCGCAGAAAGCCCGTTAAGCCGTTGGTCACAACATAACATAAAACAAACTTGATGTTTTGTCAAGTCATAAAAACGGTGCGAAGCAGGGGTTTGGGAGCTGTTAGGGTGGATAAAATAGCTTAGTGCCTAGTAGTAGCCTACTAACTTTCCACCTGTATAAGTGTCGTGCTAGCGAAATTAAGCTATGACTGTTTTGTTCTGTATTTTATTCAAATACTAGCTGCGCCCCGCGGTTTCACCCGCATAAGTTTCGATCCCGTCAAAACGATATTTTAGGATAAAAAGTATCCTATGTGTTTATCCGGGTCATAAAGTATCTGTGTGCCAAATTTCATCCAAATTCGTTCAGTAGTTTTTCCGTGAAAGAGTAACAAACATCCATCCATTCATTATTTTTCTTTTTTTACTGTGTTTAGCTTAGTTTAGTTTTATGATCTTCCTGTACGAGTCACAATAAATATTAAGATCGCATCCGGTTAGACTGGAAGCCGACCCCAATATAGTTGGGAAAAGGCTAGGCAGATGATGATGATCGTTAAGCTTTGTTTGTAAGGGGATCAGTTTTTCATATTCTTCTCACTGCAGCAAGTATCATTACTTCATAAAGGGACTACATAAAACACTAATTTAGGTAAATAATTAATTTCGAGAAACAACATTGATTAATAAATAATTATAATTAAGACTTGATTTATTTCTAAAGCTCCTCCCAATTTAATCAAGTTAGACGCCCTAGCGTTGCTCTAGTTTTCTAACGAACACTTAATTAAATTGTTGCTATCACAAAATCATCAAAGTAACCGTAAATAACGTAAGTACTTTGAAGTTAATCAAAACGTCCTTGTCCTGCCATTTTTGTTTTCAAAGACCTTGTAAAATGAGATTGCCCCCTTTTGTTTAGGGTTTAATTGGTCTACTTATAAATAAGATGACTGTTGAGTGAGATTTACATCAGAGCAACTTTGCGCTAACCTCGCTACACTGTAGTAATAAAAAAAAAGTACTTATTGCAACTCGTACAGGAAGATCAAAAACTAAACACAGTCAAAATACAAAACCAAGTTATATAAAAAAAAGTAGCAAAACTAAAAATTAAACAGAAAGTTCATTACGAGGCCAAAATGCTCCAACCTCAGCATGACGCGGACGTTATGCGATAGTAGGTACGCTATTTATTTATTTATTTTATTTTGTTATTTATTTCAGGCATCAAGGCCCATATAAACACATACAATATAATATTAGTATAACTTAAAAATACTATACTATGCTATTGTTAGCATGTGTTACTTTGTTACATCAACCCATCATAATCAAGCCGATGGCACCTGTCCCACCGCCGACGATTAGCGATAAGCGAGGAGAGCGAGCAGTGTGGCCCAGTGGTAACGGTCCCGACTTACGAGCTGTAGGTCTTGGGTTCGAACCCAGTCAAGCGCTTTACTTTTTGTAAATCATTTCATTACCACTGCTCTCAAAACGGTGAAGGAAAACATCGTGAGGAAACCGACATGGCCTGAGAACCAAAAATTCAAAGACACGTGAAGATGTCACGTCTTCGAATTTTTTCACTTTACCCAATTTAATTTATTTTACACACTTTGACACATATTTTAACCAATCCGCACTGGGCCTGCGTGGTAGATTGCGGCTCACTCCCTCTCACGAGAGAGGAGGCCTGTGTCCCAGCAGTGGGAAACTTATAGGCTGATTATGTATGAGGAGAGCTAGAAACGAGTTGGCGAGCAACGAATGTGTTGATCGGGTAGTTTTGTCACTGGCCTATGATGGGAGTGCGCAAGTGTGACGAGAAGACTGTTCTGCCCTCAGAAATAAATGCAACATCTCGTATTATTTGTCGCAATAAAGTCGTATTCGGTACGCCAGTGCCATCTGGTGGCGCTTGACAGAGTCTAGCCTGACGTACGTGCGAGTGGACGAGAGCCCCGCAGAGCAGAATGTGAGCGTGGTGTGGGCACTTAATCTTCGGACATCGTACGAACTACATGTGCTCAGAAACTGTGTCGCGTTCCGTATCTAGTTGTGTCATGTACCTACAGTGTGTGATTCGCTAGTGTGATTAATTTGTTCGTAAAATTATAGTCTGATTTGGCTGTAAACGGTTTTTCCATTGCGCAATAACCAACACTACCCATAGTACGCCCACAATAGTTAAAATATGGCTGATGATAACGAGACCCACGTACCTACCTTCTCATTAAAATTTATGTTTCTGCACGTTTCAAGTAAAATGTATTGAGGCGTCACGAGGTTCGGTTCGTAAATCAATCCAACAAAGCAATCTAGAAACTGATTTGGCTATATATCAAAAACAAACCAGCAGTTGGACTGTACCTGATCTATATTCGCATATTCACTAACACTTGGCGAAACATTATTGAATGCCTGAATAACATCGCGCAGTTGGATTTACAACTTTCGACCCTGAGGTGAGTGTTGAAACTCCAACAGCCCACTTGTAGGTGTCTCGTAGTGTTAGTGAAAACGGGCATAACACCTACATCTGAACTTACGTACCAAATAGTGCAAGCTTATTTTCTTTTTGTTAAGACTGTATTTTCTATCTACGTAAATAAAGGAAAGAAAAAACACCACGGTATAGGTATCTCGTAGATATCTTTGCGACAAGCACATTGTTCTGCAATTACCGATAAATAATCGCTCTCCCAAGACAAAGTCACTGAAAAAAAAATGCCTAAAGACAATTTATCTAAAGGATAAGCAGCTGCATTCTCTCAAGGATGAAGGTGCTATTACAATGGATAATGGTAAGATACGATAACAAGTATCCAATGATAGTGGTCTGTAAGTGGTAACCTAAACTGAACCCTCGGTCGGACGCTATAAAAACGATTCAAAGGAAAGAAAATGTTTGTAACCAGCTTGTTTGTCCTGGTTTTTATTTATAATCGTCAACCGATAGATATAATCGGATGAACGGATTATGAGAGAGGCGTTAGCAAAAGTGCGCTTTTCAATAAACATACATATAGCCGAGTCTAATTTAAAAAAAACCTCCCGAATTGTCATCTTTTAGTTTTAAGTTCTGAAGCTAGTTAAATGAATAATTTAAATGCTAATGCTGTATGTATGTATAATGTACCTACTCGAATAAATAAAAATCTGTAAGGTTTTTTGTTGATGTAAAATATCAACTTAATTGAATCTGAGCCCATCTCTAATTGTCAGACTTTATTCCAATTAGGTACAAAGTTCTAAAAGAATAAATCTAATCATACTTTGCTCGACCAGGCTGTATACAAAGTGTCGTTTTGCATCCTCGTCAAAGCTACTGATTCTCAACACGAATCAATAATAAAATAAGTAGGTTTTTTTTTCTTTTCTAATTTTCGGAAATCAGCATGTGTGGGACACGCATTTTAAAACGCGGGCTGTGTGAGACC
This sequence comes from Apamea anceps, assembly GCA_951799955.1. Lineage (NCBI taxonomy): Eukaryota > Metazoa > Arthropoda > Insecta > Lepidoptera > Noctuidae > Apamea > Apamea anceps. Next base: position 12,593,557 of record OX637509.1, read on the forward strand.
GCACTGTAACTGCCCGTTTATACACACAAAAATCGCGGCCGCTTATACGATACCATAACGCGATTCTGTTCATTGAAAGTAGTGTATTCTGAAATACTGTCAAGCTTAAATAACTAAAAAAACAAGTATGTATTCATTATTTACCAGGGATCGTAATTATATTTGATTACTAGCTTCTGCCCGCGGCTTCGCCCGCGTGGATGTCGGAAATTATCCCACGGGAACGTGCTAACAGGATAAAATGTATGTGCACCAGGATGCCATCTATCTCGCGGGCCCTTTGTGGCTAATTACAATAGAAAACCAATTGTGTCTCATTAATGGTGATTAAGAGGGTACCTATATGATATCTTTACCTAAGTACCTACCTAATTAAAAAAATAAATAAACTCAATAACAGAAAATAAAATACCTACCTACCTAAATAAACCTATTTATGACGATAACTAATCTAAACTCAATCATCATCTGCCTAGCCTTTTCCCAACTATGTTCAGGGCCGGCTTCCAGTCTAACCGGATGCAGCTGAATACCAGTATTTTACATGGAGCGACTGCCTATCTGACCTCCACAACCCAGTTATTGGGTAATACGATACCCTTGGTACGACTGGTTGTCAGACTTTCGGGCTTCTGACTACCCGTAACGACTGTCAAAGATCCACGAATGACAGCCGGGACCAACGGCTTAACGTGCTTTCCGAGGCACGGAGGTGTCTCGGTATGTAAAGATGGTCACCCATCCACAGACCGACCGCGGCAAGCGTAGCTTAACCTGACCGATCGACCTGTGCGGCTGTTATTATTTAACCACGGGCCCCTCAATCTAAACTCAATAAATAAGCAAAATCTCTAAAAACTAATATCTATACGAATGACTATCCTACCTAACAGTATTATAAAATAACCTACGGTCACTACCTACACTATCAAATATACTACCTATACTTTAAAATTAAAATCTATACCTACGACTCGAAAATGAACTCCACTGCGTGTGACCTAACCTACGACAAACTTATTATTTGCGGTTGGTACAGTAATCGGGTCTAGGGATCGAACCGCAAAATTAAGCTTGTTTTTTATTGTATATACTTTTCCGGGATAAAAAGTACCCAGTGTGGTGCCCAGGATATTAAAGAATAATTATACCAAGTTTCATCGTAATCGAACCGGTAGTTTTTGCGTGATGCCTGAACAAACAAACAGACAGACAGACAGACAGACAGACAGACAGATAAAAAATTTTTTAATCACATTTTTGGGTTCGGTGTCGGTCTAGTAACACCCCCTGCCATTTATTTTTTTGATATTTTCAATGTACAGAATTTTCACTTCTACAGATTTATTATAAGCATAGAAGATTTATGTCTTTCAGAACAGCCTCCTGAAATTTGACGAGGATGTACAACAACAACAGCTTGTATTTAAATTTATAATTGAAGTTAGCATGAAGAATCTGTTCACGTTAGTATACTTGAATAAATTAATACAGGGTGGCATTCCGACATCGACGTGCAAGCTGGTACCATGGATTCATTACATGTACATTTCTAGGCTAGCTCTAGAATCATGTGCTGAATTTCATGGTTACAGTTTGCGCGTCGAAGTCCGTGCTACCCTGTATTGATTTATTCTGTTACGATGAGTTTGAACTAGACTTTAATACCGAGACGGGACTAAAATTATTTTGCAGTAGCCGTTTTCATTTGTTAACTTTGTAGAGATCTCATTTTTCAATTGTCTTTTTGAAAATCAGACAGCTTACGCACAAAATCTGGCAAAGGTATTTTTCTCTTTGATAAAAGAAATCTGATAATTGCAAAATCAGTCTTCATCAAATTATTTACAACAAACCTAAAATGACGGGTCTCAGTGATTAATATAATTTAATTAACTAACTTTTTCTTAGCTTCATAAGTTTCGCTTTCGGTTTCGGCCGAAACTAGAAGAGGAGCCGAAGGTAACAAACTAACTTTTTCTTAACTCCATAAGTGTTTTGTATTGTTTATTAGAGTACCTATAAGTAAGTAGTATATAAGTTAGGGTTTATACCCACGTGTATCTAATATTGTAAATATTCGTATGCCGGGATAATTTTTACACTAAGGGTCTAGAATCATGTACCGTAAAACGGGGTGAATCGGGATGCAGGGGTTGTGACGTCCACTTGTCACGGGGGTAAGTATACGATATAGTAAAACAACTATAGTGCTATTTCGTAATAGTCGTGCTGCACGTCCGCTCGGCTTCGTAGCCCGTTCGCTTCTCTCTCACCTCGCGCCCCGCGCGCACGACTATACCATTTATTTATACTTTGTTATACAATAATCATCACACCTTTCCCTTTTTAACAAATTCAGTGGGTAGAACTACAAAATAGTATTTTAAAAGAAATCTGCAATAGTATACAAAAATAAATATATATATATATACATTTTTTTCCATGATTTAGTTCAATTGGAGTGGTTAGTATTTATAATTCACTATCGACACTACTATCACTGATGTTTTCCGAATCAATTTTATTATCTTCACATACTTTCCATTGGCCTTCAGTTCTTTTTAAATGAATGATGTTTCTCCTCAATTCTTGTCCTGTCTCGTCGTTCCTTATATTATATTCTGGCCCATTACAGTTAATAACAGTGTGTGCCGTTGGATTAAAGTTTGTTGAAAGTTTGTTTTCTTTTACCATATTCTTGACATACACCTTTTCTCCAATTCCTATACCTACATCTCCAGCTTTCCTTTTCTTATCCCCATATTCCTTTCCTTTTTCTTTCATTATTTTGTCTTTGTCATTGATTTCGGAAATTGGCGGTGATTCTAAATCTGTAAACGAAGGTATTTTGTCCCTAAACTGTCTACCGAAAAATAACTCAGACGGAGTTTTTCCGGTGGTTGAGTGAGGAGTGCTATTGTACATTGTGAGATATAATAACAAGTCATCATACCAATTTGACTTTTCGCTTTGGCTAATTCTGAGACGTTTAAGAATGTCCCGATTTTGTCGTTCGACTTCGCCGTTTTGTTGAGGGGAGTAGGGTGTAGTATAAAAAATGTGTATTCCTAAGTTCCTACAAAAGGATTTGAAATCCTCACTAACAAACTGTCTGCCGTTGTCTGCGGTAATGGTGAGGGGCGTTCCTAACCTAGAGAATATTTCTTTTAAAATTTTAATTGTCTCTATAGATGTAATCGACTTCATTGATTTTATTTCTTTGTATCTACTATAGTAGTCTACTATGACAAAAAGGTGATGTCCGCTAGGCAAAGGACCCAGAAAGTCGATTGCAACATCAACCCAAGGCTTTGATGGCAGCTCACGACGTTTCATTGGCATTGGATGATTCGGTGCAGAAACTAAGGTGCAACCCTTGCAGCCTTTTACCATTTTTTCAGCGTCACTATCTATTTTGGGCCACCACACTTTGGTCCGTAAGCGCGCTTTCATAGCGCCAATGCCAGGATGTCCTTCATGGGCTGCCTCCAATACTTGGTGACGCAATTTAAGGGGTATAATAATCTTACTTCCTCTCAACAAAAGGCCGTCGTATGTCCAAAGCTCAGTTTGAAATATCCTATAAATATTTATCAATGGATCCCAGTTATTTGATGATAGAGCCTCTCTAACAAGTTGGATCTCGTTATCCTGAAGGGAAGCTTCAGTTATAATGTTCATCCCTATGGCACAAGGTCTCGCATGTTGAACGATTTGATTAACGTGATGTTCATCTTCAAACGGTTGGGGGTTATCTGTGGCGCATAATCGGGATAAACAGTCCGCGATATTTGTTTTACCTGGCTTATACAGCACCCTGAAATTATATGATTGAAGTCGTAGTACCCAACGCTCGATTCGGGCACAAGGTTTTGAGCGCCTGCCAAATATAACCTCCAACGGTTTGTGGTCAGTCACCAAATCAAATGATTCTTTGCCGAATAGATATATCTTAAAATGTTCAACTGCCCAGACCAGTGCAAGTGCTTCTTTTTCCGTCTGACAATATCGTTTTTCCACATCGGTCAGACTTTTGTTGCCGTAAGCAATCACTCGAGGTCCGTTATTGTCAGACTGAATGAGCACTGCACCTAGGCCTACAGGGCTAGCATCTGCCATTACAGTCGTTTTATCCTTTGGGTCATAATATCCGAGCGTATGAATATTACTCAAAGATTCTTTGAGCTCTTTAAACGATTTACTTTGTTCAGGACCCCAATATGAGCTGATTGCCGCTTTTTTTCCCAATTTGTGAGTTAATAATCTCCTAAGGGGTTCTGATTTAGTGGCCATATTAGGAATCCACTTGTTTACATAATTTATGAGACCTAAGAAACTTTGCACTTCTTCGATTGAAGTCGGTTCTCTAAAGTTTTCTACAACCTTTACATAACTAGCCAAAGGCTTAACACCATCAGTGGACAATTCATGACCGAGAAATTTTATACTCTTGACATTAAAAACGCATTTGTTTTGGTTTAAAAGGATGTTGTTTTCCTTGAATACAGCTAGGACTTTATTTAGTCTAGCTTTGTGTTCGGAATTGTTTTCCCCATACACAACAATATCATCAATGAAATTTACTACACCTTCACATGGCAAAAGGATCCTTTCAAGGATTTTTTGGAAATGTTCCGGAGCACATGAGATGCCAAACATCAATCTTTTATAACGATATAGACCTTTTCCCGTTATGAATGTCGTGATTTCTCTAGAATCTCCGCTAATTTCGACTTGGTGAAATGCGTCTTTAATGTCAAGCTTAGAAAATACCTTAGCTTTTTTAAATTTTGGAAGTAGCTGATCCATAGTAGGCAAAGGGTGATTTTCTCTCACGATAGCCTTATTGGCACATCGCATGTCTACACATACCCTAACGTCACCATCTGGCTTAAGCACTGGCACTATTGGCGAGACCCACCCAGATGGATTTTCTACTGCTTCAATAATATCTAATTTAACAAGTTCGTCAATCTTTTTATTAATTTTTTCTTCTAACGGGATAGGTACTCGCCGACAGGGTTGAGCTACTGGTTTTACCATTTTGTCAATAGAGATGTTGACTTGTATATTTTTGATTTTAGGAAAACTATTTTCACTCACCTGATTGACTTCTAACCCTAGTTTGAGCACATTGAGAGATATAGCAGTATCTTTTCCTAACAAATCTCGTGTGCCATCTTTTACGACATAAAAAGTACCCGATTTTACTTGGTCTCCCACTCGGATGTCAGTATCAAATGATCCGATAATTGTCAAAGGTTTATCGCTGCCATACGCGATAAATGTCTTGTCGGGTTTAGGAATTTGATTTCTAACTTCGACCTTGCATTCTTTTAAATGATTCCAAGTCTTGTCGCTTAAAATATTACATTTACTGCCCGAATCAATTATCATGTCTATCTGTACGCCTCCAACATTGCAGCTCATCGTAGCGTCGTTATCAATGTGAAATATATAATTAACATCGGTTTTAGCCTGAGATGTCACATTCTGATTATTTCCATATTTATTTTGGTCATTGTTGGATGTCCTCATTTTTTTATGTGGGTATCTATTTGTAGGCGTTAGACCAGAACTGAGCCTTTTGCTTGCCCGAGTCCGACATTTGGTCTTGAAATGGCCTACAAATCCACATTTTAAGCATTGTTTGTTCTTTGCTGGACAAACATTACTGTCTCCAGTATGATGCATACTACCACAACGTGAGCATCCTAAATTCTCAGAACCGCTCTTTTTCACATCAATTTTATTTATGCCAGATGTCTGTGTTACTAGACCGTAATCACTGAGTTGTCTTTCAACTGCCTCAATAGCATTCGCCTGTGTTATAATTTTATCGAGGGTAGCATCATCGCCTAATGTAAGTATTTTTTTCCTCAAATCTTGCGAGCTACATTTTTCTACGATTTGATCAATAATATTATCTTCTTGATTGGAAAATTTGCATTTACTGCTCTGGTTACGCAACCGCACTAAAAATTTCTCAAATTTTTCACCCGGGTCTTGTTTTAATAATCTAAATAAATGTCGCTCATAAATTTTACTTTGTTTTGGTGAGAAGTAGTCATCGAGTTTTTTTACGGCAATTTTGTATTCATCACCATCGTGCTCTGTTTCCTGATCGTCTGGTAAATTATGATATATTTCTTGTAACGTCAACCCGCCTAAGTGAAGTAGGTTAGCCTTCCGCTTTTTTGGATCACTCACATCCGTAGCTGTTAGAAAAATTTCCAACCCACGCTTCCACTTTTCCCAACGCAAACCCACAGACGCAGGCTCGCCTTCGCAATCAAATGTTTCAAGAGGTGGTATTTGGGACATTTTGGGCAACCTGCGACAATAGTATTTTGTTAGTACCAACCGACGTTGTCAGTTTACTACTATGTGCACAACTAAAATGTAATAGTATATTGTTAGTACCAACCGATGTTTTCGGTTTACTACTTGGTGCACAAATAAAATTTAATAGTATATTTTTAGTACCAACCGATGTTTTCGGTTTACTACTTGGTGCACAATTAAAATGTTATAGATAGTACCAACTGCATTGCCAGTTTACTACTTGCTATAAGCATTTTTTTTTCTTAGTACCAATTGCCGCTGTCAATTTACTACTCCGTAAAAGTAATGCAACGTATCTTTATTACCAGCCAAATATTAATTTTGGCTTAATACTGTTATTGATTGTGTTTACTCATTACTCAATGTCAAATTACTTCTGTACAATCATTTGACAAGTAAGTAATTTGCTTAGTACCAGCCGTTGATCGCTTACTACTAAAAAGAAGAGGGTAGGAGTAGTTTTTCATAACATTTATAATATAACCACGCAAGTAAGTACCCATCCTTTATCGTAACTAGCGTAAACCGTGGCAAAGAATGATAATGTACATTCCCCATATACATATACTACTAACAGTACTACAAGTCGCGAACTTAGCTTGCAATTCGTATGTGATTACGTTCTAGCAGGTACGTAAATGTTTTTAACTTAATGCGTAAGTTGAATAGGTACATCGAAATGATGACCTTGAAAAGTAAAAGACTTATTGTTTCAATTATCGTAGGGTAAATAGCTACGAATTTATTCATTTATATTACTATTATCAACTCGAACGCTTTAAGTACATTGTTCACAGCGCAAGTGACACCATATTCATAAAAAACGGAACGCTTACATAAGTAGGTACTTAGGTAGGTACTTACTCACTAGAACCCTTTACTCCTTTTTGTTTTTTTTTTATTTATATTTTTGTGGCACTTACCCGCAGACTCGTCGCCAGTTGTGACGTCCACTTGTCACGGGGGTAAGTATACCATATAGTAAAACAACTATAGTACTATTTCGTAATAGTCGTGCTGCACGTCCGCTCGGCTTCGTAGCCCGTTCGCTTCTCTCTCACCTCGCGCCCCGCGCGCACGACTATACCATTTATTTATACTTTGTTATACAATAATCATCACAGGGGTGATTCGGGACAAAACTTTAAAATGGATTTTAACGTTAAATTAATATAGTTTGTTGCCAGAAAAGACTCTAATGTGTTTTCTGTTTTTTAACTAAAGATTACGTGTCCTTGTTAGCAACCAACTATATTATTTTAAAGTACAAATCCATTTTAAAGTTTCGTCCCGATTCAACCCTGCATCCCTATTCACCCCGTTTTACCGGTACTGAATTCATGATTACAGTTAGTGTACTGGTTAAAAAAATCTATCTAATCTATCCTGCATATACCAACCAACTTTGTACCTACCATATCCGATGAATGCTCTGCAACTCGTGTTTCAGTCGGACACTAAGTTTTTATGTAGATAGTATCTTTATTAAAAAGACACAACATAAACATAACATTTGGACGACAACCCATAAACTACTCAAGCCATTATTGCATTAACTTTCCTTGACACACTTCCTCTATTGGGATATCGAATCACATAATAAATAACTGTTCCGCCGTTACTTCTTTTGTTTTTATGTCTTTATGGCCATTAACTTTTACTATAGGTACCGAAATGTTCACAAACTGTTCTGAAACATTGTTAATGGACATGTTTATATATACAAGAAAAACAAGTATTGAGTTTCGTGATGTGAGAGATTTGTCATACCAGCAGGTTTGCTTAAGTAATCACTATATCTGAAATGTTTCGCTTCGAGCAAGGGGTCGTGACTTACACGATCATTATATCTACTTTACGTTAAGTTGGTACGCCTTAATACCTGTGGCGAAAAATATAGGAGGTAATAAATAGGAGTGTTCAGGAAACAAAAGAGAGTTTGCCATGGAACGCCATTAAAATGATCCTGTGGGGTTATTGCTATAAGCACTACCTACGCTTAGCTGTTACTTTATTGTTCCGATAATATACTGTTGCCCGCATCAACATTCAACCCCTTATAACACCCGCACCCTAATTGCTAATTGCATAACACACTATCCATCTCAATCTGAATCATTTTGAAGGGTATTGCTTATTCTTTTTTTTTTTTTTTGTATATAAAAACGTTGCCCCACACTAGGAATTACTCCTGTATCGTGGGTGCGTTTACAAACATTTAAACTCATACACATACACAAACAGCCAGACTCGGAACAACTACCTGTAGGCAATACAAATATTTGTTCCGTGCGGGAATCGAGCCCGCAACACGCAGATCAGCAGTCGATCGCTCAGCCACTGCGCCAACCGTGTCGTCCGTGTCGTGCTTCATATGTTCGAAATATTTGTCTGCTCAACAACGTAAATAACAATGAATGTTGTTAAACTGTCAAAATGAAACCCGTTGCTACTGTGTTACGCAATTACCCTCAATGGTTATGTTTCGAAGATTCCTTTCCTTCTAATTGGGGTATTTGGTGGTAAGGTTGTTGTAGATAATATCCATTTCCTAAACATCCTTCGAATGAGATAATCTATAATATTCTGTCATATCTTGGTTCAATATTACTCCCTTTGAAATTGAAACTACGAGGTCGCATCTGTTTCTAGTTAATTAATATTGGCTAGTACGATTTCGCTTGTCACACTGACCTTGTAAAGGAATTTAGTCATTGTTCGTGGCTGAAAATGTGTTACAGTTTTCGTCACCGAAATACGAGTCAATAAATTGTTTGGCAGTTTTTGGTTAGAGACAATATGGTGTTGTTTTAATTAAAATCAGATCCCGTTTGTAATCTGGTGATATTCCAATAAGTTAATATCTTTGGTAGAAAATGTAATATATTAGTTGTATGTTTATAATGGCAGATCAAATTCAAAGCTGTTTTGCTTTTTAACCGACGAAAACAAACAGAGGAGGTTCTCAAGTCGACGCGTATATACATATTATGAATATATTTTTTTTGATGTATGACCACGCATATCTTTTTGCAGAGTAGTCCGATTTTGACAATTCATTTTTTATTGGAAAGGGTCTACCCCAAAGTTGGTCCCATATAAATTTGGAAAAAACATCCAACCCTAAGGGTGGAAAATAGGGGTGATTTATTGTTCACTCACAGATTTGAATGCTGAGTTGTGTATTATTACTCTACTCAGTGTCACATATAGGCCTGCCCTTTGGCAAACAATTAATAGATTATAGCCACAACAAATCTATATCTATACTTATAATAAATCTGTAGAAGTGAAAATTCTGTACATTGAAAATATCAAAAAAAATAAATGGCAGCGGGTGTTACTAGACCGACACCGAACCCAAAAATGTAATTAAAAAAATTTTTGTCTGTCTGTTTGTCGGTCTGTCTGTCTGTCTGTCTGTCTGTCTGTTTGTTCAGGCATCACGCAAAAACTACCGGTTCGATTACGATGAAACTTGGTATAATTATTCTTTAATATCCTGGGCACCACACTGGGTACTTTTTATCCCGGAAAAGTATATACAATAAAAAACAAACTTAATTTTGCGGTTCGAACCATAGACCCGATTACTGTACCAACCGCAAATAATAAGTTTGTCGTAGGTTAGGTCACCCGCAGTGGAGTTCATTTTTATTCCTTTTAGTTTTTAGAGTTATTTAGGTTTATTTTTATATAAGTCGTAGGTATAGATTTTAATTTTAAAGTATAGGTAGTATATTTGATAGTGTACGTAGTGACCGTAGGTTATTTTATAATACTGTTAGGTAGGATTAGTGAGGGGCCCGTGGCTAAATATTATCAGCCGCACAGGTCGATCGGTCAGGTTAAGCTACGCTTGCCGCGGTTGGTCTGTGGATGGGTGGCCATCTTTACATACCGAGACCCCTCCGTGTGTCGGAAAGCACGTTAAGCCGTTGGTCCCGGCTGTCATTCGTGGATCTTTGACAGTCGTTACGGGTAGTCAGAAGCCCGAAAGTCTGACAACCAGTCTTACCAAGGGGTATCGTATTACCCAGTAACTTGGTTGTGGAGGTCAGATAGGCAGTCGCTCCATGTAAAATACTGGTATTCAGCTGCATCCGGTTAGACTGGAAGCCGACCCCAACATAGTTGGGAAAAGGCTAGGCAGATGATGATGATGAGGTAGGATTAGTCATTCGTATAGATATTAGTTTTTAGGGATTTTGCTTATTTATTGAGTTTAGATTAGTTATCATCAGAAATATGTTTATTTAGGTAGGTAGGTATTTAATTTTCTGTTATTGAGTTTGTTTATTTTTTAATTATGTAGGAACTTAGGTACGGTATCCGGTATCCGGGTCTTATCACGTATTACCCAGTCACTGGGTTGTGGAGGTCAGATAAGCAGTCGCTCCATGTAAAATACTGGTATTCAGCTACATCCGGTTAGACTGGAAGCCGACCCCAACATAGTTGGGAAAAGGCTAGGCAGATGAGATGATGAGGTACTTAGGTAAAGATATCATATAGGTACCCTCTTAATCACCACTAATGAGACAATTGGTTTTCTATTGTAATTAGCCACAAAGGGCCCGCGAGATAGATGGCATTCTGGGGAAACACATACATTTTATCCTGTTAGCACGTTCCCGTGGGATAATTTCCGACATCCACGCGGGCGAAGCCGCGGGCAGAAGCTAGTTATAAAATAAAAACTTTCTAACAAAAAAATTAAAGCGCCGAAAAAACTGAAAAGCAAACAATAATAAACCTTTTTTATTTAACCTTAATAACTAAGTTCTTAAACTAATGTAAGTATACCTAAATAATTTTGAGTTGGCGATCTTTGTTTATTGATTGTTTGGCGCCGACTCAAAATTACTTAGGTATACTTACATTACTTTAAGAACTTGGTTATTAAGGTTAAATAAAATGGGTTTATTATTTTTTGCTTTTCAGTTTTTTCGGCGGTTTAATTTTTTCGTTAAAAAGTTTTAGATACTATGCTTAATTTTATATAATTTAGATTTTGCTTTAATTAAGTAGGCATGTAAATGTAGTGTATACCTGGAATTAGTTATCATCTGCCTAGCCTTTTCCCAACTATGTTGGGGTCAGCATCCAGCCCCATCGCCTGCAGCTGAAGTACCGATATTTTACATGAAGCAAATGCCTATCTGACCTCCACAACCCAGTTACTGGGTAATACGATACGCCTCGGTAAGACTGGTTGTCAGACTTTCGGGCTTCTGACGATCCGTAACGACTGCCAAAGATCCACGAATGACAGCCGGGACCAACGGCTTAGCGTGGTTATTGAGGGACGGAGGGGTCTTAATATGTAAAAATGGTGACCCATCCACGGACCAACCGCGGCAAGCGTAGCTTAACATGATCGATCGACCCGTGCGACTATTATTACTTAGTCACAAGCCCCTCATGACCTCACACCTGTAATTGGTATTAGTACTTACAAACTAATACCTTTTTTTTGTTTACTGGGGGAAACCTTCAAAAGGCGCGCGGGCTTTGAGGATAATCGAAAACCCTCTCTATGCTACGCCTGTTAGGGCACATCTCTGGGAGGACTGTAAAGGGGTCTCCCAGAAACCTAACTGTGCAAGTGTGCAAGGCAGCTAGTGGTCACTAGCTGCCGCACTGTACGCCGTCTTTCCTAAGGTCACCCAGTGGGCGGACACGAAGTCCCCACTATGAGCGTCCGTGACCTGAAAAACTAACAGATACTAACTTTTTCCCAATGAATGTGTAATTTATATGCTGTTGGTGTGCCTATTCTAAATAAAATAGATCCCAGAGCATTGTATAAGCTTTTATTCTTGACCTTCTACATAATCTGAAAAGAAAAAATTAATAGTTAGTGACGTAAACGGAACGGTCAAGGATATCGTTATCTTAGACCCTGGCTCTAAAGCCTCTGTGCTTGAAACTTAGATACGAGCTTATTTTTAAATGAGTTACAGCTAAGGGACCAAGGGCAAAGTACTTGATAGTTTTTATAGGACGGATTTGAGTATGTGTTTATTAAGCTTTTATGCGTTCGGATAACAGTGACAATGAATTAACAACAATGAACTTAGTTATGACTGGGATCCAAACTTAATATTATAAAGGCGAAAGTAACTGCCTGTCTGTCGGTTATCTTTACACGCCTCGTCGGCAGAAGTTTGGCAAACAGGTAGAACAGAACCTGGGTTGATCCCCGGTCAAAGTGTACGAAGGGAACACCGAGGTAGTTTTTAGTCAGTAAGAGACCGACAGACCCCTAAAAGGATTTTCCACCTCAGAACAAAAAAAAAAGGTTACCAATGTCCTAAGGTCAGGTCGTACAGGAACGTTCCTATGTTATAATATCCGACGCGCGGGCAAAGCCTCGGGCCAAAGCTGGTATCAAATTAAGCGGGGACACACATGATGTGTGGCTGGCGCGGTTACGTGTAATGAATTCCAATGTAGGGATTTAAACTGAAAACGCGGGTCTAATATTAACCTTACGAAAAAGTTATCTGAAACTGTCAGCAAGCGTGAAGCTGAAAACCATTTTAGTATGTGGTGTCCGTAACAATTATGAAAAAATTTGACCGTAAGTATAGCTAAGCTTGTGTCGGTCAAAATACGCCATGGCTCACATTGTGGGACATGGTGGTCACCACGGATATCGGATATCTATGGTGGTCACTCACTATTCTACTCCTGTGAAGCAGCACATTCCTAAACAGAACTTTAATTAAACCATCGTCCATTAAACATCAGTCTGTTGTGTGCACAGTCCTATATTATACAAGTATGTTGGACTAAATAAACTATACGAAATGACATTTCTTTTATGCGCCGATTCAAAGCGGGGGCGCTTTGAATCCGCTCAGGAACTAAAATTGACACCTTGTTGTAAATGGCCGTCGTGTTGTTTTGGTACTTCTCTGATGATTTAGGTCTAAATCGTGGAATAAGACTTTTTTGTGTATTTTGCGTTTAGGTACTACAATAATATAAAACATTTTGTCCTGAGAGTATGCAGCGCATCTTGTAAAACTCGCTATCACGCCATTTTGACGCTCACGTTGCTGTCAGCGTCAAAATGGCGAAAATCAAATGTCTTCATTTTGTCACCCTTAATAAGAAGCCCAGCGTATTTGTTTATTATAGGTCAGCGGTTGTGTGCCAACAGAAACTTTTCAAGAAGAACCTCCTCAAAGATAATGTCACTTTGACGTAACCTCAACTGTACAGCTGTAATGAATGAGGACAATTTTATTCCGAAATAGAATTATTATAGCAGATTGAAGTAAAATTTATTGCTGTCAAAACTTTTCTCATCGTTTCTATATTTAATATTAGAAACTATAGAAACACTATTCATGCTAGATTTCATTTAATAATACTGATGGCAGCTATCGTTAACATCATTCTCCAGACTACATTTCCTTTTAAACAATGCGCTGTTATTTTACACCACATTATAAAAGGACCATGTTATAAGTAAGTTACTTCAAAAATAAGCGCAGTTTTCTTGTTTGTGTTTCATAAGGTTCATAAATAATTTATCTCGTTAAGGTGGATGCTCCAAGGTAGCCCGTGAAATTCAAATTTTCTTACGTTTTTTGCAATTTGCTGGTCAGTACTAAGTTGTACGTTGATTAAAATATGATTCGCAGCCGTAACAAATATGTATTTACGTAATTATAATCATTATAATCAGTAATACAACTCGTTAAGTTAGCATAATCCTAAAATGTCAAGATTTCATGAAATAGTCATTCAGTAGGATTACTTGATCTTAGAGAGTTGTGTTGATGACTTTGATGTTTTGTTGATGACTTTGAGAGAGTGATATCTCCTGCGTACCTGGCTAATCTCCGTTGAGATTGGCCATCGTGACCGAAATCGGTCGGGAGGCTATTAAATATCTCTCGCTACCCGAAAGTGACAAATTTTCCCAATCAACCTTGAACATAATGCTTTAGCGATAAAGTAGAAATTCTATTAAAGAAATTTGACAGATTGTATTACCTTGAGTGCTGGCGTCTTTACCAGAGGGATCAATCTGCCTTGCCTTTTCCCAACTATGTTGGGGTCGGCTTCTAGTCTAACCGGATCTAGGTGAATACTAGTATTTTACATGGAGCGACTGCCTATCTGACCTGCTCAACCCAGTTACTGGGTAATACGATACCCCTTGGGTAAGCCTGGTTGTCAGAGTTTCGGGCTTGTGACAACCCGTAACGACTGCAAAAGATCCACGATTGACAGCCGGGACCAACGGTTAACGTGTTTTCGGAGGCACGGAGCGATCTTGATGTAATGATGGCCATCCATCCACGAACCAACCGCGGCAAGTGTAGCTTAACCTGATCGATGGACCCGCGCGGCTTTTATTACTTACTAATATAATAAATACCGATACTTATTATAAGTTGTGTGACTCTTGAGCTTTCTGGATCAACTGACATATCTTTCTAATTTGGAACTGGATATAACTTTATCGTATAAATAGATACACGTGTGTAAGACATGTTCATTCAATGTAGTGAGTACAGTCACGAACAAAAGTATGTATACACTCGACTTTATTCAAAAGCGATTTACTCTTTTATTTTCTAAAGGAAATTTTATGTTGTTCGAACCCATAGGTTTATGTAATGTGTCGTATTTCAACGTTGGAATCGTTATTTCACGAAAAAATCTCTATTGAAAGTTGCCAAGTGTTGACATATTGGTGCTCGTGACTGTACATGATCATCCATTTGCGTAATATATACAGACACCGCCTTCTCATTACACTTTCATTACGAAAACCGCTCTAACAGGGCCCTAATTCACTATGACCACTCAAGGATTCCTTAGTTCGAAACCACGTCTATTCCCTAGCTATTCACGTTCATTTCGCGCGGTTTCGTTCATTGTATCATAGAGAATACGGCCCCCTGTTTCCACATTATAAGCTCTTTCAATGTTTAAGGGATACAACTAAGTGCGCTTCAATGTGCCTATTATATTGTGTGTCTATCAATTGTTTATTAACAATTGTTTCTAAGAACATCCTTTACTTAGTTTAGAAACTAAGGGGCAATTCTCGACGCCCGGGTGTCACCACTGTCAGGATCGCCCAGAGGACACGGTGGAGCATACGGTAGAGGTCTGCCCTGCTTGGGCAGAGCACCGCCGGCGCCGTGTCCTCGTTGTGGCGATCGACAGCGGCGGCGACCTCTCGCGTCCAGCCCTGGTTCAAGCCATGGTCCGGGGCGAGAGGGAGTGGGAGGCAGTCACCTCCTTCTGCGAAGCAGTCATGCTAGAGAAGGAGGTGGCGGGGTGGGCGAGAGAACGCACCTCACGCCTCAGCCGCCGCGGGAGACGCTCCGGGCGTCGGGAGCCGCGTGACGACTCCCGGCCACCGTAGGCGCGGGCCTGCGGGCGGTGAGTAATGGGTAACTCAACGTCCGATCAGGACCAGGCCCGTGCCGGACGGCGTGTATGTGTTCCACGCGCGCCTCAAAGAGATGTCAGCATGAGTGACCGGGCCCGATAGGGCCGAAGCCTGCCAGGGTAGCGGGATTGTCCGAAAGGGTTACCACTGCCCTGGAACATAAAAAGGGGCAATTCTCGTATTTTTAAGAACGTTCACAGTCTGGGCCCGTATTCCGGTAATTTAAAACGTTCAAAATCTAGTCGCAGTCTCATCTCAGCGACAAACAAATGTCAAAAACTTGTCAAAATGTAGGGAAATTAGACGTATTTTTGACAGATTGAGACTGAGATCAAACTGTGAACGTTCTTAAAATTACGAGAATTACCCCGCTGATCTCAGTCTCAATCTGTCAAAAAATACATCTAATTTCCCTACATTTTGACAAGTTTTTGACATTTGTTTGTCGCCGAGATGAGACTGCAACTAGATTTTGAACCTTTTAAATTACGAGAATTGGCCTTCTTGTTTATAATTAAATGTCAATCAATCTCAAATGTAGGATTCTACACCCTCTCGTTATATTTAAATGTGGATAGTAATAGCTGTAAATTAGTAGATTTACTTAGGTACAGCAAATTAGTACTTACTCATTAACAATAAATATCCTGAAACAGGAATACTAGTACAATAGTTACTTCTAGTACTTAAAAGAATACACTCCGAAGCAATTAATCAGTTTCACCAACATTAACCGTAATATTTCGGAAACTTATAATTATAGCTTATTCCAATAAACAGTAATCTAAAGACTATTTAATACTAATCTGACAAAATTATTAAAACTTCTTAATTATAATTTATAACTAAGATACTGGAGTACTAAAGTACTTATTAAAAAAATATACTAGATACTTAATAAATTTAAAATACTACATACTTCTTGGAGTTGGTGCTTCTCTAACTTCTACCTCTGTCGTCACTTGACAACATATAAATTCTTCAATAGTAAATGCAGGCAATCAATCAGTCAGTCACAGAATTGTTTTATATATTTACATAATATTGATTTTCATCAGCAATTTCAGGATACATTGTCTACAATAGTGTTACGCGCCACAATTAATGTCTGATACTCGGTGACATTAGTTACCACTGGCGACATCTATTGTGGATTGGCAGAACTAACTGGCGCCATCTATTGTGGAATAGTAGAACTAATAGTTACGCCATCCGTCAGCGCCATCTATTGACGAGTAGATATGTCGAAGCTAGGACTTACTAGAACTATCGACATCTAGTCAGTCGGGGCCGGTATGTACTCGAACATTCTAGACGGTTCTACAATAGAAGGTTCTGGAACTATCTGCGGTACTATATAAGGCCGGGAATAGCCGCGAGCAATCAGACTTGGATTAGCGATAAATGCGAATACATCGAAAGCGATCTTCAAGTGCGACTAAATAGCGATTGTGTTTATAATTAGTGTGTTTTGAATTGTTGTTAGTGTTGATTAATTAAAGTGTAACTTTTGGTAATTTTTATCGGCATTTTTAATTGTCACGAACCCGAAGCTCGTAACAATTGGTGTCAGAAGCAAGGATTAATCATGCCGATTTTACCTAAAGACGACACCGAGGGTATCCGTACCCGGAGTCAACGCCAACAGGAGACGGACCAGAGACGTTTTGGTGGAGCTATGCCGCAGAGGTCGGAGGGCCAGCTACCAACCACGGAGGCCGACCCGCTCGCAGCAGCACCAGACCTTGCTGCCCTGATGATGATGCTGCAGGAACAGGCCCGCCGACAGGAGGAACAGGCTCGCCGACAGGAGGAACAGGCTCGTCGGTTGGAAGAACAGCTCCAGCGGGACAAGGAGGAACAGGCTCGCCGACAGGAGGAACAGGCTCGTCGGTTGGAAGAACAGCTCCAGCGGGACAAGGAGGAACAGGCCCGTCGGTTTGAAGAACAGCTGCTGCGTGACAGGGAGGAACAGGCTCGCCGACAGGAGGAACAGGCTCGCCGGTTGGAAGAACAGCTCCAACGTGATAAGGAGGAGCAAGCGCGCCGCCAGGAAGAGCAGATGCTCCTTATGAAGGACCTTCACGCTACCTTAGGAAAAGACATGAAGGAGGTGAAGGATGAGGTTGCTCAACATGACGACCGCCTGTCGGAAGCTGAAATCCGGATCGACAAAGTGAGTAATCGGGTTGACAACGTGGTAGCTGATGTGAAGAAAACCGTAATGGCTGACGTAAAGAAAACGCTGGATTACCTTAAACTTGGGGATGGAATCGCAGCTCCCGTAGCTACAACACCTTCGCTACGTGGATTCAAAGTGCCACCGTTCGACGGAACTTCTTCCTGGTCGGCCTACAAAATCCAATTTGAGGCTGTCATGAAGGCGAATGGTTGGAATAACAGTCAGGCCATGACTGCCCTCACCCTAGGCCTGCGCGACCAGGCCTTAACTGTCCTGGAAGCTCTCGGTAAGGAAGTGACTTACGAGCAGCTCCTTGAGGCATTGGAGGCTCGGTATGGCGACGCCCACCTGGAACACGTGTTTCGTGCGCAGCTCAAGGATCGCGTGCAACGAAGTAATGAAAACCTGCAGCAGTGGGCCCTTGAAGTGGAGAAGCTGGTGCGTAAAGCTTACCAGTCCGTACCTGCGCTTATTGATGTGAACCTGGTGCAGGCATTCATCGACGGCATCCGCGACCTTGAAGTTAGAGCTGCTGTGAGGCTCGGACACCACGGGACGCTTAAGGACGCCTTGGCCCATGCACTGGAGGTGGAAGCCGTGCGGCAGGATCATCGTTCCCATCGCGTCAGGGAGGTTGCAGCGG
The DNA here is from genome assembly GCA_951799955.1 of Apamea anceps. Lineage (NCBI taxonomy): Eukaryota > Metazoa > Arthropoda > Insecta > Lepidoptera > Noctuidae > Apamea > Apamea anceps. The sequence continues at coordinate 12,612,157 of OX637509.1, forward strand.
CTACAGTTCGCGACTGCAATAAAGGGTACAGCCCTAGGTGCTACGGCTGTGGGGAAAGGGGCCACCTTCGATCCAGTTGCCCCAAGCGAACTGCAGAAAGGGAAGACGGCCGATCTCCAGAGGGCAGTGCAGCTAACAGCACCACCCAGGACTTTCAGCACCAGCAGAAGGCGTTGCTTATGGCTCACCAGGAACAGCAAGCCCTTCTAGAACGTTTAGAAGAATTGAAGCGTGCGGTTGACATGGAACAGAAAAAGTTGGAGCGAGTGCGACGCGAAGCGCATGCGCGGTCCGAACAGGACCGTACTTATGTCAACCAGCGGAAGGATGAGACGGCCGCCTTGAAGACTAGGCAAGAGAGTAAAGAAGTTGTACCTGTGAGGATGCTCAAGACAGACCTCAGCAACGGGTGGAAGGAAAGCGTACAACGTGCACAGCAGGAAGATTCGGACATCAAGCCGATTCTGAAGTGGATGAAGGCCAGAGCTCCTAAGCCCAGGTGGAGCGACGTCTCAGCGATGAGTTCGATCACAAAAAGCTATTGGGCCCAATGGGACAGCTTGGTGATTCAGGATGGAGTCCTGTGCCGTAAATGGGAAAATGCTCGGGGAGACAGCTGTCATTTGCAAATGGTTGTCCCTAAAGCTCAAGTACCGGAGGTGCTACAGCTGTACCATAATGGTTGTTCAGGAGGTCATCTGGGAGTAAAACGGACTCTACTGAAGATACGAGAACGGTTTTACTGGATCCACTGTCGGGACGATGTCAAGGACTGGTGTCGCAAATGTACAAGTTGTGCAGCTGTAAAGGGACCTCAGACTCGTAGTAGAGGTGCAAGAGGTACTCCTAAGATCGTCCATGTGGATCGACTGGCGCGTTATTATGGAGCCGATAATGCTCGGGACGAGCATGTCTTAGGAGGGGGCAGTGTTACGCGCCACAATTAATGTCTGATACTCGGTGACATTAGTTACCACTGGCGACATCTATTGTGGATTGGCAGAACTAACTGGCGCCATCTATTGTGGAATAGTAGAACTAATAGTTACGCCATCCGTCAGCGCCATCTATTGACGAGTAGATATGTCGAAGCTAGAACTTACTAGAACTATCGACATCTAGTCAGTCGGGGCCGGTATGTACTCGAACATTCTAGACGGTTCTACAATAGAAGGTTCTGGAACTATCTGCGGTACTATATAAGGCCGGGAATAGCCGCGAGCAATCAGACTTGGATTAGCGATAAATGCGAATACATCGAAAGCGATCTTCAAGTGCGACTAAATAGCGATTGTGTTTATAATTAGTGTGTTTTGAATTGTTGTTAGTGTTGATTAATTAAAGTGTAACTTTTGGTAATTTTTATCGGCATTTTTAATTGTCACGAACCCGAAGCTCGTAACAATAGCATTTCATTGCGATATCTCTCATCGTTTCTGCATATTGAACAGATATTGCGTTAGATACGCAATATCCGTTCATTCATCGGTCATCAGTTCACTTTACCTGCGGCACATATCGAAATATTTCAACTACAGAACCATTAACTCGATCAGAATCGATACAAGTACTCTAGTTTACGAGTTTATTCTGAATTCAGCGAAGGTCGGACGTAATTCTGTTGTAAAGCGAGAACCTGTGGAAATGGTGGGCATCTAAAGCTGCGGTACTCTCTGAGCCTAACGCAATTTTAGGCGGAAATAGCAACTGTTAGGTAATACCTATGATTAGATAAAAAGTAGATAGGCACTTGTTTTATGTCTTTGTAAGATAGGTAAGACAAGCAGCGGTGCATGCAACCTAACTGCGTGTGTAAATGTGTTACGCAATTACTCCGCCGATTTCTTTTAATGTATGGATGTAATTATAGGAACATGTCTTTGAGGGGCTTGTGGCTAAGTCGGGTCGATCGATCAGGTTAAGCTACGTTTGCCGCGGTTGGTCCGTGGATGGATGACCATCTTCACATACCAAGACCCCTCCTTGCCTTGGAAAGTACGTTAAGCCGTTGGTCCCGGCTGTCATTCGTGGATCTTTGACAGTTGTTACGGGTCGTCAGAAGCCCGAAAGTCTTACCAAGGAGTATCGTATTACCCAGTAACTGGGTTGTGGAGGTCAAATAGGCAGTCGCTCCATGTAAAATACTGGTATTCAGCTGCATTCGGTTAGACTGGAAGCCGACCCTTACATAGTTGGGAAAAGGCTAGGCAGATTATGTCTTTGTGATGGCAAAGCATCGATGATCCCTCTGGTACTGGAGATGTCAATAGGCAGCAGAGACCACGTATCGTCAAGTAGGTCGCCTGCTTTATATGTATGTATGTATACGTAGTCTGTATAAGGCAGTACACACGTCAAACATATCCATTTCCATTTGAATCGTAGCTAACAAAACAAAATATTTGACAGTTTAAGGGCTGATTTTTCCGTCGCCATATAACTTTTATTCGAGTAAGTAATAAAATTGACGGCTGACAGTTTTTGTAAGGATGAACTGTCAAAAATTCAAAATTATTCCTGGTATAAAATTATCTGTTCGAAAAATCAGCTTTAAATAAAACTTTTATGTACAGACGCCAGCAGGTCAAGCTACCCGAAACTGTCAAATTTTCCCAATCCATCTTGAACCTTAATGCTATAGCAATAAAGTTGATTATCTATTAAAGAAATTTGACAGATTGTAGTAGCTTAATGTGCTGGCATCTGTACCTATTGATAAACATTTATATAAAAGCTATAAAACACACAAATTTATAAAACGAAACTTTTACTTAGATACATACGGTAGCTATCGAAAAACACAATTAAATAAATTCCAATTCAAGTTCTGTGATAAATCAATCGTCAAAGTATTTGATTTCATTACTTTACAAGGGATTCAATCTTTGACGAAAATTTAATAAGGTATTTAATAAACTTTTTCATCAATATTAGGTTACGTACCTACTCAAACACTTCGTCAATTTTTCTATTTGACTGGACCCATATTACTCTCTCACAATACAATACCTCCATCTTTGAGGAAGACCTAGAAACCATGAGGATTGTAGGCTGTATAAAGTAAGGGTTAAATACTGTGAGTACCTAGTAAAATACGATTTATTGCCCTTATTTATTTGGTACAAGCCTGTTTAAAGTTAACACAGAAGACTAAGTGATAAATAGTCGTAGGTTCGCACTCAGACACGCGCTTTAATTTGTGTAAATTATTCCATCACCACTGCTCTCAAAATGGTGAAGTCAAATGCTGAAACACAGGCCTCCTCTCAGTGAGAGGGAGAGGCCATACACCACCACACGGGCCCAGTGCGGGTTGGTAGATGTCACATGTCTTCGAATTTTTTATTCTATTCTTGCCTTGTAGGTATACATGCCGGTTTCCTCACGATGTTTTCCTTCACCGTTTTGAGAGCAGTGATGAGTCAAGTCTATACTCACCTTAAACTACAGTAAATAGTTTTATAGAATGTTGACATTGATGTAAAGCTAAGAAACCCGGCTTTTAAACCCAAACCTACCTATTGTGTATTTATATTTACGTAAGCCTCGTTTACAAAAGAAGAGTTTATCGACCCTCGAGGCGAAACTGTGCATGCGAGTCTCAGCCAGTTGCCATTGTCACCAGCAGAGCTATTCAGAACCGTTCGATTTTAGAATTAATTAATCAATTCATACTGAGTTTACTTCTCTGATGTTTACAAAGAAAGTTTAGTATACGGAATAAGAAAAACATGAAGAGTATGTTTGTTTGTATATTTGTGTGAACGCGCTTATCTCTGGAACTACCAATCGGATTTTAAAAAATATTTCTGTTTGATAGCCCAATACTTGAAGAAGGCTATAGGCTATTTAACATCACGCTAGGACCCTTGGAGCCGAGCAAAAAGAAAAAAGGTCGGAAAGAACGCTAAGCGAAAGTGAATAATAGCAGTTATTTTATAAAGTTACTGCTGATTTCCTTTTTAATTAATCACATAAAATTTATTTTATATAAACACGTTGTTTTACGGAATACCTAGTAATAATAATTTACTAGCCACTCAATAATTTTCTACCACGAAAGTTGTAGTATTTTTACCTCATGAAGCGACGCGCGCTTTACTTGTAGTTACTAAGTCTACAACACGTTGTGAAAGCGCAGGAGTTCTCGGTACCGTCCGAAAAAATGGTGAAGTCGAACTGTGTGTGTGTGTGTGTAACTTATGTGCTGACGCTATTCGTCTTCACGCACTCAATCACAGCGTGTTTGTACACTTGTTACCACAAGAAAAGCTCGCGTCGATACGTGAGAAGAAAATACTGTACCATTTTGTAGCATTCCCTCAAAACGAACCTTAACAATCAAATTCGAAAGCGAATAGAACGGTTGTGAATACATGTACAGGTATGCTTGCGTCTCGATAGGCGAGGTACTTGTGTAAACAACGCTTTATACTCTTACATAATTCTGACTAAAGTGATACATTAGGTGGACTTGCTGTCACAAGACTTTCTCTGCCCCTCAAGCTTTGGTTATATAGGATGGTATTTTTTAGTCACCATTTTCATATGCCGCCAAATTATACGGTTCTTTGATATCCCCTATTTAATTAAAATGTGGCAAATTCGTTATGCAACATTTATAAGACCATAACTACTTAACTTCAGTAATTTTATCCTTTATAGTATCGAAGTGGATTGAAAAACGACCCAATTTTTTTCAACCGATTACGAGCATACGAGAACTACATTCGCGGTCGAGAGAATGCGTTTTTGACACCTGTCAGTTTCATACAAACGCATACGTGTTTTGCGAATATGATCTTTATTAGCTACTAGAATTGTCGCACGTGTCAGGAACGTATTCTTTCGACGGCTGGACTGTAATCCCATTTTGATCGCAGTGGATTTTTAAATAAGCAATCTTTTCACTACTGTGGAGAACAACCATCTTTATTGACCCACGCAGGACCCGTCAATTATTTTTGTCTGACTGGTTAGGTGGAGTAATTACACCATTCTTCCTTCAAGAGCTGGTGGTGCTGTTACTGCGATTGGCAATCGAAATAATGTTTTTTATTTTAAGTTAGCCTACGCTGTTGCGCTGCTGAGCAAAGGCCTTCTCCAAATCCTTCCAGGCGTCCATTTTCTAGAACCACGTCGATCCAACCCTTGCGGTATACATCTAGGTCGCCTTGCCACCTCTTCCTGGGTCGGCCTCGGAATAATCTTAATTTTAAGTTGTATACCTTCGAATTGGCCACCCTGTATCTATGTATGTGAACTTAGCCTATAAACAAACACAGCTGTTTACCTCAGTATGTTCTGTACACATTACTCACAGCGGCTTTGGAGATTCTTGAAAACTACAAAAATAATGATATATACGAGTATGTCGCATCACTGAGTGGCCGAGATGCGAAACATCGGGTTTTCTTCAAGATCCGACACAGTTTAGGTAGGTGTGGGTGTGTGGTAACGAAAAGATAATTTGAATTTAAGGTAACTTTAATAAACTAGCGATTATCAACCGAAACGCATACGTGCGTCGGAAACAAACACGTGCGTACTGCCAAGACTGTCCGAGTTCGACTGTTGACTGTAGTTTAGACTCAACACTCCGTCTCTCCGCCAGTCAAAAATCAAAATCAAGTCACTTATTCAAATTAGGCTGAGAATCAGCACTTTTCGAACGTCAAAACTACAAAAGACAGTCCCCCAAAAACGCCCGCCCTTCACCACTTCCTAGTGCTATCGCTGGGAAGAAGTGACGCAACAAACTCCCTAGCTGTCTGTTCAGTTAGAAAATACTTGATACTTGATTGTATACAATACTAGGTGTTAAGTAATTAACATTACAAGGCAAGGAACATAAAATTAAATTATATGCCAGCTAGCCACGCCAATATACCGACAATATAATAAAAACTAAACTCAAGCTAAAAAATAATTATTTAAAATTAAAATGTAAATAAAACTTACTACCTAAAGAAAAGCCTCCAGGCATAATGGGCGTGACAGCTTACATATTTATGGGATCTGGTCACATAGCACAGATGGTAAACTAGGACCATCGAAGTAAAATAAATAAATAAGTTAATACTAATAACAATAACCTGTCAGTAATCTAATTCTGGAGACAGATCATGAACATTGTCTTGAGTTAATTAGGGCGACCGACTATTCTTATCGTGTAAGTAGCCTTTGAACAAAGGTTGGATTTTACTTGAGCTTTAAACGCATTAAAAGGCAGGTCTAGCAAAGAAGAAGGTATCTTGTTATAAAAGGTTTCCAAGCCCAACAAATGAGTTATGAACCTTATGACGCCGGTGAAAGGGGGCACGTAGTTTATCCTTGTTTCTAGTGTTAATACTGTGAATATCACTGTTTTTAGTGTACAAGTGTAAATTTTACCTATAATATATAAGATGTTGGCGAAGATGAATTGTGATGCAACCGTGAGAATACCAATATCTTTAAAAAAATCTCTTAGAGAAACTCTGGCACCTAGCTGGTAAATTGCTCGAACAGCTCGTTTTTGAAGGACAAATATATTTTGCATATCAGCGGTTTTGCCCCACAGCAGAATACCGTAGGACATAACGCTGTGAAAATAACTAAAATAGACTAAACGAGCTGTATCAACGTCAGTGACCCTGATTCCCTTGTTCACAAACTAAACTAAATTTAAGACCTGTGCATCTTTTTTTTCTATTTCATTAAGAAAAGGACAGAAGATAAAATATTAGTTTACTCCTGTCAAATTAAGATACTCCATAGACAAATTAGACGTGATTAAAAACATGGTTGCTAAAAATACGTCAATTTACGTCAGGCGCTGACTAGTTTGACAGGACTAAACTAAAATTTGTCTTTTGTCCTTTAATGAAATAGAAATAAAAAGATGCACTGAACTTAAATTTAGTTTAGTTTGTGAACAAGGGAATCGGCGCCAATGTATTGTTTTACTTTCCTGACGGCGTAGGCAGCCGAACTGAGCCTTCCTGCTAGACTTGATATATGAGGTCCCCACTGAAGTTTGGTATCTACTCTTAATCCTAGAAAAATTACCGAGTCTACTGTTTCAAGCACCTCTTTATCTAAGACGATTTTGGGTCCTAGATTTCTAACATTCGGTAAGGCGAACTTTACACATTTCGTTTTATTGGCAATGAGAACTAGGTTATTTGACGTAAACTAATCTGTAACTATTGAGAGTGCACTGTTTACGTAGTCAAAATCTTGTCTATTCCTGTCTACTTTAAAAATAATAGAGGTATCATCTGCAAACAGTACAACGTCACAGATGCCCTTCAAATGGAATGGTAAATCATTGATATATACTAAGAACAAGAATGGACCCAGTATTGAGCCTTACGGAACACCTAACTGAACTGGTAGCCCGGAAGATTTCACGCCATTAACATCTACACATTGGACCCTATTATGTAAATAAGAAATTATTACGTTGAGAGCTTCGTTTCGGACACCGTAATGACGTAACTTACGCAAAAGCGTGTCATGGTGCACGCAATCAAAGGCGTTGGAGAGATCACAGAAAACTCCAATAGCATTTTGCGATTTCTCCCATGCGTCAAATATGTGTCTCAGCAGAGCAACACCCGCATCTGTAGTTGAACGACCTTTTGTAAAGCCATATTGCTCATTATGGAGGAGGCTGTTTAAATTAAAATGTCTTAGCAACTGCTTGAGTATTAACTTTTCAAATATTTTACTAAATGTAGGTAAGATAGAAATATGCCTGAAATTGCCAACGTCATTCTCATTTCCTGATTTAAATAATGGTATGACTTTACTACTCTACATGAGGTCAGGAAAAGTTCCTAAATCAACACATTTATTAAAAGCAACAGCTGGATAGGGGGCTACGATGTCTATTATATTACTTAAGTTTAATGGAGATGCCCCAATAATCACCGGTGTTTTTAGACTTAAGTGTATTAAAAATATTAACTACATCACGCGGGGTTACATGTTCGAAACTAAATAAAGGAGTACATTTAGGTACACTACTATGCAAAAGGTTTTCAGCTGTAGACGGGGACAAATTTAAGGAGCGAGTCGTAGTTATCGGTATGTTGGCAAAAAACTCAATAAATGCCTCAGCTACGTCAGCTGCATTATTAACTAATTTACTGTCGACCATTATCTCAAGTTGTTTTTCTTTTTTAACAGATTTACCCGCCCCCCTATTTTTCATTGTTAATAATTTTCCAAGTGGTTTTTTACTTTATTATTAGAATTTTTAATTGTATCGCCTAAAAATTTTGATTTAGCAAAGCACTAATGTTTTTGAATAATTTTTCACATACTCTAGGAACGGAGTATCAAACCTGTATTATTTCAAACCATATAACTCGTATAGTCTCGCTCTACTTTTATAAATACCTCGCACCCCGTCTACATTCTTCATAATAAAATGGATAGAGAGCTTGCCTATTTAAGCATAAAGAAAATGCAGATAAGGGAAATTAACTACCAAGGACTACTTACTAACACAAAAGTCTTGAAATTAGGTTTGAAGAGAACAAAAAAGTGTTGAAAATATCTTGCTAAATAAGAACAAATACTTTGCAAGATTTTCTTTTTAAGGCAGAAAATTTTCGTAATCGCAAAAACTAATAATAGAAAGCCTACCCTTTTCTTGTCTTTGTCAAGCTATGTCTAAATTAATTGCGAGACCCTGCTTCGCAAGTTTTTTATCACTTGACACAACATCGAGTTTTCTGTCTTATAGTTATGTTTAATTTGAATAAATTATACACATAAATTTTCCAGAACAAATTTTCTAAATGATGTTATGTCACCCGCATAAAAATCCGTTGCATATTGTAAAATAACAACGCGGTCACAAAAAAAACACGAAAAGCGATTTAATTTGATAACATGTACAGATATAGATTCTGAGTAGGTTAGGTTTTTACTTGTCTACGGGTATGGCTTTAAATTGTTTTCAGGATGAGCCGTGTAATAAAATTAGGAAATCAGACTAACTTACCTTAAGTGACGTCTGATGGTAATTTTATGAACGGCTCATCTTGAAAACAATTTGTTCCCTCCCTGTCTGATACCAAGTATCACCCACCCGTTAAATAACGCATAATGGCAACTAGTGAATAAAGATGCACTGATAAGTATTGTGATTTGTGACTCATAGAAAGTGATTTGACAGATGATGTCACCGCTGACGGCTAATTCTATTAGCCGCGTTCAAATTTATTTTGTTTATTAGAATTCTAAATATCTACGCGGACGAGTTCGTTGAAGACGAATACTACAACATTTTAAAGCCATACTTGTAAAATTATATCAAAGTGAAAGTTTATGAACATGTTGCTTTCGTCCTCATACATAAACGAATTAACAGATTTCGATCAAATTCAGTAGGTTCACAGAAATACCAGTGAGACTATCCTGCAATAACAAAGAATACTTTTAATGTGGATGAATGAAGAAATTCCCTAATAGCCGCCGAAACCCGCCTTCGACAGCTAGCTGACAGTAACTTAAATGAAACTATTTAGGGCTGATTTTTCAATCGGAAGATAATTTTTATTCGTGGAATAAAATTGACGTCTGTCAGTTTCTAATGGACGAACTGTCAAAAATTCAAAATTATTCCTCGGATAAAGTTATCTGACGTTGGAAAAATTAGCCCTTAGTGGGATAAAACTAGGGTAGGACTCGTTTAAAGACTTGAAATTGAAGAGTGATAGACCAATTAAGAACAAAAGAACACAACTCTTTTTCCAAGAACTCGTAAATTTATAGAGAACAGATACCTATTTGGAAGGAACACGCATCTGTGTGGATTGAGTAATGACCCCACGGTCTAAAGTACCGTCTTTTATTTAGGTAGGTAATTATGGCGATGATCGCTAACAGACTGGATTGCCCTTATATCCTTATACCTTGTGAGTGTTCCTTTTTTGTCTGTGCTTGTTATCCTGTCTGTATCCTTTTATGTATCTGTTTGTAGACGAGTCTAGTTACTTGAATTTATATACACTTGAGGGTGAGGAGTTTGAGGGTTAACTGTATTTTCTTTATAGGCACACCTTCTCACACAATATTCCCCACAATTTACATTGGAATTTACGTAGACGCAACCTGAAAAATCAATGTCTGCCTTCTTTCAGCTTCAAAAACGAGCCCAATTTTAATGTATTTAAAACATTTTCAAGGATAGTTTTGACACTGGAATATTAAGCGAGGAATATATTCAAATTACAAGCTGTAAGTACTTACGAAAGTTGAATTAAGCTTAAAAAAGTTGTATCTAAAGCGCGTCTCGTAAACTTCGGCCAACGCTAGAACGCAACGTGTTATCTTTAAAGATATACACTTATTATAATAATATTCTCCCTCTATCTAAACGTACCTTTAGCACCTGATACCTGTGGATTGGCCCTTGTCCCAAGGTAGCAGGGATGCTTACACTCAAAGTACATACTAACACTACTTTAACCTGTATATTTTACTTATAAGAAAATAAGTAACGTCTAGCGGCCCTGGGATCTTGGACTATAACAGGATCCACTGTAGTCTGACATCTCGTTATATGACTATGCTGGCTCTGATTGGTTCTTGTCATAAATAGAGTATGATATACATTAGCTGTCAATATCAGCATATACAATAGTCTTCGACAGTCACAAATTATACTGGTACCATCTAATAAAGTCAGGTAATACTTTCCAAAAAACTCGAACCGTGACATCCGTTTTGGCTAACAAATGGGATCAAGCAAAGGCTTTGCACATACGCAAAAGAGATAGCGAAAATATATTTCTGTCTTATTTACTCTTGCTCTCAAGACACAGAAATAACAGAACTTCGTTCAAATGAAGACTCATGAAAGCACCCTAATTGCGTAACATACTATCTATGTCAATCTGAATCATTTTGAAGGATTTTGCTAATCCATTGCTTCATATGTTCGAAAAATGTGACTGATAGTGTGTTACGCAATTTACCCACAGGATCTAATAAGTGAGTCCTTATTTCGGGTCGAGGGGCTTTTGGGACCGGGACCGCGGTCCCAGATTCCCCCTATAAATATAATAATTATATTGAGGAGTATTTTGAGACCACAAATAAAACAAACAAATTAATATCTTGGGAAAGTACGGTCAACCAAAAAATTCATTATTATTATTTTAGTGAGTTCTCTATTACTATCTCTGTCTACGTTTAGAAATGTTTATTTTTTTATTTTTGGGATGTTTTTTATTTCAGCTGCGTGAGAGAACATTGATATGATAATGTAAGGTCGATGCAGTAGTTTACAAGACTAAACTACCGCAGTCCTACTATTGTTCTGTCAGTCCAAAATATCTCGTTTAGACATCTTACATTGTAGGTACAGACGCCAGCACATCAAGTTACTACAATCTGTCAAATTTCTTTAATAGATTTTCAACTTTAACGCTAAAGCATTAAGGTTCAGGGTTGATTGGGAAAATTTGACAGTTTCGGGTAGCTTGACCTGCTGGCGTCGGTACATACATTTTCTCTGCAGGACCATAGGCAACCTTAACTCGACTCTCTGAATAATATAATAGATTCCTTGTAGTATTGTATGGTTTATGTTTAATTTACCACCAGATATAGTAACATATAACAGACAAAAATAGTAAATGATCACCAAAATTAAACCCGCATTTCAATGTAAACTTATAACCAGTGATAGGAATAGGTAGTGCCTATTTGCCTAAACTTCGAAGAACAGAGACAAGAAACGGAGACTTCCTTAGGACTAAATTTTTTCCAGGATATCTGTCCAGAAATTCGGGACAACACTTTTAATAATAATAATAATAATTCATTTATTTCAGATAATAATAATCCATACAATACATTAAATTACATTAAAATCAATTGGTACGTAGACCACAGACACTGAAATAGAATTAAAATCAATTTAAACAATACTAATATTACATTAAATTAAATAATTTACAGTAAAATCAAAATCAAAAATTGTGTTAGTATATATATATGACGTACACAATGTGTTAGTGAGTGAGTGAAAAATTTAGTCGTAAGGAAGTCTCCGTTTCTTGTCTCTGTTCTTCGAAGTTTAGGCAAATAGGCACTACCTATTCCTATCACTGCTTATAACCAAAGTTTTAACATCTCGCTAGCCTATTTAAGCAAAATCCAAATAAATCATGTTCGGTTCTCGACAGCCTGCAAAAAATAATCTCGTTTTTTCCATATTTGTTTTCTGGCACTCGCCGGCCGCTGCCGCGGCACCGCTCGCTCGGCTCGTGCGTAGGAGCGTCGCTAACCTAACCATTTTTTTTAAATTAACCTCGTCTATCTAGTTTGCAGCAAGCCGGAGGATTACATTTGGAGTACAATTTTCAAATTGTATTCGAACACCAAATGTGCAAGAACTAAGGGTATCAAAGCATTTTATGGTGGTCATATTTAACCCCGTATTGTATTGCTTACAAACATTTGTATAAAAGTCTTTGACCGAAAGATATCATACTAAGTATTCAACCTTTGTAACCTTTCGATAAATTCGAATGTATGAATTTGATGCTCAACAATAATTCGGTTAAGTGAATAAAAAAATAGAATTACACAAGGAATCATATAACCAGATTACATAACGTAAAAGGCCAGAGTTACTGAAATGTGTAAGGCCCAACAAAGTAAAATAATAAAGAACAGCACAAAAACATGCGGGTTAGGAAAAAATGCGCAACATCGGGCTTACCCGAAAAAATACCGGTTTGTTTATGAAAAATGGCATTTTAAGTTTACATCGAGATATGGGTCAACCCCGTCCACGTAGGGAATAAGAGACTAATAAAATCGGACACCGACCAGAAATATTAAGGTTTATCTCAGCTAGTTCGGCTTGAATTCTTCATCAATCAGCTTATTTTTTCACAAAAATAAAAACCATCTCCTGCCCACCCTTTCCGCGTCTTCAAAAAGTATATCAAATGGAGGTAAATCGTTGAAGCAATTTTTACTACAGAAGTAAAATTCAAATCGAACCTCACTCAAAGTACTCAAAACACCGCATATAATTTGAAAGCGAACTCTTTTGTTTTAATAAAAAGTTAATAACTGAGATGAGAAGTCAGCACGAACTGACGGGGTCCGCTAGGGCCGATGCCGCGAGGGCCGCGGGTTGTTCGAAAGAGATACCGTGGCCCCTGGCATAGGCAACTGAAGGAACACGGGAGGGTTTTTGAGAGGAAAGCTGCACATTTGGATTTCGACATACCTGTTCCTAAGTTGCAACTCTTCCGAAAGAGCTGTATCTACATGGCTCCCTTAATCTACAATGCTTTGCCGAAATCAATTACTCAACTACCCTTCAAGAAATTTTGTTCGGCATTACGGAACTAGTTGTTGCAGGAATGTTTTTATTCAATACACGAGTTTTTTGTAAAATGTCCCTGTAAATTCTTTTCTCTTGATCTGACATCCAAATATAGGCATAAATAATTAGGTTTTTTTTTTTGAGGATGGGAAATCATCAAATGACTCCTCCCGCTCTGGGTGGAGCAGGAGGGAGTGCCAGACTCTTACTGACTAAAACCCACCCGTGTTCCTTCCTTAGCCCTTTCTGTTCCAGGGCAGCGGTAACCCTTTCGGACGATCCCGCTACCCTTAATTAGGTATTTAAGTTAATAGTATTTTATTATGTTGAATTTGAATTTTATAATATGGTTAAAATAAAAGTGTGTGCAATATAATAATATAATAATTGAAGTAATATACAATTATTTATGATATAATAATTATTTATTAATGTAATGTAACTATCGGGAACTGAAAGTAATGTAATGTGAATGTAATGTACAATGTATATATTATGCATGAAAAATCAAAGTATATATTATATTATTATTATAATGTGATTATGTTTAATTGAAAATGAATGTAATGTTGTAAAATTGTAAATTCATGTAATTAGAAATTGATTTTTGCATACCGTTAAAACGGTGAGACATGTAGCACTATGCAATTATGAACACCCTTATAACATACCATGTTTCTGGCAAATCACCTGGAGTCTATTCCAGTATTGCAGTCTATTTTTATCTTAAAAGGAAATAAATCTTATAAAAAGGTCGAGAATGTAAATGTACGTACGTTAACAATTTCTTTTGTTTCAGTGCTGACGATATCAGCGTTCGTTCTTCAGAGTTATTAATATGCCAGCCTGCACATCATAAGGTCACCTTTTGTAGACAACTTTTACATTTTACCCTTGAATAAAATGATCGACGTAGTCCTGCACCCTAAATGTGTAACACCCTATCAATCTCAATCTGAATCATTTTAAAGGATATTGCTAATCCATTGCTTCATAAGTTCGAATTTGTCTGGTCAAGAACGTGAATAACGCAATGAATGTGTTTGAAGTGTCAAAATAGTAATGCGTCAGGCATTCAGTTCGCCTTTTTTTTTTTTTTTTTAAAGGATGGGAAATCATCAAATGACTCCTCCCGCTCTGGGTGGAGCAGGAGGGAGTGTCAGACTCTTACTGACTAAAACCCACCCGTGTTCCTTCCTTAGCCCTTTATGTTCCAGGGCAGCGGTAACCCTTTCGGACGATCCCGCTACATTCAGTCCGCCTTTGTACAATATTTTTTTTACTTGTGCATAAAGTTTTGATAATAATAGAAACCCGCAGGGCAGCATGTGGCGAGCTGTTGGGCAGTAGCGACCCCACGGATCCTATCTCCCGGGAGTAGTCTTGTTCCTCACCTCTGGCTTGCCTTTATTGGCCGGCAAGAGTGAACACTGACGAACAACAGAGCTCCCACCTCATTCTTGCCTTTACTAATCGGCTTGACTGGAGATTCGTAAGAGCAAACGTGCTCAGGGGAAGGAAGTATTCCAGTAAGTGCTCGTAGGAATCTTGATCATCTTCCGGGCTCTGGGATTGTTCTGAAACCCGTGGAATACCTCTCCACTCCTCATAAGCACCTCAGGACATGTTGCCCCCTTGTTGCTACGTCACTATGTGCTAGCGACAGTTTCCGGGGGCCCATTACTGAGTGTGCAAGTCACCCCCTGCCATTTTTTCCGTGTATATATAAAACATTGATCAGGCAAGGGCCATAGTTCTTGGGTGCACTTGCATATTCCATACAGGGATAATCGTTGGTTGGTACCACATTTCAAAAAAATTTCCTAAGGGGCCTCTGCGGGTTGGCTTCGGGCCCTCGTATGCCTTCCAAAGGACCGGGACCCCATGGTTCCGAGATATGTTAAAACATAAAGTGAAAGCGATTACTACTGATAGAGTGTTACGCAACTACCCCGCTAAGTCTAATTAAGTCTGTTACTCATAACATTCGAACACTCAGGCTCTTACTGCTTATGCCTATAAGAACTAGGTAATACCAGAAATCATATTTACAATATGCCGCCGGAAATGATTTGAAGAAAATATTTATCAAAAATACCCATGCTCCAGAGCAAAATCTCAAAAATCCGTTCTCACTAATCTGTCTCCATTAAATATCAGTCTCAAATCATTTATTTCAATTAAACCATTTACAGGCACTTTTGAATTGTCAAAATTAAATAGTCGGTCAGTTAGTCAGAAAGTTGAAGCTAGTTGTGAACCGAACTGTGGGTCCTCTTTATAAGCAGAACCAATTGTGTTAACTAAACACTCTGCGAAGGCTATGCCCCGATAGCATCCCTGATCTCAGACTTGATCTAGACCGAGGATCACCCCCCTCTAGGACCATGGTCTACAAAACACTTCACTTTACACTTCTCCTAACTCGCATTACAAAATTCTGGAGCACGATTCATAATCAAAAGTCATTTATTCAAATTAGGCTGAGAATCAGCACTTTTCGAGCATCAAAATTACAAAAGACAGTCCCCCAGAACGCCCGCCCTTCACTACTTCGTAGTGCTTTCGCTGGGAAGAAGAAGTGGCGCCACAAAATCCCTAGCGGCACAGCTATCTGTTTAGTTCGATAATACTTGATTGTATAAAATACTAGGTATGCAAAGAATTAACATTCATGCTCGGCCTATCAAAACCCAAGTATTGAAGATGAAGATGTTGTTTGACTCCTTCAGACTCGGCTTTTACAGACAACCTTTACACTCAAGTGCTTTTAGAAACAATAAAACGAAAAGGATTTAAGTTTAGAACAAAAGTCACAGCATGAAAATCCCAGACGTCTGAATATTTCCAGAATGAAATAGAAATCCTTTATTTTATTTCCCTTGTAAAATCAACTGGAGATTACATTTCAAATAAAACGTTCGATGTCTTTGATCAACAGAACTATTTTATGATTGTCTATGATCAAAGTATATCAAACAATGAGAATGATATAAAAGAAACACGTAATTCTTAGCTTTTTTACATACAATCAAGCTGCCACTGTAAATAAGGAAAGTTTCCTACCCGTCAAAAATGGGTGATTTTCCATGCGTGTCTCGTAGACAAGACGCACCAGGCGATTATCGCACGAATAGGTTTTGTCTACACTTTACGCGAAATAAAAACTCACATAAAAGTACGCCATACGAGACCCGTCATGCCCCCTCGTCATGATTTTCTCGAAGAGTTATTTGAAAACTTAAAATACGATTTTATGTTTTGCGGACACATTTTCAAAGGCTAGTCGATTCTTGGTTTTCGACATCAGTTTATCGCACACACAGCGGGTTAACTTGTTTAACCCTTGTCGAAAACGCCTATTTGAGTTGAGAAACTTTCCTCGTATAAATAAGCCCAAAATGTGACCAATCTTTTTTATCTTTTCGCAAAGTGTGTCACTTATCTGTCACTTGCCAGACTGCCAAATCACTTGCGGGTCACATTAGAAGGGACACAAATAAATGCTTTGGTGGACATTCGGTGATAAACGATTTTTCAGACGAACCTACCTACTTACTATTAGTTTGTGGGTGTAACAAGGGTTTTGTGATAAAACGATGTCAATTCAACTAACGTACCTTTTATTTTCAACTAGTAGATATTTTTATTCAGTGGCTATGAAACCGTTTCGTGGTGGAGGACATTTAAACGCTGCTAAAAGAAGTATTTTACAAGTAGTATTTTATTACATTTAAAAGGGTCTCCGTGGAGTTTCCTGCACTTCTCCATTGGAACTTACAACGCTGTGGTACGGGCTAAGTAGGTACTAGCTTCATCTTTCTGAATGACAGATTTCTTGACCGTTACTGGTACTCAGCTGCATCCGATTAGACTGGAAGCCGACCCCAACATAGTTGGGAAAAGGCTAGGCTGGTTGATGATGATGAGACTTCTTGGAAATAAATAGAATAGAATAATTTATTTCAGATAATTAAAATCCATATCTTGTTAGTATACACTCGTATTAGCAACAATATTAGCTTACAATTATGTTAGTATTGTTAGTACCTACCTACTTATCTTTATGTACAAAATTATACAAAACCATTCACAACCCTCACCCAGTGTTTTTGAATGGGGCAGTCCAATCTCGCAGCAATGACTTTCAGAATGCCAGTTTTAGCACCCCGCAGACGCTGCAGCAAAGAAGCCGATTTTTTGCGAATTATGGCCTTGAACCCGTCCGTGTGGGCTTCTGCAAACACCCTGAAGGCACTGGAGCGCCACGGTAGACTTAACCACATTCTAAAAGCATTGTTATATTGAACCCGCAGGGTGTCATAAGATCCTCGCGTATAGCTCACCCACAGGCCACACGAGTAAAAAGATTGACAATACGCTTTAAAGAGCGTTATCTTTACTTGAGTTGCACATCGAGCAAACCTGCGAGCAAGCATATTGTTTACGTTTGAGTGAAGATTTCTTTTGACAAGGGAGTTAATAAAGACGTGCTATGGGGTTAGATGTGGTGAGATGACCATCTCTTTAGTAACTAAAACCGGTCATATTCTTCCCGATCGATTCTGTAAAATTTTCACAGTGAAAAGTTAGGTGAAGTGAGCTTAGAGTGAGCTGTCAATAGTGTCAATCCCTAGCATTAGTTGGAATGACAGCTCACTCCACGCTCGAAGTGAGCGTGAGTGAGAACCTAAGGATTCACGGTGAGATGGTTACAGAATCACACTGCTGTAGGTACTGTAAAGGTTGCCTGCTGAAGGTAACCGTATGTAATGCAGGCCGGCTATAATTTAGCGCGGGTTCCATTCGAACGTTCAAGCCAGTTTAAAATAAAGTGTCGGATTTTTGCTTAGAACAGTCAGTGCTAGTTTAGTCGGAAATATGTAAAGACGTTCTGTTAATATAAACTTAAAGGAATCATACCGTTGTTTGATTCCTCCCATAACCTCAGGGGGCTCGTCTAGTCCTCTACCCTACTAACAAATATACGTACCTATATGCATGTTATTGAAGATGGCGAATTATATTTTTTCTTCTTCAAAAACTTCAAAAATAGAGGAAAATAAAGTCCTACTTTTATAAAAGACATGTCATAAGATTTCAAAATTCATTCCTATCTCTTTTTTGGAGTCTCTCGAAGAAAATAACATTTCACAACTGTATATAACCAACAAAATTATTCAACATAAACACAATACAACTGGCCACATTGTCTGTATAAACCCTTCTCATAAAATATGAAACGTGTTACAACTGACGAGCTTTTTATAAGGCTTTCAAGAATATACCGTTAGATTTATGAGGTTCAAGATAATATTGTGTTGCAGTAAAGTTCTCGATTTTATTTGCATTTTTGTTACGGCAATACTTTTTACAAAATATGCTTTTGTTATCTGAAAGAAAGGAATGTCCAGCGTCATTTGCTGTCTGGGCCCATTCTGCATGATATAACATAACATTTTGAAGGCCATTCGTATATGTACAGACGCCAGCAGGTCAAGCTACCCGAAACTGTAAATTTTTTCCAATCAACCTTGAACCTTAATGCTTTAGCGATAAAGATGAAAATCTATTAAAGAAATTTGACAGATTGTAGTAGCTTGATATGCTGGCGTCTTTACATAAAATTATAAAGAAATTGCATATCTATTCTAGTATGATTTGAGTTCCGATTATACCCTGACCATTATGTAAACCGTTTTTTGACAGATGGAACTAGTGATTGCAGCAACACACAATACATTGATTGATACAAGTACGGTATTATATTGTATGTAAGAAGCCATAAATAATTCAATAAGATGTGGCAGTTTATATTTTTTTTTTATTACGCATTTTAAAGTTAACTTTTACGTAATCTGGAATATGTACAGACGCCAGCAGGTCAAGCTACCCGAAACTGTCAAATTTTCCCAATCAACCTTAAACCGTAATGCTGTAGCGATAAAGTTGAAAATCTATTAAAGAAATTTGACAGATTGTAGTAGCTTGATGTGCTGGCGTCTGTACGTTCTAAGACAGTTGTCAAAAAAAAAAACAACCGACTTCCAAAAAAACACTACAAAGAGAAAAATTACTTTAATTTCGGAAGTCGGTGTCGCTGGTTCCTCATTTTCGTTTTTTGACACCGATTTCTGAAATTAAAGTTATTTTTCTCTTTGTAGTTTTTTTTTTTTGGAAGTCGTTTGTTTTTTTTTGTAAAAATGTTTTTATTTTTTCATTTTTTAGTTGTACCTACCCCAAACAAATTCGTATATACTTACAAGATTAGAGGTATCCCAATAACAACTTTGACAGAAATGAGAGTGTACCGTGCTATACTGAACACATCTGCGTACCCCTTTAGAGGCTACAGGCGTGACGTTACGTTGTAAACAATACATACATAAGCTATAGCAGCAATAGCCGTTGATTTGCTGGCATTTATTGAAGAGTTCCGTTTTCTATCTCCGAAACTCATCATCAGATGTTGTCGAAATTTCAATGGGACCATTTGGGAAGTATCCCTTTCCAACAAAAAAATAATTTTTCAAATCGGTTGGCAAGCGACGGAGTTATGCGCGAACAAACATAAAAAAAAATACAAACATCCGAATTGAGAACCTCCTCCTTTTTTTAGAAGTCGGTTAAAAAACGGTTCACCTAATGGATAGCGTATAGTAAGAAATCAAACTTTTAAATCTAGATTCAAGTCGAAATCATTCTTAGAATTAGCAGCAATTTTTGTATTCAGTTTTTTCGCCATGTATTACCTAAGTTATGTTTTACATAACAATATTTCACTCTGGCTAGATTGAATTAATCTAAATACATACATATCTTTCTTTCAAAACAACTCAATCATGTTTTTTCTTTATTTTTCATAAAACAAGGAAAGAAGAAAAAGGAGGTTGTCCAGCAAAATGATACACGGGTTTGAAACCAAGAATAATGGTTATTTATTGGGAGAAAAATGAGGAAAGTAGGCGTCATTATTTATCATTAACACAAAAAGGACATTATTTTTTCGGGGAAATCGTTATCAATTTCCAAAGTAATTTGTTATTATAGTGATTTCATGACTGCGAATAGCTTTTCTATTACAAAACAAGTTGACTTTCAAATAAATAGTTAATATTTTTAAAGGTAAATTATAAGGGTAGAAAATTATGATCAGGGCCCTAATTCACTATGGTCACTTAACGATTCCTTACTTCGAAACCACGTCAATTCCTTAGTTAATGACGATATAGATGTAAGGCCGGTTTCAAATCAATTAAACGCGAAACGAAACGGTTGGTGTTGATGACTATGTTTTTCTTAATTATAACTACATTATCTTGATTTTACCGAGGTAGGGATATGACGGAGTACCTATAAACTGTGTAAAGATTTTTTAAATGTGTGATATTATTATACTGATATTGACATACTTAGCGGGTTTAGTTCTAGTTGGTCCGTCCGACCAAGCGTAGGTATTACCTACCTAAGTTATAAAAACTCTATTGATAAGTTAAAAACTCTGTGTTGGTAAATATTTTTTTTTTCATTGTTTTCAAACGGTATAAATAAATCAATTTGGTTCGGTTAAAAACCAAACTCACACTCTCGCACCCTCGTTGACGTCGTCACTCGTGACTCGACGCAACTACTTAGTGTGTGTAATTATAATGTAATAAATAACTATAGATATGTATACCTACATACTTAAGTTTTCGCGTAGTATGTAATGTAGGTAGGTACTTTCTATTGACTTTCTTTAAGCTAATTAAAACGAAACATGACGTCAGGTGACCAAAAATTGCCTACAATGAAGTGCGAAACACAGTTCTTTTATTTTTGTAGGCGAGTTTTCAACCGTTTAAAACGATTTATTTGGGGTTTAAAACGGCAAAATTTTATTTAAAACATTTTAAATCGGTTGTTTTACATCTGTGACCATACTGATCACGACATCTGCTATTAACGTATTCTCTATGACACAACGGGTAGTCAGAAGCCCGAAAATCTGACAACAAATCTAACCAACGGGTATCGTATTACCCAGTAACTGAGTAACTGGGTTGTGGAGGTCAGATAGGCAGTCGCCCCATGTAAAATACTGGTATTCAGCTGCATCCGGTTAGACTGAAAGCTGACCCCAACATAGTTGGGAAAAAGCTAGGCAGAGCTTCTGACGCCCCGTAACGACTGTCAAAGATCCTCGAATGACAGCCGGGACTGACGATTTAACGTGCTTACCGAAGCACGTAGGGCTCTTGGTATGTAAAGATGGTCCACCCATCCACGGACCAATCGCGGCCAGCGAAGCTTAACCTGATTGATCGACCCGTGCGGCTGTTATTACTTAGCCACAGTGAAGGAATGTCTATATTTAATTAGGTAGGTAAAACTTCGGGTAAGTACCATTTTGCAGAAAAACATCCCCTAAACTAAGCACCTAGTAAAAACCAAAGTAAAGTGTACTGAACATTATATATAATACATAGTTTCACAAAAACACTTGCTTACAAGATCTATGGCTGGGCTAAGGACTCTAGGGGACCGGTAACGCTATAGCGATAGGGGAAATATATTAAAACAAACGTAAGATAACAAATACTGTAAAAGAAACTAAATCGTCGAAAAATACTTCGAAGATGTGACAAAACCGGTATCATTTTGTTCCCAAGAGAAATATAAGATTCTGAAGCGTTCTCGCTTACGGTTGAGACATCGCTGAACTGTGAAGACGGTTTGAAACGGTGCCAAAATAAATTGTGTGCATTAACGGTCGAGCGATTTCTGTAACGTATTGCTGGAATTTTATGGCGAATCTACACTAGGTCGATTTTCGCCTTGGGTGGTCGCTTACCAAATCACCTCGCAAGCCGAAACGCCACCCCAGTTACACAGGTCATTAAAAAACGCAAGTGGCTGTATGTAGGCCAACCGCTTAACTGAGACGTTGCCTGAGGTAGCAGCGCGGTGCGGGAGGGGTGTGGTGACGTGATGCGAGAGCTCAGTGATTCGTCAACTTGAGACAACTATCACCCCTCCCGCACCGCGCAGCTAGCTCAGCTGTCTCCTTCAATCGTCTTGTATGGTATAGTTATAGTGGTTTGATGGGAAAAATGTCCTAATTTATTTAACTAACTAGTTTAATTTATTCTTTTATTCATTACTAGCTTCTGCCCGCGGCTTCGCCCGCGTGGATGTCGGAAATTATCCCACGGGAACGTGCCAACAGGATAAAATGTACCCATGTGCTTCCCCAGAATGCCATCCATTTCGCGGGCCCTTTGTGGCTAATTACAATAGAAAACCAATTGTGTCTCATTAGTGGTGATTAAGAGGGTACCTATATGATACCTTTACCTAAGTACCAACCTAATTAAAAAAAAAAAACTCAATAACAGAAAATTAAATACCTACCTACCTAAATAAACCTGTTTCTGATGATAACTAATCTAAACTCAATAAATAAGCAAAATCTCTAAAAACTAATATCTATACGAATGACTAATCTTACCTAACAGTATTATAAAATAACCTACGGTCACTACGTACACTATCAAATATACTACCTATACTTTAAAATAAAATCTATACCTACGACTTATAAAAATAAACCTAAATAACTCTAAAAACTAATAGAAATAAAAAAGGTCGCACTGAAAAACACGGTTTAGAATTGCAAGTAGCAGTTAAAATAAGAACGAACGCTCGCCACTCAACACGTCCGTTCAAATCAAAGTTCAAAAAATATCCTTATATACGGTAGCGATCCGTGGCGGCCGCGCGCCACGCGTGTGCTGCGAACGGTGCAAGCCAAATTCAACCTTCAGCACTACATTTAGAGCATAACTTTAGTGAACTCCACTGCGGGTAACGTAACCTACGACAAACTTATTATTTGCGGTTAGTACAGTAATCGGGTCTAGGGATCGAACCGCAAAATTAAGTTTGTTTTTTATTGTATATACTTTTCCGGGATAAAAAGTACCCAGTGTGGTGCCCAGGATATTAAAGAATAATTATACCAAGTTTCATCGTAATCGAACCGGTAGTTTTTGCGTGATGCCTGAACAAACAGACAGACAGACAGACAGACAGACAGACAGACAGACAAAAATTTTTTTTATCACATTTTTGGGTTCGGTGTCGGTCTAGTAACACCCCCTGCCATTTATTTTTTTGATATTTTCAATGTACAGAATTTTCACTTCTACAGATTTATTATAAGTATATAGATATAGATAATCACGATGCACTTACCATTTTCTTCCTGGACTGAGGACTTTGGTTCTCTAGCACAATTTTAACAAACACTGTTTTGCAAAAACCGCAGGTACACATTCTCGCAATACATACAATTTTATCATAATATTAATTATTAATGAGCCATGTTATTGCTAATTATTACGTTCAATATGTCAAAACGTCAAATATATAACATCGTGACAGCTGCGCACGCGCACAGATTATTAATACCCGGCGGCGCGAGAGTCGTTCCCCGGAATGTTACCACATCATAATTATATTTCATGTTTCACCATCTTTTATAATGTACATTCATTTTATTTCATGTTTTGATTGTTGTTTTTATTTATTTATTTCTAATTGCATGCTGCACTGGTTGACGTCATCAACGCCGGGTGCCGTTGAAAACCAGCGCTGGGGCTCTGTCTCGTATAGGGTCTTAGCATTATGCTGAGCGATGGCCGTTTTGCGTGAATGTGACGCATGTTTACCCCCAACTTGTTATTTTTTTTTGTGTGTCTATATTCTTTTTTATGCTTATGTTTGCCGCAAATAAATGTATTTTCTTTCTTTCCTTTTCTTTTATTTCCCAACTCGAAAGAAACGAAATCCTTTTATTATTGGGTGATAATCAACCTTACCTCTGAGCCTACATTTTGACTATGTAAATTCTGATAAATTCCCACACAATTTGTGTACCTATTCACTTGTTTTCACAATTTGTGTACTTATTCAATTCCCATTTGTTTACAAAACCACTTCATTAGGTTTTATAGGTAAAAAAGCAAATAAATTCCAGCTCTGTAATTGAAAGCTTCTGTGGAATGAATATTTAGAAAGCAGTCAAACAGCTAGGAAATGACCAATTGACCTTTTGTCGCACTAGCTACCTATTCAATTCGTCGTCTGAATTGAGTACTGATGAAAACTAAAGTCAGTTAGCTTTTCTTTATATATTTATTTATTTTATCAGTTTTGGTCTCAGCAGCCAAAATATAGGTACAGAGAGTCTGGTGACGTGGGAGCAACCAACATACAGCTGTCCGTGTTGGAAGCAGCTCGTCCTGAAATCGACACCCGCATCCTTCAGTACCAATTTCCTGAATTCATTAAAGCTTGCGTTTCTGCGTATACTAACGGTACAACACTGATACTCTGACTGATGCATTCTTACAGATTATTTCTGACAAACGGGTATCACTTGATTGATTGATTGATTTATTTATTTGTAGCACTAACAGTCACCTAACCATATATTTTTATTATAACCATAGATGACAGAAGAGGCCTAAACTTCATGTTTTCCTGTGTACGTTCTGTGAACTATTATAATTATAATATAAAAAAAACATACTATACAAAAAATGATCATGGAACATAATATGAATAGTTGGGGATCGAATTTACAACCACAGGTTTGCGAAGCAGTCGTCGAACCGCTAAGCTAATTGCTTTGTTCAAATTGTACAGACGCCAGCAGGTCAAGCTACCCGAAACTGTAAAATTTTCCCAATCAACCTTGAACCTTAATACTTCAGCGATAAAGTTGAAAATCTATTAAAGAAATTTGACAGATTGTAGTAGCTTGATGTGCTGGCGTCTGTACTAAAATAGCCATTCTCATTTATATCACGATTGACTGCTTAGCTCCATAAAGGTATAGCGTGATGATAATCATTTAAAATGTTAAATCTGTAACTATCTGCAGTATTGTAACCTTTTGGCTCGTGTTTTTACAATTTGCGATAAACTATAGAAGAATACGAACATTATGCAATTTTGCTTATCGCCCATAGCAAATGGGACTGGCCAGACCTATAGGGAATACTTATCTATGCAAAATTTGAATATAATTTATCTGCTAGTAATTGCGTGTTGCATACTTTTTTTTCAAAAATATTCAAAATTCAGTTTTGACGACTTCGATACGAATTTATTATAATGTATAGCTAGATTCATTAAGTGCAAAATTTTCATATCGTTTGATCGGATATTTACGTATCCCTGTGTCAATTTGACTTCGCTTTATATATAAACGTGCCCGCATTTACTATTTGTTTTTAGGTCATAACGGGCTGATGTACCTATCGGTCATAAAAGTAAATCATTCAGCATTATCTCTTCATTTCTGATGTTCATTCAATCTTATTAACACTTGAACCCTGTTCCCGATACCGGTGGGATACTATCTTTTATATTTTTAAATGTTTTTGTTAATAAAAACATTTAAAAATGTAATTTAAAAGTATTTCAATGAAATAAAGGATATAATAATCCTACTAATATCCTACCAATATTATAAACTCGAAAGTTTGTATGGATGGATGTTTGTTACTCTTTCACGCAAAAACTGCTGAACGGATTTGGATGAAATTTGGCACACAAATAGTTTATAATCAGGATTAACACATAGGCTACTTTTTATCCCGATATTCGGGATCGAAACTTATGCGGGTGTCACCGCGAGGCGCAGGTAGTAAATAATAAAAGTTTATTCCTCAAAAAGTAAAATACAATGCGACATAAGTACTCAATAAGCCACAAATTAAGCGTCGCTTGTATCTTGTGGCTCTGTAAAGCTAAAACGACCTTCATGGTATGAGCCTTTTTGTAAACTGCTTTTTCTGTAAGCAATCCTTTTTCTTATTGCCTGGTGCCATGCATCATCATTTATCAAAGCTAATTGACGTCTTTATAAGGGAGCGTTTGTCATCTCTATATTATATGCATAAACAAACCATATTTAAAAACATTCTACAGCTAAATATGTACTTATTCAGTTTGTACTTAACTTCAGATCATATAGAAATCCCTACATCTGTGGTTTGTATGTGTTTTGTGTAGCTACTACATATTATTAGGAATAGTAGCTGCGCCCCGCGGCTTCACCCGCATAAGTTTCGATCCTGTGGGAATATCGGGATAAAAAGTCCTATATGTTAATCCTGGTTATAAACGATCTGTGTGCCAAATTTCAGCCAAACCCGTTTAGTACTTTTTGCGTGAAAGAGTAACAAACATCCATACATACAAACTTTCTCGTTTATAATATTAGTAGGAGTAGGATATTTACCTAATCTCAATTATATTTAGGTAGAAATCCCATCCTATTTCAGGGATTTCTTAGAAAAACCTGCCTCATTTAGTAAAGATTATGAACTTGAAACTTCGTACACGTTATAATGGAATCAAAAAGTGTACTAAACTAAATAAGTAAGTACCTACGTAAGTTACGTATGTATTAATAAAGTTTAGTACACTTTGTAATTAATATTCCATAAATCAGAAGCTACGTTCCATCCACCAAACTTTTTCGGCTCAGGTAAAATCTTAACCTTTTGACGCTATTTTATAACACTCCACCAGAAAAAAAAAACAAAAAACGTAACTGCGTCTAAGTAGAATATACCACAGAATAACTAAGTTAGTAGTAGTAAGTACCTGTCTACTTATACAGTGCTTCAAGTATTTGCAGCAATTGCACCCGTTTTTTTTTTTGGCAATCATCAAATAATTTCTCCCGCTCTGGAAGGAGCGGGAGGGCTTTTGTCAGGCTTTTACTGATTAAAACCCACCCGTGCTCCTTCAGTTGCGTCAGGGGTCATGGTAACTCTTTCGAACAATTCGCGACCCTGGCAGGCATCAGCCCTAGCGGACACCATCAGTTAGTGCTGACATCTCTTTGAGGCGCGCGTGGAACACAACGCGCCGTCAACCCGGGCCTGGTCCTTACCGGACGGCGAGCTACCCATTGCTCGCCGTCCGCAAGCCCGCGCCTACGGTGGCCGGGTACCGGCTATCATTTCCAGCTATTGCACCCCTCGAGGCATAATTTCCCAAATCACGTTACCGCACTGATGCGACTGCATCCAATGATCAAACTGTAACTATACAGTAGTACCTATCTTTGTACCTAAATAAAAGTGATATGGTATTTAAGCTTCAGAGATTAAGGCCCTCAGCTTGCAGAAGACGATACCCAAGCTGTATGGGTACTGGCGGTGGAAAAATTACAAATAGATCTCGGCTTAAGACCGCTTTATCAATCGTCAGATATCTCTTATCTGAAGAATCAATATGGTGGTTTGAAATATTCTCTTTACAAAGCAATCTGCTAGGGAGTTTGTTGCGCCACTTCTTCTTCCCAGCACTAAGCAAAAAAAGATAAAGTGAAAGAAAAGTGAAGGGCGGGCGTTTTGGGGGACTGTGTTTTGTAATTTCGACATTTGAAAAGTGCTGTTTTTCAGCCTAATTTGAATAAGGGCTGTTTTTCCATCGCCAGATAACTTTTATTCGAGGAATAAAATAGACGGCTGACAGGGTTTGTATGAAATAACTGTCAAAATTTCAAAATTATTCCTCGAATAAAGTTATCAGATGATTGAAAAATCAACCCCATGACTTTTGATTTTGTGTTTTTTTTAATCAAAGCAACATTTTTATTCCTTAGATATGAGCTACATATCTGAGGATTGAAAATTGGATTGAAAATAGGATTGAGAATGAAAATCGGTCCTTATTGTTGTAGTCGCCACAAAATCTATAAAAACTTTGACGGTCGTAGTAGCCTAGCCAACCACATACCACCTTGAGACTAACCTTAGACCACTTCAAGATCTTTTGTATCGACACTAGGATAAACCAGTTTCTAACATACAACCCAATTACTCCTTTACCTAACCCTAACAAGCTGTTTATATTTCCTGTTTCAAAGAAAACATGTCAAGATTCTATTCTTCAATAAGAAAACTTCAAGGTCCCATACTTCAGTGTACTTCAGTAACGAGGTATATTACCTCCATGGTTAAACGATGCATTTATCGACAGATGTTGTTATGGCATACCATAACAAGCTATAAAACACTATGTAGGTAACGTACGTGTAACGTTATGGCTATTGCAAATAGTTTTGTTCGTAAATCGTACGGTTTTAGTACACCATCTGTGTACCGTTTGGGAACTGCTCCTAAAACGCAATAAATACGAAACTAGGGCGGGAAAATTCTTTGTAGCACGCGGTGTTACGCGACGCGAATATATCGTAGCTCGGATTCGTGTGAGTGGTATGTTGATAATGCCTCGGGGCTTTAGGATTTAAACAGCTACATTCCGGCCCAAATAAAAGTCCATTAAAAATTGTCGTCACACTTAAAAAACTCGGAAGAAAACGAAGAGGAAGGGTACAAAAACTAAGAAAAGAGATCGTGCCTCCATTGACGAACGGTGGTTTGAAAATAGTGATTCGAGAGCAGTGGTGGTCCAGGGATATCAGCCCCGACTTACGAGTTTGGAGGTCGTGAGTTTGAACCCAGTCAGGTACTTTACTTTGTTTATTTAATGTACGAGACATCAAGCTTTACATTTCCAGTTTTAGCTCACCTCGCATTGTATAGGTTTTTCGTACAATCAGAAGGCAGCTTATATTGGTTATGTATAGCTTGATGTGTCGCCGTGTTTACACACAAAACACTTGCTATACTATGCATGCTATGCTATGCATGCTATGCTATGCATGCTATGCTATGCATGCTATGCTATGCATGCTATGCTATGCATGCTATGCTATGCATGCTATGCTATGCATGCTATGCTATGCATGCTATGCTATGCATGCTATGCTATGACGGATTGCTAGACTATGGAATTTACTTGGATATTTTCCCTTTGGGTATTTATCCAAAGCTCATCTCTACTTACGAATAACACGCAATGTCAACGCACTCAAAACATTCACCAAATGACCACCACCACGCAAAGGTTCAACGGTCGTCAGAGTATTTAAAAAGACAAACGAGTTGAAACATTGACCATCAAAATCTCCGTAACCAGAACATTCCCAGGTATGGTTCGACAAAAATTGATCATAATGACGGGAAAGCACGTGACTCTCGGCTACGTTAAGCTTCTCTTTACACCCGCTATGAATGAACCAATAAAGCATAATTGTTTCTAAATACCCAACTAGCTAAATCATCTTGTTCAATGAATTCTCTTATCATCGTTACAAATAAATATTTAAAAAATCATCGATGAGTAAACATCTCACAAATAAACATTCATTAATTCATTCATCATCGTTGAACAGGAAAATAGCAGCATAAATAGACTTTAATAATTATTTTTATTATTTATTTGTATTTTCACTTCAAGACACAAACACCAGTGTAGCCTCTTTGACAATAGGAATTCCTTTTTAAATTGAATGACTTAAAATTGTAACGAACCCTTTCCTGTTAGGGATCCTTTTATCAATGAATCATGGAATTTGAACACAGTGTTAAAGGGTATGGCCATTTCATCATACTGTGGCTGTCTGGATCGGTGATAAATTATTTGGCAAATGCCTTTGTAGATTTGATGGGCTTCAAAGGGATTTAGATGGAGATTCAAAATTTGACAATAAATTGTTAATGTTATGCTGTAATTTACTTGCTTTAGTTGGGAGAAATTTTATTTTTTTGGCTCTATATCTATGTATGTGTGATTCTGATTAGCTTTCTTCGCGTTTATTGCAGTTTGATTTTAGTTCGAAATAATGATATTCAGGCTGGCAGATCGAAGCGGAAACTGTAAACATGAATTCAGCACAAGATTCTAGACCCTAGAGTAGATAATTTTCGTCGGTTATCAAAAAAAAGTTCGACTTAGGTGAGATTTTGAGTGAGCCGTCATTTCACCAGCCGATCGATTCTGTAAAAATCTCACCGTGAATAGTTAGGTGAAGTGAGCTTAGAGTGAGCTGTAAATAGTGTCAATCCCTAGCATTAGTTGGAATGACAGCTCACTTCACCTAACCTTTCACGGTGAGATGGTTACAGAATCGCACTGCTGCATGCTGGTGGAATGACAGCTCACTCTACGCTCACTTCACCTAAGTTTTCACGGTGAGATGGTTGCAGAATCGCACTGCTGGTGGAATGACAGCTCACTTTAAGCTCATTTCACCTACGATATCTTTTTATTATGTAATAATAATAATAATAAATCATTTATTTGCATAAAACAAGGTATAAAAATGGTGTTAAATAAAATAAAAAGTACAAACATGTTTTGCTATGTTATAGCATGTATGTTATGTATGTATTTTGTATTGTAAATGAGCTGTCAATCCCTAGATTGACAGCTCATTTCACTTAAGTTTTTAGGATGTGATTTTAACCAGCTGAAATCGGAAGGCCATTCTCGGTTTACACTCATAGAGTGGCGCATTCGCCATTGCCGCTCGCCTCCTATGTCGCTTATAAAATGATAATATTATCCAGATTCATATACCTATTCTCAGTACCTACAAATTGTTTGTACTTCACATCGAGTCTAAGAACAACAATGTGACCAACTCCAAACATGATCAACGTTTTCGTAAGGTCATACCGTAGTAGGTACTAAAATAATTTACTTACTTCGTTAAATTTCATTTAATTCTAAGTTATGAAGCCCACTTTTCAAGTTGTTATTAAATAAAACAGCTTTAAAGCAACAAGGTGTTACATAAATAATATTTCAAATTCAATTAAACAAGGGACTGTAATACTGTTTCGCTATAACTCAACTTGGATAGTGCTGGGCTGAATGAAATCATTAATTTTGCGAACACCTATTTTATTTGAGATTGTAACTTGTAGCTTAATTGTTTATATTATTTATAAGTTTATTGCTTAATTGTTTATAACTCTACAGCACCATAATTGAGAAACACACCATCAATCTCAATCTGAATCATTTTGAAGGATATAACTAATACATTATATAAATTCATATTTTTCTCTTCTTGTTCTCACACACTATTGTCTACATTTCTTTTTTACTTCTCCTTTCGCAGATCTGCTGGAAGAAATTTCTTAAGAAATAAGCAGTACCTTTGTACTCATATTATGATTATGTCATATCAATATGTATTTTACTGTGTGTACATAAATAATAAAATAAATAAATAAATACTCAATGAATGTTATTTTGCTGTCAAAATGAAAGCCATGCTACTGATTATATCATGCTATTGATTTTACGCATTAATGTAGTAGCACAGTTCGTGGTTGATTACTGCACCCACCGATTGGACTAAAAACTAGTTACTAGTGCCTAGGTACCTCTAATCTATACCTATACTAACAATAATGCTAGTGTTTGTTTGAACGCACTAATGTCTGGAAATATCAGTCGGATTTCAAAAATTCTTTTTGTATTTGATAGCTCAATTCCTGAGGAAGGCTATAGGCTCACACATCATGCTACAACCCCGAGGATCCGAACAAAAAGAAAAAAAAATCAGTAGGAACGCTTAGCGAAAACGAAGTAATAGTGCGGGCAGGCGATGCGATGCGACAGGGTGGGACCCCGGAACAAGAAATTTCACGCGAACGAAGTCGCGAGGAGAAGCTAGTTCTGTATAAAATGATGGTACTAGTAAGTATAACTACAAATATAAGTATGAACTTAAACTAACATCCTGCCGTCCTTCAATGATCACTAAAACCATACCGATCTCAATCTGAATCATTTGATTGCTAAATCCACTGCTTCATATGTCCAAAAAATGTGTCTGCTTAACAACGTAAATAACGCAATGAATGTTGTTGAACTGTCAAAATGAAAGCCATTGCTACTGATAGTGTGTTACGCAATTAATCCGCTGAATTCGAATATGAAGACTATTTGAATTAAGGTTTCAATATGTTTATGGTTTAATTGTAAACACACTTTCCCAACACTAGACATAATACCGCATTTAATTGAAAACATAAATTGCTTCCAGCTTAACGCATTAACTAGATAACTAAATCATTTTTGAGATTACTACTGTTACTGTTAGCCTGCATCATCCCACTGCTGGGCGAGGGCCTTTCCCCATAACTTCCAGCTCTTTCGCTCCACGGTTAAGTGGACCACTGGTAATTTGTTTTGTCCAGCTCGTCCGGCCATCTACGGGTCTGCCGCGAAGCCTTCTAGATTCACTGTTAATATTCTATCTGAACACTCGCTGACCGAATAATAATAATAATATCCCTGGACATTTCACACAGCGCCATCTAGTCCCAAGCTAAGCAACCTAATGCTTGTGTTATGGTAACAAGATGGCTGATAAACTACTTATATACATTTTTTTTTGTAATATTATAGATAGAAAAACACCCAGACTCGGAACAAATACATGTAGGACTTACAAATATTTGTTCTGTGCGGGAATCGAACCCGCGGCACGCAGCGCAGCAGTCCGATCGCTCAGCCACTGCGCTAATCGTGTGTCGAATGACCGCCAATCTTCTTACCTATAAAACTGCCATCTTCCATCACCATCATCTTTTCAAATCAAAGACGTCCAAACTTCCAAAATCTAATTCCTATTCCCAAGGAATAAGATTGCGTGGCTTGGCATAGAATTAGCTTGGCCAAAATAAGAAAAAATATTCATAAAACACCTTACCGAACTTTAACGAGTAAGTCATATACTCGTAATATAATATTTATTTTCAAAAAGTTAGGTACATACAGTCTGTTACAATAAGGATAAAAATTATAAAATTTAGAGGGAAAAAAGGTAAGGATGTACCTACCTAATTTCAGTTTAATAATTTCAGTCTACTATTGTATAGAAGCAAGTTTTTTTTTTAACCGAACAGACAGCTGTGCTGCTGGGGAGTTAGTTGCGCCACTTCTTCCCAGTGAAAGCACTAGGAAGTGGTGAAGGGCGGGCGTTTTGGGGGACTGTCTTATGTAATTTTGACGTTCGAAAAGTGCTGATTCTCAGCCTAATTCGAATAAATGACTTTTGATTTTGATTTTAATAATGCTTAAAAACTTTGATGAAGTGAGCAGTCATTCCAACTGATGCTAGACACTAGTAGTACACTAGTAGGACACTGGCAGTATTGACAGCTCCCTTCTAGCTCACTTGACTTAAGTAAGTATTCATGATGAGATTTTTACAGAATACATCGGCAGCCGATGCATTCGAGGTAACAGAAACGCCATAGCTGACTAGTTTCTGTACCCTAATTGCGTAACTAACTATCGATCTCAATCTGAATCATTTCGAAGGATATTGCTAATCCATTGCTTCATATATTCGAAAAATGAGTCTGCTAAACAACGTAAATAACGCAATGAATGTTGTTGAAGCCATTGCTACTGATAGTGTGTTACGCAATTCCCCTGCTGGCTGATTCATGACCTCCTCACGCAGCGCTGTCTCGACGCAAACTCTTCGCGTAGATATTTTAATCATGAATGCCTCTCACGAAAGATTTTACATAGAATCAATTTCTTCAGCATAACCCTGAATACTCAAACGACAGCTAACTTTTAGACATTTTTAAAACTATTCCTATCGCTACAAAACTCCTTAAAGTGAAGAGGACAGCATGAGATTTAAAGATTGCCTTTGAGTTGCGTTTGAGAATTCAGCTGTACGTTTTTTACGTTCGCACATATTAAAATTCTCCGGAAGCGAACAGCTGGGAGGGTTCCATGTTTTCAACATTGATCAACGTCACATGCTGAATACTTTACGATTTATACACTTTTAACATGGAAAGCAGGCAGGCAGGGAGGCAAGCTTTTAATGGCAGGAATTTAATTACTACCCTAAAATTGCGGAGTTGGATTTTCAGCAATTTCAGCAGGGAAAAGAGTAGAGTAGAAGAGTCTTCTAGGTACACCGATGTAAAAATAGTAGCCCATATATAATAATATTATATTTCCCTTATTTCATCTAATTACTTAAATATGTAATTTTTTTTCTATATTTTTATAAACAAAAAGATAAAAAAAAACAAAAAAATATAAAAATACAGTAGCCCACCGGTATCGGGAACAGGGTCCAATTATATTATTATTACTAGCTTCTGCCCGCGGCTTCGCCCGCGTGGATGTCGGAAATTATCCCACGGGAACGTGCTAACAGGATAAAATGTATGTGCACCAGGATGCCATCTATCTCGCGGGCCCTTTGTGGCTAATTACAATAGAAAACCAATTGTGTCTCATTAATGGTGATTAAGAGGGTACCTATATGATATCTTTACCTAAGTACCTACCTAATTAAAAAAATAAATAAACTCAATAACAGAAAATAAAATACCTACCTACCTAAATAAACCTATTTATGACGATAACTAATCTAAACTCAATCATCATCTGCCTAGCCTTTTCCCAACTATGTTCAGGGCCGGCTTCCAGTCTAACCGGATGCAGCTGAATACCAGTATTTTACATGGAGCGACTGCCTATCTGACCTCCACAACCCAGTTATTGGGTAATACGATACCCTTGGTACGACTGGTTTTCGGGCTTCTGACTACCCGTAACGACTGTCAAAGATCCACGAATGACAGCCGGGACCAACGGCTTAACGTGTATGTAAAGATGGTCACCCATCCACAGACCGACCGCGGCAAGCGTAGCTTAACCTGACCGATCGACCTGTGCGGCTGTTATTATTTAGCCACGGGCCCCTCAATCTAAACTCAATAAATAAGCAAAATCTCTAAAAACTAATATCTATACGAATGACTATCCTACCTAACAGTATTATAAAATAACCTACGGTCACTACGTATACTATCAAATATACTACCTATACTTTAAAATTAAAATCAATACCTACGACTTATATAAAAATAAACCTAAATAACTCTAAAAAGTAAAAGGAATAAAAATGAACTCCACTGCGTGTGACCTAACCTACGACAAACTTATTATTTGCGGTTGGTACAGTAATCGGATCTAGGGATCGAACCGCAAAATTAAGTTTGTTTTTTATTGTATATACTTTTCCGGGATAAAAAGTACCCAGTGTGGTGCCCAGGATATTAAAGAATAATTATACCAAGTTTCATCGTAATCGAACCGGTAGTTTTTGCGTGATGCCTGAACAAACAGACAGACAGACAGACAGACAGACAGACCGACAGACAGACAGACAGACAGACAGACAAAAATTTTTTTAATCACATTTTTGGGTTCGGTGTCGGTCTAGTAACACCCCCTGCCATTTATTTTTTTGATATTTTCAATGTACAGAATTTTCACTTCTACAGATTTATTATAAGTATAGATAGATGATATTTTTGATGAAACAAGGTTTTTATAACCCCATTATCACGCCTGTACTCACTAATGGGTTAGGCAGAGGTACACCTATAGTATCTACACCCGCATTTCGTCAGTTATGTGTAAGTCCCATGTAATGGGGGGCGAGCCTATTGCCAACAACCGGGGCACAAATCCAATCAAATCTGGGCTGCTATTGACAAATTCCTGGTGGAAAAACCCAATAACACTTTGCCCGACCCGAGAATCGAACCCAGGACCTCATGCTCAGTAGTCCAAGAGGCAGTCTGTATGTAATTTACTTACATCATTAATAAATAGGTAAATATTTGGTCAAAGCAAGATAACCTATGATAAATTTCTAGAAGGTTCGTTGGTTGGTGGGTTGTTAGTTGGTTGGTTGGTGGGTGGTTGTTCATTTGTTTGTCAAGCTACCCAAAACTGTCAAATTTTCCCAATTTACCTTGAACCTTAATACTTTAGCGATAAAGTTGAAAATCTATTAGAGAAATTTGACAGATTGTAGTAGCTTGATGTGCTGGCGTCTGTACCTATATTTGAGGAGTTGAAATAAAACCACGAATTAAATTAAACATTAATTTATTGAAAAAAAAAATACCAGCACACAATTTTGTTTCACAAAATAATAACATACAGATACTCCATGGCACAAAAACTACATAATTTTATATAAAACTTAAAACAATAATAAGGTTTGGTTTCATTAACACATTTTTTTATTGATTATATCGGCTAAGGAGAGCTTTTTCGATATAAAATTATAAATAATATCGTAGCCTAAAAGTGGTATATTTAGTAGGTACCTAGTATAGTAGTAAAACAAATTCAAAGGTGTTTTAAACATCGAAAACTTTGAATTTTGCGAAAGTGTAAGAGGATTATAAAATAAATTGTTTTGAATTACATTCACATCTGTAATTACTAATCCATTAAATAGTATCTTAGCCCACTAATATCTTTAATTATAAAATTAAGCTTAAAAATAATCTTATCGTAATCCAAGAATAAAACAAAAAGGGATGGTTGATTTTCCAAAATGCCGAAGGATATTGTTCTTTGAAATAGATATATAGAAAATAACATATTACATAATGATTAGATTGTTATGATAATATTCCAAACAATTCAAAGAAATACTAAGGAAAATCATCATCAGCATAGCCTGATGTCAGTATGTCATCAGCTGTGCGACAAAAATAATAATAATTTGCTTCGGTAGTAATAGTGATAAGTATCCCCGGCGAGTAGGATACCAAAGTTCGATTCCCCCGCCGGAAACTGAGGGGCTCGTGGCTAAGTAACAGCCACGCGGCCCAGCCTTAACCTCGCACATCAGTAGATCTGGGAGGTTATGGCGGAAGCGCCAGGTGAAGCGCGGGCTACCTTAGCGCTTTCCCTTTAAGAGCCAGTTTCTCGAACGAAAATTATCCAAGCGCGCGTAAACATCGAATGACAATCACAGCCGTTTACGCGCGCTTGACAATTTGTCATAATAATTTTCGTTCTAAATCTGGCCCTGGCTGCTCTTTCCGTAGTCCGCCCATGGCTGGGTGACCATATCGAGAGCCACTCCGTGCTTCGGTGAGCACGTAAAGCCGTTGGTTCTGCACCTCATCCCTCCCCGGTCGTACCGGATTGCCGTCCCATTGGACTATGAGGGTGCACTTGTTTGCGTACACACTTGTGCACTATCTCCTACGTTACGCTAGTCAGATAAGCTTCCTTGCTGTGACCGAAATTTGGTCTGGTGATCGTTATTATTAAACGTAGCTGTTGTACAGACGCCAGCAGGTCAAGCTACCCGAATCTGTCAAATTTTTCCAATCCACCTTGAACCTTAATGCTTTAGCGATAAAGTTGAAAATCTATTAAAGAAATTTGACAGATTGTAGTAGCTTGATGTGCTGGCGTCGGTACCTAAGTATCTAAGAATTTAATATTATTAAAAGTAGGTTTAGTAACTAAGAAATCTTTTTCAAAGCTTTTCTGGGGTATATTCTGTCACACGAAACTAACATTGTATCGAGAGTTGCGACTGCATTTTCTATAGTGAACACGAAATATGACCTAAGTATTAAAAGCAAGCTGTCTATCGATAAATTTTCGTTTTAAAATGTTTATATTTTGGCATGTGTTGTTCGTTTTATTTTCCGCTTTTGTTAATGTTTCTCAAACTATTATTTTTTATGTTAAATAGTTTATAGAGGGTTTGATCAGTATGATCATGACACCCTTATAGGTTATATTAATACAATTAAATTAATGACAGTACATTTTCATATATCGGTAAATTTCCTCATATCGGTAAATTTCCTCATATCGGTTTTTTTTACAGTAACTTTATTTTAACACTACTTATGCTATCTTACTTGCTGTACTTGGGTGTTGTCAAAAATCTGAACCTATAGGTACTATCCTAGACTTACATCTACAGCATATGTGTATATGCTTTAACCTAATTATGTTGGAATACACGACTTAGCAGTGAGAATAGTCAATCACGTGAACAGGCAAAAAAAAAAAATCTAAAGCATAACTAACCAAAAATCTTATGTAAGTAAGTAATATTCTTTGTAAAATGTGCAAAAGGTGACAATGTTCTGTTTTAAACGAGCGATCGGCCTGTGCTTGGCACAGGGAGCAATAACGACATAACAAAACGGAGTCTTTGTGTTATATATAGGTTTAATTTTAATGTTTTACACACATACACCTTCCGAAATAAATGCTCTAAATGATGGTGAACACCGCATTAAAATCTATTGAGTAATTTAGATGAATTAAGCTGTCACACATACCTACAGACACGGAAAGTGACTTTCATTTATAATATGTATGGGTGTAGATGTATTAGATATAGTTTATAGAAGATAAAAATTAAGCAGAGATGTATGTATAGTAACTACACAAACATTTCGCCCGTTAAGTTTCAAAAATAATCTCTTTAATACGAGTAGGTACTTACTACGTACCTTTGGCCGAGGCTTGATCTTACCGAAATAAATGTTTTAATCTTGACTTTTAACAGAATTTTATGCTCAAAGTCATGCTTATGACTAGGCCAATGACGCATTGATTTTTTTTTTCAGTTTCAGTCTTCACAGGATGCGTTGCCAATGATGATGTTAATATAATAATAGTTCGTAGATTGATACTTCATTCACAGCCAAAATATTGCATAACGAAGGGATAATTATCTTGTTTCTTTTTTTTTTTCTCTTTTTAACACAGTCTTGTGTTTATTTACCTGTCTATATTCTGCTAATGAAACGTTATTTTAGGTTACTCTTTTTATCGATTAGAATTTAAATAGTCACGTTTTAGAAGCCTAGTATCAACTGCTCAAATGTTTATATATAACACACTGCATGCTGCCCCCACAAAAACTAAAATTATATAAAGTCGTTTCTTTTTAACCGAATTCAAAAAAGGATCACGTTCTTAATTCAATTCATTTTTCAAATTCAATACCGACTTGCATACAGCATGCAAGTCGGTATTGAGTTTAGAACAAAAGAAAACCAGTATGCTTAGTGCACATCTTACAAAGATATTCAATTATATCTTATACTAACTATATTATAGTGCGTTCTTTGATGCGCCTTACTAAAACACGTAATAGTGTTCCTAACATAATAATCGACTATAGTCTTATATGGTAACTCCGGTTTCCCAGAGAACCTTTAACCTACTTATTTTTTTATCTTAAATTACTTATAATATTTTTTTTATCATTACCTATACTATTTTTCTTTTTAATTAATTATGCCATCTATCTTAACCCTTAAACTTAATTCTTATCTTAAATTAGTATGTTACAAGTTTTCAGTATCAAATCTGTTATTTCTGCGTCAAATTAATGCATATTTACATCTTAAAATACCTACAGTACTAGTGAATTCTATAAAGTCTTCCATTCGCAAAGTTTTAAAAAATAAGTATGTGTTTGAATCGTAAATAGACACACGTAATAAGTATATTGAAAGTGTATTAAAATGAAAACCGCACTATTTTTTTGAGTAAGATTTTCTTAAGTTTTAAAGTGAATCATGATTTTTAAATGAGTTTTGGTTGATAATTTGATGAAGATGCAGAACTTTAGTGTATTTCAGCTAAACAAGCACCTTTATTATATTTGTTAATTTATTGCTCAGGCAGGATTAATATTGATTATATTAATCCTGCCGGAGGTCACTAGCTAACCACATTGCAAAACAATTCATTAAAAAAAAAATTGTATTACGTCAACAAAAAATACCGTTTCAATCTTTAAAAAATAGCCAGTAGTTTTAAAGTTATTCCAATAAATGTAAAATATCCCAAGATGATGTTGATGTGTGTTTTCTTTTACTTGTGAAGGGTTTTTCACCAGTGGGTATTCGAATATGATTTGTTAAAAAACTCTTTTGACTAAAACTACGCTGACATACATCACACATATAAGGTAACACTTATAAGATGTTTCACCTGTGTGCTGACGAATTATTTGTTAAATGATCAATTTGACGGGAATTGTACGGACACATATATCGCAATCTAAAAGGGTCATCCCTTTAAGTTTGAGACATATGTCAGTGCAGCTTTCATTAAAATGGTCATTTAACAACTTATTCGTTAACACAC
The DNA here is from genome assembly GCA_951799955.1 of Apamea anceps. Taxonomy (NCBI): domain Eukaryota; kingdom Metazoa; phylum Arthropoda; class Insecta; order Lepidoptera; family Noctuidae; genus Apamea; species Apamea anceps. The sequence continues at coordinate 12,652,418 of OX637509.1, forward strand.
TGATAAAACATCTTATAAGTGTAGTACAACACTCTTTTAACTAAAACTACAGTCACATATCAAATTTGAAAGGTTTCTCACCAGTTTGTATTCGAATATGTTTTTTTTTTAAAACACTTATCTAAAACTACAGTGACATATAAAATTTTAAAGATTTTCACCAGTGTGTATACGAATATGTATTACTAAATAACTCTTGACTAAAACTGCACTGATATACAGGATAATTTTTTATTCAGTGCGTAAATTTTTACAGGGTGTTCTACCCATGAATATGAACAACATTCACTATGGGACCACCTCTGAAATCACGAAAAAAAAATCAGCAGATTCATACATTTTGGTCGAGTAGGTATTGAACTTTTATAAGAAACAGCTGATTTTTTTTTTGTGATTTCAGAGATGGTTCCATAGTGAAAGTTGTTCATATTCATGGGTAGAACACCCTGTGAAAATTTACGCACTGAATAAAAATTTATCCTGTATATCAAATTTGAAAGTTTTTCACCAGTATTTATACGAATATGTTTTGTTAAATCACTCTTTTGACTAAAACTATGCGTTTGTTTATCAAATTTGATACGAATACGACATATTTTTTAGTAACTTCATCTTTCTTGAGTTTCGGAATGAATTATGATTTTTTAATGAGTTTGGTTAGTTGATGATAATGAAGAACTCAGTGTTGTGACGACGCCTGGGAGAAACCTATGTCCAGCAGTGAACGGCAATAGGCTGAATTGACAGATTGACATTGACGTATATCAATGATGTATATCAACGTCAGTCAATGTGTACACGAATATGTTCTGTTAAATTACCTTTTCACTAAAACTACGTTTGCACACGTCATAATTATAAGATGTTTCACCAGTTGACGAATACGAGTTATTAAATTACAATTTTGACAAAAACTATACTGACATATATCAAATTTGAAGTTTTTCACCAGTGTGCATACGAATATGTTTTGTTAAATCACTCATGACTAAAACTGCACTGACATATATCAAATTTGAAAGGTTTTTCACCAGTGTGCATACGAATATGTTTTGTTAAATCACTCTTGACTAAAACTGCACTGACATAAATCACATTTAGAAGGTTTTTCACCAGTGTGCATACGAATTTATTTAAACTTTTCGCACAAAAAGGTACAAAGGCGGACTTAATGCCTTAGGCATTCTCTACCAGTCAACCAAGGGTGGTGAAGAGATTAGAACGAATATGTTTTGTTAAATCACTCTTTTAACTAAAACTATGCTGACATACATCAAATTTGAAAGATTTTCACCAACGTGTACACAAATATGTTCTATTAAATCAGACTTCTTACTAAAACTGCACTGATTTTCATCACACTGATAGGTTTTTCAGCAGTGTGTATACGAATATGATTTGTTAATTCACTCTTACTATGCGTTTGTTTATCAAATTTGATACGAATACGACATTTTTTTTTTGAATAACCACATGTTCTTTAGTTTTGGTATGAATTATGATTTTTAATGAGTTTATGATACTGAATAATTTCCGTGTTATTAAGTTGAACGAAAATATTGCTTTAACTTTGTTAATTCCTTTTGATATAATACTGATATTTCAAATTAGTAGTTTTTTTTTTATGATTTTGGATAAAAATGAACATAATTTCAAGTTTTTGTTTTTAGTTGAATGTGAATGGCTATAGAATTCAAAAGTACGTACATAACCTATTTGCTTACCAATCAATTACCTATTTGGCATATATGTGATCATCCATTTATTGTGAATAATCATCGTATATTTGGGCCGTTACAAACGCAAAATTAGAACCATCCATCAATTATATCGGACCACTCGCTCGCACTTACTATTATGGAGCAGTGTTGTTGTTCTTAACTGTGTTATTGACATAATTCTAAACTTAACGTTTGTAATGGCCCAAGTATAGTTCAAATGTCTATCCATTTACAATTTAATTTGCAACTTCGGATGTTTCCTTCCTAAAATTATATTTTAATAATAATGTGGATACTATTCCTCGGTCTAGGCTTATTATTGTATAATGTACACTTTATTCATCTCTTCTTAACCTAATTTAGAACTGTCTGCCCGCTTATGTAAAAATATTATTGTTAACGTAAAATATTATAACAGGGTACCAATATTTCCGCCAAGTAATTCATGTATTGGAAAGTTGAATTTATTGAACCATGTTTGTTACAAATTAACTGTTAAAATGAAGGTTTTAGTTGCTACTAAAACTATGTACGTTAATTTAAAGAGATTTAAGAGTTCAGTTGAAACAGAAGAAATCTGATAGTCATTAATTTTAAGCAGTTTTAGTGCTATCATTGTAACGCCTTTAAATATTTTTTTTAAAAATTCGAGCTTGAAGTTTAGGTAAAATTATAATGATCCGATATTCAATTTTAAGCTTTATTATTTAAAGTTTAATTAATCAGTTGTAACTTACAAAAAAATAAAACATTTTCGATTAGATAGAAAGTGATTTGGCGGGAATATAGATAACCTCGAGGTTTAAGTAGGTACTGAACCGTTCTTTTTATTGTTTGAAAACCGTTCTCCGCTGTCAATTTATAAATGATAAATATTTCAAGTCATTTTTATGACTGATACATTTGAATTAGCGGTTAGCGGGATGGATGCTGGTGATGGCGTCAAACAAGTAGCCGAATTCTGGGCTGAGTCCATTTAGGTTGTTATCGACACGCTAAGAAGTAGAAGCGGTTTCACACGGTAACGTTATTTTACTGGATCTAAACAGCAACAAGAGGCATTGTATCAACAGGCCAGTAAAATAGTGTATGTTAAAATTACCGTTCTCTCCGAAAATCGGAGGAATACTTGAATAACCCTCATTTAGTCGAACAGTTCTGGTATTCAGTTGGATCCAGTTAGACTGAAAGCCGATAGCATAGTTGGGAAAAGGCTATACAGATGATAAGTCGAAGAGTTCCGCAAATCGTCAAGCATAGCGTGGCTATATGGATCGAGGACCTTAAAAAGGTGGCTGGGATAGACTGAATGTAGAAGGTGGATGACCCTAGTGTTGTCGGCCAATTTGGGAGAGCCTACCCAGCAGTGGACTATGATGTTGACTGACTGTTCTCCTGGCGTAAATATTTATAATCGTTACTTTCTCTCCCTGTTATCCAGAAGCTGGGTTGTGACTGTCAGATAAGCAGTCGTTCCATGTAAAATACTGGTATTCAGCTGGCTACGGTTAGACTGGAAGCCGACCGCCCCTGGTAGTTGGGAAAAGGCTAGGCAGATGACGCAACATACTTGGGAAAAGATATTGATGAGAAGAAATAGTTGCCATTTTCTCGGATTCTGAACCAAAAACTCAAAAAATCTACTTCAATAATTCATCAGGATCATTAAGTACGTCGGTCAAGAATAAGAGTCTTGGAGAGTTGCGGTCATCATCAGTTTAGCTAGATGCATACTGTTTGATTGTACGCCAAAATAGCAATAGCTGTGGCTAATGAGTCCAGCACTGGCTCTTGTGCAAGCGAAACTCTCAAACAAGTTTCTTACTCTTGATGACTGACTTTTAGATGTTAATTGTAATTTCTCGAATAAATTTCTCGGCAATAATTGGTTCAAAATCAGAAAAAGATTAGCAAAAACTATTTTTTTTCACTTAAAGTAGCCCGTATTTATCCGTTAAGTGCGTTTGCAAATGGTATTTTTTCCGTTTCTGTTATTCCGTTCACTTTTGTCACTCCCGAGTTACGTACCGCAACTATTTGAAATCGTTTGACACCGGCCAGTAGGTTTCAATTATTGATGAATTAGGATGGCGTATTAAATACTGTTGTTTTGATCTGTCATTCGCTGGACGCATAAACGCAGGACCGGTCGTTGTGTCAATCTTTGGGGGAGGCCTATAACCAGCAGTGGATGTCTTTTGACGGAAATGATGATAATGCACCAGTGCAATAACTTTGTTAATAGATGCTTTGGGAGGTCTACATTCAGCAGTGGACGTCTTACGGCTCAATAATAATGATGATGACGATGAGATTCAAAGTATTTTTAAACGAGCTTTGTTGTCTTTGCATTGAGTACATCAGTCAAGGATAAGAAAACTTTTTAGAGTTGCGGTCATCATCACTTATTAGCTTGATCGAATGCATGGCAAGCATTGCTACCTGTCTGCGCAAGCGCAACTCATGAACAAGTTTCTTATCCTCAATTAATATACCTACTAGGCACTTTAGTTGGTATTTTAAGTCTCGACTATGGATTTAAGTTTTTTTTTTAATACCTACAGAAAAAATATCCCAAAGTCAACCTAAACGTCTGAACGAATTTTGATGAAATTTGACCATTATTATACCCATAACTTAACGCCTGTTATCCCGGAAGGGTTAGACAGAGGTGTACATAATAGTAAAATTATCCATGTCATAATCCAGGATATGGTATGGTGGTACAAATGTTATATATGGTATACTTAGAGGAATCCTACAGGATGCGAGTAAAACCGCGGGCATAAAGATAGCTGATAATAATTTCTGAAATCCGTAGTTTTTATACATCCGGAATTCCGCTTCGTTTAGTTGTAGCTTTCAAGTAACTATATTGAAGTAATTTTTATATTTATGTATGGATTGCATATTGCCAGTTTAACACACTTTTAACCTAGTTTTTTTTTAACCCTAACTTAAATTAAACTTAAAACTAACTTAAACTACTGCGTTTTTAGCGCTTTTCTTAACTATCACTGGGATTAGAGAACTTTTATGTCTTAAAATTAACCTTCAATCTATAAGAAAACACGTCTTAACCTATCTATTTCAGTTCAAAACCAGAAGTAACAAATTTAAAGTAACTACTACTAATTTAGGTCTTACTTAACAGGTCCTAGCGCGAAGATTGCAAAAAGATAAAACTTTTATATGTTAGAGAAACTGAAATGAGTTTGAAATGTTATGAGAACATGAGTTATGAAGAAGGTGCGATATGGAGAACATATGAATTATACCTATTGTGTCTGTTCGTCTCGCCAACCTCAATCATTCGTCAAGATCATTAAAAGTACGTTAGTAGTCAAGAATAAGAGAGTCTTGGAGAGTTACGGTCATCATCAGTTTAGCTAGATTCAAACTGCTTGATTGCAGCTGTGGCTAATTCTACAGTTAGTCCAAAACTGGCTCTCGTTCAAGCGAAACTCTCAAACAAGGTTCCTTACTCTGAATCAACATACTAGACTTTAAGATGTTAATTGTAATTTCTCGAATAAGGTTGTCGGCAATACTTGAAATGAGTTTTAAATGTTATGAGAACATGAGTTATGAAGAAGAGGCGATATGGAGAATATGTGTTATGAATGAAGAACATAATATGTAATTTCAGTATAATGTGGAAGTGATTCCTCTCAAGCTCATACCTATTGTGTATGTATGACTCGCCTACCTCAATCATTCGTCAAGATCATTAAAAGTACGTTAGTCAAGAATAAGAGTCTTGGAGAGTTGTGGTCATCATCAGTTTAACTAGATGCAAACTGCTTGATTGCAGCTGTGGCCAATTCTACAATTAGTCCAGCACTGGGTCTCGTTCAAGCGAAACTCTCAAACAAGTTCCTTACTCTGAATCAACATACTAGACTTTAAGATGTTAATTGTAATTTCTCGAATAAGGTTGTCGGCAATACTTGAAATGAGTTTTAAATGTTATGAGAACATGAGTTATGAAGAAGGGGCGATATGGAGAATATGTGTTATGAATGAAGAACATAATATGTAATTTCAGTATAATGTGGAAGTGATTCCTCTCAAGCTCATACCTATTGTGTATGACTCGCCTACCTCAATCATTCGTCAAGATCATTAAAAATACGTTAGTCAAGAATAAGAGTCTTGGAGAGTTGTGGTCATCATCAGTTTAGCTAGATGCAAACTGCTTGATTGCAGCTGTGGCCAATTCTACAATTAGTCCAGCACTGGGTCTCGTTCAAGCGAAACTCTCAAACAAGTTCCTTACTCTGAATCAACATACTAGACTTTAAGATGTTAATTGTAATTTCTCGAATAAGGTTCTCGGCAATACTTGAAATGAGTTTTAAATGTGATGAGAAGATGAGTTATGAAAAAGAGGCGATATGGAGAATATGTATTATGGATGAAGAACATATGTCATTTCAGTATAACGTGGAAATGATTCCTCTCAAGCTCACTATGTGTCTGTATGTCACGCCAAACGTACCATCGAGTATTAAATGTTGATATGTACGCTATAATCAAATGTAGACGTTCACAATGATTACATGTTAAATACTAAACAATCTTTTTACAACTTCTGTATGAAACTTGTACAGACGCCAGCAGGTCAAGCTACCCGAAACTGTCAAATTTTCCCAATCAACCTTCAATCTTAATGCTTTAGCGATAAAGTTGAATATCTATTAAAGAAATTTGACAGATTGTAGTAGCCTGATGTGCTGGCGTCTGTACCTATGTGGCCGTACGATAATGGTCTCATATCGGCGCAAGCTATGCAACAATAGCTTGTGCAGTGGTCAGTTATGGGCGACTCTCCAGGGTATATGAGACCTATCCAAATATCCTCACTTGTGGAGGCCCTTTTAAGTGACTTTAATGTAAATCTTTCTACAGCCCAATCCTTTAATAAACCAGACTTTTTCAGTGGGTTTATTAAATCTTGTGTGAATGTCAAACAGAAATCATTGCTATCAAAAAAGAATTGCCAGTTGTTTGTGAGAGACTAGATGATATTATTGAGGCCAAAGGATGGATATTTATGAGAACTTTTTTTTATGAATTAGATATTATGAAGAATATAAATTATGAAAAGTCTTATTGTCTCAAAAATTCAATTCCAGATTTATAGTCAGCAGATTTTTTATGATTTAAAATTGATACCTACATACATAATTTATTAGTTTTCATTCATTCAATCAGTCGTTCTTTTTTATATTTGTTATTGGAACATTATGTATAGTATAATATTATAGAGGCATGAGGAACAGGGTGTAAAGTTCACTCATCCTCCATAGAAAAGGGAAGATCCTCCGGCCAGACCGATTGTCGTGTCTGGCGGGCAACTGCCTGACGATTTATGGCAGGCCGTTGTATATATGCTAGTTGCGCGGTAAACTCTGCTTGCGAGATGCAGGATTTTACTTGACGTCAGTATGACCCGTAGTTTGCATGTGGCGTTGTAGATACCGCAACAATATAATATTTTCACGATGATATTGCGAGCATGATACAAAATTAACTTAAAGTTTGTTAGTTTATAATATTATTATCTATTTAAATAAACAATATAGGTACGTAGAAGCTAATTTATTGGTTAGTTTTTATTTCTTTTACCAAAGTGAATATAGTCATACTGCAGAAACACACATTATTTGATAAATAAACGTAATCAGTTTGATTTTTTTTTTTCGTTTGTTGTGTTGATGTCAAGTATGATTAAAATTAATTAAATTTTTATGCAATGTAAAGATGATTTCATGACATGATAATGCTGATAAGGAAAATAATTTCGGGAGCAAAGTATTGAACTTTCTAAATAAAAGCATTTTTTTTCCATTCACGCACGCACCAAAAGACCTACATGTACCGCGCTTATTTTATTACTAATATACATATTTGTTCTAATACCACTTAATTTCTATACTTCTATTTATTAATTTTATTCTGGATATAAACCGTCATATTTTTTTCAATATACACTTGTTTTACTAATTAACCTACATTTAAACGTTAACTAATTCATAAGGACTTACCGCTAAATGTTCCATACATGTAAGTTACCATTACTCCTGATTCGCGATTACTAAATTGCACCGTAGTAACTTCCGAATTCGAAGAATCCACGTTAATGTGCATATATATTTAGGTAGGTAAAGCAGTCCTTCAAACAAACAACGTCGATATACATTAGAGGTGTGACTAATATATTCGTAATAGGTAAAGGTATCATAATACAAGCCATGTATATTCATATTAGGATATGCGAATATAGAATAATAGGTTACCAGGTATTAGTCAAATAATAGGGACGCGTAATAGCGAAGCGACTGATCGCGGCGACTGATAGCGCCCTATGGTGACCAGTGACCAAAGCTCACAGCGACTCCATATTATGGCTGCACGCAGTGATTGATAACTAATAAATAGTAATAACTATTCATTATTTTGTTAGTGTTTAGTGATTGGGTTGATATTTTATTTATTTTTGTTGGAAGTTTTGGTCCAAGGAAAATTTAATCACCGTTTCACTTCTACAATAGGCATACGTGAATAATGTAAATGCAGAATCTCGTATTTCATATTAAATAATATGGAGACTATTACCGATATTACGCAGATATGCATATTAGATTGAGTAGCTGTAGTGAATCGGTTCACTAATATTTGACTTATATCCAATAGGTAATAGGTATGATATCATAATATGCGTTAACTAATATATTCAATACAATAGGATTACCTAAAAATGACCCTAATATAACATCTCTAATATACATAAATATAGATGCATAGAATATGCTTTAGGACGCGTCATAACTGAAAGCGATTGTCGCGCGAGTACGCGATCGTCGCACTCGTTTATTTAAGAACTAGCATCGCCCGCGTGGATTTTGTAAATTATCCCACGGGTATGCTACCGGGACAAAAGGTAGCCCCTCAAAGGTGGTCCTTTCTCAGGATGCCATCTGCCAAATTTTATCGAAATCTGTTCAGTAGTTTAGGCGTGAAAACGTACAGACAGAGTTACTTTTGAATTTATGATACAGTGCAACCTTGATATAACAAATCGGAAGGGAACAAGTAAATATTCGTTATATCAAGTAATTCGTTAAACTGAGGTTTGTTATATTAAGGTTAGGTTAGTCTAAAATTTGTTATAAAAAGGTAAAAACGTGTCGAAACCTGTGGCGGCTGAATTATATACTATTGGGAACGATATATAAAGGTTTTGGGTTGACAAAATTCGTTAATTAGAGGTTTACACTTCTTTTTTGATAGTAGAAAATTTGTTATAGAGGTTGTTCGCAAAAAATCTTCACAATATTAAGGTATATTTTACATTGACTCTTAGACAATTTAAGGGGATTATGAAGAATTCGAAATCGAGGAATTCCTTATATTGAGGTACGTTATATTAAGGTTGCTGCACTGTATTAGCATGGATGGATGATATACTCGCGATATCAATAAGTCGCGCCTGTACGAGTATTCAAGTAAACAATCGCGTAATAGCGTATTCCCGCGACAGTTGCTTTCGGTTAGAACGCAGGGTTAAGGGCGGGTGTGAAGGGCAGACGTTTTTAGGGACTGTCTTTTGTAATTTTGTCGTTCAAAAAGTGCTGATTCTCAGCCTAATTTGAATAAATGACTTTTGATTTTGGTTATTGTACACCAATAACCACGAGTGTTTGCGTATCAATATTTCTGTGTCTCCTGATCAAATATGGTTGTATTCATAATCACTGGCTTTATTAAGTATAAGCTTTTATTTAGTTTAATTGTTAGTATGTTAAGAAGAATATTTGAATTTTATTTCTGTTCACATAGTTTTGTTTTAAATTAATGTTCAAAAATATATGTTACAAAGAATCTTAGTTATGTGATCAAAATGAAAAATAACTGAAAATGGAAAAATATTTTTCCTTCCAGGTATGGAAACATCAGTGCGCAGATGAGACTCATATTTAGTTTTTTTTTTATTATAGAAATGATGTTTTTGTTAGTAAAGGACTACTTTACCACGGCCTAAGTGTACAAAAAAAAGTATGTTATTTTAAATCTTAAACATTATCTCACTTCCATACTTTCTAGCCTTACCTAACAGAACACTTGACCTTATATACTTAACCTACTTACCTAACTACTGCTTAATTAAACTACCCTAAATAACCCTAGAAATTATATAACTACTTGTTCCTAATTAACACATTGCCATTCGAAATCTTAACATTGACGCTTCCCGGTCCGGATTACCCCGCGTCCTAACCAAAGCGATCGGTTGCGTGAATGCGCGATCGCTACGTTCCTATCCAGTCACTCATTGTTCGAAACTGAAAGGCGCCCTTTGTCGGCGCGACCAGAGGGGCAATTCTCGTAATTTTAAGAACGTTCACAGTCTGATCTCAGTCGCAATCTGTCAAAAATACCTCAAATTTCTCTACATTTTGACAAGTTTTTGACATTTGCTTATCGCGGAGATGACACTGCGACTAGATTTTGAATTACGAGAATTATTATTGGCCTTCAGGTGTTCGGGTGCGCTGAATAAAATAACGCAACAGTCGCATGTTCACGCGATGCTCGCTTTGGATAGGATGCGGCCTTACATGGATATGTTATTATCCATATCTAAACTATTAATAATGAAGTGCATAGAACCCCTTACTTGATTGCTCATTATACTACAACGAAAGACAGAAGAAATTAATCAAAATAGTAACCGATTAGATCTTTTTTTTTTTTTTGAGATTTGTTATTGTGGAGCGTGGAGCTAGCCTTTTTTCGCACAGTTTTTATGACCTGACAAAACATCCAGATTTCTTTACCAAAAAGTTTCATATGAATGCATTATACACATAAACCTTCCAGTATAAATACTCTAAATTATGGTGAAAACCGCATCAAAATCCATTGAATAGTTAAGAAAAACTAAGCAGTCACACAAACAGACACGGAAAAAGACTTTATTTTATGACAGGAAAAGCGATTTTGTATAGGTCACTGCTGCGCATCGGTTTTCAGCGTTAAAGCAACTTCCAATCAACAAAATGATTCACTTAAGACCTGTTATTGTTCTTTTCTATTATAATAGCTAATGTCGTGGTAAAATTATCAGCAAGTCAGAATTGTCGGTCTTATTGCAATCAGTATTTTTTGCCAGACAACCATTGCCAGTTGACAGAAATCGCAAGCAATTATGTCAGCAAGGAAAGTTTCCTATACGTCAACATGGGTGTGGCCAATTTTCCTATACCGAAGTCAGCAAGGGTGTAACCAAGTGTCCTTTCCAGAGTACGTACACCGGATGTGCATTTAGGTATCGCCAGTCATGGACTTTTAGAGTATTTTTTTTATTTAATTCTGCTGTTAGAATGTTGAATAGGGTGTAAAGTTCACTCATCCTTCATAGAAAAGTGAGGATCCTGCGACCAGACGGGTTTTGTGTCTAGTGGGCAACAGACCGACTATTTGATGTCGCAACGTTGTATTTATGCTAGTTGCGCGGTAAACCCTGCCTGCGCGATGCAGGATTTTGCGTGACGTCAGTATGACCCGTAGTTTGTATGTGGCAATGTAGATATCGCCACAAGTTCGTTATTATTATTTAAGTTTCTTGTAATGTTAATTACTGAACATAGGTTCCTAGTATTGTATACATGCAACTATATTCTAACTGAACAGACAGCTGTGCTGCTGGGGAGTTTGTTGCGCCACTTCTTCCCAGCGATAGCACTAGGAAGTGGTGAAGGGCGGGCGTTTTTGGGGGACTGTCTTTTGTAATTTTGACGTTCGAAAAGTGCTGATTCTCAGCCTAATTTGAATAAATGACTTTTGATTTTGATTATCTATGGCACAGACTAACGTCTGGACTACAAAAGATACATGTTCAACAGTGGCCATTTCTTGTTATCCAGATGTTCTGTCTTTTGTAATTTTGACGTTCGAAAAGTGCTGATTCTCAGCCTAATTTGAATAAATGACTTTTGATTTTGATTATCTATGGCACAGACTAACGTCTGGAATACAAAAGATACATGTTCAACAGTGGCCATTTCTTGTTATCCATGTTTTTTTTTTTTACGTAAAAGAGCTACATGTGTAAAATACTGGTGTTTCAGTTGCAGCCTGTAGACTCGAAGCCGACCCGAATAGCGACCCGCTAGGCAGATGGTACCTAATGTGTCACGTGTTTTTGTTTGTAAGATGTTTAAAACAGATTCCTATGTTTTGCTGTTTAACGTGTAACGTGTAGCATATATTGCAGTAGAATAAAATTCTAAAGTCAAAGATCTGGCGCTGGTGCAATCGTCTATCCTCCAAAAGTGATAAGGTTCGGAGAAATGGACAGTTTGATACAAAATGTGTCTACCCATTTTCTTAATCATATTAGTTTCTTAGATACTTCTTCTTCTGATTTCCGTCAACTCTTCTGACAGCAGATAAGAACATTTTCTCAATAAATATTTTAACCGTAGTAAAGTCTGATGTTTTCGGGAGTTGAATAAATAACCACGACTATTGACTGTATGTAAACGGTGAGAGTCAGTTCTCGGCGCCAGTACTGGATTAAGTTGGAGTCAGATTGCAGTCTAAGGCAGCCGTATGTTTAATATTGGTCATTTGTAATATGTAATACTCTTTTACTTCTTTAACTTTGGTTTTATTTTCCTTTTTCTAACGTAGTATATGTACCCTATGTTCAATATTAGTCAATGTTCATTTATAAGATTTTATGCTTTTTTAATTGTTGTTGTTCTTCTATCGCTGTCTATAACCGCTTTATGTTCAATATTGATCGTTGTTCACTTAAAACGTTTGTGTGGTTGTTGAATACGAGGCTTTTGGTTACTTTGTGAGTGTATATTTTATGACTTTTTTTTGTAATTTACGTTTTGTTTGTGCAGAATAAACAATGTTTCTTTCTTTCTCTTTAACTTATTTCTTTTTCCAATATACACACAGGGGTGAAAATAGATGCAAAATTTGGTGGTTAGTGCGCAATCTATGAAGCCGTATGTTCAAAATTGATCATTGTTAGTCCACAGGACTCATATTTAAGTACGAAATTAGTCATCTACCTGTTTATAAGTTGTTTTGGTACGATCAAATACTGCAGTATAAGGCTGCCTTATGTTCAAACTCAGTCATTGTTCATTTAAGATGTTATATCTGACAACAGAAGTGATAAGTTCAAAATTAATCATCTTCCTATTTATAAAAAAAAAAAATATTCCTTTGCTTTTTCTTTTGAAGCCTTATGTTCAAAATTGATCATCGTTTTATTCAAAAGTTGTCTAATTACAACAAAATTTTGCCGTCTTGATAATAATTCATTTGTTAAATGTTCCACTATGATTTTACAAGTGTTGTGCAGAAGTAAATTTCGAGAACTGGCTAGACTCTGATTTTTAATTTGTTAGATTATAATAACAGCTGCGATCGACCTTTTTAGTTTGTTTTATTTTTTGTTTGTCTGTGCTTTGTTCATTACCTATATTATTTATCTTCTGCCCTTCCTGTAGTTCCAATCAAACAATCTTTAAAAAATGATTACTGAAGATGGTAAATTATAAATTATTATAGTGAAGATTTTGATGTGTGAAATCGAAAAGTACCTACCTAATGACTTAATCCGTTATAATCCTTAACTAATAAATGTCAACTTTTCCGTATTATACCTATATCTAATATTATATGCTAGTTAGCCATTACATTCCCACTCATACATAAACAATTACTTTAAAATTTAAAATATCTAATTTTTTATATCATTTCCTTCAAAAGCCCACTGTGACATTCGTGCCACGAGCTGCAATGTACACACTTATTATAAATTAAACTTATATTGACGATCACTAAAAGATGGTTATTTTTCAATCACAAAAAATCGCATTGATTGTGTTTGAATAATGTATGAATTTATGGTTCTACATTTTTGATGAGATCTACAGAGATAGGGTCGCAGGGTCATACTTAATTTGGTATACTATCTTAGAAACTAACTAACTAAACTTACTATAAAACTTATTACTATCGAGGCACATACACGAAAAGCTTCATACCGTCTTCACAAATTGTTGTATTGTATCTTTTAGAATGATTCTAATTTCTGAGTTAGTCTTTTGTTTTAATATCTTAATTCAAACTCATTGTGTGTTAGGATGTTGGACTGATCTTGGAGTTTCTTGTCCGTCCTGCAAAGAGTCTACGTTTTCGAATGGGCAACTAGCTTCAACTTTCTGACTAACTGACCGATTTTTTGACAATTTAAAAGTGCCTGTAAATGGTTTAATTGAAATAAATGGTTTGAGTTTGATTAAGGTTCATTTTTAGCCCCTTATTAATTACCTATGCATTAAACCGTGCTGTTTTATCCAAAAACTGTGTATACTGCCGCCTACTCGTTTGGAGAGTTACAAGAATAATAATAAAATCAGGCATATAAAAAAATAGATGATACGATATTCGATGTAAAAATGTATGGAAATATAAAAAATAAAACACAATATTTAAATCGCTGTAAGTATAACAATATTTTTAATAAAAAATAAAATAAAAGTAATGTTCAATGAAATGATTTTTATACATTTAATATTTTGATGATAATGATTGTGAATAGATGTGTGTTCATACAAAAAAATTTTGTGACAAGAAATGATTATGAAATGATTTTTTTTTAATTTTAACGTCAAGCGGTAAATTTTTAAAAATCATTTCATGAATGATTAGTTTTTTTGGTTTAATGTAGTAGTTTTATCCAAAATTTTTACTATTTTAAACTTGAACACGGTTTTCACCGGTGGTAATTCTTATTTTGTCTGTTTAAAAGTACTTTATAAAACAATATTTTTAGGTCCGAAGACTGAACTGTGTTGATTAAAATATTTTAGAATTCAAAAATAATTTTCATTAAATTTGTGACGATTGCTTGTGACAGTTCGGTTACTATGTGGCTTATTTCTATCTCTCTTTGTCTCAATATACAGTTTTTCAGCTGAAATTGTTATCAGTGTATCGTTTAATTTTGAACTCTCAACTATCTGGTATTGCAAACACGTTGTTTCTTTTAGGATCGAAGTTCCTTATCACCCATTTTACTCTAGACACTTGGCAAATGAGAGCTAGACCGAAAATAGTGTAACATTTTGTCGCGACACTTTTTTTTTAAATTTAAGTAACGAGATGATGACTAATAGAGAAGTATGGAAGAAAAAGACATGTTGCGCTGATCACAAATAAATTAGGATAAGTGAAAGAAGAAAGAGGAGAGTGATGACTTTTTAAAATTTTGTTTCTCTCAAACATTGTTAATTTTTATTATGCCTGTTATTTTTTAATATTAATTTTAATGAATGACTTTTGGCTCTTTATATTTTATATTTTTCTTTGTAATGAATTGGACTGTATTTCGCGTTTCGTGTATGGGAATACGAGACTTAAAATTAAATAAGCTAGTTGAGGTGGTTTTCCTTTTGGTTGTATGAAGTATTTTCATGTTTTTTTTTAGCAAATCACACATTGTGAAACACTGCAACGATGTTAAATGTTGCAGAGATATATCGTTACTATTAAAAGTTACGAAAAATCATTTTTATCATAATATAACTCGAAAAGAACAATAATTTCTGCACATCCCTTAATTAAAACGGTGTTACCTAACACTACCAGTATGTACCTAATACCTAAAAAAAATCGTAAAGACGAACTTGATATTAAAAAAAAACAAAAAACTTAAAAAATAGGTACCTGTTGCGTTTTCAATAGTTGTTGAAATTTTAAAACTATTTTCTACAATAAAACTTACAGTAATTAATAAGAAAAGATCGATTAAAAGGCAAACATACTATTAATAAACTTATATTAAAACGAGCGCAAATTACGAAGGAAATAATTAAAATAAGTGATGAAAACTAAAGTGAATAACCTAAGGCGGATTGCCGACATATTTGTTGTTGTCAACTAAATTATTTTAATTATCAGGACTGAGTTTTTTTTAAAAATTAATTACGTAAGTACCTACTAGAAATAAATATATGACATTTAAAGTGTTTTTGCTGACGAAACAAGTAATCATTAAAACTATGAATATTTAAGAAATAACGTAAAATTTTGAATTACATATTCATAGTTATAGTAAAAATTTTATTTAAAAAAAAATTATGTTTTAAAATATTTAAACAATTTTTAAATAGATATTACTCACTCCTGACAAAAATAAAGATTATAATGTAAAAGCGTACTAGTATAAGACTATTCAGCCACGTCAAAATATATTTATCGAAAACTAAATCAAATTAAAACTAATAATTGAACGGTAAAGAGTGTTTTCTTTTACAAATAAACAAACTTAGATATTAAAAAAATATATTAAAATGGTATTAAATACCTACTATAAATTAAAAGAATAATCTAAAAAGTTTTGACTTTGATGTTTTTCAATGTTTGTTTTGAAGTCGTTTTATTGTATTCGCTATTATTTGACAGTAATTTGTATTCATCTGTTATTTTTTATCTATATCCTAAATATGACTAATATTTGCAGCTTTAACGTTATTTTTATTTAATTATATTTTAAATCGTATGTATCGTAGCCTCACCAAAATTGATTTGATTATATCAATTCTAAATAATTTTAATCAAAGACTATGAATGAAATATTTAGTATTCAAAATGCAAACTCAATCTAAAAACTATGTAACAACTATGTATAAATGTGCATTTTATGTACATATTCGTCAGTACACGTAACAATAAGACGCCATATTCAAAATGGCGGCTAAAAGAAAAATTCTATGATTTTATCACTCAGTTGACGAGTAGCCGTTTACGACTTTAAGGATAATGCTTAAATTAATAAAAATATTTAAAGAAATTATCGACTATTAAAAAATCGTTAAATTATTCGATGCTACGTGCTAATTAAATATGTTACATAAGTTGTGCGCGTACTCTTACAGAAAGAAAATTTATGAAAGAAATATCAGAATGAAACACGTGATAGATGAAACATGACGATGAAAATACAAGATCATGAAAAACGGAATTATGAAGAATTTGATTAGTGAAAAATACAATAATTATAAGTGCGTAAAATAACAAATTTCACATACAATAGTCTGAAAATAAAATAGAACTGATACAGCGATAAAATAAAAAAGTCACAAAAAAGAAGTTTAAAAAATACAGTAAAAGCGCGCGCACTGCGTTATTTTACACATCATTGGAACAAGAAATTAGAATACGTTTCAAACACACACAGAAACAAAATCGCGTCAAAATTTCATTCATACTCTCATTTTTATACTTAGTACATAATTATGTTACTTTATAAGATTCTTACTTCCCTATTTTAGAATACGTTTCAAATACTCACCTACATATTATCTTCACTCGGAAATCGCTCTTATTTTTACAGTACTTAAGATCCTATTAGACAATTTTAGCGCAGGCCTTTTGATATATATTTACACATTACAGTTTAATTTTAATTTGGTTTATAATTTTCAATGTTTTTGCTTCCGCAAAATGTATACAGGGTGGCAGGGACATCGACGCGCAAACTGCTGAATTCATGGTTACAGTTTGCGCGTCGATGTCCCTGCCACCCTGTATACACCACTTATTTTTCTATAATATACCTACTTACTAAATAAGCCTTTTTTTTTACGCAGGTCTTTTCATAATATTTACACATTACGGTTTAATTATGGGATATTTTACCTTTTTTTGCTTTCGCAAAATATATGTTTCCACTTATTTTTCTATATTATACCTACTTACTAAACCTATTTTTTTTTGCGTACTTATTTCCTACGGCTTTATGCCAAATCACAATCATACGTAAAAATTAAATAAAGTATTGGTTTAGAAAATTAACGTTCCATGCCCTATTTTTATAAACAAAATAAACGTTAACAGAACTCCTAAGTTTTTATATGTTTTAATTATTCAGTTTATTCACCCCGGAGGGTGATTAAATTTAATATTGATGTTTATTTTACGTTAAAACTTGATTTCGAAAAGATTTAAAAGAGCGGTTAGACAGCTTGCATTTTTTTTTTCAAAGTTCCCCTTAAATGTACGTTAATATTTAAATTATTTAACCAAACACATTTAATTCTTACACTTAAAGCCTTAAAGAACATAATGAAATAATGGTTTAATTTCTTAAACCCTTAAAAATACGAAATAAAATTGTACTCTATAGTTAAACGAAAGTCTCACGATATGATACGAAAACATAAAGAAATTAAAACTAAAACGCGTATCTAATGACGATAAACAATTCCAACATTGCAAAGGATTAATATACACTCCTTAAAAGGACCTCCCCTTAGTGTTAATATTTAGGATACAGCCATATAAAAATAGTTGCCTTAAAATATTTTTCGAAAAATAATTATGTTCAAAGTTACACTCACACTTAAAAAAACTTTCCTTAGCTCTACCCAAAATATAAATCACGTTGTTTAAATAAAACTAACTAAAATGACATTGAATGCCTTATAAATTCGCTATCGAACTTCACGCAATGAATATCGCGGTTATGTACAAAATATTAAAATTCTAAATTAACCATAAACTTAACCTCCATTCAAACTTTTTGAATTTTGAAAACGAATAAAATATAATTACCTTATAAAATATTTTGGCCGAATAACATCAATCAATCTGTTCCAGAATATGATAAAATAATAGAATACTTAATATACCAATCCTTCGATTCACACTATTGTTATATTCACAATTGAAATACCTATAACACGTTCATTTTTTTATCTTAACTTTTTTTCCGGTCCTTTTTGAATGTTAATCACTGTAATGGACGTTTGCCTAAGTAAACAAGGGACGAGTGAAAGAGAGACAAGTAGGGTTGTAATTCAGAAAACAGGAGCAGTTGAGCTACAGCTGCAGCGTCTAGAAATTGGACCTATCTTGAGCGGTACAAAGAAGAGTTAAAACAGTGGTATATATATGGATATTCAATTGTTCTTAAAAAATATGAACGATATTTCAAAGCGTCCTGTGTACCGCTTCAAACAGTGACATAAGATGGAAGTAGCGCTTTCATAGCTCAACTTAACTCGGCATAAATCACTTCAACATCTGCATAGTAAACTGTCGCCATGATTATGATCCTTTATTGGTTGAATATTAAAATGGCTATCATATTGAAAATGTTGGGTTACTAATTGGAAAGTTCCTGTTATATTTGTAGGCAACCAAGTCCAAATATTTTTCGTGGTTTTAGTAATTTCTTCAATTTTAAGTGGACATCAATCTTTACTATGGTAGTCTGGCTAAGAGTACGCAAATAGAGACGGGTGAAAAGGGGCCAAGAAAGGCAGGGTTGAAGTAAATTAACCAAGAGCAGAGCGGAATCTAGCTGAGACAAGTTGAGCTATAGTGTCTATTAGAATTTAGACCTCACGTTGAGCGGTACAAAGAAAAGTTCAAACTGTGGCATACATGGTGTTAATTTGTACTTTAAAAATTAACAAGATTTCAACGCGTCCTGTGTACCGCTTCAAACAGTAATATAAGTTGGAAATGACACTATCACAGCTCAACCTAACTCAACAGACAACGCTCCACACCTTTATGGAAAACCGTGCTCCTGGTCCCTATGACGCTTAACCCTATTGGTTGAATCATGAAAACAGCTAGCATTTATATAGACTGTTAAGTTTTCGATTTGGAAGTTCCTTAAAAATATTTCTGGGGGTGGCATAGTCAGCATTTTCCAGATCCATTATGGATTTTTATCAAAGGATATTTGCCAGAGTGTATACAAGACGGGACAAAAACCCAGACCGGAGAGGGTACAGCTGAGTAAAGTTGAGTTAGTGTATTTTAATATTTTGACCTAATTCTGAGCGGTACACAGAAGGGATGAAACCGTGGCATACAGGTGATATTAATTTGTACTTTAATAATATGAACAAGATTTGTACTCCTCCTGTGTACCGCTTCAAACAGTAACATAAGTTGGAACTGACACTATCATAGCTCAAATTAACTCAGCAGACAACGCTCCTCAAAACTATGCCTTTGTTCTCATGACGCTGATCCCTTAATGGTTAAAACAGCTAGCATTTTCAGACTGTTACGTTTTGAATTTGTAAATTCTTTAAACATATTCTGTAGGTAACGAAGTTTCTAACCTTTTTTCAGTTCTAATTTGGATGGAAATTGTAACAATGCATATCAGGATGAAAATGTTCACATTACCTAGGCTAAAGGGCACGAGCACAACTGGGGCAAGTAAGGCAGTATAGCCGGCTGTAGCATTGAAACCAAGAGCAGAGCGGAGTTGAAATGAGCAAAGTTAAGCTAAAGCGTCTAGAAATTTGCCCTCGCGTCGAGCGGTACAAAGAAGGGTTGAAACAGTGTCATACAGATGATATTTCGTATTTTAAATATAAACAAATGAGCATGATTTCCACGCTTTTTGTACCGCTCCAAACAGTAATAAAAGTTGGAATTGACACGATCATAGCTCAACTTAACGCAGTAGACAACGCTCCACACCTTTATGAAAAATTATGCAACTTGTCCCTAAAGTGCTCATTCCCTTTTGGAACCAGGTAGTATTTTAAGGATAAGCCTTAGAAGCTTTTAATTTGAATGTCCATATACATTTTTGACTGTTGCCTGCAGTAAGAACATCTTTCATCCTATATTGTTTTCAATCGTTGATATGTTAATAAATTGTGCACCAAAAGGCAGTTGATATTGTTCCAGATGATTTTTTGACGACGAAATCCAGCAAAGTTGCATCGTGAACCCCACAATTATGTGAATCCTTAACTCTTCATTCCTTACATTAAAATTACAGTTACGGCGTAATTAAAGGAAAACATACAAAAAGGTTATGTTAAAAAGGATTTACTCTCCTCCTGCTTGACGATCCCCATTTCTTGGAGCACAGCTTCGAGACCTTCCGGCATCCTGCCCTGGTCGAGCTCCAAGTTCCACTTGTAATACTGGAATAGAAAAGAGAAATGTTTTTAACACCTGATATTTGACGCGTATCTTTATGGACCGACGTCGGGTCATGATAGGACGTTAACTTCAGATGTGAGAGTTTCAACATGAACAATAAAAGTCAGAATTTAACCAACCACCTTCAAATACTCCACCAATTTAGAACAACGGTGTGGTTATATCGTTGTTCTAAATGCAACATAAACCATTACCTTTATCTGCTTTCGCTATTTACTCCAAACATCAAGCACGGTAACTTAAATCTTCGTTTTCTTCGTTACCACGTAGGAAAAGCTCATGTTGACTACCTACCAGGTATTATTTTTTTAAATCCTCCCTACGAGGACTACCGTTTTTGTGCTCACCAGTTGGCGCCACTGTCGAGTAAGGTCTTGAAGTATAGCTGTGAAAGCTTGTTATTACGGGTGTGAAAACAAAGTTGACATTTAAATCATATTTAATGCCTTTAAACCGTACCGTAAAAATATCGAGCATGCCGCAGTGTTGCACAGTCCCGTTTAGTTCAGATAAAAAGAGGACATACATTTCCGAAAGATAAAACTGTCTCAAAGCACTTTCATTGACCCGTAACTCATTTTTGCCATAATTAATTTCAGGTACTGCAAAATATTCACATTATTCTAAATAGAAATAAACCCGCGCTATCCACCCACAAACCGTGACATTTGACATTCCGACCTCACGTTACACTAGCTTCTCTAGCGGCGATTTCATAGCCCTCATTCAAGCAAGCCTTTACCAGTTTCAGGAAAGTAATTTTATACAAAAAATGAGTATTACTACGCTCATTTTATTTATTTATATACAACTCATTAGATACTCATTTTATTCTCTTTTTTTCCTTTTGATTTTTCTCTTTCTTTTTACTCATTTTCTACGTTCCGATTTGAAGACGGCTGCCGGTGTTGTTACAAGCACATGAGACGTTAAACCTCCGTCTCCGGAAAGGCAACACCTGCTCCGAAACAAAGGTTCATCAGAGGACATACCAGAGGTTCTGGTATTGACTATGTTCTTAGGCAGCGGTGACCACGCACGTTAAGCCGTTGGTCCCGGCTGTCATACTTGAATCTTTGATAGTCGTTACGTGTCATCAGAAGCCTGGAAGTCTAACAACCAGTCTTACCAAGGGGTGTCGTATTAGCCAGTAACTGGGTTGTGGAGCTCAGATAGGCAGTCGCCCCATGTAAAATACTGGTATTCAGCTGCATCCGGTTAGACTGGACGCCGACCCCAACATACTAAGTTGGAAAAAGGCTAGGTAGATCATGAGGTAGCGGTGACCACTCATAATCAAGTGGGCCTTCTAGTTTCCACCCAAAACCGTCAAACAAAATGATATAAAGTAATCACGTACAAACCTTATCCAGCTCCTTCCTCAGCGCAATCACAGACCGTTCCCGGTCCGCAACCAGCTCCTCAAGATATTGATAGCGGAGCTTCTTGCGCGCGCGACACTCCCGCGCAGACTGTCTGCTGCGTTCTGCTTGAACACATGAAGAAGGACCAACGTTAGGCTTGAGTCTTTGAAGCCTTGATCAGGGAAAAGAAGTCAAGGGGTAACAAAATGAGAATGTTGGGTAAAGTCTGTTTTTCTGGGATACGTTATTTATATGCTATGTACTATCGCCAAAGTCTATATCTGATCACCGTAAGGACTATTCCTGCTTGCAGCGCATATTATTAGTCGACCTAAAAAGGATCCTCTTTTGTTTTACTCATGCACGCAGCTGTGGTCGTCATGTGCACGGATTTGTTTTTTTTTTTCAAAATGTTCAGAGGGCGTAGTGCGAGTTTTTTACCTACTAGATAGCGTGAACGTAAACGCAGATTTGTACGGTATTAGAGAAGCGCCATCTAGTGGAAACTCGATAGCACTGCTGTTATTCCATACAAATCTGAGTTTACGTTAACACCATCGAGTAGGTAGAAAAACTCGCACTATGCCCTCAGATATAGGTTTTGGTGGTAGTACTTACCTACCAAATTTTGTTGACTTTGTGAAGTGAGAAAATAATACGGTCGAGTTCTGGTGGCCTACCGCGAGTTCTTAACGCGATTCAATTTACGCTCAGGGATCGAGATGGCGCTAGACGACTTGTATAGCTCTGTCTCTTTCCAACAGCCTAAACTGGATCGCGTTAAGAGCTCGTGGTAAGGCCTCTGTTTCGAGTAGAGTTCGCAATATCATATTTTATTGGGAGGTAAAGAACTTTCCTCTGTATACCGTCATTGGGCATTTATAAATTTTATCAAGTATGTGAACCATTGCTTTTCTTGTGATAGCATTATTATAATTTCACTCTACCTCTACTCCCCTTGCTACTTGTTATAGATAAGTTCTAACTTAGTGTAGTTGAACGTAAGTGAGTGTGCCTATACTATGTAAATATGTATTACCGGTGTACTGTAACCTAAACTTATGGTCAATAAACTTTTATTTATTTATTTATTCCTTCAGTAATATCTTTTTTTTTACTGTCATACTGAATTTCCTGTTCCTTCTACCTGCAATTGTTTTGTTGTGAAATAGGAAGTTGCTATTATTGTGATTGAGTGAATACCAATACCACATGAGCTGTATTTTTGGAAAACTTTAGTACATGCAATATTATAATTGTTATATGATTGCTATCTAAATCTTAAAAAAAGTCGGCCAAGTGTAAGTCGCACACGAAGGGTTCCATACCACCGTACAATATTTAATTAACACTACATTTTTTTAAACATGTTTCTTGTATAGGGGTTCCTTTAATTTTACTATTTATAATGGCAATAGAAATCCACACTCTGTGAAAATTTCAACTGTCTACCTGTTACGGTTCATGAAATACAGCCCGCTGACAGACGGATGGACAGCGGAGACTTAGTAATAGCGTTCCGTTGCCATCCTTTGGGTACGGAACCCTAAAGGTAGCCTGCAAGTTGCCATTAATTAACTAAAGAAACATCAAGCTTGTTTGTGTGCAAAACTGTATTTGATAAAATATTCTACATTGGCGTAAACTCGACCTAAACGATTACATTAATCCTTATTACTATCTAGGTACTATCATTGATAGTCTGGCATCAAAGCATAGTCTTTGGAATTGTATTGAAGACCCAAGATAAGGCGTGTACAGTCAACAGCAAAAGTAGATGATCAAAATCAGAAATTCAATACTAATGAATGGAGTTCGCGTCAGAACTGTGTGGCGTCGAAGTGATTCAAAAGTATGTGATTGTAAATTATATCAAACATTTACTACTAGTACAGCTGCCATATAGCTGCGAACTTCGTTCATTAGCATTGAATTTCTGATTTTGATCATCTACTTTTGCTGTTGACTGTACTTGTTTCGGATATACCTATGACGAAGTTATCTGACGGCATTCTCATATCTAAATGACTTTGTTAGGTGGGTGAACATACAATTAATATAAGGAGAAATAGAAAGTCGGACTGGGTTAGAAATCGAAAACTAAGCCAATTTAAATAGGCCGTCATATTTATATTTGTTTGAACGCGATTATCTCTGCAACTGCCAGTCGAGAAATTCTTTTTTAATTTGATGGCCCAATTTATGAGGAAGGCTGTAGGCTATTTCACATCACGCTAGGATCCTCAAGCCTGAGCAAAACGAAGAAATAACACGGGGATGCGATGCGACGGGAGAAACAGGGAACGAGAAATTTCACGCGGACGAAGTCGCGAACAGAAGCTGGTATGATATATTCTTGCTGTTTCGTTAAGAAATATTTCTCACGTTCTCTTAACAAAGTCACAACACAGACACGCATATGGTGTTCCAATTCAAACCAATGTGCATCATTAGTTGACCTTAAATCCTCTATGTCGAAATACAACACATAATGGTGAAAGGCACGCTATACAAATTCCATAGGCCACGTTACAGACATTAAAACGAAGGCGTTTTGTTTCTATGCTATTGATTCCATTACGATCGTTTTGTGCAAAGTTCCTTCAAGATTCCTAGAAAAAGGTATGTTTCAGGTTATGTTAGACGGAGATTATTTGTCTGACGAGTTTTGAACTGAACCGGAGTCTAAAACTTGTACTTACGAGTCACGCGACCAACTCAAGAACGGATTCGGACTGAAACAAAGTCATTTGCCTATTCCCTACATGTATTCCAAAATCTGTAAAAGCAGTTTACAATGACAGTTTCCTGTAGCTACAACGGTTAAGGATGGTCCTTGATGGCCCATCTCAAATTACCACATTTTACTCCTAATCTTACCAAGGGAATATCGTGTTACCCAATAGCTGGATTGTGGAGGCCAGATAGGTAGTCGCTCTATGTAAAATATTGGTATTCAGCTGCATCCAGATAGTTTGGAAGCTGACCCCAACGTAGTTAGAAAAAGGCTGGCCTGTTGACGCTGTCTTAAAGATCCTTACCTAGCTTCGCCTTCATGTCCTGTTTGTCGAGCTGCGCCTTGCGGCCAGGTCTGCGCCCGCGCTTGCCCCCCTCACGCCTTTCCCCGCCCTCCGCACCCGACGCCCCCACCGAGCCGTACACCCCACCACCCAGCGACTCCTGGAAATAAAGTAAAATTGAATGAGGATGGAGTATTTTAGAAAATTACAGAGGCACAAGCCATGTGGCCGATGGGATTTCGAAAAGGAATTCTTTTGCAAAATTCAAAACAAAACCATGAAATTTTGCTCCCAGAGTCTGTGTGACCCAAGTGTGACCGCGTTGTTCCTCTAAACTACGCGACAGATTTTGATGCGGGTTTCACCATCATTTAGAGAATTTATTCCGGAAGGTTATGTGTATAATACATTAATATTAAACTTACATTATAATAAAGTAATTGCAATATTTTGTCAAGTCGCAAAAACCTTGAGAAGCGGGGGTGAGTCGCATGTAACAAAATAAAGAAGCCATCGGACGACCTACCAATCAATTACAACGAGTTCAATTCAATTTCAAAATCATTGCTAACAGATATACCTACTACGCACATGAAAACATTACAACTTGGCAGTGAAGACAATGAGCTCACGACATTAAGGCGAAACGCAATACGTCTAAATAGGTCTCATTCATATGCTATTAATATCTTTTGTTAAAATTTTCCCTCAAAGCGTAAAGGCTCCCCGCAGGTGGGCGCGACGCGATTCAAGTAGAACAATTTCCATGAAGTTTTTATAGAAATTGTTTTAGTAGCGTCGCGTCGCGCCTGTCTGCGGAAGCCTTTAGTTTTGATCCATTAGCTGGACTAGCAGAAACTACTGTGAGAAGACAAGATATGTGATGGAAATGTGTCACAGTTTTTTTTACAAATTCTCAGGTTAGAGACACGACAAACTACGTCGTCGTCTTTCTGGGCAGGAAATATTATCTGTTTTTTGTTAACTTACAATACTGTCAAAGTTAGAGCTAAATGCAAGAAGTTTTGATAATCTTGAGACCAATTAATTGATAAGATCCTTATAAGTCTGGCAAATATTTCCTAACATGAAACTGTGATAGCAAAAATAACCGAAGAAAAGTCACAATCATTGACTATAGTTGTCAGTGATTTTTTCTACGTAGAAGGCATAAACGCAACGCGATAGCACAAGTTTAAACCTTAGTGGTTTTTGGTTGCTATTTTTTATGAATAATCCTGTATTCTTTTTTATAAGTAAATGATAAATAAAAAAAAATAAAAAAACGCGAATGTTTACTCTTTCACGCAAAAACTACTGAACGGATTTTAATGAAACTTTACAGTAATATAGCTTATACATCAGAATAATACATAGAATATTCCGATATTCCCGCGGGATCGACACTTATGCGGGTGAAGCCGCAGGCGGCAGGGCACTTCTAGTTAATAAATATAATAGTAAAGTAAATAAAGAAAAAGTAACCACTTAACCAGCGGCCCTGTATGACGGCGCCTGTGACCGGTTATAAATTATAATAATACAGCTTATCGATTCGATAAATTATAGCTAGCGGTACTACTTCACTACGGCCCGCGCAACAATGTAGTAGGGGCATCTGTCTCCTCACATTAACATCCAAACGTCACAAGTCATCATACAGTGCCGCCATTGCGGTTTGTCACTGTCAAACAGTTTCTAGAACCGACCAAGCGCGAGTCGTACTTGCACACGAAGGGTTCCGTTCCACCGTATACAGTATGTATTTTTTTTTATATTCGTTACTAAAAAAACACGTTTCTTTTATGGAGACGCCCTTTATTTATTTTTTATTATTTGTTGTTATAGTGTCTACTTACAGTTCAAAAGTTACAGCCCTGTGACAGACGGACGAACAGTGCAGCCTTAGTAATAGGTCCCGTTGGCCACCTTTTGGGTGCGGAACCCTAAAAAGTCGCTTTACATCACAATACACAGTACTTATTCATAATTTCAGTGTGCAATGTATGCATGTTCCATGAATAGCCTAACAACAACTGGACGGAAGTTTAAGCAATATTCTCACGGCTAAAACATTCGTAATTTGCTCGGCGGGTTATTCAAACTAATGGCAGTCATAATCACACCGCGCTTTGTTAGTAAACTTTTGTATGGTAGCGAAACACGGCTACATAACATGTACAGACGCCAGCAGGTCAAGCTACAAGAAACTGTCAAATTTTCCCAATCAACCTTGAACCTTAATGCTTTAGCAATGAAGTTGAAAATCTATTAAAGAAATTTGACAGATTGTTGTAGCTTGATGTGCTGGTGTCTGTACTATCATAATCAGCCTAGTAATGTTCCCACTGCTGGGACACAGGCCTCCTCTCTTCGAGAGGGAGCTCGCGCGGGCCCAGTGCGGGTTGCTAGATGTCACATGTTTTCGAATTTTTTATTCTAGGACATGCCGGTTTCATCACGATGTTTTCCTTCACCGTTTTGAGAGCAACGGTGACGAAATTATTTACACAAACTAAAGCGTCTGTCTGAGTTTGAACTACGACATACATCCGTTACCTGTGAGCCACCATTGCTCTTTTACTTTCCTCACCAACTGTCTAAAAATTGCCTCCTCTCGGTGAGACGGAGTCGGCCGCAATCCACAACGCGGGCCCAGTGCGGGTTGTTAGAAGTCACATGTCTTCGAATTTTTGGTTCTAGGACATGCCGGTTTCCTCAAGGATTCAATCAACAAAATGTTAAATCACATTTTTCAAGAGTTGAGTTATCAAATTCAAAAAGACTGGTAGAAATTCGACTGGTAGTTCCAGAGTATACATAAGTGCGTTTAAACAAACTCTGCAGCTTAATTATATTCCTATAGAAATAACGACCCCATACCAGCAGGGCTAAAACTAATTACTTACTTACCAAGCTATTTCATTACAACGCTTATAAAGATAAACAGTATCAAGATTCAAGAGTGCATACATGATAACTGGTAACTACCCACGCAAACAAAAACCTTGATCATCTACTGCCTAGCTTTTTCCCAACTATCTTGGGGTCTGCTCCAGTCTAATCGGATGCAGTTGAATACCAGTATTTTATATGAGGCGACTGCCTATCTGACCTCCATACACAACCCAGTCACTTAGTAACACTATACCCCCTCCGGGTAAGACTGATTGTCAGAATTTCGGGCTTCTGACTACCAGTAACAACTGACACAGGTATATAAATGACAACCGGGACCAACGGCTTTACGTGATTTCTGAGCCACGGAGGAGTCTCGGTATGTAATGGATGGTCACCCTTCAACGGGCCGACCTCGGCAAACGTAGCTTACCTTCAATCGGCCCGTGCGGCTGTTATTACTTAGCCACGAGCTCCTCAAAGAGTAACAAAGACCTTGCTATAGCCCTTTATTTCTTATCGCTTGCTTTTTAATTGCTCACAAAAGAAATACACGTGGAACATACATACATAAACTCTCGCCTTCTTCCCATGAGGGGAGGCAAAAACCACAGAATGCCACCTGCTACGACCCTTACATGCTCCTTTTACCTCCTTTACGTTCATAGCTAAGAAGGGCAATTCTCGTAATTTTAAAAACGTACAGTCTGATCTCAGTCGCAATCTGTCAAAAATACCCCTAGTTTCCCTACATTTTTGTCATTTCTTTGTTGCCGATAAATGGCATTCACGGGTCTACTCCCTAAGCAGAAGATAAGGGCGTTTCCTGCTTCGATTTACCGACGGAAATAAGATTAGTTAAGGGTCCGAACTAAGAATCAATGTTCCGATTCGACAGCTGTCCCTAATCCTAATGTCTTTTTGCTAGTCCGAAAAAGTTAATTTGTCACTGTCATGGATCAACTACTTTCGGACGGGCCCGTTTCATTGTTAGCGGACTTAGAGAGTAGAGCCCCTGGTCATACACGCAACCGGTTGCGAGTACTACGCACTTTACCTTTCTGAAGAACATCACCAGCAAGGTCGCTATATTTATGTCCTCCTAGGGCGTCCCCTCCAGGCTTCCACTCACGCGGAATACACGTGGAAGTCAACGCAAAAATGTAAACAATTCTTTTGTAACATAAACTGCGTAGTATCGACCGAAATCGCATAACATTTGTACCCAACACGTAAAAAAACCAAGGCAAACATCTATACACAGTGTCTGCTAGTTCGTTGACATTAAAACATCATTGGCAACACATAGTTCAATGCACATTAAATATAGCACTTATACTAATGGGGTAAGGTTCAGAATTGAACACATGATCAAACAATAATCCTGCTGTTTAGTACCGTGACAGTACTGAATGGGGGTAATTGTTTTAAGAAGCACGTTTCCACTGCGTGCGAGGAGATGCGGTAACATAAACAGAATTCATTTTAGAAAACATGGTTTATTTGCGTTTCGTGAAGTTGTTTTTGATTTGTGGACTAATGTGTGGGGTCTGTGTAAGTGGAAATGATAAAACTTGAGTTAGCGGTTGGGGCCGAATTCAAAACAATTTTGGCAAATACGCAATCTCACACGGTGGCGCGTGGGATGTCTTCCTCGGACCATTTTCAATTAATTGCTTTTCCAGTATGGCCTAGAAACAAAAATTCGAAGGCATGTGACATCCGCCAACCCGCACTGGGCCCGCGTGATGGCAATGGCGACATTCTATTAAATTCAATCTCGATTCAAAGGACAATGTGGTATTGCGGAGATGTCTATAGAAAGTGCAGTATTTATTTCAAGGTAATGCAGCACTAAATCAGATTTGTGAGATTTTAAATCCTAATCAAACATTTGGAAGAAGAAATATGGTTGAAAACAAAGCCTTACTTAGCATAACTATAATCAGCCTACAATGTTCTCACTCCTGGGACACAGGCCTTCTCTCTTCGAGAAGGAGTGGGCTGTAAACTACCACGCGGCCCCAGTGCGGGTTGGCAGATGTCCCATGTCTTCCATTTTTAGGGTTCCGTAGCCAAATGGCAAAAAACGGAACCCTTATGGATTCGTCATGTCTGTCTGTCTGTTTGTCTGTCCGTCCATATGTCACAGCCACTTTTTTCCGAAACTATAAGAGCTATACTGTTGAAACTTGGTAAATGTATTCTGTGAACCGCATTAAGATTTTCACACAAAAATAGAAAAAAAAAAAACAATAAATTTTGGGGTTCCCCATACTTAGAACTGAAACTCGAAAAATTTTTTTCGTCAAACCCATACGTGTGGGGTATCTATGGATAGGTCTTCAAAAATGATATTGAGGTTTCTAATATTATTTTTTTCTAAACTGAAAAGTTTGCGCGAGAGACCCTTCCAAAGTGGTAAAATGTGTCCCCCCCCTGTAACTTCGAAAATAAGAGAATGATAAAACTAAAAAAATATATAATATTACCATGTAAACTTCCGCCGAAAATTGGTTTGAACGAGATCTAGCAGGTAGTTTTTTTTAATACGTCATAAATCGTAAACCGCAATTTACCTTTCATTCAATCAACTCATGATTGATTTTTATAGATAATGGTACGGAACCCTTCGTGCGCGAGTCCGACTCGCACTTGGCCGGTTTTTTATTTCTAGGACATTCCGATTTCCTCACACCGTTTCCGTTTGCCATTTTGAGAGCAGCGGTAATGAAATTATCTACACAAAGTAAAGCGCCTTTCTGGATTTGAACCCACGACATACTTCTAGCAAGTCGACGCCTTTACTTCTGGGCCACTACTGCTTTTTGACATCCTTACCAACTGTGTAATAAATTGATGAATTACAGCATTATTTATCAAAAGCTGTTTATCAAAAACCAAACAGTGTAAGCCTGCAATAAAATATCAGAACCTCAAGTCAATTTTCACACCAGGACACGCATCTACGTGACATTCAGATTATTCCTTAATCAGGAAGTGCATGCAATTTATGCATTTGACATTCTAGAAGGGGACTGGGGTGCGCAAGTGGAACCAGCGATGCGTTGAGTAGCGAAGGACAAAATAATACTGACACGCTTGATGTTACAGAGTAAATCGACGTGAATATGACGTGGTTTCAATAGTAATGAAATACTTCGTCCATGCAAAATAATAAAAAAATACGTGAAGAAGGAATTTAAGGGGGAAGCGCTTAGGTATCCGAAATTGAGTGATTTAGAGGTTGTATTGATGATTTTAATGATTATACTTCTATAAATACATATTTATTAGGGTCGCCAATCATATTTTGATTAACACCTTATTTTAACCTGCAAATCGCAAAAAAGCGTAAGAAAATTTGAATTTTATGGCCTAAATTTTAATGGCGCTTTCGCCATAATGAATTTTATGAGTCGTTTATAATAATTGTAATAAGTACCTTTTAGTGTGTAATATTTTTGATATCGACTCCTCAAGCTTTTTATTTTAATACCCCACGAGGCACTATGGTACGCACGGCGACATATCAAGCTATACATTATCAGTATAAGCTGACTTCTCATTGTACGAAACGCCATTTTGATTTTATAGCCTATAGCCATCACGCGACCTAGACGAGTCTATATACATCTCAATTATTCAATCGTTAGGATGCTTCGAGGGTATACAGAATTCTACAAACAAAGATACGTGCATGGAAAATATAAACCCGTCATTGTTTTCGCGCAATTTGGGTGATTTTTTTTTTATCTCTTATTTTTGTCTGATATATCTCTAGAGATGGGCAAAGATCGTCACTCACTAGACGCCTGAAGGAGGACATCGCCGTCGAGGTAGACCACGGCGAAGTTGGTGTGACGATCTAGCGAGGTTTGCAAGGCCAATATGTCCAGAGATTGCTCAAGACAGGGAGGTTTGGAAGGAAAAATGGGAGGCCTTTGCCCCACAGTCGGACACAATATTGGCTAACGAAAAAAATATTTATAACTTTCGCAGAAAGTGGTTTTACTGGTCCCTATTTATTGAAACTACTAAAATGAAGTCTCCCTAATGAAAAGCGCCCTATTGTTAATATTAGCACTACCTTTCCACCACGTGACACATGCGCGATGGAACACCCTGTATCGCCTAACGCCTCTATCCCAGCTTAGTAACAGGAGCCGTACAGGGTCAAATTAAATTAGCTAGCGAAACTCCTCAGACGAGATGGGTATCGATATCTAAACATGATAAAACAAAAAAATTGTCTTTTGTGGGGTCATCGACCGCAGTTTGAGTGATCGCACTTGAAACATCTGTTTAAAATCTGTTTTTTTTTTTAACAGTTTTTTCTCAACTCGTACTTCAAGGAACAATACTCAGTAATTAACCCCCAAAAAAATTTTTAATTATATTTATTTTATTGTGTTTAGATATGGTACTCATCACGTCTGTAGTTTCGCTAGTTAATTTAATTTGACCCTTATAAACCAAAGTACCTTCTGAACACTTAGATGAGTAACACACGTTACTTGGCACTTGGCAGATCACGTATGAGCAGATGAGCATTGAAGGATTTACGAGAATAAGCACATTTATAAAATGTATGAACATGAGCGCAATATTGTACATAGGTACCTACTATTATAATTAAGTATAAGTAATATAATATGTAGTTTATTTATTTGGATCCGTAATCTTCCACTTTTCCAGCGCAGATTCGAACCTGGGAAACCACGAGGTTGCCAAAAATCTTGGAAGATACCGGTTTTATTCACATCGTGATCTTAATCATATCAATTACCTTAATCCTACACAATCTTAAAACACCAATATAAAAAGGCTTTAATACCGATACAATAAAAATCTAAAAAACCGAATTATAAACCCGGAAAAGAAACCGAAATCAAATCAAAGACTCACCTGAAAACCGAAGACCACCTTTACATTAAACTCAAAAAAAAAAAACTACAATGAAACACACATCTTGCCAGGACCACACCTCGAATCAAACTAAATAATTTTAATGGGGCTCCTGCACGCCTTTGTCATCTCCGATCCCCGGGCGTAGGTACCTAACCCCCCTACAGCCACCCGTTACCGAGCAGCAGCCGAACGAGCTCGCCCGGACCGTGCAACGATCAATACTGCATCCTGAAATGCTATTTCGGACCGGGAGGGGATGGGGCGAAGCAACGTAGGCTAGCCGTCTGGGCCATGGCGCAAACCGGTTACCTATACGGGTTTCTACTTTGTACTCTGTATCTATAGGTAGACAGCGGAGGTGGGGTTAGATGGGCAGATGGGGATTATTATTAAATATTTTTGGTGTCTAGACAGGGGTGTTTTCGATGGGGGAGATATGATTTCGGCAAACGATTTTAAATGGGAGAGGATAAAGACTATATTCGTTTGATGTTCTTCGTTAGCGGATTTTCGGTGAAACCGTTGAAAGACCGTTTGTGATCAATATTTTTATTGATTTCGGAGATGAGGACTAATAGAGAAGTATGGAAGAAAAAAACATGTTGACGCAGACTTCAAATAAATTGAGAAAAGAGCAGGAGAATGAGTGGTGTTTTTTCTATAGAGACGCTCTCGCCTGTTTTCTTTCTGGTTAATGACCATATGGCTATGATTTTTTACAGAATAATAAATGTTAGTTACTGCAACAACTACTGCTGCTGCTGGTTACTGCTGTTCGCTGTTAACAGAGGCCTAGGGTACAAATTTGACAACTATTAATGAAAAAAGGAAAACATGGCGACACAGTATATATCCTTCTTATCCAGCTTATGAAATATCTTTTAAATTGGTTCAATATTGGTGGAGAAAATAGGCGAGAGCCAAACCTCGAAAATGTGACTTTTACTTAGGCTATTCAGTCGGATCTGCAGTTGTCCTTATCGCACGAATAGACGAGAGATAGTGAGACAGAGCGACAGCGATAGGTTCTTCAAATACCTAATTGTCAAAAGTCTTTCCGCCCGCATTTCCTCTTAAACCCATGATTCCATATTTAGGTAAATAATCAAATTAGAAAATGATATATATAATCAGCATATAATGTTCCCACTGCTGGGACACAGGCCTCCTCTCTTCTAGAGGGAGTGGGCTAATAATCTACTACGTCCGGTGCGGGTTGGTAGATGTCACATGTCTTCGAATTTTTGGTTCTAGGACGTGCCGGTTTCCTCACGATGTTTTCCTTCATCGTTTTGACAGCAGCGGTGAAAATGATACACCAAAGAGAAAATGAAGCAAGAAAACGTACCCAATCTTTACAATCTTAGACACTTTTCAAAAAACCGTATTTCACACTATGACTGCGACAAACAAAACGAAAACATAACCAAAGAAAAAAAATGCAATGCGAATTCACATTTCGAGTTAACTTAATGTGACTTGGAAGAGGTCCTCGGCCAATAGAAGAATGTGATAGGCTTATAATTGATTGCACGCCTTATCAGTTAGTTACTCGTATTTATCACACAACGCATGTTGCACCTTTGTCATGACGAGAGAATTACGACCTGTGATAATGATAGGTACTTGTAGGCGACAAAATTAAATGAGCTCTTTCTAGTCCTAATTCCACCACAAAAAGCCGGTAGTCAACCCGACTGTTTTAACTATTTTCAACAAAAAAAAGCAACGAAAGTTTCAACTATTGAAACTGTTTTTCCAAAAAAACATCGTAAATAAATCAACCTTAATTTTGCTCGTAAATTGGCATTATATCAGCTCTAGCTATATTTTATACAAAAAAAAAAAAACGCCCGATGAACGTCAGTGTTGTGAATAATTCGGTGACGTCATCGCAATTCAAAATATTGGAACTGCGTAGTCGGCGCGGCGCGGTCTCAATCCCAAGACTTTTACTAACAAACCGTAAAATATACGACCGCTTCAGCATGAGACTATACATCGCTTTCTACGCTACAATTATTTACCCAGCTAGCTTTGCAAAAGACGCAATGGACACGAAACCAAACTATATTTCGGGCCGGGTTCTAGTATCTTCGTTAATGTGCCTACGTGTAGCGCTGCATTGGGCTTTTAGGTCGCAAATTACGTTTACTCGCATTTATTATTAACGACTGAACGTCGCCGCTATTTCTGGTGGAAATTTTATAATCAATACTGTCGTGGGCGCCATGCCGGCCATGCATCTTTTATGCGTTCGGCCTGGCCTGCACGTAGACTGGCGCCAGACGAGGGAGGTATAAATGGCGTTTTTCTTTAATGATTCAGTTTTACCTGGCTTTTCTTTATAGGTGGATGTTTCTATCGAAACCAGACGTGTATTAGACAGGTGCATTGTAAGGTAATATGATATTTAAGGCCTTAAGCTCTGTATTGTTATAAGTTTAAAGATTGCAAATGTGCAGTCGTGCAGATATAGTCTTTATGATAGATGCTAATGAGAAAGTCACGCCACCCTGATGATATAAAGGGACGCAGCACTGCCCTTGTAAGTAAAAACTTCGTTCGATACCAGTTAAGATCTTTTGAATGAAATATCATAATATTATAATGAGTAACTGTACTCATTATAATTTACTGTTTCCAAACTTCACTGGCCAGAAAAATTCCGTTGCCTACATGTTTGTAAAGAAATGTAGATTCTTTCCTTCAGTCACATTTCTTTCACAACGCCTGACAAAAACCTCATGGTAACTTTTAACGAAACCAAACTAAATTCATGCTTTCAACATAATATATTTTCGTGCAGATTTCAACACAAGCCACCGTGCCTACAGAATCCAAAGGTCACCCTCTCCCCAACGTGACCATGAAAGGGTAAAAACTCAAAAGTTTCTATAGAATTTTGTTAGTATACTTTACAAAAGGTTTTCCCCTCGAGCACCAAATACAGGGTGACTCAAGAGTGATGTCAAAAACGTTACAAATAGGGTGTTTCAAGGTCCTATGAATTCAAATGTTGCCATGAGGAGCTTCAACCGTTTTTGCAATGGTTCGTTTATAATATGTAACAAACTAACGGCCTGACCCATCTACAGAAGTGAAATATTATTACATGAATTAAAAAATTCCATACTAAAACCTTCCTTAAGAAATTCTTGAATGATGGTAACGGTGAATGAAAACGAATCGAGTAGTTTCTGACTGTTTGCTTTTAGTTTTTTTTTCCTTTATTAATTTACAGAGAATTTGATCACCGACAATGTCACCCTCAGGCATTCTAGCTTTTAGTTGATGTGGTGTAAGTACAAATAAGCTGTCTTAGATAGACAGCTTATCCGATGGGAGGAGGAAATAAACGTACCCCGTGACAGAAGACACTGGAAATTGTTAGAGGAGGCTTATGCCATGAGGCACACCGAAATTCGAGACATGTTGTTATTTTTATTGTAACCATTATTGTAAATCTTGCTGTCTAGTTTCGGAATAAAAGGCTTTATTATTATTAAGTACAGACGCCAGCAGGTCAAGCTACCCGAAACTCAAAATTTTCCAATCAACCTTGCACCTTAACGCTTCAACGATAAAGTTGAAAATCTATTAAAGAAATTTGACAGATTGTAGTATGTAGCTTGATGTGCTGGCGTCTGTACAAATGGATAATAATTAAACCAAAAAGTAATTAGATATTGAAAGCACTTGCTCAGAATATCTGCATAAAAATTATATGCCAGAGTGCTCCTGCATAAAATTGGCAATGCAATGTATAAAGCATTTATTTTTAATTGGAAGTCATAAAAGATTCATATTTTAATTATACTCAATAAATAAACATTATTTTATGCTGCGGTAAATGCTAAAACTGGTCAAGTTTCACGCAATAAAAAGGGTTTTTTTTATTAACCCATGCTGTTCCACTGATGGGAATAAGGGATGACATTGTTTGTTATTTGTGCCCGTTTGATGGCATTGGGCGCGCCCTTATTACATGGGACTCAAACATAATTAGCGAAATGTGGGTGTTACTATATTTACACCTCTACCTTCAGGGATTACAGAAGTGATGTTATGTTATGAGTTCTTGTTACTTCTTGTATTCCTTATTATTTATTTAAAAAAACATGTTTAACTTTGTACCCACAATGGTCCATTTGAAGGACTAAATGCGGAAACCAAACCCTCTAACATATGTTTAACTTTTCCTTATTTATGTGACATTTAAAATTTTAACGTTACCAGTTCTTTCAAAGTTTCAATAGCTCGTCATTAGTTTATTTATTGAGAAAAGCTAAAATTTAATTAAATGTAGCCACATGAACTTAATAAAACCACGTTTAAATATAAGTACAAAAGATAAAGGGCAATAGATTACAAGTCTGCCGACACAAACTGACATGACGACAGATTGTTGCTAAGGGCGTTATAACAATAATATTATTATTATATTTTTCCCGGTGACCTCTCAACATCTGCGCAGAATCCCAGGCCAGCTGATACAATCACAGCATTCGCAGATGAGTATTTAAATGACAAAGGAACTTACACCTTGGAAATATACCTACCTACAGATTTATTCATTGTGTAAATGGTAATTGCGAGCAAATGTAGTAGCTCACTTAACAATTACCCATTGGTGTGTAAACTGTAATCTATACTAGTAATCTTAACTGCAAGCTAATAATAGCGTGTTGGATGTACCTATTGCGTTTTAAAAATCAATGTGATTAAACAACTGCCAACACATGTTTCGAGTCTACGTTTAAAGAATGGGAGCATTACGGGCGATACCTAGTTTACATTGTTTTGTTATATGTATTATTATAATATCATCCCAATTTTTTTATTTCTATTTCACGCTTAAACAAAGAGCTCTTATAAAAACAATGAACTAATTCTTCGAAGTAAAGTAATAATTACAATATTTAATCAAGAAATTATTTATTTAAGTATTTAGAGCTGAAAATAATAAACAATTTCCATTTTCCACATATCTTTGAGTGGGGACAGATCAAAGTTGGTCAATGTTACTACTCTACTTGTTATGTTGATAAACAAATATAAATGATTGCATAAATATTTTGTACATTATTATACCTAATTAGACAAACATACCGATAATTTGGATTACTATGTTGTTTATATGGATAAAATCGTTAACTTTCTATTAGCACGCACTTAGGTAAACGCACTACTCCTCTTTAACCATGTCCTTACATTAGGACTTTAAGAGTAACAATTACCTATTAAATAACCATGTAGTTAGGCATCAGAAACTATGTTGTAAATAATAAATAATATCATCATAACAAGCAAATACGCAGTAAGTTTTGTTTCTCGGTTAGCAACAAAAGGCCGGCCGATACCAAGCGAACTGCGTCGTTCGTTCGCGTACGATGTTCATTTTATGCGGCGTAGTAACTGTCAGTTCCTAACCTTAAATATTTCGCATTCAACCACTCAAAACACTGCATACACACTACTTTAACATACCGGTGTAAATAAAAACACAATTTACATAAATTTTCTCACAAGAATCTATAAAGAAATGTATCGCTACTCACGATTTATAGTGATTGTCGGAGTTTCGTGACCGCCCTAGCGACTGCCTCAACGCACACTGGCTGCGGCGCGACGCGATGCGCAGTGGAAACGACCGCGCGTGTTCACTCTTCTTATTTTTTAAAAACAACTTTTTAAATCGGCAATGGATCGGTACAGACAGACAGACTACAGCGAGTCGCACAAGCAGCGGACGAGACGTGTCGCAACGGCTCGTATTGTAGCCCTCCCCACCTTGGACAAAGTGACCTTATCGTTTGGCTGCACTCGGTAACAGTGAGTGCAATATAAAGACGTACTTACTTACTACAGCGCTGTGCCGCGACACTAATAGAGATTAATGCTTCTTCCAATAATACTGCAGACTGCTGAGCTTGCATTCTGGAAGAACGGCTTTGTCCCCGCCTGACATAAGCTGAACTGAATAAAAATAAGTAAAATGGCAAACACTTACCGGTTTTTTTCTAAGCCGCTTTCCTCTAGATACCCTCATTCAAAAACAACTAGATATTAACCAGATAATCGAGAAATCGACAAAAAAAACAACAGGAATTTAGACAACATTTTGACAAGTTGTTACATCGGTGGTCGAAGGGGAACTGGCCGGGCTAGGTGCACAGAGGCAGGACTCAATAACGCAGCGCACTAATTGGAGGCACATTTCCATCAGACATGCGCTTGAATATCGAACTACTCCATTCTAGATGTTGGACTGAATACGAAATATTTTATCTCTCGCACAGAGATCGTTAAAATAACAAACCTATAAAAAATAGTGCATCGCACAACGGCGTTGAAGGGCCACACCCTTCCGTCAACATTTCGCCGCATGCCCTGCCCACCCCATACCGAAATATTAGCGTTAGCATAAATCTATCATTTAACGTCTCAATCTTGACCCACATTTTATTTTGGGCTAGGTATGCTATACCGGAAGCATGGAATGGACAATCTATTTTTACATCTAGCCATTTTAGAGAAATCCCAAATTCCAACTTTAACATTAACCCTGTCATAAGGAGTTTAAGGTAGTTT
This sequence comes from Apamea anceps, assembly GCA_951799955.1. Classification (NCBI taxonomy): domain Eukaryota; kingdom Metazoa; phylum Arthropoda; class Insecta; order Lepidoptera; family Noctuidae; genus Apamea; species Apamea anceps. Next base: position 12,691,949 of record OX637509.1, read on the forward strand.
GATGCGAATCCGTTGCGGCGTAGTAAGTACTGCGTTTCTTGAAACGTAACTACGTAGAAACTAACCTAGGTCAACCGTGAAGGACAATGAACAAAAATGCGTTCCTGCGCAAAATAATTTTAATGGAAAGATTAGCTACAGAATAGTGGTTTAAGCCACCGGGGTAATTGCGTAGCACACTAACAGTAGGAATGGCTATAATTTTGACAGTTCATCCAGATTAATTGCGTTATTTACGTTGTTGGGCAATAAAATTTTTCGAACATAAAAGCAATGGATTAGCAATATCCTTCAAAATGATTCAGATTGTGATTGTTAGTGTGTTACGTAATTGGGTATACGAGTAGATACTTTAATAAAAGTAGCCAGCACTTTTATGTGCGATGCGGACGATTTTTTGGATATCCTATGATTCTTTACACCTTTTACTTTTATTTTTTTATATACCTACATGTACTTACATATTATTATTTTAAGGGCTGATAATTCAATCGACAGATAACTTTTAACTGTGGAATAAAATTGACGTCTGACAGTTTTTGTATGGAAGAAATGTCAGCAATTCAAAACTATTCCTCGGATAAAATTATCTGGCGTTGGAAAAATTAGCCCGTCTGTTAGCTTATATAACGTAAATATTATCTTGTTTGAAAATAAAAGGGAATGGAATAGCTGATATGAATTCTTAAAGGTTCAATTTGTTACATAAAGAACGCATTGTTTTGGAGATTTCTCCGAATAATAACAAAAGGAACAGTTCTTCGTGCATGGAATTAAACAACTGCGCAGTTCTTCAGTTACAAGGTAACTTAATTTTATGAGTACCACCTTGAGAAAGTTTTCTGTGTATTCATTATTTTACAACAAAGAGTAATCGAAGATTTTCCAATGGAGCATAATGTTATATAATCAGCCTATAATTTTCCCACTGCTGGGACACAGGCCTCCTCTCTGTGAGAGGGAGTGGGCTGTAATCCACCACACGGGTCCAGTGCGGGTTGGTAGATGTTACAGGTTTTCGATTTTTTGGTTCTAGGACATGCGTCATTTCTAGAGATAGTGTGGTAAGTAATATTTTTAACGAAATGACAGTAAGAAGTATTGTATGTGAAGTGAAGTGTGTATTATGATATGAGGTAGGCCTACCGCGGGTTATTCCGTTTATCCAACCCAAAAAAATCCATCCGAAAGTGGATAAGCGGAAACGCATGTCCGAGAATCCATCCTATGCCTATAAATTCCGCTGATCCAATTAGGCCTAGGGTGGACCGTGGATTCCACGACGGACGGACGTTTCTGAGTTTCCACTTTAGGGTGGATTTTTTTGGGTTGAATAAACGGAATAGCCCGCATAAGCCTGCCTCATGCCTTCCTGATGGTGCATTCTATTTTACACAGCAGAAAACTTAGGTAATATAAAGATAACAAATGCGTTACAGCGCCCTAAATTGATATATTTTTACTCTGCGTTTTACTCTTGGGTTTGCCTGCTACTTATAGGTTTTTTACCAAATAGAACGTAAAATCACGTACACACGGCTACACGTCAAGCTATACAAAACCAGTTTGTCTTGGCCTCACTTTGTATGATATTTTCTCACAGTGAACGGTCAGCCAATACTGGTTTTGCATAGCTTGATGTGTAGCCGTGTGTACGTATGAGAAGTTTCGCCAGCTAATTTAATTTTACACAAGCAACATTGATCATGATCACACACATTAAATATTTGATCAAATGAAATGAAAATTGAATCGTAAGTACCAGCTTTATTAATGGATATTATATTTTAATGAATTCAGAATCAATCAGTTGTAATATGAGTTAATAGAATTATGAGAAGTCCTATTTCAATAACGTTTCATTAGTACGAAAATTTGTTTCAACCTACACATGATTTCATAGATGCAAGGGTGCGCTTAAAGGCTCTCCCCCAAAGGCGCGTTATTATCGATCGATAATATCGGGTGCGTTATTGCAATATCAGTTTTCAGTACATTTTGTATTAGAACGGCCACGAAATTACACACTGCTGCGATAATAACGATGCAATAAAAGTAGGATGCTAGCGTTCCTACGTCCTGCGATATTTCGATACGAGTTCTTAGAATTGTATTAGGACGCACATACGAATCATACGATCTTACACAGACCTGCGTTAATAAAGTAGTAACGTGTAGTGCTTGGGGAGGCTGTACACGTACACGTTAGAAATATCGGACGACAAAAACGCAGCTGTGTAATAATAAGGAATCCGGACTCATTACTTATAGCCTTAACGCGCCGCAGGAGCCGCATGCGCCAGTCATCGCGTTTTATAAATGTTTACATGAAATCATTTGATGTATAGCAGACTTGCTTGGTAAGTACTTGAACCTGGCGAAAAACATACAAGCTGACGCAGCACTAACAGCTTTTTCTCCGGAACGCATGGAGGTACCAAGTTAAAATTAATATCAAATCCGTAGGTCTACGGTCTCTTGGAGCTCTAAAAAAGCTTCTAAATCAACGCAATAAAAAATACGGCCATTTATTCAACTTATCTTGATACCCGCAAACAAATGAAGATCCTATAGGGCACTTCCCATTAACCAAGAATAATTACAAGAAGCAAGGTCTCAGCTTGCAGTACAACTGCAAGTCATCCGCATACAGATGATATGCACACGGAAAATCGGAAGTTATAAGATTAATAAGAATAGAAAACAGAAGAGGAGACAGTATACCGCCTTGAGGAACGCCAGTTTCCAAATCTCACTAGCAAGAAGAAAAATCCCCATGTAAACATGAATGGACTGCGGACGTTCCTGAAGGTAAGAGGAGAGCCATTCCAGTGCTTCGGGACAGACCATGACATTATGATAATTATGATATTTCACTACAAAGATACCTGAGTAAGCAAAATGCAGTGATACAGTGCGAAATTATTATCTTATCTAGTGGGTGTTGCCGGTAAGTGGGGGATACACAAACATACAAAACAACAAGGTGTAGTCAGATAGATAACATGTATAGTAGCAAGGCCCCCGGCTGGGGAAATGGTGAGCCGCGAGCCCTTTATAAGGGGAAATACACTGATCATCAAAAAAATCGACTCACCCATTTTTTGTTCAATAATGATCGACTGTTTCACAGATAAGCTGTTTCACATGTTTATTTATTATTTTGAGGGTTGATATTATGATGATTGACGTCTTGTTTGTCATAAATCTTATTGCACTTGAAGCTACACCATTTTTTATACAGAAATACTGTTGAGTGCTGATTTGACGGTTAAACATCGGAGCAAATCGTCTCGTTCTTTCAGTCAGTAACAGATTTTTCTAGGGAGTTCATGTGAATATCGTTAAGTTTAATTGCTGAGGCGGCCCAAGTTGTGGCTTTCCTGCAACAAGGCTTAAGTCAACGTGTAGTGGCCAGGAGGATAAATCTTAGCCGTTCTGCAGTTCGGCGAGTTTGAGGTTTCTGGAGACTGGGCAATATCGGAGAAGATCTGGATCTGAAAGACATAGGGTGACAACTCAAAGGGATGACCGCTTTATAGTGGTATCCGCTTTACAAAATCGACACCTTTCTGGCGTACATCTCCAGCGACGCTTACGTGAAGATCGGGGTGTGGCTATAAGTGACAGTACTGTAAGGAGGAGACAACGTGAGCAGAGTTTAGGACCAAATAAGCCAGCAACAGGGCCACAATCGACCACAGCTCATCGACAAGCCAGACTTCAATTTGCGCAGAATCACGTCAACTGGACTATCGGCCAATTGGAGGCAGTTCTTTTTAGCGATGAGAGTCGGATGATTTTATATGGTTCTCATGGATGCCGTAATGTCATGCGACGGCCAAGTGTTATGGCCAAGCCGTTATGGCCAATGTTGCATAAGAAAAACAGTCAGTTATGGTGGGGGCTCTATAATGTTTTCAAACTCAAACTCAAATCATTTATTTCAATTAAACCCTTTCAGGCACTTTTGAATTGTCAAAATTAAATTGTCGGTCAGTTAGTCAGAAAATTGAAGCTAGTTGCCCATTCCAAAACGTAGATCTCTGTGGAGAAGAACGGGCAAGAAACTCCACGGACACTCTTTTAAATCAAGATATTATTACAAAATCCTGGGTACATTATTTTTATTGCTTCTATATGTGAGAACAATGTAAAAAAACTAAACAATTTAAAATATAAAATTCAAAAATAAGCCCTGGCAGTTAAGAGATGACCAGTCTCAACCGACGGCGCCCGTTCACGAACATGACGCGTGGATCAGCACCATCCAGTTTTGGGCTGGGATATCTTTAACGGGACGCACGGAGCTGGTTTTCATAAGAAGTGGTACTTTAACTGCGGTACGCTACATCACAGAGATCTTGGAAGACCATGTAGTGCCATATGCCGGCTACATTGGAGAAAATTTTGAGTTAATGCACGGTCACACGTAGCGCGCATTGTCACCGATTATCATGAATCGGCATTCGGGTTATGTCGTGGCCAGCGAGAAGCCCTTATCATAACCCTATATGGGACATCGTATGTGGGACACCCTAAAACAAAAGTTAAGAGCCCGTAATCCAGCCCCTACATCCTTAGGAGACCTGGAAATCGCTATCAGGGAAGAATGGAACCGAATTCCTCAAGAGACCATCAAAACCTTGATTAGGTCACTAAAACGGCGAATACAGGCCGTCATTCGAGCAAGAGGGGGGACACTCAATATTAAACTGAAAAAAATGTGTTCATAACGCTTGAGACTGAAAAATTTGAGCGTGTTTAAGATTAATCAAAAACAGTGTAGGTAAAATTATTATTTTTATTTTTTTAATCAAATTTCATTTTTTTAATATTTTTTGTGTTTATATTGTGCTAAAGTTGGTGTAAATAAACAAGTTAAATTAAACATATCACTACTAAACCATTTTGTTTTGTTTCGCTAAAGAAAAAACGTGATTTGCGGTAAAACTGCAGGTGGGCCGATTTTTTTGATGACCAGTGTATATAATTTTAATTATTGATTTAAGATTACATGCACAACATTACAGAACTGAATCCCAAGAGGCCAAGACGCTGTACAGAGCAAATTTCAAACTAAAAAGTAATACAAAAACATACTTAAGTAGGCTAGGTAAGATCAACTATAAAAAAACTATTGATCTTCTATGATACACGGTTACGGCCTAAGAGATGACCAGTCTGTATTGATAGCGCCCATTGACGATGAAGACGTATCACAGCATATGATAGCCCATTTCTTAAGGAAATCAAAAAGCAAAAAGAAAAAAGAAAGAACGCTACGCGAAAACGAAGTGATAGGATAGCGCGGTCAGCTGATGCGATGCGACGGGGTGGTACTGAGTACTAAGTCGCGAGCAGAGGGTACTGAATAAATTTCCACATCACAAATATTGTTTTACCCCACCTTGTAACAAAAGCTTCGACGATGGCAGAAATAATAAATGGATTTTCATTATCAAATCACACCGGTTGTGTGGACAACGATGACGGCAAAGCGAACAGCACTTTTATAAATAGTGCTGATATAAATAAACCAGGTCCAGGTTACTTATTGTTTTTGTCAAAAACTGATATACAAATCGATATCCTCGATCACTATTCAATGTGTTAGGCAAACCAAAACTGAAACCAGGAATGAGTAAAAGTCCTGTGATCCGGTTCACCCAGGAATTTTACTCATTCCTGAGCTAACCGCATCACAGAAGGACTCTATTCAGAGGATTTGGAGGACGTTTTGGGGTTTGGGATATAGTAATGTAAGTAGGACCCGGGCTGGATCTGTAAACGGCTAGCGAGCGTGAGGTGACGGAAAGGGTGCGACGGAACATTTGAATGCAAGTAAGTTTGCGACGCAGTAAAGAAGCACATTGAATTCAAGGCTTATTTGATGCAAAGTAGTGACTAACATCAGTCAGGGAATAAAGTCAAAACGCCTGATTTCGATTACAACAAAGATAAAGAAAAAATATTCGCGTATTTTGTGTGCAGCGCCATCTACAGCTTTTTAACCGAAACGTTTCACCAAAACATCCACCCGTTTAGAACTAGTGTTCCATAACGAGACTAGATGACGCTACTAGTCGTGTAATTGATCCATTTTGCGTTCTTTGTTATCACAGTTTTTACTTAATCAGATAAAGTTATGTAAAATAGGTCTATTTTTATTATTTCCTATATCATTTGTTATTCCATCAATATATTTCTGAGAATTAAGCTCTGTAATGAGATTATGGATTTTGCCAATTCAGATATCCAGATTCCATCCAATAAGTATGCCTAAAACAAATATTCCTACATTTGAATATTTTGTGCCACCCTATCCATTATGTAAATGGATAAAAATGTTACAAAGAACTTAAATCCTATCTTAATATATATAAAGAGGTAGACTATCTTGTAACTAATGAAATATAAAGGGAAATGATGCTAATTATTTCAGTTGCGATTAAAATATATATGGGTCAGACATTGGAGGTCAAATGCCAATGCTGTAAAATGTAATTTTTGCTGATAACTATTTTTAGGAACCAAGAAACCTACACTATTTGCAGGAAACACATTTGTTCGATATAAAACACGCTCCTTGTTTCTCAAAACATTACTATTCAGTATTTCTGTGATTCATCAATCACAGTACTTTAAATCTAGTAGATTTACCCTATAGGTGTAATATTAGGTAACATTATGTACTGCAATTTGAATATTAACTAGCGACCTTGGTACTTTGTTAAAAGGCAATCATGCCAAATATGTGGGAGACATGTTGCATGTCATAATAAACCACTCCACATGTTCATAGTAAACACAGCTGATAAGACCAGTTATTAATGTTTCCATCCACTATTTGTTTGTTTTGCACAGCTTTTCCATTCAACCATTATTGGTACCAGCCATTAATAATCATGATCCAGCATACATGTGACGAAACCTTACATCTTGTTGTGCAATAGAATCTTACAGAAAATAGATTTGATTGAATCCATATCATGTCATTAATACATTTAAATTATGGAAGTAAATAATTTGTACTATTTTCTGAATAAACAAGCCTGGCACCTAAATAACTTTGATGTCAGAAAAACCATGAGCAGGGATCATAAATAGAACCTAATAACGTAGTAAACAAGCGTAACAAAGGAAATGAATAGCTAAGTACTCACGTTCTGTGATTCCTCCTCCAACACAGCCATGGCTTCAAAATCGATGTTCATTTTAACAATTTTACACACCTAATACAGTAAAAACGCGAATCATGTATTATGCTATGACGTTAGGTGAAATAAACAACAAGGAAATTAGATAATTTGTACCAAAAGTTACTCTTCAAGGTATTGTTTACAAACTGGCAAGGTCATTTGACATATTTTGGTAAATAATATGTGTCAGTCCAGGCATAAAGGGTCCAGTAGTGGGGTATTGAGTTAAGACTGGATTCGGTATCTAGAATAGTCAATTGATAGTATGGATTGAAAAAATAATCAAAAAGTAGCACACGTTTTTTTTTATCAGACATTTGAAGTTGAAATTCTGAAAAAGCTTGATTTGAGAAAAAGCATTTTGAAAGTTTGAGTGAAAAAAAAACACACTTTTACTTGCTTGTTACGTAGATTTTTATTCATTATTGTAGATTGATATGTTTTCCATAGAATCAACTTATAATTATACTTTTGACATCAAAACTAAAACAATTATTATCAAAATAAAAGAAGGATACACAGTCTAGTAAAAAAGGTCCACTTGCCGATATTTAATAAAAAGTTAGTTATTGCGATAGTAATTAACAATAAAAAACTAAAATTAAGTATTCTTACTCTATTTAGGAACTAACAAAATAACAAGACAGGCTTTTTTCAAACATTACTGCAACAGAATAATGATTATTTTAGCCACTGGTACCTTTTATGTAATGTCATAAAAGGTACCAGTGGCTAAAATAATCATTATTCTGTTGCAATAATATTTGAAAAAAGCCAATACAAACATAAAAATAAAACTTATTCTATTTGGGACTCCAACTTACGTTTTGGACAAAAATAAATTCCTCCTCGCACCTGATTCCTATGACCAACCTGTTTGCAGTACGAACATGTTGGTTTTTGTCGAATACTCTTTTCAATTGATGGTTTCTGAAAAGAGTACTCGACAGATGTTGTTGGGACAGAGTTGTGGTCAACATCAACATTTGGAATGGGTTTCGGGCATAAAATGTCTTTAGATTCTTCACGTACAAATTCACGAATCTTATTATAAAGATACGATTTTCTTTCGTACGTCATGCCTGCAGGGGATTTTTCTAAAGGAAAACCGTATACTTTATTCGGGTTCAAAACCTTTGATACAGTTGGTTGACTGTCAGTATATTTTTTGTAACATAACATGTGCCCTCTATTATCTTCATTTGTTTCAAAATGACTAAAATGCAGAAGTTGGTTAATAGTTACACAATCAGGTTGAAAAAAATTGGCCCAGTCGTAAGTTTTCACAAAAGTTTCTCCTTTCTCATCACCAGTTAGAACAGCTACTATAGATTTTGTTTTCGGACAAGCTTGAACAGCAGCTGCAAGAATATCCTTTAAGTTATTGCATTCCCATTTTCTAAAACTTTTTTTGAATAGACCGAAATACATGTCGGGTGCAAACTTCGTATGACCCACGGGAAGGAAAGATATACGGAAACTTCGGTGTCTGCCTGTTAAAACTCGCCATGTTGCATATTGCATGACATAGTTATTTTTATTTTGTCCAGCACAATTATCTGCATGACAAACAACATCTTTTTCGCCTATACCAAAATTTTCGAAAAAATGATGTAGCATTGAAATTATTACATTAGCTCCTTTCCCAGTAGCACAGGGTTCAGGAATTACGTACAAAACGAACTTTCTCAAAGGCTCTGCAGCAACACCAAATAAACTGACTTTAAATCCTGTCAAGAAATACAGTGGCCCAATTTGTTGTGAACTGTGCGGCAAATGCACCTGTTGGGCAAAATCAAAAGAGTAATGCATGACGCCATCATAAGAACATGGTTCATGAGGTCCAAGAATAAGAGTAGAGTCCGTTATTGAATCAGTCGCAACTTTGATTACATTGTTATAATATTTTCGTTCATTTTGCACTAAATCAAGGTGCTGCCTCGACTTTTCTACAAGCTGTATTTTTTCCTTTTCATCTAAACCACCCATTCGTCCCAACGTGGTCACGTTTTTCTGACAAGTTGCACATAGATCTGTTTTCGGTTTCTGTATAACGACATATGGACAAAAATCTTCCCAAAGATCATACCAACTACTTCTACTAATAGGAGTTTTATCGAGTAAAGCTATAGTTTCCAAATATTTGTTGTACACATACGCTTTAGACATACTACAAGGTAAAATTATTAAATCAGATTTAAATTGGTGGCCTGGTAATCGGCCCGGCAATACTAAACCGTTTTCATTAGCAAACTGTCTTATAAAAGTGATTGCGTCTGATCTAGTTTGCAAATTAATACAATTGTAAGGTCGTTTACGTGACCCGTGGACCTTTGGAGCAACACCGCTGTCCAGAAAGTTCTTTTTTACATTTTTTAACCTTTTCAAACCAGTGGCATATACATATTGGAAAAAAATCTTGCATACTGAAACACCTCGAAAGAAATACTTTACCGTGTATTCTTTTCGTTGCAAGTTTCTGTTTTTTGAATGTAATGTATTTTCACTTGTACGTAAGAGAGCATTTAAAGCTCCTTTCAAGACCAAGTGATGATGATTGACTCCTTCATTACAACGTGAATTTAATTCGATACAATCTAACCTACTACTTAATATTACATCTTTTTGAAATTTGGACACACAATTATTATTACATCCACAGCCAGTATCTAAGAATGAGGCCTGAGTTACATCGTCTAGAATTAAAGGATCATCATCTAGTAAAATATTACCAATTTGCCGCTCTTCGAGCGGCTCACAAGCACTAAATTCGATGTCACACGATAATTCTGTACCCCGTTGACTTTTGAACTCTAAATTAAAATTTTCATAGTCTTCATGTTCTACAGACGCTGAATAGCTAAACTCTGAAAACAAATAGTTGAAATATACATACTACACAGGTCATTTTTTCATACTATGTCTATGACATAGGTACCTAACACAACTTCTTAATTGGTATTAGAGTCCTTGCTGTAGTCATAAAGAATATGTACTATTGCATGCATACAATGATCACGTCGATCTTTTTTGATTTTACACAAGGCTCGGCTAACTATTTTAGCAAAATCATAACACTCATGTATTTCATCTTCACTGATTGCTTCTGTATTAGTGCTTTTTTCATAATACTGATCCGTTTCATCCATCTCAGATGTCGACTCTGTGAAATTATTTTCTAAGTTGTAAGTACCTGAATAAGGTGCAACGGTTTCTTCTTCTGTTGGTAAATCCGGCGTTGTTGCGGTCGAGGCCAAAACAGGTAGTGTGTTTACTTCCACCTCCATAGAAAGTGGTACAGGTCCATCAGAATGCTTAGATTCATCACTAGAGCTGGAACCTTCGGTTGAATCTTCAATAATTATGTTACCTAAAAACAAATTTGAATTTAGTATAAATGGGATGAAATTATGACTAATTGAGATTCATTAGCCTATCAACTTTGTCGCGGTCAGTTTTCAGTCTATGTGGATGCAGCCGAATTATTATGATTAAAGCTGCTCTCTTTTAAAATGTAATAAATAAGTAGGAACGTAACGTAATCTACGCTTAATCCATAAATCTCTAAATCTCTAAAATCCATAAAAAATCGAATTTAAAGACGACTGCTGTCTGTAGGAGGCTTCGCCCCTGTCGAGGTCTAAATATGAAAAGTAGGTAACAGCTGTAGATACACACAAGAACTCCGTAACATTCCGATACCCCGGTTTATAGAACTAGCTTTTCGACCTCGGCCCCGCTAAGCGTAATAACGTTAATAATATTATAGCCTATGACTGAATAATGCAGCTTTGTATTGGAGAAAGAATTTTCAAAATCGGTTCAGTACTTTTGGAGCTTATTCGATACATAACACAACACGTAACAACAAACATAGTATTAGTAGATATAATAGACAACGTAAAGACTTACCTTTATTCATTTTTATGCGCACTTTTCACTCACTCAATTTAAAACAGCTAAGATAATAAAAACTGCTATATTTACACAAAGACTGTCGGATATTGTTTCCTTTCCGGTGTCAAATGACAAATAAATTATTGCATCACAGGCAGATCTATTTATAGGACACGTAGGTAGCAAAAAACGATCAGGGAAATCCCCGCTATGTCGAAGTGAAGCAAAGTAAATCCCCTTAGTAGTTGCATAGTAGCAGGGAGTTCCCCGCTTTAAGGGACCTTTTACACGTAGTTTCAACATTTTAATCTTAAAATATAATTAAATTATTAGAAGTGATCAGTACGGGGTATTGAAACGTATTTTATTCCCAGAATATCGACATGCCACCCACTGGTACCTTTTTAGTAAACTTTTTTCATAAAGTTTCTGGTACTTAGAAACATCGTATATAGTCATTTACTATATGAAATTGTAGATAATTGAGCATTTATTTATAACCAATTAAAATCGCGAAATGCAATTTTTATACCCAACTTTACAAAACCTCTTATATCTCGGAAACTAAATGCCGCGCACTGGACCCTTTTCGCTTGGACTGACACATATGGGTGCGTTCATTTCGAGTATTTCGAAAACATAGTAGACTAATCGACTATCTTATAAACGTCATTGTGACAATGTGACATAAACAAATAGTTCCCACTCTTGCTAATGTTGCCACGCACAAAAAATTAACGTCAAAGTTTTTCGACCTCGCTAGTTTTTCTTTCTGTGATATAAAAAATCGTAGCTTTTATGTTTTTTCATTGAACTTGTGATGTGGCCTTAAAAACTATAAACCATTTTGTCTGCATATTCTTTTAGAATGTGTATAGAGTGCGGTGTTACTGAGGTGGTTTTGTATTTTTATGTGCGGTTAATGCATTAGTGTCATTGTGAGATCACGATGCGTATCGGTTTAGTGTTATATTGGTGCGTATTTGCTTTTCATCTGTGTAAAGCGGAAGATGTGGAGAGGACAGAGACTAGGGATAATAGAGATAGTGGCAGAAGGCAGCAGTGGGGTCCAGTGGTGCGGAGCGGGTCGTTTATGAGCGACGCCGCGGTCACAGCATCCAATGAACAGAGTAAGTTTCTCATGACCCTGAATACGCTCATTTTTTCTGACTTCTCATGACACCTGTTGACGTCCTTCACTCGAGTCATGTCTGAAACAATTCGTAATTACAAGAATACATGCCAATTATTCATTTTTATACATTTGTAGTTACAAAACATAGTAATTCATAATCTTGTAGCATTTCGCGGCACAATTTATTTTTCTTATTGGAAATTCGAGATGTTTCTGGCAATTAAGTTTTTAATAAATGATTCCTAAATGCTAATAATTTATTTGAAACTGTTAGTATGCAGTGAGAAACTTAAAATAAATGAATACCTTCAAATAAACTTTAGAATTAGCAATTGGACTGAATAAACTAAAAGGTTTAGTTTATTCAGTTCAGTTTTTCCAGTTTTAATTACAAAGACCTCACACAGTTGTGACTTTCTTCACTAATTCCAGATTGAATCCTGAATTCCTGAAAATGCAGCTTTTTACAATCAAATTAAAAAAAATATCTCTATAATTTGAACTAGCCATAGGTATCACAACTATTAAACCCATCCTGTAACCATAAACTAATCAATTTAGAAACCTTGTCTTTTTGTTTACATTACCAAAAACAAGACCCAATCTCTTCAGTTACCAATTCCCACCTTATCCCCCTGCATTAAGATCCAATTTCCTATGCCAAATCCAATGAAAACACCAGATGTTTTTCATGGACCACTGGTATGGTACTTTTATTATATTGCACACTTAATCTTACACTGTTTGTCAGTTATACTGAATGTAAGAGTTATGTCTGACTGTCTGACCACATGTTCAAATGTTTTGGTACTTGCTGATGAAATATCAAAATTATTAAAGAATATTTGCTTCATGTATTTGTTGCCAGCCAGTTGCTGATGGTTTTTTTTTTCTAGAAAATATGTGCAGTACTATTCTCTGTTCTAAAAGTGTCTGATGAAAATGCAAACAACCCTGTTCAGCTTAAATTCTTCTATCAGTCATGAAAAGCATTTAGTAACACATTCATCTGTATTTTGGAAGATTTCTAGTTTTTATCTCACCACCAACATAATTAAATTGTAATTGAATAATCATTGATGGTAATTGAAGTTATAAAATTTCCCTCAATTAGCAAATTCAAAACACCTACCTAATTAGAATTCAATCAAATCAAAACACTCAATTTGTAAGTGGTGCTACTAATATTGGCATCCACAGGTACTTTTTCTGATCCATTTGTTCATTTTAATGAGATACTTTTGGAACCATTTGGGAACTTTAATGAAGAATATAATAGACAATGGTATAGAGACTACAGAGGTTACTAGAGCGTTTTCTGTTTCTTTGTGTTACTGGCACAACAGAATTTCAGTGTTATAATTTGTAAAGAGAATGAAGGCCTTCCTTGATAAATAGATAAACCAGTAACAAAACTACGTTAAGCCATGTTTTACTAAATCTTTCTGCTTTACCAGGTAGAACTAATATGAGAGTCACAATCCAATCAATTGAATCCAAGGATTAAAGGAACTGACCATACCTTCATTATAATAATGAAACTTCTAAATTCCGTATAAAACATGGAATTAAGAAGTTTACAAATCAAATGTATTTGTCATATTTTCTTACTAGTAGGGGGTTAGTCTTGTGATTTTATTCATTCAAGCGAAAGTCGTCCACTGCTGGACATAGGCCTCCTCTAAGCACTGCCACTTCAACCAGTTCTGTGCTTACCACATCCAGCGGATTCAGGTCATTGGTCCGACTTGTGTGTCTTCTGGTAGGCGGTCGCAACTCCAGAACCTTTCAGCCCCATTAGACATCTGTTCTAGCAATGTCTTGTAATAGTTGTAATTTTTTCCCTGTATGGACCTTTTTTTGGGTAAAAGCCACCTCCATCCCGTGCCATTCATCCCTTTCTTTGCAGCCCTCATTCAAAACTGGACCTTCATTATAAGAACAAATTAAAAGAGGCTTGAAATTATTATCACTTGACTTACTAAGTAATGGTCCAATAAATTACTAAGTAGAAACAAAATAAAAATATAACTCAAACCAATCCTGTTTCAAATAAAATGCAAAAATAATTGCTCACGATATTGTGAAAATACAATTTGGCACAAATTCAAACATAGACAAAGTATCAAAAGGTGTACAATGAATTGCTTGCATTACAATAATACAAACTATTTTAATGGAATAATTGTTACCGAAGTAAGTTTGAAATTGCGAACATGCATTGAGCGAACATTCTAATCAATGCTTGTGTCTTCGCTGTATGAGAAGAGAGTTTTGCTCTGCAATCATAGTCTAATATTATTATGTCATTTATTTATTTACTTCCTAGTCATAGACATTTATTTAAATGTATTAAAATATAAAAAATTGTGGTCCACCGCTGTCTGGAGCAGGATTCCAGCTACCGGTGGTCAGGGCTGTAGAGACAGGAACCTCCTGACGATGCGAGCCGTATCGAGAGATGTTGAATGAGGCTTTGGGCCATCAGGCCATTGGCCGTTACAGCAGTCATTATTATTTTTGTGTGTTTACCTGCTGGTATTAGGAAAACCCATAGCTATTGATTATGGCGTGGATTTTATCTATTTTTACATACATACATGTAGGTGTGGGTGGTATCAGTGCTTCTCACGTATATTTACTAATGAAAAGGTTACACAGAACTTTAAATAGAATTATACCTATGTAATATGGTCCCATCCTCATATGTCACATTGTTTATTTATATTTAGGACCTAGTTAACAGTAGGTGGCAGCAAGTAGAACTATTGGATGAAATATATTTTTTTTTCTTTTCTTTTGCAATCAGTTGTCGGACCTTAAGCAAATTTGTTCCATGACAAATAGCGTTGTTGTGGAGGAGTCAGTGCTGCGCCTCCCACTTATAGAAGTTGGTTCCTCTTCAGCCTTTTCACCACCGCTGTCTGGTTTAACAGTTCAGTAACTACTGGGCTCGATTGCAAGGTTGTGCGTGCCTTGTGTGAGGGTGGAATATTTTAAATAATTTCATAAAATAATAAAGGTACACTTGTATAAAAGTCATAATAGGTTAATAGCGGAAAGATCTAAGCCTTAATTTTGTTTGACATCGGGTGAAACAGTGGTCGACCGCAAGTCTTTAAAAAAAACGATGATTTTAATAATACTCATAATTTAGGCTGACACAGCAGCTGACCTTGTTGATAATCAATTATTTCTCTTTACTTAAACATGAAGTAGAGAAGTGTTCATTTTTAGGCCTAAAAATAAATATGAATCATCATCAGAATAATTATTAAAATTTCATGGAATGTAGAAGCATGATGGGTGTCTAATTGTAATGAAAGAATTCTTGAAGTAACATACAATAATATTTTTGTGTGACTAAACTGAAACGTTTATTTTGATTCACAGCACTATTTTTATTTCTCGTTGTCAGCTTTCTTTGTGATAAATTTGAAATGTGATTGAGGGGGCCTTGTGGCTACGTAATAACAGCCGCACGGGTCGATCGATCAGGTTAAGCTACGCTTGCCGTGGTTAGTTCGTGGATGGGTGACCATCTTTACATACCAAGACTCACTCCCTCCGTGTCTCGGAAAGCACCATAAGCTATTAGTCCCGGGCGTCCCGGCTGTCTTTATGGCTTCTGTCGTCAGAAGCCCAAAAGTCGGACAAGGGTATAGTATTACGCAGTAACTGGGTTGAGACAGGCAATCGATTCATGTATAATACTGGTACTCAGCTGCATCCGGTCAGACTAGAATCCGACCCCAACATAGTTGGGAAAAGGCTAGGCAGATAAAAAAGAAAAGTCATTTGGACCACACATAATGGGCTTTAGTAGTTAGAATGGCTGATAAAATATTATTTTAAGTAACAAAGACCAGCACAAAAATACAAAAAGAATACGATTTTTTTTTTTAATTACCTATCTGTCAAATCAGCCTACCACAGTCCACTGCCGGACTTAGTCCTCTCCTAAGATACGCCATAATATCCGGTTCTCCGCATTCCGCGTCTAGTTTGTCCCGGCGGTTCTGAGGTCGTCGGTCTGTGGGGCGTCCCACGTTACGGTTGCCAATTCGTAGTCTCCACTCAAGGACTCGTCCGAAATGCATGACCGATGGAAGGGCCAATGGCCGTTGAAGCTGATAAAGAACGCGTAAATTTTTGTTCATTTTGCCTTTTATTTAGCGTTTTTCACACACAAAATAAATCAAAAGTGAAAATTGAACGCATTAGTGAACCGATCCAGCGATCTTGGATTTCGGCATCTTTCACTCGCCTGCCGAATGATTGAAAAATGATTTGAAAGGAGCTTATGAACGTTCATTCGTATGAAGTTTTGTCGTGGTCGCGTGAACGGTGAATGAAATAAAAACGAACATTCACGAGTGAAGCGTCTGATATCAGCTTCATCGGTTCTTTTTAGGGTTCCGTAGCCAAATGGCAACGGAACCCTTATGGATTCGCCATGTCTGTCTGTCTGTCTGTCTGTCTGTCTGTCTGTCTGTCTGTCTGTCTGTCTGTCTGTCCGTCCGTATGTCACATCCGCTTTTTTCCGAAACTATAAGAGCTACACTGTTGAAACTTGGTAAGTAGATGTATTCTGTGAACCGCATTAAGATTTTCACACAAAAATAGAAAAAAAACAATAAATTTTGGGGGTCCCCATACTTAGAACTGAAACTCAAAATTTTTTTTTTCATCAAACCCATACGTGTGGGGTATCTATGGATAGGTCTTCAAAAATGATATTGAGGTTTCTAATATCATTTTTTTCTAAACTGAATAGTTTGCGCGAGAGACACTTCCAAAGTGGTAAAATGTGTGTCCCCCCCCCTGTAACTTCTAAAATAAGAGAATGATAAAACTAAAAAAAATATATGATGTACATTACCATATAAACTTCCACCGAAAATTGGTTTGAACGAGATCTAGTGAGTAGTTTTTTTTTAATACGTCATAAATCGTAACGTAACGGAACCCTTCATGGGCGAGTCCGACTCGCACTTGGCCGGTTTTTTTAAAGATTTTTTTGTTCTGTTCACTTAAAAATTGTAAACCAATGTCCCCTAGAAACTCGGCTGTGCTAATAATGATCGTTTAAACCATAATTTAGCCGGCAAACATCTACGTTTGCTTATCAGATTACATCTAAGTATCATTATTTGTTGAACCGCATGAACTAAGAGATAAGGAGGAAAACATTTTGATATCAGAAGTTTCCTTAATGTGGTCAATTATTTTTTATTATGACCGAGATCTCAATTAAATAATGATGTGAGTTATATTTTGGCGTATTGTATACACACATACATAATCAGCCTATAATGTTCCCACTGTTGTGACAGAGGCCTCCTCTCTGTGAGAGGCCGTCATCCACCACGCGGGCCCAGTGCGGGTTGGCGAATTGTATAAATGGGCAAAAAAAAAAACTTTTTTGTCACAAGAACTCATGCATACTAAAAGATCAGCTGACTCGAATAATAAAAACAAAATAGAAATATGATCACGAGCACAGAACAGATATAGTCGGCAGCTGCACGTCCGCGTCGTGACTGTGACAAGAAGACCTCAGCATGATGCACGCTGATGATGTATGCGAATCACAGTAGCTGCGGCTATCTATGACTATGGCGGCCGAGACCGCTGAGCTTCTCTTAAATACCCATTCTGCAAAGAATTGAAAGCATCTCTCGGTCGCAAAACAGACCTTGTTCAAACACAGACTTTACAATTCTTCTTCTAATATGTAGAAATCAATGTTTGTTTGCGATAAAACTTTGTCAACTTATAGCTTGCACTTGCGCGAAGGTTATAGGCATAGTCAAGAAACTTCACGCGGAGATAGTCGCTAGCAGAAGCTAGTTTCAAATAAAATATCCACATAATTTAATAAATCATCCTATAACTACACACAACCACTAAAAATCACATAAAAACTAAACTTCCTCTCATTTATTCCTTAATATTAATACTAATTTTTATTGAGCCAAGAATATAAATCTGAGGAGATATCCGAAACTTGCCTAGCACACTGGCACGTCAGAAACGAGACAGTGTTACTAGCAGACAGTGCATGACTCATCAAAATAGGTGATATCAATGGCAGACGAACGAGCGATGCGTGTTTTCATCTTATTTTAGACTCAGCAACGTGTCGACGTGGCATCGATTGTATGTAGGTACCTGACTTACGACTGACTGACTGACCTGACGAAATGATACGTGCTCAGTGCTAGTCCCTAGGTGAAATGATTTTAGCTCATCGAAGTGGTGATTGACACTAGTCCTTGCTTTAAGTATTTTAAAACCCTCCACGATTGACAGAACTGCGATCGTGTGGCAAGCAAGTACAGAGAACACACTAGTTTAACTGAACACCCGTACAAGGCCAGAACGGGCCCTTATCTCAGCTTATGCTGCGATAAATAAATACGGTTAAAAGCACTGGTTTTCAGATAATTAAGACAAAATGAAGCCTCGAAAAAGTATGTACCTACCTATTTTTTTTTAACAAACATAAACAAATCAATCTAATTACATCACACAAAAATCGACTAAACGACACTTCGCTAATCGGTCAAAATATTTCCGCGGTCTTTTTTGTATCAAACCAATTAATCTAATCACATTTACAATTAATTTCCTATCGAAAATTAATAATTGAAATCGGTCAGTGGGTGACTATATGTATAGTTCGTCCTAAAATGTTTCGATTTAACCGGATAACTGTTTACTATAGGCTGTCGCACCGGAAACTGTGGTTTACCGCCGGTTTAATATAAGGTCATAGAGTTCTATAGTCTATAGTATTTGTCCTTATTCCTATACTGAGTCATCGAGCTATTTTTATTCTGCCGTGGGCTAGGTAATGTTCCTTTTTATAGTTTTTGCTCTGTATTTGCACAATTTTTCCTCGTGAGTAGTTTATGCTGCTTTTTGGGGTGTGTTTCAAGTTTTAACATAGAATTTGAGGCATATTCCAGAACGATGCGCAGTAACGAATCATCATTTAAAACTAGATTTCAGTAATGATTAGTAGGAAATCTGACAGTTTTAAATGGAGATTAATGAACAAGGAATTGACCTAGTTTCATTAATATCCACTCTTGTTCTGCGTTCTTAACGCGATGATGGCCAATCATCGTTTAATCAATACCAATCAACAGATGTAATCCCAGATGGCCCTATATTAATCTTTCTGTCTTCTGAAAATTCCTGAGCTCTATATATTTTCCTACATTCCCAAACAGACTGACAAGGGCACGTGCATTTATTTGTATTTCTGCCCAGCTCATGTGTCAATATTCCGAGCTCTGCATCTTTTCCTACACTTTCATACAGACTGCAAATGTCACACCTATTTCTTTGTTTTTATGCCCAGCTCCTTGGAAAATTCTGAGCTCTCATATTATCTTAATCTCCCAAATAGACTTACTAAAAAACCCTCACTCATATTTTGTCTCTTGCCCAGCTCAATGGAAAATCCTGCGTTCTCCATCTTTTCCTTCTCTCCGAAATTGACTTAATAACAAGTCAACACTCATTTGTCTCCCGCACAGCTCATTGGAAAATCCTAAGCTCTGCATCGTTTCCTACACTCCACAAATATAATTAAAAAGTCACACTCATTTGTTTGTTATAATACCCACCTCATTGAAAAATCCTGAGCTCTCATATTTTCTTAATCTCCCAAATAGACTTACTAAAAAACCCTCACTCATATTTTGTCTCTTGCCCAGCTTAATGGGAAATCCTGCGTTCTCCATCTTTTCCTTCTCTCCCAAATAGCCTTACTAAAAAGGCCACCTTTTTGTTTGTATTTATATCCATCTCGTGGGAAAATCCTGAACCCTCGCATCTTTTTCTACTTTCCCAAATAGACTTACTAAAAAGGCCACACTCGTTTGTTTCTCGCTCATTAGGAAGTACAGGCGAAAATTAATAATGTTTAAAGGGCATCCACTAGTATGACATGAACGTAAACATCTGTTGGCACAGGGCGGCCGATCGCTTGATTAATTCCATGGCTAAATCAGTAACGTACCGTCTGGCCATTACAACTTACAGCTGTGATGCTAATAGTACTTTTTCTGACGTGGTTTCGGCGCACGACGGTTTCCTTTATAGATTTTGGCTTGGAGAAAGTTTCTTTGGTCTTTTGGGGATTTTCCACTGTTTTCTTTTGGATCTGTGGGAGGTAAATGTTGGAGTAAATGATACCACTGAGATAGACGATTGTCTGCGGAAACTTCGCACGTTTATTGTGCGTGATGATGAGATAAAATAAAATTCGCAATAAAGTGTTGCGAGTTTGGCATTAACTTTGTTATGATTTATTTTATTTGTTTACTTAAGTTTACTATGAGATAAACCTTAAACTATGTTTGTCAGTTCTTTTTATCTACCGGTAGTAGGTAAAAAGAACTGACAAACTGTATTAATAACTCATGCAATGTACGTAATGCTGGTATAAATTACTATTCATTTCCGTTTGTTGCGTTTTCTCGACGTACAATTTTGTTACTTGTCTCTGCATGCTTTTTTGTTTCTATGAAGAAAGGGAAAAATTATAGAGATGTGCGAATTGTACGGAAGTCTGCATGTAAAGGATCCCTTGTGGCTTTTTGAGTCTATTTTATCGCCTAAAGTTCACCATTCTCTTTCCCTTATCCCTACTTATTTGGGGTCGGCGCAGAATATATTTTTCTACTTCTCTAGTAGTTGTCATCTTGGTAGTCACCCCCTTTCTAGCCATAATTATCATCTTTCACACAGTCCATGCATCGCCCAGAATTCTTATAAAATCGAATTTATTTAAATTGCAGCATGAGTTGTGACGATATAGGACAACGGCCCATTCTTTAATCTTGAGTTCCATTTTGTCAATGTTTTTACCTTTAGCATTATTTGTTTTATTCTCCTCAGCCTGCCATTGACGTTCATGCCCACTGGCTAAATCTGCGACTTCCACTGTCATTAGAATAGAATTACCTACTCTTTATTATGTGCACCATGCGAAATTATAGATATAAATCTAGACATTTTACATAAGGTGACACAATGGGCGGTCTTATCGCTAAAAGCGATCTTTCAACGACAACCTTTGGATGGATTTAAAGGAAGAGAGACAATATTGATGGTAGTCATGTCATCGAAGTAAAGTAACTCATCTCAGTTCAACCGTTTCAGTTGCAGAATGATTCATGAAAAATGCGAGCAATTATTTAATCTAAACAAGTCCAATATTAAACAGTACCAAACCGTTGATAATACATTGATTCATTACTCTATATTCAAGGCCAGTTGTTTTAATTCCTCCACGTTTCAAACTAGACATTTACTGGGCTGATTTTGTTTATTTTTCGGTTCAGACTAACCTTGGATATCATTGTGAAGAGGCTGACGGATGGCTATTTGGAATAGCTGTTAGTACTCACACATTGAATAAAACATTCTATTAAGTTTTTCTTTCCGTGTTACAGATTTTTCATCATATTTATGTCGTATCTCCATCGCTTATTATAGTTATTGTTATTCTACTCTACGTATCATTGTTCTTCTACTGTTCCATTAGCGTCTTAAGTTTCGTTGTGGTCGGTAAAATCGATTAGGATAAAAAGGTAATAATCATTGGCTATAGTTACTCGAGTGTGTCTCTCGGCTTTTTTGTTGTCTAACTAATGTCTATGCTCTCAGACAACACAGATAAAGACTGTTTTTTCCAAATGATATTTTTGGTCGAGTCGCCAAAAACCAGCAGCGTCACTACCTTATTAGTCATCTGCATAAAAATCAAGTTCCAAAAGTCTCACCAGCCGATCATATTGACCTGACTTTGACCAGTTCTGATACGTAGCCATACCTGTTCATTGACGCAACAATCGTAGTTAATACAGTGACCATTATTGAGTAAAACTCGATAAGGTAACGAACATAATAATTAATAACAGATAATAATATGGATACATATTTTTAAATTGTTATGTTCAACATTCTTTTGTTGCAGTTGACGTTGTATTAAATATTATTATATAAGCTTGTTTTCTTCTCTCCCATCCATCTCTCATCTAAGTTGAAAGATTTGGTTATAAAAAAATACATTATAAATAATGTATTATTTTTATAACCAAATCTTATTTACATTGTTGAGCAGACACATTTTTAGAACATATGAAGCAATGGATAGCAATATCCTTCAAAATAATTCAGATAGAAATTGATAGTGTGTTATGCAATGAGGGTGATGGTCTATACGGCCCTTTGTACACACACGTTTTTCTTGTCGTGAAAAACTACGGTTTATTCGCTGTTTGTAGGCACAGTCGTCAGTACTGTATGGATCACTATGGCAGCTTGTTGACAGACAGGTTTTGTCTACGACGCGGTTTATACGCCGTGTGTAGGCACAGTCAGTGTTGTTTGGATTACTGCGGAAACTTGTTGACAGACACGTTTTTTGTCCGACACGGTTCATACACTGCCCGTACCGTAAAGAAACCGTGCCACTAACAAAGGGCCTAATAGCCAGCCTATGTTGTGATGAATAGCCCAGCTATTCTGGTATGGCTGGTGCCGATAATGTCTAGTCGCTGGCTATCCCGCTGTTCTTATCAGTAAAGCCCCATTTGCGCTAGTTTTTTTGCCGGTGGCGTGTCAGGTGATTTTTTTTTTGCTTCTCTTATGGGATACCACAGGCAACTAAATCGCTTCGTGTAGGTCTATCAGGCTTTAAGAGTCGATAATTCTAGAAACTAGATCCGCCATTTTGACCTCCAAAATCTGTAGAGATTCCTTGTACATAACTATCTCGTGTTTCATGAATAACAACACACATTGTTTGTATTCACAATTACACCTAATTGGTTTAACAATCACATGGCCAGTGCTCTGGACTTGTTAATTGTGGTTCCATTAACTCTCAACTAGGAATGAAAAGCTTCCTTGTTGATTATTTCAGGGTGATAAATGGCTCTTGGTATTTTTATCGCAGATGCCAATGATGAAACTTGTAACTGGATGCTGTGGAATGTGTTATTCCCATTAAGGTTTGTTCTTGTATTCTGATGAGCATCATTTGGTGGACTTGTGGTCAAAACCATACCAAGCCAAACATCTTCACATACCATGACCGCTCCGTGCCTCGGAAAGCACGTTAAGCCGTTGGTCCCGGCTATCATTCGTGGATCTTTGGCAGCCGTTACGGGCCGTCAGAAGCTCTGAAAGCCTGACAACCAGTCTTACCAAGGAGTATCGTATTACTCAGTAACTGGACTGTGGAGGTCAGATAAGCAGTCGCTCTATGTAAAATACTGGTATTCAAGTGAATCCGGTTAGACTGGAAGCCGACCCCAACATAATTGGGAAAAGGCTATCCAAATGATGAATGATGATTGTGATCAAAACCAAACTCAAAATCTAAGCAATTTTGAATTGTCAAGGAGTCGGTCAGTCAGAAAGATGAGCTAGTTGCCCAGTAGGTACCTATAAGAACGAGCAAGCCACGTCTGATCTTAGAATATTTGCCATTTGTTTAGTCCGAGACCTACTTGCTAGGCAAGTTAGGTTTATTTTATTACGCTTTCTCTTCTCGCGTCAAGGCAGGCAATTGTTTCTAGAAGAAACCTACGATCTAATACTCGTATGACTCATAATAGTCGTTGCATACGATACTACCGTACGAAATGCCAATGTACTGTCAACGTTCACTACACCTGCCTATATTATTTATACACTGATCATCAAACAGTCGTAACAGATTTTTCTAGGGAGTTCATGTGAATATCGTTAAGTTTAATTGCTGAGGCTGTAGTTTTGACTAATTCTGTCTAAAAATAATGGACACTTACTACTGAAGCTGAGGCGGCCCAAGTTGTGGCTTTGCTGCAACAAGGCTTAAGTCACCGTGTAGCTCAGCCGTACTGCAGTTCGGCGAGTTTACCAAAGGTTTCTGGAGACTGGGCAGTATCGAAGAAGATCTAGATCTGGAAGACATAGGGTGACAACTCAAAATCGACACCGACGACTCGCTTTACAAAATCGACACCTTTCTGGCGTAGGTCTCCAGCGACGCTTACGTGAAGATCTGGGTGTGGCTATAATTGACAGTACTGTAACGAAGAGATTACATGAGCAGAATTTAAGACCACATAAGCCAGCAACAGAGCCACAATTGACCACAGCTCATCGACAAGCCAGACTTCAATTTGCGCAAAATCACGTCAACTGGACTATCGGCCAATAGGACTCAGTTCTTTTTAGCGATGAGAGTCTGATGACGTTATAGGGTTCTGATGGACGCCGTAATGTCATGCGACGGCCAGGTGAACGTTATGGCCAGTGTTGCATAAGAGAAACAGTCAGTTATGGTGGGGGCTCTATAATATTTTGGGCTGGGATATCTTTAACGGGACGCACGGAGCTGGTTTTCATAAGAAGTGGTACTTTAACTGCGGTACGCTACATCACAGAGATCTTGGAAGACCATGTGGTGCCATATGCCGGCTACATTGGAGAAAATTTTGATTTTTTGCATGATAATGCACGGCCACACTTAGCGCGCATTGTCATCGATTATCTTGAAGAGGTCGGGATTCGGGTTATGTCGTGGCCAGCGAATAGCCCTGATCTTAACCCTATGGAGCACATGTGGGACACCCTAAAACAAAAGGTTAGAATAATCCAAATCGTAATCCAGAGCCCCTACATGCTTAGAAGACCTGGAAATCGCTATCAGGGAAGAATGGAACCGAATTCCTCAAGAGACCATCAAAACCTTGATTAGGTCACTAAAACGGCGAATGCAATCCGTCAGTCGAGCAAGAGGGGGAACACTCAATATTAAACTGAAAAAAAAAAATTTGAGCGTGTTTAAGCTTTATCAAAAACATTGTAAAATTATTATTAATATTTATATAATCAATTTTTTTTTTTAAATCATGTTTATGTTTATATTGTGCTAAAGTTGGTGTAAATAAACAAGTTAAATTAAACATTTCAGTACTAAACCATTTTGTTTTGTTTCGCTAAAAAAAACGTGATTTGCGGTAAAACTGCAGGTGGGCCTATTTTTTCATAACCAGTGTATATGCTACCGTCTCCATTGAATCTTAAAACTGAACTCCCAAAGCAGTCAATCAAATTTACAACCGCTCAAATCTCGAGGGAAAACCGTTGATCATTCGCGAAAATATCCCAAAATAGATCATAATCTTCCAGAGTACGCGTTATTGGGGCAGTTTGTTGAACTCCTAACGTGAGTCGGTGTGTCTGAAAATCTTGTATCTTGTTTATTTTATGAGCATCTAGAAGTGAGCCAAGTGAGATGTATTAATTGTTTACATCGAAGAAGATGTTTCCTGTTTTCGTTTTGAATTGTAAATGCATTGATTCAATCTTTTACGATCGTTTTAACATTTACTTGGATTCTTTAAAGAAACTCTTCGTGCTTTGGTAAGGGTAGCCGTCAGAAACCAGAAACCAGGAAAGCGTTTATGATGAAATATTTACACATAACCGACCTGCGGCTCACAAAATACGTTTGACTTTGCAATCCTTTCTGAATTAGACACTGCTCATCTAGTATCAGTGTTTACGCGGATGCTGCTGCAAATTTTGCTGATAATTAAAACCAAAGTCACTTAATCTGACACCCACGAGAAGTTGTGTGACCTAACTATAGCCCAACATACACATACACATATGAACAATATGTGTGTCAATGGTCAACTCTAGGACTACGACTAAATAAATCGTTAGGAAAAGCCCCTACGTAGTAACTATACGGCCAAAAAAGAGGAATAGTGTAGTGAATGTGTCCTTAGTTGAAGTTGAAGCGTACATTGGCCGGTGAGTATCACATACTCTTGTCATGGAAATATCTACATTTGATACTATTTTCAAACACCCAGTACCTACAGGTTTAAGTCTGAGTCCTATTTAATCCTGCAAAGGAAACGAGCATTTGATAAAAACAATGGCAGAGTATAATCGCTGGTCATACAAGTAAGTACTTATTAGTACTCCCGCAGTGAATATCAATGATAATATGCGATTGTTAGGCTGTATAATATTCAGCTATATCAAGTGTTACAGCGAGTTATCATGAACTTGAGAGTGCTAAGGCACGGCGCTTGACTCATGGATTGCATTGAGTTCTACGTCTATTCAAGAGTTAGGGTCATCAGAATGATGAAGTTTATCTTTGATGATTTCGTATCTTTGCTTTATTGATGGCAGCGAATGCGATATTACACTATATTATTATTACCAATAAATACAGCCCCTTGATGGATGAAGAGAGGGAGAATTTCCAAAAAAAGTTGGATGAAATATTGGAGCAATGATATGACGTAGAGGAAGTGAATGATAACATGAAAGCTGACAGAGGAGAATAGAAGATTAAAACATTTTGCGCTGAACTCATTGCTGGAATGGAAGTACCATTGGAAAAATGGCAGGCAGCAGAAGACCATTCAAGACAACTTAAAAAATAATGACGTTATTATTGAAATTTTGTACTCATAATGAGCGCATACGTGAATGACAACAACTCAACTTACTAAGGTTACCTTTTCGCTGACAAAGACTCTGCAAAGAGACATGAGGTCACCTTTACTGCGACTAAGACCACACCACAAGAAAATATGAATTTTAATGATGTACATGATGTGTATTCAGCATGCAGGTATGAAGCTGAAAGTCAGATAGAGAGTATACAACATGTCAATACGGAATGATCGTTAATCATCGATAACCGACTTGAAACAAACAGTCTATGAAAATAGGTAAATTAAATTATTTATGTTTACGGAATGATGGACAGATTTATTTCAAGAATAGGCGAAGTAGTTCAGCACTTTATTACATTCTATTTCTCATCTAGATTTAACGTTGTTTGTTTATACCGCGGGGAATGTAGATCATAGACAATCCGTTGTCGACCTACTTTAGCCCGTCTTTCACCACCCGATCGAATACGTCACGTTGTTGTGCCCTGAATAACTATTTAAATTATGTCATACAGTACTTTATCAGGCCAATCTCCGATGAAAGCAGAAACTGCATAAATAAAGCCATCTGCTATCATTACAACTTGCTTCTTCGACATCAATATGGTACAGGCATGCCCTTAAGGTGATCATGTCAGTGAAGGCAGGAGTTACCTGCCTTCACTGACATGATCACCTTAATCGTTTTTGGTTATTGGCTTTCATTAATCCTATTTATCATGTAACATGACCGTAGCATCGAAGGTGTATTTTCATTCTTGACTTTTATTCGTACAACTTCTTGATCCCCTACCATTGCTCAAAATATGAATGGCTTCCTTCTATTTCAAGCGTGGGTTGGCTTCAGTAGATCGTATATGCATTTTATTTAAATTTTACCCGCCAGCCCTAACTACAACAGATGCAACCTACATTCTCATTACGGGCGTATTGCAGTTACACGACATGCCGTCAATGTCTCAGTGAGTTTATTTTTTAAACGGTAAATCTTTCTTGGTATTGTTGGAGCTCCGACTGATACCATCAATTAACCTTTTCACCGTACGGACGTGTAAAGACTTTCGAAATGCAACTGGCGCCAACGACAACCGAAACGTATACTTAAATTACGAGCTCTTTTTACGAGCTCTTAAGCTTCTGAAAACATTTCAATTTGTTTAGTTTGGCTTCCGAACCCCCATGTTTTGTGTATTCATCAAATTTTACAACCGCTTAGAAACGTCCTCAAGGTAGCATAACGATATTTGCATATGTTTACTAGGTACACACATATTTGTATAACCAAGTATATTAAAATTAATAGTCTTCGACAATTCGTTTCTGTTATAGTTTACGTCAACAGACCTTGAAGTTATTGCCTAGAAATATTGTCAAGAAACGCACAAGAGTAAATACTCGCAGTTTAAAAAAACAAGGTATATTGATCATTTTCCGTCATCTTCCTAGAACATTATAACACAAAAACCAAATTCTAAGCATCGAATTTTCCAGAAGTGTAAATTAACTTACAGTATCGGAATTTCCCTTGTCGTGACTACATCTTTAATCCTCTACTACTGCATACAATTGAGTGTTTGCACAAGATATGTTTGCGTCACAACATCAATTGATCTTAATAAAAGGGGAGTTAAATGGCTGTATCTGTATATGTTGCGTCGTTGGACACGGCCAGTAGAATTGATCGTTTCATTCACTACTTCTATTGTTATGACTTCGTAATATAAATTACATTTGTATTTGGTGCTGGAGATAGAATTGTTTTAATAAGTACTAAATGCATTGGTGGCCCAGTGTTAACGGCTCCGGCTTACAAGATGTAGGTCGTGGGTCCGAACCCAGGCAGGTGCATTACTTTGTGTAAATTATTTCATTACCACTGCTCTCCAAACGGTGAAGGAATAATCGTGAAGAGTAGTCGTGGTCTAGAACCCAAAATTCGAAGACATGTGACATGTACCAACCCGCACTGGGCCCGCGTGGTAGATTATAGCCCACTCCCTCTCGAAAGAAAGGAGGCCTATGTCCCAGCAGTGGGACACAGGCTGATTATGCTGAAGTACTAAGTCGTCTACGCTCTCGAAGTCTTCAAGTTTGTGTAACTGTTGCTTGTAGTATGATCCTCGAGTCTCTAGTCTCTTTAATGGAACTTCAGAATGGCCAATTGTCTTTTAGAACAAAGAAAATACACGATTATGAGAATCTACTGCAATGATACTTACAGCGATTTGTCCAAAGCCTTTGATGTTTTCTTGTCAACGAAAAAACGAGGCTTGGTTATTGTTATTAAATTTGTGCCTGAGCAGCATGAATATGATGTAATGGATTTGAAATATAGTTTTAACCGCCACCACTGCACTGTGCACTGGCACTTCCTAAACTATAATTCATCTTTAATAACGTGATATAGTAATAAAGGTATTCAAGGTAGGTAAGGTATTCGCAAAACATTTGCTGGTTTTTTTTTTGGCATTTTCCTGGTCTTCATCGAATTTTCGTGACTAAAATTTCAAACCTAAATTGCCTCTGTCATATTTGAAGGATTTTTTTGGGTTTTAGGGTCAACTTAGATAGTTTCAAGGATTTGACAAAGGTTTTTCGTGTCATGAACACTCTTTCGAAGCTCATAACCTTCGCGTTAGAGTTTGGGAGTATTTTTGATAAAAGTTAACTCCGGAGCACTGGGAGCCCCGAAACACTGCAATCATTATTTTTACAAAGAGTAATTTTTCTCCATAAATCGCTTTGCAGATGACAGTCAGATTGCAATGATTCTTTGGTTTACTACTCCATCAAAAATGCTCTCAGTAAGATTAGCGTCTGTTTGTTTTGCTACAGCAGTCATTTCAGCTATAAAGTCATCTTATCTATTTTACAGCTTTGTAGCAGCTCCTGGTGTTCCAACAATGCTTTTGTTTATGATAGATTTAACGGCCGGTCATGTACTTCAGTATCCAAAGTGTTAGCTAAACGTGCATGACGTAACGTCATAAAAATAGGTACTTACCTACTACAATCTATGTGCTTAGCGCCTTTTTATGTGCATACACAAGACGGATTTTTATTCATATTTAATTAGTATGGTTTACTTTTTATTCGTAGCTGTTTTGACTAAAATGTCAGCAACAAAAATCTATTTTCCAACCACTCTGGAGTCTCCATAGTAGTTGGAAAATAGATTTTCATTGACCAACTATGCTTTTCGATCCATACCAGAAAAAAAATGTTGGATATGTGACGAATCAATAAATTGTCGACGGTCCATAACCAAATGCTAACAATAGAATCTGAATTTCCGGAAATAAAACCGATAAAAAAAGGGAAATAGGTGGAAAATGAATGTTTTTCTATATCCTGACTGATCTTCCAGAGTTCAATGAACTCGTTATAAAAGATGTACTTCACCGATGTAAGGTTGCCGAAAATGCATCGAATATTATAAATGATTTTCAAAGACCTGTCTTGTAATGAACTTAAATACCGTGCAGTATCAACTTCCGCAAAGTCATCATCTGCCTAACCTTTTCCCAACTATGTTGGAGTCGGCTTCTAGTCTAACCGGATGCAGCTGAATACCAGTATTTTACATGGAGCGATTACCTATCTGACCTCCACAACCCAGTTACTAGGTAATACGATAACCCTTGGTAAGACTGGTTGTCAGACTTCTGACGACCCGTAACAACTGTCAAAGATCCACAAATGACAGCCGGGGCCAACGGCTTATCGTGCTTTCTTGGTACGTGAATCTTCACGTACCAAGAAAGCAACCGGTCCGTGGATGGGTGACCATCTGGTCACCCAGCCACGGACCAACCGCGACAAGCTTGGCTTAACCTGATCGATCGACCTGTGCGGCTGTTATTACTTAGCCACAAGCCCCTCCAAGAACTCCCTCCCTCTATTGAAGAAAAACCACGTCACCTATTTCGCTTAGATGGTTTCCCGGCCTACTAGCATAGTCCACTTTACGTTAGCAACTCATAATCCCATTAATAAACTGCTGTTACAACACTCGTGATAGGGAGCGGATGAACTATTCTTAGCCAAAAACCACGTGCTCCCATCTAACAGTTGATTAATGTCGATAATAATAATGATGACGTAGACCAAATGATGTAAATCCCCCTCCATTGATGTTGCCGGAAACATTTATTAATATTTTATTTTATTAATAATTCGTATAGCGATTTAAATACTAAATGTTTTGCGGTTGTGGATTCGATTTGACTTAATTGATACAACTGCGCGGTTTAAACTAATATTCTCGTTGTTTTTGTGACCTCTGGAGGCCTTCTGTCCACGTCCAGCGCGTCCTTCAACGAAGATACGGGCCCGGTTGAAAGTAATTCGGAGTGAACCCTACACCCGATTAATTAACTTTTCTTAATTGACAACTCTCACTCTTAGGTCTGTCCCCTAACTAATCTTATGTCAGTAGGCGCCCGTAACCTCGGCAGAAACTCCGGATTTCGATTCCGGGAGTAGACCTGAGCTCTGGATCAAATACAACTATATCGAATGTGTTGTTTCATTGTTTGATGTTATTTTTAATACTAGCTATGATACCTTTATTTGGTGAAAGCCCAAGAACAATTCTACTGAATTTCGAAAATATTTTTCCGATACTCAAAAATTCTATACACTCAAGAATTTGAGAATTCCCTAAATAAAAGAAGTCTGGCCAGATGAAAATTCGCTACTTCTCTCCGTCATTTTTTAATGGAGCACGGACTCGCAAGCCGCAGGTATAAACCTCATTTAAGAAACCACTTCTGTATTTTGTAAGAAGAACTCTGGTAACTGAAAAGTTGTGTGGAAATCGGTTGTCATGTTATGGGCATGGGACCGCATATGATACGGAAGAATGTAGAACATGTCGTTAGAAGAGTTTAGGGTGTAAATGTCGATGGCTATAAGAGTAGGGGAACACCAAAAAAACGATGGATGGACTGTGTGAGTGATGATATGGTTAAAAAAGTGGTGACAACCGAGATGACGACTAATAGAGAAACGTGGAAGAAAAAGACATGTTGCGCCGACCACAAATAAATGGGGATAAGGGCAGGAGAGTGATGACTTCTGTATTTTGTAAATATAAATAATGTCTGTAACAGTTTTCACTTTTATTTTGATAAAGTTAAAAATATGATTCATTGTAAACTCTACAATTCTAAAATAAAACTAATTAAACCAATATTTACATCAGGTGCTTGTTTCGATCAATGCATTTCGACATTTAATTGGAACACATAGTTGGTGTTTTATCGCGTTTACTGTGTGGTGACGATGTAGCTATTTTGTATGTGACCATGGCAGGCTTTGGTCTAGATAATTGAATAAACGTAACCTCCGCTTTGACTGATAAAACGGCTCCGTATAAACACATTTAGTTTTATGTTATTGCCACATAAATAATAATAACGATACTTTTACTGTTTTGCTAACTGACTTCATTCGTAAATCGGCTTTTTCTTCTTTCCCTACTGAAACTTTATGAAGTAATTAATAGTTATATTCTTTTAGATGCTACTATAATTTCTGCTTGTGCCTGTCTATTTCGCTTGATTAGCTTTGTAGATATAGATGCTCAAAATCATTTGTTACTTCTTTCAAAGTCAAAGATTTATTTGCAGATAAATATAGTTACAAAAGTTCTTACAATGATAGCATTATTAACATATTCAATCATATAACATAATGACATGCAAATGTTTGGTATAGGTAGGTACAATTAGATTATTTAGATTTAAACTGAAGGAATTCTTTTATAGTACAGAAGGGATTCTCAATTAACCACCTGTATAAAGCCCTTCTGAAGCGGACCATTGGAATTTCTTTAATTTGGTTAGGAAACTTGTTATAAATCTGAATACACATAGGATAGCAACTTCGCCTATATAGTTCCGTTTTCGTTCTAAGAATAATTAATCTATTAATATCTTCAGCTCAGATTCTCCCCCTACAAAGTTTAAGTCTTTTCTTATATGGCAATCCTCTCTAATCAATACCGAACGCTTTTAGGTCTTTCGTCGACAATGTTACCATTACTTTTATGCTCGTCAACCCACCTGGCAAAATCATTTGCTACGTCATCATCAATATCATCAGCTCGTATCATACCCCTGCTAGATTTAAGTCCTTTCTTCTGTGATAGTCCTCTCTAAGCAATGCCGAACGCATCTAGGTCAGTCGCCCTTATCCTGTCCCAGTCCCCTTTACTTCTAATGTTCGTCAACCCACCTGGTGACTGGTCCACCAATGTATAATGTTTTCAGAGCTGTGCTCTCTTGCTACAGCAAGCAATAGTTCCGCCTAGTGCTGGATGAGTTTAATGATCCACTTTCCGACTAATAGTAGTTTTATCTCACGAAGTCACGCGCTCTTTACTCGTGGTTACCAAGTTTAAAAAAACGCTGTGAATGTGTGTGTAAGCGCGGGAGCTCTTTGTACATTCCGAGACAATGGTTAAGCCGAAATTTTGTGCGTGTTTGTGTGTTATGTGTTGCCTCTACACGTCTTCACGCACACATTCACAGTGTTTGTACACTTGGTCACCACAAGTAAAGTGCGCGTCGCTTCGTGAGATAAAAATACTGTAGTATACTTTACTTTTATTCAGAATTGAAGGCTACCAAATTGCCATGGTAGCCTTCAATTCTGAATAATTACCACGTAATGACGATTTCTGCTAACACTTTTATAATGTCATGGCTTTGGGCAGCGTCGCATGAGTGCCTCAAATTATTCACACTGTGCTGATTATGTTGTGTCGACGTTATCGCCACTACTTTGTTACCCTAACGGTACATGGCAATAGTACTTAGTGTGTTTTAACGATAATCTAAAACCATCACTTTAATGGTTTGACTACGCCTGTAAAGTAAATTGCTCTGTGGTTACAGTTACAGTGAAGTAAAAATTTCTACCTCATCCCTTTTCTTGGTATCTCATGTTCCCAGCGGGGTAATTCCATAACTATCAGTAGGCCTTTCATTTTGACAGTTCTACAACATTAATTGCGTTATGTAGTACGTTGTTGAGCAGACAAACTTTCCGAACATATGAAGCAATGGATTAGCAATATCCTTCAAAATTATCCTGATTGTGTGTGAAGTGTGTTATGGTGCCGATGACTCATGTCATCAATCCTGTCATTCCATTCTACTGTTGAATGGACGTAGGAAACTGCGCCATGGCCATTTAACTCGGGTGTCTGCTTCTACATTTTTTTTAATGTCTTGTAGTATGTCAATCTAGGAGGTTTTCGTCTGATTAACCGGTCTTGCCAGTGTGCCTCAATGAATTAAGGCCTCCAGCTAGGGCTTAAAAAACTTAAAAATAAAGCGACTACACGCTAAGGGCTGCCCCCTGTGGGGTAAGGAAGGACCTCGGCTTAGGGCGTCGCTGGGGGAGGGCAGCAAGGGATAGGCTGGATCGGATTATTCTGCTTCTAACTGTCTCAAATCTTTTGTTCTTTCGTTTATGGTCATCAATAATCGCTCACGTGCATGTTTATCTTTGTATTTTTTTCGGCTACTACATAATATATTAATCAATTTTATTTAATAGATTAGATAGCTAAGTATGTCGGTATATGACAATAAATTATTACAAACCTATTAATTAATGGGTTTTTAAATTAACCTAATTAATTTGATCATTAAAAGGTAACCTATTACCCACCTTTTAATGATCAAATTAATTTCTTTGCATACAAAACGATTATTTATGTCTATCGGCCGGAATTGATGTCTTCAGCGCTGATCTGGAAAAAAGTTGAAATTAAATTAAAATACTTATCTGTTGTGAGCAGTGCAAGTGGTGGCCCAGTGGTAACGGCCCAACTTACGATTGTAGGTCGTATGTTCTAACTCAGCCAGGGAATTTAGTTTGTGTAAATATTTTTTTCACCACTGCTCTCAAAACGGTGAAGGAAAACATCGTGTGGAAACCGGCATGTCCTAGAACCAAAACTTCGAAGTCATACCTACCAACCCGCACTGGGTCCGCGTGGTAGATTACAGCACACTCCCTCTCGAAGAGAAGAGGCCTGAGTCCTAGAAATGGAAACATTATAAACTGATTATGCTATCATTTGTGATAGGTGATTTGATGATAATGTGACTGGAATCGTCTGAAAGGTGTTGCAATTTTTTTATGAAAAAATCGTTATCTTTATTTTGCCAATACTTATTAGTACGTGGTTGTTATATTATTACACGTCACCTAATGATATCACTGCATACCTTTATATTTTTTTTTATCTAATTTTTATTTACACACCTATTCTCTGTAAGTGCAAACTCTGCCAGAATATTCGGTGATCGGCAAACGTTGAAATTCCTAGCAGAAGCATCGTTGGTAGTACTTGATAGTCGTCTAGTCGAGGTCATTGGCCAGACAGAGAGTGGTGAATGAACAGGAAGTAAGATAAGGAATAGAAATATGAGCGCGTATAAAGCAAAATTACCAATCTTATATTTGATTTTACATGAAAAATTCCGGACCAAATCTTAAAATAAAAATGTATGAATAACTGCATGATATTTCCGAGGGTTCACTTTGATCAAAAACATGAAATAATAACATTTCCTCGATAGAAAAAAATCACGAAGTAACCTCTAATTCTCATATTTTTCCGTTTTGTACTCAATACGGTAATGCCTATTGCGACAAAAAATTGATAATTAATTATATTTATACAAAAGTAAAGGCTGTGCTTAGGCATTTTATGTTATTCCTTTTAGTTTTGGATTTATTACGATATAACAGTTATGGCGCATACTACGTTTGTTTTTTTTTCTATGCTAAAATTTTACTGGCTTTAGGCGCGCTCTTAAAATATAAGATGTTAGTAATATCTTATAATATGGTTTGTGTTATGCAATTTATTCGATGTTTTTAAAATGGTCTCTATTAGGTATACATATAAGGAAAACATCGTCAGGAAACTGGTCATGCCAGTTTCCTAGCACCAAAAATTCGGAGATATGTGACATCTACCAACTCGCAGTGGGCCTGCGTGGTAGATTACGGCCCGCTCCCTCTCACAGAGAGGAGGCTTGTGTCCCAGCAGTGGGACCGTTATAGGCTGATTATGCTGTGCTTATGCTAAGTATACATTAATACCAAAAAATTATGATAGGTTTAAGCATTGCAATGCAAAAAAAGTCGAACAAAAATCTCCGAATGCTCATGATATCAGAGGGGCAATTCTCGAAATTTTAAGAACGTACACAGTCTGAGGGGCAATTCTCGTAATTTTAAGAACGTTCACAGTCTGATCTCAGTCTCAATCTGTCAAAAAATACTTCTAATTTCCCTACATTTTGACATGTCTTTGACATTTGTTTGTCGCCGAGATGAGACTGCGACTAGATTTTGAATGTTTTAAATTACGAGAATTGGCCTTTTTTTTTTTTTTTGAGGATGGGAAATCATCAAATGACCCCTCCCGCTCTGGGTGGAGCAGAAGGGAGTGTCAGACTCTTACTGACTAAAACCCACCCGTGTTCCTTCCTTAGCCCTTTATGTTCCAAGGCAGCGGTAACCCTTTCGGACAGTCCCACTACCACGAGAATTGGCCTTCTGATCTGTCTCAATCTGTTAAAAATACCTCTAATATCCATACATTTTTTATATTTTTTTGACATTCTTTGTCGCTGAGATGAGATTGCGACTAGATGTTTATAATATGGGAACTGGCCTTCTGTTTTTTGTTACCGTTTGTTTTGCAGTAATGTTTTTATCAGAACTTAGCATTGTATTTTACTTAGTCTGGGTAAACTCTAGCCCCTAAACACACAAACGTATAACACCCTGTCGTTTTTGCGTCGGGGGTTAAACATGGTGATGATGAAATCGCAAAGAATAGATTACGTAATCTTTCCGTTAAGCATTATGTAAAACCCGCACCCTTATTGCGTAACACACTATTAGTATCAATTGAATGATTTTGAAAGATATTGCTAATCCATTGCTTCATATGTTCGAAATATTTGTCTGCTCAACGACGTAAATATCGCAATGAATGTTGTTGAACTGTCAAAATGAAACCCATTGCTACTGATAGTGTGTTACGCAATTACCCCGCAGTTCATTTCTGTGACAATCCTTAGCCTTGTGTCTACTAGCTATTTTATTTAATGAGACACTTCATCGCTGCAGTAAAGTTTCTTCCTGATAGAAATATTTTAATGATTTCCCTCTTCATTTTCTCTGAGGGAAATCCTAACTGTGGAAGAACGGAGGGTTATGTCAAACTCCTTCTGATTTAACCCGTCGATTTTCCTCCTGAAGTTCTGATACTATTAGCCGCTAGCGCAGGGTTTTCCTAGTCTTAATTGACATCCCTAGGATCACTAGGGTGCTTTCAAATCAAGAACTCACTTCTCCATGCTACCATGAAGTTGTCCTGAGCGATTGTTCAGTCATTAAGCATCATCAGACCATTACATATTCAACCCATCTATTTTGGTAAAATTTTGCCGTGAAAACTTAGGTAAAGTGAGAGTCATTCCACCTGATGTTAGAAATTGACACTATTGTCAGATCACTTGAGATTATTACAGAATAGACCTGAGGGGTAATTCTCGTATTTTTAAGAATATTCGCAGTCTAATCTGTCATCAATTGTGTTATCTGTCATTTGTTTCTGTCATTGTAATTTCCCTACATTTTTGTTAATTATGTTTTTGACATTGATCGTCGCTGAGATGAGATTGAGACGACTAGATTTGAACATTTCTAATTACCAGAATAGGCCTTCTGGTGGTCTCCTCGCCTAATAAACCCACAATGTTTACTTTCACCGAAAGTCGAAGTACTCCTTACCAACATGGAATCTATCACCGTCTTCCAGATAATTCGATATTCCCCAATATAAGTCTGTGGATATTCCTAACGTCACCGTCTTTTGTTTCCAGTTCTGTTCGAGGCGTGCCAAAATGAGCCCGCTTGCCTTCAGGACCGTGCTGGTCTGGAAGCCATCACAGCGCTGCATCATCAGCTCGATGACGACGCCAACGGAAACGTGGACCTCAGTGAGAGTGATGATGTGAGTTCATGACTATGACTATTATGTTGTCTCTTCTTAATACTTGATTGAAATCGAGAATCATGCTTGAGGCCTCTACTTTATAGATATCTTAAATTCATTCATTCATTCACTGACAGACAATGCACAATCTAACCCGCTAGGCCTAGAAGCATGACATTGCAAAAGAGTTCCTTTTATAACGAAGGTAAGCACTAAGGAAGGATTTTTAAAAATTCATCGCTTTAAGGAGTATTGTATACAGGGTGGCAGGGGCACACGCTCAAACTGTAACCATGGATCCAGCATATGAGTTTAGAAAGAAAATTTTTCGTCAGATATAAAAAAAAAATTGCGATTCCATACATTTTGACCGCGTAGGTATTGCACTTTTCTATGAAACAGAAGATTTTTTTTTTTTTATAACGGACGAAAAATTTCGACGCTATCATGTGCTGAATCCATGGTTACAGTTTGCGGGTCGATGTCCCTGCCACCCTGTCATTTTTGCTGATGGGAAATCTCATCGGGCACACGGCTACAGAGAGATCAGAGATCTACGTTTTGGAATGGGCAACTAGCTTCAACTTTCTGACTAACTGACCGACAATTAAATTTTGACAATTCAAAAGTGCCTGAAATGGTTTAATTGAAATAAATGATTTGAGTTTGAGTTTGGCTTATTGCCTTAGCACACCCACACTTCACCAGTTATATTAAAGGGTTATATCTCAGAAAACTATATAATAATTATGTTTGGGCCAGATGTAGAACTGTGCACATCATTATATGCCCGACCATTTTGTTGCATTCAAGAACAGCTTTGCAAAGGGCAACGATCGCTTGAACGATAGACCGAACCTTGGTCATAAAACCTATATTAAAATTAAAACCGGACAGTCTAGTAACTAGTTGAAGACAGTAATGTAAACTTTGAATGAGTAGGCAAGTTGCAAATAATAACGAATAAAAAGCTTAATAAGCCACCGTATACAACGACCGAAAACAAGTTTTGAAATCAAAAAAGCATCTTCGTAATTAATTTTTTTATTTACGAAGATCCTTTTTTTATTTTTTTAAAGGATTTGGGGGAGGCTTTTGCGGTGGCTCACAACAAGTATTTTTTTGTTCTAAAAGTCACGTTTTATATGTTATTTTATTCTATTCGAGAAATTTGCAGCTAATTTTTAATACAATGTTCTTAAACAGTCAATAGGTAATTGAAGGCCATTTACAAGTTTCCATTTATAAACACTAAAAGCAAAAAAGACAACAAAAAAGGTCGGTACAAAATACCTACACTTAGGGCTGATTGTTCAATCATCTGACAATAACTTTATTCGAGGAATAATTTTGAAATTTTGACAGTTATTTCATACAAACACTGTCAAACGTCAATTTTATTCCTCGAATAAAAATTATCTGGCGATGGAAAAATCTGCCCAATATTAATTAGGGAATAAATAATACAAACTAAAAACCTTTTAAACGCTGTCAGTGCAAGTCTAACTTATCCTATTCTATACTTATTTTGCTCTCAAAACTAAATCTAGAGTAAATCCATGACCTGACTCTAGATATCAAGTTTGCATGCTTATAAAATTCTTACTGCATAGAACACTGAGAATAGTCAATGAGATAGAGAGAACTTCCTTAAAATTCATAATTACCTACTCATTTCCCTCCAAAAGTGACTTTGTTACCGAAATAAAACACGACAATAAGAAAAACTAATCACAATTATTTTGCTATGTTTATGTCCCTTAGGCCAAGGTTTTGTCCTTGTTTATATCTAAGCCTATGGCCTCGTGGCCTAGCTATAATTGTTTGACTTGGAATAAATCTTACTGCTATGTGATTCGTGGCATAAATTGGCCACCTATTTTACGAATCTCGTTGGCAAATAGGCGATCATTTGGGTTATAAAAGTTCATTGATCGTAATTTTTTTCTTTTGTTTGCCTTAGTCACCATTTCGAGACAGTGAATTGGTAAACGGACATATGTTTACAGCTAATAAATTACCGCAGGGTGTCTGCTGCAACCACAAACCGGTTAGGATATTTATAATCTGAATCTGGATTTCCCGGGACACTTGGGAGAGGCATGACACTTAATACTTAAATTACTGGTCCTGACAAGGGTCAGGTGGATTAACGCCGTAGAAGACCTCCTAATTAAAAGATTAATTTAAAATTGTCTACTGAATAGTATCTAAGTAAAAGATCTTTGTGGGGGAAATACTTCCATCATTATCTTCTGTATGTCGCTGACCATTACCTATGCCTGCCGCCAAGTTGCTGCGATCCGTTTTTGATCGGGTATGACTGCCAGTGTTATTACAAAGATATGAGACGTCTCATCTCTTACGTCGTCGAAACGTATACAATGTTGCGATAGAAAAAGGAATTCTAGTCTATAGGCGTTGACCAGAAGGCCAATTTTCGTAATTAAAACCGTTCAAAATCTAGTCGCAATCTCATCTCAGCGATAATCAATGTCAAAAATGTAGGGCAATTAGAGGTATTTTTGACAGATTGTCATTGAGATCAGACTGTGAACGTTCTTAAAATTACGAGAATTGCCCCTCTGGTCAGACCTACATGTTTATTTACTACCCAATAAACTAAAAATACTTCGTTTATAACCTGTAACTCCTGTTTCCAGTTCCTTCGCGAAGAGCTGCAGTACGACAGCGGGTATGAGAAGCGGCAGCGCGCTTTCCATCACAACGATGACATGCACATCTCCGTCAAGGAGCTGTGGGAGGCGTGGCTCAGATCTGAGGTCAGTACTCGATAGTTTTTGAACATCGAAAGTACTAATATTTTATGAAGAAACAGTGACAATTATTCATAGAAGTCTGGTTGAATCATAATCAGCCTATAACGGTCCCACTGCTGGGACACAGACCTCCTCTCTGAGAGAGGGAGAGGACCACGCGGGCCCAGTGCAGGTTGGTGGATGTCACATGCATTCGAATAGTCTGGTTGAATATCTAAACTTAAGTCTAAAAAAGAAGTGTAAGGGTGAGTTGCATCAAAAGCTCCGCTATAGTTACGTCAAAGGTAATTTTAATTTTAACAATAAGTATGACCATAGAATCTAACTATCTGTTGTTGCACCATCATGTAAAATATAAAAAGTTAAAGTTAAAAGGGTGACAAGTGATAAGACGTCTTATTTCCTCAAAATGTTCGTGGGTAATTTTTTTGACAGGAACAACACTTCAAGCTTGTTGTCATCACACTTTCAAAAATAACCAAGAACAAACTTATTTTCATTAAACGCAACGTGTTTTCAAATATGAAAACATATAAGTCACAGTCTGAGGTGGTGACCAAAACTGTTTTTATTAAGTAATAAAATAAATAATAGTAATATTATTATCCATATTCATAATATATATATATATATATTTTTGTTAGCCTATGCTGTCCCACTGCTGGGCAAAGGCCTCCCTCAAATCCTTCCAGGAACTCTTTTCGTTAAAGTTGGGTAATTTTTTTGTCAAGGGCAACACTTCAAGCTTGTTGTCATCACGCTTTCTTTTGTTGGCTCTAGTGATGTTACTCAGTCATAAATGGACTCGATGTCTCGATTATGTAATTCGAAAACTCAATTCAAGTTGGTTGTTGCTTCGTACGTTTGAAACGCACACAAAAAAAACTTCAAGAATAGAATTGTAGCAATATCCAAAATACAGTAACCGTTCTGTATTGGTACATCGGTGTGACATTCGACTAAGATTGTCTTTGTTCGACTTTGTATAAAGCGTTATGTCCTACTCAGATTCCACTGATTATCAAGTTGGTCTGATAATCAATGACGATTTTAATGACAAAATATTACACTTTGTCAACTGACAGTACTAACCCACAGAACATGTATTTTCTCTTATTAAAACTCTGTGACTCTGTACATCACAGTATTTTGACGGTTTATTACACGAAATATATCTATTCCTACGTTTATTATCGAAGAATGACAGTTAACTAGTGTGGCAGTGTTGAAGATATTTATCTAATCGAGTGGCACCTCGAGAGAAAATGGACTTTTATGAACTCGAGTAACGAGGTAAAAAAAATCGAGCCGCATCACTATCTGACACTGTCAGAAAGACAAGACGTGTCAAGTGACAATAAAATTCATTATATTTTTCCGTTTCTTTCGAATTGCATGAAATTGATATTTCTGTTTTCCTGTATGTAATTTAAGGATTGCGTTATTGGAAGATGCATTACAGCTTAAGAGCATTTACTCCAGAAGGATGTTGTGTTAATTTTATTGTTCAGCAAGATTTCAACGCAATGTGCGAAGACATTGCCCGAGACTGCTGCAGATGTGCCGATTGTTCTATGTCGATTTTCACAACAAACGCTTACTGTGCCTGATGATTGCGGGAAAGAACATTATTTTGCAGTGGATTCCAGCACACCAAAAAGAACAATAATAATATTAGTTAGAATACGTTTATATCGATCGATAACATCAATTTCTAACAGCAAGCTGCTCTTGCTGGATAACTGTTTGGTGGGCAGACGTTGGTACTGTTGGCTGTTGTGCACATGTAATGTGGAGCGTGCGGTATTTAAGTTTTTATCGGTGGAGCGACCTGCATCTTTAGATGAAATATTACCTACTTCTAACTCGTCTGGCGTTGAAATTAATATAAGTACTTACAGTAATAAAAATGCTTTGTTATATATACTATGTGATGTTTGATTTTAGACCATTCAAAACACCCTTTAATCCTACTATCTATCGCTGAGCACTGGCGGCTCCGTTGTAACAGCTGCGACTTACAGCTTGTAGATCGTAGGTTCAAACCCAGAGAGGCACTTTACTTTGTGTAAATTGTTTCATCACCATTACTCTCAAAACGGTTAAGTAAAACATTGTGAGGAAACCGGCGTGTCCTAGAGCTAAAAATCGAAGACATGTGATATCTACCAACCCGCAGTGGGCCCGCGTGGTGGATTACGTTGCGGCCAGTGGGCCGCAATGTAATCCACCACGCGGGCCCAG
Organism: Apamea anceps; assembly: GCA_951799955.1. Taxonomy (NCBI): domain Eukaryota; kingdom Metazoa; phylum Arthropoda; class Insecta; order Lepidoptera; family Noctuidae; genus Apamea; species Apamea anceps. Next base: position 12,734,743 of record OX637509.1, read on the forward strand.
TGCGGCCCACTGCTGTGACACAGGCTTCTCGATGGGCGGGAGTGCCCTCCCACAGCCACTGCCTGTGTCACAGCAGTGGAAACAATAAAGGCTGATTGTGCTTATGGATCAAATATGATGATTGCACTGAGGTGTTAATTTTAGCAACGTAGAAGTTACTAGATTACAAATCTTTGCAGAAAAACACATTTTTGTTGTGCAAAGAACAGACAAGACTAGCACAAAACACCAAAAAAAACAAGCATGGGACAACACTGAAAAGGAATTCAATGCCAAACTCCAAAAAAATGGTGACACAAACCGTAACTATAGCCCTTAACCGCCCGAAGTTGGGCGATTAATGTTATAGTTATTTGTGACGTTTTTTTGACAATTGTGACAATTGTCAAAATAATGCAACCCGAATTTCGCTTAACCGGAGATTTGACGGCTGTCAAAGCAATGATTATCGTTATAATTGCTTGTTATAGTTATTTATGACGTCATTATAACAATTGTCAAAATGATGCAACCTGAATTTCGCTTAATCGGAGTTTTGAAGGCTGTCAAAACATTGGTTATGGCTATAGTTAGTTGATGCAACTCACTCTTAAAATTAGAAATTAATCATTAAAAAGTTCTGGTGGATTATTTATAAATAAAATTTTCAAATGCAGCGCCTGAACCTAGATTGTGTAAATAACATTGTATAATTTAACATATTCTACATGTGATAATAAAATTATGTAATGTTTTATCACAGTGTGAATATACATATGAATAAATTAATAATGAATGTTGATAGCAGGTTAAAAGGTCATAAGCTAGTTTATTAATAAATAATATATAAAAAAACAGCAAAAACAACATCGTGTTAGTCTTGAAAATATTCAAAAATGTGTGACTCCTGTTACGATTGATTTTCGAATCTATCTTAGTAATGATACAAACTTCGATTTCAGGTGCACAACTGGACGGTCGAGCAGACGGTAGAATGGCTGTCGCAGTCAGTGGATCTGCCTCAATACAAGACCCTATTCCTTCAACACAAGGTCACTGGCGCTACCCTGCCCAGGTAACCAATATTTTTATTAAAACTAATATTACTGAGTAAGTAGCAAACTGAAGTGGCAGTGGGGTGGCCATGTCTGTCGAAGGACCGATGGCCGGTGGAGCAGACGAGTCCTGGAGAGGAGACCGCGTATCAGCAAGCGTAGTGTGGGACGCTCCCCGGCTAGATGGACGGACGACCTAAAGAAGGTGGCTGGGGTAGACTGGATGCGGCAGGTGGATGACAGGGTGTTGTGGCGCAGTCTGGGAGAGGCCTATGTCCAGCAGTGGACTGTGGTAGGCTGAGTTGAATATTTCTAAGTAGACCGATGACCTGAAGGCCAATTCCTAAATGTTTGAAAATTAAAGGTGTTTTTGACAGATTGGGACTGTGATTAAAATACAGCCTTTGTTATAAATACGGGAATAGCCCTTTAGTGAAGGTCTTGGAAATCCGTAGAAAGCGAAAACTACAGGACCTGTCATTATGACTAAGATTTGGGGGGATTCAGCAGCTTTCTGCTGAATTATCACGAAATTATTATTATGAGCAATGGTGGCGCAGTGGTAACAGCCCCGACATTCGTGTCGTAGATCGTGGGGTAGAACCCGGGCAGGCACTTTACTTTGTGTAATTTATTTAATCACCCCTGCTCATAAAACAGTCGTAGAAAACATCGTGCGGAAACCGACATGTCCTAAAATCAAAAATTCAAAAACCCGCGTTAATCACGCATGGTGGATTGCGGCCCGCTCCCTCTCACAGAGAGGAGGCCTGTGCCCCAGCAGTGAAGTCGTTATAGGCTTTTTTTTTGTTTTTTTTGAGGATGGGAAATCATCAAATGACTCCTCCCGCTCTGGGTGGAGCAGGAGGGAGTCGCAGGCGGGCAGGGGGGGAGTCGTTATAGGCTGATTATGAAAGTACCTAATTAGTGAATAATGTAGGTGAAATCTTCTCATTCTCCAAGTAGTACTAGTAGACTGAAATCAAACAGAAATAAGGTTTTGTTGCAGACGAACGCAGGTAAATGTTCGTTTAAATTAAATGGAGCAACTGTCACACGAGCCAAGCTTATCTAACTGGGAAGGCTCCTGCCATTATTGTGGACATTTTACCTCCTTTATTATTTGCTTGAGAATTTGCGACACGTGGCTTGACGAATAGTCCAAAGCCGTCTTCGACTTAACCGGGTTATCTATCCTGGTTTCATTGATCTTATTTCAAATTACACAAATATCTACTTTATTGTTGGGTAAATTAAGTTGATTTCAGGATGCGCTTGATTTCACCAGGAATATAGGCGTATTGCCGGGACCCTTGAGTGTTAATTGGACTCCTTATGTCCGCTAGCATATACAGGGTGGCAGGGACATCGACGCACAACCTGTTACCATAGATTTAGTACACGATTCTGAAACCCCTACGTTGAAATTTTTCGTCGGGAATTAAATTTAAAAAGATGCTGTTTAGTACATTTTGACCGCGTAATTATTGCGCTTAGAAGAAACAGCCGATTTCTTTTTTTGTAAACCGACGAAAATTTCTACTCTACAATCATGTACTGAATTCATGGTTAGAGTTTGGGAGTCAATGGCCCTGCTACCCGATATACATAGCTACTGATAAAAGCACAGACCACACCTCTATCTGTCAGCTTCATTTTGATATCAGTTCTCCTAGACCTTCCTATGATTGCTACAACAATGATCATCATCAGTGATCGGAGTAGGTAGATTGATTTTTGGTACTTGTATCATAGATGTTCACAGAAAAAAGAACATGGATAAGTCATTTTCCCGGAAAGTAATTCCGGTGTTTCCGGATCCAGTTAAATATTGTTAATGTTGGTAGTGATATTATTACTACTCAATTCATGTAAAGGAACGAGTGAGCTACCTAGTATCGTCGCCGTGCGTACGCATTGTTTTGATATCCGATTAGTGCACCACCCATGATCCTTTGCTCTGATCGGTCGTTGGGTTGTGTCAAATTGTGACTGGATAACGTTTAAAAAAAATATGAACAATATAATATTGCTCATTTTAATACAATTCCTCCCTAAGTTCCGTTTTTTTTTTAATAATCAAACAATTCCGAAAATCCGTAGGAATGTCCATATTCATATATACGTTTCGGATCAATGACCCCAATTCAATCTACCTACTCCGATCTCTGATCATCATACAACTAAAGACATGGTTCAGCATCAGCGTTTGAACAAGAAATACATCTTTGAATCCAGTATTTACAGTAGTTCGTATCGAGTTGGTAACGAAAATTATAACTTTTGTATAGCACTAGCTATACAACGAGTTATATTATCGGCCATCTGCCCTATTACATGGGTGGGACTACCCACCCCTGTAATAGGGCAGATGGCCGATGGGGCCGAAACGTTTTGAAGTGGCGACCGCGTACCGGAAGACGTAGCGTTGCAAGGCCTCCCACGAGGTGGACCAACTAACTTGTGAAGGCCGCAGGAACCCGTTGGATGCGAGAAGCGCAGAACCGGTCGAAGTGGAGGTGCTTGGAGAGGCCTACGCCCAGCAGTGGACGGCTTTCGGCTGAAGTGATGATGATGATGTGTATAGAGGACGAGCTTAATTACCATCAACCACTCCAGGACATAAATCTAGACTATCAGCTGCTCCTTAGACATTCGTAATTAGAAAAACCCAAATAGCACTGCCCGGCCTGCGAATCGATCATAGGACCCCAAACTCATTAGTCGTGTTTGCGGCCATTGAACCCACGAGGCAGTACCTTTTCCAACATTACAAAATGTCAAATGATAAACTTTCAGGGACTGATTATTAAAATAATCATTTGTCACATTCGCTTGAAAATCATCACTGGTATGTGATAAATTTTATTTCTGTAAGTATGCTTGTACAAACAATTTTACACGTCAATCCTATTTTAATGAAAACTAGATGAGGTCGGCTTACTCTGAGAAGAAAGGCCGAAACAAACTCAGAGGTCACAGTCTCCTTTAAAGTCCAGACTTAATCTTGGTCAGATTCGTAGAAGATCGATGTCTGAAATGGTCTTTTGAAGAAAGAACCACACAGATTGAGTGGACCTGTCCAGTCAGTGCACGCATTCATCAGAAATCGTGCAGTTTAACTCGAAAACTTAAGGAGATCAACAATTTGACGATCAATATCAAAGACATTTGGGTAGGCCACATAAATTACTATTATATTTATTAGATTCATGTAAAAAACATATTTATTTCCCAACAGACTGGCAGTAAACAATATGCAGTACGTGAGCAACGTGTTGGGCATCAAGGACCCCATACACAAACAGAAGCTCGCGCTGAAAGCGATGGACGTCGTGCTCTTCGGACCCCCTAAAGGTAACGTGCATTTCTTGGACATACATAAATCTACTGAATAAATATCTTGAATTCATTCATACAGACAACGCTCAGTCTAAACCGCTTGGTCTAGAAATTAGCAACGTGGAAATAGCGTTTACGCTTCTGTTTATAAACAAACTAGCGACCCGTCCCGGCTTCGCCCATTTTTTACGACATGTACACACGGCTACACGTCAAGCTATACAAAACCAGTTTGTCTTGTCCTCACTTTGTATGATATTTTCTCACAATGAACGGTCAGCCAATACTGGTTTTGCATAGCTTGATGTGTAGCCGTGTGTACAAAACGTTGAGATTTCCGTTGCGTAGGTTAGTAGAACAATTCCGTCTCACGGACAGACATGAAAAGCGTTTCGCCTCATTATGTCTTATGAGTACACATGTACAGTGCATTAACATAATAATATGTATGGGAAACTGATCCTCAAAAAAGTTATTGATGTTCTACTGATGGACACTTTCGACGGCAGTGGCGAGCGCTACATCCAAGTTGGTCGCAGTTACTTAGCTATTTAGTATTTTTAAGACCCCAAAATAAGAATTATTAGAGGATTCACAAAAAATAAGCGCAATCATTATGACGTCATGCAAAAATCCTGCATCGCGCAAGCACAGTTTACCATCGTCAGGCAGTAGCCCACCGCCTAGTCGGAGGATCCTACCTTTTCTATGGAGGATGATTGAACTTATACACCTTGTTCCGCATGCGTCTATACTGCTGACCAGGTGGTTCAATAATATTTTTAGGAGCTCAAAATGATTAATAGAGGTTCGATTAAATTGATTAAATACATGACATTAACAGTTGTGGACGAAAGAAGTATATCACCCTAAAGCCCTACGTTAATTGCTGGCAAGGTTGATCGTAATAAAGATACTTTGCATAAATTATTCTATTTAATTGTTATAAAAATGTACATTTAATAAGAGGTACAATAAATACCTGATGTTTTTTTTTTTTTTTGTAAATTCTTTTTTTTTATAATAACCTCATGATCATAAAATCGATGCTAAACGCGACAAAAAGGCACATTTTTGTAACAACAAGCATGTAGATTTTACATCCTAGACCTTATTGCACAATAGAATTTAAAATCTGGTAAACATCCGCGAGTGTGTCACGTTTCAAAATACTTAAAACTCAATCATATCATAATAAATGTGCCGGCCCGAACATGTGTGTAGGGTGCTACGCACATGTTCGGGTCGGTACATTCGAACCGGCAGTACTATCGTCTAAGGAATGTCGATGATTCCAATAATAAAAACATTAAAACTCAAATACCGGAATAAAACATCCATCATGAAAACCACACCACGATATTTTTACTATAACCAGTTTCAAATTATCTAATACGAATGGCGAACACTCAAGATCAAGGAAACCGGTCCCTCAAATAGCCTCATCTAAGATTATAATATAATTTGTACTAAATCCGTTCGGACAGACTAGAAATGCGTTGTGTTGTGTATTATTTATGGTAAAATTGGCTATTATGTAGGTTTATGTTTAAAGATATTTATTCTCAAAAAAAGACACAATTTTACTTACATGAGAACAATGCTTAAATTATATAAAGTTCGTCACAGACGTCACGGTAGCAATTATGATACACCCATCCAATGCATTCAGCTTTTAGGAAGGGTGTTATTTGTGATTAAATATGTATGTCATCCAACCTCATAGACTGTCTTTGAAGTGTAAAATAGCGATGTCCTGAAACTTTAAAAGTACGAATTACGTGAGTGAGAAGGTACGCTATGACAACTTATTTAATTGAGAATGGTCACTATCGCGATGTACGGAACTTCGAAAGCTTGCTATGACGAATTACTTAATTGAGAATGGTCATTATCGCGATGTACGTTGGAAAGACGTATTCTGGAGTGGAAGCCGCGAATCGGCAAAAGTAAGTTGTGCTACGCACTTGTTCGGGTCGGCATTAATCGGCACAAACGGGACGGTAAAGTCGAATATAATATGTAGAAATATATGTTCGGAGAGACCATCCGGGCTGTAATAATCATATGCAACATGCTAATTCAGCGAAGGTAGATACCGAAAGGAGTTCGCTGATCGGCGCGAGCCGAATAGAAAACGAATATAGTAAAAGTAAAGTAAAAAAATTATTCCAAGGGTACGTGGACTACCAGGATTAAAAGTATCCTATGGTCAAACCCAGGTCATGGTCCATTCGTGTTTCTTCTATCTAAACATCCATATCCGTTAAGCCGTTTAGGCGTGAAAAGGTAACAGAAGGAGACAGAAAGAGTTACTTTCGCATTTATAATATTAGGATAGCTTCGAGGCGGCTTTGTTATTCAACAAATACTGCCGACCCGAACAAGTACGCGGTCTGGTTTAATTTAAAACATTCAAAATAGAGTCGCAGTCTCATCTCGGCGACAAACAAATGTGAAAAATTTCTCAAAATGTAGGGAAATCAGAAGTATTTTTTGACAGATTGAGACTGAGATCAGACTGTGAACGTTCTTAAAATTACGAGAATAAACCCTCTGGTAAAAACATAGGATTTATAATAACTGATTTCTTATATTAACATTGATGAATTTTATATATATAATGACATGATATTTACTTTGGTTAAAGTATTGTATATTTTTAATTTTTTGTAAATGTGAGGACTATGGGAGTCATTTCTTTTTTTTTTCCTTCTTAGTTAGTTTCACTTGCGCGTTTCAACTTACGCGGCCTACCCAAAATGTCCTTTCTTTGGTAGTGTTCGGCGAATCGTTGAGCTCCTCAAGTTCTGAGTTGAGCTGCACGATTTTTGACAAATGCGTGCACTGACTGAATAGGTCCCCTGAATCTTTGTCGTTCTTTCCTCAAAGGAAACATCAGACACCAATCTACATGGTCTTCACATGATCTGTCCAAGATTATGTCTGGACTTTAAAAGAGACTGTGACCTCCTAAGTTTGTTTCGGCCTTTCTTCTCCGCGTAGTCAGATAGGAAAGGCCGACCTCAAACAGTTTAAAAAAAAAATTGATTGACGTGTAAAAGTGTTTGTACAAACCTACTTACGGAAAATAAATCATTTATAATTAGAACAAGCTTAATTATGTCATCTCGTTAAACTCGAAAATTTATTACTCAACCAATTACGGGGCAGAAAAATAAATACTTTTTTTAAGTAATTTATCCTTGGATTTCTTTTTCCTTCCCAGCTACGCACGGGTGCAATGGTAACATGTCAAAACAGAGATTTGTGTGCCAAATCTAAGTTGAATATTCATTTATAATACTCATAAACCTTCCATGCTCTAACTTATGGTGAAAACAGTATCAAAATCCAGTGTGTAGTTTAGAAGATCTACGTGGGCACACAGACGGACACGAAAAGTGACTTTGTTTTATACTATGCTATGATATAGATTGGTATATCAGCCCTAAAATGAACATGGTCAAGAGTAGGTATTTATCTTATCTTTATCTTATGATCATGGTCCAGTTAATGGGTTGGTAAGACTGGTTGTCAGACTTTCGGGCTTCTGACTACCCGTAACTACTGTAAAAGATCCACGAATGATAGCCGGAATCAACAGCTTAACGTGCTTTCCGAAGCACGGAGACGTCTCGCTATGTAAAGATGGTCACCCATCCACAGACCAACCGCGACAAACGTAGCTTAACCTGATCGATCGACCTGTGCGGCTGTTATTATTTAGCCACGGGCCCCTCATCATCATCATCTTATGATCATGATAAATTGATTGTTAATCGCCATACTTGGCTATCAATGTTATTCCTTTTTTTTTACTTACACTAGGCGACACTTAAATTAATCCCTAAACAAAAACACGATGCGCTGATGGAATTCTAACGCGCGGCTCAGCACTGAAAGTCGAGAATCCAACAGCGCGCGTTTATTTAGCCATTTTTTAGATGTTGACAAGTTGAATGTGTAATTAGGAGACAGGCAGACTGCTGCCTGATTTTTGTAGCAATCACATGATGTTGTTGAATATGAATGAGAGGCGTGCGTGTATGACCAGCATAGCTATTCACAACCATTCGATACGCTTCCGTACTGTATCGAACTTCAATGAATTTTATAATAGGAGTCCTCCAAACGCAGTTCACAAGTCCAAAACCCGAAAATGTCAGTTAAAAACAAAAAAATAGACGACTGCTATTCCTTTGACAGCTGTTTGCTGTCGGGGGCAAGGCAAATCAGGTTCTCGAAATGTGTTATTTTCGATACGATAGCCTGTCGAATGGTTGTGAATAGCTATGCTGACGTATAAACGTAAACGAAGCAAAAGGACTATGTAAGGATCGTAGCAGGTGGCGTTCTGTAGTTTCTGCCTAACCCTATGGGTAAAGTGGTGGGTATGTACGGTCAGCAACAAAAGTCGGTTAACACTTTAGTTGTTTAAATCTTAATTATTGAGCAAAATATTCTTAAAAAACCGGCCAAGTGCGAGTCGGACTCGCCCATGAAGGGTTCCGTTACGTTACGATTTATGACGTATTAAAAAAAAACTACTCACTAGATCTCGTTCAAACCAATTTTCGGTGGAAGTTTATATGGTAATGTACATCATATATTTTTTTTAGTTTTATCATTCTCTTATTTTAGAAGTTACAGGGGGGGGGGGACACATTTTACCACTTTGGAAGTGTCTCTCGCGCAAACTGTTCAGTTTAGAAAAAAATGATATTAGAAACCTCAATATCATTTTTGAAGACCTATCCATAGATACCCCACACGTATGGGTTTGATGAAAAAAAAAATTTTGAGTTTCAGTTCTAAGTATGGGGACCCCCAAAATTTATTGTTTTTTTTCTATTTTTGTGTGAAAATCTTAATGCGGTTCACAGAATACATCTACTTACCAAGTTTCAACAGTATAGCTCTTATAGTTTCGGAAAAAAGCGGCTGTGACATACGGACGGACAGACAGACAGACAGACAGACAGACAGACAGACATGGCGAATCCATAAGGGTTCCGTTGCCATTTGGCTACGGAACCCTAAAAACATATAGTAATAGAATATTTAAGAATAGTTAACTCTGCTATTACATGAAATAGAGAAAACCAATGTATCGCATCATTTTAGATGATTTGTAAAAGTAACAGTGTTAATTGACTTTTGTTGCAGACTGTACCAATGTCATTTGATGTTTTTGCCAACCATCACTAATTATTATTACAGTATTCATTCGTTCTTAAGTAACCGTCATGTATAATTAAAGGTAAATAAGCAAGAGGTGTACAGCATTCGCGACTTATTTGCCAAAAATGTAAACAAATATAAGTTTATGGAAAAATAACTTTAATTCCTACACAATAAAGTTCAGTTCAAGCTACCATTTCAAACATTTTTAAGACTTTTTAAATAATGCTAGTCACTCTGAAATTAACTGAATTACCTCTGAAATGAAGTTGATATTTGTTTAACTTGAAATAAAATATGAATAGGCCCTAGGTACTCAGCTTTTTATTTAGTTTGCCACAACATAATTACTTTAAAAACCGTGTAGGTTGTAAGTACGCTATCGTCATATTTACTTCCTCCATACAATTCTTGTGACATCGACCTCATAAAAACAAAATTAATATTTTGACAGACAATTTTATTTTTGTACTTTGTCTAACCTCTTGAAGTTCAATATTTTTTACTGACAATGATTCAGCGTAATGGCAGTTTAATGATGAAGTAACTAAAGGATACGAGTACATATTATGATCGCATGTAATAGCTACTTTGACGTTGTTAGAAACCACTAAACAAGTATTATTTGAGAAGAGAATTGTCTTGCTAATTTTGTGTTCAATAAATGTAAGAAACTGTGCGGTAATCGGTATTTAATACCAGCTTAGTATGTAGATTAGACACTATTCAATTCTTGAGTTCTGTGATATGTAATCGACATTTATTTTTGAGTTGAGCTACACGATTGCTTGCACTGCCTGGACTGGTCCACTCAAATCTGCTGGTAGTTAGTGTTAATCATGATCTGGCAGTTTGAGTAATTTACGCGGCCTACCCAAATGTCCTTTCTTTGGTAGTGTTCGTCGAATCGTTGAGCTCCTAAAGTTCTGAGTTGAGCTGCACGATTTTTGACAAATGCGTGCATTTACTTGACATGTCCACTCACATCTGTGTGGTTCTTTCCTCAAAAGAGCATTTCAGACATCAATCTATTATGGGCTTCACATGATCTGACCAAGATTATGTCTGGACTTTAAAAGAGACTGTGACCTCTGAGTTTGTTTCGACCTTTCTTCTCAGAGTAGTCAGATAGGAAATGCCGACCTCATCTAGCTTATTTTTTTTATAATATGACGTGTAAAAGTGATTCTGATACTATTTACAGAATAAACAATTTCATTTCACATGAATTATTTCAAAAACAAAAAGAATTGCGAGATGTACTCCAGCCATTACCTATCTTAGTGCGACTGACAGAGCAACAAAGCCGACCCAAAGCAATTACTACACATATTCGGCTTTCATTTGGCTCGTGCCGATCCACAAACTCTGTTCGGCATCTACCCTCGCTGAATCATGTTCGGGTTCTGCATAATTCGAGCGGCTTCTCTCGAACATGTTTCTACATACATATAGTCGATTTTGCCGCCCGGCTGTGCCAAATCATGCCGAGCAAGTGTGTAGCACCTCTAAAATACGACCCCTGTTTTTTTGTGTGGCAAACCCACCCATGTTCCTTCAGTTGCCTATGCCACGGTAACGCTTTCGAAAAACCCGCGACCCTGGCAGGCATCGGCCCTAGCGGACCCCATCAGTTAGTGCTGACATCTCTTTGAGGCGCGCGTGGAACACAGCGCGCTGTCGACCCGGGCCTGGTCCTTGCCGGACGGCAAGCTACCCATTGCTTGCCGACCAGCCCGCGCCTACGACCCCCTAAAAGGATGCTAAATGAGTTCACATTTACCTAGTTTTCCAGAACGTACTATCGTTCTGAAAAACCCTATTGTATGCCCAATGTCACAAAACAACTCACAATACCAACCAATAAACAGACTTCAATAGAGCCAACATAAAAATAAATTGGATATCACCAACACCATGGTACGTTGAAGGTCAGTCATAGTGCAAAAAACGTTTCATTATGCGCTTGATAATAGATCTATGGCCATTGTTGTATGCTGATAAGGTTGTGTTCATACGTGTCGATGTATCGCGACATGCGACAGCTGTAGTCGGTGTGGCAATGTTTGATGTGTCTGGTGGACTATTTACATAGTTATATAATGATTGTATTATATTAAACTAGCTTGCGCCCACGACTTCTTTCACGACGTCTGCGTGAAATTTCTTGTCCCCCGATCCACCCCGTGGCATCGCATCGCCTACCCGTGCTATTACCTACTTGTTTTCTTCGCGTACTTTCTGCCCAGCTCCTAAGAATCGTAGCGTGATGTTATATAACCTAGCTGAAGCTGCAGAGCTGCATAGCTGAAGAGTTTCTTTGTTTATAAGAAATAATCTCTGAAATTGCGGCTCGGATTTGAAAAAATATTTTTGCATATTGCCCAATTTTTGAGGAAGGCAATAAGGCTATTTAACATCAAGTTAGCACCTTAAGGAGCCGAGCAAAATAACGAAGTCTCGGGCAGAAGTTATAAGTCTCGGGCTTTTTTTTTTGAGGATGGGAAATCATCAAATGACTCCTCCGGCTCTGGGTGGAGCAGGAGGGAGTGTCAGACTCTTACTGACTAAAACCCACCCGTGTTCCTTCCTTAGCCCTTTATGTTCCAGGGCAGCGGTAACCCTTTCGGACAATCCCGCTACCCATAAGTCTCGGGCTGAATTATATAAGTAAAGCCTAGGCTCTACTTATATAATTTAAATCTAATTTTGTATGTATTTTTCATAATTTCCCGCCTATTGTCTCGACAAAAAACTTCAAAAATGATTGATCGTCCATCCCGTCGCCATTGTTACAGTAATAACGTTTTGTTCACGCGTGACGATTGTCCTATACGACTTTATTTGCATTAAGTGATCACCGTATAAACAGTGTGTACGTCATGAAATCAGCTGCTTACTGTGTGTTGTAGGATTTATCATTTATTAATTTATGAATCAGTAATTTATCAATGACCCTTTTTACTGTACAAAACTTTAACTGAGAACAAACTTGCAACCAGGGCTCGTATTCCCGTAATTTAAAACGTTCAAAATCTAGTCGCAGTCTCATCTCATCTCGGCGACAAACAAATGTCAAAAACTCGCCAAAATGTAGGGAAATTAGACGTATTTTTGACAGATTGAGACTGAGATCAGACTGTGAACGATCTTTAAATTACGAGAATTACCCCTCAGATTCAAGTACCATCTTTAATAAAGCCACTAGATTCTCCCCATGACCTCGTTTGAAATTTCTTGTTTTAACATAAAATATATGACACTCGCCAATACTTTAGCTTCCCATTAGTGAAAGAATTTTCGAAATCGGATCAGTAGTTCCGAAGTTTATGCCCTAAATACAAACTCACAAATTCTTTATTGTATTAGTATAGATTTACAGCCATTACCAAGGTAAATAAAGTTGTAACCAAAAGCAAATTGAGACTTTTGCTATAATGTCACCAAAGGGAATTAGTAGTAGTAAGATGACCTGGTGTCCGCAACTCCACGTCCAGGCGCGTCTCTTGCGTACGGGCGGCGCGAAAATGGATCATTGGACCCACCCCAGCTCCTCAAGGAACGCCAACAACGCCTTGATGTTACTGACAATCTCACCGAGGGTACTTGGGTTTCCGAAGTACTGTCCCCTGTATGTGGCAACCATGGGGCAGTTTAGAAGCATATGAGCAGCTGCTGTCTCGAATTTCTCCTTGCAGGCCCTGCACAGTGGACTGTCTGTGACTTCTATGCAAAAGCGATGTTTTTTTATATAACTCGTGGCCAGTTTAGGCTGGGAAATACGGGAATTCTCTAAGTGTTATGAAACCTTGGCGAGGATGAGATTCTTTTTTGTCGTCGGCTCCTAAATATAGCATTAACACGATCATCAGGTCAGCAAAGACAGATAGACACTAAAATCTTACACTCCATTTGGTTACGGTACCCTGGAAAACATACAATTACACATACATATAGTTTCAAAGAATTCACTGCTCTAATGACTCGTTTAGCTATCAAATTATAACATGTCAACGTATGAAGGCATAAAGTGTTGTCTGATTGTGTGTGCACGTTGGGTATTGTTCTTGAAGCCATTACTATTGTTCAACTCTTTTTGTTGGTTTATTTTATATTTTCCAAAGTGTTACCGCCATTGGTTGGCGCTAGACGAACAATTTTTCGGTTTTCCTTATGTTGAATGCGAAAATAAATCAGTTTTGCTGTGTTTAGTGATATTTTGGTGTTTGTGAATTGTGTGTTGATAAAAAGATGGCGGGTCTCCGAAGACAAGATTCTAAGTGTTTAGGGTGGGACATTTATTTGTGTTCTGAGAATATGATTGGATATGAGTGTGAGAAAAAAAATATTTGTAAGAATTTGAATCATAATTAGAGCATTATTCAATTTATTTTAATGAGTTCACCGCTACACAAACAAGTCTCTCAGACAGTATTGTCAAAGTCTAGGTTGTGAATCATCAGCTCAAAATTAAGTGGTCCAGTTGTGAGTTTTTGTTTTTTTATGTCCAAAGTTCAAATAGTGGTTGAATTTAAAAAAAAAAGACGGCTCATAAATGAAATTATTTATTTTGTTAATAGGGTACCAGAAGCATTTTTACACCTAATATTTAAAATAATAAATTAAGCTACCTGATGAAGTCGACATTTCCTATCTGACTACCCCTGAAAAGAAATGGCAAAAAACTTAGAAATAAAAATTCAGTGTATGTATAACATAATGTTTTAATGGGGGTGTTTGGTGCTGTACGTTAATTCCGGGACAGATTGTATAAACTGTTTATATGTAGGTACCTAATTTATTATCAACTGTGGTTATTTATTTAATTAATAGGAATAAACGGTCAATACTTTGATTTACACAGCCATTTTACGTTTGTAATCTGTTGTAGCAATCTGTTGTAAAAATTGAGTTGTAATTTAATTATATTTTATCCTGTACTCTGACCATGAAATTGTATTTACTGGCCCAAGTATTCTCCTGAGATAGTCCGCTCAGTCAGTGTGGTTATTATACAAATACGCTAGTAGCTACTTGTGACCAGTGGGTGTAAAGTTTTGTTTAGTCTATTCAAATTGTTGTTGATAGGTACGTTGGCTGTCTGTTGTCTTTGGGTACGTTCTTTAGGTTTAAAATCTCTCTGTCTTAAGTTTTAAACGCTAAATCTATTCTATAATCTGAGGCCAAATCCATACTAAACTTATACTTGACAAAGTAGTGTCTGTCTGTTACCTTTTCAAGACTGAACTGAATTTGATGAATTAACTAAACTGGATTAGAATTTAGGAAAGGATTTGTATGTACGTTTCTGAGGTATAATTCCCGGAATCCACGCAGGCGCAGGCAAAAGCTACTGATTAAAAAGATACAAAAGATTTACAAGAAAGATACACAAAATTTCATCTTAAACGTTTTGATATTGGCAAAACGGACATCAATAAAATTGACACTTATAAGTGACATTATATAGTAATATATCCCACAAAAGTTATCAACTTGAAAACAACAATAAACGGTAAACTTTTGCACAGTAAATACTGTGACTTTTGTTACCCAATCCCACAATAAAACTAGATTAAACGCTATCCTATGGTTTATGTCGCTAGAATCCATGGAACGTAATGTCAGACCGCAAGTTATTGATACTTATAAACGTGTTATTAGTAGAGTAACCACTTATGAGCGTTTACCAAGGACTGTCCTACAAATATCGGCCTGAATTATGTTGAGCTTTGCCCTCCTTATATCCTTGATTGCTGCCCACTCGTCAATAATGAGTTGTGTATGTTTAACAAGATATTTGCGCGTTGTGTCTATTTTTGCCTGGCAACAGACTATTGACAGCGAATCTCAGAAAAAACTAAGCTAATTAAATCATAATCAATTCTTAGAAAACAAGTTGGGAAGTTAAAAATAAATCTTAGTAAGTTTACGATTGTTGCTTTAATTTGGAAGCATATGTTACGGATATTTAAGCAGGTTTCGGCAGTTTTATGAAACAAGTGGCTAGAAGTTTCTAAATTAGAGAACGTTTCAGGTTTGTAAAAATTTCGGCATAAATGCGCGTGAATATTTACAACTCTTAAGCCCGTAATACTCATGCTTGTAGCTTGTACAAAACTATGCAAGTAGCTTGCATGCCAGTGTGACCTTCACCAATCAGAACCTGTTAAGCCCGCGGAATACACCTGCCTGTAACTTGCACAAAAGTATGCAAGTAGCTGGCATGCTTATGGTATTCACCTATCAGGACTTGTTATGGCATACGGCATGTAATCTACTTGCATACTTTTGTGCAAGTTACAGGCATGTGTATTCCAGGCTTTATAGTACATTGGCATGCAAGCTATTTGCATAGTTTTGTGCAAGTTACAGGTATGTGTATTCCAGGCTATACAAGTGCACAACTGCGTCAAATGCAAGAGATTTGCGCGTAAGCACTAACTTACCCAAAGGATTTTATTTAATCTTATTAGTTATTACAATACTGAACTACAACTAATCTTTGTGTCATTAATAGAATATTTGTAAAGCATAATCAGCCTATGATGTTCCCAGTGCTGAGACACAGGCCTCCTGGGCTCTCGGTGAGAGGGAGTGGGCCGTAATCCACCACGCGGGCCCAGTGCGGGTTGATACATATCACATGTCTCCGAATTTTTGGTTCTAGGACATGCCGGTTTCCTCACGATGTTTTCCTTCACTATTTTGAGAGCAGTGGTGATGAAATAATTTACACAAAGTAAAGTATCTGTCAAGTTTCGAACCTACGACCTATATGTCGTAAGTAGCGACCGTTATTAGGACCAACACTGCTCATATAAATACGAATATTTGTATCATCACATTTATATAATAATATAACACAGTGTTTGTTTTAAAACCTAGAATATGTTCATGTGGGAAGTGTGAAAATTAAATATTTCATGCTATGACTTTATCGTATTTAGTCGCGCAAGTTTCAATGATATCATCATGTTTGACAAACTGTGCGGCAACCGTGACGAGTTAACGCAGAAATTACAGTTTTATTTCTCTTGCCTGTCTTATTTAGTTAACAAATACTGTATTCATGAATTTTCGCATCAAAAACACTCTAGTTGGATATGAACATCTTGTTCTTTGTAAGACACCATTTGGTATGAATAACATTAAAAATTTCTTCAAATTAGCCATAGTAACGCATTAATTCATCAAAATTAAAATTGTCTCTTGTTGCTTACCGAAATCAGACATTCAAAGAGAAGCACACCTTACATGTATGATTGAAATTAGCACGAAGGGAAGACCAGAATTGCTTATAAGTTTGTGTCAAGAGTAGCGTACAATATTAAATCCCGAGCCAGCCTGTCCCTTGCTGCCCTCTCCAGCGACGCCCTAAGCCGAGGTCCGTATCCCGCAGGGATCCCCTTAGCGTGTAGTCGCTTAAGTTTTTAAGTTTTTTTAAGCCCTGGCTGGAGGCCTTAATTTATTTTGGCATCCCGGTTAAGCAGACGACAACCTCATAGGTTGAAATGCGAGACGCACTATCGAAAAAAAAGCGGACAGTATTCGGGTTTCGCCAAAGTAACAAGTATGTCTCACGCTAAACTAAAATGATGGTGTCACTAGCATTACATCACAACTTACGAGAGCGATTTAGCTTCATTCAAACTTGACTTTAGCGATCGGCAGCTGTGACAGTGAAACATTTTTATGAATTAATAAAAAGCGCAAAAATTGCTCTTATTTCGAAGTGATATTTAACGAAATATAGTGATTATTGATGTAGGAATAAGGCATATATTCCTATAATAACACTCTATCAATAGTGATGACTCATTTTATTAGATACAGCGTGAAGTGATTGCTACTAGTATGTGATAATAAATGTTTGAGACCTGGATTGCAGTGTGTGCTTCGTATGGTGTGTACCTGGCTTTTAATGGGCGTTATGTGGAACTAAATGATGATGGTAAAAATGTACATACCTTTAATACATAAGGTCAAGGTCCTTTTTCGTACGTCTATAGCATATACCTGTTTGATGACTGTTGAATGTGTCCATAAGAGCGCGCCTAAAGCCAGGAAAATTTTAGTATAGAAAAAAGGAAACGTAGTATGCGCCAAAACTGTTATATCGTAATAAATCCAAAACTAATAGGAATTACATAAAATGCCTAAGCACAGCCTTTACTCTTGTATAAATATAATTAACTATCAAATTTTTATCGCAATAGGCATTACCGTATTGAGTACAAAACGGAAAAATATGAGAATTAGAGGTTACTTCGTGATTTTTTTCTATCGAAGAAATGTTATTATTTCATGTTTTTGATCAAGGTGAACCCTCGGAAATATCATGTAGTTATTCATACATTTTTATTGTAAGATTTGGTCCGGATTTTTTCATGTAAAATCAAATATAAGATTGGTAATTTTGCTTTATACGCGCTCTTAACCGCAGTTCATCTATTCGACACTGCTATTGGTTCGATATCTTGATATCTACATTGTATTTCTGAAAAATTCAGAAAGAACTTGGCTTGTGTAACTTTGTCAAATTATTAACTATAAAGGGATTTATTTATAAACGATGATTAAAGTTAAGCGACGTTTAAACGTCAAAAATGTATGGTTAAACAGTCGCTAATCAAACTTTAAGCATTGTTTATCAAAAAAGTGATGAGAGTTTATCTGAATATGTACGATGACATGTCAAGCTATACATTTCCAGTATACCATATAGAACCAGGGATAGGTAACTGTGAAAAACGTGGAAAATAACTAGGATTCAGTTTCAAGTCTGGGTACACTAAAAGGTTTTGAAAAACCTTGTAAAAAGCATCCGGATTGGCGAATTTGGTTCAACTCGTTTAACCCTTCGTGGAACGTGGATCCACCCAAGACTCGAAACACAAAGGCGTTATAATTCTTTCTGTAATTACGGCATTGAACCAGTTAAGGCGGGAACCAGCCAAAACTTTTGTAATTAATAAACTTTACTTCTAATCCTGTACTTGTGACTGTGAATAAGCGTTGAAATTAGCTACATTCAATCACAAATGTCATAAATGATTTGTGTACTACGGTATAGTTAAGCCTGCCAGTGCAGAAATCCATAAGGAGAGTATAAAGGCTATTTACAATTGTCATAGATTTTCCTTCTTCATTTGGCCTTTATTCAAAGCAATTATGGTGATTTATCTTCACTAACTGTCCTATAATTTATGTTAGTTTTAATAGGCAGAAAACGTTAACTCAATTTAAAGGATATTTCATGTGACGAGGAAAATGATTGTACTCTAACAGCCGCACTCAGGGCCGTTACTTAAAAATAAATACTTAATCATGAAATATCGCGTTGTTTTCCTGGTGGGTTGGGCAGAGGAGTACCTGTAGTAGAGCTCACGAAAGGAATAAAAATAAGTCTGGATCGCTGTCGCCGGATACGGTGAAGAGTTCCTAGTACACATTTCGCCAGTTATGTTCAAGTCTCATGGGTGCGAGCCTATTGCTATTAATAAAAATAATCATTTGTATTTAAATATCAGAAATAATCTTTCGTAGCTGGCCGCCATTATCGCTAATAATCTGTCTGCAATATCACCGAAGGCCAACAGGGCAATGCCCTACATGACCGTGGATGGTATGGTATTCAATTACTTTTTTTTTTTGTTTATAATACAGGGTGGCAGGGACATCGACGCGCAAACTGTAACCATGGATTCAGCACATGAGTTTAGACCCCATAGCGTCGAAATTTTTCGTCGGTTATAAAAAAAAAATCTTTTATTTCATAGAAAAGTGCAATACCTACGCCGCGGTCAAAATGTATGGAACAGCAATTTTTTTTAATAACCGATGAAAAATTTCGACGCTATGGGGTCTAAACTCATGTGCTGAATCCATGGTTACAGTTTGCGCGTCAATGTCCCTGCCACCCTGTATTTCAATAGATGACCGACACCGAAAAGTGGCTAAATGAGGGGCTTGTGGCTAAGTAATAACAGCCGCACGGTTTGATCGATCAGGTTAAGCTACGCTTTCCGCTGTTGGTCCGTGAATAGGTGACCATCTTATCTTTACATACCAAGACCCCTCTGTACCTCGAAAAGCACGTTAAGCTGTTGGTCCCGGCTGTCATTCGTGGATCTTTGACAGTGGTTACGGGTGGTCAGAAGCCCGAAAGTCTAATAACCAGTCTTACCAAGGGGTATCGTATTACCCAGTAACTCAGTAACTGGGTTGTGGAGGTCAGATAGGTAGTCGCTCCATGTAAAATACTGGTATTTAGCTACATCCGGTAAGACTGGAAGCCGCCCTCAACATAGTTGGAAAACGGTGAGGCAGATGATGATATTACGAAAAATAGGTAATAGATTACCTTACCTACTGTTTGAAGATATTCTAGTTTTACTAGTTAGGTAGGAAATAGCGTTGATTTCAATCAAAAAAATACTTAACAAAAAAAAATGTTTTGTGACTACAGTCAACCGCAAATCAGTGGTAACAATTTAACATTGACAGCGCCTTTATGTCGTAGCAGCAAGGCAGCTTGTCGTAGTTCCACTGTGTATTAGTTGACTGTACAAAAACGTAACCTTCAAATCGGGATTTCTCGTAGACTAACAAAGCGTGAAGCACTTATAGTGCTATTAATGTTTTTACACTGTTGCTATTTCACCTTTTTGAATACGTTCGTACACAGCTACGAGCATTTTATATAATACCAGCCTGTTATTGTCCCTCTGCAAGGCAAAAGCCTCTTCTCATACAAAGAAGGGTGCATGCACGGTGATCAATGCTCGTCATTGATCACCGGGTCAGACGGGTTGGCGATTTCAGACATATAAACTGCTCGCGAATTCGTCCGCGTGACTTGTCTTGTTTTTAATATGTTACTCGGCAATACTGTATCTTATAAGTGAAATAATTTTCGGAATCCGAGCAGTAGTTCCGAAGATTACTCCTTAAATACAAACCTACAATTTTCATCTCTTTATATTATGAATATAGATAAATCCAGGTTTCCTCACGATGTTACGATGTAATGTGTGTAATGACGAATAATTTACCTTATTTTGATAATTTTCACAGTTTAGCTAGTAGGAAAATATGTCGACTTACGACTATTTTATGATCTGATCTCACCAGATTAGCTGTGACCTCCGGGCTGTAATCTCTAGCATTGATAGCATAAGTATTTGTTGAAAGTGTCATTACTAATTAAACCTTTGTTATTATGTTAATATGTAATAATTATAACTAATACGATTTAAAAGATTATAAATAAACAACTTACTATAAAAAAACGTACCGCATTTTAATCATAGGTAAGAAGCCAAATGGTTTCGGAAGCGACTAAAGTCAATTAAAACTTTTACACGTCAAAAAATTATTCGATACATATTATTATTTCTTCGTATTTCAGCATTTCATTTATAATACTTAAGGGTTAATATTATTTTAGTTTTGTTCTAATTTTAATGAAATATTTAGCTTAACCCATACTTATATTATAAAGAAAGGCAGAGCGAATTTTGCGAGTCCTCCGGAACCACAGCACCTATTTGAAAAATACTTTATTCCAGGTGAACTTAGGTTAAATATTATGTAAACTAGCTTCTGCCTGCGACTTCGTCCGCGTAAAATTTCTTCTCCCCCAGACCCATCCCGTCGCATCGCGTCGCCTGGCCGCGCTGTTACTTCGTTTTCACTTAGCGTTCTTTTTTTATTTTTACTCTGCTCCTAAGAGTCATGGCGTGATGTTAAATAGCCTATAGCCTTCCTCGAGAATTGGGCTCTCAAATGCAAAAAGAATTTTTGAAATCCGATTGCAGGTTTCTGAGATTAGCGCGTTCAACCAAACAAACTCTTCAGCTTTATAATATTAGTTTATCAAGTATTTAATACATAATACTAATTAAATACTATCTTGAATTATTAATTATATTTTTGACGGCACGGTTGGCGCAGTGGTTAAGCGATTGACTGCTGCCCTGCGTGTCGCGGGTTCGATTCCCGCACGGAACAAATATTTGTATGACCTACATGTATTTGTTCCGAGTCTGGGTGTTTTTTTTTCTATAATATGAATGTATTTACAAAAAAAAAAAAATGTATATAAGTAGTTTATCAGCCATCTTGTTACCATAACACAAGCATTAGGTTGCTTAGCTTGGGACTAGATGGCGCTGTGTGAAATGTCCAGGGATATTATTATTATTAATTCATGCAAGCCTAGCACGCTTTGTTAGGTTACTGCTCAGAACTTGTGCTCAAAGTGTCGTGATGTGAACAGAATACCGTCCTCTCAGGTAAACTGTTTCCGCGCGAAACCGGGGCGGGTCGCTAGTAATTAATATTTTAACACATTTATACATTCGTTTTGCCGAAACAATGCTTGGTAAAAACTTATTTTAAACTTGATTTTTCCAATGTTAAATTAATTATCAAGGGACAGGAAAATAATTAGATTCATTGATTTAGATCTTTCCAGACAGTTTATATCGTTGATCTTGGACTAAATATTTATTGAACTACAACTACACGTACCTATGTAATGTAGGTGTAGAAAATTGTCGCTTCTAGTAATTACTCGAGATTTCTAAGCAAGATATCGAGTGTTAAAATGTCACATGTCATCACCAATCGCGTTGATTAATTTGCAGCTTGCCTCATCGACGCTTTTATTAGGTTCACACGTAGGTACAGTGATAACACGAGGCCGCACCCAGTGAGTCCAGTTTTGTGGTACCTTATCAATCGATTGAATTATTTTTGAACAAGCTGTGGGATGGGATTTCCGTCAGTAATTTTTTTTATTTTTATTTTAGCCTACGCTGTCCTACTCCTGGGCAAAGGCCTCCCTTCACTCCTTCCAGCAAAAATTACAAAATTTAATCCCCTATTTAACTCCTTTAATAAAGTAACAAATAATCAGCCTATAATGTTCCCACTACTGGTACACAGGCCTCCTATCTGTGAGGGGTGGACCGTAATCCACCACGTGGACCCAGTGCGGGTTGTCGGATGTCACATGTCTTAGAATTTTTGGTTCTAGGACATGCCGGTTTTCAGAAATCCTTCATTAGTGCTCACTTTCGATATAAAAGGAACACTTGTGCAAAATTGTATGCTTGTAGACCCAACTTTTTGGGCTGTGCGTTGCCTGTCATTGGTGAGCAGTGGTGGCCCAGCGGTAACGGCTACGACTTAAGAGTTTTAGGTTGTGGGTTCGGACCCAGGTAGGAGCTTTACTTTGTGTAAATCATTTCATTACCCTGATCGCAAAACGGTGAAGGAAAACATCAAGAGGAAACCGGCATGTCCTAGAACCAAAAATTCGAAGGCATGTGCCATCTACCAACCCGCACTGGGCTCGCGTGGTAGGTTACAACCCACTCCCCACTCGAAAAGAAAAGGCCAGTCGGTTGATTCTAAAAATCTCACCGTGAAAACTCAAGTGAAGTGAGCTTGATGTGAGTTGTCAGTAGTGTCAATCCCTAGCATTATTTGGAATGACAGCTCACTCCACGCTCACTTCACCTAACTTTTCACGGTGAGATGGTTACAGAATCGCACTTCTGTGTCCCAGCAGTGGAAACATAATAGTCTGATTGTGCTCACTTTCGTTATCAAAGGAACTCTTGTGCAAAATCTCATGCTTCTAGGCCCAGCTTTTTGGGCTGTGCTTTGCCTGCCAATGAATGAATTAATTTACGAACATGCTTAACAAACGGATTGGCAATCACTTAATCTATACTAGAAGAATTAACTATGCACCAGATTATGCTGTCCTTTGCAATGCTTTGCATTTCCTGTAATTAGTTTTAGGAGTTCTGGTTAAAAATAATGTATTTCTCTATAAAGACATTTCCATTTTAGTTAAATGAGAACAACTTTTCAATGCTTTATTGAAACTTTAAACTAATCACACTGTACTTCGACATTCGGCGACTTACCTAGCTACAATTAGTTTTGGTTAGCTTTTGATAATCTGTTTTTTATGTAAGAAGTTGTCCATACACATTTGCAGACTGAAAAAAGTACTTCAATTTGCGCCGACACTAAACCTAGATTGTACTAGATAAGGAATTAACAATTTAATTCAATTAGTAGTCTTAATAATATAAGGTTACCTGATATCAGTTACATTTGTCTAGAACTTCAGACATCTCCGGTCTGATCTGTCCAAGTTTTATTACGAGGAACTGTCTGTAGGTAGTAGGAGAAGCACTTATTAACGATCGTCAAAATACTTCACTTTGAGATCTCCAATATATTGCTTAAAGCAATATAAACGTCCATTACTCTATACTTCTATAGTGTATATCATGTAATTATATTATAAATAGTCAATAAATACAGAAAATAATGAGCATCCTAGCTATATTATGCGGCCGTTACACAGGTGACTATAGTCTCACTATTTTCGCCGCACGGCGAAAATTGACTGTCTAAATGGCAATTCAAGTCACTAAAATTGCAAATTCTAAAGTGGAGTAGGTGGACTAAATCGAACGTAAAAATTCTGTCGCAGGCGATCGCCCGTCGTAGTTACCTGCAATTATTTTTTTGGCACATGTAAATAACGTGGCAATTCGGTTTGTGAGGCCATTTGGTAAGCGACCAGCCCGCACGGCCGACCTGGGCTGAATCCCCCATTAAATATTTTTATTTTACTGCTACGACCACATGCGTCTTCCCAAAGTTAAAACAAATTGGTCCATCATTGTCATACAGATGCCGAAAAACGTCCATTTTTGGATGTAAGCATTCCCCAAGAATCGCCACCAGACCAGTCCTGCTTTGCCCGAATCTCTCCTCATCCCACAACCTTGCACTTGCCTTCTCAATATTCTAAACCCCATGCTTGTGTCCAGAAGGCAGTAGATGGAAGGACTGGCTCCTCGCGTCTCTGTTGCTGGGCGCCGTGGTGGGCGGATGGGCGGCGTTGCGCGCGGGACGCGCCAGCCGTCACCAGGTCCAGCGCATGCTGCGCGACATGGAGCAGCTCCGGAAGGCGGAGATGGCGCTGAACGATATGCAAAAGGAACTGGAGAAAGCGCGTTTGGAACAGGTCAGTTGGTAACCTTAGTTTATATGGCTGAGCACAGACCGATGTGATGAAAAAGTAGGTCAAAGTAAAGTAGTTTAGGTACCTACGTTGTTATTGAAAATACTTGCCCATTATTTTAAAGATTCCTGGTGATGATTTTGTTCATCAGAAATAACCCTTTCAATAAATAAAGGCGTACCCCGAGCGCTGGTTCGTGGTGGCGCGGGAAAAGTATTCTTGGAAGGACCTGGGGAGGCTTTTGCCCAGCAGTGGGACAGTAAACTTAGGCTAATAAAAAAACACAAACACAATTATTTAGACCTTTTCTCCTGCTGTCTAAAAGTTGAACCAAGGGAGTCGTCAATATTTGCGATTGGTCTAGTGCGTTTGACAGTTATCCTAAGTCGACCAGAAGGCCAATTCTCGTAATTTAAAACGTTCAAAATCTAGTCGCAGTCTCATCTCGGTGACAAACAAATGTCAAAAAGCTGTCAAAATGTAGGGAAATTAGAGGTATTTTTGACAGATTGAGATTGAGATCAGACTGTGAACGGTCTTAAAATTACGAGAATTGCCCCTCAGATCTCTGCGCTATGTAAAAACTGGTCACCAAAATCAAACTTAAGGCCCCCGTATATATACGACTCTGGTGGAACGATTTCTATAAAAACGAAATGAAAATTTCTACCGGAGTCGCGTCGCGCCGTCACTTCGCGCTTGTCTGCGGGAGCCTGAATGTGTCTAAAGTTCTGCACCTAGCGTTTCAGGCTCAGTCGTTTGCTCCAGTCACAGCAATTGAGGCATTTAGCGCTTCACCACGACATTTTAACGAACTGCTGTTAACTAATGGTTTACTATGACCATTTACGTCTCATCAACATTGCTAATTAACTGCAAAATTTCAGTGCGTCATTGACGAAACGTTTATGGTAAAGTTGATGAGTTAACTTCATTAGGACAAGCTGGTACACATGTATACCACAAGCAGTACAAATTTGTACCAGCTCGTCCCTGAGAGGCGTAAGTTTCTTAAGAGTTCTGGCGCGAAATGTGATCGAATAAAATGAAACATTAGAATCTTATTTAAAGTTGTATGTCTGAAGGTGATGTAATAAACAATGTTTTCTTACAACTCATAACAAATCAGTTTTACGAATAAATTATGTAATTTTGTTGTAATCGTCTGACTCCGCTAGTGCTGTCGGTTTTTATATCGTACACAATCTTTTGGCGCATCTTTTGTAGTCGTTTTTTATGAAAACTACAAATTTTCATTCTGCAATCATAAAATAATTTAAAAACACAGTGTTACAGGATTCACACGCATAGGCGTGTAAATCCGCATGTGCGCATGTGCTCTTTGTGTGCATAGGCACTCAAAGAGCACATGCGCAACGGTTTCATCAGCCTCCATGCAAGCCCTGCACAGGGGGCCGTCCGTATTTTGTGGAAATGTTTGTTTAGCGAGCAGTGTCCCGTGATGGTCCTCGTCACCAGGCCACGAGGGCCTATTGCGGGTTGGTAGATTAGTTCAGTTTAAACAAATGTTTAATATTATCCTTTTTACAATTCTAGGAGAACGTGACAACAGAAAAGAAGAATTTGGAGAAGAAACTAAGAGAAGCAGGTGACACGCCGCTACTGAACTCTGCGTCATCAGACCTTGAGGTCACGCAGCTGAAGGCGGAAATTGAGGTGGGTTAACCATACATACTAATATGCCGTTGGTTCCTCTTCCTCGAATCAGCGTGAACTATTGATTAGCTGATGCCTTACGCGGTAAGCATGTCAAGCAGTCACCGAGGCAGCGGGTCTGACTGCTTATGGTAAAATGTACGTACTATCGCTACTCGTGGAAACTATTTTAATGCTTCCCATATTGAAGTTGGGAGAAACACATATCTGACACGCCATTTATTGAATATAATTGAAACAAAAAATGATTTGTGTAGTCTAAACACTGTTTACTACTTTTATTGTTGCTTCAACTTATCGTATGCCACATGCAGTGTAATCGCACCGTGTAAATCAGGCTAGTGGCAGGTATAGACTGCGTTATCACTATCAGACAGTATCAGGCCTTGAAAGACATCAAGCCAAAGACCAAGATTGATGTAACATGTTTTTTTATTTTTCCGCGCTTCACTCGCGTTATAAAACCGGGTACTGTATGCGTGAATCGTCCAAAGAATACGAGAACATTATCATCTCTAACACACGGTTAATGCGAGATTGCTTACTAAGCATCCAAAAATCTTTGACAATACCCACTATCATTTATTCAACTCATAAAAGGCGAATAGGTATGTTTGTTCTGGAAGTACAACTATTATCTGTCATTTCAGTACAAATCGGTGTAAAATAATGGTGGTGCTGCCACCATAATTATACGTCATTTTGTGCTAATATGATGACTTGAATATTTTATTTTGTTACGCAAACGGGACGTTTATCGTCACTTCAAGTTTAGAATATTTATTTTATCAAGCAACACGAATATATGTGATGTTTAGTTTCAAATAAAACTAAACGATCCGCGCTGGGCCCACGTTCCACTACGCGGGCCTACGTTTCACTACGCGGGCCTTCGTTCCACTACGCGGGCCCAGCGCGGGTTACGGCCCACTCTCACAAATAGCAGGCCTGTCTCCCAGCAGTGATATTATAATAGGCTAATTATGCTATGCATGTGCTAAATCTCAGCAAAAACTGAGTAAAGGTAAAAGGAAGCGCCGTTTCCTGGGCAAAAATCCTCAACACATGCCTTAAAATTGATCTAGGGAATAACTATATATCACGCCCTTATACTTCAAATAGATCGCCCCCTCTCCTTTGCTGTTTTCATACAATCTACATGAATCCCAAAGCATTAACATTATAACAAATTGAAGTCATACTCAAAAGATGTTTAGTTTTTATGTTTATCTTCTTTTATTGCTTAAATGTGTTATTGGTTTGAAACAAGAAAAATTAAAACATATTTTCCTAAAATTTAATTCCAGATGCTACGCGCCGAACTCCGTCGCGCGGAAGGCGAGCTAGAAGACAGATGCTGGGCGCCACCTGCCGGCCTACAACAATGGCTACAATTAACTCACGAGGTCGAAAACAGGGCGTATCTTAGGAAAAAACAACAGGCTGACATGCAGCTGCAGCAGGCTAGAGATGCTGTGAGTATAAACACAAGTAAACTATACCATAAAATAGATATATTTGTTGAGATTTGGCTTAGTTTGATTACCTTACAAATAAGTTGAAGTTCAGGAGCTGAAGGTCAAAAGCACATAGGTATGGATCGTACTCACGAATACTCACGATGTCTTGCCAACCAATTTTTACTTCTTTTTCCAGTGCGAGAAACTACGCAAAAAGCGGTCCAGTTTAGTGGGCGCGTTCGTATCGACGCATGGCAAGTCTATCGACGATGTCGACCGCTCCATTGTGGAGGCGCGCACGGCGCTCAACGAAGTCACGCAGGAGTTACAGGTAAATGCACTTCATCATACATATCCTCCTAATACTATAAACGTGAAATTTTGTATGGATGGATGGATGGATGGACGGATGTTTGTTATTCTTTCACGCAAAAACTACAGAACTGATTTGGATGAAATTTGGCACGCAGATGGTTTATAACCAGGATTAACGTGTTGGATACTTTTAATCCCGATATTCCCACGGGATCACGGGATCGGGTACAACTATATTCGGAATCTAATTATCCGGAAAAGAACCGGAGTTACCGACATAGCTTGCAGAGTAAGCAAACTGAAGTGACAGTGGGCCATGTTTGTCGCGTGTTTGACCGCGTATCAGCAAGCATAGTGTGGGACGCTCCCCGGCTTGATGAACGGACGACCTAAAGAAGGTGGCTGGGGTAGACTGGATGCGGCATGTGGATGACAGGGTGTTGTGGCGCAGTCTGGGAGAGGCCTATGTCCAGCAGTGGACTGCGATAGGCTGAGTTGATTGATACATCTATATGTAATAATGAGGTAAATATGAATATTCGGTGACCGAGAAAAAAAGAGGGTGTGTGTACCCATAGTGGGTAATATGTGACGGTATAATAAAATCGTGAATGAGAAAAGAGAGCATACATGGCGCCATCAGCACACGCAGTAAACAGTCGATCGATTCTGTAAAAATCTCACCGTGAAAGGTTAGGTGAAGTGAGCTTAGAGTGAGCTGCCAATAGTGTAAATCCCTAGCATTTAGTTTGGAATGACAGCTCACTCCACGCTCACTTCACCTAAGTTTTCACAGTGAGATGGTTACAGAATCACACTGCTGGACGTCAATTATGGTTAGCGGCTTTGAAAAATTAAAAAAAAAAATGTTGAGGTTTTCTTAAATCACGCTATAACAAAAAAATAAAAGCTTACGGTTTGTGCTGCGAGCTGTGAATCTTGAACGGTGAAAATTGGCAGGTTTGATATGGAAATTGAATACGGTCTGAATATCACAATCCTAATCAAATATAACATGTTTCCAGGAACGCATGCACAGGTGGAAACAGATCGAGCGTATGTGCGGGTTCAATATCATAAACAACAATGGGCTGCAGTACCTGGAGACCGCCCTCTACAGGAGCGCTAACGGACGGCCTACTGGACGAGGTAAACTTTATACTGTAACACAACAGCCATCGCAGGTGTGTTACTATACCAGAGACCATGATGAAAGACATTTCATCAAAGGCCATGGTCTTATGGTCATGGTCTCCTCATGGTCTTAACCCGGAACATAGCGACAATACTTGCCAAAAGATTTTAGGTCTACTTAAATCAACCAAGAGGGGCCCGTGGCTAAATAATAACAGCCGCACAGGTCGATCGGTCAGGTTAAGCTACGCTTGCCACGGTTGGTCTGTGGATGGGTGACCATCTTTACATACCGAGACCCCTCCGTGCCTCGGAAAGCACGTTAAGCCGTTGGTCCCGGCTGTCATTCGTGGATCTTTGACAGTCGTTACGGGTAGTCAGAAGCCCGAAAGTCTGACAACCAGTCTTACCAAGGGGTATCGTATTACCCAGTAACTGAGTTGTGGAGGTCAGATAGGCAGTCGCTCCATGTAAAATACTGGTATTCAGCTGCATCCGGTTAGACTGGAAGCCGACCCCAACATAGTTGGGGAAAGGCAGATGATTAAATCAACCATAGGCTCATGTGTTTTGTTTCTCAGAATAGTCTAGATGATATAATATAGTATTTTTATCACTCGAAGCAACACGCGCTTTATTTGTGGTTACCACGTGTACAAACACGCTGTGAATGTGTGCGTAAGGCCGAGTAACGTCAGCACATAACACACACACACTTCTAACTTCGCCATTATCTTGGATGGTACCGAGAGCTCCTGCGCCTAGACACACATTCACAAACTACTTATGACCTCATTTGATCAATTTTCTCTCATTCTAAACTGGCAACTCCACCAACATATCTTCAATTTTCTCCTTCCAGGTCGCATCAGCAGTTCTCAAGACGACCTAAGTATCGGTGACGACGCGTCCATATGCGGCTCAGGTAAGAACTTCGATGAGATGTCCCTCTTCCAAGATCACGTTGAGTAACCTCGCTAACGGCACTGAACGTGGGTGCATTCATATTGTTAGATATATAGAAATAACTTGCAGTATCCGTGAAAATTTGCACCCAGATACAGGGAACTCTAGTGTGGAATATAGGATTATTTTAAGGACATCTTCCTGTAAAATCACGCCTTGTTTCCCCGAAGGGTTGGGCAGAGGTGTACCGTTAGTACACCCACTACTAGGTATCATATCAACATAAATATTTGAATTTTTGAAATATCTAACACTATGAATGTATCTACTTCATTGATTTGGTTCTGTGCAATCGTTCAACTTCCGAACTGAGTATGAAATCCTCGATTTCAAATAATTATAAAACCTTGTAAATAATCGATATCGAATTTATAAAGCACAGCTAAATTGTATCGATATCCATTCTTGGTTAGTTGAAATCCTTAGTTAGTTGTCGATATACAGAAAATCAGTCGTCGGTACTCGAAAGTTGAACGATTGCGTCGATCCAACACTTGTAAACTAAGAACACTTTATTATAAAGTTGCCAAAAGACATATTTCGCTAGACATTTTTGTTTTGCATTTAGTTTAGCAAACGTATTTTAGAAATCTTGCTATGGAGTGTTTTTTTATAAAATTTCATACCACATTCATTGAGTAATATTTGACAATAGTTTTCAATTGAATCTCAATATGGTTTTATGTCACCGTATGATTGTGAACACCGTTAGTTTATTTTATAATCTATCTCGCGAGACTGTAAACTGTCGTTAAATTGTGAAATGTACCATACTTGCTACAATATAACGTATTATTTTCGATAGTTTATAATGTATCCATGTCAAACCGTCAAATTGTGAACGAACCTGAGCTTACCGACAGGGTTCACGATCTGTCCGATTTTATCACCCCTAAAATCGTGAACCATCCCTGATTTGTCGGTCTTGGTGGTAGCTGAAGTGGTCGCAGTAACTAAGCCAAGGCACCCCGACCAAATGGGTTAGGTTGGAACTGTAACCAACAGCTACTTCCAAGTCGGTCGCAGTTACGCAGCTATTTAGTGTTAGCGCAAGGGACCCATCGCATGCAAGTTTGATACCAGTTCACAATTTTTCGGTTTGCCGTGGACAGATTATGAAGTATCGAAAAATTGTGAACTGTAACAAACCATTATAATTTATTTAATTTTAATGGTTTGGTACAGTTCACAATTTTTCGATAGTTCACAATCTCACGAGATGATTATAAACTAACGATGTTCATAATTATACGGTAACATATATAAAACAACGAACACTTCATAGTAAGTCTTGTAAGCAGTAGCGACCTTTGAACGAAAGAGGTAATACAGTACGGCCGATGAATCATGACGTGTCTGAACTTAGCGCAGGCTACACAATAAAAATGTTAGGGACCAAAGGGAGACGAGTTTGAGTGAGAGAACATGCGCTAAAGTTCGGAGAGCCTTTGTTCAGACCGACCATGACTCTGCGGCCGTAATGTACATGCTATGGCTTTCTTACAAGAACCTAAATATAATAATATCTTACCCCCTGGTTCTGAGGGTCAGTTGAATGTAGTAGTAGTCAAATCTCATTGAGTAATTTTATTGGCTGTTGTTTTTTCTGAAAGTCAATTACAATTTTTTTCTACAAAAACATCAATGAAAAGTTTAAGTTGAAGCTACAGTCCTTTCATAGTTATGTTACCTCTGATTTTGTCAAAGTCAAAGTGATTTTTACTATAGTTAAAATAAGATTGCTGTTGAGTTGCTACTGTCAGATGTAAAATCACTGCTAAAGGACGTAATGTGAGATTTGACTGTAAATTGATCAGAGATTTGACCCTCAGAAAACAGAATTTGGTCATTTAAAGGCCCCGAAAGAATATTTTTTTATTCATTCTCTCTTTCATACAATGATATTCAATAAAAACCTCAATAAGTGAGGTCTGTCTGAGTCCACTTCAAAAGCGGCTATTACTTCTAAGAATCATGTTTGAAAGTATTAGAATAGTTAATTAAATATTTATTCAACGGCTTTGGCGGCAGCAAATTTTATTTTATTTTGGGTTATTCCGTTTATCCACCCTAAGGTGAATATGCGGAAACGCATGTCCGAAAATCCACCCTAGGCCTCTAAATTCCGTTTATCCAACTAGGCCTAGGGTGGATTTTCAGACATGCGTTTCCGCGTATCAACCTTAGGCTGGATACACGGAATAACCGCTTATTTTGTCTGGTTTTCTTTTATTTAAAATACTATGCAAACTGTTGCAGCAATTTTTATAAAAATACAAAAAAAAAATAATAAGTTTATATTTTGCATGATCTGATGTTTTAAATCCTAATTCAAATGTACAGAATCATGTTGTTTTAATTTTATTTGGAATTAATAAATATTAATTTTACTTACAAATGTTCTCAAGTCTCGAGCTTCTACAAACTGAATTATATAAATCAATTTTTGAAGCGATGTGATAATATTAACTTAGTAATAAACAAGTGACAAAGGAGCTTCCTTGTAAATTGATAACTTATAAAATTACCGCTTAACATTGAAATAGCTAAAACTATTTGAACTGTGCTCAAATTATGTATCAAATAAGCAGAAATTGTTAGTGTTGTACTTAAACGAAACGATTAATGTATCGATATAGATATTTTAGTCGATTTTGAAAGGTCATAAATAAATCGTTGTGTAATTTTTACTTAAATTAATCGTATATTACTATTATAGAAAAATAACTTATTATGAGCATCGATTTTCCCATCGAATTGTTTATTGTAGACCGTACACAATTTGATTAGTTTACAATATATTTTATCATAATAAATATTTCATTTAATAATCATAATATCTTGTTCATCTTTCATCGATTTGTTTAAACGATTAATCGTTATACAATCGAATTGTTAGTCGAGTTCCTGACGTAGACCTTAA
Source organism: Apamea anceps (assembly GCA_951799955.1). NCBI lineage: Eukaryota > Metazoa > Arthropoda > Insecta > Lepidoptera > Noctuidae > Apamea > Apamea anceps. The sequence goes on from OX637509.1 coordinate 12,767,839, forward strand.
ATATTTCATAACGGTGACATTAATAATAAGTTTGAAAAAACATTGTTATTTATTATTATTAGTTCCTAAGTAACAGTTTTATGTATGTATTTGATTAAATAAATCATATTTTTGAAAATTGTTCCGTCACAATCGGTAGGAAGCTTTCAGGCTGAAAAAGAGACTAAAAAATCTTTTTTAGTTTTTATCTGAGGGTTCCCATATAAGTGAAGCATGTATGAAGTAATAGATGTTATTGTTGTATATAATATCTCCTATCGGTGTGGGTTGTTCTTTCACTTTTCTATCCCTGTGCATGTTTGTTAACTAATACCACATACAGAGTAGTCTCATTTAGTTATAATAAGCTTGGAGCAACTTTTCTTCGCACGCAACTAAAAAATGTACTAAATAATTATAACGAAATTGTAAAATGGAAATAAAGGCTTGAGCGGCAGCAATCAATAATGTTCTCAATAGCTTATTGATGCCAAAATATTAATAATTAGCTTGAAAATAATACCGCTTGTAATATACCCCAGCTTGACATGTTTAGTAGATTATTTAGTCGATTTTCAACAAATGACTTGAAACTCTATGCACGTTTGAAAGCTTTTGACGATTGTGATTTTGTTTTATTTTGCCGCCATACCCTTCCCGGCTTCCATCAGTGTTGCAAGGATTTTCCAGTATATAGACTATGTTATGTATACACCGTTAAATTTTGATCGTTTTAATCCTTAAAAGGGGACAAAAAAAATCTGTTGATCATTACATTATGTCGAGTTATGCAAACATAAATCTATGGATCAACTGATTTTTTTTTTTGCGATTTCAGGGTTGGTCCCGTAGTAAAAGTTGTTCAAAATGATGAGTACAATGCCCCCTTTTAAGGATTAAAACGATCAAAATTTAACGGTATATGTATATAGTTAGTATGCTTTATCAGTGTTTTTTTATGGCAACATTTCTATTCTTTGGCACTTTACAGGTAAGAGATTGTTATGTATCAATATTTTATGCTTTTTATTGTAGAATATATTACTTCAATATTATTTCATACATGCTTTTCTTCGGAATTAGACACTTTTTTACCTAAAAAGAAGTTGAAATGGTAAAAAAAAAATGGCGACTAGGGGATTATTTGCTTGTTTTTATGAGGTTTGTTGGAAATTATTACATGTATTGTGATAATTACAGTGGCTGATAACTTCCTGTGGCGAGAGGACTCGTCTGGAAGCGAAGCAGATGCTCCACACTATCCTTTAGACCTGAGACTTGCGGAGGCTAGGTGAGTTCTTTACTTTGACAAATAAAGCTGAAAATAAACCAAAAAGTTTAATTTTTAGGAAGTTTTTTTTTTACCCATAATTGCTTTGCGTACTCACTAAGGGGGCGTCCATTAATTACGTGAGGCGTCCTAGGGGGAGAGGGGTCGAGCCGAATCTCATCTAATCTTACTTTGGGGTTCTCGGCGAATATCGCGTAATTATTTTTTCCTCAAGTAACAGAGTAAAACTTACGATTTAAGTATTGTTCAATTCTCACTGTGATTCCAACCTATTTTCTAAGTAATCTTAAATACTAGTCTAATAAATGTATTAAGCAAATTATTGTTTTTTTTGTTTAGAATAACTCCAACGTATTTACACTATAAATTCACATTTTGAAAAATCTCACGTGAGATTAGCGGGTTGCGAGCTAAATCTCACGACATTTCACAGGGGGGGGGGTCGGAAAATCGCCAAAAATGCCTCGCGTAATTAATGGACATTCCCCAAGTTGACTAAGTTTTACGTATCGCGGATTCGCGGGTACCGTAGTTTCGTTTAATTTAATTTATTAGTTTTCATACCTGGCTTTTTGACAAATCGTACTGAAGCTACAGTTTTGGATTGAAAACTTTCTTTGATCCAGTTTTTTAGTTGTACAGTCCTGGAAAAACTAAATTCGTGCCTATGATCCACCAATCTAAGGCCAAAAATTAACCTTTTTCATGTCATAAAACCATATTATTCTCCAGATTACAGCTCGAAGAACGCTTAGCTCAAGAAGCTCGCGAGCGACGTCAAGATGAGCGAAATGAGCGCCGAGCGGAGGATAAGCGAGTCGCTTTAGAAGAGTACCGCGCGAGAGCGTCGTACAACGATCTGCGCAAGAGTCCCGCTGATGAACGGAACAAAGACCAAGTGCAATTTATACTGGGGGGTGACAAGTAAGTTAAAAGTACTTTTTTATTGCTAAATACTATGAAAGTGTATTTGCAGTTATAGATTGGTTAATCTCCTATACATTCGTTAGAATATGGGAAATATCAAAATGTATAACATTTATCATGTAGGTACTGACGCCAGCACATCAAGCTACTACAATCTGTCAAATTTCTTTAATGGATTTTCAACTTTATCGCTAAAGAATTAAGGTTCAAGATTGATTGGGAATTTGGCAGTTTCGGATAGTTTGACCTGCTGGCGTCTGCATCAAACGGCAGTGAGGTATTCATGCTTTGTGTTCTACGAAGACGCTTTCTTGAGGTTACTGTAAGGAGTTCAAAAAAGTAGTAAGACAGAGAAAGTTACAATGTCAGTTTTGTATATGAAACTGGTTCGAACGGGCTAGCGCCATTGTTCGTTACAAATGAAAGATTTAGTACCTATACGCTTTCTAATTCCAAGACATTTTCACTATCACGTTATTTCTAATCAAAGAACTCTTTTCTTTCCAGTGTAAACTGGTCAAATGAAGGCGAGCTGTCCCGCGCGGTGGAGCTGTCGCGCGCGGTGACGTCACTGTCGCAGCCGCAGCTGCGCGCGTCGCTGCGGGCCGCGCCGCTGCCGCCGCCGCGCCGCCCGCTCGCCGCGCCCATCGCGCGCTCGCGCAGCACTGACGTCGTGGCGCTGGCCGCAGATGACCCGAGACCGCCGCCTAGGAATGCTTTTACAAGACAGAAGCCGTTAACTGAAGGTTAGTTGAAGACAATATATCTTTATTTATACGGGTTGGCAGGGGCATGTCGATTCATGGGTACAGTTTGCGCGTTCATGTCCCTGTCACCTGTATTTAATCCTTTGGTATTGCAGATAACTATAGAAATCGACTACTTATCATCAAGTTAATCGACTACTTGTTTGCTAGTCAATAACTTATTTTATTCTTTACCTACTTACTGTTATTCTTTTATAAACTTATGTTTAAAACGGCTCTGAGCTAAGAACCATCTCGATCACGTCAGCTTTCAAACAAAAAAAAACGCATCATAATCGGTCCATTCGTTTAGGAGCTACGATGCCACAGAGAGACACACAGACACGTCGAACTTGTATAAGTTTGACGTGTCTGTCTATATATTTTTTTAACCCCCGACAAAGAGGGGTCTATACCCCTCTTTGTCGGGGGTTAAAAAAAATATCTCAAACTATATCCCAATATCTATATTCACCATTCACGCCTTCCAGACGCCCCAACACCCTCAAGCAACACGCCACCCGAAGAGGAATCAACAGACTCCTCCCTAATGGACGACGAAGGATTACCGAAGCCACGCAAACGTCGTATACACCTGCCTTTCGGTAAGAAGGCCAAAACGCCTGCGTGACGTCAATTTGACACATCGCGGTAGAATTCGATGAGGCACAGCTGAACGAAGCGTGTATGGTAAGAGTTCTGATGAAAGTTTTTGGTACAAAGTTGAAAGGTATGAGTAGGAATTTTTGGAGTTTCTCCCTATAAACTCAGGAAGTAATGTGGTCTATACGAGTGACGATACTTTAATGTACGTCCGTCGCATTCTGTAGATCGGAGATGATTCTGGAAAGTATTGCTGTCACTTACTTTTCTAAGCAATAAGAAGAAGATGGTATAAAATCGGAGCTGTCAACGGGAAAACAAGGTTTTTGACATACTGACGTTATATAGTATGATCTTATTCGGCTGCTAGAAAGACACTATTTTATTACCAGACTGCGACTGAGCCTAACAGGAGGGCAGGTTCCTTATTTTTTATTTCGTCTTTTTCTCTTGTTGTAGTAAATGGCAACATTACTTTTATAGAAAATCTCTCAAAAACCTACCCAGACTAAAATGCAAAGTTAAGTATGAACTGTACCTTCCTATTTTGTACTATAAAAAAAAAAATGTTAAATATTTTGGAATTAAATACCTATCTCCGTTTCCATATTTTAAGTTGAGCTTACTAAAATAAATTCTTATAGAGTAATAGAAAATTAATAAATTGTTCGGCCTAATGAAGAAATGTTTTCGTTTCTTAGTTTAAAAGTCAATTGTAGAGGCCAAAAACGTGGTAAAGGCCAGTAAAGATAACCGTTAGTATTAATAATTACAGTGTATTTTTTCTTATTTGGTAAACAAAACGTAGTACGAAATAAGGTTTTTTGCGTAAATCACACACTTTGTTAGTATGGTCATCTAAAGCTTAAAAAACCGTTACAAACAATATCGAAAGTTATTCTGAACTCGTTGTCCTGTCCAAATTAGAGTTCATTTACAAAATTCGCATAGAAAAAAATCACTTAGTTTTTCTGAATTTGCCAATTTTTCATTTTTACGCCCTAATAACCTTATTCGGACTTTTGCCGTGCTCAAGTAATGTGCCTATCGCATTTCATATTTATTTATACATATAGATTAACCATGAAAGCTCATAAATTTTCTTCAAAATCGTAATCTCAATACGCCATTTGGTGTATGAAATAAGTCCTGTAGAAAAAAATACGCTTTACCTCATAATGTCAATTTTGGTGACCATATTATTATTTAAGTTAAATGTCAGTTTAACAGCGCGCTTCGTCACAGCTGTGTTGTGAACTCGGTTGAAATTTGACTGAGCGTCATTTTTTTTTTCATCATTGTTTGATTTTCCCCCTAAAAACATGATTTCTTGCACGTTTGTCACAGTTTGACTACACATTTAGTAGTAGTTTTGTTCATACATGAATTTTGTTATACTATTTATGTACTTAAATTCCCTTTTTCAACCCGTTTGAACGATATTTATTTCTGAGTATGTGCCTGACTATGTGAAATGTCACATTAACCCTGATATCATACTTATCATAGTCTAAAATCTGTGTTTGGACGAAATATTATTACAATTGTAAAGTTAAACGTTTGTTTCAATCATAACTACATGAATTAAACACACTTCATAGATCCGAAAATATAAGAGCATATTCAATTGACAGTCTCTCAACCAACAAAAAATGGCTAAAGCGTTGGTTTCCTAAGAAAGCGGTGAGTGGTCACACAATAACGTCTATCCACATACAGAGCGTTTTATGACACCTTGATGTCAAATACTGGTGAAAATTACAGATTTTCATCACGGCCACTGTAATATTACGGCCGTCGCTCTTCTAGGAAACCGTAGTAAGCTACGGTTTCCTAGAAGAGCGATGGCTGTCTGTCCATTGAAGCGGAGTGAGGCTGCGGAGCGGAGAAACGGATTGAGAGGAGCGGAGATTTTATACAATCCTATTGGTTAATATTTCTGTTTCTCTCTGAAGCCTGGCTCCGCTTCAATGGACAGGCAGCCTTATAGACTGACAAACTCATGTCAATATTTATATTTTAGGGCTGATTTGTCCATCGCCAGATAACTTTTATTCGAGGAATAAAATTGACGTTTGAGAGTTGTTTAATTTTCTATCTAACATCTGGCCTGTATTGTCCCACTGCTGGGCAAAGGGCTGCCTCTCCCTGTCAATCTTATATTGTATTTATTAAAAAGATTTTCTTTTAATGACGGATTTGATTCGTGTAACACTAGCCTATGTTGTGTGTTTACTGAATGTAGAAAAATTAGACAAGAGAATGAAAGACATTTATTTTGTATGTTTAGATTATTATCGACTTTACCTGTCTAGAAATTAGACCACGAATTTGTATAATTATTTATTTTAAAATATTATTTTTTATTGTGTAAAGACATTTAGTATGTTTTGTCCGTTTTTGGAATGTTGTCTTGTGCAACCCAGTTGTCCCCTTTGTAAACAATAGTCCTGTTTTTTTTACTATATTTCTTCGAGGTTGTAAAATAATAAAGAATAGTTATTTTTATGTTTTAAGAAGGGTCAAGCTGGGAACCCTTATTTTGTGCAAATGTATTTTAGTTACTTTTAAAAGATCACAAAATAATAATATGTCTTCAAATTATTTTTTTATTTTTTCATATTAAATTATTTATATTTTATAACTGATGACTGCCTAATGCGTGTTTTAATTTGCTTTTTAATCCTGTGACTAGATTCAATTGTAAATTGAACATTTTACAAATTTAACTCTTCATGAAGTTGTTTCTTTCCACATTTTTTGACATTGGTTATGTATTTGTTTCGTGTATGCTATATCATTTACTTGTAAACGTTAAGGTTACGTACGCACTGACAGGTGGCCTGCTCAGCGCGTAGGACGTAGTGACTTAACATCCTTACATAGACGCTGGCGACTTGCAAAGGCGCCAAGCGTGCAGTACGGCAGGTTGCCAAGATTCTAGAGCGTTCGTTTTACTTCGGGAATCGCAAGGTGACTCGCTAGGCTCTAGGCGATAAGCAAACCTCGTGTCAGTGCGTACGTAGCCTTAAAATATTGTTGTATGTCCCATATCATTTGTTTTGTCTTCAAATTCAGTTGTACTGTCGTCCAGAAAGATGAGCGCTCAGTTATGTTGTGATTATTGTAGTGTTTACGGCGTTTCGGGAAATGTCTAGTGTTCCTATACCATCGTGTATATATTTTACGAAAACTTGCAAATGATTTATTGCTTAGCGAACTTAACCGTTTACATGAAGTTCTATTTTTATGACTCCCATCATGAAATGTACTGCGTTTATAAAGCTAAGCGCGCAACACGAAATATAATCGTTGCGTTGTTGGTCAGAAAATTTCCGCCAATTTGTGTACAATACTAGAGTCCGCGCACTACGGTAAAAATCTTTTGAAAAATTATAATATCAGTCGTGATTTTATTTCGCATGAACATGCGATTTAAAAAAATCGCATCGCTGTATGCGCTTAGCTTAACGCTGGATACGGCGGTCGCGTACCGTTGGTCACGCGTACCAAGACGCTGACGACAAATGGACGTGTATCGTGTAACAACGACGCGCGACAGTCAGCCAGCGTGAGCCCATATTAATAAGAGATGTCAGCGCTGACCGTCGGTCGACCACTAAATGCAGACTTATAGTAACTAAATATTGGCGCCGATTCCCTTGTTCACAAACTAAACTAAATTTAAGTTCAGTGCATCTTTTTCTCTCTATTTAATTAAGAAAAGGACAGAAGATAAATGATAGTTTAGTCCTGTCAAATTAGTCAACGCCTGACGTAAATTGACGTATTTTTAGCAGCCATGTTTTTAATCATATCTAATCTGTCTATGGAGTATCTTAATTTGACAGGAGTAAACTAATATTTTATCTTCTGTCCTTTTCTTAATGAAATAGAAAGAAAAAGATGCATTGAACTTAAATTTAGTTTAGTTTGTGAACAAGGGAATCAGGGCCAATATCTTTGTAACGGCCGATGTTTTCTGAAACGCCGCGTTTGTAAATCATTTGCTAGTTTAATAAACTAATCGCAGTTTAAGTTACGATTAACACGAGTTTACCATATCGCATCATTCCCTTTTTTTGCGTAGTTATGATAGCGATATTATCGACCTTTTAGCTGTACGTATAGAATTATTTGTAAGGCAACATGGTGCTAAATGAACGTTCTCAGACTGAACACCGCGCATGGCTCAAATTTTTGTATGAATTTTAAATATTCTGTTCGTTTCGATGTGGTTTTTGTACTAAATTGTAACGTGATGTTGCGTTTAGCTCCTGCCGTCTTAGTAAATGAGTAAAGAAATCATTGGCGTTAATGAAAATTGATCTTTAATGTGCCTGACAAAGTTACATCTTCTATTGTACTGTTGTTTATATAATCATTTCGAGTTATTTCAAGGCTCCAGTTTTGTTACGCCAATGTCAGTCAACAAATCAGTATCATAGACAATAGTTCAAGTTAATAAACGAAGGCTATACGTAAATATTGTAGCGAGTTAGTGACCGACCGAAACACAATTTTTGGCTCCTCTTCAATTTTCGGCCGAAACCTGATTATTTGGCCTAAACAGGCCGCAACCGAACTTCGGTCGGACACTAAGTGAGCTATCCCAGTTGTGTCTACAATCGTGAAATATTAAGAAATTCGTACTTAATGAATGTAATAGTGTAATGCAGATGCTGAGTACAAAAATTGATTTTAACGAGTGGTAACCAGAAACTCCTACATGGTACACTTGTTGTCAATAATGTTAACTTTTAACATGAATTTTAGACATATTCTAATTAGTTAATTTTTGAGATTTATTTTATGGCATCATACCGTGTGACGAAGCAATAATTCGATAGCATTGTCTTAATTATAATGCTGTAAGATAACTATTACACAGGGCAGCTAAAATCTTAATTATGTAGGTATAACTTGCCTTATTTTAGTTTGATGCCATAAAATACATGAACTTTTTCACGAAACGTATATTTTGTAGACCCCAGATCTGATCGCGTTGTAAAGACAAACCGTGATAAATAAATTGTTACAATCATTAAAAGTTAATAAATTGATATTACAAAATTTTGTTTTATTACCAAATAATATTTGTTCCTTTTGAAGTGGTTCCGGCGCCTCGATGGCCAACTCCACAAAATTTAAGCGCTGAGGCTGAGCAGACGATGGACAATTTGGTTGCGACACTAGAACGTATGGAAATCTATGCAATAAGCAATAACGCAAACGTAGTGCGGTGAATACATGCGTGATGTTATGTAATATTATTGTGTAGGGATGACAGTAATTAATAAGTGAAAAAAATGGCGGTGTGCACGTTTTTATTTGAAGCTACTAAATATCTAACCAATATTAAGATAAAATTGTGACGCAAATGCAATGATTTTATTCATTTTTCTTTGAATTAGTGGTTTCCTTCTCGATATAACACAAGAAATAGAAGTAAAAACTGGGTTAACTATCCGCGGTCTCGCACTGCAAAATATAACTTCGTAACGGGTTGGTGTAGTTTTATTCTCAAGTATCTTCATTCTGATAAAGTCGTAGGTCACACCTTCATATGATTAAGTTCTCCCCAGACAAAAAAACCACAAAAAGAAATAACAGGTTGTCCCCATTAGGGATGGTTCTCGACTCCTTATCGAAAAGTTTCGACCTGCATAGATTTGATTTATTATTAGGTACGTTATCATTATACACTTCGGATTAGACATGGGCGTTTTCGTATTTAGTTGCTAACGGATATGTAACCGATATTCAGTTTTCATATCGATATCAGTAGTACGATTTGCACAAGTAACTGAAACGAACGAAACGCAAACTAACGACAAACGCAAACTTACACTTTTACCGTTAAGGTGGACGTGTGGAGGTGTTGCTACGCTGACGACACGCTGGTCCTGGCGCAGGGGAGGTCGCATCAGGCGGCGGCCGACGCGATGACACGCGGGGTTGCGATAGTCGTGGAAAGGATCCGGCGGTTGGGCCTCGAGGTGGCATTGCACAAGTCCGAGGGCCATGTCCTTTCATGGGCCTCGGTACGGGCCACCTCCGGGATCCCAACTAGTGGTAGGAGGGGTTCACATCGGCGTCGAGACCACGATGAGGTACCTGGGTCTCGTCCTCGACAGCCGATGGAACTTCGTCGAGCACTTCCGACGTTTGGCCCCCAAACTGGAACGGGCCGGGGCCGCCCTAAAGCGGCTCTTGCCCAACCTGAGGGGGCCAAACGCCTCCTGCCGGAGGCTTTACGCGGGTGTCGTGCGGTCCATGGCCCTATATGGGGCCCCGGTATGGGCGTGTTCACTGCGGCTGCGAGCCGCACACTACCTGAACGCGCCCCAAAAGGTGGTAGCCATAAGGCTAATCCGGGGCTACCGCACGATCTCGGGCGAGGCAGCAAGCCTCCTTGCCGGACTGCCGCCATGGGATCTGGAGGCGATAGTGCTCGCGCGCCTGTATGATTGGCGCGCGGAGGCACTACGCCGGGGGGAAACTCCGCATCCGCGGCAAACCGCGGCGGAGCGGACGAACCTCCGGCGCGATCTCATGGCGGCATGGAAGGAGCGACTATCGCAACCCAGCGCAGGGCACGCCACGATAGCGGCGGTAAGACCCCTCTTTGAGGAGTGGCTAGAGAGACGTCACGGCGTTCTCACCTACCGCCTGACGCAGGTCCTCTCCGGGCACGGATGTTTCGGGAGGTTCCTGCACATAATCAGACGGGAGGAGACGCCCGGGTGTCACCACTGTCAGGATTGCCCAGAGGACACGGTGGAGCATACGGTGGAGGTCTGCCCTGCTTGGGAGGCAGTCACCTCCTTCTGCGAAGCAGTCATGCTAGCGAAGGAGGTGGCGGGGTGGGCGAGAGAACGCACCTTGCGCACCTCACGCCTCAGCCGCCGCGGGAGACGCTCCGGGCGTCGGGAGCCGCGTGACGACTCCCGGCCACCGTAGGCGCGGGCCTGCGGGCGGTGAGTAATGGGTAACTCACCGTCCGATCAGGACCAGGCCCGTGCCGGACGGCGTGTTGTGTTCCACGCGCGCCTCAAAGAGATGTCAGCATGAGTGACGGGGCCCCATAGGGCCGAAGCCTGCCAGGGTAGCGGGATTGTCCGAAAGGGTTACCGCTGCCCTGGAAAATAAAGGGCTAAGGAAGGAACACGGGTGGGTTTTAGTCAGTAAGAGTCTGACACTCCCTCCTGCTCCACCCAGAGCGGGAGGAGTCATTTGATGATTTCCCATACTCAAAAAAAAAAAAAAAAAGGTGGATGCTCCAAGGTAGCCCGCGAAATTCAAATTTTCTTACGTTTTTTGCAATTTGCTGGTCAATACTAAGTTGTACGTTGGTTAAAATATGATTCGCGGCCGTAACAAATATGTATTTACAGAATTATAATCATTAGACTCAGTAGTACCACCAAAATCAACCAAAATCATTCAGCGAAACGCGAGTGGAGCTGAATAAGTGTGAGTAGTCCCTTACCCTTAGTAACTGACGCGAGATAGCGAAGTCGTGCTTCAGAATGTTTTGTGGGATTCTCGAATGTGACGACCACAAAAATGCGAAGACAGTTAGTCTATGCCTATAGTAAAGTATTCTGGGTTTCCTCTTCTCTTTGTGTCAACCAAACAACAGAAACGTTTTAACGCATTAAATGTCCGTAAGGATAGAGGAGCCACATCAGATTTTTTAAATCTGATCTCACCATTATTTAGCAGCAATGTAGCTGATTTTGCAGCACGAATTCTAGATTTAGCAGCAAAATATATCACTAGTTATATTAATGCAGAATGGCTGTAGATTATTTTAATCTAAGGTACAAGTATGTAGAGAGTTATAAATTAGCTACCTAGGTACCTAATAAATATCATTTTGACTACTCAAAAATACACACGCCAAGCTGACGTCAGATTTCAGAATGGCGGGCGTGTGAAACTATTCCAATAAGTTGCGATCCCACAAGGTACTAAAATTATTTTCCCGATCAGTAACACCTTTGTCGTAGGTACAGACGCCAGCAGGTCAACCTACCCGAAACTGTCACATTTTCCCAATCAACCTTGAACCTTAATGCTTTAGCGATAAAGTTGAAAATCTATTAAGGCCCGGTATTATGCCGTTCACCTTGCTCAAATAGGCGTTACCGCTGAAAATGCCCCGCGCGCCCCTCATCGTACTTACGCGCGAAGCGGTCACGAAGTTTCTATTTTGTAGGGCTAGCTGCCATAGTGTCAGACGCGCGACGCTCACATATAGGTAGCTAACAGCATTTATTGCAGAGCAGTGGTGTATATTTATATTTTTTTACAAACAAAGAACTCGTAATATTAACAAAATAGAAAATATTATCAATGTAACCGGGCGGCAGAATTTAGACAGTTATTATTAAATTAGCTTTTCCCTACGATTTCGCTCACAAATAAAAGTGAATAAGTTAGTACCTACTTACTTTTTTTTTAACGCAGAATAGATCGACTGGAAATTCTGAGCAATATACATATCTGCCGGCCATATCGGTACCGTTTGCACGAAGATCAAATGCCATATTGGGTTCATGGAGCCCATGAACCACAATGCGCCCTATATCGATACCTCGGGGCTCAAAGGATGAACACGACTTTTCACGAAATCCAATAAATCGATAGAGAAAGAAAAACTGAACAAGATGGTGTAAATAACTCTAATTGGCCAAAATGTGCTATATATACGCCCTTTGAGCCCCGATGTATGGAATTATGGTTTGTGGGACCCGTGTATAACCCGTGACCCCCAATTTAATTTATTATCCAGAAGTTTATCTAGAAGCCACAAGCGCTCGTGGGCTCGAAACTTTTTAGTTCAATAAGGCCGGCCACATACGGACGGAATTCCGTGTCAAAATATCGATTCGGCATTTTCGAAGGTAAAGAATTCATACAAAATCAAGGAACTACCTCACACGTACTTACAGTAGTTCTCCATTCGAAATTTTCTGCCTTCGAATTTATTTTGTATGCATTTGCTGCCTTCGAAAATCCGAATCGATATTTCCGAACGGAATTCCGATTTTGCCAGCCGAGTAAAGACTATACAGGGTTCCATTTTTAGTTTGTAATGAAAAAAAAAAGATAAAGAGAGCGAGAGTGAGAGAGAAAGTGAAAAAAATTGTGAAAGTGAGAAAGAAAAAAAATCAAAATCAAAAGTCATTTATTCAAATTAGTCTGAGAATCAGCACTTTTCGAATGCCAAAATTACAAAAGACAGTCTCCCAAAAACGCCCGCCCTTCACCACTTGCTAGTGCTATCGCTGGGAAGAAGAAGTGGCGCAACAAACTCTGCTGGGGAGTTTGTTGCGCCACTTCTTCACGCACAGCTGTCTGTTCAGTTAAAAAATACTTGATTGTATACAATAATAGGTATGTTAAATAAATTAACATTACAAGATACAGAACATTAAATTAAATTGTTTGCCACATGTCAGTTAGCCACGCCAATATACCATCAAAGATACTAAAAACTATACTAAGATTGATGTAGGGATTAATTTTGTTCAGGTAAGCGAACATTGGCGCCGATTCCCGATTCGAATTTAGTCATCAACCTGACAAACGTGCAGATACGTTTTCAATTGACTTTAAGCCGCAGTCTAAAGGTCCAGCTTGATATTTCTTGGAGTGATTTAAAAAAATTACTGATGTTTACTTTACGTCTACCAATCGATAATTTTTCAGTTTCCCTAAAACAAAGTAAAATATAAAATTCAGTTGAAATACTGACGGCTTTTAAATATATATAATATTCAAACAGGCAGGTTTTGATCAAACAAAATCCACAATGTTGAAAACTACCTTTCAGCGCCATAGGTCGTTTGATCTAGTTCTTCGTGTAAATTTACATCGAAATCAAAATCACAATCAAAAGTCATTTATTCAAATTAGGCTGAGAATCAGCACTTTTCGAACGTCAAAATTACAAAAGACAGTCGCCCAAAAACGCCCGCCCTTCACCACTTCCTACTCCTAGTACTATCGCTGGGAAGAAGTGGCGCAACAAACCCCCAGCAGCACAGCTATCTGTTCAGTTAGAAAATACTTGATACTTGATTGTATACAATACGGGTGTTAAGTAATTAACATTATAAGGCACAGAACATAAAATTAAATTATTTGCCATATGTCAGCTAGCCATGCCAATATACCAACAAATATAATAAAAACTATACATAGATACTCATAAAATAATTAATTAAAATTAAAACTTACTACCTAAATAAAAGCCTGCAGGTATAAAGGGCGTGACTGCTTACATATTTACGCATTACTGGGTTCTGGTCACATAGCTGTCACATCATCATCATCATCATCATTTATTGCATTCATGTAGTTTACAGGTTGTTACAAGTATAATTTATAAAGGTTTCATACATAAAAGCAAAAGTAGATGATCAAAATCAGAAATTCAATACTAATGAACGGAGTTCGCGTCAGAACTGTGTGGCGTCGAAGCGATTCAAAAGTATGTGATTGTAAATTATACCAAACATTTACTACTAGTACAGCTGCCATATAGCTGCGAACTCCGTTCATTAGTATTGAATTTCTGATTTTGTTCATCTACTTTTGCTGTTGACTGTACATCAGATGTCCATCATTTATTATTTAACCCTCCGTGAAGTCACAGATGATAAACTAGGACCATCGAAGTAAAATAAATAAATAAGTTAATACTAATAACAATAACCTGTCAGTAAGCTAATTCTGGAGAAAGAACATGAACATTGTCTTGAGTTAATTAGGGCGACCAACTATTCTTATCGTGTAAGTAGTCGTTGATGGAATAGTAAGCCTTTGAACAAAGGTTGAATTTTACTTGATGAACACTTTGCTTGATGATGACATCGAATTCAATAAATGATGATGGCTTTTCAGTAGCAGGACTGCAAAAAAACAACAATTATTTTTGAAAATAATACAATGTATTCTATGATAGGTGTGTTTATATCTATTATTTTATAATTCATTATTTCAGAATACATTGACATAATATGGGCGATATTATGTCAATCTATTCTGAAACTTTGTCATTTGTTGTCGGATACTAAGTTCAGATTTTATTCAATAGATTGATCACTAAATATTTTATTAAACCCTATAATGTCTTAATCAAGATGTTGTAGTGATAGATCACTAAATCCCACAGGACTAGAAGAATAATACGAAATTCGAAAAATTCTCTGTTTTCTTCTTGAAATGCCTTTTGATTTGCTTGAAATTGTGAACAATAGATGATGATGGCTTTTCAATAGTAGAACTGGAAAAATACAATATTGATTTAATATACACTAGCTTATGCCCGCGAATTCATCCACGTGAACATATAAAAGGTATACGTAGATAAGTAAAAAAAAAAAAACAATTCCGAACCGATATTTCGAAACGGATTTCCGTAACGGAATTCCGACTGTATGTGGCCGGCCTAATATTATTACCCCGTATTTAACAGTCTGGTAGTTATGAGTAATAAAACAATAATACAGAGTGAAATTAAATTAGCTAGCGAAACTATATATATTTCAACACGATAAAACAGATTTTATCAACTTACACTTCAAGTAACAACAATAACAGCGGTCATTGACCCCAAACAAAACATTTTTTTTTTATTTTGTCGTGTTTGGTAGATATCGATACCCATCATGTCTTGAGACAAAATAAAAAAATTATGATTTTTTGGGGGTCATTGACCCCACTGACCTGAGACCGCTGTTATTGTTGTTACTTGAAGTGTAAGTTGATAAAATCTGTTTTATCGTGTTGAGATATCGATACCCGTCTGATAAGTATACAAAAAAAAAAAAAATAGTATATATTATATATATATATTAATATATATATAATATATAAATAATATAATTATATATAATATATATATATAATATATATTAATTGACTACACTACCGACGGTGGATGACCCCAAAAAAGTCCTAGCCCAACTAGAAACAACACCTAAAGTTGTTATTCCCCGTGGGAATCGAACCCGCGATCGAGAAGATATCCCTTTCACCACTAAACCAAGGAAGCATTCTATTGTAATGAGTAGGTAGGTACTTACTCAACATCCAATCGAGAAGCAGTATCATCCAGTTCTTGAGTAGCAATTTGCTTGTTCGCCAATCTAAAATAATAAAATCATTGAAATACAATTGGAAGCACAGCTGACCCTACTGTAGGTACTTACTCTGTGGCCTTCGGTGAGCCTCAGGTCACTCAGGTGATTATATGATTCGGAAAATCAATTTCAACTTAGTAACAATGCCTATAATAGAGTGTACTCTATATCTATAGGCATTATTAATTACTAAGTTAGAAGTATTAAATTCACGAGAAATATACCTATTTATTTTTATCATTCTTTATTTAGGTAGGTTACTTATAATAAAGTTTCTTACCGTCTTCGTGCTATATTCTGCATACTCTGGAGTAAATGCTTTCGACGAGCAGCTTTCCATCTCTTCCCACTATTATATTTATTTCCCATTTTTATTTTCACGGTACAAAACGTAAAAATTCCACTGCGGAGCGAAAAGCGACACAGGTCCGTTCTCAACAACGTTCCAAGGAACACTGGCGCGGTGCAGGCAGCAAGGAATGAGCAAGCGTATGTCGTAAAAACGTTCATAAAATCGTATAAAATTAGATATTAACTTTTTATTAAAAACTAATGGATCACTGGATGCAGTTTGGCATTAGAAATTTTATGGTATATTTTTTATTATAATTATTGTTGTTAATAAAGAGATAAACTGCTTTTAAAAACAAAGAAGCGGTTTGTTTGAAGATTTTTTTGATGCATTAATGTATGTTTAATTATGATTTGGGCTGGATCACTGTATTAAAATAAGACTTGAAAATATCATACTTTTTTTTTAGATCCTAATTATTTACGGTTTAAGAGATATACTGCTTTAAAAAACAACTTTTTGACCGTTTTCGTGAAATCTCCGCCTTAAAGAAATTTGACAGATTGTAGTAGCTTGATGTGCTGGCGTCTGTACACTGTTGACGATCGGGAAAAATGTTCCATTCGTCCAGTGTTGGCGAACGGAACTTTTTTTTCCCGATCGTTCATATGCTTAATTCAAGAGTCAAGATTTAGAAAAGTGTCGAGTTCATTGATGACATGGTTATAACATGGTTTCAACTTGGTACCGCGGTCCGTCGCTAGTCGTTCACAAGTTATCCATTTTAGGACGCAACGACGGGCGTTCTTGGAAAATTTAACTTGCTTTACAGGATACTTATTTTAAGAAAACGTATCTGGATTGCGACCGTGTTCACACGCGAGACGTCGTTCACCAGCTTTTCGTCCAACATCATTCAGCTTTTGTCCATAGAAAACAACGATTTTGTATGGAATGCGTATCTACCTACGCATCCGTTCAGCTTTACGGATGCGTACGCATTCCATAGTTAAAGCAAGTGTAGGTACCTATGTGTACGGGTCAACCTTTGCTTTGGTAGCAGTCATCACCACTGGGAGCTTAAAAAGGCCACTTTGGCATTAATAGGACTACAATTTGAATCATAATATTAAAAATCGTAAAATGGTCACAAACTAACTATTCATAATACATACCTACTGTGTGCAATTCATATCACAATGAAATAACATTTAAACTGTAGAAATAAAAAATAGAACTGTAATGAAAATTTTACCGATAAAATTACGGTTTTTATTTTTTTTCAAGCGGCAAATGTTTATGTATGTACACCAAATATGAGAAATGAAGTTTTACGAAAATTAGAGGAATAGGCTATTTTCCTAAAAAAATCTAATTAGTCCGTCAGTTACAATATCAAAAAATATTGAACCCGTATTTTTTATTTTGTCAATTAAGTATATAAAAAAACGATGCGAGAATATATCGCCCGTTAAAGTTCCGCGTGACGTCACTTGCTTGCGACAATTTTGCAAGCAAGTGACGTCACGACCCCCAAATTTTGACGCGCTTTATCTTTGTCATTTTTTGTATGATTGACAAAAGAAAAAATACGTGTCCATTATTATTCGATAACCTTGTAGCGGTATCTACAATGTCACATGCGAACAACGCGTCATACTGACGTCACGCAAATCCTGCATCTCGCAAGCAGAGTTTACCGCGCACTTAGCATAGATACAATTTCCCAACATCAATCGTTGGGCAATCGCCCGCCAGACACAACACCCGTCTGGTCGGAGGATCCTCCCTTTTCTATGGAGGTTGTGTGAACTTTACACCCTGTTCCTCATGCCTCTAAACTGGTGACCCCGAGTATGAACGTCAGCGCAGCCTTCGTGCAAACACTTCAGCGTGTCGTCATCATCATCACTCCCGCAAGCTTCAGCGGCGAGTCACCCAGCCAGCCAGCATCCACGGCTTCAACGGGTATCCTGACCACCAGCATGCAGCGTCCGCGCATACCTGGTCATCACCCTCAGCCTCAAAAGCAACTTTGGCACAGCACACTGCACCTTCGGCCGGTCAACAAGCAGAGCACCCTCTCCTGGTCGACGCAGCAGCCAGCCTCAACCCGGCGCTGTACAACATCCGACGCACTGGAGTATAACGCAGCGCCACCCCGACTCACTGGGGACATCTCCGCAGACAGTTCCGACTCACTGGAACCTCAGCTGGCCTGGCAAAGCATCGCAAGATACAAGACTCAGCCCACTATCGACCTCCGGTCTCCGGAGGGGAGTGATGAAGCGGTATCTACAATGTCACATGCGAACAACGCGTCATACTGACGTCACGCAAATCCTGCATCTCGCAAGCAGAGTTTACCGCGCACTTAGCATAGATACAATTTCCCAACATCAATCGTTGGGCAATTGCCCGCCAGACACAACAACCGTCTGGTCGGAGGATCCTCCCTTTTCTATGGAGGTTGAGTGAACTTTACACCCTGTTCCTCATGCCTCCAAAACCTAACTGACTGACTAAATATAATTATTTTTTTTTATCCAGGCAACTACCCTATTGCTAATGATCTGCTGCGAATTCAGGAAAATAGCTTTTAGAGGTATTGCTTAGGTGTGAATTAGGGATAGGTAAATAAATACAACCGACATTTCATTACGAAATTTATTTAAAAATGTTATGTGTACAAATACCCTATAGCTGTGGTGTACGCGATGCGAGCATAGCGCTATACCGTTCATCATAAAAAAGAACCACTGGTCACTCAAATAGCCATGGAATCACACCGAAATTGTAACAACATAACAATTACGCCTATAACATAATAATTTGCATTGTGAAGACCTGTTACCACCAAAAGATGCATAATGTTATAGCGACACCGCAGTTCGGCACATATTACAAATACAAAATAACATTATTTTAACATTAATTACCGTCTCATAGACCGTTAATTCCAAGTTGTTAACAGGCTGTGTTAAACTACATCACATCTCAAACTAGCCTAGCTATCGTGCCTGAAGCACCGACCGATTTAGATTACTAAAACAATGGACAAATAATAATAAACGACATTGAACAACTGAAGGCGGATTATTAAAACGGGCTCAAGCTTCGGAGCGGGGGCGACAACGGCGGAACTTACAATTCATTAATTGACCGCTCTAAATACATTATACGGCGCTCACATGCAGTCTGGGAAAAAAATTGTTCAATGAAAGCTTAAAAACGAAGTCATCGTCACCGTTTCGAAGGCTGCCTTGTTACATTCCTTTATTTTTGATGTTTTGACACGAAATTAGGAATGTGAAGGAAAAGACGGCGAGGAGATGCGAGGTCACTCCACTCAGTCCAAATCTTTCATGTTTTCCTTTACTAAAAAGCTTCCTATACTAGATATCAGTCACTGCATTATAATTTAGTGCATTCGTGTATGGCGAGGTCGCTGGCGACTTTTTCTTTGCGTATGTTCACGGCAGTAATCTTCGGAGACAAAAAGCAGAACAACATCACAAATATCGATATAATAATACCTTTAATTAAACGACAACTTTAAAGATGTTGCTTGAAAACCCGGTTGCCTCTAACGAAGAGTCGAACACGTATACGAAATTGATTATGAAGGTCTATAAATACAATTTACCTTAGAAGAACTGATTAAGGAACTATGCCGCTCACTACAAAAGACCCAATACATCTTAAAACAAAATTTATTAAAACATTACCTAATTAAAACCTTCTTGATGTTCTCGTGAGAACCAAGTATAGTGTAATAAGTATAAATAGCTACAGGTGGTCGAATGTAGTGAAGGGTAAGTAGATATTCAGCACCAAACATACTTCTCGTATGCACAGACCTCGACAGTTAGATAAAGTAGCGCAGTGCGTGCGCACCTTACTGTTGCTTGCACTCGGCGGGGTTGTCCTGCGGCCCGCCCTTGATTGGCTTCTTGCCTCGTCTCCGCGGCGTTGGCTCCTCATCCTCGCTCTCTTCCGTCGAACATTCCTCCTCCTCCTGACAACGCCAACACAACGTCAACACACATATTACTAAACACCAACCTCGACTCTCGTTACCTCGCATAACATTGAACGTGAATTCTGCAACCATCTGCATTCTCGACAAACTCGCACAATTGCATGCAAATAATAAGGATAAGATAAATAAAACACACTCGAGTAAAAAGCATACAATTTTAATGTCATCATTACGACATCATGCCAAAAACATAAAGCCATTACCGATATATAAAAAACTACCTGTGGAGCTGCTATACATTGACATTATTATTATGCTAACTTCAATAGAAGGTTACATAAATAAAAAATATACAATTATTATCCGACCTAACTATTGTCAAATCAGTATTCATTATTAAAATACATATTATATCGGATAGATCACAGTTGGCGATGTTCAAGTGATGATGTAAAAAATGCATTTTGGCACTAAAAAGAGATTCAGCGAATTCAATTCCCGGGCAGACTGCCGTTACGCACGGTGCGAAGGATCTACTAGCGTCTCAATGGAATGACAGTACTTTAATTTTCATTCAATAGGAAACATTAAATATAGCCTTAGAGAATAGTAATATCACATGAAATTTCAAAGTACTCAGACGAATATGTAAAATTCGTAAACAAAAATACACACTATAATTACTGTATAATAAATAAAAACGAGTAAAGTATAACTAAACTAGAAATGCAAAATAGTTGTCGTAACAGACATCTAACAAGTTAACATGCATTATACATCGATAATGAAGGCACCTCACTTTTCTCGCGTCAAAACTACGCGAGCCCCTCGGGAGCTCGCTACTAAATCTACTCTAAAACATATTTATCTAGCCAGGGGGATAAACCATGCATAGAACGGACGACTGGATGAGCGAGAAGTTATTTATTAAAAAATATTCTAGCGTACAAATACTATCGATTTAGGACAATAACCCGACGCGTCGCAGGAGTATTGGTTATCACGTTTCGCTTGGCGAACCGATTTTTGGTACAATTTAAAAGAGATATGGGTTGATATGGTCGCGATAAGACTAAAGCGCGCAGAGCTCGTGAGCCGAGCCGCTAGGGGCCCAGGTCGAGTGACGTGGGCACGTAGCGAGCTGACGAGTGACGGATTATATAACGCTAGGGCGGTCGGACAACGTCTTGCATCAATCCTCCGCGTCGGACACTTCTTCCGTCCCAGAGTCTTCGTCAAAGTACGAATCCTCCTGAAACCAAATATACCGCTTTTGTTTGGGCAGCCACCGCCAACACCCACCAGACGTAGATACTGTATACTCTTACCCGTGGAAGATTTATGCAGACGCACTTATAATACACTATAATATAGGGGAGCGGGGTTTAGAATACATACTGTACCTTCGTCTGATATGCGGGGAGTGGGGGGAGGCAAAAATCAATATTAGCACATCCGTGTGCTAAACTAGCTAAGCAAGCAATAAAAATGTTCTACCATGCAAGTGGTTCAAACTAACACCTTGTTGAAATGCTAGATGGCTGTAGAATTCACTGTTCCTGAAGTTATGCAGATAAGCGTTGATCTTAGACGAGTTTACTGATTATCGTCATGATTGTTATGACGAAAGTTCAATCAGAAATAGCTTTGAATTCGGTAACCTATTCAGATTGTTGCACTTAAAAGCAATGGTTAGTTCGTTAATTTATTATTCACTTTATAGTACTGTTAGTAAATTACTGCATACTTCTGATTGAACGCTTTGGCACAGTCTACAGTTTTGGAAACAAAATAATCAGCATTCATTATGAGATTTATGTCACTACTATTAAGCTACCTGCCTGTTTTGAAGCGTATTTCACTGACATAGTAACACAAAAGGTCAATCAGGGAAGCACTATGCGAGAATACCTGGGCACACTATACCACATTACAACCCCCAAAAACAAAATATATCAAAATGAATACAACCTATACATAATTATGCGATTATTTTGACATGTTCTGTAAATGCAGAACCATTACAAAATGGTTGCATGTAAATGACGATAAATGACGATATTTTTTAAACAGTCGTGAACCTAAAACAATAAAAATATAGTAATTAATTGTTACATTGACCAGTCTATGTTTTATATTCCCCTGGTAAAATCACTTTTTGAGGAGTTTTTAAACCTGCAAATAAAATCAATAGTTGTATAAATTAATTTTGCGAGGCTTCAATCTTAAATCGCTTAGTTTTTAACACAGTCCTATAATGCAGAAATTTAAATTAAATTAGACTTGTACAATGTGTAGGAATATGGAATACAAAGAATTATTCGTCGCTATCTATATCCCCATAATCATATTGTACTAGGTACATTCACCTAGTTAATTATGACATTTAAAAAATTTGGTGATATTTCGTATGACCCCATAGTATATTAGTTACTTCCACTCAGTTCCCTCAATTTTCTAGCGTAGTACTTCCCTGACAGACCGATTCACGCGTTGTCACGTGTGCAAGCGTGTTGTACTGACCTCCTCCTCATAGTCGTCGTCATCATCATCGTCCAGGCCCTCGCCGGTGTACAGCAACACGGCGCGGGAGACAACGCGCTCGCGGATGTAGTGGCCGATCTCAAAGTCAGCTGTGAGCAGCGCCTGGAAGTTACGTATATGTACGTGTTAAAGTTGAGAGGAATAGGACACATGAGGATTTAAAAAAAAAAAAAAAAACTCGAAGCGCAGAAAAGACAGTAAAAATAAATTGATTAAATATCTAAAAAAAATGGTTCTACTAAGGATGTGTCTCAAGGCAAACTGTTGTATAGTGTTCAAAGAAAGATGTCAAGGAGATTGGCCATCAATATGACCCCCACCTACATTGACTGCACAGTTTAATCAATACTCGAAAGAAAGTATCAACTTTCATATTTACCTGGATGTCAGAGGCGAGAGTCGAGTTAGGGTCATCAGGCATGGTGGGGGGCGAGAAGAAGTTGAAGAACGAGTCAGCCTGCACTGACTTGGTGACGGTGCGCACCGAACCGCGCGACTTGTGCTTTTGCTTCTTCTTTATCGTTTTGACTGTCACGTTCTTGCCTTTCTTCCAGTTGATCTCGCAGCCCTGTTAATATAAATGTGACACAGGTATAATAACTACCAAACAAACATGTTTTTTTTTGCAATTAAATACTTTATTTATTTATTTAAACAAAATATGAAACAGAAATCGCAGACTGACGAGTAAAACTTCGTTCAACTTTCCCTATCGTCTCCATGGAGTTTCTTGCCTGTTCCTCTCCATAGGATCCTACTACGCTTTGGAATGGGCAACTAGCTTCATCTTTCTGTCTGACCAGCTCCTTTGACAATTCAATAATGTTGCTGATTCCCTTGTTCACAAACTAAACTAAATTTAAGTTCTGTGCATCTTTTTCTTTCTATTTCATTAAGAAAAGGACAGAAGATAAAATATTAGTTTACTCCTGTCAAATTAAGATACTCCATAGACAGATTAGACATGATTAAAAACATGGCTACTAAAAATACGTCAATTTACGTCAGGCGCTGACTAATTTGACAGGACTAAACTAATATTTATCTTGTCCTTTTCTTAATAAAATAGAAAGAAAAAGATGCACTGAACTTAAATTTAGTTTAGATTGTGAACAAGGGAATCGGCGCCAGTGCCTATATAAATGGTTTAATTGAAATAAATGCTTTAAGTTTGTCAATGTGAACCAAAGACGAATATTGTTAGAGGGGTATATAAGAATACTTCATAGTACTGTCCAACCTATATTGCTATGTATTTTCTATAATTAGAAGGCTGAGCCATATCTGGTAGTGAACTGTAGTTTAAATCTTAGTAACCGTTTCCGAGTCCCTTGATAAAGAGTCTTTTTACTACTGTAAAGGGAATACTGCTCTGGTTCATTTAATTTAGGCACCACAATCATGTATCGAACATCGAATACCTTAATGAAAATAGTCTTTCATATAATCAAGCGATTTTCATATGTTCGGCTTAAACACGGCGTCAAGGGACATCGACGCGAAAACTGTTACCATGAATTCAGCACACATGATTCTAAATCCAGCCGTGTAGGAATTATTCGGCTGTTATTTTAAAAAATCTGTTGTTCCATACATTTAGACCGTGTAGGTATTGCAATTTTGTATGAAAAAGCTGACTTTTTTGTCTGCGAAAATTTTCTGGAGTTTCTATAGAATCATGGGCTGAATTCATAGCAAACTGTTAGTTTGCGCGCCAATTTCCCTTACAACCGAGTGTTTTATTTGAAATGCTACATAGTTGTTGTGGAAAATCTTTGTTCCTGAATATCTAGCATGGCTTTTAACTAGCATGATATTGTGCCAATAGTGTGCATACCTGCGTATAGACGAGCATGCGACGCCGGCGCTGTCGATACTGATCCAGCGCGAATTGTGAGCATCGGGACAAAGCGGTATCTATTTAGCTGTTAAGCAGTACCCCTGGCACGAACTAATGCGTTTACCTAATATTAGCGATGGCTAGCTTTCTTAACACTACTGTGAAGTCAGTTCACCAACTCGAATTACACCCTCAAGGTGGGTTAAGGCCCACTCCCTCTCAAGAGGAATCCCAACAGTGGGAACATTATTAGTGCTACTAAATCCCATCTTCCCAGCGTATCAATAGCAGATAAAAAAAAGTTGTTGAGAAATTAAAATATAATGTTTGGCCCAAAATTCAGCCACTCTTTAACTCTACGGGGACTTCGCGTTCAGAACAAGTACACAGGCAGATCAAACCCCATGACTCGTTAAGATGTAGTTTCCTAGGTACTAGGCGTTCAAAATGTGTCGATGGTAATACGTGACAATACTATTTAGCTAAAAGTTCGTGCTAGGGGTAATGTTGATACTCTATTTCACGTAAAATGTGTCCTGGGACTTTTCGATATCACGACTCTCTCCTCTTGAAGACAAAAACGATAGCTAAAATGATAACTAATCCAGGACATATCCCATGTGAAACCAAGTAAATGATAATGGGGTATAACAGAAAATGTTGACCTTAGACCTAATGTTTCATACATACTTACAGTGCCCAAGAGTAAAATTTTTCAAGAGAACTCTAATCAAGCTTTTATACATGGTGTGAATTTATTGTAAAAAAAAACTGGTGTAGTATGAAAGTAGCTTACCTTGCAAGAGTAGATTTCGGGACCTTCGAACTCAAGTGGGTTCTCATCATCAGGCTTGCACTTCATTGAGTACTCCTTAGTCAGGATGGTGTTTGTGAAATAATCGTTAGCCGCGAAGTGGAATTCCAGGGTGAAACCAATAGGGTCCTCGTGCATTTGCACTGAAAATGTTGATATATGTTAGATATTGGCAAGAAGGATGTTTGTTGGTGATGTTGTAAGGAGTTCCTCAGTTGGTGATGCATGTTAAACAAATCAATCATGATTTCTTCAGTTATTGGGTGTTGGATTGTCATCATTAAATTGTAGCTATAATTAATTATGTTTATACACATTTTGATTTAGTTCTTGTTTCCCTAACTCTGGATTATTCCAAACTGGTACTAATGATCCTTTTAATTTTATTTGATCTGGAGGACTCTATTTGAAGGTGGTTAACATGACCTAATTCTGCTAATTTTGAATGCCAATTTTCTCTCTATAATTTAGTAATCTTACCTTTAATGTCCTGCAACGTCTTAAGGATAGGCTCATCGTGTTCCTGCATCATTTCGCACAACATTGAAACATTCTTGAATATGGTGTACCAGAAGTCTGGGATGCCCTTAACATTGGGGTCCATTGGTGGTCTGAAAAGTTGTCCATATTTAGAAGATTGTATGGATGTGATGTGTGGGATTTTGTTTGGGTTAAGCCTCAGTTGGTGATGCATGTTAACAAATCTGATCATGATTCTTTCAGTAAAAGGTGTTTGGTATGTCATCATGTAAAAGTTGTAGTAGTTTTCCCTTGAAATTATCTAGTTAAGTTTACAATTTAATGTAAACTATACACTCAGTTATTCAGCCACAGCACTAACTTTGTTCACAGACACATCTTATTGCCGGGTCGATTCTTGATATGTAACAGGAAATGAACTAATCATCTCAATTTATGCTAAATGTAATGGAAATTTCTTTCAATGTGTGTTACATTACTGTGTCATAGCTCATAACTTTGATTCTCGTATAGCTCATTTCGACACAAAAGAAGATACTATCATATTCTGCATGATAATAATTGATGTTGTTGCGCTACTTCTTCCCAGCGATAGCACTAGGAAGTGGTGAAGGGCGGGCGTTTTTGGGGGACTGTCTTTTGTCATTTTGTCGTTCGAAAGGTGTTGATTCTCAGCCTAATTTGAATAAATGACTTTTTATTTTGATTTTGACATTGTAGATTTTGGCAACTTGATCCTTAACACAGCCATGTCTCAAAAACAGCTAAGAGAAGGTACTGCCTTAATCATCCCCAATCCCCATACTTCTGAAAGTCAAATAAAAATACTAACTCAGCAGGTTTCTCCTCAGGCTTCTTCTCCTCAGTGCCGTCGGTGATGGCAGCGCTCTGAACAGCGCGGGCCAGCTCATCTTCCTCATTCTCATCGCGCCACGGGTTCAGGCACTCCTCATCAGTGGGCTCGTAACCGCCATTCACGACCAAGGCGCGCTGCGAACAAAAGATAGTTGTTTGGTTAAATAAACAATAGTGATGAATGGATATGAATGTTGATTGAGAGGAAGAAGCAAAGAAAAGATTGTGTGTGAGGAATGATATGAAAGCAACAGGAGTGAATGATGCGAGTGACAGCTGAATCGGGAGAGTGGAACGTGTTGTGGTGCACCAACCCCAAGTAACATGGGCAATAATATAAACTCAGATTATGCAAAAGAAAGCACTAGTCAAATCTGTTTAAAACTTTCTTTAGACGTGTGTTCGTATGTGGGACTGTTCAATGTTCCATGATTCCCAGTTTGGGCAGTGTTGTTGTGTTTTACTATAAAGAATTCTGGATTTATCAAACTCGCTCGAGCTTCATTACATTAGCCTAAAGATAACAGATGAAATGTGGGTAAATTATATACCTCTGCCTGCTCCGGGAAATATAGGCGTCATGGATGTCATGTGCAATTTAAAAATCTATATAAAATAGATCAAATCTTTTGGAGTCTAGTCAAGAAGGTAGAGAAGATTTTAGTTTTTAATTGATCCGACACTGCACAAGCTTTCCGTCGATGTATTGATTTTGATTAGTGGGAATTCCACTGGAACTATCTTCATTATGTTCATCCTTATCAGTGCGCATAAAAACTTTACTGTTGATATAGCCCAGTTAACTTTCTAATATTACCTGCGTATTATATTATATTCTATACCTTATTTTCTGAAAGCCAATTCAGTATAACAAGAAACACACGCTTAGATAACAAATGACTGTTGGAGCAGATATTATGTTCTAGAGAGGAGGCAGCAAATTGGAGAAAATAAAAAGTGGAGCAACCATCTTTGTGAGCTTGTCATGGAACTCACAGATGGAAGCGATTGGTTAAGGATTGAAACCACTGTTGGTTAGTTAGAGAGATCAATATCCAATAGTGGCCTGATCAGACTGTCAAAATGAGCAGGGTAAAATAAGTCTAAGATCTTCTTACCTTCTCAAACAGAGGCTTGTACAGTTTCTCGTACTTGCACTCAAGAGCATGCACTTCGCTGTAGAACTTGGCTTCAATGTCCACGAACTCCTTCTGGAGTGTGCGCAGAGCACGGATGCGCCTACGCACGTTCGGTGGCAGCGACGCCATTGCTTCAACATGGATGCGGTTGGTGATGGCTGCCAACATCTCGTTGCGGGTGATGCCGCTGTTACCAAGAGAGAAAAAAAATTAAAATATTTGTTTTGAAAGAGGTTTGTTTGTGTAGAAGAGATGAATCCTCAGTTGGTGATGCATGTTAACAAATCTTATCACGATTGTTTCAGTAAAAGGTGTTGGTATGTCATCATGTAAAAGCAGAATTTGCCCCTGCAATCAGCTAGTTCACTCAGTCACAGCCATATCTCAAAAACAGTTAAGAAAAGCAGCAAACATTTTTGGTCTTTCATGCCTATATGAATACAGCAGTGTTCTTAGTTTTTTTTTTATCACAAGTTTCCTATGACAGAGACCTTTAAAGTATAAGAGATTCATGTGTGTAAAAGTTGGTAATGTTACAAGCTGCATGTAAATATCGCGTCTACATCCACACATCTCGGATTTATCGAATAATTTACGGACTAGATACGGTTGCATGTTATTCTCAGAAGATATAATAAACTTGATCCAGCTAAAATACATAACCGATTCCAATAAGCATCGTAAATCCTTGAGCTAGCCTTGTTTTATAGAAACGGAATAGTGAAAAGTCATGAAAGAATCGAAGGTTCTACAGAGTCGTGTTGATTTTATTTACCGATTTATTAAAGCAACAATCGCATTGATGTAAAAATCATTGTCACCATGTGAGAAATTCTCAAAATACTACTTTCTTTTCACAAACAAGCAAGGTGTCTTACGTACATAACCTAATTTGCGTTTCACGACATAAAAACACCAGACTTTTCATCCCGGTGCGCAGTAGATTTACAGTTGTGCCCGATTTCCCTGAAATAGCCCTGTTGCGCAGCAAAATAAACAGGTTATAAACATCAGTAAACCTATCCGTGATGCAGACTATTACGGTTTTAGCTCTTCAAGGGTTATTAGTTTATACGAGAGAAACGACCTTTGCTTGTTACTACCAAGTACCCGCGCTTTATTGCGAACTAAAGATGCACAGGTACTCTGCAAAGTATGTCATCCGTTTGCGCATATTTTCTAGCAAAGTCTAAGTTTGTCTGCGACACTCACTAACTCGTGTTTAATTGACAAGAAAACACGAAATCGTTTCGCTCCATTAGTGTCAGTCTTCTGTACTGCAAAATATTGTTTGAAACGATTCAGAGAAGAACTAATTAAACGAGTACGTCATTTCATTAGATTGTTGGATCACGTTATTTGATCGTATTTTACTTGATTCGGAATAAAATGAAGCCGTACGAGAGACAAGTACCGTGATTGTTGTATGAAAGGAAAAACCGGTTGGGAGCATCCAAGAAAGACCATATAGGCACCTGTATACTTTTATATTTTCATTCGACATCTCGTGAGGTCTTTTATATTTTCATTCGACATCTCCCTTTTACGTAGTTTTGAGGTTACTGTGAATTCAGACAAACTCTGTCTTTATCAAACTAAACCAGTCTTAGTCTATAAAAGTATTAATTTAATTGATTGTGCACCCTTGCTGGTCGATTGCATTGCTGTTAACTCCACAAAAGGTACACACCATAACGCCTCAAAACAAGAATACACTACTCACATTCCTCAATATAATTGCCTCAGAAATCAATACGTAGTGCGTCTAGGAATCGAATTAAGTTTTTATAAAAGCTTTTCGATGCGCAGACAGACTTTCGCTACGGTTACCATTTGTATGCCGATATTTTTTACATAGCAAGCCATGATTGCAGTTTTTGTTGGTATAAAAACAGACATATTTGGCGGTACATTTGATTTTATTTTGCGAAGTTCGTGTAGTGATTGTTTCATGTGAGCGTAAAAAGAAATTAATTAGACATCAAGATTGGTAGATAAAATACCTTCTTACTATATTATAGCGTGATGGTATAATTGGTTTAATTGAATATTTTAAACGTGTAACATCTTATCTTTCAAACGGATGAAAATTTTGCACGGAATGCTGATGATCGGAAAATTACGCCACAAAAATCGAACTAAAAAGTTGATGATGCAAAATGCAGTTTAGAAACATCAGTTATCGGTGTTTATACGGAAGTTAGCGAGAGGCAGTATATGAGTTTTTATAAATCTTTTTTTACTGTGTCGGTGTGAAGGACCGGAGAGCAAGAAAGAACCGGCTTTTTTACATATTCATGCACATTTATGTATCGGCTTCCTGCGTACGTCGTTACATTCGACGTAAGATGGGTAATACTTCCGTCGTCAGTCCTAAATCAGCTCAAGGATACATTTCGCATGCGCGAAGATCTTGCTGAGTTCAGCGTAGAGTTCTTTGTTAATTCAATACAAGTCACAAGTGTAGTTCGTTCTAACTTTTCGGTTAAAAATTTGACTTGCTGATGCGAAATGAAATCCTCAACCTTCCTTCGAAATCTTTCAAGATTTTAAAAGATAATTCAGTTACAAATACTTAAATTGCTCCCAATTGGATGCTGCAGAGGAAATAAAAGAAATAACAAGTATCAGCTGCCCCACAACCTGAGTTGTAAGAACGGAGAAGGAAATGGCTTATTAAGTGCGCATCGCAAAACATTACCGCAACGTATTCGCTCCTATCCTGACTCATCTGCCATTAAAAGGCCAGATCGTGAAGCACCTTGGCTACTTAGGTACTTTACCTTGCAGTTCGCCCTTCGGAAAGAAGGTCTTATGTCTAATAAAATGGTTAATGCAAAAAGGGTGCGAAATTGGAAAGCTAATAACTTTATTGAGGCGAAGCAAGAAGTCTTTGTACTTACAATATGCCTTTGAATTCTCAGTAACAATAGTTTTTTTAATGTGATAAGTTATAAAAAGGAGCTATCCATTCTTTTTATACAAGAACGCCCGGTACGGGTAATCGATTTTTAAATTGTGCGCATATTGAATGAAGACTGCTTCAAATTGCATCCGGGATATAAAAAGTAAAAAATTGTAATAGTAATCCACTTTTGCTTCAACATTTGTAAAATTATCAGAGCATGAGATGTTTTAACTAACGGTCGTATTATTATAATTATAATTTCGTATAAAACGTGGATCATCGTGGATCATAATAATCTCATAACCGGTCGTTATCGGCAAGTTAACTACGAATTTAATAATAGTTTTATCAATAACTAAAAGATAAGCTACTGGCATGAAAGGAGTATTTCATCGTGACATGAGTAAAGACTTTTTGGTGTAATTTCTGAAAATGTCGAGCTAAAGAGTTTAGAACGCATTCATACTTTTTTTAAAGAAAATAATTTAGCTTGTGTAAACGCAACGTTTTTGTCTGATTGCAATGTTCTTCATCGGAGTTGGAACTCGTCGATTGGCGTAAAAAATTGTTCCAGCGGAGCAGTTATTTGGATGCAATTCACGAACATATTATACGAAGGCGGAGTGATGTCTGGTAAAAATCTATTTTGGAATGAAATTATCGCAAATTGCATGGAACCTCCTTGTTCACAACTCTTTTGAAGGACTAAATTAAAATTTTCAGCCAGTACTTAGTCGTAGTTTTTTGCTTTTGACAGCCATTGAAGAAAAACAACCGAGCACGTTTTTGCAAAGATACAGAAAATGTTATTTTTTCCGCCATTAAACTATAACGGAAACGAAAAAAAAAACTTGATAAATATTATGGGGACTCTGCTCCGTTGATTAAAATGATTCATAAGTGGTTCAACGATTTTCGGTGTGGTCGTACAAGCACAAGTGATGCTGTGCGTCCAGGACGCCCAGTTGAGGTCACTACTCCAGAGATGATCGCTAAAATCTACGATATACTGTTGAACGACCGAAGAGTAAAAGTGAGGGAGATAGTCGAGATAGTAGGCATCTGAGACGAACGTGTTCGCAATATCTTAAACCAACATTTAGATATGAAGGAGCGATCCGCGCGATGGGTGCCGCGTTTACTGACCGTTTATCTAAAACGCATGCATGCGTGTGACCACTTCAGAGGCAGGTTTGATTGTTTCAACGGGATAAAACCGATTTTTTGCGTCGTTTCACCACACCCCAGAAACCAAGCAACAATCGAAACAGTGGTTTGCTACCGGCGAACCAACTCCAAAGGCCAAAGCAGTTTTATCGGCCAATAAAGTCATGGCTACAGTTTTTTTGGGATGCACGTGGGGTAATCCATATTGATTACCTAGAAAAGGGTAAAACGATTAATGGCGCATATTATGCCAATTTATTGGATCAATTTGACAAAGTTTCAAAGTGAAAAACGACCGCATTTGGCTAAGAAGAAAATCCTCTTCCACCAAGACAACACACGAGTGCACACCTGCGCGATTGCACAGGCTTTGTGGAAGGGATCGAAAAGCTAGAGAAACGCTGGCTGAAGTGCATTGAGTTACAAGGAAACTACGTTGGAAAATAAATAATAATAATTAAATAAAATTGACTCCTAGTTTAATTTTTACCAAACTTATCACTCCGCCCTCTTAGTATCTTCCGACATTTATGATTCCGAGTGCGACGCGTGTGAAATACCTATGGCGATATTCTCCCACGATTGTTCATGGCGAGAGCTTTTACCGAAATCGTATTACTTTATTCATATTTGGTGGCTGCATTAATTTGCGACATTCGAGATATTTTTGTAAGTAAAATTTCTCGGTATTTTGATCTTGGGAAATAGATCATTCCCTACATAGCAAACTGCTTACGTCATATAAAATAAAGGACTACTTGTACCCAAGTACTTAGTAAAATTAAAGTTTGTCGTTTTTAATTAGATTTCGTACTGGTGGTAGTTAAATTAGCTATCTACTCGGACAATGCATTTGCTTGAAGTCGGTGCATTTTATTAGTAGTTAACAAAGATTGTATGCTCGGTTAAACTTAACCGCGTGGCGCTTGTAAATTCCGTCAGTTAGTCCGAGCATTTATTGATCAAGTAGAGCGTAAAATGACTCATTAGATCAATGACCCGTAATCTCATCTCGCGCCTTTTTGTCCATGCTCCCTAACAAATAGATCTGAGTCAGAGTAATCATAGATAATGTCTGTGGCCAGTAGGAATTCGAAAGAGGTTTTTTCGTTTTTATAGAACTTTATATAAATTACAGGTTTGTGCACAATATGAATATATATTCATGTCAAATATATAAAATACTGGAGATAGCAATAAGAATAAAACAGAAAGGAAAGTTATTTTTTTGTCTCTATTCTATGGAGTCTGTACAGTTTTTCTGTTTTCATTTTGAGGCTGATTTTTTACTGTTTTAATACTCGCATAATTCTGATGACAAAAACATCAGCTCTTGAACATAAAATAAAAATATTTTAAAGATTTTATTAGTAATAGCTGTAATACATATCGCACCAACCCCAAATAAATTGGGACAAGGGCAGAAGAATGATTAGTAATAACTATAAACTACCAAGTGTTACTACTAAAATTGGATTGGGATAGATAACTGTTGAAGTTTAAAATAGCTTGAATAAAGCTGATGAGCTGTTTCAACATTTTATGAATGTGCTATCCAGGAAGCGTGATTCATCTTACATGAATTTAGGACCTACCATGTGATGTAATCCTTTTTAATAGGAATTAAACTCTGTTGGATCTCTGATAAATAAAGGAACATTGACATCATGCAACATTCAGTCGCTCCATGTAAAATATTGGTATTCAGCTGCATCTAGTTAGACTGGAGGCTGACCCCAACATAGTAGGGTTAGGTAAATTGTTTTTTTTTTGGCAAGAAAGTTTGAATTTAATCTTGACTCATCATCATCTTCCTGCCCTTATCCCATGTTACTTGGGGTCGGCGCAACACGAATTTAGTCTTGACTAAAGAGATAAAATTTAAAAGCATTTCACAAGACGTATGATGAATATTATTGGAACACATTTCAGGGGCCTGTGTTGTTTTACTGCAGAGCTAAACTTATTTTTTTATGTAAATATATCAAGTACATAATATATTACACTACTAAGGTGACCCTGACCTTGTCAGGCTGTCAGATATTAAGATACATAAAAAAAAAACTTAAACTGGATGAGGACTATCTGTCAATTAGTGACAGCTAAGATCTCAGGACAAGTGCTAAAACTAAAGTAAATAAAATGTTTTCAATTTAAGTACTATTAATTTAAATTTGAAAAATTCGTGACTGGTAATGAGTTAGCATAGCTTTTGGTTATTGTAGGAAGAAAGGAGTTCATATGTCAAGTCAACACATGTGGCTGACAACGACAAGGCTGAGGACAGGGCTAACCTCTCCAAAGACAGTTTTACCTTTTCATCAGATGCTGAGCCAGCTCACCGCCCCCAACAATTTCCTCCTCCTCTCCGGACTCCACCTCGGAAGTGTGGTCATCACCAGCGCGCTCAACTGTACCCATGTTTATATCTAAAACAAGACCACCTCGTTAGAACAACGGCGTTCGCGCCACGTTGGTTACCATACCGGCTTCCGTCAAATACTTTTACAATCAATATCCTAATACAACACTACCGCACCAACTAACTTAGAACTACTCAAATAACCTATCTAAGCAGCATACTTCATGATTTTCCATGTAAAACATAATGCGTAGTACGTTGAAAAACCATTTTGGCCGACCACATGGCCGACTTTGTTCTTGCACAATTTAGGAAACTATTACCACTTACGGATTACAAACAGACTTGCAAAGCAATTGAAGTAGCGGTTGGACAATTTTTTTAACACAATTTCGATTTATTTAGCGAATTATTCCTTTTCAGTAACGTACCTTACTGCCGACAAAAGTTGTGAAAAGAAAGATGGCGACGGCGGAATACGGCGAATGAGTGACCACAGTGACTTGAAATTGAAAATGACGGCGAATGAAATGAAGCAAATGAACGAAACACGGAAACAGAATAAAACTGGCAAGTTTATGAAGTTTACCATAATTTCCGGATCTTTTTTTCAGGCGTCGAACAAAATTTTCGAATATGCGGGAGAAAAATGATTGTGGCATCAATCTTTGTAGTTTCCAATACCGTCCCAAACTGGTACTGGTTTTCTTAATTTATAGCTATAAAAAGAAAAATTAAAGTTTCTATGTGGGGAGTGACGCGGAGAAAATAAGGTGCCAAATAATGCGAAGCATCAGGGGCCAGGGCCTGTGGTACTTAGTCTTTGTCTGGCAAGTCAACAAGGCCTTAGGGCCTCAGTTAGTTTCAGAATAACATAATATTATGTTAAAAAGAATGTTTACTACCGTTCGTAATCCAAACAAGTATGCCCCCCAACAATTCATAGGCGGGCTACATACTGCAGCGGCAGCACTGTTACGTGATTTTTAATTAATAATTTTAAAAAAAACGTTCCCTAAGAATAATAAATATTATCTGAGGAAAACGCGAAGGCTGACAACTTTAATTTATTAAAACTACATACAACCTGAGTTTCAAAAATTATGCTGGGGAAATGGGTGACGGGGTATTTTCTTTTATAAGCTGAGCAACAGTGGGATTGGGTAACTTTGACACGGACATTTAATTACATCATATTGTATCGAAAGAAAGACTGATGTTGCATCGACCCCAAATATATTGGAATAAGGGCATGAGGATTTGTCGAATGCATCAGGGTGGATGAGCCAGGATCGTCACAATTTTGTCACGCAGTGAATACCTTTGCTCTGGAGGCAATTCTCGTAATTTGAACAACGTTCACAGCCCGAGGGGCAATTCTCGTAATTTTGAGAACGTTCACAGTCTGATCTTAGTCTCAATCTGTCAAAATTACCTGTAATTTCCCTACATTTTGACAAGTTTTTGACATTTGTTTGTCGCTGAGATGAGACTGCGACTAGATTTTGAACGTTTTAAATTAAGAGAATTGGCCTTCGGATCTCAGTCCCAGTCTGTCAAAACGATCTCTAATTTCTCTCCATTTTATTATACAAGTTTTCGACATTTGTTTGTCGTGGAGCAGCTACATTTTGAACGTTTTAAATGACGAGAATTGGCCTTCTGATTACACGCATTTTCATCGAAGCAGGCTCTGGAGATTCACTTTCTATGGGGGCAATGATTATTATAATAAGTAAACCAAGTAACTGACTGAAGGAGGAGAGGATAGGGAAAAGCCTCCTTTGCCCAGCAGTGGGACCAAAGACAAATTTTATGTGTGTAGGACAGTTTAGAAAGGTTATTGCAACTCACATTCAAACTGTGCATTCAACTGAACCAAACGAACGAAACTCTATTCCAAGATTGGTGTTGTTAGCAACAAATAATGGCATGTTGTCAAAATCAATTCATCAATTGTCATAACGGGAAAATAGACTAGTCGTCGCGTTGTTTGTTGTAATTTCGTTGAAATGGATTGGCGATTTTGATATTTTTGATAATTTAATGTTTCTGAAATGTTTTAGCAAATAAGTGAATAATTAGGTCGTGAAAATGCCACCTACCGTTCAAACAAATGAGCCGGAAAGAGACAAACGTCCACAACGGACGGGCGAAAGGAGGTTAGTACGTTTTCATAACTTTCAACCGAAAGAGGACTTCTAACGAAATTATTAAACTAATTTCTTTATTTTTTTTAGATCGGAACTTGTGACTCGTGTGAAGTACTGCAATACGCTTCCAGACATACCGTTTGACTTAAAATTTATTACATATCCGTTTCCCTCGACGAGATTCATTCAGTATAATCCGACCTCCTTGGAAAAGAATTATCGGTATGAAGTGCTTACGGAGCACGATTTGGGAGTTCACATAGATCTTATAAACCGGGATATATATCAGGGCGATGGAAATGCGATATTAGACCCGGCTGACGAGAAGTTGCTTGAGGATGACATCCTCACTCCTCAAGACTCAAAGAGGTCCCGACATCATGCCAAGAACGTATCTTGGTTGCGTCGCTCCGAGTATATCTCTACTGAACAGACGAGGTTCCAGCCTCAGTCTATGGAGAAGGTTTGTTTCCACTTTTCTCATTTTAAAATACAGTGTTGTCTGACTAAATGACTGGATCAACTTCATCTTGAGTATTATTGTGGCCTAAGTTTTATGTTACAAATGTAAGTGTGTAACCAATTATGTATGGTATATGCACAGGTTACTGGACTAATTGAATGTAATGAGTATAATTTAGAAGAGCCACTTATTCAAATGTGGAATAAACCTATATTTTTATTAAGAATTTGAGATAATTTTCAAGTTATGAAACAATAAACTGAATGTCATACCTAACAAAGCTCAAATTCCATTGCAACCAAAATCTAAATTAAGATCTTTTTGTTACAAATGGTCACTCCAAAATCAACTCAGAATACATTTATCTAAAGTAAAAAACAATAAGTGGCGCTGGAATGTAAATTATCTGAGATTACCAACACTGCTATAAACAAAAATATACTAAAACAATAATAAATATTTCAGGTTGAAGCGAAAGTCGGTTACAATGTTAAAAAGATCTTCAGCGAAGAGACACTTTACATGGACCGTGAGAGTCAAATCAAAGCTATTGAAAAGACTTTTGAGGACAACAAGAAACCTATAGAGAAGCATTACAGCAAACCAGGCGTTACACCCGTGGAAGTTATGGAAGTATTCCCTGACTTTGAAATGTGGAAATACCCATGTGCTCAGGTCATATTTGATTCAGATCCTGCACCTGTCGATAAGAATATTGCTGGACAGATTGAGGCCATGTCTCAGGCTATGATTCGGTGGGTATTTGGACTGCGATGTTTCTTTATTTCTTGCTTGTAAAATATTTGATAGTTGTATGTTTTAAAGTACAACAGCCCCTATGATAATTATAGGTTTTAATGACAAAAATTAATTGGACGAAAGGATTTTTTTTTTAACATGATGATGACGGCATGATTTATTATCTTAATCACCTCGCTATACAGCCCCATCTTGTGAGCTATGAAGTTTCGAAAAATATGCCAAACTTCTGTCTATTTTGAAATACTACCACAATCATCATTCTCTTGTGCTTATCCCAATTTATATAGGGTCCGAGCAAAATGTCTTCTTTCATGAAAAAAACGATCTAAAAAAATCTATCTATCTAATCTAACTAGTCTGTAGTCTCGCTACAGGGCACGGGTCTCTCTCTCCCTTTTCCACACAATTCTGTCTTTTTGGTATTGATTCAAGCTCATCCTGCCATCTTCGTCTCAGCCATGTCTGCCGCATGTCAGATGACAAATGGGCCAAGAGAACCACCAATTGGGTACAGACGCCAGCAGGTCAAGCTACCCGAAACTGTCAAAATTTTCCAATCAACCTTGAACCTTAAAGCTTCAAAGATAAAGTTGAAAATCTATTAAAGAAATTTGACAGCTTGTAGTAGCTTGATGTGCTGGCGTCTGTACCACAAAAAAATACAAATAAATAAATATAAATAATTATTTTTAACCAACTCTTTTTCTTTTCTTTTCCAGAGGTGTGATGGACGAAAGTGGAGAACAGTTTGTGGCGTACTGTCTGCCCACTGAAGATACAATACAGAAACGTCGTCGCGACATTGCAGAGAGTATATTATACATGGACGGTGACACATATGAGTACAAGATGGCTCGAGAGTACAACTGGAACGTCAAGAGTAAGGCTTCAAAGGGTTACGAGGAAAACTATTTCTTGGTGAGTGTTGAGATGCTGTTTTTATATTTTGTGTGTTTTATGTTTGTAGTGAAATTTATTATACTTTCGACACTGGCGATGATGCTTGCTTCATT
The DNA here is from genome assembly GCA_951799955.1 of Apamea anceps. Lineage (NCBI taxonomy): Eukaryota > Metazoa > Arthropoda > Insecta > Lepidoptera > Noctuidae > Apamea > Apamea anceps. Next base: position 12,806,317 of record OX637509.1, read on the forward strand.
CACTTAGCAAAGTATCAGCAATGCTCTAAGATTGCATGTAGATTATGCCGTTGCAATTCTAGAATAATTATGTGATACCTATGGTTTTTAGTCAAGCTGGCTATACTTTTGTGCTAACATTTTTACAAATTGCCAATTACAACATTTACTTTAATGTTTGATATTATTGGGGTAGTTTAAATAGATACATTCCTGCTATTTGCATCAGCGAAAGCACAATTGGGCGTAAAAAACTAACTTTTTCTTCTTTACAATTTCCCTAAGTTCCATACTTTACAAACCACTTTCTTTCGCCAAATATAATAGCCAATCTCTCCAACAGGTGGTCCGCAACCACTGCGTGTACTACAACGAGTTGGAGACGCGCGTGCGTCTATCAAAACGTCGTGCGCGCGCCGGAGTCGCAGCACAGGCGTTGACGCGACTGGTCGTCACACACAGACCGCTAAGCGCGGCTGAACATCGCATGTTAAGGCTGAGAGAGAAGCAGCTTGAACCGCCACAGGTAAGCATTATTTAGAGTACAGAATTGAGTAGTCGCAGCACAGGCGTTGATGCTACTAGTCGTCACGCACAGACTGCTACGCAGCTTGAACCACCACAACATTTTTTTACAGACGAATATTGGTCACCCTTCTTGATTGACTGACTGGTAGAGAATGCCTAGGGCGTTCCGCCTTTGTACTATTTTATGTTGCAATAAATACATAAATATTACAAGAGGATGGGCATAAAATAGTTGACCCATCCCTACCACCAATAATAACCAGTCTTGCACAAAATGTGCTGTAGTTTTTAGCTGGAGGGAGGGAGGGAAAATTTTGTCAATCACTCCTTTGATGTAATAGCTAATTTCGAAAAGGAGCGCTTGACAAAATTCTCCCTCCCTCCTGGGGGGAGAATTTTGTCAACCGCTCCTTTGATGTTAATAGCTAATATCATTAGCAGTGATAGGAATAGGTAGTGCCTATTTGCCTAAACTTCGAAGAACAGAGACAAGAAACGGAACCTTCCTTAGGACTAAATTTTTTCCGGGATATCTGTCCCGAAAAAAGACATAGAATATTGTTGTAACTTACAACAATATTCAATGTGTTTTATTTTTCCTTTAGAGCCCATAGATAAGTTATTATTATGCAGTTATAAATTATAAATGTTATGTCTAGTCGCAAACTTTAGGTAAATATAGACGAATTACTTATTCCAAATAACATATTTTTTTAATGTATTTAAAAGTGTTGTCCCGAATTTCGAGACAGATGTCCCGGAAAAAATTTAGTCCTAAGGAAGTCTCCGTTTCTTGTCTCTGTTCTTCGAAGTTTAGGCAAATAGGCACTACCTATTCCTATCACTGATCATTAGTGATAGGTTAAATCACACCCAATATAAAATGCCTCGTCTTTTATGCGGGATTTTCGCAGGTGACTATAGCCGCACGATTTTCGCCACACGGGGAAAATCCACTTTCTATATGGCAATACGGCTAGGCCGCAGGTTACTAAAATCGCAAGTTCCAAAGTAGAGCAGGTATCGACGTTTGTCGAGCGGCGACAGGTTGCATGCGGCGAGTGACTTCGTCCGTGAAAATGCTCAGTCGCAGGCAATCGCCCGTCACACGAAGGTCCACATTTTGATGCAAAATGAACTAGTGAACTGTGATTTTTATCGACCTGTGTAAATGTGGAGGCGATTTGGTAAGCGACCAGTCGCACGGCGAAAATTGACCTAGTGTAAACCCCCCACTACACCCTATTTAATTCTATTAAAGACGCTGTGCCCCGCGGTTTCACCCGCATAAGTTTCGATCCCGTGGGAATATCAGGATGAAAAGCATCCTATGTGTTACTGTTACTCCTGGTTTGTATACTATCTGTGTGCCAAATTTAATCCAAAACCGTCAGCAGTTTTAGCATGAAAGAGGAACAAACATCCATACATCCTTCCATAAAAACTTTCGCGTTTATAATATTAGTAGGATTTAGATGAGTTATAAAAAAAAAAATGTTTTAAAAATGTGTTTCATTTAGGAGGAAGATGAAGAGGAAGACGATGACGATGATGATGATGACGAAGACAAACCAGGACAGAATGGAGATAAAGACAGGTACTTACGTGTTCTTTATTTATGCACACTGGGCTACACAGGCGTCACTCACATGAGACCACCATAATTTGCTTGCTTAATTTTTAAGGTACACACGCCAGCAGGACAAGCTACCCGAAACTGTCAAATTTTCCCAATCAAGACTCCTTAATGCTTCTGCGATAAAGTTGAAAATCTATTAAAGAAATTTGACAGATTGTAGTAGCTTGATGCGCTGGCGTCTGTACATAATAAATGATTTTATTTCTGTAAGTAGGTTTGTACAAATATTTTTACATGTCCATCATATTTAAAAACCTACTGTTTCTTATCTGACTACGCGGAGAAGAAAGGCCGAAACAAACTCAGAGGTCACACTTTCTTTTAAAGTCCAGACATAATCTTTGTCAGATTAGAGCATGTACTGTAACTCTACTACGTTGGACAAAAACCTTCTTTCTTATTATTTGCCGGATGCAACACGATTATATATTTTTTTAAATTCGCCGAATGCACACAACCTCCCCTTTTATTTTGGAGTTTGTTAAACTAAACTAGCTAGAAACTACAGGATGTATATTATTAAAGAAATCTAGCATTATATGGTCATCATATACTTTCAGATCGCGCTCCCGTTCAAAATCTGGCTCGAAATCTCCCCAAGGCTCAGAGCGCTCAAAGTCCAAGTCGAGATCAAGATCTGGATCGCGCGATCACTCCAGATCTAAATCCAAGTCAAAATCCAAATCCAGAAGTAGGTCTCGTTCTGGATCCGGCTCCAGAAAATCCAGATCTCGTTCTGGGTCCGCACGTTCAGGTTCTGCGAGGTAAGTAATCGAGTTTTTCTCATTGGAGTAGTTGGTATTGTAATAAATGTAATTTATTTTGAAATCCTATGACGCAAGGAAACGTACTATCGCATCGGGATTAAAAGTACCCTATGTGTTAATCCAGGTAAACAATGTATTAATTCTGTAATACATTATTTTAATATAACTATTGGTTTACGAGGCGCTCGCCAGTAAAGCTTTCAAGCGGTATGATTTTTTCCTGCATCTTCAACAATCATCGTCATATTACAGTCAATTTACTCAAAACCTTAATGAATTATATACCTTCCTAATATTCATTAAAGTTTAGGTTTCGGTCCATTGGTGAAAAGCGTATGAAAATTGCTTGGTAGTTTTCGAGTTTATCGCGTTCAGACAGACAAACAGACGCGGCGCAGGGACCCTGTTTTATAATATGTACTAATACTCCCTATTGTTCATTCACAGGTCAGGTTCTGGTCGCTCTCGGTCCCGCTCTCGCTCAAAGTCCCGTGCCTCATCGAAAGCGTCATCCCGCGCCAGTTCCAGGAGTGGAAAGGGTTCGCGAGCCAGTTCTGTCAGTGGACGAGGGTCTGGAGCCAGTTCTAAAGCTAGCGGCAAGGTAGGTATTGACTTGAGATTTATTTTGGCAACAGCCGAAAATGTTTTATTTTTTCGTCCGAAAATTAAAATGACCAAATATGGAAATTTAGTCGGAATCCTGTATTGAATACACAGAGAAATTAAGTAGAACTAACTGCTGGATCATGGGGTGCTTATAATTCATTTTCAGTTCCACTCATCATCAACCTATAATAAAGAATGCAGCATGTATTTATAATTACTAAATTATAATTTATAATTACTAAATTATAATTATAATTACACCAAAGAATGCAGCTAAGTCAAAACACTTCTGAAAACTGACAGCTAAATAGATGTTGTCAACTGTTGGAATGAACGTATAAACCAAACAGTTAAAAAGGGTCATGTTAGTTCAGCAATACGCCACTAGTGGCGCTCTAGTAGATGTCAACTATCAGTCATGGTCGGGTTAAACTATTAAATATAGGGTAAAATTAAAATATGAGCATACTCATAATATGACATGTATTGCTTGAAATACTAACTTTTAGACACTTATATAGCGAAAGCGAATACAAATAATGAAACGACCGAATAAAATACTAAAAATTCCGAGAAATTAATAGGTACAATATTTGCTGACGTAATATTTTTCCACCAGCTTTTGACCGAAATGTACAGGTAGTCATTTTTATCATAACTTACCTATTTTATAAATTTAGAATCAACCTTACACATTTTCTGTGGTTTGGTTTTACATTAAAAAATATGTTTCTGGCGTTGTGTGGTCACAGTTCTATGGTTCTAACCTAACTGTTTCGATTTAAAAAAGATATATGCGTGTTACGTTGCAAATTTCACTAAACTATAAATGTTCGGAATCTTAGTATTTTTTTCGGAAATTTAGTGGAAATTTAGTTTATTATTTGACATTATAGATTATTTTTCGTAGAATTATAATTTGAATAAGCTTCATGTTTGTTTGTTAAATAAAACATTTTTTGTCGGTTAATTTTGTATTAATTTTTCGGTAATTCATTTTAACACAGCTTAGTTAGTATTACAGTCAACCACAGATCGCTGGAAGTTAATTTGTTTTTCGGAAACTTTGTTATTTCCCTTAAATATATCTAGAATTTACACTTCAATCCTGGTTTATTTTCTTCAAAACCTATCAGGTTATAGGCCCAGCACGGTTTCACTTTGCTTACTGTGGAACTGCCAAAAAAAACCGTTACCAGACTTGATTGCCAAGCCATTCACTCAATTCCATTATATTCTCCAGGGGTCAAAAGCAAGTTCCAGAGCGAGTTCTCGCGCCTCATCGCGAGCAAGCAAGCGTTCCTCGAGAGCTTCGTCCAGGGGCTCACGTGCCTCATCCAAGTCTAAAGCTTCAGGCTCCAAGGCGTCTTCTAGGGCCAGTTCTAGGAAAAACTCGGCGTCAGGAAGTGGATCTGACAGGTCTAGGAGTAGGTCTGGAAGTGGGTCTAGGAAGGTGAGTTTGAATATCCAATGTGTTATTAGGTTAGTCCTCTTAACTTTCTTAATTTAGAATGAAAGACCATTATCATGTTTTGGACTTATAAACTCGAATGTCATACACAACAAGGTTCAAATTACATTACAATCAAAATTTTGTTAGGACCTTTTTTTTATAAACTAGCTGCGCCCCGCGGTTTCACCCGCAGAAGTTTCGATCCCGATTTCGATTCAGTTTTCTTCTATACCAACCTTATTTTGACAATAACAAACACAAAAATAAAGAATTATCTAATTTGGTGCAGTCGATCGGAAGTTATGCGCGTACTTACATTTTGGTGATTCATTTTTATTTATACACCGCCAAATTTTGATCGTATTAATCCTTAAAAGGGGTTACTGTACTCATCATTATGAACAACTTTTACTACGGGACCAACCCTAAAATCGTGAAAAAAAAAAAACAGTTGATCCATACATTATGTCGAATTATGCGAACATAAATCTATGCATAACCTGATTTTTTTTTTGACACAACAACGTTGAAAAGTTATTCTTTTTGTTTCCAGGGCTCCCGTAGCCGCAGTGCTTCGGCATCCAGCGCATCATCTGCTCACAGCGGCTCCGACTAAACCGACAAAACCTCAGACCATGTGTTCAGTAGTTGTTGAATATCTTCGTTGCTTCAGTTTGACGTGTAAAGTGTAATTTCAATAAAGCGTTAAGTATGATTTTGTCTTTTTTTTGCATAGTGCGCCTCTTTACGCCTGAATATCAGTTTTCAATAGCAGAACAGTGATTTTGCATCACTAAATCACAGTTATCTTTATTATCGTGACAGTAAGGTTGCTAGTGGGTCGCTGCCATTTCCAAGTCTGTAAAAATCACAATGATCTTTATTTTCGTTACTTCAAGATTGCTACTTTCAGAGGTAAAATAACTGCGAACGGACTGTACTATGATTTTATGGCCCGTGGCCAAAAACTTGTTTTTTTTAAACAATTTTATAAGTGATTATGATTATGTAATCACTTATAAAATTACAATACAATGTCATGTCAGGCGTCACAAGGGGGCCTAAAAAGGCCACTTTAAGCAATACCTCTAAAAGCTATTCATTTCCTGAATTCCCAGCAGATCATTAGCAATTCCTCTAATTTTCGTAAAATTTCATTTCATATTTGGTGTAAACATTGCCGCATGAAAAAAATAAAAACCGTAATTTTATCGAGAAATTTTTCATTACAGTTTATTAATCAAATTGGTTTTTTATTTCTAGTTTAAATGTTATTTCATTGTGATATGAATTGCACACAGATCATATCATGAATTGTCAGTTTGTGACCATTTTACGATTTTTAATATGATTCATATTGTTATCCTATTATGATTCTGCCAAACTGGCCTTTTTAGGCTACAGGCTAGTTTGCTCCAAAGATTGCGCAATTTAAAAATTTGTGCAGATTGAAAAGAGAAACAGTCGCTTTTGCGCATCCTGTACACTCTTTTCACAATTATTTTACCTCTGACAGCAGCAACCCAAAAGAAAACTTATTGTAACAACTACAAAGATCACTTTCATTTTGATAGTGATGCAATATCAGGGGTAAAATCAGTGGCGTAGCTCATCCTAATGGGGCCCTGTATCAAATTTTTTTGAGGGCCCTTTATACCCGACTGTGAAGCTACAGAGGGTATTGTTTTTACAAAATTAAGAATAGCACACTGAGTTAGAAGGCGAGGGGCTCGTGGCTAAGTAATAACAGCCGCACGAATCGATTGAAGGTTAAGCTACGCTTGCCGTGGTAGGTCCGTGGATGGGTGACCATCTTAACATACCGAGATCCCTCCGTGAGTCGGAAAGCACGTTAATCCGTTGGTCCCGGTTATCATTCGTGGATCTTTGACAGTCGTTACGGGTCATCAGAAGCCCGAAAGTCTAGACACCCAGTATTGCAAAGGGACATCGTATTACCCAGTAACTGGGTTGTGGTGGTCAGATAGCCAGTCGCTCCGGCGGTAAAATACTGGCATTCAGCTGCATCCGGTTAGGTTGAAAGCCGAGACCCAATAACACTTTGCCCGACCCGGGAATCGAACCTAGGACCTCATGCTCAGCAGTAGCGCTTGCGACCACTAGACCAATGAGGCAGACACAGTTTTCTTCCATACTTCTCTATTGGTCGTCATCTCGGTACTAACCCCCTTAATAAACATATTTTTGAACCAATTCACAGAAATAAATATCATTTATCAACACGAATTTTAGGTTCTGGATATTATTTTAAAAATTTTTGCTTATACACGTCACGTCGGAGGCCCCTGTAGCTCAGGGGGCCCGTATCGTTGATACGGCTGATACAGCGGTAGCTACGCCCCTGGATAAAATATACTGAATGGACTGTATTTTGTAACTCTGAATTTGCGTCACTGCCAAAATCACAGTGATCATTATTCTCATTGTAATAAGGTTGCTATTTTCGAAAAGACTATTATTGCGTGACATACGGGTCCTGTCTAAAATATCTATGGTTCATATATATGATGATATGGTTCATAGACATGGTTCACCAATCAGAAAGGTTTAAGGTTTATCAGCGTGTAAGGACAAAAAATCAAACCAAACCTTGTAATATCAATAGTTTTATTAGTGCAACATTCACTTGATTACATAAAAATACATTGAACGAATATATCGGAACGACAACGACAAATAAAACTAATTTGTTCCCTTTTCTTTTGCCATAACACAACTCTTGGAATCATAATATAAAAAAAATGGAATACACCGTTTTTTGGAAGCGTATTTAGTCTCAATTTGAATATTTTTCATTCATGAATAAATTAACAGGAAAATGTTTTACATAAAATTGTAGCCTTTATTCACACATAGTTGGTATAAAAATGGATTGTTTATAGCAATAAGTTCATTTTGTTTTAAACAAACAAAGTAAATACAATGTCAGCATGTATGTTCCGGCAAGTAATAACTATAATAATATTAGTGAATCAATTGTAAATAAATTAACCTATAGCGAAAATCTCACTCGAGCAAAAACCTAAATATATTACACATAATATGGATTAATATTGCTATCCTAAAGTTTTACTGCATGCAAAAACATGACAAAATACAATTTATTAATTAGAGGAAATCTCAATATTAAATAATCAGGCCTATCCTGTATTCGCAATTTTGTTTCCAATCATGTGAACAAATACGTGTTTCTGGAAAAACAACTTTAATACCTACAGTTAAAGTTTAGTTTCCACAATCACTTCAAGTTTTGCAAACTAAACTTTTTACGACTTTTTCAGTACCTACTAGTCATTTTGAAATAAATATAATTCACACGAGAATAAAGTTGATATTTGTTTAAGTCGAAATAACACCAATTGGAAGCAAGGATTTCAATATGGAATAGCCGTTAGTGCTATTGTTCTGCGGTGTAGTTTGTGTCGTTAAAGGTCCAACATACCCTCCACCCTTCCCAATTGTATCCAAGAGGATTTCCCACACGAACTTAGTCGTTTGTTTCCTAAACCACTAGTAGCTACAGAATTGTCTATGGTTATTGATTAGTGATGCGACCACACAGCCACATATTCTGATTGCTTATCGATAATTACCTTTTTTAATGAGATACCTTTTAACGAATTTAAATATAATTTTACCGTATACAGCATATATGTTATGTTTACTAGAGCAGTTATATCGATTCATTAGTTTAATGAGTGCACAGCCCATAAAATACATTATTTTGGTACTTGTTGAGTAAAAATCTTGGGAATGGATAATCGTCACTACAAAGTAGGTTTATACATTCATCATACATGTTGTTAGTATGGTGAAGACAAATGTTTAGTAATGTGTATAGTCGACCTCATAATTTCTTTATCACTTTAATGTTGAATGTCACTTGCACGTCATAAAAAAAAAAGGTTTATTTGTCTATGTAACACATAGATATTTTCAACTTTAGTGAAGTTTCAATTTACTGGGAATTGGGAAAGAAATTATAAGGTCGACTATACAGACTAGAGATCTTTATAAAAGTGTTTTATAAGTAGTTTTAACTTATATATTCGGGCCAAAAACTCGCTGCATGCATAAAACAAGTGATGCTGTGTCCGTTACTCGGGAAACAACAACGGCAGCTCGAAATTGCCTATGATTTAGTGATGTGGTGATATGAATTTTAAGTTTTGGTGGTATCGATGTTACGATTTTTTTTAGTAGTGTTTCATCAGTATTTTTTATATTGAGATATCTTCATAAATTAAGTTAAGTTTGATTTGATTTGAAAATCGTGAAAACGAACAATATATTAATACAATTATATTTTGCACTGGTTGCAAAACGTGTAGTTACAAACTGTAATCGAAATAAATTAATGAATATTACCTCAGATGTCAAACATTTCGTCCTGCACAATACATTGCCGGTTATTCGTCATAGCTTCGTCCCTATGCACATATACTTATAATGATACACTAGAAGTCTAGTTAGCTCGGGCGTTTTAAGATCGTTTGAAGCGGCTATGATTGAGAGTTTCAATTCCCAGAAACAGTTTTTCCACATTCGAACCCGAAAGGTGAAGTTGGCTAGGTGGCGGAGGCTACGTTGGTTCGAATCCACGTCAAGCCGTGGTCTTTTTTAAAGTATTAATTATAAGTCGTAACAAATTCAACGTTAAAGCATTATAATATTTTAAAACTTGAGGAGTCCCCATATTACCAATAGACCTACGACGTTATTTAATGAGGAAAAAAGACCGTATCTTTATTAAGTAGAACGCGGGTTAGCTCCAACAACATCTTGAAAATCCTAGCCGAAAAACACGATTATTGTCAGTATAACAAATAAAAGATAATAAAGGAGTATTAAATACCCTTTGTACAAATTGTCGATATTTTTTATCTCAATCACTCGCTTTTCAATGACAAGATAAATTTAGACGAAACAAAAAAGGATGTCAGCCGTATGACGTTTGTAAAAATTCAAAATCCGTCCCAGTTTTCGCTTTTATTGATAAATATAATAGTAAATTTAAAAGTTTAGAAAGACGCACAGGGTGTAAAAGTGAGTGTGATAATACGTGTGTCCTATTAAGTGCATATTTAATCAGTGAGGCGTAGATATCGCGTTCAATTCCCAGACAAGTTCAATATTATTGCCTTTGGCGAATAGCCGCCACTTCCAGTATACATTTTTTTTTTACTGGGTTAGTATGGGGAAAACCGAATCAATAAAAGATGCGGTGAAGCTGGTAGCTCCTAAGCTACCACCTCATTTTTCATGAAAACAATATTTCCAGAATCTCTTTTAACAACTTCTGTTGTGCTGATTTTGTTTACTAAGACATTTTACCCATACTGTCTAAGTTAAAAAAAAAACACTGTATATCGATAGATTACTATAATTTATCGACAACAGCATTGCGCTTCACTATTCGGCGCCATCTACTTTTAAAATAATGATAAAAAAATTGACGTGTAAGAGATCTACTTAGAGAAATAAACATCATTTGATTTAATTTATTATAAGCTGTCTCGCTCCCACCTTTTAAGACATGGAGTTTTTGGCCCGTTTTACTAATAGCTACATTGTATGAATGTATCAAGGGCAGTATATTTCAGGAATTCTATCAAGACATATACGAAAATATCTGAATATTATTGAAATATACAAATATTAGCTTCAACTATATTGTATTTACAACAAAATACTGTTAAATAGTACCTATGTTATCCCGTACAATTATTAGGAAACACATTAATGGTTAATTAAAATGCACTAAAGTCCTTTATAAAGAGAGAGAGAAGACTGATCAAACACTTGAGTTCAGAATCATTATATAAATTGCCGCTTATTCAATTATCTACTTTAACGTTATGTCGTCTAAGTTGATTTTTGAGTGACCATTTGTAATATACGGTTTTTTTATTTAGAGGTGCAATGGAATTCGAACTTTGTTAGGTACGACTTTAGGTTTGTAATTCCAAAACATGACAATGATCTAAGATTCTGAATTCAAGTTCAATTATTAATTTTTTTAGTTTTTTTTTTTTTCATTTTTTCAGATATTAAGGAAAGGCTGATTTTACCAACGCCAGATATCATAACAATTTTGAATGTTTGACAGCTTTTCCATACAAAAACTCTCAGTCTCAAATTGTATTTCACAGATACCTGCCGTTGGAAAATCAACTCTAAAACTAGAGAAATAAAGCTTAACTTCTACTCAGCTCTTCTTCCACGATGTCCATGTAATGTGACGTGAAGACTGCCTTATTGTGCATGACGTAACGGAGTAATGTACCAGACACTGACGTCAGTTCCTTAGCTAGGGCTGATAGACCGACCGGGATCTGACGGGAGCCACCTCCGCATACTAGGATCGTTTTGAGGAATTCGAGGACTCGTTGGCCTGGGGAGAAAAATATTGCAAGTGTCATTTGGGAGCGAGAGGTGAAATGTTGAGTGCGGTTTGGAATGTGTAAGCGTTGATCTTTTTTGGGTTACAATCGGAGAATGAAAAGGTTTATTAACCTACCGATTACGTACTGTCATCTCCTCTCGGTGAGAGGGAGTGGGCCGTAATCCACGACGCGGACCCAGTGCGGGCTGATAGCGGTATCACATATCTTCGAATTTTGGTTCTAGGACATGCCAGTTTTCTCACCATGTTTCCTTTGCCGTTGTGAGAGCAGCGGCGATGAAATAATTAATACAAAGTAAAGCCTACTAAGTCTTGCAAATACTTACGAACAATCTCCCGGACCCTATGTTCGGGGTCTCCGAGCGACAAGATCTGTGTTCTGATGATCTCCTTAGTTTCGGCAGTGAGAGGCGACTGGTTGAGGTTCTCTAGGAGTTGTTCTGTCACCAGGATTATCTCCTCAGCCACTGATGGGAGGACGGCCTTGAGTTCGCTGTAACAACCATTACACGAGGTCAAATTATCAATATTATTAGTATAAATTATTATCAATGACTCCTTTGACAAAACTGCCTGTAAATGGTTTGAGTTTGATTTGGAGCCTTTTCCAGGCTTGGTAAATGATCCAGTTAGGATCATTTACCAAGCCTGGAAAAGGCTAGACAGATGATGCATATGAAACGATAGACTTGCATTACAAAAACATTACAGTTAAACCAGAAAAGGTTTGCGCTTCTGTAATCTTCGTGTTACCGAGTTAGCATGAACTTCTCGCCACAGACTAATCCCCTATAGAAGCAAAGCTTCCATCTTTTGTCCTGCCGCGATTTGCAGCACTGTACCTAACATTGCGCGTTTGTATGAAGTTTTGTCTCTGTCAGGTTACTTTTTCCGGGCGCAGATCGTCATCTGTTACTCAAAAGTTTTTTGGAATAGCATAGAGTTGTTAATATATAATTTTGTAATCATAAAAATACAAAATAGGCAAGTACATCTATGGTTTTAACAGCTCTAAATTAGATATCATAGCGCGTTCGTATTTCCGTACATGACGATGATCCCCGAAGCGGCATACTTTTCCTTGTAGATCTGTACTTACATATCGTTCCCAGTGCTATCAATGAGGATGAGTATCTTCTCCTTCAAGGCTTGTTTATGCTTAGCGACAGTATCTGGGTCGCTGCCACAAGCCGGGCTGGATAACATTATCGATGTGGCACATATGAGGCGGTAGACTTGCGAGCCCAGTTCGACGAAGCGGGGCGCGTCGAGGGATACTGTCTGGAATAAAAAAAAAAAGCTATTAGAAAAGGCAAACTGCAGATATTTTCGATGATCTAGAATTTCAAGGGTTGGCCAAAAATGGCAGTATACCGGAAAACTAGGTAGGGCCTTTGTTCTGAAGTGGGATAGTACGGGCCTCTAATAATTACAGTTACACTAGATCCAGTTTTCTGTTTGATCGATAAATCTGCTGTCGACTGTCTTGTTTATAGCTTTAAGCTCCATTCACACTGTGCAAGTTTATTGCCTGCGGCATACCTTTAAATTGAAGCAACAATTGAGTGGCACCGTCTAAACAACACGTACAATTGTTGCACGATAAGGACTAGTTGGCGTCCAAAACTGGTGTAAAAAGCACGTGGAATAAAGTCGCATGTACAGACGCCAGCACATCAAGCAACTACAATCTGTCAATTTCTTTAATAGATATTCAATTTTATCGCTAAAGCATAAAGGTTCAAGGTTGATTGGGAAAATTTGCCATTTTCGGATAACTTGACCTGCTGGCGTCTGTACAATAAAATCGCATTAAATTCTGGCATGTAAATTTTCTACCATTGAAGCATAAGCGAACAAAACCTTGTGATGTTCAGTAAAATTAAATAAGTACTTAAAACAATTCTACAAGGACGTGCAACTCTGTGTTTAAACGAGGCAAAACTTGCATGCAATAATTGTCTTGGTGAGAGCAGAAGTCTCATGCAATTATTAAATGGCAAAAATTGCATACAATTATTGAATGGCAAAACTTGCATTCAATTATTATTGTATACCATTTATGAAAATTGTAATCGCACGCTTTTAAACACTTGTATGGAATTCTTGAATGGCAATCATTGAACGTGCTTTATGGCATGCGATTATTGCTCTTGAACGTTCCAGAAACTTGTACCGTGCAAATAGGGAGTTGATTAAAAAAATATATTATTTTATCATAAAGTTTATAGTAATATGAGATTTGAAAACAGATTAAAACTCTTTTTGCATATATTTTTCCACAAAATCCAGTGTATTATTACGACGTGATTATACAGGGTGACAGGGTAACTCGACAAATAATAGCATTTTTTTTATTTTTTACCTATCCAGTTTTGACCCCTAGTTCAATGGACTTAATTTGTAGCTAATGATCTCTAGTGTAACCCCTTTCAAGGAATACGTCGAGTTTCTCTGTCACCCTGTATAAACATATCAAAAAGTTTATTCTTGTTAAGAGATATATTAATACAGTATTGGCCTTACCTCAGGGTACTCCTTAGACGGATTCCACTCCAGTAACTCAAGGTAGGCCTTAGCTAAAGTCTGCGCGGTCACGTTCCTGATAATATTCTTATCTGTGACCGGGAGAGTGAGCCCTTCCAAGTCTATATGACGTTTCAGCCATTCTCGAGTGTATTGGAGGCCATCTGTTACGACATAGGGATTAATTACATACAAAAAAATGTTCTTCTATTAATGCTATCTTCTTCATAGATGACAAACCAGGAGACCGAATAAAAGCCATAAAAAGTGTACTTGAGCGACATAATTCAATTCTAAAAATGTCGCAATTAGTTTTTTGAATGCCTTATCTACTGAAAAAAAAAATTACTCAATGACAGACAAAGCACAGCTTAAACTATTGCACGCCCCGAAGGGGTCAAATAGGAGATGAAAGTTTGTATGGAAGTTAATTTTTGCCGTTGGAAAACCCCATCGGCCACACGCCTTGTTTTAACCTAAATTGTAAATTAAAATTACCTACTATTTTTAACCGACTTCAAAAAAGGAGAAGGTTTCTCAATTCGACCGTATACAGGGTGAAATTGAATTCTGAGCATCCTTTTAAGGGGTCATTGTAATTATCATTGTGAACCACTTTTACTATGGGAACAAACCTAAAATCGCGAAACAAAAAGCAGCTGTTCCCTATATTTTGACGAGTTATGTTATGCGAATATAAATGTAGGGAACAGCTGATTTGCTGATTTCAGCTGAGAAATGAATATTTTCAATTTTTGAAATCGAGTTTACGTTATATTTAGTCCGCGCGTTCGTGGTAGGTCTACTGGAGTATCAAACATTGGCCTCTAAAAGTACGCCATCTCTAGAATTTTACTTTTAACGGGGAAACCCTTATGCTTATACCTTCGAAGTAAAAGATGTAGTCAGATTCAAACTTCATGGCGGCTCTGAAGTGCGCTAGGAGTTTCTTGCCAGTTCTTCTCCAAAGAGATCTACGTTTTGGAATGGGCAACTAGCTTCAACTTTCTGACTAACTGACCGACTATTTAATTTTGACAATTCAAAAGTGCCTGAAATGGTTTAATTGAAATAAATGATTTGAGTTTGAGTTTTTGAGTTTACTACTCGCTACTCAGTACCTCACCCCTCACCCCCGGACTGTACCAACTACTTAGGAAAATACTTAAATTCACTGACAGACAACGCATAATCTCTGGGTCACAATCACTGGGTCTAGAGGTATGAAGCTTTGCACAAGTGAGCACTTCGGATTTTTGAAAATTCATACCATGAAGGGTTTGGAAGGAAAAAGGGGAGGCTTTTGTCCAGCAGTCGACACAAAATAGGCTGAAGAACCAAAAAACCATGAAGGGTTAATAAGAGGTAAAAGTTTGTATGGGAATTCCCATCAGGCACACGGCTTGTATCATACTATAACATTACTGACCTTCAGAAACCTTGAGTATGTCATCGAACTTGGCCCGCTCGTACTGAACGCTCTCCTGTTGAATGTGAGGTCTGATCATCGCGATCAGAGTGTTTGCCAGGTCCAGCTTCAATATCTCTAGCGTTTCTAATATTGCACGGAATACATCGACCTGGAAAGGGGTTTCATTGATATCTCAAGAACAATTTGGTGTATCATTCAGGGTTCATTTAGGGAAGTGTAGTGCGGGAAAGAGATAAAGCTTTACAGGACCAATAGAGCCCTTTTTCGTATATGGCGTGGTGTGATAATTTAGTGAAGCACTGATTGAAATAGGTTACATGACGCACAAGCTTAGAATGAGACACAGATACAGTATTTTTATCTCACGAAGCGACGCGCGCTTTACTTGTGGTAACCAAGTGTACACGTTGTGAATGTGTGCGTGAAGACGAGTAGCGTCAGCATATAACACACACATGCACTTTCGACTTCGACATTGTCTCGTACGGTATGGAGGACCGCTTACACACACATTCACAGCGTGTTTGTGCACTTGGTAACCACAAATAAACCGCTTGTCACTTCGTGAGATAGAATATACCTATACATAAACTAAATACAGATAGGTACTATAAAATATAATACAGAGACGACGCTCAACAAAGTCGACTTTAGTCTAAAACTCGATACGTCATATATCAACAGCTGGGTACTGTACTTACGGTATCTGTAAGCGTGGTGATATTCTGTATGATCTCGTCCCGCGCCGGCGCAGCAAGCTTCGCCATCAGGTCGATGACGAAGGTAGCATATTTGTGGAAGTCCAGGCTATTGTTCTCAGCCTGCTGTTTGATGAAATCTGAGTCTAGAACCTCTTCGATCATCTCACGAATGCGGGTGTGGCGGGGAAGGAGGATTGCGAAGAGACCCTGAAAAGACAATGACCAAAGACGTACCAAAAAGTGTCATGCATCAAGATCAAAATATTATAGTAAGGAGAAAGAAAAAGAAAGAAAGAAAAAGTATTTATTGCGACTTGCTCGTAATTATTTTCATATTTTTTTCCGACATTACGCGTCGGATATTTGATTTTTGAACAGGGAAAATAAAAAACAACAATAAAAAATACCCTATCACATTTACTTTAAGTAGACATGATCGGGTATTTTTTTTTTGAATACCCCTTCACTTTTACTTTATGTAAAAATGGTGGGGTTTTTTTTTAATTTTCATCAAAAGTCGAAAACGGTGCGGCCTTAAAAAAAAAAAAATGAAAATTGAAGAATGTGCAAACAGCGCTCTTTCATATGATACCCCACATATTTATACCCCCATATTTGCAAAGTAGTTGAGAAAACGTCATCTAAAACTATTCCAAATTTCAAGTTGATAGATTCAAGTTGATTTAAGTAGTTCTTAAGATATCCAGCTGTGACAGACCCACAGACTGAGTCGCACCATAAGGGTTCATTTTTACCATTTTGGTACGGAACCCTAAAAATGGCGCACAGTGTTCTTTTCGAAATATTCAGTTTGTGTCGAAGAGTTTGACCCTCCCGTATTATTATTAGACTCTTTGGTTCGATCCCCACCAGGGCCCCAAGTCTGCTATTACAATAGTGTCAGAATGGTCTATCATTGATTTCATAATTGTTGATTTTGACAAGTTTGGTAATCTACTAACTTAGTGGCGTCTTTATGACTTTCCAGTGGTCAACCACTGACACTCCATTGAAAGAAATGGCATAGAATGGTAATCTCGTACATAATGATAAACGAATGACTGACTTACATAAAACACTTGACTTGTATAAAACACTAATAAATAATATGTAAATATGTATACAAATGAAATCTGGCATAAATAAAGTAGTGGTAGTTTTTCGACAATTCTATTACGAGACCATTGACCGACCAATGATCGCCATTAAGAATTTAGCAGATTATGAACTTTATTGTGCTGATCTTACTCCTAGCAAAAAAGTTAATCTGCGTTCTATTCCTATTATGACGACCACAGAACAGATAAAAGAGGTTAGAAGGGCCTTGTGGGCGGGGCAGGCGCGCCGCAATGTTGATCAGACGCTCAAAGTTAACCGAAATTTGAATCACCGCTCAACAATCGCGCTCTTGTTGTGACAGCGTTCGAAACTCCGCGGAAAAAAATAATTTTGCCGTCTTGCGCTATTATAACGTGTCGGAAAAGAAGTCAGGAGTGTAATGTGGCCCGAGGAGGGATTTCTTATCACCGGTAAGTCCAAAAACCTTAAAATACGAGTGATATTTGTAATTATTGCAAAAGTATTAGGTATTTAGTAGACAAAAACGATAAAATCGCATTCAGATGCAAAATTATACATTGCTTGCAATACATGGGTACGATCTTGTACGACGTGAGCGATCGCGCAATGTATTGCGTTCACTGCGAACGTCGCGTGTGTCGAGCCAAAGCATCTATTCAAGGAAATCTATGCGCATCGATAGTGTTGTACCAAATTGTAAACAATGTCGATATTAAGTATGTGTATTATACGAATGATTATTTTCAGTAATGTTACAATTAATACGACTTTGTTTTTATTAACACTAATTTTATTATTGTATAATGTGGATTATGTTAATTCGACTTAGCATTCGATGTGGCTGTGAAATTTATAATTTTGTTTTAGTTTTTTTGCAAATTGTAGCTTTGTTTTACGTTTTATTTCTTTTATTTCTTTAGCTGCAACTAGCATAAAACGAAAGAAAATTTAAATTTCGCGGCAGTATCGGATGTTCCCCCTTAAATTGACTTTGATTTAATTTTATTTATATGTAATTAGGATGTCCACATTATACGTACCGTACCCGCAACTTAAAAAATTGCAAAACTTTAATTAACAAAATTACAGTAATTTTATCGATATGATTAATCGACCTTTTGGTCGCCGTAACTATTTGCTTTTACACGTGAGTGAGTGTACGTCCAGAGCAGTATTTGCGTTAGTGTGACAACCAATAGCAAACACGCGATCTAAGTGCATGTGGTTTATTTGTGTGCGTAATGCGCGTACGTATTGATGTCTTGCTTGTAGTGGAGAGACAGAGTGGGAGACATGCGACGACGCGCGTTTTAATACAAATCAGGAACTATTTCCTTTCTAACCTCTTTTATCTGTTCTGTGATGACGACACTATAAAATAATATAAATGTGAAACCTACTTTAGTAGTTTTATTTTGTTCTGAATCACGATTCCAAGAATACCAAGGAAACGAGTTCATTAAAGTTCAATAATGTAACAAAATTAACAATTATAAATAACTGCTACGCATTGGATGTGTGCCAACTATTACATAAGACAGTCGCTGGATTTCAGAGCATGAAATAATTAAGAACACTAATAGGTAGTTACATATTATCATCGTGATGTTGCAATCTTGGCTTGTTTTGCGTCACGTATTTGCCCGTCCAAATTAATATGTACCAATAACGAAGGCTATCAATAACCATGCCACTAGGGTCCGAATATTATCATAATAATCATAACCGAAGTATTCTCTAGTCACAATAAACGAAACCGCGCAAAAAAAAAAAACGCGAAATTGGCGGGGTTTGAACTGTCAAAATACCACGCTTGACAACCGTACGTGGTTTGCACGTGGAAAGATATAGGAATCGATGTGAGTCAGTGTGTATATTTTGAGTTGATTTTTTTTTACGTATTCGTCTTTTGATTACAAACAGCTCTTTTTAGTAGCGTTTTAAAAAAAAACTTACTATTTCGGAGAAAAAAAAAATATTTTGTTTGTTTTGTTTATTTTGTTTTGTTTTGTTTTTGTTTTTTTTTTGTTTATTTTGTTGTTTTTCTTTTTTTTTGTTTTTTGTTTTTTTGTGTTTTTTATGGAATGTGAGGCTTGCAACTACAATAGATGAGTCATTAGCATATTGATTTCTGATTGGTTCATATGTTTGGTGCCGAATGCAAGTCCGACAATCGTAGCAAGTTTTAACCAGTCTCAGATAGTGTGCTCCTGGGTTGACGTGCTTTCCATTCTGCGACTACGCGACTACGTTAGTTTCAAAACAGTTTTTGTTGCTTGTTTCTGGTTATTCTTGTTCATGTTTTTGTATGGTGTTGCTGACTAAAAGATCAGAAAGTCTCGAAGTATTACCGATTACCGACTTTTTTGTCAGTTTCTTTTGTTGCTTGGTTTTTAATTTCAACCATTCTCTTTACTTGGCTATTTATAATCCAACTATTCGGTTGATTAATCTTAATATATAGGTATTCATA
This sequence comes from Apamea anceps, assembly GCA_951799955.1. Classification (NCBI taxonomy): domain Eukaryota; kingdom Metazoa; phylum Arthropoda; class Insecta; order Lepidoptera; family Noctuidae; genus Apamea; species Apamea anceps. The sequence continues at coordinate 12,825,928 of OX637509.1, forward strand.
AAAAGTTTCGATTGGTTTGTTAAAAAAATGGCCCAATATGTTACAAATTTAGACCTTTTCATGGAGTTGCAAAAATGTACAAATGATGCAAAATTTGATTACCTATTTAATTTGCTCTAACTCGTTTGCCTTTGGAAGTTTCTGAAGAAGATATCAAAATCATTAAAAACTTTATTAAAAATTTTATCAATAATTTAAAAAAAAGATGGTTAAAGGCACACAGAAATGCCAAAACATTTCGGAATCAAAATTCGCCTTGGTTAGAGTCTCATATCCGTTGGCCTTCTTGTGCATCAGTTGATTTGCGGTCTATATTTAGTCGAGAAACTATAGATACACAAGAAGAGTTGTGTTTGTCGACTTTTTCAATGGAAGCTGGTCCATCTGATTGTGATGTCAATATATCGATGGAAGTTGGTCCATCTTGTTGTGATATAGGTACAAATACTCCAGTTCAACGAAAGGCTTTTGCCGATTTGTCAAATAAACAAAAAAAAAAGACGTTTGGGGTCGTTGCTTGATCATGATGAGGTCGAACTTACATTTGCATTGATTTCTAAATTAAGAGAGAAAGGAAATACACAACTTGCCGATATTATCCGTTGTCTATCTACGGATACGGGTAAAACTCAGAAAACCCATGATTTTTTGTTTCAACACAAACCAGACGGATCAGAACAGGATGCTGAAGAAGAAGAAGTCTTTATAGATTTGGAAATGAATTACACTGCTGATCCCTTGACTTTTTAAATAAAATATGATACAGCTGTTTTTATGAGTGTTGTTGGGTGCTGCGATGTTTAAAATTAAATCTTGAACGGCATTTTCAGCTTTCGTTAATAATAGCTCTTATAAATTGGACACAAAATTTCGGCGCACCAAACATGAACCAATCAGAAATCAATATGCTAATGACTCATCTATTGTAGTTGCAAGCCTTACATTCCATAATGATGACGTCATGTTTTATTGCACTGAGCCTCAGTTTGCCAAAAGTTCTAGGAACATAATCGAGTACTTATTTATTAGTATTATTCCTAAAGTCACATATTGTAAGGTCATGTTCAAGATTTTGCTAAATTAAAATTTCATACACACATTTTAATGTGTTGGGTGCTGCGATGTTTAAAATTAAACTTATCTTGAAGGTCATTTTCAGATTTCATTGTCAGTAGGTCTTTTAAAATGGAAACAAAATATTTTATTTTTTTCTAATCTTTGAGCGCCCATAGCTCGGAAAGCGGCAGGGATACAATAACATTTCTTTGTCATTTCTGTTTGAGAATGACGTGTTCTTGAATACCTACTAAGTTTTATTTTGACCCACGCACGCATTACATACCCTCCCATACAAAAAAAACACAAAATATTTTTATTCTCGGAAATAGTAAGTTTTTTAAAAAAACGCGACTAAAAAAAGTTGTTTGTGATCAAAAGAGGAATACGTAAAAAAAAAATCAACTCAAAATATACACACTGACTCACATCAATTCCTATGTCTATAGTTTTGCCAAAGTGGACCAGTGTGAGGCGTTTTACTTTGTGTACATAATGTAATGGCTACTGCTTTCAAAACGGTGAAGGAAAACACGAGGAAACGCGGCATATCCAAGAACCAAAAATTCGAATTAAATACTTATTATGATTAATATTTAGTCTTAAGTTGTGGTATACAATGTAACACGGCACGTTGGAAATAAATTCTATTCTATCTACCAACCCTCACTGGGCCCGCGTGGTAGATGACAACCCACTCTGTCTCACCAAGAGGCCTGTGACCCAGTGGGAAAGTGATAGGCTGTTTATAATAATAATAATATCCCTGGACATTTCACACAGCGCCATCTAGTCCCAAGCTAAGCAACCTAATGCTTGTGTTATGGTAACAAGATGGCTGATAAACTACTTATATACATTTTTTTTTTGTAAATACATACATATTATAGATAGAAAAACACCCAGACTCGTAACAAATACATGTAGGTCATACAAATATTTGTTCCGTGCGGGAATCGAACCCGCGACACGCAGCGCAGCAGTCAATCGCTTAACCACTGCGCCAATCGTGCCGTCGTTTATGCTATGTTATGCATCATAATCAGCCTATAGCCATCCACTGATGGGCAAAGCCACAAAGGCCTGCATGGCAGCATGCCGGTCCAATACCCACTGCATTTGATATTTGACTATTTGCATCCATCCTTTGTCAGTCAATCCAACTACACTTTAATGTGTTACTTCAACAGAATAATATACAATAAACATACCAGTTTGACATCTTCTAATAATACAAGAGCCTGCTTGTATTCTGGTGGGTCAGAGTTGAGCTGCTCTCTTAATATATCGAAATAGGCTTTGTGTAATGTCTCTTTGACTAGTTTCTGATAGCTGTAATGTAAAAATAGGAAATGAGAGTGGGATGAGAATATTCTATGTATAATTCTGTCTAAAGTAATATTATAGAGAGAAAATATTTGATGTTTTGTATGTTTGTTTGTTACGCTTTCACGCTAAAACGGCTAAATGGATTTGCATGAAATTTGGCACATGGGTAGACCATGACCTGAATTACGACATAGGATACTTTTTATTCCGATATTCCCAGGGAATCGAGACTTATGCGGGTGAAACCGCGGACGCAGTTAGTATGGTATAAAACAAAATGATTATCAGGAAGTGATAACCTTCTAGTTCCTTTTAGCAGATGACTTCCTTATAAGTATAATGTATTAGGAAGGAAACAAGATGCAAGTATTGCAATGCAGGAAGCTAAGATGTCTATTTACAGAATGTTGCCATCCCATAGTTTTAACAAGATAAAACTGTTATATAAAAAAAATCTTACTTTTTATGAAAATAAATACTACACAATATTTTAAATTCAAATGATGACAATACTTTTATTGTGTCTGTAATGTTAGCATTCAAGTCGCAGGAGGGTACAGGCTGCATCAGGCTACTAGACCGAATTCCAAACGTCAAGATACGAAGACGTACGAAGGTCTTCGGCATCGGAAAGCGTATTATAGAACTCAAATGGAGTTGGGAAGGGCAGCTGACCAGGCGCAGTTTGACAGGTGGAGTGAGGCTGTGACACTGTCGTCACACGAAATGTCGGTTGTCCGGCGGCGAGATGGGCGGACGAAATTGTAGCCATCGCGGTCAATACCTGGATGAGGCTGGCACTTTGTCCATCTATGAAGACTATTAATTATTGCTACTGCTTAAAATAAAAATTTCTTACCTATTGTCTGGTGGTTCAAAAGGTTCCAGCTTGAAGTCCTGGTCCACAGCAATCTCATGGGCTAAGGCCATATTTTGCATGCCATGAGCGGCCTTCATAATGTCCTCCAGAGTCACAAAGTTGGGTGGAGAGGCTCCAGTAATTGTGGATCCTCTCACTCTGAACTGTATTGGTTCGCTGGCATAGTAACTGTGGGGAACCAAACACACACATAGACAAACATACACAGATAAACTAATGCCTTTTTGAATAGGGTAGTCATAGAGAAGATTTTTTAGAGAAGAGGATTGATTAAATACTCCATGAGTAATATGAAAATATTACCATGTAGTAATAAATTTTAATCTCTGTGTTACTGTTAGCCTGCATCATCCCACGGCTGGGCAAAGTCCTCTCCCCATGACTTCCAGCTCTTTCGATCCAGGGCTAAAGTGCACTGGTCCATCACTGGTTGTTTGTTTATAAATATGTTTTTTGTTTATTAAATATATTTTTTTTTTATTTATAATGCATAGTTTTTATTATAATTGTTGGTATATTGGCGTGGCTAGCTGACATATGGCAAATAATTTAATTTAATGTTCTCTGTCTTGTAATGTTAATTACTTAACATACCTATTATTGTATACAATCAAGTATTTTCTAACTGAACAGACAGCTGTGCTGCTAGGGAGTTTGTTGCGCCACTTCTTCTTCCCAGCGATAGCACTAGGAAGTGGTGAAGGGCGGGCTTTTTGGGGGACTGTCTTTTGACTTCTTTTGGGCAACTAGCTTCAACTTTCTGACTAACTGACCGACAATTTAATTTTGACAATTCAAAAGTGCCTGAAATGGTTTATTAATTGAATAAATGATTTGAGTTTGAGTTTGTGATTTTGACGTTTGAAAAATGCTGATTCTCACTGATTTTAATTTTGTGTTATAAATAAGTAAATAAAATACTTAATTTTATTTTGGACCACTAAAAAGATCCTTGATTTGTTAATAATAGGTTGGCACTTAAAACATTCTTAAATTAAAGACAAATTAATGAGAAGACAGCCCTTCAAATAGAAACAATGAGAAATGGAAACTAGGGTATAAGTCTTCTCATATATTGCCTTATTATGGCAGAGGAAGTTTCTGCGGCCACAGGCTTCAGAATGCTGTTGTGACTGCCTCTTATTCAATTCAGGAGTGAAGCCGTTATTTGCGGATGATGGCATAAAATCCATGAGTATGTTATAAAGCTACTGTAAAGTTAAGGAAGTCAATTGAAATAACATTAACTGTGTTTTAATAATAAGGTTTAACGGAACAATGAAACATAAATAAATAATATCAAGGTTGGTTCTAGAAGTTCCAGAAGAATGCTTTGTTTAGATTTTTATTAAAAACTGACAGATTTCATACTAATATCAACTCTAATCTAGTTTATAAATGAGATTTGTAACCAAGCATTGTCCTAGAACAAACAAAGCCATGTGACATCTACCAACCCGCATTAACAGCCAAACCCAATAACCATGTTCAGTTAAGGACAGATTGCTATTGATGGTAGCCAGTATAATCATAACTGCCAGTATAATATTATCATACAGATTGCTACTGATATAGAATATTGCGACATTAAAACCAGAACAGGGTTTTAACCTCCAGTGGTGATGACTCCAAAACTGGTGATGATAGGTAATTGAGTTCGGCTGTTAGCCCGTATTGTAGATTACAGCCCACTCCCTTTCGAAGAGAGCAGGCTTGTGTCCCAGCAGTGGGAATGTTATAGGCTGATTATTATTGTTCTAGAATACAGTTTTTTTATTTGTTTTTGTCAAATTAATCAAACAAAGTAACAAAGGAAATATTAATTAAGTCTAAAAAATAATTGCTTTGTCCATTAATTTTTTTTTTTTATTTTGCTGTAAATTTCTTACATCACAGTTTTTATTTAATTTTTGTTGTTTTCATCTGCTGTAGACTATATTGTGTGCGTTTCAGTCTGTGTTAAATACTTTTTTTTTCCAATACTTATTAGTTTTTGTTAATTTCATATTCTTCAAATAAATAGGTGTGGCAAAGATAGTGATCTCACTACAATAATTTTAATATGTATGACTTGCAAAGCTTTGTTATGCAAGTAAACAATGACAAGCATAGGAAATACTGTTTGTGAATATGACATGACATCTATTTAGATTAGTGAGTCATAGGATTAAATTGCTATATCACATAACAAAATATTAAAAAACCTATTTTTGAAATTTTGTTTACTTATTGAGGTTTGAAATTGTTCCAATCTGCAAATGGTATTGCGTCAAATACTTTACATTACCTACGTTTCTTGCTAAGTATACACATTGACCTAATCAGATTATTAATTCTTATAAGAATCTCTCAGATAATAAAATCTAAACTTTAGAGAAATATTATAGATACTAACACAAAGAATCCACAAACCTTGAAGCAGCAGCAGCCATGGGCTGTGATGCACTACGAGTATTCTTGTCTCCTTTCTCGGACCCCTGAGACCCCGAACCACTAGCATTCTCGCGGTCACCCATCGCAAAAACTTAACACAAACTGACTGAGCTGAGGTAAAGGCAGTAATCTCTGTATCCCATAAAAGGCTAGCTACTCAGCGGTACAGCATGAAAACGGTCAAATCATTGAACACAATGACCTTGAATCATAACAACAAATAACCTAACTTTTGCAACAAAGCAACGTTACGTTTATCGATTTTTCACGCGAATATTTTAAACATAGACAACAGGTTTTTTATTGCAGTTGTGATTATATTGGACGACTTTTCGTTGTGTTTTCGTTTATTTTTAACGAAATTCAACAGATGTTTTCATTTACTTGTCAATTTGGGTGGTTGTCAAAATCGTTGTTGACGTTTTCGTTTCGTTACTAGCATATAATGTTACGTTTTATGCAGCCTAGAAATAAATGCGGTGGTTTACTTAACATCCAATAACATCCTCATCAGAATGTTCTTTGTAACCAATAATTAAGTTTTTAATTAATTTGAAACCAACTATGGGTTTTTCTGATCTGCTATACAAACTAACGCCCGTAAGCCCGTAAGATCTACTGAGAAGCAGAGGTTATCCGAAGTTTAGTAAGTATTAATAAACCACCACTTACCATCGTAGTTTTACCTCACAGATCTATCCAGCCATTAACATTACCTACCTACGTGCTTATCTTGATCCGGATTCGAGGGTTTCTTAACTGCATCCACCGGATGCTGACTATGTACAGACGCCAGCACATCAAGCTCCCCGAAACTGTCAAATTTTCCCAATCAACCTTGAACCTAATGCTTTAGCGATAAAGTTGAAAATCTATTAAAGAAATTTGACAGATTGTAGTAGCTTGATGTGCTGGCGTCTGTACCTCCTAAGATTTTGCATGTAATTCCATGACCTCGTTCGTCAAGCATCTGGCAAGCCCCTTGACCACCCTAAAGGTTGCGTTTACAGATATCATATTTTAGCTAACACACTTCGTTTTTATTAAGAATACACCAACTCCATAATTTGTATGTAAAGCTGATCGTCATAAAAATCTTTTTCACAAAGTGTTTAATTTGAAGTAGGTATAATGCACAATGGTCCCGTGAAAGTATTAAATGGGCGGATTGTTTACCTTAGAATACAGTTTCAGGGAGCTCCGTCTGAAAATTACCTCCCCTTTTTCCGGTAACGGTTGTGGCACCTATTTTCGCTATATAAAGTTTTCAAATTAGTAATGGTCGCCAAAGCTTTTAGTATTTCGCGAGTATTATTGTGCCGTCTAATAACTTTTTCGTTCTCCTTATTTCAACGATCATTGATGATTGGAAAAGAGACATAAAAAGCTAGAAACACATACCTAAATACCAACTTACAGGATGACTCAAAGAATACCTTTTAGTTGTCATTATCATCTCAGCAGAAAGACGTCTACTGCTGGACATAGGCTTCCCCCAAAGACCGGTACACCGACTAAACCAGGCCTCTAATGAAGAAAAACGAATTGAAATCAGACCACCCATTTGAGAGGTTCGATGCCTTAGACACACACAGATACACAAAACGACAGTGCCGTCAAGTTTGTAACACCCCTCTTAATACGTCGGGCCTTTTTTTGCAAGCTTGTTCTGTCCCACTCCAGAAGGCCAATTCCCCCTAATTAACAACGTTAAAAATCTAGTCACAATCTCATCTCAGCGACAATCAATGTGAAAAACTTGTCAAAAATGTAGGGAATTTCGAGGTATTTTTAACAGATTGAGACAGATCGGATTGTGAACGTTCTTTAAATTACGAGAATTGCCCCTCTGGGCAAAGGCCTCCCACTACTTCTTTCAGTTTTCTGTGATCTGTTCAGTTCATCCGCCATCTCCTACGTGGCCTGCCGAGACTCCTCTTCACTGTCTCCGGGCACCAGCGAGGCAATTGCGTAACGTTGCGTGCGTTGCGTTGTTCAACTGTTTAATTATTAGACAGTTGAACAACAGTAGGAATGGCTTTTATTTTGACAGTTCAACAACTTTCATTGCGTTATCTACGTTGTTGAGCAGACAAGTTTTTCGAACATATGAAGCAATTATAAGCAATATTCTTCAAAATGATTCAGATTGTGATTAATAGTGTGTTACGCCATTAGGGTGTAGTTCTGTGCTATTATGGCCCACAGTAAGTAAGTAAGGCAAGTGGCAGAACTGTCCTATCCAGTCCTGTTATTGTTACATACTTATATTAGACGACTGGGGTTAAAAAAAATCAAATCTAACTTCCTCCACCCCTCATTTTTCATTTAATACAAACGAAATAAACGAAGCAAAAAGTAAACTAAATCAATCCTATTATAAGGTTGAAGATAAAGCAAGCAGCGGAATGAAGGTAAATTTTCTCAAGTTTAAAATGAAATAGTTGTGAAAAAGCAATCCGCTTCGCCAAAGGCAAGGCACTACGTTTGCCTAGGTAAATTAGTTGCTAGTTCTGTCTGTGAGCAAGTTAGATTGCCTCCTTGACTCTGCACGGCTCTTTAATTTTTCTCTGAAATATACTTAGTAGTTGGATGGAAAGCTTTTGTGTATTATAAAATCGCTTTTGGCTTAACAGAAATAAATATGAGATGAGACGATGTAAGTATAGGATAGTTAATCTATCTGCCTAGCCTTTTCCCAACTATATTGGGGTCTGCTTTCAGTCTAGCTGGATGCAGCTGAATACCAGTATTTTGCATGGAACTACCTATCTGACCTTCACAACCCAGTTATTGGATAATACGATACGCCTTGGTTGTCAGACTTTCGGGCTTTTGACGACCCGCAACGACTGTCAAAGACCAACGAATGACAGCATGGACCAATGGCATAACGTGTTTTTCGAGGCACGGAAAGGTCTTGGTATGCAAAGATGGTCCCTTAGCCACGGATAACCGCGGCAAGCGTAGCCTAACCTGATCGATCGACCCGTGCGGCGGTTATCACTTAGCCACAAGCCCCTCCTCAAGGATAGGTAGGTAATCTAAAGACTGTGCTAATTACATAAAAACAAAATAATCTACATGGCTGTCCCTGTCCATTAAGTGAATCGTTTTTTGACTGCTCTCTTAGAACGTACATATTCCAGATTACGTAAAAGTTTACTTTAAAATGCGTAATAAAATAAATATATAAACTGCCTTATCTTATTGAATTATCTTATTTATGGCTTCTTACAGATATTATAGTACCGTACGTGTATCAATCAATGTATTGTGTGTTGCTGCAATCACTAGTTCCATCTGTCAAAATACGGTTTACCTAAGGACAGGGTGTAAGCTTATTTAATTTGCGCTGGTGACAATTATTTTGACCATATGTCTCGACCTCATAGAAAAACTGGGTAGGTACTTACGCAATCGTAGGTACAATCTTGCAAGAATCTGGTTCATTTACTCTCATTCATATTTCTTATTTTAATTTAAACTCCTTACAAAATTACCTTATTGTTCTGAATCAAAATCAGTAGAAACTCACCCACGAACAGTTTATATTGTACTTACCACAATATTTAACTAATAGAGTGTGGGACTGCAGAAGTGCAGACTTATGATCGCCGCTCGTTCCAATCCGCTTCAGTTGAATTACCTCGGTTGAATTTACTTATCGTTCGAGTGTTGGGTTAACTAGAGAGTTTAGAGCATTTGTTGGTGCAAGTTAAACAGCTTTGCAATTGCAGTGTGATAAGTGGGAATCTACATAGAATTTGGGATGGTAAAGAATGGGCCATTCCCGCCACAGTCTCTTTTGGTGTTGGGTTTTAGAAAAAGTAAAGCATGATCAAGCATGGATGATCATACTGTGTAGCATGGTTCTTTTTCAATTGAAGTTATTAAGATGGATGTTAATGGCGCCGATTCCCTTGTTCACAAACTAAACTAAATTTAAGTTCAATGCATCTTTTTCTTTCTATTTAATTTAGAAAAGGACAAAGATAAATATTAGTATAGTCCTGTCAAACTAGTCAGCGCCTGACGTAAATTGACGTATTATTAGCAGCCATGTTTTTAATCACGTCTAATCTGTCTATGGAGTATCTTAATTTGACAGGAGTAAAATAATATTTTCATCCCACCATCTCGGAAAGAGAGTGGAAAAGCCGTTTTTATTCTCTAGGGGATAAAGTAAATTGAATTTAGAACATCGTGTGCACTAAGTTTGTGAATTAAAAAAAACATTAAACCTATTTACTGCTACCTCTATGGTGCCGAATATATCACACAACATTTTTTAATTTGTTAAAAACTCAGACTCGTAACCTTCTTGGTGTTCTTTTTTCAATTTGCTTTGTACGCGGTTCTTTACGCGGCATTTTTTCACGTCATTGTTAAACCTTATATTAAAAACAAGAAACTTGAAAACAAGTGAAAAAACTAAAATGAGTGATTCTAGCGACGAGGAAGTTTGCTTGACGCCAACAGAATTGACTGAAACTGTTAATAATGCGCAAATGAGCTTTCTCCCTCAACAATCACGCGAGAAGTATTTAAAACAGTACGATATGTTCAACACGTGGCGACTAGCAAAAGGAGCCAAAATTTTCTCAGAAAACGTTTTGCTGGCATATTTTATAGAATTATCCGAGAACAAGAAAGCAAGCACTCTATGGAGTACGTATTCGATGCTAAAAGCAACAATAAAGATGAAAAAAGACAAACATATCGATACCTATCCTAAATTAGTGGCATTTTTACATTTAGTCATTTCCTCGCTGAGGTGGAATGAAAAGTTACGTGTTGCACTCGAGTGCAAAGATTTTTCACCTCGTGCTCTTTTGATTCCCTCGCTAACGCTCAGGATTCTAATTTTGAATCCTTCGCTTGCTCGGTCATCAAAATTGAACACGCGGTTAAAAAGCAACTTTGCACTCTTGTATAACAAATAACTATTATCTTCTGTCCTTTTTTTAATGAAATAGAAAGAAAAAGATGACAGAACTTAAATTTAGTTTAGTTTGTGAACAAGGGAATCAGGGCCAATGTGCAAGACAGACAGGGTCTTACCTACCACAAATACTTGTTCAACGCGTTTCTACTGTTAGTCTAACGTCAAACTCCACATATTAATCTCTTGTTGAACAGTTGTTTAGCCTTAGGTATAGCATAATCAGCCTATAATGTTCCCACTGCTGGTACACAGTCCTCCTCTCTGTGAGAGGGAGTGGGCCATAACCCACCACGCGGGCCCAGTGCGGGTTGGTGGATGTCACATGTCTTTATAAATTTCGGACATGCCGGTTCCAAGATGGTTTCCTTCACCATTTTGAGAGCATGCAGTGATGATGAAATACTTAATTTATGCAAAATTGTTTAGCAAACTCAATATTTTAAAATAAGGCATGGCTCATTGATCTCGATGTGAAGGTCCTTGTTGTCGATCCGAGCAAAATGTATCACAATGAGAATGATGTCACCGGATTCGGAATATATAATAAAGATATGTTTTTTTGTTTTGAGGGCTTTGATCTCCTGTACCTCGAGTCGATGTGTCATGATTTCATGAACTTGGGCCGTTTGTTTGTAAGCATTTAGAAAGGAGAAAAAAAGTAGGTAGGTGCATAATAGAATAAAAGTTGTAGTGTGAGAATTTAGTTAGTAAATAGTTTATTTTAAAGTGAGCAAAGTAGCATGCTGTATTTGGTAACCTGCAGTGCAATTCTGTAAAAATCTCACCGTGAAAACTTAGGTGAAGTGAACTGTCAATCCACTTGATGTTAGAGATTGCCCCTATTGACAGCTCACTTCACGCTCACCTCACCTAAGTTTTCACGATGAGATATTTACAGAATAGAGCGGCTGATAGTTAGCAACTACTGCATCCAATGAAATGGAACGGAACATAAAACTATAGCACCAGCAGATCTCTCCGGTCTCTTTAAAACCAAGTCTAAGTAAAAAAAACAGCTGATAAATAAATAAATAGGAGGAACTCCAAGATAAGCATAGTCTTATTCCTCGCACTGACTTATACACGCACGAAATGATGAAAACCAATTGAATCACGACAAAAACAACATTCCTAGGTCCTTATCTTCATCTTACGGAGCGTCTTAACCGCTATAATACGCTCTATAGTTGAATTTATTAGCACTTCGGGTGTGCACTGTGATTAGAAATGTAGATTTTGGGGACAAAAACTACGCTCTGTAGACCGAGGAAGCGTTTAGCATAGTAATTAAGTGTTTTGGATGTGCCGGAATTAATAACGTGGATACGATCGGTTTATTATCTGGCTGGGTGGGGTGAGATTTGGCTCATATTGATTTCAGGAGTTGTTAGGCCTTCGAGGTAGAAATTCAGTATTTTGTGCTCGGAATTTTTCATTGAGCCCGATGAAGCATATCATTTTATCTTTTGCGTCAGCCTCTTCTGTCGCACTCCTGGGCAAAGTCCTTCCTCCATTTCCTCCAGTCTTGATTAAAATTCTCTTTAGGAATCTCAATTTATTAACAGTAACACGTACTTTATCTTGCAGGCCCTAAGACAACGCTTGAGGGATGTTTATCCTATCATCATCATCATCTTTTCAGACGAAACACGCCCACTGCTGGACATAGGCTTCCCCCAATCCACTTCAACCAGTTCTGTGCTTCTCGCATCCAACAGGTTCCTGCGGTTTGTCCAATACAAGTAGTGGACGTTTATTGGCTGAGATGACGATGATAGTATTTGATCCTGTTTTCTCAGCAATCATTGTGTGATCAGGAGAGAGGGATTGGCCTATTATTATCAGAAACAACTTGGTATCTACTCCACAGATTACAGTGATCGTAAAACGGTAAAAGTTGGTACATATAAAATCCTTGTCAGTCCCTTGACTCGTAAAAGTGGACTGGGAAAAGGGTTTCTTTGATACTACATAATAAAGACGATGGCCGACGGGCCCGCAAACTGTAAGTGTTTTACGTTCCATGCATTTTACAGCTACCATTGTTTGCAGAAACTCGTTTACCACATTGGGTTTGTTTAAAAAATCTATGAAGGAGGTACCTATCTATTCAAAACGAATATTTTAAATACGTTGTTAGTCAGTTTACCTACCTAATTTAAAACTGGCTTATGCTGCCCCATAGGCATTCTTAATGGATCACTTCTAATTATCGTACAATTTGATTTCGTTATTTTTTTTAGAAACATATCTGTAGGAACACAGGTATACAGGTCTTACCAAGGAGTATCGTGTTTCCCAGTAACTGGTTTGTGAAGGTCAGATAGGCAATCGCTTCATGTAAAATACTGGTATTCAGCTGCATCCGGTTAGACTGGAAGCCGACCCCAACATATTTGGGAAAAGAGTACACAGATTGATAGCAAATACGAATTCCATCGAATAACAATGTATCTCTTTGTACCGTATACTTGTAAATCCGAATCACAATGTCCCAGCAATAAAATTAAACAGACAAATCTGGACTACTGACAAATAAAATCAGACTGTTATTAACCCCTTTTTTTTAAAAGCCTGTAATTATCACCGGCTATAGCGGCATCGAAAACCGACCGACCAAATTCACATACACAAACAAGGATTAAAGAGTTTAAATTATTTTAAGAGATTAAAACGCATGATAAAACAGTGTATCCGTTGTCGACACTCCGGTCCAATGTTAATTTAACTTTAAATCCTGTTTTTAAGCAGATTGCTCCGGCGGCCATATTGTATTTATTGTTCTTAACACATTAAGCAGGATCAGAGTTTCGTACGTAAATTGTGTTTTGGGACATCCGTGTGTTTGTTTTAGTGGATTAAGTAGTTAGGGATTTCGTGATCGGGTTTTCATTTTATTTGTGAGGCGAAATTGTAATTATGTAGGTACCTACATCTACTGTTGTAGGTTTTCTGTATTCAGTGTGTTTAGACAAGTAAGTAGATAAGTATTATATTATTTATATCTACAGGATGGGAAATCGACGGGCAAACTGCAACCATGAGTTAAGAACTATTATTGATCAAAGGTTTCGAACGTGATTTTTACCCCTAGCGTACAAAGGACATCATTCATTTCGTACCCAAAAATTAAAGTTAGAAAAAAAGTAAGTACTTACCTACTGTTTTCTGTTCTGTATGGGAAATAACATCTTGAGCATTTTTTTAAATTACAACGAAGGTTTACAATATTAACCCCATGGCTGCTATTTAAGATTTAACATGCCAAAAATCATATTTTTCTGTCAAGTGTTTTTAGCATAATATTGAAAAAATACCCAACTTTTCGGCACTTTAATTTAAGGGTATAAAATGTCCGACACTTGAATGATGTCCTTATTCGCTATCAAAAAATCTGATGTTCAGATCAGATCTGATCTGTTTGTGTCAGATTTTTTGATAGCCTGATACATTTTGACCGTGTAGTTATTGAGCTACACGGTCAAAATTTATCAGGCTATTTTTTTTTTAATTCGACTAAAAATTTCAACGCCTTGCGCTGACATTTTTATTTGGTTCAGAATCATTTACTGAATCCATGGTAACAGATTGCGCGCCGATGTCCCTACCACCATGCTTTATTTATATTTATACGTAAGTTGTGTTTGTACAGACGCCAGCAGGTCAAGCTACCCGAAACTGTCAAATTTTCCCAATTAACCTTGAGCCTTAGTACTTTAGCGATAAAGTTGAAAATCTATTAAGGAAATTTGACAGATTGTAGTAGCTTGATGTGCTGGCGTCTGTACATTAATAATTCAAGTATGACATGAAACACGATATTATTTAAACAAGGAAATTAGTGTGAATGTGTGTCTAGTTAATTCTGTCTTACGATACTTTGGACACTTAAATCCATGCCCATAAGTTGGCATACTCCTTGCTTTGGCTACACAAGCATTCTTCCTTTTTTCAACACCTTTGTTGGTACTACCTAAGTAGCAAATAACGCGTCAACAAGTTTTTATTGTCACATCACCTGCCCAGCCTTTTTCGAACTATGTTGGGGTCGGCCTCCAGTCTAACCAGATGCAGCTGAATACCAGTGTTTTACAGGGAGCGACTGCCTTTCTGACCCAGTTACTAGATTATTATCTAGTAACTGGGTCAGAAAGGCAGTCGCTCCCTGTGGGAGTCCCTGTGGGGAACTGGGTTGTGGAGGTCAGAAAGGCAGTACCCCTCGATACCCCTTGGTAAGACTGGTCTGACAGACTGGACGGGCCGTCAGAAGCACGAAGCTTCTGACGGCCCGTAACGACTGTCAAAGAACCACTAATGACCGCGGGGACCAACGGCTTAACGTGCTTTCCGAGACACGGGATCTTGATGTGTGAATATGGTCACCCATCCACGGACCAACCGCGGCAAACGTAGCTTAACCTTATAGATCGACCCGTGCGGCTGGTATTATTTAGCCACGAACTCCTCCAGTAGGTACCTAACCTAAGTAGCAAATATCGCGTCAACTAATTTTTATTGCCACACTAAACTTCAAATCTCCTCACTCCTCAAAATGATTTCGACCGTAAAATAACATCAAACTATCTAAAAACAAACCTGTAAATAACTAACAGGAATTCAAAGCCGTCAGCAGACTTTATATTAAGTCTATAAGTCAGGAAAGTTGCTAGTTTGGTGGAGGCACCCACTATGTTAAGCCGCTGGCGGGAGTACCACCACATTTTTAATGAACCGTCCAACTCTTCGGCACTAAGAAATTGTTTCTTGAACGTTTTTGAAGTACTTTCTGTATTTTGTTGCTGTGATTTAAAAAGTAAAAGTTGGCGGAGGAGTCAATCTTTGGTTTTATTGATGGTTGGAGTTTTTGTGGAGAAAAGAAAATTCAAGGTTTTAGCGTATGTGACAGGATTTTTATCAATTTGCAAGTATTTTAAAGTATAGTAAAAGGACAACAGCGCGCAGAAGTGATAAGAGTAAAATGTTATACATACGAGTACATATATGAAACGTGTACTTTTCTCCTAACTTCATTGCATAAAATTCAAAACATAAAAAAAAATATATATATATATATGTATATACTGTTAGGGTTAATGGATGAACACCAAGGAAAGGCTTGTTATAAGGATTTATATAATACGTTTATTATCCTTTCATATTTATATATTGGAAGTTGTGTTTACCAATATTTCAACCGAATTGAGAACCTCCTTTTGTTTTAAGTCGGATAAAAATGTGCCAATTTGTGCGAGTTGTCTGTAGAGGAATGACGAAAAGTGATGATTCGCACTTTTCGGGCGAGTAAATCGTGCGAATTGGCTTAAAAGGCGAATTTTCAGACCCTGCCCCACCGCGTCGCATCGCATAGCCTAACGGCTTGTTAGTTCGTTTTTGCTCAGTGTTCTTCTTCTTTCTGACTTATTTTCTTTTTTCTTCTCGGTGAATAGCTTTCTTTAAGAATTGAGCTATCAAATGTAAAATTTTCAAGTCCATCTGGCAGTTCCGGAGATAAGCGCGTTCAAACAAACAAACAAACTCTTCAGCTTTATTATTAGTATAGATAGGTTAATTAGGAACCAGCACCCTACTTGCGTAACATACTATCAATCTCAATCTGAATCATTTTGAAGGATATTGCTAATCCATTGCTGCATATGTTCAGGAAATGTATCTCCTCAACAACGTAAATAACGCAATGAATGTTGTTGAACTGTCAAAATGAAACTCATTGCCTACTGATCGTTACCCCGCTGCTTATTTTTAACAAACTTTAATAACATGTAGCACTCTTCTAGCAAAGCCCGAAAGTCTGACAACCAGTCTTACCAAGGGGTATCGTATTACCCAGTAACTGGGTTGTGGAGGTCAGATAGGCAGCCGCTCCATGTAAAATACTGGTATTCAGCTGCATCCGGTTAGACTGGAAGCCGACCCCAACATAGTTGGGAAAAGGCTCGGCAGATGATGATGACTCTTCTAGCAAACTACCAATATTTTGTGAAGCCGCACTTATATTTATAAAATGGATTCCACCATTTTCTGAATGTCTTATAAGTGCAATTATGTGTCAGCCAGCTTTCATTGTTCAGTAATTGACACAAAGTGCATGCGTTTAGAACTTTAGCCTCCTTCACAGCGTAGTGGTTCCTCCACCTGAAGAATTCGTAGTACTTAGTTTTATTTTGAATTGCTTCGTACATCAGTTTGGCTGTCATCTCTTCGCCCAGTGTTGAGCCCTCTAAGTACGAGTATGGGGGTAAATGTCTGTGAATACAAAAACAAAGAAATGTGAAAAAATTAAATTATTATAGACGAATATGAAGTTGGTGTTTGGTGATTCTGCAGTGCGATTCAGCTCACCGTGAAAACTTAGGTGGAGTGAGCGTGGAGTGAGCTATCATTCCAAATAATGCTAGGGATTGACACTACTGATAACGTGAGTTATGCGCAAGTTAGTCAAGTGAAGTGAGCTTGATGTGAATCAAGCTCACTTCACTTGAGTTTCCACGGTGAGATTTTTACAGAATCGACCGGCTGATCCATAGATAGCGCTCGCACGCGGTTGATCACAGTCTAACCTAACCCATTTGGTCGGGGTGCCCTGGCTTAGTTACTGCGACCAATGCGGCACGTGATTGGTTACAGTTCCATCCTAAACTATAATTTATTTAATGTCATTCAGGCCGTTAGTTGAACGGCCGCCGTTTAGTTAAAAGGCTAGGCGGTTAACTAAACGGCTAATTAAACCAGTTGGCTGCGACATATACACAAACACACATATTCTAGCAAAAATCCCGTGACGGTCAAAGTATTTAACCTTTTTTCGCTTTTTTTGGTCTAGCTCTCATTCCACAAGCGTGCAGAGTGAAAAAAAAATGCAAGAAATGATAAAATCACGCCTGTAATTCCCGAAGGATTAGGAAGAGCTAGAACCGATTCGCCATGTGCCTATTGCCATCAACCGGGCAGACCGGGCTGCTGAAAGGATAAAGTTGCGAAGAAGTAATTAATTACCTGTTATAGTTAGCTCCACCAAGCACAATCGGAACAGCATGGTTCTGATACCCAAACAACACGGTACTGGTGATGAAGTCATCCGCTAACGAATCTTCAAATGCTAGATAGAAGTAGTATGTCGTCCTGAATCTGTAGAAGCATGGCTTCAAAGAGGTCCTGCCACATTTTCTGGTGCCACAGGGACCAAAGACATCAACGGTGAGATTGTATTTTGCTAGATGTATCTGTAAGTTCTTAAGGAAGTATTCTCTTTTGCTGGTGCTGGTGCACTTGTCAAGGTATATAGCAGCAGCCTGGGTCTTTGATGAGAGGGAGCTTTTAAATTGTTGGGTGATTGGCTTCATGTCGTACTTCCAGTGTAGATCTGCACCAAGCTCTTGGTTATTAGTGTTGTATACGGTGATGAACTTATAGGGTATTGAGGAGTCGAGTCTGAAGAGAAGAAATAAAATGAAATGAAAGATCAAAAAATCATTATTGATGTAAACAAATGGTCAATTGTGAGGATCAGCCTAGGTTTACTGAACTACACAACTAGTAAATGCTTATTGAAAGACACGATGCCTCCGTCAACAATTAAATATTTATGACTTTCTATTAAATTGTTTCAACTTTAGTATAAATTGTTTTTCAATACTTGGTCATACAGCTCACTCAATAATTAATCACTTTGTTTAAAAAAAAACTAATTCTTAGAATGTTAGTTTCGTGCTAAAAAAAAGGTTTTTTCCCTTGAGTATCTACGTAACTCTCTAAATCTGTCTTTAGAATCTAGATAATAAAACAACTTACTTATATGTCCAGGTCCAGTTGAAATAAGCATCATACACAGGACTGCAAACAGGGTAGTTACCAGCAGATTCGTTCGAAGCAAAAATATACTTCTGAACTAAACTTCTCACCTTCGGCAAGTGCCAAGCTTGCTGGCTGATGTCCTGCACATTGAAGACTATAGCATCGAAGTATCTAAGATCAGGAAAAAGACTTCTGTTCATTGTGAAGTAGCAGTTTAGATTATCACAGCGATTTCTCACGAAATATCGCTGTCCATCCTCATCTATACCAGGAACTTTAGTCCACATCAATATATGCTTCATGTCTGGCATATATCTTTCTATTTTCTTTACAATTTCTATCGGTTCCTGTTTCTTGAGGAAGTAGCCAATGAGTGTCAAAATTACGATATGGGTAATGAGTTTTAAACACTTTGTTATTCGGGCCATTCTGTTTTTTAAAACGATGAGCACGCAGGACACAGTTGTTCGATGAATTTGTAGAGTTGAAGCAGTAATACTGACTGCTGGAGATGTTGTGTACAAAGGTGTCCATTGTTCTGACGCAAATGAAGAAGGTAAGTTGATACAAAAATTTCTTGTGAACACTTATCTTAGTTGTTTACATTTTTGCTTGTTTTGACTATATCGCGTATTTGCGTCAAAATTATTTCCAGAATACGACTGGAACATTCAGAAAGATGTGCATAGTTAAGATGCATTGCATAACTTTGTAGCTCGGTAGGTTATGTTAGTTTAGCAATATTTTCACATTTTCTAGCGCTGAATTATTTTATGCAGCATGTTTGCTTTTATACTGAAAAATTCTTTGAACGAAAGATTTCGTTATCTACGAAATATTAAAATACAGTAGAGGAGCCCGAAGCCAAAAAATAAATTCATTGTTTGATTTGTCACAATACGATTTGGCGCGCTTTTTTCCAAAATGGCGACAAAGCTTCGCACGCTTATTGTGCACATGATGTGGGTTCGGACGGACAGCGAACAAAATTGTCCGAGTTTTTTGAATAGCTTGTCCGATTAATGTTGTTACAAGGAAATCATTTTGATGGACGCTTTATAAAATACTTTTTGTGCTTCAAATGTGATGTATGAATGCGTTAGGGGAAAAGAAAAATTAATCAAAAACATCGAAAGGTACATATAGGCTGCCCAAAAAATACAGATTTACAAAAAACGACACTACAAAGTGAAAAATAACTTTAATTTCGGAAGTCGGTGTCGTCGGGTTCGCATTTTCGTTGTTTGCCACCGACTTCCGAAATTAAAGTTATTTTTCACTTTGTAGTGTCGTTTTTGGAAGTCGGTTGTTTTTTTTTTGCAAAAAAGTTTTTATTTTTCACTTTTAAGTTGTAATTTTTACCAGTAATTTAGGTTTAAAAACCTTACTACTGAACCGTTTTTGATGAAATTTCTATGGGACCACTTCAGAAGTATCTCCTGTCGAACAAAAAAAGAATTTTGAAAATCGGTCCACAATTGGCGGAGAAATCGCGTAACAAACACACAAAAAAAAAAAAACATACCGTCGAATTGAGAACCTCCTCCTTTTTTAGAAGTCGGTTAAAAATGGGAATACATGTTAGGTAAATCGTCTTGACAAACGTACTAAAATATTCGATAACTGGAAGGGAACTTACATGAATTTTCCACGAAATACCCGAATAGACTGAACGGGAATGAATGTGTCAGTCAATTCAGGTATTTCTGTCTGCGTTCAACTCAAAACATACTCTAGGAATAGCGTTCAATTTCTCATTTTAAATTTGAATCGGCCATGGCAGTTAATCTCAATGGAAATTACACACAGCCCGACTTCACCCAATGCTGTGCACAGGCCTCTCTTTTCTTGTACCAATCCCCACGCTCCTGTGCCAGCCTCATCCAGGTTTTGCCCGCGATGGCAACAATGTCGTCTGTCGCCGGACGACCGACATCTCGTCTTCCAGTCCTTAGACACGGCCACTCTGTCATGGAATTACTCACCTGTCATCACTGCGCCTCGCCAGGGTCCCGCCCAACTCCATTTAAGTTCCATAATACGCTTTCCGATGTCGAATACCTTCGTACGTCTTCGTATCTCGACGTTTGAAACTAGCATCTATGTGAAAAATATTATAGTGCCCAAGTGTGTGCGCAGACACAAGGGTGCACTCACTCTTCCCTCACTGTCATAGTCCAATGGGACTGCAACACGACAGGACCGGAGAGAAATTAGGCGCAGGAAAAACGGCTTGGCGTGAATTATTGGCGGTGTCAAGAAAAACCCAATAACACTTTACCCGATCTGGGAATTGAACCAAGGACCTCATGCTCAGCACTCGCGCTTGCGAACACGAGACAACAGGACTGTTGTAAATATTAATAACTAGCTGACCCGACAGACGTTGTCCTATCCAAAGGACAATGCTCATGGATGTATGGATTCCCGTACCATGCGGCATCAAAGTCAAACTTGGTTTTTTATAGACTACACTTACTTATCATATTAATTCCTACAAAAGTTCTTTTGTAAACAAAACCCGGGTTTCGGAGATTTAAAAAAAAATCGAAATAACCTGAAAACTAGGTACCTACTTTATATTGTTTGACATGTCAATGTCATACACGAACGGCCATTATTGTTCTAAAAAAATGATAATCGTTTAAATAAAAAATCTATTCCGGTTTAGTCTAGTTATTTTTAATTAATGTAGAATCGGTAAATTATACCTAATTTTTTACATGTTTTTTTAAAGACGTGGTCATGACACTTTCAAAATTCAAGGTTATATTAATCATATCATTTGAAACGGAACGTCATGTCATGTAAAGGGAATAAAACAATATCAACACTTTTTTAATTTAAATTAAATTCCCTGTTCAAATATCAAATCCCCAACGCGAAAAGTAAAAAAAAAAAAAATTAAAATAATTACTATAATATTTTGATCTTGATGCATGAGACATTTTGGTACGACTTTTGGTCATTATATCTTTTCAGTTACCATAGAAAAAAGCACTTCTAGTTTTTCTCGAATTTTCCAATTTTTCGGGTAACTTTTCCATTTATTTTTTCCAAATAATAAATAGCCAAATCGGTTTAGCCGTTCTGAAATGATGCGCTTACCAACGAACCGCATTTCATTTTATTTATACTAGCGACATATAGATACTGTCGTCAAGGTACAATTTACTGACCCGTTTCGAAAGGGTTGTGTAAAGACCTCTTGATTGACTGTATACATAAGTACAGCAATTATCATTTCACTGGAACAGTATCTACCCTACATTGAGCACTAAAAGCGAATTCAAAGAAGTTCCAATTCAGCTGGAAAAGCGTATATATTAAACCATTCAATAAATACGTATATTCCGTGTATACAATACAAGCGAACCGACCCAGCTTCGCACGGTTTTTACAATTTAAATAAACATAGCCAATTCTATGGAAGATCCTACTAATATGTATTATAAACGCGAAACTTTGTAAGGATGGATGGATGTTTGTTACTCCTTCACGCAAAAACGACTGAACGGATTTGGATGAAAATTAGCACACAGATAGTTTTTAACCGCGGGGCGCAGCTAGTTAAATATAATTCGCGAAATCTGGGTGAACTCTAGGTCTGCCTAACCCTTCGGGGAATACAGGCGTGATGTGATTGTGAGTGTATGTAAGTATATAATATAAATGTATTATACACGTAAACCTTCCCATAGGCAGTCGCTCTATGTGAAATACTGATATTTAACTGCATCCGGTTAGATTGGAATCTGACCAAACATAGTTAGGAATAGGCTAGGTAGATGATGATGATGGCCTTTCGGAATAAACTCTCTAAACCATGGGTTACCAACCAGTGCGCGGCAGTAAAAAAAAATAACTGTACATTTATTCAATTATGTTCTTTATATTAGAAAAGGCTAGATTCCAAAACCTAAACGCTTTATAATACTTAGATACTGTAAAAAAAAATCTGCCCTAAACAATAAAATCTAAACTATCCGACAGGCTGTAACTTGACTAATCAGCTTCTAATTTCAACTCACTCGGGGGCGCTTCGATTTTAAAAGAAACTTAGGGGATGCGCGTATGTTAACAGGATTGAAACCCCTGCTCTAAACGATGATGAAAACCACATCAAATTCCATTGTGAAGTTTAGAAGAACAATGCGGTCACACAGACAGACACGAAAACCAACTTTAATTTATTATAATGCATAGATATGTTCACATAAAGACTATGCAATATTCATACGGCATAGCGAATACAATCCCAGTCGATATGAACAGTATGTCAGTGGTATATGAGATTTAATACAGAGATTCGCAGATATTGTCGTGCTGGTTTAGTATTCAGAGGGTGGGAGTGATTTTCCAATGAGCGGGCTGGTACGAATGCAAAGCCGCGATGTCTTCAGTGTGCCGCGGACAACGGAGCCGTATTCCGGAAGATAATTCGATTATTTGTATGTTCGATGTTTCGGCAGAGAGACGTGTCAAATCGAAACCTGAGGGGCAATTCTCGTAATTTTAAGAACGTTCACAGTCTGATCTCAGTATCAATCTGTCAAAAAATACTTCTAATTTCCCTACATTTTGACAAGTTTTTGACATTTGTTTGTCGCCGAGATGAGACTGCGACTAGATTTTGAACGTTTTAAATTACGAGAATTGGCCTTCTGTAGTGCGATTCTGTAACCATATCACCGTGAAAACTTAGGTGAAGTGAGCGTGGAGTGAGCTGTCATTCCAACTAATGCTAGGGATTGACACTGTTGACAGCTCACTCTAAGCTCACTTCCCCTAACTTTTCACGCTGAGATTTTTACAGAATCGATCGGCTGTTGGCGAACTTTATTATATAGGCTTAATAACAGGCTTTATGAATTAAAGGTTGGATTATATTTATAATTTAGAGATGAAGCCTAATAAAATTGACTGCTCCGCGTCAGTTATGTTTAAGTCCCGTGTAATAGGGAGTTAATATATCGCCATCAACCGGGCACAACTCTAGACTGCTACTGAGAAATTTCTGATGGAAAACCTCAATAACACTTTGCCCGACCCGGGAATCGATCATAGGACCTCATGATTAGCAGTAGAGCTTGCGACCACTAGGCCAACGAGGTATGCACGAATAGATACGTTAGTTTAAAAATCAGTCAGCGTAATCTCTGATTACCTACAGCGTACCTAGATTCCGGGAGGGGAGCTGTGGCAGCCAAGTGGTAACGACGAGAACGAGAGGAGGCCTGTGTCCCAGCTGTGGGAACATTATAGGCTGATTACGAATCTCTGGATTCCAATATCAACAAAACAATGAAATGATATCCACCGCCGCATATCCAGAATAGTCCCGCGCCAAGGTAGCGTGGTCCCGTCTGCTAATGAGATTCTTTGGGTCGCGGTTTGCATTTCAGATCAGGCTGTCTCGACGTCGACTGTGTCTGCCTTGTTCCACTGAACTCATGCTCTAGTAATGTGCTACTATCACAGCAGTTCGGGAGTTTACTTTGGGCAGGTTTTTTAATGTGGTAGTTGAATTAAAAGTAGGTATATTGTGGTCGTAGGATGGGTATTGCAAATATTGAGATTTGAAATCAGGGCTTAGCAACGCTAAGTACTGCGTTCATCATTGGCCATAGGCCTCTGTAATAGGGTAGTTGCCTGCGTAAAAAATAATAATTATATTTAGTCCGTCAGTTATAATATAAAAATAATGGACACGTATTTTTTCTTTTGGTAATCAAACAAAAAATTACAAAGATAAAGCGCGTCAAAATTTGGGAGTGGGGTGTCGTGATGTCACTTGCTTGCAAAAGTGTCGCAAGCAAGTGACGTCACGCGGAACTTTAACGGGCGATATCTTCATCATTTTTTATATAATTGACAAAAGAAAAAATACGGGTTAAATATTTTTTGATAATCTAACTGACGGACTAATTAGAATTTTTAGGAAAATAGCCTATTGCGCGCCATTTAGCTCGATTCTCGGCAACTGTGATCTAGCTGCTACCAGCCACCCTGCGAAGATCGACGCTTCAGCTTCAATTCTTCTTCCTGTTCTTAGCCTGAGGGCGTCTTACGTTACGTTTGCCGATTTGCGGTCTCTACTCATGAACACATCTACCTCAACGCGCGTACAGTAGCGTTAATAAGCAACTTTGCCAATTAGTAGCAACCTGAAGTTGCAGTAGGCCGACCATGTTTGTGGAAGGACCGATAGCCGTTAGAGCAGACGAGTCTTGTTCCAGTTGTGACCGCGTATCGACAAGCCTAGTGTGGGATCA
The DNA here is from genome assembly GCA_951799955.1 of Apamea anceps. Lineage (NCBI taxonomy): Eukaryota > Metazoa > Arthropoda > Insecta > Lepidoptera > Noctuidae > Apamea > Apamea anceps. The sequence continues at coordinate 12,850,661 of OX637509.1, forward strand.
GCTACAAATAGACGGAGCGACCATCTTACAAAGGCGCCTGGAATTTACTGAATGCAGAACTTCCGCATTCAGTAAATTCCAGCCGCCGTAAGTCTCGTGGCGCAGCTTGGGAGAGAGCTATGTCCTGCAGTGTAAAGTAGTTATTTATTCACTGTGCAATCGGCATTTTGGTTTTGTTTTGATTTTGTTATTTGCTCGCAACACCGATTAATGCATATATAAAATACTATAATGCATGTTGTCTTTGGTCCCTGACCCTGAAAATCAAGAAATGGACAAAGTTGTCAACCTTTTATTGCTGGAGTACGAGACTTTTGACTACTTTGTATGTGTACCTATATATTTTTTTTTTGTAATATGCGTTTTGTTTGTGTAGGATAAACAATTTTTCTTTCTTTTAGTGGACTGCGTCTGACGTTAAGTTTATTGTTGGTTTTTGGCTGGTCTGCTCAGTGCTCTGACCTCAAATAAACAAGTACGCTGGACTAAATATACTATACGAAATGACAGTTGTTTTTGTGCCGATTCAATGCGCCCCCCTTGAGCGTCTCAGGAACTAAAATTGATATATTTTTGCAAATGGCCGTCGTGTTGTTTTGGTACTTCTCTGATGATCTAAATCGTGGAATAAGACTTTTTTGTGTTTACTACGAGATATTTAGAACATTTTTATCATGAGAGTATGTGCATTTTGTAAAACTTACTATCAAAAATATTATTTCCACGGACGCTCACGTTGCTAACAGCCCCACAATGGCGAAAATCCAATTTCTTCATTTTGGCATTGATAGTATGATGTCCAGCGTACTTGTATAATATAGGTCAGTGGCTCAGTGCCTCTTCCACTGCAGTTTGGGGGCTTAGTTTAGGCAGGTTTTTTAATATAGTTGTTGAAGTAAGACACTGGTGTGTCAGATGTGATGGTGGATAGGAATCCAAATGGAGATTAAAATAAAATAAGCTGTAAAGGGGCTTTTTTGGGGTTATTAATTGTTATTTCTGACGGTCGTAAAGTATCGTATTTCGCACATTTAGTTGGTTTGTTTAGGTCATTGTTATTATAAGTATAATTGTTTTAATCTGTCTCTTTAATTTGACTATCCCGGATGTTTACCCACGTCACTTGTCTTCGAATCGTGAATTCGTAACCCTAAATTTCCGTTCATTCTTTAGAAACGTGTACACTTTAAGAAGTCGGATTAAATCTTATGTCCTCTCAATACACAAAGGACCAGGTAGATTAAAAAAATAATGGATCGTCTTGGTTGGTTGAGTTCTTGCTAAGTGAACGCAATTTTCTTATTAAAACTCGGAAACGCTGTCTGTTTGCATATACTTTAGGCAAAGTGCATACAGTCGACAAGTCATAATATATATCAGACTAAGCTAGTCTCATATAACTTCCCCGCGGCTTCGCTCGTGGTGGCCGGAAAATATACCACGAGAACGTAGAGTACGACCGGGATTACAAGTATCCTATGTGTTAAGCCAGGTCATAAACTATCTGTGAGCCATTTTTTTTTTTCAAAACCCGTTCTGTCGTTTTTGCGACAATCCGGAACATACATGTATTCAGATAAACAGTCAAACTGACAAAAATTCTAAAAACTATATTTTCAGCATTAGACTCGCCCCACCGTAGAAATTACTTAAAAAAAATTAAATGTATGGTTTTGACTGTCTGTATTAGAGTAGATACATACATAATTGCAAATAAATAAAATTGAAGTGTCTGTTTGTAATGTCGAAATATCAGATTTTTTGTAAATGCATATGAAAGTAAAGATATACGGTACTTGCAAAAAAAGAAAAACATTTTTTTTACATGCTTGTCTGTCTGTTTGTTTCGGCTAATCTCCGACACGGCTAGACCGAGTTTGACGGATCTTTCACTGACAGATAGCTGGTGTTATAAGGAGACTACTTATAAATAGAAAAAAGAGAGAGTCACATTATTGTTTTACGACATCCACGCGACGAATTCCCGGGCACAGTTAGTTTTATTATATAATATGTATATAAATTTATAAAAAAAAATATACCTTATACAGCAATAATATTATTTTATATAATGGAAAACGGATAGTTATCTCGAACTACGAATAGCCTTACAAGGGTTCGTAAGTCCGTCTATAAAAGCCCGCACAACGCTCAATTCATCCTATGAATATGTCATTTAAAATATGATTTGTGTAAAAAAGGAATAAATTTAGCGTAGAAATGTAACAATATCGTCGTGAGTGTATGAGGGGCATACAAAAAATCCTTTTATTGAAACTAGCTGGGCCCGTTATCCATTATGTATTAGGTGCTTGGGTGCACATCTCCGTTGTCATAAGGTATTATAGTGGTTCACTTATTTTATGTCCTCAGCTGAAAGTTGGATATATCGTAGATCTGCACCTAATTGCGTAACACACTCTCAGTGACAACCCGAAGAATTTTGAAGGAAATTACTAATCCATTGCTTCATAGCTTTGAAAAATTCGCCTGCTCAACAACGTAAAAAATTCATTGGATGTAGTTGGCTTGTCAAAATGAAAGGCATTGCCGTTGTAAGTTGTGAGAAACCTTTTCTCCCTCTTAAATGATAAATGATTTATTTTCTGTAAGTAAGTTACTACAAACCCGTCAATAATATTTTTTTAAACTAGATGAGATCGGCGTTTCCTATCTGACTATTCTGAGAAGAAAGACGTGTTCACGTGGGAATCAGAAAAAAGTTTTAATAAAAAATATTCATATACTTACAAGGATCCTACCTTTCACACATATTTTCAGTTGCATGAAGCATTGCAGAAGTCGTCATTTCGGGACAAGGAACCCATTTCAGGGTAACAACAGTTTATGCAAGAAAACTGAAATTTCACAGTTTGCAAGCACAAGCCCCTTCGTTTTGATTGCTATTTACTTCAGTAAAGTTAATTGACCGTCATTATAACCGCTTCCCTGGTGGAGTGTGAGCCGGCTGCAACAGTGTGTCTTAAGCATGGTTGCGAGGCGAATTTTTTGTATTGTTTTCCTTGTTTTTGTTTAGTGTCTGTGCTTATTAACATAGTCGTAAGTTTTTACTAACAATCTTGTTGAGTCTTGGTTACTTTAATAAAGAAAAATTCGATTCTATTCTATAAACCTTCGCTGGTCTAGAATCCCGAAAATCTCAAAATCCCGTATCGTGTCTTCCAACGGACACGCGCAGCAATAATGCGAACATATCTGCAACATTCAGTTTTTGCCTCTACCTTGTCTCTTGGGGGCCACTGTCTATGACATATGCGAAGGACTGCCTCTAAAATGGGCCCCCTGAATATATTTGCTCATTCGATATGAGAAGTCGCCTTTTGTCACCATATGTGTGACACGGATAGTTTTTCGCACATCATACATATTTTGGCCGCCATTTTTTTTTTGTAACTTTAGCGATGGCGTTTATTGGAATATTTTATGCATTTTTTTGTGTTCGTATTTGGAATTTCGTTTTGTTTTTCGAGAATATTTTATGCGATTCTTTTTTACGAATTCGATTGTCCGTTACTTTTGCTTTATTTGGTACATACATCAAGTTCTATTTTGAAAAAATAGGTGTATTAACACTTAGAACTTGAGCTAGCAAATTGTAACCAAATATTTTCCCAACATAAAAAGTTTTAAAATAACGAGGCTCTTCCAAAATAACTTTCTAAAACTCTCCGTGGTTTTAGTGATGTGGGATTATTAACAAAACCGATTGATAGTCTTTACTATCAATCGGTTTTGTTAATAATCCCACATCACTTTTCAGAAGCTATCCCTTTGGTTAGTTTCCGAAAAAGGCGCTATTTAATAAAGCATAATCCTTTCATATTTAGCATGGTAATTGCTTAACACACTACTTATCAATAGCAATGGGTTCCATTTTGACAGTTCAACAGCATTCATTGCGTTATTTACTTTGCTAAGCAGACACATTTTTCGAATATATGGAGCAATGGATTAGCAATATGCTTCAAAATTATTCAAATCGAGAATAATTATAGTTACGCAATTAGGGTGGTCCAATTCCCGTAATTAAAAACGTTCAATACCTAGTCACAATCTCATCTCACCGACAATTAATGTTAAATACGTGTCAAAAATGTAGGGAAATGAGAGGTATTTTTGACAGATTGAGACTGAGATCAGAGGGGCAATTTTCGTAATTTAAAGAACGTTCAGACTGTGAACGATGTTAGGTATTATAGGGAAGTTTATTGATTTATTCTGGTTCCTCCGTTGGTTATCAATTGATTGATGTTGTGGCTGTGTACATTGTTAGGTTAAGAAGATATATAATCAATCATTTGCCTTTTAGATCCGCAAAAAGTCTTAGAATAGAAAATAATAGAAAACTCTTCGTCATGTACACCATCTGAATTACAGATATATAGGTATTTAATATAGACTAGGTACCTATACAAAGGCACTAACGAATAATCAGAACATAGCTGCACGGTACCATATGTCACTTCCTATGAAGACGGCAAGCAACACCATGTTAAATTTTGTCTCTCTCACACACACACACACACGCACAAACCCCAACACACCCTCTCTCACACACACAAACACACTCACGCACTTATACAATTGACTTTATTCTCTTTCGATCTTTATTTTTTTCTCTTTTTGGTACCTACCTATTTGTAATTTATAATGTAAGGGAAGAGCGGAGCCTTTTACTACAGGCATTGATATTCCCAAAATGGAGACTCCTCGACATGCAATGTGAGCCAAAATGATATGAAATAAACTTATTTTTTTTATATACCTACGTGATATTAGATAATGGACAATACTCCTACAATATTATTAATTTTAAGTTATCTTGCTGTGCCCTAACAGGGTCATGTACTCACTAGCTTAAGCCTAACGTGTAACTATGGTACATGGTGTACAGTCACGAACACCAATATGTCAACACTTGGCAACTTTCAATTGCGATTTTTTCGCTTTTCTTTTCGGTGTTTGTTGAAATATGACACATTACATAAACCTATGGGTTCGGAAATGCTATGTTCGTAACAACATAAAATTTCATTAAAAAATAAAGGAGTAAATCGCTTTTGAATAAAGCCGAGTGTATACATACTTTTGCTCGTGACTGTACATTGTGCGTTAAACAAATAAATAAATATCATAATAATAGGTATAGGATTTTTGTTTATAGAAACGTTTTTTAGAAAATAAACTTCAGTAAGAGCCCACCGAATAACATGTGACATCCGCCAATCCATACTGGGCCCGCGTGGTGAATTACTGCCCACTCCCTGTCACAGAGCAGTGGGAACGTTATAGGCTGATGGTAAGGGCCCACGTATTCTGTAATAATCTCATTGAGAATTCGAAAGACCTTGAAGTGAGTTCTCATTCTGCTTGCTAGGGATTGACACTATTGACACCTTACTTAAAGCTCACTTCACCTCACTTTTCATGGTGAAATTTTTACAGAATAAATCGGCTGATTGGTGACGTGAGAAAGCACAAAAAACAACCGGTCAAGTGTGAGTCGGACTCGCGAACCGAGGGCTCCGTACAAATTTGTAGGTATGTAAATAGTTTTTAAATGTTTTTTTTTGTAATGTAACTACATATTTACGGTTTTCGGATTTTTACCTTTACTTGTGCTAAATGACATTGCTTCTTGCCAAATTTCATGATTCAAGGTCAACGAGAAGTACCCTATAGGTTTTGATTTCGGAACATAAACACCCGTATCTTTTGATTACGGACAACGAAGTGATCTTATAAGGGTTCCGTTTTCCTTTTAAGGTACGGAACCTTAAAAATTAACCATATCAACATCACATATCCGGCTTTTGACTGTATTCAATTTCACTATGAAACATATTGTAAATAAAACATATTATTTCATATGTTAGTATGCTAGCTCGGTCCGAAGGTATAACCAAATATAACTCACTTCAGTTAGGCCCGAACTATAAAATTAAATCACGCCTCAAAGAGATCGTGCTTAGAATATTGGAATCAGCTTATGTTGCAAATATGTGTAAATGATAATTGAATATCTAACCCTGAAGAATGTTGATGAAGGCATTAGCCTTACATATCTATTCTTTCTTAAAATATTTAAATCAATTCAATTTTATTTCTTGAAATATTTGTTGCAACTCTAATAGCTATGTGTTAGGGTCATGAGAAAAGCTTTAATATATATTCTAATAAATAAGAGTAACTTTTGGATTAAAACTAAATAAAACCTGTAAATTAATTCCAATAAGAATGATGTACTGTATAGGTCACATCATCATCACCTGCATGGTTTGTGGCATGCAACCTTTTCTAGTAATTATAAGATAAATATGTATTTTTCTGTGTGTACATAAATAATAAAATAAATAAATAATGGTATAAAATTATAAGATATCGCCAATACGAATTGAGAAGGCAGAAAAAAGAGTTAGGAGTCAGTTTGGCGGACAAGCAGATGTAATGAGATAAAAATATAAAATAATTAGAAGATTCGAGAACGTAATAGTAGTTATTTATTTTGAGAATAAATTGCGTGAATTTGCGTCCGTGAACACTATCTGTAGCAACGGTTTTATTTTGACAGTTCCACAAGATTAATTGCGTTATTTACGTTGTTGGGTAGACACATTTTTCGAACATATGAAGTAATGAATTAGCAATATCCTTCAAAATGATTCAGATTGATAGTATATTACGCAATTAGGGTACTGGAACCATTAGCATCCCTCCGATACTAACAGTACTTGCCATTGTGGTGAAAAGATTGGTCAACTAGACTATGTGCTGCAGAAAAATGGATAACAAATCAAATCAAATCACAAAATGAAGAGAAGGTCTAAACTCTGTTGGTGGTGAAACAGGGCTGATAATGATAATGAAAAATAAACAACCACAATAAATTGCAGAACAAATTCGGAGCACCGAGGATCCCCGTGGATATATTAGAAAAGGTGAATCTTGTTATGGAAAAGGAAACTCTGAAACAATCAAAACATTGAACACCACAATATTTATATTGTACAACGAATTAAGAAATATATACTATTCAAGCTTATAGTTAAGAAAATACTTCCACTCATAGTTTAGACATAAGATGGGCTTGTGGCTAAGCAATAATAGCCGCACGGGTCGATTGATCAGGTTAAACTACGCTTACCTACTACCGTGGATGGGTGACCATCTTTACATACCAAGACGCCTCCGTGCCTCAGAAAGCACGTTAAGCCTAGGATCTTTGACAGTCGTTACGGGTCGTGAGAAGCCCGAAAGTCTGACAACCAGTCATGCCAATGGTATCATATTACCCAGTAACTGGGTTGTGAAGGTCAGATAGGCAGTCGCTCCATGTAAAATATTGGTATTCAGCTGCATCCGATCCGGTTAGACTGGAATCCGACCCAAACATAGTTGGGAAAAGGCAGGCGGATGATGATAGGTTAGACATAAATCACTATTATAACTGAGGAGATGGAAATTGTCCTGAAATCGATAACATAAATTTATAAACAAATAAACAGGATCAAATTAAATTTAAAAAAAAAAACAGATTTTCTCAACTCATAGCTCAAGTAACAACATTCACAGCGGTCTTTGACCCCGAAAAAAACATCATTTCCTTTATTTTTTCGTATTGTAATTAGATATCGATTCCCGTCACGGGAAATTTGAATGGTTTCGCTAGCTAATTTAATTTGACCCTGTATATCAAACGAATTAAAGTACTGGGAAAAATTGAGACCGAAGACATCGATTACTGTAGGAATAGGAGATGCAAATACAGTACCTACAACACCACCCCTAGTCCACACTGGCGATAGTTTAAGAACTAATATTAAGTCTGTAGTAGTTCTGAAATCGATTACAATATCAATATTATATCGAACAACGAATCAAAGTACTAGGCAAGCATGAGAGTGAAGACATCGATCACTGTAGGAACTACGACTAACTGCGCGCGGACAGGGTGACCACGCGTCTCGTCCGCGATCTATCTTCATCTGAGCACTGAGTTGTGTGGTGCTGTGTCCATTGTACCATCCTCACTCGCGTTAACGCGAGTATATAACGAATACGTAAAGAAAATAATTTAATTTCATACCTCAAGAATAAGCTTAAAAGGGTTTCCGGAATCCGCCAGAAAACTGAATGTTTAGTTTTATTCTAGTTGAAGTAGTAAGATAGTCTCTGTAGAGATGGTAACAGGCATTGCACAGGGGGGGGAGGGGGGTTCTGGAGTGGTCTCTCAAGAGAACCCGATGCCCCCTCTTCCCTGTGCTGATGGTGACCATCAAGGTGCTACCCCTATATGCCTAAACACCGCGCGCCTTTTGAAGGTTTTTTCCCAAAAGTTAAAACAAAAAGGAATCTAGAAAAGCACCCTCTACACATACAGCGATGTCGTTGTTTTGCAACCAAATCCTGAAAAATACATGGAATTGGCTCAACATTCTCTCCAATCCCGTGCCGTGAGATAACGGACTCCCTCCCCAGATTGACTGATAGTCCCATGTAATGGGGGCATTGAGTGATCACGCTCCAATCTGACAAGTTAGTTCTACTCTTTCGGGTCTGATCGATGGACGAAACACATCGTTCAGTTGAGAAGATGGATACGTTATTGATTGACTTTTTTGAGTTACACAGATTTGGGATAAATTGGCTGATTGAATGTTTTTTTTGGTAGTATTTTTGGAGACATGGAAGAAGAAAAATGGATTGTGTATTAAATTACATCGAGGAATGGAAGCTGCCTTATGCTCAACATAAATTGATGGAAGGATCACTTTTTGAATTTATACCTAATTCTGTAACAACTGGCGAAAAGAGGGCGTGCTTACACCTCTATCCTACCCTACGTGAATATAAGCTTGATATTATGTTACGAATGCTTTTGATAGACCTTCTCGTTATTTTCAAATTTACTTACAGAAAAAAAAGATTTTTTGAGATTAGCGTACATTATTCCTGAAACTTTTTGTCTCCTAAACAAGAGTCAGAATTTAAGCTCATTTTTGATCATCTTATGACAGGATGTTAACAGAAGACCAGACCTTTTTAACGGAAGAAACAAATCCTACACCAGAAATTCCTCTACCAAAACTTTACACACTACTAATTAAACGAGAACCCAGTAAATAGTTTTATCTAACGCAGACATCAACGCACGTAGGTATTAGGCAATGTTGTGGGGAAATATGCAATATCGTCAGCACATACTACATCGTAATACCGATGCAGAAATACCAGTCGCCTAAATAAAGGCAGACAATTGTTGGAATTTTCGATACGTGACTTTTAGACATGGCGCACACGATGCGACATGCGACTGCGACAACTCGAGTACTAGACGAAATGAGAAGCTCCGGCCGACAATTTCCGTAAGCAGGGACATCGACCCGCAATCTGTCTGTTACAATGGATTCTGAACACAGCTGCGTTGAAATTTTTCGTCTGTATTTTGTACAATTGGCGTCGAGCAGCAGAGTCGCAAAGACAGCCTAAGGGAGTCGCACGATCTCGCTTCTTATCACAGCGACTAGGCGCGCGGCGCTTGCGCACACGTGACGACAGTCGGATGCTGGTGATGACCTAAGACAACAAAGAGGTTACTCATTTAAATATTCCCATTGTTATGCGTTTAGGTAACTTCACATGAACGAGCTTCGAGCCCGGTAGCCTATTTTTTCTTTCAAGATTAGCGCAGGCTGAACTTTCTATGCAGCGATTTTTTTCAGGTCATTTGGTTCGAGCATTTTTAAAAGAGTTCTGTGTCTGAATAGCATATCTATTTAGACAAGCTATAGTACATTATGGGAAAGAAATATGCAGAGGTAATGACTGAAATATGCAGAAGACACAGACTGTTTACTGATCTGAAATACCAGATCTGCTTTTTAAATATTGGTCACATTGTTACAGCCTGGAACATAGTTGTTAAACCTTCTGCCCTTTGTTTTCACAGTGTACCCCTCTCCAACGCTCGGCCGGAGTATCCTCGTTATTTCAGAGTTATATTCAGTTATTGCCCTGATATAATTTCCCCACATAGTTCCAGGCAATATTGTCAACTATTTAACATTGCTTTTCGTAATTGATTTACGTGGCGTAGGCGCTGGGGGACGGAAGCTAAGTTTGTATGGAAATAGTTAGGGCATTAAAGTAGTTTTTCATACTTTGAATTAGCAATGGTTAAACAGAGAACAGCGGTGGCCCAATGGTAACGGTCGCGACTTATGAGTTGTAGGTCGTAGGTTCGAACCCAGGCAGGCGCTTTACTTTGTGTAAATTATTTCATCACCACTGCTCTCAAAAACGGCGAAGGAAAACATCGTGAGAAAACCGGCATGTCCTAGAACCAAAAATTCGAAGACATGTGACATCTACCAACCCGCACTGTGCCAGCGTGGTGGATTACGGCCCACTCCCTCTCACAGAGAGGAGACCTGTGAGAGGAGAACATTTAAGGATGCTTATGTAAACAGTGAACACTATGCCAATACATGTCTTCTAGTATCATTGTTGAACTGCCCTTATCCTGATTTATTTAGGATCGGCGCAGCATCTCTTCTACTTCCATGCATCTCTATTAGCCATCACCTTGGGAGTCATATTCTTTCCCCTTCTTAGATTATAACGTGATATTAACATATTGTATTCAACAATTTGATAGTTTTGTTATTGTTATTATTAATTAACTGTTTATCATTAATTGCGACTTCGAGTAAACTGTCATGCCCTTTATGCATGTAGGCTTTTATTTAGGCATTATATTTTGCTGATATTTTTAATTTTTCTGTGTTTTTTTTTGCTTGGGTATAGTTTTCATTGCGTTTGTTGGTATATTGGCGTGGGTAGCTGACATTATGGCAAGTAATTTAATGTAGTGTTCTGTGTCTTGTAATTTTAATTATTTTGCATGCTTACTATTGTATAGAATGAAGTTTTTCTAACTGAGCAGACATCTGTGCTGCTGGGGAGTTGGTTGCGCCACTTCTTCTTCCCAACAGAAGCACTAAGAAGTGGTGGGTGAAGAGCTGGCATTTTAGGCGAATGTTTTATGTAATTTTGACGTTCTAAAAGTGCTGATTTTCAGTCTAATTTGAATACATTACTTTTTTTTTTGCCCCGTTTTTCAATATTGTAGTTTCTTGACAAACTATATTTTTTATTAGTCGTTACTGCCCCACTGCTGGGCAAAGGGCTCTTTCCACCTCCCTCTGTCCAGAGCTGCCAAGGACCACTCTTTATTGAAGGAGTCCAATCATAGTCTCAATTATATTCGGCTACCTAAAAAATAAATTAAACTGATCCGAAAAACAATTGTTATTCGAAGTTGTTAAGGATATTAAAAGTTGTGCAGATCAAAAAGGCTCTGAAATAAGCTCAAGCATGAAAATGAATGAAAGCATATTCTTCCAATAAATTCTCCTATACATTCCGCACAGTACGTGCATCACTATCTTCGTTAAATATTATAAATACTTTATCAGACATGGCTGCTTCTATTAAGTCTTGCTCCTATAAGGGCTCGGTTATACAGAACGCGGTTTGAAAGTGATAAGAGAGCGAGCTGTGAATCCGTGATAAGCACGGTGTAACTATGGTACGGTGCTGCCTTGGTCCTCATCCACTCAGTCGATGGTTCTCGTTCAATCAGTCACTCAGTGTAACTACGGTACTAGTGTGACGCAACTTACCACAAGCGATCCACCTCTACTTCATACGGTTTTTACGACTTGACAAAACTTCAACATTTCTTTATATATTTATGTAAGTTTTTAATATGTTACACACATAAATCTTTCGGAATAAAGGCTCTAAATGATGGTGAAAACGGAATCAAAATGCGTTGCGGTGTTTAGAAGAACAGGGTTAAACAGACAGACACGACAGGCGCGACTTTAATTTAGAAGATGTTCATTATTGGAATTAGTTCCCGCGTCCTATGCTCCCGACTTGTTTCTTTGACTATATTCTTCTTCCTTGATCCATCCTACTTTCTAATAATATTATTAACGCGAAAGTTTGTGAGGATGGATGTTTGTTCCTCTTTCACGTAAAAACTACTGCACAGATTTGGATAAAATTTGGCATACAGATAGTTTGTAACCAGGATACTATTTATATCGATATTCCTACGGGATCGAGACTTATGCGGGTGAAACCGCGGGGTGCTGCTAGTATTTAATATACATAATTTCCCCCATTCAACTCTGTCCGAGGTGCACCTAAAATTATATGCTGCCAGCACGGTTGCTGCTCTTTCGGCCGCGATAATGACAATCGCTCCGCCTCATCCTCGCTTGCTGTATAGCATAGCTTTAATTAGATGCATCGTGCACGCGCGGCCGCTGAATATTTCACGTGTTTCAACTATTACTGGGACTACGCACACATAGAATGAGTAATTTGTTCCTGTATTGTGGCAAGATTTGTGCGGTATTTAAAGGACGGAGAAATTACGTGCTAGTGCTGGTCGTGGGTTTTAAAATTGATTCGTTTTCCTTCAACAAATTAAAAACATTTGAATTTGAATGTTTGACTTATCATAATGATATTGACGTCAATAATGAGTCTGTATTAGTACTCGTATCGTTGTTTAATAAGACGACTTTATTTAAATAACCAGAATTTAAAATAACTAGAATCATTCTCTATCTGTAATTTATTTCTCCATAAACAGTTATATCGAGACCCCATCGTGCTTTGGAAAGCACGTTAAGCATTAATGTTACCGGGACCGACGCCCGGTGTCATTCTTCGTTTTTTGACAGTAGTTACGACTCGTTAGAAACCCGAAATACCGACAACCAGTATCTTGGTAAGCCCACCTCCACAACCATCTGGACAATATGATACCCCATCATATTGTCCAGATGGTTGTGGAGGTTAGATAGGCAGTCGTTCCATGTAAAATACTGGTATTCAGCTGCATCCGGTTAGAATGGACGCCGACCCCAACATAGTTGGGTAACGGCTGGGTAGATGTTGATTGATACACAGTGAGTGCTGTGGGTTGAGAGCGGTGTACTAAATACATCTGCCTACCATCTCCGGGAATTCAGGCATGATGTTATATTTATTTTACGCCATGAATATTTTTCTCTTTTTAACCGTCAAGGTTCTCAAATCGAAGCGTGTATTTTTTTTTTACGCATAACTTTTTACACAGTAGTTCGATTTTGATAATTCTTTATTGTTCACTCACAGATTTAAATGCTGAGTTGTGTATTATAACTCTACATTGCCACATAGGCCTGCCCTTTGGCAAACAATTAGTAGATAATAGCCACAAAAAATTATAAAATAAAAACCTTTTTAACAAAAAAAATTAAACCGCCGAAAAAACTGAAAAGCAAAAAATAATAAACCTTTTTTAGTAAACCTTAATAACTAAGTTCTTAAAATAATGTAAATATACCTAAATAATTTTGAGTCGGCGCCGTTTAAATTTAAGGCATTTTAGTGATCTTTGTTTATTGATTGATTGATTGCTTGGAGGTTTATTATATTTTGCTTTTCAGTTTTTTCGGCGGTTTAATTTTTCTAGTCCCACTTCCCTTACTAAAGTGGGCGGCGGGAGATGGGCTGTTCGTCTGCGTTCGCCCTACGACAAACTCCTTTATTTAGTATTATTCTATAAAAATAACATGTCAGATAACATGACATGACGCTTGTATTCCCCGAAGAGCGAGGTAGAGACGTACCTATAAGGACACACAAACCTTTTTTTTTTTTTTCTGAGGATGGGAAATCATCAAATGACTCCTCCCGCTCTGGGTGGAGCAGGAGGGAGTGTCAGACTCTTATTGACTAAAACCCACCCGTGTTCCTTCCTTAGCCCTTTATGTTCCAGGGCAGCGGTAACCCTTTCGGACAATCCCGCTACCCAGGACACACACCCTCATTTGGCCAACGAGCTTATTGCCATCGACCGGGCGTGTGTGGGTGAGATGTGTACAGTCTGCAGTGCGATTCTGTAACCATCTCACCGCGAAAACTTAGGTGAAGTGAGCGTGGAGTGAGCTGTCATTCCAACTAATGCTAGCGATTGACACTATTGACAGCTCACTCTAAGCTCACTTCACCTAACTTTTCACGGTGAGATTTTTACAGAATCGATCGGCTGGACCCCGGGCTGTAAACATCTTATCGTGTATCTAATATTTTGGTGAAGTGAACTTCTAATCTAATCTGCCGATCTATTCTGTGAAAATCTCACCGTGAAAACTTAGGTGCCGTAAGCTAAAAGTGAGCAGTCGTTCCTCCTGATGCTAGCAATTGACACAATTGACAGTAACTTCACCTTAGGGCGGATACACGGACTGTTCGAGCAGTTAGCGATTGATCAACAGAGACGAACAGCTCTTGCAGTCATAGTCAACAGCTTGAAGCTGCCATTGATAACTGCTGGAGCAGTTGATACCAACTGCTTGTCATTCAAATCAGATAACTGCGCGAGAGCAGTCGACAGCTCGAGCAGTCAGTGTATGCCTGGCGACTGCTTGACCGCACGACCGCCCGAAGCAGTTGCAACTGCTCGAGCGGCTTCATGTATCTGTGTACGTAGAAGACTGTATTTCACTATGCAGTCACAGCTTGAAACAGTCCATCCTGACTGCTTCAAGCAGTCCGTGCATGTCGGCCCTTAGTTTTCACGGTGAGAATTTACAGAATAGGTTGACTAATGCTAGAGATGAGATGACAGTTCACTTCAAGGTCACTTCTCTTAGTGTTCACATTATTGTGAAAACTTTGAAGATCTTGCTTTATCTGTCTATTTTGCAAAAATATTATTATTTTTACTGAACAAAACCTCTCATTCTTTACCTCTTTTATCTTCCACTTCCCTAACTAGTGTAACATCTATCCTAGAACTCTAGACAAATACGGTTGTATTTTTCAAAAGGCTGTAGTGTAAAGGCCCCAGTTATTAGGTATGCTGTCGGCGGCCGCGAGGGTCCGCCATTTTTCCTCATAAAATATAAATTCCTCTTATAAGTTTGAGTGATCTTCCTGTGGTTATACGTAATTTTACGACGAAAGTTTTGTTAGGGCCGTGTTCTGACTTGGCTATTTTGTTCTGAGGAGGTCTTGGTGCTATTTAGGTTCGGATTGAAAATACGGTAGATTTCTTTTCGCGTAGGTAGTACCTATTAACCTATTACCTTGGATTATCTTTCTGGACGTAGGTACCTAGTCCACTAAAAACCAGAAAATGCAATATCATAATTTGAGGGAACTTTTAATTTTGTTTGTAGCTATGGTAAATTGTGAGATTAAAATTAAACTTTTGTTTTATACGCTGACATTTTGAGGTTGTTTACCTATTTTTGCAAAATTGGTAGCTGTACCTATAATATTGATATTGTCTTTGTAATATTTATCTTGCTGCATGCTGTATAGTGACCACGAAGATAATGAGTTTTCCCAATATATCATTATTCTTTAAAAGTGTATCGATTTGAAGGTTTTTTAGTAATTGTGTAGGTAACGACGGTAAAAAGTCTCATAGATGTAGTTTCTCTTTCTAACTGACTTCAAATACGAGGATGATTTTAATTAATGTGTATGTTTCAGTTTTAAACTTACGTTGTGCACTAGGTAAGGAGCAATAGGTTGCATACCCTCGTTAGCCGCTGCAAATACAACTTCCCAAATTGGGGGATCATAGTCCGACACCCAATTTGTGTGCGGTGTTGTACAGAAAATGAATGTGTGTCCCAATTGTCCACACACGTGCACCTTTGAGGATCTAATGAATGCCACTGATGTTGCTATTAAGTGCTCCTAACCCGGCCATTCACTGGGCTCAACTAATCTAAAAAATACCATCGATTCGAAAAGACGAAGTTTTGAACTGTTTTATATATCCCAGCCGCTCGCCCCCCATTCTGAACAGCCCCTAAGCTGACTACAGTACGCTAATATACCATACTTGTTAGGGTACCGATGGGTTACTTCATAACTCGTGATTTGGCTCGTTTAATGGGCTTAGTTCAATGTGTTTCCGTGATGTACGCGCATCGCGCGTCAGGGAGGCTGAGTGACTCCGACGTTGTCTAATTCCGTGGCACATATATTGTACTTTGACTTCGTATTTAATCGGTTGATTTGGTAGGAGTTCGGGGTAATATTTTGAAGTATTTTTAAAAGGCATTCTGCCACATTGACCGCACAGGTCGATCGATCAGGTTAAGCTACGCTTGCCACGGTTGGTCTATGGATGGGTGACCATCTTTACATACCGAGACCCCTCCGTGCCTCGGAAAGCACGTTAAGCCGTTGGTCCCGGCTGTCATTCGTGGATCTTTGACAGTCGTTATGGGTAGTCAGAATTCCGAAAGTCTGACAACCAGTCTTACCAAGAGGTACCTACAATATGAAGTTAAACACACACGGTATTGAAAAACGCCGGTGCGCGGTGTCTCACTCAGCTCCCTAACGCGCGATTCACGTACAGACGCCAGCACATCAAGCTACTACAATCTGTCAAATTTATTTAATAGATTTTCAACTTTATCTTTAAATCATTAAGGTTCAAGGTTGATTGGGAAAATTTGACACTAAACTTTCGGGTAGCTTGACCTGCTGGCGTCTGTACATCACGAAGTCTTTTATTATCACATTAGTAGCAGTTGCCCCTGATTTATTTTGCAAAAACAAACTTCAACCTCACCCTGGTGTAGTCTTTGACTCAAGTAAGAAGTTTTAAGAAATTCGTTTGAGGCTGTACCTCAAACTTTCTAGTAACCATATTCTAGTCTGTGTAGTGTCCAACAGTCACAATAACTGTTACAAACATATCAATGTGGCAGAATCATCATCTGCCAAGCCTTTTCCCAACTATGTTAAATATTCTAGTTACAGTAAGCATACAAAATTATTATTTTTGAAATTTATTTTGAAACTTTTATAAATTATTTTTATTACTATCCGGAACCTAATCCCAACTTCTTCGGAAACACCATCCATAATAATCAAAAGTCAAAATTAATTAAACAACATCCGAATTACTTTCGTAAATACCCGGATCGATGGCAAGCCGAAAACAACAGACGGTTCATTGTAGACGCATCTCAATAAGCCGAAAGCCGATTATTCAGTAATTTGCATCGGAGCGGGCACAACCCTATTACCATGTCAAAACCCGCGAAGTCAAAGACAGACTGTTTGGCGCCAAGTTAGGCACCGGATAATGGCGGGAAATATTATCTATGGTGCTGTGGATCTGTGGTTTTATTTTATTGTTTGGGGCTATACAATTGCTATAGTTGTTCCGTTTTAGTATGACAATATCGATCATTGACCTTTCCCTAGTCTCCGTAAGAACATACAAATCTATAGGTACACACGGCTACACGTCAAGCTATACAAAACCAGTTTGTCTTGGCCTTACTTTGTATGATATTTTCTTACTATGAACGGTCAGCCAATACTGGTTTTGCATAGCTTGATGTGTAGCCGTGTGTACTAATAATAAAGCTGAAGAGATTGTTTGTTATTTTGTTTGTTTGAACGCGCTAATCTCTGGAACTAACAGTCGGATTTGAAAAATTGTTTTTTCATTTGATAGCCTTGAGGAAGGCTATATATGCTAGAATAGTGGCTATTTAACATCACGCTGAGATCAATAGGAGCCGTGCAAAAAGATAAAAAGTCGTCACTGGTAGATCTAGTGGTAGCAACCGCTACTGCAGAGCATGATGTCCTATGTTCAATAGGCTAGTTTGCTAAAAAAATGTAATTAGTCCGCCAGTTAGATTATCAAAAAATATTGGACCCGTATTTTTTCTTTTGTCAATTAAATAAAAAATGATGAAGATATCGCCCGTTAAAGTTCCGCGCGACGTCACGCCTTGGTACAGTTTTTAGCATGATGTGACGTCACGACCCCCCACTCCCAAATATTGACGCGCTTTATCTTTGTCATTTTTTTGTTTGATTGACAAAAGAAAATAAAATTGTCCATTACTTTTCGATAATCTAACTGACGGACTAAATATAATATTTTTTTTTTACCCAGGTAACTATCCCTATTCCCAGCTTTGGCAAAGTCAGTAGCAGTCCGGAGCCCTGATTTGTCCCCGGTTGATGGCAATAGGGTTGCCCCCTATATGGGACTTAAACCCAACTGGCGAGATGTATCATACTTCCTATCCCTTTGGGGAAAATGCGTGATGTTACGTTTTTTATTTATTTAAACTTTTCGCACAAAACGGCGGACTTAATGCCTTAGGCATTCTCCACAAGTCAACCAAGGGTCGGGAAGAGATTAGATGACAGGTGCTTTGGTTGAGAGGGACAGTGATAAAAAAAAAACACTTAAAACTAGGTACACAAATACATACAAAGGTTATATACATTATGTGTTTCATAGAATATACACTTATAAACTGAGAATGTGTTTAGTGAGGGAATGTAGGTAAGTGTACCTATTACAACCTGCAGTACAACAGTCTAATTTTATTGTAGGCAAGTATACCTTACTTCTACTTGCTCAAACAAATAGGTACAATTTAAGGACCCTAAAATGTTGTGCTTAGGTACCCTTTTTGTATTCCAAGTGCCGGTGTCTAGACGCATAAATAAGACAGCGTCATATGTAGAAAATTTTGTATCAAACATTTGTATTGTTACGAGCTTCGGGTTCGTGACAATAAAAACTGCCGATAAAAATTACCAAAAGTTACACTTTAATTAAACAATACTAATAACAACTCAAACACACTAATTATAAAACACAATCGCTCTTAAGTCGCACTTGAAGATCGCTTTCGATGTATTCGCTTCTATCGCAGAACCAAGTCTGATTGGTCGCGGCTAGTCCCGGCCTTATATAGTGCCGCAGATAGTTCCAGAACCTTCTATTGTAGAAACATCTAGAATGTTCGAGTACATACCAGCCCCGACTGACCAGATGTCGATAGTTCTAGTAATTTCTACTCGATAATAGATGGCGCTAGTGACTCTGTTAGTTCTGCTATTTGATAATAGATGGCGCTAGTAACTCTATTAGTTCTGCTCCTCAAAACTAGATGGCGCTAGTGGTAACTAATGTCACCATGTATCAGGCATCAATTGTGGCGCGCAACAATATTTTTTCATCCAAGCACATGATATAATTACATAATTATGTCACCATCATCATCTGCCTAGCCTTTTTCCAACAATGTTGGGGTCGGCTTCCAGTCTAATCTGATGTAGCTGAATACCAGTATTTTAGATGGAATGACTGCCTATCTAAACTCCACAACCCAGTTTCTGGGTAATACGATACCCCTCGGTAAGACTGGTTGCCAGCCTTTGGGGCTTCTGACAACCCGTAACAACTGTCAAATATCCGCGAATGACAGCCGGAACCAACGGCTTAACGTGCTTTCCGAAGCACGGGGTCTGGGTATGTAAAGATGGCCACCCATCCACAGACGAATCGCGGCAAGCGTAGCTTAACGTGATCGATCGACCTGTGCGGATGTTATTATTTAGCCACGAAACCCTCTCATATGATATAATTATGTAAAAATCTCATCGCGAAAACTTAGGTGTAGAGAAGAGAGTTGTCATTCCACCGGATGCTAGGTCTTAACATTATTGACAGCTCACTTTACGTAAGTTTTCGATGCGAGATTACTACAGAATAGATCGGCTTTCAAAATCCATCGGATTGACGGACGCCTTGAATCAATTTTATTTTAATTTAATTTTTGACATTCAAAAGTGCCTTTTATGTGCCTATTTGAAATAAATGATTTGACTTTGAATTTGTGAAAGAAAGTGTGTTTCGCAATTGGGATGCTGCCTTCTTTCAGTAACTCACTTATCTGAAAAACGTCTCCAGCCATTTAGACAAAAATCTAGCCAAAAAGATCTTCTATCTTCAGTCGTCCGATCCATATTTTATATTAGAGTAGTTCCCAAATTACCCCATTAAATGGGTTAATTTTAAATGAAGGCCAGACTATAATATTCTCTTATCAGAGACGCTGAAAATGTGAATCTAACTTTTTATTACGGTATTCGTATTCCATAAATAACTATGGAAGTCACAGCCTAACGTCTAACAGTCTAACTGAAAGCCTGCCAAATCCCTATCACATTAAGTTTCCACGGTGCGATTATAAAAATAAAAATGCTTAAAAAATTCTCAAAGTTTCGCGTCGAGGATTCCAAGTTGATGCCTAACTTCGACTGGGGGAGCTTCACGAGCTTACAGAGGTAACTTTGGGAGCGTTTCGAAAACTCGACTTTATTCAATAGCATACTTTTTGGACCATTAGATATTTATAGGCTGGGATTCTTAGAGATGTGTTGCTTATCTAGTAGATATGGTTTAGTGAAATAATATTTTTTATAGAAATACAAGGCATGTCTGTTTCTCTCAGGTTTTCATAGAAATCTTTAAAATTATATCTCAATATTGCATTCAGATATGAGGAAGAGGGTGCAGTTCACTCATCCTCCATAGAAAACAGAGCATCCTCCGATCAGACGAATTTTGTGTCTGGTGGGCTACTGCCCGACGATTGGTGTAGGGACGTTGTATATATGCCAGTTGCGCGGTGAACTCTGCTTGCGCGATGCAGAATTTTGCGTGACGTCAGTGTGATGCGTAGTTCGCATGTGGCGATGTAGATGCCGCCACAGTAAGATAACGAACTGCGTCGTTTGTCTAGTGGTCGCAAGTGCTACTGTTAAGCTTGAGGAACTGGGTTTGATTCCCAGGTCTGGCAAAGTGTTATGTTTTGCCATCAGGGACTTAAGAAAGGGAAGGGAAGGAAATCAGGTTAAGCTACGCTTGCCCGGTTGGTCTGTGGATGGGTGACCATCTTTACATAAATCATAAATCATCATAATCATAAAGTTTATTTGTAAAACATAGGTATACAATATAAAAAAGTACGCTAAGTTTTGTCTTAAACATACCGAGACCCCTCCGTGCCTCAGAAAGCACGTTAAACCGTTGGTCTCGGCAGTCATTCGTGGATCTTTGAAAGTCGTTACGGGTAGTCAGAAGCCCGAAAGTCTGACAACCAGTCTTATCAAGGGGTATCGTATTACCCAGTAACTGGGTTGTGGAAGTCAGATAGGCAGTCGCTCCTTGTAAAATACTGGTATTCAGCTGAATCCGGTTTGACTGGAAGCCGACCCCAACATAGTTGGGAAAAGGCTAGACAGCTGATTTTATTGAACGACTGTTACAGTAGGCATTTTTGTCCATTTAATAAAAATCAAGGTACCATAACGAATAACTCCATCAAACATTCGAAGCCCACCAAAGCCAAACGTCAATACATTTACGAATACCCGTACAAACAAACAGTTTTCCACCATTTTGTTTATTTTCCCCGTATTCCTCGTCTTTTTTCACGTATTTTTTCGTCGGCGCTTAGTATCGTGGGCCTGACAGTCGCTATCTCTGCCTGTTCCACCATATTGGCGCGACAGTGTTGCCAGCTTGTCATTTTTTAAAGGTGAAACGAACCGACGGTAGTTTACATCGAGTTCTGTTTGCGTTGAGCAATTTATTGGCTTGTTTGTGTTGTCTTGGCGGCGTTTTAAATGGTCGGCGCACACGTGAACAGTTTTGGGTTTTTATAAAGCAAGCTAGTTTTTTTTAATAGTTTTAAATGGTCGACGATGAAGGAGTATTTTTCTGTCTTTTTCTGTTTTAACACTTGTGTCTATTATGTTACTTCTTCTTAACATGTTTTCGACGAGTCGACTTAGACTCCTCTCTCTCGTGATCACTCCTCTTATGAGTCTGAGAGGAGAGTTGAAATTTTTGGTCAGATATTTAAAAAAAATAGCTCTATCATACATTTTGACCGCGTAGTTATTGCACTTTTCTATGAAACAGCAGATTTTGTTTTTACAACCGACGAACAATTTCAATTCTATGGGGTCTAGATTCATGTGCTGAATTCATGGTTTCAATTTGCGCATCGACGTCCCTGCCATCCTGTATACATGTAAAAATTATTTTATAATAGATAGGTAGGTACTTTTTCTGTCTGAGTTCGAATCCTTGACCTATGCCTAGTAAGTCGATACCATTACCACTGCCCTGTAGGCCAGTGGTAATTAGTAAATTGCTTGCCTACAAGAGCTGTAGCTCTCGTAGGCAAACAATTTATTAAATTAAAACAGTGCAAACGGCCCAATAGATCTACAAGCCATGACTATTCGACTAACAGTGTTTGCGTGTCGATAGTAGCAATTACAATAATTCAAACGACAGGGCCTGACCTATCTCTGCGAGTACATTAGCTAATACTGGTTATGTTAATGTTGTCCGTCTGTGTGACGGATGTGGCGGCCATGGCGATTTGGGACTGTGGGCCATTGTGTAATAGGCAGTAGTTCTACATGGACTATTGCTGGCTTCTGTGTTTAAGTCAATGTTGAGAAGATGTTGACTGAATTTCTTAATTATTTGGATGAAATCAGAAGACTCCATTTTGATTTTTTGCGAAAGGATCTTTCGTGGCGAAATTGGAGAAATTATTTAAATAACACGTAAGACGACCCACTGACCATGTGAGTAGAAATGCCTGGAGGGGGACGCCCTAGGAGGACATATAGTGACCTTATTGGTGATGTTCTTAAGAAAGGTCAGGTGCGTACTCGCAACCGGCGTGCGTGTATGACCAGATTGTGAACGTAAACGAGGTAGAAGAGTATGTAAGAATCGTAGCAGGCGTAGTTCTGTAGTGTCTGCATACACATGGGAAGAAGGCGTAAGTTTATGTATGTAAAAAAATTGGCAGCTGATTTGATTTATCGTTTTCAAATTGTAATTTTCGGTAGATTAGTGGTGATAGCAGATACTACAATGTGTACATTGCTATACATTGTGAAGTATACCATGTTCTAAGCAAGGTGTAGATTTACCATATATCGGTAAATGCAAATATTGATTTAAATTGTAAACCGGTGGTCAATGCATATTCATTCGGCCGTACAACTGCTAGGTTCAATACAACATGCAGTTTTAATTAATGTAATAGCATGTATTAGTAAGCAACCAGTAGTATCTGAATCAGATATTCATATTTGTAATACGGCCAAGTGCGTACCGGATCACGCACAATGAAGGGTTCCTTAGTTGGGATGAATTTATCCCAAGACCAAACTTAACTTTGTAATTGAAAAAATGTTCTCCCATACATCGATATAGATCGCGGGCAATTCTTCAATTGCAAATGTAAGTATAATTGTGTAATTTAAGCAAAATGGCAAAGTATTTCACATGGAGAGACAGCCGATCTGACCTCCACAACCCAGTTACTGAGTAATATACGATACCCCTTGGTAAGACTGGCTGTCAGACTTACGGGCATCTGACGACCCGAGATCTACGAATGACACCCAGGACCAACGGCTTAACGTGCTTTCCGAGGCACAGGGGGTCTTGAATAATTGCGATATGTAAAGATGGTCACTCATTCACGGACCAACTTATCGATCAATTCGTGCGTCTGTTATTACCTAGCCACGAGCCCCTCGAAAGCTGTATTCATAAAAAGCTTATAAAATGAACGTGCTTCTTGACACGTTCTTGACACGAAACTTAACACGTTTGTAAAAATTTCTGAACTTCAGTTCAGAAATTTTTGCAAACGTGTCAAGTAACGGATCCGTCCGTATACAACGCCACATGCGAACGCGTCATACTGATATCACACAAAATCCTGCATCGCGCATGCAGAGTTTACCGCGCAACTACATACAACGTCCCGACATCAATCGTTGGGCAGTTGCCCGCCAGACACAACACCCGTCTGGTCGGTGGATCCTCCCTTTTCTATGGAGAATAAGTGATCTTTATACCCTGTTCCTCATACCTCTATACCACCAACAACCAAAAAACCTCCTTTCACTGAAGTCCAAAAAAAAAACCCACTACATCTGATGGAAACATAATATATTGCCGCAGTGATTCAACAAATCTGTATGTTACGAGGGAAATCACTTAGCTCATGACAAATAGTGGCGGAGTGACGTCACTGCTTTTAAGATACATAATCATACGGCTCTGCAGTGCGATTCTGTAACCATATCACCGTGAAATCTCAAGTGAAGTGAGCGTGGAGTGAAGTGTCAGTGTCATTCCACCTGATACTAGGGATTGACCAAGCATACATTTACAATCATAATCGAGATTTTTATAATATTTTTATGCTAATTCTATTGCTCATTTTATATAATTTCAAAACTAGTATTTTAGTAGTCAAAACGTTCCTATTTTGTGGGGTTATAAAATAAAATAGAAAAACAGAAACTCAGTCAAGATCTCAATGTTCTATTTTTCTCTTTTTTTCTAGACTAGTCCTTATATAGCTTGAAGTGCGACCGTGCACAGCTACTAGACTGATGTAAATACGCATCGACATTGTTTGTTATTATGAGCGATTGTAGATGGAGTCTAGTAAAGACTGCAACGATGTTCAGCGCTGATAATAACCCAAATCTATTCAATTAGAAGAGATAACCGAGTGTGTCAAGTCATCGAGTGCTAACGGTGTGCCTGGCTGACGGACCAGACTGAATTCAACCCGACGACGTAGTAAGAGTGGCGTGATCACTTCACGCGATTCATGACATTTCGCTCGTGAATCGGGTGAAGTGATAAGATCACGCCGCGCTTGCGCGTTAGGCACTGCCATTTCCAAGAAGTGAACTTGTTTTTTTTTTTTTGCTGTCATTGATGACCATGGACATATTATTATTATGTCTGTTCGTATTCGAGTTCAGTGACATAAATTAGTTCCTAATTATTTTAATGCTTTTAGACATTCTATTGTCTAAATCCACTGTCTTTTATCTGCCTAGCCTTTTCCCAACTATGTTGGGGTCGGCTTCCAGTCTAACCGGATGCAGATGAATACCAGTATTTTACATGGAGCGACTGCCTATCTGACCTCCAGAACCCAGTTACTGGGTAAGTAATACGATACCCCTTGGTAAGACTGGTTGTCAGACTTTCGGGCTTCTGACTACCCGTAACGACTGTCAAAGATCCACGAATAACAGCCGGGACCAACGGCTTAACGTGCTTTCCGAGGCACGGAGGGGTCTCGGTATGTAAAGATGGTCACCCATCCACAGACCAACCGCGGCAAGAGTAGCTTAACCTGACCGATCGACCTATGCGGCTGTTATTATTTAGCCACGGGCCCCTCCTCTAAATCCACTGTCTTTGTACATCTAAAAAGTTAATTTTATCAGCCTACAATGCCTACATTTGGTTTTCAACAAACTGATATTACTTACATAGGTAACCGTGTAGTTCGGAAGCGCCTCAGATTGGTCCCTAACAATATTCAACTCTGTAAATGCGTTAATCGCCATTTTCATGATAGTGGTGGTTGAGGCTAAAAAACATCAAAATTGGGGATTTCGAACATCCACACCCCACTACAGGGGCAGTGAATAATACATCACTTAATTATTTGACGAATTCATCCATTGTTCAAATTAAATAAGTAGTGGTAATGAAGTGTTTTGCAGTTTTGTTATTCAAAGTCGAAGTTTCGCGCCAATCTTGCGTGTTTACATTTTTACTTTTCACAAATATCACACACACTCATATAGATATGATTTGAAATGTGTCAAATGCAATTTAAAATGTTTTAAACAACAAGAAAGTGCCCATCTCGTAACGTCTTAAACAAACACAAGTTCAATAATACAATTTTCATTACCACTAGGTACTCAACTCAATTCGTGTTCAAAATCGCAGAGTTCGCCGACCATTATTGTTTTTTTTTTTATTGTGTTGATGTGCGAAAGCGAAACGATTATTATGCCAAACGATTTTTTTTGTTTCAATCTATTCGAGGAATGAATATGACGAATTTCAGAAATCGATTCTTACAAATTGAAATAAACTTATTTTAAGCAGTATATACTAATCTAATAAAAGCATTACACATAGATTGTATCCCGTAAACATAATAAAACCCGTATTTTTGATGCTAGTAACCCTTATATGAACAAGTAGTTCGTGGCACTGGCAACCCTACGCCGAAGTGATGTTGCCATGGGTTACGAGCATCGCGTGAAGGGAGATTTTGTACATTCCGAACTACGCTGTAATCAATTTGTGCGTGCTCACACCTCTTCCGAATTAGCGTGTCATGTAGCGTGTGATAAGGATGTCCCGTGAATCGAAAAAGATGAAGTCTTATGAGTGAGCGCTGTCAGCGGTTGTGATCTAATCGGATCTAAATCGGAAGGGAAATTATATATTGTTGAAGTGAGCGCTGTGGGCGATGATGGCCTAATTCGGAATAACCTAAATCTCCCGCCGCGCAAGCGCGTTAGGCACTGCCATTTCCAAGAAGTGAACTTGTTTTTTTTTTTTTGCTGTCAATTGATGACCATGTACATATTATTATTATGTCTGTTCGTATTCGAGTTCAGTGACAATAATTAGTTCCTAATTATTGTAATGCTTTTAGACATTTTATTGTCTAAATTCTCCTATGTCTGTAATTTAAATGTAATTTAAAATATTATAAACAACAAGAAACTGCCTATCTCTTAGCGTCATAAACAAACACAAGTCCAATAACACGTAATATTCATTACCACTAGGTACTCAATTTTCGTTCAAAATCGCAGAGTTCGCCGACTATTATTGTTTTTTATTTTTATTTTTATGTGTGATGCGCGAAAGCGAAACGATTATTATGCCAAACGATTTTTTTTATTTCAATCGATTCGAGTAATTAATATGATGAATTTTAGAAATCGATTCTTACAAATTGAAATAAATACCAATCTAATCTAATAAAAGCATTGTTTATAATGGTGATTTAAGGCGGAAACACATTGTTAAAACCCCCCGACAGGACAATATTTAATCAAAAAATTTCATACGTACTTACGTAGGGTCATAATTTCAAGGTTATTTTTTTCTTTATATAGGGTTTCACGCAGTCGGAGGTTTTTAAATTTTTTATTTAATTTTTTATTTCATGCTTTTTGTAGGGACTCGTTATTATTTCTTTTCTTTTATTTTCTTGCGTTTTAAGATTCTGGTAATTTTGTATTTAATCAGGTTTTTTTAATTCGCCATTTTGTTGTGGCGGCCATCTTGGATTTGAAATTTATCATAGTGTATAGTATTCTACTAATCAAGCCCTTTCATTTGATACCCATATTGAGGGAGTTGTAAAAAAATATGTAATCCGCCATTTTGTGGCGGCGGCCATCTTGGACCGATTTTCATCAAACATAGCTGACACTCCAACACAACTGAACTGAACACTCCTGACAAATTCTCCATTCTAACAAAAAAAAAAACAAAATCAAAATCGGTTCATCCGTTCGGGAGCTACGATGCCACAGACAGACATACACACACACACACACACACACACAGAGAGAGAGAGAGACGTCAAAATTATAACACGCCGTCATTTTTGCGTCGGGGGTTAAAAACGCGACGCGACGCAACGTGTCGACACCCGATATGCACCGTGCACATTACCAACACGCGACGTCACGACATACTAGCAAATTCTGAATCCAGTTAGCTAACAGCAGTGGAATCGTATGGACTTATGTACTATTAATTAATTGTTCGTCGGTCATTTCGCTAAATAAATACAAAAAATAATATTAAATTAGTATAAACTCCGTTTGACAGTTTGAAGAATAGGGAACGCATATAATTGCTCTGTGACAGTTCTCGAACGGCTTACGCGTGGCGTTGGGTGTTGTCTAGAAACATACCGCGCGCGCCGCGTTGGATGGCGTGTTTACCCTCACCATGGGCAACACACCGACCTGGCACGTCTGGATCGAGTGGCGTGTGCGCGCATGGCGTCGCGTCGGATGTTCATAGTGTGACTCTGGTCTATAGAAAACAATACATTTGATTCGACTCAACACGCATCGCGTTTCATCGGGTCGCGTCACGTTTTAATAATGTGTTTCCGCCTTAAATCACCATTATAAACAATGCTTTTATTAGATTAGATTGGTATTTATTTCAATTTGTAAGAATCGATTTCTAAAATTCATCATATTAATTACTCGAATCGCTTGAAATAAAAAAAATCGTTTGGCATAATAATCGTTTCGTTTTCGCACATCATAGCAATAAAAAAAAAAAAACAATAATGGCCGATTGGCCGGCGAACTCTGCGATTTTGGACACAAATTGAGTAGTGGTAATGAATATTACGTGTTATTGGACTTGTGTTTTTTTATGACGCTTAGAGATAGGCACTTTCTTGTTGTTTATAATATTTTAAATTACATTTGACACATGCTAAATTGTATCTATATGAGTGTGTGTGATATTTGTGAAAAGTAAAAAATGTAAACACGCACGATTGGCGCGAAACTTCGACTTTGAATATCAAAACACTTCATTACCACTACTTATTTAATTTGAACAATGGATGAATTCGTCAAATAATTATATGATGTATTATTCACTGCCCCTGTAGTGGGGTGTGGATGTTCGAAATCCCCAATTTTGATGTTTTTTAGCCTCAACCACCACTGTCATCAAAATGGCGATTATCGCATTTAGAGAGTTGAATATTGTCTATGTAAATTAATAAACTTGTGCACTTAGTTATGAAAGATTTATAATGGCGTTAACATATGAGCTTTTTATCAACTGTCTTAACTAACGCACATGCCCGCGGAGGTTCGTGTGTTAGGGTCCAATCGGAGGCGCTTCCGAATCCGAACTATACGGATAAGTAATATCCGTTTGTTGAAAACCAAATGTAGGTTGATAAATTAACTTTTTAAATGTACAAAGACAGTTTATTTAGACAGTAAAATGTCTAAAAGCATTACAATAATTAGGAACTAATTATTGTCACTGAACTCGAATACGAACAGACATAATAATAATATGTACATGGTCATCAACTGACAGCAAAAAAAAAAAACAAGTTCACTTCTTGGAAATGGCAGTGCCTAACGCGCTTGCGCGGCGGGAGATTTAGGTTATTCCGAATTAGGCCATCATCGCCCACAGCGCTCACTTCAACAATATATAATTTCCCTTCCGATTTAGATCCGATTAGATCACAACCGTTGACAGCGCTCACTCATAAGACTTCATCTTTTTCGATTCACGGGACATCCTTATCACACGCTACATGACACGCTAATTCGAAAGAGGTGTGAGCACGCACAAATCGATTACAGCGTAGTTCGGAATGTACAAAATCTCCCTTCACGCGATGCTCGTAACCCATGGCAACATCACTTCGGCGTAGGGTTGCCAGTGCCACGAACTACTTGTTCATATAAGGGTTACTAGCATCAAAAATACGGGTTTTATTATGTTTACGGGATACAATCTATGTGTAATGCTTTTATAAGATTAGTATATAATGCTTAAAATAAGTTTATTTCAATTTGTAAGAATCGATTTCTGAAATTCGTCATATTAATTTCTCGAATCGATTGAAATAAAAAAAATCGTTTGGCATAATAATCGTTTCGCTTTCGCACATCAACACAATAAAAAAAAAAACAATAATGGTCGGCGACTCGGCGTCCCGCGAACTCTGCGATTTTGAACACGAATTGAGTACCTAGTGGTAATGAATATTGCGTATTATTGAACTTGTGTTTGTTTAAGACGTTACGAGATGGGCACTTTCTTGTTGTTTAAAACATGTTAAATTACATTTGACACATTTTAAATCGTATAATGAGTGTGTGTGATATTTGTGAAAAGTTAAAATGTAAACACGCAAGATTGGCGCGAAACTTCGACTTTGAATATCAAAACTGCAAAACACTTCATTACCACTACTTATTTAATTTGAACAATGGATGAATTCGTCAAATAATTAAGTGATGTATTATTCACTGCCCCTGTAGTGGGGTGTGGATGTTCGAAATCCCCAATTTTGATGTTTTCCTCAACCACCACTCATGAAAATGGCGATTATCGCATTTACAGAGTTGATTAATGTAAGTAAATTAAACTTGTGCGCCTAATTATGAAAGGAGCCTTTTATCAATTGTCTTAACTAACGCACATGCCGACGGAGGTTCGTGTGTTAGGGACCAATCGGAGGCGCTTCCGAACTATACGGTTATGTAAGTAATATCAGTTTGTTGAAAACCAAATGTAGGCATTGTAGGCTGATAAAATTAACTTTTTAGATGTACAAAGACAGTGGATTTAGAGGAGGGGCCCGTGGCTAAATAATAACAGCCGCATAGGTCGATCGGTCAGGTTAAGCTACGCTTGCCGCGGTTGGTCTGTGGATGGGTGACCATCTTTACATACCGAGACCCCTCCGTGCCTCGGAAAGCACGTTAAGCCGTTGGTCCCGGCTGTTATTCGTGGATCTTTGACAGTCGTTACGGGTAGTCAGAAGCCCGAAAGTCTGACACTGGTTGTCAGACTTTCGGGCTCTTCTTACCAAGGGGTATCGTATTACCCAGTAACTGGGTTCTGGAGGTCAAATAGGCAGTCGCTCAATGTAAAATACTGGTATTCAGCTGCATCCGGTTAGACTGGAAGCCGACCCCAACATAGTTGGGAAAAGGCTAGGCAGATAAAAGACAGTGGATTTAGACAATAAAATGTCTAAAAGCATTAAAATAATTAGGAACTAATTATTGTCACTGAACTCGAATACGAACAGACATAATAATAATATGTACATGGTCATCAATGACAGCAAAAAAAAAACAAGTTCACTTCTTGGAAATGGCAGTGCCTAACGCGCAAGCGCGGCGTGATCTTATCACTTCACCCGATTCACGAGCAAAATGTAATGAATCGCGTGAAGTGATCACGCCACTCTTACTACGTCGTCGGGTTGAATTCAGTCTATGGTCCGTCAGCCACAGCCAGGCACACCGTTAGCACTCGATGACTTGACACACTCGGTTATCTCTGATAATTGAATAGATTTGGGTTATTATCAGCGCTGAACATCGTTGCAGTCTTTACTAGACTCCATCTACAATCGCTCATAATAACAAACAATGTCGATGCGTATTTACATCAGTCTAGTAGCTGTGCACGGTCGCACCTCAAGCTATATAAGGACTAGTCTAGAAAAAAGAGAAAAATACAACATTGAGATCTTGACTGAGTTTCTGTTTTTATATTTTATTTTATAACCCCACAAAATAGGAATGTTTTGACAACTAAAATACTAGCTTTGAAATTATATAAAATGAGCAATAGAATTACTTAGCATAAAAATATTATTAAAATCTCGATTATGATCACAGAACAGATAAAACCTCTTTTATCTGTTCTGTGATTATGATTGTAAATGTTTGCTTGGTCAATCCCTAGCGTCAGTGGGAAGACACTGACAGCTCACTCCACGCAAGATTTCACGGTGAGATTTACACAGAATCGACCGGCTGGTGGGACTGTGGGTGTCGCGGTTAAATAATGATCGGTGGGTAGTTCGGGTTGTGTTGTCGTGTTTTTGGGATATTCGTATATGTTTTATGATTAAGTGTAGTTTGTCGTGATGTCGTGTTGGCCGAGTGGTTAAGACCATGCCTCTCAAGCACGAGGTTGTGGGTTCAAATCCGAGCAAGTACCAATGTGACTTGTTTAATTCATATGTTCTTTCTGGGTTTATCTAGGACATCAGTGAAGAAAATACATCGTGAAGAAACCTGAACTTATAATTAATATACAGGGTGGCAGGTCCCTAGTGTAGAAATTTTCTGTCGGTTAACAAAAAAAAATATCTGCCATTTCATAGGAAAATGCAATACCTATGCGGTCAAAATGTATAGAACAGCTAACTTTTTTTTAAAATAACTGGTGAAATCTATCGCCGTGAGGGTGTTTAGAATCCATGGTAACAGGTTGCGCGTCGATGTCCCTGCCACCCTGTATATCAGGGTAGCGGGATCGTCCGAAAGGGTTACCGCTGCCCTGGAACATAAAGGGCTAAGGAAGGAACACGGGTGGGTTTTAGTCAGTAAGAGTCTGACACTCCCTTCCGCTCCACCCAGAGCGGGAGGGGTCATGTGATGATTTCCCATGCCCAAAAAAAAAAAAACCCTGTATATCTGAAATCGCCAACCCGTCTTGAAGCATGATCAATGTTCGTGCGTTCTTTGTATGAGAAGAGGCCTTTGCCCTGGAGCGAGACAATAATGAGAGCAGCGGTGGTCCAGTGGTGCCGGCCCCGATTTACGTGTTGCAGGTCGTGGGTTCAAAACGAGGCCGGCGTTTTGCTTTCTGTAAATAATTTCATCACCACTGCTCCCAAAACGGTGAAGGAAAACATCGTGAGGAAACCGGCATGTCCTAGAACCAAAAATTCTAAGACGTGTCACATCTACCAACCCGCACTGGGCCCGCGTGGTACATTACAGCCCACTCCCTCTCGAAGTGAGGAGGCTTGTGTCCCAGCAATGTAAACGTTATAGTCTGATTATGCTAAGTGGATGGGCTGACGATTTAAAAAAGCCGGATACTGGGATTGTTTTTCGAAAAAGTAAGTTAGTGGTTTCAAATAAACCTTAATATAGTTTTAAAAATAAATAGATAACTTTATCCGAGTGATCCTCAGAAACAAGGCATGAATAATTTTCTTAAACAAGTTGACAATCCGTAACATGTGACATCTACCAACCCGCACTGGGCCGGCGTGGTAGATTAGACTCGAGGAGAGGCCTGTGTCCCAGCAATGGGAACATTAAAGGCTGAATATGCAAATAGAGATAAAGAAACAAAGGCCTTTAGTATCTAAAGGATGGACTCAAACTACAAATACTCCGGAAATCATCACTGGATAGATATCCGTGTCAGTTTGCGTCAGTTTAAACCTGTTTTTAATGCGCCTATCTGTATTCTGACGTGATTACTCGTTGTGCTCGGCTTAAATATGGCTGCGTTGTCGGTGGCTATGTGGTTATGATGCTAGCTATTCCGAAAGACGTGTGTTATGCAAATGTACAGATATATGCATAGTTATTTATTTTATTTATTTACCATTTATGTACACACATATATAAACAGACATAGTTGTGTAGTGGCAATATTCTCTGGCGACCAATGATAGTTTAGCTTAGTGGTTGTTTAGCTCTATGTGTTAACGTGACGTGTCATAATAATAATAGATAGTAGAGAGAAGACTGAACAGTATAAGCAAGACGTAGGTATCATCTGGACATGCTCGTTCCTACGTAGACCTCAACTTATATTTATTTATTTAATCATTTAATTCGTGCAACAAGACTCAGTGTTAGTAGCAATGTACTTACAATAGTAGATTATGCACCGAGGGGCTAAAGTTGTGTCTTATGTCACGGGCGTCATATTGAATCTCGAGCGCAATGAAGGATTCGGGATTTAACTCACGAGCGAAGCGAGGGAGTTAATACAAGAATCCTGAATGCAGCGAGGGATTCAAGCTAGCCCAAGGCAAAGACAACTTTAGCCTAGAGTACTCTACTTTTTACACCTACTGTGAGAAAATAATAGCCATAGTACGAAAAACAAAGTATTTATTAAATAAAAAAAAAAACAGTAAGAATAACATATTTAGAACTAGTTAGTTATATGCACTTACATAATTATTTACTCACAAAATCCACAGCAATCTTTGCGCAGTTTACTTAAAATAAATTAACTAATCTTACAGCCAATTACTATTACGGTATTACGGCGCAGTACGGTATTTGTTATTATTAATGCTAGTTTTAATGTTATTCCATTCCTTTTAAAAAATGGTTCGTAGTTATCTAATTATTCTTACAATATTATGTCTTCGAAAACATGGCAACGATATGAAGAAGCAGTCGTTATGATTTTGTAGGAAATCGAGAATATCATCCACGCGTAGTAAGGGTATCGAGAATAGCTTTCCTCTTTCTGGCACCAAAGGGTGTTTGTTAGTACTATACTGCCAATTTAGCTGAGCATGTGAGATTCCTAATTCAAATCACATTATTGACCAGCGAGTCATAATGAAATCCAGTACAACATTATTGACCGGCTGTGCCCCCGGCCACTAATGACTCACTTTAGGTTAAGGTTGCTTGACATATAATTTGACATTTTCGAGCAGGTGGTATGAAAACTATGTTAGTAATACAGTTACAAAGACAAAAACAGAAACGGATTGTGACACCATTGCTGCAAGGTGACAGGCCCAGCCGAAAATTTGCAGCAGTGGTTCACAAACTCACAATCAAGCTGCCCCGCACCCTATGGACCAAAGTTGCGCCCCGTTTCCGCATTACCGTATAGAAACTACAATATTACTTTCCACGGGGAGACATCAGAAGTGGGCCTATTTATGAATAACAAAACCGGCCAAGTGCGTGTCGGGCCATGCACAGGGAAGGGTTCGGTAGTTAGAATGAATATTTACAGTTGTCGGTGACTATGTGGTTATGATGGTGGCTATTTAGAAAGTTAATGTGCTATCGTAACGGGTTATTGTAATAATAATGAAGAGATGAGACAAGAGGTCCTATGTTCGTTTTCCGGGTCGAACAAAGTGTTATTAGGTTTTTCCATCAGGAATTTCTTAGTAGCAGTCCTGCCCCAGCAGTCTCGACATTCATAGCGATCGCTTTACGACCGAATTCGGTCGCAAAGTCCTGTCACTCCATACATTTGACCTGTCAATTCGGGACTGCGACCGAATTCGGTCGTAAAGCGATCGCTATGAATGTCGAGACAGCTGGAGCGGGCTGTTCGGAGATATCTGTTTGTCTTAATTTAGTTTAATAGTCTGAATTTGTGCCTAGTTGGTGGCAATAGGCTCGTCCCTTATCAGATGGGACTAACATATAACCGGCGAAGTGTGGCTGTACTAAAGGTTTACACCTGCCTTATCTTACGGGGAATACAGAAGGCCGATTCTCGTAATTTCAAATGTTCAAATTTTAGTCGCAGTCTCATCTCGGCGACAAACAAATGTCAAAGAACTTGTCAAAATGCAGGGAAATTTGAGGTATATTTGACAGATTGAGACTGAGATCTGAAGACCAATTCTCGTAATTTAAAATGTTCAAAATCTAGTCGCAGTCTCATCTCGGCGACAAACAAATGTCAAAAACCTTGTCAAAATGTAGGGAAATTTGAGGTATATTTGACAGATTGAGACTGTGATCAGACTGTGAACGTTCTTAAAATTACGAGAATTGCCCCTCAGACTGTGAACGTTCTTAAAATTACGAGAATTGCCCCTCGGTGTGATCAAATCAAATCAAAAGTCATTTATTCAAATTAGGCTGAGAATCAGCACTTTCCGAACTTCAAAATAACATAAGACAGTCCCCGAAAACGAGTTCAACTACTTCCTAGTTCTTTCGCTGGGAAGAAGAAGTGGCGCAACAAACTCCCCAGCAGAACAGCTCTGTGGAATTAAAAAAAAAATCTTGCTTCTATACAATATATGATGTTTTGTTATGATATGTGTGTTACGAGACAAGAATTTTTTAGTAACAGTGAAGGTTCGCTCGATCTGGTGTAGACCTCATCCATGGCTTTTCAACAGGAGACTTCTAGGTAATTTAAAGAATGTTAATTTATTATATGTTAAATGTTATTTATTATATAAATGTTATTTAAAAAAAAATTGTGTATGTGCCATAAAAAACTTTGTACCTATTCGTAAACGTGAAAAGGTTGTACATACGTATCAATTTATCAGTTATTAAGTGACATTTCCGAATGCGGCAGTTATGGAAACTATAAAGGAAGGCTGATGACCTCCCTACACCGGTTCATTTGAAACAATTATATTAACAGTGACAATGTTACACTAACATAATGCATAAACAATTAGTTTAAATGGTATGCCTACGCGGCTACGGCGTAGCACCGAGGTCTGTATCGTAGCCCCATCGTAGACCGTTCGTAGAGGCTCGTAGACAATGTTTACGATATTGCTTCTACGTTTGCTACGCGATGCGATATGCATTGAAATCGACCTCTATTGGATAATCATTGTGTTTTGCATTGTATAAATAAATATTTTCAGTAGTGTACTGCATGTTCTGTATATCTATTCAAGGCTGGGAGTGTGGGCAATAATAAGATAGATATAATATAGAATGCATTCTGCTAAAATTACTTCAGTCGGAATCTTCAATGTTCAAATTTTTAATGTTTAAAAAATTCTTGACCTTCTGTTCTGCAATTTCTTGACCGTCCTTCCTTAATCCTCCTTCTGCCTATGCCGATAGGCAGAAGGAGGGTTGGCAGTGCAGTAGGGATGTTGTAGTACCAGTGAGTCAAAATCTAAATTAGGGGACCTTTAAAAAGCCTCTCCGATACTTTCCCCCCATTACAACCTCATTGACAGATTTCATAGGATTTTTTCCAAGACATGGAGTGATGAGAAAAGTCAAGAGTAAAAAAGCTCGTTTACAATTTAAATGAAAATAAATTGAACTCCACTTTCAATAAAAGTCGCTTAGCAGGAATCCATCATTGATCCCCACTGTACCCCGCGCTATCACGTTAGAATCGAACCCAAAACAAACGGAGAGACGGCCGGATCAGCGGTGATCGATCGACTTAGCTCGCCCGACAAGGGAACCTCATTCATTCACGGTACTACACTACAACCTGTATTGTTTGTTCCAAAAGTATCCGACGAAAATGTAAACAAATGCATTAGTAAACGTACTTGTGGATACCAATTTGTATATTATAATAAATTATATTGTTCCACTTAGGAACTACAAATTGGTATCCACGAGTACGTTACCAAATTGAATCCTTTAATTTGATTATTTGAATACTTAAACGCGAAATTCTTATTTAAATCTTCTTAAGAGGTTTTTCTATTTAACAATTGAAGTGAATTTTATAACCTCAATTTTCCTTGTAGTTTTTTAATTACAGTGTAATAATGTCATTTAAACAAAACTTGCAGCTGTTGAGCAGTGTTGGCCCAGTGATATCGGCTTTGCCTCACGAGTTGTAGGTCGTGAGTTCGAATCCAAGCAGGCACTTTACGTGTTTTAATTTCACCACCACTGCTTTTAAAACAAATGTGGTGATATATGAAGTTGAAACCTTCTAAATACAGATGAAACATTGTCTAAAGTAACTTAAGCAATTAAAAAAAAAAAGTGATTTTAGACAATGATTGCGTAATAATTTTACCTGAACAGGTTTTATTTACACTTTCGTGCGGTACTTTTAGAACAGACATTATAGTGCATTGTGCCATTCTCTATCACTTCGGAACTCGAAAAGTGAATTCATGATGATTTACATGGACATTCTAGGACGTTGTTCAAGTACGAACTTGTATCAAATAAGAACAACGGAGACAGTTTCAATCAAAATGCTTGTATTGTAATGTAATTAAAGCTGGCAGAAAAGTCGTCATTGAGTCAGTTGCCAAAAAAACAAAAATTGTTATCATCTTATAACTATCGAGATTTATTCTCCTAGTTAAATAATAATAAAAGAAAACTAATGTGTCTTAGAGTTTACACCATTTAAGTTTAAATGGTCTAAATTCCATCATATAACATCCATCGCTTTCTACCAGGCAAGATCGAGGACAAGAGCTGGAAATTTTGCAATTTAAAAAAAAGGTCTAAGATTAATTTACATTTACAACACTTTATTGAATCAGTATTTCAAAATTCCCACAAAGTGGACCGACGACTTTGTGAAGGCCGCAGGAACCCGTTGGATGCGAGAAGCCCAGAACCGGTCGAAGTGGAGGTGCCTGCGGCAGGCCTATTTACAGCAGTGGACGTCTTTCGGCTGAAGTGATGATGATTTCAAATTAGAAGGGTGTTTACGCCTGGCTTAATTGTGAAGACGTTCAGTCCGTGTCGCGTTGCTAATCTAAAAGGCCAGGCGCTCCATTAGTATTTTTTAGTTTTACAAACCTACCTTCACTAATTATCAGTCAAAAGTTTTTCATCGAAATTTGTACAGAAATGTAAAATACAGTTTATATCCACGATTAAATAACTAGGTGCCTCGATACGGGAGTTTCATTGAAGACACTTGAAGCCCCAACAAAGGGCACAGATTAAAAACAAAATCTTTATAATTTTACATTCGAATTCTGTGAGATGACTTGGGTGATGTTCCAATTGAACTTTACAGAACCTACAGATCACAGGTACCATTTCAAAAACAAACAAAAGAGCATCCATCCAATAACCTTCACTTAATCCGTACCCACATCCCGACAATCAAAGGAAAGTTTAACACAAAAGAAAGTAAACAGGAGTTCTCATTGGAAGTTAGCTAGTTAGCGCCGAAATAGGGGATCGCCGGCCAGCCAATATAACAAAGTTGCGCCAAACTTGTTATTTATCTAATCCTTGGCGGTCTGTGGACAGCCTTGTTGGTATCGCTTTTACTGAATGTGGGCCTGGAAGCGAGAGAGCTTTTGTAAAGTTTGTAATGGAAAATTGTTTTTTAAATGTATTTGTTTCGTTGGTCATCGTTGACCACATTATTTTTATAATAATAATGCTACTAATATTATAAATGTGAAAGTTTGTGTAGATGGATGAATGTTTGTTCCTCTTTCACGCAAAAACTACTAAACGGATTTGAATGAAATTTGGCACACAGATGGTTTATAACCAGGATTAACATATAGAATACTTTTTATCCCGATATTCCCACGGGATCGAAACTTATGCAGGTGAAACCGCGGGGCGCAGCTAGTAATACATTTTTTTCTGAGCATATGGTATATTAAGATCTTAATATTAAACAGTTTCACATACACTACCGTTGCTGGTGTAGAAATATTAAAATTAACTTACAAAGTCAAAGTCGCCAAGTTTTAGGCCGCAACAATAGATATAAATGGCCGCAACTATATAATCGAAACGCTAAGAAGATAGACAATATACACTTGAGGTACTCAATATAAGTGAGTCCGCGTAACACTAGTCAGTTTCCCTCAGTCGTCAGTTTCTTATTGAATGCCATACTATGAACTTATGTACAGTCACGAGCAAAAGTATGTATACACTCGGCTTTATCCAAAAGGGATTTACTCTTTTATTTTTTAATGAAATTTTATGTTGTTACGAACATAGCACTTTCGAACCCATAGGTTTGTGTAATGTGTCGTATTTCATTTCAACATTGCATTAGTTATTTCACGAAAAAATCGCAATTGAATGTTGCCAAGTGTTGACATATTGGTGCTCATGACTGTACAGTGGCTTCCAAAAGTTAGTTGACATTTTTCAAGCAAGGCCTTTATTGTCTGTTTGTCAAGAATATCGGCTTATTTGCTAAACTATTGTAAAAAAGAAATAGTAGGTACCTCTTCTGTAGCACCCTAAACACACTATCAATCTCAATCTGAATAATTTTTAAGGATATTGCTAATCCATTGCTTCATATGTTCAAAAAATGAGAATACTCGACAGCGTAAATAACGCAATGAATGTTGTTGAACTGTCAAAATGAAACCCATTGCTTCTGTCTGATAGTATGTTACACAATCATCCCGCAAGAACCAGGTAGGGAAAAGTGTTTAAAAAAATGTTTATTTCAATTACAATGGGCAAAATAATCTCAGTCTGAATTATTTTGAAGGATATTTTCTAATCTATTGCTCCATATGTTCGAAAAATTTGTCTGCTCAATAACGTGAATAACACAATGAATTTTGTTGAACTGTCAAAACTGTCTTTTGGTCTGTGCTAAATAAATGTTTTTTTCTTTCTTTCTTTTATTCTTTCTTTTCTTTAAAATTAAAGCCAAGCAACTGATACCGGGCTTCGCAATTACCCCGCTGACCTCAGTGCGACCTTGAATCATAAGTAGTTAGTAGATTACCTTACTTTATTGCCAGTTCACAAAGGACAGTTTATGCACTCATTAGCACATTTTGTTTTGCCATTTGATGTGGCAAAGTTTCCCTGAAAAGGAAGAAAGGTAAACAAAGAGTTTTGGGTGCGTATCCCGGGAAAGTTGCTACAGTTGACCAAAGTACTTTGTTGGAAATAAGAGCTTGTATTCGCACAATGTTGATCTACTTAGATTTTTTTATAGTTGATATGCTATTCTTGAGTTTGTGCTTCAGGGAGACCGGCAGATCACCCTTCATTAGCGTCTTCATGGACCAGTTGCGTTTCCAGGCGTTTCTTCTCTCTGTTTTCGAAAGAAACTAACTGGCCCAAGTAGATATACTCATCGATATAAATTATTTCCTGCCCTCTACCTCATCGTCATGGGTATTCTGTCCATCCTAGTCGCCCACCGATTCACATAAGTTCCGCCTTGGAATTTGCCAAAGAGCGATAGAACGCAGCATTCTGGGTGTTAAAAGACAAGACAGAATTCGGAACACCACGCTGGCATAATGGATGTAGGAAAGAAGGCTACCAGACTCAAATGAGATTGGGTGGGTCACATCAGTCGTATGCACGATGAACGCTGGGCAAAAGCCTCCACAAAATGGGTTTCTAAAGATGGACGGCGCTGCCGCCCAGAAAGAGATGGTGAGACGATCTGGACGCGTACCGCGAGGGCTGGTTCGATGTAGTAGCGCGGGAAAAGAATTCCTGAAAGGATTTGGAGGAGGCCTTTGCCCAACAGTGGGACAGTATAGGCTAATTACAAATATAAAAAATGCTATTGTTCTTCTTAGTGTGTCGATGTCAAAAATAGCATGAAAATAAATATAGGTTTTTGGCCCTAAGTACAGCAGCGCGGTTACCATATTATAAGAATAATATATTATAAGATATGCTATTAATATAGATTACTATATCTATACAAATGAACGAAAGAAAATACGTATATTTGCAGTAAACATGACGCAAAAAAGAACATGAAACACAATCTCAATAATCTGTAGTGCTCAATCTGCCTAGCCTTTTCCCAACTATTTTGGGGTTGGCTTCTATTCTAACCGGATGCAGCTGAATACCAGCAAGTATTTTGAAGCGACTGACTATCTGACCTTCACAACCCAGTTACAGGGTAACACGATACCTCTTGGTAAGACTGGCTGTCAGACTTTTGGGCTTCTGACTACATGTAAGTGTAACGACTGTCAAAGAACTACGAAGGACACCTGGGAACATAGGTTTAACATTTATTTCCGAGGCAAGGAGTAATGGATGTTCACCCAACCGCGATACAACCGCGAAAAAGGCATTTAGCCGCACTAATCTATAGTACTACATACTGTTAAAATACATTAAATTACATTTTTCAACGTTCGAATGTACTCAATACTGAATATATTTATTTATTCATTTATTTCAGGCGACGTAGGCCCATAGATAAATACCTTAACCTAAACATGCATTTTTTTAAATAAAGTAGTACTTCCCTAGCTTGTTCTTGTTATTGCTTCGTTAAGCAACGTTTATAAATAAGAGATATTGTCAATACCTATTTTCAACAGACAAAACAGTTAAATGAGGCGAATGTGAGTTTTGGTACAAAAATACTAAATGTACAGTAAGGCTCGAAACTCCAGTGGCATGCTAAGGACTACATTGCTATGAACTGTGCGAGCACGATACAGCCAGTGCGTGTGCGTGTATGAGTGAAATAACATTATATTTCTGTTGCATTTAGAATACGCGTCATAGTGGCGACCTGTTCTTACCAATGCATTGCTAAAATTCGCGCAAATGTAACATGTGCTGGTAGCTGTTTGGGCTAAGCAATGGATTCACGATTAATGAAGTCTGAATTTGAATCTTAATATCAATGTGTGGCTATTTTTTGTTTTAGCAAAAACTAGTTTGGTAATATTTATGTTTATTTATAATGTATTCATGCTTTATGAGAAGCATTATTTATAAGAAGTTAAAATTAGTTATTGTATTATTACTTAACTATTTATGTGATTATGTTGTATTTAATTTAAATATTTTCGGTGTTGGAAGGTGGAAATAAAAAAGTCGTGCTGAATGATAACAAAAATGTTTATTCGTTTTATTTATTTATAAAATTAGTAAACTTTTATGAGAATTGTGACGTCACATTCCTGCCTAAATAAAAGAAGTTCTCTTGTAGACGGTGTATCAGTATTCAGCAGAGTTTATTGAAAACTAATATGGCGGCGTGGCGAAGGCTCGAATAATTCGGGCCTTCGACAATTTAAAAATTTTAGCCGCGAAGCCTACTCAGGCTACTCTGAAGAGTCCGAAATAATATCGTAAGACGATATCATTTGTGTGTACAGAAGCACGGTGGACATTTTGAAAACGTAAAAATTAAAATACGTAATAATTGAGCATTTAAGACCAGGCACTCTAAAATAATTTCCACGCAAGCTCCGCCCCATGCGCCCCGCCACTCCGCGCTTCAATTCCCGCGAGCGAGCCGAAGGTCGCCGCGTCGACGCAAAATTCTAACTTTACGTATTTTGATTTTAGAATAGCGAACATAGATGGAATAGAAACACCTTTATATTATTATATATATTTTATTTTATGAAATATAATAGTTTATTTAATACTAACTACTACATTACTCAAAACATGGTCAAATTAAATTAGCTAGAGAAACTCCGCAGTCTAAAATCGACAAATTAAAAAGATTGGAATTGATGATTGTTTGTTTTTTGGAGTCAATGACCGCTGGTGGAGTTACTTGAAGTATGAGTTGAGAAATCTGTTTTTTTTTTTATCGTGTTTAGATATCAATATCCATCACGTCTGTTAAACAACACAAAACAAAATGTTTTTTAAACTGGTACAAAAACAACATTTCCAATAATAAAAGTAACGAGGTAAGAATAAGGCTCATATTTAATACAGAAGTATTCGTTGCCAGCTCGAGATGCTTAAAGTCAAAAACAGCTTATCGGAATAGTTCAGATATCTACTTACTTTTACATTTATGGCTGAAACTTCATTTCTTTTCAACTGGCAGACGTATTATTGATATATGATTTTTTATGATAAGTTGCAAGTGGTTGCTGATCATAAATCTCTTTTTTAACTGGGGATTAAACTCGATTCAATTGGTTTCTGAACACCAAAATTTGACTTTTTTCTCGGCTAAATTTGCAGTGCATGATGTGCAATAAGAAATTCAAAAGAGGCATCGGAACAGAACATCAATAAAGACGCTGTAGCTGGAATACAAGCAAGTGGTGGTAGTCATGCTCAGTTGAAACAATTTAGTAAAAAAAAAGTATTGATGCATTTGTCAAAAAAGTGGAAATGCTATAAAAGACCATATACGAGGCTGACACTGAAAATTCTTAGAAAATAATAAACTGAACAAACTAGCAAGTTATTAGTGTTATTATATCTTTTCAAAATAGTGTCCATTTACATCAATACATCGCTGCATCCGATGGAACCACTGAGAAAATCAATTTGCCCACTCGTCCGTAGGGGTCTCTTCGACGGCATTTTGAAATGCAGCCACTGCTTCCTCGGCGTCCATAAAACGTTTTCCTCGAAGTTTTTCTTTTATTTTCGGAAATAATTATGAGGTATCCACCGGGCACAAAGCTTTCTGGCCGCTAAATGTTCATGGATGATGTTGTGCACTTGACTCATACCGATGCCTAAGCTTGTCCGAATCTGCTGATAAGTCACTCTTTTGTCAGTCTCTATCATACGCCGCACAAAACTGATGTTATCTTCAGTCGTCACCGTAAAAGGCCGTCCCTCACGCAGATCATCGGTGAGATTAGTGCGACCACGTTTAAACGCATTAAACAAGTTGTAAACAGTGGCGCGAGATGGCATTTCATCGTAAAAGGCCAATCGAATTCAATCATAACTTTCTTGTTGACTTAAATGACATCGAAAGTCATAAAAAATCATTGTACGAAATTTTTTTCGCGTTAAATTCATGCTGACGTGACGCAGACAATTTTCAATTTGCCGCCAAATCGTAAACAAATGACAAATGAATAAAATTCTGTCTGTAAATTGTATGTAAGTCCAATGCATCCTCTAAATATTTCTTTGTAAGCAGATTTTATACATTTTTAGGTCCATTTCTATACAATAAATTAAATAGGAAAAAAAGTATTTATAAATTAAATAATTGCGACTGTAAAAAGGTTATTCTGCAATTTTTACTTAGCATATCATACAGTGAGACAGAGGATTTAGTCGTTGTCTGTAAATAAAACATGTTAGTTTTTTAAGGTAATATTAATTTTTATTAGTCTTCTCAGTTGTTAATTTTTTTTGCACCTTTCTAGCCTGAAACAGGTTCCACCTAGTTCAGGCAAATGAGCAACTGTGTCCTCTATATTTTTTTTAAGATAAGTTATAGTAAATCTGCAGCATGTTTATAAATAAACGTTATTATTATTATATAAAATACATACACAATAATATTGGCAGTTCCATTTTCAAAATTTGAACTTATTTTTTTATTATATCCTTTACAAGTGGCCGGTTCTAAAAACTTTCAGTGTCACCCTCGTATGTTACAAAAATTACGACGTCCCATCTACAGGCATGGAAGCAACAATCATAGCAGAAGGTTTAAAAAAATCGATTGAAATGCACAACATTATTTATGGACGATTTATAGCAGATGGCGATAGCAGTACCTACACAAAAATTATTGAGTCACGGCCCTACGCAAACATTACAGTCGAAAAGATTAACTGTAGAAATCATATTTTGCGCCGATTTTGTAATAACATGCAGAAACTCATGACCGACACACGGTACCCTATAAAAGACAGAAAGCTTTTTTGTAAAATAAAAATTTTATCAGCTCGCAAATACATCTGTGACGCCATCAGAATTAACAAGCCAGACAAAAAGTGCAACAACTTGCATCATGATTTCGCAGGAACAGAAACTAAATTATGCAACTGAGAAGGCGTCTCCAATAAGTTTCCTTGTTCCGGATGACATTCAAACTCGGGAA
The DNA here is from genome assembly GCA_951799955.1 of Apamea anceps. Classification (NCBI taxonomy): domain Eukaryota; kingdom Metazoa; phylum Arthropoda; class Insecta; order Lepidoptera; family Noctuidae; genus Apamea; species Apamea anceps. Next base: position 12,895,488 of record OX637509.1, read on the forward strand.
ATTTGCCTTAATTTTTTTTTCCTAAAAAAGTATATACTTATTAGTCATTATTCGGATAAAACATCTTCAACAATTTATATACCTATAAGCATAAACAACATAATTGTTATACTACTTATAATATTGTTATATAGGTACTTAATATAATCAAATCGCCTCCATAGCTTCCTATGTTCTCACAATCTCCAACACAACTGTAACAATCTGGCCTTGAACCCACGCGCTAGGTTGTAGTTGCATGCAATAATAATTATTAGCAGTAGTTATGATATAGGGCGGCTGCAATCAAATCAAATTTATCTGATCATCATAGAGATATCTATATTTAAATTTTATTTGTTTCAAATTGACGTTATTTCAAGTTAAAGGAATATCAACTTTATTGTAATGGCAATTAAGTTCATTTCAGAGTGACTAGCACTATTGAAAAAGTTATAAAAATGTGTTAAGTTATAGCGTAAACTAAACTTTATTGTGTAGAAATTAAAATTATTTTTCCATAAGCTCATATTTGTTTACATTTTTGGCGAAGTTCAGACAGCGGAAAAATCTTCGCGGAATTTACTGGCTCCATTGAAAATAGGACCGTATTACTATAGCCTAAAGTATAAAATTGTATGAATATCGATCGACTGTGTCATACAATTTTATACTTTAGATTAGACGTTTCGTCAAAATAATATATACGTATTTAAAAAAAAAATACTAATAAAAAAATACTGCTTTGCTTCTCATGATTCTTGCAATATTTTTTAAGCTTTCGTCTTTCTTTCTCTTCTGTTCATGACGTCTTTTATTGTGTTTGTTTCCCATTGTATAGGTAGCGTTTTAATGTGAATTTTATTAAAATAACTCCCAAGTAAAATACGTATTGAACGCGCGCGCGAGCGATACACCCTCTCACGATGGCGCACAGCGCGGCACTGACGAACCGGCTGGCCGTTAGGCGGGTTAGGCCGCTAACACATCAGTAATAAAGTTGAATACCGCGTGCACTCCTTGATCGCGTTGGAGCTCGAACTAAATGTCGTAAGTCTCAATTCTTATTTCGTTTATAACTAAAGTAATAATTGATCTAGAGAAAAAATGTCTTATGGGTCGATAGTAAAGTATATTTCTTACTGTGAACATTTATTTTAGACATAAAGGCTGAGCCATCTTGAAATAAAATGTAATAATCCTTAAAAAACACATGATTTTCGAATAAATAATGAATCGGGCGAAAATGTTACAATTACGTTTCTGTCTTATACATGCAAAGATAAAAGATCCATTATATCATCTAGTAAAGTTAAATTTTGATTGCATGTGTGACTGTCCCAGAATATTAGTTCAAATTTACATGAAATTTAGGGAGCCTCCTCTTAAGTGGAGATTTTTAAAGTTAGTTTGTGATTATTTCATAAAACAATATCGTAAGTATGTTGTGAAAATGTTGAATTACTGACGCACGCACCACGCGCGCGTGCCTACATCCACAAGTAGGTACTCGTACTCGTACCTTGCGTAGGTACGGCGCGTGCTCCGCCGGCGCGACGACGGTGCGGCGTTGCCGCTTTTACAGGTCAGTAAACTAATATTATAAAGGATGATTTATTTTTTACCAACTATAACGCCATTTATTTTGTTTGAAAAATGCATTTTCTTAATTTTAGTAAAATTATTTATTTTATTATTTTAACGGACTGATAACAACTTGTAATAACTGCTGTACGATTTAATGTGATAACCTAATCGCCACCCTGTATGATTTAGACTTTATGACATTACAATGAATGTATTGATAATGGTTATAGCTTAAATGTTCATTTTCTTAACGAAAAGAAGATTGAAACTAAACCTCAATTTAAGGTCATTAAATAATTACGGGTATACATATCAATAGGTATTATTAAATATTTAGTTACACCGTCTAATTATTAAAACTAAAACATCTAAATAGGTATTAATATATTGTATAACCCCCCTTATTTTCAATACAATCAAGTAGACGTTTGCGCATTGACCCTACAATATTACCACATATTTTTCCTTTTAAATTTTCCCACATTTCCATGAAATGGGCTTTTAATTGTGGTATACACCTCTCATCCCGTGACTCCCACCTTTGCACCATTAAACATTTAAACCCCATAGATTTTCTATGGGTTTGAGGTCGGGAGATCGCGCTGTCCATGGAACAACACAGTGCTCGTCAGGTGAATAAGACAATTGTCCTGGACATATGATAATTGTGTCAACTCATCAGCTGGGTAAATGTTGTGCACAGTAGGTAGCATGACATCGTCTAATACTTCTACCTAAGTAGAACTGTTGGCGTGTGGAGGAATAAAAGCCTGGCCCTGCTGTACTCATCCATCCCCACATATTAATTGTAATTCGACCCGAGTCTGTTAAAAAGCCCTTCTGTCAAGAAAAGCTTTTTAGCTGGTCTTCTGTGATGCAAGCCTTCAGCGTGGAGGGCACGGCCAACAGTTTGCAATGAGGTGTCGAATAATACCGCAAACTGTCTAGTTGGTGTAAAACCATTTGTTTCATACTCGCTCACCATATGTCGTCGCTCCGCCTGGCTAATAAGCGACGGCCTTTTACTTCGCTGTCGACTAGCAAGGCTACCCTCTTCCTCATATCTCTTGATCCAGCGACTTACAGTACTCCTCTAAAACAAAAAAAAAGTGATATTAGGTAGCTATAATAAAATACTAGTGACTTCATTTTAATATAATATAATAATATTTATTTAATATAACAATATAATATTAAAATATTAAAACTGCATTTATAAATCCAATAATACGCACTAATTATTTATCTTTTAGGCCTCATGATGGATTTAAAAAACAATAAAAATAATTAATCCATATGTCACCAAATAATATTAGGTAAAATTTCAAATAAAAGTTTAAGTTGCAATTTATAAATATAATATCACATTCAGTCCGGTTTCATCAGATATTTCAGTTCTATTAAGACCACTTTTATGCAGCGCAATAATAGTTGCCCTCGCCTCAATATTAATGTTTGCCTACATTTTGAGAATAAATACAATACCGCTATCTATTAAATCACACGTCACTAACCAACAACACAATCAAACGACAACGTTTATTCCGATCAAGTGTGTGAACAAAGCGAACAAGATAATAGTAGATTATGCACCGAGGGGCTAAAGTTGTGTCTTATGTCACGGGCGTCATATTGAATCTCGAGCGCAATGAAGGATTCGGGATTTAACTCACGAGCGAAGCGAGGGAGTTAATACAAGAATCCTGAATGTAGCGAGGGATTCAAGCTAGCCCAAGGCAAAGACACCTTTAGCCCAGAGGAGGATACTCTACTTTTTACACCTACTGTGAGAAAATAATAGCCATAGTACGAAAAACAAAGTTTTATTAAATAAACAAACAGTAAGAATAACATATTTAGAACTAGTTAGTTATATGCACTTACATATTTACTCACAAAATCCACAGCAATCTTTGCGCAGTTTACTTAAAATAAATTAACTAATGTTACAGCCAATTACTATTACGGTATTACGGCGCGGTACGGTATTTGTTATTATTAATGCCAGTTTTAATGTTATTCCATTCCTTTTAAAAAATGGTTCGTAGTTATCTAATTATTCTTACAATATTATGTCTTCGAAAACATGGCAACGATATGAAGAAGCAGTCATTATGATTTTGTAGGAAATCGAGAATATCATCCACGCGTAGTAAGGGTATCGAGAATAGCTTTCCTCTTTCTGGCACCAAAGGGTGTTTGTTAGTACTATACTGCCAATTTAGCTGAGCATGTGAGATTCCAAATTCAAATCACATTATTGACCAGCGGGTCATAATGAAATCCAGTACAACATTATTGACCGGCTGTGCCCCCGGCCACTAATGACTCACTTTAGGTTAAGGTTGCTTGACATATAATTTGACATTTTCGAGCAGGTGGTGTGAAAAGAATATTATATTTCCGTCTCATTACTTCCAATCGAGTAAAAACTTACAAAAAGTCGAAGTACTGCGTGAGATTTGAACACACGGCTCACTGATTCACGCATCTATCTGCACGCGCTTAACCGCTAGGTCATCTTGACTCATATTATAACGATGAAATTATGAACTAAAACACTTGTTTACGACAATGTGTTTATTTTCTTGAAACTAGAAGCACGTAAGTCAAATTAAACGTCAAGCTATTGCTTTGTGAGATTGCCTATGAACTTTTGGTCGACACTGTAAGTATATTTTTAAAATAATAAAAAAAGTCATCCACGCTCGTCTAGAAATACCAAAAAATTTTAAGTTACGTTTTCTAAAAAATACAGTTTTATGTATGTTATAAAAACGAATTCTGTTTTAAAACAACATATCTACGTTCAACTCAATATCTCTGCACGCAAAAAGAGAGTAATTGGAGACGAAGTGGAATAACAAGACTGAAAATTGTTAACATAACATCACGCCTTGTATACCTCGAAGGGTAAGGCAGAGGTGTAAGTATAGTAACACCCACATTTCGCTTGTTATATTTAAGTCCCATGTAATTGGGGGCGAGCCGATTGACTTCAACGGGGCACGAATCCAGACTAATGAGATATACCCAGATGGAAAAACTCAATAACACTTCGCCCGACCTGGGAATCGAACTCAGAACCTCGTGCTCAGGAGTAGCGCTTGCGACAACTAGACCAACGAAGCATTCAAAAATTATTTAAAGTTAGTTATATTACACGATAAATCCTGTCCCTTAATCCGTCATTATAATCATCACAGAATTATACCCGATATCATTTGTAAAAGGGTTTTGCCAACTAATTTATTTAGGAGGAACCCTAATCCGGGTAAGTCGTGGTCACATGTGATAATAATCCTTTGGCTAGTTATTCATTGCTATGTTATGTGGCACGAGTATTGTATTGAGTCTGCGAGTATGCTCCAATTTTCATAACCAGTCTAAAATATTCCCACTGCTAAGTCGCAGGCCTTCTCTCTGTGAGAGGGAGTGTCCACCACGCGGGCCCAGTGCGGGTTGGTGGATGTCACGTGTCTTCAAAATTTTGATTCCAGGACATGCTGGTTTCCTTCACCGTTTTGAGCACAGTGGTGATGTTACCTGGGTTCGAACTCATGACCTACAACTTGCAAGTCGGGGACGATGCCACTAAGGCACCACTGCTCTCCAGTTGATAGACAGGTTGGAATTCATTTGTTTACTGAAAAGCTAAACGTGGTAGAGTGCTACAGTTCCGTTCGCAGTTATTTTACCTCTGACAGCAGCAACCGAATAGCAACCTTATTACAACGAAAATAAAGATCATTGTGATTTTGGCAGACTTGGTAATGCCAGCGCCCCAATAGCAATCTTATTAAAATGAGCTTATAGAGTTGACACTGTGATTTGGACAGTGCTCTTATATATAGACATTTTTCATATAATTGTCAAAAGAAAAAATACGGGCCCAATACTTTTTGATAATCTAATTGACGGACTAATTAGATTTTTTTAGGAAAATAGCCTATTCTTACAGAAATGACATGACAAAACAAGATGGTGGCGTTAGTTCCGATTATCGCCATGCGTCAGAAAAACTTTGTTGCGTTGTACCTGAAATCACAAAAATTTAATCAGTGGGCCGGCGTTGTGGGCGGCCTGTGTCCCAGCAGTGGGACCATTACAGGCTGATTATGCAACCTACCACACCTTTTCAACCTGTCGCCTTCTTGCCTCACAATATAACATAACCAGCTGATGAAACATTTTGAAAAAAAGAAACCAATGTAAAGACTGAGACTCGAAACTGAAATTCCTAGAATTTAATCATATCCAGACGCATACTGCCCAGGAATACCATTTACACTATCTTTTTAAAGATCAAACAGCAAATATATACTGAGCTAACTACCGTACAGCGTCCATTTTCCCCTAATGCTTCCTTTTATTAACAGTATTAGTCTGTCTCAACAATTTCAAAGAGTAGTTTGCTTTTAACTAATTAAAGTCCGTCCGGCAAAATAAGCTGCATCACATCATCAAACGAAAGCTGTTCTGTCCGGCTGTCTGGGTGTCCGGCCGCTCCGCTTTGATAAAAAATACATGCTTTAAGGAATGTTCTAGTATTTTGTTGTTTCCTTGGCTTGCTTTTGCTTCATGTGTTGGTATTAACTTGGGTTGTTTATTTCGATTTTCTGGGGCTTTTTGTAAAGGGATATTTTTCTGTGAAATTACAATTTGTAACCAACACCAGATAATTTTATCCGAAGAGTAATTTTAAATTTTAGACGGGTTCTTCCATACAAAATCAGTCAGACGTCAATTTCATTCTACACATAAAAAATATCGGTCAATTGAAAATTCGGCCTTTAGTCTTGTGTTATTGTTCCGATAACCTTCTTTTTTAAATTATTTTATGGATGTTTTTAGTTTACAAAGCGTCGTTTGTGTATTAGATATGTACACGTGCACAATGATTCTGTGCAAAGTCAGATAAATTATTTGCTAAGCAAGTTGACTGCCTGTCCAACTTAAATAGTCTGTAGGTATACTAAATTAGCTGTTATTTTGACATTACAAACAGACACTTCGTTATTTATTTATATAGATTAATATTGATAGTGAAATTGAACATTAGTGTCTTAACTAAGTCGCGTACGGCCTGAGGACAGGTTCTACCGGTGGGTCGCAATGCAATTAGTAAAGTGCTCTGATAAAAAAATATTTTTTTAATTTTATAGGGTTTTCACGTTTATACCTTTTTTGTTCTATTTGTGGCTATTTTTTCATAGTTTTTTTAAACTTGTTTTTAGGCTTTTACGTTTATACTATTTTTATTATTTTGTGTCGGGGGTTTTTTAAATTTTTAATTTCATGCTTTTTGTAGGGACTCCTTAATTTTTATATTTCATTTCTTTTCCTTTATTTTTTGAGCGGTGGTAAACGCGCGGGAGGAGGGGTGGGGGATTTCTAGCCTTTTCATTTGATACCCATATTGTGGGAGTTACGCCATTTTATGGCGGTGGCCATCTTGGACCGATTTTATCAAACATAGCTAAGAACACTCCCAACTAATTCACCTTTTGAACAAAAAAAACTAAATCAAAATCGGTTCATCCGATCGGGAGCTACGATGCCACAGACACACACACACACAGAAAACACGTCTAACTTATAGCACCCCGTCGTTTTTGCGTCGGGGGTTAAAAAAGGCGGCTAATTAACAGGTGTCAGATTGCTTATTAAATAATTTTCCTGAATGAACGTAAGCTCAGGAGGAGCGTCCAGTATTGGCTGAGTCGCCTTCACACGAGAAAAAATGTACAGCAAGTAATATTTAGATGAATGTACAACTTCACTTACTTTATTTTTCAATTGGCTGTACCCGCGACTTCGTTCGCGTGCATATCGGGAAACAAATTAGTTTTCATCGGTTTTATTTTTTTGTGCAGAACCCTAATTATTCTTTTAAAATAAAAGTAGTATTGTATAAGTATATACATGCAGCTTCGAAGGACCGTTGCGGGAATGTAATTTAAGCGGGGGTGAGCTGTTGACGACACACAGTAATGAGCTGACCAGGGTAGGATGGAATGAAGCACTTACTTGGGAGTCTTCTGGATGAAGCACGTTGGATAGAAGGACAGCCTGAGAAGATGTAGCACGTGTTCGCTGACTTCTTCCTTTCACTGCATTGTGCACACTTGGTCTGTGTATGTCACACGTGTGTCGGCCAAACACGGATTAGAGAGTTTTAGATAATGCGGCGCGGTTTGCGGAGCGGTTTGCGGTACGGTTGCAACAGGACAATATGGCGACACTTTTCTCGAAATCACACCGCTGTGCAGTGATTGGTTGCCGCTGCGATGAGCGCGCCGCTGATTGGCGCGTGCGGTGAGCATTTTCTTCTCTCTCTGTTGCATGGGAACGAGATAGGAGGGAAGGGAATATAGTTAGCTCAAAACTGCGGTCGAAAAGGAATTCTGCATTTAAAAATGTGAGATGCGTTCGGAAATATGATATTAAAATTTTATATTACGAAAACTTGCGCAAGCAAGTCGCCTAAGTTTTTTCTTATAACATCAGCTATCTGCCAGTGAAAGTCCCGTCAAAATCGGTCCAGCCGTTTCGGAGATTAGCCCGAACAAACAGACAGAGATTTTTTTTTTAGAATATTTACCGTATATACTGTCATGTGCAATTTAGTAAAAAAAGATGTTGTTTTGACATTACAAACAGACACTTCTATTTTATTTATGTATGTAATATGTATAGATTAAATCCTAAATTTTTATTGATCTTTGTATATGACTCCGACTGCCTATCTTACCTCCATAACCCAGTTGCTGGGTAATATGATACCACTTGGTACTGATTGTCACATTTAACATGCTTTCCGAGGCACGGAGATAGAGGGGTCTCAGTATCTAAAGATTCATCCACGAACCGCGACATGATCGATCGACTCGTGCAGCTGTTAATACTTAACCACGAGCCTCTCACAAAAGCAACTATGAAGACATTTTATTTCTTTATAAGACCCGACTCTAACTTAAACGTCTTCAGATTATCCCATAACTCACTTAACGAAATCTCAATCCCACTAACTCAATTTTATGAGCCACTTCTAAACATTATTACCAAGTGCCCTCAATATTCTCATTTCGTACATTTCAGTTGTAATATCTGGCTGTACGATATTGGAACTGCATTTGCAAGATGATTTTGCAGTATTTAAGCGTTGGCAGCCTTCCAAGAGATAGCAAGGGTACATTTTCAAATATTTAGACAATATAGTAATAGATGTTAGGGTAATACGGATAAGATGAGTTTTCGTTGGAATTGGAAATAAGGAAGTAATCGAGGTTTTACTGTATTGTTTTGTAGCTAATTTCAAGGCTGTTTTAGATAGTAAACTCATCATCATCATAATCAATCTATAACGTTCCCACTGTTGGGACACAGACCTCCTCTCGGTGACCCCTCACCGAGAGGAGGCCTGTGTCCCAGCAGTGTTGGCATAGTGTTCACTATTTACATAAGCAGCCTTAAATGTTCCCACTGCTGGGACACAGGTCTCCTCTCTGTGAGAGGGAGTGGACCGTACACCACCACGCGGGCCCAGTGCGGGTTGGTAGATGTGACATGTCTTCGAATTTTTTGGTTCTAGGACATGTCGGTTTCCTCACGATGTTTTCCGTCACCGATAGTAAACTCGCTTTGTGATCATTTAACTAAGTGAGATTTCAACTCAGTTTCTTAAAAAACTTTTTTGCAAAAAAAAAAAAACAACTGACTTAAAAAAGTTTTTATTTTTCACCCTTTTTGTTGTAATTTTTACCAGTAATTTTGGTTTAAAAAAACCAAACTACTAAACCGTTTTTGATGAAATTTCTATGGGACCATTTGGGAAGTACACCCTTTCCAACCAAAAAAAGAATTTTTCAAATCGGTTGGCAACCGACGGAGTTATGCGCGAACAAACATAAAAAAAAATACAAACATCCGAATTGAGAACCTCCTCCTTTTTTAGAAGTCGGTTAAAAATGCATTATATTCAGCGTCGTTGGTCTAGTGGTCGCAAGCGCTACTGCTGAACATGACGTCCTGGGTTCGATTCCCAGGTCGGGCAAAGTGTGAGTACTCCCTGAGCACGTAAAGAATAACGAAATAGTCCTCTATTATTTCGTTATTCTAGACGTGATCAGCGAGTTGTCCCGGGGTCGACCCCAGGGACCGGATCGAGCAAAATCAGAAATAGCCCGGAGTCGTAGTATTTCCCTTTTATATAATCAGCCTATAAGTTTCCCACTGCTGGGACACAGGCCTCCTCTCTATGAGAGGAAAGGGGCCATAATCCACCACGCAGACCCAGTGCAGGTTGGCAGATGTCATGAATTTTTGGTTCTAGGACATGCCGGTTTCTTCATGATGTTTTCCTTCACCGTTTTGAGAGCAGTGGGGATGAAATAAATTACACAAAGTAAAGTGCCTACTATGCCACCACTGCTCAATAATCAATAGAAGATTTAATCAGCAGTGCGATTCTGTAACTATTCACCGTGAAAACTTAGGTGTAGTGAGCGTGGAGTGAGCTGTCATTCCAACGAATGCTAGGGATTGACACTATTGACAGCTAACTCTAAGTTCACGTCACCTAACTTTTCACGGTGAGATTTTTACAGAATCGATCGGCAGTATACCTTTTACCTATTGCTAATATTAGTTCCAATACTAAAATGGGAAAGCTGTTAGTATATTAGTTGCCTTTGATTCATACAATGCATCGAGTTTGAATGCAAGGCTGAATAGTGTAGGATGTAGGTATCTGTGTTTGTATACCTGGCTATGGTGAATTTTGGTTAGAATTCGGAGAGTCCATCCAGATTTCTAGATATCACGTTTGAAGAGAAATTGGACATAATGTGGGGCTGTATTTTTGGTGAGAATTCGGTGAATTGATAACAAACTTTCCATGGTATTGTGTTGTAACTTAGACGTCCTGCACCCTAATTGCGTAACACACAATTAATCGGAATCGGTTTCATTTTGACAGTTCAACAACATTCATTGCGTTATTTTGTACGTGTTGAGCAGACAAATTTTTCGAACTTATGAAGCAATGGATTAGCAATTTGCTTCAAAATGTTTCAGATTACTATTGATTGTGTGTTACGCAATTATTATCACGACGTCAGATTATTATTAACTTTGAACTGTTACTAAGATCTTATCTTATTATGTTTTCTTATTTTTTTTAAAAACGTTGCCCCACACTAGGAATTTCTCCTGTATCGTGGATGCATTTACAAAACACAAACAGCCAGACCCGGAACAACTACTTGTAGTTCATACAAATATTTGTTCCGTGCGGGAATCGAATCCGCGACACGCAGCGCAGCAGTCACGCGCCAATCGTGCCGTCAAATCTCGATCTGCGGGGTAGTTGAGTAACACACTAACAGTAGGAATGGCTTGCATTTTGACAGTTCAACAACATTCATTGCGTTGTTTACGTTGTTGAATTCGGACAATTTTTTTGAAAAGCAATCGGGCAATATATGTAATTCAAAATGATTCAGGTTGTGATTGATAGTGTGCTACACAATTAGGATGCTGGTAAAACACATTTGATATTACGCGAAAGGCTTGAATTGAATATTCCAGACTCCTATAATTATTGTACAAAGTAATTAAACCGTTTGTTTGTTTGAGTTAAACTATACAATCTAACACAACTGTAGCGAAGCAGATTCTGTCATCATAGCTTAACAACCATATTGTTATTATGAAAAAACCTTTTTTACAAAAAAAAAAAAAAACCAATCAGCGTCCAAAAAAAAAAACACCACAAACTGATAAATAACTTAAATTTCGGAAGTCGGTATCATTGGTTTCTTATTTTGGTTTTTTGACATCGACTCCCGAAAGAATTTTTCAAATCGGCTTATAAAAATCGGCGTTATGAGGTAACAAATAAAAAAAAAAAAGTTTAGTCGCATTGAGAACCTCCTCCTTTTTTGAAGTTGGTTAAAAAAAACCCTTTATTAAATTAAACTATTGTTGGTAATATTTACCGATTCGTTTTATCTTCGAACCAACGCTGTTAGAACGTCTTGTTACTAATAAATAACCTCATAAATAAATCCATTAGATAAATACACTATAAACAAAAATCGAACAACGTCGTTAGCTTTCAGATTCCATTTAAGGCATGCACTTTCACGTACATTTTCTATCGCGCTGAATACTTGACATCATAACCTTTGCTCTAGGGCAGGGCTGTCAAACCTTTTAGTTTTCATCGTCTCGGCTGTACAAGGACCTTCTGACGCGTGGTTAAAATCGTGCCTAACGCCGCCATCTTGTTTTTTCAATACATTTTCTAAAACAATTTCATAAATGTTTACCACCCCCATGACAACGTCATTCGGGCGCCAAAAAAACCTTGTAGCACTGTAAATTTGTATGCGGTATGGTATTATTTGAACCATATTAGTTACTGTAGTTTTTACATGCGGCAAGCAGGCAAAGGCAGGCAGTCGCTTCATGTAAAATACTGGTATTCAGCTGCACCGGTTAGACTGGAAGCCGACCCCAACATAGTTCGGAAAGGCTAGGCAGATGAGATGATGATGAGTTTTTGCATGCGGTTACGACCGATAATTTTAATTTGGAAATCGTAAACTTGTCGTGGAAGATTTTGTCTAGGGAAATACTATTTTCAGCAGGAGCCGTCGCGTCGCTTGATCTGTCACATAAAAATATGTGGCCAGTGACCACAGCAACCTCTGCGCTGCCACCGACGATGCCGTGGAAGTGGCAAGCGAAGCTTTGGGCAAAGAAAATTTTATTCACGATCGACATGACGAAGAAGATACGAGTAGCATGGCGGCCAGTTGGTGACTGATTTCATTGTAAATTATTGTCACCCATCTTCATCTCAAACATATCAATCTGGAGGTCAATTCCCGTAATTAAAAACGATCAAATCTGGTCGCAATCTCATTTCAGCGACAATCAATGTCAAAAACTTGTCAAAAATGTAGGGAAATCAGAGGTATTTTTGACTGAGATAGTTTCAACGTTCTTAAAATTACGAGAATGGCCCCTCGGTTTTGTCGCAAAGATCTGCCCACAATTTAAGCCAAGCGTCCCTACGTTTACCAGCCCTGTTCAATGTGATCGTGTAGCGAGATGTTCACACTTGCTTCAAAATGGCGGCCAAGATAAGATAGGAGGAGTGTTAAGTGAAAATATTCGTTCACCACCATGTAGGTACACTTTATGATATTTATTAACGTTTTATGGTGTTTTCAAGCTGTTTTGGGATAACTGTGGTGTTTTGATAAAAAAATCGATGGTTAACGACCATTGCATTTTGTTCTAATTGCGTTCCATGAAACATAGTCATGGTATTGATTTCTACCTTTTTATTTATGATCTATTCACAGTCCAAACATATGAGGGTCATATTAGCCGTAGATCCGATGACCGTTGGGGTACACGTGTTCTTGAGTGGAGACCGCGAATCGGCAAACGTAAGGTAATGCGCCCTCAGGGTAGGTGAAGCGACGATCTTCGCAGGGCGGCTGGTAGCAGCTGGATGTGAGTTGGGGAAAATCCGGCTAAATGGCATGCAACTGGAGAGGCCTATGTCCAGCAGCATATCAGGGCCGTGCGGGACGTGGACGGGCCGTGCTTAAATTTTTTTGAAATCGGTGTGTACATTATTTATGAACTCGTTCACACACGTTCCTGCACGTCACAGACACGTTTCCGATATGTGTGGATAGACCTTAACTAACAAATATGTTTCGGGATAGTCTGTCTAGTTACGAACTCAAACGGAGCGCTTAATCGTGATCATGAAATAGTCGAGAGAAGCATAATATATAAGCTGTAAAATAAAGAATTTATAAACAGTCTTACAGAGCTTTAACAACTAGACAGAGCTAGTCAAATTAATTATCCTTTTCATTTCGTTAGTACATAATCAACACTAATAGGAAGCCAGCCTCATAATTTCCAACAACATTTTATAATTATAATATCAGAATTATCTCAGTATAACAATTAAAGATAATTCTAGAGAGTATATTTCGATAATTGCACAAAATAATGATGCCGCTAAGGGCCGTGTTTCGTATACTTAATTAAGGTCTTAATTCTTGAGTAATATCGTATAAAGCTGTTACATACATAACTCTTGTATATGAACGTGTGCGTATACAACATCTAGATTTCCTATTATCCAACTAATATTATAAACGTGAAAGTTTGTATGGATGGATGGATGTTTGTTACTCTTTCACGCCAATACTGTTGAACGAATTTGGATGAAATTTGGCACTCAGATAGTTTATAAACAGGATTAACACACATGATACTTTTTATCCCGATATTCCCACGGGACCGAAACTAATGCGGGTGGACCCGCGGGGCGTAGCTAGTATCAAATAAAGTTGCTTCCGTTTCTGTCTGTGCCCGCGTTGTTCTTCCAAAGTACGCAACGAATTTTGGTGCGGTTCTCACCATTTTTTAGAGAATTTATTCAGGATGGTTTAAATTTGTTAAATCTATTGTAAATCTATTAATATTAAACGTACATTAATAAAGTACTTTAACGCCTAAGTATCATTTTGTTTTTGTATTTATTTGAATAGTAAGTTAGGCTTTTAATTTGGTACCTAGTATAAATAGGTAGCTGTGTCGTATATTGTATTTAAGAATAGAATTCATGTATGAATGAATGTATATGAATTTAATTGAATGTATATATAAAATACATCAAAAGTAAAGAAATCTCGATGTTTTGTCAAGTCGTAAAAACTGTGCAAAGCAGGCGCGGTTCGCTAGTATTGTTTAATTTATTTGACTGAATGAAGATTGAAACTTAGTGTAAAAATAAATATAATAATATGTAACGTATTAAGTACGTACGTGTAGTAGTTACGTATTTTCCGCGTGGGTGTAGGCAGAAGTGTTACAGAACATTTACATTTCGCCAGAAATGTGTATACGCCCCATGTAGATAGACTGACGATGTAAAAAAGGTGGGTACTGGGACTGTGATTCATAAAAAAGTACCTTATGTTGTTTGAAATAGTCTTTAATATAGTTTTTAAAATAAATAAACTTTTTTTTTCGAGTGACTTGGCTTTAACTGTTTATCTGAGGTCCTCTGAACAAGGTATGAGTAATTTTATTGAGTTAAGACTTAATCCAATTAATGGTGCTGAATTTTGGGCCAAATAATTTTTATATGAATAATTAAAAATTAATAATCATTTTTCAAATAAACTTGTGGCGGAAGTCCTTAAAAAGTTAAAGGTGCCACCAGCAAGATCCTTAGCAGTATCTATGCTTTTGGAAACGGCTTCTCCGATCTTCGCACCAGCAGCTGCAATAATAAAAACATATTGAACTTATGTGTATTAATAATTATTTAAAACTAGCTGATCCGACATACTTTTTCCTGTCCGAATTTCAATTTGAATGTGATCGTTTTGATCCCATAGAAAAAAGGACGTTTATGTTTTCCCGAATTTGAACATTTTCTAACATAAATCGGTAATTTGTTACGAACATATTAAAATAAAAAATAGCCAAATCGGTCCCGCCGTTCTCAAGTGATGCGATGATCAACAAACCGGTCATTTGGGAGGTTGATTGGAGGATATTTTCTTTTGGGAGCTCAACGACCGCTCAGGTTTTGTAACTTGGAGTATGAGTGGAGAAAATCTGTTTTCTCATCAATTCTCTGCTGATATTTCAAGTAGGTACTACAATAGAATACAGCGGGCCCCATCAGAATACCAGCGCTACGACATTTATTTTTTAAATGTCGAAGCATCATGCTGAGATAGAGGCCTTTTGGCCTCGTATAGGACTTTGTTTAATTTTTTTGCCTTTTGTTACTTTTTTATACAATTTGTTTTATTTTTATTTTTAACTGTGTTTAGTTTAGTTTATGATCCTGTACAAGTCGCAATAATTACTTTTTCTTTCTTTTCTTTCTAATAGCTGCGGTCGATGACCCCACAAAAAAATCATCAAATTATTTATTTTTTTATTTTACATGTTTAGATATCTACATTTTTACTCATCGCATCGGCGGTGTTTAGCTAGCCAATTTAAAATTACCCTATATAGATGTTGATTGAAGTGACTCCAAGAAGCGAGACCATATTGAGCTTTGAGGAATTAAAAAATCTTTGTAGAGCTGTAAAATATGGATTTAGAAAGAGTCCCACCAGTGGCCGACCCCGTAGAAGATGGTGGGGCGAGCTGGATAAAACAAACGACGGTTTGTGTTCCGACACATCATCTCGAGAATTTCCTCAAGGAAGAGTTCTGGCCGAAAGGTGTTGTGTACCGCTGGTTTCGTGGCCGGCTACATGACACCAGTCAGTGAAACACGACGCAGACACTTCGTGTGCGTTAGTTAGTTTTTAGTGTAATGTTGTATATATTTATAGTATTTTTAAGTTATATTAATTAAATTATATTGTATGTGTTTATATGGGCCCTGATGCTTGAAATAAATGGATAAATAAATAATAATAATAATATCCCTGGACATTTCACATAGCGCCATCTAGTCCCAAGCTAAGCAACCTAATGCTTGTGTTATGGCAACAAGATGGCTGATAAACTACTTATATACATTTTTTTTTTTGTAAATTCAAACATATTATAGATAGAAAAACACCCAGACTCGGAACAAATACATGTAGGTCATACAAATATTTGTTCCGTGCGGGAATCGAACCCGCGACACGCAACGCAGCAGTCAATCGCTTAACCACTGCGCCACGGTTGGCGCAGTGGCTAAATAAATTAGGCCTGGATCGCAAGCACTGGAAGGGCCTTCGTCCAGCAGTGGGATGATACAGTAACAGTAAATAACACACCAATGCAATGCAATGAGAAGGGTTGACTAAAGTAATTTTAACGATAAACATAGAGAATAATGAATTTATATATATAATTTATACATATAATAATGCCAGATAGACTGATTAATCTCTATACAAAGCTAACCAGCCTACAATGTTCCCAGTGTTGAGACTCAATCCTCCACTCTGTTATAGAGATTGGGCCTTAGTCCACTACCTGAGTCCAGTGCAAATTGATGGATGTTATATGTCTTCTAACTTCATTGCTTTTATTTTGTTTTTCATTGCTTTGAGAAATAAGGCAAGAACTTACCGTTAACTGGCCCGAAAATATTTTTAGGAAATTCAAAAAGAACTTTTGCATGTTTAGCAGGATCAGCTTCTTTCAACACGTCCGGTAAAAACCTATCACCAGTCTTCTCAGTATTGTTTTCTTTCTTAGATTCATTGGCTTTCGCTTCTTTTTCTTCTGCTTGTTTATTATCTTTCTTTAATGGAACATCACCGGCTTCTTCCATTTTTGGTTCTGTTTTTGACGATACCCCACTTTTTTCTTCTGTTTCTACTTTTGATGGTACCTCACTCTCTTTACCTGTTTCAACATCTGTTGGCTTGGTAGTTGTTTCTTCATCATTTGCTTGTGAAAATGTTATAATCCCAGTCTGCAAAATCTGAAAATCAACAAATTATTTTTTAATAGTCTTTTCCTGCGGCTTCGCCCGCGTGGAGGTTGGAAATTATCCTACGGGAACGTACTACCGAAATAAAAAGTCCTATGTGTTAATCTAGGTTCTCTGTGCCAAATTTCATCCAAATTCTTTAGCTGTGTCTGCGTGATCAAGTATCAAACATCAGAACAGCCAAACTTTCACATTTATATATTACTAGCCGCGCCCCGCGGTTTCACCAGCATAAGTTTCGATCCCGTGGGAATATCGGGATGAAAAGAATCCTTTGTGTTAATCCTGGTTATAAAATATCTGTGTGCCAAATTTCATCTGAATCCGTTCCGTAATTTTTGCGTGAAGAAATAACAAACATACAAACA
Source organism: Apamea anceps (assembly GCA_951799955.1). Classification (NCBI taxonomy): domain Eukaryota; kingdom Metazoa; phylum Arthropoda; class Insecta; order Lepidoptera; family Noctuidae; genus Apamea; species Apamea anceps. The sequence continues at coordinate 12,912,927 of OX637509.1, forward strand.
CACCACACACATACACACTCACCCACAAACTTTCGCCTTTTTTTTTTTTTTTTTTTTTTTTTTTTTTTTTTTTTTTTTTTTTTTTTTTTTTTTTTTTTATAATATAATAATATAGTGAATAATATTCTATTATAATAATAATAATAATATTATAATATTATAGTGTGGTAGTAGGATTGTACTAAAAAGATCGGAGAAGAATATGGGAGGCCGTTATGTAGGCTAGGATGGCTTTCGCAAGAATTGGTGAGACGAAGCAACACATCTAGATTAATAGAAGGAATGGAGGGTTGATCGTTGCCTAAAAGAGGGACAGAAAACGCTAAAATAAAAAATACTGTTGTGATTATATTTAGTTGGATCTAAAGATGCAGCTTTGAAAAGATTATTAAAAACAAGGTACTAATAAATTTACAAAGTTTAAAGGTGTAAAATCAATATTTTACACTTCCTATTACGAAAATCAATCTGTAGTTGAGTTTAATAGCCAATACAAACAATCGGATTTCACGGATGAATATTAATAAAGTCTTGAAAAATTATTAGATCTAGCTTCATTTGAAAAACTATTAAGCAGGTTTTTGATTGAATCTTCCTTCTTCTTGGCCTAAATACATAATTTGTCACATTATTTTTCATTTGTTTTTCTTCCTTTCTGTCTGTTAGGATTCGCATTATCATTCACTCACCATTCATTCATATCATGTCTGTCTCATAAAATCCATCCATCTTTTCTTTTGTGTCCTACTTACCATCTATCCATTACCTAACATTTATTTCTCACGTTGTGTGATTGTGAATGACTTTAAAAGTAGAGGAAGATCAAAGAAACTTTGGGTGTGTAAAATGGATAGAAAAACGGTGAAGACTGAGATGACGGTCGATAGAGATGTGAGAAAAAAGATATGCTGCGCCAATCCTACTAATATATTATAAACGGGAAAGTTTGTTTGGATGGATGGATGTTTGTTACTCTTTCACGCAGAAACTACTGAACGGATTTGGATGAAATTTGGCACACAGATGGTTTCTAACCAGGACCAACATATTATAGGATATTCTTTTTATCCCGATATTCCTACGGGATCGAAACTTATGCGGGTGAAACCGCGGGGCGCAGCTAGTAATAAATAAATTGGGATGAGGGGAGGATCATGATGGTGATGAAAACAATAAAAAGAGACTCTCCTATTTTACATTAATAATCTCCGTCATCGGTATTTCTGTAATGTTCTGTGATATATTGATTTATATTCTACATTTATAGAACATATGATATTATATCTCTATATATCTCGATTGAATATTATGTTTACGAGTACAATGTGTTCAATAATGTTTTTAATAATAATAAATCTTTATTCATGAATATGAGACAACCATACAGAGTAACTTAGTAATGACTGCCAGATCCACGAATGACAGCGGCTTAACTTGCTAGCTTAACCCCATCGACGTCGATGGACCGAGCCAAAAGCTCCTCCATCTATCTTTCGATCGTTATAAGTAAATATATTATTATACAAAAAATACTTACTGCAATAAAAAATAAAAACACTGCTATGCGAGACATAGTAGAATATCTTTCGAATATAACTGTATGAGGTGCTAACGTATTCAGGTTTAATTCAATACTAATATATACGTTGAAATGCAATTGGTCACAGTTGTTTGGAATTTAATAATGCGTTTCCCTTTCGTCTCTAATCGATATTATGTACGTTAGTTGTGACTGATTACCTACATGAGTAGGTGGTAATAAATGTGGGTGCTTAGTACCAACACTGTAATACCGCGGGGTAATTGCGATTTTTTATATAATACAAATATTTTTGTAGCAGTAGTGGCTCAGTGGCAACGGCGCCGACTTACGAGTTGTAGGTCGTGGGTTCGAACCCAAGCAGGCGACTCACTTTGTGTGAATAATTTCATCACCACCGCTCTAAAATCGGTGAATAAAAACATCGTTAGGAAACCAGCATATCCTAGAATCAATAAATCGAAGACATGTGACATCTACCAACCTGTACCTACTAGGCCCGCGTGGTAGATTATAGCCCACTCCCTCTCGAAGAGAGGAGCCCTGTGTCCCAGCAGTGGGAACATTATAGGTTGATTATGCTATACATTTTATACATTTAAATTGGTGCCCACATAAGCTCATTAGAGTTTTACCATTCAACAAAATCATCGACTACATAATTTAGAGAATTAAAACCATTTAATTAGGTAGGTACTTAGTTAAAAAGAGAAGGGCAGTAAAAAGCCATGTATGGAAAAGGGCAAAGGATGCTTTTTCCAGTAGTTGGACATTACGAGCTAAATAGATAGATCCTTATTAAAACTTCACCCATTCCAAGCCAGAAATCATACGCAAATAACCCAATTTGCAATTCCTTAATTCTTCCACACAACGAACGAAAAAGACAAAAGAAATAGCGCCACATAGCGCGCTATCAATATAATAACACAATAGCTATACGTTAGTCCTTTGTGTGGCGGTGGCGAAAGGCGCGAATTGGGAGTCGAACCCATCGATTCCCAACTAATATTTTACACATTCATGTTGAAACAAAAACGTATAGAGCGCAGTATTCTGCTGTGGTGCGCTCGAACTTGGTAAGTGAATTTTTTTGTAATGTTTTTGGAAATAATAATAGTTTCGTGTTAATCAGTAACTGGGTTGTGGAGGTCAGATAGGCAGTAACTCCGTGCAAAATACTGGTATTCAGCTGCATCCGGTTAGACTGGAAACCGACCCCAACATACATAGTTGGGAAAAGGCTAAGGAGAGCTGATAGAATATTTTTGAGAATAATTTATCAAGTCTTATGGTATTACACTAATATATATTACAAAGACTATATTATAAAGGCGAAAGTTTGTGTGTGTGTGTTTGTATGTTTGTTACTTCTTCACGCTCAAACGGCTGGACCAATTTTGATGAAATTTGATATGGACGCAGCTGACACCCTGGATTAACACATAGGACACTTTTTATCCTGATATTCCCACGGGATCAAAACTTACGCGGGTGAAACCGTGGGGTGCAGCTAGTTAATAATAATGAAAAGTGAAACGACGTAATAGGTGCTGAATAATTAGATAACGAACAAAAGTTTTCACGACTGTATCAAATTTTTTAAATGTACGCACGGTGCGCTAGTAAAATTTTAGGTACACCTTAGACAAGACTGGGACTTAACAGGCAGAACAGATGAACAAAAAAAGTTAAGGTAAATGAAGATCGTATAAAATTCTACTCAAACTAGATTATTTTTCAGATAAGACCAATTATTGTTATTTAGATTTAAGGAAAATAAACAATAAAATTGATACAATCAGCCCCAAAAAGATGTATACACGGACAAAGAAACACTTTATTGTCTGCAACCCTCGTTCCATAAGATTGTATACACCGTGCAGGTACAAAACATAGTATACAATTTATTTAACCAAAACAAACTAACATTTTGTCCCAAAACATCTAACTAAACCGCATGACCAAAACAATGTACTCAGTGATAGTTCCAAAACAAGGTAAACAAGATTGATAACATCTTCATCATCACTTAAATCGGATGACGTCTAACGTTTAATAGAAGAACAAGAAATTTAGTATTGTCCTCTTCATTTCATGCATAACGTCACTGACGTGTCATTGGTTTTTAGAGTTTTGATTTGAAATACAATATATACAGAGATAGCAGAAACTACGAAACGCCTCCTGATACGATGCAAAAAAACAAAAAAAAAAATTGCAATTTATTCGATGACGAATTTTGTCAGTAACTGCGTTCCACTCGCTAGGAACGACTGCACAGCGCCACTGCGGCCGCTCAAATGTAAATTAAATGATGAATAGATACGCGCACGAATGCGCTTTGCTGTGTACCCGCAAAAAAAAATAACAACCAACCATTAATTCGAGATGTGGCTGTTGTTTACTCGGTTTTTCGGAGTATGCTTGCTTATATATTTCGTTTTATGTTTGATATAGTTTTGTTTATTATTAATGTTTACGCCGTTTGCTGTTATGGGGTGTATATTCACATAAACATACATAAACTTAACCCTTTTTCCATGCAGGTAGGCAAATACTACTACGATACTGATTCGATCCTTCCATACTTCTTCTGCTCCGTTTACATTCATACATCTGCGGGATAATTACGCATGACTTTCATTTTGACAGTTCAACAACATTCACTGCGTTATTTACGTCGTTGAGCAAACAAATTTTTCGAACATATGAAGCAATGGATTAGCAATATCCTTCAAAATAATTCATATTGTGATTGGTAATGTAATACGCAATTAGCCCCCAGATGTCAAAACTCAACTCAACAAAACTCACTCACCAAATATTTGATTCCATCATTCATGTTGAAATTAACCATGTGAGAACGACGTAGAAAGACGTGCACGTTAAAAGCGTCCGTTATAGAAAACATAAAAACAATTCAGAAATTAAAATAAGCCGTGGCAGCTAAGTGATTACCAGTCCTTACTGACGGCGCCCGTTCACGAACATGACGTATGGATCAGCACCATTCAGCTCAACCATTTTGAAGGGAACTTAATGATCTCATCTTCTTCTATGATGTCGAAGCATCATGCTGAGATAGGAGCCTTTGGCCTCGTATAGGACTTTGTTTAATTTTTTTCCTTTTGTTACTTTTTTATACAATTTGTTTTATTTTTATTTTTAACTGTGTTTAGTTTAGTTTATGATCCTGTACGAGTCGCAATAAATACTTTTTCTTTCTTTCTTTCTTTCTTTATCCAACACACGTAGTAAGTGTCGCAGGTTGCGAGTACTGCACCTCACCATTTTGAAGAACATCTCCAATAAGGTCACTATTTATGTATTCCTAGGACGTCCCATCCAGCGTTTCCACTCACATCTGCCTTGTAAATAACTTTTTTAGTCACCTTTCACTCATCATCTCAACATGACCAACCTACATCTAAGCATACTAATTCTTTTAAATTTTACTCACTATAATTATGTCCTTTCTAACCTCAATGTTGCCTTATCATTGCTCAGCCTGTCATTCCTAGTAGGTTAGTAAATATGCGTGTAAATAAAATATGTTTTTACGAATATGTATTTACATAATTATAATCATTAGAATCAGTAATACAACTTGTTAAGTTAGCATAATCCTAAAATGTCAAGATTTCATGAAATAGTCATTCAGTAGGATTACTTGATCTTACAGAGTTGTGTTGATGACTTTAATGATTATAATTCTGTAAATACATGTTTGTTACGGCCGCGAATCATATTTTAACCAACGTACAACTTAGTACTGACCAGCAAATTGCAAAAAACGTAAGAAAATTTGAATTTCGCGGGCTACCTTGGAGCATCCACCTTAAGGCTGATTTACCAATCGATAGATAATTTTTATTCGTGGTATAAAATTGACGTCTGACAGTTTATGTATGGAATAATTGTCAAAAATTCAAAACCATTCCTCCGATAAAATTATCTGCCGTTGGAAATCTCAGCCTTAAGAGCACAGTTGACTTGTGTTAAATTAAATTAATGTTAAAACTGGCGCGAACGATTATTGAACTCAATGATTTTGTATGGGCACTGAGTACCTTCTTTTGCTTTCAATGAAAAAATAAACGTGATTCAGTTTTATTATTGACGAAATATTTTCATTAATTGATTCAATATGCTGCTGTCAGTATTTTTTTGGAACGATGTTCTTTATCTGAACTTGCGGTAGGAGTGAACTGGGAGAAATCGTCACATCACGAAAAAGCGTTATGCCATATTTATTACATATAATACAGAGAGTCAGAGAGAGAGATAGTTTTCATAGTTTTCGAGGGCGCTGAAGCCGATAGTGAGGTCAAAATGAAAACTCAAGATGTCGGTTGCAATTTTCTCAGCCGCCATCTTGGATTTTCATTTTGAACTTCGTTCCTGCTGGGGTCTCCCGACCCCACACGTTTTTTTCTTATGTACTCTAGAAGGTGGGGACGACATTATATTAAACTACGTAGGTATGTCTAATGCTATTTGCAGGCTGCATACGAAAATTCAATCAAATATCTATCTATATAAATAAAAATGGATCTTCGAAATGTATGTACGCTCATAACTTTCGAACGACTGCACCAAATTGGATAATTCTTTTTTTTTGTATTCGTTATTGTAAGGACAAGGTTTGTATACATAGTTGGACCCGGTAGGTGGCGCTGCTTAAATATTTGTACTGCCTACAGGTAGTTGTTCCGGGTCTGCATAGCACTACTGAATCGGCATAAAAACGAGGGAATTCTTAATCGAATTGTTACCTGCGATGAAAAGTGGTTCCTGTACGACAACCGTAAGCGTTAGTCTCAGTGGGTGGACCCGGGTACAGCAACCTAATCAGAGCGCTAAAAAAAAAGATTACTCATAGGAAGATGATGGTGACTGTCTGGTGGACCAGTGCCGGACTTGTACATCACAGCTTCTTACCGAATGGCACAACGGTGACGGCAGATGTCTATTGCCAAGAATAGAAAACAATGATGAAGAAGCTCGCAATTCAACAACCAAGACTAGTCAATCGCTCTTCCCCATTGTTTTTCCACGACAACGCGCGAGCACACACTTCACGACAAACCATCGCAAAGCTACAAGAGTTACAGCTGGAAACTCTCCGTCACCCACTGTACTCACCGGACCTTGCCCCAAAGGAATACTACTTTTTTCAAAAATTAGACAATTTTTTAAGTGGGAAAAAATTCAACACCAGAGAATCAGTACAAAACGCTTTCGCTGACTTCATTCCGTCCGGCAGACTTCTACAGTAAAGGGATAAACAAACTGCCATCAGAATGGCAAAATTGTATAGATAATTTGGGCCAGTACTTTGATTAGCTGAAATAAAAAAAAATGCAAAATTTTTATATTTTAAAATTATCATACAAATCTCCAATTTCATAGGTAAAGACCAAATACAACTACAGACCCGTTTTAAATGATATATTAGGTACGATTTTAATAACGTTGCTGACGGTACCCGCACCCATATCAACAAATACGTCAGACGCGCGTAATCCAAGGTTTATGTGTATTTATTGTGCACCTGGTTTTGTAACGCTGGTTTTTTTTTGTACTTATGCCTATTGTTCGTCTGTGTTTTTTTAGTGCATTTGAAAATATATTTTGCTCCGTATTGACCGTGGTTTTGTTCTTTTGGAAATGCCTTATTTTCAATATGACGTCATTGTATGGTCGCAGTTTACAGATACTTCTCTACGTTTTTTTATTTATTTTTTTTTTCAGGATGGGACATCATCAAATGACTCCTCCCGCTCTGGGTGGAGCAGAAGGGAGTGTCAGACTCTTACTGACTAAAACCCACCCGTGTTCCTTCCTTAGCCCTTTATGTTCCAGGGCAGCGGTAACCCTTTCGGACGATCCCGCTACCCTGGCAGGCTTCGGCCCTATCGGGCCCCGTCACTTCTGCTGACATCTCTTTGAGGCGCACGTGGAACACATACGCGCCGTCCGGCACGTACTTCTCTACCCTTGGTTACTGTTTTTTTTTATTAAACCACTCACCCACAAACAAATTAACGTCGTTCGAGTCACCTATAGAAAAAATAATATCATTCAAAAGTGACGATTCGCCCGTTCCGGGCGATCAAATTCGTGCGAATCGACTTATAAGCCACCCATTCATCTCTATTAGCCATAAAGACTTACCAAACAGTAGCTCAAAAATTTTTTAGACTATTTGGAATTGCAGTTGGCTAATGCGATCCTAACAGTATCTTTCCGGAAAGTACCATCCATCGCTAACAAATGCCCCCACATAAGCATCCACATTTACTTTTTCCACAACCCAGTCTCATCAACGTATGGATTGGAAAAGTCCTTCCCTCCGTATGTGACATGGAAGGGGCGTTACCACGGAACCGATGAGTCAGTGGGTTCGAATCCGCACTGTCTAATAAAATAGATACGCTTGGAAAGCACTTTAAACAAGAACGGACGAAATGTATTGCTTTACGTGGGTTGAGTTTTCGATTGTCGAAGATTTCGTGGATTTGCGAAGTAAGTTGACGTGAGGCGCTTATCATTAAATCTGCTATCTATTTATTTATACATATTTTATAGTACACCACGAAAAAAAAAAAAATATCGAACACTAAAGATTTTTTTTTATCTGATTTATTTATCTGGTGTATTGTGTCTTTTAGTCTGCTAAATAAATGTATTTTCTTTCTTTCTTTCAATTCCTAAGAAAGGTTAAGGCTATTAAACATCACTCTACGATCCTTAGAAACCGAACAAAAACGAAAAAATTCGGAAAAAGCGCTAAGTGCAAAAAAAGTTGTAGCGCGGGGATGCGACGCGATGCGACGCGGTGGGTCGGGGGAAAAAGAAGTTTCATTAAAGTTTTTTTAAAGTTTTATTATAAGTTTTCCAAAACATAATTATGTAACACATTTTCAATCGCAATCTGAATCATTTTGAAGGATATTGCTAATCCATTGCTTCATGTGTTCGAAAAAATTTGTCTGGTCAGCAACGTAAAAAACGCAATGAATGTTGTAGAACTGTTAAAATGAAAGCCGTTGCTACTCATAGCGTGTTACGGAATTGCTCCGCAGGTCCAGTCAATCATATCATTTGAAAATAGTTTTCGCAGCAGATCCAATGGCTTGCAGTAAAATATATTGTACCTACTTAGGGATGAGTCTAATTTGTCTAACAATAGTAAAATAAGTAGTTCCGCATCTTTAAAAGAAATAAAAACAAACTCCCTACACTTCATTTTATTTTTAAAATGGGTATAATATCTGCAAATTGCATCTAAGCGTAAACGACACCCAAGATTCACTTTGAGTTGTCTCCGATACTGAATTCAGTATGTATACGTAGCTTGGCATATTAAACACAAGCAGGGTTGTGTTCATATCGATAACTCTTATTCTATTCATCACTTGACATGGCGACAAATTGGTCTGTTTGGTAGTTGTATCTAGGCCCTAGGCAGCTGATGAAATTGCATACAGAAGTTCTAGCAAAGTAATCCATTTTTTTTTAATAACTAATTTTTATGCTAACAAATGTGAATGGTCTGTTGTATAACTAAGTTTCGTTTACAAAGAATAAATCTTCCTAAAGACTGAAATAAAATCATAACTCGTTTAGTTGAGATAACATGTTACAAAATAATATAAGTACAGTATGTAATTTTTGATCATAATCTACCCAGCCTTTAACCAACTATGTTGGGGTCAGCTTCCAGTCTAATCGAATGCAGCTAAATCATCATAATCATCATCAGCCTATAGCAGTCCACTGCTGGACATAATCCTCTCCTATTGCACGCCATTCAACTCGATTTTTTTGCAGCTGAATACCAGTATTTTACATGGAGTGAGTGCCCTGAGCTCCACAACCCAGTTACTAGTTAATACGATACCTCTTGGTAAGACAGGTTGTCAGACTTTCGGGCTCCTGATGATCTGCAACTACTGTCAATTAATTATCTATGAAAGAGAACCGGGACCAACTTTGCTTTCCAAGGCACGGAGAGTCTTGGTATGTAAATATGGTCACCCATCCACGGAACAACCGCGGCAAGCGTAGCTTAACCTGATCCATCGTCCCGTGCGGCTGTTATTAATTTTAATAGGCCGGTGCAAAGGCTTCCGCAAAGACTCAAAAGAGTATCAATATAACATCGATACATTTCTAAACACCAGCCCATCACTGTTCTGCTCGTACAGAGAACGCTTTCTAGTATTAGACGAAGCTTATTTGACGAGGCGACACACTTAGATTTAGCGCAGAAAGCTTTGACAATAACTGAGGAAACTGGTGAAGAACTAACTACCGATGCTAACAACTGCTTTGTTACAATTCAGACGCTTAAATCATATATAGTTTGATATATTTCAAAGGCAAACAAGAAATGGAAGATAATTTATTCAAGCGCTTTTAAGATTGAAAAAACATTGTAACGATTTAAGCAGAATTAAAACGAACACATATTTAGACGATTTTTCATGCTTGGGTTTGGTACCAGGGTGGATAGATAAACTACAAAAGGCTTCACATGCTTACCTCCTTTTTTCTTTTGCTTCGTTCACGGTCAAACAAATAGACATACCAACGCGCGCCGGTTGCATCTGCACGCCTGACGTCACTGAAGAAAATCACCAGGTAATTATTATATGAAGGTGGGGTTCCAAGTCTTTCAACTTACACCTTTTTCTCTGAGCAAATCGTCATGGACCATCGTACCTGCCTTCTGAGGATAACGGAGGGTTATGTCGGATTCCTACCGACTAAAACCCCACTATACTCTTTACTACCATGATTCATGTACCCGGGAGATACTTATTGTACAGACGCCAGCACATCAAGCTACTGCAATCTGTCAAATTTCTTCAATAGATTTTCAACTTTATCGCTAAAGTATTAGGGTCAAAGTTGATTGGGAAAACTATACAGTTTCGGGTAGCTACACCTGCATTGCGTTTTAACCAATTCCAAAAACCCCAGAGCTAACTGATGGCACTTGAGTAAGTCACGTTAAACAAAACGTGAAAACGCCCTCTATTAATCATGTGCTAACTACCCTCGGAAAGCTAACAAACATTTCGTTGTAGCTCTTCATTGGAACACGTCGAGCGATACATCAGCTTATCTTATCTAGTCATCGCAACTCATCGCTGAGTCGTTTGGCTTTAGTTTGTGAGTGTACAGTGATGGTGACTTTGATGGATGCAGAAATAAATGATATTTGTTTCCTCTTTCTGTCAGAGTAACATGGAGTAGATAAGCAAAATAAGGACTGGGATTTGGGGGAGGCCTACGCCCAGCAGTGGACGTCTTTCTGTGAAAATGATGATGATGAAGATAAACATGGAACAGGCTGAAGATTGAACCTATTAGCCACTGCTGCACTGGCCTCTCTAGCAGATCCCCTTTTAACAAGATCCTTGGCCACCCTCACTCAGGTTTGTGAAGAGTTACTTAGGTACGTGGACACCGAATCAATGATTTAAGGTTTGATTCATAACCGTATTGACACAATCTAACCTAACAATAATGTTCACACTGCTGGGACTCTGGCCTCGTCGGTTCGGCTCATTTTTAGGGTTCCGTAGCCAAATGGCAACGGAACCCTTATAGATTCGTCATGTCTGTCTGTCTGGCTGTCTGTCCGTCCGTATGTCACAGCCGCTTTTTTCCGAAACTATAAGAGCTATACTGTTGAAACTTGCTAAGTAGATGTATTCTGTGAACCGCATTAAGATTTTCACACAAAAATAGAAAAAAAACAATAAATTTTGGGGGTCCCCATACTTAGAACTGAAACTCAAAATTTTTTTTTTCTTCAAACCCTTACGTGTGGGATATCTATGGATAGGTCTTCAAAAATGATATTGAGGTTTCTAATATCATTTTTTTCTAAACTGGATAGTTTGCGCGAGAGACACTTCCAAAGTGGTAAAATGTGTGTGTCCCCCCTGTAACTTCTAAAATAAGAGAATGATAAAACTAAAAAAAATATATGATGTACATTACCATATAAACTTCCACCGAAAATTAGTTTGAACGAGATCTAGTGAGTAGTTTTTTTTTAATACGTCATAAATCGTAACGTAACGGAACCCTTCATGGGCGAGTCCGACTCGCACTTGGCCGGTTTTTTGGTTCTAGGACGTGCTGGTATCCTCACGATGTTTTTCTTTACCGTTTTTTTATTATTATTCTCAAATATACGTTATTTTCTTGTTTTTACAATTTTACTGGTCAAACTTTCGCTTGTTAAATACAAATAATATAGTAAAAACTAACCTTAAAAACACACACCGGTACTGACAGATTGCGGACGAGCCGCGAACACCGGACACTCACAGTCATCGATTCCAAGTAGGTATCCGTCTGGAGGTGTCTGTGTCCGGAGCCACGTCCGCAAGTATCCTCAATCTGCCCGCGCCGGCCCGACCAACCGTTAGCTTGTATCACAGATTACTATTCACTATCACATATTACTATAATGATACTATAGGTAATGGCGGCGACCTCTCGCGTCCGGCCCTGGTTCAAGCCATGGTCCGGGGCGAGAGGGAGTGGGAGGCAGTCACCTCCTTCTGCGAAGCAGTCATGCTAGCGAAGGAGGTGGCGGGGTGGACAAACGAACGCACCTCACGCCTCAGCCGCCGCGGGAGACGCTCCGGGCGTCGGGAGCTGCGTGACGACTCCGGGCCACCGTAGGCGCGGGCCTGCGGGCGGAGAGTAATGGGTAACTCACCGTCCGATCAGGACCAGGCCCGTGCCGGACGGCGCGTATGTGTTCATCAAAGCGTCAGCAAAGTGACGGGGCCCGATAGGGCCGAAGCCTGCCAGGGTAGCGGGATCGTTTGAAAGGGTTACCGCTGCCCTGGAACATAAAGGGCTAAGGAAGGAACACGGGTGGGTTTTAATCAGTAAGAGTCTGACACTCCCTTCCGCTCCACCCAGAGCGGGAGGGGTTATTTGATGATACGCCATCCTGAAAAAAAAAATTATACTATAATACTATAGGTATAAGGTGTGACTTTATTTCTCGGTAATTTTGAGAGCGCTGGTGATGAAATTATTTAAACAAAGTAAAGCGCCTACCAGGATTCGAACCCACGAAGTCGGGGCCATCACCACTGGGCCACTGCAGCTCTATACTAACATGTGAATAAAAATATGAAACTATAATATTATTTTTATGCAATTTTCTTATGAAGTGTTAACCGGAAGATATCCGTGGTGGTGGTGGAATTTTTAAAATTATCCGGCCACCCATTTACTAACAAGCACAAATAAATTAGATAACCCTAGCATCTTCTGCATTGTTCAAGAACAAATCTTCCAAACTTCTCAATTAGATAGTTCCTTAGCCTTTTTTATAGACTTTTAGTCCATAAAACGTTGATGACTCAAACAATACTCGTAATCCGTACTCACAGAAAGTAGTGGCTGTGAAACTAATTAACAAGTTCTACCCGACATCGCTTCCCGGAGATTTCGTTCGGCGAACAGCTATTTTTGTTCAAAACTTTGCTTTTCCCTCAGTTGGTAGTACTTACGCACTTTATTTTGTTAGCGAAGGAGCTAATGAATATCTGTGGTTAGCTACGAACCTATTTTGGGCAACGTTGTGTTATTAATCCCGACTTACGACTTGTAGGTCGTGGGTTCGAATCCAGGCAAGCGCTTTTTTGTGTAAATTATTTTATTACCACTGCCCTCAAAACGGTGAAGGAAAAGCTGCTAGTGAGAAATTCCTGATAAAATAGTTTATTTTCTTTTAATATTTTGCCCGACCAGAGAATCCAACCCAGGACCTCTTGCTCAGCAGTAGCACTTGCGATCAGTAGACAGAAAAGAAAAACATAGACTTTTTTAAAATTATCTGCACCAAGAATTATAAAAAAAAAAACAAAAGTTTTAACTTGAGGTCCAAACACAGCACCCGGTCCAAACAGCTACCGTTAACATCTAAGCAAATAAATTGTACTGCAATATTTAAGATGAACTCACAAACTTTGAGTCAACTTGCAGTTTTACTCAAACAAGTTGCTGCTGAAAGTGTGTTTAACTTATGATTGCGATCCGTACCTCTTTTAAGGTGCAGTGGGAAAGAATATTATGGATCAATGTTTTTATAGGATTTAAGATTTTATGACACTAAAACGGGTCCTAAATGACAACTCCGCATCAAAGCACGTAGGGGATCTACAATACATTCAACATACTGCAGTCAATCGAAAGATAAAAAAATATTCTATCTATCTGTCGTGGCCAGATCTTAGAATTATTGATCATTTCATGAAGTGTTCGGGCATTTCATAAAACGGTTATATTTCAACAATTTGCAAATTCCACCTTTGCCGGCATTATCGACTGTTTCATCGGTACCCCTCATATTTTTTAACTATTGTGTTTCGTTAAATAGCTGACTAAATGAAGATATCTTTCCCGTAATTTTTATGCTTAATACCATAGTAGAATTTTGAGATAACTAGTGTCAAAATTTATGTACTTACGTGGGTGATTTTTGAAAATGGTTAGTAAACTTCTTCCCATAACATTAAACTGTTTGATGTTTTAGAAAATTTGGTTACATCGAAAGGTCTGTTAGAGTATTAGGAACCCAATTGAACAGCAAGGAAGGCCATTCAGTTTGAGAGTTTAGAGAAAAGAGATATTTAGTAACGAACTCTGGGAAGTTTTAAAAAATACATGAAAATTGAATTTTCTTGAATTCCATGAATTTCAAGTCATTCTTCCTTTTTGACGGCACGGTTGGCGCAGTGGTTAAGCGATTGACTGCTGCGCTGCGTGTCGCGGGTTCGATTCTCGCACGGAACAAATATTTGTATGACCTACATGTATTTGTTCCGAGTCTGGGTGTTTTTCTATCTATAATATGTATGTATTTACAAAAAAAATATATATATAAGTAGTTTATCAGTCATCTTGTTACCATAACACAAGCATTAGGTTGCTTAGCTTGGGACTAGATGGCGCTGTGTGAAATGTCCAGGGATATTATTATTATTTATTATTCTGTATAATAATTAGTGCAATGACCTCTTTCAGTTTTCAGTTGTTCAGACCTTGTTAAAAAGGCATTACATACAGGCCTACTGCCAATTTTGCTGACTAACCATCCTCTTTCTGGTATTACGATATTAAAAAAAAAACTAAGTCTATGACTATGGCATTAAGTCCAACTCTATACATTTTTGTCCTTAAAGTATTAAATAAATAAATAATGAAAACTATTTTATTTTCATGTTGTCCAAACTACAAGTAGGTACTACTGAATGAAACGCTAAATCTAGGCGTCGATTAATAATAATTATATAATTCAAAATAAAGTGCCACAAGGATTTTTTGGCGCTTGAATGACATTGACAGAGTGGCGTTGTTGGCAAACATTTGTGAAATTCTTAGGCTTCCAGTCTAACCGGATTCAGCTGAATACCAGTATTTTACATGGAGCGATTGCCTATCTGACCTCCACAACCCATTTACTGGGTAATACGATACCTCTTGGTAAGACTGATTGTCGGACTTTCGGGCTACTGACGACCCGTAACGACCGTCAAAGATCCCCGAATGACAGCCGGGACCAGCGGCTTAACATGCTTTCCAAGGCTCCGAGGGGTCTTGGTATGTGTAGATGGTCACCCATCCACGGACCAACAGCGGCAAGCGTAGCTTAACCTGATCGATCGACCCGTGCGGCAGTTATTACTTAGTCATGTAAAATTGTATTACAAAACAAGATGGCGTTAGTTCCAATTTTGGCCACGCGCCAAAAGATTCTTATGCAGCTAATCAGCTATATCATGAAATTCTTAGAATGATGGAAAGCCAGAACAATAGTACGTCTGGAATGTCCACACTACTTAGTCGTCACCATATTCATCTCAGTTGCATTCATTTTAGACTCGTCTAAAGTTAAATAAACTCAAGATGCATGTGTTTGTCGCATAGACTAATGATGTGTGACGTCATAACCCAAGTTACAACTTAAAATTTAAACACGCCCGCTACACCAAGTTAAAATTAAGTTTAAGTCAAGTTTGATGAAGTTTCATAAGCTTAGTGCGAATACTTTTGGGTTACGTGTTAAGTAAGCACAAGTTGGGTTAATTTTGTGACTTCATTTTTGGGTGTTAATATTTAATCCATCGTGTTTTAACTAAGTTCGAATAATTATAATTATCTGTAAGCTAATACAAAGAAAAAAGTCAAATAAATTATTAATATTTAGAAATAAAATGTTGTGTAACAGGTTTTACTAGATTTTTGGTGGTACTTGACTATATTAATATCAATTTCATCATCTATTGTGAACTATTCTTTAACATGCATTCTTAAAAGTATAGTTTACATAAACATTCAAAATATTATCTTGCTATTCAAAAACAGCTTCGATACAAATGTATTAAAAAAAAAAAACATTGTAATTCCACGATCTTTTTTCGCGTAAAACCCATCCAAAATAAAGTGCTAAATAGCGGCAAATCTAGACTTCAGTCTCCATTTCACCAAGAAATCTTCAATTTCTCAAACGACGTAACAAACTCATCAAAATACGCAGACGTAGAAAAAGCCCAAATAAAAAAAAAATGGTTACTTTTTACCAAATTTTATGCTGGTGGCTTTTAGTCATCAAAATTTAATAGCTTTAATCTTCGCAAGGTGTCAGCGGAAATTTTAATTATGTCACTCGAAAAAATGCCGATGGCGGTGATGACTGCGAAGACAAACGACAAAGAAAGAACAGAAGAATACCTTGAGACTATCCTGAAATATTTTTTCACAAACTGTGCGCGGGATGAGCTGGACTCCTTTCATAAAGATTGGTCTTTGGCAGCTCTGGACAGAGAGAGGTGGAAACAGAGTAGATCTTTACCCAGCAGTGGGAAATTTACGACTATTAAAAAAAAAGTGCGCCCTATGGGATTTCACATCTGCATAAACAATTTGCCATCCAAATTATTATCCCTTATTATTGACGTGACAACGTCTTATAATTCGATGGAGCCGGCTGCACGCACGAAAAAACATGACGCATGCGGCGTTACCTCGCTATGAGGCGTTCCATTAAAATTTTCTTTTGAAAAATGAAACCATTCCATCAGTATTTTCTTATGACGTTGTCACGTTCAACTATCGTCAGTAAACCGACTTTATTTAACAGAATATAACCTAACATTTAAAATAATATAATGTACAAGTGACATGAGTGTGTAAAAGAATCATAGGGTATCAAAAAATTTGTCCGCATCTCTGTAAACAGGAACAGTGCCCAAATGGCAGCACTGCCACGTTGTATGGCGATGCTAATTCTTTGGTCAAGAAATAACATTCCCTTATTTAACCTATTTAGGAAGTCTATTTTCAAAAATTCTTCCTTAGTACTTTAGGTAATCGTCATAAGGAATTTTTGTGCCATCCCAGAAAATGAATGAATGAATTAAAGATTTCTAATAAAAAAAATCATGTCAATCAAAATTCATTTCAATTCAAAAATTCATTCAAAATTAATTCATCACCTCAGGATCAGATCGTTTAAAACTAGAGCTTGCACTACACGATTTGAGAAGTTGATCGAAGTTAAGCGATTACGAGATTGCCGAAGGACACTTCGGGTCGCTTCATGCAACCTCGGCTCACCTTGGGTGACTTCCGATCGTTGTCGGTTTTTGCGCTCAAGCCAAAGGACTCGAAGCGTCCCGTAGTTCTTAGGATGAGTGTATAGTCACGTACTTCGGACTTGGGTCGATTGCGACCAGCCCCAGCAGTCTCGACATTCATAGCGATCACTTTACGACCGAATCCGGTCGCAAAGTCCTGTCACTCCATACATTACACCTGTCAATCCGGGACTTTGCGACCGAATTCGGTCGTAAGGCGATCGCTATGAATGTCGAGACTGCAGCTCCAGCAGGGTAATTGCGTGACACACTAACAGTAGCAAGGGCTTTCATTTTGACAATTCTACAACATTCATTGCGTTGTTTACGTTGTTGAGCAAGCAAATTTTTCGAGCATATGAAGCAATGGATTAGCAATATCCTTCAAAATGATTCAGATTGTAATTGATAGTATGTTACGCAATTAGGCTGCAGTACTTCGGCGAAGCAGCTTAGCGAGTAGTGTAGAAAAAGTGGTAGTGCAGGTTTGTGGTTTATGTTTCGCTGTATGTCGATCAATAATTTTCTTTCAAAAACTCCAGAAAACGTTCTCGAACGAGTCCCTTATTTCACAAAAACTTCCGTCCTTTTCTGTCCAGTGGCATCCTAATTGGAATTATCTCGGCGAAAATTTGAGGCTTTGAATAATGAGTCCCTGTAACGAGCAAACTAAGAGGATTGCCTTTCCACCGTCCTTTAACTGTTTTTGTACAATTGTAAGCTTCATAGTTGGGAGTTTGACTACCGCTGTTTGTACCAACTATTAGTGGATAATGTTTTAGTAGTCGAGTTTTAGAGGCTCGTGGTTATAACAGACGCATGGGTCGATCGAAAATTAGGCTACGCTTGCGGCAGTCGGTTCGTGGATGAGTGACCATCCATAACATATCGAGACCCCTCCGTGCTTCTGAAAGCACGTTAAGACGTCCACCTCGGTTTTATTTGTAGATCTTTGACAGTCGTTACGGGTAGTCAGAAGCCCAAAAGTATGGCAACCAGTCTTAATAAGGAGTATCGTGTTACCTGAGTTATGGAGGTCAGATAGGCAGTCGCTTCATGTAAAATACTGGTATTCAGCTGCATCCGGGTTGACTGGAAGCCGACCCCAAAATAGTTAGGAAAAGACGAAGATTTTTTATTTAGCTATTTAATAATGGAGTTTCTTGCCCGTTTATACGAAACCTTTAATTAGGGAAAACTAGAAACAACTCATTTCTTTGTAAATTTTGATATGTAAAAGTGTCTAAATAAAAAAAAAGGTATTTTATTTTGACTCTGAAGTAAATTAAGGATGATAATTAATTATCGTTTACGGTTGAATATGGGTTCAAAGATGTTGTTTTAAATATTGTAATTAAGTAAAACATAATTATTATTGTATAAACGATTATTATTTATTATTAGGCATTTATATGGGAAACCAAAAATCACAATTCCATTAATGTCCTACGAGGCGTTCCCCCGTATTTTATAGATACCTACATAAATGTTAGAATAAAACATTTATATAAATATATTTTTAACCGACTTCAAAAAAAGGAGGAGGTTCTCAATTCGATTGTTTTGTTTTTATGTTTGTTACCTCAGAACTCCGTTATTTATAAGCCGATTTGCCAAATTCTTTTTTTTTTATTTGAAAGGGTATACTTTCAGATTAGTCCCATAGAATTTGACCAAAATCAGTTCCGTAGTTTGGTTTTTCCAAAATTAAATTTTTTTGGAAACCGTGTTTTTTTTAATTTTATTTATATTTCACTCGAGACAACTAAATAAAAACACAATTTTATTATTATAAATAAATATAATAATTATCCCTTCATTTCTAGAACCTGCCTAATCTTCCTAGAATACAAAAAAAGCACAATATCTTTGTTTTCCTAACGTTATATAACAACACGCCTTCTTTCCCCGAAGGGTTGGGCAGAGGTATGCCTATAGTGCAATCAAATTTCGCCAGTAATGTTCAAGTCCCATGTTACATATCTCCTTGTATATTTTTCTTAATTTCCAATACTCCTTTAAAATCGTCATTCTTGACGAGAAACCTGCCTTCTCCATTGCTACAGAGCGTGGGGTAATCTGGATTCCACCAGTTTCTGAAGTGTTTATGCCAGGAACGCTTGCCAGCATCCTCGTTAAGATTCTGGCAAAGTTGACACACATCCGGATGATCAGGTGGGTTCGTAACATAACTGTAGTAGTTATGCCACCTAAAAAAAAAAACTAAATATATATCTATTCGCATTAAAAATTAAAGTCGCTTTTTGTGACCGCGTTGTTCTTCTAAACTACGCAACGGATTTTGATGTGGTATTTTCACCATCATTTAGTGAATTTAAAAATATGATAAATTAATAAAAATAAATAAATTAATGAAAAATAAAAAATAATGATGTGAAAAGATGAATGAAATGTATATAATGAATTAAATTTATAATATATCAATTATTAATAAACCAACTAATATTAAAGATGTTATTCGTTTCACAATAAGATCTTTAAGGTAATTACAATTTTTTAATTAGATTTTCGGGTTCAAGTATTCAAATAAACAAAACAAAGCACTTAATTTATAACTAGCGCTACAAGTTGGCATCCACAGGTACATTTTCTGATCCATTTGTTTACATTTTCATCAGATACTTTTGGAACAAACCATAGGTATAATATGTAAATGTGGTACGTGGTATACAACGGTAATTTACTTGTATTGCCACTTAATCAACTACTTATCTTCTTTCGCTTTATATTGTCTAAGTTGAGTTTTGATTTACTGTTTGTAATAAAAATGTCCTAACGACTGCAATGGAATTTGCATAATGTAATTTGCCTCGTGTATAAATTTGAGTTTATGTTCTGAAAACTTGATAATTATTTGAGATCCTACCTTTTTTTTATTGCGGAGAAATGCTCATCAATTCTGCACTACCACGGGGAGATAGTGCAGTTATGTGGGACTCTAACCCACTAAAACTCCACGGTGTCCTCCTCTGCCGCTTACGGCGGGAACACGGGCACGCGTTAGCACTCATCCGTGAACTCGCCGCGGCTGACCGGGAGTACTCCCCATCACCGGCGTACCAGAACACATGGCACGCCGCGACCACCCCAGAGAACCAGCACATGGGCGCCAGACAACCCCGCGTCTGGGCACCCTTGGTCGTTGGGAAAAATGGCGTGCAGTGGGGCTAATGACCTGTCATTGGCCCCGCCGCACTGCACGCCAATTTTCGGCCGCAGAGGATAGGGAAAGCGGCCAACGTCATACCAACACTCCTCCTCCCCTGCGGCCCCAACGAGTCCGCCATCACACGGTGGCAACCCCGTCAAGGCCGCGGAAGGTAGGGAGAGCGGCGCACCCCAATACCCGCACTCCTCTCCCGCCGCGGCCTCCAACCCTCAGCCGTGATGCCTCCCATACGACATCGTGGCTCGCCTCAGTTGCGATGTCGCCCAAGCGGCACTGCAACCTACTTGTTGGCCGCTACGTCGTCGGCTTACTGGCAAAGCCCTGACGAGAAGCCGCTCCTCGGGTTCCTCGTGGCTTCACCGTGGGTGACCAAGCCGCGGCTACTGAGCCCCCCGCCTCGACAATGCGGGAACCCACCGGGGGGGATTTGAGATCCTACCTACCTACATGAAAAAGTAGTGAGTTTATTAACAGAAATAATAGGTACCTGAAGTAATTCTCGTAGACATTGGGGTCCATGATGGCTTTCATCATCTCATCAACTACTTGAGTGGCATTCAGTTCCAGAGCGTTGATGTAGGATCCAGTAGGAAGGAATCTAGAACAGAAAGACAAACATAGTAAAGAGAAGCCAAACATAATAAATAAATAAATAAAATAGTTTTACGTTCATTTATATTAGAAAACTGAAAATGTCTTAAAATGAAACACCACAGCGGGCATTTGTCGAATCGCCCAGGCATAATATCAGCTTTTAGTATCCCAGCAATACAATAATCCACTGCTGCAATTCACGACGCGGGCCCAGTGCGGGTTGGTAGATGTCACATGTCTTCGAATTACCGCTCAGGCATTCCCGCCAAAATCGGCTCATCTCTTAGTCCTATTAAAATAATACTACTTTGCTCTATTGATTGAGAATGCTTTTCTTTATCTGAACTTTAAAAGCCCCCACGTTGGTTTTAACATGAATTTTACAACGCTTTAGACACCAGTATAAAAATATGGGAAGCCAACCCATATTTTTACTATCGGTTTTTCATTAGGTAGTTAAGTTATAAACGCGAATTAACGAACGCAATGTGTACCCAAGTTTACTTTCATTGTTTTTGCACTATAAAAAATATCACAAAATGAACTTTAAAAAAAGGGTATCAAATCCGAATAGAGAAATAGTTCCAGAGATTAGCGCATCTAAACAAACAAACAACAAAAAAATCTTTTCAGCTTTAATAAAAGTATAGATAGTCAAGATTCAGCGCCATTGATCCGAGAGTGACGGTTTGATACTAAACCGTCACTCTCGGTGACTAAGCGCACTTTGCGCTCTGTTCAAAAAGAGCGCAAAGTGCGCCTAAAAACATTTAAAAAATACACAATAAATCTTACCTGGAATAGTCTGCACCACCGTACACTATCGGGACGGCATAGTTATTTAACGGATACAAAACTTTCTCAGTAACATAATCGGGGCATACCGAATTCTCAAAAGCAAGATAGAAATAGTATTCAGATTTTAGCAAGTATAAACACTCATCAATCCTGTCTTTGGGGCACTTCAGCTTTCCACAATACCCATAAATGTCCACTGTTAAATTATATTTCTTCAACGCGTTTTGTATCTCTTTGGTTACAATTGGTCTCCCACCTCCTGCATTGCAATTGGACACAAACCAAGCTGCAGCCTTTGTTTTACCTCCAAGTTCCTTCTTAACTTTAGCAGGAGTTGGTTTCATAGGATTAATCCAACTCATATTGATTTTTGGACCGACGCGATTACCGTTTTTATCAAGGATGGTAAAGTAACCCCATGGGATATCGGAATCCAGTCTGTACGTCCACGACAAATTGTAAAAATCATCATAAAAGGCATCGCATAGTGGAAACCTTACTGCCGATTCAGACGCCATGAATATAAATTTTTGATAGGGTTCTCTCATCACGATTGGCCCATCCCAGGTATTTTCCACGTCAAACAGTATAGCGTCATAATCACGGAAATCCGTGAGCAAATTTCTCTGAGTCGTCAAATAGCAGTTGTAGTAGGTACAGTTGCTATCTATGAAAGGCTTTTGACCGTTCCCATACAACGATGACGCATAGTGCAAAAATGCATTTGTGTATTTTAGTACGAATTTCAGGTCAGTATCAAATCTCTCTGGTCTTCTGAACGATTTTAAATATGTAGTGAAATTATGATATTTTTTAGACATTGTTAATTTCTGCTTTTTCGTCATATGTTCTTTTACAGTGAAAATATATTCTATATCGATTTCTGTTTTTACTGGCTTCAATGATATTCTTAAATATTGAACTAGGAGGAAAGCGTAACCGCATATTATTAATGTCTTCACTGCTTTAGACATGACTGTGGTGGATTAAGTAGAAAACGAGAATACTTATAGGACTGAAATGTTTACAGACGAACACGACGTTTGTAAACAATGAAAATTACGAGGAAGAATGTTAAATTGACGTCAGTTAAGAGACGTCACTTTATGATGTTTAAACAAAAATTTGTTACGCATTGTGAAATCTACGTACTAAAAACGTTGGTCAGAAACGAAATATGTAGGCAATTATACTAAATAGAAAATTAAATATGAAAATGCCTTTGTTCGCGCGAACGGCGCGTATGGTGGTCTCGACGTCCGGTATGCAAATGACTATAAATAGACGAGTGGCGCCCCCACTTGTGGTGGCCGTGCGGAGATTTATTTTAGCTGTGAAATGTGATACGTATGTACGACTTTCGGCAAGAGAATAAAAGTAAAAAAATATTCTCGGTTCGTGCTGAAGCGTTGTTAGACTAAACAGTAGGTAAACTTCCGATTTATTTTGAAAATATTTGGAACATTGTTTGTGAATGTCGATGGCTATAAGAGTAGGGGAAGACCAAAGAAACGATGGATGGACTGTGTGAATGATGTATGGTTAGAAAGGGGGTGACTACCAAGATAACGACTAATAAAGAATTGTGGAAGAAAAAGACATGTTGCGCCGTTCCCAAATAAATTGCCAAGAGAATAATGATGACGATTTGGAACACATTCATTTTAAGTTGATCTTACTTTTTAAATAATCTGAAGAGCAATTCCAGTATTTTTTGAACGTTTAGATTTCAATGTCAGTCTCAATCTGTACAAAATAATTCTAATTTACCAAAATTTTTGAAAAGCTTTTGACTTTAATTTTCGCTGATAGGTATAAGTTTGCGACTAGATTTTGAACGTTTTTTAAATAGGAAATTGGCCTTCAGTATTTCAGTTGATTCTCTATGTCCAAATAAAAAATGTTTAAGTAAGTATCTGTTTTTACGTGCCAATTTTCGGTATTTTTGTATAAAAATAACTAGAAACACCGACTTATACAAATATCTATTCAAGTGATCTTAGGCGCTTTGATGTCGACAACGTCAGCCGACCATGATCCCGGTACGCGTGACAAGTTGTCCCGGGATTTGCATAACATTGTTCAGTCCCGGGACTGCTTAACATTACAATATGCTCTTCCTTAGTTGTTGTATTGTTTGAAGTTATTTGTTATTTGATTTTTGGGATATGATATTACTAATATAAGAATCGATGTTAGTTAGAACAGTGTCTTGACATGGATTAAGAATCGTCACAAGTGTATAAAAAAAAAAAAATAGTGATCAGCTACCTCGATGGTCTAGTGGTCGTAAACGCTACTGCTGAGCAGAGGTCCTGAGTTCGATTCCCGGGTCGGGCAAAGTGTTATTAGGTTTTTTCATCAGCGTTTTCTCAGTAGCAGCCTGCACCCTAATTTCGTAGCACACTATCAATCGGAATCTGAATCATTTTGAAGCAAATTGCTAATCCATTGCTTCATAAGTTGGAAAAATTTGTCTGCTCAACACGCAAATAACGCAATGAATGTTGTTGAACGGTCAAAATGAAACCGATTCCAATTGATAATGTGTAACGCAATTGCCCCGCTGGTGTCTGGTTTGTGCCCGGTTGATGACAATAAGCCCGCCCGGTATTACATGGGATTAAAACATCACTGACGAAATTTAAGTTTAGATACACCAGCAAAAGTATGTATACACTCGGCTTTAAAAGCGATTTACTCCTTTATTTTTTAATGAAATTTGATGTGTTGAACATAGCATTTTCGAACCCATAGCTTTATGTAATGTGTTGAATTTCAACGTTGCATTCGTTATTTCGTGAAAAAAATCGCAATTGAAAGTTGCCAAGTGTTGACATATTGGTGCTCATGACTGTACCTACTTTGGTAAGCTTCTGCCTATCTTTTCAGCAAAAACAGGCACGATGTCATATTAATCTAATTTCTAATCTTATCTTAGTCACTTCGGACTCAAATTGAGGGAAAGCATCGATATAAAACTCAGACTTATAAATATACTTAACAGTTTGGAATCAACAACATGCACAACAGCAAGAATAGTCATCTGAAGAGGACTTTGCAATACAGTGGAACAATTACAGACTGGTTTATTTTATAATGTTTAAGATTTTGTGAGAAGGTGCATGAAAGATAATAATTAATTAGATAATTATAAACAAATGTTTTTTCACTTGATTGCATTTTGTTTGTTTTACAAATGTTATTGGATCGTGTTTTGTTTGTAAATTTTGTTATTTTCTCGTGTTTACGTTTTTTTTTTAAATTGCGTTTTGCCCTGGTTTTACCTAACCTACCAGCAAGTATAGCAAATGTTTAAGTAAGTCTTAAACATATGTTACTTTTTAGTCTGTAAATTACTCTGTGCAACGCCTTGGCATTATATTCTGTAATGTTATATTTGCAAGGCCAACATGGCCGAAGACCGCACAAGACAGGGAGGTTTGGAAGAAAAAGGA
This sequence comes from Apamea anceps, assembly GCA_951799955.1. NCBI lineage: Eukaryota > Metazoa > Arthropoda > Insecta > Lepidoptera > Noctuidae > Apamea > Apamea anceps. Next base: position 12,938,196 of record OX637509.1, read on the forward strand.
AAGGCCTTAGGACCAGAAGTGGGACATGATGCACCAACAAAAAAAAAAAATGTTACCGCTATTTCCCATTCTTCTCCATAGGAACCTACTACGCTTTAGAACGGGCAATTCGCCTTGTGTCTGAGCGACCCTTTGACAATTCAAAATGCTTGTAATTGGTTTAATTGAAATAAATGGCTTGAGTTTGAGTTTACCGTAAAGTAGTACAATCTCGGTGTCGTGTTTAACGGCAGCGGATTATGGACCGGGATTGCGTGACATCTTGTCCTGGAATTTGCATAACAGAGTGTCCTCTGTCCCGGGACCCGGGACGTTCTTCAACAACACAATATGCTGATTGTTTGAGGGTTAATTTTATTTACGCTTTGTTTTCATTGTCATCGTACTTCAATCTTCTGTCTGTTTGAGGTTTTCTTTTTTTTTCAGCTTAATCTATACTATATATATACGTATACTAATAATGAAGCTGAAGAGTTCGTTTGATGGTCTTTTTGAACGCGCAAAACTCTGAAAAAAGATGTTTTTTAAGAAAATCTTTTTGCATTTGATAGCCCAGTTCTCGAGGAAGGTGAAGGATACTTAGCATCATGGTACGACCATTGTGAGCTGAGCAAAAACAAAAAAAAACAGAAAGAACCCTAACCGAAGTAAAAGCGAAAACAAGAAATTTCACGCGGACGATATCGTGGGCAGAAAGCTAGTAATATAATGAAGCTGAATAGTTTGTTTGTTTTTTCTTTGAACGCACTAATATCTGGAACTACCAGTCGGATTTGTATTTTTTTTTTTTGCATTTGATAGTTCAATTTTTGAGGAAGGTTATAATAGGCTATTTAACATCACGTATGAGCTGAGCAAAAACGAAAAAAAGTAAGAAAGGACTCTAAGCAAAAGCGAAGTTGGCGGTGGAGGCCGAGAGAGTTTTGTATCCTACGGCTTCCACGCGAACAAAGTCGCGAGCAGAATCTAGTATCAATATAAAACGACTTGTTGTTGTTTGTATGTGACGATGTTTTTTTAAATCGCAATTTTAATATGTGAGGGGGCAGATATATTGCCTAAACATGCCCTAAACCAACATCTGTAGCATCGGGTGAGACATTTAACTTTATAGATTCATAAAAACATATTTATCGGAAACGACTATCAGGAAATTCGTGATAATTCGATAAAATAGCGAATTTTTCTGCCAAATATTTCCCCGTATTTTTTTCCTAACCCATCCACATCCTGTATAATTTCAGCCGCAACAGCACCTATCTTCGCGAAAAAAATCGAAGTCCCAAAACTTTTGCCCTCAAAAGCCGAAAGCCGCTAGATATTAGCAAAAAGTCATTAAAAGTAAGGGCGGTGTTCATCATGCCGGCTTCAAAGTAAGTATTAAACGGTAAGTTGGGACCTTAAGTTAAAAAGTTCATTCATTTAACGGTTGTATGCGTCCGCGGGGCCGCCCGCTGAATTTCAAATTTTAACACGTAGGTATAAATAAATGTTGTGGGCTTGTCTTTATGGGCTGAACTGTACGTTTTGTAGGTATTTTCTTTGAGCAAATAATGGAGGAGGTCTTTGGTCTGACGTGGGATAAATACTTATAATATATTACGGAAATCAAAATCAAAATATTTTATTTCACATAAACCAACATAAACATATAAAAATAAAAAGAGGTAATATTTTTAAGTAACGAATGCTACATTGTTTTTGTTGGCAACATTTTCATGTTATATGTCAATGTCACATGACGTGTGTCAAATCTCTTCTCTCTGGTTTGCCGCGTAATATTATGTTTATTACAATTTTTCAATGTTTGTTTACAAACTATTGATTACTCTTCATTCGTCATTTTTGTCGTAGTATGTGACGATATGACCTTTGGCACTGAAACGTGGACGCTCACAGTGGGCCTCATTAGAAGGCTGAAAGTGACGAAAAGGACAATTATGGAGATGGCTACGCTTGGAGTTTCTCTGCGTGATCGAATCACAAATAAAGAGATCCGCAGGAAAACGAAGGTACCAACATAGCCTGAAGAATTGCCAAACTTAGCGTTCAAGACAGATGGCCGATGGGGCCGACAGGTTCTGGAGTGGTGAACGCGTATCGGAAGGCATAGTGTTGGAAGGACCCCTACAACTTGTGGGCCGTAAAGTGGACCGATGGCCTTGTGAATGCCGCAGGAATCAGCTGGATGCGAGAAGCAACGACCGGTCGATGTGGTGACGCCTGTGCTGAAATGATGTGACGATTTTGTATTGTTACATCAAAATTGTGTATACAGGAAATACGTTACCAAGAGTTGTGTGTAAGATAATGTGGTCTTCTTCTTAGACATGACATAAAAACATGACAGCGGAAGAGCTTATCGGTGGAAGGCCAACGTGCTCCGAAGTATGTTATGGCTATGGTAACATGGGTCTTAATCCACCTTTTTAAACCAGTTTTTTTTTTAATATCCATATTTTTAGGAACGTTCGTATTGTAGAGCCTGCGCAAACTTGACGGCACGGTTGGCGCAGTGGTTAAGTGATTGATTGCTGCACTGCGTGGCACGGGTTCGATTCCCACATGGAACAAATATTTGTATGATCTACAAGAAGTTGTTCGGGTCTGGCTGTTTGTGTATGTGAGTTTAAATGTTTGTAAACGCACCCACGATACAGGAGAAATTCCTGGTGTGGTGCATCGTTTTTTTTTTAAAAAAAAAACTAAGTCTGCGCGCTGTCAAAATCGGAAATAATCGTTTGCCGCCATCACGACGTTTATAAAATCAGTGTCAAAAGTTCTGTGTTCCGAGTTTTCCAATATTCGCCATCATTAATAATAATAATAATTTACTTGGCTTTGGGCCGTAAATGTAGCAAAAACCAGCCTAAGAGCTGAGAAAAAAAAACAAACTCAAAATAATAATAATATCCCTGGACATTTCACACAGCGCCATCTAGTCCCAAGCTAAGCAACCTAATGTTTGTGTTATGGTAACAAGATGGCTGATAAACTACTTATAAACATTTTTTTTTGTAAATACATACATATTATAGATAGAAAAACACCCAGACTCGGAACAAATACATGTAGGACTTACAAATATTTGTTCTGTGCGGGAATCGAACCCGCGACACGCAGCGCAGCAGTCCGATCGCTCAGCCACTGCCGTGTTGTCTAACCGTGTTGTCTTTCTTCATTGTACCGAATGTGATCACAAGTATTGGCAGGGATATAGTCTTGAACTTCAAACACGCGCACAGACTTAGTTTGTGCGGAATCTAATTTCAGTCTTAATCTGTCAATAATATCTCTAACTTCCCTATATTTTTGACCAGTTCTGACATTGATTGTCGCTGAGATGAGATTGCGGCTAGATTTTGAACGTTTTTTATTAGAACTGGTCTTCAGACCTTAATTTAACAACAGACTGTGAACCCAGTAGATGAACTTCCCTACTCGATTAAAACCCACCAATTCAATTGTCTGCAATAGGAAAACTTTACTACTAACAGCAATAATGAAAATAAAACAAATGAAAACGATCATCCAAAATTGACCAATAAAATTTAAACAGGCCATCTTAAAAGTTACTTAAAAGCATACAATGGGAGGGTTTCTCAAAAGCCCAGCAACTCTTTAATTCCTTCAACTCTAAACTTGGTTTCCGCGCCATCGGCTTTTCCTATTACTGATTATTAAATCTAACTTTTGATTTGTATTCAGCGGTTTAAATTTCATTTGGGCTAAACTTTGCTAATGTTTCGACCCCTGTCGGTATTATTTCGGTGTAATTAACATTTTAGGTGAATTTTAAAGCGATTCGAGGATTAAGTAATACTTTTTGTTAGATTCACTGTCGGTTGCAAGCGCTATTGTTGAGCATGAAGTCCTGGATTCGATTACCAGGTCGGGCCAAGTCTTCTATCTGGAATTTCTCAGTCCGGAGTCTGGATTTGAACCCGGGTTATCGCCGGAGGCGCCCCCTGTTTCACGGGATTTAAACATCATCATCTGCGTAGTCTTTTTTCCCAACTATGTTGGAGTCGGCTTCCGGTCTAACCAGATGCAGATGAGTACCAGTATTTTTCGTGGAGCGACTGCCTATCTAACCTCAACAACCCAGTTACTGGGAATACGAAACCTCTTGGTAAGAATGGTTGTCAGAGTTTCGGACCTCTGACGACCAGTAATGACTGTCAAAGATCCACGAATGACAGCCGGGACCAAACGGCTTAACGTGCTTTCCGAGGCACGAAGGATCTATGGACTAACCGCAGCAAGCGTAGCATAACCTGATCGGTCCACCCGTGCGGCTGTTATTACTTAGCCACGAGCCCCTCACACGGGATTTAAACATGGCATGGCAAACTGGCGAAATGTGGGTGCAACTCTGCCTAACCCTTTGGGTAACACAGGCGTGATGTTATGTTATAGGATTGTGACCTTCCAAGCTGTTTTGTAGACTTAGATCTAGGTTATTTTTAATTTATTAGTGGGTTTTGCTGAAGCCTATTTGGGAGACCGTTTTTTGTCGAAATAGTAGATTTTAGAGTTATTCAATAAACATCATTTAGCTATTCAATATTTCTAACGGTTCACCGCGGCGGCTAGCGGCCGGACTATATTACTACCTTCATAAACAACAACTTTTGTTCTATGAATTTTTACAAAATATAATACATTTACCAAAAACAAACCTTTAAGATTTCGTTGTTCTATCTAACCCCCGCTCTCCTCCGCTGAATTTTGTACTACACACGGCAGTTTGTTTACCTAACTAGCGTTTTCATTTGCTTCGCGTGTGGTTAGTAACAGAAAATCAAATATTTCAATTCGTTGAATTGTAATATTTTTACTTTTGTATGAAAAACCCTGATGAATTAAAATCTGATGAATTAATAAAAGTCATGGAACATTATGATATTAATAATTTGGAGGCATGAGGAACAGGGTGAAAAGATCACTTATCCTCCATTGCCCAACGATTGATGTTGGGAAATTGTTATCTATGCTAATTGCGCGGTAAACTCTGCTTGCGAGATGCAGGATTTGCGTGACGTCAGTATGACGCGTTGTTCGCATGTGGCGTTGTAGATACCGCTACAGTAATATAGTCCTGAGAGGTTGATAATGTTTTACTAATAACCCTGTATACCTTAATTTTTTATCTTCCTGTACGAGTCGTAATAAATACTTTTTCTTTCTTTTCAGGTTCATTAGTGAATAATGTTGTGGTAAAGCAAAGAGTCGGTAGGTCGTAGATTCGAACCCAAACAGGAGCTTTACCCTCTTACTGTATTATTGTATAGCTAGCCGTGAAAACCTATAATTGGCTTCATGTTTCTTATTCCAGTATATCTATTGTATTTGACGGCACGGTTGGCGCAGTGGTTAAGCGATTGACTGCTGCGCTGCGTGTCGCGGGTTCGATTCCCGCACGGAACAAATATTTGTATGACCTACATGTATTTGTTCCGAGTCTGGGTGTTTTTCTATCTATAATATGTATGTATTTACAAAAAAAAAATGTATATAAGTAGTTTATCAGCCATCTTGTTACCATAACACAAGCATTAGGTTGCTTAGCTTGGGACTAGATGGCGCTGTGTGAAATGTCCAGGGATATTATTATTATTATTATTATTTATGTAAAACTGTTGGGTTTCCATGTGATAAATAAATAAATAAATATTTCAACGTTTCCACACGATATTTTCCTTTACCGTTTTGAGAGCAGTGGTGCTCTCAAAACGGTAAAGGAAAATATCGTGAGGAAACCGGTATGTCTAAAACCGAAAATTCGAAGACATGTGACACTTACCAGCCCGCACTGGGCCCGCGTGGTGGATTACGGCCCACTTACTCTCAACGACAGGCCTGTCTCCCAGCAGTGGGAACGTTATAGGTCGATTATGTAGTATGGTAAAGACTACAACACGAGGTTGTAAGTTCTAGTATCAATGTGCGTTTTTCAATTTATATTCCTGAGTTTATTTTGGATATTACTCACATCAGTGAAGGAAAACTTCGTGAGGAAACCTGGACTTATACTTAGTTAATATTAGTCTGAAATCGCCAACCAGCCCCAGCAGTCTCGACATTCATAGCGATCGCTTTACGACCGAATTCGGTCGCAAACTCCCAGCCCGAATTGACAGGTGAAATGTATGGAGTGACAGGACTTTGCGACCGAATTCGGTTGTAAAGCGATCGCTATAAATGTCGAGACTGCTGGGGCAGTCTTGAGCAAGCGTGGTGATCAATGCTCGTGCCTTCTCTGTATGAGAAGAGGCCATTTTCCCGCTGTGGGTTAACAATAGTTTGGTATTGGTTATTGGGTTACTGGGTATATGGTTTCCAATAGTAAATAATCAATGCAAATATAAACTCATTGTGGCGTGCATTGCCCGCATGTTCTTTGTTTTACGTCCATTGTTAATTCTCGCTTAGTTGTCACTGCTCGTTTTTATTTACTGACAGCTTATTATCAATATTTGGTTTGTAACTGCTCTGTTGGTGTCGCGGTTATAACCGTGACTGCTGAGCGAGGGGTCTTGGGGTCGGGCAAAGTGTTATTAGGTTTTTCCATCAGGAATGTCTCAGTAACAGCCCGGAGTTTGGAAGTGGTTGGTGTGAAGATCCGTGCCTCAGATAGCACGTAAAGCCGTTGGTCTTGCGCCTGATCTCTCCCCGATCTTGTCGGATTGCCGTCCCATCGGACTATGAGAGTAAAGGAACAGAGAGTACACCGGTGTTTACGCACACATTTGTGCACTATAATATCTCCTGGGTACCTGGCTAATCTCCGTTCAGATTAGCCACCGTGACCGAAATCGGTCGGGAGGATGTACTTACATATTTGGTTTCAGTTACATTTTTAATAGAAGTTTTATAATTATTAAGTTTCTGTGTGTAGTCGACAGATAAACTCTTAATTAATTTCAAAAGTTGATGATTGAGTTTTGAAAAATTCAATATTCGACACGACATATAGACGACACGGTTGGCGCAGTGTTTAAGCGATTGACTGCTGCGCTGCGTGTCGCGGGTTCGATTCCCGCACGGAACAAATATTTGTATGGTAGTTGTTCCGGGTCTGGCTGTTTCTGTATGTGAGTTTAAATGTTTGTAAACGCACCCACGATACAGGAGAAATTCCTAGTGTGGGGCAACGTTCAGATTAAACAAAAAAAAAAAAATATGTTAGGATATCGAACGCATCGAATACCTAATGTAACAATACCTTTAACGAAACCGAGAGTCACTTGTACTTTCCTGCTACTGGACCATAACTGGGAACCACTTCAAAAAAGAAAGCCGTTTCCCAGCAATTATTTTTGCACAAAGTTACCGTTTGATGTACAAAATGAGTAGATGGCGGCTTCATGATGCGTCTTTTTACACTGATTAGTAGTAGATTAACTTCGGTTACGAGTATTCCAAAAACCGTCAAACTCCATAATAACAGTAAAAAATATCTCAGAAAAAAACATTAATAACTCACAAAAAAGCACTTAATTAAACAAAAATTCAACCACTCCACCCGTGAAATAATATTAGATAACTTCTTTACCGTATTACTGGGACATTGTAACCATAATTTTGACTTGAAAGTCCGTCTGTCAGCACCCTTCGGATAAATCGTGAATATAAAATTATCACCTCGCGACCTGAGTTGGCGGGTTTGGTTCATTTTAATAAAAAAAAAGAAAAAAGCGCGGGTAAACGCTGAGCGCCATTTTTTTTGTCCGCCATTGCAAATCTTCGTAAACTCAATTGATTCTTGTTATTAAGTTTAAAGGTTGATTTTGTATAAACTTGATTGTTATTCAGCCGACTGTAGCTATTATTTTTATGAAATTGATTTTTGGTGGCGCTGAATTTGTTTAAAATTTATTTTTGTTTTCAATGAACTTTTAGGGTTGAGAATTTTGTGAGTTTAGTTTGGTGATCATACTTAAAATAGCGAAAAGTGATGACGAAAAATGATATCAGTAACTATTCTTTATAAACACTGCCCTTCGTAGCAGGTGGCATTCTATAGTGTCTGCCTACCGCCATGCGAAAAAGGTGTGTGTTTATGTACAGTCACGAGCAAAAGTATGTATACACTCGGCTTTTTTCAAAAGCGATTTACTCCTTTATTTTTTAATGAAATTTTATGTTGTTACGAACATAGCATTTTCGAACCCATAGGTTTATGCAATGTGTCGTATTTCAACGTTGCATTCGTTATTTCACGAAAAAATCGCAATTGAAAGTTGCCAAGTGTTGACATATTGGTGTTCGTGACTGTACGTACAGTGGCCTCCAAAAGTAAGCTTATTTTCAGCTTCAGCCGTGATGCCACATTATGATTAAAAAAAAAACAAGAAGATAAGGGATTACTTGGTTATTTTTGGGATTTGTATCGCTATAGTTTTTAATCATAATGTGGTGTATCACAGCTGAGGTGAAAAAATGACAACTTTTGGAGGCCACTGTATGTATGTTCTTCGATGTAAAAATCAAACACTTACTACCTTCGATTTAGTACCTATGTTTAGTTTAATCAAACGCCATAGTACGAGCCTTAGGATAAACCCATACTATTTTATTTTGTGATCAGAATCGCACGAATGTTTTATTTTATTTTAACTCATCTTTTTTGTAACTATCTAACATCCTCAAACTGTAATGTAATCTTTAATAGTTTAAAATTGCACTCCAGAGCCACAAGATACAAGCGACGCTTAGTTTGTCGCTCACCGAATCCGTCACATTGTATTTTTACTTTTTGATGAATTACTTTTACGATAGGGTACTTACCTATAATAAATATAAATCGAAGTTGTCAATATCCCAAGTTAACACTACTTATCCTTTAAATGTTTAATTAAACCATTTCACACCAAATTAATTACACCCACAACTGTTACCATCGCAAGTTACACTAAAACTTATCTCTGCTAAGAAATGGCCTCCTTACCGTTAACATTTGGCGTTAATCCAAAAAATTAATTGGAGACAAGCGTTCGCTCAACAGCGCTTTAAGCGCTTAAAAGCGCTCAAGGCTCAAGTGCAAGCGTGTCGAGAGTAATTAGTGCAATCAGTGTGAATCACGTTTTAGTCAAGTGCCGCTGTTGTGCCGAGTAGTTACGTCCTTACTATAGGCGCATGGCGGTGATTTGGGTGAATTTGGTGCGAGTGTATGTGAGTGTCCTGATCTCATGAACGCAAGGAAGTAGGCACGGCGGGGTAGTTGCGTAAAACCCTATCAGTAGAAATCGCTTTCATTTTGACAGTTCAACAACATTCATTGCGTTATTTACGTTGTTGAGCAGACTAATTTTTCGAACATATGAAGCAGATTAGCAATATCCTTCAAAATGATTCAGATTGAGATTGATAGTGTGTTACGCAATTAGGGTGCGGGTAATGATACAAGAGATTTCTTTAAGTTTTTTTATACCTTTCAAAGCTTCTTCAATTTGTGTCTGTCTACTTCCGTTGATGAGCATAAGCCTCCAAATATTTCTGAATGTTTGGCAGTTTGAGTAAAAGACAACGGACCTTTAACGAGTTTGAAAAAAAAAATCATCTTAAAGGTTAACACAAATACCTAGGTCCCAGTATGTTCTTTAAAACTCCGAAGTTACCAACAGAACTCCTCTATAATGTTCCACGTGTGTTCGGCTTTGGATGATTTAATACCATCGATGACACATGGACTCCTGGTAGCAGAAACACTCGACATTTTACGAACTCCATTCATTGGAGAGGCTGTTACTGCGCTTTTTACTAGCACTTCAGTAACACCGCTTCAATAATCTATTAACAACCACAAATGAGAGTTATTTACTTTGAAATTGTGAATGTATTCAAGCGTTATAGCTTCACTAGCTGTTTTCCGCGACTTCGTCGGCGATCTAGGATGAAAAGTAGCCTTTGTCCTTACCCAGGTCATGGTCTATCTGTGTGCCAAATTTTATCCACATTCGTTCAGCCGTTTTAGCGTGAAAGCTTAACAAACAAACAAACTTACTTTCGCATTATGACGTACTTCCTTACTTAGCTTCTGCCTGCGACTTTGTCCGCGTGAAATGTGTTGATCCCCCAACCCACCCCATCGCATCGCATCGAATTATTACTTCGTTTTCCCTTAGCGTCCAATCTGACGTTTTTTTCTTTTTGCTCGGTTCCTAGCGTGATGTCAAATAGCTTACAACCTTCCTCAAGAATGGGGCTATCAAACGCAAAAAGAATTTGTCAAATCCAACTGGAAGTTCTTTAGATTATCGCGTTTAAATTAATAAACAAACTCTTCAGCAGTAGTATGAGGTATTAGGGTACTGTCTAAAATCTAAATTCGACGACATGTGACATCTACCAACCCGCACTGGACCCGCGTGGTGGATTATGGCCCCTTCCCTCTCACAGAGGGGAGGCCTGTGTCCCAGCAATGGGAACGCCTTATATGCTATGAGTACGGTCTGGCTTTGTGTTGATCAAAAGAGTACTTAAGTTTTTCTAATGACCGCAAGAGTGACCGTTTAGCTCCTGGTATACCTTTACCTTTACTCTCTATTAACATCAATCAATTCAGCCTAGCGTTGTCCACAGATGCACATGGGCCTCTCCCATGCACAACACCCTGTCCTCTACCTTCCGCATACAGTCTGCCCCAGTCACCTTTTGAAGGTCGTCGGTCTGTCTAGTTGGGGGGCGTCCCACACTACGCTTGCCCATACGCGGTTTCACTCCTGGGCTTGTCAGTTTTACGAGCCAACGGCCTTTCGACAGACTTGGCCAGCTCACTGCCACTTCAGTTTGCTTACTCTGCAAGGTATCTCTATCTATATTACATGGGACTTCAAAATAACTAGCCACCAGCTAAGAAATCACCAGAACAATTTCTACATTTTATTCAACTGTGTATGACGATAACATGAAAACCAAAGTATACAAATAAACAAAAAATTAATGATTACCGGAAAGTATGAGACATGATACGTCTAAACGTATCGAACACGGTTTTAAAGGTCCTGACTCTCGCAGCAGGGAAGAGAAGATCCAGTAATCCTCTTTGGTACTCCTCCTTCTTTATAGGAATCACTTCTACATTAAACTCTTCCGGTTCTTCAGTCGTTGAAGTGGTCGATGTCGTCTGGTTCTCCGAATCAGTCTTAATGTACGAAGCGTTCAGTAAGAACATTGGCGGTGGGAGTGTTACTGGCGGAATAGTCTGCGTCTTCGGATGGAACTCAACGAAATTTGTGTTGATGGTGTTCAAGTGGAACGATTTATCGTCCTTCGCTGTAGTGAGGGAAGCATCTTCCTCTTTCACCGTTGTGCCCACTGGTTCTCCAGCCAACAGAGCCAGGCTGTTGCTGTATATATCGTGGAAGTTCACGGTAGATGGAACGTTAAAGTAGGTATTGTAACCTTGCTGTTCTTCTGTCGATTCTCCACTGGGGAGTGGCTGTGGGAGAGACAAACTGATGAATTTCTACTCCATTGTTTTTGTATTCCGAAACTTATAATCTTTGAGTTTTCATGATGTTACAGATGTTTCAACTCATGAAGGCAGGTTGGTCTTAAATATGTACAGCTGTGTGCGTAACCCCAGGATTGCTTAGTTTTGACCACGCCACCATTCATGAACACAGAAACAATGTGCAGGAGCATCTTTAATAATTTAGCAACTAAATTGGGGTTGGCTTCTAGTCTAAGCAGATGAAGCTGGGAACCAGTATTTAACATAAAGTGACTTACTATCTGACCTCCACAACAGGTTATTGGGAAACACGGCACCCTTTGGTAAAATTAGTCAGACTTTCGAGCTTCTTATAACCCGTACTAATTTTCAAAGACCTACGAATGACAACCAGGACCGAAGGCTGAACGTGTTTCCGAAGCATGGGGGGGCCTCGATATGGACATACGAGTAATTGAACCCGTCGTCGTGAGTTAAAACATCTGTATTTAGGGACTTGATCGTTAGCTAATTCTACCATTTTCTCTGGATTATGTATCGAGTGAAAGAAATAGCTAAACGTACATATAAAAATTTATCCCAAACAGTAACATAGGACGTGTCACCAACATTGTAGGTCACAGAATCATCGTTCACTCGTCGGGGAAAGATTCGGGTGGCTTCTGTGCCAGCCGGTGTCTCAGGAGCTGCCGATTCGGCTTGAACAGATTCCAATGATTCAGTCCCGTCGCATGGACTGCTGACCTGAAGAAAAAAGAAAAAAAAAAGTAAAAAAAAAGGTTTACCGTTAACAACTTCTTAGCCAAGATAGGCTACGCTACCCACATAAGAGTGCACCCTTGTAACGGCTATGGAGCCGATAAAAATAGAAATGGTCACCGTAACCGAAATCGGAAATAATATAAGGGAAATTATCTATTCACACACGATACATTTTAACAGAAACTACTACAGGCGATGAAGACGCCATAGCAACGAAAAAACAAAAATTAATCTATGTGTTTAAATTTTAAAATTGCTTGAGACATTTTGCATAAAACCTTTATGAAGTGAAGGAAAGAAGGAATTATTATGTGTGTCAAGTTATTTTAAATTATTTAATCTTTTAAATTATCTCCCATCCACGAACCGACCGCGGCCAGCGTAAGAACCGATCGATCGATCCGTGCGGCTGTTTTTATTTAGCCAAGAGCCCAAGTCCAAGAAGGAACATTGGAAAGGACGCATTCAGCAGTGGACTTACGATATGACGATGATATATGATAGTATATTCTATTAATTTCAAAGTCAAGTAAACGATGGCTAGTGGCTACAAATGAATACGATCATAGTAAATACTTGATATATTGATTAATATTTGCAAATTGCAGCTGCATGGAATTATATGTGACTAGCAGCGCCCCGCGGTTTCACCCGCATAAGTGTCGATCTCGTGGAAATATCGGTATAAAAAGTATTCTATGTGTTATTCTGATGTCTAAGCTATATTACTGTGGTTTCATAAAAATCCGTTCAGTAGTTTTTGCGTGAAAGAGTAACAAAACATCCATCCATCTTCACAAAATTTCGTATTCATAATAATACTAGCTGCGCCCCGCGGTTTCACCCGCATAAGTGTCGATCCCGTTGGAATATCAGGATAAAAAGTATCCTGTGTATTACTCTGATGTATAAGCTATATTATTGTAAAGTTTCATAAAAATCCGTTCGGTAGTTTTTGCGTGTAAGAGGAGCAAACATCCATCCATCCATCCTCACAAACTTTCGCGTTTATAATATTAGTAGGAGGTAGAATTTTAAAACAATGTACCATCAAACAAGAATAGTTTTTGAATGGAAGTTATGATTGAATGTTTTGAACTATTCATAAGGCGTGTAATTCTCAAAGATTTCAATTGGGTTAACAAATGCAGATTTCAACAAAGATGGGAATTTTTAGGAGACATTTTTATTTTAATTAGTGTTTTTAACAAATAATAAACTCTTAATAACTCTTAATAGTTTATTAATAACAATAGCTTTAGCAATAGTTTTTTATTTGTTTATTTAGGTCAAGAGACCCAAACCCCTCGCTCTTGACCTCGATCACGCCTGATATAAAGCGATGGATGGATAAGGTTCATGATACAACCAGAAGATGTCTGTTCACTCTTACTTTGAAGGTAGACGGGATAGATGTGAAAGGGAAGATAGAGTTCCACACTTTGGTTGTGTGCATAACAAATGTGGTGGCACCGTTTGTCCGCGGCCCGGAGTGTGTTTGACCGTCCTGTTGTTCTCGTGATCGCAAGCGCGACTGCTGTGCACGAGGTCCTGGGTTAGATTGGGTAAAGTGTTATTGGGTTTTTGCATTTGGAATTTCTCAGTTGCAGCCCGGAGTTTGGAAGTTAGTGGTGTGCTTCGGAAAGCACGTAAAGCCGTTGGTCCTGCGCCTGATCTTTCTCCGGTCGTGTGGGATTGCCGTTCTATCTGACTATGAGAATGAGGGAAGAGGGAGTGCACCTGTGTCTGCGCGCACACTTGTATAGACGCCAGCACATTAAGATACTACAATCTGTCAAAATTCTTTAATAGATTTTCAACTTTATCGCTGAAGCATTAAGGTTCAAGGTTGATTGGGAAAATTTAACAGTTTCGGGTAGCTTGACCTGCTGGCATCTGTACACTAAAATATCTCCCTCGCCGAAGGCTAGTCTCCGTTGAGATTGGGCGCCGAGGCCGAAATACGGTCTGGAGGACTTTATTTATTTTGTTACCTACATTATACCACACGTTTGAAAAAAACAATCATAGCTGATTTTCACTACAATGTTACACTAAGAAGCGAAAAAAAGAGGACGTTCTAAAGTCGGCGCGGATATTTTTTTTTAATGTGCCATACATAAAAAATTAAAAAATATCCACGCCGACTTTAGAACTTTGTGCAAATCTCTATCGCCCATATAAAGATATGCGCAATAGAGAATAGTCCAATTTTCACGATTCTTTTTTTTATTTGAAAGGGTTTACCTTGAAGTTCTTGAAGAAAAAAGAAAATTGAAATACAAATTCCACCCCTAAGGGTAAAAAAAAGGGGCTTATTGATTTTTCACCAACAGATTTTTTTAAATAATCGATAGGAGTTACAGTTGACAGTTACAATACAAAAATACACACTCGGCCTTATTACAAAACAAGGTTTATCTTTTGAACCAGGTTCATCGAGCCGTTTTTAAATTTCGAACTATAATCCGTCAAAATTAAAGTTCTTTTAACAAAAACTGACGTTAAGCCCGAGTCTAAGTAGCAAATTTTGCATCAAGAACTTTACGTTTGTCCGAATAAAGTTCAAAATACAGTAAGTGCCTCAAAGATTTAGGGTACCTACGTCTCAAGTTAGAACTCGTTTTGTAATAAAACCGACTGGATTTAAATCCTTATTCAAAAATTGGACGATGTTAATTTAGGTCAGTAATAAAATACAGCTAACATATTTATTAAAAAGGCATTTAAGGGATGCTCAAGGTAATTTAGGTGATCTTTTATTTGAAATCACACTTGGAGACTTTAAATTCGCACTTAAAAAAAACAGTACTCACCAATATTAGAATCGCGACAACAACTAAAGTAATTAGCCACATCTTCTATCAATCACTGAAGAACTAATACTAAACGACAATGTTATTGTAGACCCGTTGACACGTACCCCTGAGAAGTCAGTCTAATTGTTTGTCACCATACAATGAGCTGTTTATCAAAATATAGATTAAATAGTAATCAATGTCATTGTGCTTAGTTACAATTAGTTTTAAGCTTCTTCTATTGTTGTCGGGTACTGTTGTATTAATATTCCATTAGATGACCCGACAGACTTTGTCCTGTCATCAATTTCAAACAAAAACGAAAAAGGACGTCTAGTTTTTCCCGAATTTGAACATTTATCGGGAAACTTTTCTAATTTTTCAGAGGTCACTTTGGCTGCATGTTTTTGGGCACAGAGGGCAGAGTAGGAGGTAGAGCATAGTTGTGACAAAGCTCCACATCCATACCCTGCGAAGCCCACTTTACGAAGATCGGCTTACATTAGAAGTCCCTGAATCGTTTTAGTACTCAGGTGGGCTTGGGTACTAAGACGATTCAGGGACTTCCGAGTGGACCACGGAAGGTTAGACCCTGCGGAAAGATGCCCGTTTGGTGGTGATTATGAACATTAAAAAAGAAAAAAATGCCAAATCGGTACAGCCGTTCAAGTGATGCGCTTACCTACTAAAGAACAGCATTTCATTTTTCGAGTAATCAAGTTCAATTCTTGTTCGAGAATTAACTGCTACAAGGATCTTTTGGCGCTCAAATGACGTAGATAGGGGTTTAAACCTTTCTGCAATTGTTTTGTGAAATGTATAGGAAAAACAAAATGGCGGCGTTAGTTTCGATTTTGGCCACGTGCCAATAGACCCTCGTAGTGCTATAGTAGGCTAACAGGGTAATTCAGTAACACCAAGGTGTTGCTGGCCTTCCTAGAGGAGCTGGAGTGGATTAAGTAATCGATTTTCCCACCCGTAATACGCTCTTCACGCGGAGTTGCGGACAACAGCTTGTGTTACCAGTACTAAATAGTAGACTATGAATGACGATGATTCTATAAACACTATGAAGTAATTTCCCGTGTTTACAAAGAAATAAATGATTTGATGATATTGATGGCAGTTTTTCGTATACCTAATAACTGGGTTGTGAAGGTCAGATAGGTTGCTCCATGTAAAATATTGGCTACTACTATTCAGCTGCATCCGGTTAGACTTGGAACCACCCCAACATAGTCGGGAAAAGCCTAGGCAGATGACAATGATAGTTTTTTAATACTCTCAATACACTGTAGAATACAGTTCGATGCGCACTACGAACGTATATTTGGAATTTGATATTGTGAAACAGATTTGAATGGAATGGTCGGTATGCGGATATTCTGTTCCCGAAGCATTTGGTAATTGATATTCTGCGAATGGTATATTTCTGAAATAATTAACCTTCAAAAAGGAATGTTATTATTTTGAGCCGATATCAGACGCTGTTCGTTTTTTTTTTTTTCTTGATTTAACATCATCCACTCGAAATGAAACGTCTGATTTCTGAACATAAAATGAAGCAAACGTGAAACAAAGCGGTCAAGTGCAAATCGGACTCGCACGCGAAGGGTTCCGTACCACACAATATTTAACACAACATATTTTGTAAAAAAATATTTCTACTATTATAAGGCAAAAAAAACACGTTCTTTTCTATGGGGATCCCTTATAATTAGTTATTATAGCGGCTCCATAGCAGTACACACTCTGTGAAAATTTCAAGTGTCTACATATTATGGTTCGAAGGATACAGCTCAGTGACAGTGCGACGCGATTCTGGTTAAAGTTTGATCTTCAGTTCTTGACGTGAAAGTTTGATTGAAGTTTGCCTGTTACATTCTTGACTCTATCTCCATTCAATATTTATAAATGATAAATAAATGATAAATGATAAATGATTTTATTTTGTAAGTAGGTTTGTACAAACACTTTTACACGTCAATCATATTTTAAAACTAGATGAGGTCGGCGTTTCCTATCCGACTAGTCTGAGAAGAAAGGCCGAAACAAACTCAGACGTCACAGTCTCTTTTAAAGTCCAGACATAATCTTGGTCAGATCATATGAAGACCATGTAGGTCGATGTCTGAGATGGCCTTTTGAGGAAAGAACCACACAGATTGAGAGGACCTGTCCAGTCAGTGCACGCATATGTCAGAAATCGTGCAGCTCAACTCAAAACTTAAGGAGCTCAACGGTTCGACGAACAATACCAAAGAAAGGACATTTGGGTAGGCCACATTAATTACTCAAACTGCCAGACCATGACAAAAACTAACAGAACAGAGAGAACAATAAAAAATAAAATGACCCACATAGTCTTCACATTCACAAAAATTAAAATCATAGAATACTTTACAAAGTAAGCAAATGTCATAGTATATATCAAATTCATTAATGTCAAAATGTATATATAAAAAAAAAAACAACAAAACAAAATAAAAACATTCAATAAATGTTTAAAATCTACCTATCCCTCTAAAGCTGGCCTATTCAAAGATTGAAATCGTTAGATCTGCCATACCGCGTCAAAAAATTATCACGTTTTTATTTCGTTAACCTTTGAATAAAATTGTCTCGCTCACTCATACTGAAAATTGTACCTATTGTTCTATGTCGGCTGTGCGAGCTCACTCTTCTCAATGTAAAAATTTATTCGCGTGACCTAAGTACGGTGAGGGCACATCTAACTATACAAATTGCCAGTAGGCACAATTTTTAATTCTAGACCGACACTACCTACTCGTAGTCATTAACAAAATATCAATCTGCATAGCCTCTTCCCAACTATGTTGGGGTTAGCCTCCAGTTTAGGTGGGCGAGGGAACGCACCTCACGCCTCAGCCGCCGCGGGAGACGCTCCGGGCGTCGGGAGCCGCGTGACAACTCCCGGCCACCGTAGGCGCGGGCCTGCGGGCGGTGAGTAATGGGTAACTCACCGTCCGATCAGGACTAGGTCCGTGCCGGACGGCGTGTACGTGTTCCACGCGCGCCTCAAAGAGATGTCAGCAAAAGTGACGGGGCCCCATAGGGCCGAAGCCTGCCAGGGTAGCGGGATCGTCCGAAAGGGTTACCGCTGCCCTGGAACATAAAGGGCTAAGGAAGGAACACGGGTGGGTTTTAGTCAGTAAGAGTCTGACACTCCCTTCTGCTCCACCCAGAGCGGGAGGGGTCATTTGATGATTTCCCATCCTCAAAAAAAAAAAAGCCTCCAGTTTACCCGTATGCAGCTGAATACCAATATTTTACATGGAGCGACTGCCTATCTGACCTCCACAACCCAGTTAATGGGAAACACGATAACCCTTGGTAAGACTGGTTGTCAGACTTTTGCCTTCTGACTACCCGTAACGACTGTCAAAGATCTACGAATAACATCCGAGACGAACGGCTTGACGTGCTTTCGGAAGCACGGAGTGGTCTCGATATGTAATGGATGGTCACCCATCCACGTGACGACCGCGGCAAGCGTAGCTTAACCTTCGACTAGTGCGGCTATTTTTTTTACCCATATCTATTAAAAAAAACCACCGATTTTAATTACACCATAACATTAACATCAAAACACTAATATTATAATCTCAACATTTTAATGACGTCGAACATCAAAAAGTTGGCATAATATTCATAACA
Source organism: Apamea anceps (assembly GCA_951799955.1). Lineage (NCBI taxonomy): Eukaryota > Metazoa > Arthropoda > Insecta > Lepidoptera > Noctuidae > Apamea > Apamea anceps. Next base: position 12,956,895 of record OX637509.1, read on the forward strand.
GTGCATGTAGGGGGAGGCAGCGAGATAAAATCGCATTTGGCCGCAAATAAAAGGAAGCCAGCACGTACGACCCCGCTGCGCGCACGCCGCGAGGGCGCGGGTCCATTGCTTCAGACGTTACTAGAAATATAAAACAGACATAGTAGATAATTCGGGCGCCGCGCCGTCAGTAGACACTGGTCATCTTTTAGCTGCCATGGCTTATTTTAATTTCTGAATTGTTTGGATCTTTTTTATAACGGACGCTTTTAACGTGCACCTACATCGTTCTCACATACTCGTATATAATTTTAACATGAATGATGTAACCATTATTTTTGTAACAACTAAAAGAGTGTCCATGGAGTTTCTTGCCCGGTCTTCCCCATACTACGATTTGGAATGGGTAACTAGCTTCATATTTCTGACTGATCGAGTCCTTGACAATTCAAAAGTGCCTGGTTTGTTTGAAATAAATGCTTTGAGTTTCAGTTTGATTCAGCTTCTGAAAAAGGTTGTGTTTAAATGCCTAGTTGGTCAAGTGGTCGCAGGTGCTACCGGCCGACCTGGAAATCGACTAAGAAGTCAGGTGGGCCACGGCATGTACAACTTAGTCAGAAAGGAGTACTCCTATGAGCCAAGCTCGTGCACTCTGTGCAATAACACCTGCACTATGGAAGACGTTTGTGAGGCCAACGATAACGCTGGCAAAGTGGCCGGATTTTGGTCGGAGCTTATTTAAAACTTAAACAGTGGCCTCCAAAAGTTAATTGATATTTTCCACGTCAGCTGCAATGCCACAAATAAACAAACAAGTACTCAAGGGATTACTTGATTATTTTTTATTCTTTCTCTGGTCTGTTTCTTGGCCAAAGAATTAGCATCGCCATACAACGTGGCAATGCTGCCAGCCTTTTGGGCACTGTTGACAGCGATGCGGACGAACTTTTTGATGCCCTATGATTCTTTTGCTTATTGTTTCACATGTACATATTATTATTTTAAATGTTAGCTTGTATGTAAATATAGTTGTAGTGTTAGTTAAATATAGTTGAATTAGTAATAACGTTATAGCAGTACAACCATTGGGATCACTATAGTTTTAAATCACAATGTGGTGTGTCACAGCCAAATGTGGAAAAATGCAAACTAACTTTTGGAGGCCACTGCAAATTTTTTTTTTTTTTTTTTTTTTATTTATTTATCACAAACACAACTATCATTACAGGCAATAATCCTAATGCGGTAGCGTGGTCTTTAGTTACATTCTAAATTACAATTAAAGCTACTATTTATATAAATAGAATTTTCGATACGCCAAAGAAGATAAAGAGAAATTATCTGCCTAGCCTTTTCCCAACTTTGGTGAGGTCGGCTTCCAGTCTAACCGGATGCAGCTGAATACCAGTATTTTACATGGAGTGACTGCCTATCTGACCTCCACAACCCAGTTACTTGGTAATACGATACCCCTAGGTAAGACTGGTCGTCAGACTTTCGGGCTTCTGACTGCCGTAACGACTGTCAAAGATCCACGAATGACAGCCGGGATAAACGGCTTACCGTACTTTCGAAGGCACGGAGGGGTCTCGGTATCTAAAGATGGTCACCCATCCACAGACCGACCACGGCAAGCGTAGCTTAACCTGATCGATCGACCCGTGCGGCTAAATGGAATTATCGATATGATGAAGAAGATAAAGAAATCTCGTTAGAAATACAACATCCTTATCGTACCGTGTGACAGTGGACCGTCGCTTCGCCTCGGTGCGCTCGTAAGGATGCTTATGATGCGGTGTTGCAGTTTATTTAATTTCCTCAAAGGCATTACGTGGAAAAAGCATGTTTTCAAGTGCCCCCCTAGCTTGCAGTACGTTCTGCTCCTTTTTGTGGAGCCCTTTCATGTTGAAGATATATTTTGACAGGGAGTTTCTTTTGATGAGAAAGTGGTGTGAAGTGGAGGAAGATGGTAGTGAGAGGTGTGTGGTTTGATAAGTGTTGAAGATGTTGTTTAGAATGTGTTTTTCTTTGATTATACTACTTAGGGCTGATTCTACCAAAGTCAAATAGATATCTTTTATCCGTGGAATAAAATCGACGCCTGACAGTTCTTGTGTGGAAAAACTGTCAAAAATTCAAAATTTATTCTCAGTATAAGATTTATTCTATGTATAAAATGTTTTTGGTGAAGCATTCCGCTCCCATAAAATATGAAAGGTTTGTTGTTTCTTTTAATTAAAGTTCTCAGAGTCATTAATTTGTAATAATTAGTTAATGGCTTGTCGTGATCTTTTGCTCTTCTCGTTTTGATGGATTTGATACTTGCTTACTTCTTATCTTCTTCTTGATTTTTTTTTGTCTCCATCTGATAGAAGTCTTCATGTCTTCATCTAAAGATAAGATAAAGATAAAGATAAATTTATTCGCAAATATGGGTACAATACAGGTGATGCAGATACATTTTAATGCTTCAGCCATATTTTGCCATGAGGGCATGCAAATTTTAATTATAAGTACGGACCTACACAGAAATTTATTAAAAATAAAAAATTAAATTAAAAACCTAAAATCAAAATTAAAAAAAAAATCAAAATTAATCAATTAATCATCTTACGTTAAGTATTATAGCATCGGACCTCTGTAAGATGTTAACTAGTTCTTACCCATAATATGTTTCATAATCAAACAACGCACAGTCTACACTGCTTTCATTCAGTCAAAAATCAAAATCAAAAATCAAAATCAAAAGTCATTTATTCAAATTAGGCTGAGAATCAGCACTTTTCGAACGTCAAAATTACAAAAGACAGTCCCCCAAAAACGCCCGCCCTTCGCCACTTCCTAGTGCTATCGCTGGGAAGAAGAAGTGGCGGAACAAACTCCCCAGCAGCACAGCTGTCTGTTCAGTTAGAATATAGTTAGTTGCGTGTATACAATACTAGGAACCTATGTTCAGTAATGAACATTACAAGAAGCTTAAATTATTTGCCATATTATGTCAGCTAGCCACGCCAATATACCAACAAATATAATAAAAACTATACGTACTCAAGCTAAAAAATAATTAATTAAAATAAAAATAAAAACTCACTACCTAAATAAAAGCCTCCAGGCATAAAGGGCGTGACAGCTAACACATTTATGCATTGCTGGGTTCGTCACCTAGCTGTCACTTGCAGTCACAGATGATGAACTAGGACCATCGATGTGAAATAAATAAGTGAGTTAATACTAATAACAGTAACCTGTCAGTACCTAAGCTAATTCTGGAGAAAGAACATGAACATTGTTTTGAGTTAATTAGGGCGACCAACTATTCTTATCGTGTAAGTAGTCGTTGATGGAATAGTAAGCCTTTGAACAAAGGTTGGATTTTACTTGAGCTTTAAACGCATTAAAAGGCAAGTCAATTCAGTACTCTTGGCATTTAGCGCTTGCTGTGTAATCTTCCCATGAGTTATTCTGCTGGGACACAGGCCTCCTCTCAGTGAGAGGAAGTGAGCCGTAATCCACACAACTAACACAAGATAAGAAGAAATCGGCAAAAAATACAAACATGTCTAAGCACAACATTATTTCCTAACTCAATATTTCACTTAGAGGAAAATCTAGACGGTAAAGCCAGTAGAGCCCTTTAAGAACAACTCTATAAACATCACAGTGCTTTCATTCGGGCTCTTCATAGTGACACGTATTCGTCTCTGCCGCGAAGCGAGGAAATAAGGTAGATGTGTCGAGGAAATATGGGGTGTGTCGCCTTGGTATGACTAAAATGTGCATGTTGTGGAATGTGTTGGGATGTGGTGTATGTCTGTTGATTAGAATGTGAGAAGTGTTGGGATCGATTTTTTGATAAGCGCTTTAAATAAAAGCAGTAAAGCAGCCCCCCCCCCCTGAACCTTAATGGGTAAGAACCTAAAGACGGTAGGTACGGTAAAGAAGATGCGGTAGAGTTACGACTGAGTAGGTAAATTAAAATTATTGTAATCTATCTATGGAAGACTAGCTGCGCCCCGCGGTTTCACCCGCATAAGTTTCGATCCCGTGGGAATATCGGGATAAAAAATTAAGATCCTATGTGTTAATTCTGGTTATAAACTATCTGTTTTCATCTAAAACCGTTCAGTAGTTTTTGCGTGAAAGAGTAACAAACATCCATTCAACCATCCATACAAAATTTCGTGTTTATAATAATAATAATATCCCTGGACATTTCACACAGCGCCATCTAGTCCCAAGCTAAGCAACTTATAATACTTTTGTTGATGTTATGATTGCTATTTAAATTTTCATTCAAGAAGCCCAGACAATTCTGACGACATATGTATCTTAGAAAAAAAAAGTCGTTCCTCAAACCTAAAATTCTGACTGAAAATTAACCTAAAACCTTCAACAAGATCGCTAAACATTTATAAAATAGTGCCACATCACCCACTTCTATGATCCCAGACCCCACCGTAGGGATTCGCTCCACGGCTGCGTTACTTGAATTTATTCCTGAACCTTTTGTGAAGGATTACGTTGACAAATTGTGTAAGCGAGTGCGATTTGTCTGTCTCACGGTCCTCTTATGGGCACAGATTTTGATGCTAATACGATGTTGATACTCTTTGAGGAGTAGTTGAAAATGGAGCGGGTTTTCAGAGGATCCTTAGGGGTTATAAAGAAGTGTTGAGTAAGAGATATACAATTTATATAGTGATTTAGAAGATGACGTGAGGATTTAGTTAAGAGGAATGGCAGTAACGTCGACTGCCTCTTTCAACGCGTAGCTCTACTGCTGAACATGAGATCCTGGGTTCGATTCCCGTGTTAAGCAAAGTATTATTTGGTTTTCCCATCTGAAATTTCTCAGTAGCAGCCTGGATGTGTTCCCAGTTGATGGCATGGCTCGCCCTTTTTGACATGGGACTTAAACATTGCGGCAAAATGAACGCAACCCTTTGTGGGGACTGCAGATGTAATGTTATATTATGAGGAGGTGACTTGAGCATATAGTTAGGAGGAATGGCAGTATCCTAATTTGTGCTCATACTTTGATCATCAAGCCTTCAAGCGAATTTATGATGCTTACAACTAAGTAAACGTAGGATGCATGAATAATAATAATAATAATATCCCTGGACATTTCACACAGCGCCATCTAGTCCCAAGCTAAGCAACCTAATGCTTGTGTTATGGTAACAAGATGGCTGATAAACTACTTATATACATTTTTTTTTTGTAAATACATACATATTATAGATAGAAAAACACCCAGACTCGGAACAAATACATGTAGGTCATACAAATATTTGTTCCGTGCAGGAATCGAACCCGCGACACGCAGCGCAGCAGTCAATCGCTTAACCACTGCGCCAACCGTGCCGTCAATAATAATCAGCCTGTAATGTTCCCTCTGCTGGGCTACAAGCCTATCTGTGAGAGGGAGTGGGCGGTAATCTACGTAGGCTCATTGCAGGTTGCTGGAATTTCACATAACTTCATTTTTAGGGTTCTGTAGCCAAATGGCATAAAACGGAAACCTTATGGATTCGTCATGTCTGTCTGTCTGTCTGTCCGTCCGTATGTCACAGCCACTTTTTTCCGAAACTATAAGAACTATACTGTTGAAACTTGGTAAGTAGATGTATTCTGTGAACCGCATTAAGAATAGCACACAAAAATAGAAAAAAAAAAAACAATAAATTTTGGGGGTTCCCCATACTTAAGAGCTGAAACTCAATTTTTTTTTTATCAAACCCATTCGTGGGATATCTATGGATAGGTCTTCAAAAATTATAGAGGTTTCTAATATAATTTTTTTCTAAACTGAATAGTTTGCGCGAGAGACACTTCCAAAGTGGTAAAATGTGTGCCCCCCCCCCCCCTGTAACTTCTAAAATAAGAGAATGATAAAAGTAAAAAAAATCTATTAAGTAGGTTTTTTTTAATACGTCATACATCGTAAACCGCAATTTACCTTTTATTCAATCAACGGAACCCTTCATGGGCGAGTCCGACTCGCACTTGGCCGATTTTTTTTGTTCTAGGATATGCGCTTTCCTCACAATATTTTCCTTCACAGAGACCATAAACATCCTATAACATTCCCACTTTGGGACACAGGCCTCCTCTCTTCCAGAGGGAGTGGGCTGTAATCTACCACGCGGGAGCAGTGCGGGTGGGTAGTACTAATAAATTTTATTGGACACCGAATGCCGTGTCGACTCCGTACAATTCAGCGCAATCCTAAACTCATTCTGACACGACGTGTCGTTCCGATTCGCGTCACTGTGGCTGATCCGCCTAATCCTATCTTAATTATCTACGTATATCAATTACAATGGACGTCGATCTTAGACCGCAGTCTACATGCACCGTCCACCTTAACATAATGTCAAATTAAATTAACCAGTGTTTGGCAGACGTGATGGGTACCATGATAACAAAATAAAACCTAAGATTTCTAAACTTATAATCTAAAGAATATTAATTACACTTGATTACGGGTAGAAGGAGCATGGATGACCTACAGAGGATCGCGGGAAGACCTGAGTGAGACTCGCGTAGACCAGAGAAGCATGGTACAAAAGGGTCCTGCACCCTAATTGCGTAACACACAATCAATCGGAATCGGTTTCATTTTGACAGTTCAACAACATTTATTGCGTTATTTCCGTGTTGAGCAGACAAATTTTTCGAACTTATGAAGCAATGGATTACCAATATCCTTCAATCTATTATCAATCGGAATAAGGGTGCTGGTCTATACTCAGCACTGGGTGGGACAAGGCTCCTAATGATGATGATGATGATAACGGAGTCAACGGCCGCGGGACACATCTGTTTTGGGAGTTTCACTAGTTAATTCATTTTTAACTTGAATATGAATCAAATAAAATTCACGCCAACTCCGACCTACGTTTTAAAAAATAACCCGGAACAAAACGGTGTCTATCGACAATTTATATTTAGCTATGTAGATAGACGCATTTAGGGCAAAAGGTCAAGCGTTTACATTGGGACTACGTTTCTTTTTACGTAAAAAAAAAGTGCAAAAATCTACATTTAGTGTTGACATCTCTCAGATTATTGTTATAAACAAATTCAAACACATAGGCGGATGCTTTTGTTAACCGACGAAAAATGGAGGAGGTTCCTAAGTTGACGCGTATGTTTTTTTGTCCAAAACATATAAACTAAGTCACTAAAAACACCCTAAGTACACATTCTGAAATGAAATAAGCTATTGACTATTAAACATCTGTAAACACGATAAATTCCCACCTTTTTTAAATCAACCAAAAAATAAAGAACATTCTTTATCAACCATAATCCTTTTATAACCATCTACATTTTATAAGTTTGTGTAGCTACATCTCTATACTCTATAGTCTATGAATGTCACGCTTTCACGGCGTGTCTATGGTCTCCCTCACGTTCGCGGCAACACGTCTTTGAATCGAGTCTACCATCGGGGACTCCATTCGTGTTACTTGAATTTTATTTTGTACCCTTTTGTGAGATTGCTTTGATAAATTATATAAGCTATGATTTGTGAGTTGTAAGGCTGTTGATATTTTGTTGGTTTGCTTAGAAATGATTTTAGCGAGGTGTTGTGGTGAAGGCTTAAAACATTTTTTGATATAGTACTGTAAAGATTGTCCAACAAAGTCAACCTTATTTAGTGCATGCTGGCTATAATTTAGTGCGGGTTTCATTCGAACATTCAAGCAGGTTTAGAACGGGTCGTCAAATATGAGATTAGGCTGACATGCAAAAGAATGAAGATGTAAAATTAGTTAGTTTATAGGAATAGTTATTAAACGAGATAAACCGTAGTTTGATTTTATTCCTCCCGGTACCGTGAGCTCGTAGAGAGCTTCACAGTACCTAGGTAGGTCTGTGGATATTTTAGCATGACTTTAATAAATGTTTATTTTAAAATTCTTACTCCGGCCTAATTTCATGAGGTGCTGGATACGTTAAGGACAGTTTTCGGTTAAAGATTAATTACTGTTTCTCACATCCTAGAGTAGGCATGCCATGCTGAGCGATAGCCGTTTTGTGTGTATGCGTATACGTTCCCTAAACTTGTTTTTTTTTTTGTATTTTCTTTGCGTCATGTTTATTCGCAAATAAACGTATTTTCTTTTATTTTCTTTTTTTATGCCACTTGAATATAAACGGTAAAAAAATATAGATTTTAAAAAATTACGACACTTTATTACTACACAATAAAGACAAAGACATATATTCGTCGGTTATGGTATAACCGACGAATAAATATCGGTTATGGTAGGTACAAAGATGGTTGGTATTTATGGATAAAGTTCAGGCCACATCCGCCGCTAATAGCGGCATACGAATATTTACAATGTGAACCTAATGTACACGTGAGTATAAAATCTAACTTATATACTACTTCTAATCTAATAAACAATACAAAACACTTATGCTATGGACATTTGTACAATATAAAATAAAAACACAACAATAGCAACATTTCTATTATACAACTAAATAAATGTACAGTCAACAGCAAAAGTAGATGATCAAAATTAGAAATTCAGTACTAATGAACGAGCTCGCGTCAGAACTGTGTGGCTGTACTAGTAGTAAATGTTTGGTATAATTTACAATCACATACTTTTGAATCACTTCGACGCCACATAGTTCTGATGCGAACTCCGTTCATTAGTATTGAATTTCTGATTTTGATCATCTACTTTTGCTGTTGACTGTACCTTATTAATCTTGAACCACTACATAATATTATATTCTAAAGCTATAAATTCCTGTGACAGACAGAAGCGTACCTAAATATAGGTAATACCTATTCGAGCCAAAGCAGTAGAGCTCCTTAACACTTGAATAATGCAGTTGTCAATAGACGGATTGATATGCTCACTACAACCCCCCTCTGAGGCGCTCGCCCTCTGAGCTGAACATACGGGGAGCTAGGATAATGCTGTTCAACTTAACATTATATCACCCCTGTATTCTTCGAAGGGCTGGGCAGAGGTGCAGTTGTAGAAACACCCACATTTCGCTTGTTATCATAGTGTTGTTACTAAATGCCCGTTTTTACTAATAGTTGAGTGAATGCTGAAATAAAAGTGCGCGGATGGATTTTCAACTTTCAGTTCTGAGTCGAGCGTTGAAAATCCAACAACGCGCTCATATTAGACGGCACGGTTGGCGCAGTGGTTAAGCGATTGACTGCTGCGCTGCGTGTCGCGGGTTCGATTCCTGCACGGAACAAATATTTGTATGACCTACATGTATTTGTTCCGAGTCTGGGTGTTTTTCTATCTATAATAAGTATGTATTTACAAAAAAAAAAAAAAATATTTATGAATGTATATGTATATAAGTAGTTTATCAGCCATCTTGTTACCATAACACAAGCATTAGGTTGCTTAGCTTGGGACTAGATGGCGCTGTGTGAAATGTCCAGGGATATTATTATTATTATTATTATTTAGGCAATTATTTAGGTGTTGTGAAAATGGGCATAGCATAATTATTGAGGGATTCTCAACTTTACACTTGGCACATTGATTTAAAACCCAGCTATGAACATACCTACTTAAATACACATCATCACTTGCCTAGCCCTTTCCCAACTATGTTGGGGTCGGCTTCCAGTCTAATCAATGCAGCTGAATACCAGTATGCTACATGGAGCGACTGCCTATCTGACCTCCATAACCCAATTACTGGGTAATACGATACCCCAACAAAAAACATGTCAATGTCTGAAATCGTAAAAACTGTAGCATTAACTGTAAGTTGTAGGGGCTAGTTCTATAAGGTCTTTTTAATAGTCCGGAATATTTAATGAACGATTTAGAGCTGTACTACACTCATGAAATACCGAAGGGTCTAGACGAAGTGACATTCTTCTAGCAATAACGATGACGCACTAAAATAGTATAAAACTGCATAAAACAGTACCTACCGACTTCTTCAGAGCAAATATTAGCCAGCCGGCAAGCCAGGAGCGGGGCTGAATGCCTTGAGTACGCTAGCTAGACGCATTTAAGTATCACCAAACGAGGCTATTTTAGAGCACCCAGAAAGAAGTACCTAATGTCTGATCCAAAAGTATCAACGGAAAGTGTAAACAAACTCCATTCAGGTTGAATTCTTTCGCATTCACTCACTAAAGAGAATTAGTAACACATTCATCTGTATTTAGAAGGTTTCAATTTTATATCTCACCATTTCTTCCAACAATTAATGTTTGAATAACACTATTACATTGTAAATGAAACAATCATCGACGAAAATATAGGTTATTTAATTAACCTCAATTGTCAAATACAAAACATTTTTGATGTGATTTAAAATTATGACTTCGAGTTTAAAAGTATTCAAATAATCAAATCAAACCTCTCAATTTGTAACTGGCACTACAAATTGGCATTCACAGGTACGTTTTCTGATACATTCGTTTATATTTTTATAAGATACTTTTGGAACAGAGTATACATACCAAAATGTTGACCCAAAAACAAGTTCGTATGTCTCAAGACGGACGGCCATAGACAATCGCGGTAGGTTCTACTGCGTATAATCTATGCCAGTAAGACACCTTTGTTCCATGCGCTGCCACGCCGATTCACGAGCAATACAATGGATGCAATGCATCAACCTGATAGCTTGTGGCCTAATCCTTGCTCTCCGATATATTACATATGCTATTGGAATACGGATGTTGGGGAGCATGTAGGTGACTTACAGAAGGGCTATAGGCTGACCATAGGAGTCTGCTTCCCGAAATACATATAACTTTTGCATAAAACAAGTAAGTATCTAAATTATACTTATGATGTTATGGAAGAGCGGAATCTCCTTACTCCCTACTTTAATTTTTGATTATCTGCTTAAAAGTGGCTTCAATCACTAGTTTTTTAGGTTTACTTGTTAAAATGATAACCCATTTCTGATTTTCATTTTCATGTCGTAACATAACATCACGGTAATGTTCTCCGAGGGTGAGGCAGAGGTGCACCTCTAGTCATCATCTTCATCATCATCATTTCAGCCGAAAGACGTCCACTGCTGGACATGCAAGCATCTTCCAAGCACCGCTACTTCAACCGGTTCTGTGTTTCGCGACATCCAGCGGGTTCCTGCGGCCTTCACAAGGTCATCGGTCCACCTTGTGGGAGGCCTTCCAACGCTACGTCTGCCGGTACACAGTTGCCACTCCAGGATCTATGGGCCCCATCGGCCATCTGTCCTCCGAGCAAGCGCCGCTACATCCACACATCCATACACCACACACACACACACCCACATCCACAACACACACACACACACACCCACACCACCCACCCACACCCACACCACACACACACACAGCCACATCCATATTTCTTGCTTCTTCTTCTTCGTGTCGCTGGCACGACAGTATTTCAAATGTTTTTTGCCCAAAACTTTGCCTCCTATCTTGCCCTCTGTGTCCTAAAACATGCAGTCAAAGTGACCTCTGCGCTGCCACCGACAACAGTCGTGGAAGTGGCAAAGTTTTTATTTCTTGCTTGAAAGTTAACATGCAAGTAATCAATGCTACTTCCAATTTAATGTCTTTCTCTACAAGTAAATACGTACTATAAATTGAGCACCTTAAGGTTTAGTTTTACTTACTATTTTTTCAACAAAAAAAAAAAAAATAACTCAAATAGCCACTCTTGCCACGATACCTAACAACACCTTCATGGATCGGCCAGAGTTATTGATACAGGTTGTATAAGCGTCAAACGAACTTAATCTTCTGTCTCTCTCCACAGTACAGCCGTCAGTATGGTTCGACGTAATCAATCAGGTCGAACGTAGCCCCACTGTCTCAAAGGATTGAAGCAAAACACCATACATGCATGTCTACCTAGATTCAAGGTACTTATTGGTAGTATGTGAAGTTCAGTTTCTTATTATTCACGCCGTCTTCCCAAGGGGGTACGCAGAAACCACAGAACGCCACCTACTACGATTCTTACATACTCCTTTGATTTCGTTTACGTTCATACATCAGCTGGTCTATTCTGTAAAAATCTCACCGTGATAACTTAGTTAAAATGACCTGTATTTCCACCTGGCGCTAGGGATTGAGATTATTAACAGCTCACTTCACCTCAGTTTTCACGGTGCGATTTTAATAGAATTCATCAGCTGATCATACAAGTACGCTGATTGCGAGTACTACACATCTGACCTTTTGTTAGTCACCTGTATACCTTCGCCTGTATACCTTTTGTTAGTCACCTCTCACTCATTATCTCAACATGACCAAACCATCACTTTCATTAACATCCTTTTTTTTCTCTGTTATTCCTAATGATGGTCTGGCAGTTTGAGTACTTACGGCCTACCCAAATGTCCTTTCATTGGTATTGTTCGTTGAGTCGTTGAGCTCCTTCAGTTATAATAACCAATTAGTAAAACTTTGATTGGTATAGAAATATAACTACAATGCGTATTTAGGTACCCGTAAAACATCATTAAAAAAAAATAGTCTTCCAGAACAATCCAATCGGAGGATCGTCAATCTCAGCGGAGACTAGCTATCTACGTGGGAGATATTATAGTACACAAGCGTGCACTCTCTATTCCCTACGTCAAAGTCGGATGGGACGGCAATCCAACACGACCTGAGAGAGGTCAGGCGAAGGACCGACGGCTTAACGTGCTTTCCGAGGCACAGGGGTATCGGGGTGCTGCAAAGAAATTCCTGATGGAAAAACCCAATGACACTGCCCGACCTGGGTATCGAACCCAGGACTCCACGCACAGCAGTCGCGATTGCGACTGCGAGACCAACGGGACTAAGAAGTACCTATTAGACCGCCTCATGAAAATGCTCGTCCTTCGTACGTTTAACGTAAAACGTTTAAAAGAGTAACGGTTGAGTTTCTTGCCCATTTTTCTCCATACGAAACTACTCCATTCTACGTTTTATACTTTTGACGTTCAAATGTGCCTTTTATGTGCCTATTTGAAATAAATGACTTGACTTTGACTTTGAACAGTTTTTAGGACCTAGCTTTAGGTTATTATATAACAACTTGGTTAAACTTTAATTAAGTTCGTACAATGTGTACAATGCGTACTTGAAGTACGCATGTAACATCATATTACAGTAATAAATCCAAGTTTATCGGAGTATATTTGTGGAACCATAAATTCTTAAAGTGAACGTGAAGATTCCATTGCTCAGTAAAAATAGGTTACTCCATAATGTACCTTATTATCCATCCAAGAAAAGATACAGACAGCTTCAAAGGAAGCTAAGCTGCATACTTACACATCTATCATCCATTTTTCAGAGATCTTTAAATCATATTAATTACTGCAAAAGTAATTAACGCTTTCATAGCATTCGTTAAAAACTAGTCTCGCCGCCAACCCAACAGTTAGAACGGTTTATGCACTAGTAACAAGTAATCATATCACAGAACTTTTGTTGAGGTAAATGAAGAGTGCGGATTTCATATCTATCATCTATACTATACTAATAATAAAGCTTAAGAGTGGGTTTGTTTGTTTGAACGCCAATCTTTGAAATCGGATTTGATAAATTTTATATTTTTAGACATGCGGAATTATTCTGTAAAAGTCTCACCGTGAAAACTTAGGCGCGAAGTGAGCGTGAAGTGAGCTGTCATTCCAACTAATGCTAGGGATTGACACTATTGACAGCTCACTCTAAGCTCACTTCACCTAACTTTTCACGGTGAGCTTTTTGCAGAATCCCACTGCTGATGCTAGGGATTGACACTATTGACAATTCACTTCACCTAAGTTTTCACAGTGTGACTTTTACAGAATAATTCCGCATTTTAAGTTCTGTTTTATTACAAACTATTCAATACAGCATTACCTATTTATAAATTCAGTACCTCCCCTGCTACTACTACCCCTAGTTCCGTATCACATAACTCCGTCCCGCGAGTGTTGCGCGGCACCATCTTGTACTAATTGGTCCGCGACGCGAAGATGTTCCGAGGATTTATAGCGCACCTACCACGCTGTGCATTTATTACTTTATACGCAATTTTTATATTAAAATCGTGTGTTATTGTGTTATGTTTCTGTATGAGAGGGAGTCAAGGTTCCACCGGCCTGTAGTCAAGAGACTTCATGATTGAGCAGATTGGTCCACTAGGCCAATTTACAGAATTAAGCATAGCCGTTTCGTACGACTGACAATTCTTAAACGGATATTTAAACGGAGTTTAGACTTTTCGGTATTTCTAAAAGTCTGAACTCCGTTTACGAAACGTTACAGTTAGTTTGGTAACTATACAGGGTCAAATTAAATTAGCTAGTGAAACTCCGCAGACGTGTATCGATATCTAAACTCTCTTTTATTTTTAATTGATTTCTTTCGATTTTAAAGCAATCACCTATTTGTAAAGTGGGTATTATTTCTTTGATTTATTAATTTGCTTCTATTATATTAAATTATTACTTAGTTAAATTTATACATTGAAAAAAAAACTTTAAGGCACTGAATGATAAATAATTTTATTTTGTAAGTAGGTTTGTACGAACACTTTTTCACGTCAATCATATTTTAAAACTAGATGAGGTCGGCGTTTCCTATCTGACTAGTCTGAGAAGAAAGGCCGAAATAAACTCAGACGTCACAGTCTCTTTTAAAGTCCAGACATAATCTTGGTCAGATCATATGAAGACCATGTAGATCGATACACTATATTATCATTTTGAAACATTAACTTAAAAATATTGTCAGCTTGCTAGTATTAACAATTTGTAATTGCTATTGACTTGCTATTAAGAAACGCTATGTAATGGTACACCAAATTTTTCTTGTTACATACATTGTAAGAAAATATTTGCGCATCTACTACTTACTTACTAGTTTATTTACGAGTACCTACCGCCCTTCATAAGTTCGTCTATCAAGTATTATTATTAACTTGTAATTCTCATGATAAGTGAATTGTACTTTTTGAGAAATAAATGTCTTAAACCGTAAAAGTTATAAAATAAAAAATAAATTAATTTGGTGAGATTTTTGGGGTCCTCAACCGCAGGTAGTGTAGTCACCTGAAATATCAGTTTAAAAAAAAATTGTAAACTTCACACTTCACAGACGTGATGTTTCGTTAAAACCTTAAAAAAAAAAATCTCAACTCATACCCGTACTTCAAATAAGAGATACATTGACCCAAAAAAAAATCATCAATTTTTTTTATCATGTTTTGATATCGATAGGTACCCATCACGTGCAGAGTTTCGCTAGCTAGTTTAATTTGACCTTGTATAGTTGGATGCAATTGGAATATATCTCGAGATTATTAAAGAAGACAATGTTATAAGAAAATAGGTTTTTATAAAGTATAGGAATATTATACGACAAAAGAATAATAAAATACATTGTTTGTCTTGTTTACCGGCTCTCGTAAGTCATGAAAGTTGACATCTAGAACTAGGTTACTGCTATGCATAAAATTTAACAGAATATGGTCGTAGATATGGTTCATCGAGTACCTATATTATTTTTATTAAGGGCTGATTTTTCAATAGTTCAGATAACTTTTAAGTATCTGAAGAATAAATAGGACCGTTTGATATATTTTTTATACAGAAGCTATCCAACGCCATATTTATTTCTCAGATAAAAATTGTCTGCCTATTGAAAAATCTGCCCTTAAGAAAAATATACACACACACAGTTTTAATCCTTAAAAGGGGTAATTGTACTCATCATTATGAACAACTTTTAGTACTGGACCAACCCTGAAATCGTGAAAAAAAAAAATCAGTTGATCCATAGATATATTATGTTATCATAACTCGAGATAATGTTATGGATCAACTGATTTTTTTTTGAGATCAGACTGTGTACGTTCTCAAATTTACCAGAATTGCCTCTCAGATGATTGAATAATCAGCCCTAAATGAACTAATAAACTATTAAAATAAAAATACAATAACTTAACGTAACTAAAACTATTAACTAAAATATGGCGTCAAAAAATTCCACCGTATCGCTATCGACTAGTAATGTACCCAAGAGACTGGTGCCATTGCTACGTTGTATGTTAATGCTTAGCCTGTTGCCAAGGTAATTATCGAGTATTAGACAAAGTCGCTACATAACGTCCGTAATTTACCGTCGAATGACGTCACTATACCCTGTCCATAGATAAACCGTTTTTTGACAGATGGAACTAGTGATTGCAGCAACAGACAATACATTGAGAGGTACACGTACGGTATTGTCCCCGCTGCCACCATTTTCATGACAGCCGTCACTGCGGCTGCTTTGGTCGGCTACCATTCTAGGAACCCGTAGCTTTAATTATGTTTTCAAAAGCTTGATAAATGTTACATTTACGCTCGGGTACTTAGACTTTCGTGTCAACATACAAAAAAATACTTGAAGTTATTTGTTGCAGTCAATTTATAAACAAATTATGGTTAAAGGCTTCCGCAGACAGGCCCGAAGCGACGGTGCGACGCGATTCTGGTGAAGTTTTCATAGAAATTGTTCTAGAGTCGCGTCGTGCTGTCGCGGCGCGCCTGACTGCGGAAGCCTCTTTTTTTTTGGGTGGGAAATCATCAAATGACGGGTGAATGGAGAGGTATGAACCTGCGAAGTTGTGTTTTACAGTTTCCTTCGGAAAGCTTCATTAAAATTTTCTCTGAGTCGAAAATTTTCTAGGGTCGGGGGGAAAATGTAACATAATGTACATACTCACAGTTATCTACATTCATTCCTCCAGGTCAGAACAAGCATTCTGTTACCATTAGGCGCTGTTCTGATTATTCCTCACGACACGTTTTATCCACAATCAGTACACAGACACAGCTCCAACTTTAACATGAGTCTACGACGATTTAGTATCATCCAAGGGTTGGTAATTTCGCCCACATTGATGGATATCATTTTTCCTATAAACACTATACTTCTAATACAAAATAACTATAGATTTTATTGTATTTTAGTATAATATATTTTATTATGACAGCTTTGACAACGACGTTTAATACGTCGCCATGGCAACGTACCTTTCAAATTCTTACCGGCCTGTATCTTTTTATATGCAAACTTATGTGTATGTACTTATGTATCTATGTAAAGAAATCACTGGCCGAATTCTTATCTCAAATTCATATTTTCTTCATGATGCTGTTCTACGAGTTTACTTTAAAGATCCACGCAAAGCAAGGATCAGTTCGAGTTTCGCCTCTAAAGCGAACACTACGAGGAGCCGGATACACCAGGGCCACCTAGCCTGATACTCCAGGGCCACTTATCCCGGAAATACCCAGCGTACCTCTCCGCTCCGGTACCTGACGAACCCTGCCTACGCCTCCGTCTTCCGCCCTCCGTAAAGGGCTCCTCCATCTACTAGGCTGCGCCTCACCCGAGGGCCGCCTCACCTGAGGGCCGCCTCACCTGAGGGCCGCCTCACCTGAAGGCCGCCTCACCCGCGGGCCGCCTCACCTAACGGGCTGACAGCGTCTCCGCCGTGCCTCTCTCTCCTGCTGCTGTGCTGCGTCCTGGCCTGCTGCGTGGGCCCTCCTACGGGTGTCCTCCGTGTCGCTACGCACCAGCACCTGTCCTCACCTGTTCCTGCTCCTCCTGTTTCTGCTCCTGTTCCTGGATCTGCAGCTGTACCTGCCCCTGTCGCCAGCACCTGCCTCGCGTCCACCTCCTCAGCTCCAACTGTATCTTCGCCTCAGCCTCTATCACGCATCGTCACTTATACACCCCACCTCCACAAACTACACACCACTCTTCAGACCATCTCCATCTTTTACTTTAAATACATCTAATTGTTTTCTACCTCCTTCTTTAATTTCATTTTACCCCTAAAGCATAACTTTCCTTGTCGCTACACGACATTTTGGCGCCAGGGAGTGTCAGACTTTTACTGACTAAAACCCACCCGTGTTCCTTCAGTTGCCTGTGCCAAGGGCCACGGTATCTCTTTCGAACAACCCGCAGCCCTGGCGGCTGACTGCGAAAGCCTGGAAGTATAATAAGTGGTTGATAGCGGTGCCGCCTGCCGAGGTTACACAGTACATTTCGGTATTTTCTTTAAACACTGATAAGAATATCATCATCATCATCATTGGGAGCTTTACTCCACCCTCTGGTGAGTATAGGCCTCCTTCCTTTTGTGCCTTACTTCCCTGGTCTGTGCTAGTCTGATCAAGGTCTTCTCCGCGATCTTTTGTAGGTCATCCACCCACCTGGCTATAAACATACTATATACTACATAGACGTTGACTACCAGACAACAGACACAATAGAAAATCTATTGTTGGCGGTCACCGGTGACCGCGGTGGCAGTCAATGCCATAAATACACGTCATTATCTGCCTAGCCTTTTCCCAACTAGGTTGGGTCTGGCCTCCAGTCTAACCGGATGCTGCTGAATACCAGTATTTTACATGGAGCGACTGCCTATCTGACCTCTACAGTCCAGTTACTGGGTAATACGATACCCCTTGGTAAGACTGGTTGTCAGACTTTCGGGCTTCCGACGACCCGTAACGACTGTCAAAGATCCATTAATGACAGCCGGGACTATCGACTTAACGTGCTTTCCGAGGCACGGAGGGGTCTTGGTATGTAAAAATGGTCACCCATCCACGGACCAACTGCGGCAAGCGTAGCTTAATCTGATAGATCGACCCGTGCGGCTGTTATTACTTAGCCACTAGCCCCTATATATCCCTAAACACACATATCAATAAAAGATATTAATATACCTACAGCCACGTACGGTACCAAGAAATTCAAATCAGTTGGTACGAAGTCAGTTTTTATTTGCCTCAGCGATAGAACATCACGCGCAAAGGAACGTTAATATTACAAAATATTAGATGCAATTCTACGGTACATTTTCTTTTTCTTTGAAAGTTATGATTGGGAGAAAATCTCACTAGTAAGATGGCCAACTTTGCCTTATTATAGCATAGCCTGATGTTGCGAGCTACCTGCGCGCGAGGTTAACGTAGATATGCCTTAACATTTTATATACTTTAGATTGTTACATTATTTTTGGCAGTGAAAGTTGCAAAGAGAAGTGAACCAACGGTCAATCGGTCGCTTTATGCAGAATGGCGTTTCTTTCTGAATAAAACAATATTATTGACAATTTATCAGTCTTAATCAATTAAAAATCGTCATTTCCGAGTTCACTACCGGCCTATGGCTTATTTTTCTCACAATCTATGCATCGTTTCTTTGGTTTATAGGTATCTCTTATTAATTATAGCCATTTCCATATCTCTTGCCATATGCTCTTCGTTCCAAGTCTATATGAGAACAAACGGCTAGGTACCTATCCAGTAATGCAGATATTTATTAAAGTACTACTTAAATAAGATATACTCAAAATATATCTTCTAATTTAAAGAAAAACGAAAAGTGTGAAAAAAAATCTGATTTACCTAATTAAAAAAGTGAAACTTCTTAAAACAATAAAGAAAGAAAGATTTAGTGTGAGAGACAGAGAGAGTTATATCTTTCTTCTCTCCCATGTAAAGAAATGTGCCTATGCGTGACGCGTCCTTGAATTTCACTCGTAATTTTCATCCAATTAACGAATTGCCGCCTAAGAAGTTTCACTTCAAATTTTTTAAATAAAATATCCTCATCCACACTATTCTTACGTCTGCCGGCACCGTAGCCTCCTGTACTCCAGTCGCGTATGAAGGAAAATTAGACTTTTTAAACTTGCCTCCAGAACTTCGATTTTACCTCATTCCTCCCAAGTTTGGAGTTACTCCCCTCAGGTGGGTTGCATGCTTATTACCCAGTTTTTTTAAAGTCGCCGTCGACATGCACTGGGTAAATCTTTGGTTTATTTAAACTTGGGGTAACTTGGATGATGCTGCGTGTGCATGTTGGGTATTTTTTATAAGTAGTGACTTTTGTTAAGGATTTTTTTATCGGTTTGTTCTGTTTTACATCGAAGATAATCACGATTTGCCAAATGATAATTTGGTTATTAAAAAAAATCCTACAGACTGAATTTCGGCCACGGCCGCCAATATGATCGGAGACCAGCCTTCGGCTCAAGAGATGCCACAACAAGTGACAAGTGTGTGCGCAGACACAGGTGCTCTCTCTTCCCTCACTCTCATTGTCCGATGGGACAGCAATCTGACACGGCCGGACAGAGATCAGCACCCTAATTGCGTAACACACAATCAATCAGAATCGGTTTCATTATGACAGTTCAACAACATTCATTGAGTTATTTAAGTGTTGAACAGACAAATTTTTCGAACTTATGAAGCAATGGATTAGCATTTTGCTTCAAAATGATTCAGATTACGATTGATCGTGTGCTACGCCATTAGGATGCCGGTGCAGGACTAACGGTTTAACGTGCTTTCCGAAGCACACGGTTATCACACCGCCGCCTTTCAAACTCCAGGCTGTTACTAAAAAAATCCCAATGGAAAAATCCAATAACACTTTGCCCGACCCGGGAATCGAACCGAAGACCTCACGCTCAGAAGTCGGGCTTGCGTCCACGAGACCAACGGGGTAGTCAATAGGAATGGGAATTTGGTTATAATGTAACGGCTAGGGCTTTGCAGGTAGGCTGCGCAGGCCGTTAACATGTTAGGTTTAAGAAAAAAAACAGGGTTCAAGGTTCATAGGTATAATCTTCTTAGGTTTACAATAGATACGTATTAGAAGACTAGGTCGCGGGTAAGAACACACTATCGTTCTGAGCACTAGCACGTGTAAGTTAGAAAAGGTACCGTCCTTGGTTCTTCGGGATACAGGAATTCAGGTCCGGGAACAGGCTTGCCAGTACACGTTCAGGAAGCCGGTCAGGCCTCAGTAGGCCGCAGACCACGGCGCGTCAGCAGGCCGCCTGTAGTGTGCGGATAGGTGTGCGTGCAGCGCACAGTATAGCACACATGCTGTGCGCGGTTCAGCTACGCGTGCAGCGCGCATTAGGTAAGCGCACAGTATAGCTACGCATGCAGTGCGCAGTTCAGCTACGCGTGCAGCGCGCGGTAGGTGAGCTGCCCCGTCCTCAGCTTGGACGTAGAATCCGGTATGTAAAACAACCGGTAGGTAGAACTGGTACGTAGAACCCGTAGATTTGGGGTACCAGTATCTTGAGGCTAAGGGAATCACTCCTGCTAGCTAAGCAAGCGGATGTTAAAATGCCAGTGTTCTTAGTAAATTAGTGTTGTGCCATGATTCTAGTGATGTGACTTACAACTTACTAATTATCAGTCGACTATTTGCCGTTGAGATCCTCACAACGCAATGCCACACTAGGTAATAATTTAAGTATGGTTGTCGCGTTTTAGAAAGGCAATAGCGGTCATTACCCTTTCTCTAATATCTGTCAGTACGAAACTAAACAATAAACTATGCATGGTTTTTCGATATTGGAATATGATCATGGTCACGATAGATGATGCAGGGCGTTAACGAACAAATTTCAGAATTTTTTAATAAAAAATGCTAGAAAATATTGGGGGGTCCATGAACGCTATTGCCATACTAACACGCGACTTCAGTACAAGAAATAGTACTTAGCTTGTAATTAGCTGACCAGTGGTGGCTCAGTGGTAACACCCGCGACTCACGACTTGTAGGTCATAGTCATAGATTCGAACCCGACAGGCGCTTTTCTCTGTGTAAATTATTTCATCACCGCTCCTCTCAAAATGGTGTAGGAAAACATCGTGAGGAAACCGGGATGTACTAGAGCCAAAAAATTCGAAGACATGTGACATCTATCAACCCGCACTGGGCCCGCGTGGTGGATTACGTCCCACTCCCTCTAATCGAGAGGAGGCTTTAGTCCCAGCAGTGGGAACATTATGCTAATTAGCTAAGGACAACGAAATGGATTCAAGCAGAACACTAAGACAACCAAATTACAACACAACATCTGTAAACCACGGAAGGAAACGACAAAACCAATGCTCGTAAATCTCTCCAAAAATATATACACCGGATAGCATCCCGTTGATAAACCAATTCACAATTTATATCGGAACGGCATAAAAAGCAAGGGGTATATGTGCGAGCATCCGAAACGTCATTTATAACATCCTATCGGTTATTTCCGAAACAATGTTCGCGAATGACAAACGACGCGGTGGTCTCGAATACAGCGAGCTTTTTACCGTTCGGATACTGCCTGGTGAAGTTTATCTCTTTAATAGTTACAGGTGGTCTTAGTCTTCCCACTGCTGGGACACATCCACCATACCCAATGCGGGTTGGCGGGTGACGTCCGCCAACGTGCAAAGGGTTTTCTTTTTCCATTCTGCCACGTTAGGTGTCACATCATCATTCTCTCCCCTTTCATTCAAATCATCTCTCATATAATCCATCCATATTTTGTTTCGTTTCCCACTTCCCATCTATCCATTCATAATCAGCCTGTAATGCTGTAATGTTGCCACTGCTGGGACACAGGCCTCCTCTCGGTGAGACGGAGAGGGCCGTAGTACACCACGCGGGCCCAGTGCGGGTTGGTAGATGTCAAGTCTTCGAATTTTTGGTTCTAGGACAAGCCGGTTTCCTCATGATGTTTTCCTTCACCGTTTTGAGAGTGGTAATGAAATAATTTACGCAAAGTAAAGCAGCAGTAAAGCACCTGTCTGAGTTCGAACCTACGACCTGACTTGTAAGTCGCGGCCGCTATCACTGGCCCACCATCATCACTGCTACACGTTCCGCTAGATCAGTGCACCTGTACGTTCGTACAGATTTGTAAACAAGTTATATACATAACCATAACATAAAAATATTTATTGACATAAAACAATTTGTACACCAGAGTATGGAATTCTCTGGCTCCTGCACTAGTTAAAACTGTGTTGCAGGAGCCATATGCTTACAAATCTAGACGTGCGTAAACGAGCTACGGAATTGTAAACAAAAGAGTTAAAATCGTTCGCGTTAACATGAATGACGCAGACGCAGTACACACTGAAATATTATCAAGAAGTAAGCAATATTCTGAAAATATTGTTTTTTTTTCAACTGATTTTCTTAACTCATAGTTCAAGTTACACTACCAGTGGTCGTTGACTCCAAAAAAAAAAAAACATCATCAAATCATTGTCTGTTTGTTTTATCATATTTAGATATCGATACCCATCACAACTGCGGAGTTTCGCTAGCTAATTTAATTGGACCCTGTAGTTCTATATCCTTGTGGTTCCTAATAAAGATAGGGATACCTCCTCTGGGACTGATGTTAATGCAACAGGCCAAATTTTTGCAATTGCAAATTGAACCTTATGGTAATGTTCATAAAAGTCACATGAAGCAAGCTCGTGATTTACAGCTGCTATAGCTGCTTCCACGACACAAGTATATAAGCCTGGTTAAAAAACTGCAAAGTACGAGTATCAACCAATAAAATCGATAACAGTTCCAAAAAAAGAACATTTCCATTGAATATTCGCCCAACAAGTCTTCAAAGGCACACGGGGACGTTATTTGTCCTATTTCTTTATGCCAAACATAAAATGTTCCACAGAGACGTCTCAAAAAGATCTGTCTGTCTGTCTGTTCGCAGCCAAAAAGCTCTCGAGAAAATTTTTCTATCAGTCGATGTCTCCCTCTATTTGCTAAGACCTGTTTCGTTAGAGGCTTTACGTGTTTCCATTGACTTGAAGATGTTTGGACGATTTTTTAATTTTTTGTTCGACTTATTTATGATTTTTTTTGGTTCGTGTTAATCGTGGATGCGTTTGTATTTACTGTGTACAGTGCATGGCAGGCTTCTCTGTATGAGAAGAAGGTTTCTCCTCATACAGAGAAGGCATAAGAATTAATCGCGGCGCTTGCTCAAGATGAGCTAGCCATTTCAGACTGTAAGTTCAGGTTTCCTCACGATGTTTTCCTGATGCTTGAGGCTTTAACCACCGGGCTTATACTTGGACATTTCAAATTAAGGTGTACCTAGGTACTTACAACCAATAAATGAAAAAAAAAATGAAAAAGAAACGATCCGTCTTCTAATCCCAGTTACTGCAACGCCAGTAGACTGAAGACGTATCTGACATTGGGAACTGATATGATTATCATGTTACCAGTTGCTAAAGCAACGTAAGTCAACACCGCTTGTTAGGCATTTTAGCTGACCATTCCAAAGTGACAAAGAATTACTTAGAAATAAAGAAAAGATAGAAAAGAAGTAAATACTTGTGGTTGTGTGTTAAATACTCAGCAGTGGGTGAACCATGGCTATCAGAGACGATGAATACTGATCACTAAATAGTGTAGGATTAAGTAAAACTATATTGTTTTCCTTCGACCTCGCCGCCTATACAAAAATCTCGTGCCGCATCAAACATTGGAAACAGCCCAGTCTCTTTGCATGTAGGACGTCGAGTCTTCGGCAAATATGGACACCGCGTATGAAGTCAAACAAAATTACGTATTCCATAAAAATATACCCCTTTTGCGCACGTGACAAGCGAAGACGTGTCAATATAAAGCCATAACTGTAGTTAGTTTCATATAAATGTATGTTCAGAATTCAGTTACAGACACCTGATGTTGACGTGTATAGCTCTATATATACCGATCTGCAATTTGTCTCACTCCAGCCGACTTACGACTTTGTGTAAATTATTTCATCACCACTGCTCTCAAAACGGTGGAAGAATGGCTATAGCGATCATTACCCTTTCTCTAATATCTGTCAGTAAGAAACCAAACAATAAACTATGCATGGTTTTTCGATATTGGAATATGATCATGGTCACGATAGATGATGCAGGGCGTTAACGGACAAATTTCAGAATTTTTTAATAAAAAATGCTAGAAAATGTTGGGGGGTCCATGAACGCTATTGCCATACTAACACGCGACTTCAGTATAAGAAATAGTACTTAGCTTGTAATTAGCTGACCAGTGGTGGCTCAGTGGTAACACCCGCGACTTACGACTTGTAGGTCATAGTCAATAGATTCGAACCCAGACAGGCGCTTTTCTCTGTGTAAATTATTTTATCACCACTGCTCTCAAAACGGTGGAGGAAAACATCATGAGGACACCACCGGCATGTCCTAGAACAAAAAATTCGAAGACATGTGACATTTCCCAACTTGCACTGGGCCCGCTTGGTGGATTATGGTCCACTCCCTCTCACAGGGAGGAGGCCTGTGTCCCAGTAGTGGGAACATTATAGGCTGATTATGCAGGTTGAAGGTGTCTATTTTCCATTACTTTTGAACAGTCAAGATAGAAAAAGTATTTATTGGAAGACGCTCAGGAGAATACAAACTAAATAATTCAACAAAAAACAAAAGGCCCATATCTCTGGTATGGTATGAGTCAGTAAGTACAGACGCCAGCAGGTCAAGCTACCCGAAACTGCCAATTTTTTCCAATCAACCTTGAACCTTAATGCTATAGCGATAAAGTTGAAAATCTATTAAAGAAATTTGACAGATTGTAGTAGCTTGATGTGCTGGCGTCTGTACCAGTTGCCGATTTCAGTCTGCTAGAAGGTCAGGTTTATCCACGCTGAATTCATAGTATGTTTAAAAAGGATTTCCAGCGACAAAATGCTTTTTCCTACGCCATCTTCAGTTCAGCAAAACACTACCACATATTCTGTGAAATTTAATTGGTTTCTTTCAAAAAGTATTTTCATTTATTGCTTTTCAAACAATAAGGAAACTAAGATAACACTCGACTGGTCGCACAAAATTATACGTAATTTTTTTTAAACAATACATGCTGTAACACCTGAAGGCCAAATCTCGTAATTTAAAACGTTAAAATTCTAGTCACTGTCTCTGTGACAAACAAATGTCAAAAACTTGTCAAAAATGTAGGGAATTAAGAGATATTTTTGACAGATTGAGACTGAGATCAGACTGTGAACGTTCTTAAAATTACAAGAATTGCCCCTCTGTAATCCCCGAAAGGTTAAGCAGAGGCGCATAGTACACCCACATTTCGACAGTTATATCTAAGTCCCATGTAATGGGGGGCGAGCCTATTGCCATCAACCGGGCACAAATTCAAACTCCGGGCTTCTACTAAAAATTCCTGACGGAAAAAGCTCAATAGCACTTTGCCCGACCTGGGACTCGAATTCAGGATGTCATGCTCAGCAGTAGCGCTTGCTATCACTGGACCAACGAGGCAGCTACAATAAAAACATACAAAGCTAATTACAAAAAGTGATTTCAAAACCGAAATAAGGAATAGAATAGAATACTCTTTATTAAGTACACCATATAAATTACAGAACATCGTAATATAATCTTAATATATATAATTCTTCTGTACGTGTTTGTCACCTAACTCCTTCTTAACGGCTGGACCGATTTGGATGAAGTTTTGTGTGTATATTTCAATGGATTCCTGGATGGTTTGAAAACGCAGTTGGACTCGGTCGGGCAGGACGATGTCTATCGGGTCCGCTAGTAAGTATATACATTTTTACAGACAGCAGCAGCAGCTTTTTTTTTTTAAAGACAACATTTGGATGTATTCAAAATTAAGGAGAGACAAATACTGTAGCTGGCAAATATGCTTGTATTCCAAGGTTGTTATCCATCTTAGATCACATTCTAACCATCGATTTTGTGGTCACAAAATACCCCAAAGGTAATTAATTGACACGTTATTAAGATGAATATTTGAAGACAGTAGCCACAAGGATTCTGAGCGATCGGTATCCGCGGAATTCGACGGAGAATGTCTGCATTCCAATGGTTGACGGTGATCGTAACCTCATTGGCTACCTAGCTGTAATGGAGGTGTTTTGTTATGTTTTGTGAAAATAATTTTGTTTTGTTAGTTGTAAAGAAACCTACACTCCTACTATGATCTTTAGGCTGTTGGTAAACATTTGTGCAATTGTTTTGCTAAATATCACTTTAAATGTATTGTTTTGAATACATTTAAAGTGACATTTCGCAAAACAATATGGTGCGGTCACGCGCCAAAATATTCTTGTATTACCATAGGTACGATAGTCAATTGTAATTGTCAAAGTAAAGTGTGTAGCAACTCTTGAGCAACAAATTTTATCTCTAGGCGATTAGTATCTATCTATAAGTAATGAACAAATTATTTACATATGCAATTTTCATTATGTGTTTGACTCATACGCACTATGCCTGCAATATTCTCATTTATCTATTTTTTGTCTATAATGAATAAGTTTCACACCAAAATCTTTAAAGGTGGTTCAACTGACAATACCCAACATAACCCAAAGTAACTTTTTACCGTGTACAAGCTCCATAACAGCAATTCAATGTCTAAATAATCTGCTCACCGAGGCAGTTATGTACACAGCAGTGATTCGCTTTGTTTATTTGCTATCAAAAGAATTTTTTGTTTACCACCGTCATCTAATGAGACAGCAGATGCATTCTTCTTTATTTATCGAGATGAAGCCGGCGTTTCTTTCCATTGTTCACGAGACGCGGCGCGAACCAACCGAGAAAAAATGTATTTCGTCTCCCGAACTGAAACTTTTGCGAAATTATTTTTCATAGTCAGCTTTACCGGGCTTTTCATGTACGTCGCACTGGCGTTTTATTCATTCCACACTGCGTACACCACTGTGTCTCAGACGGTGAAATATAAAGAACGGTTCAATAAACTCCGAACTTACGAGGATGACGAAAGGTTCGAGAACGATCTCAAGTATATCTTAGTGTGGTCGGCAGCGGTCGGTAGAACAAACGATAACCTGTTGCCATACGAAGGACAAGCTGCATTCATCGAAAACAACTGTCCAGTAATCAATTGTTACATAACAACAAACAAAACGATCCTAAACAATGATTACAAGAACTTCGACGCCATCGTTTTTAACATGACTCTTTTGGGGAAATCAGGAGGTTATGAAGACCTCCCAAAAAATAGAACGAAACGCCAGAAATATGTGTTTTATGGAATGCAGGCAGCCGACGACTATCCTATATGCAACATTCACGTAGACAACTTTTTCAACTGGACGTGGACTTACAAATTTTATTCAGATATATTCAGTCCTTATATTGAAGTGAAAGACATGACTGGCAGCGTTGTGGCTCCTAGTAGAAAAGTGCTATGGACCACGCATTTAAAGCCGTCGACGAAAAGTGATATTATTAAAAAAGTGAATACAAAGACAAAGGCAATAGCGTTAGTTATAGACGATTGCAGTTTTGTAAAGAAAAGGAATTGGGTTCTCCCTAAACTAACCCGAGCATTGACACTGTTTAATTTGTCTATTGAAGTATATGGTTGTGGTTTTAAGAACTGTCCTAGAGAAGGATGTCTAAAGGCTATTGAAAGGGATTATTATTTTTATTTGGCTTTTGAACCCGGTATGTCAGAGGATTATGTGACGGCAGAAGTGTTGAAAGGGTACCATCATGATGCAGTACCAGTGGTGATTGGAGGCGCCGATTATACCAAGTAAGATCTCATTTCTAGTTACAATAATAATAATAATAATAAAAAATAAAAAAAATCTTTATTTATACGAAAAGCCTTCAACGTTGCCTAAAGACTAGGTCAAATGATCAGTGAATTAAAGGTCATACAAATAGAGTAACCCTGACTCCCAAACTAGGAGATCTGTGTCTTGGGAGTCAAAATTTCTAGTTACAAAAATTCTGACATATGTTTTAGTGTTTATGGCATCTGTCACATGGTCAATTTCAGCCGCGGTCCGTAGTTAAAATCTAAGTATACTATAATTTTTCTGTATCATGAAAATGTGAACATTATCTGGTCGATATCAAAATGATTTGTTCTTCTTGCTACCTAAAGATGCATTTGTTTCTATAAAAAATCTCAATGTAATTTATTCATTAGAAGAAATACTCTCTTCATTTAAAAATTTGGTGAGATTGCGGTACATCACGACTCTTAGTCCAGTTCAAAAGAAAAACATTCGTATTTTAATGAATTCACTATATAAAATATGGTGCAATACACTTTGTAGCAGATGAATAATCATTTCCTAACGCTAGACAACCACATTAATGAATCTAGCAAATAGGTACATAGGCTTGTAAACAGCAGTTATTTGTGATATCTCCATAATCCATAATCGGCCTTTAATGCTCCCACTGCTGGGACACAGGCCTCCTCTCTGTGTCTGGGGGGGGGGGGGGGGGGGGCTGTTATCCACCACACGGGCCCAGTGCGGATTGGTAGATGTCACATGTCTTCGAAGTTTTGGTTCTAGGCCGTGTCAGTTTTCTCACGATATTTTCCTTCACCATTTTGAGATCAGTGGTTATGAAATAATTTACGCACAGTCAAGTCCCTGTCTGGGTTCGAACCTACGACCCAACTCGTAAGTTAGTCGTTACTAGTGAGCCACCACTGCTCTATCTGTTATATCTCAGCATGTCTTTCGTATACTTACTTTTTAACTCAAATGTTTCACGACTCTTTCTCCCCAGATTCCTGCCGGAAAATTCCTACATAAATTTCAATTTCTACCCAGAAGACAGACTTGCAGCTCTTTTAGATTACGCGATAAGGAATCCAACAGTCTACCACCAATATTTCAACTGGAAGAACTACTACACAATAGAAAAGGTGGAAGAATTCAGAGGATACTGTGAGCTCTGCAAAATGTTGAATGATAAGAAAAAGTACCAGGCCTTCAGTACATACAAGAACTTTAGAGCCTGGTGGTACTATGGTCTGTTGAGGGAGAAATGTCTTCCAAAAGGTGCGGAACTGATATCAGAAATTAGGGGGTACATTAAAGATCCTGTGAGGGGCTAGATTTTGTGGTGATACTTCCGTTGGGTATTGACTAAACAAATTAAGTAAATTATGTTACTGCAGAAATTTTCTCATATACAGGGTCAAATAAAATTAGCTAACGAAACTCCGCCGACGTGATGGGTTTCGATAAAACAAAAAATAAATTAATTTGATGTTTATTTTGGTGGGGTCATCGTCCACAAGTTATATAGTCACTTGAAATATAGTACAAAAAAAAAACAGTTTTTTTGTGTAAACTTCACAGACGTGGTGGGTATCGATATCTAAAGAGAGTTTCGCTAGCTAATTTAATTTGACCGGTAGATAAGGAACAAGCAACTAGGTACAGACGCCAGCACATTAAGCTACTATAATCTGTCAAATTGGTTTAATAGATTTTCAAATCGCTAAAGCATTAAGGTTCAAGGTTGATTGGGAAAATTTTACAGTTTCGGGTAGCTTGATGTGCTGGCGTCTGTACATAGCTCACTGTGTGTGCAATATCAGACTTTAATGAGTCCTAGAATAACTAATAGAGAAGAAATAAAACATTACATTTGCTAAGCCCTTACTTTGTGCTCAAAGCAATTGAAACTGGATATACAGGGTGGCAGGGACATAGACGCGCAACCTGTAACCATGAATTCAGCACATGATTTTAGACCCCTTAGCGTAGAATTTTTTTGTCGGTCATCAAAAAAAAATCTGCTGTTTCATAGGAAAATGCAATACCTACGCGGTCAAAATGTATAGAACAGCTAACTTTTTTTTAATAACCGATGAAATCTATCGATGACGTGAGGGTTTTTAGAATCATGTGCTGAATCCTTGGTAACAGGTTGCGCATCGATGTCCCTGCCAACCTGTATGGGCTTGCCCTCTATTACATGGGACTAACATACCTGGCTAAATAAAGAAATAAAGAAAGAAAAATGCGTTTATTGGCATTGCAGCAAAATAAATACACCTTAAAACTATAAAAACAGGAAAAAAGACTATAATGCCAAAAGGGCCTCAGCTCAGCATAATGTGTGTGAATGGGGTTGTGTTGTTCACTGTTCACTGTCTAACCCTTCGCGGAATAGAAGCGTGATGTTGCGTATGTTACCAATTCAGTTATACACAAAATTTTATACAGAAAGCTCGGCCTAAAAATTTAATGTTTTATCTCAATAAAATTTGACACTGTATAGTTTGCTCTCTCTTTCTCGCAATTATTAATCTCTCATTATTAATTCAAGTAAAAGACAGCAACACTTTCAGCCCAATTTTGTTTAGTCGGTGCCTAACAAAATCGAGAATATGTGATAAATACCTGAGATTATCTTGTAAATAATATTAGCATTTATAATAAAGAGAGATAGAAATCTATGTTATATTTTTAACCACCCCACCTTGCACCGCATGTCACATAGGGTTGCCAACCCTAATATATGATAATTATAGTATCCTGCTATATTAGAGGCATTAAAACTATATATTAAAAAAATAAATAGTAGGCGATATTTTCACTTCAATACAATATGGCGAAATTGAAATTGTTAATTGAAATAATTGATTTACATAAATATTTACAAGATACAGCATTAAACTAGAGGAGGAAATGAGCACAATATGGCAATCTCATAAACATAAAAGCTATATTTTGTAACCTTAATGTAGAGTATAATAATGATTATGGTTAGAGATATTACAAAAAAAACTTATTAATAAAGGTTCAAAGTAGCAAAAAAAACAAAGTATTTTTTTTACATTCATACATTTTTTTCTTTATCTACGGTATTTTTATAGGTAATGGCTTCGAAAATACTATATTAGATGTAAAAAAGTTGGCAACCCTAATGTCACCTGTGCACTAGTGACCTTAACTGCGTCAGTGAGCGGAGTTCTTGTACAGACGCCAGCACATCAAGCTACTACAATCTGTCTTTCTTTAATAGATTTTCAACTTTATCGCTAAAGCATTAAGGTTCAAGGTTGATTGGGAAAATTTGACAGTTTCGGGTAGCTTGACCTGCTGGCGTCTGTACAAGGATCTTTTGGCGCTCGCACGACTTTGACAGGTAGGCGCTGTTGGTAAACAAGTGTGAATAGGGTAGTTGCCTGGGTAAAAAAATAATAATTATATTTAGTCCGTCAGTTAGATTATCGAAAAATAATGGACACGTATATTTTCAATCAAACAAAAAATGACAAAGATAAAGCGCGTTAAAATTTGGGAGAGGGGGTCGTGACGTCACTCGCTTGCAAAAGTGTCGCAAGCAAGTGACGTCACTCGGAACTTTAACTGGCAATATCTTCATCATTTTTTATATAATTGATAAAAGAAAAAATACGGGTCCAATATTTCTTAATAATCTAACTGACGGACTAATTAGATTTTTTTAGGAAAATAGCCTATTGTATTGAAAACCAAGATGGCGGCGTTAGTTTCGATCTTGGTCACGCGCCAGTTAATTACGTCCTATTAATTTGTTCAATAAAATCAATCTGCCTAGCCATTTTGGGATCGGCTTCCAGTCTAAACGGATGTAGCGGAATACCAGTATTTTAAATGGAGCGACTGCTTACCTGACCTCCACAACCCAGTTCTTGGGTAACACGATACCCCTGGTAAGACTGGTTTGATTTTCGGGCTCCTGACGAACCGTAATGACTGTCAAAGATCAACAAATGAACGCCTTAACGTGCTTTCCGAAGCACGGAGGAGTCTCGATATGAAATGGATGGTCACCCATTGCAAACCGACCGCAGCAAGCGTAGCTTAGCCTGATCGATCGACCCGTGCGGCGGCTGTTATAGCTTATCATTGTTTTTCATTCAATGAAGCGTTCAATATCCGTCCTGAACTATTTAAACGCCCGACTGGTTCAATATTTATGAAGACAAAGGTTTTTTCTACGCATTTTATTAAAGGTTACTCTTTTGTCACCTATTGAGTCTTTGTTCAAAAATAATTTACCGGTGACATTTTACTTTGTAGAAAAACATGGTCCTACTGCTGTTAGATACACAATGTCGACCAAAGTACTAAATTATGCGAATAGGCAAATACTTTGTAAGTTACATTTACTTACAGTTACAGCAACACTGCTGTGTTGCAGCAACTAACCCTGTCCATTAGGTATTTGACAGATGGAACTAGTGATTGCAGCTACACACAATACCTACATTGATTGATACACGTATTATAATGTCTGAAAGAAGCCATAAATAAGATAATTCAATAAGATAGGCAGTTTATATATTTATTTAATTACGCATTTTAAAGTTAACTCTTATGTAATCTGGAATAGTTCGTTCTAAGACAGAGGTCGAAAAACGGTTAACCTAATGAACAGGGTATTAGTGCTTCTATTTTCTGACACCTACTAAGTATGGAGAGGTAAGTTTAAGAGGAATGAGGAAAAAGTCGTGAGCAAAGTTTCGAGTATGAATGTCGATGGCTATAAGAGTAGGGGAAGACCAAAAAAACGATGGATGGAATGTGTGAATGATTTTATGGTTAGAAAGGGGGTGACTACGGAGATGACGACTAATAGAGAAGTATGGAAGAAAAACACATGTTGTGCCGACCTCAAATGAATTGGGAGAGGGCAGGAGAATGATGATGACCCACTAAGTATTAAAACCTTACAAAACTCTAAGCCTTAGATTACACGGGTGGTTTTTAACGCGACGATTTTTATCGGGCCCAGGGGCTGCAGTCTCGACATTCACAGCGATCGCTTTACGACCGAATTCGGTCGCAAAGTCCTGTCACTCCATACAATACACCTGTCAATTCGGGACTTTGCGACCGAATTCGGGCGTAAAGCGATCGCTATGAATGTCGAGACTGCAGCCCCTGGAATTTCGCTGGAACTCGCTTTATTGAGCCGAGCATTGAGAATCCAACAGAACGTATTCCAGAGCATCAAAAAAGCGCACTGTTGGATTTTCAACACTCTGCGTTGAAATAACAGTGCGCGTTAAAATCGTTTGTGTGTACGAGGGATAATACTAGAACTTAACGATGGAATCGAACGTGCCCGTGGTATCTTATGTACAGACGCCAGCACATCAAGCTACTACAATCTGTCAAATTTCTTTAATAGATTTTCAACTTTATCGCTAAAGCATTAAGGTTCAAGATTGATTGGGAAATTTTGACAGTTTCGGGTAGCTTGACCTGCTGCCGTCTGTACATACACTGGCTCTCAGACAATCACCTACTTCTCTTGTAGCAACTACACGAACCATTTTAAAATAGCTTATATGGTAAAAATATTATATCCAATCCAGAAGATATAGCACGGGCTGAGTGCTGTATGTAGGAAATTAAGGAATATTAATTATTTGCAGGGCCCACAAGGTGGACCGATGACCTTGTGGAGGCCGCAGGACCCCGCTGGATGCGAGAAGCACAGAACCGGTCGAAGTGGAGGTGCCTGGGGGAGGCCTATGTCCAGCAGTGGATCTCTTTCGGCTAAAATGATGATGAATTGTTTGGCAAATTGACTACCACCTTAAATTGGCCGTATATTCAAATCATAACTGTCATTCTTTGGCAGTTGAATGATATATGGCTGTAACACGACAAATTGACGTAGTGTATCATACTACAAAACGATTAATTTCCCTGAGTGTACATTTAAATATTGCTAATGTTGTACGCTTTTATTCATTTCTAACGTGACGATATTTATCGTGCACGTCCATGTCACGGCATCACGATAACACAGGGAAGTAAAGTATATGGAAATATATGAAGACGCTTTAACGTTATAACGTGCACGTATTTCCATACATTTTATGAACGTGGACGTCCCCGATAATAAAGTCACGTTAAAATTATAAAAGACCACAACTGAGGTTGCTACTAACTCACATCAAAGTCTACCAATAAGACACAGTGTCATCATTAAAACATCTTCCAAAAATATATTCTTCTTAGCGAGGGCTACAAAATCAAACTGAATCAAAAACAAACAGTGACGTCACTCATTACCATACCGTAGTACGTAAGTAGGGTCAGCAACAAAGAGCTGTTGAATATTCGAGCAGGCGATCTCTGCGATATGCTAACCATGCCGAGCACTTGACTTGCCGACGGTACTGACGAAATGTATGAATTTTTCAGTATTTACTACTTGGGTAAAGAAGGAGCTTTGTTTCATCAGCTTTGAGTGTGGACTGATTGTTTTGTTCTAGTTGTGTTTGCGTGCCTTTGTAGGAAAGTAAGTTGGTGGTTTATTAATGCAGGTTTTTCTTTAATATTTATTAAAACTGCAGTAAGTTTGGAAGTTTACATCGCACCTTGAAGACTATATACAGTTTAAAATCTAATTAATTTGTTTTAATAGTAGGTCATCACGGATTCAAAAATCGTCACTGTTCGAATTTCAAAGTGATGTTTAGAATGTAACACCGGTAAAGTCCACAAGAATGACGCAAGGAAGTTTATTTCAATAATTGTTTACAATGGATACACATATTTTATAGGCTATAATTTCTTGATACAAATGAATGTTAGTAGTGGAACTAGACGAAAGCCTGTATTTCGGCTATCCGACAAAACCCTCAAACAATAAATAAACATTTAAAAATAGCCATCAATTAACATTTTGTAGATTAAATAAGTGATATTAAATTACACAATAATACGATACGATCATAATCAATAAAGGCAATATTAAAATAGGAACTAACGCCGCTATCTTAATTTCAATACAACTGTTACAAAATCATTTTAACAAAACACCGTCTCCCGGTAAATGTCACTCAAGTCCTATAAGATCCACGCAGTACTGTAACTCTACTAGGAACTCATAAAACTGTCTTTGAGTCCAAGAATATGTCCAATAAAAAAAAAAATAAGAAGCAGCGAGGGAAATCATTTCCTTTAACTTTGTCAGTATCTGGCATTAATGCTGAAATGGGCCTTTTGGGCGCAGCCGTGATTCACACACTATTGTAATTAAAACATTATTTTCACTTTTTATTTGTATTTTGTGTTTCACAGACTGTGTCCAAATAAACGTTATTTTTTTTTTCATTACATCAAGATGTCAAACATTAGCACCCGATTTTCAATTGTATCTGTCTACCACTATAGGAAAAAAACATGTGGGGTCGGGGTACCCCTGGAAGTTCAAAACAAAAATTCAAGATGGCGGCTGCAAAAATTCTAAATGACGAAAACATTGAAAATTTTTGCAGCCGCCACCTTGGATTTTTATTAAGAACTCAATATGGGCTTCAGCATCCTCGAAAACTATGAAAACGACCCCCATGACGAAATTTTTTTAATTTTTTGCAGACGCCATATTGGATTTACATTTTGACCTCAATATAGGCTTCAGAACTATAGAGTACTATGAAAGGTATCTCTCTCTCAGTCTGTTTCTATTATCTATACTTATAATAAATCTGTAGAAGTGAAAATTCTGTACATTGAAAATATCAAAAAAATTAATGGCAGGGGGTGTTACTAGACCGACACCGAACCCAAAAATGTGATTAAAAAAATTTTTGTCTGTCTGTCTGTCTGTTTGTTCAGGCATCACGCAAAAACTACCGGTTCGATTACGTTGAAACTTGGTATAATTATTCTTTAATATCCTGGGCACCACACTGGGTACTTTTTATCCCGGAAAAGTATATACAATAAAAAACAAACTTAATTTTGCGGTTCGATCCCTAGACCCGATTACTGCACCAA
This sequence comes from Apamea anceps, assembly GCA_951799955.1. NCBI lineage: Eukaryota > Metazoa > Arthropoda > Insecta > Lepidoptera > Noctuidae > Apamea > Apamea anceps. Next base: position 12,993,302 of record OX637509.1, read on the forward strand.
CCGCAAATAATAAGTTTGTCGTAGGTTAAGTCACCCGCAATGGAGTTCATTTTTATTCCTTTTAGTTTTTAGAGTTATTTAGGTTTATTTTTATATAAGTTGTAGGTATAGATTTTAATTTTAAAGTATAGGTAGTATATTTGATAGTGTACGTAGTGACCGTAGGTTATTTTATAATACTGTTAGGTAGGATTAGTCATTCGTATAGAAATTAGTTTTTAGGGATTTTGCTTATTTATTGAGCTTAGATTAGTTATCATCAGAAATAGGTTTATTTAGGTAGGTAGGTATTTAATTTTCTGTTATTGAGTTTTTTTTTTAATTAGGTAGGTACTTAGGTAAAGATATCATATAGGTACCCTCTTAATCACCACTAATGAGACACAATTAGTTTTCTATTGTAATTAGCCACAAAGGGCCCGCGAGATAGATGGCATTCTGGGGAAACACATAGGTACATTTTATCCTGTTAGCACGTTCCCGTGGGATAATTTCCGACATCCACGCGGGCGAAGCCGCGGGCAGAAGCTAGTATATAATAAAAAGTATCATGGGGATAACGCTTTTTGTTACGTGACAATTTCTAAAAGTTTACTCCTACCACAAGCTCCATTAAAGAATTAAGTACGTTCCAAAAGACTTAAGTGTATGTATGGAGGGATGTATCTCAAACTACCTACTAACAGAACGTTTCACCTGCCAAGTCGTTAACCACATAACAAAGATACTTATGAAGTAATCAAGTCAGCCTGATGAATATTCGAGAAGGCTCGACGACACTTCTCGCGGCGAGAGGGCGCCACTGAGCTAGCGATTTGAATTATGCCTGGTCAGGTCCTTGAGTAGCTGGCGTGGTGATAATTAAAATATAAGGTCGGGATTGTAGAAAGATGGATGGGTTATGTTGAAGTGGAATTAGTTAGGATCAAGTTAAAATAGGGTTGATCTTTTACCAATTTTTGATGTTTAAAATGTCAATTATGTCAGCTTGACAGTTATACGTCACAAAATGCGTTGAAAGGTACGATTGGTATCTATGTGTCATTGAAGTAATACGTTATAATATTGTTTCTTCTACTTCCATGCTGTGTGTTGAATTTTCAACTCTAATTTTAATTAATAGCAAGATCAGGGTAATAATTTTAGGCTAGGAAAGCAAGGAGATGTTGAAGATAAAAAAAGTAATGTAAGTATTTCTCTCTGGGACGGTTGTTATTGAGTTTCAACATAGAGAAAATTACAGGTACAATCTTTCGTAAGTTGCTACCTAAATCATCATCATCTTCCTGTTTTAGTCCAATGTTACTTGGGGACAGCGCAACACGTTCTCTTCTTCCATTCTCCCCTGTCAACCGTCACGCTATCATTTACTCCCTTTTCTTCTCTCCGTCTCCTAAATACTAGTGTCTATTTTTAAAGCGTTTAGCAGCAAACAACTAAGCACATTGTGTAATTGAACCGCAATGCGATACTGATGAGATTCGGCGATATATCGACGAATAGGTGTTAACCAACTAACACGCACCTGGGCCCAATGCAGTGATATCCTCAACTAGCTGTTCTCGAAAGTAATTCAGCATAACAAAACATTACGCCTCCGACTGCCCAGTTAGTCTAGTGATCTGCTGACTATGAGGTCCTGGGTTCGAATTCCGGGTTGGATTATTGGGTATTTCCATCTAAAAGGGCTTTGAAGATTCGTAGCGTACCTACTGTCGCGCCATTTTGAAAATGGCGGTCACGCATGAGACCTTTATAAATCGATAGTTGACATCAATGCAAAAAAAATAATAAGACCAAACCCTGTAACTAGCGTCACGTTTCTGAAATATTAACGTTCAAAGACGATGACGTGACGTGGCAACTTTCAACGATAATATCTTAATATAAAAATCTGCAAACCCCTTTCTTAGTAGCAGCCCGGAGTGTTGATTTGTGCCCGGTTGACTGCAATAGGCTCGCCCCCTATTACATGGAACTCATAATAGGTACACCTCTGCTCACCCTTCGGGGAATATATGCGTGATGTTATGTGATGTTAAAACATTACGTCTGTATTAACGAATGGTATACAAATGTATCATCAACATCAGTCTACAACAGTCTACTGCTAGACAATAATAGGTGTCTTCAATCGCACGCCATTCAAAACGATCAGCTGCTCTCATCCAGCTGTTAGCAACTATCCTGCGAAGATCGTTGTTCCACGTAGATTAAGGGTACCGGGGTTGCATAGTATATCACACCCATATTTCACCAATTATTATATGTAAATGATATTTATTTCTGTAAATGTTTATACTTTCACAAAGTTAATCTAAATGCAATCAAGTTATCATTGGAAGTTATTTATAATATTGAAAATTGTAAAATTTCTGTAAATTGATTTAAACAAACACTTTTTACACGTCAAAACATATCTAATATTTTAAATCTACATGGAATCGGTTTATATATTATGAATTATGATTAGGAATTATGTCTAATGGAAGTAATTATGACGGACTATAAGTTACCCAGTTCATTGTCATTCTCCTGCCTTTATCCCAATTTATTTGGGGTTGGCGCAACATATATTTTTCTTCCATACTCCATTCGTATTAACGAACCCAGAAGCATTAACTCTAAAATAAAATTTGCATATACATTTCCTGACTCAGACTTGGCCCCATAGTAGTGCCCTGGCGCATTTAGCTAGTTCTATTAGCCGTGCGTTGTTCGCATACGAATAAACACCTGTGCCCACCGAGTTGTTTCTATTAAACTTTTAGCATGACTGTCTATTTAACTTAGTTTTCAAAGCAATTGAGTAGGTGCAGTGAGAATTGCTTTAGTAGTTTTCATTGTGGCTAATTAAATAAAACGCTTATCTTAACTTTATTTTTTGTAAAGTTTTTGAATTCGAGTAGATATTTTTTTTGTGTGTGTGTTTTTACAGGACGAAATTAAAGTCTTTCTAAGGGAACATCTTGATAGAGAAATTGACTCCGACCATTTTTAAATAGTGCTTATACTAAGCTGTATAAAGTTACAACAAAACCTTGTTATCTTGTTGTTGTTAACTTGTTGCTTGGTGCTTGTTTTTTTGTATATTTATATACTAATACCAGCCCTATTATTGTTCTATTGCAAGGCAAATGCTTCTTCTCATATAGAGAAGGCACGAGCATTGATCATCGTTTGATCAAGACGGGTTGGTGATTTAAGGCTTATATCTATACTAATAATAAAGCTGAAGTGAGTTTGCTTGTTTGTTTGAACCCGTTAATCGTTGACCGGTCGATTTTAATTTTTTTTTGCATTTTATTTCCATTTTTTGTGAAAACGCAACGTTTAGGAACCGAGCAAAAAAGAAAAAAGTCAGAAAGAACGCTAAGCTAAAACGAAATGATGTGACGGGGTTGGTCGGGGGAACAAGAAATTTCACGCGGACGAAGTCGCGGGCATAAACTAGTTAAACCTTAACTGTAGTGGTGAAAAATAGTAACGCTTCTATAGTCGTGGGTCCGGCGGACCCACCTGTATTGAACTAATGATAAAAATAAAAGAATCGTAGGTATGTTTTAATATTTTTTTTTTTGTATTAATCTTTCTAATCAAACATGCAAAAGCAACAGTGAGCACTTATATTTCTGTTACTTATTTATAATTTTCTTTTATTCCCCTCCAGCTTCAGGGTTTCGTCACTACGCTGATGGTAGTTTTAGACTCGTGGCAATGCTCGAGCTGATTTGTTTGGGAAGGCTTTGGTTGTAGCATCTCTCTCAATAACCATTGGTCAAACAATTCCTCTTAGTTCCTAGAACCTTTGCTATGGTTGCCATCTGAAATACCTGCAATAAAACAGAAATACTAAATATATAATCAAATAAAAAAGTTACGTATCTATAGTCGTGGGTCCACTGGACCCACGCGTATGACGATACTGAACTTAGGAGTAGCGAGAGAATCATGTCCTTTCCACTGCGCCTGCTTCAACTTACTCCAGGAAGGTGCCTAGAAGCGGGGGGCGCTGCGGTGTCTGCAGATATTTTTAAACACGTCCAAAGGTGGGTCCAATGGTCCCACGACTACAGTTAAGGGTTAACTATAAATCCAGGTGTTTTTCACTGATCTCAGTTATGTGCAAAATAAACTCAGAAAGTAGTATAGCAGTAATTGCCCAGATTTAAACTAACAACCTCGTGTATGGGAGGTGAGGGGGACAATAAGAGATAACAAACACTGATCTTATTCATGTCAAAATTTTACACAGCGATTAGCTTTCCGTCTCCTTGACTCTTTCACACGCTGTCTACATCTCTGTATCTTTTGTCTTATCGCAGGTATGCTGGAAGAATATAACAGAATAAATACTCTTTATTGTACACCATACAAATTACAGAACATAAATATATAGAATTTTACAATGGGTGACACAATGGGCAGTCTCATCGCTAAGAGCCATCTTTTAAAGACAACCTTTAGAGATTTATTATGAAATAAGCATCACCTCTGTACCAATTTTTTTTTGTTCTGTTTTTATTTGTCTGTTTATATATGTGTATACATAAATGGTTAAATAAATAAAAAATAAAAAACTTTTTAAGTTAGTTTTTTATATTTTCTTTACTATTACCTATTTTAAAGTTCACAACTTACGCAAGCTACTCAGCAAATTCAGATACATAAAGTTAGTAATCTTTGACAGCAATGACAAAGCCTCCCTCAGTGTCACCCCTCAGACCTCACCCTCTATACGAGCTGAAACTGCGGATAGCGTTAAATAACTGATTGCTTCCCCAGCGACCGATTGGGCACAAAGTTGCTGCTCCTGATATTACCCCCTAAGGGTGGCGGTGATTTGATGACGTTTGAGGACATAATATTGACGGATTCTTTTTAATAAGTAGAACTTTTTGCGAAGGAGTTTGTACAGAAAAGTGTACTACTGAATCCATTCTGCTACATATCAGCGGCGTTGAGTGTCAGTTTAAAGAGTATAAGGTACCTAGTCCAATCAATAAAGAAGTTGTAGTGTGCGTGAGTGAAGACGAAAAAGTGTATGAATAAAAGAGATAGATTTTGAGCTTTCATTTTGTAAATATTTTTTTTCCTACGACGCATAATTTTTGAGATATTAGCGAAAAACCCAAAAGTGGGAACTTTGTGCCCCTCCAACCAACTCCGGCTCACCTCCTAGACGCCAGGAGTTTTAGTATTTTCACTCCCTAAGTACCCTGAACAAGTTTTTGAAAGAATCGCTTAGGTCCCTCTACGTTCACGCACTCTACCCCCGCTATTGGGCCATTCGTTGACTGAACTCAAGGATGTGAGACTTGCAGCTTTATCCTACGATGCCTCCGCTATTGCAGATTTTACATAGGCTGACAGTCATGCACCTTATTGACTAGATAATGAAGGAGAGTAGAAACCGAACTTTGGGTTTCTGCCCTGAAGCCCAATAGCCATAAGATATATAAGCGATAAGGTCAACCATTGTATAAATTGTATTTGTTCCGTTGCGGGAATCGAACCTGCGACGCAGTGCAGCAGTCAATCGCGTAACCACTGCGCCAACCGTGCCATCAAACCATGTCGTCGTGCCGGAATTATAAGCTGATTATGCTTTGCCATGCTGCATTCACCAGGTGTGTGGCGCCAAACTCTTGTCAGTTATCATAGTTACCATACAAACGATAAAATCCTCCACCCAAGGTGTATTCATGCACATCCTCAACTTATAATTCATCAGGGTAATCCGTTTAATTACAGATGACGTGGTTTCCCTGTAATGTGGTATTTATTTGCGGTTTTAATGGATGAGTCGCTCGCTTGCAATTTATTATAAAGGCCCCAATGTGTAAAATTGAGATTAAATAATATTTGTGTGCAGTTATCGCTTGTATTGTGATCTTTTATGGAGGTATTTGCGTAGGTATATCGATGCAATAAGCAAGCTGACGTGACGATGGGTCGTAAATGTTAGCAGTAGAACTTACACGTTCTTGAGTGGAGACCGCGAATCGGTAAACGTAAGGTGGGACGCTCTCAGGCTAGGTGGAGCGACGACCTTCGCAGGGTGGTTGGTAGCAGCTGAATAAGAGTTGCCAAGAATCGGACTGAATGGCGTGCAATTGGAGAGAACTATGTCCAGCAGTGGACTGGTGGATGATGATATCGATGTTATTTATGTAGTTTTGGTCACCAATAATTAATCAGTAAGAATTCAAGCTGTTCCTCCAAATTCCTGAGGTGTCTGACCCGTTTACAATGCTTATTGATTAGATATCTTGTTTCTGAAGTCAGTTAAAAATGGCTGCTACATAACACCACGCCTATATACCCCAAAGGGAAGCAGAGATTTACCTATAGGTACATATGGGTACCGTGAAGCTCTCTACGAGGTTCACGGTACGCGGGACATATAAAATCAAACAACGTTTATCTTGTTAACTTAGATAATTATTCCTATATAAAATATTACGTATTTCACGTCTGAATCCATTTGCTTGTCAGCTTAATCTTCCTCTAACACCTTATTCTAAATTCGCTTGAATGTTCGAATGGAATCCGCGGTAAATTATAGCCGGCCAGCACTACATAAGGTTGCTTTCGGCAGACAACCTTTACAGTACTATAGTAAAATCCCATATTTGGCCAGTTACGTTTAAGTCCCATTTCACAGGGTGCGAGTCTATTGCCATCAACTGGGCATGAATCCAGACTCCAGGCTGCCAATAATACTCTGCCCGACCAGGGAATACAACCCAGGACCTCATCCTCAGCAGTAGCGCTTGCAACTACTCGGCCAACGAGACAGTTAATGCTAAAGCCACCGGCACATTACTGTGTTGTGTTGTGTCGTGACGCGGAATACACCAATCAAACGTATCTGTTCTGGGCTACGTCAAATCACAACGAGTTTTGATTGGTTAAAACTGCGTCAGAAGGCGACACAACACATTAATGTAAATCCGGCTTTAGTAATAAGGTTTATAAGAACTTTATTCTATTATTATGTACACACAAATCAAATTAAATCATTTATTGGTTTGCAAACATGGGTATTTAGTACATAGATGTTTTATTAGAAGAGTCCTCCATGCTCTACCGTCACATGGGCATGCAAAACATATTATTATTTAATTTAGACAAAGATATTATAATTTTAAATAATAAATAGTAGAATAAAATAATACAAATTTATGTCAAATCGTTTCAATTACAGTAAAAATGTCACAGTAATACAATAATGGCATGTCACAGTAATACAGTAAAAATGTCATCTAGGTTACAATAAAAATAAAAAGTCAAATGGTATAATATCATGTCAGTCAGTGAAACAGTCACAGTTAAATCAACTTTCTTTAAAACTACTTACAGTCTAATAAGCTGTAAACATTAACGCTATTTCTATCTTCAATACAAAACCACATTTACACAATAAACGCGATCCTCCTAAAGCCATCGTTTACCATAACAATACAATAAAGTCGAAATAAGACATACAAAACATTGAAATGTAAAGAAGATAGATGGCTGCCTCATTGTATAAGAAAGCTAAAAAGTACCTATTCAATAATAAATCTCAGTTGGGAGATGTCGATCACAGATGTGTCCTGGAGGAGTGATATCGGCACTCCTTTTAATGCAAAATTGAAAGGAAATGTGAGAAAAAATGTCTTTGTTGGGGAAAAGACTGGCTGTGGAATTTTTTGGGAGATATTCAATACAATATTGAATAGTGAGGGACTCGTGGCTAAGTAATAACAGCTCCACGATCGAAGGTTAAGCTACGCTTGTCGAGGTCGGTCCGTGGATGGGTAACCATTTATTACATATCGAGACACCTTTTTTTTTTTTTTTTTTTGAGTATGGGAAATCATCAAATGACCCCTCCCGCTCTGGGTGGAGCAGAAGGGAGTGTCAGACTCTTACTGACTAAAACCCACCCGTGTTCCTTCCTTAGCCCTTTATGTTCCAGGGCAGCGGTAGCCCTTTCGGACAATCCCGCTACCCATATCGAGACCCCTTCGTGTCTTGGAAAGCATGTTAAGCCGATGGTCCCGGCTATCATTTGGAGATCTTTTTGTAGGGTCGTGGAGGTCAGATAGGCAGTCGCTCCATGTAAAAAATATTCCGCTGCATCCAGTTAGACTGGAAGCCCCCCGTTAGAGGATCTGTAAAATAATACAAATTTTTTTTTTTTCAAAAAATTCGTACTATTATCGAGTTAACTTTTAGCCTCCTAGGCTAGCTTGTATCTTGGTTATTAATTACTAGGTAGGTACAGTCAATATTTTTATGTAATGAATTGAATACTTAGGTAATCAATCGAATAGGTTATAAACCTAGAGTGCTATAAGGATCTTTTGGCATCAAAAAATTCGTCAGCATCGCTGTCAATGGGATAAGTGGCCATAAATACAGAAATTGTATTGACAAAACAAGATGGCGGCGTGACTTTCGATTTTGACCACGCGCCAAAAAAACTTATAGCGATGTACCGATCTATAAGGACTCAAAAAGAAAAGAAAACAAAGACAATAATTTACGAAATGTTTATTCTTCTAACAAATAAAGATTTAATAGCAGTCGAAAAAATTACAAAAACCTTTTTTATTTTAATTACTAAGTTCTTAAACTAATGTAAGTATACCTAAGTGAGTCGGCGCCAAACAATCAATAAACAAAGATTACTAAATTGCCTTAAATTTAAACGGCGCCGTCTCAAAATTATTTAGGTATACTTACGTTAGTATAAGAACTTAGTTATTAAGGTTTATTATTTTTTGCTTTTCAGTTTTTTCGGCAGTTTAATTTTTTTGTTAAAAAAGTTTTTATTTTATAATTTTTTGTGGCTATAAATTACTAGTTGTTTGCCAAAGGGCAGGCATATGTGGCACTGAGTAGAGTAATAATACACAACTCAGCATTCAACTCTGTGAGTGAACAATAAATCACCCCTATTTTCCCACCCCTTAGCATTGGATTTTTTTTTCTAAATTTATATGGGATCAACTTTGGGGTACCCATTCCGATAAAAAAAATATCAAAATCGGACTACTCTGTAAAAAGTTATGCGTGGTCAGTGGTCAAATATATAAAAAAACAAAAAATATACGCGTCGAATTGAGAACCTCCTCCGTTTTTTTTTCGTCGGTTAAAACCTAAATCTGTTTGACTAATACGATAAGAACTAGACTTGAAATAATTACTTAGTTTAAAAGGTTTCGTTTAAAACTCCCCCATTATAACCTTGTTTGATTTTTCAAAAGACCAACATTCAAATTAATTACAACAAAGACTCATCAACAAATTGATGAAACGCGACGTGCCGCGCTAATTTAATTAAATAATTTTTGGTCTTCAAAAGCTTCTTTGATGCTGTCGTCTTCGTACTTAAAAATACAGGAAATCAGGCATCAGTATTAAATAACTTATATAACCGTTTCCTCTGGCACACATCCCTAAATTCTGGATTCCACCATTTCCGAAAATGGGACCTTAAAACGGGAGTACCGTTCAAATTATTAAGTTTAGTGCACAGATCGCAAATCTGGGACCTGGGATGTACTTGGTAGTAGTAGTATTTCATCCAATCGAAGAAGAATTCGTACATGTCAGGGTTTTTGATGAGGTAGTCGAAGAGAGCTCCTAATTTCTTCATGTCGAAAGCTTGAGCGTCGATATAGGAGCCGGGGGGTAGGAAGCTGAAAGACAAAATGAAATTGTCAATGTCGTAAATGATAAGTTTGAATCTTAAAGCGTTAATTGAAGTCATAAATCATTTGAATTATTATTATTATTTGCTTTCTCGCTATGAGAAGAGGCTTTTGCCCTACAGTAGGACAATAATAGACTGGTATTGTTATAATTTAACTAGCGACCAGCCCCTGCTTCGCACGGGTGCAATCTACTGATGCGATGACTTCTATAACTAAGGGCTGATTTTTCCATCGCCAGATAACTTTTATTCGAAGAATAAAATTGACGTTTGACATTTTTTGTATGAATGAACAGGGCCCCAAGTCTGCTAATTTACAAATGCTTCAATTGAATCTCAATTGCATCTCGATTGAATAGTTTGGCACATTTGGTATTCTATTACTTATTTAAGACCAATGGTGTTCCAATGACATATCATCGAACTGCCACTCAATCGCCATTGAACAATTTGCTATTCTGCTCTTCAATCGTGTCACAGTTGTGTCTCGATCTTACAATTATTGGTAGTCCGCTCGTTATTTGACATTTATGTGAATCGTCTCTCAATGACAATCTTACCATTGAAGTACAATTCAACAACGATAGATCGTCACGCGTAGCGTTTCAATTGTTGTATAATTGATTTAATATACAATAATAATGAGGCCATCACCAAGTTTACGTTGGCGTATTTTGGCTTTAGCCAATTCTAATGATCGCCTTCGACGACAGCGATATTAGAATTGGCTCGGCAACGTCGCAAATCCCGAGCTACAATGAGGTGGTGCTTAGATATAAATTGTCTAAGTATTGAATAGATAACTATTCTATTTTAAGTAAATACAATTTTTGTAATATCAAATTGAAATATTAAATAATTGCAGTCAACGAATTTGAATTAACTTTAACAAAGATTTTAAGTACTTACTTATTTAATTTGTCATTTTGCAAGAACTCGTTTTTAACTTATAAAAACTTTTTACAAGTATAGTACTTGTAAAAAGTTTTTAAAAGTTAAAAACGAGTAAGTATAAATGAAAAATTTAAAACACAATCAACAGTCACTTTATATTTTGACAAGTTGGTTGAATTGAAAGTGACATTTCCGTGACAGCAACAATTTTTTACCTTGGCAGCACAGTCCCCGTATTATAAGTAGTGTTTTTTACAACATTTGGTCTTATTCTATCGAGAAGGCATTTCATTATAGACAATATATTTATTATGAGTCGTAATTCAATCACAGAAATGAAAAAAAAAACCTTTATTTAAAATAAATTATAACTCATTCATTCATTCAGTGTCGTGGTAGATTTGAATAGGCAACACCGCGAAATATTCAACTGTCACCATTGCAATCCAATTACGATTCTATTACAATTCAATTGACACCACATTTAAGTTTTAGCAGAATACGCATTTTGTCACAATGATAATTGAATTATAATTGACTCTCGATTGAATCGTAATAGTGGGACATGTCATTGAAATTAGCAGACTTGGGGCCCTGAATGAATAACTGTCAAAATTTCAAAATTATTTCTCGAATAAAGTTATCAGATGATTGAAAAATCAGCCTAAGTTAAATATCTTCCGGAATAAATTCTCTTTATGATTGTGAAAACCGCAACAATGGTTAATGTTTTTTTTTTTTTTTTTTTTTACTTTGTATAGAATAACGTAACGTTAAGAAATTAATGATATGTAAGTAAGTAAGTTAATAAACAATCGGCCTTTGGAGATGAATCCTCAAAGCTTTAACACATTACGCCTGTATCCTGTTGTTTTTAAGTCACTTAAGCAACAATGTACTCGTCCTCATTGCTGTCACCCGGAAACGTGTCCGGGACCCCAATTGCGTAACACACGATTAATCGGAATCTGAATCATTTTTAAGCAAATTGCTAATCCATTGCTTCATAAGTTTGAAAAATTTGTCTGCTCAACACGTAAATAACGCAATGAATTTTGTTGAACTGTCAAAATGAAACTGATTCCGATTGATCGTGTGTTACGCAATTAGGGTGCTAACTGATAGCACAATGCTAATTATTACAATTAGTTGTGTATGTTGTACATATACTTAAGAATTTTAATGTATATTAAAATAAACTATAACTTAATGTTCAATTGGCATTTCATAAGAAGGTAATTGAGTTTCATTCCCAGTCAGGGCAAATTGCTTCGCACTTGTTGTCTGCTTTAACACATTACACATGTATTTCCCGAAGCGTAAGGCAGAGGTGCGCATTTCGCCATTTATACTTAAGTTCCATGATTACATGGGCTCAGTCTCTATTAAGAGGGCGAGCCTATTGGCATCAACCGGGAACAAATCTAGACTTCAGGCTACTATAGAGCAATTCCAGGTGGAAAACACCAATAACACTGCCCGACCCAAGAATCGAACCTAGGATCTCATACTGAACAGTAGCGCTTGCGATTTCTAGACTAACGAATCTTAAAAAAACCTTAAAAAAAGATAATAATAATAATATCCCTGGACATTTCACACAGCGCCGTCTAGTCCCAAGCTAAGCAACCTAATGCTTGTGTTATGGTAACAAGATGGCTGATAAACTACTTATATACATTTTTTTTTTTTTTTTTGTAAATACATACATATTATAGATAGAAAAACACCCAGACTGACCCAAGATGTGTTATATATCATATCATCTGCCTAGCCTTTTCCAAACTAGGTTGAGGTTGGCTTCCAGTCTAACCGGATGCAGCTGAATACCAGTATTTTACATGGAGCGACTGCCTATCTGATCTCCACAACCCAGTTACTGGGTAATACGATACTTGGTTACCCCCTGGTTGTCAGACTTTCAGACTACTGACGACCCGTAACGACTGTCAAAGATCCACGAATGACAGCCGGGACCAACGGCTTAACGTGCTTTCCGAGGCACGGAGGGGTCTTGGTATGTGAAAAATGGTCACCCATCCACGAACCAACCGCGGCAAGCGTAAGCTACGCTTGCCGCGGTTCCTGATCCTGATCGATCGACCCGTTATGTCTAAATTAAACTTACTTTGAATAGTCAGCGGTTCCCAGAACAACGGGTATAGCTAAATGCGACATTGCAGTCACCATCACCTCCGTCACATAATCTTTAGACAAATATTCCTCTAGAACAATCTGGAAGAAATACTCCTTTTCCAACATCTTGTAACACTTTATAGCACTACCTCCAGGGCATTTCTTTTGAGAACACGGACCATAAATATCTAATGTGTAATTATATCCTTTCAACTCATTCCTTAGCTCCTTAATGAAATCTTCATGCCTCGATTTAAGCTTGCATTTAGTAAGAATCCAAGCGACAGCCTTCGTTTTTTGTCTGATTTTGTTCATTAGTTTCTTATTCTTCTTCATTTTCTTCACCCAGTTCATGTCGGTCTTCGGTCCAACGAGCGATTTGTTCGAGCCATGGATTTCCAGAAACGGTTGCGGTATATCGGAATCTAATCTGTACGTCCACGTCAAGTTGAAGAAGTCTTCCAACTCATAATCACACAGCGTATGCTTCTCTGGTGTCTCTGATGAGCGGAATATGTATAGCTGTTCTGGGGAGCGCGTCAGGTTAAGAGAGCTGACATCCATTTTGAGAACATTGTCTATATCAAAAACGACTGCATCGAAATCTTCATCGTTTGGAAGAGTGTCTTTATTGTAAGTTATATAGCAGTTTATATGTGGACATTTTTGGTTGATAAACATTCTCTGTCCCGGTAAAAATTCTGTGGGTTTGTGATGTGATAAACGTGATTTATGAGTTTTAGTTTTCCCCCAAAACAGTATATATTTTAGGTCTGTGGCGTACCTGACGTGTCGACGGTGGTGGGCGCGCGAGTTCGTCAGTACATGCGGAAGTATCATGACCACTAAAGCGGTGACTCCGAACGTGAAGCATATTGAAACCTTTAGATAATTCTTCTTCAGTATCATTTCTTTCATATGATATGAAAGGGTGTACATTTTCTGTGTTTTGATCTTCATGTGATTATTTTTCAGGTGCCGTACTTGTCACTGCACTGTCCGTTCACCGACTGGCGTGTAGTTGTGGGATCTGGATAGCTACGTAGTGAGTATTTCCTCGCTGTTTACAAGTTTATCGACAGTTCTTGAATTTTTCAGTGAAAGAATGTTTTGTTTGACTTGTGCTCGCAATGCGCTTACGCAAACGTACTTGTAAACAGTTTGTGGCGGTTTAGAAAATTGTAAACAATGTAGATTTTGTTACAGTTTTCTATCGTTTAGACATTGATTTTTATTTAGATTTGCGTTGTTCGACATTCTGAAATGTGCGGACTTGTTTTTTATTTCGCATCTATGCCTATAATTATATTTATTAACATAAAAATTGTTTTTATCTATTTTATAAACAATTTTGTCTAATAAACCTTACTTTTTGTATAGTTAAATAGTTATTTAATTTAGTACCCAGTGTTAATAATTAGTTTATTTCATAAACATTAAAACACACACTACACAATATATTAGGGGTTAAAGTATGAAATTGCCGATTTGTACTGAAAAATTTCGTTTTTGTTTTTAATTTAACATATTTATTTAATCAAAATAATTATCATTATTATCTATACACATTGCTGCCATCTAATAGGAAGGTCATTTATGCCTTTGCGATAGAACTCTCGTGATCTAGATTCGACGAACTGTGAGAAAGCATTTTGTACTGCCTCCTGAGAAGAAAACTTTTTAGCACGTAGAAAATTGTACAAATCACGAAAAAAATGATAGTCCGTTGGAGCAAGGTCTGGCGAATACGGAGGGTGACGAATGGTTTCTAATTGCAGTTCCTGTAGAGTTAAAACTGTTTCTCGTGCTGTATGAGGTCTCGCGTTATCATGGAGCAATAATGGTGAAGATCGATTCATGGGTCGGGGCTGTTTCACTGCTAGTTTTGCTATCATTGTTCGGAGTTCCGCACAGTAGATATCTGCCGTTATTGCTTGACCAGATCGGAGAAAGCTATAGTGAATAACACCATGCTAAGACCACCAAACAGTTACCATTACCTTTTTATTGGTAAGCTTTGCTTTAGGACACTGTTGCGGCGTTTGACCTGGGGTCAGCCATTACATTTTTCGCTTACGGTTGTCGTGAAGAATCCACTTTTCATCAGATGTCACAAATCGATCCAATATTCTTTCATTTCTGTATCGATTCAACAAGGTAACACAAGTTTCAACACGCGTTTCTTTCTGCAGATCAGTCAAATCATGAGGCACCCATTTCTCATATTTTTTTATTTTATTGATTTGACGCAAATGAGTCAATAGTGTTGGTAAAGTAACGTTAAACCATGCCGCTAATTCCTGGGTAGTTTGGCTCGGATCGGCTTCCACCATCTCTTTCAATTCAAATCAAAGTTTCCATCACGAAAGCGTTTAAACCAAAATCGCACGGTGCGTTCATTAGCAGTCCCCTCTCCAAACGCAACATTGATATTGCGAGCTGTTTCTGCCGCGTTAGTTCCGCGTCGGAACTCGTATTCAAAAATAACTCGAATTTTCGAAGTACCATCTCTCTTGTCTAAGCTGAATAAAAAAAACAACAAAATCTCAAACCATGATGTCAATTCGAAGTACCTATTACAATAAAACGGCAATTTCATACTTTTACCCCTATTATAACGCAACTAACTGTTTGTACTATTAACTATACACAAATAAATAAAAAAAAATCCTTATCGCTGTCATCCGGAAACGTGTCATGACTGATAGCACGATGCTAATTCTTACAGTTAGTTGTGTATGTTGTACATATACTTAAGAATTTTAATGTATATTAAAAATAAAGTATAACTTATTGTTCAATTGGCATTTCGTAACGTAATTGAGTTTGATTCCCAGTCAGGGCAAATTGCTTCGCACTGGCTGTCTGCTATTTCTGTTTTAGCAAGAAAAAACATTTTCAATTATTTTACAACAACAATGATATTACTTCCTCTTTCACAAACTCCAACAAAGTGATTAAGGCGGAGCACACACCAAATTGAATATGCACCTCAAGTTGTACTGTTCGTAATTTATGTGTTTAATTTCGCAATGTACTAGCGAAGCTGGCATATGAAAAACTCGCTTACATTCGTTTAATTTATGGGTAAAAAATATTTTACGGAAGCTTAATATTGTCGCTTACCGCACTGGGTTCGGCACTGCTTTAGTCGCTCGTATGATTTATTTGACTCCCGAGTAATATATTTATCGAATTAGGGAGCGTGCGTTTTTTGTTTTGAAAGGACTTCCACTTCTACGTTCTATGTTACGGGTTTGGTTTCCGCACTTAGTCCTTCAGGTGGACCATTGTGCGTGTGCGTGGGAGGACTTCCACTTAATTCAGGATATGTTTTGTGTGTGTGGTGTTTCAAATGTTATAGTTTTATCGTCATCGTCATCTGCGTAGAGTTTTTTCAACTATGTTGGGTTTCGGCTTCCTGTCTAACCGGATGCAGCTGACTACCAGTATTTTACATGGAACGGCGGCCTATCTGACCTCGAGAACCCAGTTATTGGGTAATACTGGTAAGACTGGTTGTCAGACTTTCGGGATTCTGACGAACTAAAAATGACTGTCAAAGTTCCACGAAATCATAAGTTTGTTAAATGTTGCAGTTTAAATAAATAGGAATTGTGCTTGTTTAGTATTATGGAGATATTTAATGTTTTTGTAACCTATGTTCGATTTTTTGAAAGCCTGTTCAAAGGGATCGGTAATCCGTGGTTAAAATCACGTTAACTGATTATTTGATGTCGAATTCTAGTAGGTGAATCAGACGTATTATCAGATTGGGCAGAATTACTGATCAGATACCTTATTAGGGTACCTCCAGATTGATAAGGGTTAACGATAAGTTAGTTGAATAGGAGCTTATGATTTCTCAGTTCTATACAATAAAAGCCTATATTTAATCCTTGTCGAGCGAGGTGCTGTAAAGATTATGATCTGCATGGTTTATGGCATGCAACCTTTTTGGCAATTATAAGATAATGGATAAGATACACGCCAATACAAATTGAGAATAGAAAACAGTAGGCGTCAATTTTGGTTGACATGCAAAGGTGACAAGGAAAAACTGTAAAAAGCACGTAGTACGATTTCTAGGAATAATTTATTACATATTGAGCGTATACTACAAACTGTGGTTTAATTGGTTCCTCCCGATACCATGAGAGCTCGTAAAGCTCTCCTACAGTATGGTTTGTAGTTTTGCATCAATCGACACAGTTTGTGAGTGTTTTTTTTTTGCTTAAAATTACATAATGTTTTAAGGTTAGAAACAAAATTGTATCGTATATCGTGCTGGTATCCGCTACTGTACGTTCAAGCGCATATTTTGCATTCACTAAAAAATACAAAAACAAAACGAAGCGAAGAAAATAACAGACAGCTAAACAAAACAAATGCTTCCAAACGGCTCATGTCATTAACAAAGCTCACAAATTATTCAAAATGCCCAAATTAAAAGCGTATTGTGTATAATAACTCGATAAACAGCGTTCATTACATAGAACCTCCGGGTAAACCAAGGATTAAGTTCAACATGGCTCAAGTCTTGCTTATTTTCTGTTGTTACGCCTCAAATTGTCGACACTTGAGTACAGATTAGCTTCGTTACCCCGCGGCGGAGCGTACCTGCTAAAGGGATGGGAGGAAAAACATCGATGTATTTTTTATCGATACTTTTTTTGTGAGTGAACTTGACATTTAGGCGGGATTGGTCCGTGTTGGCGCAGGATCAGGTCTAGTGGAAACGGATGCCTTTACTCTGCAGTAGGACAAACAGGCAGTTTATTTTTTTATTTTTCGGAGTACTGTCGAGGTGGTAATGAATTTCAATGTAGTGTGCTGTATTTTTCTGATCATGGATTTTTGTGGTTTTAAATTAGTCTGAAGTATCTAGTAAAGCATATTTCTATATTCAAATTTTATTTATGTTTCCAATTGACGGTATTTCAAGTTTAACAAATATCAACTTTATTTTAAGTTGATTTTAGAGTGACTAGCACTATTGAAAAAGTTATAAAAATGTTTGAAGTTGTAGCGTAAACTGAAGTTTATTATGTAGGAATTTAAGTTATTTTTCCATAAAATCATGTTTGTTAATGTGTGGCGAATATGTCGCGATATTATTAGAAAGTCGTTGAGTCTTATTTCCTTAAAATAAGATGTAATTTTCTTTGGCTCAATCGGCGGTCAGTATGGTAAAATATATAATTTAAAAAAAAAACCAATATTAAAAGTTACTGAATTCGATTCAGTAGTCAATTTTGAACAAATTACTTACCATAAAAGCTAGTCCCGAATACGTTTACCTGCTTACGTAACACTCGTATACAAGTAAATGAAAATAATATGTAGAAGAGTTATTTCGATTCGACTCTTATCTTTTCTTAAAGATTCACATACTGATAAGGATAAGTGGAAGGAGGGGAGTGAGACCTTTGCCCTACAGGGGGACACAAACGCCTGATAAATAATAAATATAATAATACCGTGTTAGTAAGGCGGATCACGATCACACACTACAACGCGTCACGCACTACCGCGTGACGGGGCGCAGATAACACGCCGCCGCGCGTGATTTTTTATAAACAAATTCAATAAAAACGCTCTTCCACGCAGGGAATGTGGCTCTGTGTCCTGCGCCCCGTCGCGTGTAGTGTGTGATCCGCCTAAGAACGAGTCGTGAACTGTAAATTTAAAGTTACAAAACCAAAACATCGACATCACCCCATCCCTAAGTTTCCAAGTGGTCGCGTAGGAAGAGCGCGGAATAATGATTTCTTTGAGTCCCCACTGTTTGAAGTGCACGCCATTACTGGCTCTGATACGTTTGTGTTCTGCACTTAATAGCGGATCCCAATGCCGGCCATAATTGTTTTCTCTACCTTTGTACGGTAAAAATCATGTTTACGACACTTTTTTTAGATGTTCTCGGAGTTTTTTATCACGCAAATTGTTGTTCGAGATGCTGATAAAAATTTGAATGAGCTCGAATAATGGATGGCTTTGGAATTATAATGACTTTCTGTCTGTAGGAGTTATAAGGGTTATCTTGAGAGGTAAGAGTGGGAGTACTTCTTGTTTAAATAAATGAAGAGCATGATGGCAGCGGTCTCCATCTTTCCTTAAGTAACTTGTTTATTTTAAAATACTGAATGGTTTCCATGAATATAATCAATGTAAAATAGAATAACTCAATTAATTTATCATCATCAATCAATAAATCATTACAGACGAAAGGCCTCCCTGAAGCATCTCCACTTCACTCCACTCCACTTCATCCAGTCGATTCCTGCGGCCTTCCCAAGGTCATCGGTTCATCTTGTGGGAGGCTTTCCAACGCTACGTCTTCCGGTATGCGGTCGCCACTCCAGAACCTTTCAGTCCTATTGGCCATCTGTTCTGCGAGCAGTATGCCCTGCCCACTGCCACTTACGTTTGGCAATTCTTCGGGCTATGTCGATTCTCCTGCGGCTCTCCCAAACCTATATCCCAACATATTTTGTTTCCATGTTCTACAATAGTCCAGCATCAACCGGGGGTTGTCCTTGGGTGCACTTGCATAGTGCATACAGGGATAATCGTCGGTTGGTGCCTCCTCATAATTTAAAATGGTCTAAGGAGCCTTTGTGAGTAGCGGGATCGTCCGAAAGGGTTACCGCTGCCCTGGAACATAAAGGGCTAAGGAAGGAACACGGGTGGGTTTTAGTCAGTAAGAGTCTGACACTCCCTTCTGCTCCACCCAGAGCGGGAGGAGTCATTTGATGATTTCCCATCCTGAAAAAAAAAAAAGTGAGTTGGCTTCGGCCCCTGGTACGCCTTCCAAAGGTCCGAGACCCCGGTCCCGAGATACGTCAAAGACAAAATAAAAATAAAAAATCGTCCTGTATGACCTTTGCTATATTAAATTTTCAACTTAAACTGGAGTACAATATACGGTCTCATCCTCCGTTTTAAGAATAATCGTACAAACTAGTATAAGCTAACTTATTTAGTCCCCAATAAGACAAAGGGTAGAACAAATAAACAAATTCTTGGGTTAGTGCAAACACAGACGGGACATTGATCGGTGCTTAGCTATTATTACCACCCTGTCTGGCTCTAATGTAAGACAAAAGCCTCTACTCATACAGTGAAGGTACACGATTGATTAATAAAGGTTTGCGGAGTGTTACATCCAAGTTAGTCGCAGTTAATACTTAACTATTTTGTATCTAAGGACATTAAAATGGAAATTATATAAATTATAGGAGCACTGGTGGCTCAATGGTAATGACCGTGATTTATGACTTGTATGTAGGTCGTGGGTTCGAACCCAGATAGGCGCTTTCATCATCATCATTTCAGGCCGGAATCATCCACTGCTAGGTATAGATGCAGATATTTTTCTCAATTTGCATCAAAACAGCCGATGTACACTAATCTAATCTACTAGCCTGTAATGTCCCTCTGCAGGGTAAATACCTCCCTCTCCCTTTTCCGCACAATTCTGTCTTGCTAGTGCCGGGCAGCTCTTTCGGTAGGAGTCAAGCTCGTCCCGCCTCGTCTGCCACATGTCATGACATGCGGCGGACATGTCTAAATTATACAAACCAAAAAAACAAACATCGCACTAAGATTTCTATCTATGCTCAACCCATTTTATGATCATTGACATGAAAACGTGAAAAAGAGATCGACCGTAACGTTAGGACTTCAATGCTAAAAATAGAATTAAAATCTTTTGCAGCTGCCAAAATGAAGGTGGAGGAAAACATCGTGAGGACACCGGCATGTCCTAGAACCAAAAATTCGAAGATATGTGACATCTGCCAACCCGCACTGGGCTCGCGTGGTCGATTATGGCCTACTCCCTCTCATCGAGAGGAGGCCTGTGTCCCAGCAGTGGGAACATTATAGGCTGTTATGCTTATGCTGTCAAAATGACTAATTAGCATGATTTTCATAGTACAAGCAATCAGCCGCTGTAACAAAACTCATAGTAGGTGCCTATAACCGGTTCCCTATCCATTTGCATAAAATTGTAAGACCTAATATAACTTGGCATACTTTTGTTTCTCCTAATTATATTTTCGCGTAACATTATTTACGCATAACAGCTTACGCATATTTTTTTTAAGCATAATTGAGAAATTATGCTTAATGATTATTATGATAGAGATATCATAATAATGATTAAGCATAACATTCTAAAGCATAAATTTATTTACGCATAATTATATTAAAGTATATTTTTTATAGGGTTATCAAATAAGCATAATCATTAACTCCTTAAATGTTAGACACTAATACACATTTTTATAAAATATTGCTCTAATGAAATTTGTAGACACTTTACATTGTAGGTAGAATAAGTCATTTTTTATGTTTCTAAGTGGACGGTGGTGTCATAAAACTATTGTGTCACTAAGTGTATTATTGCAAAGTTGTAATTTAATCGTTTAAAAAACATTCAAATTTCTGTAATGAATAAGTGAGTATCAGGAAACATCATACTGTTATAGCCCAAACCACAACCCAAAAAACCAACAATAGAGGGCGCGCGGCACGTGCCGCCGCACGCTCGCTTCGCTCGCTCGCCTTCGCGCGTTAATGGTCACTGTTCTAACCTAACCTAATCCATATGATTCAATAACAGTAGTAAATATCAGGAACCATCATACTGTAATAACCTCATCTAACCCAAATGATTCACCAACAATAAAGGGGATCTGGCTTTCGGCGGCCGCTGCCTCGGCACGCTCGCTTCGCTGGCTCGCCTTCGCGCGTTAATGGTCACTGTTCTCACCTAACCTAACCCATATGATTCAATGACAGTAGTAAATATCAGGAACCATTTTAATGTAATAACCTCATCTAACCCAAATGATTCACCAACAATAAGGGATCCCTCTATAACCACACAAACCCATTGTCTCCACTATTGATTCTCAGTCCGTTCTAAGCTAGGTTCGTTTGATTCCGTACGAATGTCAGCACAAAGTGAGACGAACTCAATCAAATCTAGGTGGCGTAAAGAAAAAGTGGGGAAGTGCAAACTGGATTGTCACAGTTTCAATTCCATTTGGGCGAGTCGACCGCGACCGGCGGGAGATGGGACCGTGTTGTTAAGGCTTAGGTTTGCGTGGGAAGCGGGAGCGATTTGATTTTTTGATGGCAGTTTTGAATATTTTTGGTAAGTAAGTGGAGGTAGAACAGAATAGAATAGAATACTCTTTATTGTACACATAAAAATTACAGAACATAAATATATAAATTTTTACAAAGGGTGACACAATGGGCGGTCTTATCGCTAAGAGCGATCTTTTAAAGACAACCTTTACCTTTTTTTTTTAGGTGTTTATATTTCTGAATCAATAAGCCTGTTAATATTGTTAGTGCTAAAGACAGTCTTTTTATTATCATTATACATGATTACAATATATTTTACCTGGTACTCCATAGTTTAAACTTGTGAGGAAGGACACACTTTTTAAACTCGGAGGTGTGACCTCTGAGTTTAAAAAGTGTGTTGTACTAAGATTAGGTATGTCTATATAAAGTAAAATAATATAAAGATTATATCAGACATGACTTTGCCACGTTGCCTAGATGGGTTTATATAACCTACTCTGGGTTTATACATAAAACTACTCTTCAAATCTTGCTAACATGTTTTATTAAAAGGCTAGGCAGATGATGTGCTAAACTAGAAAAAAAAAGAACAAAAAAAAAATAGTTCGTAATGTTTCTCTGTGTGTAAGTACTAACACTAGTTTCAAAATTCAGTATATCAAATTATGAAGAATTTAGACAAAACCAAGATACTTGGACTTGGAGGAGGCTTCAAGTCCTTTCAGGAACTCTTTATCCGCGCCCCCTCGAACCAACCCTCGCGGTACGCGTCCAGTTTATCTTGCCACCATTTTCTGGGCCGACCGCGGCGGCGCCGTCCATCTTCAGGCACCCATTATGTAGAGACTTTTTACCAGCGGTCCTGCGTGCGGCGGATGGGATCTGCCCAATCCCATTTGAGCCTGGCAGCCTTCTTGCCTACGTCTTTTATACCCGTTTTGGAACGCAGCGAGGTATTCCAGATTTTATCTTGTCTTTTTACACCCAGAACGCTTATTTTTTTATTAAAACAAGGATTTTAGTTTCGACAATTTTTTTCTGTTCATCTGCTGCTTATGACAAACATTAGCGTTAAGTAATTTTTGGTAATTTTATCGCTTCGTCATCCACAATATAGCCTCACCTTAATCAGTGTTAGAGTATTCACAAGTGTAAATCACAGTAAACAGTGAGGTTCACATTTTCACGTTGGGATTCAGTCGTTTTTAGTGATTTAACACCTAATTAGCGGTCTGTGGGTAGATGAGCGGTGCGAGTGTATCTTCTTTATGGACGAGTTAAGTTTATAAGTTCACTTAGTGGCTTTGTGCTATCTTGGGGGTGGCTTTAAAGTTTTGAGTACATAGTTAAGATAAACAATGGGTAACTGAATTAATGTACATTATGAAAGTAGTTGGTTGAGCATCGTTTACTGAATCGATTTCTGGTTGACACTTCCCGTGACCCAAGTGCTGGCTTTTACCTTGGCCAAAGGCGCATTGCCATACAACGTGATAATACCGCCAGTCTCTTGGGTCATTGGTGATGCGGATGAATTCTTCGACGCTATATTTTAGTTTATGTATAGTTTTAGTTAAGTTAGGATTTAATTTTGTTATTTTTATTAATTAATTAGGTACAAGTTGTTATTTGCTTACTTATTATTTTAATTTACAGAAATAAATCACGTTCCAGGTAAGTTAAATAATTAAAAATACGTAATATAATAATAGTCACACTTCCGCTGCGCAGTGAAAACAAACAATGGGGGACGCCAATCAAGGCTATAAAATTTTGTTTTTGCGACTGTGTGCGTGCGTAGAGATGTAGTCTGGCGACAATTTTCTCCCACAATCAGTATAACTAATTTAATAAATAGACAATGTTTTATACGTAATGGTAAAAAATCAGTATATGATGTTCTATGTTATGGGTTTGGTTTCCGCACTTAGTCCTTCAGGTGGACCATTGTGCGTGGGCCATGGTGGCCGTCGGTGGTTATTCCAACCAGCCCACCTCCCTCCAGAAGCTTATTAGGTCCCCTGGTCTGTCGAGAACGTCCGTGTAGGATCCGGGTGTCCCGAGGGTCCTTAATCTAATCTGGGTGACGCCTGTGCACTCAAAGAGCACATGCGCAACGGTTTCATCAGCCTCCATGCAGGCTCTGCACAGGGGGCTGTCCGTTATGCCTATCGTATCAGTATATGATTATAAAATAATATTCTTATTGTGATGTTTGGTGGTGTGCGTTAATTCCGAGAAATGTTGTATATTTTTGAATTTTAGTAATTATTATTATCATTATACCCATTCGTGTTACTTACTATTGTACCTATATACGAATTATAGTTTGGCGAAATAGAAATAATAATATAAAACTTTTAGCACTGTTACTTTTAATTTTATTCAAACTCAAATAATTTATTTCAATTAAACCATTTCAGACACTTTTGAATAGTCAAAATTAAATTGTCGGTCAGTTAGTCAGAAAGTTGAAGCTAGTTGCCCATTCCAAAACGTAGATCTCTATGGAGACGAACGGGCAAGAAACTCCAAGGACACTCTTTTAAATCAAGATATTATTACAAAATCCTGGGTACATTATTCTTATTGCTTCTATATGTGAGAACAATGTAAGAAAGAAACAATTTAAAATATAAAATTAAAAATAAGCCCTGGCAGTTAAGAGATAACCTGAGTCTCAACCGACGGCGCCCGTTCACGAACATGACGCGTAGATCAGCACCACCCAGCTCAACCATTTTGTAGGGAACCGAATGATCCAAGACACGCGCCACCACCAGTGAGACATATAAGTGAGCATGACATATTCTCAACTGCCATGCTCTTTCAAGTCAACATCAAAATATTATTATTGTTGAACTTGCTTGTACATAGTATGTAAAGTTAATAATATGATATTAAAACATGTTTTTTTTTTCTGTAACAGATTTTTAAAGACAGAAAATTTTGGGATAATACAAAAATTACTAGTTTTTATTAGCCTATGTTATCGCACTGCTGGGCAAAAGTCTCCCCCATGGTTTATTAGTAATTAGTATAGATTCTTGAAGAGGAAGAATTGCCAGACTTAAGTGGCAGTGGACAGGGCACATTGCTCGCAGAACAGTCGGCCGATGGGGCCGAAAGGATCTGGAGTGGCGACCGCGTACGGGCGCGGTGCGCGTAGCGTTGGAAGGTGTTGAAAGGTGGACCGACGACCTTGTGAAGGCCGCAGGAACCCGTTGGATGCGAGAAGCACAGAACCGGTCGAAGTGGAGGTGCTTGGGGGGGGGGGGCCCATGACCAGCAGTGGACGTCTTTCGGCTGAAATGATGATGATGACAGATTCTTCACATGGGTATAAAATACGTTTTTGTTTAACATTAACAGGCTTGTCTAAAAGCTATATAGCCCACTAAGTGAGTTGTTCGAGCAATAAACGGTGTACGCAGTGCATTACGCCGTCAATGAACGGTAACTCAGTTGTGACGCGATGGGACGCCGCGCTGTAGCGTTAGCAAAAAAAAAGGTGAGTGATAAATAAAATGAGATTTTTTCATTTTCGTCTGTATACGTCTGATCGTAGGGTTCGAAGCCCGAGAGTAGTAGTAACCTTATCACTGGTAACAGTTATAGTATCAGATATGCGATTTGCAAGCGATTGACACTTATAAGTGTGTACTTTACGGGTCTTACCACAAAAACTTAAACACTTGTTCAACGTGTGTCAGTGTTACGTTAAAGTCCATATAATTAAGTCGTGTTTAAATGGTGTTTAGCCTAAACAACTGATAAACGCTGTTTTGTAGTAGTAAGGTACCTACTTGTTTCGCGGCCTAAAATAGATCGTACATTGGTGTTTAATACGTTAAAGATATCTATTACTGTAGGTTTTCGTTTCGTATTTCTCATCAGACATAGGCTGGGAAGCCCTTAGGCTAGATGGAGCAATGTTCTTTGTGTTAAAGTATCGTATCATGTAATCGTACTGGCTATGAAAAAGTCGTTAGATACATTTTTATTATGGCATTTGTGACCGACACAATGAATTTTACGTAATGTATGCATGTAAATAAATTCTTACAAATACAATATTACAAGAATCTTTTTATTATACAACACTTTGCAGGGTGGCTAGGTGACTGGATGAGAGAACCGAGGCTTGAGTTGACTAGCATGAGGTTGGAATCTATGTATTATACAACACTTTGCAGGGTGGCTAGGTGACTGGATGAGAGAACCGAGGTTTTTGTTAACTAGCATGAGGTTGGAGAGCTATGCCGAGGATTGCTACTTCTTTTTGAGCATGTATGAAGAAAAATCAGTAAGGATTGTAGTACTTGGGTTGCGTAATTTCTGCCTGATCCAAAACCCCGAGTTTATGTATTATTGAGAGATTTGTTTTTGTACCTACAGACAGTACGTAAGTAACGTTTATTAATCTCGGCCGCGGTCTGTACACTCTGTTTTAATATTATTTCTGTCACTGTCGCACAAATGTCAAACTTTAAGTATATGATAGACACGGGAACATGCCTAATCCAAAGAACGTGCTAAGTAACGTTTTATCAATATCGGCCTCAAAAAATCATCTATGCTTCACTTTCCCAACGACCACATTGAACAATGTACTTATTCACCTATTTCATTTTAAAAATATGTAGCGGTATCTACTCATTCGCATGAGGATGTGAATTACGCGTCATATTGACGTCATGCAAATCCTGCATCGCGCAAGCAGAGTTTACCGCACAACTAGTATGTATAGAACTTCCCGACATCAATCGTTGGGCAGTTGCCCGCCAGACACAACACCCGTCTGGTCGGAGGATCCTCCCTTTTCTATGGAAGCTGAGTGAACTTTACACCCTGTTCCTCATATCTCTATAAATATATTTTTAAAATCTTTGCTTGTTTTGCCAACCCTACTACCCACTTGCGGGCCACTTCACCCCGTCGCCAAGATACAATGAAATTACCGAGACGGCTTTTTAGAGGGCCTCACGCTATAATTTATAAATTGTCGTATGACCGCTT
This sequence comes from Apamea anceps, assembly GCA_951799955.1. Lineage (NCBI taxonomy): Eukaryota > Metazoa > Arthropoda > Insecta > Lepidoptera > Noctuidae > Apamea > Apamea anceps. The sequence continues at coordinate 13,020,165 of OX637509.1, forward strand.
GTTTTGCTGTCAGTACTAGTTTGCATTGTGTTCCGAAGTTGGAACTGCTTTTAACTTTATCCTTATTGTTTTGAAGGGTAGGTTGTTGATGCAGTTATTGGGGCTTTTTGTGTTAGGGTTTGAACCTGTAGCTCTGGGGTGAAAGCTTTTGTGATTAATTTTGGGTGAAACACGTGTGCTTGGTTTTTCAGTAGTGGGTAGGCAGTTTCTCTGTTACTCATAAAATCTGGCAAGTAAAATTTAAAGACTGGGGTTGGGTTTAATACAATGTCGTCTCGTTAGAAAAAAATGTGAGACTATTTGAGGGTTCTAGAAGGTCTTCTGAACCCTCCACAACAATTGTTTTTTTGCCGGAAAGGCGTATTATTTTTTAATATAAAATCAAAAGTACAAAAGTACTATAGTAAAAGTACGGAGTATTTTTTTTTGGGTTAGAAACGTAAGTATTAAGTACCTCTCAAACCCAAAATATATTTTTTTTATAAAGTAATGGGTTAGGTTAGGTTATAATTGTGACAAAAATTTAGATTTCTTACCGACTAAATTCGATTTGTTAACCGTCACACGTAAATATCCGTTCAGTCGATTTACTGTTTAAATAGTTCAGCAGTTCATAAATATTTACAATCCTAATCTAAAAAAATACTAAGTCCTTTTTATTAAAAAAATAAGCGCCTCCGGAAAAAAAAAATATGAAGGGTCCAAAAGACCCTCTAGAAGTCCCAAATAGTCTCATATTATTTCTAGCGAGGAGGCACGTTTCTAAACTTTAACCAATGAAGAATCGTTTAGCCTTTTTGGAAAGAAGAGTTATTATAAATCATGTTTATGTACTAAAAGGAGTAATGTCTGCCAACAAACTGATTATTATGTCCATGAATAAACATTTATTCATTCCATTTTTTTTAAACCCATAATCAATCATCGATTCATTAAGCAGTGGTGGCCCAGTGGTAACGGCCGCGACTTACGAGTTGTAGGTCGTAGTTTCAAAGCCAGACAGGCGCTTTACTTTGTGTAAATTATTTCATCACCACTTCTCCCAAAACGATGAAGGAAAACATTGTGAGGAAACCGGCATGGCCTAGAACTAAAAATTCGAAGACATGTGACATCTGTCAACCCGCACTGGGACCGCGTGGTGGGTTACGGCCCACTCCCTCTCACAGAGAGGAGGACTGTGTCCCAGCAGTGGGAACATTGTGGGCTGATTATGTATTATTATGTAATCAATCATCCGAAGGGTTAGGGAGAGGTGTGGGTGTACTGTACCCACATTTCGCACGTTTAAGTCCCATGTGATAGGGGGCGAGCCTATTGCCATCAACCTGAGCACAAATTCAGACTCCGGGCTGCTACTGAGAAATTCCAGATGGAAAAACACAATAACACTTTACCCGACACGGGAACCAAACCCAAGACCTCATGCTCCCAGAGGACACGGTGGAGCATACGGTGGAGGTCTGCTCTGCTTGGGCAGAGCACCGCCGTGTCCTCGTAGAGGCGATCGGCAGCGGCGGCGACCTCTCGCGTCCGGCCCTGGTTCAAGCCATGGTCCGGGGCGAGAGGGAGTGGGAGGCAGTCACCTCCTTCTGCGAAGCAGTCATGCTAGCGAAGGAGGTGGCGGGGTGGGCGAGGGAACGCACCTCACGCCTTAGCCGCCGCGGGAGACGCTCCGGGCGTCGGGAGCTGCGTGACGACTCCCGGCCACCGTAGGCGCGGGCCTGCGGGCGGTGAGTAATGGGTAACTCACCGTCCGATCAGGACCAGGCCCGTGCCGGACGGCGTATTTGTGTTCCACGCGCGCCTCAAAGAGATGTCAGCATGAGTGACGGGGCCCGATAGGGCCGAAGCCTGCCAGGGTAGCGGGATTGTCCGAAAGGGTTATCGCTGCCCTGGAACATAAAGGGCTAAGGAAGGAACACGGGTGGGTTTTTAGTCAGTAAGAGTCTGACACTCCCTTCTGCTCCACTCAGAGCGGGAGGGGTCATTTGATGATTTCCCAACCTCAAAAAAAAAAAAAAGATCTCCTGCTCAGCAGGCAGTCTTTTAATAAAAATTCAAAAAACATTTTTTTTCCTTTTCTTTCATTCAGAAGATTGTAACTATGGTTGACTGGTAGAAAATGCTTCAGGCTTAATAACAGTCCGCCTTTGTACAGTCAGCGTCAAAAATATCAGGACGAACAAACTGTTCAAAATGATCTCAACAACTAAGAAAATTAAACTTTGTCTCAATTGGATAAAGTTCTTGTCAGAATGACAGTTGTCGTGTACGGTCTTCATTCTGAAACATTCCTTGTGTCATTGAGTTAATATTTCATTTTCATAGTTGCTTAGTTCATTTTGAACAGTCTGTTCGTCCCGATATTATTGACGCTGACTGTACAGTGTTTTTTTACTGGTGTATAAAGTTTAATAAATAAATTCTACAGAAAAAACCATTTCACATAATGTTTAGAAACAGTTTTATACTCCTTTTCTCCTAACTGCATCACATATTCAAACCCTGAACATCAAAAGAACTTTAAAAACATGTTAAAGTGCTGTAATGCAACCAACTCGCTGGGGACAAGTGGCGACGGCCGCCGGAAGTTCACCCGCAAACAATATGGCCGCCGGGCACTTCCGGCCGCGGAGTTTCCGCCTTCGGGCCGCAAGCGACATTAATAACTTTTTAAAATGCGTAACGTTGTTTAAAAATAGAAATCTGTTGTCATTGGCTGGGTTTAACTTTTGAATGATGTTGTTTGTTTCGAAGTTAAGTTACAAGTTAAGTTAGTTAAGGTAGATGAAGTTATGGTTTAGGCGGGATTTGGTTATCATTGCTGGGGTATAAGTTAAGTAAGTACTGATACTTGTACAGACGGTGACAAAAGTCCGCTGACTGTTTTGGAATTTCCGATGTTTAATACTATCATAGAACCGGAGCACTGGTAACAGCCGCATACATATGAGTTGTAGGAAGTAGATTCGTAGTCAGACAGGCGCTTTACTTTTTGTACATTATTTCATCACCAGTGCTCTCAAAACGGCGAAGTAAAACATCGTGAGGAAACCAGCATGTCCTGGAACCAAAAATTCGAAGACATGTGACATCTACCGACCCGCAATGGACCAGCATGTTGGATTACGATCCACTTTCTCTCACCAAGAGGAGGCCTCTGTCCCAGCAGTTGAAAAATTATTGGCTGATTGCGTATTGAACCGAATATTGTAATGCTAAGTCATCGCAATCATTTGTTAGGAACAAATTATTATTTTTTTATATATTTTTTTTTTTAATTATTATTTTACAGAAGAGATTACTAAATGAAATCTGGCTAATTATTATTAGTCAGATTTCATTTAGTAATCTCTTCCGTCTTGTCGCTGTTTAAACCAAAATTCCTACTGAAAAGTAGATATGTCGTCTTAATATTTTGCAACAGCCTTTTAATAACTTCCACAGCCTTTTCTAACACATTGCACGACATAAATCTTAATCTTTTTACGAAAATATTTTCCAATCTTTACCGAAAAGTCTAACTATAATAATAACTAGTTTTTGCCCGCGACTTCGTCCGAATGGAAGCCAACTATACCTAATACAAAATATCCTATATCCATAGCACTGGGCAATAGTGTAGCTTTCTTTAAGTTAAAGAGTATTTGAAATCGGATGAGTAATTTCGGAGATTACCTTCTACATCCAAACTTTACCTCTTTATAATATTAGTGCAGATAGTGTAGATATCATCTACTAATATTATAATCGTTTTCAGTAAAAACAGCTTGTACAAAACAAAAATACCACAATCACATTACAATATAATAAATAATATCTGCAACAACATTAACCATTAACACAGACGATAACGCATAGCTACGCCGTAGCAGTCGTAGCACTACGATGCTACGCCGTAGCGGGCGCTCAGTTCCGGAGGAAAGAGGGGGTCGTAGACAGGCGGACACATCCGTCCTACGGACATATGTATCGGTGGCGTTTCCTCCCTGAATGTTTCATGGCTAATCTACTATCTGAGGAAGACGGTGTAATGTTATGTATGGTGTATTCATAGGTTTATACATTATACAGTGTGTAAGATGGTTTGTAGGACGATGGTAGATTTTTTCTGGGGTTTATTTATATGGTGAAGTATAGAGTACCTGTGGCGATGGCTATGTAAAAAAGTATGTAATTTTTTGCGACGAGACGTGTGCCCGATGGGATTACCCCTCGGCCAAATTGACTAACTTCCATTAAAACTTTCATGCCCGTTTGAACCTCTACTGTGGATGAATTTTCAAAAATCATTCTTTAGTCATCACCTCGTTATTCTCAATGCTCAACTCTACTGCAAAATTTCATGCTTCTAGACCCAGTGGTTTAGGTTGTGCGTTGTATGTCAGTGAATTTAAGAGATTTTTTTAATATATATTACTTTTGATTTTTTGGTAACTTTAATACCATTGTTTTTTCTTACACAATTAAGTAGCCAATTTTCTAGTGTCGCAAGATAATTATAACACCTCTATAAATTCTTGATACCATCGCTATCCCGAATTCCTTCTGCCACTTTAAATGCGATTTAATACGTTCTCAGCTACAAAAATGGAGTTTCTAATTGATTCTAAGTTTGAATGATACTTATTACTAGTAGTAGTATTTATAAGTTTTATTGGATCTAGGTTTGTTTGATTGATTGATTCATTCATAAGTCATAGACAACCAACCACCACAACCCAACTACAGACAGCATCTGTCTGGCATTTCTGCTAAATTGAACCTTTTAGCGCAACCGTGAGGCATACACTGTTGCTGGTAAAACATTCAACTTTTTTTAACGAGCTGTTTTCAAATAAGTATTAGTTTTTCTTTCCCTCTTTTTTTCTTATCTCTTTGACAAGATTCTTTTATATGGATATATTTGCATAGTGGATAGAACTTGAGGCTTGTAGCTAAGTAATAACAGCCGCACGGGTCGATCGGTCAGGTTAATCTACCCTTGCCGCAGTTGCTCCGTGGATGGGTGACCATCTTTACATACTAAGACCCCTCCGTGCCTTGGAAAGCACGTTAAACCGTTGGTCTCGGCTGTCATTCGTGGATCTTTGACAGCTGTTACGGGTCGTAAGCCCGAAAGTCTGATAACCAGTCTACCCGGTAACTGTGTTGTGGAGGTCAGATGAGCAGTCGCTCCATGCAAAATAGTGCTATTCAGCTGCATCTGGTTAGACTGGAAGCCGCCCTCAACATAGTTGGGAAAAGGCTAGGCAGATGATGAGGATGTGCATAGAACTGTTTTATTTTCTTAGTCAGAGAGAAAATTAAACAACGATTTCTGTTAAACATTTTATTATTTAACTCATAAAGACAACACAGGCATCTAAACTACTACATTTAATTCCATAGGTACATTACAGTTACTTACAGTAATCGTATAGTTATTTAAATATTTTTTACCAAAAGTTAACAAAACACACATTTATTTTTAACCTATTTGTAGCTTTTTATTTACCGGAGTTTTGATATAAACAGTATTTTTAATTATAATTTGCCAATTTCTATGTCTACAGTCTAATAATTATACATGTATACCAATCTAGTCATAAGCCTTTTTGTAATTGTATATGTTACATTTAAAGCGCAACAAAAATTAATTATTACATCATCAAAAGGAATATAAGCTTTTTCAGAATACATTTTATACATTGTTTGTAAAAACCCGCGCAGAGATTTAAACCCTTTTTCCATAGTTGACTCGTTTTAGCATGGCAATAGCAGTCACTGACCCATCCACCTACATTTTCTAGCATTCTTCATTTCAAAAACTAAAATGAAGTCCGTTAGCGTCCTGTATCAACATCCATCGTGATCAATATGTTACAATAACTAAAAACCATACATAGTTTATTGTACGGTTCCTACAGAGAGATATCAGGGAGAGGGCAATGACCGCTATTGTCATGCTAAAACGCTGCAACTATACCATAAATTATAAAGTGATTGCAGTTATATATTTTGTTTATTAGATGCCGCAAACCCTACATATATTATAAGCCTTACAGTCGTATATTCTGCGATAAATACACTTAACAGTGTGGACGAATTATGATACTTCATTTTAATTATATATTGATAACCAAAGAAATTGTATATACATTCCTATATACATTTGAATTTCTACACATAACCTCTATATATTTATAATACAAGTTAATAGCCAAGATATATTAGGATTTCGAAGCTTTGTATTATTTTGTATATTGCTTAAAATTTTAACAGTAGGTTTTCTGGGAAATATTGTCTACACAATTGACGATTTATAATTATTATTTTAGGGCTAATTTATTATACTCTTTTTTATAATTCATCTTCTCACACGCTTAATTTTATTGACAGCTGCCGATATATTTGCTACTAAAAATGTATGTAGATGAACCTCGCGACATTCGTTTGCCTCTATGGTAAGAATAATATTCTCTAGTCTGCTTGTTTGTAACGATACACATGGCTACATAGATTCATAAATAACGAAGTAGAATACAGGTTCGCTTGATTAGTACTCGTATACTTAATTTACTTGATCTAACATTTAAGCGAACGAGGCGACTCGAATGCCTCGTTATGAGTCTCTGCCTTGTCGAGAGCAATAATTGCACAGAGTTGCTTAACGTGAGGCGTAGTATCTAAGTTTACTTTTTTATAAAATCGTCGAAGGAATAGCCAACTATGTATACTTAATTTATGCAGTGCGGTAGTTTTTATTTACATGAGCAATATAAAAAATCAATTCGTGATGTGAGGGCCTGATATATATGTATGTATGTTAAGCGACTATTGTCCGAATTTTTAAGGTAGCCTTTGGATTTTTTTTATCTAAGTTATATATTTCTAACAAACTATGATTATATACGTTTATATTTACAAACGAATAGAAAACATTAAATATTTACTTTTTATTATAATTTTGGAACTTCTGTTTTTGTACTGAACCGTGTTTAACTGCAGTAGTTCAACGCAAATTTATTTTTTCCTGAAATGCCTTGTAATCAATAACACTAATTTATAAATTCCATTTTCACTGTTTATCTATATTGATTTTTTATATAGGTTTACGCAATGAAAAGCAGTTGTCCTCGATTTCAGTAATGATACAAAAACGGCAATAGACTGTAAAAAATGTGCACGAAAGGTGTTATTTATTTTAATTGTGCGCAAGAGACCGGTCATCAACGCTTCTGTACCGCAAGCTGTGCTCCTTGGGCCATTGGGTTGCTGTAAAATAAAAAATACGTATTTTAGTCATTCATTTTACAAAAGTACCATTTTCTTTATTTTTCCATAAAACCGAAAAACGATCTATGGTGTCACTGAAATGGCTTGATTTACATAGACTCTCACACCATAGTAATAAGGCATAGTATAATATGGCATCGGAATGATTGATTTCAATGATATAGTTTCATACATTGTGGCGTTTACGTCTGTTTCTAAATAGAACGAATTTAAAAAATGTTTTTGAAATGAAAACAACAGGTAAAATTAACACTTAAAGTCACCATTGTTGAAATATTATTAATTTATTTTGAGGGAAATCGAGGAGGGAGGGAGGGAGGAGACTTTTTGTAGAATAAATAAAGTTACCTGGTTTCAGTACTCGATCTGGTTTCGTTAAGTAAACTGGTAGGAGGTAAACTGGTACTTGTTGTTGTTGATGTTTTCTTTATTTTTTTAGAAGTCGAAATACCCACTAGATCGTCTGACGTTTGAGACAATTCTAAGGCTAAATAATAACAAAAAAAAAACTAAATAATTTAAAATATATAAAAAGTACATTGAATCACGCATAGCAAAACAACTTGATTACACATATTCACATTGCAGCTAAATTAATAAAAAGCTTGCTCAAACAAAACACAGTTTTACTAACACTAAAACGCATACCAAAACAAGACATACCAAAACATGCTCGATTTAATTACAAAGACATTCACATTTACGATTCAACCAAAATAGAACAGTACACTGAAACACACATGCTGTAACGACGCCTACATTTCAGTCAACAAGATGAACATTTAAAAGATAAGAAGCATGTTTCATGTTAAGTAGATTCTCTGAAAAGTATTCATCAAAATCTACATATCGCAAATAAAGCAGTATATATCTAACTACATATCCCTCCGTGCTCCGGGAAGCACGATAAGCTGTCGGTCCCGGCTATCATTTCAAGATCTTTGACAGTCGTTACGGGTAGTCAGAAGCCCGAATTCCAGTAGTTGAGTTGTGGAAATCATATAGGCAGTCGCTCCATCTAAAATACTGGTATTCAGCTGCATCCGGTTAGACTGGAAGCCGGCCCCAACATAGTTGGGACAAGACTAGGTAGATGATGATAATACATAACTACTCTAAATTCTACTTTGGTCTCAACTATACCTATTCCTGTGACATTTCTTTGGTCTATCGTGCCTTTTGCATGCAACACTTTTTTTGGAACGTCTCTTGCGGTGGTAACGTGCTGAAAGTTTATTAAACACGGTGATAGATAAGTGAAGAACTGCAGGGCTATTGTGTAGAAATCTCACCGTAAAACCTTTAGTGAAGTGAGCTGTGAGTGTCATCCCACCTGCTAAGGATCGACAGTTCACTTCTTCACCGAAGTTTTCACGCTGAGATTTTTACAGAATAGTTCGGCTGTTTAATGCACTTTTTGCTTTCATTCAAATGAGTTTCATATCAATATTAGAACACAAAAACAACGAAAAGATTTTTTTTTTAATAATCGAAACGGTAGTTGGAAAAAATGACTTTACGCTTTAGTATTCCAATATGAAATAGACTAAAAAAAAAAAAAACTCAAAACGAGGCACAATAAAATCTGTGCCTCGTTCAAAGTCTAAATAACTTGATATGAAACATTTAATCAGAAGTGGTGGAGTGGTGCTTTAAATTATCGGTATATCATTTGTCAGTTCATGCTCCATTCTAAAGTTTCAGTCAAGTCAAGATGCATTTGTGTAAAGAAAGTGCATATCATTAATTTATTTTAGAGTAATTAAAAATACCTGTATAATGCATATTCCGGTACATGTCTGGACAGTTGTTTGAACCCTGAAACAAAAAAAAAAAATATTACAATTAATGAACTAGTTAACCATTCAGTTGTTTCATCACATTGTGCAGAACCCTTGGGATATTTTGAAACTAAAATATTACGCTACTGAATTTGACATAACTATAAGATCACATTTTTAACAGACTTCAAAAAATGGGCGCGTTTCTTTGTATATTGTTTTTTCTGCGCTGCTATCAATACGTCAGTGTAAAATGGTAAAGGAAAATATCGTGAGGAAACCGGTATGTCCTAGAACAACCAGCACAGGGCCCACGTGGTAGATAGCCCACTTCCTCAAGAAGAAAGGAGTCCTGGCCTGTATCCCACGAGAGAGAACTTTATATAGGCTGATTATATAATCAGTTAGACCTAGAAAAGAAGTGGTTCCAATAAGATAGAGCCAGAAATCATGTAGCACCAAACATAATAATCGAAACTTTGAGAGAAATGTTTCCGAAGCAATAAATTCTAAGAGATGCTGACATAACTTGACCATTCAAACGCACTGGATTAGACAAGTCCTGACTTTTTTCCGTGGGGTATCTAAAGCGATGTGCCGTGTTCAATTTGTACAAGTAATCAGTGTTTAGCTCATCTACTGCGAGTAATACTAACCACTTAAAAGTGCCGTCTCAACTTGCGACCTGGTCGCGACGAACACTTTTTTTACGTAGAAAGGTTTGTAAAATTATTAGGTACCCGATGAAATAGCAATGAAGACAAACTGAAATTGAACTCAAATTGGATGGAACAGTGACATTTAGTGACGAATTCTGGGAAATTTTCAAAAATACATGGAAATTGGGTTTTCCAGAATTCCATGCATTTTCGCCTAGGTTTTATAGGGTGCTTAATTGTTGCAAATATGTCCCACGTCCACGTTCTGGCAGGAATACGTCAAATTACAAGTCACCCTGTGAAAATAACTGGTAATTTTCATTTGTAATAAATAAAATTTTTAATCAGCCTATAATTTTCCCACTGCTGGGACAAAGCCTTCTCTCTTCGAGAGGGAGTGGGCTGTAGTCTACCACGTGGGCCCAGTGCGGGTTGGTAGATATCACATGTCTCCGAATTTTTGAAATGGCGATTTCCTCACGATGTTTTCCTACACCGTTTTGAGAGTAGTGGTGATGAAATTATTTACACAAAGTAAAGCGCCTGCCTGGGTTTTGAATCCACGACCCACGACCTAAATCTCGTAAGTTGAGGCCATTACCTTTGGTCTACCACTGCTCCCCATATAAGGGTATAAACGCGGAGATATTAGTACTATATTCTACTAAAATTCAACTAAAAAAACTTTGTAACAATCTACTTTTTTGTCTCTTTTTCCCTGATCGTCTTGTCTCAAGCTATATCGACTTGATTAAACATGTCGTGTCCAGACGTAAATTATTTTACTCTGTGGAGTCGGACAAGACCTCTTAGACCGGGATTTGTTCAAGATTTATTACTGGCCATGCAATTTGGTTGTGTTTAAGTCTATTTCAAGTGGCGGCCCTAGAAATAAATGGGAACTATTATTTATTTATTTATTTAACCATTTATGTACACACATAACTACCTATACGTAACTATATTGTTTTATACGTTGGATATTATTGTGTTAGGAGTTGGGAGGGGCTTGTGGCTAAATAATAACAACCGCACGGGTCGATCGATCAGGTTAAGCTACGCTTGCCGGTTGGCCCATGGATGGGTGACCATCTTTCCATACCAAGACAGGGCCGTGCCTCGGAAAGCATTTAAAGCCGTTGGTCCCGGCTGTCGTTCGTGGATCTTTGAAAGTGGTTACGGGTAGTCAGAAGTCCGAAAAACTAACAACCAGTCTTACCAAAGGGTATTGTATTACCCAGTGACTGGGTTGTGGAGGTCAGATAGGCAGTCGCTCCATGTAAAATACTGATATTCAGCTGCATCCGGTTAGACTGGAAGCTGACCCCAACATAGTTGGGAAAAGGCTAGGCAGATGATGATTATTGTGTTAGGAGTTACACGAATTTCTATGCTAGGCACAGGTATTTAAAAAAAAATGTACCATAAATAATGAATTGCGTTTCAAAATGTAATTGAAATAGCAGGGGTATTTAAAGCATTAACATCCCAAAATGTGCCACAATGAACCTGCCATGTAATGCCCCAAAAATAATCGCCGGTACCCAACTATGAATCCCGGTATTCGCATCACTAAACACGGGAACATAACTCACTGAGCCACGAAGTCTTATCTCCGCACTAAGTATACTCCTTAGAGTATGAATATTTTAAAGTGATGACATCTCAAATATTTTGTAGCTGATGAGTAGTTTTGAGCAGACAAACAAAATTATAAAAAATATATAAAATGTAATGATATATTATCTTAATATATAATTATAATTCTTCTATACGAGTGTTTGTCAATTAACTCTACTAAGCGACTTGACCGATTTGGATGAAATTTTGTGTGTATAATTCAATGGGTTCCTGGATGATATAAAAACACAATTGGACCCGGTCAGGCAGAAGGACGTCTGCCGGGTCCGCTAGTATTATATAATTATTTATTAATTTTAGTATTAAATGGGATTTAAATATAACTGGCAAAATCGGAGTGCATTATTGGTACAGACACCTCTGCGTAACCTTTCATAGAAAACAAGCTTGATGTTATGATGACAATGACGTTTTTAAAAAAAGTTTTGTAGGAGAGCTAGCAAGAAGATATTAATTGAACTCTGTTTTTTCTTTATGTTTAGCAATTAGCGACCAGTGTACAGACGGCAGCAGGTCAAGCTACCCGAAACTGTCAAATTTTCCCAATCAACCTTGAACCTTAATGCTTTAGCGATAAAGTTGAAAATCTATTAAAGAAATTTGTCAGATTTTAGTAGCTTGATGTGCTGGTGTCTGTACAACGATGTTTCACATAACGCAATTGCAACTTCCCGAGGGTCTTTCAATCTAAATGTCAAAGAAGATCAAAAATCAAAATCAAAAGTCATTTATTCAAATTAGGCTGAGAATCAGCACTTATCGAACGTCAAAATTACAAAAGACAGTCCCCCAAAAACGTCCGCCCTTCACCACTTCCTAGTGTTATCGCTGGAAGGCTACGGCAAACGCTAAGTAATGAACTTAACTACATTATTGTTCAGTTTTGGTTTTCCTTCAGCCATAGAGGCTTTTCTCGAGATCTATGCAACGTAGGAATTTGTATTATGGCATTATTTTAGTGTGGAAAAATAAATGATTTTTTTAAATTTTATTTTTTATTATGTTTAGGTATTTGCAAAGTCCACACAGGTCGCTAGTCAATGACCTAATTTTTGTATTTATTTGAGTGGTCACTTGGAGTTTAGAGCTCAGCGGTATTTATCTTTATTCTTCTATGTATTAAGGGTAGCACGTGGCTTTCACATTAACGCGCAAACTGAAACCATGAATTAAAAAAGGAATCTGCTATTTCACAGAACAGTGTAATTCCTGTGCGGTCAATTTCATGTATTTATTTGCATTCCGTAATGATGTAGAGCTGTTACAATGGATATGTAACTATGCTATGCTATGCATATGTACTGAACAACATTTTTTTTCTAGTGATGACGAAAATTTCTGCTCAGTGAGTTCAGAATCATGCACTGAATCCATGGTAACAGGTTGTGCGTCCATGTCCCTGCCACCCTGTATTCTTTCAACCTTCGATCCTTTCAACATTCCCTTAACCTCAAATCGTGAAGACGTGTCGCAACTTGCAACATCATTTCTGATCATAAGGAGGAACACTTTATAGCTGGTCTAATTCATACACTAAGGTGTAAGCGGTGTAATACAAGGCACAAGTTCAGACTCTGTTTATATCACGGTAATTTGCTAACTTTGTGATAACCCGGTTTTTATTGTGCACTCCTTTTGTTTGAGAAAGAAATGTTGCAGATTTAAAGGTGTATTGTTTGTTCAGAACTTCATCACGGCTTGTTTCCGGGAAGGGTTGGGCAGTTACGTTTAACACTTTCAAGGGCACAATACGGCTATAGCCGTCATAAAAATAGAAAGAAAGAAAAAACATTTATTTAGCACAGACCAAAAGACACACAATACACCAGATACATACATCAGATAACAACTAATAAAAAAACAAATAGAAAGTGTAAAGACCGATGCAAGAAATTAGCAGGTAAGTGTGCCTCACGGCTGCACCAAAAAGGCCCAGTTCAGCAAAAATGCCAAACGATAGTGCCTGACGCTGGTTTTCAACTGAACCTGATGTGTGAGGTGGCGGATGTAAACCAGTTTTAAACTGCAACGTGACGTGTGTATGCATACTTAAATAAGATAAGTATGTGACAAATAAAAAATAGTAACGAATATGTACATAACTAGTGTGAGTTGAGTAATATTGCAAAAATAAACTAAAAAAAATACTGACAAATATAATGAGACGGCCGCGTGATAGACCTTCGTTAGTATGTAACTAAATAGATTCTTCAAAACGACTCAGAACAACATAAACCGGTTTTAAAAAAAAACTTCTATTGTGTCAGTTTACTGCGCCGAAATCTGTTAAGTCCCATGTGATCGGGGGCGAACTTTTTGCCATCAATCGGTACTAAACCCAGACTCCGGCTGCTTCTGAGACATTCCAGATAGAAAAACCTAAGAACACTTTGCCCGACCTGAGAATCGAAGTTAGGACTCTGGCAAATATGAGAGGGAAAATGGGTTGCTGAACAGTATAGATATTCTAAATCTTAGTAGCCGCTACATCATAGATTGTCCTTAAGGCATATATAGCCAAAACATTTTAATACTCGACTTGGGTAAGCCATTATTATATTTTGGTTAAGTTCTTTGTTTTCGTAAAGAGAGTAATAGTAGACGTAAAAGGGAGTTGTATTAGTGATTTCTATGATTATAATTCTGTACATAAAATGAATCATATTTTGATCAAGATACAACCTGACTGAAACTGACCTGAAAATTGCAAAAATACCTCAGAAACTTTGAATTTCTCGGGCTCACATCCCCCTTAAGCAAAACCACCCTAGAAAATGCGTCAGGCATTAAGTCCGGCAAAGTTTAATAAATAAATAAATACTAAAATATGTTTGTTAGTAAATGATAAATGATAAATGATTTTATTTTGTAAGTAGGTTTGTACAAACACTTTTACACGTCAATCATATTTTAAAACTAGATGAGGCCGGCGTTTCCTATCTGACTAGCCTGAGAAGAAAGGCCGAAACAAACTCAGACGTCACAGTCTCTTTTAAAGTCCAGACATAATCTTGGTCAGATCATATGAAGACCATGTAGGTCGATGTCTGAGATGGTCTTTTGAGGAAAGAACCACACAGATTGAGAGGACCTGTCCAGTCAGTGCACGCATATGTCAGAAATCGTGCAGCTCAACTCAAAACTTATGGAGCTCAACGATTCGACGAACAATACCAAAGAAAGGACATTTGGGTAGGCCACAATAATTACTCAAACTGCCAGACCATGACAAAAACTAACAGAACAGAAAGTAAAAATAAAAAATAAAATGACCCACATAGTCTTCACATTCACAATAATTAAAATAATAGAATACTTTACAAAGTAAGTAAATGTCATAGATCAAATTCATTAATGTCAAATTGTATATATAAAAAAAAAAAAAAAACAAACAACAACCACAAAAAAAAAACATTCAATATGTAAAAATTGGAAGCAGCTTAATCCCAAGCCTTTTTGTCCTCGATATAAGCCTTAACGGTATAAAAGGCCTTCTGGCACAACTTACGTTTAATGAATGATTTGAATTTATTAAGGCTTAGATCTTGAACGAGGCTTGGAACTTTATTGTAAAAGCGTATACATTGGCATCTGAACGAGCCACCTATTTTCTTGAGCCTTGTTGTAGGTACAACAAATTTGTGTTTGTTCCTAGTATTTATATCATGGATATCACTGTATTTTTTAAACAATTTTATATTTTTATGGGCATATAAAAGATTTTCATAAATATACTGAGAAGGCACAGTCATAACATTAATTTCTTTAAATTTGTCTCTGAGCGAGTGTCTCGGACTTAATTTATAAATTGATCGAACAGCTCGCTTCTGCAAAACAAAGATAGTCTGAATATCAGCGGCATTTCCCCACAATAGGATACCGTACGACATTACACTATGAAAATAGCTAAAGTACACTAAACGGGCTGTCTCTATATCAGTTAAATTACGAATTTTTCTAACAGCGTATGCTGCGGAACTTAGCTTTTTTGACAATTTGTCTATATGTGGACCCCACTGTAGCTTAGCATCCAAAGTTATGCCCAAGAATACTGTGCTGTCTTCAGGATTCAATTCTTCGCCCTTTATCAACACATTAGTTTTCACCTGTCTAACGTGAGGTAACGTAAATTTAATGCATTTGGTTTTTTTTTCGTTTAGAAGTAAATTATTAACATTGAACCAGTGGACTACTTTAGAGATCGCGCTATTTACATCGTCAGTAACCTGCTGCTGACGTTTAAGTTTAAACAAAAGTGAAGTGTCATCTGCAAACAACACTATATCATGATTATCCTTTATGAGGTACGGCAAGTCATTAATATAAATAAGAAATAAGAAAGGACCAAGAATTGAGCCCTGTGGGACTCCCATTGTTACTAAAGATCCGGGAGATCTTTTTCCATTAACATCAACGCTCTGAATCCTCTTACTCAAGTATGAAATAAGAAGATCCAGAGCAGCGTTCCGGATCCCGTAGTGGCGGAGTTTCCTGATTAAAGTTTCGTGAAGAACGCAATCGAATGCCTTGGACAAATCACAAAAGATGCCCAAGGCATCGCATTTGTCTTCCCATGCATTATAAATATGTCCTATAAGTTCAACACCGGCATCAGTAGTTGAACGACCCCTTGTAAAACCGAACTGTTTGCTATGTAATAATTTGTGTTTATTAAAAAATCTTTGCAATTGTTCTAAAATTAATTTCTCAAAAATTTTACTAAAGGTAGGTAGTACAGAAATAGGTCTATAATTTGTAGGGTCTGATGTACTACCTGATTTAAACAAAGGTATTATTTTACTATTTTTCATGAGGTCAGGAAACTCCCCACTGTCAATACAACTATTAAAGATAAGAGCTAGAGTAGGTGCTACAATGTCAATAATAGACTTAGCAACTTCTACAGAATTACCCCACAGATCTGCAGTCTTTTTAACATTTAATGTGTGAAAGGTTTTAATTATATCTCTACAGGTAACATGTTCAAAATGAAATTCCGAATCGCAACCATTAACATTTTCCATAAGCAAAGACTCAGCAACAGAAGGTGATGAGTTTAGGGATTTAGTAGTAGAAACGGGAATATCTGAAAAGAAATTTTCAAACGCCTCTGCGACTTGTGAGTCTGATTTTATTATGTTGTCATTAATCGACAAGCTGTAGTCAGTATTTCGATTACTAGACCTTCCCGTTTCACTATTAATAATATTCCAAGTCGTTTTAATTACATTATTGCTGGTTTTAATCCTTGAACCCAAATAACGTGACTTGGCCATATAACAAACTTTTTTAAATATTTTTGAATAATTTCTAACATACAAATTAAATTCATCAGTGTTTACATAAGTCCTTTCATTGTACAGTTCATAAAGCCGCTTTCTACTTTTATGAATACCAATGGTAGCCCAATCACTGAAACATGTGTTACTATTAACCGAGATAGTCTTGGAAATAAAGGTAGAATTAAATTGTTTACAGTATATATTAAAAAAATTATCATATAGATGATTAGGATCCGCATGAATTGACAAAACTGGTAATTCATCAGTGAGTTTAATTTTGAAAGCTTCCAAGCGACTTGCAGTTTTGGGGTTGACAGTGATATCTTTTTTAACCACTATTTTGTTTTGATTTGGAATAGTAATCCTTTGCCCGCAATGATCAGAATCTAGTAAATTTATAATTTCTTTGTGGCTTGGTATAATATCTGTATAAATATTATCTAGGCATGTGGCACTAGTAGGGGTTATTCTTGTAGGCTCCAAAAATAGGTTTACAAGATTGTAGGACTGAAACAGACTTATAATTTTACTACAAGAACCTGAGTTTTCCAATAAATTGACATTAAAATCACCGCAAACGATAACGGACTTGTTTGAGTTACAAATCCTGTCTAACACTTCATCCATTACCTTTTCAAAGCAGTCATACAATCCTGATGGGGGTCTGTACACACTTAATACAACAAAATGCTCCAATTCTATACAGGCAATTTCAACTGTACGCTCAACAGATAGGCTCACAATATCATTACGATCTTTAAATTTGAGCTGGTTACTTACTAAAATTAACGAGCCACCATGTATAGCATTTATTCTGCTGAACGAACTACCAACCTGGTGATTATTAAAATTGAACAAGAACTGGTGGCTTTTCAGCCAATGTTCTGTTATACAAAGAATATCAATACTATTAAAATTCATAAATAATTCTACTTCTAAATCTTTGTTCATAAATCCTTGAATATTTTGATGCACCAGGTTGATACTATTTATTGATTTTAAAGCCTTTTTCGAGTTGCTTTTGTAATTCTGAACAATATAGCTAGAGGTTGCCTCTATTGTCTTACTTTCTAATTTAAATTATTAGCAATGTCATTAATTGTGACCAAATTAGTGGCAGAATTATTTATAATGTCATTGCATTGCTCAAAAGAAGCAAGTTGTTTAGCCAAATTTTTGGCTGTAATTGAAAAAAAATATGATAGCGACACAGCTATCTGTCTTTTATAATATTTAGACAGATAGTACATAACAATGTTATGTCTATCTTTTGTCAAATATAAATTTTTATTAACATAATTGTTAATATCAATCAAATGGAACAAGTTATTATTAAATGTCAAGTTATGCATTGTCATATTTAGTTCAAATCTTAAGCTATTTTCTTCCTGTGGCAAACTGTTACTATAAGGGAATGTAAACAACACAACTTTTCTTAAACTAAGATTGCATAATGTTTTATGATACTGGAGCAGTTCTCCTTTGTTTACATTTCCCCTATTACCCACAAAAATTAATAAAGTTGTATCCTGGGTAAAGTTACATTTAATAATTTTTTTCATAATATGAAGCAAAGAACAACCAGGCATACAGTAATTTAATATCGAGTGTCCAGGATATTCATCTGTCAACAATAGTAGTAATAGTTCGTTCAATCCTTACCTGAAGTCCTTGCTTATTGAAGTTGATGTTGGTCCTCACGGTGCGATGGTGTAAGGGCTGGACTGGTCTGGCGTTGTTGCCCAGAGGTGCCTTAGGAGTCAGCTGGGAGCCTTGCATCAGCTGACGGAGGGCGTACATCTGGGAAAATAGGGGAGTTTAAATAAAAATACGCATTTTTTCAGGGGAACTAGGAATTTCTTCTGTATCTTGACACAGATCTTTAATTAAGCCGATTGCTCAGTCACGCAGTATTATTTTGGGTGTTCAAAGTAAAAACGTTGTTATGCAACATAGTATGTTGTAGGTCGAATCTTAATATTATAGATGACTCTAGCAGGATGTTGTCTTTCTAGGAAAATTAGTTCATATACCTAAATTGAAAGTATCATAGATATGGCCTGTCTGCGTGTGTCGGGCGGGTTCACGTCCATGATGCACGCGTACACGTCAATAATGGCGTTAAAAATTCACGTTGCTTCACAAAAAGATGGCCTTGTTTATCTTTAGGCGTTATAAACAATAAAGAACGGTTACAAAATTAAATACGGATATAATTATTTAATAGATACTGAATAAAATACCTCTTGCTTAGAAATATAGATAGGTTTGTTGAATATGATCCAGACGGCCGTCTCCCAACAGCCGGGATGCGTGGTGGAGCCTTCGTAAGTGAGGTACTGCTGCGTGTTCGGTAGGAGAGAACTTAGCGGCAGGTGCTTGATTGGGAATGAGGCACCTATAAGACAGTGTTGTTGAGAATAGATCTGGGAAACTGTATGTAGAAGTTATTGGAGAATTTCTTCGGCGACATTATTTCAATTCGTTAAGTACCAAAATTATGCTAAAAATGAGCCCGGACAGGTTACGTTATACAGTGTGACTGGTAGTTTGATGTATTCCTTCCAAGACGTGACTGTGGCACCCATTTGCAACAATTACTTCCCAGTTTAGGCAAGGAAAAGTACATAATAGTGGGCTTGTGCCCCAAAATTGTGGGAAGACGTCTCCTTTATAAAGTATCCTAAAGTATAGACCCTATGGTTTAGCTAGAATTTCGGCTGCATCTGGTTAGTCTAGAAGTCGCCCCCATTATAGTTGATTGATTAGTTTTGTTAGAATTTCCCCATACTACCTACATCGCGGTGTAGGAACGGGGTGTGAAAAACGTTTTAATGGAAACGTAAGCGTTGAAAATGTCCCACAATAACTTTATTTATAAAATGTAATAGCTGCGCCCCGCGGTTTCACCCGCATTAGTTTCGATCCCGTGGGAATATCGGGATAAAAAGTATCCTATATGTTAATCCTTGATATAAACCATGTTTGTACCAAATTTTATCCAAATCCGTTTAGAAGTTTTTGCGTGAAAGAGTAACAAACATCCATCCCTCCATACAAACTTTCACGTTTATTAGTTTAGTTTAGTATTTATTAGTAGAAATTAGGATTATACAGTTCGTTTTCATGGTGCACTATTTTGTGGAATAGCTTGCTGGTTCCACAAGTTACCTTTTTGCTAACCGCGCACCGTGGAAAGCCGGCTTAAGACATAAAGAAATCGTCATATCCTCGGACTGTGCTTACCTCTGTACGTAACTTTATTAAAGGCGCTAGTGATTAGCCTAAAGTCTGTGTTGGTCGGCTCTCCAACCTGCAAACAATTATTAGAATAAACACACGAAAATGAGAAATAAACAACGAAATAGCATCAAATGGACCAACACCAAACAATAATGACATTTTATTTTTTTATTTAGTTCTAGCGACCAGCCTCTACTTCGCATAGTTTTTATACAACCTAACAAAACTTCGAGATTTCTTTATGCTTAATATGTATGTATTATACACACACCTTCCGGAATAAATTATCTAAGTGATGCTGGAAGCCGCATCAAAATCCATTGTGTAATTTAGAAGAACGAAGCGGTCACGCTGGTAGACAAGAAAAGCGACTTTGTTTTATGCTATTTATTGAAGGCACAGCTCGATTCAAACTTTATTTATGGCGTAGCGGTACGGAACATGAGGCGAGTCACTGCGCAGTAACAAATTCACGTGTCAGCGGGGGTGAGGGGTGAGGTACTGCGCAGCAAGTAGCGCACTTCAGAGCCACCATACAGTTTGAGTCGGCCTGTACTGTCTGTGACTAATAACCCATAATACACTTTTGAAAGGGAATCACTTATATCCGGTTTATGATGTTTTCAGGCAAATGCACATTTTTTTTCTTTTCTTTATAAAATGAAACAAAAACTGAGTTTAAAAACTTACCTGCACCATAAGTGAAATGCCGACAATTCCTTGTGATTTGTGCTGGGCTTCCGACATATTGTGGTACAACTCCTTGTTGAAGCCATACAGTTGAATCTGTGAACAAAAATACGCATTAATTAGCATAAAATCACCAAACATCGATCGGAAAACACCCGGTATATTCTGGAAAAACCTCACCGTGTAAACTTAAGTGAAGTGAGGTGTCATTCCACCAGCCGATCGACTCTGAAAAAATCTCACCATGAAAAGTTAGGTGAAATGAGTTTAGAGTGAGCTGTCAATAGTGTCAATCCTTAGAATTAGTTCGAATGACAGCTCACTCCACGCTCACTTCTCCTAAGTTTGCACGGTGAGATGGTTACAGAATCGCACTGCTGATGGTAGGGATTGATATTTTTGATAGCTTACTTCACTTATGTCTTAACGGTGAGGATTTTACTAGAATAGATAGGCTATTTTCCTCAAAGGTATATATGTAAAGGTTCTTAGTACACCCACATTTCGCAAGTTATGGTAAAGACCCATGTAATAGGGGACGACCCTATTGTCCCTATTGCCCTTAACTGGGCACTAATACAAACTCCGAGCTGTTACAAAGTCACTCTCTTTTATATTAACTACGCGGGTAGTTAAAAACCGAACGAAGCAGTAGCGGTGCTGCTTCGCTCGGTTTTTAGGACTTGACAAAACATCGCGATTTTCTTACTCCGAAAGGTTCATGTGTACCACATAATCCTTCCGGAACACCTTCTCTATATGATGGTGAAAACCGCATCCAAATTCGTTGCGTATTTTAGAAGAATAACGCCGTCACACAGACTCGAAAAGCGACTTTAGCTTATAAAAGGGTGGCAGGGATATCGATGCACAACCTGTTACCAAGAATTCAGCATATGATTCTAGACCCTGAGCGTAGAAATATATCACGGTTATCAAAAAAAAAAAAACTGCTGTTTAATAGAAACGATACCTACGCGGTTCAAACTCAAATTCAATTTATTCAGGAACAATTCACATTGTGTTTGTAATCATTAAAATTATAAAACTAACATATTCATAATACAATAAAACATAG
The DNA here is from genome assembly GCA_951799955.1 of Apamea anceps. NCBI lineage: Eukaryota > Metazoa > Arthropoda > Insecta > Lepidoptera > Noctuidae > Apamea > Apamea anceps. The sequence continues at coordinate 13,041,820 of OX637509.1, forward strand.
AAAATAAAAAAGAAAAAGAAAATACATTAACAATAAAATTCAATAACATTACAAGCCACTACGTACTAATATTATTCAGTCTCTCATTAACTAATTAATTTTTTTAAACGTGGATATTTCGTCGTCTATAGAATACAGACATTTCCTTAATAGGAACGCTTTAAGTGTTGACTTAAATGAGCTCTTGTGAGCATTTTTTTTTTTGTAACCGACTAAAAAATTTAACGCTGTCGTTTCACCACGGGTACTTACTTATTTACATAGATTGTAGAAGTAACAGGCAAAACAAGGGTGCAATACACCTCTGCTTATACGAATAGTGACATGGCGTCAGGTGTAACCAAATAATCATTGATTTTAACGAGGCAGCAGTCGGCAATTTACCCACAAACAAGTAACCATTAACAAATACTAAACCACAATAAAGTTAAAACAGTAATAATGGCTAAATCAAAAAGTCATTAAGATAGAACCGCAGACCGCAGTCCACAAAGTTGGAAATAATCGACCGTTGCTAGAATTTTCGTCACTAGTAGGGACCAAACATTTTCATTGATTATATTGGTGAAAATTAATAGGGTAGCCGGAATATCCAATTAGGAAACATTGCTGTTAAAGTGGACGCAAAAACAATGGTATCGTGACAGTTATTCGAAATTCGGAAGTAATTAATTCGTGGTATCCGTGAATTGAGAACTATTTTTCATTTTTTTGTACACTAGCTTTTGCTCACGACTTCGTCCGGGTGAAAATTTTTGCTCCCCCGACCCATCCCGTCGCATCGCATCGTCAGCCCGCGCTATAACTTCGGTTTACTTAGCGTTATTTTTGTGAAAAAAAAAAATATTTGTGCCACAGCCTTCTACTCCGTTCACCTTTTATAGGTACCCCGTTTTTGTCCAGACGGTAAAAAGAGACGGTATTACGGAGATAGGTTGGTAGATTTAAAACTACAGACTCCAGTTGAGTTTTACATACATAACGTTTCTTTAACTCTGACTCTATTGAATTAATCTAAAGAACTTTCTTCCAAAGTATATCAATCATGTATTTGTTTATTTATCACGTAAAGGTTTGTCAGACCTGGCGAATGCGCCGCACGCAGCCCCTGCACCATCCGCGCACCGCTCGCGGGCATGATTCAAACGCGAAAGAAACTATGTGCGCTTGTGCGCACGAGCTGGTCGCGCTGCTCGCGCGCCCCACTCGAGCTTTGCCGGAGTTGCACCTAGGCGGCGCACCAAACGTAAGCTGTAACCGCACGTGACCAACACGCGCGCAGTTTGCAAGCGGCTCGCAAGCGGCGCATTCGCCACATCTGGACGCACCATAAAACAAAAACGAAAGATGGAAGAGAAAGGAATTGTATAAAATATTGTTACACGGGTTTTTTTTTTACGTAATTTGGGTGAGATAATGATTACAGACCAAGAATGATGCTTATTTATTACGAGTATCTATGGGGAAAGTAACGAGCAGGCATTATTATTATTTATCATTAACAGAACAAGGACAGTTTTCAGGGAAAATGCTATCAATTTCCTAAGTAATCATTGTTGTTTTTTGATTGTGATTCGCTTTTCTAAAACAAAAAAGTTAACTTCCAGAGAATATTTTGAAAGGTAATAATGGAATATAATAATGATAATAAAAAAAAAATACAAAATCAAACTAAAAGCATTTATTTGCTTATATATGGGTAATGCATGAGGTGATATATATAACGAAAGTGACAGACAATCTGCGGGGTATTATGTAGCACACTATCAGTAGTAATTTTGACAGTTCAACTACATTAATTGCGTTATTTACGTTGTTGAGCAGACACATTTTTCGAACATAGGAAGAAATGAATTAGCAATATTCTTGGAAATGATTCAGATACAGATTAATAGTGTGTTACGTTACCAACATACTATTAATGTGACACAGATAGTTTGTGAAATAATAAAATCATCATCACTTTTCATGACTTTTATTTATCCTTACTGGTAAGCAATTATTGTTGGAAGGCTTATCTATAACACATTAAAATAAAATCTTACTAATAATAATGAAATCTCGATGTTTTGGCAAGTCTTAAAAGCCGTGCGAAGCAGGTGCGGGTCGCTAGTATTTTAATAATATTAAATGATGATACGAGTTTACAAATTAACACTGTCGATGCTGCCATATCCGAGCCTTTGTTGTTGCCCCTTACGGTCACACAGACCGAACTTTGACCCCTTAAACTTTGTTTGTTCACCGCCATTAAAACGATGTCCTGATATCCTACTTGAGTATCTTCATCATCATCATCTGCCGAGCCTTTTCCCAACTTTGTTGGGATCAGCTTCCAGTCTAACCAGATGCAGCTGAATACCAGTATTTTACATGTAGCGCTTGCCTCGGACTTCCACAACCCAGTAACTGGGTAATACGATAACCCCTTGGTAAGACTGGTTGTCAAACTTGTAAAACTGGTAGATGTCTGAAATGGATTTTTAGGAAAAAAACATAGATTTGAAGGGACTTGTTTAGTCAGTTGAGCACTGCTTAGCAAATTTAAAATTATATCATCATTAAGATCTTTCTAAACAAATGAAGAGCAATGGTGGCCCTGTGATAATGGCCCTGACCGAGTTTTAGGTCGTAGGTTGAAACCCAGGCAGATGCTTTACTTTGTGTAAATAATTTCATCACCACCTCCCCTTAATGCAGTGAAGGTGATATCGTGAGGAAACTGACATGTCCTAGAATAAAAAAAATCGAAGACACGTGACATCTACCAACCCGGACTGGACCCGCGTGGTAGATTATAGCCCACTACCTCTCGAGCAGAGGAGGCCTATATCCCAGTAGGGAGAAGAATAAGCTGATTATGCTACACAAATGAAATATCTTACTTCATCATTACATTTTTTTTCAATCGCTTAGTTATTCAAAACAAGCTCAAAATATCAATCACGAACGTTTAAAAACCCTAAAATGATACAGATAAATTACGTCGAAATATTTCGACATAATAGCTTTAAAACGATCGCATTCGAAGTTAAAGAGCGAACTTCGGTCGTTGAGACCCTCGCAGCTAATAATGAGTGTTCGATAACAGTAGCGTTTTAGTGTTGACTTGTGAAATTATGTCATTTGGTATTTGTTGAAAGAGGTGCTCTGATTGTGGTGTTTGTTTCATTTAATTTAAGTGTACGATGGGCGAAATTAAATAGATTTAGCGGAGAAAAATGTTTTCATTTTTATTAATTTACCAGCTTCTGTTTGCAACTTCGTAAATAAATAATGCTTATTTATCTCCACAAATTAAATTCGTAAATCCTTTCCTACTCTATTATTATAAATACGAAAGTTTGTATGGATAGATGGATGGACGGATGTTTGTTACTCTTTTACGCAAAAACTACTGAACGGATTTGGATGAAATTTGGCACACAAGTGGTTTATAACCAGGATTAACATATAGGATACTTTTTATCCCGATTTTTCCACGGGATTGAAACTTATGCGGGTGAAACCGTGGGGCGCAGCTAATTAGCTGTGTTAAGTTGACAGGTATTTTATCAAAATTTTGTCATTTGTGGGAAATCTAAACTAAGCCCGGTCCTGTATTTGGAAATTCCAGGCCCTCATTATATCACATAGAAAAGGTTGTCAACGTAGTACAATGACAGCCAAGTCAGTCTCCTACAGTGATAAGTAGATTTGCAAGCTGCACCCTGAGAAGTCAGCCTTGTCACCAACATTGTAGACTGGCTGATCATCTTGCCATGGTATGGCTCTTTTCGTATAACTCAATCTAATATATGAAAGAAAAAAAAGCTTGGTCGTGTAAATTCATAAAAATACTTACAAAACTACGAGTATTAGAAATGATTTTTATGCGAGTGTTGACTTTTAGCACTAAAAAAAAAATTGTGCAATCAGAAAGACTGTGTGTGTTGTGTTTCAAAAAGACCTACTAAAGAACCAACGTCTTGTTCATGATTGTTTATAAAACTAATGGACGTTAATGTCAACCATCTCAAATTTTCTGGGATTCAGACAGATTGTTAGAGTATTCAAAGTACCCATCTGATTTCTCGTTTCTATTTTGAAGACCTAAAAACCCCACTGACGCCGCGATTGGCGTGGTCAACTACAGGATACTACTCGCCTTTACCTCCTGCCTAGCCTTTTCCCAACTATTTTGGGGTAGGCTTTCAGTCTAACCACAAGAGTGAGGTGCAGCTGAATACATGTGTACATGGAGCGACTACCTATCTTACCTCCACAACTCGCAGTTACTGGGTAATACGATATCCCTTGGTAAGACTGCTTGTCAGACTATCGGGCTTCTGGTGAACCGTAATAACTTTCAAAGATCCTCGATTGACAGCCAGGTCCAACGGCTTAGCGTGCTTTCGCGTCAGGCACTAGTTGTCTGGCATTTGTGCTGAACTGGGCCTTTTTGGCTGAGCCGTGAGGCATACTTTCCTGCTATATTCTTATATCGGACTTTACACGTTTTATTTGATCTTTCCTTTTTTGTTTTTATCTATGACAATAATAATAATCTTTATTCATTCCAACATTAGTACAATACATATACACAAATTACATGTCATATAACTTTACAAGAGAACAAAATTACAATTTATCTTTGGCCCCCCACACTAGGATTCCCTGTGTTTTGGGGTCCAGTCCCTTCCGTAAGTCCAAAAAAAGACACTTAACATATGAAATTTGCAATTGTGTATAATTTTATGCTATCATTATTTTATGTGTAAGAAATTTAACAGAGATGATCTGATGTATGTATTGGTGTATTGTGTGTATTTTAGTTTGTGCTAAATAAATGTATTTTCTTTCTTTCCGAGGCACGGAGGGTTCTCGGTGCATAAATATCGATATCAACTCATACGAACAATACAGGCTACATATAAACCTACTTAAGAAACTCCCAATACATTACGTAACTTAGAAGATAGTTACACATCAACAACCCACTTTTCAATCGAACCCTCCGGCTACATCATAAATACTTTAACCCCTAACTGCTTAATAAAACCGGAATTAATTTGAAATCGAAGACGGTATCCCGAAGTTAGTCAGCTATTGGAATGTGGGGTGCATAGTTGCCAGTCTGCGGTCAGACGGTTGCATAGTTAGACTACCTGCCTGTGAATAAAGGGGGGTTTATATGGCACTAAGTTTTAGAGCGCGAATTTCGTAAAGAGTAAGGTTTTTGTGCTAATTTTTTTACAATTAAAAATATGTAAAATAGCTAGTAGCACGCACAATGATGGGTTTCGTAGTTGGAATGATTTTATCCCAAGAACAAACTTAACTTTGTACGTAGTTGAAAAATTGGTCTTCCATACATCTATTATTGCGAGTAACAAAATCTGACGCATAAATGGCTGCATTTTTTCATTGCGTTAACTTTAATTTTTTAGAGCTCCAAAGGACCGTAAACCCGGGTATTTGACATTAATTTCCTTGATGGACGGACGTACGAACGGACAACGAAGTGATCCTATAAGGGTTTCGTTTTTTTTACTTTTGAGGTACGGTTTACGGAAAATAGTGTGATTTACGGATTGTCATAATAAGTCGAAAGAATTGCAGTTCAGATTCAAATAACCACTTAACCTGAAACGTTTACTGGTATTGTCTTCCTTTCAGACAGTCAGTGTCAGTCGCTGTGTATGATTTAATTTAGTTAGGCATTGCCAAATGCTACGATTGTTTATTTAATCCTGATTTTCACTACAGCGAAGCTACTATTATAGTTTTGCAGTTTAAAGACTTTTGTGTGGCTGCCGTTTACTGTACTTGAGAATATTTGTCATGGTTTACAATATTGTCCAATATTTTAATAAAACATCATGACACATGGATAAGACGTTGGTTATTCTACTACCATTAAGTAATCTTCTTAGTTAGTCTTTTTTAAGTTGCACTAAGATTAAAGACTAATTTTTTTTTAGTGCTACAGGTTTACCCCATATAGAACTAGCTTTGGTTGTCCCGTAACGCAACTATAGTGCTTTAATATTTCCCGGTACAATCTGGTATCAGGTTTAGTTGTTATAGAGTTATATCCCGAACATTGTTGTGAATTTGTGTAGTGTTATTATTAAAGGGATGTTCGGAAACTGTACGTCCGTTGCGTTATGGTTACGTAGTTGTACAATTCTAGCATGTTTCTATGTACGTGTGGATTTTAGAATTCAGATGGATTGAATGTGCATTTAGAATATGCATTGATGAGATGTGAATGTGTGTGTAGAATACTTAAATTGATATATCATCATCATCTGCCTAGCCTTTTCCCAACTATGTTGGGGTTGGCTTCCAGTCTGACCAGATGCAGCTGAATACTAGTATTTTAGATGGAGTGACTGCCTATCTGACCTCCACAACCCAGTTATTGGGTAATACGATACCCCTTGGTAAGACTTTCGGGCTTCTGACGACTGTCAAAAATCCACAAATAAGTGTCGGAACCAACAGATTAACGTGCTTTCTTGATTATGTAAAGATGGTCACCCATCCATGGCCCAACCATGGCAAGCGTAGCATAACCTGATCGATCGACTAGTGCGGCTGTTTCTACTTAGCCACAAGTTTAAATTGATATGTGTGAAGCCTAATATTTGAGGTCAACTGACTACAGGTCACCTTTAGATGTTCTGAACTTATTTTATTATGCGGTTGTCCTTTTGACATCTACCAACCCGCACTGGGCCCGCGTGGTAGATTACAGCCACTCCCTCTCACACAGAGGAGGCCTCTGTCCCAGCAGTGGGAACATTATTGGCTGATTTTATTTTTTATTTTTTACGTTATCTACGTGTTATTTTATGTAGTTCTGGACAATAAACAATTTCAAAAATTTCATATTAATTTCATTTATAAATTCAACACCCTTATTACCTAACGAAATGCGGTCTCACGGATGGTCTCCCTTCTGCACCATTGCTTAAATTTCACCCGCACTCTCTTGCATTACTTCCCACGGATCCTACAGAAATTGAAAGCCTCATCTTTAACCTAAAGAATGATTGCGCTGTCGGTCGAGACAACATCTCAACCACCTTCTTAAAAAGATATAAAAACGTTTTAATTCAACCAATTACATTCATTTGCAACCTTGCCTTTAGTTCCGGAAAATTCCCAAACGATTGGAAACTGGCCGAAGTCCTTCCTATTTACAAGAGCGGTGACGGAGCCTGTGTCAATAACTATAGACCAATCTCCATATTGCCAACTATATCAAAATTATTAGAAAGAATCATGAACAAGCGCTTAGTCAATTACTTAGAAAAACACCATCTTCTTTCACCCTGTCAGTTCGGTTTCCGGTCTGGCCTCTCAACCAGTGACGCCATACACAATTTAACAGACTTTATCGCGGGTAACCTCGATAATAACAAAAAGGTTGTCGTAATCTTTATGGACTTGGCTAAGGCTTTTGACACGGTCTCCGTCCCGTTACTATTGACAAAGCTTGAACGCCTGGGAGTTAGGAATACTCAGCTTGAACTATTCGCGGACTATTTGAAAAACCGATTCCAGAGGGTCCGTGTGGGTGAATGGACTAGCGGTGATCTCCCCATTGCGCATGGAGTCCCGCAGGGCAGTATCCTCGGTCCCACGTTATTTTTAACATACATAAATGACCTCTGCGATCTGAGCATGCCCAATGGGAGGATTATTTCGTTCGACGATGACACGGCCCTGTTGTTCCAGGGCGATACATGGCATGAAGTTTACAGTTATGCTCAGCGGGGCTTTGATTTGGTCCAGGCATGGTTAGCTAACAATAAATTAACACTAAATGTTGATAAAACAAAATTTATCTCATTCTCCATTAAAACTTCAACCCTTCCCAGTCTTAATATAACGGCCCACTCTTCTAATTGTTCGTTTATACGTTCCTCTTCTTGCTTGTGTCCCACCCTGCTTAAGACCGATACAATTAGGTACCTAGGAGTTACAATAGACAGCGCGCTTAGCTTCCATCCACACATTGATCTCCTTGTCTCAAGAACTCGAAAATTAATTTTCATATTTAAAAACCTTCGCCATGTCGCAAACCCTAAAACTATGTATAAAAATGGTATATGTTGTTCTGTGTCAATCATTGCTCTCCTACTGTATTACCATATGGGGTGGAGCTGGTAAAACATCCATGCTGAAAATTGAGCGTGCTCAGAGGGCAGTCCTGAAAGTTGGCCATTTCTTACCATACTTGCATCCAACTAAGGACCTTTATGAGCTCACTGGTGTCCTGACGGTTCGTCAATTATTCATCCTTAATGCAATCCTCCGTAAACATTCCCAGCTTCAATATAATCCCACACTTTTTGGAAATAAACGTCGTAAACACACAGTATGTCCGACAATGAGATTCCATACAAATTTCTCACGTCGACATTTTATGTTTCTCGGCAGTTACCTTTATAATAAATTAAACGAAATCTTGTTGATCTACCCCCTCACTAAAAAGCGCTGCAAAAAAACGTTATTTAATTGGCTGAAAAAGCTGGATTACGATGGCACTGAGCAAATATTGTTCATTCCTTCCTAATCATCTACTACATCTGCGATGGATCCAGTGCACGCCCGCATACTCACTACACACAACATACACATCTTGTCTCGCAATTTATCATGACCTTACTCACGTTTACCCACAAGACTGAGACAAGCACACCGTACACTCACACACTTCTCACGACACGCACAACACACCACTCACGTACATGCACCTCATTTTAATTTTGATTTTGCATGATATTTATTTCTCATTTAGCATTTATTTTAACCTGTCTTTCTTTAATTCTCTTCCATAGAAGTTAATTGTTAATTGTCCCAAAACTTGTGCAACGTAAGTACAGCACCTAAACACAGTGGTGGGCCTGGAGATCTGTAACACAGGGTTTCCCTAGCACGGACTCTAGTCTCTCACAAAGGAGCTTTTGTCTTGCACGTATTGTTTAGTCCTAAGGTGTTATTTATAAGCTAACCTTTGTGGAGAGAGAAATAAACTATTATTATTATTATTACCTAACACACCATCAATCACAATCTGAATCATTTTGAAGCAAATTGCTAATCCATTGCTTCATAAGTTCGAAAAATTTGTCTGCTCAACACGTAAATAACGCAATGAATGTTGTTGAACTGTCAAAATGAAACCGATTCCGATTGATCGTGTGTTACGAAATTAGGGTGCTGGACTCCATCAATAAGAACATTGAAGGAGACCAGCTTGGATTGAAATGCAAAAAAAAAATACGCATCAAATTGAGAACCACCGCCATCTTTTGTGTCGGTTAAAAATACTACTCACCTCGCCAGGAAATGTGTGATGATCAATCTGATGCTCCGACCCCCGGTTGTCTTCCATGCCGTAATGGAAGTAGATCTCCTCAAACTGATAGCGGTAGGACAGCGGGCCTCCGCTGATGTTCACTTGGTGTTTGGAGTCCTTCTCTACGCGGAAGACCAGGGACTGGCCCGTGTTTTGGAGGACGCCGCTGACCTGGAGGAAGGAATGGGAGTTTTAAAAGGTTTTAAGAATCGTTTATCGTATTTGGGCCAATTTCACAGTTCATGAGCTGGCAGGGTTAATATTTTGTCACAGTAATGTTGACACTGGCAGCTGTTGAACACGCTTTAAATGTGCTGATCGCGTTCAGTTTCAGTGGTGAAATTCGCCCTAAATGTATTGTTAAGTATTTTAAGGACTAAAGGCGGGTTGTTTTACGGCCACTTGACGCACGTATTAGATATTTCATTTTGATATAATTATTAGAGTATTGTTTGTTGGATAATGGCATATGTCACATTTACGAAGCTTGAAACCAACTTAGAAGTACCTACCTAATTTGACTAGATATTGTGTTTACAAAAAACAAGTCTTAACTTTTAAAAAACACTTAAATTTTATTACCATAAATGATTAAGTAATATTTGATTATACTTGTAGTATATCTTCGATTAATTTTATATTGCTATTTTAGTATACTGTCAGTTGATGATGATATAGGTACTTTTGGATGATGTCTAAGAATTACGAATCAACTCCTATTAAATTGATTAATTACCTTATAATGTTTTAAAACGGTTACACTGCATAATATTTGTTTATTATTGCCTGTGTTAGAAGATATAAAGCCAAAATATATTATGATGATCTGTAATTGGTTCAAAATGGCGGTAGATGTTTGACGTGAAAGACGTCGTTGCCGTTGTTATGTGGAATAGATCGACCAGATGTCACGTAAGTTAAGTAATTGGATGTTATACCTTAATTATTGCTTATTATGAAATATGTTGTTGTGTAAGTCATATCATTGCCAATATTCCTAGCTATTGTTATTATGTTGCTATTATTTTGAATTCTCTTGGACCGTTATCGAAGAGATAGAATTAATTGTTTTAAAAGATAACGATAATTTATGACAAAGTAGGTAAGAAATGTATTGATAGAGTGAGAAATGTATTTGCGAACGGACGACTAGTTTTCTGATTAATTACTGACAAGCCTAAATTTAAAAAAAATATTTAGCCTTGTCTATCTGTGCTTTACTTCATAAAACCCTTTCCCTACAAACCATATTCAATAATAACTTTCATACACAGTAACTAGTAACCATTCTGATATTAAAAGCTTGTTATTTGGGTAATATATAGGTACATATACTTCTATTATATACTGAATACCCTAATACACGCGTATACGTCAAAAATGGCGCTAACTATTGTCAAACCAATAAAAGCGTTGTTTCACAAAATGGTGGCCTTGACGTACATCAAACTCTAATGATTATGTAATCGTCATTATTTGACGTACGTATGTTACGTTAACCAACCGTTTGAAACTAGCGGCCCCTAGACTAGTGCGACAGTCCGGAGTATAATTATAAATCATTTAAACGCCCAAAACAGTTTCAAACCAGTATTGTATATTGAGCGACTACCTATCTGACTTCCACAACCCACTTACTGGGTAATACGATACCCCTTGGCAAAACTGGTTGTCAGACTTTTGGGTTTCTGACGTCTGACGTCTTCGTTACGACTGTCAAAGATCTACGAATGACATCGCCGGGACCATCTACTTAAAACGTGGTTTCCGAGGCACGGAAGGGTCTCAGTACGTAATAGATGCCTATCCATCCACGGTTGCTTAACCTTAAAGACTTACCCGTGCAGCTGTTATTATTAAGCCACGAGCACACCAACACCAAAATAATAATCAACACGAATCGGTATGAATCACACTGTCGGCTCCCCATGGGGTGTCTGCGGGGTGTCCATGGGGAGTTCATGGGGTGTTCTATCAATCAATGGGTCGCACCTTGATTAGAACCTGGCAACTTATGCGCTTTGAGTGGAGATGATGTATGGCTTGTTGACACGCGAAGGACAAAGCTGTAGAGGCGGTGGAAGTGGCTTGTAATTTGGAATGGGTATGAATTTTGATTTAAGTGGCAGACATTTTTTTTATTAGTGATTGAATGAGTGTCTGAGTGTCAAATTGATGGTCTCTTTTTAATTTAATTATGTAATGAAGGTAGGCTCCATCTTAACGTTGAAAACCTCCGACTAAGCTATTAGTGTGACTTCTGAAATTTTGAATACTGTGATCAATTTTGATCGTGATTAAACGTCCAAACTACTTCGAGATAAATTTTCTGATAAAAAAAAAATCTTACTATGGCTTGAAAGCTACCTACCTATACCTACGATGATACTGAAATCGTTCTTAGTAATCTCACCTTTACAGACTTAAAGTACACAAACATTCACACAAATACATCCACACACCCTCATACAGACACCTAATCTGCGTTCGCGATTTAGTTGCCAAACATGTAAAAAAATATGATTTTTTGGAAAAATAATTTTAATCCCTACCTAATAAAGTTCAGTTTACGCTGCAACTTTAAAAATGTTATAACTTTTTCAGTAGTGCTAGTCGCTTTGAAATCAACTTAATTACCTTAAAATAAAGTTGATATTTGTTCTTGAAATAACATCAATTAGAAAAATAATTTTGAATGGACTTTACGTTCCCACACCAACCATCTCACCATACATATGCTTCGCCCATTCTATTTTTTAATAGAAAATGTTTTAGAATTACTAATCTTTTGATATTTTTTTATTAAAGAATCTCGTCAATACGAATGTACGAATAAGTTCAATACATAGTTTAATATAAAAAAAATCGGTTGTCTGTAAAGTCGGTTTACTGACGATAGTTGAACGTGAAAACGTCATAAGAAAATACTGATGGAATGGTTTAATTTTTCAAAAGAAAATTTTAATGGAACGCCTCAGAGCGAGGTAACGCCGCATACGTCATATTTTTTCGTGCGTGCAGCCGGCTCCATCGAATTATAAGACGTTGTCACGTCAAAATAGAAGCTATTTGTTGCCAAACGTTTCATGTAGTGACCAATATGTCGATCGATTACTCATTATCTAACTTTAGTAGACCAACGCATCCATCACTCTCACGAAAACTGCGCTCACCGAACTTTAAAAGCACATTCAATTAATTCTACTTCAATGTAATTTCGTTGAGGGAGTGACTTGCCTTGTAGATAATGTTATGTAAGAGATAGCTACGAACATTTTAGTTTAATAAATTACTTTTAAAATTGTATTTTTTATCAGCGTAAGTAGGTATACATAAATACAGTTCATTCATTGAATGCAATCAATTTGTACTAGTCTTGCTGTTTAACAAAAACACACACTTGGACAGTTATAATTATGAATTTTTTGAATAGGCTATTACCTACCGTAAGCCCCCTTTAAGGGATAAAGCCGCCATGTGTACCGGGTCAACTTAGCTTATCGCAAACCACTGCTGGACATAGACCTCTCCCTGGCTGCGCCAAAACACCCTGTCCTCCACCTCCGGCATCCAGTCTGTCCCAGCCAACTTCTAAAGGTCGTCGGTCCATCTGGCTGGGGGGCGTCCTAGACTATACGCTTGCCGATACGCGGTCTCCACTCCAGGACTCGTCTTTCCGCCGACCATCGGTCATTCTACAAACATGGCCAGCCGCTTCAGTTTGCTAACGCTGCCGCTGGAAGCCTTGGCCAGACCAAGGCTTCCAGCGGCAGTGTTAGTGTATGTTATGTTAGTTTAGTGTATGTTGTGTCTTATTGGCCGTTCTATCAGTGTTTGTTTTGTTTTGCCTGTAATGTGACGGGTTTCGGGCTAAGGCCACTTCTCTTATAGAGAAGGAATGAGCTTGATCACCACGCTATCAGTGTACAATAAAGAATTTTATCTATCTACTTTAGACTGTGAGCTGTGGGCCAAAATAACCACCACGTGGAGCCCTGACACAGCTAGAAGGCGTCGTGGCAGACCCCGTAGAAGATGGCGGCACGAGCTGGACAAAACAAACGACCAGAGGTCCACTTTGGCCCTGGATCGAAAAAGTTGGAAGTCATGGGGAGATGTCTTTGTCCAGCTGTGGGATGTTGCAGGTTAACAGTAACAGTAACCTTTGACTGTTTGCATCATAAAAAAAAAGCCGAAGGATGACATTATTAACTTCTATATCTTAATGGTAGCTGATAAATAATGAGTGTCTCTGATGGCCAAAGGTCTCGTCGATTGCGCTTCTCAAGCAATCCAGTATCATAAATATAAATTGTTTCAAAATATTGAGTGGAGATACCATGAGAGTTTATTCTATGTATAGATAATATAAGCCTCTCGTTGGTCAAGTGGTCGCAAGTAATACTGCTGAGCATGAGGTCTGGGGTTCAATTTTCAAAACGTATTTCTACATCGTTCTCACATGGTTAATTTCAACACGAATGATGTAATCAAATATTTTGTAACAATTTTATGTTTTAAAAGAGTGTCCATGGAGTTTCTTGCCCGTTCTTCTCCATAGGTACCTACGCTTTGGAATGGGCAACTAGCTTCATCTTTCTGACTGACCGACCCTTTGACAATTCAAAAGTACCTGTAATTGGTTTAGTTGAATTAAATGATTTGAGTTTGAGTTTGAATTCCCAGTTCGGGCAAAGTGTTATTGGGTTTCCCCATCAGTATTTTTTCTCAGTAGCAGCCCGTATTGTGGATGTGTGCCCGGTGGATAGAGCAATATATGAAATGAAATAGTTTATTTTGTAAATAAGATATCGGAATCTCATATGATGATTTTTATAATTTATTATTATTCTATAAATAAATATTTGTTATGGCCGCTAATCATATTTAGACCAACATACAATCAGAAGGCCAATTCTCGTAATTTAAAACGTTCAAAATCTAGTCGCAATCTCATCTCGGCGACAAACAAATGTCAGAAAGTTGTTAAAATGTAGGGAAATTAGAGGCGTTTTTGACTGATTAAGACTGAGATCAGACTGTGAACGTTCTTAAAATTACGAGAATTGCCCTTCTGAAACTGACCTGAAAATTGCAATAAAACCTAAGAAAATTTGAATTTCGTGGGCTACCCTGACGGTTGGGTTAGGTTAGGTTCCCGCATTGTCAAGGCGGGGGGCTCAGTAGCCGTGGCTTGGTCACCCACGGTGAAACCAAGAGGAACCCGCTTGGGCGACATCGCAACTGAGGCGGGCCACGATGTCGTATGGGAGACATCACGGCTGTTCTGGTGCGCCGGTGATGGGGAGTACTCCCCAGAGGAAGGTCCGGTGACGGACAGCCGCGGCGGGTTCGCGGATGAGTGCTAACGCGTGCCCGTGTTCCCGCCGTAAGCGGCAGAGGAGGACACCGTGGAGTTTTAGTGGGTTAGAGTCCCACATAACTGCACTATCTCTCCGTGGTAGTGCAGAATGCACTGGTATGCACACGTGGTAGTGCAGGAAGCATTTCTCCACGATAAAAAAAAAAGGTTAGGTCACACAATAAGGAACACCATTCATCAAAATTACACTGATTCTCTCAAAAACACTATCTACAACCTATTTAACTTCCGCCTGATATATAACATAATAATATATCGTGACTAGCAAGGAAAGGCTACTACACGACCCTCCCCTAAAACAGACCCGGTATAACGCAGTATATGTTGCAAAAACGTGGCCGATAGCCCGATAGGCTATCGCGGGCCGCATACATTAGCATCGCATTGAGCAAGCTTGTAACTCACTATAAATGAATAATTCTGCCCGAATAGTAACTATATTCATTAAATATGCCGTCGGAATTAGCTCTTTCGTACATTATGGTACTCAAGTAGGTAAGTATTTGATATTTGGCGATTTCCGCCCTTTTGCGAATACCACAATCATCATCTTCTGCCTAGTCTGTTGAGGTTGGCTTCCAGTCTAACCGGATGCAGCTGAATACCAGTATTTTACATAGAGCAACTGACCTTTACAATCCAGTTATGTACTGGGTAAAACGATAACCCTTGGTGGTTGGCTAGTTGAGGCGACTACCACAATGATTTTTGATTTTCGCAACACTAAAGATAGAGAAGGAAGGATTTCTACCTACCCCCATGGGAAAAAAGCGTGAATTTATATATGTGTTTATGTATGTAAAGTTAAAGACAAGAATATGACATGAGCTTTATAGGCAAAAACACGTGCCAAAGTAAGACGAATGTGCTAATCGAGTAGTACCCAATATTGGTAGAGAAAATGGTTCAAAATCGGACACCGAAAGACGAACAAAAATTTAATTGTTGACCGACTAAACAAAGGTTGTCTGTAGTAGCCCTTATCTAAACGAACCTTAGCTATTTGTTAGCGTACAGTGGCGTTTTTATCAGTTTTAATGGATATTACATGTAGCAATTACCAGGGTTTCAATTAGTTGTTGAAGCTACGTTATAAGGGTTTTAGTGTTGGATATTACTATGTTAAAACTCAGCATTAAAACCTCTAAAATTAGCGTTCCTAATGAGATAATTGTCAATGATGACGCATTGACAATTATCTCATTAGGAATCGTTTGTGTGTTCATCATAATATGTATACAGGCTCAAATTAAATTAGCTAGCGAAACTCCACAGACGTGACGGGTATAAAAAATGGTGATGTTTTTTTTTTCGGGGTCAACGACTTTGGTAAAGTTACTTGAAGTATGAGAGAGAAAATATGATTATATACAAACTTAAACGAAACAAAAGGAGTAACTAAGGATCGTAGCAGGTGGCGTTCTGTTTCTGCCTACCCCGATGGGAAGCTGTGAGTTAATGTACAGACGCCAGCACATCAAGCTATTACAATCTGTCAAATTTCTTTAATAGATTTTCAACTTTATCACTAAAGCATTAAGGTTCAGGGTTGATTGGGATTTGACAGTTTCGGGTAGCTTGACAGGCAGCTGGCGACTGTACTTCTTTATTTTTGTTTTTCTATCGCATCACCTAAAGACAGTAAAAAAGTTTTAAAGGCCTGCGGGGTAATTGATTAACACACTAAAGCTATGGCTACTTGCAATAGCTTTCATTTTGACAGTTCAACAACATTCATTGCGTTATTTACGTTGTTGAGCAGACAATTTTTTCGAACATATGAAGCAATGGATTAGCAATATTCTTCAAAATGACACAGCACCCTAATTGCGTAACACACAGTTAGTGTGTTACGCAATTAGGGTGCTGTGTCACTTATCAAAATCTGAATAATTTTGAAGGATATTACTAATCCATTGCTTTTATTATTATTATTGGATTGGATTATGTTTTTTTCGAAAATGTTCTAAGTAACATCCGAGTTTAATATAATTAATAAGAGGAAGTTAGTTGCAATAATAAACGAGCTACATGTTATGAAGCTTATTAAAATAATACCTACTCTACAATTCATGGAAAATCAAACCTCGTAAATCGTTTCATTCGCGACGCTTCGATACGTTGTTCGTGGAATCATAATTATTCAGGTTAGTTATATGTTCAGCAATAATAATGTAACTAAACCATGATATTAAAGGTTCTATGAAATAGTACCTACCTATTGCATTTAAACACACAGTGCAGTCTATTCATAATAATTTTTCCTCTGATTTTGCATCACTATCAACTTGAGGAGCTTGAGGAGCTCGTGGCTAAAGTAATAATAGACGCACGGTCCATTATCAGCTTAAGATACGCCTGCCGTCGTCGGTCCGTGGATGGGTGGGATCTTTACATACCGAGACCCCTTCGTGTCTCGGAATGGACGTGAAGCCAGATCCAGGCTCTTTCTTGGGTTTTTGACAGTCGTTACGGGTCGTCAGATGTCCGAAAGTTTGAGAACCAGTCTTACTAAGGGATATCGTATTACCCAGTAGTCCATATGCAGTAGCTCCATGTACTAGTATTCAGCTGAATCCGGTTAGACTGGAAGCTGACCCCAACATAGTTGGAAAAAGGCTAAGCAAATTTTGTCAATAATACAATGATATTTAATCTCGTGACAATAAGGTTGCTGTTGAGTTGCTGCAACTAACATGTCTGTCAAAGTCACAGTGATCTTTATTGGTTGTTGTAATAAGGTTCCTGTTGGGTTGCAGCTGTCAGAGGTATAATGACTGTAAAAGGACTATACGTATAATATTATGTCAATGAATGACACGTGTCTGATTCGCAAAGTTTTTAAAGCATTTTTTAACTGAGAGTCACCGCTATTTCAGTTTTTTCAGATAGGAGGTAGTCTATCTACCTGAGGGGCCATTCTAGTATTTTTCAGGAGATAGTGCGTGAGGGCAATTCTCGTAATTTTGAGAACGTTCTCAGTCTCAATCTGTCAAAAATAAGTCTGAATTCCCTACATTTTGACAAGTTTTTGACATTGATTGTCGCTGAGATGAGATTGCTACTAGATTTTGTACGTTTTTAATAACGGGAATTGCCATGCAGTTCTTCTTTCTTCTTCGTTTCACCAGTACATCTATGTACTATCTGTTTAGGGCCCAATAGGTAACCACGTTTATAGCGGCGTCAGAGGCGTTGTTCAGATCCTCAAGGGAGCAGCCGATCGATTCTGTAAAAATCTCACCGTGAAAAGTTAGGTGAAGTGAGCTTAGAGTGAGCAGTCAATAGTGTCAATCCCTAGCATTAGTTGGAATGACAGCTCACTCCACGCTCACTTCACCTAAAATTTCACGGTGAGATGGTTACAGAATCGCACTGCAGGTGAACGGATGTTTAGGATACTCCAGTACCTGAGGTAAATTGCAATATGAAAAATAAATTATTTATTCATTTTAAGATATGAAATGAATATTTTCATAATATATAAGCTAACAGACTTAAAATATGTACATTTATATAAAACAAAGAATAATAGAATATAAAAAAATTCTTCCGCATCGCTGTCAGCGGGAAAAGTGCCCAGAAGACTGGCAGCATTGCCACGTTGTTTGGCCATGCTAATTCTTTGCCCGAAAAATAGGCCAGCCTTTTTTTAACCGAGGGTAAAAGAACACTGTTTTTGCACTTTTACTTAACTCGAGAAAACCAACTTTAAAAAACAACTGTCCAACTTTCAGTAGTATATCTTGTAGGCTTATGGTAATGTAACTGAAAACCATGTAAACTTGTTGTATCGCAGCTGGCTTACCATGTTTTAGCATAGGATTACCGTGGACGCGACCACGGTACTGTTAATGTTTAAAGGGAGTTCACACTGATTGGGCGTTATCGCAGCATTTTTTTGAACACCATTTTTTTTCTTCCTATACAAGGCAGATGTGAGTGGAAACATCGGGAGGGTACGTCTTAGGAGGAAAAATAGTGACCTGTGCGTAGTACTCGCAAACAGCTCACGTGTATGACCAGACGTATGATCGTAAACGAAGCAAAAGGAGTGTGTAAGGATCGTAGCAAGTGGTGTTCAGTTAATGTATGTTTTTTCTTCTTGGACACTCTATATAATAGACATCTGATGTGTAATATTTTGGACGGCACCGAATTGGTTTCCACTGAGATATGCTGAGGCTTTTGAGTTTTGTTATTTATAATAATTATGTTTTTAACCCCCGACGCAAAAACGACAGGGGAATTTTAAACTTTAACAGAACGTTAGGCTAAGAATTAGAGCGGTCCCCCGACGGGACAACATTTAATCAAAAAAATTCATACGTATTTACGTAGGGTCATGATTTCAAGGCTATTTTTCAATAGTTTTTTTTTTAATTGTTACAGACTTATTACATTCATACTATTTTTATTATTATTTTGTGTCAGGGGTTTTTTAAATTTTTATACTAGTTTATCTCCGCGTCTTCGTCCGCGTGAAATTTCTTGCTCTTCCGAGCCATCCCATCGCATCGTACAGTTGCTATGGTGGTCATGCTACGCGTGCAGACATAAATATCTTTATTTAGTCATTTATGTAAACCTAGCCTTATCCTAACATAAAGATACAGCTGAATCTTTCTGTTAATGTGTGTTGTCTTTGGTCCCTGGCCCTGACATCAAGTAATGAACAAAATTGTCAACCGTTTATATGCTTGAGTACGAGGCTTTTGACTACGTTCTATGTGTATATTTTATGTCCTTTTTTATTTTCGTTTTGTTTATGCAGAATAAACAAGTTTTCTTTCTTTTCTTTTTGAATAACCACAAAAATGATCGATCATGATCAATGGTGACGTGATGTTTGAATTGATTTTCCAGAACAATTAACAAAACGATTTGTAGATAAATTAATATATAATAGAATATATATTCGAGTATCGTTTAATCTGAAGAGGGACTTGTGGCTAACTAATTACAGCCGCACGGGTCGATCGATCAGGTTAAGCTACGCTTGCCGCGGTCGGTCTGTGGATGGGTGACCATCTTTACATACCGAGACGACTCCGTGCCTCGGAAAGCACGTTAAGCCGTTGGTCCCGGCTGTCATTCGTGGATCTTTGACAGTCGTTACGGTTCGTCAGTAGCCCGAAAGTCTGACACCCAGTCTTACCAAGGAATATTGTATTACCCAGTAACTGGGTTGTGGAGGTCAGATAGGCAGTCACTCCATGTAAAATACTGGTATTCAGCTGCATCCGGTTAGACTGGAACCCGACCCCAACATAGTTGGGAAAAGGCTAGGCAGATGATATCATTTAATCTGAAATTCATTTATAATAAAGTCAAGTTTACCTGTAACTGTAGCATTCATTAATGACTACCGTTCCGGTAAATCACGCACATAATCGCCACTACAGTGTGAAGTGAGCTTTATACGCGGTCGTGATGTTGAATTTGCAACCTACACTGTAGTTTTTCACAGTGGTTTGCGTGAGAATATTTTTTTAAACCATTTTTTCTTATGCGTCAGGAAACTTCACGTGAAATATGAGATCAACAGCGGTGGTGACCTGCTAGTCTATTCCGTAAAAATCGCAACGTAGAAATTTAGGTGAAGTGGGCCTGAAGTGAACTGTCATCCCACCTAATGCTATTGACAGCTAGCTAGATATTTAAACTCCAAAGTCTTCACGGAGAGATTTTTACAGAATAGATTAACCAAAACATTTTCTATTTAGTGCACCTTGCTGACTGTATTATATTTTTACTACGGCTAAATCGTTCCCTCGCAGAGCACTATGTTTAGTGACAGTATTGAACAGAGATACTATGATAGGCTGAGATAGTGAACTGTTCTTGTAACAGGTTAAATATAGAGGGTGGCAGGGAAATCGACGCGCAACCATGGTACAATGGATTCTGTACATGATTCTAAACCCCCCAGCATTGAAATATTACTCCGGTTATTAAAAAAAAATCTACTGTTTCATAGAAAAGTGCAATGCCTACATCGTCAAAATGTATGAAAAAGCAATTTTTTTAATAACCTAAATATGTTGAAAAAAAAATTGAATTCGTGGATTTAGGTTGCGCTTCGATCTCCGTGCCACCCTTAAAGTTCGTGCCGATAGAAAAGAATAGAATACTATTTATTATGTACGATAACAAAAGATATAAGTACGCAGGGTCATCGGATATAGTTAAAGTTTAGTAAGAAACCGATGTATGTTTTCGAATGAAATTTAGTTTGATGAATGAACTGTTTGTTTTCTATTAATTAAATAAAATTTTATATGAAAACATCAATCGGTTTCTTACGAAACTTTAACTATATCCGACGACCCTGCATCCTAATCTCTTTTGTTGACTGTACACCATACAAATTACCTACAGAACATATATAACCAATTCTAGAGATGAAGAATAAAGAGATGTCTACAACGCCATAAGCTTATTGCCGCGCGAGGCAAAAATCGGAACTAACGCCGCCATTTTCCCCTGTCAATCTTTTAAGCGCCAAAAGATCCTTGTAGCACTCAACTTACACTATGACATATTTACTGTCAACAGCTCTGCTCAGTTTACTCTGTATTTAGTCTACTCTGTAATCAAAACTTTCCTCACAATCTTACCTTATGTTTGTCAAACTGTATGTCTCGGAGCCAGGGGTCGAATAGCAGCTTGTCGGGTTCTATGTTGACGGGGCTCTGTCGCCGCCCCTTGTTGCACATGCTCCATTGGGGGTTGATCAGACCCCAGAAGCCGGGACCTGCGGATAAACAAAGTGTGTTTAGTCGCAATTATTGCAACAACAAACTGTTCGCTTAATAGGGATTCCCATCGGTAAAAACGAACTTCCACACATAATTTCATCCCCTATTTTACCCCTTTAGAGGGTAAATTTTCAAAAAAATCTCCTGTCTGTGTTCCCTTCCACGTATAACCCGTCAGCCTTCAAAGCAAGAGTGAACAGGCATCTTCTGGACTTGCTTGTTCCATCACAGCCCTCATCCATAGCTACCACAGCATCCATACCACCCATAGCTACGATAGCACCCATAGCATTCTACCGGGCGAGATCGAGGTTAAGAGCTGGCCCAGATCGCAATAAAAAAGAAGAGGAACTCTTGAGCAAAATTTCATGCTTCTAAACCCGGTAAAGGCATTTTCCGTCAGTAATGAATGAATTAAAGATTTACAAACATTCATCCTCTAAGTAAATAACCCATTAAGGCGGTGAATTTTCATAAATCCTTCATTACTGCTTACATTTGATAAAAGAAACTCTTGTGAAAAATTTCATGCTTCTAGACCCAGCAGTTTAGGCTGTGCGTTGCCTGTTAGTTATTAATGTAACAAGATTGGCATTAATGTTTTTTTTTTTACTAACATAGGTCTTTAAGCAATTTGTTTTACTAACCAAATATGGACATTATCCGAAATAAATGATATTATTATTATTTTGGTTTATAAATTTAATTTTCTCAGGTTATTATTATCTGGTATTTTCAGAATCCCACGGGTGTGAACCAACGTGAGATTCTAGTTATTATTTTGAGAAGGTAAATTGCTCTGTAATGCAGTGAAATTATTATATCCAAGTAAAGTTGTAAAAAATTTCATGAACGCTGAATCATGTATCTACCTACTCGGCTCCAGTCGGTCGGTCGGAGACGCTGAATCGTGTATACTCGGCTCCAGTCGGTCGGAGACGCTGAATCGTCTATACTCAGCTCCAGTCGGTCGGAGACGCTGAATCGTGTATATTCGGCTCCAGTCGGTCGGAGACGCTGAATCGTGTATACTGGGCTCCAGTCGGTCGGTGACACTGAATCGCGAATACTAGGCACTGGCTCGAGTCGTCATAAGATTTTAAAATAAGAAAATCATACAAGTTTTAACTTTTAACCCGTGGCCATAAATAAGCACTGTTTTTTTATGATATCAGAAAAATTAAAAAACCGCCATAAGAAATGTAATTGCTTACATGATGACAGCATACAAACTGATATTCGTAAAAGTGGCCAGTGTCATTGAGATTCAACGCGTATTTTTTATAGCCTTTATTTTATTCATTGGCAATCCTAAAGGTGCAATCGTAAACCAAATTTTCACTATTTTATTCAGTTTCGCAATTTTATTGACTTTAAATTAACGTAAGCCTTCAAAAATTTTACGTGTTGAATATTTTTAACGCTGCAAATTCATAGGTACCGATTTTATTACAAGCTTTTATTTTTTTTACATAAGTGTTTGTTTATTAGACTAGAAGATATAAAAGTCAATCAATATATTTATTGGGGTCAGCTTCCAGTCTAACCGGATGCAGCTGAATACCAGTATTTTACAGGGAGCGACTGCCTATCTGCCCTCCACAATCCAGTTACTGGGTAATACGATACCCCTTGGCAAAACTGGTTGTCAGATTTTTGGGCTTCTGACTACCCTGTACGACAAATATCTTACAACATCAGCTCCAGCAACATCTGCCAGTGAAAGTCCCGTGAAATCGGTCTAGCCGTTTCGGAGATTAGAAGGAACAAACAGACAGGCATAAATTTAAAAAAATGTATTTTAGTTTTATGTCACCGTGCCGTTTATAATTTCATAGGCATTTAGTAAAAAGCTGTTATTTTGACATTACAAACAGATACTTCAATTTCATTTATTGTATAGATGTAGGTATACATAATTTAGGTACACTTAAAAGCTTTTATTAGTTTCAAAATCATAAAATATGTCCTAGAATCGCTATCGGCTATTGATCCAGTCGTTAAGATGCTATCGCGATTACATTCACTTGTCATCGAATTTATGACACTCCATACGTAATTAGCATATCGACTGATTTTAACGCGCCCTTTGATGTACCGATAAAAATTTTATTTTTTTATATTGAGGGTATTAATGACCAAAAACAACAAATTCAAAGAATTTCATTGTTTTTACTGGTGTTTTACTAATGTTCTACTTTCAATTTTATAATTGTTGTGTTTATCCGTTTGTTTTTTTGTTTTTTCATGCCTCATTTTGATACAATAGCTCTATTTGAAAGTCATAGTAGTAACATATCCGCTTAAATATACCATCCATCTGCCTAGCCCTTTTCTAATATGTGGGGGTCGGCTTCCAGTCTTACCGGATGCAGCTGAATACCAGTATTTTACATGAAGCGACTGCCTGACTTCCACAACCCACTCGGTAACACGATACCCTTCGAAAAAACTGGTTGTCAGACTTTTGAGTTTCTGACTGTCCCAAAACGATAGTCAAAGATCCACGAGTACCAGTCGGGATCAACGGTTTAACATGCATTTAGGCTGATTTTACCAAATTCTATGGAATAAAATTGACAAACTGTCAACAATTCAACAGTTATTTTCAGTATAAGACTTATTTTAGGCATACAAGTTTGTTGAAATTCGCCCTCAATAACATAGCTATTATTTATCTAACTAACAAAAATACATTAACTTGCTGGAAACCACGACATTGTAATAAAAATAAAAGTCCTCCAGGCCGTATATTTCGGCCACGGCGGCCAAACTGAACGAAGACTAGTCTTCGGCGTGGGAGATACTTACATATTATAGTGCACAAGTGTGCGCACAGACACAGGTGCACTGTCTCTTCCCTCACTCTCATAGTTTGATGGGACGGCAATCCAACACGACCGGAGTAAGATCAGGCGCAGTACCAACGGCTTAACGTGCTTTCCGAGGCACGGGGGTATCACACCGCCAACTTCCAAACTCCGGGCTGTTACTAATAAATTCCTAATGGAAAAACTCAATAATACTTTTGCCCGACTCGGGAATAGAAACCAGGACCCCAGGCTCAGCAGTCACGCTTGCGAGCACGAGACCAAAGGGGCAGTTCATTATAATATAGGTTGATGCCAAAATAAACTAAATGCAAAACACATAATGACCTAACATTAGGCTCATTAGACACAATTCTAAAGAAATTAGGCCTAGTTTTAAACGATGATGAAACCAAAATTGTGTGAAACGTTATTCAAATGGAAAGCTCATTCAACCCTGTAATACAGCGTGATATCATTCAATAGGGATTGGGGACCGCAAAATTTGGTCACCATAGTCTATTGAATCGTGGGTAATGCGTAGTAAGTGTACACCCTACTGTTGGCAACAAAAGTGAGTTAACACAATCTGAAGAATTGTTTTTTAAGGGAAATATTTAGCTGAACCTGTAAAAATGTATTGATCTTCTTTTTTTAATAATTGATCCTCTTTTTAACTATCCAGCTTTTTTTCATAGTTGGTGGACTGCCACCAACTATGAAAAAGGGCCGGATAGTTAACCAGCTAGCTAGTCACTCGTCTGGGCGTGGTGCCCTAGCTTAATTACTGAATTAAGCTAGGGCACCACGCCCAGACGAGTGAGGTGAGGTTGGAACTGTGACCAACCAAGCGGGAGCCAAATTGGTCGCAGTAACTAAGCTAGGCCAACCTGACCAAATGGGTATGGTTAGGTTGGAACTGTGACTAACCACGCGCGAGCTGAATTGGTCGCAGAAACTAAGCTAGGGTACGCCGACCAAACGGTTTAGATTAGGTTGGAACTGTGACCAAGTTATGCGCGAGCCCAATTGGTCGCAGAAACTAAGCTATAGGGCACCCCGACCAAACGGGGTAGGTTAGGTTGGAACTGTGACCAACCACGCGCGTGCCGAATTGGTCGCAGAAACTAAGCAAAAAAAAAACATTACTTATTTTTTATTTTGTGTTTCACGAACTGTTTCCAAATAAACTTTTTTCTTTCTTTCTTTAAGCTACCACCCCGACCGCATTGGCCTACATCCAAGTTAGCCTCAGTTACTTGGCCATTTAGTATTTTAAGGACCCTAAAATAGGAATTATTTGAGTTTCACAAAAAGAGGCGCAATCATCATATTAGAGTGTATATAATATTTTAAGGATCCCAAAATAGGATTATTACAGATTCGATGAAATAATAAACATGTCGTTTTTATAATGTGTGAGTGACAACAAACAGGCAGCTCAGTTGATAGTAGGTAATCACTGTCACCAAAGGGTATGAGCGATAACTGAGGCATTGCATGAGCTTTGCCACCCAGAGTCAAAACTAATTAATGTCTCCTGTGCCTTTAATTACACCGGCACTCATGTACTCGTACTTTAAACTGGAACACATCAACGCTGCTTGCCGGTAGAAATTGGTATGGGGATATACATATTATTATACATAAATACATAAACAGTTCATACATACACAGTTCACTACAGGTCAGTACAAACAAACAAACAACAAACAAACTGTAGAACGCCATCCGCTGCGATCCTTACATACTCCTTTTGCTTCCTTTACGTTCATATATCAGAAGGCCAATTCTCATAATTTAAAACGTTCAAAATCTAGTTGCAGTCTCATCTCAGCGACAAACAAATGTCAAAAACTTGTCAAAATGTAGGGAAATTAGAAGTATTTTTTGACAGATTGAGACTGAGATCTGACTGTGAACGGTCTTAAAATTACGAGAATTGACCATCAGGTATGTTATAGGTAATATACCTGAGGGTTCCACGAATTCCACAATCTCCCCTCGCTTTAGATGCATGATCGCACATTTGTCTACACCAAATTCCACCCTGATGGCGCTACTTAGCAATAACTTGCTATGGTAGGCCATAGCATGTTATTGCTAATTACTTGCTAATTGGAGCTCCGTACCCAAAAGGTGTCAACGGGACCCTATTACTCCGCTGTCCGCCCGTCCGTCTATACATCCGTCCCTCTGTCTGTCAGCGGGCTGTATCTCATGAAATGAACCGTAATTAATAGTTACACAGTTGAAATGTTCAGTGTGTATTTCTATTGCCGCTATAACAAATAATAATATAAATAAAATAAAGTTAAAAATTAAAGGGACTCTCAATACAAGAAACGTATTTTTTTCGTCGTATGCGAGTTTTTAGGGTTCCGTAGCCAAATGGCAACGGAACCCTTATGGATTCGTCATGTCTGTCTGTCTGTCTGTCCGTCCGTATGTCACAGCCGCTTTTTTCCGAAACTATAAGAGCTAGACTGTTGAAACTTGGTAAGTAGATGTATTCTGTGAACCGCATTAAGATTTTCACACAAAAATAGAAAAAAAAACAATAAATTTTGGGGGTCCCCATACTTAGAACTGAAACTCAAAATTTTTTTTTTCATCAAACCCATACGTGTGGGGTATCTATGGATAGGTCTTCAAAAATGATATTGAGGTTTCTAATATCATTTTTTTCTAAACTGAATAGTTTGCGCGAGAGACACTTCCAAAGTGGTAAAATGTGTGTCCCCCCCCCTGTAACTTCTAAAATAAGAGAATGATAAAACTAAAAAAAATATATGATATACATTACCATATAAACTTCCACCGAAAATTGGTTTGAACGAGATCTAGTGAGTAGTTTTTTTTTAATACGTCATAAATCGTAACGTAACGGAACCCTTCATGGGCGAGTCCGACTCGCACTTGGCCGGTTTTTTTTTTTATAACTCGTTTTAAACAAAGAGAAGATTTATTGAAGAGTGAAGAATAAGTATTTTGTAGAAAAACTAGTAGGTATTGTGATATAATTTTACTAAGGAAAGTTATAAAATTAGGTTCTATAATATCAATCAATACCTGAAGGCCAATTCCATAAAAATGTTGGGAAATGAGAGGTATTTTCGACAGATTGAGACTGAGATCAGACTGTGAAAGTTCTTAAAATTACGAGAATTGCCCCTCTGATCAAATTCCGAAATACTTAATTGATACTCAATACAATTACTGCATTCCAGAACGTAAACTTAGTTGGCAAACGACTTACAGTGATTTATGAAGGCACTAGCTTAGCCCGGGACTTTTTCTGCATGTAATTTCTTGTTTTAACATAGGATTGTATTAGTGATTCCGATGATTACCCCCTACATACAAACTCAGGGTGCGATGGCGACATGTCAACGCATCGAGATATCCGTGCTTAATCTAATTTTATATTAATGTTACGAGCTTCGGCTTTGTGACAATAAAAACTGCCGATATAAATGACTAATACACTTTAATGAAACAGGACTAATAACAGCTCAAACACACTAATCATAAAACACAATCGCTCTTAAGTCGCACTTGAAGATCGCTTTCGATGTTCGCTTGTATCGTTGATTTGGTAGATCAATTTTTGAGAAAGATTATTGACTATTTAACATCACGCTACAACCCTTAGAAGCCGAGCAAAAAGAAAAAAAAGTCGGAATGAACGCTTAGCGAAGCGGGCGGGCGGCGGGCGATGGGATGCGACGCGGTGGGTTGGACGAAATTTGCAAATAGTAGCTTGTATTTTATAATCAGAATAAGTGCTCTAAATAATGGTGAAACCCTATGAAAATCCTTTGCGCATTTTAGAAGATTTACGGTCACTCAGACAAACACGAAAAACGACTATGTTTTATCTATGTAAAGATTACAGCCATCATCAACGGGTTATGTTTCAGATTGTACCCGTGGTAGACAGTATCGGTCCTCATTACCGTAGTGGCACGTCATTACCCTATTGTTAGCTGGCTTACAGTATTTTCGAACCGAGTATTTGCTTTGGTATATTTTCGATATCGTCAAACTCGCGGGCTGACTTGTCATGGTGATTCAGGGTGGTTATCACTGTAGGAGACTGACTTGGATGTCATTTTACCAAGTTGCTTGCCACCGTTGCTCCGTGGATGGGTGACCATTTTCACATACCAAGACCCCTCCGTGCCTCGGAAAGCACGTTAAGCCGGTGGTCCCGGCTGTTATTCGTGGGTCTTTGACAGTCGTTACGGGTCGTTAGTTGCCTGAAAGTTTGACAACCAGCCTTACCAAGGGGTATCGTATTACCTAGTAACTGGGTTGTGGAGGTCAGATAGGCAGTCGCTCCAGGTAAAATACTCGTATTCAGCAGCATCCGGTTAGATTGGAAGCCGACCCCAAAAAGGCTAGGATGATAATGTACCACGTTGACAAACTTTACTATGTGATATAATGGGGGCCTAGAGGTCTAGAGCCCTAGAATTAGTTTAGACTCCAGAGGGGACTGTCTGATAAAGATATAATCAATTTCCTTACATTTTTGACAAGTTTTTGACATTGATTGTCGATGAGATGAGATTGCGACTTGAATTTGACCGTTTTTAGGGTTCCGTAGTCATTAAGTACGAGAATTGACCTTCGGGATGAGGGACGCATGGAACCGGGAAGTATGGCAAGTCTGTTTTTTTCGGTACTTATGGCATCTCGCAGTTCAACCTATGAGGTTCTGCTTAACCGGGCTTGCCTTTGGATGCCTCAATAAATTAAGGCCTCCACCCAGGGCTTAGCTTGGCCGTGTTGTGTGTACACAACTTAAATAGTTATAAGGTCATAGAGAAACCACTATGGTTCTCCTCTAGCGAAACTTGCGTTGTAAGTAAGTACCGCACGCCTTTTATTTAACAGTGGCGACGAGGATGGGCAAATTTCATTGACATGCCTAGTTTAATCCAGCGGGTTGCGTAATTCCCTTACATTGCCAATGCCTTTCCTATTGACAGTTTAACAACATTCATTGCGTGTTTCACGTAGTTGAAGATACAAACTTTTTAAACATATGAAGCAATGGATTAGGTGATTTCTTCAAAATTGATTGTAATTGAAAGTATGTTTCACAATTCGGGTGCTGATTGATACAAACATTTTGTTTATTAGAAGGGTGGTTGGGGTTGTTCCGTAATAAAATTACAGTGTATAGGAGGGATGGTTCGAGGTCAGAGTGAGAGTTCCTGGAAGGATTTGGGGAAGGCCTTTACCCAGCAGTGGGATAGCACAGACTACCAAAAAAAAATTGTCATAGCAATTTATTTTTAATGTGGGAATAGGTAGGTATCTAAATCATCGAATAGATAATGATTATTTAATTCGTAACTGATTTAAAAATGTAGGAACTGACAAACCAGTTTTAATCGGTTTATGCTATTTAACAAAACACAATAATTCATTTTCATAATTCACTTCATATTACACATTAATAATTAAGCTACAACTTAATTTTAATCTAATTAACTATTCAAAACTATGGCATTTTGTTTCAGTAATTCTGATCAACAGTTTTCACATCAAATTGGTGATAATCGTTGGTAAGTTATTTCCGTAAATATTTATAGACCTAAATAATTAGGAAATATTAATTTACTAGAGTGTGAGTGAGTATGTATTTAAAAGAGATGGTGGAATGGGGTTTAAAGTAATACACAGACGAAATCGCGCTCAGAAGCTAATTAATATTAATTAGTATTAATAAATTAATTAATATTTATTAATTAGTTAATGATATAGGGATCTATATCATTCAAACTACTATCAATGATATAGGGATCTATATCATTCAAACTAATTTTAATGATATAGGGATCTATATCATTCAAACTAATTTTAATGATATAGGGATCTATATCATTCAAACTAAATTAATGATATAATTTAAACTGCTTTTAATGGTATAGGGATCTATATCATTCAAACTAAATTGATGATATAGGGATCTATATCATTCAAACTACTTTTAATAATATAGGGATCTATATCATTCAAACTAAATTAATGATATAATTTAAACTACTTTTAATGATAGAGGGATCTATACCATTCAAACTATTTTTTGTCCGCGACTTCGTCCGCGTGATATTTCGGCCCCCACCCACCTCGTCGCATGCCACTGCTCGCCCGCGCTATCACTTCATTTCCGCTTAGCGTTCTTTCTGATTTTTTTCTTTTGGTTCTACTCCTAAGGGTCATAGCGTGATGTTAGATAACCTATAGCCGTCGCGGGCAAAATCTAGTCTGATATAACGAATTAGATGCATCACTCTATTTTCTTTCATAGCGTTAATTTCTTTATGAATCCTCCCAAAAATTGCTCCTACATTGCCCGAACACAAAAACTAACCCAAGTTAACACATACAAATAAATCTTCAAAGTCCGTTGAAAATAGATAAGTGGAGTTATGCATCACTATATTTTCTTTTATAGCGTTAATCTCTTATGCAGCATCCTATAAGTATGTTAATCCTGGTTATAAACCATCTGTGTGCCAAATTTCATCCAAATCCGGTCAGTAGTTTTTTCGTGAAAGAGTAACAAACATCCATACATCCATTCCGCCATACAAACTTTCACGTTAACTTATCTCATTATATCAGATAGTCACTATTCGACCGACCAAAAATTTTGATGTTTTAATATCGTTACGAATCCTCCCAAAAACTGTCCGACCACCAAAACTAACCCAGCAGAAACATAAAAAGAAATCTTCAAATTCCGTTGAAAATAGATAAGTACGTCCAAATTTCGGGTCGGCCGAACATCGACTATCCGATATAATGACACGGTTGAGCGCGCATTATCATTAAGATGTTATCTCTGATCATTACCGTTCCTCCATTATATGGATATGTTACTATGACCCCAATATTCATGCCATTGAGAGTATGTGGCTGAGATTCCACCTGCGTGACGTAATAGGTTGGCCTTTTTGTCCTTAGGTCAATGGAGGTTACGTGTTAGGTTGTTTTGGGTTAGTGGATACTTCAAAGGGTTTAGTTTGAATGGGAAGATGAACAAGTAGTATTCAATTCATTTGTATATATGTATGTAACTAGCTGTTGCGATTCGTTTGTGCAGAATAGAATAAAATATTTTTCTTTCTTTGCCCATGACTTCGTCTACGATCCAGGATGAAAAGAAGCCTATAGCCTATTTGTGTCCTTCTCCAGGTCAGGGTCTACTCATGTATAAAGAAAAAGAAAGAAAATACATTTATTTAGCACAGACTAAAGGACCATACACCAGGGTCCGTATTCCCGTAATTTAAAAAAATCAAAATCTAGTCGCAGTCTCATCTCGGCGACAAACAAATGTCAAAAACTTGTCAAAATGTAGGGGAATTAGACGTATCTTTGACAGATTGAGACTGAGATCAGACTGTGAACGTTCTTAAAATTACAAGAATTACCCCTCAGATACATAGGTACAGACGCCAGCACATCAAGCTACTACAATCTGTTAAATTTCTTTAATAGATTTTTAACCTTATCACTAAAGCATTAAGGTTCAAGGTTGATTGGGAAAATTTGACAGTTTCGGGTAGCTTGTCCTGCTGGCGTCTGTACATCAGATAGCAACAAATAAAAATCAAATAGAAAGTATAAAGTCCGATGTAATGACCAGAGGGGAAATTCTCGTAATTTTAAGAACGTTCACAGTCTGATGAAGGGGCAATTCTCGTTATTTTAAGAACGTTCACAGTTTGATTTCAGTCTCAATCTGTCAAAAATACCTCTAATTTCCCTATATTTTGACAAGTATTTGACATTTGTTTGTCGGCGAGATGAGACTGCGACTAGATTTTGAACGTTTTAAATTACGAGAATTGGCCTTCAGATGTATGAACGTAATGAAGAAAAGGTACGGATTTGTACTGATCGTAGCAGGTGGCGTTCTTTAGTTTCTGCTCCCATTTGAAGAAGGCGCGAGTTTATGTTTGAATGTATGTATGAACAAGAGAATATAATGGATGTTCCATGAGCAATTTTACGATTATTTTCCAACTGTAGATAACACTATCCTTCCTTAATAGTAGTAAGTTCTAAGAACCTACCTATTGTTAACATCTTCAAAGGACAATGCTCAAATATGGATGTATGGAATCCCGTTTTTATAGACTACAATTAGGTATCATATTAACTCATATAAAAGTTTTGTAAACAAAATTGTATTAAAATATATTTAGATTTTTTTGAAAATCTCCAAATAACCTAAAAAACTAGGTACTTTATTTTGTTTGACATTAGACACGAACGGCCATTGTTGCTCTAAAAAAAAATACTAATTCTATTTAATTCTAGTTATTTTTAATTAATGTAGAATCGCAAAGTATAATCTTTTTCATGTTTTTTAAAAGTTGCGATCATGACACTTTATACAAGTTTATTAATCATATCATTAGAAACGGAATGTCATGTAAAGGGAATAAAACAATATCAACACTTTTTTAGGGTTCCGTACCTGGAAAGGAAAAAACGGAACCTTTATAGGATCACTTTGTTGTCCGTCCGTCCGTCTGTCTGTCTGTCAAGACCCTTTTTCTCAGGAACGCGTGGAGGTATCAAGCTGGAATTTATATCAAATACTCAGGTCTACCGACCCTTGGAGATGTGAAAAATCAAACTTCTAAGCCAACGCAATCAAAAGATACAGGGTATCGCAAGGGAATCAAAACCTACAGGGTACTTCCCGTGAACTCAGAATCTTGAAATTTGGTACGGAGCAACGTCTTATAGCACAGATAAAGGAAAAATTGCGAGAACCGTAAATTTGTAGTTACACACCTACTTTGTACGGAACCCTCGGTGCGCGAGTCCGACTCGCACTTGACCGGTTTTTTACTTAAAATTAAATTCTCTGTTCAAAAATCAAACGACGATCCAAAAAAATTACGACAATCCGACGCGTAATGTCGTAAATTTTTTTGAAAATAATTACTATAATATTAAATCTTGATGCATGAGACTTTTTGGTACGACTTTTGGTCATTCTCTTTTCTATACACTTAGTCCGCAATAAAGAATTTGAATTAGTACGGCCGTAATAAGCCATTGGGCCTGCGCCTGATCTCTCTCCGGTCGAGTCGGATTGCGTTCCGTCCCATCGGACTATGAGAGTGAGGGAAGAGGGAGTGTACCTGTGTGTCACACACTTGTGCAGTATATGTCCCGCAACTTAGACTTGTCTCGGTTGTGGTCGGCCGCCATAGTCACAACACGTTCTGGTGGGCTGTTATTATAATTATAATAAGGTAAACCTAATGATTGATAATATTACACGGGATGAAAAACCAACCCATAATTTATCAATTTTATCATTAAAATTGAACCACACAGGTGGCGCTCTTTTCAATAATTAATCACTATTAATAAATCCAAACTTTTACAATAACTATGTTAAAATTAACTAGTTGATGCCTCCGACTTGGTTTGCGAACCAAATTTTAACTAGCCGTTATTTTAAAATCCGTGATATGACTCGAACTGAAATATTTTTTATTCAATCCGTTCGTTGTTGGAATAATGCAAAATTATTATCTAAAGTATTGGCATTTTCAGTAGTTTCCGATTAGATTATACGAGTAGGTTCAGAACGTCGGGAGGAACCCGGCATATCCTACAACCAACAATTCGAAGATATGTACCATCTGCCAACCCGCACTGGGCCCGTGTGGTGGATTAGAGCCCACTCCCTCTCGAAGAGAGGAGACCTGTGTCCCAGCAGTGGGAACATTATAGGCTGATTATGCCATTTGGTAGGTTGTAGGTACAGACGCCAGCAGGTCAAGCTTGACCTGCTGGCGTCTGTACCTACTACTACTACTGATTGGGAAAATTTGACAGTTTTGGGTAGCTACCCAAAACTGTCAAATTTTCCCAATCAACCTTAAACCTTAATACTGCTACGATAAAGTTGAAAATCTATTAAAGAAATTTGACAGATTGTAGTAGCTTGAGGTGCTGGCGTCTGTACGTGCGCGATCTATCAATTAGTCCTACTGGCAGTTCCGGAATTATTTAACAAAATCCATAGGTAGTGCAAAATATTTCGAAACTAGCTGTTGCTCGCGACTTACTCTGCGTTATCTTGCGTTGCATTTTGTAATTATTTTTTTTAATATCTAGGATGAAAAGTAGGTTATGTCCTTCACCAGGTTCCAGGCGTCTGTCGGTTCAGTGATTTAGGCGCGAAAAGATAACCTACAGATGACTTTAGATAATGACATTAGCTGCATGGCCAGCTAACCAGACGGTTACTACGCCTGGACAGGAAAGGCCTGTGTCTGGTGACGGGGACCATCACGGGACACTGATCGCTAAACAAATACTTCCACACAATAGGCATAATGGACAGTCCCGCAGCGCATGTGCTCTTTGCATAGGCGTCACCCAGATTCGGTCAGAAACCCTCGGGACACCCAGATCTTACACAGATGTAGAC
The DNA here is from genome assembly GCA_951799955.1 of Apamea anceps. NCBI lineage: Eukaryota > Metazoa > Arthropoda > Insecta > Lepidoptera > Noctuidae > Apamea > Apamea anceps. The sequence goes on from OX637509.1 coordinate 13,076,615, forward strand.
TTAACAAACTTCTGGAGGGAGGTGGGCTGTTGGAATAACCACTGACGGCCGCCATGGCCCGTGCACAATGGCCCACTTGAAGGACTAAGTGCGGAAACCAAACTCATATCATAGACATAGGTAACATACAGACAGACAAAATTACTTTCGCGTTTATAATATTAGTAGAGATGGGTAGATTTTAATTACCAATAAACAAGCTATTTAAAGTTTAAACTTAATTCACGGAAATACGCAATTCACGTGTAGTTCGAATATCATGTATATTTGTAAAATGTAAAATGTTCTGTTCCATCGGATTATAATTAGCTATTGAACAGAAATATGTCAAATTAGTGGTAACGATAAGAGATAATAATGGTAAATTCATATCAGATTGCGCTTTGTGTGTGGAATTTGAAATTTTCTATGTATTAGGCGTTAGTTTCGTACATATGATACAGAACATCAGGCCTGTATACCCCGAAGGGTTGGGCAGAGGTGCACCTATAGTCTCCTCACATATATGTCTGTATTGTTATTGTATTTGTTCATCGAGTCCTCGAGCACTTGTCTGTTAAGCTCATATAAATTGAATAAACCTTAATGTTACAGCCAGAGGGTCCTAATTCATTTGTTTTTAGGGTGTGTCAGACAATATTGACGTGAGACTGTACTAGTACACCCATATTTCACCAGTTTTGTTTAAGTCCCATGTAATAGGGGGCAAGCCTATTGCCATCAGCCATCGTTATTTAGTCACTGGTGTCCTAAAATACAGGCCACGGTTTAGTTTAGGCACCAGTCACCCATAAATAAATATTGTAATATCGTAATTATTATTTTTCCGTTTTTAAGTTTGGTTGATGGATGTTATTTGTGAAAGAAAATAAACATTATTATTATTATTATTATTATCAACCGGGCTCTAATCTAGACATCGGGCTGCTACTGAAAAATTACAGATGGAAAAACTTAATAACACTTTGTCTGACCCGGCAATCGAACCCAGGACCTCATGTTCAGCAGTAGCGCTTGCTAGATTAACGAGGCAACTAGTTTCGAACCTAGCTGTGGAATAGATATATGGGTAAGTATTGTTATACTTAAGAAGCCATTGATTCCATTATTATCGAGAGCCACACTTTTAAAAATCTAAATGTGTCTTGCACGTTCGAAGATATGATTACTGAGCATACGTATAGACTGTGTGACGATGACACTTTGATCTTGAGCTGGCCTAGCGTGGTACTTAGTTCCAATAGAATCCGAGGCCTGCTTTACTGGTTTTGTAGCCACTGTTTAAAAATAAATAAAGAAAATACATTTATTTGCGGCAAATATGGCGCAAGAAAGAACACAAACACAAAAAAAATAACCATGTTGGGGTAAACATGCGTCACATCCACGCAAAACGGCCATCGCTCAGCATAATGCTAAAACCCTATACGAGACAGAGCCCGAGAGATGGTTTTCTGGTAAAAGGTGACTCAAAGGAAAGCAATAATTATTCGGTACTAACCTGATATCCCGTCGTAGGTCCACCATTCTTCCCAGCTACCGGAGATATCTGTAAATAATGTTTTAATATAAATAAAGTTTTAGTTTCTTAACCTTTCGTATAAAGCGACACTAACGCAACCACATATAAAATTCAATTTCTATCACGAGTGTTTTTAAATTCACATTTAACGTTAACTTCCGTAATGTAACGCTTTAACGTTTAACAAAGTTAACTTTTTTAGTAACGGTTAAGCGATTAACGAAGTTAACTATTTGATAAACGGTGCCCAGCTATGTTTATGATCTTACCTTTGACGGAGACGCATAGCAGGGTAAGTATGAAGAGTGAGTATTGGTGCATCGTGTCGATGCGTACGGTCACACCGGACCACTCATCTGGCTCACACTATTGCTGAAACAAAAGAAAGCTTGTTTTAGAACAAAACATTATTCCCAAAGCCTAGAGTGCTACACGGATCTTTTGACGAACTGCAGTGCGATTCTGTAACCATCTCACCGTGAAAGGGTAGGTGAAGTGAGCGTGGAGTGAGCTGTCATTCCAACTAATGCTAGGGATTGACACTATTGACAGCTCACTCTAAGCTCACTTCACCTAACTTTTCACGGTGAGATTTTTACCGAATCGATCGGCAGAACGAAATTTATAAGGCAACTCCAAACTAATCAGGAATTGTAAATTTCAAATAAACAATTGCGTTGCTCTGAAAACAAAGTTTTATTTTAGTATTTACACACAAACAACAATAATAACAATGATTCACTTATATCATACTATCCTGCATGAAAACAAAGAGACGAAATTTAAAGCTTATTCTTTAATTAGTCAATTCCTTTTTAAACAATATTATTAATAACCTAACGAAGTTCGAGTTTTGAGTATGAATGTCGAAGGCTATAAGAGTAGGGGAAGACGAAAAAATCGATGGCTGGACTGTGTGAATGATGTATGGTTAGAAAGGGGGTGACTGTCGAGATGACGACTAATAGAGAAGTATGGAAGAAAAAGACATGTTGCGCCGACCTCAAATGAATTGGAATAAGGGCAGGAGAGTGATGATGATGATGATGATTAAACGAATTTGATGATAAGCAAACGAATTAAATATGCTAATCATTGTGCGTCTGTCTACTTGACACATAAGCTGCCTATTTCGTGAAAATGTTCACTTATATACACTTACGGCAGGCCTTACGGGTAGTCAGAAGCCTGAAAGTCTGACCACCAGTTTTACTAAGTTGTGTCGTATTACGCCGTAACTAGGTTGTGGAGGTCAGATAGGCAGTCGTTCCATGTAAAACTCTGGTATTCAGCTACATCCGAGATCAACAGCTTGACGTGTTTTCCGAGGCACGTTGGGGTTTCGATATGTAGGTAATGGATCGTCATCCATCCATGTACCGACCGCGGCAAGGGTAGCTTAACGTTCGATAGACCCGCGCGGTTGTTATTAGTTAGCCACGACTCCCTCACACTATTGTCTCTATATGGGTACTAAAAGAATGATTCATGTCAGGCGAAATCATAATAAATAATATATAAATTACTCTGGAAATCCCTACCAAAATAAAAAATGTTCTTCTAATTTGACTAGGGCCATTCTGCTTGCATGTTCACAGGCCATTAACACTGTCACCTCATATTTGTCTTCAGTTAATAGCAATGGTTAATTGCAACAACTAATTCATTTTAACGTAGCTAGTTTTTGTGGCAAATGTTCTTTTTTAATTTTTTTTTCAGCTTAGTTTCTGGTAGTCCAAAGCGTTATGCCAATGTGAACCAATGAAAACGCCTGGAGATAGACCCAATTATCATTGGTTCGACGATCTTCAGAAGATGTAAATCAGCCTGTAATGGTTCCATTGCTGGGACACAGACCTCCTCTGTGTGAGAGGGAGTGGGCCTTTAACCACCACGAGGGCCCAGTGCTGGTTGGTATATGTCACATGTTTCCAATTATTAGTTCTAGAATATGCCGGTTTCCTCACGTTAATTTACATAAAGTAAAACGCCAATCTGGGTTCGAACCCCCGATCTGCAACTTGTAAGTCACGGCCGTTACCACTGGGCCACCACGGCTCTCACAGTCTGTCTGATTTGTCAATTCAACAAACATTAAGGATTACATCCCATACCAATCACTCTTAATTATCTTGCACAAATCCACTGGATCCCCAATTTACCAGCGGGTCCCTAATTCTCCAACGAATCCCTTTAGGACCCAGTTCTTATCTAAAGTCCTGGTTAAAAAGACACAACATTGTACGAAGGAAATTACCCTTTTTATCTAAAACTCGCAATCTTTGTAGATAAGGGGTAATGTTGCCCGATACCCGCTCTTCTTTGCTAATTACCATTGAACTATATACTTAGCTAGTATCTTAATGTTGTTGTTTACTTGAAGATACTACTTATGGCTTATGTTATCCTGGTACATGGCAAAGTTTTTGTCTGTAAAATGTTTTGTTTTAAGTGTAGTAGTGTGTTTATGGCAATAAAGTTTTTAAAATACTTTGGTAATTTTACAAAGACACAATAAGTATTCCTAGAAATCATTCTACATATTTTACATCTTTTTTCTTTGGGTTATTGTCAGTCAAATCTGACGCCTAATCTAGTAACTTCATGTTTGTCTCGTATTTCATGCCAATCAATTTTAACTGACTCGCGGAGGTTGCATGTATGCACCAAATAGGCTATAGTATCTACATCAATTTGACTTTAGCCTATTTGGTGCTCTGTCTGTCTTTTAAAACTTTCTCTATTGCCATTTCTATTTTGAAGAGAATAACTTTATCTAGGTAGGTACACTTGCCTTTTTTTTTAAAGAATAAAAATAAAGTAAAAATACCAATCGGAAAAAAATGCGTCACGTCCACGCAAAATCGCCATCGGTCAGCACACGGCGCAGTTTCTTTTTAGGGTATGATGCGCTAGCCGAACCGTAGAATAATAGTGTGAGCTTGTTTATGACGCGGCAAATCTACGGACGATGCATACGGCAACGGCGTCGTACCGTAGTGCCAACGTGTCTGTCAACAAGCTTCCATAATGATCCATACAACACTGACGACCGTGCCTACACACGGCAAACAATCCGTAGTTTTTTACGGCAAGAAAAATGTGTGTACGTGGACCTTAGGCTCGTTGTTAACTACGGTTGATTTGCTGCTTTTTGACAGACACGGCGGCCATCGCCGTAGCGCATATACAAGCTTATACGATTTTTCTACGCCGCGGTTAACACATCGTACCGTAAAGAAAATGGGCCGAATGCTGCAACCCTTGTGCGAAATAAAGCTACAGCGCTGGTCTGATTATTCTTTACCTAGGTCTAACATATGTTCATCGTTACTGTTAGTAAAACAGAAAATAGACACAGGACTACCCCCTACCATTCGTGAAAATTCCGTCTTTCCTTCCACTTTCCTGGCAGAGATTGCGATAGGAACACAAATTTTCTACCTCTTATTGTAAAAAATATTTGTTTAACTTTGTTTGATGTGCAATAAAATCTTATCTGTCTATTTATCTTTCCACTATAATCAATTCCAAAAACGGTACCCCACTTAATCAACACAAGAACGCAACACAACTATCAATCAGAACATCAACAGCCACAACAAAGTGATGATCACCCAATGAAAGTTAACCCTGCAAATCTCGCGGTGTTAAGTCGAGGGTGCAATCTCGAGTCGTTACCCCCGCCCACGTCCGGTGTTACCCCGATAGCATCTATTTCCGATGTTCAAGATTCACCCTTTAACGAGCACACTATCATTTTGAATCCATTTGTGAACAAAGCAATTTGGCTCGTGGCTAAATAATAACAGCCGCAGGGGTTGATCGAAGGGGTACTACGATGTACGCTTGCCGAGTTCGGCCCGTAAATGGGTGACCATTCATACGAGATCCCTCCGCCAGTCATTAGATCCTTGACAGTCGTTACGGGCAGTCAGAAGCCCGAAAGTCTGACAACCAGTCTTACCAAGGGCTATCGTGTTACCCAGTAATTGGATTGTCTAGGTCGGATAGGCAGTCACTCCGTGTAAAATACTTGATATTCAGCTGCATCTGCTTAGTTTGAAAGCTGACACCAACATAGCTAGGAAAAGGCTAGGCAGATTGTTTGTATACAAAGCAATAATATTGCACGTAATCGGAGCAACATTCGATGAGCTAAATACATCGAATTTCGATGTAATTTCGGTCAAATTCTGTTAACTGGAATAAACAACTGCTTTGTGATCATTTTACTAGTATTTTGTGTAAGGGAAAATTGAATATTGGTTAAATAAGGGTTTCTGTGTATTTCGTTTCGAGTTAAACCATTGATCATACATTGACGTTATGAAAAGTCGTCCAGCCTATCAATATAACCATCTACAAATAAATAAAATTGAAGTCTCTGTTTGTGATGTCGAAATAACAGCTTTTTACTAAATGCATAATTATGAAAATATTTAAGGTAAAAAAACTTAATAACAAAAAATATTTTTTTTTTACATTTTTGTTTATCTGTCTGTTTGGTCCAGCTAATCTCCGAAACGGTTGGACCGATTTCTATGGGATTTTCACTGACAGATAGCTGATAGCAGTAACTAGTTACTTTTATTTTAGATAAAAGAATTAGGGTGCCGCGCATAAAATTAAAACCCAATTGTTTTCTGACATGCACGCAAACAGAGTCGCGGGCACAGCTAGTTTACAAATAGCTTATTATAATTTAGCTAGCATTTCTTTCTAATTGCCTATTTTACGACATTTGCAGCATATAAATATGGATTAGTAACCGACACACACACAATTTTTTAAAGTTGTTGAAGCCGCACGGGCTGATCGAAGGTTAAGCTACGCTTGCCGCGGTCGGTTCGTGGATGGGTGACCATAAAACATCAAGACCCTTCGTGCCTCGGAAAGCACGTTAAGCCGTTGGTCCCGGCTGTTATTTGTACATCTTTGTTGGTCGTTACGGATAGTCAGAAGCCCGAAAGGTCGACAACCAGCCTTACCAAGGGGTATTACGCATATAAATATATTATAGTATAAATACCGATTTTAGCTTTTTTTTTCATTTTCATTGTAAGAGACTGTACTGTTGGTGTTCTTATTATTAAAAAAAAACCTGATACTAAAAAAACCTCTTGATTAAAATATCGAAAAAACTTTACAAATTCTTCAATAAACATTACTTGAAATGCGAAAAACTTCAATCTCTCAAACAATCAGAACCATTCAACATAATACTCCTCACAAATAACAAAAACTTAAGACATGAAAATATTATTGCCAAGTGCTCGCTCGCCAGACAGAACTGTTATAAATGGTGGCAGACGAATTCTGGTGCCAGACAGTCTGGCGACATGGCGAGGGAGAAGTTGCCGAGTCGGTTGGCATTTGGCATATTTTTATTTTCAAATAAGATGAATTGGCGCTTTTTGAATGGTTGCGGTTTTGTTTTACTTGCAGTAAGGGGTTCTTTGTGACGTCATTGTGGGTAGCCAATGTTTATTGACAGTCTTCGTGATGTAGTTACCTTATGAGAGCGTTGATTAGCAACCTAATTGCGTAACACACAATCAATCTCAATCTGAATCATTTTGAAGGATATTGCTAATCCATTGCTTCATATGTTAGAAAAATGTGTGCTCAACAACGTAAATAACGCAATGAATGTTGTTGAACTGTCAAAATGAAACCCATTCCTACTGATGTGTTATGCAATTACCCCGCAGTTTAGGACTTTGTCACATTAAACTTATTACAAAAGAAATCTAAGTTCATTAGCCTAAACCTTTGAGCCAATATTTGTGCATTTGTGTTTTTTTTGTATTTGTGATATTTGTGTTTGTGTTTATTTTTTTTTGTGTTGGTTTGTGTTTTTATTTGTGTGTTTGTTTGTTTTTTGTGTTTGTGTATTTGTTGTTTGTGTTTGGGGTTTGTATTTGTTTGTTTGTTCTTTGTTTTGTAAATCGAAATACAAATATTGGCTCAAAGGTTGGCTAAGTCCATAATACTAAAATGACAGCTTATGTAGCACCGAACATAAGCTAAGCTGTCATTTTTGTATAAAGAACTGCATTTCTATAACAGTTAGGTTATAAATTCAACAACTGGCTCGGTGGTTTAAACCCTGATCTAAAGAAAAATCTTGTTTTGTAATAAGGGGAATAAAATGAGCGATGTGTCATAGTTGTTTTTTTTTATTTTTTTTTTTATTTCGTCTGACTCACTACCGGGGGTTTCATACTCACTAGTTTATTGGTGTATGTACCTATAGTGCAACTTCTCGAAAACAATGGCCGCTCGAAATTGTCTATTTTTAGTTTAGTGATGCGGTCGTATGAAGTTTAAGTTCTGGTGCTATCGATTACCTATACAAATATTTTCCGCGCATAGAATAGATTGAATCACTGGAATCTTGTAGCTTGTGGTTGTCTTTTGCACTTTTGTATTGGTAATGACTGTCATCCAATGATTCTTTAAAAAATAAGCACCATTTTAAAACCAATGTTATTTTAGTGTGTTTGACTTTGCTCAGGTACAGTCACCTTAAATACCTTACACTTACAAAATCGATTTTCTTGTTAAAACATATTATATTATTGAAACCATAATATAAGGAAATAGGTCTTTCTCAAAGTTACAATTTTTATTTCACGACAGTAAAAACATTTTTACAAAAAAAACAACCGACTTCCAAAAACGACACTACAAAATGAAAAATAACTTTAATTTCGGAAGTCGGTGTCGTTGGGTTCGCATTTTCGTTGTTTGCCACCGACTTCCGAAATTAAAGATATTTTTTATTTTGTAGTGTCGTTTTTAGAAGTCGGTTGTTTTTTTTTTATAAAAAAGTTTTTATTTTTCACTTTTATGTTGTAACTTTTACGGTTCAGTAGTTTGGTTTTAAACCAAAATGACTTTTTGGTTTAAAACCAAACTACTGAACCGTTTTTGATGAAATTTCTATGGGACCATTTGGGAAGTATACCCTTTCCAACAAAAAAGAATTTTACAAATCGGATGGCAAGCGATGGAGTTATGCGCGAAAAAACATAAAAAAAAATACAAACATCCGAATTGAGATCCTCCTCCTTATTTAGAAGTCGGTTAAAAACGCTTTTGAATTTTGTCTACAAGAAAAAAAAGTAAAAGTTAGTTTTGCCATTATTTGTTCTGCTTGTTCAGTTTATTTTTAGTATTTCTTAGTATAATAAAAAAGGATTATTATCATATAACCTACAGTTAATTAAAGCAAAAAAATATATGGCAGAAAATACGCACCCCAACCTTTTTACATACATCATCATACATGTTAATACATAATAAAATAACAAATGGCTCATTAAACATAACATTTTTCTCAGTAAAGAAACGGTACACTGAAAAAAATACATTTGCAGAAATCATAAATCTACACTAACTTCCTTTTTATTCCATTTTGAACCTTACATCTTGAGAAATACGTCTGAGAACTGTTTTATTGCAGTGTTAAGTCGTTAAAAGCGCTCACAGTTGTTACGTGGGGCCACGAAAACAACAGAATTAAGTAAATTGGTTATTCTTTTCATTTAATAAGGACTGATTTTTCAATCGGCAGATAATTTTTATTCGTGGAATAAAATGGACGTCTGACAGTTTTTGTATGGAAGAACTGTGAAAAATTCAAAATTATTGCACCGATAAAATTATCTGGTGTTAGAAAAATCAGTCCTAACTGAAAGATTAATTAGTGCAAGTGTAATTAGAGTTTCTGTGCCAGGCATCACAAACCTAAGGTTAATGCTTAAGTAAACATTAAATATAGCAGTCATCATAAAATCAGATAATTTACATCCCATCGCCACTTAATTAGTTATCCACTTTAGTGAAATGTATTTAAAGTTGATTTTTGAGTGAACATTTGTAACAAAAAATTCCTAATGAATTTTGGTTGCAATGGAATTTGAACTTTATGACATTCAGTTTGTTGTTCTATAACTGCTGGTTGTGTACGTGAGTTTAAGTGTTTGTAAACGCACCAACAATTATCTGAAATTCAAATATATCTGTTTCGGTTGTGTATTCGGTTTCCAAGTTAGAATCAGAATCAGAATTTTATTTGTCAAACATAGGTACATTGGGTTCTTGCATTACATATTTATATAGGTCGCCATGTTTTGCCATTACAGCATACAAATATTTTAACATAACGCTTGTTTAAAATAACAATCATACTCAATTTAATTACAACACAATTAGTAATATAAAATTAAATTAGGTTTTGAGAAATTATAAAAAAAAAAATACAAAACGTCATTAAAAGTAAAATAAGTGGGTACATAAAAAGTCACATCAAATTGTCAAGTCATTTAGAAATTTGTCAACAGTATAATAATATTTTTCCATAAGTAAATTAGTTTTTTATAAGTAATTAGTTAGGGCAAAGTATTACTGGGTTTTTCCATCAGGAATTACTCAGTAGCAATTGTAGACTGGAGGCACGACTCCAGTCTACAATTGCTACTGAGTAATTCCTGATGGTAATTGACTCGCCCCCTATTACATCATCATCTGCCTAGCTTTTTCCCAACTATGTTGGGGTCGGCTTCCAGTCTAACCGGATGCAGCTGAATACCAGTATTTTACATGGAGCGACTGCTTATCTGACCTCCACAACCCAGTTACTGGGTAATACGATACCAATTGGTAAGACTGGTTGTCAGACTTTCGGGCTTCTGACTACCCGTAACGACTGTCAAAGATCCACGAATGGCAGCCGGGACCAACGGCTTAACGTGCTTTCCGAGGCACGGAGGGGTCTTGGTATGTAAAGATGGTCACCCATCCACAGACCAACCGCGGCAAGCGTAGCTTAACCTGACCGATCGACCTGTGCGGCTGTTATTATTTAGCCACGGGCCCCTCTCACTCGCCCCCTATTACATGGGACTAAAAAGAACTGGCAAAATGTGGGAGTACGACACCTCTGCCTAACGCTTCGAAGGTTACAGGCGTGATGTTATGTGAGCAGGTGATCTCAAACAAATCCTAACCCATTCACATAATCGGTACTCATGTGAAACAATATTAAAAATAATACAACCTTAAATTACCACAAGGTGGATTTATAAACGAAACCGATGTATTTTGTAAAAATCTCACAGTAAAAACTTACATGAAGTGAGTTGTCAATAGATCCCTAGCATCAGGTGGACTGACAGCTCACTTCAAGTACACTTCACGGTGAGATTTTTACAGAATAGACCGACATTATAGTCTGATCTTCAAATATTTGGCCAAATTCATCATCTGCCTAGCCTTTTCCCAACTATGTTGGGGTTGGCGTCCGGTCTAACCGGATACAGCTGAATACCAGTATTTTACATGCAGCGAATGTCTATCTGACCTCCATAATCCAGTTACTGGGTAACACGATACCCCTTTATAAGACTGGTTGTCAGACTTTCAGGCTTCTGACTACCCGTAACGACTGTCAAAGATCCACGAATGACATCAGCAAATATGGCCAAATTATGACCAATAATTTAAACACATTTAACTTACATCGAACGTAAAAATACCCCTTCCTACAATTTAATTACATGATATCGACATTATTAACAACCCCCTATTCAACTCACAGGAAGAAAATATACCGTCATGCAAGTTAATTTTATTAATTAAACATTATCAAGAACCTATTTGCAGCTCCACGTTCAGAAACACTTACTTTATGGCCCCACACGAACCGGAAGTTAGCATCGGTTGGTAGACAAAGCTCATTGTTTACAGGATGTGGGTGTATCTGAAACTTGCTATTGACGTAAGTAACAGTTACTGTAGGCTTTTCCATGAATACGTTAACCCGTTGATGATGACTAACTTACACAGAAAGAAAGAAAATTAGTTTATTTGACCCAGGTTAAGTAAGGCATACAATATTCACATAAGTTTTTTTTTATTATTTTGCTGTAAAATTGTTGCAGGGTTCAGTGAGAATTTTAAGGCTCCCGTAAGCAAAATACGCGCATTGTCGTGGACTTGCGGACACCAGCCCGTATTAGGTACCTATCACCTACCTATTTTAAGGCTCCCGCAGCCCGGCGCGACAATACGACCAATTTCTATGAAAACTTAATGGAAACTGATCTACTAGATTTTCGTCGCGCTGTCCTGTTACATCTGTCTGCCTTTAAATGAAAACAAAAACAAAATTATTTTGGTGATATCCATTGCTGCCTATAGTCAAATTAATAGTATAGCATAGCATAACCTGGATATGATAGGAGGGGCCCGTGGCTAAATAATAACAGCCGCACACGTCGATCGGTCAGGTTAAGCTACGCTTGCCGCGGTTGGTCTGTGGATGGGTGACCATCTCTACATACCGAGACCCCTCCGTGCCTCGGAAAGCACGTTAAGCCGTTGGTCCCGGCTGTCATTCGTGGATCTTTGACAGTCGTTACGGGTAGTTAGAAGCCCGAAAGTCTGACAACCAGTCTTACCAAGGGGTATCGTATTACCCAGTAACTGGGTTATGGAGGTCAGATAGGCAGTCGCTCCATGTAAAATACTGGTATTCAACTGCATCCGGTTAGACTGGAAGCCGACCCCAACATAGTTGGGAAAAGGCTAGGCAGATGATGAGCATAACCAGGATATAATGTTCCCACTGCTGTTTCTCCTCTCTTCGAGGTGGAGTCGGCTGTCTGTAATCCACCACGCGGGCCCAGTACGGGTTGGTAGATGTCACATGTCTTCGAATTTTTGGCTCTAGGACATGCCGGTTTCCTCACGATGTTTTGCTTCACCGTTTTAAGAGCAGTGGTAATTAAAGTATTTACACAAACTCAAAACATTTATTTAAATTAAACCATTTTACGGGCACTTTTGAATTTCCCTGTCGCCCTGCGTATATGTAATATATTTATTATAAAAATAACACTACGGAAAAAAGCACTGGACTTGATAACGTTTATCAATAATGTAACCAAACAGCCGGATTCCAACGGAATTTTATCGCCAATCCAAATAATGCACAACCGAGCTCACACTACACTATCTATCTACCCCCATAATCCGTAAATCACAAATTCCCTGAATCATATCTCCAGGGGAACCGTACCCCATAACATTATTACTGCAAGTAATATACGCACATATACTTTGGTATATACAGGATGTTTTTCGTCCGTTAAAGATGCAAGGGTCAACGTTATTTTTGAGTCTATTGTTACCCTGGCAAACACGCTCTTTATGACGTCTGGATAATTTTGAAATGACAAAAAAAAACCTGTGTTTTAAATTGAAATTAAATGACTAAACATTAAACTGCCAAAGGCATTATTACACTAGTTAGAGTTCATATCTTCTACTATAATAATAAAATATACAACTAGACAAATAAAATTATAAGAAGTGGGGTTCCTAAGTGACGATACCTAAGCACTGTGAAGCTCTCTACGAGCTGTCAGTACCGGGAGGAATCAATTAAACCAAGGTTTATCACGTATGTTCAATAATTATTCCTAGAAATCATTCTACATATTTTTCATTTTTCTTCTCGGCCAAATCTGACGCCTAATCTCTTTTAATCTTAAACTAACTTCATGTTTGTCTCGTATTTCATGGCAATAACTTTTAACTGACTCGCGGACGTTGCATGTAAGCACCAAATAGGCTATAGTATCTACATCAATTTGACTTTAGCCTATTTGGTGCTCTGTCTCTCTTTTAAAACTTTGTCTAATGCCATTTCTATTTTGAAGAGAATAACTTTATATACACTTGCCTTTTTTTTAAGAATAAAAATAAACCAATGGGGAAAATATGGGTCACGTCCACGCATTTCATGCCAATAACATTTAATAGACTCGCGAAGGTTGCATGCAAGCACCAAATAGCGCTATATTATTTACAGTACTTAAGTACGACCGATTCTTCTTCATTCTTCAATCAGCCTCATTCTATCCTACCTTATATGTATATTTTACCCATGACGTGAGCCTATGCTGAAAAAAGAAGTAAAGCTAATACGTTACTTAACCACGAAAGAACCCCGTTCATATCGCCGTGAGGCACACTTTCCTGCTATTTTCTTACATCGGTCTTTATACTTTCTAATTGTTTTTTATTTGTTGCTATCTGATGTATGTATCTGGTGTTTTGTGTGTCTTTTAGTCTGTGCTAAATAAATGTATTTTCTTTCTTTCTTTAAATGCCGAACCGAATAGGGTAGTTGCCTGGGTAAAAAAATGATTATTATATTTAGTCCGTCAGTTAGATTATCGAAAAATAATGGACACGTATTTTTTCTTTGGTCAATCAAACAAAAAAGACAAAGATAAAGCGCGTCAAAATTTGGGAGTAGGGGGTCGTGACGTCACGTCTTGCTAAAAAGTGTAGCAAGGGGTGACGTCACGCGGAACTTTAACGGGCGATATCTTCATCATTTTTTATATAATTGACAAAAGAAAAAATACGCGTCCAATATTTTTTGATAATCTAACTGACGGACTAATTAGATTTTTTTAGGCATCTAGCCTATTACCTGTCTATCACCAGTTTTGGCATACTGGAGGTAGAAAAACCTATCTATCGCTGGTTTTAACGTCTCAATAATCTATATCAGTAGCGATCTATAGGATTATATTATACTGGCAGTTAATGTTATTCTGGCAGTTATGATTATACTGGCTACCTTTAGTAGCGATGTCTTTAACTGAAAATTAGGTTATTAGGTTCGGCCGTAAGAAACTCAACATCGCTCTCACAAACACCCTGTAAACAGCAGACAGATACAGTTTCCTTAGGGGTGAGTAGGAGACGCCAAGTCGCGACGAATCGGCGCCAGCAGTGCGACGAACTCGAGATGTCGAGTATGGATATAAAATTATTGCTAATTTAGAAAAATAAAGAGACATTTTCTTTGAATGGGTTGTAGAATAGAATATTTTTATTTGCCTTATAATATGGATGTCATATCCATCAGAATTTGGCTGTTTTTTCTTGGAGTTAATTGTGTTTATATGTATGTATCTATCTATGTATTGGTATTTATTCTTGTATTTAATAGTCATTTCCTAGCTATTTATCCCGTATGTTGCATCTGCCATGTTTTGTCTCTGCATCACCCTAAGGTTGACTGGTAGAAAATGCCTCAGGTATTAAGTCCGCCTTTATACAGTATTTTTTTACGTGTGCATAAAGTTTAATAAAAATAAATATATAAGGTGCAATAATGGTCTTAATATAATAATAATATCCCTGGACATTTCACACAGCGCCATCTAGTCCCAAGCTAAGCAACCTAATGCTTGTGTTATGGTAACAAGATGGCTGATAAACTACTTATATACATTTTTTTTTTGTAAATACATACATATTATAGATAGAAAAACACCCAGACTCCTTAATATTAGGATTATGATTTACATTTCTCGCCATGGACTGGTATAAAAGTATTTTTAAGAAAACAGATTATAATTATGTGTAATCAATAATAAAAGTATAGTCAAAAAGTAATTTTACCTCAACACATGACAATACTATATTCTAACGCAATTATTCACATGACATCACAAATTACATACACAATAAAAAATTCGAAAATAAATTACATAAACCAAAAATTCGAAGAAATGTGACATCTACCAACCCGCACTGGACTCGCCCACTCCCTCTTGAAGAGAGGAGGTCTGTGCCCGAGGAGTGGAAACATTATAGGATGATTATTCTAGCATGCAAAATAGTACAGACGCCAGCAGGTCAAGCTACCCAAAACTGTCAAATTTTCCCAATCAACTTTGAACCTTAATGCTTTAGCGATACAGTTGTAAATCTATTAAATAAATTTGACAGATTGTAGTAGCTTGATGTGCTGGCGTCTGTACCTTAATCCAACATTTTTACTAGGTATGTCAGTTGAGGGGACTAATTTTAAGGGTTTCGGGTTTTAAATCTTACTAGTAGGTAATATCGCCAAAATCTATATCTCACCACCGTAAGGACTGTTCCTGTTTGCAGTGCATATTATTAGTCGACCTAAAAAGGATCCTCTTTGTTTTACGGACGCAGCTGTTGTCATCATGTGCACGGGATTTTGTTTTCAGAGGGTAATTCTCGTAATTTTAAGAACGTTCACAGTCTGATCTCAGTCTCAATCTGTCAAAAAATACTTGCTAATTTCCCTACATTTTGACAAGTTTTTGACATTTGTTTGGCGCCGAGATGAGACTGCAACTAGATTTTGAACGTTTTAAATTACGAGAATTGGCCTTCTGATATAGGTTTTGGCGATAGTACCTAATTATATAGCAGTCATTCAGTAACAATGGTTTATCACTTACTTTTTATAAAAAAAAAAATCGTTAACGCTATAAATATATATAAGGTATATATAAGGTGATATCGAATAGAACAGATTGCCCGTTCCTGGAGCACTGGACCCGTATGCACAGCTGCAGGTCTGGTGCAGCGGGAAGGGGGCATAGTTATAGTCATAGTTATAGGTTTATGAATTAGTGTTTTTATATTTTATATTAGTTTTATTTTATTTATATTTTACTCAGAATGTTACTAACGTAGTTTTATAAGTGTTACTAACAACAATATGAATCATTTGTGTTCGAAACAAATAATAATAATAATAAATAATAATAAAAAAGTATTACAACACAATAACGTCACGCCTGTAATCCCCGAAAAGTTAAGTAGAGGTGTACTATAGTAACACCTACATTTCGCTAGTTATGTTTATGTTACATCTAGTAGGGGTTAACCTATTGCCATCAACCGGGCACAAATACTAAAAACGTAAAGTATTACTTAACCATTTATGCAATTAAGAATAAAAGTATTTTTGAGGGAGTTCGAGTTAGCCACGAGCCCAGCCTTTAAGCAACAGCCCATGCATGATATTTTCATACAACCTACACAAACAGCATTTTAATCCGCAATCCATCTACTACACAAATTCATTCCATATTCCTTTCTTAAAAGCGAACAATCCGCAGAGTACTCGTTATCAAAACGGTCTCCGCTCATGAAATAGAAAATACCATTAAAACGATCACAAAGGATTTGGCGAACAATTTTTCCGAGCAATCCAATACATTCGCTTGTTCGGTGGGGGCGCGTATCGGATTTCCCCTATACGAAATACAAATAAATGTGGATGGCTCTCACACCGAAACGAGCGGGATTTTTGGGAGAGTTTTTGTGATGTTTGTTATTTTTGCGAACGATGTAGGTAATGAATTATATTAATCTGAGTTAAGTATTACTACATTTATTATATTTCAGCGGGGTAATTGTGTAATACACTAACAGTAGGAATGGTTGTCATTTTGATAGTTCAACAACATTCATTGCGTTATTTACGTTGTTGAGCAGACAAATTTTCCGAACATATGAAGCAATGGATTAGCTTACTATAACATAAAAATGAAAAAAAAAATGAAAAAAAGAATGATTTAGATTGTGATTGATAGTTTGTTACGCAATTAGGGTGCTGTTCTTATGAGGTAATGCAACACTTTATCTTCATGCTAGCAGTTTGGATAAGGCTAGAAATAAAACACAAGTACTTAGAGAAAGTTTAGTTAGGTATTTGAAAATTCTATACTGTTTTAAGTTTTAACGTCGTTTTTTTTAAAGTTTTGAAATTGTGAACGTTATTTATAAGGATATCTGCACCACTTTTCGATTTTAGCATTGGCACCGCATTTGCCCTTGATGTCTATGGGATCTACGAGTAAGTATAATCCCCCATTTTGCTAGACTTACGATTGTTTATTTTTTTTAATGAGCTCATATTTACTCAGAAAGTGACCATAAAACACCACATATTCGTTCATCCACACATGCGTATGCCATTAAAAAACCCATGGCGAATGTAGCAAAATACCCCTATTTAGCTACATTCGGCATGGGTTTTCTTTTTATATGTCCCACCGACACCAAGGGCGAATGCGGTGCTCCTGACCAAATCATGTCCCATATGTTGGAGTGTCAAAAGTAGAAGACGCGAATGTTACGCCACCGTGCAAAGTACGTCCTAATGCTGCAACAAGGAGCTACCACTGAGTTAATTTAGCTGAGTGGATTCGGTCGTGCATTGTTGCTTGTTTATCGTCACACTCGGCGGCGACGACTTAATGGTATTAAACTTTAGATATAAAATGTTCTTTGAACGGAATTTTTGCCCCAATGTGTGGTAATAGGGAAGAAATAATACTGGGTTTGGGTTTATTGAAAGGCGTGGATGGATTGGTGCCCGAAATTATTCGATGGCTCTTTCTTCTTCTTCTCAGCATGTCGATAGCAATCTAAATGGACTCGGGCCAAAATTCGGCTACTTGTTTGGCGCCATCACCAGCGTCCATCAGATGGCTCTTTAGTATGGATCAGTACGGTGGATTTTCTTGCCCATTCTTCTCCATACGAAGCCACCTTTTAGAAGGGGCGACTAGAATCAATTCTATTATTTTTGTAAATTTTGACGTGCAAAAGTGCCTTTCGTGTGACTTTTTGCAGCGGGCCCTATCATGATACCAGTGCTGTGACATTTATTTTTTAAATGTCGTAGCATCATGCTGAGATAGGAGCCTTTTGACCTCGTACAGGACTTTCTGTTTTATTTTTCTTTTTGTTACTTTTTTATTTTATATAATTTGGTTTTGTTACTTTTTTTATATAATTTGGTTTTTTTATTCTTGATTGTGTTTAGTTTAGTTTTATGATCTTCCTGTGCAAGTCGCAATAAATACTTTTTATTTCTTTCTTGTTTCTATTTGAAATAAATGATTTGACTTTGACATTAGAAAATTAGCTGTTTAGTTGCACGAGTAACTCAAAGTTTTTATGTCAATTGAACAATTTGCTGAGAGCAGAGCAGTGGTGACCCAGTGGTAACGGCCTCAGCTTACGAGTTGTCGGCCGTGGGTTAGAACCCAGTCAAGCACTTTACTTTGTGTAAATAATTTCTTCACCACTGCTCAAAAAGGTGAAGGAAAACATCATGAGGAAACTGGCATGTCCTAGAACCAAAAATTCGAAGACATGTGACAAGTACACTCGCGTTGGGCCCGCGTGGTAGATTACAGCCCACTCCCTCTCAAAGAGTGGGGGCCTGTGTCCCAGCAACAACAGGAACATTATAGACTGATTATTCGTATGCTTAACCATTTACGGGCACTTTTGGATTGAAGATGAAGCTGGTTGTCAATCCCAAAATGAAGTAGGTTCCTATGCAGTAGAACGGGCAAAAATATCGGCTTTTATCAGCTCTAAAGTCGAGGAAAATCAACTTATAGCTAACGGCTGCTTCATTTAACATCTATTCAACCTCTATCAATAGTGTATTACAAAGGTGCACTAAGGAAATTATGTGGCGGGAGCCGGAATTCCTGTTATAATGTGTAACAACGTCCTTCATAGTCTGCAGGTACCTAACAAAATTAGAAGTGTCATGCTTTCTTTAGTTATGGTTATTTTTAGGTACTCTTTTTGGCCAAGGAAAATACAACTATAATAATTATAGCCTATTCATAACCTTGATGTTATACACACATCAACTTTATGTTAGTGTTAATAAAGTTGATTTAAGAATTACCAGCACTATTGAAAAAAGGCAGTTTTTGAAGTTGTAGCCCAAATTGACCTTGTACGGTTGCCTTGAAAGTTATTATTTGCAAATACACATATTTGTTTACATTTTTACAAAAACACAACGGAAACTAAATTGTTGATGCAGACATATGACTTGAGTAACGTTTACATGTTCAAATTTATTTATTAACTAGCTGCGCCCTGCGGTTTCACCCGAATAAGTTTCGATCCCGTGGGAATATCGGGACAAAAAGTATCCTATGTGTTAATCCTGGTTATAAACTATCTGTGTGTCAAATTTCATCCAAATCCGTTCCGTAATTTTGGCGTGAAAGAGTACCTAACAAACATCCATCCATACAAACTTTCGCATTTATAATATTAATAGGATAGCTTATGCCTGCGACTTCGTCCGCGTAAAATTTCTTGATTCCTTGATTCGCATCGCATCGCATCGTCTGCGGCTTCGTTTTCGCTTAGCGTTCTTTCTGACTTTATTTCTGTATGCTCATCTTCTAAGAGCCCTAGCGTGATGTTGTATAGTATATAGCCTTCCCCAAGAGTTGGGAAAATGCAAAAAGAATTGTTCAAATCCGACTAGTAGTTTCAGAGATTAGCTCGTTCAAACAAACAAACAAACAAACTATTCAGCTTTATTATTAGTAGAGACTACATAGTTGGGGTCGGCTTCCAGTGTAACCGGATGCAGCTGAATACCAGTATTTTACATGGAGCGACTGCCTATCTGACCTCCACAACCCAGTTACTGGGTAATACGATACCCCTTGGTAAGACTGGTTGTCAGACTTTCGGGCTTCTGACTACCCGTAACGACTGTCAAAGATCCACGAATGACAGCCGGGACCGACGGCTTAACGTGCTTTCCGAGGCACGGAGGGGTCTCGGTATGTAAAGATGGTCACCCATCCACAGACCAACCGCGACAAGCGTAGCTTAACCTGACCGATCGACCTGTGCGGCTGTTATTATTTAGCCACGGGCCCCTCTAAAAAAATCTAATCAATTATATTACTGGGCCCGCGTGGTGGATTGGATCGGCCCACTCTTTCTAACAGAGAGGAGGCCTGTGTCCCACCTGTGGGAACGTTACAGGCTGAGTATTTATTAGTAGAGAAGATAATCTTAATTTCAACAAGAATAAATTGGACGGTGACCCCCAAACTAGGTAAGTATTTACCTGTATCTTGGGTGTCAGAGTTGCGACATTTTCAAAGTGAGGTCCATAGTAATTATTGCATGACAGGAAAACAAAAACTAAAATAAAAATCATTAAAATAAAATACATAAAATACGTTGCCATTAGCGTGAGAGCACACAAAGCAAAATGAAATCAACAGTGTGAGATCAAAATTAAATAATAACTAATAATATCGAAACAAAATATAAATCAACAAAAATCTAAGTCATCAATTATATTATTATGAATTGTAATTAGTTTGCTATACATTCTTGTCTGAAACGTGGTCGCTTACAATGAGCCTTATTAGAAGGCTAAAAGTGCAATGGCAACGGGCAATGGGGGGGACGAGGGGAAGTGGCGACCGCGTACCGGAAGACGTAGCGTTGGAAGGCCTCCCACAAGGAGGACCGACGACCTTGTGAAGGCCGCAGGAACCCGTTGGATGTGAGAAGCACAGAACCGGTCGAAGTGGAGGTACTTGGGGGAGGCCTATGTCTAGCAGTGGACGTCTTCCGGCTGAAATGATGATGATGATATTCTTATCTTAGTCTGGTAAGAAAAAAAAACATGACAAACATGACTGGTGACACTGCTAGCACAATAGCACGGCTAGTTCACTACCGGGTCCGGCAAAGTAGTCGCTACAGACTTTTTCTATTAAATAATCACAATTCTCAGTAACTGTCCGGATTATAGAATTGAGTCCAGCTTACCCCCCATTACTAGGAACTTATTAATTAAAAGTGGTGTAATGTGGGAGTGCTATTTACTAATTATTTCAATAACTTTCCATAATAATAGGTAACACAAACACGTGTTAAAAGTTGACAATTATTATTACAAACATTGGCTATCTAGGAACAGCATGTTTTTTTTTTGTTTACTGTCCTACTGGGCAAAGGCCTCTCCCAAGTCTATCCAGGAACTACTTTCCCGCGCCACCTCGAACCAGCCCTCGCGGTACGCGTCCAGGTCATCTCGCCACCGCTTTCTGGGTCGACCTTGGTGGCACCGTCCATCTTCAGGCACCCATTGTGTGGAAACTTTTGCCCAGCAGTCATCCCGCATGCGGCTGATGGGACTCGCTCAATCCCACTTGAGCCTGATAGCCTTCCTGCCTACGTCTACTACAACCGTTTTCGAACGCAGCATGGTGTTCCGAATTTTATCATGTCTTTTTACACGCAGAATGCTGTGCTCCATCTCTCTTTGGCTAACGCCAAGGCGGCTCACCGAGACGCAAAAGTTCCGACTTTCGTGACTCGGTGAACGACGCGAAAAAATTATCTGCCGTCCCATACATTTGGATCGAGTATATTGAACTTTTGTATGAGACAGTTGATAATTTTTTTCGCAATTACGATGTTGTGCCCATGGAGAAAGTTGTTCAGTTTGATGGTCTTTACCACACCCTTAGATTTGACCACATCTATCTGATACATGCTGTATACATCTTTACCTACTCACAGAATCTGCCTAGCCTTTTCCCTACTACAAATGTTGGGGTCAGCTTCCAGTCTAACCGGATGCAGCTGAATACCAGTATTATTACATGAAGCGACTGCCTATCTGACCTCTACAACCCAGCAACAAGGTAATACGATACTGAGGTCTGACAACTAGTCTTACCAAGGGAAGACTAGTTGTCAGACTTTCGAGTTTCTGACTACCCTTAACGGCTTCACAGTATTTCATATCTTTTTACTGTGACACCTGTTAAAGATCCACGAAAAACAGCCGGGACCAACGACTTAACGTGCTTTACGAGCCACGGAGGGGTCTTGGTATGTAAAGATGGTCACCCATCCACGGACCAACCACGGCAAGCGTAGCTTAACCTGATCGATAGAGTCGTGCGACTGTTTTACTTAGCCATGAGCCCCACGTAACATCTCTACCTACTCTTTCTGGGACTACAGTTGTAATGTTTGTTTAGTCAAAAGGTGCATGTTTGCATTATATTGTGCTGTTTTCAGTGGGTACTGTTATCACTGGTAGCTATTATTCTAATTTGTATGCAAATGATACTATTGTTGCAAACTATGGAAATACACGCGAATCAAGAACTTAATTAAGAAATTAGGTATGATTAAATAAATAATTAGACAATTGGAAAAGTAAGTAAGTAGAAAAATTCACTCAGTATGGAGAATGAATGAAATTAAGTGCTGATTTTTCCAACGCCAGATAACTTTATCGGAGGAATAAATTTGAATTTTTGACAGTTCTTCCATACAAAAACTGTCAGACGTCAATTTCATACCAGGTATAAAAAAAATATCGGTCGATTGAAATATCAGCCCTAAATGAAATTGTTTATTCTGGATATCGGAATCTCTTTACACGTCACACTTTTTTTATATGCTAGATGAGGTCAGCATTTCCTTTCTGACTACTCTCTACTACATAATAATTAGCAATGTAGATTTATGTCAATAGTATGAAAAAAAAAAATACGAAAGCAGTAGTGGCTTAGTGGTAACGGCCACGACTTACGAGTTATCGTGGTGGGTTCGGTCCCAAGCAGGCACTTTGTGTGCATTATTTTCTCACTGCCGCTCTAAAAACGGTGAAGGAAAATATCGTGACGAAACCGGCATTTACTGGAACCAAAAATTCGACGAAATTTGTCATACGCCAACCCGCACTGGGCCCGCGTATACGGCCCACTCCCTCGCACAGAGGCTCACCTCTCACAGGCCCGTGACCCAGCAGTGCGGACATAAGGCTGATTGTGCTTATTATGCTATGATTTTTTTTTTGATTAACCCTTTGAAGGACACTATGGAACGAGACACAATAGAAGTTTTATTTTTATTGTCTTTAGGAGTGTTAAGTGTCCCGCAAAATGTTAACTAATTCTATGCCCGATTCTGACCGTCCTAAGATCCTATTTTAATCATCCCACACAAAATCCTAAAACCAGCCATACTTGGGATTTTCCATTGGCAGAAATTACGAAATTATCCCATATTCCATAAAAAATAATCTTGTTTTTTAATTCTTCTTTAGTGGTCACTTGCGTTCTATAAGATCTATAAGCTGTTGTTTTGCATCCTCGTCAAATTTCAGGAGGCTGTTATGAAAGACAAATAATCAAATAAAATTACGATGCCTGGGAAATAATGATTACATACTTGAATTTTTAATTACTTAAGTTTGACAGTATATGACAGAACACACCACTTTCAAAGAACAGAATCGCGTTATGGTATCGTATAAGCGGCCGCGTTTTTATGTGTGTGTAAAAGGGCAGTTACACGGTTTCACAAAGGATGCGTTTTAAAACGCGTGTCCCATACAATCATGTCGATTTCCAAAAAAATTAAAAAAACTACTTATTTTATTAGTGATTCGTGTTGAGAATCACTAGCATAGTTACCTCCTTGAATTTGACGAGGATGCAAAACGACACCTTGTTTAAGGAACATTTGTGGAAAATATGCTCTTAGACCCAGCGGTGTAGGCTGTGCGTTGCCTGTCAGTGAATGAATTTAAGAGATTTACTTTTCCATCAGCAATAAGCCAAAACAATTAACAATGCATTAAGAAACAAAGCCGTTAATCACTTAAGACAAAAAGTTCAACTCCTAATTAATATTACCGAGAATCAGTAATCAGAGGGAAGCGGTAAGACAATTTCGTGAAATTAACACCTGAAGCAGACGGGCCGGCATTCCCGGATTTTACGGAAATACGGAACTTACGGATCTTACCACGGAGCAATAAGTTAATGGAGTGCAAATCGCTAAAGTTTAATTAAGAATAAAATGTGATTGAATTATTGAAAAAAAGAAAACACGTTTATTTGTGATAAACATGACGCATATAGAAAGAACACAACAGTTTTGGCATGCAAAATGAATACATTGTACATTGTATAAACTAACCATTTTTTTTTTTATACGTCGACTAATGCACCATAGTACAAAAATAATTAGTTTTCTACAGTTGCGAAACTTCCAGAAGTCCCTGCTTTGTAAATGAACACGTATCTATCTACCCACACCACATAAATATCCATTTTGCTATTCATGCACTTTCTTCGTCGTCGTCCCTCCTGTCAATCTCTCGCACATTAACACTTCATTAGGACTTTACTCCGTGTCTTTCAAAACTTCCGGCGCGCGGTCGACTTTGAAGCAGAACAGGTGTGAATTACTTTTAAAATATGGTAATCCTGGCTGAACGGAGTCCCGACTTCGTGAAGATACTTGGTGACGAATTTCTTTGGACTTCTAAGTTCGAGATTATTATGCAGAGGTGCGCTGGGTTGTGGTATGGTCTGTATTATAACATTGAAAGGTGAAAAATACGTTATATTACGCATATAATGCTGTCCAAATCTGCCTAGCCTTTTCCCAACTATATTGGGGTCGGCTTCCAGTCTAACCGAATGAAGCAATTTTACATGGGGCGACTGCCTACGAGTATATAGGTAAAACCTCTACAACCCAGAAACTGGGTAATACGATACCCTTTTCTCAGTAATTTCGGGCTTCAAAGTCACATTGGTACTGGGCAATACTTTTTAAATTCATATGTGCTTCCTAAGTTATTTTGGACATCACTGAAGGAAAATCGACTGCCGATTGCCGACTGTTAATAATATATGAGTGTACATAAATAAATAAAACATCATGAGGCAAGCTGGACTTATAGTACAGTTTCACTGTCCACAAAGTAGACACAATAGTTAAACAATCAACATGAATCATATATGATTCATGGGACAGGGAATGGGTTAATATAAGTCTGAAATCGCCGACCCGTCTTGAGCAAGCGTGGTGATCAATGCTCGTGCCTTCTCTGTATGAAAGAAAGAAAGAAAAAGTATTTATTGCGACTCGAGATCACAGGAAGATCATAAAACTAAACTAAACACAATCAAGAATAAAAACCCAAATTATATAAAAAAAGTAGGTAACAAAACCAATAAAAGGCTGGTATTATTATTATTAGGGACTACTGTCTGCTAATCAAATTCAATCAAATTTTCAACTGCAGGTAGGTACGGTTCCATGTGAGTAGTCTCATCATCATCTGCCTAGCCTTTTCCCAACTATGTTGGGGTCAGCTTTCAGTCTAACCGGATGCAGCTGAATACCAGTACTTTACATGAAGCGACTGCATATCTGACCTCTACAACCCAATTACTGTGTAATACGATACCCCTTAGTAAGACTGATTGTCAGACTTCCGGGCTTCTGACTACCCATAATGACAGTCAATGACGACTGTTTCATGTGAGTAGTCTATTTAATTAATAATATTTCATACCCAATTAGGTACCGTTAATCTTTTACCCGACTGCGCTTCAACAAAGGGCCGTTATGTTTTTATTGTATCAATTAAATAAACTAATCTAATTACCTAAAAAAAATCTTGATGCCTTGAAAATCTATATACTAATATGATAAATGAAAAAAATAATGTAATGTGTGTATGTGTGTGATAATGTGTGAAATACCCAGGGATATTATTATTATTATGATAAAGCTGAATTTTGTTTTTTTGTTTGAACGTGCTAATTTGAAAAAATCTCGTTGGGTGTCTCAGACGCTACATTTCCCGAAATTAACGCATACCACCAAACAACCAGGGCCCTAATTCACTACTCAGAACCACGTCAATTCCTTAGCTAATCCCACCAATTTTGCGTAGATTTCGCGCGGTTTCGTGCATTGTGTCGTAGAGAATTACGGCCCTGATTAAAGTATTATGTAATAATCATAATACATACACTGAATTTTTAATATTATGAAAAAGCATTGTTTATTTATTAAATTAGTTATAGTGATTGGGGAAAATATTGTGGTCACATTACAAATCTACGCGCGCACACAGTCGCACACGTTTAAAGGTCCAGCGTAGTAGGTTTTTCGGCCATTTTGGTTTGTTTTGACTGTATAGCGGAAGAGTGATTGTTATTTATGTACTTAGTTTTTAATATTTTTGGGAAAAAAATAAAGTATAAGTATAAAAAATTACAAGTAAGGTAAGCGTAATGTGGGGCGACAGCTAGATGGACCGACGACCTTAAGAAGGTGGCTGGGGCGGACTGGGTGCGGACGACGGAGGACAGGGTGATGTGGCGCAGCCAGGGAGAGGCCTTTGTTCAGCAATGGGCTGCGATAGGCTGAGTTGACTCTGACTAAGTCTTGGTGTAAAATTAGTCTATGTGAGTGAAGTTTTAGGCATACTAGCTTAGTTTTAGTAAATTAAGAAATCGATAAACGATTCTGAATAAACTATTTTCACAATGTGCATTAATTTAGTTACACATTGTAGATATTGTGGTGTCTTACGACTTCCACGCGAACAAAGTCGCGGACAGAAGCTAGTGTTAATGTGGTGAGAAATAAATATTTATTATTGATTTTAATTATTTTCTGTACAGTTAACCTCTAAAATAAAATACTGGATGCATGATATTAAAACCTTCTTAAGAGGGCAGAATGAGCAATTAAAACCACGATTAGTATTAGAATTTATGGTTTACTGTAAAAATCACGCTATACATTGTTGCCTATATAATCTCATAAGTTTTATCTTAACAGATAATACTCAGTTGAAAATGATGATATTATTAGTAAGTTTTTCGTTCTTGTTCAATGTGTGTGCAAGTAATGGCGTCACCATTGGTGCGTCAGTAAAAGAAAATAACTGGCGAGGATTTGCGCACGGAGGTATTTATTATTTGTGTCTACTAAAAAACAATGGGTAAGGTCGGAGTTACTTGTAGATGACGTTACCATAGTTCGGTCCCTACGGGCTTAAATAAGTATGAAAATTTGTCCATTCATTTCGTTTCTTGCTCATTCATGAGTTTGATTTTAGTGTAATTATTACATATGTATTTTTGGTGATTTACTTATATCCTTTAAATCAATTATTTATTTGATATGGAAAGTGCCAGAGTTTAAACCACACACAACAAGGAAGACATATGACATCTACCAACCCGCACTGGGCCCGCGTGGTGGACTAAGGCCCACTCCCGCTCACTGAAAGGACGCCCGTGTCCCAGCAGCGGGAACATATATTTTTTGACGAAACATATATTTTCGACGGCACGGTTGGCGCAGTGGTTAAGTGATTGACTGCTGCGCTGCGTGTCGCGGGTTCGATTCCCGCACGGAACAAATATTTGTATGACCTACATGTATTTGTTCCGAGTCTGGGTGTTTTTCTATCTATAATATGTATGTATTTACAAAAAAAAAAATGTATATAAGTAGTTTATCAGCCATCTTGTTACCATAGCACAAGCATTAGGTTGCTTAGCTTGGGACTAGATGGCGCTGTGTGAAATGTCCAGGGATATTATTATTATTTTATATACTTATAGTATTGTTTATGCTATCTTCATGGGTTTAGGCTGTGCGCAATAATTCAGTTAATCAGAGAACTCAAACAACAATTCTTTCATTACAGACTACAATGCCCTCTACTACACCCATATCGACCATAGGGATCACCACAATGACCCCATTTTCCGGCCATGTTTAATCCAAGATGAAGACTGCATCCGAAGGGTCTTTACTACTGCCTTCAATTGCTTGGCAACCCATGGACCGGTTCCTGAACTTTATATAGTCGATATCCTGGATATAGACATACCTCATAGCAACCTGACTTTTACTCTCAATGATGCGAAGATTGAGGGTCTCAGTTCTGGCAAGATTAAAGAGTTTTAGTAAGTGTTGAAATACTATTATAAATTTTTATTTACAAACGCATCGTCATCTTCTCGCGGTCTACTGCACTTCATTTGTTTTAAATCCATAGATAGTTCTATGTTCACTGGCCAATTTTTGGTGTAGAATTAGTCTACGCTTTTTGAAGCTTTAGGCATACTAGTTTAGTTAGCGTGTTAGAATTTAAATTGAGAATAAAGAAAGAAAATACATTTATTTGCGGTAAACATGACGCAGACAAGAGCACAAAAAAAATTAGTTGGGGGAAAATATGCGTCACATCCATGCAAAATAGCTACTGCCAGAAGACGACTCACAATAATATTCATTAAAGTCAGTTTTTAAACCTTCTCCATGGCAAAGTACCTACTAGATTAATTTTTTGTTCAAGATATAATTACTTAGGTCCGTTGTTTCACTTGTTAAATAATTTCTTTAGAGATTTTAATCGCAAGAATTTACTCGCCCGAAACGGGTTAATCACCTTTGAATAATATTATTTTTTCTATAGGCGACTCGCACGAAGTTAATTTATTCGGGAGGTGACGATTCGCCCGTTTCGGGCGAGTAAACTCGTGCGAATCGACTAATAAACCCGCAAAAAGTGTAAAGATGTATTCTCATATTACAGCATCAACAAAGAGACAGGCAGATTCATACTAGAAATCGTCTTTGACAGCGTCATAGTTTTTTCTCCTAGAACCGTTGTCACTCATTACCGGAAAGGGAAGGAGCCTATTCAAAGTTGCGACTTCTCAATCGTCGAATACAGTAAGTTCAACTTTTATTCTTCACTAGTATAGACTTAACTTAGACTATAGACTTGGTCTGCGTGAAATTTCTCGTTCCCTCGTCGCATCGCATCGTCTGCCCGCGCTTATTACTTCGGTTTCGCTTAGAGTTCTTTCTGTTAAATAGCATATAGCCTTTCTCAAGAATTACGCTATCGATAGCAAAAATATTTTTTCCAATCCGACTTCAAAAACAAAAAAATCTTGTTGGTCGAAACTCCGAATACTTACAGAGTTATTTCAGAGAAAACTCGTAGCAACCTCCTCTTTCAAGCAATTCGAACCAACCAACCTCATCCAATAACCTATCAACCAACCAACCAACCAACCAACTAACCACAGCCAATAACCAACCAACCAATCAACCCGACCCGACATTTTCAGAATCACTGTCGTTAACCCTGGCGATCTCAAATATTGGACAAGCACTATGGAAAGCCTATGTATACACCTACTTGAATGACGCTGACGTGCCATACAAATTGGGCCCTGGAATTACTGAGACCAAAGGTAATATCAATCTTTAACCTTATCAGATTTCCGTTGAACGGGGATAACCAGCGGGGTGATAAAATGGCAAGCGATTGTAATGCCTTTCATTTTGACAGTTCAGCTACCCTGCGTTTGCGATTTATTTGCAAAACATGTAAAACATAAAATATATATTATATGTTTTATTCTAATTTTTTAATTCATATGAATTATTGGAAAAATAACTTTAATACCTACACAATAACGTTCAATTTACGCTAAAACTTAAAACATTTTTATAACTTTTCAACAGTACTAGTGAAATCAACATTGTCACTTCACTAAAATTGATATTTGTTTAATTTGAAATGACATCAATTGAAAACATGATTTTTTATAGACTTTTTACGTTCGTTGTGGTGTATAAGTTAGTGAGCAGATATAAGAGTATAAGTATGGCTTGTAATATCTTAATAATGAAGAAATCGTTTTACAGATCATCAAGTGAGAAACAACAACAAAAAGGAGTTGGACAACCTGCTTTTGAGCGTGAAGGAAGCCCTCCTGACTCAGGGTTCCCTGTTCATGTCTGTGTATTTACAGAGTAACATCTGCGATTTTAGACAGCAGTAGATTTGCTCATAAGAAGAATATATATAGATGTATAATTATTTGCTATTTTTCATAAGGTCACTGCGTTCGCGAGCGTTCGTTCGCGAGGTTGTGAAAATATGCTTTGCAAACAACATGATCGTGATTTGAAAGGGCTGTGCTCGTTGGAACGCCCCTACCAAAGAAACTTAGTGTTTATGAATGCTCGCGATCGAATGTCCGCGAGTAAATGGTTGCGGTGTGAGGTGTACAATTTTATTAAGTTCCTAATTTAGTTGTTTTTTTTTTCTTGGTATTCGAGTTAATTTATCTTTTTGTATGCACGTGTTTCCGTGAAAAATAAACTTATTTTACATTCTTTTTTGCTTTTATTTTGAATTCCATTTTTTTCTATTCTAAATCTTTTCTGAAGGCCGTAAGTTTTAATTTTGTTAGTATCTTAGTGAATTTACATTCCTAAAAATAAGACAATTTCACCGCGGGCACGATAATCTTTGGAATATAAATTACGAAGTTGATTTTGTAACCAACATAATATTTTCCTACTTACTGAAATACATCATTATCGAGTATTAAGTCTTAACAGCATATAATTCATTTAATAATGAACGGTGGATGAGTATCCACCATTCGCTATTAAATTAAATTATAAGCCAATTATGGTGGTGCAACATTAGCTAAACAAAAACCGACCAAGTGCGAGTCTGACTTGTGCACGAAGGGTTCCGTACCATTATCTATAAAAATCACGTCTGTTGTATGGGAGCCCCCTTTAAATGTTTATTTTATTTTAACTTTATTATTAAAGTAAAAATACAACTGAGTATTTTGTGAATATTTCAAGAGCCTACCTGTTGCCATTATTGATATCGAGCATAAAAAGGGCGAAAAAATCGCGTTTGTTGTATGGGAGCCCCCTTAAATATTTATTTTATTTTGTTTTTAGTATTTGTTGTTATAGCGGCAATAGAAATACATAATTTGTGAACATTTCAACTGTCTAGCTATCGCGGTTCTTGAGATACAGCCTGGTGACAGACAGACGGACAGACAGCGAAGTCTTAGTAATAGGGTCCCGTTTTTACCCTTTGGGTACGGAACCCTAAAAAACTAATTCAATGTGTTTAGGTAACTAATAAAATGATTTATGGAAATCGTTATAATTGTTTAAGTGTTCATATACACGAGCTGTACGGCCCAAAAGTCTGACAACCAGTCATACCAAGGGGTATCGTATTACCCAGTAACTAGGTTGTGGAGGTCAAATAGGCAGTCGCACCATGTAAAATACTGGTATTCGGCTGCATCTGGTTAGACTGGAAGCCGACCCCATCATAGCTGGGAAAAGGCTAGGCAAATGATGATGACACACGAACTGTACGGGTCAACGGCAAAAGCAACTGCAGTCGTCGACACGTCGACGGCAGCCGTTGACGCGTCGCAGGGCTGCCGCACTGAGGCTATTCTCTGTTATATTGTGACACCATAGTATCTGCGTATGGTATACCTGTGGTTAACAACTCAACCGTTATTTCTTCATCATCATCTCATCTTCCTGTCCTTATCCCATGTTACTTGGGGTCGGCGCAACACGTTTTCTTCTTCCATTCTCCTCTGTCAACCGTCACGCTATCATTCACTCCCTTCTCTTTCATATCATTCCTCACACAATCCATCCATCTTTTCTTCGGCCTTCCTCTCCCTCTCCATCCATCAACATGTATATTCATCACTCTTTAATCACATGCGTTTCGTCCCTTCTCATCACATGCCCATAACAAGCCAAACGATTTCCTTTTAACTTTTCTGTCACTGGCGCCACTTTCAAACTTCCTCGACCGTTATTTCTTGATATAAGAAAAAAAAATACTAACTTTGTAACACATCTTGAAAATGAAGCAACAAAGATGTGGGAAAAATTAAAACAGAGAAAGATGAATCTGATATTTAATAGAAGAATGTATAAGGAACAAAATTCACAAACCAATTAGGAGATTTTCGATAAATCAGATTTTTCACTGAACTTCTAGCCAGAGGACGATACTAACCGGGAGCATTCGCTTCAGGAATTTGTTTTGTAAATATTCATTGCGCTTTACTGTTGCTACGCAATGCATTCGTGGAACGAACATTCATTAGCTATGGTTTGCGAGCACAGCGATTATAATTCATTTTTCGTATTCCATTGGATCCACATACTTACCAAACTGTATTGTAATGGCGTAACACGTTTTCAATCACAATACGAAGGATTTTGAATGAAATTGTTAATCCATTGATTCATAAGTTCGAAAAATTCTTATGCTCAACAACGTAAATAACGCAATGAATGTGGTTGAACTGTCAAAACGAAAGATATTGCCACTGTAAAGGTGTTACGCAATTACCCTATTCGTCGCGTAACAAACGCTCGCGCAACGAATGTTTGCAAAAAAAAATCGTAAAACGAACGCTCGCGAGGAGTACCGTCCATTAAAAGAACAATTAGACAACAATGGTAACGCACGAACCGTTAATTAAGTGATTTCCACAAAAATAATCAACTTAATCAGTCAAATGTTTACATGATAACCTTTAAATGTTCCCGCGAACATATAAAAGGCTATAAAACGATGTTACCGCGTATCCATATCCATTCATTCATCATTTAAAATGAAGATTTTCTTGTGTTTGTTTCTGATTAAAGTTTGCTCCTGTCTTGGAGACAATGAACCATCTAATAACTATTGGAAAGGAATTGAATATGATGACGGAAACTATGGTAAGAGACTTGTGTCATTTTCATATCAATTTCTATTAATTTCATTCAATTTCTATCAATCAACTCAGCCTGTAGCAGTCCACTGCTCACACATAGGCCTCTCCCAGGCGGCGCCACAACACCCGGTCCTCCTCCTTCCGTATCCAGTCCGTCCCAGCCACCTTCTTTAGGTCGTCCGTCCATCTATGTAGCTGGGGGCGTCCCACTATGCTTGCTGATACGCAGCTCTTCTCCAGGATTCGTCCG
This sequence comes from Apamea anceps, assembly GCA_951799955.1. Lineage (NCBI taxonomy): Eukaryota > Metazoa > Arthropoda > Insecta > Lepidoptera > Noctuidae > Apamea > Apamea anceps. Next base: position 13,109,493 of record OX637509.1, read on the forward strand.
CTCCACAAGCCATCGGTCCTTCGAAAAACATGGCCAGCCCACTGCCACTCCAGTTTGCTTACTGTGCAAGCTATGTCGGTAACTCCGGTTCTTTTCCGGTTAATTTCATTTCTGATTTTATCCTTCAAAGAGACTTCGAGCATAGCTCGCTCCATATAGCGCTGAGCGGCCTTGAATTTGTGACCCAGCCCCACCGTCAGTGTCCACGTTTCGGCACCATATATCAAGACAGGCAAGACGCAGTGGCACTAAGAAGCCCGAAGAAGCCCGAAGAATTGCCAAACTTAAGTGGCAGTGGGCAGTGCACATTGTTCGCAGAACAGATGGCCGATGAGGCCGAACGGTTCTGGAGTGGCAGCCGTGTACCGGAAGACGTAACATTAGAAGGCCTCCCACATGGTGGACCGATGACCTTGACCTTGGCCTTGAGATTGGCGGCCATGGCCGAAATACGGTCTGGAGGTCCAGTGCGGGTTGGTAGATGTCACATGTCATCGAATTTTTGGTGCTAAGACATACCGGTTTCCTCACGATGTTTTCCTTCACCTTTTTGAGAAGCCGTTACCACTGGGCCACCACTGTGAAATATAGGCCCTGATAATAGTTTATCAGAGCCTATATTTCACAAAAAAAAAACATCGTGAGGAAACCGGTAGGTATGTCCTAGAACCAATAATTCGATGACATGTGACATCTACCAACCCGCACTGGACCCGCGTGGTTGATTATGGCCCGCTCCCTCTCACCGAGAGGAGGCCTGTATTCCAGTAGTGGGATCGTTATAGGCTGATTATGCACATTTCCCAGGTCATCAAGAAGAAGGACAAATAGAACGTCCATGTTCTTTTCATGACGTGAACTGCATCAGGCGGTACTTTGCTCACAACTCTCGGTGCTCACCTGCCCATGGACCGGCTCCAGACCCTCAGAGGATTAAGAGCATACCGATGTTTGTGCCTCATGTCAATATCACCTTCACTCTGAATTTTGTTGAGGTTAAAGGCCTCAATAATTTTAGGATTAAGGAGTTCTAGTAAGTATTTAGTTGTCTTATTTTTATTGTATAGTCAGGGAAATTGATTGTTGTTCATGCTGCGCCCAAAAGCTGTTTATGACAAAAAATTGACAAAATTGTCACATCACTTTCATCTTTACAGGGTCGATAGAAGATGCATTTTTTAAAGCTTTTGTTTTGCATCCTCGTCTAATTTCAGGAGGCTCAGACGTCAATTTTATTCCACGGATAAAATCAGTCGTTAACGCAGTGTTAAAACCTCATTTCTAATGTTTTAGCATAAACAAAGAAACGGACAGACTGGTGTTAGAAGTAGAATTCCTCAGGCTTTGGGTATATTCACCGTTCACCGTCCTTACTTTCCATCGTAAGGGGAAGGAGCCCCTGGAGCTGGCAGACTACGCGGCCATTGAGTACAGTTAGTAAACAGCATTATTATTTCCACTGAGTATTGAAAGTCTTTTAACAAAGCATAGTCTTCTTTTTGGGGTCCGTGGTTAAATAATAACAGCCCCACAGGTCGATCGATCAGGTTATGCTACGCTTACCGCGGTTAGTCTGTTAATGGTTGACCATCTTTACATTCCGAGACCCCTCTGTGCCTCGGAAAGCACGTTAAACCGTTGGTCCCGGCTGTCATTCGTGGATTTTTGACAGTCGTCACGAGTCATCAGAAGCCCAAAAGGCTGACAAACGGTCTTACCTACGGTGTAACCGTGTTATCCAGTAATTGGGTTATGGAGGTCAGATAGGCAGTCGCTTCATGTAAAATACTGGTATCAGCTGCATCCGGTTAGACTGGAAGCCGACCCCAACATAGTTGGGATTTGAGTTTCTTTTGTAATTCTGCCTGTCCTTGCCCCATGTGGCTGTTCTAGGCTACCTTTACCACGTTTAATTTAAATACGAGCACAAAATATGAATGAATAATCTTAATCTATCAAAACTGTCTTGTTTTCCAGAGGATCTATCGTTCACCCTAACAGCTCCTCACGTCAAGGACATCGAGATATCCGAAGCTCATGTCTTCACTTATCTTTCTGATGGTTATCCTAAGCAGGCCCTGGGTCCTAACATCACAGAGAGTAAAGGTATAATATCACATGACACGGTCACGCAAAATCCTGCATCGCACAAGCAAAGTTATCCTAGCGATGAGCATATAATTCCCGATTTCAACTGTCGGGCAGTTGAAGTCGGGAATTATATGCTCATCGCTCATCGCAATAGTCCACCAGACACAACACTAGTCTGGTCAGAGGATCCACCCTTTTCTATGGGGACTGAAGAACTTGCCGCTCTGTTCCTCATCTATCCATACATACAAATAAACATAATTGAAGTGTCTGTTTGTAATGTCAAAATAACAGTTTTGAACTAAATGCATATGGAAGTACAGCCTGTCCAATGGCAGATTTCAAAGTTTGATAAATTGTAAAAAAAACTACACCTCTAATGCAAAGAATGTTTATTGTTATTTAAAAACAATAGATACGGATTTTTTTTTTAAAACCACGTTCACCAATCTCTACCAGGTGACCATCGAGCCTACCACACTCTTTAAGTCTATGGACACCTGTATATACGGTACTTGTGACAAAAAAACTATCTTTAGACAGAAATGTCTTTCTGTTTATTCCGTCTAATTTTCGAAATGGCTGGACTGATTTTGATGAAATTTGGTATGGGAATACTTTGAACCCTGAGGAAGGACATAGGCTCTTTATCGACATACCACGAGGGCAAAACCGCGGACGAAAGCGAGTTCCTCTATAAAATGTATATTAAGCTAAACAATGATGGGAGTAGCATGAGACGCCTGCCAGCTGGATGGACTGACGACCTATCAAGGAGGCCAGTACAGAGTGGATTTGTAAGGTTAGTTGTGGCACAACTTGGGAGAGGCTAAGCTAAATTGATTGATCGAAGCTCTGAAGAAGCATCAGCTGGCAAATTTAAGCTGCAAGGGCTGTGTGCAAAAGTGTCAAAGTCATAATTCTTCCTATGCGCCCTGTCTAACTCCATCTCTTACACTTCCCTACATGGCTCCAGCGGAAAGTAATTTTCTTTTGTTTTTCAGAACCTCAAGTGAGAGTGATCATAAGGCGTTTGCTTGAGAACTTAGGATTGAGTCTCCAAGAAACGTTCGTAACTAAGGGACCAATATTAATGTCAGCGTTCTTGCAGAACTCCATCTGCAGGTACTAAATACGGCAGATTGAAGTCGGTTTCTCTTGAAATAAAATATTTTGATTGGTATTTGTTTTTTTTTTGTTTAATAACCTTCTACGAAAAGTGGCTAAGTAATAACAGCTGCACGGTATCGATTGATCAGGTTAAGCTACGCTTGCCGCGGTTGGTTTGTGGATGGGTGACCATCTTTACATACCAAGACCCCTCCGTGCTTCGAAAAGCACGTTAGGCTGTTGGTCGTAGATGGTCACCCATCCACGAACCAACCGCGGTAAGCGTCTTTTAACCTTCAATCGACCCGTGCGACTGTTAATATTTGGCCTCTATTCTCATAATTTCAAACATTCAAAATCTAGTCGCAGTCTCATCTCGGCGACAAACAAATGTCAAAAACCTGTCAAAATGTAGAGAAATAAGAGGTATTTTTGGCAGATTGAGACTCAGATCAGAAGGCCAATTCTCGTAATTTAAACCGTTCAAAATCTAGTCGCAGTCTCATCTCGGCGACAAACAAATGTCAAAAACTTGTCAAAATGTAGGGAAATTAGAGGTATTTTTGGCAGATTGGGACAGAGATCAGAATGTGTACGTTCTTAAAATTATGAGAATTGCCCCCCTGGAGAATATAAATAAGGGAGTTCTTTAATCTTCACAATATGCTAGTGCCCTATATGTCGCAAGTAAGAAGATAGTGCTGATCTTTCTGAACGACTGACGGTATTTAAAGACCGAATGTAATATCTTGGGTAGTCAGCCGCCGCCGCGCTATCAACCGCTGCTTTCTGGCTGATTTTGGTTGAGCTAATATTTCTAGTAGATTGTATACGACAGAAGCAAAAACAAGTGACGGTCGTTATCTACTGGAGAAAAATATCAAGACAATAGCAATAAAATCACCATAGCTTGGATAAATAATAAGTCCTAATGAAATCTATGATCTATTCCGAAAGTTTTACATTATATAAGCTAACATTTAAAATAATGATATGTACATGTGAAAAAATAAGCAAAATCATCATAGGGCATCAAAAAATTCGTCCGCATCGCTGTCAACAGGAACAGTGCCTCAAAGACTGGCAGCATTGCCACGTTGTATGGCGATGCTAATTCTTTGGCCAAGAAACAGGCCAGCCCTCCGGTCATGTGAAGTGTCTACTAACCGCTTCGCGATATCTCGAAAAACCAAGTGGGCACTCGGACCCCATGGCCCTAGTGTTTCAAGCCCGAACGGCTCGAAAATATAACTCCCAATGAGGTTGGAATGCTTTTTTTTATGATAATGGAAATATTTGTTTACATTTTGGATAAGGAAACGTACCCGTTGATGCTGCAATCTCTAGTGCCATTTATAAATTGATTGCTTTGATTTGATTATTTGAATCCATAAACCAGAAATTATAATTTTGAATCACCTCGTAACACAGGTTTTTCATTTAACAAGAATGGTTAATTTTATACTCTCAATTTTCGTCGATGATTTTTCAATTAAAATGTAATAATGTTATTCAAACAATAAGTGTTAAGAAAAGTGGTGAGATATAAAGTTGAAACCTTGTAAATACAGATGAATGTGGTTCTAATACCTTGTAATGAGTGATAGCGTAAAAAAATAACCTGAACAGGGTTTGTTTACACTTTTAACAACGACTTTTGAAACAGATTATACCTAACTATCTTACTTAAAATTACCTAGATTAATCTCGCATGTTTGAGCATATCATTTTGTTAATCGTTAAATCGTGTTTAGTTCCATTGTAAGCAAATCACCTATATTATTTTTGTAACTCATTATGATTTAATTTAAATAATTGCTTATTTATCTATCGTGTTACTTGTCTTTATGGATATAATCAGCTAATTTGAATTATTTATTGTTTCCTTTGAAAATCATGCGATCTATGTTTAATTGACTACGTGGCTTGCTAAATTAACTCATTATTCATTAATTATCTCGTCTTATAGTAGGCCGTATAGTGTAAGCAAAGTCTTTCTGCTACAAAATAATATAATAGACGCGCAAAAATGAAGACCGTTTTTTGTTTTTTTCTTTTGATTCATTTGTACCACTGTGCTGAAAATAGTGATGAGCTTGGACGTCAACATGTCGATGTTAAAGAAGAAGTAAATGATGGTAATAATGATGAGCTTGGGCGTGAAGATATAAAAGAAGAAAAATATGATGTAAAAGAAGACAAATATGATGGTAAGCAGAACTGTTCAGTTTTACAGATTCATACTTTTTAAAAGGCATTTTTGTTAGAATAGGTTCGTCTATACAGGGTGGCAGGTTGGCGCGCACACTGTAATTATGATTTCAGCATAATGATCGTAGACGCCTAGCGTAGAAAAAACTTCCTCAATGTTCAACATTTATTTCTCACAAATATATTAAATTTACAGATAACCTCGAGGGCAACGACCATAATCGAGGGGTCATCGTCAGACCATGTTCTCTACAGGACTTGAAGTGCATCCGAGGATTCTTCGCACATTATTCTCAATGTTTGGAGTCTGAAGGGCCAGTACCAGACCCTTACTTTCTTCATATACTACCAAACATTCATGTGCCACATGTAAATCTTACGTTTGAACTGAATAATCCGCACATTACAGGCCTCAATAAGTGGAAGATCATGGAATTTTAGTAAGTACCTATTCTAGTTATTTCTATGAAACTAACTATTGCCCATAGTTTCGCCCACATGGAGGTAGGAACTGATTGTACGAGGATGTACTACCGTGATAAAAACTATCCTACCTATATGCCAAATTTTTAACCGCCGCTGATGCGTGAAAAGGAGAGACAGAGAGAGACAGACAGAGAGAGACAAAGACAGAGTTCATCATAATCACAACCAGCCTATAATTTTGCCACTGCTGAGACACAGGCCTCCACTGTGAGAGGGAGTGGGTCGTAATCCACCACGCGGCCCAGCACGGGTTGGGATTTGTCACATGTCTTCGAATTTTCGGTTCAAGGACATACCAGTTTCCTCACGATGTTTTCCTTCATCGTTTTGAGAGCAGTGGTGTTGAAATAGTTTACGCAAAGTAGAGCGCCTGTCAGGGTTCGAACTTATGACCTACAACTCGCAAGACGAGTCCGTAACCACTGTCACCACTGCTCTAACACCATATAAATTATGACCACCGTAGATTTCACAAGACAATCATTTATTGCAAGGGTCTGTTGAACTTTTTTAGGACGTTTATATTTTTTCTGTTTCAGCATAAATAAGGCTACAGACAGATTGGTGCTAGAAGTACAATTTGACAGGATTGTGGTGACTTGTCCTAAATCCAATTTAAAGTATCATCGCAAGGGAAAGGAGCCTCTCGAAGTGTCAGACTTCTCCGTCATTGAATATAGTAAGTATCCATACACACGAGCGACGCATTGACGACAGAGTCAACTGCAGTTGCGACGCGTGTCGGCGACAGCCGTCAACGCGTGTCATCATGCTGCTGCTTGAGTACAATGCTCAAATACACGAGCAAAACGTTGTCGGTGACAGCTGCCGACGCGTCAACGCGTGTTGCTCGTGTGTATGAGCACTACGAAACACTTTAACAAAATGATATTTACTTTAAAAAGAGAAATGTCGAAAATGGTTTACAAAGTAGGTATAAAGCAACGCCAGCTTTTTACTTCAATGTGAAAACTTTGGCTTTGGCCATCAGTGTTAAAAGTTAGCGTAATATTAGTGGCTAAAAATGAGCCGAGCCACTTAGGATTTGCACAGACTTATTTTTTGTCAAGTCTAGCGGCTCCTGAAAATTTTCATTTAATCAAAAGCATCGCAATTTGATCGATTTACTTTAAATTGCGTAAATTACAAATGAAAAACAATTCGTTTGTAATGGTGTCGTTGAAGCTTGCTGGTGAATGTCTACATCTATACATAGATACATAAACTCTTCCCATGGGGTAGACAGAAACTACAGACCGCCGCCTGCTACGATCCTTACATACTTCTTTTCCTTCGTTTACATTAAGACATGCACGCCGGTTATGTATAAAGTCCCTTATCCTGTCTGTCTGTGTGACTGCGCTGTTCCTCTACACCATGCAACGGATTTTCAAGCGGTTTTCATCATCATATAGAAAATCTATTATTATTATTATTAGTCATTAATATACGACTGATGGGCAAAGGCCTCGCTCTCTCTTTGTCCAGAGCTGCCAAGGACCAATCTGTATTAAAGGAGCCCAGCTTATCCCGCCATTATGTGCATATTACAATATTAAACTTCTATCACCAAGAAATCTTGATGTTTTATAGGTTACTATTTTGAAATAAGTTAAGTAGAGTCCTATCATATTTCAATAATTATAAACAATTTCTTTCACAGGGGATTTGTCCTTCACTCTGACAATTCCACACATCAATGATTTGCAGCTATCGAGAGGACACGTATACACGTATATTAATGATGCTGCTCCTAAATACACGCTTGGACCCGCCACGTTCAGCAGTAAAGGTAAAATATTAGTTTGAGGAGTAAATTGTTTTTGATATACACGTGGCTGGTGAATTGTCCCAACAATAACTACGAGTACTTAGGAGGAAGCGCTTAAACAGCTCGCGAAATTCATATTTTAATTTTTATTTTTTTTGTTATTTGCAGGTCACGATTTGCGTTTCACGTTGTATATTGAACAAAATATGATTTGCGACCGTAAAAAATATATATTTACAGAATAATAGGTGATTATAATACTGTAAATATATATTTGTTATGGTCTGAATTTTTGATTCTTGGGTTTCTTCACGGTGTTTTCCGTTTTTCTACAGTTACGGTTTTTTACCCTGGCGGCAGGCCTAGCAGTGCGATTCTGTAACCATCTTACCGTGAAAACTTAGGTGAAGTGAGCGTGGAGTGAGCTGTCATTCCAAATAATGCTAGAGACTGACACTATTGACAGCTCACTCTAAGCTCACTTCTCCTAACTTTTCACGGTGAGATTTTTACATAATCAATCGGCAGGTCCAGTTGAAAACCAGTGTCAGGCACTACAGTTGTCTGGCATTTTTGCTGAGCTGGGGGCCTTTTTGGCGCAGCCGTGAGGCACACTTTCCTGCTAATTTCTTACATCGGACTTTACACTTTTTATTTTATCTTTTTTTTTGTTGGTTGTTTTTATCTGATGTATGTACCTGGTGTATTGTGTGTATTTTAGTCTGTGCCAAATAAATGTATTTTCTTTCTTTCTTTCTATTTCTTTTCACAGATCCTGGTTTCATTATGGCTGTAAATGAACTGCAGCTCAAGGTAGCCTTAAGTATTCAGGAGGCTTTCGTGACCCAAGGGCCCGTGTTTTTTAGCGCATTCTTTAAAAGCAGCATTTGCCATTTTAGATACTATTAACGTACTAAGGGCTGATTTATCCAACGTCAGATAATTTTATCGGAGGAATAATCTTGAATTGTTGACAGTTCTTCCATACAAAAACTGTCTGACGTCAATTTTATTCGATGAATAAAAAATATCTGTCGATTGAAAAATCTGCCCTAAATGAATTATCGTTGAAGTTTAACGTGGAAATATATACCACGTGGATATATATAGTTCACTATTTTAGATTCAATATTATAGGTTTTAATTAATGCAATGAAATCTACGGTAATGGGCGTTTTTAAATCTTTTCATCACTATTTCTATATTATTTTGTAAAGGCTTTATGTCGCTTTTTTATCATGTCATGGAATGATTGTATATTTGATATTATTATAAATAAAATGATCTGCTTTTTTAACTTCTCTTTCATTTTCTAAGTGTGTATCCCATTATTATTTTTACACTCTGTATTACATTAAGGGGCTGATAAAATGATGATTATTATATAATATGATATGTATGTATATTTATTTTTTACTAGCAGCGCCCCGCGGTTTCGTCCGCATAAATTTCGATCCCGTGGGAATATCGGGATAAAAATATGCTATGTGTTAATCCTGGTTATAAACTATCTGTGTGCCACATTTCATCTAACAAAAAAAAAAAGAAAAAGTTACAAACATCCGTCCATCCATCATCACAAACTTTCGCGTTTATAATATTAGTAGGATTTGTAACTAGTTAATGGAATTTAAAGTTTTTTTTTAAATACATTTCTTGAGGAAGGAAGTCGTGGCGATATTCATAAGTGGGTACACTGGTAGTGTTGGTGGTGGTATAGAATTGAACTATTAAAAAATATGGCAGTCATTATTGGAGCTTGTTGTATGATTCACATTCCGCATAACTTAACAATGAATACAAAGAAACTGCCCAGCCTCTTCATGTGACTGCTCATTTGCAACGAAACAGCAATAAATTAACCGCAACGTTTTAATAACTGATCAATCTAGAAGCAAATTGAGCAATTTCATATCATATCGATCTCTTTAACGTTTAACTCTTCAATTTATAATAATTTTGAATTTCCTTCACGCAAGCCTATTGATTAATTTATTGAGGTTCAAACAAAATCCATTCAATCAATAATCAAACAGACGTGTCAATATGAAGATCGTTTTTTGTTTTTTTCTTTTGTTTTATTTTTGCTATTTTGTTGAAAATAGTGAGGGCTCTGAGAAATTTTGGGAGAATCTCCATGATGATATATACCGTGGTAACGTCTTAAAATATGAGGGTGAGTAGACTTTGATATTTTTAAAGAAAATAAGAAAGCTCGCAGAACAGATGGCCGATGGGGCCGAAAGGTTCTGGAGTGGCAACCGCGTACCAGAAGACGTAGCGTTGGAAGGCCTCCCACAACGTGGACCGACGACCTTGTGAAGGCCGCAGGAACCCACTGGATGCGGGTAGCACAGAACCGGTCGAAGTGGAGGTGCTTGGGGAGGCATATGTCCAGCAGTGGACATCTTTCGGCTGAAATGATGATGATGAAGGAAGGAAACTCGGTCTTCAATAATGTTGACCGTATCTAGGCTTCATATCGTGAGTACTGGGATAACTGGGGCAATGTCAAAATAATTAGAAAACCCTTTGCTATATTTCGTTGATTATTTATCGTAAAAGGCGGGTGCTTTTAAAAGAATGATAGCAACACAGCTTAGCAAACCAGCTCAGGATTCGTCACAGTTTTCGACTTCCAACTCCACATCATCAAAATAAAAAAATCGAAATCAAAAATCGTTTATTCAAATTAAGCTCAGAATTTTTTGAAAGTCAAAATTACATAAGGCAGTCCCCTAAAACGCCCGCTCTTCACCACTTCTTTGTGCTTTAGCTGTGAAGAAGAATAGGTGCAACAAACTCTCCAGCAGCACAGTTGTTTATTAAGTTAGAAGAACTTGATCAGCCTAGCATCGTTGTATTCTTTTTACAGACCATAAAACATATGGGGATTATCATAATCCCATCATTCAACCATGCTCTCTCCACGACCTGACCTGCATCCGTCGTGTCTTCGCCCACAACTCCAAATGCAAGCCTGTAGAAGGACCAGCACAAGACCCTTATTTGCTGCGACGTCTGGACCTGCCTATACCACAAGCTAATCTGACGTTTTCACTGCTAAACGCTCAAGTAAAAGGCCTTAATGAATGGAAGATTAAAAAGTTCTTGTACGTATTTCGATTTTCAGAATAGTTTATTATGGCAATTTTGCTATATTATTATCTTTTAGGATAGCAAACAAACTACTACTACTGCTGCTGTTTATAGATATATCCGCAATACCAGACCCATCGTCTATGCGTTGCCATCCTAGAGATTATATACCTTTCAAAAAGGAACACAGTAACACTGTTTGGCGAAAGAAATGGATTTGTTTCCCCTATTCGATCTCTCTCATCAAGAGCTATAGGTATGGTCAGTGATCTGCATTACCAGACTCCTTTTACAAAGAAGAAGAGGGGAGGAGAGGTCGGTTTATGCAGGTCACTGGTAGTTGTGACATTTCTATCTGTCTTAACTCAAGTATATGTAGTTAACATGTGTGTGCTATATGTGGTAAAATGAAGAACTGTTGAACAGGAAGACTTATGTTATAAGTATGTAACATATTCCTGTTCAACAGTTATTAATTTTCTATTTTATTAATTGTCTGTTTCAGCATAAACAAGGCCACAGACAGCTTAGTCCTAGAAGTGGTATTCGACAGGATCGTGGTGGCATCCCCTGGAGCCAAATCAATTTACCATCGTAAGGGGAAGGAGCCCATCGAAGTAACAGATTATTCCATTATTGAATACTGTAAGAAACTATTGACTAAATAATTTTAGTAATTTAATTAAAACCGGGATGAAGCCCAGCTGAAGTAGCAATGGAATGAGCATATTAGCCGTCGATCTGATGGCCACAAGGGTAGACGTGTTCTTGGGTCAATCAATTCAGCTTATCGCAGTCCACAGCTGCACATGGACGTCTCCCATGCTGTGCCACAACTCCCCGTTCTCCACCTTCCGCATCCAGTCTGTCAGAGCCACCTATTTGAGGTCGTCTGTCTATCTAGCTGGGGGGCGTCTCACACTATGCTTGCCAATACGCGGTCTCCACTCTAGGACTCGTCTGCTTCACCGGACATTGGGCCTTTTTTTTTTTTTTTTTGAGGATGGGAAATCATCAAATGACTCCTCCCGCTCTGGGTGGAGCAGGAGGGAGTGTCAGGCTCTTACTGACTAAAACCCACCCGTGTTCCTTCCTTAGCCCTTTATGTTCCAGGGCAGCGGTAACCCTTTCGGACAATCCCGCTACCCTGGCAGGCTTCGGCCCTATGGGGCCCCGTCACTCATGCTGACATCTCTGGACATTGGGCCTTCGACAAACATGGCCAGCCCACTGCTACTTTAGCTTGCTTTCTCTGCAAGCTATGTCGGTAACTCCGGTTCGGTTCTTGGGTGGAGATTGCGAATCCGCAAACACAGAATGTAGAATACACTCAGGCTAGGTAAAGCAAAAATCATCTTGGACTGATAAAAGATAGGTCAGAGTGACCCAGGAATTGAAATGGCCGGCGTGGAAAGGCCTATAATTGGAGAGGTTTTTGTCCAGCAGTGGAAACCATTAGAAGTCGATTATATATTGGCTGAAGTCGATTATAGAGGCACGGAAGGTCTTGGTATGTAAAGATGGTCACCCATCCACACACCAACCGCGGCAGGCGTAGCTTAACCTAATCGATGGACCCATGCGGTTGTTATTACTTAAACTTAAACTCAAAGGGGCAATTCTCGTAATTTTAAGAACGTTCACAGTCTGATCTCAGTCTCAATCTGTCAAAAATACCTCCAATTTCTTTACATTTTCGACAAGTTTTTGACATTGATTGTTGCTGAGACGAAAGGTAATGGTAGTTAGATTAAGGATATAAATGATGATGAAGAAGATATAAAATATTTTTACCCTGATCTACGAAGTGTGGTGACAATCTGAAGGCCATTTTCCATAGTTAAAAACGTTCAAAATCTAGTCGCAATTGCATCGCAGCGACAATCAATGTCATAAACTTGTGGTATTCAGCTGCGTCCGGTTAGACTGGCCAAGTCGACTCCAACATAGTTGGAAAAACGCTAGGCAGATTGATTGCCCCTCTGAGTTTATCAAGAGTGATCTAGAAAAAAATAAAATAAAAATAAAATAAGAAAAAAAATATATATATTTCCTATTGAAAAATGTATTTCTTTAACAGATGGTTTATCGTTTACTCTGACTATTCCTCACATCAAGGACCTGCAGCTATCTAAAGCCCACGTTTTCACGTATGTAGCTGATGCTGCTCCTCTTTATACGTTGGGACCTGCGGTTCGAAACAATAAAGGTAAAAGATTATCTAAACTAATAGTATTAAGAGAAAAGATTTGATCTTATGTATGTTTCTTTGTTACGCTTTCACGCTGAAACGGCTGAACGGATGCAGATGAAACATGGTTTGGCACATGGATAGATCCATCATACTACCACATCCTCCTAGAATCCTCGATCCTAATCTAGGTCATGATCTAACCCGTCGAAATATCGGGATAAAACCCGACTACCGACTCGGGATCCCGATATTTCCCCGGGATCGAGAATAATGCGGGTAAAACCGCAGCTAGTCTAAGAAAATAAGTTCAACGTGTTTTTTGTTTGTGTTCTCTTTGCAGATCTTGGTTTCATGAAGGCTATTTCAGTTTGGCTAGACAACCTCGACGTAACTATGCGAGAGGTCTGGGCGACCCAAGGTCCTGCGTTCATGTCAATATTCCTGCAAAGCACCATCTGCGATTTCAGACACCACTAGCAAATCAAACACCGCTATATTTTGTTTATCATTTTACTTTAGTAAATAACACAACCTTGAATGTCTCTCTAAAGATGCTCTTTTACAGGCGACCGCAACTGCAAACCGCAGCGGCATCGCCGATCTATCGCAACGACAGACCGCAGCGACACAACCTGGTTTCTATGTAACTCTATGAATACGTTGGCGCAGTAAAATGTTATGTAAAAATGTTTACTTTTAAATTCGCAATAGCTAGATCGCATTGATAGGGTATTGTGGCGCAGCCTGGGAGGCGTCTGTGTCTGAAACTGAGTGCGATAGGCTGAGTTAAGTAGCTAGATCTATATTTGGATGCAGTATGTAGCACCCGCCGCGAAAATATGCATATGCAGAAGATGCGGTTATCGTGATGCATGCATGTTGCATCCTAATAACCGTATCTTGCTGCAGACTGCATCCAAGCCTGTTCCCTAATTGCTTAACACACGATCAATCTCAATTTTAGGGCTTATTGCTATTCATCCCTTGCGTCATATGTTCGAAAAATATGTCTGCTCATCAACGTAAATAATGCAATGAATGTTGTTGAACTGTCAAATTGAAAGCCATTGCTTACTGTTAAGGTGATTGTGTGCTTGTCATTATTGAAATAGTTGTGACTTGCGACAGATTTGCGAGTGTTTCCGCATTTTTTTTTGAGTTTTAGGGTTTTTGGTATCTCAATCAATCAACTCAACCTATCGCAGTCCACTGCTGGACATAACCCTCTCCCAGACTGCGCCACAACACCCTATCCTCCGCCTTCCGCATCCAGTCTACCCCAGTCATCTTCTTTAGGTCGTTCGTCCATCTAGTTGGGGGGCGTCACACACTACACTTTGGTATCTAATTATTGTGGAAACTTAACTAAATATTTTTACATAATATTTCACGGTCATGGATTTGCGCAAAGCCTGCGGATTAATTACGTGACGTATTAACAGTAGGAATGGCTTTCTTTGACAGTTCAACAACATTCATTGCGTTGTTTACGTTGTTGGGCAGACAAATTTTTCGAACATATGAAGCAATGGATTAGCAGAATCCTTCAAAATGATTCAGGTTATGATTGATCGTGTGTTACGCAATTAGTGTGCTGGTTTCATAACTTATTTTACCACTTCCATAGATGGCGATAATGTCGCCGGTTCCAATTTTCTTAAAGTAACATAGAATTCAGTCATGTCGCTGCGGTCTTTCTTGCGACTGGGCGTCATTACCGCAGCGGTTTGCATTTGCGGTAGACTTCGGGTGGGCACCATTACTGAAATGTTATACTATTGAAAATTAAATACATACAAATCCACCCTGTTAAACTTTTGGAAATAAATGATTAAATATGCTGTATGTCGTTTTTCCTCGTCTTACCAACCGAACCAATAAATCAATGCGACCAATTACTTATCTATCATATGATTTAGCAAAATAACTGACGAAATATGAGTGTCTGTATAGATACACTTCTGCCTAACCCTTCTGGAATTGTAGGCGTGATGTTATGTTATGTGGTGATTCAACACAGTAAAAGGCATAATTGAGCAGCCAAGAAATCAATGTGTTTTACGCAGTCAAACTTTATTATTATTGCGTGCATTAAAACTTTCTAATCATAGCGGCTAATGAGAGTGGTGGCCCAGTGATTACTGCCGTGACTTACGAGTCGTAGGTCGTAGATTCGAGCCTCGAGACAGGCGCTTTACTTTGTCAAAACGGTGAAGGAAAATATTGTGGGGAAACCGGCATGTCCTAAAACCAACAATTCGACGACATGTGACATCAACCAATCCGCATTGGGCCCGCGTGGTGTATTATGACCCACTCCTTCTTGCCGAGAGGCCTATGTGTGGCAGTGGGAAAGCTATAGCCTGATTATGCTTACGTATGCTAATCATAGTAGAACACAGAGAGAGAACAAGAAAATAGAAAGATTACAATACTGAGCGCGCACAACAGAGCTTAATATGGAGCAGCAGTCAGCTTCCTGGATACTTATGCCTTTTATAAAAAGTTGGTAAAGTCAGAGAAAATAATTGTTAAGCTAAGTGACTACCAGCCCTGAAATCGCGAAAGAAAAAATCTGTTGATCCATAGATTTATTTATGATCGCATAACTCGACATAATGTATGGATCAACTGATTTTTTTTTCACGATTTCAGGGTTGGTCCCGTAGTAAAAGTTGTTCATAATGATGAGTACAATGACCCCTCTTAAGGATTAAATCGATCAAAATTTAACTGTGTATTGATGGCGTGGCGGGACATTGACAACCACAGAGTTACACCAAACAAATATGGCGTCGATTGCACAGGCGACATAGGGTAAAGGGACGAGGGGCGGTTATCATTTTGGCCAAATCACCTGGATTGTTCGTTCCGAGATTACCGGCCGGGCCGTATATTCAAGTCACGACTGTCATCCTTTGACAGGTGTATGAAATGGTAATGACACGACAAAATGACGTAGATGACAATTTTCTAAATTTCTGACTGGACTTCAATTTTTTAAGTCCGTTCACAAAAAAAAAAAGGAGGTGACAATGTTTCGAGGCTTTAGGGACTATATTTGACTGGTTCGGACTATGTTTTGTATTCATATTCTTCTTATCCTACTTTGACTTATTAGAGAATCTAGTGCTATTGTTCTAGTGGTCGCAAGCGATACTGCTGAGAGGGGTTCAACGCCCGGGTCAAGCAAAGTGAAATTAGGTTTTCGATATCCCCTATAATCATCTGCCTAGCCTTTTCAGAGCTATTGTTGGGGTCGACTTCCAGTTTAACCGGATGCAGCTAAATACCCTATCTGACCTTCAAAAACCAGTTACTGAATAACACGATACCCATTGGTAAGCCTGGTTGTCAGGCTTCTGACGACCCGTAACGACTGTTAAGATCCACTTATGACAGCCGAGACTAACAGCTTAACGTACTTTCCGAGGCACTGAGGGATCTCTTTATATAAAGATGATCACCTATCCACGTAACGACCGTGGCAAGCTAGCCTAACCTGATCGATCGACCCATGCGGCTGTTATTACTTAGCCACGAGCCCCTCTATTCGATATCTCCTATAGAGTTAAACATAAGGCTGACTTTGTGTGTATAATGCCTTCGTGCCTTCGTGGAACAGAGACGTGATAATATATGAAATAAATATGGGATATCAGGCATTACAATAATGACTATTTAATTATAAACGATCATTTCCGCGATTTCAATTCAGTGCCTGATGGTTATTTATAGCTTCCCTTATCAATTAAATACCTTGATTAAGCAAACATCATCATATATAATAATTTGTTCACTTAATTGTACATCATTCTTATTAACAAGGCTTCGAAATGAGGATTCTTGTCTGTTTTCTTGTGTTTTTTTTAAGCGAGTGCTATTGTTCACAAAGAGGGCATTCGGTTTATCGTGAAAATTATGGCGAGAGGATTAATAGTGAGTAGTATCATTTGTTTATTACCTATATTTTATCTCTTTTTCACACACATATTTCTCAAGGGATATGGTTGTAACGAAACAAGGTTTTTTTTTGACGCGTGGCCAAATTTGGAACTAACGCCGGCGCCATCTTGTTTTGTTAAGGTGGATGCTCCAAGGTAGCCCGCGAAATTCAAATTTTCTTACGTTTTTTGCAATTTGCTAGTCAGTACTAAGTTGTACGTTGATTAAAATATGATTCGCGGCCGTAGTAAATCATAAGAGTCAGTAATACAACTTGTTAGCATAATCCTAAAATGTCAAAACATGAAATAGTCATTCAGTAGGATTACTTGATCTTAGAGAGTTGTGTTGATGACTGTAATGATTATAATTCTGTAAATACATATTTGTTACGGCCGCGAATTATATTTTAATCAACGTACAACTTAGTACTGACCGGCAAATTGCAAAAAACGTAAGAAAATTTGAATTTCGCGGGCTACCTTGGAGCATCCACCTTAATACAATTTCTGTGACAATGCTACGTTTACCAACAATTCAGGCACTAAAAAATCCTTGTAGCACTGTAAGCTATGCAGTCATTAAGGGGGAGTCATGGAGAGGGTTGTATTCATTTTAATGATTATAATAATGTAAATACATACTTCTTACGCTCGCGAATCATAATTACTTTGTTCAACATACAACATGACACTGACCTACAAATTGCAAAAACGTAAGATAATTTTAATTTCGCGGGCTACCCTAGCGCTTCCCCTTAAGATTTTTTAAGTCC
Organism: Apamea anceps; assembly: GCA_951799955.1. Taxonomy (NCBI): domain Eukaryota; kingdom Metazoa; phylum Arthropoda; class Insecta; order Lepidoptera; family Noctuidae; genus Apamea; species Apamea anceps. Next base: position 13,127,175 of record OX637509.1, read on the forward strand.
GAACTGAATGAAGAGGCTGATAAAACCTTAATGAGAACATTGATCTGTCCATGCCTAATAAAACTAAATACTTAGTTATTGACAGAAGAATGAGCAATAATATGGTTGCCCTATTGCATCTATAAATTCGATACATAAAAATGAGCAAAACATAAAAAAAGGTTTTGCTTATCTAATTGAAAGCTAGAACCAATCAAGCTAATAATTTAAATCCATGTAGCTATTCGAATAATAAAGCTCTAAAGAAACGACTGGAAGCTACAACAAATACACCGAAGACCTCCATTAAAACAAAACACAATACAATCTTTAATACCAGCATGTTTCGCTAAACGCAAACTTGATATCTCCACTACCAAATTCACTTCGAAAAGTTCGAGAATAACGCTCATTTGCTGTCCATTGCAGGCTATAAACACGATAGGATCTACCGGCCCTGTGCATTGCAAGACTTGGATTGCATCCGTGGAGTCTTCGCTCACAATTCTGACTGCAAACCAGTGAAGGGGCCTATAGACGATCCTTATAAACTGGATTGGCTCCCCATACATTTGGCTCATGCTAATTCGACTTTCATACTGCAAAATGCTCAAGTTAGAGGTTTGAATGACTGGGAGATTAAAGAGTTTTAGTAAGTACAAGTTTCCACTGTGAGTTGATTTTATTTTAGAACAGTAATGATTTGGATTTTGGGGATTTTGTTTACACTGTAGAATCCTCGATAGCATCAGATTGTCTCAAACTGCATAGTGCTGAACGAGAACCGTTGGGGTTATAATATGCAACATATCAGTTTGAGAGTGGTAGTGGCCCAGTGCTAACGGCTCCGAACATATGAATTATAGTTCGCGGGTTCGTACCCAGACAAGCTCTTCAGCTTGTGTAATTTCAACACCACTGCTCTCAAAACAGTGAAAGAAAATATCGTGAAGAAACCGGCATGTCGTAGAACCAAAAAATCGATGACATGTGACTTCTACGAACCCGCACTGGGCCCGCGTGGTAGATAACAGTACTTTCTCTCGAAGAGAGGAGGCCTGTGTCCCAGCAGAGGGAATTTTATAAGCTGATTATTCTATGAGGACTCCTGAGGCACCTCAGGAAACAGCTAAACATTTGACTGTTTCCCAAAATGAACATAATATAAAAAAAAAACTCATATCACTCATTTCAGTATCAACAAGGTAACGGACAAGTTAGTTTTGGAAGTGGTTTTCGATGCGATCACAGTGTACTGCCCAGCCGCCTTAGCGAGGTACCACCGCAAAGGAAAGGAACCTGTAGAACTATCGGATTACTCCACTGTTATCTACAGTAAGGAAACTCTTATAATGCGCGGTGGAAAGCCGCCGCGACACACTTTTGCCATGGATTCAGTACAAAATTCTATAGCCCTGGAATTTTATAGTTGATTGATTATTTATACCAAAGGCAGCGGAATTTTTATATTGATAAGACGCCATTTTATCCCTTTCGCTTTTGCCATATAAAAATGCCGCTGCGTTTGGTAGAAATTATCATCCAACCGAATATACTTACCCACTATCGTAATTGCCCCAGAAAACCTTAGTTAATTTTCTTTTCACAAACATGATAGCTTTTTTAAACAAGCTTGAAAACTACTAACTACTGTTGTCTCATACAAAAGTGCAATATTTTCATACATTTCTACAGTTTTAATATTGCACTTTTGTACAACTGTGCTTTCGTTTTTTTTACAACTTTTTGTCCTGAATTTTATTGAATTTATCTATCAGAAAATTCAAAGTGGCAGCCACGAGTCTTTCCCACTTATAGCACTGTTGGTGATATTCAAGTGCACACAACCTCTGCCATTCCTCCTCCTCTTCACGATTTTTAACTTGGAGACTGCATTCATTCTATAGCAGTACAAAGTATACTTTTCATAAATTTTCAAAATTAGAACTAACGCCGCCATTTTTTTTTTTTCAATACCTTTCACAAACAATTCCACGAACGATTACCTACAGCGCCCCCTGTTAATGTCATTGGAGCACCAGAAGATCATTGTAGTACTGTAAGGAAAGACAAAATTGAACAGGCAACTGACGAAGCGAATCCCGAACATCATATTATCAAAGATGGATGACGAATTTAAAATTCTTATTTATTTCCACAGAGGGTATATCACTGACATTAACGGTGCCAAACATAAAAAATCTTCAATTGTCTGCAGCCCATGTATTCGCTTATATACCTGATGCTAATCCTCCGTTTACCGTCGGTCCTGGTTTGACTGATGAAACAGGTAAACTTATAATAATCTGTAATACTGTAGCGACATCTTTCGAGGTTCATGTAAACTATCAAGATATTGACCAAATACCCTAATAGATGGCGCCACTTAATCATTAACGTCATAAAATCCAACATGGCGCATGCAAAGTTCGACGCACAGGTTCAATGTGAAACGGCCGACGATGTTTTATGCTAAAAATATCGCTTATACATATTATTACTGGCCGGAGAATTCTCCTTTTGTTTGAAGTTTCTCAATTTCTGATTATCGATTTTGAAGCATCTAATTTATTTTGACCTTGTCTAATTATTTATATTTTTTCACTATATCATAAATAATATTTTCATGCTATTTTTCAGATCCCGCAATATCAGCAGTTTTCAATGAGATGCTATCAAATATCGCGGTCAGTTTAAGAGAGGTATTCATCTACAAAGGACCAGTCTTCATGACCGCATTCTTGGAAGGCACAATATGTGATTTTTACAATGATAAGAGAATACACTAATCGTATTAGTAACTAGGTCAAATTATCAATAAAAAAATAAACAAAACTGGTATAAAATATAGAATGTTTTTTTACTGCATGCGTAATTTTTTGGCCATGAAATACACTACTGTGTGTTTTTACTCAATGCTGTCTCTCTCTAACAACTTTTACCTACCTATCATGTGTACATTTACAACAACAAATCTCATAAAACAGAAAAAAGAACTCAAAAGTAATTTCATCATCACCATTTTAATAAAAATTAAAAGAAAAAAAACTTTTAAAAAGCAAGCTTTTATTACTTGTTAATAAAAAGAACTAATTAGCATATTATGCTAAATGTTCTTTAATGTTCCATCAAAATGTAACACGCTTTTGTTTACTTATTTCTTATCAGGTTTTAATTTTGAACTTTTTAGTTCTTTTTGTCAACAAGTAATAAAAGCTTGTAGTTAAAGTTTTTTTTCTTTTAATTTTATTTTTAACTTTAAGTATTTTTGATGCGAGATTGACTACGGCGTAGTTCGTAGCGCGTGTTTATCCGTTATATACGTTTACTGCACTTAAGCAATGGACCTGTACATCATCCGACCCTGCTCCCATCTAACACCAAAGTACTCGTCAAGACTAATCAAATGAGCCCAAACTCGATGGGGTTATATCGTTTAATTACTGAGTTCCTATGGCCATCTTCCAGCTCCATTATCAGACCCTGGTTGCCATCTAGCAACAAAGTACTCGTCAAGACGAATCATCGGAGCCCAAACTCGATGGGGTTGTGTCGTTTAACTGCCGAGTTCCTATGGCCACCTCCCGGTTCCAAAATTTCAGCTCAATCGGTAACCGGGAAATGGATCAAATTTAACTTGTAAGATTTGATTACAGACAAACATCGGGAACGGTGAAACTAAACAAACGCTTGTAAAAAGACGTCCACTGGACATGAACCTCCCCAAGCATTGCCAAAAATAATTTTATAAAAGCTTTAGTAATCAAGCGAAAATCACACAGAAATCTTTAAAAATTAAAATATCAGAGGGGCAATTCTTGTAATTGTAAGAACGTTCACAGTCCGATCTCGGTCTCGATCTGTCAAAAATACCTCTAATTTTCCTACATTTTGATAAGTTTTTGGCATTTGTTTGTCGCTAAGATGTGACAGCGACTAGATTTAGAACGTTTTAAATTACGAGAATTGGCCTTCACTTCAATAATCTTTATCAGTATTCCAGTATACTCTAGTCCCTGCTGTTCCGAAATACCACGTTTTAGTAGATAGCATCATTAAAAATAAATTTTAAATTTAATAGGTACTTAATAAAGTAATAGTAGGGAAAGGGAGACCGCCCTACAGTGGGACAATACAGGCTAGTTAGATTAGATTACATTAAAAAGTAGTCTCCAAAAAACTTTTTTGAAAAAAAAAAACAACCGACTTCCAAAAACGACACTACAAAGTGAAAAATAACTTTAATTTCGGAATTCGGTGTCGTTGGGTTCGCATTCTCGTTGTTTGCCACCGACTTCCGAAATTAAAGTTATTTTTCACTTTGTAATGTCGTTTTTGGAAGTCGGTTGTTTTTTTTTTTTTCAAAAAAGTTTTTATTTTTCACTTTTAAGTTGTAATTTTTACCAGTAAGTTTAGTTTAAAAACCAAACTACTGAGCCGTTTTTGATGAAATTTCTATGGGACCATTTGGGAAGTATACCCTTTCCAACAAAAAAAGAATTTTTCAAATCGGTTGGCAAGCGAAGGAGTTACGCGCGAAAAAACATAAAAAAAAAAAAAATACAAATATCCGAATTGAGAACTTAATCCTAGCGAAACTCCCCGTCTCACACGGAACTCTTTAGAAATTAAAATACCAGTTCAAAAATATTCATCAGTATTCTACTCTAGTCCACCGCTGTCCCAAAATACCACGTTTTACTAAATAAAACTGGATATACTTGCATTGTTAGTGCACCTCTACGTGGAAGTGGAGCGATGATATTACCTTCCCACCCTAGGGGCAAAACGACCTATTTATTATTTACTGGGCTACCTGAGTTACACGGATAGCCACCTAGATTGTATCTTTGTTTATTTAACAAATTGTTTTTAGACGTTACTTGCGAGATTAGAGTGGGACCTCCTTTGCTGGTTGAGTGGTTGAATAGAACGGATGAAAGAAAAATGTTTTTTTTTTTGTCACAGTAACAAGTGCATACAAGAAGATAAGTTAAAACAAATAATACAGAAAAAAAAACACAAAATAGTTATCTACGAGCACAGAACTGAAATAGTCAGCAGTTGCACGTCATGACTGTGACAATAAGGCTTCAACCAGCATGATGCAGTGCTGATGCTGATTTTCAGTGGTCACCCGAAAATGAAGTACAGAAATCAAGTCAGGTTATAATCAAGATTTGTACAGATTAAACAAATAGATAACAAAGTAAAATTAAATAAACAGTAGGTACTTAGAATATAATGCAACTATACAACCATTGGCATAAAAAACCTAGATTAAATATTATACGTACAATGCAGACAGGTAATGGTACGTTTTTATTTATTTTAATTTTTTATTTTATAAAAAACTTATCAATTGGAAAAAATATAAGCGTTCAAAGCGTTCAGCGTTCGTTTCCAAAGAATATGCTGTTCCATACAAAACAACCCTACCAAATCAAAATATAGGACCCAGTCGATTATTTTTCGATAGTTGACAGAGATAACCCCATAGCAAAAGATGTTCAAAGTAATGAGTAGGTACTGTCACCCCTTAAAATATCTAACACTGTTTTGATTACCCCTTATAACACATACATAATCAAAACTTCAACCAATCTTCATAATACATTGGCAATCTCAGCATGTAATCTGCGAAGACTCCTTGGAACCTTGTGTGCATTGAATAATAGACACGAGGTAGCACCGGGCTCTGTTAATATTGTACGCCTTAATTATACTGGATTAGCAGAACACTGGATATACGGTGCACCTGTGAACGTCTTGTAACGTACGCTAAGTGGGGATTATTGAGATGAGACTCGCTATAAGACGTATGGAAGACATTATGGGTACTGTAAGCAGTTATGGTGAAATGTAGCTCTTTGAGTGAAGAGAGAATCGGGCTGAGACGATCGTCAACTTGTTTTTCGATGAGTGATATATAGCACTTCCGAGGTATTCCACTTAGAGCACTGATTTCAACAGTACTTTAAAAAAAAAAAAAAAAAGAACGTTGCCCCACATTAGGAATTACTCCTGTACCGTGGGTACGTTTACAAACATTTAAACTCACATACACAACCACACCCGGAACAATAGGCAATACAAATATTTGTTCCTTGCGGGAATAGAACCCGCGACACGCAGTGCAGCAGTCGATCGCTCAGCCACTGCGCCAACCGTGTCGTCAAACCGCACCTAAGCACTTCCACTAACCGCATTGAAACAAAATTTTGTAAACCCGATCTATTTTTTAAAAATATCATTGTGACTTGTAACTTACTCGTAGGTGCAGTGAGCTGTCTTCCACCTGCAGCGCGTTTCTGTAACCATCTCACCGTGAACCCTTAGGTGAAGTGAGCATGGAGTGAGCTGTCATTCCAACTAATGCTAGGGATTGACACTATTGACAGCTCACTCTAAGCTCACTTCATCTAACTTTCACGGTAAATTTTTTTACAGAATCGATCGGCTGATGCTAGGGATTGACAAGGTTGACTGCACACTTCAGTTAAGCGTTCACTGTGAGATTTTTACAGAATATATCAGCAGGTTTTACAGTCTGGCTATCGAGAAAATGCGTTCCTGATACGTGTCAGTGCGACAATTCTTGTAACTAATACATATTAAATTTGCCGAACACTCACACATTCGTTTTTATAAAAGTAACAGATGTCAAGAACGCATTCTCTTGTCGGCCGGACTGTAAACTGCCGTGTTATTCTGTAAAAATCTCACCGTAAGAACTTAGGAGAACTGAGCCATTTCACCTGCTGCCGGGGATTGACACTAATCGAAGCACCTAAGTTCACCTAAGACACCTTCCCCTAAGTTTTCACGGTGAGATTTCACGGGTTTTGCACGGGTGATATCAGGCTTTTCACTAGTTTTCACTCGCGTGAATGGTTTCATTCCAGTTCACATAATACTGAAGAAAATACATGGGAATGAACGTTCATGTGCCATTTTCATTTCAGTTTTCAGCTTATTAGTCGATTCGCACGAATATAAAGAAATAATTTTAAGCAAAAAGTATTTGAAACTACATTTACCAATTATTTTTGTATAAGTTTTTCTTAACTTTACTTCATAAAATCAAAATGTGCCAATTTCTGGATTTGTCGATTGGCCCACAAATAAATTAACTTCGCGCGAATCCTACAGAACAAATAATATTATTTAAAAGAGTCCTTTGCTCGTTTCGGGCAAGCAAAATCATGCGAATCGACCCAACCAACCCAACCCATTTTTCGATCATTTGATGCCGACGCGAGTTTATTTTACAATAAAAGATTTTGATAACATTGACATAGGTTGTTCAAAGCTGAAAAAGGCGAAACCTCGTGGAAAACTCATTATTGTTCTTATAAACATCAGTATTTTGCGTAAAATTCTTACCATTGTTTTTACACTAATTAAAATTTATGCCCCATCACTGACGCTGCATATTTCAAAGACCTTTTGTTACGAAAACAGATACAGAGTCATTAATAAACCGCTCTAATTAATACTAATTATGTTATAGAAGTTAATGTGATAGCGTGACTAGGCATTTTGCATAATGTTAATGTCTGTGTAAGCTATGGGAACATGATTTTATAAAATTAGTAGGTAGATTAGCTTTTTGCCTGTGACTTCATCTGCGTGGATTTTGGATTTTCGCATCCAAACTTCTACGTGTAGGGTTTGTTTGTTGGGATTAAACATTGTAAAATCACCAACCACCCAAGGTCCACACTTCACAATAAAACTCATATAAAGTAATATAACACAATATAAAAATAGCTTTACTTCAGTACAGAGTGTCAACAACGAACATAAAATTTCTAAACTACTTATACTTTCATCGGTAACGAAACCATAGCGAGATCTAACTCGACGCTAACGCCATCTAGTTAGAAAACAGGTACTAAATTTTGCATAATGTTATGTACTAACCCTGTCACTTTAGGCTCAAAACATATCTAGTCCCGCTCATCCCCTATTCATCATTTAGGCCGAAAGATGTCCACTGCTGGTCATAGACGTCCCCAAAACACCTCCACTTTAACAGATTTTGATTTTCCGTTTTTGGTTTTGGTTTCACCCCCTATTACAGACTAACTAACAGACACCTCTTCCTAACCTTTCGGGGGATACATGCATGATGACTAAAAAAAATGTGACAATATAAACCATTCAAATGTAGATTAAGGCAATACATACGTCATTTGAAATAACATCAAACAGAATAATAAGCTAATATAATGTCGCCCAGAGGTAACTAATGTTAATAGTACTAGTTATAATCACCTGTACTGTGTATCTCATTATAAGCGAACTGTTATTTAAATAATGAGATACTAGATATTATGTTTATTATACAATTTTATGTTCTTATGAGAAATAAAGTTCTTTAAGCCCATGCTGTAAAATATCTAACATAAAATTAAGCCGTTGCTGCGTGAAAGAAGAACAAACTAACATACAAAACAATAATATTATAGTAGTATTCTTTTTGTAATTAGGTAATCGTTAAAAACTACAAAACAGTGATTAATGTAGCCACTTCGTATTAATTAACCATTCATAAATAATTAAATTCTATTAATAAATATTAACGGTATCCGACAGCTCATATTTACGTTAACATAGCTCATTGAGCTAGTATTTTTTATTCAAAACTAGGCATTTAATTGTAGATACAAATATAAGGCCGTGATCTATAAACGTTACATAGCACGTACTTTGGCTATGTGTTATTCCTATCACTGTCGCACAACTGTCAAACTTCAAGACTAGCTCTTGGAGAGCATGGAGAGCATAGAGACATGTCAAGATAAAACACCATAGTCTAAATAACGGCTATACAGGGTCATATTAAATTAGTTAGCGAAACTCCGTACATGTGATCGCTATCGACCTCTAAACATAATACAACAAAAAATAATTGATAAGACTATGTTTTGGGTCAACGACCGCTGGTAGTTTAGCTTTACTTACCTACTTAAAGTATGAGTGGAGATTTTTTTCTGTTTTGTCGTGTTTAGATAACAAAACCCATTCCGTCTGTAAAGTTTACGAAATATAGCTGATTTTAAACTGATATTTAGTCGGTACCTCACGGTCGTTGAGTACAATTATTTTTTTCTGACATGTTTACCTAGATATCGAAACCCATGACGTGTGCGGAGTTTCGCTACTTAATTTGATTAGACTCTGTAAATCTTGACTTATGTTGTCCAAATTAAAAGAGTAAGCCAATTCTTTTCCATACGAAAATTACCTTTTGGGACCCCAGCGACTAGAATCAATTCTATTTTACTGTAAATTTTGACATTCAAAAGCGCCTTTTACGTGCTTATTTGATTTTTTCTTAAATGAAAAAAAAAATGTTTTCTATACTAATCTAAACAAACACAGACTTTAAAAAAAGCCGTTAATACTAAGCTCCCTTTTTAAAAATCGATTAAAAATTCCAAACCTTTGCATTCTCAATTTAAAATCAAAAATAGAACAGAACAACAAAAGAAACATTCAAAAATCCATTCGCAAAATTGCCAGACATAAAAAACAAGGTCTAAAATAATAAAGGCACAAAAGATTTCAACCTACCCTCAAAACGGGTGACATTAGAGTTAATTGCATTGCCTGGCGTACCTAATCAGGGATATGAGGTGCTTCCACAAAGGACTTCCGTTGACACCATTCGCACACAATATGTATTGTCAGTAGGCACAAAGTACACTGTTTTCAAGGTGTCAATGTGTGTGGAAACGAATTTTACTATTTGTTTTTTTTTGTTAGTGTAAAAGAAAACAGAGGGGGCTGGGCTGTGATTTTTTATTTCTACCTTAGTAACTGAAAAATGCTAGCAAGTTTAGTAAAAGATTTACATATTATGAGACTGGACTGGAGGGGCTCGTGGCTGGAGCTAGTGGTAGAGGTTAAGCTACGTTTACCGAGGTCGGTCTGTGGACAGGTGACCATCCAGATATCGAGATCACTCTGTGCTTCGGAAAACACGTTAAACCGTTGCTCCCGGCTGTCATTTGTAGATCTTTGACAGTCAGGTAGTTAGAGGCCCGTAAGTCTGACAACCAGTGTTACTAAGGGTTATTGTATTACTCAGTAACTGGGTTGTCTAGCGCAGATACGCAGTCACTTCATGTAAAATGCTTCAGCTTCATTCGGTTAGACTGGAAGCCGAACCCAACGTAGTTGGGAAAAGGCCAGCCAGGTAATTTATATACTTATATTTTATGGAAAACCGGTCATAAAAAACTGGTTCAAAGTTCAAGCAGAGTTCAACTTACAAAAGTTAGAAGGGGGAAGGAGAGACAAATACAGTAGGTAGTCTGTAGTGTGTACACCACAGACTGCCTACAGTATTTGTCTCTTCATCCCCTTTTTAATCCATCCAAAGGTTGTCTTTAAAAGATCGCTCTTAGAGATAAGACGCCCCATTGCGTCACCCTTTGTAAAATGTATACACTTGTCTGTAATTTATATGGTTAATAAATAATAAAGAGTATTCTATTCTAAACTGTAAAACGCTTAAATGAATATCATATTAAAACAGCTTATTTCCAATATGACTCCCGACAAAACTCCGAACGAATTCAATAATACCCGCGTACGTATATTTGTCAGAAAATTTCACACAAACATTGGAAGTGTCAAAGAATAAGGAAATTTAATCCATAAGCTATAACTTTTGTTAAAAAGAACACTTTTACAAAGGATCCTCTGCGTGCCGTGACTGAGTCAAAAAGTTGATCCTATCTGCCGTGGAGCGAGGACGGAATTACAATGGATGAGGTATTTCGAGGTTAGTTATTTGAATTTATAAGAAGAATCTGTCCTCGAATTTTCCGCTTGAAATTTCTGATTTATTTTGCGTAAGTTTGTACAAACACTTTTATACGTCAATCATATTTTTTTTAAACTAGATGAGTTCGGTGTTTTCTGTCGTACTACTCTCGAGAAAAAAGGCCGCAACAATCTCAGAACACAGGTCACATTCTCTTTTAAAGTTCAGACATAATCTTGGTCAGATCATGTGACGACCATGTAGATTGGTGTCTGAAATGTTCTTTTGAGGAAAGAACCACACACATTGAGTAGACCTATCCAGTCAGTGAACGCTTTTGTCAAAAGTCGTGCAGCTCAACTTAGAACTTGAGGAGCTCAACAATTCGACGAACAATACCAAAGAAAGGACATTTGGGTAACACAAAATATTTATGATATTCGATAATACTGTAGCTTCCCATTAGTGATAGAAATTTCAGAATCGGTATCAGTAGTTTCGAAGATTACCCCCCATCTACAAACTATCAAATTTTACCTCTTCGTAATATTACTATAGATTGCACGATTTTTAATGGTAACTAATTGTGCCCGCTGTTTCATTGGTCCCCACGGGTACTAATTAATGAAGGTACCCGGATAAAACTATCTTAATCTTTATTTTAATCCATCTCATGATCTTACTTCTATGTGTCAGACATCCAAATCTGTTGATTGTGGATTTTGAATGTTTGTGGACGATGGCACGAGCGGCATATTCTCGACAGCAGCCGTCGACACTCGTCGACGATTGCAGTTACCTCTGTCGTCGACGCGCGTCACACGGGTGTATGAGCACTAACGCTAAATTCATTTAGTGAGTAATGGTGCCTATTTATTATATATAAGTAAGGGCCTAATTATCTTTTTGCACGTGATCGTACTTTAAATTCTATTATTGGCCGTATGCGAACTGCCTCTATACCACATCCGAACTCTTCAACGATCTTTGCAGAAGGCGTTTATAAGTTTTTTCATGAAATTGAGTGCGGCACCCTGGTTTAATATAACGGCTCATCTATTCACCTCCGTAACAATATGACAAACTTTCACACGTACAGGGATCACAGTTTTCAAGGAATTTTGGGTCTAAAAAGTAAGTCTTTGGGTTTTAGTTTGATACGATTTCTGTAGATGGATAAAAATTACTAATGGATGTACCAGTAGGTAATAATATCGGGCTGTTGTTTTTCTATAAGGCCAAGATGTTTTTTTTTATAGTAGACAAGCACTCTTATTGCGTAACATATCACAATTTGAATCATTTTGAAACATATTATTAATCCATTGCTTCATGTGCTCGAAAAATTTGTCTGCTCAACAACGTAAATAACGCAATGAATTTTGTTGAACTGTCATAATTAAAGCCATTGCAACTGTTAATGTATTACGCAATTACCCAGCAGCTTCTGCCCGCGACTTCGTTCGTGTGAAATTTCCTGTTCAGCCGCCCTATCCGTCGCATCGCATCGCCTGCGCGCTATTACTGTGTTTTCGCTTAGGGCTCCATCCGACGTTTCTTCGTTTTACTCGGCTCCCTAAGGTCCTAGCGTGTTATTAAGTAACTTATAGCCTTCCTCAGGAATTTGGCTAACAAATGCAAAAAGATTTCCTTCAAATCTGATTGCTAGTTCCAAAGATTAGCGCGTTCAAACAAACAAACTCTTCAGCCTTATTATTGGTATAGATTTAAAAATTACACACAATTGTGAATAATTGTGTGTAATTTTTAAGAGGGGCCCGTGGCTAAATAATAACAGCCGCACAGGTCGATCGGTCAAGTTAAGCTACGCTTGCCGCGGTTGGTCTGTGGATGGGTGACCATCTTTGCATACTGAGACCCCTCCGTGCCTCGGAAAGCACGTTAAGCCGTTGGTCCCGGCTGACATTTGTGGATCTTTGACAGTCGTTACGGGTAGTCAGAAGCCCGAAAGTCTGACAACCAGTCTTACCAAGGGGTATTACCCAATAACTGGGTTGTGGAGGTCAGATAGGCAGTCGCTCCATGTAAAATACTGGTATTCAGCTGCATCCGGTTAGACTGGAAGCCGACCCCAACATAGTTGGGAAAAGGCTAGGCAGATGATGATGATGTGACTATAATTTTTAAGGTTTCAAATTCAAATGACATTATTGTTCAGCGATTTATAATCAGAGCCTAAGGATAGCTTTATGCTCTACCCAGTCAAATTATATGTCATGGAAACCTGACCTAATGCTAAAAATTTCTCGTTAGGGGGCTAACATAGAAATTTTTCGTCGTAAAAAATACAACGCGTGGAATTCAGAATCATGTACGAATCCATGGGAACATGTTTGAGTGTCGATGTCTCTGCCACACGTAAGCATTTAGATAATAGATACGACTACTAGTCAACCACAGACGTGACGTGCGGATGCATTAAGAACATTACCACATCAAAAGGCATTGCGTTGATTGATGCCATTACCTGTCGCGCTAAGACGACATAACACAACTCAGCGCATAACACAGTGACTTGTTAAACTGGGGACTTACTCAAACTCAAGGCATTGAATATTTCAATTAAACTATTTACTTTACCCGTGTGGCTGTTGTTACTTAGCCACAAGCCCCTCAGGATCAACCTAGAGTATCAATTTAATATTTTTACATAAAATTAACTTCTGTGAAATTTCGCCTTCAATTGATGTCCCTCGTTTCACCAGTCAACCTTCATACACAATAACGACTGTACGTGTGAAAACAGATTGAACGGGGTCATTGACTCGTTGCATTCGCTCTAATGAGCACTAAGCATTAGCTCCGAATATGTTGAACATAAATCATATAATCGATCAGGTTAAGCTATGATTTCCGCGGTTGGTCCGTGGATGGGTGACCATCTTCACATACCAAGACCACTCCTTGCCTAGGAAACCACGTTAAGCAGTTGGTCCTGACTGTCATTCGTGGATCTTTGACAGTCGTTACAGGTCGTTAGTAGCCCGAAAGTCTGACAACCAGTCTTACCAAGGGGTATTGTATTACCCAGTAACTGGGTTGTGGAGGTCAGATACATAATCACTCTATGTAAAATAATAAGGTATTCAGGTGCATCCGGTTAGACAGAGACTGTAAGCCGACCCCAACATAGTTGGGAAAAGGCCTGTACAACCCAGTTACTGGGTAAGACTATACCCCTGGTTAAGACTGTGTGACAAGCTTTTGACTATCCGTAACGACAGTCAACAGTCTACGAATGACAGCAGGACCAACGGCTTAACGTGCTTTCCGAAGCATCGAGGGGTCTCGATATATGTATAGGTTAAGATTATTGCTAGTAATCCAATGGATCGTAGTTATCTTGAAATAAATGGTCACCCATCCACGAACTAGCCGCGGCAAGCGCAACTTAACTTTCTATCGACTCATGCCGCTTTATATAGCCACGAGCCCCTGTACAGTCACGAGCACCAATATATCAACACTTGGCAACTTTCAATTGCGATTTTTTTTCGTGAAATAACGAATGCAACGTTGAAATACGACACATTACATAAACGTATGGGTTCGAAAATGCTATGTTCGTAACAACATACATTTTCATTAAAAAATAAAGGAGTAAATCGCTTTTGAAGGCCGAGTGTATACGTACTTTTGCTCGTGACTGTACATAGGTAATAAACAGTATTCTATCTATTTAATTTTAACTGAAAAACAGTAACTGAGTTGTCTTTCCATACTTTTGCGTTTTATTAGACTTATTTTAAACAAGAGCTCAGAAGTAAAACCAGTGAAAAATGCTGACTGGGAAGCGGAACTTGGCAAAACTCCAGATTTTTCCAAAAAGAACGTCAGGAATATATTCACAGCTGAATAAAAACTCTCTCTGTATCTATTAACAAGCAGAAAGTTTGACTTTCGTCTTCATAATTGCCGTTTGAATTTTAAAGTAGGTAGGGTTAGAATAAAAAGCAATAAATTATATTACGATTTTTCCAAAAAAGTCAGTTGAAGATTTCTTTTGACAGGATTTTTTTTAAGCCTCTATAAGGCAGCGCATTTTTTTTGCTTCTCAAATCAATCACACGTTAAGTATGCATACACACGAGCGTCACATCTCGACGAAAGATGCAACTGCAGCCATCGACAACATGCCACTCTTCCATTTGAGCACCGTACCCAAAACACGACCCGTTGTCGACGACAGCCGTCGACGCTACTACGACGGGCGTCGACGGCTGCAGTTGCTTCTGTCATCGACGCATGTCGCTACCTGCTTTTAGGCCTAGCGACCCGCTCATGCTTCGCACAGTTCTTACGACTTGACAAAACATCCAAGATGGCAACAAGCTTCAACTTTCTGACTAACTGACCTACAATTTAATTTTGACAATTCAAAAGTGCCTGAAATGGTTTAATTGAAATAAATGATTTGAGGTTGAGTTTGAGTTTGATTTCTTTATATTAAATGTTAGTTTAATATAAACGTAGGTAAACCTTCTGGAATAAATTCTCTAAATTATGGGGTGAAAACCAAGTCAAAATCCGTAGCGTACTTTAAAAGAACAACGCGGTCACACAGACAGACACGATAAGCAATTTAAATTTGTAATATGTATAGGTTGAGAATAATAATAAATTAAGTTAATTGTAAAAAAAAAAACTGGTCATATTGAAAAATCTAGACGTATGCAACTGCTGATTTCTCTTTTATTGCACCAAAATATTGAAATGAATCAATGATCCATTGTGTATTAATGTTTTTAGCATCAGGAATTATATTTCCTTCAAAACTAAATAGTATTAAGATGTTGTATTGGCTATAAATATTTGTACAGACGCCAGCACATCAAGCTACTACAATCTGTCAAATTTCTTTAATAGATTTTCAACTTTATCGCTAACGCATTAAGGTTCAAAGTTGATTGGAAAAATTTGACAGTTTCGGGTAGCTTGACCTCTGGCGTCTGTACAGTATCTTTGCGTCTGTCGATCTAGGCAGACTTATACTTAGACAAAATTAAGTACTTACTATTGATAATTTTAATATCTGGAGTGTACAAGACTTTGATTTTTTTTTTATGTTATCCGAACTATCTAGAAAGGATCAAATTATTTCTCAGACATTTAGAACCTGTCCAGATACGGAAGGCTTATTGGACGACCTCATCATCTGCCTAGCCTTTTCCCAACTATGTTTACCTGTTACCATGAATTCAGTAAGTATATGATTCTGAACCTCCCTGGGTTGAAATTTTTCGCCAGTTATAAAAAAAATATTGCCGTTCTATACATTTAGACCGCGCAGTTTTCTATGAAACAGTACTTTTTTTTTTGATAACCTACGAAAAGCTTTTACGCTAGGAGGTTTGGAATTATGTGCTGAATTCATGGTTATAGTTTACGCGTCGATGTGCCTGCCACTCTGTATGTACCACCACTCAGGCCAGGCTCACGGTCGCAAGCAATGCGACTTGCGTCAAGACCAGCAGTGCGATTCTGTTTCCATCTCACCGCGAAGTGAGCGTGGAGTGAGCTGTCATTACAACTAATGCTAGGGACTGACACTATTGGCAGCTCACTCTAAGCTCACTTTACCTAACTTTTAACGGTGAGATTTTTACAGAATCGATCGGCTATATCCTTCCGCTTCTACGCAAGTCGCATCGCGACCCAATCGTGCCATGCTCTAAACAACTTCTTTCGTTTGTTTTCTCAGCAGTTGTATTAGCAGTGGTGGCCCAGTGTTAATGGCCATGACTTAGAGATGTAGGACGTAGGTTCAAACCCAGACATGCGCTTTATTGTGTATTTAATTTAATTTCATCATCAATTTAATCCACCACACGGGCCCAGTACGGGGTGATAGATTTACCGGGTATACCTACGTGATAGTTTTCTTAGTTTAGGATGCGAGTGAAACCGCAGAAAACTATAGTGAGCATTAAGGCTAGAAATAATTTGAACCTTGGTTAGCTCTGCTCTCAAGATTTTCTAATAGGATGCCGTCGTGGCGGTTAGCCAAGTATCTTACAGTTTAATAAATAGTGTAACATTCACGTCTTCACTGGAAATAGTGTTCAATAATTTCAGAGAAATAATTTATACCGTTTCTTAATTAGTACAAAATGAAGCAAATATTCATGTTGTGAAGATTTAAAATTAATATTTGTTTAAGGACGGATTTTTCCATCGTCAGATAACTTTTATTCGAGTAAAAAAAAATGATGTTTGACAGTTTTGGTATGAAATAACTGTCGAAATTTCAAAAAGACAGCGCCTGTTTTTAATCACGTCTCACATTGTCTATAGAGTATCTTAATTTGACAGGAATATACTATATTTATTTTCTGTCCTTTTCTTAATGAAATAGAAAGAAAAAGATGCACTGTACTTAAATTTAGTTTAGTTTGTGAACAAGGGAATCGGCGCCATTGACCCACAATAAAAATACTCTAAGCTAGTCACAAACCCGCAGACACTATTAGGTGGATTTACCAGCACCTGAATCTGAATCATTTTGAAGCAAATTGCTAAACCATTGCTTCATAAGTTCGAAAAATTTATCTGCTCAACACGTAAATAAAGCAATGAATGTTGTTGAACTGTCAAAATGAAACCGATTCCGATTAATCGTGTGTTACGCAATTAGGGTGCCGGTATAATTACAAAACCACTATCCTAGTTTATTTATTATCTCTCTCATTAAACGTCACTTATTATGTTCTTTGCACTTGTTGTTTGATTATCATTGTATATATTTATTTATATAGATAAGTATATGATTTGTGTATGTATTTATTTATTTATATGTAAATGGTATACCACATACTACCTGCAGTATTGTCTCTCCTTTCTCTTTAAATGCGTCCAAAGATTGTCTTTAAAAGATCGCTTTTAGCGATGAGACCGCCCA
Source organism: Apamea anceps (assembly GCA_951799955.1). Taxonomy (NCBI): domain Eukaryota; kingdom Metazoa; phylum Arthropoda; class Insecta; order Lepidoptera; family Noctuidae; genus Apamea; species Apamea anceps. The sequence goes on from OX637509.1 coordinate 13,144,853, forward strand.
TTGCGTGACACCTTGTAAAATGTAGACATTTATATTCTGTAATATTTATGGTGTACAGACGCCAGCAGGTCAAGCTACCCGAAACTGTCAAATTTTCCCAATCAACCCTGAATCTTAATGCTTTAGCGATAAAGTTGAAAGTCTATTAAAGAAATCTGACAATTTCGTACAAAGCTCAAGTGGCTTCCTATACGTCTTCGCCGGAATTCTCATATCTTATTTCAGCTCTACAGTATTTTGTTTAATCCTAAAACCCCCTCTTATCTTAAAGAACGTTTCAAGTTCCATGACACACATAATAGATATCTGAGGTCATCGGAAAACCTGAGACTAGAGATGCCGATGCATTCCACCAGTTTCTTTGACAAATCTTTTAGTGTTCAAGCAGTACGGTTATGGAATGACTTGCCCGTGTCGGTAAGGCGTGCTCAATCTTTGTCCGCTTTCAAAATCCTGGTAAAAAAGCACTTCCTCTCTCCTTAAACATCATCATTATTATATTATTATTTTCTTTGCTCTTGTTTCATGTTTATTATTATATGTATATATTTATTTAGGTAAGTAATAAAAAAATACTTTATGTATTATATTAATAGTATAATGTAAATGGTACACCACAGACTACCTACTATATTTGTCTCTCCTTAATTTTTAATCCATCCAAAGGTTGTCTTTAAAAGATCGCTCTTAGCGATAAGACCGCCCATTGTGTCACCCTTTATAAAATTTTATATATTTATGTTCTGTAATTTGTATGGTGTACAATAAAGAGTATTCTATTCTATTCTATTCTATTCTATCTGACAGATTGTAGTAGCTTGATGTGCTGGCGTCTGTACATAATAAAGAATATTCTATTCAATTTTATAATCGTTTTTTTCAGGTTCAGGCTTAGGGCACCTATTCCAGCCAGTAAGTTCAGAAGGATCGCCATGTAACCCTCAAAACCTGGACTGCATTCGTATCTTCTTCGTTAACACGTGGATCTGCCTACAGAGAGAAGGTTTGCTACCCCAGTTGGCTAACATCACAGAGTTCACCTTCCCTGTACCGAGCAGCAAAATGAGTGTGACGGGTTACGACATTGAAATCGAAGGCATAAGCACTGGACGTGGTATTCAAACGTAGTACGTATTATAAGTTGTTACGTTTTATATTTGCCTACAGCCGGGGTAATTGCGTAATACACTATCAGTGGATGACTTTCATTTTGACAGTTCAATAACATTCATTGCGTTATTTACGTTGTTGAGTAGACAAATTTTCGAACATATAAAGCAATGGATTAGCAATATCGTAGCAATAGTTTGAGTTTGAAGTTTTTCGTTACAGCATCAGACCGACAAATAATTTGATAGTATGTACCGAGTGGCCTCAAATGAATATCCATGCGAAAAAGGTGGTGATACAGCATCCAGGCTTGGAAGATATTACTGTCACAGACCTACAAATAAGATTTGGTAAGTGTTATAAACGTATTTTTATATGGAGCCTGGCATAATTACTGTCGCGCCATTTTGAAAATGGCGGTCATGCATGAGACCTACATAAATCGATAGCTGACATCAATGCAAACAGGAAACATACCAAGATCAATCCGCGTAAAGCGTCACGTTTCCGACTAAACTAAATTTAAGTTCAGTGGATCTTTTTCTTTCTATTTTATTAAGAAAAGGACAGAAGATAAATATTAGTTTAGTCCTGTCAACGAAGGTATCGATGATCAAACTTTTAAAACAAGTATTAAATGTTATGCCTTAACTTCAAATACCCCCTAGACCCCTGTACCGTTGATTGCACCCATAAGCACATTGTCTTGCGCACTACCGTAAATGATGAATTTTCACACCAAAAATAAAAGCTGTTTCCCGCCATTGCACTGTTACTTAGTTTGATGTACAGAATGCGAAGTTGACAGCTCTCTGAAGAGTCTTGTTACAATATACAGACGCCAGCAGGTCAAGCTACCCGAAACTGTCAAATTTTCCCAATCAACCTTGAACCTTAGTGCTTTAACGATAAAATTGAAAATCTATTAATGAAATTTGACAGATTATAGTAGCTTGATGTGCTAGCGTCTGTACATCACAGACATACATGCACATAATTAGCCTATAACGTTACCACTGTAATAGGCTATTTTCCTAAAAAAGTCTAATTAGTCCGTCAGTTAGATTATCAAAAAATATTGAACCCGTATTTTTTCTTTTGTCAATTATATAAAAAATTATGAAGATATCGCCCGTTAAAGTTCCGCGTGACGTCACATGCTTTTTTTTTTCAGGATGGGAAATCATAAAATGAAATCGAGAATCGAGATGTCACTTGCTTGCGATACTTTTGCAAGCAAGTGACGTCACGACCCCCAAATTTTAACGCGCTTTATCTTTGTCATTTTTTGTTTGATTGACAAAAGAAAAAATACGTGTCCATTATTTTGCGATAATGTAACTGACAAACTAAATATAATAATATTTTTTTTTGTCCAGGTGACTACCCTATTTACCACGCGGGCATAGTGTGGGACCGGCCGTTACCGATATTATAACTTAATAATTTGTCTAATTTTATACTCTCACCCTGTACCCTGTTAATAATTTCTCTAATGTTATGTGATTACAGATTACGTTCTAATTCTGGGCACATTTTTTACTTCGGAGATAATCATATTTCGAAATCTGAAGACGTACGTCGAGAAAGTGCATCAACCAGTGTTCCGCCATGGTCCTGAGCAATCAACCGGTAATTATCATTAACCCTTTCACTATCAGAACGATTATAAGCAGAATATATCGCCTATATTACCAAGGAGGGCACGCAGAGGTCTTTAGGGCCGGTATTAACGATACTCAAGTACAAATCTCGCCCTCAGCATAGATTTAAAGTATGAATTTGAATAGTTGAACTGAGATTTTTAAGTAGAATTTAATGTGTGAGTATCGCTTTGTAATGCGCGTCTAGTACACCCACATTTTGCGCGTTATGTTGTAACTAGCTACTACCGGCTTCGCCCGCGTGGTATGTCGATAAAAATAGCATATGTCCTTTCCCAAGATTCAAAATATCCCCTAACCAAATTTCATAAAAATCGATCCAGCCGTTTTGGAGATTAGCCGGAACAAACAAACACAACAATTTTTTTTTTATTTAGGTACCTACCGTTTAGTTTAGTAGTTTATTAGCCGTTTTATTTAGTAAAAAGCTGTTATTTTGACATTACAAACAGACACTTCACATTATTTATTAGTAGATAGAGACCAAGTCTATTGCCATTGACAAGAGTAAGTACGGTTACTGAGGATTTCTACTGGTGACATACAGCTTCTAACAACTTGCCTTATACGAGGAAAACCTCGGGATTTCGAGGTCGGTAGTTGTGCCTGCGACTACTATACTGGAGAAATTGGAAGTAAACGACTATTTATTAAGAGAAAGGAATAGATTGCTTGTATGTTTGTTTGTTACGCTTTCACGCTAAAACGGCCGAACGGATTTGGATGAAATTTGGCACAAGGGCAGACCGTGATCTGGATTAGGCATTGGATACTTTTTATCCCGATATTCCCACGCGATCGAGAATTATACGGGCGAAACCGCGGGGCGCAGCTAGTTTAAAATAATGTTTTCACTGGAGTTTTATATTTCATTTTTTTTATGTGTGTTTTTCTCATGGATAACTTACATCTGCGCAGAATAGAGTATGCGCATGTTAGTCATCTATCGACTAGAATCCCCGCAATATTATGTCAATAGATTTTTTTAATTATAAGTCTGTGTGTTATTACGGACAAGGTTTTTGTAGGTCAGAAAATAATGAAAAAAAAAGAGTGGGCAGCATTGCTTTTACGTCAAAACGAATATAAATGATGGCCCGCTGTTTATCTGATTACCACGAATTCATTTCCCGTGGCGAGTACCAGAAATTCATTTTGCAGATAGAAATAATTATGTACTTTTGTAGGAATTATCCAAGCACGTGCGCGCAAAAAGAATAATTCATCGGTACAGCCAATTAAAAGCGTAGTTTTTCTGAAGAATTGATTTGCATAATTAAATATTGTATAACTCAAATCTATCGCATTTTATCTCGTGACTGTTCGAATATTTTTTTTTTTTTGTGTCTGCACAAAGGTATTGTAGGTAAGTTATACAAGGTGGAGACGACAATAAATTAAACTAATATCAAATTAATATCTAATGACGTTCACAATCTGCATCCAAAAATATTATATTACACTAGCAATGCCCCGCGGTTTCAACCACATAAGTTTCGATTTTAAAAAGTATCCTATGTGTTATTTCTGGTTATAAACTATCTGTGTATATTGGCCTGGCTAGCTGACATATGGCAAATAATTTAAATTTATGTTCTGGTCTTATAATGTTAATTACTGAACAAAGGTACCTAGTATTGTATACAATCAAGTGTTTTCTAACTGAGGGGGAGTTTGTTGCGCCACTTCTTCTTCCCAGCGATAGCACTAGGAAGTGGTGAAAGGCGGGCGTTTTTGAGGGACTGTCTTTTGTAATTTTGACGTTCGTAAAGTGCTGATTCTCAGCCTAATTTGAATAAATGATTTTTGATTTTGATTTTTTGCGTGAAAGAGTAACACATCCATCCATCCATTCCCACAAACTTTCGCGTTTATAATATTAGTAGGATATTAGGATAGGATATATCCAATGATTTAGTCGCTATAGCTAATCAAAGATTGGCAAAATCCATAGTCAGCCCATGAACTACTATTTAGTATGGAGCAAAAAATCACTATTTTAATGTCGATAGTTCCTAAATACATTTTTATTTATTTATTCTTATATATTAGTATTGCCAGTGTTTACTATTTATTGTCGTATTGCCATCTTCACATTTTATGCAGAGCAAGGATTTTTATATTTTATAACTTTGTCATTTCAACGCTGCAGAAACAATAGGACTCACAGTTTACTGACCATCTCTAAATCAACAGTATTTGAAATTATTAATTCTCTACCGTATTAATTGCAAGCTAAACTTGTACATTTAAAGCTTAAATTTATAACTTTTGCTTAGTTCCCAAATTGTTTTAGATAAACTCAGATATCGTGGCAAGTTCAGTAGTCACTTTATTAGCTGTATTTAGTATCCTGTCTTTATTCGGTGTTATCTAAGTGTCTGTTTGTAATATTAGCTTTTTACTAAATGCATATGATTAAAAAACGTAAGTCGTTTATTAAAATTAGGCTGGGAATCAGCACTTTACGAACGTCAAAATTACAAATGACAGTTCCCCAAAACGCCCGCCCTGCACCACTTCCTAGTGCTTTCGCTGGGAAGAAGTGGCGCAACAAACTCCCCAGCAGCACAGTTGTCTGTTCAGTTAGAAAATACTTATTATGGAAGTATATACGGTACTTAAAACAATTCGGTACTTATATAAATAATTATCATCTTTCTCACAATTCATTGATAAATGATTTCATATTCCTCTACTCTTATAACCGTTCACATTTTATACTCCAAGCTTGTTACATGCATCAAAATTATTTTAGCACTTTTATTTATTATTAGCCCACGCTGTCCCACTGCTGGGTAAACGCCTCCCTCCATTCCTTCCATATTTCGCGAGCCCGCGCGTCCTCCTTCCAGTTTTTCAGCACTTAAACGCAAAAAAGATCTTTTGAATGTCTCTCAATTCAGTTTTACTTCTGGAAGCGGTTAATATTTTAAACTTTTATGACCTATTTAACCCCATTAGGGGAGACTTTTCAAAAATCTTTTCTATACCCTGTCCATCAGGTAAACCGTTTTTTGACAGATGGAACTAGTGATTGCAGCAAAACACTACATTGATTGATACGCGTAAGGTATTATGATGTCTGTAAGAAAGAAGCCATAAATAAGATAATTCAATAAGATAAGGCAGTTTATACAGGGTGGCGATTAGGTTATCACATTAAATTGTACAGCAGGTATTACAAGTTGTTATCAGTCCGTTAAAATAATAAAATAAATAATTTTACTAAAATTAAGAAAATGCATTTTTCAAACAGAATAAATGGCGTTATAGTTGGTAAAAAATAAATCATCCTTTATAATATTAGTTTACTGACCTGTAAAAGCGGCAACGCCGCAGCGTCGCGCCGGCGGAGCACGCGCCGTACCTACGCGAGGTACGAGGAGTACGAGTACCTACTTGTGGATGTAGGCACGCGCGCGTGGTGCGTGCGACAGTAATTCAACATTTTCACAACATACTTACGATATTGTTTTATGAAATAATCACAAATTAACTTTAAAAATCTCCACTTAAATGCTCAATTATTACGTATTTTAATTTTTACGTTTTCAAAATGTCCACCGTGCTTCTGTACACACAAATGACATCGTCTTACGATATTATTTCGGACTCTTCAGAGTAGCCTGAGTAGGCTTCGCGGCTAAAATTTTTAAATTGTCGAAGGCCGAATTATTCGAGATTTTAAATCGTCCATAGTCGTCACTTCAGTAGCGTATACCTCATTCTTTAAATGTCCATTGCCCGAACTCCAAATCATATCGGTGTACTCCGGCGATGCGAAATTGATTCGAGGCATCTTGTTGGAAACAATAACACAATGAAAATAGCTACCTAACAATAATTATTATTTAAGCGTTTGATTTCGCATAAACTGTCACACACACCACCTTCACTAACCTATCCTATTCCTATTACTAAAATAAAGTTAACACAAAATAATGTCCACAAAATAAAAACAATAACAATACTACGAAGGGCGCGTGCGCCAATCGTCAACTATCCCTCAAGGATTTCGGCGGCGGACTATGTGACTCATTCGTCGCACGCGCCAAAGAAATGCCTACAAGCACACCCCCGTACCCCGTAGCATTTCGCGCATAGAAATTTATACCTTAAGTCGTCAACAGTAAGAATATTTTTGCATATTTTTTTCATACCTCTCATGCGGTCCCTTTTCATCTTTTAATTTTGTGCACAAAAAACGCCTTCAACTATTAGCCGTAAGAAGGCGGTAAGGACATTTTTCGCTTGAATTTTTTACGTTTCTTGTAATAATAGTTTGTAAAATGGTAGTTTAGTAGCGCTTGTAGGTAATTCGGAATGGCAACGTTTAAAGTTTTGAACTATCTTCACCGGCCACGGGTCTTTGACCTACTTTTATTGGTCAGCTGATTATTTTTATGCAATACATGATGTTGTGAAATATTAAACTGAAAAAAAGAGTCCTGCGGCTATAATATTGTTTATTATTAAATTATTGTAATTGAATATGATAAAATACCTAATATAGAGTACGTGGTTTCAATTAATGTGATAACCTAATCGCCACCCTGTATATTTATTTTATTACGCATTTTAAAGTTAAATTTTACGTTATCTGGAATATGTACGTTCTAAGACAGCTGTCAAAAAACGGTTTACCTAATGAACAGGGTATAAGTGCTCACTTTCGTCATATAAGGGAATCTTACATACTTCTAGACCCAGAGGTTTATGCTGTGCATTGTCTGTCAATGAACGAATTAATTTAAGATTAAGTAGATTTGCTATATTATTACTTGATTTTTCGAGATATCGCCAAGCGGTTAGTTGACTCTTCACCTGACCGTGGCTGGCCTATTTTTTGGCCAAAGAATTATCGCCATACAACGTGGTATTACTGCCAGCCTTTTGGGCATTGTTCCTGTTGACAGCGACGTGGAGGAATTTTTTGATGCCCTATGATTCTTTTTCTTCTTTTTTCATATACATGTACATATTAGTATCTTACTAAGTTGTAATTAAAGTCATTTTACTCTTATAAGCATTTAGATTAATAATAATAATAAAGAATTTATTGCATAAACAAAACCACCACCACCACCACCACCCTCACCACCATCCACTTTGGACTAATTTGATTTAATTATTCTATCGAATTAAATTTAAATTATGTTATGCCGCTGCATATTATTGCTTGTCATTATTCCAAGTATACCTTCTACCTATTTACTCCTGTTGTAAAATTTTAAAAAGTAATATTAATAATAATATAATTTATTAATTATTATTATTTACTTTAATTCTTATGGTGTACATAATAAGAATGTTCTATCATCTATATTAGAACATAGTATTCGAAAATAAATTGTTTTTTTTTTTCAGAGGCGCTCAACAATTTATTCAAAGTTCTTCTTAAAGATGTAACTCTGATGATACAGAATATTTTTGTTGTTCGTGGGGCTGACTTCATGGAGTATTTGACAACTAATAATATTTGTCGGCCCAATGGGTTTTTTGGCTCTGACGCGATTAGTTGCGGACCTATTAGCAGACGAAGGAGGGACTTGGGAATGAATTCGACGATACCATCACATTGAATATAAAATGTAAATGAAATAAAGTTGTAATGGGGAAGGAATAAAGTGATAGATAATGTCTCGCGGTTTCTTTCTTTTCGTTTTACTAATTTTAAAATTATGTTTAATTTAACTTCTAATAGGTAGCAGTGGTACTTGCTTAATTATTTTGATCAAGTAGATCAATGTAGAAAAATTATGATATTAAAGTAGGTAGGCAAGTACCTACCAAAGTTTTTGGGTATAGATTCCTAATGTTAGTCGTTGTTACATAAGTAATGGCTAGCTACTCCATTAGCGGGTCGAGATAATTAACTAGATATCTATAGACAATACTGCTTTTTACTTTGTAGAAAATATTGAAAAAATTCGGAAAACCCCATTAAAGAGTTTGACTGCATTTTCCATAACTTCATCAAAATGGTAGTTGCGTATAAACTGAAAATCTTTAAATCACCTTTAAATAATTGAATTTTGGCATTTCAACTAATATTTAATTTCTCAGAACCTTTTATTTCTCTACGTCATCCATAGGTGTTTCACACTGCAATAAATATTACGCAAAAAGATGACACATGAATATTTAAAAAAACCAGAAGTGTATTCAAAAAAATAAAAACTTACCTCAAACAAAATCTTCACCACTCACTCATAATACACTGGAAAATAAAATAAAAAATGGCCACACACACGAGATAGATAACACTATTAACGACGTAAAGTTTTCCGCGGTCACCGACGAGCGACAAAATCTCGCCCCCATACGTCCTTACTCGCGAAAGCTCGCGGTCAACTGACTGTATTCCTTGCCTACCAGTCTCCACTTTCATGAAATGAACTGAAACTCTCCTTACCATCACACAATGACGTATACATCTTTATTCCTCACTCTAAATTGAATTCTATAGAGGAAGCTTAAGATGTAAAATGGTGTAGCAAAAAAAATGTTTTCAAAGTCCTCGGCTGTTTGTTTGGGAGGGTCGCAAGGCGGGAATGAGTGTGTCGAAAAAAAAATAAGCCAACCACGTCTCAGTGAGTTAAGGCTTCAGGGGCGGGTTTCCACTGAATATCTTTAATTAAAAGCCCAACTTTCCTTGGTTCGACGTTGTAATGAATTGAAGTTTGCAGGAGAAAAATTCTGAGTGATAGTAGAATGTGACTATGCAGCTTAATAGGAAAAGCCTGCGGTAATTTTGAGGGAACATGATGAGAGGAAAATTAATTAACAGAGAGTAGATTTTGCGATGCAACGCTCTGAAATGCAGCCAGTGTTTGTACGTAAAATTGTGTTGAATATTATAGACATTTCTATAGAATTTGCTGGATAAAATGTGTACGGTTAATAGCTAGTACGTGGTTAAATTATATTTGAATTCAGTGGCCTCCTATTTGAATAGACGATATTTAGGTAAATAATTATATATGAAATTCTAGATAATTAATTTTGCTCGAATATGTGGGGAATTAATACTATGTCAGTCGTTTGAGTGTGACGTTTATTTTCATTACTATTTCATTGGTAACATCAAGTTAATTTACCTGTAATAATATAAACTCATAGGTAAGCTTCAAGAAATAAATATTACCTATGGTAATTGAGCCGTTTTTACGTAATAACCTTACAGAAGTTTCATAAAGTAAGGATTTATCTTTTTTTAAAGTTTTGAACAACCTATTACATACTATATTAACAATAAAACTATGTTTAGAGAACGAAGATACAATTGCTCTTAAAATTTATTTCGAATTTTACTGTCAACATCTATAACACAATTATTTTACTAACATAACTTCTATAATAATAATCAATATATAATAATTAAGTAAGTATCCCACAGTGTTTTTGACTGAAAAAACAATGACTAAAGTACCTAGTATTAAAGACTTAGGACGTCTAAGCTTCAGCAAAAAAAATCACAAGCAAAAATGTTTTTATTTTGATTACCCACAACTTTATCTGAAATCAATCTTCTCAAATCAGATTTTGATGGGTTCAAAGGCTGAAACAAGAATGGGCTGCCATCTCTTTCTTTTATAGGCGTGGTTTATATCCCGCGCATGCCCAGATGGCTCAATCTTAAGAATAAGATTCTTGATTTTTTGCCTCTAGTACGATAATACATTAGATATATACAATGGGTATACATAAAAGTTGTATATACTTTGTATGTTTCTCGTGTGCCCTGAAGAATGTATAAGTTTCTTGTCTTTCAAGACGTATCTTTGGATTTCTTTGAAGGTTCTTATTGTTTGATTCTGAGATGGATGTCTTAGTATTACGCAATTCTAATCATGTTCAATATGTTCAATACTAACTTTTGCCCGTGACTTCGTATCGAAGTCGGAAAATATCTCACAGGAACGTAACACAGGGATAAAATAGTCCATACCCAGGTCATGGACTACCTGTGTACCATGTGTGTAGATCTTTGACACTCGTTACGGGTAGTCAGAAGCCCGAAAGTCTGACAACCAGCCTTGCCAAAGGGTATTGTGTTACCTAGTAACTGGAATTTGAAGGTCAGATAGGCAGTCGCTCTATGTTAAATGTATTCAGCTGCATAGGTTAGGCAACATAATTGGGAAAAGGCTAGGAAAATTGATATTGAAGTCCTAACCCAGCTGGCCTATTCTGTAGTGAGCTGAAGGTTAAAGTGAGCTGTCAATAGTGTCATCAGGGGCAATGACAGCTCACTTGAAGTTCACTTCACCTACGTTTAGACTGTAAGATTTTTACAGAATATACCAACTGGTCTTGCTAAAGTAAATCTAAATCCGTTCAGTCGTTAAGGCGTGGAAAGGTGACAGGCTGACAGACCGAGTTCCTTCCGCATTTATAATACCAACTAAGTATGAACTGTGCTTGTGGCTAAGTAATAACAACTGCAACCCTGCCTTACCCTGATCAACAAAGTATGGTGTCAATCTGAAGGCCGATATCCGTAATTAAAAACGTTCAAAATCTAGTCGCAATTTCATCTCAGCGACAATCAATGTCAAAAACTTGTCAAAAATGTAGAGAAATTACAGGTATTTTTGCCAGATTGAGACTGAGATCAGACTCAGAACATACTTAAAATTACAAGAATTGCCCCTCTGAGCCGCACGGGTCGATCGATTAGGTTAAGCTACGCTTGCCGTGGTTGGTCAGTCGATGGGTGAACATCTTTACATACCAAGATCCCTCCGTGCCTCGGAAAGCATGTTAAGCCGTTGGTCCCGGCTGTCATTCGTGGATCTTTGACAGTCGTTACGAGTCGTCAGAAACCCGAAATTCTGACAACCAGTCTTACCAAGGGGTTTCGTATTACCCAGTAACTGGGTTGTGGAGGTCAGATAGGCAGTCGCTCCATGTAAAATACAGGTACTCAGCTGCATCCGATTAGACTGGAAGCCAACCCCAACATAGTTGGGATAAGGCTAGGCACATGATGACGTAGTTTTGAAGAACAACGCGGTGACAGACACACGAAAAGCGAGTTTAATTTATAACAAGTATAGATAGATATATAGATTCAGATATATATGTCTACTGTCCCCTTCATAGATGTTTCTGTTTGATTAGTTACGCATATAAGGAAGATGTTTGTATATTTAGACCAACCCTTGACCTCAAACGTGATAAGACTGGTTAAAATAATAATTATGCAAAGATTAATGAGAATCTGTACTGATAAAATGCATATTTGTGTATATCACATAATTATGTAGCTGCTTCGTGATTGGTCGACTGACGCCAGAATGATCGTCAACATTATTTTTGAAATAACATAACATCACATTAATAACAATAACATATCATAAATCATGTTTATAATAGATAATAATATAATAATAACCTTACATACTCGTAATTGTATAATAAAGAAATCTGAATGTTTAGTCAGTTGAGGATATATTTTGTGTTTACAATCTGGAGTCAACAACACGACGAATAATTTAATTTAATGTTAACTACTTAACATACCTATCATTGTATACAATCAAATATTTTCTAACTGAACAGACAGCTGTACTGCTGGGGAGTTTGTTGCGCCACTTCTTTTTCCCAGCGATAGCACTAGGAAGTGTTGAAGGGCGGACGTTTTTGGGGGATTGTTTTTTGCAATTTAGACGTTCGAAAAATGCTGATTCTCAGCCTAATTTAAATAAATGACTTTTGATTGGATTTGATTTGACGCCCATTGCAAACTGTGGCAGGATACTCTTCCCCCTCCTACTTAATACCTACCACCAAAGGAGCATCTCCTTGCAGGCTGTACACTTGGAAGTCTCTGAACCGTCTCCGGACACAAGTGGGAAGATGTAAGTCCAATCTGGTAAAGTGGGGCTACCTTGACGAAACGGCAGTAGGTTGTGATTGTGGTGGTGGAATGTCACAAACCATGCTCCACCTCCTATCCTGCCCTCTGTGTCCCAAAACATGCAGTCAAAGTGACCTCTGCGCTGCCACCGACAATGCTGTGCAAGTGGCAAGGTTTTAGGAAAACAAGATTTAAAATACGAAGATGAAGAAGAAGAATACGACAATAAATGAAAACCCTGGCAATACTAATGCATACGAGTTTGGGATTAGGTGACTCAATAAAACAATAGATTACCAAAACCACATGTATTCACTTTAATTATTTGACACGTTTACACACTAGAATGATTGCGTACAAGTGGCCACGTCTTTTGTGCGCCTTACATTATAAAGTATCATCTTACATACTAGATAGGTACTTACGTACAGACGCCAGCAGGTCAAGTTACCCGAAACTGTCAAATTTTCCCAATCAACCTTGAACCTTAATGCTTTAGCGATAAAGTTGAAAATCTATTAAAGAAATTTGACAGATTGTAGTAGCTTGATGTGCTGGTGTCTGTACATACTGTCGCTACAAGAGTATTTTGGAATTATCAATTGAATCCTAACACCGAAAAAAACGGGTTGCACTCCGGGAGTGTCGGCAGAAGTGAAAACTTGAATATAACGTTGTGCATTTTTGATATTTTGGAATGCAGTCTACTCTCCCTCCGTCTCACGAATTTTCGATCACATCACGTGTCCTGACGCGGGCTCCGTCTTACTAATTTTCGATCAGGTCACGTGACCTGACATTTTTTACCCATCACAAAAAACTCTCCCTCCGTCTTACGAATTTTCGATCAGGTCGCGTGTCCTGGCGCGAGCTTAACATTTTTTACCCATCACAAAAAAGAGCACAACGCCGCTTAAGAAGTTTTCACTTCAAAAAGTGTTTTTTTTTCAAACAAACTAAATAGTGGTGATGGGCCAACTACGGGTTTGACCAATCTTTGACTAGCTATAGTGACTAAACCATTGGATATATTTTATTGATTTTTTGTAGACAGACTAGGAACGTCATTAGATAAACGCAGTTTAATTTATTGTCATAGTGTCGTCTCCATCTTGTATAGTTGTTTACCAACAAACAACAACAAGCCAGAGTTCACCTGCAGATCTATTCTGTAAAACTCTATAATAAAACTATTAATTAATAAAAATAAGACTTTACCCTAATTTAACTAAAAACTATTCACAAACTAACGAAAAACGCATCCGCATCGCTGTCGACTGGTAATGTACCCAAAAGACTAGCGACATTGCCACGATGTGTGGCAATGCTTAGCCTCTGGTGAAGGTAAAAGCCAGCCTTTGGAGATTTCGTTGAACTAACACCACGGCCCGAGGGTTTCAACTCCAAACGGTTCGAAAAATAATTAACGTAAAACGGGGTGAATCAGGATGAAACTTCAAAATGGATTTTAACGTAGAAATAATATAGTTTATTACCAGAAAAGACTCTGTTTACTGTTTTTTAATTCAAGATTAAGTGTCCTTGTTAGCAACAAACTATAATATTTTAAAGTACAAATCCCTATTCACCCCGTTTTACCATACCGATAAGGTAGGATTGTTATACCAGAAACAAAACTGAAATGTCTCATGTGTCTGTTAGTCACGGGAATACCTAAATCAAAACACAGCAACGCTGCTTGGCAGCAGAAATAGGTAGGGTGTCCTTTCAGGGACCTATTTAATAAAAACCGACAGGTGATAGGCGACAATCTGACTTTCCGTCAATTTTCTTTCATGCATTTTCTGCTTTATTAAACAGCAACTGTCGGGAAAATGTGTCAATTTTTGTCGTTATTTTTGACTAGCTACTTCGCAAATACCTCTACTTAGTATATTTACAATATTCGAAGATTGGACCACCTTCATAAACCACCAAACCTGAGAAGAGAGGTAGGAAAATTTACCTTCTGAACAATCTTGAATTATGTGATATTATTTAGTTACCTACTGACCTTTTTTTTTAGCATTTTTTTACTTTAAAAGTCATTTCAAGAATAGTGGGAGAATCTTTGTTTTTACATACGCACACAACTTTTTTATTCTGGTCGTTATAGCGTTGATGTTTAAGTCCCTATTACTAAATTATGAATTGTACCTGTGAAATTCATAATCACTAAGTCCAGGGATATGATGATTATGAATTTTACAGATTGACGGTGTAAAGCAAATAGTGGAAGTCATTCTGAATTCATTATCATTAACACGTTGACTGCCAGACAACAGACACCATAGAAAATCTATTGTTGGCGGTCACCGGTGACCGCGGTGGCAGTCATGCCTTGACTGCAGTAAACAAGAGAGATAATCGATAACTAAACTAATCAACACTTGTTCTGCCTCTGTATTACAAGAAACCTTTGCCTTGCATCAGTGGGACTATTACAGGCCTATATTATTTATCTTATGAATATTGACGATAGCTTTCAAATTTTAACAGTAGATAAAGATTTTGACAGCTGCGAACAAAGTTGGTCTGAGATAGGCACTATCTACCAGATAAATAAAAAAGTGAACAAACTTATATAAAATCATCTCACTTATGTCAAGTAGAGTTTAGCCGGAGGTGATGAAACAGGAATAATCCCAAATTAAAAAATTCGTAGCGGTCTACGCCGTAGGACTAGGTGGCGTAGCACTTAGGGACGCGTAGCACTTAAAGCGCTACGCGCTACGCCACCCGTCGTAGCTTTCATCGTGGTGACATCATGTGTATCTGTAATTTAAAGAGTTATGCATTTTAATATGATTTAGTATTCACTATAGAAACACACAATAATTTTGAACCAATTAAACAGTACTAACTAAATAATAGCACCATTAATAAGCGACAATTAACGTTAGTATTTTGTGAATGCTGTCAGGGTGCTTACAGACCATTACTATGTTAATTAAATAAATTAAAACAAGTAGATATTTTCTCTTTACCGTTTCTCTTTCAAATTAACAAACAAATATGGTACACAATAATTATTTTTTTCGCAAGGCAAAGCAAAGTAGTTTTCTTCTTGCTAGTTACTAAACTCCCCAGTCAGAAGTTACTGGCAAGCGAAAACCCGGTAATCTGACAAAATAGTCACAGTATACGTCACTTTAGACTTTAGATAACCACTGTGGAAATAAATTGTACAAAACTCGTGTAAAATAGTCAAACCCTCCAACCATTTAATACTGCAGAAACAAGAAAATGCCACAATTTCGAAAACAAAAGACGCATACAAAACTCTCAAGTCTCACACCAATACAGGAAGTACGAATCCAAAAGAATTCTCAGTGTATTTCGTTAGACGTAAACGTGACACGTCCACTCATCGCGAAGTGCGGTCACGGACTGACGCGTTCCTGCACAATTCCGCTGCGACACGCTAGATGGCGCTGTCAATTTGTGCTGCCGAGACGTTTTGGCGCCCAACATGGGACACGAATTTTTATTGTGTATATTATGCAAATGTATCTTGAATACGTTTGACGGTCACGTATATTTTATTACAGTATTGGATGCAAAATGTGTGTAATCGTTCATGAAGGTTTCATAATTTACCGCTGTTAAATAATACTTTACTTTAAATTATTATACTTGAAAATAACTATATTCACAAATAAATTATTAGGAGACGCTGTCCATTTGTGCTGATGAAATGCTTTGGCGCCCAACGTGGGACATGATTTTTATTTTGTTTATCAGGCCAATGCATCTTGAATACGTTTGGTGTATGTATATTTTATTAGTATATTGGATGAAAAATATGTATAATCCTTCATAATAAGTAATCTTAAGATTTTTAGATACTTTAAGGAAAGTTATATTGACTTATCCTCAAGGATCTCTTATCTTTATTTGACAGACATTATGTTGTGACATGATGTTTAAAAAAAAAATACAATAATACAATAGGGCGATTGTAAAATGTAGGTGTTTTAATTGAAACCTAATACGGCTTAGCCGCCACCAATCAATAAAAGTTCACCCAAAACCGTATCACAGTCACAAAGATATAAAACTACGAGCAATACAGCGTTTAGCATCAAAGGTCTTCCCTGGGGAGCCGCGGTTAGCCGGCGATTAAAGCCGAAAGCCGAAAGCCTGCAACCATTTGATGTATTCATCCCCCTGAAGCTGCGAAGTGAGATAAAAGTGCGGGGTTAATACACCCCCGGGATCGACGAGTAAGTGATTCGGCGTTCGATTTTAAAATTTATTTTCGAAAGTGTTTCAATTTTGTAAATGTAGTTTTATTTCGATTAGTTCTGTTTTGGTTGTTGTGTGGCGGGTTTTGGCAAACATGTTGCGGACTACGTTTTGTTATGCGTTAGAGAGCCACTGTGCCGCTGTGCTGTGGGTCCCCCATAGCACAGCATCATGCTGAGTGGGAGCCTTCTTGTCGCCACGACGTGCAGCTGCCGACTATTTGTGATCTGTGCTCGTGATTATAGATCTGTTTTATTTTTCTTTATTATTCGAGTTAACTTGTCATTTTTATGCACGTGTTTCTTTGACCGATTTTTTTTCTCTCTTTCTTTTCAATATGAATTCTTATTTAGAAAGACGTAAAACGACGTTGCAGAAAGTCGTGTTGGTAGTCTAAGTTTCTTATTCGGAACAGTTCGCAGCGCTGTTCAGACACGGTCTCGATTTTAAATCTAAGTAAATAGATCTGTTTCGAGGACAATTTTTGATAGAGATACGTGACTGAGCCTCTTTCTAAAATACGGTTCTAAATGTCGTGTAAAACCGAGGGTAGGTCATGAATCTTAAATTGATTCTTATTAATTTTTATATTTTGTAAACAACCTTCATTATATTATTCTAAATGTAATTCCCCATCGCATGTTTTCCCCCAACTAGTATTTTTTTTTTGTGGTCTTGTTCTTTTTCTTCGTCGTGTTTACCGTAAATAAACGTATTTTCTGTCTTTCTTTTCTTTCTTTCTAATTTCTCACGGGTAGAAAAATCTGATAATACGAGTAACTAACAGTATTTTTCGCTTCTACTTTTCACAAGACTTGTAAGAGCGAAATAAAATTTAAGTATGTCCAACAAATATAAACGTATGCCAAGCATCTCCACTAAAACAGCTTATCAAACAAAATGCTGTAATTTGCCCCAACTAAAACTTTCAACTAATTGAATTGGAAGTCAACTTCTAGTTAAGGTGAAAGCGACGTCGCCGTGCCGCGGGCGGCAGTCGCGCCGCGCCGCCATGTCGCCTAGAAACTTTGAAAAATTCCCGACTAGTTTGTTTCACTGTAACTTAATAAAAACTACCGTCGGGCTCAGTGAAGTTAAGAATTAAGTTTGAGAAACATTGCCTTGTGGAGGCGGACGTATTTTGTCATATTTTTATTAAGACTTATTGGTTTAGGATAAATATGAGACCGGTCAGTTTGACTTTTCTTTGATTTTATGAATGCCTTCTGAAGTTGAGTGTAACATAATGTTATTGTAAGTATTCAAAGGGAAAATTATCGTAATTTTAAGAACGTTCACAGTATTATGATATCAGTCTCAATCTGTCAAAAATACCTCTAATTTCCCTACATTTTTGACAATTATTTGACATTGTTTGTCGCTGAGATGAGATTACGACTAGATTTTGAACGCTATTAATTACGGGAATTGGTCTTCTGTTTATTTGGTAAACCAATTTTTTTTGTGCTTTTTGAGTTTTTTTAGTATCTAATGAAGTTTAAATGTAGTTCTTTTATACTTTTTCAAGCTCAGCAGCTCTTAAAAAAATTAGATGCTGTTTAGCATTGGGCTATTGAACAGTGTCAAATTCAAAGGTTCATTCATGAAAATGCTCAAACCAGGCTCTCTAACCCTTAAGCTAAATAATAAAACTTAAGGACGTATGACTAATTTCCCTCCAAATAACACTAATCAAGATTACAAACGAATCTGGGAAGCCAAACAGTCCCCGAAATTCGTCTCAAATGCAAATTATGCAAACAGTTCCCCGCAATATTCTCGTTTTCGACAATATATTTAGCATTTGAAATAGAGTTGTAACGGAATAAATGGTTGTCGCAGCACGTCCGCTCGCTTCGCACTCAACTCACGAACTGATTTGAATTTAGAATTTCCTTCGCTCGGTTGGCGCCGCCGTCGATGTTTAGCTTTTTTCGTATTAAAAATTGTTTTATTCATTTTTATCGTTTTGGATGTTGGTTTTTTTGCTACACTGCGCACTTCTAAGTGAAAGTCGTGAAATAAACTATCTGAGTGGTAACTTTCGTTTTGTAAAGTGGATTTTCAATGAGTTGTAGGTTTGGTTGAGTAGATTCACCTGCCTACGATGAGGCAAGATAAAATTAAAGTTTCAGTCACACATCACTGAAAACTTATCAATGCCTTTTCCCGCCACTTTTAAAGCTTTGCAACTTAATCCGAAAAAGAAATCGTACTAATCTTAACAGTCTTGTTTACCTACTTCGAAACGCTAAGCAGCTTTCCCGTGGAATGCTAATGTTTACCGCATTCGTCCAAATTAAAAGAAAAAAGGACTTACAGTTTGCAGACCAGCTTTAAACGAATCCCAACCTTGTGTTTTGTGAATTAAGGTGTAAATTGTGTTGTGTTTTGTAATGTAAACTGTCTGATGAACTCAAGAGTAATGGAGTGCTTCAGCGTTTTGTTTTTCCGCTTGGTGTTTGACTGTAAGAGATTTGCGATCAAGTTTATCCGATTTTAAAATTTTTTGTTTGTTTTATTTACTTTTGTGGTGTTGGGGTATGAATCGAAATGTTTGCTACAAATGTTGGTAGCCAATGTAGCCAAAGAAAAGTTTGCTTCTTTGTTGTTTTTTACTTAGCTTAAGCGTAATCAACCTATATTGTACCCACTGCTGGGACACGGGCCTACTATTATGTAAGAGAGAGCGGGCCACAATCCACTACGCGGGCCCAGTACAGGTTGGTATATGTCACATGTCTTCGAATTGTTGGTTCTAGG
This sequence comes from Apamea anceps, assembly GCA_951799955.1. Lineage (NCBI taxonomy): Eukaryota > Metazoa > Arthropoda > Insecta > Lepidoptera > Noctuidae > Apamea > Apamea anceps. Next base: position 13,164,506 of record OX637509.1, read on the forward strand.
ACTTGTCAGATTCCTTACGATGTTTTTCTTCACCGTTTAGAGAGCAGTAGTGATGAAATAATTTGCAGAAAGTAAAGTGCCTGGCTGGATTCGAACGTAGAACTCGCAAGTCGCACGCGTTTCTTACTTAGTTTTTGCTTTTATACAAGTGGTGCAGACGGTGGTGCGCGCTGTGTACCTACAGTATCAAATTCTTCTACATACTCTTATATTGAAATTGAGCAACATCGTTTTTAAAAAGACATTTTGGAAGGTACTTTTCCCCCTTATACGGAATAAAAATGAAAATAAAGTTTCGGATACTGGTCGAATCGGAACAAAAATTGTAAGGAAACCTGGACTTGTAGTTAATATAAGTCTGAAATCGCCAACCCGTTTTGAGCAAGCGTGGTGATCAAAGCTGCTGAGGTCTTTGCCTGCACTGGGACAATAATTTGTCTTACTCCACCTCTTCTCATACAGAGAAGGCAGCTAAGCGATATAATAAAATAATACCTGCCTATTAAGCCAGCTATTATTTTATTTAGATTGTGGCAGGTTTTAACTTTTAGGCCTATTTTTGAGATGAATAAACTCGAAAATTCAAATATATTTAAAAAAAAAGAGTTTGTACGCACTATTCTAGCACACACAAACACATTCACACAGTAGTTCGCTTCTTAATCGTTGTTTGTGTTCCTGGCAAAGTGAATAATCAGTACTTAAGAGGGTACCTTGGTGTCAAATTGGCCAGCTGTATTAACTTGTTTTATATATTACTAGCTGCACCCCGCGGTTTTACCCGCATACTATCTGTGTACCAAATTTCATCAAAATTGGTCCAGCCGTTTGAGCGTAAAGAAGTAACAAACATACACACGCACAAACTTTCGCCTTTATAATATTATAGAGTGATGTAACTATCTACACTTTTGCTTTGTTTGCTACTGATCTCGTACATTGTTGTTATGGTTTTACTTATTCTACATCTGCATGCTTCGTCATCAGACGCCGATGATTTATGTTCAAAGTTAAATCCCATATAAGTGAACTGTATCATGTTCTTGTGAGAAATATAGATTCTTTAAATCTGAAAAGAAACTACATTTTATTTTCGTACCCATAATTCAAAACATCTTACCCCCTCGTTACCTACCAAATACATGCAAAAATACATAATTTGCTTTCAAGATGGTGTACAACAATTCTTAGCAGAAGAACCGACATAACAAGACCTCCCCTGCCCCTAGCTGTGGTATACAGAATGACAGAAGGAAAGGAGCTTCAAAGATAGGTCAGGGGTCTGGATAAAATGGTTACATTATAAATAATGACGGTTCTGTATGGCCCTTGCCATCCGTCATGCGCTATAAACGATTCGCTCATTACGCCTACTTTGTACATCATAAGATTAAGTTTTCTTACATTTTTTTTGTACAGTAGCGGCTCCTAGAAAGTAGGGTTATACGTTGTCAGTAGCAATCTAGAGGCTGGATTTGTACCTGGTTGGTGGTAAGAGGCTTGGTCGCTATTGGAACAACTTACAGCAATGAACTTTACAAAAGAGCTATGCAAATATTTTAATGTTTGACAGCCTGTTTGTTTGGAGAGCAGCGGTGGCCCAGTGGCAACGGCCGCGACTTAGGGCGGTCGTATGTTCGAACCCAGCCAGGCACTTTGCTTTGTGTAAATTATTTCATCACCACCGCTCTCAAAACGGTGAAGGAAAACATCGTGAAATAAAAATTCGAAGATATGTGTCATCTACCAACACGCATTGGGTCCGCGTGGTGGATTACGACCCACTCTCAGAGAGGATAGGCCTGTGTCCCAGCAGTGGGAACATTATAGGCTGATTAAGCATATAATGTTCGACAAAGTAGAGAATGAGCGAGGTTGTGGGTGTGGGTTCAAATCCTGGCAAGTACTTTCTAAAGTTTATATTGAACATCACTGACATCGGTGAATGAAAACATCGTGAGGAAATCCAGACTGATAATTAATATTAGTCTGATATTGCCAATCCGATATGAGCAAGTATGGTGATCAATGCTACGAACATTGATCACCTCACTTGCTCATGTCGGATTGGCGATATCCTTCTCTGTATGAGAAGGGCCCTTGACTCTGTAGTGGGACAAGAATAGGCTGGTATTTTTATATTATTTAATCATCACCTGCTTAGCCTTTTCCCAACTATGTTGAGGTCGGCTTCCAGTCTAACCGGATGATCTCCACAACCCAATTACTGGCTAATACCATACCCCTTGGTAATAGTGGTGGACTCTCAAAGATCCACGAATGACAGCCGGGACCAACGGCTTAACGTGCTTTCCGAGGCACGGAGGGGTCTCGGTATGTAAAAATGGTCACTCATCCACGGACCAACCGCGGAAAACAGCAACCCATGCGGCTGTTATTACTTAGCCACGAGTCCCTCATTTTCTAATACGTCTACAACAACAACAAAAACTTTACAGGGGAGCTGCTTAGTATTTCAAAGTTCGACAAAGTACAGAGATTTAGGGCTTTCCCAATCACAAAACAGAATGCAATATAATAGAAATATGTAAGTGCAGCACTATGTAACCTAAGTTTAGAACCGAACTCATCGGGGCCTGCTCCCAACTGAGACATGTTCGACGGGATGTTAGAAAACTATTTCCAAGACCTAGATGTGGCAAGGAAAATTATTTTATCTGTCCTCTTCCGTCTGTAGTTGGCGATGCTGTGTAGAGAGAGAATTATAGGATACCTACAGTATTTGTCTCTCCTTCCCCTTTTTAATCCATCCAAAGGTTTTCTTTAAAAGATCGCTCTTAGCGATAAGACCGCCCATTGTGTCACCCTTTGTAAAATTTCTATATTTATGCCTGTTATGTATCATCATCATCATCTGCCTAGCCTTTTCCCAACTATGTTGGGGTCGGCTTCCAGTCTAACCGGATGCAGCTGAATACCAGTATTTTACATGGAGCGACTGCCTATCTGACCTCCACAACCCAGTTACTGGGTTATGCCTGTTATGTATATGGTGTACATAATAAATAGTATTCTATTCTATTCTATGGGACTGTTGTTGGGGTGTAGAAAAAAAATAACCACTGATGGTGGGTAACCACTTCATGCTGAGTGGAAGCCTTCTTGTCACAGTCATGACTTGCAGCCGTCGACTATTTCTGTTTTGTGTTCGTGATTATAGATATATTTTGTTTTTATTTTTCATTATTAAATTGACACAGTATTGGGACAGGATCTGCAGATCTATTATGCAGTGCATGCCTATTACACCAACAACACCTAAAGAAATAGCGACGGAAATCAGACTGCTGAACTCGAGAAAAGCCCCGGGATTCGAGCTGATCACGCCTTTAAAGCATAAATTTATTTACGCAAAATGATTTAATACATACTTTCTATAGGCATAACAAATAAGCATAATAATTAACTCCTAAAATGTTAAACACTAATACACATTTTTATAAAATATTGCTCTAATGAAATTTGTAGGTACTTTACATTGTAGGTAGAACAAATATTTTTTTAATTTTTCTAAGTGTACGGTATCATAAAACTATTGTATCACTAAGTGTATTATTGCAAAGTTGTAATTTAATCCTTTAAAAAAACTTCAAAATTCTGTGATGAATAAGTAAATATCAGGAAACATCATACTGTTATAACCCAAACCACAACCCACAACACCAACAATAGAGAGGATCTGGCTCTCGGCGGCCGCTGCCGCGGCACACTCACTTCGCTCTTCGCTCGCTCGTCTTTGCGCGTTAATGGTCACTGTTCTAACCTAATCTAACCCATATGATTCGATAACAGTAGTAAATATCAGGAAACATCATACCAAATAATTATATGCCTAAATACCATTATGCTAATAGTCATTAGGCCTAGTAACATTTATGCGAATTAAATTTATGCCAAAACAAATTAGCCTTCAAGATAATTATGCCAACATAAACTGTATGCCAAAAAAATATGACAAAGGATTATTATGGCAAAACAAATTATACCAAAAATCGTTAAGCCAAAGTATATTAGGAAAAAGAAAATTATGCGAAAAGAAAGGATCCCTTTGAAAGAGATACCGTGGTCCCAGGCACAGGCAACTGAAGGAATACGGATGGGTTTTAGTCAGTAAAAGTCTGACACGCCCTCCCGCTCCGCCCAGAGCGGGAGACGACATTTGATGATTTCCCACAAAAAAAAAAGACTGTAGGTGTCGGCCTCAGGACGAGCTGCTTCTCACACGGACAACTGAACGTCGCTTGCTCCCGGGTCACCAGTCCTGACCCTCTGTATATTTTGGTTGCTGAAACCAAAACTACAAACGTAGTATACAGGGAAGTTTTATAATAATGTGGCTGTTATTTTAGTACCTATATTGTGTTGTCTTTCGACTTCCACGCGAACGAAGTCGAGGGAAACTAGTTATGTTATACAATCTTTTTGGCTTTTCCATGATCTTTATCTCTTCGAGGAACCACGCTTGAACCTAATTCAATAGAAATCGCCTAAACTCACGAGACATGTGACCGAAGTTTCAGGAGCTCTGGACTCTGCCTGGATGCCAGTGAGTTGGACTGGATGCGGATACAAATTGGATACCCATCCCTAACTTTGTGTACCGGAATATTTGATTGTGACGTCACAATGATGGGAGATTTGTTTGTGATTTTCAGAGGTGGGAAGTTATAACAAGACGTATTCCCGATTTAATTTCCATACAAATTTTCGTCCCCAAAGACTATGTTGGTGCTCACTATTGTCATCATATGTCACTTTTGTGCAAAATTTCATGCTTCTAGGCACAGTTGTTTAGGTTGTGAGTGGTCACAGCATGCATGCATGTGCGTGCATGTCTAATAGCATGAATTTGTTTTACATGGAAGTGACATTGAGGTAGCGAGCTAAACTGCAACCGCGAGGTATCGCCATATTTAGTAATCTGTGGTATCGCAGTGAGGCATCTTCGGCATGTAATTACCCAAGAAACGTTGGATTCGTTGTTGTTGTCAAATTAATAGGATTGTGATCAAAAAATCATTCTGTATGTTAAACAATGATGTTTTTAAAATCGGCAAGCGTAGCGTGGGACGCCCCCCAGCTTGATGGACAGACGACCGATAGGGGCTGAGACAGACCGGATGCGGAAGGCGGAGGACAGTGTGTTGTGGCGCAGCCTGGAAGAGGCCTATGTCCGCAGCAGTGGTCATAGACCGAGTTGATTGATTTTAAACTAAATCTAGATGAGGTCGATATTTTCTACTCTGAGAAGCAACACCGATATTAGCAGTACACACTCAATTACATCCTCCTTTGTGCGAAGGATTAACTAATGAAATTCGTACACTTAGTACGAATTTCGAGATTCATATTAAACTACGAAACTAGTAGTTGTCATTTGATGTTCAAGTAATGCAATTATATTATTTGTTATCAACAATAGCGCGACAGGTATCGCAATGGCGGAGTTTCAGATGGATAATTAAATTAGACAGATGAAACTCCTTTGAGGCAAAGAGACATTGCAGTAGATATTCCACAGAGGAATTTAATTTCAGTATTATTATGGAATCTGTAATGTGTTGTGGTAGATGTTAATGTTGATAGCAGGTTTTGTTGAAAAGTAGGCCTGGTTATAAACCTGTTATGTACTGTTATAACCAGATGGCCAATTCTTGTAATTTTAACGTTTCTTGGCGACAAACAAATGTCAAAAACTTGTCAAAATGTAGGGAAATTATAGGTATTTTTGACAGATTAAGACTGAGATCAGACTGTGAACGTTCTTAAAATTACGAGAATTGCCCCCCTAGTACTTGTTGACAGGCGTACACTGTCTTTCCGTACCTAAAAACATATGTTTAACCCCCGACAAAAACAGAGGGGTGTTATAAGTTTACCGTGTGTATAAGTATATTATGTGTGTCTGTCTGCACCGATCTTGTTTTTTTTTTAACAATTTCCTTGGAATTTCTTTTCAGCTCTTCTCTAAAGAAAACGACCAATTGGAACCGAGAACCTAGCTTCTAATGTTTCATAAGTGCCCATTAGGTTTGTGTAAAACAAAATATTTTGATTTATTTCAAACAAAATTTATGTTTGGGTACAGAAAATTTACCTAACATATTCAAAATTACTCAAATAATACTTATTACAAAACGCCATTTTTAACCTAAATTCTAATGTAATGAAATAAAATTATATTAAGACTTGGTATAAAAAAAAACGAAACAACACACCACCACCTAGGTGGTGTGTACCCTGAAGAGCTCATCAGCTCATCACCTGATGAGCTCTTCGGGGTACCGGAAGGAATCAATTAAACCACGGTTTATCACCGTATATTCAAGAAATATTCCTAGAAATCATTCTACGTATTTTACATCTTTTTCCTAATGCTTGTCAGCCAAATCTGACGCCTAATCTCTTCTAATCTTAAAATAACTTTATGTTTGTCTCGTTTTTCATGCCAATAACATTTAACTGACTCGCAAAGGTGGCATGTAAGCACCAAATAAGTAGGATATAGTATCTACAGTCTACAGTACCTACCATTGTTTGTCTCTGCATCACCTGGAGGCTTGACTGGTATAAAATACCCATGGCATTGAGTCCGCCTCTGTACATTTGTTTGCTTAAAGCATAAAATAAAATAAACGCCAAAAAAACGAATCATCCCAACCCGCAACATACATTTACGACATCCAAATTACAGTACACAAAAAAATAATAATCCAAGGTGGGGATATAAAAAATTCATGAATGACAAATGGTAGCGGCAGAGCGTGAAGTAGCCGAGATCCATCTTCGGGAGAGGAATTTGTAAGAACGCCGTATGAAAGTCAAGGGAACCAAGGTCTAACTGTGCCTCATACTTTCTCGTTTTGAGCGCGTTTATCAAAACGGCATCCATTTTTTTTGTTTGTAAGACTTTATAAATTACTGTCTTGTGGTTCGGTTTGTTTTTTGTTGTTGATTTTTTGAAGGATTACTGTGGAGTGTGGAGTTACATAATTTGACGAGATTTTAGTACACAATTTGTTAATTTTTGTGGTGCTATGAGTAGGCGGAATTGCTACTAAAAGCTGAACTTGATAAAGAAAGTAGCACATTAAGGTATATCGGTATAAATTATCATCTTTTACTAAATAATAATTAAAAAAAATAGGAGGAGAGTAATCACAGGCTTTTAATTATATATACTTTTTATTTTATTTTATTTGATGCAACAATGAGCAGCTCTCATTGTTGCATTAAAAAAAATACATTTTTTTTTACAAAATTTGCAACATTTTAACAAAAAAAAGTATATTCCATTATAAACCATAGACAAGATTTTTTTTTCGTCGCTTCACTGTAAACCCACGGATACACTTTAAAAACTTCAATTAGATATCGGAGTAAAACATATAAATTTCAAATGTCACATTTTAAAAGCTGTGCGATGTACGGTGCGATGAAAAAGCCAGACCAATCGTCGGCAGCTTTGCACTCGACTCAGTTTGTGTTGCCAGCACTTCATGAAATCGTCTGATAGGTATATCCCATGTTTAAAATAATAAATGTACCGTTTTCAAAAATCTTAGGGAAAGATCGTTATGAAAATGTAGGCAATGCAAAATTGATTACATACGTTTTTCTGATTTATATGGCAGTTAAAGAAATATGTTTAGTTGCCTATTTTGTCCCATGTACAAAAGATATTTAATAACAAAACCAGTTTCAATTGGAAATCAATATCAAGGAGACCCTTTTTTTCTTGGTTGGGAAATCACAACTTTCCCGCTCAGGGCGGAGCGGGAGGATGTCGGACTTTTACTGACTAAAATCCACCCGTGTTCATTCAGTTACCTGTGCCAGGGGCCACGGTAACTCTTTCGAAAAACCCGCGAACCTGGCAGTCAAGGAGACCCTTAAGTGCTACACCAGCAAAGCTTACTTAAACAAATGGATTTTCTTTCTTACTTTCATAAAAATGGGAAAATACACCAAATCCTAAATACTCGTGTACAATAGAGTAATAGTTTCAAAAAACATATCCACAACCTGCATGTATTCCACGCCATTAAAAAACGCAGTCCTTTCAAATTCATCCACGTGTTGCAATAAATAAAATCACCTCTGACGCAAAAGTATGGCAACACCGAGCCTGGTACAAAAGCGTACTGGGATGAATGAAGTCGGTGCCGCAAGCCTGCACTACGGTTTATAATTAAATCGAAACTGAATGAGTACCTCGCTTTATTGATAAAGGATTTATTTATCAGAAGGTATTTCTTTTTCGTGTGTCTTTCTTTTTACCAACCCGCACTGGGCCCGCGTGTTGGATTACGGCCCACTCCCTCTTACCGAGTTGAGGCCTGTGTCTCAGCAGTGGGACCATTAAAGGCTGATTATGTAGCTATATTTTTGGTACAATAAAAGAAGTGCGGCGCTCATTAATGGTGTTATTTAAAGAAATTTCCTTCAAAATCCTTCGGATTGTGAAATATTTGCTACCGTTGGAGAAATCTCGTTTCTTAAGAGACGTGCCATCGCCGTAGCACAGGCACAGACTGGAGTCTGACCTTGTGCCCGATTGATGGGAAAATTAAGCTTACCGCTATTAAATGGGACTTAAACAAAATTGGCGGAATGTGGGTAAACTGACATCGCTGCCAACCCTTTTTTGAAACACAAGCGTGATGTTTAATAATACTCTAGTATTACTAATTCCCGTGCAATATGCACAAAGATACGATCAAGACATCAACACAACTGTTCACTGGCTATCGTAAGACCGGTCTTCGGATAGTCACGCAATGGTACCTAACAAGGTGTTACTTCTTACGATCAATCTCACGCGATCTGCACATCTGTATTCACTTGATTAACCTGTCTTGTAATGTTAGAGCATTTTAAAATGGCTGTACTGGGTTACTATACCTACATTCTTACAGCAGGAAGCGTTATATGATTTTGAATGACATAACCAGCTAAGACCCAAGCAGGCACTTTACTTTGTGTAAATTATTTCATCACTACTGCTCTCAAAACGGTGAAGGTAAACATCGTGAGGAAACCGGCATGTCCTAGAACCAAAAATTGGAAGACATGTGACGACTACCAACCCGCACTGGGTCCGCTGGTGGATTATGGCCCTCTCCCTCTCAAGAGGTGATCTGTGTCCCAGCAGTGGGAACATTATAACCCTGATTACGATTATGAAGAACCAGTTATGATGATGATGAACCAGCGAGGTAAGTGCGTAACACACTAACAGTAGGAATGGCTTTCATTTCGACAGTTCAACAACATTCATTGCGTTATTTACGTTGCTGAGCTGACAAACTTTTCGAACATATGAAGCAATGGATTAGCAATATCCTTCAAAATGATTCAGATTGTGATTGATATTTCATGAAATAGTCATTCAATAATTATAATCATTGAAATCATCAATATGTACAATCCTCTAGGGCTATATGAACTTCGAGAGTTGTATTGATGATTTTAATGATTGTAACTCTGTAAATATATACATTTTACGGTCGTAAATCATATTTTGTTCAATATAATTATAACCTGACACTGGCCTATAAATTGCAAAAAACGTAAGGAAATTTGAATTTCGCGGGCTAACCCCTTATTTATTTCCCTGGCTTCATAAGTACTCGTAAGTACTAGGCATACCAACTTTTAACTGTCACCTTGAACTACCTTAAACGTGATTATGGTAGGGCTCATCAATTTTTAGGGTTCCATACTTCAAAAGGAAAAACTGAATCCTTATAAGATCACTTCGTTGTCCATCTGTCTGTCCGTCAGTCAAGACCCTTTGTCTCAGGAAACCGTGGAGTTATCAAGTTGAAATTAATACTGAATACTCAAGGCTGCAATCCCTTAAAGCACTGAAAAATCAAACTTCTTAGTCAACAAATCAAATGTTACAGGCGTATATGTTCCGAAATCAAAACCTATAGGGTACTTCTCGTTGACCTAGAATCATTAAATTTGGCAAGAAGCAATATCATGTAGCACAAAGTAAAGGAAAAAATCCGAAAACCGTAAATTTGTAGACCCATTACAAAAAAAAAATATTTACGTACCTTCAAATTTGTACGGAACCCTCGGTCCAGGAGTCCAACTTGCACTTAACCGAATTTTTTAATAAACTCTGTCCATCTCCAAGAGACACGACCATCATGAAATAAAACAAAGCCAATAAACAAAAAAACATAACCTAAAATAAAAGTTATGTTCAGCTAAAAAACAAATCAGTATGGAAATACTGTTTAAGTATTGAATATTTTATCCGGTTGCAGTTTCACAATTCAGTTCGTTTGTATTTGTGTATTGTTTTTGTTTACTTCGCATAAAACGTGGATGTTGTCCGGCGGTGCTCATCGGCGCAAAAGTGACGGCTGTCGGGACCACTGCTCTATTGATTTTTAATGCTAAAACTTTTTGCACCAAGTCTGTGTCTAAGCTTATCTATAACTATGTTAAAACGTAAATAAAATGTACATTTTATTCGGGTACTTAAATCACGCCAAATTTTCCGAAGGGTTAGGCGTAGGTGTGACCGCATAATTATGGGGGCACAGCACAGCACTGCTCTCAAAATAGTGAAGAAAAACCTCGTGAGGAAACCGGACTGTCCTAGAACAAAACATTCAAAGACATGTGACTTCTACCAACCCGCACTGGGCCCGCGTGGTAGATTACGGCCCACTCCCTTTTACCGAGAGAATGCCTGTGTCCCAGCAGTGGGAACATTTATAGGCTGATTATGGTTAAACTACCTGAAAACGATGTTCAGAAACTAAGTTAGGTTTTAATATTAGTACAGACTAAACAAATCTTAACTAAACTTTTTTTTTTTTTTTAATTTAATTTAGTTTTCTCTCTGTCTGTCCGCGCTGTTCTTCTAAACTAAGTAACTGATTTTGATGCGGTTTTCACACACACTTACTTAAAAAAAGAAATCTCAATTTTTTGTCAATTCGAAAACCAATCGCTATGTACCTAATAAAGGTAAACTAAACAGTACTTAGAACATAATGTACCTATACAACCAATAAGATGAATAAATGCACAAAGGAACGTTTACCACGTAAGTACATGTGACAACCATTAAACTTCCCGACCTGGCCCACCGGCGGGAAGTCGACGGACGGGCCGGATGCTACGTCACGATGCACTACCCCGCCGGAACAGCGCTAAAAGCCTTCGTCTGCATTTGTCTAAGTTTCGTGTGCGCCAGATCAATATGGTACGCTGTATCAATTAGATTTTGTACCGACAATTTTAACTATAGGATGCATCATAACAATAACATCACGCTTGTTTTACCCGGAAAGGTAAGCTGATGTCTTATACTTCGCTAGACCCAAAGTCAAAAGTCGAAGTGAAATCATTTATTTCAATTAAGCACATAAAAGGCACTTTTGTATGTTTTTTACAAGAAAAATAGAAGTGATTCTAGTTGCCCTTTCCAAAAGGTAGGAAGTTTCTTATGGAGAAGAATGGGCAAGAAACTCCATAGTTACTCTTTTAAAATGTTTTAAAGTTCCCAGTAATCGAACATAGGACCCCGAACTCAGCCATCCCGCTATTACGACCAGACTATCTATTTTAGATATGGCTATTGTAGCAGCAGTGGTGGTCCAGCGGAATCGGCCGTGACTTACGAGATGTAGGTCGTAGGTTCGAACCCAGACAGGCGCTTTACTTTGTGTAAATTATTTCATCACCACTGCTCTCAAAACGTTGTAGAAAACATTATGAGGAAACCGGCATGTTCTAAAACCAAAAATTCGAAAACATGTGTTATCTACCAACCCGCACTGGGCCCGCGGGGATTATGGCCAAATCCCTCTCACTGAGAGGAGGCCTGTGTTCCAGCAGTGAGAAGAAAATCTGTACAGACGCCAGCACATCAAGCTACTACAATCTGTCAAATTTCTATAATAGATTTTCAACTTTATCGCTAAAGCATTAAGGTTCAAGGTTGATTGGGAAAATTTGACAGTTTCGGGTAGCTTGACCTGCTGGCGTCTGTACATTCGTGCTGAAAAATCAAACCTACCCTCGGGCAGGGCAAAAGGGTACCTACACGTAGTGTATAATCCAGTACATGTATAATAATCATTCAGCGAGTACTTTTTTAAACGTTATTTAAGTACAATAAAAAATCCTTCACCGATTGACTGGGTATAAAGGAGTAGATTGAGGCGCTCTTTCTAAGCCAGTCCATAGACTAAAATTATTTATAGAACGTAGAAGCGGAAGAATACTTTAAAATTATAAAGATGAATAGATACACAGGGTCAAATTAAATTAGCTAGCGAAACTCTGCAGACGTGATGCGTAATAATATAAAATATGTTGATGTTTTCAACGACCGCTGACAGAGTTATTACTCGAAGTTTAAGCAGAGAAAATCTATTTTCTTTTGTTTTATCGTGTTTAGATATTGATACTTCTGTGAAGTATTTACAAAAAAAAAGTGTTTTTTAAACTGATGTTTCAGGTGACTACGCTACCTGCGGTCGATGACCTCACAATAAAAGTCAAATTAACTTTTCTTTTTTTATAGTGCTAGATATCGATATCCATCTCTACTGCGGAGTTTCACTAGCTAATTCAATATGACCCTGTATAATACATGTTCCTAGAATACGAATGTATTAAGTATCATAAATGACACATTATATGGCCAAAATTTTGGAAGTCGGTGACAAAAAACGAAAATACAAAACCAACGACAGATTTTTCTACCTACACATCAACAGTCTTATCTCCTTTAAGAATCTCTAGTCTACACCATCTCCGCCCAAGGCGCAGCAATTACACAGCGAAGGAACCCTAAACCGCCGCGCTTAGATGTTTTTCGCTTATTTTCAGCCCCGCTTGTTCTACGGAACCCGAGACGGCTCACTTACTAATTGGTACGAGCTTTTGAACCGGTATTTTGTTCAAATTCTATTCGAAAAGGATTGCTATTAGTAAATAATTGTTCTGTTTCTGTTAATTGTGATGTGTTTTTGTTTAATAGGTGTACTAGCGACCCGCCCCTGCTTCGCACGCTTTTTACGACACAACAAAACATCGAAATTTATTTATTAAATGTAATATGTAAGCACATATAAACCTTCCGGAATAAATTATTCATATTCATATATTTAATTGCATTCCATAATGTTGTAAAGGTGTTACATTGGCTTAAAGCTAAGATACAATTATAGACCCTGTAGTGCACAGCAAAAGGTATAAAATTAATAATTTAAAAATGTGATGTATGTTTTTAATGTATAATATATCTAAACAATGGTTAAAACCGCATCAAAATCCGGGGCGTACTTTAGAAGAATAATGCGGTGACACAGACAGACACGAAAAGCGAATTAATTTTATAACTAGCTGTGCCCTGCTAACTGTTTCACCAACATAAGTCTCAATCCCGTGGGAATATCGGGACAAAAATAATACAAGTTCCTCATCCAGGTCATGGTCTACCTTTGAGTCAAATTTCATCCAAATCCGTTCAGCCTGACAGTTAAGTCTCGTTTGAGTATTCGACATCATAAGAAAATGCAAGAAAAAAAATAAACTGAAGTGTTTATGTGAACACTTGGGATTTCATCATCATCTGCCTAGCCTTTTCCCAGCTTTGTTGGGGTCGGCTTGCAGTCTAACCGGATGCAGCTGAATACCAGTATTTTACATGGAGTGCCTTCTGACCTCTGACATCTGATCTGGTAACAGACTTTCTAACTGGACTGGCTGTCAGACTTTAGGGCCTCTGACACAGGGGATTTATTTTACCTATTAGTTTATATTTATGACTCACTAGGAGCAAAAAAAAAGATAATTTGACACTTTAAAAGAGACTTTGACCCCTGCACACTTAAATTTAATTTAATTTCTCAATTCTAAAACTATCCATATGCCTACAGATCTTGAAATTCGAAACAGAATAGACTTCGTATGCACTATGAAAAGCACGTTTGTTCCAGCCTACATACAGCTAAGGTTTCTACCATCTAGTTACCGTTCATTATAGTGTCGTATTACGGGGGAAAATGTACCGGATGCTGCGGTTAAATCACTAAGAAAATTGCTCTTAATTCTATGCTGGAAAACGTTGGTAATTGTATCTCGGCGCTCGACGTTTTTCTTTCGAAATCGACTTTCACTGAGGGATATGGAAATAGGGAGATGTTTGAGGTAAAGTATTTGAGGCGAAAGAAAAGGGGTTTAATATACAGGGTAAATTAAATTAACTAGCGAAACTCCGCAGACGTGATAGGTATCGCTCAATATGATAAAACAAAAATAAATTGATTTTATGTTCTTTTTTTGGGTTTTTCGTAGTTTTTTAGTTGAACTATCTCTAATAATTCACTATGACAACTTAATGATTCCTCACTTTGAAACCACCTCAATTTCACGACATCTGCTATAACGTATTTTCTATGACACAATGGACGAAACCGCGCGAAATGAACGCGCAGTTGGCGTGGGTTGGACTGTCAAAATACATGTTGACCTTACGGTTGATATTTCGATTCCTTGCCGTTACATGGGATTCTACAAGACACGATATTGACGTGGTAATATTACGCGGGAAATAATAATGACTATACTTCCAAAATTAGAACTCAGATTTAAAAAAACTGTTTTTTTTTTTTTTGTTGTAAATTTCTCAGACATAATAAGCATCAATATCTAAACAGGACAAAGCAAAACAAAACTCAACCCATACTTTAAATGCGTAACTAGAGTACCAGCGGTCGTCTAGTTACGCACGGTTGACCCTTAAAAATACTTTATCTTTTTATTTAAAGAGTCATCATCCCCCCTCGTGCCTCAGAAAAGCACGTTAAGCCGTTAACCCCGGCTATCATTCACGGATCTTTGACAGTCCTTACGGGTTGTCAGAAATCCGAAAGTCTGACAACCGGTCTTACCAAGGGGAATCGTATTACCCAGTAACTGGGTTGTAGAGGTTAGGTAGGCAGTCGCTCCATGTAAAATACTGGTATTCAGCTGCATCCGGTTAGACTGGAAGCCGACCCCAACATAGTTGGGAAAAGGCTGGGCAGATGACGAGTTGTCTGCCACAAGTAGTTACAACCTTATACATAAACCATGTACTTGATAATACATTTGGCACTACATTAAAGTTATGAATAACATATTGTTACAAAATATGGCGGCTCAAGTTCGCAGGTAAAGTTTAGATTGGGTTTCCGCTGCATTGTTTACGGGCACCTTGCGAGGTGCTCTCGGTTCCTAAATACGGAAAACGGATCGTTCGTAATACGGTTCGTGTGGTGTGAAATGGTTGCTCTTGTCAGCTGGCTATTCTTCACAGAAGTGATGGATATAGACATATAAACACGATTAAACATAAAAATATACAGGATCAAATTAAATTGGCTAGCGAAACTGCGGAGTTTTGCTAGCTAATTTACTTTGACCTGCGGAGGCGTAATCGGTATTGCTATCTAGACACAGTTAAACAAAAAAGAAATGTATTAATATTTGACGACACGGTTGGCGCAGTGGCTGAGCGAGCGACTGCTGCGCTGCGTGTCGCGGATTCGATTCCCGCACGGAACAAATATTTTTATTGTCTACAGGTTTTTGTTCCGGGTCTGGCTGTTTGTGTATGTGCGTTTAAATGTTTGTAAACGCACCCACGATACAGGAGAAATTCCTAAAGTGGGGAACGTTTTTTCCAAAAAAAAAAATATATATATACGTATATTTGCCTTTGACTGTTTTTAGCTCCAAATAGATAGACATGATGCAAGGATGCAACTTAAACGGTGTGGTATAATCAGCGCACGTCGGCCATGATTCATTGATAATAATGGCTATGGAATTTCATCGATAACTGACAAAGGTACTGTTGTAGCTATCCATGCACGAGTGTAGTCAGAGAGCTAGGTACGTTTAAAAATGCGTGATTAGTTAAATGAAGCCTTAAATCAAAATCAGCCTATAATGTTGCCACTGCTTGGACACAGACCTCTTCTCTTGGAGAGGGAGAGTGGGCTGTAATGTACCACGCGGGCCCAGTGCGGGTTGGTAGATGGCACAACTCTTCAACTTTTTTATTCTAGGACATGCCGGTTTCCTTACAATGTTTTGCTTCACCGTTTTGAGGGCAGTGGTGATGAAATTATTTACACAAAGTAAAGCGCCTGTCTGGGTTCGAAGTCATGACCTACAACTCGTAAGTCACCTGTCACCGTTGCCACTGGGCCACCTGTGCTCAGTCAGCTTTGAAAAATGCGATATTATTTATTTTCTATTGTCGCAATTAGCAATATCCTTCAAAATGCTTCAGATTGTGATTAATAGTGTGTTACACAATAGGCATTTTTCCTAAAAATAAATCTAATTAGTCCGTTAGTTAGATTGTCAAAAAATATTGAGCACGTATTTTTTCTTTTGTTAATTATATAAAAAATGATAAAGATATCGCCTGTTAAAGTTCCGCGTGACGTCACTTGCTTGCGAAACTTTTGCAAGCAAGTGACGTCACAACCCCCACTCCCAAATTTTAACGCGCTTTATCTTTGTCATTTTTTGTTTGATTGACAAAAGAAAAAATACGTGTCCATTATTTTTCGATAATCTAACTGACGGACTAAATATAATTATTATTTTTTTTTTACTCAGGCAACTACCCTATTAGGGTGCTGATTATAAGTAGCAAGAAACTTTTTGCTCATCAACTAGCTCTTAGACTATAGTGAATGCATTCAAAATACCTCTACTCGTCAGTCCACACTCTGCGTACAGTTACCTACTGCATCATTACGGTAACGTTTAGCATTTCATCTTGTATCTTTCACTCGTTAGTACTTACAGTCGGCCAACAAAAACCGGCGGCCGCCACATAGCGTCTGCAATTTACCGGCGAATGACTTACTGAAACGATATTTATAAAAGTAAGTTGGTGTGTTATCCTAGAGAGCGTTTTTTGACATCGTAACTTCAAACCCAGCTGTCATTATTTTCATGACAGACGTCACTGCGGCCGCTATGTAGCGGCCACCGCTCTTATAAGAAACTATAGCTACCCCTTGGTCATCAGCCACAAGCTAAAGCGACAATTAATGAAACAAATTGTTTAGAGCGTCACTGACGGTGACGCGCAACGTTTTGGCGATCAGCATTGCCTATAACGTTCCCACCGCTGAGCACAAGCCTCCTTCTCTTCTCTCCTCTCCGAGAGAGAGTGGGCTATAATCTAGATGACGGTTGGTGGATGGCACATGTCTTAGAATTTTGTTCTAGGACTTGCCGGTTACCTCACGATGTTTTCCTTCACCGTTTTGAGAGCAATGGTGATGAAATAATTTACACCAAGTAAAGCGCCTGCCTAACTGTGGCAAACGACATCGCGACAGGCCCAGACGGAGATGGTGGGATGACCTGGACTCCTTTAATAAAAATTGGCCTTTGGCAGTTCTGGACAGAGAGAGCTGGAAGCAGAGTAGAGACGCCTTTTACCCAGCAGTGGGACATTCATAGACAGTAAAAAAAAAAAACGCCTGCCTGGGTTCGAACGTACCTACAACTCGTAAGTCGTGGCCGTTACCGACGGCACCACTGCGCTCTACACACGCACATTCACCCTCTAATACCAGTCTCAATCTGCCAAAAATATCTCTAATTTTCTATTCACACTAATCTGTCTCAATCTGTCAAAAATATGTCTAATTTACCTACATTTTATGACAAGTTTTTCACAACGATTCTCGCTGAGATGAGGAGACTACGACTAGATTTTGTATTTCTTACGGGACTTGACCTTTTGATGCTAGCAGAACATTTGTAACACAGGATATTGCAGCAAAGTTCATACATTAACTGAATTAATTTATTATGACCATAATTACTTTTGTTATCTTTGAATTGCACGTTAATTATGAAGGTATTAAACTATTAATGTAAAGTCGGAAACAAAAGTGATATATTTGACAGAGAATGATAAATAAAGGGCTGACTTTTCAATAGTCAGATAACTTTTATCGGAGAAATAAATATTGTGGATAGGTTTTTTTTTTAATAATAAGTTTAAATTAAATTAAATTTAAAATTAGTTTTAAGTTTATAGGTTATATTATGTCAAATGTGTGTGGTATGTGTGTGTTTAGACTGCCTTGTTGGTCTCGTTGTTGCAAGAGTCACTACTGAACGTTCCTGGCTTCGATTCCCAGGTCGAACCAAGTGTAATACAATACCCCTTGGTAAGACTGGCTGTCAGAATTTCGGGCTGCTGACGATCCATAACGACTGCAAAAGATCCACAACTTACAGCCGGAACCAACGGTTTACCGTGCTTTCCGAGACACGGAGGGGTCTTGGTATGTAAAGATCAATCCACGGACCAACTGCGGCAAGCGTATCTTAACCGGAAGGCCAATTCCCGGAATTAAAATCGTTCAAAATCTAGTCGCAATCTCATCTCAGCGATAATCAATGTTAAAAACTTTTCAAAAATGTAAGGAATTTCGAGGTATTTTTGACGGATTGAGACAAAGGTCAGACTGTGAACGTTCTTAAAATTACGAGAATTTCCCCTCTGATCGATCGACACGTGCTGTTATTACTTAGCCACAAGCCCCTCTGCAAGCTACATATGTCGGTAATTATATAGAGCGGCTAACCAATTAACTGACACGTATTAATTGTATTAATCACTTTTGTTCCCAGCAGTACACAGTTGGATAACTGTAGGCATCAATTCATATTGGAATCTGTTGTCGGTATTAAAGCCAATCGGAACACTCGCGAATTTAATTTGGATTCATATTTAGCGATAATTCGTCGATTGTAATTAAACATGCTTTTAACTATCAAATAATTTATGAGTAAATACTAATATTAATGTACTATTTTGGGACAATAAATGGTATTATCGAATTGGCTTATTACTCTTAGTGTGGAGACGTGGCGTTTAGCATTTATAGCAGTAATTAGAAACGGGCTCCATCTCCATCCATCAGATACCAGTGCTGTGACATTCATTTTTTAAATGTTCATTTTTTTTTTTTGCTTTTTTTTCTATAATTTAGTTTTTTATTTAGTTTAGTTTGTGATTTTCCTGTACGAGTCGCAATAAATAGGTATTCTTTCTTTCTTTCATTAATTTATGAAAACATAAGCCAAATTTGCCCGGTGGAATTTCCCATTGCAAAAATGAAAAACTTCCATACAAACTATCATCCCCTATTTAACCCTGATTATGTTAATCAATAGAATCATGACTACAATTCTCTAAGCTAGAATTGCACTCAAATGTTATGATATCATGAAATAGTCATGTTATAGGGTAATATGAAGTTAGAGGGTTGTATTGATTATTATAATGGTTATAATTCTGTGAATACATATGTTTTACGGTCGCGAATCATATTTTAATCAACATACAACGTGCGAATGCGAATTGGAAGAAACGTAAGAAAAATTGAATTTCGCGGGTTACCCTGGCGCTTATGTATTTATTTATTTACTATTACCACTTACTAAAATTACATTTATTTTTACAAGTGGGAACCCAGTACAACAATGTAGTTACAATCACAATTTCCACACTCGGAGACGTCCCCCAAAAATCAATTTGATGCCACCACCAACAAAAATTAAATGTTTTTAAACTGTCCTATTTTTAACCCCCGACGCAAAAACGACGGGGTGTTATAAGTTTGACGTGTCTGTGTGTGTGTGTGTGTGTGTGTGTGTGTGGGGGGGTGTGTGTGTGTGTGTGTGTGTGTGTGGGTATGTCTGTCTGTGGCACCGTAGCTCCCGAACGGATGAACCGATTTTAATTTTGTTTTTTTGTTTGAAAGGTGAATTTGTCGGGAGTGTTCCTCGCTATGTTTGATGAAAATCGGTCCAAGATGGCCGCCGCTACAATGGCGGATTACATATTTTTTCACAACTCCCTCAATATGGGTATCAAATGAAAGGGCTTGACTAGTAGAATAATATACACTATGATAAATTTCAAATCCAAGATGACCGCCACCACAAAATGGTGAAATACATTTTTTTTTTCACAACACCCTCAATATGGGTTTCAAATGAAAGGGCTTGACTAGTAGAATACTATAGACATGACAAATTTAAAATCCAAGATGGCCACACCACCACAAAATGGCGAATTACAAAAAACCTGATTAAATACCAAAATACCTGAATCTTAAAACGCAAGAAAATAAAAGAAAATAAATGATAAGGAGTCCCCACAAAAAGCATAAAATAAAAAATTAAATTAAAATTAAAAAAAAAACCGGCCAAGTGCGAGTCGGACTCGCCCATGAAGGGTTCCGTTACGTTACGATTTATGACGTATTAAAAAAAAACTACTCACTAGATCTCGTTCAAACCAATTTTCGGTGGAAGTTTATATGGTAATGTACATCATGTATTTTTTTTAGTTTTATCATTCTCTTATTTTAGAAGTTACAGGGGGGGGGACACACATTTTACCACTTTGGAAGTGTCTCTCGCGCAAACTATTCAGTTTAGAAAAAAATGATATTAGAAACCTCAATATCATTTTTGAAGACCTATCCATAGATACCCCACACGTATGGGTTTGATGAAAAAAAAAATTTTGAGTTTCAGTTCTAAGTATGGGGACCCCCAAAATTTATTGTTTTTTTTCTATTTTTGTGTGAAAATCTTAATGCGGTTCACAGAATACATCTACTTACCAAGTTTCAACAGTATAGCTCTTATAGTTTCGGAAAAAAGCGGCAGTGACATACGGACGGACAGACAGACAGACAGACAGACATGACGAATCCATAAGGGTTCCGTTGCCATTTGGCTACGGAACCCTAAAAACCCCCGACTACGTGAAACCCTATAAAAAGAAAAAAAATAACCTTGAAATTATGACCCTACGTAAGTACGTATGACATTTTTTGATTAAATATTGTCCTGTCGGGGGACCGCTACTATTTTAAACTTTAACAGAATGCTAGGCTAATAATTAGAGCGGTCCCCCGACGGGACAGCATTTAATCAAAAAATTTCATACGTACTTACGTAGGGTCATAATTTCAAGGTTATTTTTTTTCTTTTTATAGGGTTTCACGTAGTCGGGGGTTTTTTAATTTTTTTTACTGACAGGGTCCTTTCGGCGCAAGAATGACGAACGATGACAACGGAAAGTAGGGCTCTGTTGGTAGATATTTGAAAATGGTGACGTTAATTCCGATTCTGGCCACATGCACCACAAGATCTTCCAGAAGATTGTCATCAAAAAAATCGGCACCAATGTCTGGAAAATCCATTGAAGAATCGGTTTAGAAAGCCTGCAAAAATGGCCCCTGTAATTTACTGTTTACTTACTTAACTTGGTAAGAAAGTACGTCCCAAATACACACATAGCAACAACAGCTTAAGGGGAGTACACATAACTACGTTAAGGTGCACTTACCCGGGCGGGACGACGTCCATCGCAGTTAGTGAGATCTTCGCCTTAATGAGTCCGACTAATGATGTTACACACAGGATTTCAGGAGAAAAGTTTCGATAATTAGAGGGAATTAGAAGGGATTACTTATAGGATTGTATTATTTTGTGATACTAAGGGCGAATTTCACAATACTTTTGTACCTAGAATTAGTCTTATGCAAAGAATACATTTTGAATTTTTGACAGTTTTTTTCACACTGGAACTGTCAGATATCAATATTATTCCACGGATAAGAGATAGAGGTTTAACGAATTTGGATAACATTTGTAAGTCACGGATAGACATAACCTGGCTTAAGACATAGGATACTTTTTATCCCGGTATATATTATATTTTTTATACTTTTTAGTTTATTTTTTTGTGGGATGATTTCCGACCTCCACATTGTATAAATCCTTAAACATTAAACCACAGAACTAAAAAGCAATTTTAAATGCCCACTTAACATATACATTCGTGAAAAAAACACTTGTCGAGTTTTTCAGTACAACAACAGCTCGTTGTAAAACACTCATGTCACGTGCACACGTTTTTTCCACGTTTCATCTATAGAGGAGCATTGTGCGAGAGAAATGTTTATCTTAAACGTTTTGTACGTCACGCACAGTGCACCACTGCGTACCTGCCTGTTGTTGTGTGTCTCTTTAACAAAAAAAATCTGCCTATAGTCTGTTCAAAAAGTGTCTTTTGAAAGTGTAAACAAATCATGTTCAGGTTAAATTCTAACCCAATCACTCACTAAAAGAAATTAGTAACACATGCATCTGTATTTTGATGGTTTCAACTTTAGGTATATCGCACCCATTTTTCCTACAATTAAGGTTTGAATAACAGTATTTTTGACTACCCGTAACGACTGTCAATGTCACTGTCATCAACTCTATAACAGCGCTGCTGCGACTGCTGAGACCCAACTACAGCTTTGAGCCGTTTGTAGTCAAAACGCTCGGATCATGGGGCCCGAGTGCGCGTCTCATTTCGTCGAAACTTCATGTGACCAGAGGGCTGAGTCGTTCTTTGGCCAAAGAATTGGCACTGCTGCTAGTCTTCTGGGCACGTTTCCGAATGACAGCAATGCGGACGAGTACTTCGACGCTTAAAGTGTCCTTTTGTTTTTTCTATTTATTTGTACAGATAATTAGTCATTTAATTTAGTACCTAGTGTAAATAGTTAGTTGTGTTAAATATTGTAAAAGTTATGTAAGTAAACGGATAACAGTATTAAATTGTAATTAAAAATCATCGACGAAAATTGAGGTTATTAAATTAATCTCAATTTCAGTGAATTTCGGTTCAAATAATTATCCAAAGCATAAATCTACTCTTCGCCGACGACATTGTCCTCTTTTTATCCTAAGCCACTGAGTTTGAACAGATACCTACTCCACGAACTCAACAATGCAAGCCTGAAAAGGTTGGACTGAAGATGAATATGTCTAAGACCAAAGTGATGTGCAACGAAACACCTGGAAGCATAAAAGTAAACGGGGAGATAATACAAAATGTCCAGGAATACCTTTACTTGGGCCAAGTAGCCTCTTTCCAGGCGAGGCAAGATAAAAAAATTACAAGAGGAACGGAAAACGCCTGGAAGAGCTACTGGTCCATGAAGGAATTATTTAAGGGTGAGTTGCCTGTGATACTGAAACGCAGGCTCATGGACATGTGTATTCCTTCCGTCTTAACCTATGGTGCACAGACTTGGTCTTTGACTAACATCCAGAAGTCCAAACTCAAGGTCTACCAATGAGCAATGGATCGCAGTATACTAGGTGTTAAATTAACGGATCGTGTTCGTAACACAATACTGCGCTCCCAAACAAAGATAGCTGTCGTGACTCAAAAAGCTGCCCAACTTAAATGGGACTGGGCAGGACATGTCTGCCGCATGCCGGACAAACTGTGGGTACAAACAACACCACCATCATCATCATTACAGCCAAAAGACGTCCGCTGCTGGACAAAGTCCTCCCCCAAGCACCGCTATTTGGATTCTGTGCTTCCTGCATCCAGCGGATTCCTGCGACCTTCAAAAGGTCATGGGTCCACCTTGCGGGAGGCCTACCAACGCTTCGTCTTCCGGTATGCGGTCGCCACTTCAGAACCTTTCGGTCCCATCGGCCATATTCTGTTCTGCGAGCAGTGTGCTTTGCCCACTGCCACATAAGTTTGGCAGTTCTTGTAGTTGTTTTCTTTCTTGAACTATTTATTTGAATTGCCTGCAGGCCTATTCTATATAAATCTCACCGTGTAATCCTAGGTGAAGCGAGCTGTCATTCCACCTGTTACTAGGAATAATAGGAATTGACACCATTGTCACTTCAAGCCCACTTCGCCTAACTGCTTATACATATGAGCAACACGTTTTAACGGCAGAGGCTATTGCAGCCGTCTACAAAATGCCGCTCGTATATTTGAGTACCGTACTCAAATACACAAGCGGCGCGTTGTCGACGTCGAGCGTCGACGGGTGTTGGCGGCTGCAGTGCACACTAAGGTTTCACGGTGATATTTTTATGCTGTTCGGCTGCTATAACAGTGCATGATATCCCACCTGGGACCTAGAATTCCGGCTTACTGGATGACTTTTTTTTGGTACAACTATCAATATCTAAATATCATCATTCATCATCATTCTCCTGCCCTTATCCCAATTTATTTGGGGTCGGCGCAACATGTCTTTGTCAGTATCTAAATATGAACAACAAAAATAAGATTCCATAGCTATCTATATATGGCACTATCCTTGGAGATTCTCACTGCTCACTTCGTAAAACCGAAAAACGTATTTTAAAGTACCAAGTACCCGCATAAAATATATGCAATATCCATTCCGGTGGCGTGGCTAAGCGTCTAAATTTATAGAGTACATGAAGGGCAATTTTTAACCAATCCCTCTGGCTTGTTCCAGCATGATATATGCCTTGATGCTAGAGAAAATTGAGTGGCGACTGAGGGTAGATGTAAAACCGGTATTAAGCTTTTAACGCAGGTACAGAGAAAATTACGTACGGAAAATTGCTTGAAAACCTGGAATGAAAATGTGTTTTTTAATCTACTGGTTCAGTGAGGTTTTAATAGGTAGGACGGTAGAAAATATTTTTCAAAGAGCGGAATTGACTCCGAAAGTCTGGAACTGCAAAGTTTTGATGGAGGCAATGTTAGTTTTGTGGGTTTTTTTTTTTAACGTGTTGTCGGTCCCGTTGGGTAGTGAACTAATTTAGTTCAGTCTTACAGGACGGAGATAGCGGGAAGAACTGGACTCCTTTGATAAAGATTGGTCCTTGGCAGCTCTGGACAGAGAGAGTTCGAAAGAGAGTAGGGAGACCTTTTCCTAGCAGTGGGACAATAACGGCTAAAAAATAAAAAAAACTTACAGAAATAGCTTTTTTTCGAATAACGTAATATTTATATGATTATACAAGCACCAGCGGAGATGAGAATGTTGAGATGGATGTGTGGAGTGACGAGAATGGATAAAGTAAGAAATGAGTATATAAGAGGAAGTTTAAAAGTGGCGCCAGTGACAGAAAAGTTGGAAGGAAATCGATTGGCTTGGTATGGGCATGTATTGAGAAGGGACGAAACGCATGTGACTAAAAGAGTGATGAAGGTACATGTTGATGGATGGAGAGGGAGAGGAAGGCCGAAGAAAAGATGGATGGACTGTGTGAGGAATGATATGAAAGAGAAGGGAGTGAATTATAGCGTGACGGTTGACAGAGGAGAATGGAAGAAGAAAACGTGTTGCGCCGACCCCAAGTAACATGGGATAAGGGCAGGAAGATGATGATTACATGATTATACAAGGTGAAGACGACGAAACATCAATAATTTGAACTTCATGTACTTATCTAATGACGTTCCCAGTCTACATGCAAAGATGCAATGAAATATATCTAATGGTTTAGTCTCTATAGCCAGTCAGAGATTGGCAAAACCCATAGTCAGCCCATCATTTAGTTTGTTTGAAAAAATCACTTTTTAATTTCGATATTAGGATTTATTTGATAATTCTAAAATACTAAATAATAACATTGCATTAATATTGCCAGTGTTTTTATTTATTGTCGTATTGTCTGTGTTTGTCTTAAAATAATAATACGGTTTAGTTAGGGTAGGTTAATAAGAAGGGGCAAAATAATGTTATACAGCTAAAGGCAAACGTGTTATCCAAGCCAAGTTATGCAGGCACAAATTTTTGTCCTTGACTGTACTGTGTCTACTGGTTTTTACTTAAATACTGTACTACACTTGATACTGTATTTAACATTCATTACACACACAAGTGTATTTTTTGTAGGTTAAAACGTAACACAATATTACACAACTATTTAAATAAATAAAAAATAAATAATTGACTGACTACTACTAACTATACAAATAAGTACAAAAAGGACACTTAGACGTCGAAGTACACGTCCGTGTTGCTGTCATCCGGAAACGTGCCAGATTAATAATAATAATAATTAATAATAATTAATCAAGTATCTTGACTTGGCTCGCGAGGTTGTCGACATGTGGGATGTGGACTCAGCGATCATTGTGCCGCTAGTCGTGACAGCCAATGGTTTAATAGCCAAGAGCCTCGACCAACACCTGAAGAGGCTCTCGTTGGGCAGCTGGATCAAGGGCTTGATTCAGAAAGCGGTACTTCTTGACACGGCTCGCATTGTCAGGAGGTTCCTCTCTCTAGAGCCCTGACCACCGGTAGCTTGGACCCTGTTCCCGATACCGGTGGGCTACTATTTTTTTATATTTTTAAATGTTTTTATACTTTTTATATTCTAATATTTAAAAATATAATTTATATGATTACAAAGAAATAAAGGAGATAATAATTATATCAATGGTCAGTCAGGGGACGGATAGTCCTTCCATAGTTCAAAGTAGTAACCGATCCATTACAGCCACCCAAACCCATAGCCCAATATATTTTGTTTCCATGTACTGCAATAATCCTGCATCAACCGAGGGTTGTGCTTGGGTGCAATTGCATAGGCAAGTGCACCCTCGCCAACTCACCAACGAGGCGCCGACCGACTATTATCTCTGTATGCATTAAGTATTGCATACACGGATAATAGTCAGTTGGCGCCTCCTCATCATTTAAAATTGTCTGAGGGGCTTCTGCGAGTTGGCTCCGGCCCCTGGTACGCCTTCCAAAGGTCCGGGACCCCAAGGTCCCGAGATATTTCAAAGACACAATATAATAAAAATATTAAACCAACCTTGGGACTCTGTCTTGTATCGTAGGGTCTTGGCGTTATGCTAAGCGATGGCCGTTTTGCGTGGATGTGACGCATGTTTTCCCCCAAATTGTTTTTTTTTTCTTTTTTTGCGTCATGTTTGCCGCAAATAAACGTATTTTCTTTCTTTCTTTTTCATTCTTATAATATTAAGATTGATTGATTGGTTGAACATATAACTAATCTCTCCAAAATTCACACGCGAATGAGAAACCTCACAAACACGAAACTCTGTTACAATTCAAACCGAATTGCTATCACCTAAAACGGGCTAATCCGTCGGAACGCTCACATAATCATGTTCACTCATTCCATTGGCTGTTCAGATACGGTACTCATTTCCCGTCCGCCACACAGCGGATATTATTGAAATGCATACCGGTATATTTGCGGTACAATACCGGTTTAATGACACGTGAATTGTGATTTGAAAAGATGTTTCAAAATGTATTTTTTCGATAGACCAACCCGTCTATTCGAGGCCGTTTGGCCTCGTATAGGACTTTCTGTTTCATTTGTCTTTATGTAATTAGTTGTTTTTATTTTTTACTGTGTTTAGTTTAGTTTGTGATCTTCCCGTACGAGTTGCAATAAATACTTTTTCTTTCTTTCTTTAAAACGAGCTCTTATTCCATCTGCGGGGCAAATCTCGTAATTTTAGAAAAGAACATTAACCTGACTACTACAAAAAATTAAATTAAAAATTTAAAAAACCCCCGACTACGGGAAACCCTATAAAAAGAAAAAAATAACCTTGAAATTATGACCCTACGTAAGTACGTATGAAATTTTTTGATTAAATGTTGTCCCGTCGGGGGAGCGCTCTAATTATTAACCTAACGTTCTGTTAAAGTTTAAAATAGTAGCGGTCCCCCGACAGGACAATATTTAATCAAAAAATTTCATACGTACTTACGTAGGGTCATAATTTCAAGGTTATTTTTTCTTTTTATAGGGTTTCCCGTAGTCGGGGGTTTTTTAAATTTTTAATTTAATTTTTTATTTCATGCTTTTTGTAGAGACTCCTTATTATTTCTTTTCTTTTATTTTCTTGCGTTTTAAGATTCAGGAATTTGGTATTTAATCAGGTTTTTTGTAAATCGCCATTTTGTGGTGGTGGCCATCTTGGATTTGAAATTTGTCATGGTGTATAGTATTCTACTAGTCAAGCCCTTTCATTTGATACCCATATTGAGGGAGTTGTGAAAAAAAAAATGTAATTTCCCATTTTGTGGTGGCGGCCATCTTGGATTTGAAATTTATCATAGTGTATAGTATTCTACTAGTCAAGCCCTTTCATTTGATACCCATATTGAGGGAGTTGTGAAAAAATATGTAATCCGCCATTTTGTAGCGGCGACCATCTTGGACCGATTTTCATCAAACATAGCTACGAACACTCCCGACAAATTCACCTTTCAAACAAAAAAAACAAAATTAAAATCGGTTCATCCGTTCGGGAGCTACGATGCCACAGACAGACATACACACACACACACAGAGAGACACGTCAAACTTATAACACCCCGTCGTTTTTGCGTCGGGGGTTAAAAACAGTGTTTATCAGTTGTTTAGGCTAAACACCTTTTAAACACGACATAATTAT
Source organism: Apamea anceps (assembly GCA_951799955.1). Classification (NCBI taxonomy): domain Eukaryota; kingdom Metazoa; phylum Arthropoda; class Insecta; order Lepidoptera; family Noctuidae; genus Apamea; species Apamea anceps. The sequence goes on from OX637509.1 coordinate 13,192,857, forward strand.
ATGGACTTTGACATAACACTGACATTAAACACTCGTTCAACAAGTGTTTAAGTTTTTGTAGTAAGACCCTTATAGTCTGAGGGACAATTCTCGTAATTTTAAGAACTTTTACAATCTGATCTCAGTCTGAATCTGTCAAAAATACGTCTAATTTCCCTATAATCGCACGCTGAGAACGAAAGTGACCGATTTCAAAATTTTGGTTAAATGAGTTAAGTATACAGAATGACTTAAAAAAGTATATTCTATCATAATTATATTAGAAAACTGGCCAATAACGGTAAGAAAAGGATAGAGGTATATTTCGGTCTCTTTGTCATTCAACCGTTCCCTCCCCCCGCGCCCGAATGAAAGTGACGAAATCAGTGTTGCACCGTGAGTTGTCGTGACAAGACGTGACAAGTTTAGCAACGTAGTGACCGATTACGCTTTGTGTCTGTTTGTTTGTCAATTTCGGAGGTAAGTTTAGTTACAATTTATAGTCATAAACTGACCGATTCAGATTTAGGTTCCTTTTACATTATAAGTATTAGCGTATTAGGTGACACATAACAAATTCGGTCACTTATTTATTAACAAATGAGTCTAAATAATGGGCCAATTTTGAATCAGGTCTGTATAATTTTAAATGTACTCATCTGTATTTTGTACTATTTAGAAGAAAGTCTGTTTAACATTTTTTAGTTTGGTTTTCAATTGACTTATTGATTAATAGTGCAATTTATTACTTTTTTCAGTGTTTAATATTCCCTACTGAGTCGGCAATCTCAAAACTAAAATGAAAAGAAGTGCTTTAATTCTTCAATTAGTGGAAGAGAGACAGCAGAATAAGGTAATTACGAAAACTGTTCGTTTATTATTCGTTTTTCTTAGTACCTAGGGACTATAATTATTTGTAAAAATGTTTATATTTGTTTTCCATATTCTCTATTGTACTTGTTTGCAGAGCCCTGACGAGGCTTTGGATATCGACAAAGAAAACATGCCATCTAGCCCATCAATAATTATCGAAAATACACCTCCACGTCTGTACCAGGAATATAACAATGTTCAAATCCCAAGCCGAAAAACAAAACCTTTAAATGTAAGTTATTAATTTTTATTTAAGTCATGGGTAGTCATTTTAATGTAAGTTTTATCTTGTGATGAAAAGTTAAATTATTCATGTTTCAGGACCCTGAAAAGGCTTGTCAAGAAATAAATACGGAATCAAAAATTACTGAAAAAACCTCAGAAAGTACATCTGCTGTCCGACCACGTTCAAGAAGTTCCAGTACGAGCAGTTCATCTTCATCCTCAAGTAGTAGCAGTACTTCATCATCTTCAAGTACATCTGTTACAAATAAATGTCAAAATACAGCCACTCCGGGCCCTAGTACAAGCAATTTAAAATCTCAAACAGGTAACCAACGTTCATACGTTCAATCACCAATACATCCGAATGAAAGTGATGTGGATCTCAGTGACTCAGATCCAACATACCATGCTGTAAATTTCAATCAAAGAAGTAGACATGTTTCCAGCACTAGCTCTTCTTCTTCTGATTCTTCAGGTCAACCGGAACCTTCAAAAAGTAGGAAGCGTAAAAGGAACCCTAGTAACTGGAAACAAAATCAAGCAAAAATGTTACGAAACTCCGGAAAAAGTTACAGGTCTATGTCCATATCAAAAAAATACATTCCAGCTAGGCATGTGAAAGAAACATGTACGAGCAAGTGTAGACTTAAATGTTTTGACAATATAAAAGAGGATGAGAGGTATAATCTGTTCAAAGCCTATTGGGGATTATCAAATTTGGAACTGCAGCGTGCTTTTATTAGATCTTGCATGATGGAAGTGCAACCTAGGTACAGGTACTCAAATGCTCGAAACCCTCGCCTTCCAAACAACTCCTTTTATTTCACAATAGATGGCAAAAAGATACGTGTTTGTAAATTATTTTTCATAAACACTTTGGACATAACGGACAGACAGCTAAGAACTGTTAAAAGTAAAACCAACAGCCATGGTATCGTAGAGCCTGAGCTTAGAGGAAAGCATGACAACAAAAAAAGGGTAGACCCCGAACTGCTCCAAAGCATCAGGAACCACATAGAGTTGATACCGAGGGTAGAACCCCATTATTTAAGAGCGACTACAAGTAGAGAGTACATTTCCGACAGTAAAACTATAAGGGACCTCTGGACTGATTTTAACAATGATCAAAAAGAAAAAAGTTTGCCACAGTGCGACTATTGGTTATACTTGAATACTTTTAATAAAGAATTCAATATAAGTTTTTTTCAGCCGAAAAAAGACAGGTGTGAAATGTGTGTTGCGTATGAACTTGCTCCTGAAAGTACTAAAACACTGCTCAAATCGAACTATGATAAACACCTCGAAGAAAAAGAACTGTGTCGCCAAGAAAAACGGACGGACCGTCGAAACATTGACGAGACCCACATTTGTGCTATTTATGATTTACAGTCCGTCATGCTATGTCCCAGTCCAAGTTATTTTTACTATTCTTCAAAAATAAACTGCCTTGATTTCACAATTACAGAATTAAAAAATGGAGAGGATGATAAAAAGTCTTACGGAGACGTTTACTGTTATTTTTGGGACGAGACTCAGGGGCAAAGGGGAGCCAATGACATAGGTTCATGTATTTTCGATTACTTACGAACCCTAAGCGCAAAAAACGCAGATAAAAAGTTACATGTAACATTTTACTCTGACAATTGCACTGGGCAGAACAAAAATAAAGTTATTGCTAGCCTATATTCATATGCTGTCGCTTATTTTGATAACATCGAAAGTATAACCCATAAGTATCTTATAAAAGGGCACACCCAAAATGAAGCGGATAATGTGCACAGCTTAATTGAAAAGGAAATTAAAAAGAACGAAAAAGCAGGGCCTATATACATACCTGTTCAATTTGCTACCTTGATCAAAAGCGCTCGGAAGTCTGGACCACCTTTCATAGTCAAAGAAGTTAATTATGAATTCTTCTTAAATCTCAAACTACTTCAAGAGCAGTGGGGATACAACTTCAACGAAAACTTCCATAAAGAAACAATACTGTGGAATGATCTTAAAGTACTGAAATTTGACAAAGCGGAGATGTTCCACTTTTATTATAAAACATCATACTCCGATGAGATGTTTTCTCAAATCGACATGCGCAATAAACGTAAAAAAATGATGGGGTTCAATGAAATTGTAATTAAACAGCTGTATGAGCATGCACTTGAGTTAAAAGAAAATAAAAAAAGGGATCTCAAAGATTTAGTCAGAAAAAATTTAATACCTAGTATTTACGCTAGTTTTTACAACACTTTGTAAGAAACTTTAATTCAAATAATCTAGAGATATTAAAATAACAAACTTTAAAGAAGTATGTTGTACCAAAAAGCTAAGTCTGAATTAGTGCAATAGGCAGAGTTTAATAGTTGATTAAGTACAACTGAATTATAACCAGAATACTGTTACTGTGGTAAACTGATATAAGTTATGCTATTAATACTGATTTTGATGTGATTCAAATACTTTAAATAACTATTTTTATTTTGGTTATGTTTCGTTAAATTTAAGAATTCGTTATTTAAACCAGTGAAAACAGAAGGTCTCATTATTTGGATTGTCCGAGTTAAGCAGAGTGTAATTAAAATTTGATTAGGTAATACAACCGAACTATAACTATGTACAAGACTGTACTAGTACTACTATGTTAACCTGAAAAGTTAGTGCTAATATAGGAATATTGTTGATTTGGATAAATATTTTATTAGTGTTATAGAAGAGTGATATTGATTATGTTTCGTTATAATAATTATTTAAGAATTACTTACGTAAATGTTTGGTTTCCTACTTTATGACACGATTTTGATACAATTTTTTTAGTGTGATTATTATTACTGATCTCTATTAAGTCTAAGGAGTGATTTATTAAATGACACTTACACATACTTCACTGTTTTATTTAGCTTTTTTGAAAAAATAAACAAAATCTTAAGAATGAAACTGACTTGTTTTTAGAAAAAACATATTTTTTTAAAACAAAGTTAGAAATGAACAGACCTTTACCTAAAAAGGTCAGTAGAAATAAAAAACTTCTAATACTAAAGTGACCTATTTTTTCGATTTTTTTTTAAACTTTATTTTATACGAGAAAATCATATTTTTTTGCAAAAACTGTATAATGTTTCTAAAGCTATTTAGTGAAACAATAAATTTCAACAGAAATTCATAACTTTTGTTACCATGTTTTAGTGTTATTGTAAAATGAACAGAAAATGCTTAATACGACGGACACATTTTCGCTCTTTCCCAAAAATGAGCAATTTTGAGTTGAGTCACTTTCGTTCTCAGCGTGCGATAATATATTGACAAGTTTTTGACATTTGTTTGTCGCCGAGATGAGACTGCGACTAGATTTTGAACGTTTTAAATTACGAGAATTGGCCTTCTTATCTCAGTATCAATCAGTCAATAATACCTTCACTCGTACTTTCCCTACATTTTTGGCAAGTTTTTGACATTGATTTTCGCTGAGATGAGATTGCGACTAGATTTTAAACACCATTTTTTAATTACGGAATTGACCTTCTGTTTTAATGACTCGTAAATTGTGATTTGAGAAGATGTTTCAAAATGTATTTGGACCAGCCTGCCTGTTCTATAGTTTTATATGGGGGTACAGGGTGTAAAATTCACTCATCCTCCACAAATTAGCTAGCGAAACTCCGCGGCCGTGATGGGTATCGGTATCCTAACACGATAAAACAAAAAAAAAAAACAGATTTTCTCAACTCATACTTCAATTAACGACACTACCAGCGATCGTTGACCCCAAAAGAAACATCTTATCTTTTTTATTTTCATTTTATCGTGTTTCCATATAGATACCCGTCACGCCTGCAGAGTTCCGCTAGCTAATTTAATTTGATCCTGTATACTCGACACAAAAACAGATTTTCGTCTCCGTTTACTATACGAAATGAATTCACCAAATCCTCAAAAACGAAATGATCCCTGAAAAATCCAACCTCCATTATTGTTATTTATATACCTTATAATAATATTTTACAAAAGGCAGCGCCGAGGAGTGAATCCGATTTCATTTCCTGTGGGTTCCGTGACGTCCAAGCCGCGACGCCGACGCCCAATGGCGATGGGGTGAGTCCAACGCATTATCGAATATCGACACAGATAAATATTTTGCGGCAGCCACTCCATAAATAACACATAATGGATTCTCATTCCGAAACGGCTTAGGGTGGAACTTGGAAGCCAAAAAGAGGATACGGTAGGAAATACAGTATAGATAGACACGCCATTAACGCATGCGGTGAAATAGAGAACTAACATGAACTGGATTGGACTGGATTTGACAGGTTTTATACATGTTCCCTTTAACATAGTCAGCCTATAATGTTCACACTACTGGGGCACAGGTCTCCTCTCTGTGAGAGCAGTTGAGACCAGTGAACCATCCACGTCGAGCAATTTTTCTGGGTTTGCATTTATGATGGGAGACTATCAAGCGGATAATGATGAAAGCAAAGTTTCTTTCTTGTTGGATTCTGGAGCATCGGACCATATTATAAACAGGGAAGATCTTTTCATTAGCTACACCGTCTTGCAACCACCATTAAGAATTTCTATTGCAAAAATGGTGCATTTATTTCAGCTACCAAAAAGGGAACGATGTATGTGACCAGCCATATGGGCGTTCAAGGAGTTTTAGAGGATGTGCTCTTCTGTGCTGGGGTACCATACAACCTGTTGTCTGTATCGAAAATGCAAGGTGCTGGGTTGACATTCATTTTCGACCAGCAAGGAGCCCAAATACGTAAGGATAATAAAACCATTATACAAGGTACAGACGGCAGCAGGTCAAGCTACCCGAAACGGTCAAATTTTCCCAATCCACCTTGAACCTTAATGCTTTAGCGATAAAGTTGAAAATCTATTAAAGAAATTTGACAGATTGTAGTAGCTTGATGTGCTGGCGTCTGTACTTATGTTGAAAAATAATTTAATTGCTGTATACGTAAATAAGTGTCAATCTGTTTCTTAAGTCTGCAGTAATTAACGTGTTGGTACTACACATATGGCTACACATCAAGCTATACATTTCCAGTTTTAGCTGACATCGCATTGACATCCATCGGTTTTTCATACAATCAAAAGTCAGCTTATACGTTATGTATACCTTGATTTGTTGCTGTGTGTACAAACTTACTTAAATAAATAATATCATTTATCAACCAGCGCTGAGATTATTCAATACGGTGTTGTTTGACTATGTTCATCTCAGTAGCGGGTAAAATAATGTGAAAAATTATCAGTGATACGAGACACGGCGGCGAACACCTGCAAAGTTGCATGTAAAAACAGCGAAACGGTTTGCTTAGCAAATTAACTATCAACCTATTTTAATTGTCCGCAAATTCATAATGCAACTGTCATTCTATGACAGCCGTATAAAATTACTACAATACGGTTAATTAAGGTAGTCTGGCATTTTGCTAAACAATGAATTTCCCTGACTGTATGTAAGTAATGTGTGACTCAAAAATGCAATGGCTCTTTCTTCAAAAGTCAGACATGGTTCTGCATTGTAAGACCCATTTATTATATTAATATATAATGTTTGGACTTTAAAAGAGACCATGACGCCTCTAAGTTTGTTTCGGCATTTCTTCTTAGGGATCAGTAAGCTAGGAAATTCCGGCGCAATCTAGTTTTTAACCGACTTCTAAAAAAGGTGGAGGTTCTCAATTCGGATGTTTGTATTTTTTTATGTTTGTTCGCGCATAACTCCGTCGCTTGCCGACCGATTTAAAAAAATATTTTTTGTTGGAAAGGGTATACTTCCCAAATGGTCCCATAGAAATTTCATCAAAAACGATTCAGTAGTTTGGTTTTTAAACCAAAATTACTGGTAAAAATTACAACTTAAAAGTGAAAAATAAAACTTTTTTGAAAAAAAAAAACAACCGACTTCCAAAAACCACAATACAAAGTGAAAAATAACTTTAATATCGGAAGTCGGTGGCAAACAACGAAAATGCGAACCCAACGACACTGCCTTCCGAAATTAAAGTTATTTTTCACTTGGTAGTGTCGTTTTTGGAAGTCGGTTGTTTTTTCAAATGTATACTTTAAAAAACTCTTAAAAGTACTACTTAGAGGAATAAACATGATTTCATCGTTTCATGTCATTTAGAAAGAAAGAGAAAGTATTTATTGCGACTCGTACGGAAAGATCACAAACTAAACTAAACGTCAAAAATAAAAATATTATATTTAAAAGAAAAAACAATTACATTTCATAATGTACAACACGAATCAATGGAATTAATATGTACTATATAGAACCACGAAACCAAGTTACTTCAAAACTTCGTCCGCCATATTTTAAATCAATTCTGCCCACATCCTTTTTATTGAATAACATCTTGCTCATGTCAACTGTCCAACCCGATCTTACATTATCCGTGTCCGGAATCGTATAAACCTGATTTTCGCCGGTCCGACTTCGGTCCATTTCTCGATTGTTATTTAAATGTGATATATGATTGAGTACGATTTTTTGTGTTATGGCAGTATTACATGTTACATGGTGCAGAAATAAAAAAAAATTCAGTAAATAAATAATAAAATCTAGACCCCTCCGTGGCTCGGAAAGCAGGTAAAGCCGTTAGTCTCGGCTGTCATTCGTAGATCTTTGGTCGTAGTTATGGGTCGTCAGACTCCCCAAAGTCTGACTACCAGTCTTACCAAGGGGTATCGTGTTTCCCAAGAACTGGGTTGTTAAGATCAGAAAGGCAGTCGCTTTAGGTAAAATACTGGTATTCAGCTGCATCTGGTTAGAATGGAAGCCGACCCTAACATAGTTGGAAAAAGGCTGAGCAGATGATGCTGAAATAATAAAATCAGTTATACAGGCAAGCATACCCATAAGACACAAACAAACACACAAAACACACGACACAAATAACACACAAACACAAACAACAAACACAAACAACACACACAAATAACATGTACAATTTAGCAACACAAACACACTAGCACTTAGCATCTTTTGTTTCTTTGTAGTAGCTATATTAGATATATTTTTTCCGAACTCACTAGCCATATTTATAGCCATCAAAGGCTTCTGTGGTTTTTAGCATATAAAAATTTAAACTCTGCGATATACTTTTTGAACATTAATAAAAAAAAAAAAACAACACACAAATATCATGTACAATTTAGCAATTTTTGATATTTAAATTAAAGGTGAGCAGCTAGGTAATTACGTAACACACTAAGAATAGGAATACCTTTCATTTTGACAGTTCAACAACATTCATTGCGTTATTTATGTTGTTGACCACATTTTTCGAAGCTATAGTTTAGCAATATCCTTCAAAACGATTCAGATTGTGATGAATAGTGTGTTACGCAATTATGGTACAGGAATATTGACAGCCATAAACAAAAAAAAAAGTTTTTTTAATATTTAAATTTAATTTTTTATTGATTCTCAGAAACCATTTATAGTTACTACGGCATTTAGGTTAGTTTTTGTGTAACTAAAGTGACTTCTGTTGGTATTTTTATAATTTAAAAAAAAACGCAGCAGGTGAAGGCTATCAAATAACTAAGCATTACTCAGTCAACTGCAAAAGCCAAATCCCCAAAAAACGTTACCCACTAAAAACTACAATCCCTTAAAACCAACTACCAAGATGTCCCAGGAACGACCCAGGCCGTAACGAAACGAAATAGTGTGAAAAAGTACAAAAAAAAAGTAAAAAATGAGCCCGGGCTAGAATCCCGAGTGAATCCGACGAGAAACGGAATGAAAATTGGATTTGCCTCTGATTGGATTTTTATTTACTTAAGACAAGAAAAATTCTCCTCGTCGCGAAGGCTCCGGTCTTATAAATGATTTAGAGATCCTCTCGTCTCGACTGACTGATTAACTAGCGGGTTCTGTACGTTTCGCTGCTGGATCATTCGTTTGGGAGCGAGATTTGTAGACTTTTCGCCCTCCTGTGATACATGAGAATTAGTTTTCTGGTCTATTACGTTTTCAGAGGTTGTGTTTTCATTTTAACCGTTCTGTCTTACGGGGGCGTGATGTTATTTATGTTATGATTCATTATTTTATTTCTTTTGTTATATGTTATGATAAATAGGGGGGCCCGTGGCTAAATAATAACAGCCGCACAGGTCGATCGGTCAGGTTAAGCTACGCTTGCCGCGGTTGGTCTGTGGATGGGTGATCATCTTTGCATACCGAGACCCCTCCGTGCCTCGGAAAGCACGTTAAGCCGTTGGTCCCGGGTGTCATTTGTGAATCTTTGACAATCGTTACGGGTAGTCAGAAGTCCGAAAGTCTGACAACCAGTCTTACCAAGGGGTATCGTATGACCCAGTAACTGGGTTGTGGAGGTCAGATAGACAGTCGCTCCATGTAAAATACTGGTATTCAGCTGCATCCGGTTAGACTGGAAGCCGACCCCAACATAGTTGGGAAAAGGCTAGTAGATGATGATGATATGTTATGATAAAAATGACATCATGTTACGTTTTACGGATCGGGCGTAATTGTATAGTGGTAGACAATTTTTTTCTCCGCATATATTGATGCATGGGTTGTTTTAATAGCTGTGTGTGTGACCACGGCGACAGTATGCAAACAGACGGCGCCGTATGTATAATTACTAATTTTACAATCTACCTTCGACATGTGTATGTAAACGAAAGACTATGGGATCATGAAGTTTTCATAGAAATTGTTCTGAATTGTTATTGTTGGTTGTTCGTGTAGCGCTTGGCAGAGCCTTAGCTCTCATTATTAGCACTAGGTCCGACTTTGAACCAAAATAATATTATATAGGTATGATATTTAATAGTTTTTTTATTATTTTTTATTCTCAATTTATGTCAAGTAGATAGTGGGAGAGGGCACTGACTTCTGTAATACAGGTTTTTACCTAGCTTAGGTACTTATTATTTTTTTTTTTTGGTAAATTTTTGTTTCTTAGCTCTTTAGCTAGTTTAAGCTACATTAACGGGCCCAAGCCAAGTCAATGTAGCGTGTGTGTGGTGTTTTTATTATTATTATTATCTCCTTTATTTCACTTAAATACTTACAAATTACATTTTTAAATATTTTTATAAACAAAAGGATAAATAAAAACATTTTAAAATATAAAAGGTAGGCCCACCGGTATCGGGAACAGGGTCCAAGCTACGGGCGGTCAGGGCTCCAGAGAGAGGAACTTCCTGACAATGCGAGCCGTGTCCAGAAGTACCGCTTTCTGAATCAAGCCCTTGATCCAGCTGCCCAACGCCTCCTCAGGTGTTGGTCGAGGCTCTTGGCTATTAAGCCATTGGCTGTCACGACTATCGGCACAATGATTGCTGAGTCCACATGCCACATGTCGACAACCTCGCGAGCCAAGTCAAGATACTTGATTTGTTTATCTTTTTCTTATTATTATTATTATTCATAGCGCACTAACACGTATGGCAAGGCAATATGATGAAAGGTCCAACTTGACAGATTTTCCTATTGATATTTTCTCCATGAGTTTTGCTTCATACAGGCGTTACCTATTTAGACAGTGTGAAGAGTAATAATAATAATAATGTTTATTTATTTACCAAAACAAAAAATATTGTACAAAAACAACTTAAAAACTACATAGGAAGCTATTATAAATACAATACAAAATAGTAGCATCTGCAGCCGAACTAGGTGACACCTGTATCTCGGCAACAGCGCCCAGCCTCTCATATGTTATTTATGTAAGAAATTAAACTAACGAGTACAGCCCTTTGTAGATTAAAGAAAAACCAGAAAAATAAAATAAAGTAAATTAAGCTAAAAACTAAGTGAGTTGGTGTGTAGGTATGTATGGTGTGTAGATATGGATCATGTAAGGGGCGGTGAGTGTTAAAATGTGTGTGCGCGTGAGGTGATGTGTGGAATGATGAGTGTAAGCAGGTGTGTGTGTTTGAGTGATATGTAAAAGAAGAGTAATAAATACATTAAAAGTTGCACAAAGGACCCCGTTTACTCTGGTACGATTAATAGTCTTTCTGTGTCATCATAAGTTAGGGTCAGTAAGTAGAGTGCACGTCTATGTAGCTCAAATTGGTTTGTTTTGTTCTAGATTAAGATCTACTAGACACACTTTTTATTGTTCTCCTTTGTCTCTTAAGTTAAATGTCATACATACCTGTTATTAAAATTGTTAAATTGGCATTTCAGTAACCATGCAAGGTTACTGAAATGCCAATTTTGGATGATGTTTAATTTGAATTGTAAGTCACTGTGCTGTTGGTGAGCTTATTATAAATAAATAAAATTATATTGAGCCTAAGTTCCATTACATAATCAGCCTATAATGTTCCCACTGCTGGGACATAGGCCTCCTCTCTGTGAGTGGGAGGGGCCGTAATCCACCACACGGGTTCAGTTGGTGGATTTCACATGTCTTCTTATTTTCATTTTCCATTGACCGAACAATATTCAGATCAAAACCCTAGAACACATTTTATATATTTAAAATCAACTAAACTTAGAATTTCTGGTCAAATTCAAAGCTTATATTCGCTACTCACACGTCAGGACGTAATATAAAGTCTCTAAGGGTGAAAGTTGCTCACAAATTTCAATTGAACTCTGCCCGTGGAAGTGCATCGAAGTGTTGGCCCAGGGGAGTCCGCGGTACTTGCAGCTATGGCCGACAAATTTAATCATTCATGTTGTAACAAGTTTTTGAATTTCTACCAGGGAACTAAAATAAGTGAAGCGTGATGATGTAGTGGTCTTGATATAAACAACACGAAAGGCGACACAAATCTAGTTTTTGAATTTCTACCAGGGAACTAAAATAAGTGAAGCGTGATGATGTAGTGGTCTTGATATAAACAACACGAAAGGCGACACAAATCTATAAAGGGTCAAATTAAATTAGCTAGGAGTTAATTAGCTGGGAAAAATGTAGGCAGATGTGATGAGTATCGATATCTGGACTGTGCCTCATCATTATCTGCCTACATTATTCCCGATGCAGCTAAATACCAGTATTTTACATAGGGCGACTGCCTAGCAGTGCTAACCTCCACAACCCAGTTACTGGGTAATATGATACACCTTGGTAAGACTGGTTATCAGATTTTCGGGCTTCTGACGACCCGTAACGACTGTCAAAGATCCACGAATGACAGCCGGGATCAAATGCTTAACGTGCTTTCCAGAGGGGTATTGCTATGTAAAAATGGTCACCCATCATCTTCGACAGTCGTTACTGTCGAAGATCTACGAATGACAACCGGGACCAACGGCTTAACGTGCTTTCCGAGAGACGGAGGGGTCTCGATATGTAAAGATGGTCACTCATCCACAGATCAACCGCGGCAAGCGTAGCTTAACCTGATCTATCGACCTGTGGGACTGTTATTACTTACCCACGGGCCCGTCCCATGGACAGACTCTACCTACAGCTACCTATTTAGTGCTACACTTTGTAACTTCAGAACAAATATTTAAACACGGAAAAAATAACAGAAAAATTCGTCTTAACAGAGGACAAAAATAACAAAAGTTAAAGTCCTGATTGAAACAGTAACAGTGTATTCTTCACTTTTCTATTCAATTTGCTTTTCTGAATTAATTCAGTTTCTCCCTTCGACCGTGCAGCATTAACCAAATGTATTCATGAGGCTCACGCCAACATTATATAAAGGAAAGGTTGTAAATTAAAAATATGAAGGATGGCTATGTGCCGGCGGTATTCTAGACTCCTGATACTTATTTGACGTTCGAAAAGTGCTGATTGATCATCTGCCTAGCCTTTTTACCAACTATGTTGGGGTCGGCTTCCAGTCTAACAGAATACAGCTGAATACCAGTGTTTTACATCGAGCGGCTGCCTAACTGACGTCCACAACCCAGTTATTGTGTAATGATACCTCTTGGTAAGACTGGTAGTCAGACTTTTGGGTTTCTGACCACCCGTAACGACTGTCAAAGATCCACGAATGACAGCCGGGACCAACGGCTTAACGTGCTTTCCGAGGCACGGAGGGTGGCTTGGTATGTAAAGATGGTCACCCATCCACGGATCTACCGCGGCAGGCGTGGCTTAACCTGATCGATTGACCCGTGAGCTGTTATTATTTAGCCACAAGCCCCTCTGAGCTCGCTAGTTCCAAATAAATTATTATAAAACTAACTTGTGCCTGCGACTTCGTCCGCGTAAAATTTCTTGTTCCCCGACCCACCCGCATCGCATCGCATCGTCTGCCCGTGCTTTTACTACGTTTTCGCTCAGTGTTATTTCTGATATTATAAATAGCGGAGGAGGAAATTCCGTAGTGTTTTTGTGATTGTTGACTTCATGATGATTACTCATGTATGGCTCTTTGAAATAAAACTTCACGAGTATTTGGTAAGCTTAGTATATTCAACGAGCAGCGTAATGACATCCCAGAGAGGTTCGTACTGTACGACGGCTTGAGCACGAATGAGAATTCGGCCGTATTTATAGGACTCGGCGTACGTGCACGTTTTAAGGTTATGACAGAAATAATGACACGCTGTTTGAGGTTAACTTCACATCAAGTAATCAATTGATGATTTATGAACTAATTTTGTAACATAATATGTGAACTGTATTTGCGCCGATATATACCTATGTTATATATTCTATAACCTTCTTTAAGACATGGGCTATCAAATGCAAAAACAATTTTCCAAATCCGATTAGTAGTTCCAGAGATACAATGAGACCAAACTCTGCAACTTTATTATTAGTATAAATTAACAGTCCCATCTAAAAAATACTACTGAAAATAAACACGCAGACTCGAATCTGTAATGAAGTCCTTATCGAACCGTCTGCCTTTGGAATGAAAATATTATTTTTCCCGCCATTGCATTAATGCGAATACTGTGTATTGTGGTTTTCTGTGATGGATCGCCGCAGCCTGTCAATTTATAATATGCTGAAGAGATTCTGAATGATGCATCGATGATCGGAACTTATTTTGAGTATCGTGTGATTGCGGGAGCGAATAATAATAAATAACAGTGATTTATCGGAACTAGTATTTTTAGTTCAATTTTTGAAGCGTCTACAGTATTTTGTTTTTATCCGATGTTAATGTATGGATACCCAGCCAACACAGATTAGCTGAATAAATTTTGCGTAAAAGCAATTCTTTTGACTTTAAGCTGGATAAAGTATTTGTATAACTTCTGTGTAAGCGCTTATACAGATGATATTCAAGCAATTTGGGCACAAAATATCTTGCTTCAATTTGGATAACATTTGATTAATAGCCACATAGCAGCTGAATAAATGTACAACACACTGAATATCTTCTGCATAAATTCTGATTTTTCTTTAGTCCAGAAATTATACATATTTTATGCAGTTGTTAATTTGTGAGTTCAGATATTCAAATGATATTCAAAATTCCGATCTCAGGACTAGTTTTACAAAGAAATTATGCAAGTAAAAAAAGTATAAATGTATTTTTCATTGTGACGAAATTATTTTGTGTTACTTAGTTCAAAAAATTGTAATGGTCGCTGATCACGTCTTCAAAAATTTGGTAAGTAAATTGTTTCATACATTTTAAGTAAGTTTAAGGTGAATTATATAAACGCATGGCACTTTACTGTGAATTATCAATATGATTATTATACATTTTTTGAGCGCCTTAAGATAAAGCTACAATTTAAAAGGTAAACAAATGTGAAATAATATTTAAATTAAATTATCTTTACTTTTTATCAAATTTCAGTCCCAGAAAATAATGAGAATCAAATTTTGTATAACTGCTAATGTTTCCTACTCACTAAACAAAGTGTTTCATAAGATAAATGTTGAGGATTTTTATAAAAAGAGGTTATGTGGAACGTTAGTTAATGGCGGACGGCCAATTTGAATAAAAGTGTCTATTTCAGTGATTATTTTGCTTATTTCTGCTTAATAGTTCACATACGACTACATGTCCAGAAATTATTTGGTTTAAAGTACAATAATTATACATTTCTCAGAGAAAGGTGTTAAATTACATAATGCAGTATACTCTTATTCAGCTTTTTAGGGTTCTTTTTTTATATAAAATAAATCCATGAATATTTGAGGTTGATTGGACCTATACTAATGTAGGTAGGACCCACTATTAGGTTTTTAAAGTTATCTACAGTACTACTATGAATGACGCATTGCGTAATATTTAGTTGTTTGACAATTTGACAATTGTTTATATTACCAACTAAAATATACATTTAGATACACAGCACATTGTAGGTAGTCGCAACCAAAAGTATCGCGCTTCCTTTCCCACCACAACACTTCAAATGGGCGCTCGGCTAAACTCGGCTTACGATCGGTTTGCGCTTGGCCACGCTCGCTGCGTTGTTGCTCATTCGAAATTGTAACTTTAAATAGAGAGGTCCCCGTTATCGTAGCTTCCTTGTCGCGCTCGTGTAGTCAATAAGCAAGATACAAACGTAAACATCGAGATTTATTATATAAAGTTAGTATTTATAATAGTGCTGTTGTTGTTTGTAATAGTGTTGTAGTATTTTTGAAGTGTTATATAAAAATTATATATTTTTTTCAGAAACATGTTCAAAATCGTTTCGACTCGCAAAAAAGGCCGGGTTGAATAATCTACAGTGCCCGCTTCTTGGGAGAATAATGGAAAGTTATACTGGCCAAAAAAAAATGGCAATCATTTCAAAACTTTTGAAGAAGCTGAGGAAGAATTATCTCAAATGTTGAATAGAACTGATACGGATTACGAACAACAACAAGATCCACGCGTTAATACATCTTCTCGTATTTCACAAAATAAATCTCCTAGTATTGTATAATTGTATAGCACATGTGTGAGTACTATGTACATACTATAAAGCTACCATTTACTGGGTACGTCTTTCATTGACTTGAAGGTGCCCTGGCAGCAGAGAGTATGTCATGCTCACTCAAATGTCTCGCTGATGGTGGCGCAAGTGTTGGATCATTTGGCTCCCTTCAAAATGGTTGAGCTGAATGGTGCTAATCCATGCGTCATGTTCTTGAACGGGCGCCGTCAGTAGGGACTGGTCATCTCTTTGCTGTCATGGCTTATTTTAATTTAATTTAATATTTGAATTGTTCTTATTTTTATTTTTTTAAACTTTTCATTACGGACGCTTTTAACGTTCTGCATCGTTCTCACATGCATAATTTCTAACATGAATGATGTAACCCAATACTTTGTAACCATATTATATTGATTTAAAAGCGTGTCCATGGAGTTTCTTGCCCGTTCTTCTCCATAGGTACCTACGCTTTGGAATGGGCAACTAGCTTCATTTTTTTGACTGACCGACCCCTTGATAATTCAAAAGTGCCTGTAATGGTTTAATTGAAATAAATATTTTGATTTTGAGTTTGAGTTTTTGAGTTTGAAAGATTTTAATTCGATGGCATGGTGATGCACAATCATCGTGTACAGAACCCTCTTCAACTGTATTGGTCGCACTTGACCCGGTCCTTTGTATCAGTTGTCAAACCCTTTTCTATTACTGCACAGTTACTATTTTTTATCTTTACATACTCTCGTGAACACTTTCTTCTTATTCCTCCCGTTCTCTTTCTTTTTTGCATGAATCATTTACGCTTTTGTTATTATTTTTCTGAGGAGGCATATTGTTTATGCAGCATTTATCAGTTTTGTCATGAAATGGTGAAATATCTGGATATAAACATACGATATCTTCAACTAATCAGTTATTTGCTGCTTAAGATACCCACATTTGTAACTGATATCGTTTTAAGCTGAACATAAAGACAATTGTACGCTTATAGCGCTATAAGTTAGGTAAAACAAGGAGTTTATTTTCAATTATGCAGAAGTCAGCTGTGTAAAGAAGAAAAAATCCAAAATATTCAGCATCTGAATAAATTAGTACCATTTCGTACACTATGCAGCTCAAAGAAAATATTTCGTCTAATATTCAGCGTTTTGCTGTTTAACTGCTTTGCTTAAATATGTTATACAGGACAATGCAAAAACTTTAGCTACTGTGCAGATAATAGCTGTTTCAATTACTTTTATTTGAATATCGCTTGTATAGCAGATTCTACTCTTGATTACTATTCAGCTTAAAAAAATACCGCGAACTTTATGCAGAATTTAGTAAGCTTACAACATTATTTTAATTTAAGAACTCTCTTATTCAAAATAAAGCCATAACATCAGCTGTAATACAAAAGTAATAAAGCTTGACACTGCTTATTGTGGTATATTTTCGCTACTATCTGGCTTATGTGTTGGCTGGGTAGTATCTTCGTCAGTTTTCATAGTCTTTGCTCTGTTTGGGAAAATAGTTTTACAAACTTATCATCTCCTTCAATGAGAACTACCTATTTCATTCGTAGACTTTCCGCAAATATTTGTCCAACATATTATCATCCCATTCTATGGATAATGTTGTGTTAAATAATAACCTAACTTAATGACTACTTATGCTACTGTAAAAATTTACTTCCCAAAACTTGTAAAAAAATGCGTAGAACAAAAGTAGAGTCCGTTCTACGAAAGTTCGATAATATTACGGTAAAACTACGATATACTAAAGGTGCTACTGAAAACAGCTGACAGGATAAAAAAAAACCGGCTAAATGCGAGTCAGACTCGCACACGAAGGCTTCCGTATCACAAGGCAAAAAATGAAGAAAAAACATGTTTCTAGTATTTGACGACACGGTTGGCGCAGTGGCTGAGCGATCGACTGCTGCGCTGCGTGTCGCGGGTTCGATTCCCGAAGGGAACAAATATTTGTATTGCCTACAGGTAGTTGTTCCGGGTCCTGGCTGTTTGTGTATGTGAGTTTAAATGTTTGTAAACGCACCCACGATACAGGAGTAATTCCTAGTGTGGGGTAGCGTTTTTTTTATAATATATATATATATATATATATATGGGGCTTCATACACATAACATATATTATTAGGTATTACATTGTTATAGTGGCAATAGAATATATTTATATTGCCGCTGTAACAACAAAACTCTGCACTCTGTGAAAATTTCAACCGTATATCTAATACGGTTCATGAGATACAACTCGCTGACAGACAGACGGACGGACGGATAGCGGAAACTTTGAGTTATAGACAAAACTGTTTTTTTTTTTTGTGTGTAATACCCATATTACACCAAAAAAAAACTGTAAACAAATAAAAACTACATCAAAAAAGAAAATAAATTTAAAAGCAATGATTAACCGCGCCTTCACACTCTTTTATTCATTCTTTATTCCCTACAACGTTTACTCAATGTATTCATGGAGTGCCGAACTGACGCCATGACGCTTGGTGAATTTTTTGCCGCCAATTTTGCACCAACATTTTCTCGCCGACTTTTTCCATGTTTTTCCGCTCTTTTGACGGATTCTGACGCACGACTAATCTGTTGATATTGATACAGAGTCCTGTGGGTGTTCAAAGAGGCTTTTTTGCGTCACCTTTTTGGCTTTTTTTACTCATCTGTAAAGGGGAAAGTAATATATTGGCTGCTTATCTTTTAAAATTCGTCGAGGAAAAAGATTGGTAGTAGTGATTTAAAGGAATTTGTAGAAACTTTTTGAAATAAATAAAACACCCAGCATCGGTGTTTATGTCATAAAAGATTTATTTAATCGTATGAGTATTACAATATTATGTCCTACATTTATTAAAATAACCTATATACATATACCTACTGTATTTGATAAATGTGTAGTTTTAGCGGATTTTAGTTACCCCTATGGATCTGACTCAAGGTGAATCGATGACCTGCACCCTAATTGCGTAACACACGATCAATCGGAATCGGTTTCATTTTGACAGTTCAATAACATTCATTGCGTTATTTACGTGTTGGGCAGACAAATTTTTCGAACTTATTGAGCAATGGATTAGCAATTTGCTTCAAAATGATTCTGATTCCGATTGATTGTGTTTTACGGAATTAGGGTGCTGGTGAAGGCTGAAAATGTGAAACTAGTCGATGTGGCGACGCTTGGCTTGTGATGGTGATGCTTTTATATCTAAACAGTGATGGCCTAGTAGTGTCGGATTATCCTGAGTTCGAACTCGAGGTACGAAACTCCATAAAAAACCCTTAAATTTATAAAAAAAATAATGCGTTTAATGCAATAAGGCCTCGGCACAACGTAATGTCAAATGACCTTACACAAGGTATATCTCACGCTGCAGCTGCAGCTCACGAAATTGAACACAATTCAAAATGGTCATTCTTTAAACGTAAAATCGACATCTTTAGCTACAGAATTGCAAGTGTTTTGTAAAACGCGAGGTATGAATAATTCGGCTAAAAAGACCTTCTTTTATTTCAACGGTAGATTGCAATTTTACGCGGGCTGCGCACGGATATTAAAAATTAAAGTTAATAAGCAAAACAGCGCTTTGTGCTGCAAAGTGATACAGTTTGCGCTTTTGTTTCGTTCTACCTCTTTATGATAACATTTCTGATGTTAGGTACGTAGTTTTTGTATTATACGCTCAAAAAGCGAAAATTACCCAGTTTCAAACTAACTCCTTAAGCCTAAGACTGCGGTGTCCGCTACATACCGTCCGCTGTTTACCAGCGAATGATGACATTGTAACGATGTTTAAAAAGTTGGTGTGTCTACTTAAAGAGCGTTGAGACACATTTAAGTCAAATCTGAGAAGCTTGTGGCTAAGTAATAACAGCCGCACGAATCGATCGATCAGGTTAAGCTACGCTTGCCACGGTTGGTTCGCGAATGGGTGACGATCTTTACATACCGAGACCCCTGTGCAACAGATTACTTACCACCTGTGCCTCGGAAAGCGGAAAGCACGTTAAGCCGTTGGTCCCGGTTGTCATTTGTATATCTTCGACAGCAACGACTGTCGTCAGAAGCCCGAAAGTCTGAGAACCAGTCTTACCAAGGGGTATCGTATTACCCAGTAACTGGGTTGTGGAGGTCAGATAGGCAGTCGCTCCATGTAAAATACTGGTTTGCAGCTGCATCCGGTTAGACTGGAAGCCGCCCCCAATATAGTTGGGAAAAGACTAGGCAGATTGTAGATTGATTTAAATCAAACCTCAGTGCCATCATTTTCATGGTGGTCGTCACTGCGGCCGTTATGTGGCGGCCACCGCTCTTCTAGGAAATCGTAGATTTACCCACATAACGGGCGCATGTCACCTTCACGATGTGTCATTTTCATTCAAAATGTTAGCGGGTCGTTGTTCTGCAACTTCATTTTACGCTTCAAGTTCAGTTTACGCTACAACTTCAAACATTTTTGAATCAAAATGTATTAATTAATTGTGTTACTAATAAAAACATAGTGTTAGTCACTCTGAAATCAACTTAATTAACATTTAAATAAAGTTGATATTTGTTTAACTTGAAATAACGTCAATTGGAAACAAATAAAATTTGAATTTAGGTAGACAGTTATATAACAATAAATAATAAAAATAAAATAAAATAAGTAAATAATTAAAGGGGTCTCCTCTCCATGCAAGAAACGTATATTTTCGGCATTTTTTTGTCTTGTGGTACCAAACTGTTCGTGTGCGAGTCCCACTCGCACTTGGCTGATTTTTTTTTTGTTCGTAATAATTATGCCCACTGGTTTTTTGTTCGAAATAACTAAGCCCACGTGCGCACGGACGCAAAAATATCGCGGCGGGATTTTATCGCGCAGTGCATTTTCAACTCATGGTGTTGAGACGAGCATTGAGAATCCAACCCAGCTGATCACAAGGCGTCAAAAAACACACTGTTGAATTTTGAACTGTCTGCACTAAGCAGAGCGTTGAAAATCCAGTGCGCGATAAACGCGCCCGTGCATACCTTGATTTAGAATAGAATAGAATACTTGTCTTATTTTTTTATATGCACGTATTTCCGTGACAAACAAACCTATTTTTCTTTTTTTTCATTTACAATCGCGTAAGCACGTACACCTATACGTAATGTGAACCATAAAAATATTAAATAAAAAAATCCGACAAAAAAAAACGGCTTAAAAACATTTCCTTTTCCAAGACGACGAGTACAGTTGCGCGCTCGAGTGTCGAGTGGCTATATATTTTCATTTTCGAGAGGCGACACTCGCGGCGCCTGTAGATGACTGCCGGAATTATTGCACTTCAACAAGAGTGGACCAATGTGTCTATATATCCTTTTTATTGCAGTTAGAAAAAAGGAATCGCACAGAGCTTGCGAATGACGTAAAGTGAGGCGTTATTAAAGTTTTATGTGCAGTTCGGTTTGGAATTGTTACTGTTTGTTTCTAGAACTCTAGGGATTTGTGATTTTTTATGAAACGAAATGAAATGGACTATGTGTGTGGCCTGAATTCCCTAAAGGGTTGGGCAGAGGTATATATTACTACACCTACATTTCCTCAATCATATTTAAATTAGCAGAGCCACGTGGTTTCACCCGCCTAAGTCTCGATTCCGTGGGAACATCGGAATAAAAAATATCCTATATGTTAATCCTGGTTATAAACTATATGTGTTCCAAATTTCATTCAAATCCGTTCAATATTCTTTGCGTGAAAGAGTAACAAACATCCATGACAGTTCTGGATTGAAAATATACCGTCGCTTAAGTTCTAAACACCACGTAAGTCAAAAATAGCAACTTTACAGGAGATTGATAAAAATGCATAATTTTACCTACATAAAAAACCATGACAATACTATTTTATAATTTGTGTACACTTTAAATTGGATCTATCAAATATGTAACTTTATTTTTTAGTATATAGTATCTATTGATCTACGTAAAATTATGCCATTTTGTCACTCTCCTGTAAAGTTGATATTTTTGAGTTACGTAGTGTTAGAACTAGAGCAGCGATACAGAAAGAAAGGAAAAGCATTTATTTGCAGCAAACATGACGCATAAAAAAGAACATAAACACACAAAGTTGGAGGTAAACATGCGTCACATTCACGCAAAACGGCCATCGCTCAGCATAATGCTAAGACCCTATACGAGACAAAGACCCAGCGCTGGTTTTCAGCGGCAGCCGGCGTTGATGTGATGACGTTAACCGGTGCAGTATGCAATACGGACAGATACGAATTATTTAAGTTGATAGTTACATAATTTACTTAACATTTAAATTCCCTGACTTCACAGTATAACAGATGGCAAGCTGTTATACTGTGAAGTTAAGTTATACTGTTATATATAGTTACTAATCGGGTACAGCACCCTAATTGCGTAACACACAATCAATCGGAATCGGTTTCATTTTGACAGTTCAACAACATTCATTGCGTTATTTACGCGTTGAGCAGACAAATTTTTCGAACTTATGAAGCAATGGATTAGCAATTTGCTTCAAAATGATTCAGATTACGATTGATCGTGTGTTACGCAATCAGGATGCAGATCAAGATTCGGGTTGCTACTGAGAAATTCCTAACTTTTGACCGACATGGGTCGCACTCAGGAACGCACGGTCAGCGGTTGCACTAACTATTTCGAATACGTTACAAAATAGATCAATGATTTACCCAATATATATCAAGCATGTTAAATATTAAATAATAAACTAGCTTTGCCCTGTGCCAAATTTCATCCAAATCCATCCACTCTTTAGGCGAGAAAAGGTAACAGACAGTCAAACAGACAGAGTTAGACTTTCAGATTTATAATATAACTAGCTGTGCCCGCGACTTAGGTAGCGTGCATGTCCAAAAACAAATTTCATATTTGCATATTTATTGGTTATTTTTTTTTGTGCGGAACCCTAATTGTTTTTCTAAAATAAAAGTAGCCTAAGTACAAGGAGTACTTAGGCTACATCAGCTATCTGCCAGCGAAAGTACGGTCAAAATCGGTCCACCCGTTTCGGAGATTGGCCGTAACAAACCGACAGACAGATAAAAATGATAAACATTGTATTTTTGTTATTAGTACCGTATGTATATACTTTCATATGCATTAAGTAATAAACTGGTATTTTGATATTACAAACAGACACTTCAATTTTATTTATTTTTATAGCTATAGGCCGTCCTTTGACTTTATCGTAGTATAAAGAAACACACAAAATCACGCCCTCACTTACCAAAGTCATGCTCACAGCCGAAATCAATGTATAAATGTATACAGGGTGACAGGGAAACTCAACGTATTCCTTGAAAGGTGTTATACTAGAGGTCATTAGCAACAAATTTAGCCCAGTTAACTAGGGGTCCAAACTGGATGGTTACCGAGCTGTGTCGGTTCTTTGGTTTTTTAGAAATTAGCTGACTTGTTACCAAAAACAATTAATTATGAGAAAAAACTACTCCACTCCAAATATTTCATTGATACTTTTCTGAAAGTTGAAAAATGAGTGATCATTAAATAAAAGCTTGCAAAACTTACACAATTTGAAAAATAAAATGCAAAAAAATAGCATTTTTTTTATTTTTTAACTATCCAGTTTTGACCCCTAGTTCATTGGACTTAATTTGTTGCTAAGGTGATCTCCAAATATACATGTATGTAAATGCTAATGACCTCTAGTATCCTTCAAGGAATACGTCGAGTTTCTCTGTCACCCTGTATAAAGAGTAATATTCCACAGTCACTCTCGAGGAAAACCCAGTGAGCCCTTTAACAGTGCGAAATATAAATAAATGACGACAAAAGTGTCTGGTCACTGTAGCTGAGACGAAGTACAGTCATCGTCAATATCAATATTACGCCGACGCGACGCTGTATCGGACTGCCTTATTCCCTCCAATTGAATTAATAGTACAGACGATGAGAGAAGTGTTTTTCTTTTATTGTTTTTGCTCCTTTTCTGGCGTTTAGTTACTTTTGTTGATTTGGAGTTTTTACTGTTTTTTTTATTTAAATTGTGAACTTTAAGTTGGTTTGTAAATTATTGCATTAAGTCAGAAACGTATCTAAGTACTCGTACCTATGTAGTATGTAAGTTAACGTAAATAGATTTTGTTATTTAATTTTAGTGGAAGTTAATTCTGTTACTTATGTAACAATAGTATAATTTTATTGATATTTGTACGCCGTCAACGGTAAAAACATAGTGTACCTATACATTTTATTTACAACACCTGTTTTTACACCCACCTATGTTTAAAACTTTGACTTTGAGTATAGCTTTAAAAAATTGTCATGCTAGTTTTTAGAACATAACTAGATGAATTTATAAGTTTGCGAACTTTTCACCTTACTTTTATGTAATCCACTTTGTATTTTACTGAAACTACAAAACCATGATATTCAAAAAAGACACAACACACTAGATATTATGTATAGAAACTCGCTAAAACACAAAGAAACAAACCCCTTCGCTGGTATGAGCGGTACAACGGATCCGTCAAGCATCCCACCACCAGAAAAACCCATATACGTACAACATTTTTTCTACTTCCCCTTCCCATCTTTCAAGTCTTGCTATTACAATAACAAACAGTAATAAATTACTATGAGACACTTTTCTCGATAATTACACCGCTCTCCAGGGCGGTGACTGCTACAATAAAAAAAGTCATCTGTGATTTTTCATTTCGCTCCATGGCCCGCCTATGTTAGGCGCACTTTTGTACGGTATACTCGGGTCGACATGATTTGATACTTTTTGAATTATATATTAATTTATGTTTTGTCTACATGAGGTCCTTATTAAATACTTGCGGTCTCTTAAAAATCTTCTCTCAAAATCTCACCATCTCGCGTCTCTTCTGTAAAAATCTCACCATTAACTTAGGTGAAGCGAGCTTGAAGTGAGCTGTCATTCTACCTGATGCTAGGGATTGACACTATTGACAGCTCACTTCACTTAAGTTTTCATGGCGAGATTTTTACAGAATAGATTGGCAGGGTAATATTAGAAACGTAAGTGTTAATTAAATTAAAAATTGTTTGACCATGTGTTTGTATTACACTTTTGAATCTATGAATCAGCTGCTTTTTTAGGGATAGTTTTTAACTTAAGTTTTTTTATTTATTTATTTTTATTTATAATATAAAAGTTATATTTTATAACTGACTGAAACAAATTCATGGGTTCTAAAATTGTAATAGTACAGACTAAGGGTTTTTCGCCCACTTATTGAAAGTCGGTTGCAGTCCGATCTATTACGTAAAGAGGTAAAGTGAGCTGTCATTAGTGTCAATTCCTAGAATCAGGCGGAATGACAACTCACTTCACCTAAGTTTTCACGGAAGTTGTTTTTAGAGAATAGACCAGCTGGTATCAAAACTAAACAATCAATGCAAACCTGCTAACAGCGCGGTCTTCCCGTAAATTATTCCTTCGGCCATTAAATAAATATATCGCTATACGGCCGGCCCACAGCAAACCGTTGAAAAATGCGCAATCGACACTTTAACTGCATGCTTATTATTAAAATGATAATTTTTTTTTTTTAATTGAAAAAAAATCTGAATCCTAGTTGCGTAACACACTATCAATCACAATCTGAATCATTTTGAAGAATATTGCTAATCCATTGCTCGACAAATGTGTCTGCTCAACAACGTAAATAACACAAAGAATGTTGTTGAACTGTCAAAATGAAACCCATTGTGTTACGCAATTACTCTGCTGGTTTGAGAAAATCATGCATCGTAGACTCACAAACTATTTAGAAAAAAATAATATTATAAAAGAGGAACAGAACGGCTTTCAAAGGGGAAAATCGACTACATTAGCAGCATTTCAACTGGTAAAAAATATAATTGATAATTTAGATAAACGTATTCCAGTATCTGTCATCTTCTTTGACATGAGCAAAGCTTTCGACTTTGTTAACCACGAATTACTCATACAAAAATGCAATAACTATGGAATTAAAGGAATAGTTATTGATTGGATTACTAGCTAATTATCTAACCGTCAACAAAAAGTAGAAATAAGCTCAATAAATGAATATAGTGAGTCCACATCATATAGTTCTAAATATAGTCAAACCAAATTAGGAGTACCTCAAGGAACCATACTTGGCCCATTACTTTTCCTCATTTACATTAACAATTTACCTACAGCTTTAAAACAACAGTGCATACTTTTTGCTGACGACATATCAGTAATTGTAACAAATGATAGTAAAATAGAAACCAGTCACGAAAAAAGCTTATTGCAACAATAAACCAAGCGTTAAAATGGCTCGAAAACAATCATCTATGTGCAAATCTAAATAAAAACAAATACATAAACTTTCAAAATTACAATTCAAAACCAAAATCATTTAAAGTTGGCGCACGGTGGCCGCAGTGGTTAAGCGATTGACTGCTGCGCTGCGTGTCGCAGGTTCGATTCCCGCACGGAACAAATATTCGTATGATCTACAAGTAGTTGTTCCGAGTCTGGCTGTTTGTGTATGTGAGTTTAAATGTTTGTAAATGCACCCACGATACAGGAGAAATTCCTAGTGTGAGAGTGATTGTCAAGGACAACATATTATGTTAGTGAGTACAAATTTCTTGGACTTATCCTAGACCAGCATTGTAACTGGAAATTACATATAGAGCACATCTGCAAGAAATTAAACCAGTTTGTATTTGCTCTTAAACGTTTAAGACGTACTGCGAGTGAAGCAGTTGCACTAACTGCTTACCACGGGTATGTTTCCTATTTTCTCAGGTATGGACTCCTACTCTGGGGAAAATCGACGAACGTAAATGAAGCTTTTCTAGTGCAGAAAAAATGCCTAAGAGCAATCTGCGGGATCAGTCCATTAACATCCTGCAGACCTCTATTTAAAAAATTAAAACTAACAGGTCTTCTCATAATGCAAGTTGTTGTATTTGTAAAAGAGCATTCAAAATTTTTTTATAGCATGCGACTTGCATTCGAAATATACTCGTCGAGACCCAACACGGTTAAGAATTCCGTCACATCAAAGCAGATTGTGCCATAATAATAGCTTTACCACAGCAATTAAAATATTTAACAATATTTCAAAAAAAATAAGGGAACTCCCTCTTAAATACTTTAAATCCAAACTACATAAATGGCTTATTGGTAAATGCTTTTATAGTATGAAAGAATTTTGTTGCTAAAAAAGTAACAGATAAATATGGTTAGGTACTAATTTTCATTATAATAATTACCTAATTTTGGTAAATACCTATTATTGTTAAAAATTCATTTTA
Source organism: Apamea anceps (assembly GCA_951799955.1). Taxonomy (NCBI): domain Eukaryota; kingdom Metazoa; phylum Arthropoda; class Insecta; order Lepidoptera; family Noctuidae; genus Apamea; species Apamea anceps. The sequence goes on from OX637509.1 coordinate 13,220,038, forward strand.
AAGTTATTAGACATGTTGGAATAATGCATCCTTTAAATTTTTTACATGTAACGTGTTTAAATATTTGTATGCCACTCCTTGGCGAAACATGTAAGATCATAATTCTATATTTAAGACCTTAATGCACCATGTTTTAAAGCAAATACATATATTCTATTCTATTTGAATGTGATTCGAGGAACTAGTGTAACCAAAGTAAATAGTCGAAATCATCGAGGTACTACTACAAAAAAAAGTATGTACTGCAAGCCATACTACAAAAGGATTTGTAATAAGGACCCATTACACCTTGTCTGAATAGCCACTAATACTGCCGAATAATTAAAAAAAATATATAGATTTTGTAAGAAATATCTGCCAAGCTAACATGCGAAAGTTAGTACCATTTCATCTTCAAGTCAAAATTCCTCATGTCCTTAACACCTAAAAAAGGAGAATCTTGAAACAAAAAACAGGGAATAAATAAAAGCGTGAAGATCATGTCTTTAGAATATCCCGTTGCAAAAGGATGTGCTCTGGCAAAGGTATCAGTTACTTGTTAGAGAAACTAGGGAAACTTATTGCAAAAGAGGTGATATATTTTCCTACAGAAACCTGTCATGGCTGCCATGTGATATCCTTGATCACGTGTGTGTGTGTGTTGTTTTAAGGAAAAAAAAAACAAACCATACACAGAAGCTCCTTAACGTTAATTTTTATCGGTAATAATTGACACGGTATATTACAGTTAGTTTTATTGATGTCGTTCAGTTAACAGAGTTTTTTTTTTAATTCAACCTAGATGACGAAAACTTAAAGCGATTGGAATTCAACGAACAATCACTCTTATGATATTAGTGACTTTTTCTCATATCTCAATCCCAAACTGGAGTCCGTTTCTCGGATGAAGTCCCGCGGCAGTTCCACCTAGAGCGAATTATTATTATTATTATACAAGTTAGCAACATCCCTACAACAACCCTCCTACCCTATACACCTTTCCCTATTTAAGATTATGCATTTTATTAACCAGAGCCTGTAATATGATGTCGAGATAAATAGCTAAATCAATATTTATGATCCCGTCGCAGGACAGTGGCGCCGCGTCTGCGAGACTTCTTTCGTGAGACGGACTTTAAGTAAGTACTGGATTATGTTTTAAAGAAACCCTCATCATAGCGCTACAAGCTAATTTTAGCGCGTGGCCAAAATCGGAACTAAGACCGCCATCTTGTTTTTAATACATTTCAAGTGACAGTTTTAAACATTTCACAAAATAATTGCACAAATGTTTACGAACAGCGTCAACATCATTCGAGCGCCAAAAGTTATTTGTAGCTTGTTTATAACCTCCAAAAACAAAGAAAAAACGGCTCTTATAAAGTACAAGATTAAAAGAAAAATTCTACTTAGCGCATGAAGACAGCCACATAGTCATGCCTACATAATCCTCCGCAAATTGTAGCCCGATCTAAATAAAGAAGCAACATCAACTTTTGTTGTTGTTTATTCACTTAAAAATCCATTACGCACAAAAAGACCAACTAATAAATATGAAGAACGAAAGCTTTCTTGATAAAAACCTCTTGGGAACCTCCAATAGAAATTGAACTTTGTTCTTTCCACGATATGGTTTAAATTACAATGCGTGGTTGTACCGAGACATTTTAGCGTGTTTTAAAGTAGGATAGGAGCATGTCAGAATCAATTCTTGCAGCCATTTCTCAATAAAGTTCGTGAAGGAAGTGAACATACTCGTATGCATTGAGGCTTTTAAACTTTGACGTACATTACACACGGCTGCGGCTAAGTTCTTAGGAATAAACAATGTTGGATATATTCGGAGTGACGGGTACACTTGTTATTTACTATATTGCAAATTATTTTGAATGGCAGTTAACGCTTTGAGGGGCTTGTGGCTAAGTAATAACAGCCGCAAGGGTCTATTGATGAGTGATTATCTTTACATATCAAGACCTATGGGTACTGTGACCCATGGGTGGAATACTATGGGTGATATTCGCATGATCACGCCTTTGTAACTTGCTTATTATTCCTTCCAATGGTAGTCTGAAAGAAATTGCCTTTGGAGATAGGCCACTGGGGGTTTATTTATAAACGATGAATAAAGTTAAGTCACGTTCAAACGTCAAAAATGTATGATTAACCAGTCGCTGATCACTACTTAACTTTAAGCAACGTTTATGAATAAAGGGGCTAATGTATGTTGTGTCCTTGCAATGTCCTATAAAGAATATCTATCTATCTATTATCAAAGTAAACACAGTCATTACGTCACTTCCGGACAATAAATCAGCTGCCTACGATACCCTGGGAGTCATCACAGATTTACCCAGAGATGGGCGTTACAGCACCGCCCTGGAAGAAAATTACGACTGTGTACTTGGATCTATAGTTTTGATACTATTTGGTAAATTTGGACGGAATGTAAATCTTACTAATATTATAAACGTGAAAGTTTATATGAATGGATGAATGTTTGTTATTCTTTCACGCAAAAACTACTGAACGGGTTTGGATGAAATTTGGCACACAGATGGTTTATAACCAGAATTAACATATAGGATACTTTTTATCCGGATATTCCCAGATGGATAAACTGATTTTTTTTTTCACGATTTCAGGGTTGGTCCCGTAGTAAAAGTTGTTCATAATGCTGAATACATACCCCTTTTAAGGATTAAAACGATCAAAATTAAACGCTGTATACTATTATAATTATAAACATACTTCAGCCGTCACATATCTCCTCATTAAGCTTACAAGACAGTTATTTTAAACTACTGATACACAGTATATGTAAGTATGTATTGTTATGTTAAATGTAAACTAAACTATCGTAAGCTAAATTATACTAATGTAAACTTATGTAATGTAATCTAATCTAACTTATTAAAATATTTAGCTCGATTGTAGGCACGCAGTGCTCGAGCCGATACACCAGGCGGTGTCGGTTCTGATAGCGATGACCGCTTTTCTGAATCAGCCTTTGGTGCCGATAGTGTTGCTGACGGTGCAAACGCCACCTCACTGTCACCGCCCAATGCATCCTCATTCAGATCATCGATCGAACGTCCTAAATTAGTACTGTGTTTTTCCTCGTCTACAGCTACCCCTAAACCTCATTCGAGATAGAGAGTACTACCTATTTTTATTGTTATTTACTGGGATCATTTGCTCGGCATGACGCCGCCATTCTAATTCGTCCCCCACCTTGACTCTATATGATACGGGGCCCGTCTTTTTAACCACCGTAGCTTCGGTCCATTTATCCCCCCTTGCTGTATAGTCGCGAGCTAACACCGAGTCCCCCACGTCAAAATGTCTATCGCTGCCGGAGACGCGTGCAACTTGGCGCTCCTGCTTGGCGCGCACAGTGGCCGCTACGTCCAGCCGCAGCGCGTCCAGTCGGCTCCGAAGTCGCCGCCCTTGCAGCGCCACTGTGGATGATACCCTGGTCGTCGCGTGCTCACAGTTTCGATATTGTAACAAGAATCTACAAAAAGCCGCGTTTACGTCTTCATTTTCATACAATGCTCTTTTGATCGCTTTTTTAGCGTTTTCCGCCGCGCCATTTCCCTGCGGCCTCTAAGGAGCCGACGTTGTGTTCGTTATATGATTATTTGCACAATAAATTTTAAATTCTTGAGACGCAAATGGTGGTCCGTTATCGTTCACGAGCTGCGACGGTAAACCAAAACGCACGAAAACACTTCTCAAAACTTACATTGTTGAAGCTGCATTTGTACCTTTGATTGGTAACTCCTCAATCCACTTTGAGTGTGCGTTTACAATAACTAAATATCGAACGCCTGCACAATCTGGGAAGTCGGCATGTAGTACGCGCTGCCACGGGTGCAGCAGAAATTCCCAAGGGTGTAACTGCGCGTTCGGCGGTGCGTCGCGAACTATCGTAGAGCACGTGGCACATGATTTACATAATTCCTCTACATATATCTTTATCTAAATTGACCCAATAAATATAGTTCCGTGATAAGCTTTTCATTTTATCTATACCTAAGTGACCTTCGTGCACTTCTTCCAAGATTTTCTTTTGTAAGGCATAAGGCACGACAATTCTGTATTTGAAAATGACACAAACCTTGGTTTACCACGAAATCTTGTTTTCTAGAAAAGTAAGCTTTTTCCGCATCGCAGCTCGGGGCTGACGGCCAGCCAAAAAGTACATATCCTTCAATCTAACGCATCGCGTTCTGTCTCTTTTGCAATATCCTTATAACAAATAGGCAGTGCCGCTTCAACTAGATTTAAATAATCCACGGTTCCTGGATCCGTTGACCGACCGTCCTGAGGTAACGGTACTCGTGACAAAGCATCAGCCGGACCATTGTCCGCCGATCGCACAAATTCTATACGGAAATCATATGCGGCCAAACGCGCCGCCCACTTTTGCAAACGACTGGCAACCGTTTGCGGAATTCCTCCCTTTTTCCCAAAATATACGTCAGCGGCTGATGATCAGTGCGCAGTATAAATTTTCTACCATATAAGTATTGATGGTGTTTTGTGACACCGAACAAAATAGCCAGTGCCTCCTTGTCCAATTGACTGTATGTAGTTGCGCTCGGGCGCACTAAGTGTTCGCGAGACGCAGCTGACGGGCCGCTCGCTTCCATTCTCGTACCGGTTAGCTAGCACTGCGCCCAGTCAATACAAGTCAGACAAGCCAATCAGACAATACAAGTTCGCGCCCCTCAGTGTACCAGTACTCGTTCACTGAAGAGGGTTCGCTTTGCTTTCAAAAAAATCTTTTCACACACTGGATCCCAATTCCAGCGGACCTCATTTTTTAACAAATTATGCATCGGTTGTAGTAAACTCAGATTCTGAATAAATCGTCCATAATAATTGAGCATTCCAAGAAAACTTTTAAGTTGAGATACGTTTTCTGGTCTCGGTGCGCTGCCAATGGCCTCTAGTTTCTCAGGATCCGGCCGCAAACCATCTTTATTAATAATGAAGCCCAAATACTTTACACTGTCCTGTAAAAATTGACATTTACTTAGCTTGACCATAAGTCCCATATTACGTAATCGTTTGAGTACAGCTCGGAAATTCTTTATATTTTCTACTTTATTATAGCTATCTATCATTCTAATTATTAGCCTAACGTTCTGTTAAAGTTTAAAATAGCAGCGGTCCCCCGGCGACGGGACAACATTTAATCAAAAAATTTCATACGTACAGTTTACGTGGGGTCATATTTCAAGGTTATTTTTTTCTTTTTATAGGGTATCATTATACCTTTTTTGTTCTATTTGTGGCTATTTTTTTCAATAGTTTTTTAAAATAGTTTTAGTCTTATTACATTCATACTATTTTTATTATTATTTTGTGTCGGGGGTTTTTAAAGTTTTTTTTTTTTTCAACAAATTCAAAATCGGTTCATCCGTTCAGGACGTACGTTTCATACATTTTGACCGCGTAGGTATTGCACTTTTCTATGAAACAGAAGAATTTTTTTTTATAACCGACGAAAAATTTCGACGCTAAGGGGTCTAAACTCATGTGCTGAATCCATGGTTACAGTTTGCGCGTCGATGTCCTTGCCACCCTGTATACTATTATAATATAAACATACTTCGGTCGTCACAGCTGGGACCTAAAGGAGCCGAGCAAAAAGAAAAAAGTTAGATAGAACACTAAGTAATAGCGCGTGCCGGCGATGCGATACGACGGGGTGGGTCGTGGAACAAGAAATGTCACACGGACAAAGTCGCGGACAGACGCTGTTTTAAAATAAAGATTTATTGTTTCTGTATGTTTAGAGATGAGTTTTTTTTTTATTTTGTTTTATTTTAGCTAGATTCTTTTTTAAGAAAATCATACAACCTTTTACCGTATTAACTTAGTTTGGCATAGTTACTTAAGTAATAGAGAGCAGGCAGTGGTGGTCTAGTGGTAATGGCCGCGACTTACGAGGCGGGTAGGTTCGAACCCAGACAGGCGATTTACTTTGTGTAAATTAGTTTATCGTCACTGCTCTCAAAACGGTGAAGGAGAAAAAAAAAGGGAACGGACGGTGGATAAAGTATATATAAATAAATAAGGAGAACATTGTGAGGAAACCGACATGTCTTAGAACCAAAAATTCGAAGACGTGATATCTAATAACCCGCACTGGGCCCGTGTGTGGATTATGGCCCACTCCCTCTCATCGAGAGGAGGCCTATGTCCCAGACTCCCAGCAGTGGGAACATTATATGCTGATTATGCATCAGTATAAGATCGATTACTCATGGATACTCGTAAGTCGATGAGTTACCTAAGTGTTAAGGCTCCCGCAGAGAGGCGCGACGCGTCAGAGCGACTCGTCACTAATAGAACAGTTTCTATGAAAACTTTATGGAATTTATTCTACTAGAATCGCGTCGCATCGCCGCGTCGCGCCTTTCTGCGGGAGCCCTTACCGCGCGCTCCTAAAAATTATGTTTTTTTTTTTAATTTATTTAGAAACCATACAAAACCAATCTCAAATATATTCCAGTGCATTACTTATTTAATTAATTTCCCCGCAAGACGTAAAGCACGATCATCAAGCTAACACCACTTGGTTCCCAAAAAAGTTGCCAGCATAAAAAATGTTATGCAATTTTAACTCCCCGTAATGCCCTCTCTAGTACAACGAAATAACCCGAAAAATGGCAGTGCTGCCAGCAGATCGTTGGGGGGAGATAAAAAAATATGCGTCTCGAAATGACAAGTAGAATGCTATGTATTTGTAGATAAGAGGCCTTACCACGAGCTCTTAACGCGATTCAATTTACGCTCAGGGATCGAGATGGCGCTAGACGACTTGTATAGCTCTGTCTCTTTCCAACAGCCTAAACTGGATCGCGTTAAGAGCTCGTGGTAAGGCCTAAGGGCGGGATTGGGTGAGAATGGCGTGATAAGTTGGGATACCCTTCTGCCTTTTGTTAAGGTTGTCAAATCTAGTTTTTTTGGGTCGATAAGGGGACAAAGTTTGCATATTTTTGTAGTCTTTTTTATTTCAACGACTGCGACTTCGTTCGCGTGAAGCAACTTCCTAGATTTTTTTCCGTAAGAACCTTCTACAAAGTATTAGAAAACTTCAAAAAAAAAGATGGATGAAATCGGTAAAGTTCTTCTCAAGTTATGGTGTGAGCAAGGGTAATAGGGATTAATTTTTATATAATAATATGTATATAGTTTTAATTTTTTAACGTTTTCTTTGATGCCAATGTTATCAAACGAACTGCACTTCCATCTCTTATTTTGGTTGGAGTTATAGCCTTAGGGGCGGTATGGAGCGAGGACTTTGTTAAATTTAATTTTGTTTTTTTCGGTAATTTACCAATTTTATTACAGTATCGGGTTAACCTTATCTATAGAAATCATTTAGCTTTGAGAGAGACTCACCGTTTGCGAGAAATAAGGCCTTCGAATATTTTTTTAAATTAATCAAATATTCTGAAAAAAATTGGGACCAGCGGGGTAATTGCATAACACACTAACAGTTGTAGCAATGGCTTTAATTTTTACAGTTCAACAAAATTCATTTTGTTGAACTGTAATTTCGATGTTTCGCACCATTTCCCGTAATCAAAAACGTTCAAAATCTAGTCGCAATCTCATCTCAGCGACGATCAATGTCAAAAACTTGTGAAAATTTTATGGAAATTACGGGTATTTTTGAGAGAAGTTCAGATTAGACTATGAACGTTCTTAAAATTACGAAAATTGCCCCTCAGGTTGACCATGACCTGAGTGTGAACAGCGAATATTTATCATTTTGATCCCTGTACGTTTCCGTGGCATAATTTTCAACCTCAACGCGGACGTTTCCGCAAGGAAAGGCTAGTAATACAAAACTATAAAAGCCACTGGCACCGAACAGCATAAAACTCTCCCCTACACAGTCAATGCAAGTAAAAGCAACATTTTCTCAGAAACAGCAAATCATTTCAACATTCCCTCCCTAACTCATAACGTTACTTTGAAATAGGTACAGGAAGTGACGTAAAGTCCAGTTACCGGAACTGCACACCTTTTATTTTATGAAGTCAATAAACCTTCTGTGTCCATACCCCATGTGCAACGTGAAAGAGCGAAGTTTGAAAAGTATGTTACTCTTTGTATGACCAAAGAGTTTATGATTTTGTTTTTCTTTGTATGTATGTACCTTTGTGGTTTGTAAAACGTTGATGACATGATAACATCACACTTATATTATTTGAAGGGGTAGGTTTACGCGAAAAGAAATATACCTATAGTTACTAGATTTTGCTCACAACTTCACCACATGATGATGTGACAAGGTGTTGGTTTTTCTTTCAGCTGTAACTCATTTCCCACTGGGAATTGAAAGTGACCTCCATAGTAATAAGTTACAGTTATGAAAACAGCTTTTCAAAGACATATTATACATAAACATATGTATGGTTATTATTGGTCGCTAGAAACGCATCCCATACATTTTTGTCCTTTCATCCAAGTCCGTTCAGTCATTTTTGCGTGATTGAGTAACAAACATCCAAACATACACACTATCACATTTATAATAATTATTAATATCATAGTAGAATATTAGGATATCTAAGACCCCTCCGTGTCTCGGAAAGCATGTTGAGCCGTTGGTCTCGGCTGTCATTCGTGGATCTTTGACAGTCGTTACGGGTCGTCAGTAGCCCGAAAGTCTGACAACCAGTCTTACCAAGGGGTATAGTATTACCCAGTAATTGGGTTGTGGAGGCCAGATAGGCAGTCGCTCCATGTAAAATAATGGTATTCAGCTGCATCCGGTTAGACTGGAAGCCGACCCCAACATAGTTGGGAAAAGGCTAGTCAGATGATAATACGTCACCATGATCATTTAAGGTATTTCCTTCGAAGTAACTGAATATACATATTTTCTGCTCATCGTCATATTTTTACGAAATAGTATAATTTCATAGCATTATTTACAGCAAATATAATTTCGAGACCTTTCGTTATTTGTTGTATATGTGGTTATTTTTTGGTATTTATTTTATCATAATTGCTGCGTATTGAATTTGATTAACTTAAAAGTTAAAACGTAAAACAACGCTGCAATTTGCAATAACCTACATTGACGGGTTCCCGTTAAGTCATATATATACATACATACTATCCAACACAGCGTGGCTACTACCAAACTAAAGTAAATCCCAAAACTAATTCAGTCTTTATCAATTCCATTTTACTAGTCCCAATTTCGTTTTCACCCAACTAACTTCTGAGGAAAAAAAATTGGAACCTTAAACAAAATACCTCGGTCCGACCATTACCAAAATAATGTGAAATGAAATCTAAAAATTAGCTCCAGAAACCGTTTTGCCACGCTTAGCGGGCTACCAGTGTCGGCTCACGCACTTTGACACGAAATAAACTGGCAATCAGAGGAGTGCGCTGTCGGAGGGAATCCTCATAAATCCGGCGTCGACTTCACTCTGGCCTTATTCAATCTCCGGGGGAATGGGGCACGAAGATATTGGATGACTGGATGGGATACCTTTTTCCTAAAAAGCATTTACGGAATTGTTTTATTCCGTCAATCAATCCATCAACTCAGCCTATCGACAGGGTCGACAGGGGCGACGACAGGGTGTTGTAGAAAGAAAGAAAAATACAGCAACTTGGGACAGGCCTATGTCCAGCAGTGGACTATAGTGGAGGTTAGTGTCTCCACTCCAGGAATCATCTGCTCCACTGGCCATTGGTCCTTCGAAGAATTTGGCCAGTCCACTGCCACTTCAGCTCGCTTGCAAGCTATGTCGTGTATTTTGTTCTGTACTAGATGTAATTCACAAATCGCCTCTGCAACACCATATAACATTCCACCACAAAATTATGACTGCCTTGGGTTCGATTTTCAGGTCGGAAAACGTGTTATTGGGTTTTTTCATCAGTTTCTCAGTTGCAGCCTAGACTCTGTACTAGTGCCCCGGTGATGGCAATAATGTTCGCCCCCTATTACCTACATGATACTTAGCTTAATAGGCGAAATGTGGATGCACCGTCCACAGCCACACGGGTGAATCTCCAAGTTTAAGCAACGCTTGCTGAGGTCAGTCCGTGGATGGGTGACCAGACATAATTTACTGAGAACCTCCGTAATTCGGTAAACACGGTCCCGGCTGACACTCATAGATCTTTGACAGTCACTACAGGTAGTCAGTAGCCCGTTAATCTGACGACCAGTCTTGCCACGGGGTATCGTATTACCCAGTAACTGGGTTGTGAAGGTCAGATAGGCAGTCGCTCCATGTAAAATACTAATATACAGCTACGTCCGGTTAGACTGAAAGCCGATCCCAATATAGATGGGAAAACGTAACGCAGATTAATTTTGAATGGCAAACTTTCTTGTCCTTTCTAGCGGAATGAGCTCAATGTAGTATACTTTACGCAAGGAGGTCGTGTTTCGCGGGGCGCCGATATAAAAGTCCACTTTATAAAGACTGACCGCAGACGATCGCTTCTGTACGTTTGTCTTGTACTTGTACAACCTCAGAAACTTTTAATGTGTAGCTTTGAATTGGGATTTTGAGGAGAAGGGTGACCCTTTATTTTATTACTGACTTATAGGTATGCCTGCAGCTTCGCCCGCGTGGATGTCGAAAATTATCCCACGGGATAAAAAGTGTCCTATGTGTTGATTAGTGTGCCTTTTCATCTGTTCAGCCATTTTTGCTTGATTGAGTAACAAGTAGTTGGATTTAGCATCACTTTTGATTCAGAATCCAACTACCTACTCGATTTTTTTTTTTTATCCCTTTCCCCTTTCTATTGGAATCTGCTGACGTATTTTATGGTTTCTATAAAAGAAAGACATAAAATAATGCTGTATTTGTATCAATTGATTTTAAGAGCAGTGGTGGCTCATTGTTAATGGCCGCGACTATCGCGACAATTTTGTAATTTTTGAGCAAATACCTACGTCGCATTGTTAGTTATATTAAACTAACTTTTGCCCGCGGCTGCGACCGCGTGGAATTCGGAATAAATAAACCTATATAAATATAAGTACAGTCACGAGCAAAAGTATGTATACCTACACTCGGCTTTATTCAAAAGCGATTTACTCCTTTATTTTAGAATTAAAGAAAGAAAAAAAAAAATACATTTATTTGCGGCAAATATGACGCATAAAAAAGAACACCAAAACACAAAAAGGAAATTTTATGTTGTTACGAACATAGCATTTTCGAACCCATAGGTTTATGTAATGTGTCGTATTTCAACGTTGCATTCGTTATTTCAATTGAAAGTGGCCATGTGTTGACATATTGATGCTCGTGACTATAAACCTTCCCTATTAACAATCCGTAGATATAGGTGCCATATGCCAACTTTGTTTGAGTTTATCAATCTCATATACAGAGTAGCGATTAGATTATCACATAAAATAGGACAGCGGTTATTTAAATAATAAAATAAACAGTTTACCAAAAATAGGAAAGTTAATTTTTCAAACAAAATAAATAGCGTAAAAATTGGCATGAAATAAACCACCCTTGATAATAAGGCACAAGATACGCTCGGGGCGATGGTATCAACAATTCAACAGAAACTTTATGGTATCGTTACCAAATAATCACAAATTAAGTTTAATCTTGTTAAATACTAAAACGAAAACCGGCCAAGTGCGTGTCAGGCCACGCATAGAATAGGGTTCTGTTTTTACAAATATAGATTAAACTAGCTGCGCCCCGCGGCTTCACCCGCATAAATTTCGATCCCGTGGACATATCGGAATAAAAAGTATCATATGTGTTAATTCTGGTTATAAACTATCTGTGTGCCAAATTTCATCCAAATCAGTTCAGTAGTTTTGGCGTGAAAGAGTAACAAACATCCATCCATCCATCCATACAAAACTTCGCGTTTATAATATTAGTATGATAAGGCCTTGGGTGATTAGGGGCGCTAAACTGGCAACCATCATCATCATCAGCCTGTAGCAGTCCACTGCTGGACATAGGCCTCTCCTACTGCACGCCATTCCACTCGATTTTCGGCAACTCTCATCCAGCTGCTACCAACCATCCTGCGAAGATCGTCGCACCGCCCAGCCTGAGAGCGTCCCACCTTACGTTTACCGATTCGTGGTCTCCAGTCAAAAACACGTCTATCCCAACGGTCATCGGTTCTACGGCTAACATGGTCGGCCCATTGCCACTTCAGCTTGCTTATTCTGTGAGCTACAACTTTGGTTCTCTGCCGGATCACCTCGTTGCGAAGCTGGCAACCGTCTCATTCTAAATGATCATCATACTTTACTGTAAGACCCTGAAACAATCATAAAGATGGCCGCTACATAATCTTCCCCACCACATTCTAACACTACCCGTCTACTAACTTTTCGCCCATAACTTAGAATAACCGTAAAACATTCGACAAACGACTAAGTCGTTTAACTTTAACTCATTTTCAGCTTAGCCACCGTAAAAGATCTGGTTTAACGCCATCTGAGGCGACGGGAGATTTACGCGGTGTTGCCAATCTCCGCCGCTAGATGGCGCTGTGAGACACGCTCGTAAACGGTTTTATAGTCACTCGTGCAACGACAGGCAAGCGGTGTGCACGGATATTGAATGTTATCGCATTGACGACAAGCAAACGATATTTTGGTACAAACGATGATTTAGCTTACCTGATATCCATAGCCAGATCATCATCATCGTCATCATTTCAGCCCGGAATCACCCACTGCTGGATATATGTAGGTCAGCTCTTTCTTCTGCTATACTTCCCGGTTCCGTGCGTCTCTCATCTAGGTATGCCCGCGACTTTGACGATATCGTCAACCCAGCGCGCTTTTGGACGGCCCTGGTTTCTTTGGCCTAACCTTGGCTACCATTCCGTCACAGCTTTACTCCATCGGCCATCTCCTCGTCTAGCTAGATGTCCTGCCCAACACCACTTGAGGCGCATCACCCTGTCGCGCGCCCTGTGGCGTGTCGCCCGACGTCGTAGACTTCCGACCGACCACGGATTTCGGTGTTACGCGCTTGGTCTGGTAGGATGCTAAGCATGGCTCGCTCCATGTCCCTTTGTGCTAATCGTACCAATTGAACTGGCCTGGTCTGACACAAAAAAGGAGAAGGGGGAAGTATTAGTCGGAGTGTAGCCTTAGGGGCGCTATGGAGCGACGACTTTTAACTATTTCCGAGTAATGTGCCTTCGATGTTTTTTATGGTTTTATTCGGAAGTTCTTAACTCGGAAACGATGCGATGTAGGGCCATCCTTCTTAGAACGTACATGGTTTCTATGGTCAAGGTTAACCAGATATTGCAATAAAATTGGTAGATTTTCGAAAAACGAAAAATTGACGATCCCAAAACAGTACGGGTCAATTTTTTTTTTTTTGCTTCATTGCCACTAAACGTATACTCCAACTCATACAACTCTGCCTCTAAGGCGTCCAACTGACCGGAAGTACTTCTTCCTTCCGACGTTATGACGTCACATAAGACTATGTGGTGTGATACACAAAGCCAGCAACAATTACGCCAACAAGCGTAGCTAATAAAGTTGGTCGGTGCATCCGCCGTGCGCCCCTTTACGAGCAAACCCCGGAGGAAATTGAATGTTGAATACGGATAGAATGCATAACCAAGCCGATAGATTTTATAGGTACAGTTTGTTAAGTTACTTTGTTCTATATCTAAGGTATAAAAAGACCCATCACGTAGCCTTCAACTACGTATTCTGTACAGACGCCAGCACATCAAGCTACTACAATCTGTCAAATTTCTTTAATAGATTTTCAACTTTATCACTAACGCATTAAGGTTCAAGGTTGATTGGGCAAATTTGACAGTTTCGGGTAGCTTGACCTGCTGGCGTCTGTACATCAAACTAAGTAACATTGCACAAAAATAATTACTGGGAAACGACTTTTATTTTTGGTGTGAAAATTTCCTGTTTGCGGTAGTTCGCAATGTAACACACGCAAAACATTGTGCTTATGGATGGATGCAACGATACAGGGGTCGTGGCGATATTTAAAGTTGTGTTATAACATTAAAAACTTGGTTTCGTAAAACAACGTTAGTAAAAGTTAGAATTTTGACCTTTAATATCTCCGTAACCAGAAGGTTCAGTATGTATAGGTATGGTCCAGTACAAAAAAATGTTTACAAGGACAGGGGGGAGTACAAATGACTCTCTTTACACCCGTTACATCAATGCTGAGTTAATTTATTTATTCACAATTTGGTACCTTAAGTATACTGTTGACATTACAATTCAGCACATGATTCTAGCGTAGAAATTTTTCATCGATTTGGTCAAAATAAAAATCTGCTGTTTATAGAAAACAGCAATTAATACCTATGCGGTCAAAATGTATGGAACAGCATTTTTTTTTTTTTTAATAATGACGTTACTCTTAGAATCATGTACTGAATCCATGGTAACAGATTGCGCGTTAATATCCCTGCCACCCTGTAAGTAAGTTCAGAAGCTATTGGTGTACATTTATAAATAAATAAATAGTAGGACCCGCGTCTGTTATGTAGGTAATGTAAGACAGTAATTATTAGGAACCGACGATACCGTGAAAGTTTCCACGTGCAACGTTACATAAAGATGGTACCTATCACGAAAAACTCCACCAATAACATTTTTGCTGCTGGGGAGTTTGTTGCGCCATTTTTTTTTCCCCAGCTATAGCACTTGGAAGTGGTGAAAAGCAGGCGTTTTGACAGACTGTCCTAAGTAATTTTGGTGTTCAAAAAGTGATTCTCAGCCTAGTTTGAATAACTGACTTTTGTTTTTTTTTTTTTTAGTTAAAACTTCTTTAGCGTCACTCGCGCTGTTTCTAATCCGAGAAGCTGAATCGCATATACTCGGCTCCAGTCGTTCGGTGACGCTGAATCGCATATACTCGGCTCCAGTCGTTCGGTGACGCTGAATCGCATATACTCGGCTCCAGTCGTTCGGTGACGCTGAATCGCATATACTCGGCTCCAGTCGTTCGGTGACGCTGAATCGCATATACTCGGCTCCATTCGTTCGGTGACGCTGAATCGCATATACTCGGCTCCAGTCGTTCGGTGACGCTGAATCGCATATACTCGGCTCCAGTCGTTCGGTGACGCTGAATCGCATATACTCGGCTCCAGTCGTTCGGTGACGCTGAATCGCATATACTCGGCTCCAGTCGTTCGGTGACGCTGAATCGCATATACTCGGCTCCAGTCGTTCGGTGACGCTGAATCGCGTATACTCTGCTCCAGTCGGTCGGTGACGCTGAATCGCGTATACTCGGCTCCAGTCGGTTGGTGACGCTGAATCGCGTATACTCGGCTCCAGTCGGTCGGTGACGCTGAATCGCGTATACTCGGCTCCAGTCGGTCGGTGACGCTGAATCGCGTATACTCTGCTCCAGTCGGTCGGTGACGCTAAATCGCGTATACTCGGCTACAGTCGGTCGGTGACGCTGAATCGCGTATACTCGGCTCCAGTCGGTCGGTGACGCTAAATCGCGTATACTCGGCTCCAGTCGGTCGGTGACGCTGAATCGCGTATACTCGGCTCCAGTCGGTCGGTGACGCTGAATCGCGTATACTCGGCTCCAGTCGGTCGGTGACGCTGAATCGCGTATACTCGGCTCCAGTCGGTCGGTGACGCTGAATCGCGCATACTCGGCTCCAGTCGGTCGGTGACGCTGAATCGCGTATATTCGGCTCCAATCGTTCCACTTCTATCGTGGGGTCAAGCACACACCCTCTTTTGTACCTATAGGTATAACTATAAATCCGAATTCTGTCCGACTACAATTGTCATATTTGAGTCGCCCATAAAAAATATAAAGGCAAACTGTATATGGGTCTCTTTTATGTGACATTATAAGGCAGAGGCTTGGCCGGCCGACTTTACGATGGGTGATACGACGCGTTTTATTTCGGTTTTATTGACAGACTACGGATCACTATGGCCAGAAACGTGGGCCAGTAGTGAACACTATGACGGTCGCGAGATTAGTGTGAAAGATGTGGAATTTTTGTGTTACTTTTGATTACTCTTCAAAAATGTAGTCAACGCAATGCGAGTAATTCTACATCCTAAACATAGGCAGGATGAAAATTAAATTAGCTAGTCAAAAATTTACAGATGTGCTAGGTATCGATAAATGTTAAATATATGTTCTAAACACGCTAAAATAAAAATAAGTAGTTTAAAAAACACGCTTTTATCATTTGAATTCAAAAAGCATGGAACGCACTTATAATTAATTCAAAAATTTAATTCAGTGCGTTTTCTTTGTTTTTATCATGTTTAGTGATCGATACACATCACGTCTGCGGAATTTCGCTAGCTCATTTAATTTAACCCTGTATGGATAATTTAATCAGCCTACCGCGACATATTTGCCAAAAATGTAAACAAATATGAGTTTATGGAAAAATAACTTTAATTTTTATTCAATAAAATTCAGTTTACGCTGCAACTTCAAACATTTTTATAACTTTTTCAATAGTGTTAGTCACTCTGAAATCAACTTATTTGCTATAAAAATAAAGTTGAAATTTGTTTATCTTGATATAACGTCAATTTGAAACAAATAAAATTGAAATATAGGTATATTATTCGACTCAACTCGTAAGCTCTGTTATTATATTGGATAGAGGTGGTTCTCATTTCTGGAACTCAGACCCTCTATGGTAGGAAGTGAGCCGTAATCCGCCATGCCCAGTGCTGATTGGTAGATGTCTCATATATCTTCGACTGTTTGGTTCTTGGACTTAAAACTTAAGTCATGGCCGCTAACACTGCCCTACACTGATCTTCTACTACGTAAACGAAACTTAAAACAAACCCATAACTTGCAAATTCAGTTTCAAAAACCCGCTAACTTATCCCCACTAAGTGGTAGCGAGCCAGACGAGAGAGGATGCGATGCGTGGTCCGCAACGCGCAAGTGCAGCGCAAACATCGGCCGACAACCGGACAAACATTACTTCTGCGCCTACGGGTACCCACCACGCGTCCACGCCAGACATAAGAGGCATAATATTGATCAAGAGAAGTCACGAAATCAAAGTTATAGCTGCTGTATAAGGATCTGTTGGGCATAAGCACAATCGTTGGTCGAAGCAAGCGAAACCTGTTCAGGTGGAGATTAATAGACGACTCCGCCTTGGAGTGTAAATGTGGTGCTGTTCCATACACGGGACACTTAATATCATGTCCTGCGTGTCCTGTCAGCTGCACGTTACAGGAACTGATGGACGCTGATGATGGCGCCAAACAAGTAGCCAAATTCTGTGCCGAGTCCATTTAGATTGCTATTGACACGCTAAGAAGAAGAAGCCTAGGTATAATGTTCCTAGATATATGTTTTTTTGTGCGGAATAAACTATATTTCTTTCTTTCTTTGTGTTTTTTTTTTTAACATAGTTCACAAAACAATTGTACAAATGTTTACCTAGAGCGCCCCCTGTCAAAGTCATTCGAGGGAGCGTCAAAAGATCCTAGTACCACTGCGAAGAAATATAAAACAGAAATATTGTAAACTTGATTTTCAAAAGAGTAAGCATGGAGTTTCTTGCCCGTTCTTCTCAAAAGGAATCTTTACGCTATGGGCAAACTATCTTCTCTTTGAAATTTCAACTGTAATAAAACCTCTACGAGTATATTCACCGAAAGAGTAAGTATATATATATGTCGGAGAAGGTATGTCTGTCTCTCGTTAGCATCAGGCATATTTTAATTACTGTGGGCGTACTATGGGTAGTGTTGGTTATAACACAATAGAAAAACGGTTTGCACTTCAAATCAGATTATAATTTACGATCAAGTTAGTCACACTAGCGAATCACGCACTATAGGTATACATTCAACGATACAGAACGCTGACAGTTTCTGAGCACATGTTGTTCGTACGATGTCCAATGATTCGATCCTCCCGAGAGCTCTGCTTACACCGTTCTTGTAGCTGTTGCTCTCGTCCCACCACGAACTCAGGCTAGACTCTGTCCAGCGCCACGAGATGGCGCTGACGTTCCGAATAGTCAAACGAATGACTCCGACATATATTTGTAATTCTTCAATGATTAATGTAATTATTAACTAACTTTCCTTAGGAAATCTAGAACAATTTCTTTGCATATATTTTGAGTTGGGCGTTGATAGCTGTGCCACAGTATTTTACTTTTGTTATATCTATCTTCGTTTCCTTTGTAAATTGTAAACTTAAGTTGTTCCAAATAAACTTTTTTTTATTTTTTTTATTAGTATGCCATCTAATCGCCAGTAATGTTCTCTGCTTCATCTCCAAAGTAATAGGGGGCGAGACTTTTCCCACTATACTTACACAAATCCAGACTTTGGCCTGCTTAGAAGGTAAAAGGACAACTTAACCCGCTTTGGCCGACCTAGTAATCGAACCCAGTACTCCACAATCTACTATCTATCAACCTACTTCTATACTAATAATATTATAAAGAGGTATTTGTTTGTTTGTAAGTTTGTGTATAGGGAACAATTTTGTATATAGGTATCTCTGGAACTACCCGTCGAAGTTGCTGGCACTTGAAGCTAGTCTTTTAGATAGCAAAACAAACTCTTTGAGACAATACAATTTTCTACATTGTTGGTCGAAAACGTGGAAGTGTCAAAACATTTGAATTTTTGTATGTATGTCTTCTTGTTGTCTGATATTATAAGCATATTGTTGCGCGCCACAATTAATACCTGGTACATGGTGACATTAGTTACCTCTAGCGCCATCTAGTATTAAGTAGCGGAACTAATTTACCACTAGCGTCATCTAGTATCGAGTAACAGAACTAATAGATCCTTCTAGAAATTTCGATACTAGAACTCTCGACATCCGCTCAGTCGGGGCCGGTATGTACTCGAACATTCTAGATGTTTCTACAATAGAAGGTTCTGGAACTATGTATCTGCGGCACTATATAAGGCCGGGATTAGCCGCGAGCAGTCAGACTTGGATCTGCGATAGAAGCGAATACATCAAAAGCGACCTTCAAGTGCGACTTAAGAGCAATTGTGTTTTGTAATTAGTGTGTTTAAGCTGTTATTAGTGTTGTTTAATTAAAGTGTAATTTTTGGTAATTTATATCGGCAGTTTTTACTGTCACGAACCCGAAGCTCGTAACAATATTACAACCACACACTTCAATCTCATTGAATTCATTGCTGAAAACGAAGAAGATAGATCAAATAAAACGGTTATAGGTTCTTATACATCGCACGATCTGTGTGAAGCAATAAAAGGATCTTGATATTAACATGTCCCCCGCCCGAGGCAGCAAATCTATTGGCTCTCTCCCCTCAATATTATGTGCTAAAGTATGTCTATAGATATTATACAGTATCGATTTACTATTCACGATTCATAATGCTGCAACAAAGAAAGAAGGAAAGAAAAATGCGCCTAAAAACTCAAACTCAAATCATTTATTTCAATTAAACCATTTACAGGCACTTTTGAATTGCCAAAATTAAATAGTCGGTCAATTAGTCAGAAAGTTGAAGCTAGTTGCCCATTCCAAAACGTAGATCTCTATGGAGAAGAACGGGCAAGAAACTCCAAGGACACTCTTTTAAATCAAGATATTATTACAAAATCCTGGGTATATTATTCTTATTGATTCTACATGTGAGAACAATGTAAAACTAGAAACAATTTAAAATATAAAATAAGAAATATGTTCTGGCAGTTAAGAGATGACCAGTCTCAACCGACGGCGCCCGTTCACGAACATGACGCGTGGATCAGCACCACCCAGCTCAACCATTTCGTAGGGAACCGAATGACCCAACACACGCGCCACCACCAGTGAGACGTTTAAGTGAGCATGACATATTCTCAACTGCCATGTTCTTTCAAGTGAATATCAAAATATCATAAAAAACGGATCCATGGTTCTTACATTTACAAAATTTAAAAATTACTTCTAAATTGTACAAATTGATCAAAATTTAACGGTGTAAAGCCGTTTCGTCCACGTGTCTGTTTTGTGATTTTAATATATGGACAATTTTATTTAACAGTCACTTTGATAATAAACTATCAATTTCCTTGTGTGTACGTTCCACTTAACAGAAGCAACTAAAAAGACGCCGTAATAAATAAGAAATCAGGATAGTTCCTCTGTCCATTCACTGATGTTTATTTACAGAATTGGGGTTTACTGCAGCCGTAGCCCCTTCCCCTGCAACGCGTATGGATTTATTTATGAAGTATACCATCCACCATAAATATGTAATCTCGTGTATTGCGACGCTCTTCCGAACACAGCCACAGCTAAAATATGTTCTATTTCTAACCGACTTCAAAAAAGGTCCACCTTGTAGTAGTATTATAGTAGTAAAAAAAAAAACGTATTGAGAACCAGCAGTGCGATTCTGTAACCATCTCACCGTGAAATCTTAGGTGAAGTGAGCGTGGAGTGAGCTGTCATTCAAAGTAATTCTAGGCTTTGACACTATTGACAGCTTACCCTTTTTTTTTTTTTTTTTTTTGAGGATGGGAAATCATCAAATGACTCCTCCCGCTCTGGGTGGAGCAGGAGGGAGTGTCAGACTCTTACTGACTAAAACCCACCCGTGTTCCTTCCTTAGCCCTTTATGTTCCAGGGCAGCGGTAACCCTTTCGGACAATCCCGCTACCCTGGCAGGGACAGCTTACCCTAAGCTCACTTCACTTTACTTTTCATGGTGAGATTTTTACAGAATCGATCGGCTGGAGGTACTTTTTTTGTTACATTTGTTACCTCAGAAGTTCAGAACTCCGTCATTTATAAATCGATTTGAAAAATTCGATTTTAGAGCTAGCTTCAATAATACTTTTTTTTTCCACTTCGTGTGTCCTGCCACTGTTAATTACTTAGCAAGTGAAGGTATATGAATTTATGTAGGGTTGGTACTACAGCTAAAAGTGAAAAAAAAAATCTTGTCACAAAAAAAATATGGTAAAAAAAAGGTTATTTTTTTATTTTTTATCCCAAAATTCCCCATACTTATGCGGATTTGAAATAAATGACTGACTTGCCAGAGTTACTTTCGCATTTAGTATCAGCAGTGTATTTACGAGTTACCGATCAAAAGCACAAACAAAGTGGAACCTTTTAAATCTACATAGTGAATTCTATCGCAGTAACTTCCCAGCTGAACTCCATACCATCGCTATTCTTCGTCCGTGCCAACGATTTACAGTACTCTATACGTACATTGGCACAACATAATCACTAAAGAAATACAGGAGAAAAGTTAAAAAGTTCGCACGTACGTGCGTTGGGTTCAAACACTTTTCCTCACTAGTAAAGTGGAGTGAACTATCTCACTTTCAACGGACTCACCTCTCGAAATAAAGTAGCTAAGTTAGATTCGAAGGCTTGGTAGGGGTGGATGTGACATTTTAAAAAGCTTAAAACAATATGTTCATTGTTCACTTAGAAAAGATAAAATCATGTTGTGTTTTTCTAATGCATCAATGAAGCTTTAAAGAAGAAATCTATAAATGATAAATAAATGATAAATGATTTTATTTTGTAAGTAGGTTTGTACAAACACTTTTACACGTCAATGACATATATAGACAGCGGTAACAACTAATATTAGCTATGGTATATTTATGTGTATCTGTACTTATAATAAAGCTGAAGAGCTTGTTTGTTTGTTTGAACGCGCTAATATCTGGATAGCCGCCTATTAGCCTATTGACCTACATATCTCCTATTAGCCTATAGGCCTATATATGACCTATAGACCTCTGCAATACCAAAAGTATCTCTGCGCTGCGTTACCACGCTAGAGACAAAGCTGCCATGAAATATATTTAACTATAATTGCTCAGGCTCCCAAGTTGGAACACAGCAACACTGCCTAGCAGCACGAATAGTGGTAGAAATGATGGTAGTACTTCCCCGGACAAGCAACTTAATTAGCTCTGGTAATACACCATCATCTGCCTAGCATTTTCCCAACTATGTTATGGTCGGCTTCCAGTCTAACCGATGCAGAATACCAGTATTTCACATGGAGCAACTGCCTACCTGACCTTCACAGGTCACACCTCAGTTACTGGGTAACAAGATGAGTAAGCCTGGATGTCAGACTTTCGGCCTTCTGTCTATCGACGGCCAAAGATTATCATCACTCTCCTTCCCATATCCCAATTTACCTATTTGAGGTCGGCGCAACATGTATTTTTCTTCCATACTTCTCTATTAGTCGTCATCTCGGTAGTCACCCCCTTTCTAACCATATCATCATTCACACAGTCCATCCATCGTTTCTTTAGTCTTTCCCTACTCTTATGGCCATCAATATTGATACCTAAAACTCTCCTCGCGACATTTTCTTCATTCCTTCGTATCACATACCCATACGATGACAACCGATGGGTTTATTTTTCGTGAATGCCTCATCCACACCTTCAGAGCTCTGGGGAAAAGGATGCATCAGTATGCGCCCCATCGCCTCTAAATGCCGGACCGACTTGCAATACTTATAGCAGTTTAGTGTTGGCTCTGGTATTGTATTACATGGGGTATTATGTGCATAGCAGCGGAGGGTTGCTTACGTGACCACCCACACTTTGAATATTTTTCAATTAAATTGCTTTGTTTCTCTATAAAGTGGTTAGGGGATTATTGTTTTTCAATGTGAAGTTAATTGAAAAAGATGGTGTACAACAAAGCCGCTTTGTTTGGTTGGACAAAAATTCATGTGCTGAACCCGTCAATCATAGTGATCAGCCTATAATGTTCCCACTGCTGGGACACAGTCCTCCTCTCACAGAGAGGCTCAGGAGAGGTAATTTACCATGCGGGCCCAGTGCGGGTTGGCAGATGTCACATGTCTTCGAATTTTGATTCTAGGATATGCCGGGTTTCCACACGATGTTTTCCTTCAGCGTTTTGAGAACAGTGGTGATGAAATAATTTACACAAAGTAAAGCGCCTGGCTGGGTTCGAACCTACGATCTACAACTCGTAAGTGGCGACTGTTACCACTGGGCCGCTACTCTTAATCATAGCGTTCTTAAATTGTCAAAATCAAAGATCTTTTGGCGCGTGGCCAAAAAGTTACTAACGCCGCCATCTTGTTTTGTCAGTACACAATGACAGGCACTAGTTCACAAAACCAATAACGCCTTCCTGTCAATGTCATTCAGGCACCAAACGATCCTTGTTGCACTTCACATGGTGCTGGTGTACTGTTTTCATAGATTGTCTTAAAGATAATAATATCGTTAGAACTGACAGCTCAGGCTGCTTTGGAAGTCAAACAAGTTACCAAAGATCTACTTCTTGGCTCCCTAACTATCTAACTGCGAACACATTAACAAGCACCCCGGAGTAAATAACAAATGAAGAGCTCATACGCACACTATGCGATCAAACGAACCAAACCCTTTGAGTTAGTGTAGTGACAATGACACAGATATAGCACATTAACAAAGTGTTTACGTTATTATATCAGTAGTACTCTGTAAAAATCTCAGTGAAAACCTGGGTGAATATTGCAATTATTAAGACCCCGGTACTTTTTAACAAAAAAAAAAAGTAAACAATCAAAATAGAAATGAAAATAGACTTGATCAGCCCTGTTTCGGTCGGGAATCTAGTGGTTGTATTTGAAAGAAATAAAAATGCGTTTATTGGCATTACAGCAAAATAAATACAACTTAAAACTATAAAAACAGAAAACAAAGATTATAATGCCAAAACGACCTCAGCTCAGCATAATGTCAGATGACAACACAAGCGTACCACCTGACGCTGATTTTCAGCTGCAATCCATGAGTGCTATACGCTGGAATAACAAACACATAAGGAAGTGTGTGTCCGTTATAATAAATTGAAAGAATTAATTTAAATGCTAGAAATTATAGAAAAGCTCATACAAAATCAAATAAAATGTCGTGACATACATGTATGTGTGTGTGTATTGTATTGTAATTAATGAAAAACTAAAATGACTACTGAGCGTGGGGTCTGGGGCACAATTGCCAAGTCGGGAAAAGTGTTATATGATAATAGAATGTGAATCAGTCAGTGATTCAACATTAAGCAACTCTTCAAAAGAGTAATAACTTTCTCCATCAATGATTCGTTAAGTACCCTTTTAATTTGGCACAGTTGTATTGTTAATAAAATTATTACTTACTTTACGACTTTGTGTCCTGACTTATGACGTTCTGTCTATAGGACATGGTGAGCCATCGCCACAATACTCGTTTCTTGTGGCGAAATACGCCACAAGAAACTAGTATTGTGGCGAAACACTCACCATGTCAGATGAGGACTCTCTTCACTCGCTCATCCGTGCCAACTACCAATGTGTAGAGAAGGCACCAAACTTTTCTAATTAAGTTCCCCCAGAACTTTTTTCGTTATCCCTAGTTCCAACACTTTTGTTATACTTCTAACGTTATCTTTCGGCAGCCAAATACTTGTGTTCACATGCTTCCTCTACGGACGTTGATCTTGTTGACATACAATTCTTTGTATGTAAAATCCTTGAATTTTTCAGCGGTTTTGTTCCCGTTCTATCTCATAACCACGCCTTACGTAGGCACACCTACATTTCGTCAGTTACGTTCAAGTCGTATGGAACAGCATAAACATAATCAGTCTATAATGTCCCACTGCTGGGACACACACCCCTTCTCGGTGAGAGGGAGTGGGCCGTAATCCGCACCACGCGGGCCCAGTGCGCCAGTGTGAGTTGGTAGATGTCACATGTCTTCGAGTTTTGGTTCTAGGACTTTCCGGTTTCCTCACGATGTTTTCCTTCACCGTTTTGAGAGCAGTAGTGGGTGATGAAATAAATTATACAAAGTAAAGCCTGGGTTACGACTTACAACTCGTAAGTCGGGTCGTCGGGCAGTCGCGTCCGTTTAGGTTTAAAGATATTCTCAAAAAAAGACAATGTCACTTACATGAGAAAAATGCTTAAAAAATTAAATTATATAAAGTTCGTCACAGACGTCACGGTAGCAATTATGATACACCCATCCAATGCATTCAGCTTTTAGGAAGGGTGTTATTTGTGATTAAAGACAAATCCAGAGTTTAGACAAATAAGACTAACCTTAGGGCCTAACTTTTCTGTGTTTGATCATGACTTAGGAAAAAAGTGTGGCATCGATACATCGTCTTTTAGATAAAAATCTTCAGGAATAAGCGGAAGAGTGCCTATCACTAGGTGATGTCATAATGTAGCCCCCCGGGCGTTTGGTGCAACCCCAAGATGTACGAAACATTATTATTAGAGAAGGCTCTTTACCCAACTCTTTTCTGTCTCCTCATAAAAGGCTAATAGAAACTGCTTTATTTACTCGTCTGCATGCGGTTATTATCTGATTATACAAGGTCAAATTAAATTGCTAACAATAGTGATTAACACAAAAATAAAACATAAAATCTTTTTTTATTTTCGTTTCATCGTGTTTCACGCTAGCTATTTTAAGCACGTAAGGCCCCATCCACAACAGTATGCGATGCGACTTGTGACACGACTTGCGTCAAGCGTAACGAGCGCTCGTCTCTATTTTCGTTCACCGCCCCGCAAATAGCATCGCGGTGACTCGTGTCACTCTCTATACGACTTCATTTGTTTTCTCCGCAGTCGTGAAAGACGCGCCTTACCCATTTCGGGCTGGACACTTTACATGCTGGTGGTCGTGAATGGAGCTTTATCCATTCTGTGTCTGACTTTGACCAGCTTCCACGATCTAGTTCTCTAAGTAACCCTGACCCAATTTATAGAGTTATCCAGTCCAAGTCTACTGTACCAGATGACAGCACTGAAAGCTTTCAATGTCAAAAGATCGCAATCGCATTGTTCATATCTCGGAGTTAAGTGAGAAAAGTGGGTCATTGGGACTTGCTATCTGGCGGATGGACTGGCTATAAGGAATTGATATAATCTTCTGACTCGCACAGACCAGGGAAGCATGGCATAATAGGGAGTAGAGGACTTTATGCTCAACAGTAGGAACAAGGCCGTTAAATATGAAAAAAAAATCGAACACTGAAGCAATGGATTAGCAATATCTATATTCTATCTTCAGATTGAGATTAAGTATGTTACGTAATAAGGGTGCTGGTCACCCCTGTACGTCTACCATGAGTTTTCATCGAATACTTACTCGCTAGCGTTAAACTCGGATCGAATAGATTTCGATAATGCTTGCTCCATGAGTTTTACGGAGTCTTACGCAGTCGCTAAGGTGAACTCGATAGATCGTGTCGTCTACTTAAGTTATGTTTCTTTCTTTCTCAGTAAAAATAAGAGATATAGATATATGCTCAATGTAGTGCTATCGCCTATGCTGAAATTATGACAGTCAATAATCCGACTAAATAGAAAGGTTGGCGGTTAGTGAACTATTTATGGTAATTTAGTAGTTTTTGAATTTTTATTCCTTATATGTCACTGTGGTGTTATCGAGTAACGTTAGTGACTCTCGAATAGATTACAATAGGTTTCTTACCTATCGGAATCTATAGTGCTAATGGTGCGAATTTTAATTCTTTCTATTACCGCTAGGGGCGCTGTACAGTATTTCATATACATATATTATTTACGGAGATGCTAGTGAGTTTTGGCTGTGCAAGCTCATGGTAGAGCTACTGGTCCCGTGGTGGGAATATGGTGGGTCATTCCGTGTTGTATCATATTAGACATCGCATTCTCCGAAGAGTCATATTCAAAAGTCTACCGCGGGCTTGCACCTCGTAAAACAACGCCAAACTCTTCGTAGCTTCTCGGCCCCGCCATAGTCAATACAAAGAGGAAGTAAATAGATTTGCGGAGCCCCCACGCGGCCCGCGGCTCCGTGCCTCTTATTCAATTACTGCATTTTGT
Organism: Apamea anceps; assembly: GCA_951799955.1. Classification (NCBI taxonomy): domain Eukaryota; kingdom Metazoa; phylum Arthropoda; class Insecta; order Lepidoptera; family Noctuidae; genus Apamea; species Apamea anceps. The sequence goes on from OX637509.1 coordinate 13,246,901, forward strand.
ACGCATTCGATAAAATATAGCTCTTTATGAAAGAGCTTTTTGGAAGTACTACGAGGAATACCTATTTCTGCCACGAAGCAGCGTTAAGCGGTGTCCTTGTTTGAAGTTAAAGTCAAATCATTTATTTCAAATAGGCACACAAATGACACTTGAACATCAACATTAACAAAAAATATATAGGTAATTGATTCTAGTCGCCCCTTTCAAAAGGTAGTTTCGTATGGAGAAAAATGTGCAAGAAAATCCATGCGTTACTCTTTTTTTTTTAAAGGGTAATGGTAAGTTATGGGCTGCCTGGATATATACCCAATGATAAATTGAAATTATTTTGGCATTTACAGAATTAAATAAGGTCGCTTAAGGGTGCGTTTGTAATTGTGGAAGGATCGTACGTTAATAGCAGTAATGCTCACAAAGGAAGAAGCGAAGCGCGTGAGGGAGAGCCAATCTCTGCGCCCTCATGCCCCTAGTCGCCGCTGGAGACGCCCTGGACGGGAGTCAACAGCTGACTCCCGGCCACCGTAGGCGCGGGCTTGCGGGCGGCGGGCAATGGGCAGCTCGCCGCCCGGTAAGGACCAGGCCCGGGTCGACGGCGCGTTGTGTTGCACGCGCGCCACAAAGAGATGTCAGCACGAACTGACGAGATCCGCTAGGGCCGATGCCTGCCAGGGCCGCGGGTTGTTCGAAAGATATACCGTGGCCCCTGGCACAGGCAACTGAAGGAACACGGCTGGGCTTTCGTCAGTTCCCACACAAAAAAAAAGGGACATCGACGCACAACCTGTTTCCATGGATTCAGAACATGCAATACCTACGCGGTCAAAAAGTAATAAACAGCTGTTTTTTTTTTTTAATAACCGACGATAAACTTCAACCCCTTCCAGAATCATGTATTGAATCCGCCGTAAATGCGAATGCGTCGATGTCCCACTTCTGGCCCGACTTCAGTTTTTCAGTAGAACCTGAAAAACTCCTTACGAAAAAAACTCAGTTGATAACAATTTGCCCGACCTGAACGGTATTGAACCCAGAATCACGTGCCAAGCAGTCGTATTCTTTACTAAACCATCATCATCTGCCTAGCCTTTTCCCAACCATGTTGGGGTCGGCTTCCAGTCTAACCGGATGCAGCTGAATACCAACATTTTACTTGGAGCGACTGCCTGTCTTACCTCCACAACCCAGTTACTGGCGAATACGATACCCCTTGGTAAGACTGGTTTTCAGACTTTCGGGCTTCTGACGACCCTTAACGACTGTCAAAGGTCCACGAATGACAGCCGGGACCAGCGGCTTAACATGCTTTCCGAGGCACACTTCACTAGACCAACCGGCAGAAATTATAGGATAAGCTTTGCAGATGGGACTCTGTTCTATGAGAAGTTAGAGGACAAAATCCTGCTCTCTTGACCACATTTTCTTTAATACCATAAATAAAACTAGCAGCATGCATGGTTGTTGCGTAATTCACATGAATCTCAATCTAAATCATTTTGAAGGATATTGCTAATCCATTGCTTCATATGTGCGAAAAATGTGTCTGCTCAACAACGTATATAACGCAATGAATGTTGCTCAACTGTCAAAAGGAAAGCCATTACTACTGATAGTGTGTTTCGCAATTACCCCACTGGATGGAGCACGAACAGCAACAAATCCCCTGTACGTACCAACAGATTTACCAAGACGCCGACTTCGCTGTATCCAATCAGGCGTGAACATTTTTATGTTGGTGCTAATTGAGCAGGCTCCAGCACAGAAAGCGATAAAAGTTATTAATTGGTTCCAGCCACCCCCGGGCCGGAAGTTGTAAATACAAGGCTACTATTTCCGGTCAATCGACACGCATCGCGCACACGCCTTTTTGCCGGAAACTTTCGAAGATGTATGAGCCCACTTTTGGGGTTCCGTTTTTGAAATGGCGAGAAGAGAAGCCTTCATAAATTATTTGTAGTGTGTCATGTTGCTCTTATACCGTAATGTGGGGTAGTTAGCTACAATCATATTCATACGGGTTTAAATTAAATTAGCTAGCGAAACTCTGCAGGCGTGATGGGAATCGATATCTAAACATTATTAAATAAAAACAAAAAGATTCGATGTTTTTTTGGGGGCTTAAAAACCGTTGGATATTTTGTGCCCGGTGCGGGTTGGTAGATGTCACATTTCTTCGAATTATTGGTAATAGAACGTTTCCTCCCTTTTAGTTGGTTGAATTCCCTTTATTATGATTACATAAAAGATATTAAATATTTTTTAGAGCTCTGTTTTATTAACAGTATTTTATTTTTATGAAATATTTTTGAGTAGTTTTTTATTTGAACATGTGACAATACACTCATTTTTTTCTGGTTTGTATTATGTACGAACACGCCTAACTGTAAAACAAAAACAGCGCTTTACGGAAAAAAAATAAAAAAAAATAAAAAAATATCTATTATCTAAAATATCTGCCTGTTAATCATTAATGACAATTAATGATTAACAGGCAGATATTTTAGCACTCGCCGCTCTTACAAACGAACCCAAAACCTTATTTAATTCGGTAAATACCAAAATAATTTCCGTATATCATTGGATATCCTCCAATAAATCCTTATCCTAAACATAGGATTACAATTATTTCATCCAAATTAGATTGAACTAAAAGCATTCCATTGTTTTCCGAATACGGAAGCTTTAGAATGTAGTAAGCGTAAACGTTCGCTTCTCTGGAAATATAGACTATCAAAAAATAGCGTAGATAAATCGAATTTTAAAAAATATTCTTTGAGATATAATAAAATCATTAAACTGACTCAAAAATCTCAGAATAATTATTACATTCTAAATTCTAAAAACAAATCGAAAGCCACCTGGAACATAATTAATGGTAGAAAACAAAATTTCCCTCCTGAGACCATAAGTGAATTGGAAATAGATAATCATAAAATCAGAGACCCTCAACGAATCGCTGAATTGTTTAATGACTACTATGCAGATATGGTTAAACCTCAGATTAGCTCTACGGGTAATAATATCCCATTATCATCTACATGCACGTATAATTCACCAAAATCGTTTTTTCTGAATCCTACTACTCCATTGGAAATTGATACAATTATACAAAGATTAAATAACACTAAGAGCACTGGTTTTGATGGCATATGTGTGTTGGTAATAAAATCCGTATCTCATATAATTGCGCCTATACTGAGCCGTGTTGTTAACATGTGCTTCGAACAGGGAATCTTTCCGTCTGTGCTAAAACACACTATAATTAAACCACTCCATAAAAAGGATGTAAAGTTGGATATAAAAAATTACAGGCATAGAGCCCTTACTCCAACATTATCCAAAATTATAGAAAAAGCCATATACAATAACCTGTACGACTACTTTGACAGGAATAATATCTTTACGCCTGATCAGAAAGGTTTTCGTAAAAATATGTCCATAAATTCAGCAATATATGATTTCTTAAGTTTAATATATCCTAGAGTTGACAAAAGACAGCCTGTCTATGCTTTATATATGGATATGTCAAAAGCGTTCGACTGCGTTGACCATAATATATTACTGAGTAAGCTGGAAACCTACGGTGTAAGGGGCAACACTTTAGACTTGCTAAAATCTTACATCAGTAATAGAACTCAGACTACGACTATTGTTAAAATTTCTCCTGATACGAAACATGAAATGAATTATAAGTCCAGGAGTAGAAAAATAAAATATGGAGTTCCACAAGGTAGTGTCTTGGGCCCACTACTCTTTATTATTTATATTAATGATCTGCCAAAATCTACTACAGATCGTATGGTACTATTTGCGGATGATTGCACTATTGTATACAATGATGTAAATATTATAAATAATAATTTAAATTTAATAATTCAATGGTTACAAAATAATAATTTATTAATTAATATCGACAAAACAAAATTAATGCAATTTAAACAGAAGACAAAAAACAGTTTACATACTCAAATAGAAGTGAATGGTCAAAAAGTTGGAGTGACAACCACAACAAAATTTCTCGGCTTACACATAGACGATAATTTAAAATGGCAAAGTCATATAGAGTTTGTTTGCAAAAAAGTGTCACAGTCATCTTATGGTTTATTCATGTTAGCGAAGAAGGTCAATCTTGACACATTGCTTGTAGCTTATCACAGCTATGTCGCATCTAGACTTAGATATGCAATAATATTCTGGGGAAATGCTACCAACTGGGATAAAGTTTTTAAATGCCAAAAGAGGTGTGTGCGAGCAATGTGTGCTCTTAAACGAACTGACAGCTGCAAGGAGTTCTTCAAAACATTGAAAATACTTACCGTCCCATCCTTATATATTTTTGAAATGGCCTTATTTATTCGACATCATCCAACCCTATTTACATTACAGCTCGGATCGCGAAATAGGAGTCATTTATATAACAACATTACAAGTCAATATAAAACTACCTTGTTTGGGAAAAGTGTGTTTGCTATGGCCACAAAGATCTACAATAAAATTCCGAATGACATAAAAGAATGTAGCAATATTCATGTTTTTAAAAATAAATTGTTCAAATTTCTTATTGAAAAAACTTATTACTCCGTTGCTGAATTTTTTTTATTGATTTGAAAATTTTAAGTGTTTTATGTCCGCATGACGAAAATCTATTTTGTATTGTGTCTGTCTAATTTTATACTTAATCTGAAATGGAATTTATGTCAAATCTTAGAATCATATTTTTATTGTATTAAATTATTTAATCATTTGTATGCCCTAGTGGCTGATCGTGGTATGAACTTTATAAGTTTTTAATTAATGTAATGAACACCTGCATGTAATTGTTACCCATGTATCACAAATAAACGATTTGATTTGATTTGATTTGATTTGAGAATTATTTTGTACAGTAGCCAAAAGAGGTACAGTATTTTTATCTCAAGCGACACGCGCTTTACCTGTGGTAACCAAATGTGTACAGTCACGAGCAAAAGTATGTATACACTCGGCTTTATTCAAAAGCGATTTACTCCGTTATTTTTTTATTAAATTTTATGTTGTTACGAACATAGCATTTTCGAACCCATAGGTTTATGTGTCGTATTTCAACGTTGCATTCGTTATTTCATGAAAAAATCGCAATTGAATGTTGCCAAGTGTTGACATATTGGTGCTCGTGACTGTACGTGAAGAGGAGTATCTTCAGCACATAACCCACACAGACTTCCGACATCGCCATTGCCTCGGACACTACCGAGAGCTCCTGCGCTTTTACACACATTCACAGCGTTAAAATTTACATACTACTATACTACTAATAATCCTATTTACTACTATAATATTATAAACGCGAAAGTTTGTATGGATGGATGGATGTTTGTTACTCTTTCACGCACAAACAACTGAACGGATCTGGATGAAATATGGCATACAGATGGTTTATAACCAGGATTAACATATAGGATACTTTTTATCCCGATATTCCCACGGGATCGAAACTTATGCGGGTGAAACCGCGGGGCGCAGCTAGTATATATACAACGTGTTTTTTTTTATATCCCATAACTCTAGGAGGTCATTGTACTCATCATTATGAACAACTTTTACTATGGGACAAAACCCGAAATCGCGAAACAAAAATCTGGTGTTCCCTACATTTTGACGAGTTATACGAACATAAATGTAGGGAACAGCCGAGTTTTTTTTCGCGCTTTCAGGTTTGGTCCCATAGTAAAAGTTGTTCATACTGAGGAGTACAATGACCCCCTAGAGTTACGGGATATAAAAAAAAACATGTTGTATATATGTTGGCAATAGGCTCGACCTTTTTAACATAGGACTTAATCATAACTGGTAAAATATGGCTGTACTAGACACACCTCTGCCTAACTCTTCGGAGAGTACTGGCGTGATGTGTAAAAATCTATCACAAAAATAATTAATAGAACATTTCCCCGACTAAACTAGTTTCCCGGCAAAAAAAATCATTATCCACCTGGCTTTTAGAGGCCCAGGAGTCAAGAGGAATACTTTCTTTGATCTGGTCGTAAGTGGGCGAGCTGTGTCAGCCACTGGAGGCGGAAATCACTGTAATGGATGGGATGGCTAGGGCTGCCGCGCAACGGCTATAAGATAGATAGATTATTATTTATTATTATTTTATTCATTCATTAGTACACATATATTTTATACATTTAAGTTGGTGACAACATAAACTCATTAGAGTTTTACCGTTCACCAAAATCATACAAAAATCAAAAGGACCCGATCTCTCTAAGTTATAATTATTATTATATTTGTTGTGAATCGACATGTTTACCATAACATATCTTTAAAAAAAACATCAACATTTGAATTTCGCGAGACACCTTCGAGCGAACTCAATACAATTCTATATGACTTTAAAAGATTTTTTTTTATTATTTTTTTTTATTTTCCGTATTAAAAATGGCCAGCCCTATGGTTTACCCGCGCCTGCGGCTAATAGATAACCATTACTGGGCACTTGTCCCAGCAGAGCACGCAACTCCAGATAAACGACGATATCTTACACATTTTGCCAAACGCGCACACTAAGAATATGGGTCTTTGTCGCGAAATGTACGAGAGCGTCTGTGCAATATAGGCTACATGCAATATGCATCAAATGGTAAAATTTTAGTATGTGAAGAAGTTTCTAATCTATATATATAAAATGAATCCCTATTTCCCTTGGTCACGTCATAACTTGAGAACGACTTTACCGATTTCATCCATCTTTTTTTTTAAGTTTTCTAATACTTTGTAGAAGTTCTTACGGAATAAAAATTAAGAAAGTTGCTTCACGCGGACGAAGTCGCGGGCAAAAGCTAGTAATATAATAAATATGTACTTATGTTGTAGCATAAGCATAATCAGCCTACACAGACCTCTCGATGAGGGGGCCGTAATCCACCACGCGGGCCCAGTGCGACTTGTTATATGTCACATGTCTTCGAAGTTTTGGTTCTAGGATGTGCCGGCTTCCTCACGATGTTTCCCTTCACCGTTTTGAGAGCAGTGGTGATGAAATGATTTACACAAAATAAAGTGCCTGCCTGGGTTCGAATTCGAACCCACGACCTGCACGTACTTTCAATCTCAAATAGCAGCCAGGAGGTTAACTGTAGACTTTCGTAGTAATGGTAAATAATGCTCAAGATGTTATTTCCCATAAGAAAACAATACTTTTTTTTACTTTATGATTAATGATGTCCTTTACCATATCCGATTTCCTTTACCTAAATAAAGTCCGCCAGGCATAAAGGGTGTGACGGCTTACATATTTATGAAATATACTGGGTTATGTTCACATAGGTATTTATCCTTAATAAACCACGTTACGTAGCAAGAAGGAGTAATTTAACAGAAGTCTAAATACCAGTAGGTAGGTAACGTTAACCAGCAAACCAGGCAGGCGCACCGGTTATCAGTGTGCTCACTCTTGCTACGGAAATGAGATTTTTGTCTACCCTCCGTCGTGGAACGAAGCCATTTAACATACCCTAACAAGCTATTATTACACAGACTGCACATTTTTAATTTGTAGGCATCTTTTCTATGCTACCTCATTGGGATGGGGTTCAAATTGTGTGTCAAACACAAGCAAGGCAGATCGATTGTCGATTCAATATAGTAGAGTATGTAGGGGTGAGTTCTGCTACAATGAAATGCTACATAATCTAACCCTTAACTGTCATAATGAAGACAGATCCAAAAAAATATACGGGTCAGCTTCCACGTAGCAGAAAAGTATTAGATACGGAGTAATATGGCTGGTAGAGGAATAGCACGACGACGAAACGTCACGGGTCGTCACTGGGTGGCCGAGATGCGAAACATCGGGTCTTCTTCACGATCCGACATAGTTTAAGTATGTATGGGCACTGTAGTGGGTACTCGAACGAAAATATAATTTGAACTTAAAGTACCTTTAATAAATTAGCGATTATCAACCGAAACGCACACTTGCGTCGGAAACAAACACGTGCGTACGGTACTGAGCGTTTGCCAAGACTGTCCTGAGCTCGACTGCCCACTGTAGACTGTCGCAACACTCGGTCTCTCCGCCAGTCCTCGCTGCATCCCCTCCATCGACGATCGTGCCGAAGCGGTAGGGCTCGCTTGCGTTTCCGATCACATGATTATTCGTTTACCCATCAAATTGTTAGATGGCGCTGTCCGCTGTACTACGGCGCCATCTATCCACGACATATACTAATAATAAAGCTGAAGAGTTTTTTTGATTGAACAAGCTAATCTCTCGAACTACCAGTTTGATTTGAAAAAATCTTTTTGCATTTAATAGTCTAATTCTTGAGGAAGGCTATAGACTAATTAACATCACGCAGGAACCTTAGGCACCGAGCAAAAAGAAAAAAGTAAGAAGGAACACTAAGCGAAAACGAAGCAGTACCACGGGCAGGCGATGCGATGCGATGCGACGGGATGGGTCAAGAATCAAGAAATTTAACCCGGACAGAAGCTAGTCTATATATATTAAAATGAATCCCTATTTCCCTTGGTCACGTCATAACTTGAGAACGACTTTACCGATTTCATCCATTTTCTTTTTTAAGTTTTCTAATACTTTGTAGAAGGTTCTTACGGGAAAAGAAATTAAGAAAGTTGCTTCACGCGGACGAAGTCGCGGGCAGAAGCTACTAATAAAATAAATAAACTTTTTTTTAAAACTCGTGCCAATTTCCAAATATCTACCAACAATATGTCGGGAATCAAGAAATTGAACGCGGACAGAAGCAAGTAATAAAATAAATAAACTTTTTTTTTTAAACTCGAGCCAATTTCCAAATAGCTACCAACAATATTAATTAAAAACATCGAATATTCAAAAATTCAACATAACTATCGATATAAACTTTACAATAATATCGGTGGAAGGTGGCAGCGGGGGTGAGGCGGGTGGCGGGGGGGGGGCTCGATGCTCATTTCTCAGGTTCGACTCCAGTATTGATATTGCACCGTATTACGCGCCAAAAGCTTCTGGCATCCACAGACCTAACACTGTCTAGATGGTTCTAGTCTTTAAATTATCTTGATTAGTTTCGATTATTGTATAGTAGTTCAATGATACACTGTTTAAGCAAGCTGAAGTGGCAATGGGCCGGCCATATTAGCCGTAGAACCGCTGACCGTTTAGGGTAGACGTGTTCTTGAGTGGAGACCGCGAATCGATAAACATAACGTGGGACGCCCTCAGGCTGGGTGGAGCGACGATCTTCGCAGGATGGCTGGTAGCAGCTGAATGAGAGTCGAAGCCAAGAATCAAGTTGAATGGCGTGCAATAGGAGAGGCATATGTCCAGCAGTGGACTGCTATTGGCTGATGATAATGATTCACTTAAGGGAGATGCGCTAAGATAGCCAAAGTTCTTTTGACGCGTGGCCAAAAACGGAACTAACGCCGCCATCTTGTTATGTCAATACAATTTCCGTGACAATTTCACAAAATGTTAACGAACAACGCCCCCCTGTCAATGTCATTCAGGTGCCAAAAGCTCCTTGTTTTCTTCTTCTTCGCAACACTCTTGTCAGAGCGGTCGTGGTCCTCGTGTAGTTTCTTGTCTAGGGGCTGATGTGTTTCGACACCTCCGATTTCTGGTATTTTTTGTGCACTCATACAAGGCACCCACCCACTCAAACAACTGCGGATTTAATTTGATCAGTCCATCTCATGGGTGAGCGTCCTTGCTCCGTACTCTAAAATGACTGTATATCAAACCGTATCGTTGGAAGCTGTAGTATCTTCGTAGTACGTGTTGATCGGCGGGTAATATTTGTTTAATCTGCAAGCAGGGGCGACATCCAGCCGCAGACTATTGCCGCATAATCTAAGCGCTATATTTAACATCTAGCCCGACATCGGGTACATCACAAATATTAAACTGAAACAGTTGCCAAATTTATACTGAAGTTTTGGTTGTGTTGATTAATTTTGCAAGCGATTTCGAAAAGTGCACTACAGTTTATCTAAACGTGTCTATTAGAAATAACTGTCGATTTCTCCAGTTAAGACGATAAGGTGTATTGTAATGTTAAGTTTACATCATTACACCTTGTCGTCTGCCCTTTTTAGAAACGCAGTTGTTATGATATTTTAAATAAATACATCACCACTGCTTTCAAAACGGTGAAGGAAAACATCGTGAGGAAACTGGCGTATCGTAGAACAAAAAAATCGAAGACATGTGATATCCCGCGGCCCGCGGCCCGCGTAGTAAATAATGATTTTTTTAACCAATGAATCAGTATTGCCATACAACATGGCAATGCTGCCGGCCTTTTGAGCACGTTTCCTATTGACAGTTATGTGGAGGAATTTTTTGAAGCCCTTTGATTATTTTCCCTCCTTTTTATATACTTGTACATATTATTATTATTTTAAGATTGTTAGCTTTTTAAATTATGTAAATATTCCTAAGTAAGCAATAGATACAGGCTGTTATAAACATTAATCAAATAAAGTAATTATCAACAAAAAAAAAAAAATACTAAAAATTCGGAAAATAGTCTGTTGTTGGTTTGTTTTTGTTTTGTTTGTTGATTAATTGTTTTTTTCTTTGTTTGATTTTGATAGAGGGCATCTGTGTCATCATCATCATAGCGCACCGATGGTTAGTCTCTGCTGAGAATTGTCGCCATGGACGAAATTCGGTCTGAAAAACTTTATTTATCTAATCTAACAATTAGAAAAATTACCCTCAGAAGGTATTTTATTTCTAACATTTTCATATTAAAAACACTAACAAACAAAAAATTCAAAATTTCGACACATCACAATAACTATAGGAACGTGATAATGGTAAAAAGCTGGAGAGTTTGTTGGTTTGAACGCGCTAATCCCTGGAACTACCAGTCGGATTTGGAAAACTCTTTGATACACCGATTCTTGAGGAATGTTAGAGGCTATTTAACGTCATGCTAGCAGCCTCAGGAGTTGAGCAAAAAGAAAAAGTCAGAAAGAAAGCTAAGCGAAAAAGAAGTAATAGCGCGAGGTGGCGATGCGATGCGACGCGGACGAAGTCACGGGCAGAAGCTAGTCTTAAACAAAGGTCAACTAACTGTAAATAGGTATGCGAAAACTAAAAACCATACTGTTTAAAATCCAAATGAATATTTTAAGACTAAAAATGTACACGTAAAAAATGTTAGATGTGAGTGCAACCTTCCCTGGGGAAATTAGTGAGACGAGTTAGCTAGGTCACCCGAAGATCTGCCGTAACGAACAGATAGCCAGAAAAAAACCTGTAAAACTTAAAACTGCACTAATTTAGCAAAATGTTAACGGTAGAAAAAAAATTGTGAGTTTTTGAGGAGACTAAGCACTTACTTAATACCTAATTATATACGAGTATCAGGGCATAAGCTAATAGTTCGCGACAACAAGAAGAAGTATATAGTCGTGATGCAAGTGACATCCCAGCGTGAGGATATTTGAACAAAACCTGTAGGTATTTTTTAGAAAGGAGTTTATCTTTATCCGATATAACATTGAAAAAGCGGCATGGGAGGATATTTTAGGGACTCGTGGCTAAATAATATAAGCCACACGGGTCGATCGAAGTTAAAGCTATGGTTGTCGAAGTCAGCCTGTGGATAGGTGATCAAACTGACCAATGACCATCTATAACATATCGAGAACCTTTCGTGGCTCGTTATACATGTTTTCGCGTCCGGTCGTCAATCATAGACAGTGGTTACGGTTAGTCAAGAACCCGAAAGCCTGACAACCAGTCTTAACCTGGTAAAACTGTTTTTTAGACTTTCGAGCTCGTCAGATTACCGTGTTGTAGAGGCAGCAGGCAGAGGCTCCAGGTAAAATGCTGATATATTCAGTTGCATCCTTAGACTGGAAGTCGACCCACGCATAGTTGGGACAAGGCTAGGGAGATGATGATAAGAGATAAAATTACAACAGAGCCACAAGGAATCCTATAGGTACTAAGTTCAACTTCTTAAAGAAAATCAGCAAATTTCGTCGCGTTTCACTCAGAAATAATGCAAACATTTCTCCCTCTGCTCGCGTATATGGACCAACAATATAATGTTATTAGAGAGAAAAATCTGAACCGACTCCGAGCATGAACACGGCTTACAAGACGACATTATTAAATTGGCAGCGACATGTAGACACGCGCAGTCGCAGCTCTATTCAGATTCCAAAGAATTATATCTTGGAATTACACATTCATGATTTTTTTTTAGATCTTCTGAATTTTTTTGCGTTTCAAACTTGTTGTTGAAAACGTGGAGTTTAGGTAAATTAGGTTCTTCATTCTCAGAAAAATAAATATAATGTACAGCTTCTGACAGTTCATTATCATAGAATGCCTCGTTGGTCTCGTGGCCGCAAGCGCAACTGCTGAGTGTAGGGTCCTGGTTTCGATTCCCGGGTCGGGCAAAGTGTTATTGGGTTTTTCCGTTGGGAATTTCTTAGTAGCAGCCCGGAGTTTGGAAGTCGGCGGTGAGTGAGGAAAGAAATAATGCACCTGTGACTGCGCAGACACTTGTACATTATAATATCTCCCGTACCGAAGGCTGGTGTCCGCTAAGATTGGTCGCCGTGGCTAAAATACGGTCTTGAGGACTTTATTTATTGTAGAATTTTGTCGAATTTACTTCGTATTTCAAGGTCACTCATTTATTTTTAAAGTAAATCTTGCCCGGTCCACTTCGATACCGTTTGAATTTTAACTGCACATTGACAGTACTACTAAAACCAATATCTGATGGACAATTCCGGTTTTAAAAGAACTTTCGCATTTTAATTTCAGTCATCATCATCTCTACCTTACCTTCATTCTTGACAAGTTTTTGACACTGATTGTCGCTGAGATGACCCTGACACAGCTGACGCCTTCTGGGTCTCGGTAGACCCCGTAGAAGATGGCGAGACGAGCTGGACAAAACAAACAACGACCTGTGGTCTACTTTAGCCCTGGATCGAAAGAACTGGATGCCATAGGGAGAGCCCTTTGCCCAGCAGTGGGATGGTGCAGGCTAACAGTAACAGTAAAAACCTCTCTCCCAAAATTATTAAATTTTAACAACGTAATATCAGATGGGCAATTCTCGTAATTTTAAGAACGTTCACAGTCTGATCTCAGTCTCAATCTGTCAAAAATTCCTCTAATTTCCCTACAGTTTTGACAAGTTTTTGACGTTGATTATCGCTGAGATGAGATTGCGACTAGATTTTGAACGTTTTTATTTACGGGATTTGGTCTTCTGATTATACTGGCTACTAACATCTATAGATCAAATCAAATCAAATCAAATCGACGGCCCGCCTCTGCGCTGCCCATAGATGTTTTTTACATTTCTATGGCACTGCCTGTCTGATGACACTGGCAGAATAGCCGATATCGAAAAAAAAACGTTTTTAAATACAGGAAATGGCCTTCTGGTTCAAACCAACAAACAATAATAATAATAATATCCCTGGACATTTCACACAGCGCCATCTAGTCCCAAGCTAAGCAACCTAATGCTTGTGTTATGGTAACAAGACGGCTGATAAACTACTTATATACATACAATGTGTAAATAAAACAATTTAAACACCTATTTTGAAAACGGTTTATGAAGAATGACACTGTACAGTCGAAAACCGAGTACCTAAGTGCCAAAAACGGTTGCATCACTACAAACACAAAAGTGAATTGAGCATCGGTATCGCATCCAACCCTCCGCCCGGGACTGAGATATCTTCAGCCCATTTAATAAATTTATGTATTACCAAGTTCAGTTCCGTTTTATATCTCAGTTTAGTCATTCAACTCCCCAGTTACACATTTGTTTATCACTTTATCCGTCTGTTTGTTGATGTCGTAAAAATTCAATCTGGAAATTGCTCGAATTAGGCGGCGCTCGGATTGGTGGAAGGTGACGTGTGCGGAGTGAATTGTGGAGGATTGTTGCAGAAAACAATGTGATAGCCGTTATGGATTTAATGCTTCCGAAGTAGACAGTTATTCATGAATGTTTACTGTTTTACTCACATATTTGTTTCGATAGTTTCGTACTTTAATTTCGTTTACATTTGCTTTTAAAAGAACCTTCGTATCTGGCGTAAGATCATCATCTGCCTAGCCTTTTCCCAACTATGTTGGGGTCAGCTTCCGGTCTAACTGGATGCAGCTGAATACCAGTATTTTACATGAAGCAACTGCCTATCGGACCTCCGCAACCCAGGTAGTAGGTAATACGATACCCCCTTGGTAAGACTGATTGACAGATTTTCGGGCTTCTGACTACCCGTAACGACTGTCAAAGATGACAGCCACGAATGACAGCCAGTACTAACAGTTTAACGCGCTTTCCGAGGCTCGGAGGGGTCTTGGTATGTAAAGATGATCACCCATCCACCGACCAATCTCAGCAAGCGTAGCTTAACCTGATCGATCGACCCGTGCGGCTGAGATTTCGTAGCCATGTTAACGTTAATGTCTTCTGAAAATTAAAAAATAGGTTTTGGAATGTAATTCTTTATACTCTGCAATTGGCGAATGAGAGCTAGATTGAAAAAAGTGTAACATTTTGACCCTCTAGATACTTTTACAATAGTATTTGTGTTTACAAGCGTATGTATAAACTGCATTCAGTTCAAGTTCACGTTCAGGTTACGCTACAACTTCAAACATTTTTGTAACTTTTTCGAGAGTGCTAGTCACTCTGAAAACAACTTAATCACAATTAAAATAAAGTTGATATTTGTTTAACTTGAATTAAAATCAATTTGAAACATAATTTTCAATAGACTTTAGGTATATTACTGAAGGATATAGACGAGCGTGATGCGCGTCAGCTGTATTAAAAAAAACATTTTGTTACTCTCAAAAGTTGATAATTTATTTCAATGTGCCTATTATGTAATACAATACATATATAATATACAGCGATAAGAACTTCATTTCAATCGGCCCACGACACTTCTTGATTTTTTTTAAATAGTATATTAATTATAGTATAGTCCTCCGTTGTGAACGGAGCCTTACACCGTAAAAGCATCGGAACGATCTCCGCGCAGTGACTATAAGTTGTAAATGAAAAATGTATCAACACGATATTGTTTTATTAATTTTGGGCTTACAGCAGCCATTTTTGTTGCAATGTCAGATTAGATAAAACCTTTTTTTATTTTTTTCTCTGTCATAAAAAATACGCATAACTCACCACGTCGGCGCATATTGCTTCATGGCTATTATCGTTTCAAAATAATTATGTACTTTTATCATTTTTTTAACACATTTTTCAGAGAAACCACTTTCAGTCATTTTGCAGTTATGCACCGTAGATCAATACAGACGAAGAGTAAACAAAATCGTAAAGAAAGCAAATCTCCGCGCATATTGTGTTGTTTTCAATCAAACCCGTTCGGTATCGGTGTAGGGTTCCTTATGGTTTTGGTTCACTTCTGCACCCCAATAAACAGTGACAAAGGGTTACGAGCCACGTAACCCAACTCGATGGGTGAACGTATTTCGTATCGAAAGCAAGAACATAACGTCTTGCAAGTATTTATCGTTCGTGAGAAGACCTCCGCTTTTTGTTTTTGTTGTGGTGTTCTTTATTCAAAATGAGTGAATCATCGAGTTTGGTTTTGACGTTTTCGTAAATAAAGATGGCCGCTTGATTGACAAAAGAAAAATAAACATGAATTAAACAATAACAGCAGAAATTGTTTTAGAATACTAAGAGTGAGTTGCATCAACTAACTATAGCCATAACCAATGTTTTGACAGCCTTCAAAACTCCGATTAAGCGAAATTCAGGTTGCATCATTTTGAAAATTGTTATAATGACGTCATAAATAACCATAACAAGCAATTATAACGATAATCATTGCTTTGGCAGCCGTCAAATCTCCGGTTAAGCGAAATTCGGGTTGCATCATTTTGACAATTGTCACAATTGTCAAAAAAACGTCACAAATAACTATAACATTAATCGCCCAACTTCGGGCGGTTAAGGGCTATAGTTACGGTTTGTGTCACCATTTTTTTGGAGTTTGGCATTGAATTCCTTTTCAGTGTTGTCCCATGCTTGTTTTTTTTGGTGTTTTGTGCTAGTCTCGTCTGTTCTTTGCACAACAAAAATGTGTTTTTCTGCAAAGATTTGTAATCTAGTAACTTCTACGTTGTTAAAATTAACACCTCAGTGCAATCATCATATTTGTTCCATAAGCACAATCAGCCTTTATTGTTTCCACTGCTGTGACACAGGCAGTGGCTATGGGAGGGCACTCCCGCCCATCGAGAAGAAGCCTGTGTCACAGCAGTGGGCCGCACTGGGCCCGCGTGGTGGATTACGTTGCGGCCAGGGTTGGTAGATATCACATGTCTTCGATTTTTAGCTCTAGGACACACCGGTTTCCTTACAATGTTTTCCTTAATCGTTTTGAGAGCAATGGTGATGAAACAATTTACACAAGGTAAAGTGCCTCTCTGGGTTTGAACCTACGATCTACAAGCTGTAAGTCTCAGCTGTTACAACGGAGCCGCCAGTGCTCAGCGATAAATAGTAGGAGTAAAGGGTGTTTTGAATGGTCTAAAATCAAACATCACATAGTATATTTGCATAAAGCATTTTTATTCCTGTAATTATTTATATTAATTTTAGATGCAGGTCGCTCCACCGATAAAAACATAAATACCGCACGCTCCACGTTATATGTGCACTACAGCCAATAGTACCAACGTCTGCCCACCAAAAAGTTATCCAGCAAGAGCAGCTTGCTGTTAGAAATTGATGTTATCGATCGATATAAACGTATTGTAACTAATATTATTATTGTTCTTTTTGGTGTGCTGGAATCCACTGCAAAATAATGTTCTTTCCCGCAGTCATCAGGCACAGTATGCGTTTGTTGTGAAAATCAACATAGAACAATCGGCACATCTGCAATGTCTTCGCACATTGCGTTGAAATCTTACTGAACAATAAAATTAACACAACATTCTTCTGGAGTAAATGCCCTAATGCTGTAATGCATCTTCCAATAACGCAATCCTTCAATTACATACAGGAAAACAGAAATATTAATTTCATGCAATTCGAAAGAAACGGAAAAATAAAATGAATTTTATTGTCACTTGACACGTCTTGTCTTTCTGACAGTGTCAGATAGTGATGCGGCTCGATTTTAGTTACCTCGATACTCGAGTAAATAAAAGTCCGTTTTCTCTCGAGGTGCCACTCGATGTAGTCGCGATTAGATAAATATCACCAACATTGCCACACTAGTTAACTGTCATTCTTCGATAATAAACGTAGGAATAGATATATTTCGTGTAATAAACCGTCAAAATACTGTGATGTACAGAGTCACAGGGTTTTAATAAGAGAAAATACATGTTCTGTGGGTTAGTGCTGTCAGTTGATAAAGTGTAATATTTTGTCATTAAAATCGTCATTGATTATCAGATCAACCTGATAATCAGTGGAATCTGAGTAGGACATAACGCTTTTTACAAAGCCGAACAAAGACAATCTTAGCCGAATGTCACACCGATGTACCAATACAGAACGGTTACTGTATTTTGGATATTGCTACGATTCTTTTCTTGAAGTTTTTTTTTTTTTTGAGTGCGTTTCAAACGTACCAAGCAACAACCAACTTGAATTGAGTTTTAGAATTACATAATCGAGACATCGAGTCCATTTATGACTGAGTAACATCACTAGAGCCAACAAAAGAAAGCGTGATGACAACAAGCTTGAAGTGTTGCTCTTGTCAAAAAAATTACCCAACTTTAACGAAAAGAGTTCCTGGAAGGATTTGAGGGAGCCCTTTGCCCAGCAGTGCGACAGCATAGGCTAACAAAAAAAATATATATATTATGAATATGGATAATAATATTACTATTATTTATTTTATTACTTAATAAAAACAGTTTTGTCACCACCTCAGACTGTGACTTATATGTTTTCATATTTGAAAACACGTTGCGTTTCATGAAAATAAGTTTGAACTTGGTTATTTTTGAAAGTGTGATGACAACAAGCTTGAAGTGTTGTTCCTGTCAAAAAAATTACCCACGAACATTTTGGGGAAATAAGACGTCTTATCACTTGTCACCCCTTTAACTTTAACTTTTTATGTTTTACATGATGGTGCAACAACAGATAGTTAGATTCTATGGGCATACTTATTGTTAAAATTAAAATTACCTTTGAGGTAACTATAGCGGAGCTTTTGATGCAACTCACCCTAAAAAAACGCAAACACAAAAGACTTAAATGTCAGATTAGTCACCGGGGTTAAAAAAAATAAAAGGAAAATAACCTTTTTAAAAACAAGCCTTCATTACTTATTAACAAAAAGGACTAAAAAGTAAAAAGAAAGCGAAATAAATAAAAGCGTGTTACCTACATTTTGATGGAACTTTAAAGAACACTTAGAACACAATGTAACACGCTTTTATTTATTTCATATCAGGTTTAAATTATTTTTAAATAAAAGCTTATTTTTAAGGTTTATTTTTTAATTTTATTTTTAACTTTTTAGTATTTTCAATGCGAGAGTGACTACGGCGTAGTTCGTAGCGCGTAGCAGTGTTTTTCCGTTATATGCATTTACTGCACTTAAGCTACCTGTTTAACTTTAGTCCCTGGTTACCATCTAACACCAAAGTACTCGTCAAGACGAATCAAACAAGCCCAAACTCGTTGGGATTATGTCGTTTATTTACCGAGTTCCTATGGCCATCTTCCAGCTCCATCATCAGAACCTGGTTACCATCTAGCACCAAAGTACCTACTCGTCAAGACGAAACATACGAGCCCAAACTCGATGGGGTGGTTTCGTTTAATTACCGAGTTCCTATGGCCATCTTCCAGCTCCATCATCAGACGCTGGTTACCATCTAGCACCAAAGTACTCGTCAAGACGAATCATACGAGCCCAAACTAGATGGGGTTGTGTCGTTTAATTACAGAGTTCATTTGGCCATCTTCCAGCTCCATCATCAGAACCTGGTTACCATCTAGCACAAAAGTACCTACTTGTCAAGACGAAACATACGAGCCCAAACTCGATGGGGTTGTTTCGCTTAATTACGGAGTTCCTATGGCCACCTTCCGGTTCCATCATCAGATCAGCTCCATGTTATAATAATTTTGCATTGTCATCCGATTTACACATGCATGCAAAATTTCAGCTCAATCGGTTGAAGATATCTGCTTCAAAATTGAGTTGCAAGTGTCCACCTGAACAAACATACAAACATACATCGCAAGTTAAATAAAAGCTTGTAAAAATGCTAAGTTTTTTTAAAAAACTTAGCATTAGTTAGTATAGCTTATAAGAATCTTTTGGCGCTTGAACCATGTTTACAGGGGAGCGTTTTGTGTAAGCTTTTGTTTTGTGCAATTATTGTTTTGTGAAATGTATCGAAAACAAACCGGCCAAGAGCGTGTCGCACCACACACAACGAGGGGTTCCGTAGTTGGGATTTATCCCCAGAATATACTTAGATTGTAGTCGAAAAACATGTTCTCCCATAGGTACTTATATCGATTTGTCACGGTCAATTCTCCGACTGCAAGTGTGATAGCAAAAATATGTTTTTTTATGTGATGAAACTAATTACAAATTAACTAATTTCGGAAATTTTCCTTTACTTATGCTGAGAGACCTTGCTTCTTGCCGAATTTCATGATTCAATGCCATCGGGAAGTACCTACCCTATAGGTTTTGATTTATTTGCTAGTATCAAAATATGTCGCATAAATAGCTGTATGTTTGTACTGCGTTGACTTAGACGCTTGGCTTTTTTTTTGAGCTCCAAAAGACCGTATACCTACGTATTTGATATTAATTTAAATTTGATCTCCAGGCGTTCCTGAGAAAAAGGGTCCTTACAGACTGATTGACAGACGGACGGTCGGACAACGAATCTATCTATACTTATAATAATCTATATCTTCTATACTTATAATAAATCTGTAGAAGTGAAAATTCTGCACATTGAAAATATCAAAAAAATAAATGGCAGGGGGTGTTACTAGACCGACACCGAACCCAAAAATGTGATTACAAAAATTTTTGTCTGTCTGTCTGTCTGTCGGTCTGTCTGTCTGTCTGTCTGTCTGTTTGTTCAGGCATCACGCAAAAACTACCTGTTCGATTACGATGAAACTTGGTATAATTATTCTTTAATATCCTGGGCACCACACTGGGTACTTTTTATCCCGGAAAAGTATATACAATAAAAAACAAACTTAATTTTGCGGTTCGATCCCTAGACTCGATTACTGCACCAACCGCAAATAATAAGTTTGTCGTAGGTTAAGTCACCCGCAATGGAGTTCATTTTTATTCCTTTTACTTTTTAGAGTTATTTAGGTTTATTTTTATATAAGTCGTAGGTATAGATTTTAATTTTAAAGTATAGGTAGTATATTTGATAGTGTATCGTAGTGACCGTAGGTTATTTTATAATACTGTTAGATAGGATTAGTCATTCGTATATATATTAGTTTTTAGGGATTTTGCTTATTTTTTGAGTTTAGATTAGTTATCATCAGAAATAGGTTTATTTAGGTAGGTTATTTTTTTTTAATTAGGTAGGTACTTAGGTAAAGATATCATATAGGTACCCTCTTAATCACCACTAATGAGACACAATTGGTTTTCTATTGTAATTAGCCACAAAGGGCCCGCGAGATGGATGGCATCCTGGGGAAGCACATACATTTTATCCTGCTAGCACGTTCCCGTGGGATAATTTCCGACATCCACGCGGGCGAAGCCGCGGGCAGAAGCTAGTACTAATAATAAAGCTAAAGAAAGAAAATGCATTTAATTTACATACAAAAAAAATATTTAAAAAAAAACTAGCGGCGCCCCATGGTTACACCCGCATAGGTCTCGATCCCGTGGGAATACCGAGATAAATCAAAACTCAAACTCAAATCATTTATTTCAATTAAACCATTTACAGACACTTTGGAATTGTCAAAATTAAATAGTCGGTCAGTTAGTCAGAAAGTTGAAGCTAGTTGCCCATTCCAAAATGTAGATCTCTATGGAGAAGAACGGCCAAGAAACTCCAAGGACACTCTTTTAAATCAAGATATTATTATAAAATCCTGGGTATATTATTCTTATTGCTTCTATTTGTGAGAACAATGTAAAAAAAAAAAACAAATAAAGAAACAAATTAAAATATAAAATTAAAAATAAGCCCTGGCAGTTAAGATATGACCACCAGTCTCAACCGACGGCGCCCTTTCACGAACATGACGCGTGGATCAGCTCCACCCAGCTCAACCATTTTGTAGGGAACCGAATGACCCAACACACGCGCCACCACCAGTGAGACATTTAAGTGAGCATGACATATTCTCAACTACCATGCTCTTTCAAGTCAACATCAAAATATCATAATAAACGGAACCATGGTTCTTACATTTTCAAAATTTAAAAAATGCTTCAAAATTATACAAGACTATAGTTTACAATTTATTTAAGAGATGAAAAAAAAATTACTACCATAAAAAGTATCCTATGTGTTAATCCTGGTTATAAACTATCAGTGCCAAATTTCATCCAAACCCGTTCAGTAGGTTTTGCATGATAGAGTAACAAACATCCATCCATCCATCCTTTACTTTCAGTAAAATTGTAGTAGGAAGTAGGATACAATCGAATTGAGAACCTCCTCCTTTTTGAAGTCGGTTAAAAAAACCCCAAACCAGTTTTCAACCGTTGACTGCCTCTAGCAAGTTTCCCAGGCACTTATCGTGTCCCTTGATGGCACCGTGTCTCATTGATAACTGTTCGCATTTGCTCCGGTCTTATCAGACCAGTATCGACGATCGCGGGTTCTAATAAAACCGAACGGTCGAACCGACCCTCACTATGATTATTTTTATCTTTTCGAGGTTTTTTTCTCTTTTTTTTCACGTTTCTAAAACCAGAAATAAGTCTTACGATTTAAGTAGTCTGCGAAAGTGCGAACTTTAATTTATAATTGGAACTTTTAGAGATAATAATTGAACGATATTGCTAATCCATTGCTTCATATGTTCGAAAATTTTGTCTGCTCAACAACGTAAATAACGCAACGAATGTTGTTGAATTGTCAAAATGAAAGTCATTGCTACTGTTAGCGTGTTACACAATTACCCCGCCGAATATGTCCTTTTAGCTCCTTTTAACATTAATATGACTGTTAATAAAGAAAACTATGTGTTTTCATCAAATCTATATTTCTCGATGAGTTGTTTATTAAAATTAAATGATTAATTAATCATTTCATTTAGTAGTTGCAATTGCAAAACGAAACACGTAAAACTACCCGCCATAATGAGATAAGGATTCCGTCTACAAGCACATCCTGTATCTATGTATATCCGTACATTCTTAAAGGTATGTATCGTATGGATATATATACAGGATGCGATTTTAACAAGGATCACTCTATGGCAGCTCTAACTAGCTAACCGTCTACAGGTTAAGCTACGGTCTCCTAGAATAGCGGTGGCCGCCACATAGCGGCCGCAGTAACGGCTGTCATGAAAATGATGGCAGCGGGGTTTGACTTAACGGTGTCAAAAAACGCTTTAAAAATCACACCAACTTACTTTTATAAATAACGTACTCCCAGTGACGACATTCGCCTGTTCATTGCAAACGCTTTGTGGTGGCCACCGCTCTTCTGGGAAACCGTTGCTTTATTAGCATAATCAGCCTATAATGTTCCCACTGCTGGGACACAGGCCTCATCTCGGTGAGAGAGAGTGGGCCGTAATCCACCTCGCGGGCCCGTGCGGGTTGGTAGATGTCACTCGTCTTCGTAGTTTTGTTCCTAGGACGTGCCGCGGCGGTCTCCTCACGATGTTTTCCTTCAAGTTTTTGAGAGCAGTGGTGATGAAATGATTTACACGAAACGGTTGAAGACATATGACATCTACCAATTATACATATACCATATATATCATATTGTAATAAAAAAATATATTTTAGTTTATTTTTAGGCACAATAATTGTATGGGTTTGCTAAATGTACACCTTTTGTAAACGTTTTTATTAAATAAATTATTATTATTATTATTTGTAGTAGGTATATCAACCAAATATATATCATATTGATACAAATTGATAAAAACAATATAATATAAAAAATAATAACTACTTTAGTGATCCAGTCAGAATCCATCCTGTACACAAACATACAGTATATTACGTTAACCGTTGTTTGCCCGGCTAAACGAACCGGACGCCGGACAAACTACGAAACAACGTTACGTTAGCGAAGGGTTAATAATAAAGATGGTATTTTTAACCGACTTCATAAACGAGGAGGTTCTCCATTCGACTGTTTTTATTTGTATATACAGGGTTATTTGTAAAACACCAGCAACCTCTTAAGAGGTCTTTGTACTCATCATTACGAACAACTTTTACTATGGGACCAAAACTGAAATCGCGAAAAAAAAATCAGCTGTTCCTTACATTTATTAACCGACTTCAATAAAGGAGGAGGTTCTCAATTCGACGGTATGTTTTTTTTTTTTTTGTGTGTTTGTTACGCGATTACTTCGCCAATTGTGGACCGATTTTCAAAATTCTTTTTTTGTTCGAAAGGAGATACTTCTGAAATGGTCCCATAG
The DNA here is from genome assembly GCA_951799955.1 of Apamea anceps. NCBI lineage: Eukaryota > Metazoa > Arthropoda > Insecta > Lepidoptera > Noctuidae > Apamea > Apamea anceps. Next base: position 13,270,531 of record OX637509.1, read on the forward strand.
AAATTTCATCAAAAACGGTTGAGTAGTTTGGTTTTTAAACCAAAATTACTGGTAAAAATTGCAACTTAAACTTGTAAAATAAAAACATTTTTGCAAAAAAAAAAAACCGACTTCCAAAAACGACACTACAAAGTGAAAAATAACTTTAATTTCGGAAGTCGGTGGCAAATAACGAAAATGCGAACCCAACGACACCGACGTTATTTTTCACTTTGTAGTGTCGTTTTTGGAAGTCGGTTGTTTTTTTTTTTTGCAAAAAAGTTTTGTTCGCATAACTCGTCAAAATGTAGGGAGCAGCTGATATTTTTTTCGCGATTTCAGGTTTGGTCCTATAGTAAAAGTTGTTCATAATGATGAGTACAATGACCTCTTAAGAGGTTGTTGGTGTTTTACAAATAACCCTGTATTTTACGCGACATCTCCGGCAATTGTGGATCGATTGCGGTTGTCCTGTATGTATAAAGATTAACTTTGCTTGGGTAGGTGAGTAAGCTTCGATAGTACGAATTTAATCCATTTTGTGTATCTTGATAATGTTGTCACCGTTGCTAATATAAAGTCTTTTCAAATGAATGTTTGAAATTGATGTTACTTCAAGTTAAACAAATATCAATTTTATTTTAATGGTAATTAAATTGATTTCAGAGTGACTAGCGCCATTGAAAAAGTTATAAAAATGTTTAAAGTTGTAGCGTAAACTGAACTTTGTGTAGGAATTAAAGTTATTTTTACATAAACTCATATTAATTTGTTTACATTTTTGGCAAATAAATCGCGAATGCAGATTAGCAACTAGTGGTATACGAATTGGTGATGGGTAGGTAGCTAGATACAGTAACTAAAAAGTGAAAAATAATAATATTTTTTACAAAAACAAAAAAAAAAACCGTCTACCAAAAAGTCGGTGGCAAAATACTAAAATACAGACTCAAGACACCGACTTCCAAAATAAAAGGTATTTTTCGCTTTGTAGTGTTTTTTGGGAGACGGCTGTTTTTTTTTGTAAAAGATTAGCTGACAAAACTTCAAAGTTGTGATGGGTAAGGAAATCTGAACACGAAAAAACTAAAAAAAAATATATTTTCTAAACTATGTATAGGATGGATTTTCACACAGCTGATTAAGGGGGTCAGGTGGTAGTTTTCTTATAACAACATATTTTCCTGACTTTATGATAACCTCCCAATACATTTCTGATACACGGTGTATCAGAAATGTGTGGTAAATATATAAGGGTGTGGTACAAACCATCAAACTGGACAACTTTCTCCATGGGAGCAACATCGTAATCACGAAAAATTAATCAGCTGGCTGATGAAAGTTGTTCATTTCAATGGTCTGTTCTCTATCTAATCTAACTAAGCTGAATGTCCCACTGTAGGGCAAAAGCATTCCTCTCCCTTTTCCACACAAATCTGTCTTTTGCTAGCGGCCAGTCCTTTCGGTAGGAGTCAAGCTCGTTCCGCCATCTTCGTCTTGGCCTGCCGCGATGGCGTCGTGCGTTTAGTGGGTCCCAATCGGTGGTTCTCTTAGCCCATTTGTCATCTGATATGTCCAACCCAGTCCTTTCTTTCCGTTCCCAGCTTAGCGGCTTTCTGGGTAACGTCCATGATCTTGGTTTTGGCGTGCAGTGTTTTGTGTTCCTGTACCTTTAAATATTACCACAAATTTCTGATAAATACTGTATAATACTATAATTTCTTGACTTTTTTTTTTAAATTAACACATTAGACCAACGTGCCATTAAAATATTTTAATAATTTCCTTTCTTTCATTCACTTTACAAGCCTAACATCATCTGCGAAGTAGCTAAACGACACGTGACTTGCGCCCCAAACAGGGTTCTTAACGAATGCTCTCAAAAGAGATCGTATAGATTACCTAATCCTGTTTCCCATTGTGACTCCGTATTTGGGATACGATGCACGTTTCTCTACGTACCTATGAGCACCGGGACCTTTGGATAAACTTGTTAATGGTGTTACGTTGACACCTTTTTGAATACAAGAGATTGGCCGTAGCTAGCATGTCTTCGTCTTCTTAGCGTGTCGATGGCAAAAATTTAGTTTTTTGCTGACGCAGCCAGCAGCCATTAGGTCCTCACGTGTGCCGGTGACAGGGCATGCGGTGCAAGATGGGAGGTGAGCCATTCTCTGTGGAGAGACACCGCATACACACCGGAGTTCAGAGCCTTCCATGAACCCCCATTTGTGGAGGTGGTCCTTACTGCGGCCTACTTGGGCACGAAGTCTATTTAAGGTTTTCCAAGTAGACCACGGTAACTTATGGCTGGCATGTCAAAAATATATTAATACATAGGTAGGGCTAAAATGAGAGGGGCTTGTTGCTAAATAGTAACAGCCGCACGGGTTGATTGATTAGGGCCCCAATTCAATTATTATTTCCCCGCGTCATCTCCATATTATGCGTTTCTGGTTGTCCAGAACTATTTAACACTATGACGCCTTCCTGACCAATATTTTATAATCGGCTGTCCTGCACATTCCTACTGTACAAAATACAAAGATAAATGACAGAGGTGACTTGCACACTCAATAATGGGCCCCCGAAAACGGTCGCTAGCACATTGTGTCGTAGCGCAGGTGGTAATGAGGATTGGAGAGGTATTCCGCGGCTACTAGGACAATCCTGAAAGTACGGTCAAGTTTCGTACCAGCATCTTACTGGAGAATTTCCCTCCCCCGAGCACATTCGCTCTTGCGAATCTCCACTCAAGCCGGCCAATAAAGGCAAGAAAGAAGTGGGAGCAATGTTTCTCGTCAGTGTTTATAGTGTTTTTTTTTTTTTTAATGTTTTTCACTTTCCACTTGTAAAACATCATCATCAATATAAACTAAGTGGAAAAAAATCGTATTATTATGACGGAGTTATGGCCGAATATACATAAAAAAATATATAATCAACTAAAGTTGGTTAAAAAAATACTTACCATCGAAACTGTCTGCATACAGGCACCGTGTCTGTTTCAGGCGCGGTCGCAGCCCAAGATTTGGGGGGGGGTCACCATGGGTGCCGAGTAATATTAATAAGAGAGGTACATCTCCTCGTTGGTCTAGTGGTCGCCAGCGTTACTGCTGAGCATGAGGTCCTGGGTTCAATTCCTAGGTTGGGTACAGTGTTATTAGGTTTTTCCATCAGAAACTCAGAAGCAGCCTGGAGTCTGGATTTATGCTTGATTGGTGGCAGGAGGCTCACCCCCTATGACATGGGACTTAAACATAACTGGCGAAATGGGGTATAAGTACTACATGAAGGTACACCCCTGCCTAACCCTTCGGGGACCTATTACGTAGAGTGGGAAGAGCGAAGCGAGCTCGAACATTTTAACAACCCGCCTCGGTTTTGTTTTATATTTTCAAGCAGAAATAGAAGTTACATTATCGACTTATCCAGACAAGCCCAAGCAACTACGAGAATGTAGAATTCAAGAGCGAGCGAAGCGAGCTCAAAAATTTTGCACACTCGGATACGTTCGATTTTCTTTTGATCATTCCAAAAGGAGTATGAATTACTTGCTTTGTCAACTTATGAAGAAAAGCTCAAGAATCAACACAATGTGAGCGATGGAAGCGAGCGTGAAAATTTCTGCACCCCTCTTTGAAATAGGTTCGGTTTTCTTTTGACCATTATACAAAAAGAGAACTTACTTTATCGAATTATGACGAAAAGCTTAAACTCGTTTTACAGCAGTTTAGGTTTTGGAATTAGGCCTTAACCCAAGCCTTTCGAACCTTACGTACAAGTGGAGTGCCCACATGCTTCGCTCGCTCTTGCATCCTACATTCTATATTTTATAACAGGCTTAATAAAGTAAATTAAACTTTTTAGGCGCGTTAAAAAACCCACTGTCATTTCATAGTTAAAGTTTTCACTTCTGTCGGCGGTCCCCATGTCTCCTATGTTCTTAATGATTTTGTAAATGACCATCGGGGTCTCTGTGGCTCAAATACAGTTTTAAGTTGGTAAGACAAGTAAATCATTCAGACTCTCGATAGCTTGAATGATTTCATGACCCCCACGACCCCCCGCCCCCTTGGACCGCGCCCCCTTTGTCTGTTTTTCCATAGTGTATCTTAATGGGATGTAAGTAAAGTTATCGTGTTTGTAACTCTATACCATTGAGCGATGTTCACTCTGAAAGCCGCGAAAACTCGTCTCCGTGTACCTTGTGAAGTAAAGCGGATTATGTGTAAAACAAAGGCTTACTGGGAAAAACCTTTATCATACACCGATAAAAAAAGTTTGCATCGCTTACCTGTCGAGGAGCGAAAAAGATGAGCACCTTTTTTTGGGTGGGAAATCATCAAATAACTTCTCCCGCTCTGGGCAGAGCGGAAGGGCGGGCATGTCATACTGACACGTAATGTGCCTGCTTTTCTAGTTCATCATTATCATCAATTCGGCCGAAAGACGTCCACCGCTGAACATAGGCCTCCACCAAGTACCGCCACTTCGACCGGTTCTTTGCTTCCCGCAGATCCAGCGGATTCCTGCAGCCTTCACGTGGTCATCAGTCTACCTTGTTATCTGCCTTTCTAGTTATTTTAATTTTTAACCGACTTCAAAAACAGGAGGAGGTTCTCAATTTGGATGTTTTTTATTGTTTTTGTTTTTATGTAGGTATGTTCGGGCATAACTCCGTCATATATGACCGGATATTCAAAATTATTTTTTTGTTCAAAAAAGGTTTATTGCGAAATGGTCCCACTTAAATTTCGTAAAGATCAGATGATCAGTTTCGGAGACAGACAACGGAACTCTTCAATAATTGCCAGCAATTGCTGCTAACGCATATGTATGCATTGTTTACGCAATCCCACAACATAAAATCACGCCTGTACCCTCTAAAGGGGTACGCAGATGTGTTCAGTAACCTCGATACACCCTTATTTCTGTTAAAGTTGTTATTGACCTCTAATCTTGGAAGTATATATGAATTTGTGTGGGGTAGGTACCACAAAAAACTGAAAATAAAGACTTTTTTACAAAACAAACAACCAACTTCCAAACAAAACACTACAAACTGAAAAATAACTTTAATTTCGGAAGTCCGTGTCGTTGGTTCCGCATTTTCGATTTTTGACACCGGCTTCCGAAATTAAAGTTATTTTTCAGTTTGTAGTGTTTTTTTTTTTTGGAAGTCGGTTGTTTTTTTTTTGTAAGGTGCAAAAGATACAGCCCTGTAACAGACAGACGGACGGACCGACAGCGGAGACCTAATAATAAGGTACCGTTGGCACCCTCTGGAACGTACGGAACCCTAAAAATCAAAACAAACCTTGCACAAAATACCAGACTCCATTCTACAACATTCTCAATGAAAAATTGCATTTACTCTAATAAAATATCTCATAATACTGGTAAGCATCGAGAAGTGGAATGTGTGCCTCTGGCGGTCTCTCCGGCAAATATTTGATTACTACCCCTCGGGACTCCCCGCATTTGATCCCCGACTAAACAATATTAGCTAATACATAGCATGTTATAGTTTTTCTTACAAAATTAGCTGGATAAATAAACCTGCGTAAAAGGATATTTATTTTTCTACAGTGTGTTGTACTGTAGAGGTAGTCTACACAAGGTCAAATAAAATTAGCGAAACTCCGCAGACGTCATTGGTGTCGATAATCAAACACGATAACACAGGAAAAATTTTGTTTTTTTAGGCCAATGACCATCGAGGTTGTAGTTATTTGAAGTACGAGATGACAAATTCGTTTTTTTTTATTTGTTTTGTTTTTTAAAACGGTGAAGGAAAACATCGTGAGAGATAGAGAGAGATAGAGATATTTTATTTTGCAAATATGGGTGCAAGTCATGATGGTAAATAATATAAATACAGAAACAGCCACATTTTGCCAATTCCAAGGCATGCAAAAGTACAGAGTTTACAGTTTTTTAGCTGAGGAACCCAGCATATCCTAGAACCAAAAATTCGAAGACATGTGACATTTATCTACCCGCACTGGGCCCGCGTGGTGGACAGGCTCACTCCCTCTGATAGAGAGTAGGCTTGTGTCCCAGCACTGGAAACATTTATAGGCTGATTATACTACTACTTACAACACTCCTACCTTATACACCTTTTTCTATTAAAGATTAACCCATTGCGTGTTAGGAGTATCGGCACCGGCACAATGATTTCTGCGTACACATGCCACATGTCAACAACCTCGCGAGCCAAGTCAAGATGCTTGATTGTTTTATCTTTCTCGGCTTTCACGTGGTTCTCATCATGCGGGACGGTTATAAACTATATATATTAACTCGGCGAGCGCTAATTCCAAGTTAGATTTCTCACCGACTAATTCCGATTTGTTAACTGCTACAGTTTTTACTGCCGAACTTGTTAAGAAACATGCATTTTGTCATTTATATATTTTGAAAAATACTACGTGCCGCTTTAAGTCAATTAATCAATCGGCAATTTAAATGCCTAGGCTAAGCAAGTAGTTAAACGTTAGCAATCCAAGTCACTTGCCTAGCTGTTTGAATGGCTGATTATCATATTTTATGCATTTTAGTCAAAACGCTATATTTCTTGTCCCTGTATAGCTATGTGAACCTTGTGAAGAGAGAAGAAAAAAAAAAGAATGGCTGATTATCATTCAGGCCGCTAGTTGATCGGTGCCGTTTAGTACAAAGGCTAGGCAGTTAACTGAAAGGCTGACTAAGCTAAGTAGTTGGCTGATTTATCTGCCTAACATTTTCCCAACTATCGGTCGGCTTCCAGTCTAACTGATGCAGCTGAATCCCAGTACTTTACGTAGGGAGACTGCCTATCTGAGATCCACAACCCAGTTGCTGGGTAATACGATACCCCTTGTTAAGAATGGTTGTCAGACTTTCGGGCTACTGACGAACCGTAACGACTGTCAAAGATCCACGAATGACAGCCGGGACCAAGGACTTAACGTACTTACCCATCCACGGACCAACCGCGGCAAGCATAGCCCCCTAAGGTTGATTTGTATAGTATAGTATTTTGTTTTCTGAGAATATTTTTTTTATTTTAGTGTATGGTAATACACTAAAATAAAAAAATATTCTCAGAAAACAAAATACTTTAAAACGAAATGTTCTTACCAAAAAGTAATTTCAGACCACCTCTTTTAAATAATAAATAAACGAAAGTATTATCTGTGGTAAGTTTGACAGTTAGGGTATTAGTGTTCTGTGGTTGTCACGGAAATACAGAACACTATTACTCCTCACGTAAATGCGGAACCATGTGGAGGAAACTTTTTCACGTCAAGGTAAAATTTATTATAATTTCATAATCACTATAAAAATCTATTAGTGTGTTGTGGATTCAAATCACAAATGTTTTGAGCTCAAGCTAATGCTAAATTATCTACGTCATACACTTAGTTTCATCGTTTTTACTAGCTATTTTACGAACATAATCTTGGGTGTTTAACATACCATACATTGGGACTGTTTGCTCAAAAAACATCTTATTTGTGATATAATTTGACTTTAACAATAACAACAATAACAATATCCCTGGACATTTCACATTGATCGTATATTACGTTTACGTTTTTTACTTTTCGGCATTTTTTTTTTATTACTTTTTTCTTGCATGGTGTGGGCCACAGACTTAAGTCTGTGGTGTGGGCCTTGCCTGCATGCTTGCTTTCAACAACTTTGTTCTAGCCTGGACAGCATGGCCAGCAACTGAAAGGCCCATAGATGCCATCAGATATGACGCATATATGGTCTAATAATCATAATAAAGTATTATTTTAATGTTTTATTTCGATGAAATGTCGTGCGTTAAGGGTTAACCTGATCGATGGATCCGTGCGGCTGGTTTTACTTTAACATAATATTCTAATTAGGTGTTTGGTGGTGTGCGTTAATTCCGGGACATGTCGTATTTTGGAACGAAGTTCCTTATCGTCCATGGTTATTTTTTGCACACTTGGTGAATGAGAGCTAGACGCAAAAAGAAAGTATAACATTTAGGCTGCGGACACGAAGTCAGCGGACACGAAGTCAGAGGGCGCGGGGCAGCGGCAGCGGCGGCGCCTGGGAGCGGCGCGGCAACGCAGAGCCCGGTCTCGAAGTCAGCGGGCAGATCGCGCGGCGTTCCTTTTCGGAGACCTACTTTTTGGTGCTATATTAATAAGGTCATTTAAATGCATAATTTTTCGTTACAGGTATCCAAGATTTGGAGATTGGCACGTTATAAATTCGCAAATGCAATCAGACGCCGCACATACAGTGAGGTCGGGGTGCCCGAATATGAAGCCGCTGCGATGTCTCTCCGTACTCGGGCCACCTGCCACGGCTGCCACCTACTACAATTCCTAAGACAAATGCGATCTATCAAGTTCTTCTTTCTAGTCAGCTGCACGAGCTTCGCCTTCTCCCTCTTCTGGGTACAACTCGCATCCAAGCCAGATAAGACTGCCGTCACAGAAAGCCTAATCCAAGAGGCGCTCGAAAATGTCGGACGGGACTACAGATACAAGGATGTCTACAGAAAGACGACTAAGCTCCCGAAAGACTTTAAATACATCTTACTGTGGACGCAGAAAGACTACGCTCCCTTGTACTACCTCGGCAAGGGACAGAGAGCGTTCCTCGATAAAAACTGTTCGGTGATCAAATGCTACGTCACCACGAACCGAAAGTTCTTCGGTGGTGACCTAACCAAATTCGATGCTATAGCATTTAACGGACGAAATATGAAGGCATCTGACTTGCCCAGTGCTCGGTCTCGCCATCAACAGTACATATTCTTCAATATGGAATCAGCTGACAACTTTCCCGTATGTGGGGCTCGATTTGATGGATTTTTCAATTGGACGTCGACTTACAGACTTGATTCAGATATACCGTATCCTTACATACTGATTCGGGATAATAAAGGTGAAATCGTGGGTCCAAAGCGAAAAATGCGATGGAAAGAAAACGCCATAGCAACAGCTGATGATGAGTTGATTGATAGAAATAGAATACGGAATAAAACTAAGGCGGCAGCTTGGTTTGTGTCCAACTGTAAGACCAGAAGTGGTAGACACAGTTTTGTGAAAGCATTGAAGAATTCGTTAAAACTGTATGGTTATACGGTAGACGTTTATGGGAAGTGTGGTACTTTGCAATGCCCTAGAAACGTTTCATCAAATTGCAAATATCTGTTGAAGAACGACTACTTCTTTTATATGTCGATGGAGAACTCTTTCGACGAGGACTATGTGACTGAGAAGCTGTTGACGGCGCTACAGAATGATGTTGTGCCTATTGTTTTTGGTGGAGCTGATTATGCAAGGTGTGTATATTGAGCTGTTTATTTCTAGTCGTCACTTCTACTAATCAGGCAATATTTCTTCATTCGTTTATTCTGGAAAATAGGTACGGCCTATATGCTTTTCAAGATAAAAAATGATAAAATCTAAATTCCTATTTCAACAAACATAACCTGTTTTTTGAGCATTCGTTAACATTCCTACAGTATTTATCTTGAGTCAGTCACAAAATCACCGGATTCGCGCACCGAGCGTTCTTTACGGTTTTCGGAATTTTTCCTTTACTTGTGCTACATGACATTGCTTCTTGCCAAATTTCATGATTAAAGTAAAGTACCCTATAGGTTTTGATTCCCTTGCGAGTGTCAAAATATGCGGCATAAATGGAACGCCCGTATCTTTTGATTGCGTTGACTTACAAGTTTGATTTTTTCACTGCTTCAAGGGATTGCAGCCCTGAGTATTTGATATTAATTTAAAAAGACGGACAGACAGATGGACAACGATGTGATCTTAAAAGGGTTCCGTTTTTCCTTTTGAGATACGGAACCTTAAATAAAAAAAACTTGTGTGTTTATCACTTTGGGTTTTTTACTGTATGAGGTATAGATAAGCCGAAGAAGGTAGTGCGGCCAACTGTGTCTTCCAAAAAAAAGATGAGGATCAGCACTTTTTGTACGACAAAAGTACTTAAGACAATCCCCCAAAACGGCCGCCCTTCACCACTTCCTAGTGTCTTAGCTGGGAATAAGAAGTGGCGCAACAAACTCCCCAGCAGGAAAGAGGAATGGGGCCCATCAGGCCTTTCCTTTCAATTGCTGAATTTCTACAAGTGATCTGGCTTATCATATTCTCTTAAATAAATAACAGATCAATATTAGACGAAACTAGTTAAGTGTCACGCGATTTCGTACTATGTGTGCACTGGCAACTGTCACCTTGACCTGTCCTTCACATCACCTTCCCTGCAAACGACTGTAATAGAGTTGGACCTTTGTCATGTTCTCTCAATATTATTTACTTGCTTCTGCCCGCGGCTTCGCCCGCGTGGATGTCGGGAATTATCCCACGGGAACGTGCTACCAGGATAAAAAGTATGTCCGTTCCCAGGATGCCATCTATCTCTTTGCCAAATCAGAAGTTCAATGGTTTAGGTGTGAAAATGTAACATACAGTTTCAAGTTCAAATCCTCTCCTTAAAAATTGAATTACCCCTTTTTGCCCCGTCAGGGGTCTATTTTCGACCACTTTACATACTTATTATTAATATATTTTCTGTCAAAAGTATTAATAATAATTTTCAAGTTAATCAAGCCACGCAATATAATCCTCCCCTGTAAAATTAATTACCCCTTTTCTCCCCGTTTGGGGTGCATTTTAGAAAAACCATGGTAAATGTTATTCTTTATTTTTGGTCTTAAGTATAAGCACTGAGTTTCGAGTTAAGCGGATCGCGCGTTCAAATTCTTCCACGCAAACTTTAACACCCCTATATCCCCTTTGAGGGGTAATTTTGAAAAACTTATAATGATAAACTGTATTACTTACTTAGGCGAGTATTCTAGCCAATTTAAAAGTTTATTAAACTAACGAATAAGATTTTTCATATAAACTGTATCCCCACTTTTCACCCCCACAGGGAAGGGAATTTTGAAAAATCGTTTGGATGTGTTCATAACTTGACTCAAAGATTATTTATATCAATGTTCGAGTTAATCAAGACACGCTGTAAAATCCTCCCCTGTAAAAATGACTACCCCTTTTCAACCCGTCAGGGGTATATTTTCAAATAACCCTGATACACATTATTCTTTACTTTCGATCCTAGGTATAAATACTGAGTTTCGAGTAAATCGGACCGCGCGCTAAAATTCTTCCATACAAACTTTGAAACCCTCCAATCCCCGTTTAGGGGGTAGTTTAGAAAAACAAAAAATAGCAAACTGCATAATTTACTTAAATAAGTATTTGTGTCAAGTTTCAAGTTTATTAACTCAAGGAATAAGATTTACGAACATACAAACGAAATCCTGGGGGATTTCGTTTGTATGAAAATCTTATCCCTTTTTTTTTCAGGATGAGAAATCATCAAATGACTCCTCCCGCTCTGGGTGGAGCAGAAGGGAGTGTCAGACTCTTACTGACTAAAACCCACCCGTGTTCCTTCCTTAGCCCTTTATGTTCCAGGGCAGCGATAACCCTTTCGGACGATCCCGCTACCCTGGCAGGCTTCGGCCCTATCGGGCCCCGTCACTTATGCTGACATCTCTTTGAGGGCCTAAATCTTATCCCTTAGGGGAGGAATTTCGAAAAATCCTTTCTTAGTGGATGCCGACTCTTCACGAAGAACACAACCTCCAAATTTCATGTCTCTAGGACTAGCGGTTTAGGCTGTGCGTTGATATATCAGTCAGACAGTCAGTCAGTCAGGACTTTGAATTTTACATATATAGATTATTTTTGCAAAAAAAAAAAACAAATTTTGCTCCATACAACTTCTGCCGAGCTTTTTCCCAACTATGTTGGGGTCGGCTTCCAGTCTAACGGGATACAGCTGTAACCAGTATTTTACATGGAGCGACTGCCTATCTGACCTCTACAACCCATTTACTGGGTAATACGATACCCTTTGGTAAGACCATTGGCCCCCACAGACTATAGGGCTTCTGCCTGCCCGCAACGACTGTCAAAGATCCGCGAATGACAGCCGGGACCAAAGGCTTAACGTGCTTTCCGAGACACGGAGGAGTCTCGTGAAGATCACCTATCCACAGACCAACCGCGGCAAGCATAGCTTAACCTGATCGATCGACCTGTGCCGCTGTTATTATTTAGCCACGGCTCGTAAAATATCGTTTCATCAAATTAAAATGGCAATTTTCTTTACAGATTTCTTCCACCGGGGTCCTACATCGACGGCAGAAAGCAACACGTTATTGAACTGGCAGCCATGATGAACAAACTGATGCACTCCCCAAAAGAATACAGTCAGTATTTTAGATGGAAGCACCATTACACGTATCATAACCCGTCATCTGCTGAGAACGTTTGCGCTGTCTGTGAAGCCCTTCACGACAAGAAAATGCTTCAAAAAACAACAATTTATGACAATTTCCGACTGTGGTGGAACCCCAATTTTGAAACGCGTTTATAGTAACAAACTTCATTTAATTTAGTGTTATGTGAACTTTTTCTCTCCTTAAGAGCAGGCCTAGTGCCAGGATGAAATGTGATTACCCCCACGCGTCTCGCAACATAATAATATCCGTATTCGTCGGTATAAGCGGTGAGTAGAACGATACACTCAGAATCGCACTTTCCAGATCGATGAAAGGTGGGTTTATAGGGGTTGGCAGCGACCGGGCCAAGGTGTGGCTGACACGTGCTTGCCGGATGATGATGCCACATGTTCCTTCTGACGTAGTATCTGGTCGGTGCCTATCAGTCACACTGAAGGTGATTGGGCTCGGGAAGTCGAGCGAGCCTGTGATCCAATACCAGAAGGAGGGGAGGGAGGGGGCTTTTACCATTTGCCCCCAAGATTTAGCTCGTGCAATTCGTCCTTTGCCTAACTGAAAGTCTCCAGAACCGGACGGCTGCATAACTTTTGGATCAAATGGTTCTCAAGGTCACACGCTCGCTTGGCATCTCAGTTCCAGACTGCTTTGATGTCTGGTTCGCTACGCCAGTTCCTAACGACAGGAGTTACCCACCTGCTCCATAAATCAGGTAGCACCGGGGAACCCAAAAATTATAGGCCGATTACGTGTTTACCGACGGTCTATAAAGTTCTTACATCCATTTTGAGAGCAATTAACAAACATATAGACACTAACTCCATCATGTCTACCTCTCAAAATGGATGTAGGAACGGGTCCCGCGGTACTAAGAAGCTACTCCTCATTGATATGGCCATTAGCCAATAGGTTCGTTGTTCCCGAAAGGATCTGTGGACATGTTGCACAGATTATAAGAAGGCCTATGACTTAGAGCTACATACATGCCTCATGAGGGTGCTGGAGTTGTATAAAGTAGATGCAACTCTGCGCACCTTCCTGATGTCGTGTATGGGGCAATGGAGGATGGTCCTTCGCTATCCAGGATGTCGAAATATTCAGAAGAATAGCGAACCGATAAGGATCGAGCAAGGCATATTTCAGGGCAATAGTTTGAATCCGCTTTGATTCTGCTTAGCCTTGCACACTGCTGGAGGATTCAGGTCTAGGCTACGGGGCGGAGGACAAGTGGTCAGGTTATATCGCACCTTCTCGACATGAATGATCTAAAACTCTTTGCCCCCAACAATTTGCCACTGATGGAGCTACTGAAAGTAACTCAAACTATCAGTAGGGCCATGATGGAATTTGGTGTGGACAAATTTGCGGTCATGCAAGTAAAGCGAGGGGAGATTGTGGAATCCGTGGGAATCCAACTCTCGGATTCCACAAACCTTAGAGCCCTCTCCGCATCCGAAACCTATAAGTATTTGGGCATGTCGGCAGCGTTATGCATCACCCACGGTTATCGGTAATGAGGCTCCCATCGGTAATCCCGCGAAAGTGTGGAGGTCGAGGCTTTTTAAACGCTAAGGCACTCCACAATCGCGAGATATGCAGTCTCAGGGAGTATATCCTAGAAAGTAGTCGCGGTGGACAAGGGCCTCACCCCGCTCTCCTTGGCTAAAGAAAACTGGCGCAAGCCAGTAGTGCTTGACAATAATGATCGCATGGAGGTATGGCAGAGTAAGGAGCTTCAAGGACGCTTTTTCCGGGCCCTGCTTGGACCCGATGTAGATTTACTAGCGTCTGTAGCCTGGCTGCGTTTTGGTAACCTCTTTGGAGAAACCGAAGGTTTAGTCTGTGCAATTATGGACAAAGTTATAATGACGAACAATTACCGGAGATTTATTGTGAAAGACGGCACGGTTGACATCTGTCGGGCATGCCACCGGCCGGGGGAATCAATCAGGCATATTATTAGACACAACTTTGTAGCCAGGATAACCCATCAGCAGCTTGCTCTGAAATACAGCCTTGTGGAATCAGAGGTGCCGTACTACAGGTATGTGCCCGACCCAGTTCTCGAAAATGAAATATCACATTGTACTGGGATCGATCCATCATCACTGACAGGACTATTGTTGCCAATAACCCTGATAATATTGGTGGTAGATCGATCAGAGCGGCGCGCGATGATTGTTGACAAAACCGTCCCCCATGATGAGAACCTCGTGAAAGCAGAGAAAGATAAACAAATCAAGTATCTAGACTTGGCTCACGAGGTTGTCGACATGTGGGATGTCAATCAACCAACTTAGCCTATCGCAGTACTAATGGATATGGACTCAGCGATAATTGTACCGATAGTCGTGACAGCCAATGGTTTAATAGCCAAGAGCCTCGACCAACACCTGAGGAGGCTCTCGTTGGGCAGCTGGATCAAGGTCTTGATTCAGAAGGGGGTACTTCTAGACACGGCCCGCATTGTTAGGAGCTTCCTCTCTCTGGAGACCTGACCGCCGGTAGCTTGGACCCTAATCCCGATACCGGTGGGCTACCATTTTTTATATTTTTTGATATTCTAATATTTAAAATATAATTTATATGTATTTAATTAAATAAAAGATATAAGTAAATAATAATAAAAAGTGTTTATTTCTCACCACAAGCCAAAAAAACAATACAACAATATTTTACACACAAGAAATAGCTAACGATGTTTGGATGTCTGTGGATCGCTGGTGCTTGTGGTAGGTACCTGTAATACAGGTCACCAGCCGATCAGCCGTGGTCCCTTCCAGGGACTACGGCAGAAACGACCATTTTAATTCGGTAGCATTGTATTTCTCGGAGGGACCTCGGGACCACGGGGAAAGAAAATCCCCGTGTTCTCTTCCAGGGACTACGGCAGAAACGACCATTTTAATTCGGTAGCATTGTATTTCTCGGAGGGACCTCGGGACCACGGGGAAAGAAAATCCCCGTGTTCTCTTCCAGGGACTACGGAAGGGACCACGGGGCATAGATGAAAGTATGTAGTTGGGAGGTTTTTATGAATGAATGTAAGTTTTTGTGTGTGTGTTTGTGAGGGTGTGTGAGGGTGTATGAGGGTGTGTTGGAGAGAGTGTTAGTGGGTGAGTCTGATTAGACTAATACCTCAAAGAGAGCTTGGATAGGTGTGCGTGAAGCGCACAGTTAAGCTCCACGTGCAGCGCGCAGTTCAGATATGCGTGCAGCGCGCGCAGTTCAGATACGCGTGCAGCACGCAGTTCAGATATGCGTGCAGCGCGCGCAGTTCAGATACGCGTGCAGCGCCCAGTTCAAATACGCGTGGAGCGCGCAGTTGATGAGATTGCCCTGCCCACAGCCTGGACGTAGAATCCGGGACGTAGAATCGGTACGTAGAACTCGGCACGTTAAACCGGGGACGTAGAAACCTGGAAGACGTGATAGGGTGCGCATGTTACAATGGTGCGAAAGCAGCAAGCCGCGTCCGATGTGTCCAGCCTCATTCCCCCTTCTACGAACAAGGAACGGTGTAGGGAGTAGGACATGGGGAGGCTTGTCAACATGACAGATTTAATACGAGGTTATGTATGTGAGACGCGAGCATAAAACACAAGATTTGGCAAGATAAACAATGATCTTACGTTAGCATACACAGTGATCGACTATTTAACTAATATTATTTGTGGGTGGCAACATTGTCATTTTTAGACATTTTATGAGTTGTGGCAACCCATAGATGAGTTTTAAAGAAAAAGGGCGGGAAAAGTGTACTTGCATTCTCAGCTGGAGACGACGAAAGTGTTCTTGAGTTACCCTATTTTTACTGTGTTGAGTACCAATAAAGTGATTTGTACAGACGCCAGCATATCAAGCTTCTACAATCTGCCAAATTTCTCAACTTTATCGCTAAAGTATTAAGGTTTAAGGTTGATTGGGAAAATTTGACAGTTTCGGGTAACTTGACCTGCTGGCGTATGTACTAGTATCCGAGTGTATTCTGTTAGATAGCAGCTAGATTGCTATATAGCATAGAATACACAGAGCCCTTGCACATGCCAGATGCGGCATGTGCACTGGATATCCTACCACCGCGTGGTCTGTCATTGACAACCACGCAATCTGATATTACATAGGTAGATAGATAATAACAACTGTTATCCAGTGCAGAGGGGAGCGGTATAATTACCAAATCAATGAGGAACTCACCCTAGATTTGGGGTACACAGAATCTTGAGGATCAGGGAATCACTCCTGCTAGCTAAGCAAGCGGATGTAAAAATAACAGTGTTCTTAGTAAATTAGTGTTTTGCCCTGATTCTAGTGATGTGATTTGCAACTTACTAATTGTGAAATATTTGGCATCGGTCGACTATTTCCCGCTGAGATCCTCACAACGCTGCAACGTTTGCGAAACTTCTTTCGTGAAACGGACTTTACACAGGTGACTTGTACCGCAACAGTCATCGGTTCATCGGCTGCTGAGCCCGTTTCTACGACTTATGTGTGCTTTTATGTGTGTCTACCTACACATTTGGTACAGACGCCAGCACATCAAGCTACTACAATCTGTCAAATTTTTTTAATAGATTTTCAACTTTATCGCAAAAGCGTTAAGGTTCAAGGTTGATTGGGAAAATTTGACAGTTTCGGGTAGGTTTATGTGGTGGCGTCTGTAGAAAACAATAATAAATATCCATGGTAATAAATAGTCTCCACTCCTGAAGACGGATTCTCGTAAATAAAAACGTTCAAAAGCTAGTCGCAATCTCAACTCCGCGACAATCGATGTCAAAAACTTGTCAAAAATGTAGTAATTGAGACTGAGGTCAGACTTTGAACGTTCTTGAAATTACGAGAATTGCTCCTCAGGACCCGTATGCTTCACCGGCTTCGGTCCTTCGACAAACATACTGTCACTTCAGCTTACTTACTGTGATAGCTATGATGGTAATTCCGGTTCGGATTGGTTTCGTTTCTTCCGGTTTCAGGTATCTTCAAGTGTGAAACGGCCCCCAGCTAAATGGACCATAGGGTAGCGGGATCGTCCGAAAGGGTTACTGCTGCCCTGGAACATAAAGGGCTAAGGAAGGAACACGGGTGGGTTTTAGTCAGTAAGAGTCTGACACTCCCTTCTGCTCCACCAAGAGCGGGAGGGGTCATTTGATGATTTCCCATCCTCAAAAAAAAAAAGCTAAATGGACCATCGATCTTATGAAAAAGGTGGCTAGGACGGACTGGATGCGGAAGGCGGAGGACATGGTGTTGTGGCGCAGTCTGGGAGAGACCTTTATTCAGCAGTGGACTGCGATAGGTTGAGTTGATTGATTTAATAAATAAGTGCTATCAGGACATTAAGTTTTCATTATCCTATATCTTCTATCTATATTAATAATAAAGCTGAAGAGTTTGTTAGAACTCACTAATCCCTGGAACTACCAGTCGGATTTGAAAAAGTGTTTTTGCGTTTGATAGCCCAATTCTTGAGGAAGGTAATAGGCTATTTAACATCACGCTAACTCTCTTAGGAGCCGAGAAAAAGAGAAGTCAGAAAGAACGCTAAGCGAAATAGTAGTAAAAGCGCGGCCAGGCGATGCGATGCGTCCGGGATCACCGGGGGGACAACGAAGAAGACGCGAACGAAGTCGCGAGCAGAAGCTTGTGATAAATAAAGGTACACAACAATAATGAATACAACAACACGATTTATTTCAATCTTCCTTATGGCATATTTTTACACTGATTCAACAATTATTCAGATAAGGCTTTACTTAAGCAAAGTAACTATAGCGTTTCCTAAGAAAGTTATGAACGGGCAACGTATTGTGAACGGACACACAATAACGTTGTCCAAATACAGAGCCTTTTGCACTGACCTGCACCCTAATTGCGTAACACACAATCAATCAGAATCGGTTTCATTTTGACAGTTCAACAACATTCATTGCGTTATTTACGTGTTGAGCAGAATTTTTTTTCGAAATTATGAAGCAATGGATTAGCAATTTGCTTCAAAATGATTCAGATTCTGATTGATTGTGTGTTACGCAATTAGGGTGCTGGTTGCTTACCACCAGCTCTTATAGCAGGGCAGAAGTTGAACTGCACTGCTTTTTTGTTCTATGACTAAGTACAAAAAAGCAGTGCAGTTCAATTTCTGCCCTGCTGTAAGAGCTGGTGGTAAGCCCCCTGTATTATACAAGTACGCTGGACTAAAATATATACTATACGAAATGACAGTTGTTTTCTGTGCCGATTCAAAGCGCCCGCTCGAGCGTCTCAGGAACTAAAATTGACACATTGCCACAAATGGCCGTCGTTTTGTTTTGGTATGTCTCTGCTAATTTAGGTCTAAATCGTGGAATAAAACGTTTGTGTATTTTGTGTTTACTACGAGATATTTAGAACATTTTCATCGTGAAAGTATGCGCATCTTGTAAAACTTACTATCGAAAATATTAGTTCCACGGACGCTCATGTTGCTGTCAGCGCCAAAATGGCGAAACTCAAATGCCTTAATTTTGTCATCAATAGTATGAAGTCCAGCGTACTTGTTTATTACAGATCAGTGGCCTTTTGACAAACACGGGTGATAAATAACAGATTTTCATGACGGCCGGTGTATTATGACGACCGCTCTCCTAGGAAACCAGAGCAATAGTTTACACATTTACTATGAAGTTTACATTTTCTTATTACTAAATGGTTTGGAAAGGTTTTTAATTACCAACTATATAAAGGCTGAGTTTTAACAATACAATCTGTCTGACAGACACAGTTCGCCGATGAAAGATCTATCGGCGAAACATTCATACATAACTGAATCGTTCTGTCGGCGAATAGCAATTGCGTAACACACCATCAGTAGCAATGGATTTCATTTTGACAGTTCAACAACATTCATTATGTTAATTACGTTGCTGAGCAGACAAATTTTTCGAACATATGAAGCAATGGATTAGCAATATCCTTCAAAATGATTCAAATTCAGATCGATATTATGTTACGCAATTAAGGTGCTGTTCATCGAAGAACCGAATGTAGCAGAACAGTTCAGAGTTCTACTTCCGCATACTAAATTAATTAATAAAATACCTTACTTAGTTATTTTAATCGGTGAGTTTTTAAGTACTATTTAATTATCTAGGTTAATAATCTTCTTGATTGCCTTTCACAATTAAGGGCTGATAACTTTTATTCGTGGAATAAAATTGACGTCTGACAGTTTTTGTATGGAAGAACTGTGAAAAATTCAAAATTATTCCTCGGATAATATAATCTGGCGTTGGAAAAAATCAGCCCTTAAACAAATTAGGTATAATTTCTTATTTACCCTCGATATTATTTATTTTAATTTGCTTTAGGGCTAATTTTTAATAGCCAGATAACTTTTATCTAAGGAATAAATATTGCCGTTTGACAGCTTTTGTATCCTATTTCCTGCTAATATTATAAATGCGAAAGTTTGTATGGATGAATGGATGGATGTTACTCTTTCACGCCAACATTACTGAACGGATTTGGATGAAATTTTGCAGACAGATAATTTATAACCACGATTAGCACATAGATCCCGATATTTCTACGGGATCGAAACTTATGAGGGTGAAACCGCGGGGCGCCACTAGTAGAAAATATGTCAAACTGTCAAATTTATACTTCTGCCGATTGATTCTGTAAGAATCTCACCGTGAAAAGTTTGGTGAAGTGAGCTTAGAGTGAGCTGTCAATAGTGTCAATCCCTAGCATTAGTTGGAATGACAGCTCACTCCACGCTCACTTCACCTAAGTTTTCACGGTGATATTTTTACAGAATAGTACGACAGTTATCTGGCTATTGAAAAATCAGCCCTTAGTCGCATTTATTTGACAGTAACCCTTAAAATATAATTGTTATTACTATTGGAGATTTGCTGTAAGATTAGCATTATTTAGTATCTTAATTTAAATTTAATAATTACTACTCGTAACACTACGTTTAACACTTGTAGGTACCAAATGGAAGTAACGAACATTTTAAATATTTAAAATTATTTTAGTACCTACATAATAATATTAATTTCCATAACCAAAACAAATATAAGTATACAATTTATAAAAGTGGGTTATTAAAAAAATTACATTTAAAAAATATATAAGTACCTATCTACTTAAAAAACAATGTACACTTTTTTCTACAAGGTTACCCTTTACACCCTGTACCCCCTTTTCGGGTACAGGCCTGCTCCAATTTTCTCCAGATTTCCCTATTTTTCCTGATATGATCCAATCTTTGCCTATGTTTTTGTTAAGTTCATCTACCCAGCATTACGGTGGGTGTCCTCTGGGACGCTCACCGTAATGCTGGGTAGATGAACTGGGTGGACCAACATTCATTGCGTTATTTACTTACGTTGTTGAGTTGAGCAGACGAATTAGCAACATCTTTCAGAATGATTCAAATTGTATTTGATAGTGTGTTACTAATTAGGGAGCAGGTCGTGATACTATGGGTCTATCTTGTGACAGGTAGGCGCTACATGGCCTGCTCATTTCCACTTCAGACGTTGAGTATGTTCGAGGGCGTCTAGATCATTTGTTGTTTGACGTACAGCTTCATTCTTTCTTTGTCTTTTAATCGGATGTTAAGGATGCTTTTTTCCATTGCTCGTTGGCTCGTTTGTATTTTGTACTTCGTCGCTTTGTTAAATATTCAAGTATGACAACCGTAGGAAGCAGGGTAGTAAGCAGGAGTCCATTACCTTTTTCTTTAAGTTCATGGGGGAGTACTTAAGTTACTACAGTTTTGATTTTAATATTTTTTTAGTCTCCAAAATTTCTTCCAAATCATGTTTACTCTCATTTCGATCTCATCTGTGTGTCTCGACGTTTGCTATTTGCTTACCAAGATATTGGCGCCGATTCCCTTGTTCACAAACTAAACTAAATATAAGTTTAGTGGATCTTATTCTTTCTATTTCATTAAGAAAAGGACTGAAAATACGAGTAAATATTAGTTTATATGTCTACTAAAATAAAATATAAAAATGCTTGTGTTTTAAAAAATAATTTATAATTTAAAAATAAAGTTGTAAGTATACATTTTGAAATGCGGGCATACACTCCATGCTAAGTTTTATTCACTTTATGACGAAAATGAAGAAAACGAATGCGTCTTTTTTATTTGTCTTTACGATCATACCAGCCTAAAAAAAGCCAAGAATCAGGATTTTTTTAGTCAAGTAAAACCTAATGAATCATGTTTTTATTTACGTGTCTATTTTAAACTATTTTCACCGACTTCAAATAAAAGGAGTTTCTTAATTTCTTAATTAATCATGTGTGCTTTTATTAAATAAGTATTTTTAAGCGTAAAAAAGTATAAAAAATAAGAAACGGTAAGTAAAGTTATTTTAATGAAAAGTTAAAATAATTTAAAAAGAACAAAATAATGCTTATCATTGTATAATACTGAAAATTAAATTATAAATGATTAAGTACCTACATACAAAAAAGTAAAAAAAAAAAACAAAAACTCAATAGGATATGAAATACTAAGTAGGTTGGCTGTCTTAAGGCATTGACTGCGACTGCCACCGCAGTCACCGGTGACCACCAACAATAGATTTTCTATTGTCTTTTGTCTGGCAGTCAACGTGTTAAAGCATTTCTTATGATAAGACTTGATTTTACAAACAAAACAATGAAAAAAAAAATTTATTAAATATTTAAAATATGACAAAAAGCTTGTTGTACAGTCAGCGTCAATAATATCGAGACGAACAGACTGTTCAAAATGATCTAAACAACTATGAAAATGAAATATTAACTCAATGACACAAGGAATGTTTCAGAATGCAGACAGTACACGACAACTGTCATTCTGACAAGAACTTTATCCAGTTGACATAAAGTTTAATTTTCTTACTTGTTGAGATCATTCTGAACAGTCTGTTCGTCCCGATATTTTTGACGGTGATTGTACTTACATAAAAATTAACTTGATTTTATGTGACTTTTACACAGATTTTAGGCATATTTCTATTCAGTAAGTTTTATTACTTAAGCTCCAATCTTTGACATTTCAAATTATGATTATCATAATGTAATTTAATATTAATGACTGATTAATAGTATCTATACTCTATGTTATTGTATTTGTATTTTAACATTAAATGATATATACATATGATATAACCTTGACCGTCATGATTTTTTTTTTAATTTACTGTATTTTTAAATAGGAAGAAAAAAAATACTATCGTTATTTGGAAGATTCAAGATATGGAAGGCAATTTGTTCATGAACTTATACTACAATGGGTATAAAACGGTCTTAAGAGCGTTTATCCCGCGCGGCAACATTGCATTTCTAGTAGTTTATCCTGATTATGTTATTTTTAAACCAAAGTACAGACGTCAGCATATCAAGCTACCACAATCTGTCCAATTTCTTTAATAGATTTTTAACTTTACCGCTAAAGCATTAGGTTCAAAGTTAATTGGAAAAATTTGACAGTTTCGGGTAGCTTAAAATGTGCTCCAAAATGTCGTGTAGCAACAAGAAAAGCTAAACTTTAAAGTCAAGAATAAAATTAAATTAAAGAAAGGGAGGTAGAAAACAATTAAAGATATATTTACAAGAAAGGATGAAGATGGAATGGCAATGGTGTGTATAATGTGGAAAATGGTGAAAAGAAATAGAACTAATTTACGTTGGGCGCCAAATTGTCGAGTAGCGACAAGTAAAGCTAATGAAATTAAAGAAAAAAGATGTATTTACGGTAAAAGATGGAGATGGACTGAAGAATGGTGTGTAGTATGTGGAGGTGAGGTGTATGGATGACGATGCGTGATAGGTAGGTTGAGGAGGCTGAGGCGGAGATACAGCTGGAGCTGAGGAGGTAGACGCGAGGCAGGTGCTGGCGACAGGTAGAGGTACTGATGCAGGTCCAGGTGCAGGTGCAGGTACAGGTGCAGGGGCAGGTGCAGGTGCAGGTCCAGGTGCAGGTGCAGGTACAGGTACAGGTGCAGGTGAGGGCAGGTGCTGGTGCGTGTGCGGCACGGAGGACACCCGTTGGAGGGCCCACACAGCAGGACAGGACGCAGCACGGCAGCAGGAAAGAGAAGCACGGCGGGGACGCAGTTAGCCCGCCTCGTCTTTACTATTTTTTTCAGCCCAGTAAGATTGAATGCTATTTTTTTTTTCCAGTTATTTTGGTATTTACTCATAATAAATTACCTACATATTGTCAATTATTTTTTATTTGAAATACTTATTACGATTATATATTTTTATTTAACAGTAAATGTTAAAAATCATTATACTTAAATACCAACGATCTAATACTTGGCTGAAAAAAAATTGTACCAATGAGTGAGGGAGGCGTCACTTACTTGGATAAAAAATACTGGCGACATCGCTACGCGTGCCAGGTCGCCAGAGTATCCAGTCTCCAGGTAGGGGCCCGTCGGTCGTGGCTAAGCTTCCACACCGTAGCCAAGTGAGTTAACTGTCACACATTTCAATACGAATTGTTTGGATACTTAGCCGGCGACGTCGCCCTGACGTCCCACGTGCCGTGACGTGACGTGTGTTAGCGCTCTTAGTTAGACCTACATTATGTTCTACGTGCACCGCAAGTGGCACGTCACAATTTGGCTAGTTAGCCATGTTTACTTCGTCCTGTCTCTTTTTCGCTCCCGGTAATTACGACATGCGGTCCTACTTCCACGTGTCAACTAATAATGAAGATGAAGATTGAATATCGGGTATGTAACCTGTGGGGTAATTGCGTCAGACAAACTTTTCGAACATATGAAACAATGGATTAGCAATATCCTTCAAAATGATTCAGATTGTGTTTCATAGTGTGTTACGTAATTAGAGTATGTCTATCTCTTTTTATTACTTATAGTATAATTGGCTACCATGTTAAGATTAGGTACTGGTACTCTGAGCCACAAAGAGCACACTATATAAACTATATTTAAATGTCTTATAATAATTTATTCGACACTCGATATTATTATTTAACCTTCCTCCAGAATAATAATAATTATTAATTTAAGTAACAATATTAAATAACATGCTTCCTCCTGACAAACTATCACCTAATGATTATTTATTACTTACCAAAAAAAAAGATTAATTTGTACAGACGCCAGCACATCAAGCTACTACAATCTGTCAAATTTCTTTAATAGATTTTCAACTTTATTGCTAAAGAGTTAAGGTTCAAAGTTGATTGGGAAAATTTGACAGTTTCGGGTAGCTTGACCTGCTGGCGTCTGTACCAACATTATAAACATTTTCTTGACATTTCAACGAAATTGACTTTTTTTTTTTGGTACAGACAGATGTGTCGATTTCATTATGTACAGACAGGCAAATAAATTGTTAAGCAAATGGACACCCTCAGTCAATTTTCCGTATTGTAGACATTTCTTAGAACAATCATGGAAAGTTTAAGTTGTGATTTGAATATACGAACAAATTAAGTTGTCAATTTGCTTTACAATTATACAATTTAATATTCTTGACTTTACTTCGTAGACAGAGAAAATACAAAATCACTAAATAATAATAATGAGATAAGGGCATCCTTATGAGATCCAGTACTAAGAGTAAACGAGACAGAAACAGTTTTCTCTATCTCCGTCGCGTATGCAAACTTTTTGTCTAGCCCTAGTTGTTGTCTCTAGACTGGGGTCCAACAAACAACTGCTGTCACCAGTTGACATGGTACGATTTCAAACATGAAACAGGAGCAAATAAAATAAATAATAATGATGTTTTGAGGAAGAACACTTAACACTAAATTCAATAAAGTTTGTTACTAGGGCAACGCGTTTTATAGTTGGGGTTCCACCACTGTCTGAACTCGTCATAAATTGTTGTTTTTTGAAGCATTTTCTTGTCGTGAAGTGCTTCACAGACAGCGCAAACGTTCTCAGCAGATGACGGGTTATGATACGTGTAATGGTGCTTCCATCTAAAATACTGACTGTATTCTTTTGGTGAGTTCATCAGTTTGTTCATCATGGCTGCCAGTTCAATAACGTGTTGCTTTCTGCCGTCGATGTAGGACCCCGGTGGAAGAAATCTGTAAAGAAAACAGCCACATTAATTTTTATTTATTAAAACTTCATGCACTAGTAAAAATAACTGTACAAAGGCGGACCTAATGCCTCAGGCATTTAGGCATTTTCTACCAGTCAACCTTGGGGTGATGCAGAGACAAAACATGGCAGGTGCAACATCCGGGATAAATAGCTAGGAAATTACTATAAAATACAAGAATAAATACTAATAATAATAGGTCTTTACCTATGTAATTAGAGATTCTATAACCAGCATTTTCAGAATTAATTATCTGTGGAGTGGCGCGCAATTCGAAATTCAAATAAATTTTATTTGAAAGACGTGTTAATTTAATTTCAAATTCAGTCATTTGTTTTTAGATAGTTTTTTGTTTTTATGACATTATGGTAGTTTTTGGCGCCATGGATAAACTGAAAATTCGTACAATTTTCGAATATGAGTTCCTATGTGGAAATACCGCTGCGCAAACAACACGAAACATTAAGGGCGTGTACGGGCCTAACACTACTTGCATAAACACGCTCCATTATTGGTTCAATCGTTTTAAATCGGGAAATTTTGAGTTGAAGAACGAGCCTCGCGGTCGGCCGGTAACCATTGTCGACAACGACGAATTGAAGGCGATAGTGGAAGCGGATCCAACTCAATCTACGACTGAGCTTGCTGCGGGCCTTAGAGTTAGTGTCGAAACAACATTGAAGCACTTGCGTCAAATCGGAAAAATAAAAAAGGTAGATAAGTGGGTGCCACACGAACTAAGCGACCAACAGCGAGATTTACGCGTCGAAGCATGCATAGCACTAATAAATACATAAAAACGAGGGAATTCTTAATCGGATTGTTACCTGCGATGAAAAGTGGATCCTGTACGACAACGGTAAGCGTTCGTCTCAGTGCGTCTCAGTACCTAATCAGTGCGCTAAAAAAAAGATTACTCATAGAAAGATGATGGTGACTGTCTGGTGGACCAGTGCCGGACTTGTACATTACAGCTTCTTACCGAATGGCACAACAGTGACGGCAGATGTCTATTGCCAAGAATTGCAAACAATGATGGAGAAGCTCGCAATTCAACAACCAAGACTAGTTAATCGCTCTTCCCTATTGCATCGCCACGACAACGCGCGAGCACACACATCACGACAAACCATCGCAAAGCTACAAGAGTTACAGCTGGAAGCTCTCCGTCACCCACTGTACTCACCGGACCATGCCCCAATAGATTTCCACTGTTTTTTTTAATTTAGACATTTTTTTAAATGGGATAAAATTCAACACCCTATAGGCAGTACAAACGCTACAAACGCATTCGCGGACTTCATCGCCTCCCGTCCGGCAGACTTCTACAGTAAAGGGATAAAAAAACCGCCATCAAAATGGCAAAATTGTATAGATAATTTGGGCCAGTACTTTGATTAGCTGAAATAAAAAAATTACTTACCAAAATTTTTATATTTTAAAATTGTCATACAAATCTCCAATTTCATAGGTAAAGACCAGTCATTATTATTAAATGTACGCAGAGACAACAATGAGATAAGTGCAAGTAAGTGTGTTGGCGGGTCACAGGTGGCCCGGGGCAGCCCCGGGCCACCTGTGCCCTGGTCTGCCCCGGTTGCCGTGACAGTGTGAATATGTGTCTACAATACATAGATACATATATACATATAAACAAAATGAACTGTCACTGCCTATTAACGCCGGTCACTGACCTCTATTGTAAAAATACGCTGGCAAGACATACACTATACGAAATTAAAGTTGTTTTTTATGCCAATTCAAAAAGCCCCCCGCTCGAGCCTCTCAGCAACTAACTAAAATTGGCACATCGCCGCAAATGGCCGTCGTTTTGTTTTGGTATGTCTCTGATGATTTAGGTCTAAATCGTTGAATAAGACTTTTTTGTATAAGGAAATTCAGCTGCAATTACCAAAACCCGTAATTCTTTGTTTATGCAGCCGGTAGTCCCCCAAGATATTACACGTGTGATACGAAACTTAAAAAATAAAAAAAGTTTCGGATTCGATGGCTTTTCAACAGTTGCAGTTAAATTTGTCTCTGATATTATCGCAAAACCATTAAGCCATATAATAAATGTGTGCATAAGCTCAGGCATATTCCCTGATGAATTAAAGACTGTGATCATAAAACCATTGCACAAAAAGAATGACAAAGAAGACATGACAAATTATAGACCTGTGGCTCTTATTTCAGTATTCTCTAAGATCTTTGAAAAAATCATCTATGAATCTATTTACACGTTTATAGCTAAAAATGACATTTTATGTGAAGAACAAAAGGGCTTTCGAAAAAATAAAAATATCAACATGGCAATATTCGATCTCTTGAAAGTAATCATGTATAATGTGGATAAAAAAAACCCTATATGTGCAATATTCACAGATATGACAAAGGCATTCGATTATGTAAAACATGACACTCTTTTAAATAAACTTAGCGACTATGGCATAAGAGGAAACGTACTAAACCTAATAAAGTCATATCTCACGGATAGAAAACAGTACACAGAACTGTCGAGAATCTGTACTAAAACTAAACGTGAACTGAAATACCTATCAAGTTGCAGAATAATAGAGTTCGGAGTTCCACAGGGCAGTGTACTCGGTCCATTACTGTTTCTACTTTATATTAATGACCTACCCCGTCAAATTCGACACCCAATGACATTATTTGCCGATGATAGCACTGCTATAGTCGAATGTATTAAGGAGACGAACTACGAAAATGAAATAAACAGCACACTTAAGACAATAATAGATTGGCTTAATAAAAATAATCTAGTCATAAATTTACAAAAAACTAAAGTCATGCATTTTCACCAGAGGTTACAGCCAAAAAAAGTAATCGCTGAATATAATGGCCAAATTGTAGACACTACTTCAGTGACTAAATTCTTAGGAGTGCAGATTGACGATAAATTGACTTGGAAATCTCATGCTGAAAGTGTATGCCAAAAACTTAGTAAATTTTCGTATGTACTCTATAACCTTTCAAATAAAATAAACATAAATACATTAGTTATAGCCTATCATGGATTAGTAGCTTCATTATTAAGATATGGTGTCATTTTTTGGGGCAATTGCAGTGACAGGGAAAGAATATTTAGAGCCCAAAAACGATGCATTCGATCAATGACAGGTCTTAAGTTTACTGAAAGTTGTAAACCTGTATTTATATCCCTAAACATTCTGACATTACCTTGTTTATATATTTTAGAAGTTGCCCTGTTCGTTAAATTAAATAAACACCTATTTACCTCAATGATAGACATAAGACAACGCACAGCACCAATGAGGTCCCAGTATAAAAACCAATTGTACACAGGTGGTCATAAAACAGCCCTATTAAAAAATAGCATCCTTTCAATGGGACCGCTTGTATATAATAAATTACCTGAAAATTTAAAAGGCCTTCCCATAAAGATGTTTAAAAAACAATTAACAAAACTATTGCTGGAGAAATGCTATTACACAATTAAAGACTTTTTAAATGACAAAACTATATAGGGAAATGTTACTGATAAATGTACGTTGTCTTTGTAATGTAAGTTTTAGATTATAATGATGACATTATTATTTATTTATTATTTTTTTATGGTTTGCTATATTGTAATTTGACAAACAGATTTTGACATTGCCAGATTATAACTAGTTATAATTGTGATTGTCGTTAATGTTTTGGATTATTTTGACATTAGGCTTTTTTAACATTACACATTATGACATATTTTATTCATTGTATGATTTACGAAAGATTTATATTTAATTCATTGATTATTTTGATTATTATTGTTATTATTATTTTTTTGTTTTAGTCTGATCTGTAACTACATAATAAATTTGACTATGGTTAATAATAATCATACCGATAGCTGTATCTTTAGTACTGATTAATTCAAACCTAATATATGTTGCATGCCGTAAGGTAAAATGTATCGGGACTCTTAACAAATATTCCAACTTATATGTATACCTACATTGTCAGCAATAAATGATTTCTTTCTTTCTTTCTTTCTTTCTTTATAGTTTGTGTTTACTACGAGATATTGAGAACATTTCTACTCTGAGTGTATGTGCATCTTGTAAAACCTAACAAAAATATTAGTTCCCCAGACGCTCACGTTGCTGTCAGCGCCAAAATGGCGAAAATCGTATGTCTTAATTTTGTCACCCATAGTATGACGTCCAGCCTACTTGTTTAGTATAGGTCAGTGCCACCGATAAAATTGGCAAACGGCACATTAAACACTTTGTCTCTATGGCAACGCATCGCCAAACTCATGAATGTTGAAGGTCTTCAGGCGGCAACCACCTTTACATCAAGTAGGCTGGCTTATTTACCAACCGCATAGTAATGCATTATTTAAATTGCTGGCTGTTCATAACAGTGGTAACTCGACGCCGGGCACTACTTGGAATGATTACTATAGTAAACGACTAACTCGTTTGAAATTGCTTAATTGAAACCCTCATTAGTTGCAACCAGTCTTTAATTGTTGTCAATTAATAAGTTGACTGATATTTTGAAAACAATCAGACTTTCCTTTCCATTTGAAGATATTGGCATGTTCACCTCATGCAAAATAATAATCATCATCATGCAATAATATGTATCTTCATAGCTAATAGTAATCACGTCAACAATATTGGACAGCGATTTAAACAAACCATGTGGGGACGATAATATGACAATAACCATTAAATAGCTGAATCAAAACATCGTCTTTTTTTGCAAACAATTTAGCTAATAGTGAAGCTATAGGTTTTGTCAATTATCCAACTACATAGATCTTGGGATACTGTGTATTTAATGAAAAAGTGTGCGCAGTTAAATTTACTATCGTACAGACGTCCCGACGTCCGACGAAATAAGTAATTGTACTTAACTCATAATCCTACTAATATTATAAACGTGAGTTTGTATGAATGGATGGATAGATGGATGGAAGGATGGATGGATGGATGTTTGTTACTCTTTCACGCAAAAACTACCCAACGGATTTGGATGAAATTTGGCACACAGGTGGTTTATAACAAGATTAACATATAGAAAACTTTTTATCCCGATATTCCCACGGGGTCGGAACTTATGCGGGTGAAACCGCGGGGCGCAGCTAGTTATGAATAACTTTTAAACCAACCTGAAATCGCGAAACATAAATCTGTTGCTTTAGCGCAAATGTATGGAGTACAAGATCCGAGGAAATTAGAGAAGAGGGGTCCCTAAATAATCCCTAAATAAGTCTATCGATCAAGGCCCCAAGTCTGCTATTTTTATAAGTTCGTCATTCCAACACGATCCCATTCCCATCCCATTGTCATTTTGCTTAAAGTTCGTAATCTGCTAAATTCGTAATGGCGAACATTGGTCAATGAAATTGTTGTATTGTCCGAGACCCCTCTGTGCCTCGGAAAGCACGTTAAGCCGTTGGTCTCGGCTGTCTTCGTGGATCTTTGAAAGTCGTTACGGGTCGTCAGTAGCCAGCCTTACTAAGGGGTATCGTATTATCCAGTAACTGGATTGTGGAGGTCAGATAGGCAGTCGGTCCATGTAAAATACTAGTATTCAGCTGCATCCGGTTAGACTGGAAGCCGACCCCAACATAGTTGGGAAAAGGCTCGGCAGATGATATATGGAGCAAATATTTTTTTTTCTAAAACAAAAAAAAATATTGGAAGAACATGACAATGGTCCAACCCTATTACAGTCGTTTGCAGGGAAGGTGATGTGAAGGGCAGGTCAAGGTGACCGTTGCCAGTGCACACATACATAGTACAAAATCGCGTGACACTTACACACATACACTACATAGTTTCGTCTAAAACTGACCTGTTATTTATATTTAAGAGAATATGATAAGCCAGATCACTTGTAGAAATTCAACAATTGAAATAGTTATAATAATATAATAGGAAAGTCATGTCTCGAAGTCGTGGACGAGTATGTTTACCTAGGACAAACTGTCCAGTTGGGTAGGTCCAACTTCGAGAAAGAGGTCAATCGTCGTAACCGACACGGCTGGGCAGCATTCGGCAAGCTACGCAATATCTTCTCGTCCCACATACCGCAGTGTCTTAAGACGAAAGTCTTGTTGAAGACCAATGCGTGTTGTCAGTGAACTGATGACCTATGGCAGTGAAACGTGGTCGCTCACAACACAATGGGCCTTATTAGAAGGCTTAAAGTCACCGTAGGCGCGGGCCTGCGGGCGGAGAGTAATGGGTAGCTCACCGTCCGATCAGGACCAGGCCCGTGCCGGACGGCGCGTATGTGTTCCACGCGCGTCTCAAAGAGACGTCAGCATAAGTGACGGGGCCCGATAGGGCCGAAGCCTGCCAGGGTAGCGGGATCGTCCGAAAGGGTTACCACTGCCCTGGAACATAAAGGGCTAAGGAAGAAACACGGGTGGGTTTTAGTCAGTAAGAGTCTGACACTCCCTTCCGCTCCACCCGGAGGGGTCATTTGATGATTTCCCATCCTCAAAAAAAAAGGGGCAATGGAGAGGGCTTGGAGTTTCCCTGCGTGATCGAATCTGTCATGAAAAGATCCGCAGGAGAACCAAGGTAACCGACATTGGCCGAAGAAATGGCAAACTTAAGTAAAAGTGGCCGATGGGGCCGATAGGTTCTGTAGTGGCGACCGCGTACCGGAAAACGTAGCGTTGGAAGGCCTCCCACAAGGTGGACCGGCGACCTTGTGAAGGCCGCAGGAACCCGTTGGATGCTAGAAGCACAGAACCGGTCGAAGTAGAGGTGCTTGGGGGACGCCTATGTCCAGCAGTGGACGTCTTTTGGCTGAAATGATGATGATGATAATAGGAAAGGCTTGTTGGGCCCCTGCCCTCTTTCCTGCTGGAGAGTTTGTTGCGTCACTTCTACTACCCAACTAAAACACTAGGAAGTGGTGAAGGGAGAGCGTTTTGGGGACTGTATTAAGTGATTTTGACGTACAGAAAGTGCTGATCCTCAGCCTTGTTGAATAATAGACTTTTTTTTTAAGGCACAGTTGGGCGCACCGCGTACTTCGGCTTATCTATACCTCATACAATAAAAAACCCAAAGTGATAAATAAACACATCCTCATACGTCTCACCAGTTTCTTGTGTTAATAAAGTTTATTTTTAGGGTTCCGTATCTCTAAAGGAAAAAGGGAACCCATATAAGATCACATCGTTCTCCATCTGTTGAAATTAATATTAAATACTCAGGACTGCAATCCCTTGAAGCAGTGAATAAACCAAACTTCTAAGTTAAAGCAATCAAAAGATACGGGCGTTTCTGTTCCGTATATGCCGCATATCAAAATATGCGGCATATATGGAACACTCGCAAAGGAATGAAAACCTATATGGTACTTCCCGTTGACCTAGAATCATGAAATTTGGCAAGAAGCAATGTCATATAGCACAAGTAAAGGAAAAAATCCGAAAACTATAAATTTGTAGTTGCATACCAACAAATTTGTACCGAACCCTCGGTGCGCGAGTCCGACTCGCACGTAACTGGTTTTTTAGTGACTGAGTACTCAAGATAAATACTGCACGAATGTTCAACAAACAAGTGATGTTTGTTTACATAGGAATTTAGATTTTATAATTTTTTATCATGAAAAGCATGTAAGCCGTACCTAATTTCCAGAATGAACGAATGAAGAAATACTGCCTGATTAGTAGAGGTGACATATACATATATAGAAATAAACAGCTCAATATACACACCTTGTATAATCAGCTCCACCAAAAACAATAGGCACAACATCATTCTGTAGCGCCGTCAACAGCTTCTCAGTCACATAGTCCTCGTCGAAAGAGTTCTCCATCGACATATAAAAGAAGTAGTCGTTCTTCAACAGATATTTGCAATTTGATGGAACTTTTCTAGGACACTGCAAAGTACCACACTTCCCATAGACGTCTACCGTATAACCATACGGTTTTAACGCATTCTTTAATGCTTTCACAAAACTGTGTCTACCACTTCTGGTCTTACAGTTGGACACAAACCAAGCCGCCGCCTTAGTTTTATTTCGTATTCTATTTCTATCAACCAACTCATCATCAGCTGTTGCAATGGCGTTTTCTTTCCATCGCATTTTTCGCTTTGGACCCACGATTTCACCTTTATTATCCCGAATTAGTATGTAAGGGTACGGAATATCTGAATCAAGTCTGTAAGTCGACGTCCAATTGAAAAATCCATCAAATCGAGCCCCACATACTGGAAAGTTGTCAGCTGATTCCATATTGAAGAATATGTACTGTTGATGGCGAGACCGAGCACTGGGCAAGTCAGATGCCTTCATATTTCGTCCGTTAAATGCTATAGCATCGAATTTGGTTAGGTCACCACCGAAGAACTTTCGGTTCGTGGTGACGTAGCATTTGATCACCGAACAGTTTTTATCGAGGAACGCTCTCTGTCCCTTGCCGAGGTAGTACAAGGGAGCGTAGTCTTTCTGCGTCCACAGTAAGATGTATTTAAAGTCTTTCGGGAGCTTAGTCGTCTTTCTGTAGACATCCTTGTATCTGTAGTCCCGTCCGACATTTTCGAGCGCCTCTTGGATCAGGCTTTCTGTGACGGCAGTCTTATCTGGCTTGGATGCGAGTTGTACCCAGAAGAGAGAGAAGGCGAAGCTCGTGCAGCTGACTAGAAAGAAGAACTTGATAGATCGCATTTGTCTTAGGAATTGTAGTAGGTGGCAGCCGTGGCAGGTGGCCCGAGTACGGAGAGACATCGCAGCGGCTTCATATTCGGGCACCCCGACCTCACTGTATGTGCGGCGTCTGAGTGCATTTGCGAATTTATAACGTGCCAATCTCCAAATCTTGGATACCTGTAACGAAATATTATGCATTTAAATAAATATATTAATGTAGCACCGAAAAGATGGAGGGTTGAAGCTTAGATTTATATTAGCCTCATCTTTCATTCGACTCTCTTAAAAAGTTAGACATTTCGAATAATAATTTAGTTTTGTGGAAGCGAAGGCTCACACGAAATACACGGGTAGCATAGACGTTACGTTGTTTAAAAGTTTTGATGCATATACAACTATACTATAGATTTTTTCTTCGAACAAATTCTACTTGTACAATTTCTATCCTGCCATTTATCGAATATTATGTTCCAAACGAGTATTTCTACTTCAAAATTGTCTCATTATGTTATTTGCGCTTGGTATACTGAATCACTACAAACCCGTGAAATAAATAAAGGGTAATTAATTATCTAAACCGTAAGAGTGCTTGAATGGTTGGCATAAATCAAAGAAAGTCTTCACTCAGCATCCAACCTGATAGTAATTGTAATATTGATAATAGCGATGTTGAATAGGTCGGTTAATTATGATGCGATTATGCGTATACTAGTTACTACTATCTCGTTTTGGTGCGACATATTTTTTTTTTCTTGATATTAGCCTTCCCATATGTTTCCAGGTACTTTTTTCTTGCACCACCTCCAACTAGCCCTCGGTGTGCGTCTATCAACACAATTGCGTAACGCAATTTCTATCACAGTCCGAAAGATTGAAAGAAATTCCTAATACATGGATTCATACGTTAGACAACGTAACTGACTGGATGAGGGTTGTTGAATTGTCAAAAATGAAGCGCATTGTCATCATGTGTGCGCAATTACCCCGCAGGTCATCTCGGCACCACTTTCTGAGCAGGGCAGATATTACTACCACAATATTTTCTCGCACTGTTTGAATGCGAAAACACAACTAGCGGAATGTGAGTGTAATTTACCTGCCTAATGTCCATCCCTCAGGGAACACTGACGTAATATTATAAGACTGATAAAGTATTTTTATCTCACAAAGCGACGCGCGCTTTTCTTGTGATTACCAAGTGTACAAACACGCTGTGAATGTGTGTGTTAGGAGGAGGAGGAGCTCTCGGTACCGTCCGAGACAATGGCGAAGTCGGAAGTTTGTGTGTGTGTGCGTGTGTTACGTGCTGACGCTACTCGTCTTCACGCACACATTCACAGTATGTTTCTAGCTCTTGGTTACCACATGTAAAACGCGCGGCGCTTCGTGAGATAAAAATACTATAATCGATTACATAATATTAATGATACTTTTATGATATTAACTACTAATTTTTCTCGTTGATTCGTTGTTTATTTCAAAATCCTTGAGAACTTCAATGATGTACGGTTTCTTTTGGAATTGTTTTTGTTATCGTCTTATAAATTACCTCATAAAATAACACAGTGAAAGGCATAATTCCTACAATATTATAAACGCGAGTTTGTATAGATGTATGGATGGATGGATGTTTGTTACTCTTTCACGCAAAAACTACTGAGCGGATTTGGATGAAATTTGGCACACAGATGGTTTATAACCAGAATTAATAGGATACTTTTTATTCCGAAATTCCCACGGGATCGAAACTTATGCTGGTCGCTCGTCGCGTGTTCACGCACATGTTAAAATGAAACACTTCAAAAGATATAAATAATATAAAGATAACAAATTGTGCGATATCCTTTAGAAACCGGACGTGTCGATATGACGCTAGTTTGTTAATTTCCTGTGAATTGTGATAGCAACTGCTGCAGCTTGCGTTTGCGCTTGCATCTCAGTGCCATAAGGTCTTATGTGTCACAACTCACGAGTGACAAGACAGATAAGACCTTACCACCTCAACGTAAAGTCGTGGAAACTTTGATCTGAACAAATCACACACCCGCAATATATTTAAAAGACCTATCCAACGATACTCCACACAATGAAGTAGAGAAAAAAACACCCCACATTACGCGTAGAGGAGGTACTTACCACAAAAATTTTTTTTTCACTAATTTTTTTTTACCACTTTGTCGGTGTGATTAATATATATATCCATGTTAATTATAGCTTTCTAGTACTAATAGTCTCTGAGCTAAGCTACGAGCTAGGCGAAATTATAAGGGTTCCTTGTTGACTACGGAACTCTAAAAAGGGCGCGCGACGACGTTGCAAAATCGCTTGCCTATGCGCATGTATGTGCATCCCTTCATTACTGACATGATCTAAATTTTCATTATAATTCAACGTGAATTAGATGTGTTAATTAGACGCACCTATTAAATTTTATTTTGTATAATTTCAACATGGATGAGGAAACCAATACTAATTTTATGCAATAAGGTATAGAAAAAAGGACAATAACGCACAGAAGTGATAAGAGTTAAATATTATAAAACGTGTACATTTTCTTAACTTCATTGCATAAAATTCAAAATGTGCAAATCGCCTAATACAAACTGGAGTTGTCGCCACGCCCACAATTTAAGAAACTTCGTGCGAGTCGCCTATACAAGTAATATTACAATTTAAAAGGGTCGATTCGCCCGTCGGCGAGTAAATTCATTGGAATCGACTAATAAGTCGTTTTCTGCAACTAATCATGTTCTTGCAACAATGGGATTTATTTATAAACAATGATTAAAGTTAAGTGACGTACAAACGTCAAAAAATTATGGGAATACAGTCGCTAATCACTACTTAACTTTTAGCAACGTTTATGAATAAAGAGGAATGTCGCTCAACTAACTATATTGTTTTGTACAGACGCCAGCACATCAAGCTACTACAATCTGTCAAATTTCTTTAATAGATTTTCAACTTTATCGCTAACGCATAAGGTTCAAGGTTGATTGCAAAAATTTTACAGTTTCGGATAGGTTGACCTGCTGACGTCTGTACAACCACGGCTTTAGACGTCAATGAAATGGTTCATTCATACTTATTAAGTAAAACATCCTCGGGCGGAAACCATTGTTGTGTTTATTGTGGTATGTAAAGTCAGGGAAATTCAATGACGTTGAAACAGACCAGTAACTTTTTTCCATTGATTATAAAATAATAATAAAGCCGTGTTGTTAATTTTTTAACTGAAGAATTTCAGTGAAGGTTTTTTATTATGATTATCCAGTTATAAAATCAACTTTTATATTCACATCTTGGCTTGGTTTTGTTACATTTACATTTACCCACACCATTAACACGTAGACGAGAGTTTATAAACTAGTCCCGGCTGTCATTCATGAATCTTTGACAGTCGTTACGGGTCGTCAGTAGTCCGAAAGTCTGACAACCAGTCTTACCAAGGGGTATCGTATTTCCCAGTAACTTAGTGGAGGTCAGATAGGCAAATACTGGTATTCAACCGCATCCGAATAGACTGGACGCCGACCCCAACATACACAGATGGCTATGATAATGATGGTTTATTATTTAGTTCCGCGGGCTAATTGCGTAACACACTATAGTAGCAATCGGTTTCATTATGACAGTTCATCAACATACATTGCGTTGTTTCAATTTTTCAGCAGACACATTTTTCAAACATATGATGTAATGGATTAGTAATATCCTTCAAAACGGTTCAGATTTAGATTAATAGTGTGGTACGCAATTAGGGTGCTGGTACCAATACCTACTCGACATGGAGATAAGATGGACGCCGAAATAAACTTTTTTTTTTATATTTTCTAAAATACTAGATACCTGCCGCAATTTAAATGCCTGGGCTAAGCAAGTAGTTAAACGTTAGCGATCTAACTCATTTGCCTGTTAGCTTAGTTATTTTTGCTGTTTAATTGAATGACTGAATATCGTTTAGGCCGCTAGTTGAACGGCGCCGTTTAGTTAAAAGGCTAGGCAGTTAATTGAATGACTAATTAACCTAGTTGGCGGCGACACATACACTGAATTTTTACTAATAAGTATACAACATTGTTTTTTTTTTATTAAATTCGTTATACTGATTGTGGGAGAACATTGTACAAATCTACGCCGCGCACATAGTCGCACAGGCATTAATAAGGGTCTAGCGTAGGAGGTACAGTCAACAGCAAAAGTAGATGATCAATATCAGAAATTCAATACTAATGAACGGAGTTCGCGTCAGTAACAGTGAGGTACTAGTAGTAAATGTTTGGTATAATTTACAATCACATACTTTTGAATCACTTCGACGCCACACAGTTCCGACGCGAACTCCGTTTATTAGTATTGAATTTCTGATTTTGATCATCTACTTCTGCTGTTGACTGTACTTCGTCCATTTTGGATTTGTTTTGACTGTACAGCGGAAGTGTCACTATAATTTACGTAGTTTTCATTATTTTTGGTATAAACAATTACCTATAGGTACTAAAAATGACAGAAATCGATTCAGTAAACGACCCTGAACAAACTACTGACGCATTGTATATTATTAATAAATCTTTTAATTAGTTTATGATCTTTGACCTATACAGGCGTGAAGACTTACTTAGTTAGGTACTGATTGCATTATTACATACACAAACTCAGATTGGTTGATAATTGAGTATCAAGGTTATGTTAGTTTGATAGCATAAAATTAAAAACATGCATTTTTGTTTCACAAAAAAAAAATTTACTTTTAAATCATGACTTTCAAATCACAGAAAAAAAACATACCGACAAATAGAACACAAAAACAATTTTAAATTCACATTTGTTTTCACTAACCATCACAAATATTCGAATTTTTTCGAATCCAAATTCAAATTTTTTTTATCAACCAAGGACAATGCAGGGAAGTTCTTTTTTTAATAATTAATTACTGTGAGCGCATGACATCATGTCGTGCGGCAACTAGTGATGTACCAAATACACTGATATAGTTACGATGAGACTTAGCCCTCGAACACACGGGCCATTTTTTTAAGTCAACGGTTTTTTGCATACGTTACGCATGGATTCAGTACATGATTCTAAACCGTTGGTTATAAAAAAAACAGTGTTTCATAGAAAAGTGCAATACCTAGGCGGTCAAAATGTATGGAACATCAGTTTTTTTTTTTTTATAACCAGCGATCATCTTCAACTGTTCAGAACCATGTACTACTCGTACATCCATGGTAACAGGTTGCGAGTAGATAAACCTGCCACCCTGTATATTTATATATATATTTATTCAGCTGCATCCGGTTAGGCTAGAAGCGCACCCCAGCATAGATGGGGAAAGGCTAGGCGATAAAAATCAAATGCAACGTGCTAATACAGCGAAGGTAGATACTCAACGGAGTTTGCCGATGGAAAGGAACCGACTCAAAAATAAATAATATGTAGTAGGTACCTAATTGCTTCGGCTGGGTAATTGCGTAACACACTATAACCCTGTCCATTAGGTTAACCGTTTTTTGACAGCTGTCTTAGAACGTACATATTCCAGATTACGTAAAAGTCATCTTTAAAATGAGTAATAAAATAAAAATAAAATATAAACTGCCTTATCTTATTAAATTATCTTATTTATTGCTTCTTACAGACATTATAATATCGTACGTGTATCAATCAATGTATTGTGTGCTGCTGCAATCACTAGTTCTATCTGTTAAAAAACGGTTTACCGAATAGACAGGGTATAACAGTAACAATGGCTTTCATTTAGACAGTTCAACAACATTCATTGCGTCATTTACGTTGTTGAGCAGACAAATTTTTCGAATATATGAAGCAATGGATTGGGAAAATCCTTCAAAATGATTCAGATTGTGATTGCAAGTTTGTTACGCAATTAGGGTGCGGGTCGGCTTTGTTGTTCAACAAATCCTTCCGAATAAAATGTACCGCCCCGAACAAGTGTGCGCACGCCTTACTATCGTTTTGTCCAGTGCCCACTGGCGGGAAGCAACAGCATTTGTTGTTTTGTTTATTTTTGTCGTCGTTAGGTTAGTATGTAAAAGTTTACTAATACTAACATAGTTTTTAAGTCGTTGTTACTAAAAAAAACCTATACAATTATAGGTTTTTCAAAAACGGTTCGAAAATCCTATACAATTATAGGTTTTTCGTACAATCACAAGTCAGCTTATACTGGTTATGTATACTCATTGTTTCGTTGATCCAGCGGTTGATAGCTCGGCCAAATCGTCACCTACATATAAATAATATTATTTTTTTCTATAGGCGATTCGCACGAACTTAATTTATGTGTGGGCGAGTCGAAAACTCAACAAATATTGTTGGCATGATTGGCACATTTTGAATTTCATGCAATGAAGTTAAGACAAATAGTACACGTTTTATCATAACAATATTATAAACGCGAAAGTTTGTATGGATGGATGGGATGGATGCTTGTTACTTCATTGCTTATTGCTTACTTTCACGCAAAAACTATTAAACGGATTTAGATGAAATTTGGCACACAGTTTATAACCATAGGGTCCTGAGTTCGAAACCCTGGTCGGAAAGGCTTTTGCCGCCGATGATCTTTCTGCCTAGCCTTTTCCCAACTATGTTGAGGTCGGCTTCCAGTCTGACCGGATGCAGCTGAATACCAGTATTGAACATGGAGCGACTGCCTATCTAAGTGATCTTATCCTTACTTATTAGGTTGTAATAATAAGCATACAGTCCACCGCATAGTAGGTATTATTGGTAACCTTTGCTCTTAAAAACCGCCCGAAATAAAGGCGCTGTTAATGTCAAATTGTGACTAGTGATTTGCGATTGGCCATTGAAAGCCGTGCTTACAGTTATCAGAAAACTGTATTATTTCGAGCTAGTTGCATTGGGAAGAGCAGTGATGACCCAGGGGTAACGACGAGTTGTAGGTCGCGGGTTCGAACCCAGACAGGCGCCTCACTTTGTGTAAATTATTTCATCACGGTTACTTTCAGAACAGTGAAAGAAAACATAGTGAAGAAACCGGTATGTTCTATAGGACCCGAAATTCGAAGACATGTGACATCTACCAACCCGTACTGAGGCCACGTAGTGGATTACAGCCCACCTCAAAGAGAGGAGGCCTGACAGGTCCCAGCGGTGGAAACAATAAAGGCTGGTTACGCAGTGGGGATGGTCGGTCAAAGCTAATTGATAGATATATGGCGATAGATGGCGTCACCATACTCGCAGCTCGGTCGGCGGCGGCGTACAATATATTAGTCATTTTGTCTATTCATTCAATTTCCTGTTCATTCACGAGTTTGATTTAAAGAAGATAAAATATTAGTTTACTCCTGTCAAATTAAGATGGAGTATCTTAATTTGACATGGACAGATTAGACGTGATTAAAAATATGGCTGCTAAAAATAGGTCAATTTACGTCAGGCGCTGACTAGTTTGACAGGACTAAACTAATATTTATCTTCTGTCCTTTTCTAAATTAAATAGAAAGAAAAAGATGCATTAAACTTAAATTTAGTTTAGTTTGTGAACAAGGGAATCGGCGCCAGTGGCGCGCCGGTAACTGGAAACTCGTGTGGAAATCGGTTGACATCATAGATATAGGAATTTTTTTACATTTCTATGGTTGTCATGTTATGGGCATGTGAATTGTAATACGGAGGAATGAGGAAAATGTCGCGTGGATAGTTTCAAGTATGAATGCCGATGGCTATAAGAGTAGGGGAAGACCAAAGAAACGATGGATGGAGTGTTTGATATGGGTCGATAGGACCCCCTTTCTAACCATATCATCATTCACACCGACTACCGAGATGACTAATAGAGAAGTATGGAAAAAAGACAAGTTGCGCTGACCCCAAATAAATTAGGGTAGGGGTAGGAGAATTATGAATTCAATGTCATTAAAGAATGACCAAAACCGTTCATTATCATAATAATAATCTTTATTCATTCCTACATTAGTACAACACATATAAGTACACATATTACATGTCATTTATCTTCACAAGAGAAAAAAAATACAGTTTATCTATGGCTCCCACAATAGGATTCCCTGTGTCGTGGGGTCCAGTCCCTTCTAAAATATGGAAAGCATTTGTGTATAATTTTATGCTATCGTTATTTTATGTGTAACAAAGTTAAAAGAGATGTATACAAAAAAAAAAAACAAGATAAAATACTAAACGAAATCATCTGCCAAGCCTTTTCCCAACTATGTTGGGGTCGGCTTCCAGTCTAACCGGATGCAGCTGATTACCAGTATTTTAAATGGAGCGACTGCCTATCTGACCTCCACAACCCAGTTACTGGGTAACACGAAACCCTTGGTAAGACTGGTTGTCAGACTAATTATACGAATGACAAAAATGGTTCTGTATCATAATTATATGTACCTAGTTGATAAGACAAATCACATGCGATTAAACAATTATCTATGCCATTTGTGATTGTGTGGATAGGCACCAGCTGTTACGATTTAAGTAAGTAGAGAGAAAATTACAAAACAACATTATTAGTTTTATTACCATGAAAAATTATTTTTGCATTTAATAGCCCATTTCTTGAAGGTTATAGTTATAGGCTAGATATAACATCACGCTACGACACTAAGGAGCCAAGTTTTGCTCGGCTCCTTAGTGTCGTAGCGTGATGTTAGAACTAAAGCCAGAAAGAGTGTACAACTTTATAATAATCTACCGGCAGATATCGCAGGAGCACATCCCCTTTTAACATATTTAAAGTTAAACTCAGCAGTACTTACGTCAATACACACAAAATGCGACATCGTACCTACCTACATAACAAAAAAAACAGAACTATTAGCTACTGCTAGACACTTCCCTAAGTTATGTACTTATTTATTAGCTAAGTGAACATTGTACCTACCTATGTTCTTTTAGAATAAATAAAGAATCTTTAAACCCAAACCAAGAACGCTAAGTATACCTACAAAGAAGGAATAGCGCTGGAAACGGCCTTTGCTTTAGTTTATTGTGGTGTCTTGCGGCTTCCACACGAACGAAGTCGCGGACAGAAGCTTATATTTATATAAGCTTGACATGAGTGTATCAATAAAATTAGGTATAACAAAGACCGCTACACAAACCAATATTGTCATGAGTAGCATGGTAGGTAGGTAAGTACTTACGAAAAACATCTTAAGAATTTTTAATTGTCCTTGAATTTTTAATTATCGGTAGGTACCTACTAATACAGCAAGTCAATAAGACTCTCGTATCTCCACATAAATAAAACGTAACCTACATTATTATTATTATGAATAAAACGCATCCATTCACACTCCTCGCAGCTTTACAAAATTTTACGTCAAACCAGTGTTACGCAAATTTGATTCTTATTACGTACAGTACACACCTGTTGTTGGGTCGCCACACACGACTTTATACTCCGACCATATTGAAACGATGATTCAACTCCACTTTCACTATCAACTTCACTGCCATCTTAAACTGGCCGGGTTACGCGCACATGCGCAGTGGAGAGACAAGCCACTAAGATTATCCGAGCATCACATAAGGTACGGCACGGGACGAGTTAAATCGAATGCTTCTGTATTGCACGCGTGACTGTGATTAACAATTTTATTCGTTCTTATGTCACTGTCGTTCGGTAGTAGTGTTATTCGTTTGTAGGGTCGTGTGCGCCTTGTAAAAGAAAGAAGGAGGGAGCGCGGGGGCCGGGCGGGCTTAGCGCACGCTCCGCGGGCCTCGACTGACACTCACAAGGTCACCGGAATATGGACGTTACGGGGTGACTCACCTTTTCAAAAAAATATTCTTTTACACACTTCAAGACAGACTACACGTACCTACTTCGATTTTTCTATAAAACGGTCCGACACGCATGAGGCCGAACAGCGTACTGAGCGTAACAAAACGTAAATGTTACCCGCACAGTACGATTGGTTACAAGTTTTTGTTTTAAAAACAAGTTTTTATGTCAGCAGGTATACGTACCTACCTATTAGTTTGGAGTGACCCGTTTCTCACGCGTCGAATTTATTTGCCGTCGATTCACCATTTTATTTTATGGCCTTGTCCCTCTCTATTTAGGCCATCTCTACTTAGTTGGTTTTAGGTAGAGGGACGTCTTTATTTATTAAAACTTTATGCACAAGTAAAAAATTACTGCACAAAGACCGATTTAATGCCTAGGCATTTTATTGTCAACTTAAGGGTGATGCAGAGACAAAACATGGCCGGTACTACATACTAGATAAATAGCTCGGAAATTACTATATAATACAATAAGTAAATACTAAT
Organism: Apamea anceps; assembly: GCA_951799955.1. Classification (NCBI taxonomy): domain Eukaryota; kingdom Metazoa; phylum Arthropoda; class Insecta; order Lepidoptera; family Noctuidae; genus Apamea; species Apamea anceps. Next base: position 13,314,866 of record OX637509.1, read on the forward strand.
ACCTACATAGACATACATACTCGTACAAACAAAATGAACTATCAGGAGAAATAACGATCGGTACAGGAGAAAACGAATCCAGCAAATCAGCGCTGGGATGTTTTGCCAACTTCTGACGATACGTGCCTTCACTTTAAAAGATAATCGACTGGTTGCCGTCCAGCCCCAGCAGTCTCGACATTCATAGCTATCGCTTTACGACCGAATTCAGTCGCAGTTCTGTCACTCCATACATTTCACCTGTCAATTCGGGACTTTGCGACCGAATTCGGTCGTAAAGCGATTGCTATGAATGTCGAGACTGCTGGGGCTGGTGTTCATAGGGAGCGCAAATAAAAACCGCCTGGATAAAGAAAGAAGAATTAATGAAGCCAGCGGGGTAATTGGGTAACACAGTATTAGTAGGAATGGCTTTAATTTTGACAGTTCGACAACATTCATTACGTTGTTGAGCAGACTCATTTTTCGAAAATATGAAAAAATGGATTAAAAATATCCTTCAAAATGATTCAGATTGGATCGTGTATTACGCAATTAGGGTGCTCAACGGTAAAAAGGACATCGTAGAAGACGATTGTTGGTAGAACGAAGATTTTAAGGACGGGCAGAGCATAAATTTTATATTAAAGGGAAGTCATGTAAGAAGGAGAATGGTTTAATGTAGGCTTTATCCGGTACGGTCATAATTTTTGTGGTATTTTTCGTAGACATTCTCTTTTCAGCATTTTTGCCATAAACATCTAATAATAAACATAATATATATAATGAGAATAATAATAAACATCTAGGAATGAAATATTATTGTTGGAACTGGAATTACCCGTCACTAAAAATGCATTGAAGGCACAGAAGGTATTCCTTAATTAGAAATAAACAACTGGTATACATCAGCCATATTATATTCAGACTTCAGTTTTCCTCATCGTTACCTACAGACTGGCCATTGAGTGAATGCGTTCTTGTTACGTGTCAGGTTCATATAAGAATACAATCATGTTTTGCGAATTTGATCTATCGTGGTTAAGGGGGAAGCGCCAGGTAGCTCGCGAAATTCATACTTTCTTACCTTTTTTTGCAATTTTTTAAGAAATCACTGAACTTATTAGATTTGTGTTAGAATAATATCTAATTTTAACAAAATAATGTATCCTTTTAATTTTTTACATGTAATGTGTTTAAATATTTGTATGCCAGCCCTTGGTAAAAAAAAAATAAAGGTACTCATACTCCTTCACAACTTCGAGAAGTGATCCTCGATGTGGATTGGACTCAGCTAGACGTATGAATTGTACAGACGCCAGCACATCAATCTACTCGAAACTTGACAGATTGTAGTGGTTTATGTGCTGGCGTATGTACATGACAATCTTAATTTAATAATATAATGTTTGATATTTAAACAAGATAAAACAAAAAAGAATTTGCTTATCTTTTTTGGGGTCAACGACCGCTGGTATTTGCTGCTTTATCGTGTTTTTTTAGATATCTACATATAAGTACCCATTTTTTCTGTAAAGTTTACACAGATAAAAAATGTTTTTTGTATGTGCGACTATAAGCTAACAAAAACAAAAAAAGTACTTGGACCCCACTAAAAATATCATCAGATATTATGTTTTTTTGTTTTGTCATGTTTACATGCCGTTGCCCATCATGTCTGCGGAGTTTCGCTAGCTAGTTTAATTTGACCTTGTATTTTAGCCATTGCAATGCGTGACAGAAACACAATGCATGCATAAAATGGAATCCGTCCTTTTGTACCTACAGCAATGAATATTTATTTCTAAACGCCATACTCACTAGTTTTTACAACATGCAAGCACATCATAATCAGCCTATAAGTAATGTTCCCACTGCTGGGAGTGGGACACAGTCCCCCTCTCTGTGAGAGAAAGTGGGTCATGCGAAACTTGCTTACCGCAGAAAGTACTTCTGCGGTAAGCAATTTTCGCATGACCTTGTTTACACTTGTTGTGTGCGTCGAAGGTTGCCGCGGTCCGTTCTCGGATGGATGACCATCCATTACATGTCGAGCGTGCTTTAGAAAGCACGTTAAGTTGGTTCCGGCTGTCATTCATAGATCTCTGGCAGTCGTTACGGTTAGCCAGAAGCCCAAAAGTCTGACAACCAGTCTTATCAAGGGGTATCATGTTACTCAGTAACTAGGTTGTGAAGGTCAGATAGTTAGTAGCTACATGTAAAATATTGGTATTCAGCTGCATCCGGTTAGATTGGAAGCCAACCCCAACATAATTGCGAAAACGCTGGGTAGAAAAAGAAGTACTCGTTTATGAAGTAAGCCGAATGATGCCCGGTTCACATTAATTATAATAATATATTTATTCAAAAAATTATTTATAAGGCATGAAAATTAGTACAGTTTTGCTTAAATGTAAATTATATTCCTAAGACTAACGTGCCAGGACTAGGTAATCCTGTGTTTCAAGCGAGAAGAGCTAAAATAGTCTTTAAAAATTAATAAATAATCAAAAATTGACAATAGAAAAATAACATTATTTCAGTATAGTAATCCAGTGAGTCAATCCAGTCCAGTGCTAGACTGGATCATATCGTCTACATTATTCCAGTCAGTCAGACAAAAATACTACAATGCGTGTTCACTGTTCGACGTTTAATCCAGCGCTGGATTGGCCATCTACAGTATTCCAGTGGCGCTGGAACGGGCGAGTTGAAATGATAAAGTAGACTGTCAATCCAGTCACTGGACTGGATTATTCACATTATTCCAGTGCCAATCCAGCGCTTGTTTCGATCGCTGGACTGCGGGGTAATTGCGTACACACGAACAGTAGCAAAAGCTTTCATTTAGACAGTTCAACAACATTCATTGCATTATTTACGCTGTTGCAGACAAATTTTTCGAACATATGAAGCAATATCCTTCAAAATGATTCAGATTAATATTGATTGTGTATTACGTGATTGTGTATTTAATTAGGGTGCTTGGTATGATAATGAAACATAAGCTTTGTATTGGTGTTAGAACTGTTAGATGAAGAAATGGTAACAAAGAACTATTAAGGACATCATTGTTCGAAGGGCAATCAAAAACAAGAGCATATCAAACGTTCATATAAATACGAGTGCATGACTAATGTGTTTAATATTAATATTATTGTAAAATTGCCATGACGTAAGGTATATGTAAGTATCGGCACTATTTATAAAACAATCTTATCTATATACCTATTTTACAAGACGCATAAATCGTTTCTATGTTTCTCTAGAACCGGTCCAGGGATCGAAAGGCACTTTCATCATCATCATTAATCATTTCAGCGGAAAGACACCACTGCTGGACACAGGCCTCCCCCAAGCACCTCCCCTTTGACCGGTTCTGTGCTTCTCGGGTTCCTGTAGCTTTAACAAGGTCGACGGTCCACCTTACGGCCACCACTGGTCGCCACCGGCCTTCCAACGCTATGCCTTCCGGCACGCGGTAGCCACTCCAGAACCTTTCGGCCCCGTCAACAAACTGTTCTGCGAGCAATGTGCCCTGCCCACTACCACTTAAGTTTGGCAATTCTTCGGGCTTACGTGGGTTACATTGTTTCTCCTGCGGATCTCTACATTTCTGATTCGATCACGCAGGGAAACTCCAAACATCTTCCTCTCAACTCCATTGCCCTTTGGAAGCCTTCTAATAAGGCTCTTTACTTCGCGTAAATTATTTCATCACCACTGCTCTCAAAACGGTGAAGGAAAACATCGTGAGGAAATAGGTATGTCCTAGAACCATGAATTCGAAGACATGTGACATCTACCGACCAGCACTGGGCCCGCGTGGTGTATTGCGGCCCACTCCCTCTCACCGAGAGGAGGCCTATGAACAGACAAAGATTGTAGACGATAACATGAATCCTTGTCGATGTATACATTTTTTTGCGGCTGACCGTATATACTTATTTTAATATGACATATTACCACCCTTAATAAAGCTACGGCTTCCTACAAGAGTGGTGGATCAGGTGGATGTCACAAAACGGCCGCAGTGCAGACTTGTCGTGATAATGATGGTAGCGAGGTTTGACTTTACAGTGTCAAAAAACGCTCTCCAGGGGGCTTACCACCAGCACTTGTAGCTGGGCAGAAGTTGAACTGCATTCCTTTTTTGTTCTATGACTAAGTACAAAAAAGCAGTGCAGTTCAACTTCTGCCCTGCTATAAGAGCTGGTGGTAAGCCCCCAGCACGCATAGCATGACGTGTCACTGACCCTGACATTTTAATTTTGATAACACAAAAAAATTGTCGCTAATTAGTCGAAATTTGTCGCCAAATATCAGAATTTGTCGGTCACTGGTTCAAAAGATATAGGTAAGGGTTTATAGGTGGCCGATCCTCCCCAGTAGGGCCACATTTATATCTCAAAAACTAGGGCATCTAGCGAAGATCTGTTTTCTCCCACATTTTTTCACTAATTAGTAGCAAATTGTCACCAAGTTATACGACAGCATCGCTACTAACGCGCGTTAGTCGCATTTGCAACGCTCTACAGCATCGCGACTGTATCGATGTAAACGCGCGACCGTGTCGAACGACATCAGGGAGAGAACGGAGAGAGGGTGGCGCGTGAGTGGCAGTGTTGCCAACCATACTATTTAAATCGTATTTATACGGCCTTTTTGGCTCTTGTACGATGTAGATACGATTGAGTAATCGAAATCGTACGCAAAATATACGACCTTTTCAATGAAATCTTACGAAAAAAATAAATCTCCAATAAAAATCATTTTTTTATTATAAAACAAATAATAACAAGTAGAAGACTTGAAAGAGCTAAACTTCTTATTAATTGTACTTTTAAAGAACGCATCCAACAATCTGAACGCATCCATGTCAAAGCGGGAATCCCCACGCAATCTCACAGTTTTTATGTCTGATGTCATTCTAAGCCAACCGATATTACACTACGACTACGTACGTTCGGCGTTGATAACTTTTTTCATTTTAATTTCTTTTTTTAACGTCTCAACTGTCAAAAAAAAAAATGTTCATAAAGTTATTTTGGTTTACATCAATTTATTCGTTCTTATTTTACCTGGAAGAGATCGCTCCTAGATAAGATGATTCTAGTGATAAGACCGCCTGTATTGTAATTTTATGTTTAATACCATTTTCTGTAAATGGTGTATCTGTGCAATAAAGAATTGTCTATTCTATAAGGCAATTTTATTTTTCTTGAGAGTAAATTAAAAAAGTATATTGAACTTGTTTTTCATCAAGGTTCAGAATAAATAATATAAGTATTTTTCTACTTTAAAAAAATATAATTTATTAATATCCTAATGCCATATGTTAATTGATGATAAATATTAATTCAAAATTATACCCGTCCACTTGCCGTGCTGAACGAAGCTGATGATACAGTGATGACGATTTAATTCAACTAATAAATTTCTAGAGAGCACAGAGTTTTAGATTAATTCAAATTGAAAGGTTTTGTTTTTTGTTCATTCATTTTTCATATTTGTTTTTAATTAAGGTGGATAGGTGGCCCGCGAAATTCAAATTTTCTTACGTTTTTTGCAATTTGCTGGTCCGTACTAAGCTGTACGTTGATTAAAATATGATTCGCGGCCGTAACAAATATGTATTTACAGAATTATAATCATTCAAGTCATCAACACAACTCTCTAAAATCAAATAATCCTACTGAATGACTATTTCATGAAATCTTGACATTTTAGGATTATGCTAACTTAACAAGTTGTATTACTGATTCTAATGATTATAATTCTGTAAATACATATTTGTTACGGCCGCGAATCATATTTTAATCAACGTACAACTTACCTAATACTGACCCGCAAATTGCAAAAAACGTAAGAAAATTTGAATTTCGCGGGCTACCTTAAGTAGGTACCTCTATACTCAATAATTTTGTTGATGAAGATTAATTAAATAATTAAGTGACTTCTAGTGACTTTTTAAATTTATTTTTTCAACCAATCTAGTAACATTTTAGTAAATGTTTGGTGACTTTATTTTTTCCTAAGCGGCAAGACTGGTGAGTGGAGAACCGAGCATCAATACAACACAGACAGGTCGAGAGTGCTGTTGTCCGTCACGACATGTCACGTCCGTTGCTGGTGTGGGCGAGGCAAATAGCTAGCGACCGCATCGCGATTGTATCGATGCGAACGCGTGACGGCATCGCTACAAAAAGTCGCCGTGGGCGAGGGGCCTAAGGGTTTATACGCAAGTTAAGTTTTCAAAGCTTCCTCTCTTTTATTATTTTGCTCTGGCCGACAGAGTCCACAATGATCTCATAAAATTTAAGTCACCAGCTATCGTTGAGCTCCTTAAGTTCTGAGTTGAGCTGCACAAATGCGTGCCCGGACTGGACAGGTCCACTGTGTGGTTCTTTCCTCAAAAGACCATTTCAGACACCAATCTACACGGTCTTCTTATGATCTGACCAAGATTATGCCTGGACTTTAAAAGAGACTGTGACGTCTGAGTTTGTTTCGGCCTTTCTTTTCAGAGTAGTCAGATTGGAAAGGCCGACCTCACCTAGTTTAAAAAAAAAACGAAATCAAAATCGGTCCATCCGTTCGGGAGCTACGATGCCACAGACAGACATACACACACACACACACAGAGAGAGAGAGAGAGAGAGAGACGTCAAACTTATAACCTTTTTCACGCAAAAACTTCTGAACGGATTTGGATGAAATTTGGCACACAGATGGTTTATAACCAGGATTACCATGCAGGGTCCTTTTTATCCCGATATTGTCACGGGATCGAAACTTATGCGGGTGAAACCACGGGGCGCAGCTAGTTCATATTATAATCTAGCTTTAGCCCGCGGTTTCACCCGCCTGGAGGTCAGAATTTATCCCACAGGAACGTACCTACTACCGGGATAAAAAGTATTCTGTGTCAACTATCTGTGTGCCCAATTTCATCCAAATCCCTTCAGCCGTTTTTGCATGATTGAGTAACAAATATACAAACTTCCACAATTATAATATTATTTAGGATTAAAGTCGCATTTCGTGTCTTTCTGTGTGAACCCGTTGTTCTCAGAGAAGAATGGGCAAAAAGATATTCTAATAATATCCCTACATCATCCGTGTTGAAATTAAATGTACATTTTGTGAGAACGAAGCGTCTAGAGTCCAGGGCAAAATGTCAACAAAAAAGACATCCAGCGGGTTCCTGCGGCATTTACAAGGTCATCGGTCCACCTTGTCCTTCCAACGCTACGTCTTCCGGTACGCGATCGCCGCTCCAGAACCTTTCGGCTCCATCGGCCATCTGTTATGCGAGCAATGTGCCCTGCCCACTGCCACTTATGTTTGGCAATTCTTACATCCATACAAATTTTATATTACCTATATTCAACATAACAACGCCTACATAGAGCACTTCATCATTCATCATCATCATTTAAGCCGAAAGACGTCCACTTCTGAACAGAAGCTTCCCCAAGCACCACCACTTCGACGGATTCTGTGCTTCCCGCATCCAGCGAATCCAAGATTTAGGTACCCAAAAAACACATTAGCATTCTGCCTGTTGGTTAACTTCACTCAGCGGGCATACAGCGACCTACGCGTTCAATAAACAATGCAAGGAGAGTGCTGCTGCATCTGCCGTGGCGTTGTAGTGCATCAGGGATTTTTGCGGATAATAATATTAATGGTTTTGCCGCCATTATTAGGAAAAGATGTGCATCCCTGATGAGTTGATAACGCGTATTCGCGGCAGCACCAACAGTATTCTCAGTGTATTGGCTGATCGATGGGATTTCCCATGTTCCCCTATGTTGTTGTTGTTGTTGATATTGCTGTTGTTGTTGTTGTGTTAACCTACTAACACTAGAAATTAAGTAAAATTGTTACTTAACCCTATGGACTCCTGTCTGAAATAAAAGTTTTCTATTCTATTAGGTACCTAACTAGATTACTTACCATAAATATAATAAACATCACTATTTATAATATCCTACTGAAAAAATAGTCACCGTTAAAAAAAAAACCAAGTGCCTTAATACAATGTTTAGAAATCACTACACCATGAAATATAACTTCGATGGTATCAAATAAAATCGGTCACGATTCGAGCCATGAAAACAGGCCTCATTCAATATTCATCAATATTCCGTTATCGTGTGTATCACACAATGCTATTTAAACGCTGAGTGTATGTAGGCTGAACGTAGACTAAGCTACTTTTGTTGCCCAGTAAAATGCCCGAGATACACCAGGCTAGTTTTTCAAAGCTAGGATAGTAAGCTAGAACCTTGATATACTATCCTGGATTGGCACATGCTAGTGCTATGTAGAACACGTGGTTGCGGTCAGAAAAACCAAACGTGGAGTCACTGCTTTCTAGCCAATGGAATACTAGCGTCACTGGCCATACGAAGCTGGCCAGGATAGTAAAATCAGAGGTGAGGGCGCTTGACACAGCTTGCTATAGCACGCTAATTGCGTAACACACAATCAATCGTAATCTGAATCATTTTGAAGCAAATTGCTAATCCATTGCTTCATAAGTTCGAAAAATTTGTCTGCTCAACACGTAAATAACGCAATGAATGTTGTTGAACTGTCAAAATGAAACCGATTCCGATTGATTGTGTGTTACGCAATTAGGGTGAGAGAAAAAAAAACCGGCCAAGTGCGAGTCGGACTCGCCCATGAAGGGTTCCGTTACGTTACGATTTATGACGTATTAAAAAAAAACTACTCACTAGATCTCGTTCAAACCAATTTTCGGTGGAAGTTTATATGGTAATGTACATCATATATTTTTTTTAGTTTTATCATTCTCTTATTTTAGAAGTTACAGGGGGGGGGACACACATTTTACCACTTTGGAAGTGTCTCTCGCGCAAACTATTCAGTTTAGAAAAAAATGATATTAGAAACCTCAATATCATTTTTGAAGACCTATCCATAGATACCCCACACGTATGGGTTTGATGAAAAAAAAAATTTTGAGTTTCAGTTCTAAGTATGGGGACCCCCAAAATTTATTGTTTTTTTTTCTATTTTTGTGTGAAAATCTTAATGCGGTTCACAGAATACATCTACTTACCAAGTTTCAACAGTATAGCTCTTATAGTTTCGGAAAAAAGCGGCTGTGACATACGGACGGACAGACAGACAGACAGACAGACAGACAGACATGGCGAATCCATAAGGGTTCCGTTGCCATTTGGCTACGGAACCCTAAAAAGTGTGGATTTTGAACTTTGAAATTTCAAAATGAAATCAAAATCCACCTTTCATTTGTTTTCGCCAATCGGTAGTTTCATTTTTTATTAAAATGAATAACTAGATTTTTCAACATAAAAACAGCTGAAATTCGGCGCAACAGTGAAAAATAATAACAAGGACTTTGTATGAAACGTGGCTGGTCGTGGTCTCCTTTTTCCTCGTTATAATATTAGTATAGGCACTTTTTAATTGTCAAAGAGTCGGTAAGTCAGAAAATTGAAGTTAGGTGTCCATTTCAAAACGTAGTTGGTTCCGTTGGCAAAGAACGGGGAAAAAATAGTGTATGCGTTTCTCACGCGCACACTATTTTAAATCAAAATATTCATTACATCAACCATGTTCAAATTATAGGTTACTGCTAGCCTGCATCATCGCACTGCTGGGCAAAGGCTTCTGCCCATGACTTCCAGGTCGTTTGTTTTGTCCAGCTCGTCCCGTCATCTTCAACGTAATCTGCCGCGACGTCTTCTAGCTGTGTCAGAGCTCCACGTAGTGGTTATTTGGCCCACAGCTTATTGGGCATACGGCAAATTATAGGTAAGTACATTTATTTTAAGAATAATGTAAAAAGATGTCTACGTTAAAACCGACCAGAGCTAAAGGTTAACAGGAAAAATAACTCAATAATAAAGTATCATCATTTTATTATTAAATTATGTCAATTTGTTTGTGACTTCAATTATATGGCTAATTTAAAAGGAAAAAATCTGAAAATAATAATAATATGTTCAGACGCCAGCTGCCGGTCAAGCTACCCGAAACTGTCAAATTTTTCCAATCAACCTTGAACCTAATGCTTTTGCGGTAAAGTTGAAAATCTATTAAAGAAATTTGACAGATTGTAGTAGCTTGATGTGCAGTCTGTAGGTACAAGTAGGGCATCAAAGAATTTGTCTGCATCGCTGTCAACAGGAAAGTACCCAAAAGGCTTGCAGCATTTCCACATTGTATGGCCATGAATAGAATAGAATATAATATTCTTATTACACCATAAATATTACAGATATAATAAATGTAGAAATTTCACAAGGGGTAAGATACTACCTTTTAAAGATACCACTGATATACTTTGGCCAAAAAATAGGCCAGCCCTATAAGTACTTACGTAATTAAAATAACGTGGCAGCTAACTTCCCAACACACTGCGCCCGTTCACGGACATGACGCATCTTCTTCATCGCGTGTCGATAGCAATCTAAATGGACTCAGCCCAGAATTCGGCTACTTGTTTGACGCCATCACCAGCGTCTATCAGTTCCTGTAACGTGCAGCCGACAGGACACACCTGTACCATAGTATAAAGAGCCAATTGGGCTATCTCCGGCCCAATCCGCGATATTAATTGCCTACTGTCTCAGGGTTGTCATTTTTATCTATAATTCAGTGCCTATACATTGGCAAGGTTCGGGAAGTTGTATTTTTTACTTGTATTGTCTGGGTACAGGGTTTGTGAGGTCGGTTTTACCTAAACGATGATGAAACCTTTCACGATGAAAGAAAGAGCGACGGGCCAGCAGACGGGCGGCGCGGGGCGGTGATGAGCACGAGTAAACGGTAGGATACTGATAGTACTGTCACCAATTAATTGGCCCTTGCCAAAGATAACACATCTCTGTATAACTAATTCAGTGATCATTAGTCAATAAAGTTCAACAATGGTTTTCCTAACAAATACAGAAATGTATTCAAGATTCAGAGCAGTATTATTTATAAAAAAAAGGGATAAAATAAACCGGCACATTATTCATTCATTTAGCGGTGCCGAAAAGCCGTGACGCGCGAACCTCGTGCGGTGTTAGCCCCGACTGGCGCACTGAGAAACGGGTCGAGATTTTGTTTAAGTGTGCATGCGGCGACGACGCATAGATACTTTGGCGCACACATACAAGCCGCGCGCGGTGCGTTTGTATGAAAATAACCTGCTTCCCTTTTTATACTATGCCTGTACCATTCAAAAGCTTCAAGTACACATTGTGCCACGTTGGGCAACGTTGACCGTCAACTGCTTAGTGGACAACGGGCTTTATTCAAGGTATTAACTTTTTTACAGCTTTTCGTATCTAAATTACCATCTATCGATTGATCTACAAGGTCGGACTAGGTTACGCCTTGGATGGGTTACCACTGTTACTCCTCACGTATAGAAGGACACACCAACCCGCCATCAGCTCATTCAGCTCCTGTGCTGACTTCAGTTTAAATTAGTTCTCAGATTGTTTTTACAATCTATTTTCTTAGAGCATTACCTACTCATCATCTGCCTAGCCGTTTCCCAACTATGTTGGGGTCGGCTTCCAGTCTAACTGGATGCAACTGAATTCCAGTATTTTACATGGAGCGACTGCCTATCTGACCTCTATAACCCAGTTACTAGGTAATACGATACCCCTTGGTAAGACTGGTTGTCAGATTTTCGGATTTCCGGCGACCCGTAACGACTGTCAAAGATCCACGAATGACAGCCGGGAACAACAGCTCATCGTGCTTTCCGAGGTACTTACTCGGTATGTAAAGACGATATCTCAATATTAATCAAGTGTGGAAATGTAAATAACCCTAGTCTACAAACACAAGATACCCTCCAAACTGTAGATACTTGGCTCCAGATCCACAACTTGGAAATAAATAGTAATAAAACTAAAATAATACAATTTAGATCATACAAAAAATCACATCTTAATCTAAAAACAACATTCAAAAACACGCAAATAGAAGAAGTTAATACATTTAGCCTACTTGGCATAAATATTGACACACACATTAACTGGAAGTCACACATAGAACATATAAAAACAAAACTCTCAAGGTTCTCTTACGCTCTTTTCCAAATTAAACAAAGCACTAACACACAAACAGCTATGGCTGCTTACTACGTATACGCATACTCATGGCTGCGATATGGAGTCATGCTATGGGGAAATAGTGTAAACGTAGGTGAACTATTCACATTGCAAAAGAAATGTATAAGAATTCTAGCCCAAATAGATAATATGGAGAGCTGCAAACCGTTCTTTATAAAATATCAAATTCTAACTCTGCCTTCAATATACATACTTGACATTTGCTCATTTGTTTTTAAAAATATCGATAAGTTTACTAAAGTAGAAGATACGCACAACGTCAACACTCGCCATAAAAAGAGGTTATGCGCTCCATCCTCAAGAATTAAAATGTTAAGTGATAGCCCATACTATATGGCAATAAAAATATATAATAAGTTGCCCAACATATTTAAAACTGAAAAATCTGTAACAATATTCCAAAAAAGGCTAAAACTATACCTAATTAAAAACTGTTTCTACTCAGTAAAAGAATATTTAGAGTCCAAAAGTGGCGATCTGTCCTATACATAAAAACGTAAGAAATATATTTATGGTCCTATACAAACAATAACATGTAGCCTATCCTATTTAACTTAATATAAAATGATAATTTGTAATACCTGAAAAGGATGACATTAATATATTGCATAATAATTGTATTAAATTCATTATTAGATATTGACATTTAATTTTGACATAAGTAATTTCTCAATTTAATTGTACTAATATAAAAGATAATAATTAATTAATAATAATGTTAATGCATGCTAATTTATGATGATAAGGGCAGGCGAATGATAAAATTGCAATGCTTGTAAAAGGCTACTAAGTCATAAGTATCTACTAACATAACATAACACCAACATTGTACACTTAGTTTGCAATAAACGTTTTGACTTTGACTTTGACTTTGAAAGATGATCACCCATCCACGGACCAACCGCGGCAAGCGTAGCTTAACCTAATCGATCGACCCGTGCGGCTGTTATTAAAACTGAAAAATAAATGGTACATTAAAATACGTGTGACCTTTTATTATACGGTTTAGAAGTAACTTTGAGATTTCTCTGTATCGAGAAAATTGTATGCAATCGTGGTTTCGATACAGACGACACCTCGCAGTAGTCCTCGTCTTTATTGTATATTCATTAAAGTGAATACTGCAGCATTGTTGAAACTAGAGCCATTAATGCTAAGACAATTTTCGCAATCTGAGGTAGTACAGACCCATGTAGTCCTGCTAACGCCGTTACTTACTTATGTCATACGTAACGTATACTATTTAATAGTTCGCGTGATCTAAACTCGCACTTAAGTCACTCTTTTCTGTGTAAAACTGGACTACTTAAGTCACAGAAAAGCGTGACTTACGTGCAAATTTAGATCACACAGTGCTATACAAAGTATACAATTAAGTTACAATTTTTCAACTTTAATTCAAACCGTTATTTAATGAAGGAAACACCTTCTCTTTTGACCAGTGCGTTTTGTCAGTGATGACCTATGGTTCTGAAACGTGGTAGCTCACAATGAGCCTCATTAGAAGGCTGAAAATCACCCAAAGTTGAGAGTGCTATGCTTGAAGTTTTCCTACGAGATCGAACAAAAAATGAAGAGACCCGTACGAGAACCAAGATAACCGACATAGCCCGAAGCATCACCAATCTTAAGTGGTAGTGAGCAGGGCACATTCCTCGTAGAACCGAGGGCCGAAAGGTTCTGGAGTGGCGACCGCGTACCGGAAGACGTACCGTTGGACGGATCACCTGGTGAAAGCCGCAGGAATTCGCTGGATGCATGAAGTACAGAACCGGTCGAAGTGGCGTATGTCCAGCAGTGGACATCTTTAGGCTGAAGTAATGTGTTCAAACCGTTTTTTTTTTTTTTTAATTTCCTGGTTCACAGATTGTTCTTACTTAAACTTACATGACTACTGGTAGCGTATTAGTACCTTATTGTACCTATATGAGTATGTTAGTATGAATGTTACTGTGGGGTAATTGTGTAACAAAACGTCGGCCCAGAAAGCGGTGGCGAGATGACCTGGACGCGTACCGCGAGGGCTGGTTCGAGGTGGCGCGGGAAAGGAGTTCCTCAAAAGACTTGGCAAAGGCCTCCCTTTGCCCAGCAGTGGGACAGTACAGGCTAAACAAAAAAAAATGCTTAACATACTATCAGCACTGTAGCATTGGCTTTCATTTTGACAGTTCAACAACATTCTTCGCGTTATTTACGTTGTATAAAGCAATGTATTAACTATATTTTTCAAAATGATTCAGATTGTAATAAAAAGGGGTGTTACGCAATACAATTACGGTGCTACACTACATTTTCTTACGCCCCAATAATTTCCGTTCAAATAACACCACAGTGCCTTTACTGCCTTTGATTTAGGTCCACGGTCTTACCATTGAATAATAAATTATTCGTTCAGTCTAACCTTGATTCGGAATCCAAGGATTTATTTGTACCTATACAGGGTGAATGTTTTATCAAGCCTTCATTAGGCTATTATGAGTCAACAGACCACACACTTGTATTAAGGGGATGCGCTAAAGTAGCCCGCGAATTTTAAAGCGCTTTGAAGATCCCTGGCATAAACACCTGCCCGCAATTGTGATTTTTTTTCAAAATGGCGGACACGCCAATAAACAACCAAGTTCTGCATGCAAATATTTCGCTTTATTGTTATTAATTTTAACCACGTACCTATCTTGATGCGATATAATAATAATATTTTGGATACAGAAAAAATAAGAATTATGGAAGTTTACAGTTCGCGTTTTTAAAACGTGTTTTGGAAATAGGTAACCAAGTTCTCAGATATATTTTCAAGATTAACATATTTATATTTTATCCACCGTAACAATGGCAAAAAAAAACAAGAATTTTTGGAGAATTCGTCTCTTGCCAGCGCCTTAAGAGAGAAAGCTCATTAGCTCTGGCATCCATTACTTGGTCAATTTCGATCGCGATTTGTAAACAAAATCAATGCCTGATTTGGGTTACTTAGGCATTATTGACTGACAGTGGACCAATTTAACAGAGGTATTTCAAAAGCACACTCGTAAAGTCTATTCAAATCCTTATGTCCAATTGACTTTGTATTTTGTATCCACTCAAGCGAATATCAACTTTATATTGATTATAGAATGACTATTACTAAAAAAACATAAAAACGTTTGAAGTGGTAGTGCTAACTGAACTTTATGTACACGGTATTAGAGTTGTGTTTCCAAAAACACATATTTGTTTACATGTTTGGAAACTAAATCGCAAGAGCAATATAGGTGTACATACAATCACACATACACAATCACTCACTTGTGCAATCACGCATGCACACAAATGCTCAACATAAGTAAGTAGTTTTGGGCCCTATACGCACCAGTGGTCCTCTTTTCCTCTTCCCTTCTCCCGGATACCATTTAGTGACATATTTGACCCTTTTCTCTATTTTGCTTCTGCTTCTAATAGTATGTCCTGCCCACTTCCGTTTGAGTTTCTTTAGGAGTATGGTGATTGTCACAGCTGTAATAGGTACATAGGTGTTTTTTTTTCCTTTTAAGTTTTAGTTTAGAATGGCAAAACTGCCTGTCCGCCATTTTGATTTGAAAATGGTGGCCACGCAAGGAACCTATATAAATTGAGGCCATGTGAGCCACAGTGGCCTAACTGACATTTTTTCAATACTGACTTTATTTGAAAAAACTGCTCTAAACTGTAAAAGTTATAGCGCCAGAGTGGCCTAAAAATTAGTTCAATTTTTTTCAGTTAGGCCACTGTGGCTCTCATGGCCTCAATTGATAGCGGACCAAACCCCGTAGCGTCACGTTCCCGAGACATTAACGTTCAAGGTTGATCACGTGACATCCATATTTTTTAACTTGCTTACATCATGTTGCATACATGTTTGATCACTTTAAACTTTCAGAATGATTGTTTCAAATATTAAGTTAAAATCACAAGCTCAAAAAAAAACCATCGCTTTATTTTTTTAACCTGCGGTTTTAACTTGATATTTGAAACAATCACGCATGCGACATGTAGGTGTGCAAGGTTCCATATAAAAATCATCAAACCCCTTTTCAAAGTCAAAGTCAAATCATTTATTTCAAACTAGCGGACCCGGCAGGTGTCGTCATGCCCGTTTGAGTCACCATATACCGACAGCAGCGCCACCTACCGGGTCCAATTGGGTTTTCAAAACATCCAGGAACCCATTGAAATATACCCTACTCCTACCCGACT
The DNA here is from genome assembly GCA_951799955.1 of Apamea anceps. Taxonomy (NCBI): domain Eukaryota; kingdom Metazoa; phylum Arthropoda; class Insecta; order Lepidoptera; family Noctuidae; genus Apamea; species Apamea anceps. Next base: position 13,331,194 of record OX637509.1, read on the forward strand.
CCTACACTACTCCTACCCTACTCCTACCCTACTTCTACCCCCTAACCTACTCCTACCCTACTCCTACCCTAAATGAAATTGTTGTTTTTACTATCTTCCTCGCAATTTTTCCATATTTTCTCACCGTTTAAACCTTCCCTGGACTACGACAAACATTTCAAAACCAAAACCAGCTAAATCGGCCCAGCCGTTCTCGAGCTTTAGCGAGACAAACGAACAGCAATTGATTTTTATATACGACGAGAAGAAGATAGAATAGATAGGCACATAAAAGGCACTTTTGAACGTCAAAAATTAAATTAAAATAAAATTGATACTAGTCGCCCCCCTTCCAAAGGGTAGTTTTCGTATGGAGAAGAATGGGCAAGAAACTCCACCGTTACTCTTTTAAAATGTTTTTCAATATTTTGCATACATTAATATTATATAATTATACGTGAAGACGATGCACCTAAAATAAAATTACTATACCACATAGGTAAAAGAATTGAAATGGATTAATGAAACCATGACATATAAATTAACTATGTGATAGATACATGGTGCTCAAACATTTTAAAAGTAGACGCTTTTCATTAAAAAAAAGAGTAATAAGTCCGGGTGTGACTTTAAGTAATTACAGAATGTAAATCAATGTCAAAAAAAAAAGAATAAATTATACAATTACATTGGCAACCTGTTTGATTTTGTCTAGACTCTAGAGATTGTCCTATGGAGCAGGACCAGCATGTTTCCAAGCATTCTTATCTTGGATATAATCCTCTAATTTGTAATATCCTTGTTTACAAAGTGTAATTTTAATATAAGTTTTAAACTTTTTTGCTCTGTTATAGCCATTTTATAAGGTCTACATTTTGAATATACGGACATTTAAGTTAGTAATGTGTTTTACCTGTGTGGCTTCGGCCTTACCGATACCCCAAAGCCAAAGTTATTTAAAGTACTAAAAATGGACAAAACCACTTGAAATGGCGACGGGTCGGCGGCGTCGATACAGACATAATACACAAACCGCTGCTGTTCAGAGTTGTTCGTAAACACGTGGTGCCAACATTGTTCTAAACAACATTTTCTACAGCAACCACCATCGGTATACCTTAAAATATTTTGCTAGGGATGTTCGAATGATCGAAAAGAAATATACAGGCTGGAAAATCCCTAAAGAAAAAGTCGTCACCTGCCTAGCCTTCTCCCAACTATGTCGGAGTCGGCTTCTAGTCTAACCGAATGCAGCACTACCAGTATTTTACATGGAGCGACTGCCTATCTGACCTCCTCAACCCAGTTACTGGGTAATACGATACCCCTTGGTAAGACTGGTTGTCAGACTTTCGGGCTACTGACGACCCGTAACGACTTTCAAAGATCCACAAATGACAGCCGGGACCAACGGCTTAACGTGCTTTCCGAAGCACGGAGGGGTCTTGATATGTGAAGGTGGTCACCCATCCACGGACCAATCACGGCAAGCGTAGCCTAACCTGATCGATCGACACGTGCGGCTGTTTTTACTTAGCCACAAGCTCCCTAAAGAGACATACCCATAAACTATTTATAGTGGGTTAACTAATTTTAGTCAGAAACAAAATTATTGAAAGAAAAAAAATGTCTAACCGGATACCTATAGCTGAATACCAGTATTATACATGGAGCGACTGCCTATCTGACCTCCACAACTGGATGAAACGAGCTTATTAGGGCTCCCACACATAAACACGATACGACGTCGCGTCGTAAAATCCTTCGATTTACATAACAAAGGTGCCACCATTCCGTCAGCCGTTCGTCGTGCCAGCAGTCCGTACGGCTGCTAGTGACAGACTTGGCATGTATCATGCTGTCTTGTATATGCTTGAAGGCGAGATCACAACGTAATGGCATTGTCTGACATTGGCATTGTACGACGCGACGTCGTATCGTGTTTATGTGTGGGAGCCCTTAGGCCACCAAAAGGAACGCCACGTAACTCTAACTCTGTCGGAGTTAGCTAGCTCTGTCAGGGTATCCTGTAGAATTTCTCATAGCATACACTAATAACAACAGATTACGTGTCCTAAGAACGAACGCAGCTCAGCAGTAATTTTTTTTCTAATTTTACCAATTTTTTATCTAATTTTATAAAAAAAATCTAATTTTGTTTAATTTCATCTTGGTCGTTTTAGTTTTTATGTAAGTTATTTTACCAAATTTTATGATTTTATGTGAAACTAGCTTCTGCCCGCGGCTTCGCCCGCGTGGATGTCGGAAATTATCCCACGGGAACGTGCTAACAGGATAAAATGTATGTGCTTCCCCAGGATGCCATCTATCTCGCGGGCCCTTTGTGGCTAATTACAATAGAAAACCAATTGTGTCTCATTAGTGGTGATTAAGAGGGTACCTATATGATATCCTTACCTAAGTACCTACATAATAAAAAATAAAAAAACTCAATAACAGAAAATAAAATACCTACCTACCTAAATAAACCTATTTCTGATGATAACTAAACTCAATAAATAAGCAAAATCCCTAAAAACTAATATCTATACGAATGACTAATCTTACCTAACAGTATTATAAAATAACCTACGGTCACTACGTACACTATCAAATATACTACCTATACTTTAAAATTAAAATCTATACCTACGACTTATAAAAATAAACCTAAATAACTCTAAAAACTAATAGAAATAAAAAAGATCGCACTGAAAAACACGGTTTAGAATTGCAAGTAGCAGTTAAAATAAGAACGAACGCTCGCCACTCAACACGTCCGTTCAAATCAAAGTTCAAAAAATATCCTTATATACGGTAGCGATCCGTGGCGGCCGCGCGCCACGCGTGTGCTGCGAACGGTGCAAGCCAAATTCAACCTTCAGCACATTTAGAGCATAACTTTAGTGAACTCCACTGCGGGTAACGTAACCTACGACAAACTTATTATTTGCGGTTGGTACAGTAATCGGGTCTAGGGATCGAACCGCAAAATTAAGTTTGTTTTTTATTGTATATACTTTTTCGGGATAAAAAGTACCCAGTGTGGTGCCCAGGATATTAAAGAATAATTATACCAAGTTTCATCGTAATCGAACCGGTAGTTTTTGCGTGATGCCTGAACAAACAGACAGACAGACAGACAGACAAAAATTTTTTTAATCACATTTTTGGGTTCGGTGTCGGTCTAGTAACACCCCCTGCCATTTATTTTTTTGATATTTTAATGTACAGAATTTTCACTTCTACAGATTTATTATAAGTATAGATAGATTATTTACTAATATTGATCGATAGCTTGCATGTGTGATGCAAACAGTTAATATAAGTTGGTTATTAATAAATAAATAAACATTTACAACCACAATAAAAAAGGCGATTTAAAAAAAAGAAGCAGTTATCTCGTGTCCCATCCCTACTCACCGGAAGTTCCGTTGAATTTCCTGCCGGCTGTCTGAAAACACGCCATTGTGACAGACAATAAAATAAAAGAAATAATAATAAAAAATAATGCCTCCTTTGTCAGACGTCGCACAGGAGTGGAAAGTATAAAATTTAAATTCGATTCACAATGGACTCACGAAAATTGTCTTTTACAAAACCAGACCTTTTTTTCTTTGAATTATTTTTCCGGTGGTTGAATTCTAAGGAGAAATTGTGTTCAGGTATGGTCGTAAATAATCCGAACTTTTATGACGGATACACAATCGTTTTGGAAGTTAATAGTACATGATTTAGGTGTCTACCTACTCGTCTCTGGGGGCTTGAGGCTAAGTAGCCGCGCGGGTCGATCGATCAGGCTAAGCTACGCTTGCCGCGGTTGGTCTGTGGATGGGTGACCATCTTTACATACCGTACCTCGGAACGTTGGTCCCGGCTGTCATTCGCGGATCTTTGACAGTCAGAAGCCCGAAATTCCGACAACCAGTCTTACCAAGGGGTATCGTATTACCCAGTAACTGGGTTGTGGAGGTCAGAGGCTCGCTCTGTGTAAAATACTGTTGTTCAGCTGCATCCGGTTAGACTGGAAGCTGACCCCAACATAGTTGGGAAAAGGCTACGCAGATAATTATGATCTATAATATAAACGAAGTCAAAACTGTACATTGAATATTTAAAAAAAAAAGTAATTACTACGAGGTGTGGGAACGAGTCTCAAGCCAAAAATATAGTACATACTCGTATTAGTATACTATGTATTTTAATTTTTGTCCGTTTGTCTGTTTATCTGGATGTATGTTCCGTTGGTGCAAAAACTGCTGAATAGATTTAGATGAACCTTGGCACACATGTATTTTATAACCTGGATTAACACATACAGTACTTTTAAACGTTAATAATTTCGATGACACGGTTGGCGCAGTGGCTGAGCGATCGACTGCTGCGCTGCGTGTCGCGGGTTCGATTCCCGCACGCAAAAAATAAATGTATTGCCTACAGGTAATTGTTCCGGGTCAGGCTGTTTGAATATGTGAAAAAAAAATCCCGGTTGTACGTTCCCGTGGAATATTTTTTGAAATTCACGCGGACGAAGCCGAGGGGGAAGCTAGTAAATAAATATACACATATATTTCCTCCCCTCCGTATTTTACAACCTAAGGAGTAACATACTCAGCTCCAATAAAATCCCACATAAAAATAGTAATATTGAATGCTCAATATAAAGGTTTACGTCAATCAATAGCCCGCGTTAATATCGGAGCCAGGATGTGACGAATGGCGACAGTTATGGCCGCCGGATGTGGCCACCGCTGCGTGTCCACTTCCGGCGCGCCCTGTCACTACACCGGAACCCACGAAATGCATATATCGACGGTATTTTGGCAATTGTGAAAAATGGCCGCTTTTTTATTAATTTACTGCACGGAATCCACAGTACCTGTACCCTGATTGCGTAACACCCTATCAATCTCTATCTGAATCATTGGGAATGATATTGCTAATCCATTGCTTCATATGTTCGAAAAATGTGTTTGCTCAACAACGTCAATTACGCAATGAGTGATATTGAACTTTTTTTGTGGGGTCATCGACCACTGTTAGTGTATTTACTTGAAATTCAGTTTGTTTTAGTGTAAACTTCACAGCTCTTTATGATTGGTATCGCTATCTAAAAACGATAAATCACATTTTCTCAACTCATACGTCAAGTAACAAAACTACAGGGGGTCGCTGACCCATAAAAAAAAAAAACATTAAATCTTTTTTTATTTTAGTAGTGGCGCTATAGTGGGATCGTCTTAGCGACATGGAGTTCTGATTCATTTTCAACTACCGAGCATATCTCTTTCTTTCCTATATCTATGAATTTGACCCTTATGATCGAAATCTTGAAGTTGAATTCAACCCGCATGAAAGTTCTCAACGGCTAAAATGTTCTAAAATTGGTTTCCCAAAGCCTAGCTTACTGTAAGCAGTCAAAGCATCTCAATGGATACATCATATCATACCCTGGCACACAAAGCCTTCCCTAGTCAGCCCGAATCGGGATTATCCCGGCAAAGATTTATTGTGTTGTCCGCGCACCGTCAGCGATCCAGACCACTTTTGTGAAGATTATGGTCATCCCATCGTTTTACGAATAAGAGTAATCCTTAGGAGTCGATTGGGGTTACCAGTATTGTAATAACGGCTCGGAACTGGTATTTTTGCAAGTTATTGCAATTTTTGTAGACCAAATATTTGGTTGAGCATGCCTTCATAGCGATGATCAATGTTTTTCATTTGGGAAACGTGCGAGAGTCGGTTTATTACTGATACGTTTTAATTACAATACAATGAGGACAAAAAAGTATTATAATATTTATGTAATTAGGTTTAAGCTCAAGAGTTTGTTTGTTTGAACGCGCTAATCTCTGGAACTACCGCTGGGATTTGAAAAAATATTTTTGCATTTGATAGCCCAATTCTTTAGGAAGGCTTTAGGCTATTTATCATAGCTCTTAGGAGCCGAGCAAAAACAAAACAAATCAGAAAAAACGCAAAGCGAAAACAAATGAATAGCGCGGGCGATGCGATGCGACGGGTTGGGTGGGGGGAACATGAAATTTGACGCGGACGCAGTCGCAAGCAGCCGATCGATTCTGTAAAAATCTCACCGTGAAAATTTAGGTGAAATGAGCTTAGAGTGAGCTGTCAATAGTGTCAATCCCTAGCATTTAGTTGGAATGACAGCTCACTCCACGCTCACTTCACCTAAGTTTTCACGGCGAGATGGTTACAGAATCGCAATGCAGATGCCAGTTGTGTATATATAGCTATACTCTGTTCCAAATGTATCTGGTAGAAAACTAGTATAACTAATCAGCCTACAATATTTCCACTGCTGGGAGGGACACAGGCCTCCTCTTAGTGAGAGGGAGTGGAAGGAACTGAAGGAAGTGGAGGAGGCGGGCCGGCTTCCTTAGCCGAGGTTTCCTATATTGTTCTGCATATTTGACTGGACTATGTCTGAAGGTAGATAATTGCATATCAAGCTGAGTAAAAACAAAATGGTAGCCGATTATGATCTCCAGACAAATTAAAGCGTCGTAAGCGGCTTACTGTCCGATTGCTAACTGATGGTAGAATATGTGCAATGGAGGTGTAGCTAGATGTACAGGCAGGAATAGAGGTATACAACCCTAAAAGTATAGGTATTCAGGGTCAAATTAAATTAGCTAGCGAAACTCCGCAGATGTTATGGGTTTGAAAGAAAGAAAGAAAAAGTATTTATTGCGACTCGCACAGGAAGATCCTAAAACTAAACTAAACACAATCAAAAATAAAAAACCCAAATTTTATAAAAAAAAGTAGGTAACAAAACCAAATTATATAAAAAAGTAGGTAACAAAAAGATAAATGAAACGGAACGTCCTGTCCGAGGCCAAAAGGCTTCTATCTCAGCATGATGCTACGACATTTAAAAAATAAGTGTCGCAGCGCTGGTATTCTGATAGGGCCAGGGGTATCGATATCTAAATATGAATGATATGCTACGGATCTACAAACCCTTTGCCCTAAGGGTACAGACGCCAGCACATAAAGGCAACTACAATCTGTCAAATTTATTTAATAGATTTTCAACTTTATCGCTAAAGCATTAAGGTTTTTTTTTATTGACAATGGGCTCACTCTTGACCTCAATCCAGCCCAGAGGCAGGGATGAGCTCTACGGTGTAACGAGCTTGCCCAGAAGAAGCCTATTCATCGTTCAAGGTTGATTGGGAAAATTTGACAGTTTCAGGTAGCTTGACCTGCTGGCGTCTGTACAAAGCTGAATTTTAAGAAAAATCTATGACCATTGATAACACAATTTTGACAAGAAGTTCCTACTCGGATAATTTTCAAATATAATACAATTCTTTAGCTATACCCTGCACCGTAATCTGTGCAGTTAGTAAGAAGGGGGAAGAGGACAGGGGGGTAAATAAAAAGGGCTCATTACCGTAGACGAGATATAGAGGAGCCTAGGGAGGCAATTACCCTTATCATATGGAGAACACAGATTGTTAGACGCAGTAAATGATACCATACTTTCGACTCGCCCCTATGCTTCGCGTAGTTTTAACGACTTGACAAAATATCGAGTTTTTTGCTATATTTAAGTTTAATATGAACGTATTGCACACAGAAACCTTCCGAAATAAATTCTCTAAATGATGGTGAAAACCGCATCGAAATCCGTTGCGTAGTTTAGAAGAACAATGCGGTCGTACAAGCAGACATAAAAACTATTTTGTGATACCAAATATTATAAATTAAAGTCGCTTTTGACGAAACGATATGTATGTAAGGCTATACCTATCCACTGTGTTCGCGTACAAATTGTGTTCCTCTCATCTGCTTTGTAGTAGTGGCCTGTTATGCTGACAGGCCACTACAAAGGGCAAAGAAGGTCCTAGAACAAAACAAATGAATGACACGTGACATCCACTACATGAATGTATAGTAGGGTAGGTGAGCCCGTTCTTGAGTTATAAAATTACCTACAACGAAAAGTGGCATTTTTTTATATATATAGATAGATGTTAATTAATGTATACCTACCCTGTCCATTAGGTAAACCGTTTTTTGACTGCTGTCTTAGAACGTACAGACGCCAGCACATTAAGCTACTACAATCTGTCAAATTTCTTTAATAGATTTTCAACTTTATCGCTAAAGCAATAAGGTTCAAGGTGGATTGGGAAAATTTGACAGTTTCGGGTAGCTTGACCTGCTGGCGTGTGTACATATTCCAGGTTACGTAAAAGTGAACTTTAAAATACGTAATAAAATAAATATCTATACTGCCTTATCTTATTGAATTATCTTATTTCTTCTTACAGACATTATACCTAATACCGTACGTGTATCAATCAAAGTATTGTGTGTTGCTGCAATCACTAGTTCCATCTGTCAAAAAACGGTTTACCTAATGAACAGGGTATAGATGTCACATGATGTTTTCCTTCACCAATGTCAGTCATTTCCAGGATAAACTCAGAAAGTTTTGATGTTATAAGTAGTTATATAAAACCTCACGTTATCCTAAAATCAAATCTGCAATTTCAGGTGCAATAACACCTACCGTGCAATATCAGTTTCATATCCAAATTCATAACCAAACATATGTTAACACACGTTCCCTCGTAAAAGGAGAAAAGGGAACATTTTCGATACGTAGGGTCCCTCACTCCATACGTTACGATATAAATTATTGAAAAGTCACGCAATAACAGAATCGTTGTCCCGTTGGCGACATATTGTAGGAATGTACGAAGTTGTGAATATACTGCTTGTAACAGTCTGTTCGAGGATTCCTGACTTCTGTGTTGTAGGTAAGTATGTGTGTGTGTAAGTATTCAATTGTTTTTAACCATCTTCAATAAACGAGGAGGTTATGTGTAATCACAACGATTTTTCCGATATTTGTGGACCGATTTATGAATGATTTATTCTGTAAGATGGTTTGTATAAGTTAACTTGCTTCTGCTCGCGACTTTGCCCGCGTGAAATTTCTTACTCCAACCTACCCCGTTGAATTGCATCGTTTTCCCGCGTTATAACTCCGTTTTCGCTCAGCGTTCTTTCTGACTTTTTTTATCCTTGCTCGGCTCCTAACGGGATGTTAAGCAGCCTATAGGCTTCCTCAAAAATTGGGCTATTAAATTCAAAAAGTTTTTTTTTAATCCGAACGGTGGTTCCAGAGATTAATCCAGGATCCATGACCCATTTTTGCACTTGATTACTATCAAGCTAATTTTCATATTCATGAGTAGCTTCATTTTGATGAGACGCCCAACGATTTCTTGTACGAAACTCTCGATTGTGGTAGCTAACACAGGTAGCAAGGATAAAATATGTCGATTTGATGATTCTCAAATATTAGTGCGTTCAAACAAACTTTTCAGCTTTAATTTGTAAACATATAGATAGATATTTATGTAGATATCAGTCTGAAATCGCCAACCCATCTTGAGCAAGGGTGATCATTGGTCGTGCCTTCTCTGTATGACCAGAAGCCCTGTGCCCTACAGTGTGGCAATAATAGGCTGGTAATATTATTAAATAACATCAAAAGTTTATCACACCAACATTTCACTGGCTTGGTGTTATCATTAGCCCCACCCATCAACTGCCCCGTTGGTCTCGTAATCGCTGAGCGTGGGGTCCTGGACTGGATTCCCGGGTCGGGTAAAGTTTTATAGGGTTTTTCCATTTTGAATTTCTTAGTAACAGCCCGGAGTTTGGAAGTTGGTGGTGCCTCGGAAAGCACGTTAAGCCGTTGGTCCTGCGCCTGATCTCTCTGCGGCCGTGTCGGATTGCCGTCCCATCGGACAATGATACTGAGGAAAGAGAGAGTGCACCTGTGTTTGCGCATACACTTATGCACTATAAAATCTCCTGGTCTCCGCTTATATTGGTCACCATGACCGAAATTTGGTCTGGAGGACTTTATGTCCTAGGTTGGATCCCCGGGAAAACGGGTCGTGTACGAATGTTGTTTTTTAATATCAGGTCAGTTGTTTGTAACTCTTAGCACATTTTCTTCTACCTGTAATAGATTTAAATTCATTCATACGGCTCGACCTCAATGAAGCCTATTATCGTATCCAATTTAACGCAAAAGGATGAAACTAAAGCGCCTACCAGAAACTTAAAAGCAATAATACGCCCACAGAACAATTATAGCTCTAAAATCTCTCAATTCACATTGCGAAGGGGGCAACCCACTCTAGGCGGGCTGTATTCGGTTCTCTAGTACACTATAGATACAAAATACAGAGGTGCAGAAGTCCAGCTCCATGTAACGAGAGACACACGCACACAAAGACGCGTGCGTACGGCGGTCTCAATCTATCTCGGTTGAATGAGTCGCAAGTGTGTTTAAACTCGCTATCCGTACGTGAAGCGTGTCTTTGTGTGCGTGCGGTTTCACTCTTTGTATGGACCTGGCCTTCTGTACAGCCTATCTATTTTGTGCCATCAAATTCCCACTTTTCCGCCCGTTCTAACGTTCTCGAGGCTTCACAGGCCGCTTAAACCGAAACCACACAAATACAGACGTATTTCAGTTCGGTCGCACAGAGGTTCAGAGTTGAGCTTTTGATAAATTGACTTATTAATGTATTCTTCATCTCTGTTCATTTTATAATGTACCAATGTAAAATAACAACACGCCTGTTTTTTTCCGAATTAAGTAGGCTGAGGTATGTAGGGCCAAATTAAATTAGCTAGCGAAACTCCGCAGATGTGAGGGGTATCAATATCTAACCACGATAAAATAAAAAGTATTAATGTCTTTTGGGGGAGTCACAGACCGCTTGTTGTGCTGTTACTTAAAGTATGAGTTCAGAAAATCTGTTTTATTTTATTTTACCGTGTTTTGATATCTATCCACCACGACTGTGAAGTTTACAAAAAAAATTGCGTTGCACATTCTCAATCACAATCTGAATCTCTTTGATGGATATTGCGAATCCATTGCTGCATATGGTCGAAAAATTGATCTGCTAAACAACGTCAATATTGCAATGAATGTTGTTGAACTGTCGAAATGAAAGCCATTCCTACTGTTAGTGTGTTACGCAAACCCGCAGGAGTAAAAATGTTTTATAATAACCAATCAATTTGCCTAGCCTTTTCCCAACTACGTTGAGGTTGGCTTCCAGTCTAGCCGGATGCAGCTGAATACCAGTATTTTACATGGAGCGACTGCTTATCTGACCTCCACAACCTACTTACTGGATGGGGTTGTTAAGACAGACTGGTTATCAGAATTTTGGGCTTCTGACTACCTGTAACGACTGTCAAAGATCTACGAATGACAGCCAGGATCAACGGCTACACCAACCAGTGGAAGTTCACCTTTAACGTGCTTGCCAAGGCACGCAAGGGTCCTCACATTTAATGGACCATCACCCATCTACGAGCTGACTGCGGCAAGCGTGGCTTCACATTCGATCGATCCGTGCGGCTGATATCATTTAAACACGAGCTCCTCTGTTGTTCTATAATAACCATTTTTTTAAAAAACAAACAACACATTTTTGTGTCCAAATTATCTAAATGTTATTGTATAGTGTAAGTTGATCCGTGAGGGTGAACTGCCCTATAAGGGTCCCCACCCTTATAGGGCAGTTCGCGCACAAACAAAAGCACAATAGCTAGGGGCCGAGGTGAATAATATACGAACAGAGGGCAGTACTGACTTACTGAGTTACAGAGAGGTATTTGTGACGAGCAGAGCGAGCAGCGGGAAGAGATAGATCCGCCATACTACGTCAAAATCTAATCACGCTTCACTTTCCCTTTTAATAATATCTATTGTCTCGCTCACTCATACTGAAAATCTGAAAATAGAAAAATAGGTTTAGGTTATCGTCACAGAAGGCCATGTTTCTACCCCATGGCCACGCCATCTAGGCCATGTTTAAACCTATTTTTCTTATACGTTAGACCGAAACACGAAATCCCGAATCACTTTATCGTGAATGAACGCCATGCCGAATCACTTTATCCTGAATGACCGCTATCCCGAATCACGTTATTCCGAATGAACGCTATCCCGAATCACTTTATACCGAATGGTCGCTAGCACGAATAACGTTGTCTACTACAAGCGCTACGCCTAAAATCTGGGGACACGGCAGTGCCCCCGCCAAGACGAGCCAAGCGAAGCGCAAGGGCACTACCTACCTTTTCTCGAAGCACGTCGTCGTATTTTTGAACCTTCTTAACTTGGGTTTGGATAATACCAGATAAACAAAATTTTCGGGATATGATGTCAGTGGTTGACTTATTAAACCTATAAAGTTTCAATTGCATAGCTCTTATACTTTAGAATTTATTGATATCTAAAATACCCCGATTTCGTCACTGACTCACTGATGATCATCCATATTCTTAAGGTTCTTCCTGAAATCCTAGAAAGCTGAAGTTTACACAAACAACAAAAAAATCTTAAAACTTGAAACTTTTACCCCCCCAACCCCTTAAACTAGGGGGTGAAAGTTTGTATGAGACTTCCGTAAATTTTGATGCTAGAGGTCTGAAATTTTATATAGGGGGTCCTTGTTATAAATAATAAGATATGTATTTCAGGATTTTTCAACTTACAACCCCCCCCCCCCCCCTTTAGCCACATATTTTGACTAAGGTGTAGAGTTTGCGAAGTTAGGCCTTGTAAGTTAGGGCGTGTAGAGTTAGAAGCTTGGCTCTACATGAGATCTGATTACTTTTTGACAGTGCAAGCTACATGGTCTCTTCTTGGCAACATTTAACAAGAAATGTTTTTGTGGGATGATGCTTAACCCTCAATTAAATCTATGCATAAAGTAGCCCAGGAAAACGAGTTGAATTAAAGGTAAATCTGTGAAATATAAAATTTTGTGGTAATTTATAACCAAGTTCATTACGATACCGAAAAAAACGACTGTCAAAGGTCCCGAAAGTCAGGTTTTAGCTAATGTTTCGTAAAATATTGGTTTACCGACCACAGGGGGGGGGGGCGGGGTCTAGAAAGGCCGCTTTGGTACAATCTTGATAGGATAGTTTTGTGAATCATATTTTATTTTTATTTTGATGTCGTTAAGTATGACATAATTATGGACTCACGGAATGAAACAATTTAGCTACCTAATATTTCCAAAGACCCTTCATTGTGAAAATGCTTGGGCGAATCCAACATCCAGCAGTAGAGGTATTTCAATGGAAAAGATGATCATACAGAATAGCGCGCTGCGGTATTTATTTTTTAAATATTGCGACATTATGCTCAGATAGGCACCTTTTTAGCCTCGCATGGCTTTTTTTTCTCATTGTGATTTTTAGTTTTGAATGTATCTTTTTTATTATTTGTATTTCCTGTACATGTCCCAAATTAAATATTTTTCGTTCTTTACTCAAATCACAAATGAAAACTTTCCACGCTTGGCACAGACGATTTTTTCTGTTAAAATCTCACCGTGAAACCTTTGAAGTGAACTGTCAATTGGTGTCAATCCCTAGCACTCGGTGGAATGACAGCTCACTTCACCAAAGTTTTCACAGTGAGATTTTTATGGAATACATACACTGGTTGGAATCCGCTCCGCTTACCACTCAGCCCTCACCCGGTGAATTCAATCAGTTTCACTGGCAAGGTGATCGCGGGATGTAAGGGTGCGTGCATAAATAACGTGCTGTGTCTCCTGTCCGCCCTTATTCACCGTGTAGACTTGGCCTTAGCTTTGTTGTTAGGTTCAAGTCGAGGTTTTTTTTAACCGTTTTTTTTTTTATTGAGGGGAGGTCATTTCTCTTTTTTTGATTCTGTACCCTTTTACCCTCCCCCTTGTACTCCCTAGTTTGTTGTTATAGTATTTGACACGAAATTCTCGGCATTAACTTATGCGTCTCTGGTGCGCAGAGTGCGGGGCAGCACCAACTCCGCCCTGGCGATGATCGCCAACAGACTGGATTGCCCTTATACGGAGCATGTTATATGTGGTTGAACATGTTTGACGTTCGAAAAGTGCTGATCCTCAGCCTAGTATGCATTAAAATTACTTTTGATTTGATTACATATACAGATCTTGCTACCTCGTGAGTGTTCGTTTTTGTCTGTGCTTGTTATCCTGTCTGTAACCTTTTATTTATCTTTTTGTCTATGAGTTTTACTTGAGTTAAACTAATTATATTTTATTTATGAAAAAGGGTTCGTAGCAAGTAAAGTTTTTCTCATCACTTTCGGTAGTATCATTTGTCCAGCATTCCAGATAAAAAATGTTTAAATTGATTGTTATACGTTTCAAATTTAGGTATCTATTGTATTTATAAAAACTTTTAGAGGGTCAAATTAAATTAGCTAGCGAAACTCTGCTGCCGTGATGTAAAATGCAGCATGCATAGCATAGCATGCATGGTATAGCATATCATGCATAGCTTAGCATGCATAGCACTGCATGCATAGCTTAGCATGCATAGCTTACCATGCGTAGCTTAGCATGCATAACACAGTATGCATAGCTATGCATAGCACAGCATGCATTGCTTAGCATGCATAGCCCAGCATGCATAGCTATGCAAGCACAGCACCCATATGAAAGAAAGAAAGAAAGAAAGAAAAAACGTTTATTTGCGGTAAACATGACGCAAAAAAGAACATAAAAACAAAATAAAGACAAAATAAACAATAAGAAATGGTTGACATGCGTCACATCCACGCAAAATGGCTATCGCTCAGCATTATGCTGCGACCCTATGCAAGACAGAGCCCCAGCGCTGATTTTCAGCGACAGCCGGCGCCGACGTAATGACGTCGTCCGGTGCAGCAAACCAATATTCACCAAAAAGTTCATATCGTTGCATGCATATCGTTGCATGCATAGCGTAGCATGCATAGCGTAAAATGCATACCATGCATAGCAAATCTTTTTTCTGCTGATCTACAAATTATTTATTTTTACCTTTAAAAATACTAGGTACCTTCTGATATCCTGTTTTTTCCGCATTTTAATAGTTATGTAAGTACATAACTATTAAAATGCTGAAAAAAAAACAGGATAGTTATCTACATAATAGTTATTTAATAGTTATCTACATAACTATTAAAATGCTGAAAAAAACAGGATATCAGAAGGTACCGTACCTCGTATTTTTAAGGATAAAAATAAATAATTTGCACATTTAATGTATGTTGTATTTTGTACCTACTCGTAACATAATCATTAAATGTTGATGATGAAATACCTACTTTTGGAACGTATACTTATCTAATGATGACAAAACATTGACATCATTTATTCGCTATGCGGAAAGAATTTAAGCATATGCACACTTCTCATTACTTGCTAGGAGTATTATTTTATTGTTAAGCAGGGTTTACACAATCGCGCTCGCGCCTCGTCTCATTTTTTCTTAATAACAATATTTTCTTATTTTTTAATTCCATAGTAAGATTTATAGATGTCCATAGGTGCTTCCGCGGCATCACAGCGGGCCAATACCAGCGCTGCGATATTTATTTTTTAAATATCGCAGCATTATGCTGAGATAAGCCTTTTTGACCTCGCACAGGTGTTTTTTTTGGATTATTTATTTATTTGTTGTTTTTAATATAACTTTGTTAGTTTTAAATGCTTCTTTTTTACTATTTGTATTTCCTAGGATGGATTGTATTTCCTAGACAGGATGTTGTGTCGCAGCCTGGGAAAGGCCTATGTCCAGCAGTGGACTGCGATAGGCTGAGTTGATTGATTGATTTCCTGTGTGTCCCAAATAAAATATTTCTTTGTAATAACAAAGAAATATTTTAGCTCGAGCGCGATAATAATCGCGCTCGAGCTTCGTCAGTTTCAATAAAAACATTCTTGCGAACGATACAACCATGTACAAATTGGCTTATTCTGTAAAAATATTACCGCGGAAACTTAGGTGAAGTGAGCTGTCGTTACGGCTTGACATTATATTGACAATTCACTTCAAGCTCACTGCACCTAAGTTTTTACGTTGAGTTTTTTACAGAATAGATCGGCTGAATAATAGGCAAATAGTACGTAAGGGTGAAGTCTCCTGTAAACGTCATCTGCTGCATAGAGTCACCGCCAGCGTGAGCCTCGTCAATATGCTTGCTATGGGATTGTGCTGAACGTAACGCTCGACAAAGTTTTGACACTGACATTGACGCCAAAAACCTCTTTCGTGGTCGCAGGCAGAAAAACCGCTCCCGGTGAATGAAATGCGTATTATAACGGTCACACGAGTTCACACTTGCCACTTCACACGATTTTCTAAACCCGGTCATCATTTGCCTAGCCTTTTGCCAACTATGTTGGGGTCAGCTTCAAGTCTAACCGTATGCAGGTGAATACCAGTATTATACTGGAAGTGACTGACTAACTGACCTTCACAATCGAGTAACTAGGTAACACGATACCCCTTGATAAGCCAGGTTGTCAGAAATTCGGGCTTTTGACTACCTGTAATGACTGTCAAAGATCTACAAATCGCAGCCGGCGGCACAGATGGGTTTCGTATTAATGGATGGTCACCCATCCACGAACTAACCTCGGCAAGTGAAGCATCCTCGATCTACTTAATACTCGATAATGTTGCGCATATGTAATCTTCAAACATCGTATTACCCGCTGCCTACATCAATGTTTTAGTAATTCAAGTAACAATGGATGTTTTGAGTTAATCACTCGATAAGCTGTAAAGTCTTACATGAAGTCATGTTCGTGAGGTCTCCCATGTGCCAGGGATTAATATCTGAACGCGTTCGATGCTGTAATCCTGCTGAAGATAATATACAGGGTGTAAAAAGACCCATCACGTAGCACGTACATCAAACTAGGTAACATTACACAAAAATAATTGCTGGGAAACGACTTTTATTTTTGGTGTGAAAATTTGCTGTTTGCGGTAATGCACCTACTAACACTAGAAGTTAAGTTAAATTGTTACTAATCCTATGGACTCCTGTCTGAAATAAAAGTTTTCTATTCAATCCTACCGCAAACAACAAATTAGAAAAAAAAAACGCAAATCTTTTTGTGCTTATGGTTGCATGCAACGGTCGTGTCTTGTCAACTTGTTTTCGTAAAAAAATCTTAGTAAAAGTTGGAATGTTGACCTTTAATATCTCCGTAGCCAGAAGGTTTCCAGGTACGGGCCAGTATAAAAAATGACTCTCAGCTTCGTTAAGTCAAACTCAACTCAAATTCAACTCAAACTCGTTAAGTGTCTTTTTACACCCATTATTATTATTTAAGTATATCTATATCTTTAATGGGGTGGCATCCCTGCCACCCTATAAAGATCGACGCGCCACCGGTTACCATGGATTCAGTACATGATTCTGAACCCCATTTACGTATATAGTATAGAGATATCTTCTATACTCGTACCACCAAATATTTTCAAACGTAATAACGTTTTTACCTCTCCAATAAAACAAAGTGGGCAGGTAGTGACGTCACTAGTCCCCAATAAGGGGAGTTTATCGGGGTAACACATAAAAGGCACCGGCTACCGCGCACTTCAAACAAAATTACCGGCTTGTCGATACTTACTACTAGTTTCTGACCGTGCACCTTACACGGGCGGTATTTGCTCAATTCTTGGTATTAATGCGTGGAACACTACATCATCAACTGTACCGCCGCGCACCGCACCGCACCGCACATCGAGAAGTTCACTCTTACTGCGATGACAACATGAAGCATTTTTACTCGAGGCGCATTGAGTGATATTGAAGAAATTTATTTCAAAACACCCTACAGGAAAAAAAAATTACCAGTGCGTAAACTGTAACCATGTATTCAGCATATGATTCTAGACCCCTGGCGTAGAAATTGTTCGTCGGCTATGCAATAAATTCATTTTATTAAGGCGTCCAGCCAGGGCTTAAAAAACTTAAAAACTAAGCGACTACACGCTAACGGGGTACGGACCTCGGCTTAGGCGTCGCTGGGAGAGGGCAGCAAGGAATCGGAATTATGCATCTCGGTGACTGGTGCCATGGTGTAAACAACTTCTTTCATTTGTCCCTTCCGCAGCCGCTGTTGTAAGACGCTTGTCGCTTGAGCGGGTGGCTCGTGGCCAATGTATAAGCTTTAGCGATAAGGTTGAAACTCTATTAAAGAAATTTGACAGATTGTAGTAGCTTGATGTGCTGGCGTCTGTACATTAAGGTCTTTTAAATAGAATTATGAACTTACATGTTTCGCCAAGGGCTGGCATACAAATATTTAAACACGTTACATGTAAAAAATTAAAAGGATACGTTATTTTGTTAAAATTAGATATTATTCTAACACAAATCTAATAAGTTCAGTGATTTCTTAAAAAATTGTAAAAAGATAAGAAAGTATGAATTTCGCGAGCTACCCTGGCGCTTCCCCCTTAACCACGATAGATCAAATTCGCAAAACACGTATTCTTATATGAACCTGACACGTGACAAGAACGCATGCTCTCAACGACCAGTCTGTAGGTAACGATGAGGAAAACTCTGAAGTCTAAATATAATATGGCTGATGTATACCAGTTGTTTATTTCTAATTAAGGAATACCTTCTGTGCCTTCAATGTATTTGTAGTGACGGGTAATTCCAATTCCAACAATCAAACACTCAAAATAAAAATGATTCAGATTGTTATTGACAGTGTACATGGCGGTTTATTAGCTTACTCATCGCTGTCAGTAACATCTCTATGAAAGTTTGTTTGCTGACGTGCAATAGTTAAGCGGTGCGTACTTACTGTAAAATACATTTGTATGTCTGAAAGCGTAAAAGAAATCCACTTAGGGTAAGTACCTACTCTCGCAACAGCGTCGGTGTGTGGTGATTGATAAATATTCGATTTGCTTTGCACCTTCAATAGTGCATTCAGAAACGATCGTACGAAATACTTCTGTATGCCGCCATTTTGTTATTTCAAGCACGTATCCGTTCAATGGGGGAGTAGGAGGGCGTCTTAGCACTACGGAGAATTTAGGTACTTTTCCAGTTCGAAAATGGATCTAAAAACATTACTGGCCATTCCAAAGCGTAGTAGGTAGGTACATATGGAGAAGAACGGACAAGAAACTCCACGGACACTCTTTTAATTTATGTTGTTACAAAAATATTAGTTACGTCATTAATTGAATTTATAATTATACTAGCGAACCCGGCAGACATCGTCTTGCCCGGTTGAGTCATCATATACCGACAGTAGCACCATCTACCGGGTCCAATTGTTTTTAAACCATCCAGGAACCCATGGAAATATACACACAAAATTTCATCCAATTTGGTGCAGTCGATCGGAAGTTATGCGCGTACATACATTTCGGTGAGATATTTTTATTTATATAGAAGAGAAGATAGAAGATGTGAGAACGATGTAAAAAAAGACGTACACGCAAATAGTAACAAAAATCAGTCCAAAAATAAAAAAATTAAAAATAAGCCGAGGCAGCTAAGTGATGACCAATCCCAATTGACGACGCCCGTTCACTAACATGACGCATGGATCAACACCATTCAGCTTAACCATTTCGAAGGGAGCTAAATGATCCAACACACGCGCCACCGTCAGCGAGACATTTGAGTCAGTATGACATACTATCAGCCGCCACAATCAAGTCAATGAAATATCTACGTACATACAAGCAGCGCTCCGCGGTTTCACCCGCATAAATTTCGATCCCGCAGAAATATCGGGATAAAAAGTATCACTACCTGTGTTCCAAATTTCATCCAAATCCGTTCAGTACTATTTGCGTGGATGAGTAACAAACATCCATCCATCCATCCTCACAAACTTTCGCGTTTATAATATTAGTAGGATTATAGCAGAAAGGATTACCCTATAGCTCTATAGTAAATAGAACTCACATCTGTGCTGTGTGCATGACTGCAGAACATTACCACTCCAGGCTGAAACCGTCTATAAATCCCCGGGAGCTGGTTTTCCTTGCTTTGACCAACCTGTGTGCGGACTCTGTTTAGAGATGTCTAGTCATTTTAATATTCTAAGTTTGATTCCTTCATTTGTAATATGTAATCTATTTTGTTGTAAATCAAGTTGAATCAAAGTGGGTATTGTATAAAATATTCTGACTCATCCAAATTATGTTACAAAGTGTTGACCCAGGTCAGGGTCAGTCGGCGACGGACTCGGGGTCATCCGTCGCCCCCATTCACACCTAACATATGTAACACAACACTCCCCCCGGCCCACATGCCTTACATGTGGGCCGCATAGCGCGAGCCAACACCAGCCCGGGACAGCGGATGTCGCATTCTCACCCGCAGCCCCCGACACAGGTGTACGAAAGAACACCGGGAATGTTTTAGTAAGAGTCTGACAGACACCTTTGCCCACCCCAGGGCGGACGACAAACATGAGGATTTCCACACCGACAACAAAAAAAAAGGTCCAGTCAGTCAAATTCTGATAGATATTGATCATATGGTAACACTGTTAGGTGGGACCCCATGACATGGCTTTATGAAAAAGTACCAACTAACTAACTTTTTTTTTTGAGGATGGGAAATCATCAAATGATTCCTCCCGCTCTGGGTGGAGCAGGAGGGAGTGTCAGACTCTTACTGACTAAAACCCACCCGTGTTCCTTCCTTAGCCCTTTAGGTTCCAGGGCAGCGGTAACCCTTTCGGACGATCCCGCTACCCAACTGACTAACTTTATCTTGACTTCATCGCCGGCTGTCGCTGAAAACCAGTGCTGGGGCTCTGTCTCGTATACGGTCTTAGCATTATGCTGAGCGACGATGGCCGTTTTGCGTGGATGTAACGCATGTTTTCCCCCCAACTTGTATTTTTTTGTGTTTGTGTTCTTTTTTTGCGTCTTAGTTTTGTGTTTGTGTTCTTTTTTTGCGTCTTAGTTTAAGTTAACCGCAAATAAAACTATTTTCTTTCTTTCTTGGCCCATCTAGCTAAAATTCGTACAACAACAAATTCTATTTGCCCATAAAACCATCTATATACAGGGTGGAAACTTTCAGCGGGGCAGTAAGGGGAAGTACTTTATCCGTTGCAGCTACACGAAAGTGGTCTTAGGAGACTATCCATAATTTTTTATGGAATTTTGATCTCCATTCAAAGATTTTCAAAAAAAAATTACACTTAGCAAGAAAATAGCCATTTTACACAAAAACATTTTTTGATGCTAATCGCACTTAGCACTTGATATCGTAGGGCAAGAAACAGCAAGATTTTAAATAAGAATAACATGATCAAGTTATGTTAGTTAATAAAAAAAGAAAATTAATACGCCTTCTTTTTGATATGTGTAAAATTCTACGTGATCATTTGTCTTTTATTTTATTTTTTGTATTTCAGTTACACAAATTCTTTACAAAATGTAAGGGAAAAGTTTTCTGTAATTTGTGACTTTTTGAGTACTCCAAAGATGGTTGGTCCGATAGAAGTTTTTGATCAGTATTAGAAACAGGATCGATTGGCATCAAAAAATGTTTTTGTGTAAAATGGCTATTTTCTTGCTAACTGTAATTTTTTTTTAAATCTGTGATTGGGGATCAAAATTCCATAAAAAATATGGATAGTCTCCTAAGACCATTTTCGCGTAGCTGCAACGGATAAGGTACTTCCCCTTACTGCCCCGCTGAAAGTTTCCACCCTATATATTATCTAATACCTAATGATAAATTAGATCCATCGTTCCCTATTTTCGTCGGATATTCGACTTAAAATGTTACCACCTGGCTATCATGCAAAGCTCTTTATTTTTCCTAAATGGGATGAGCTTAGCCGGATCTCATTTACTTGAGCCCGTCAGACAGAAATTATTCAATTTAACGTATAAATCCGACGTTTTCTCTCATTATTGCCAGCGGTAAGAGATGCTGTATTACATAATTATACTCTTATAAAAATAATGGCTTTGAAACCCCCAGGATTATTCGAAGGATTTTTGTTTATATTTATTTTGATTATGACGATGACAGGAGCAAAAACGTGGTATCAGACTGCATAGAAAAAACTTTATAACATAAAAAAACAACCGACTTCCAATAAAAACACAACAAAGTAAAAATAACTTTAATTTCGGAAGTGTTTGCTTTTGTATTTTCGTTTTTTCCCCACCGACTTCCAAAATTAAAATTATTTCTCAGTGTTTTTTTTTGTAATAAGTTTTTATTTTTGACTTTTTAGTTAGGTACACACATTTGTATACCTTCACTTGCTAAGTTAATAACAGTGACAGGAAGCGGAAGCTACTAATAACATCATCAACATACACTAACGGCCGAACTCATAACCTATCTATCACCAGTTTAGGCATGCTAGAGTAGAAAAACTTATCTATCTCTGGTTTTAACGTCCCAATAATCTAGGAACCTTACCGGCCCACGCTATCTATCGATGGAAATTATACTATTTACTACGAATAGCTATATTTTTTAGCCGTTTCAAAATATCCATAAAAAGACCAGTATAGTATTAAATAGCTATTTGTATGAAAAAGCCAAAAAATGCGTCCCTATAACATGTTGACAGCTATGTGTTTGACAGGACCTGTTTTTTACATTTCTATGGACAGGACAGTTACCGCAGATGACAAATAGGTCTATTGCCCGAATTGCAGGGATAAACGTATCTAACTAAGTAAATTATAAGTACTTAAAAGAAAAACAAATTATAAATAATAATTTAAAACATGTCTGATTCAAGTGAAAGTAATTTTGAAATCGAGTAACAGAGTTAAAGGAAAAGTGATTTCGATAAGGTTCCCGTAGAAAGGCGCGACTCTAAGGTGCGACGCAATTCTGGTGAACAATCTCCATGAAGTTTTAAAAGAAATTGTTCTACTAGAGTCTGAGGGGCCATTATGCAAAACTACCATTTGAAACTGAAAATAATTGTTTCATTTCTTTGGGAGAAAAGAAAACTAGCTATGGGACAGGACAACTTTAAATTTTTCCTATAATTAAAAATACCCTGTCTACAACTACTAATTACGCTATGCCCAATCAATGTTGGTTACCCAACTCTGTCGCATCGTTTGATTGATTACCACAACCTTTCTGGGTGACCTGATTGGCTGTATTCAGTCTAGTTAATACATAAACGGCAATTACATTAAAGGTGAACATCCTAATGATGAACTGTTTACTATTGAATAGTTTGTGGTTTGTGGTAGACTTGCAGATTGCTCGTACATCTTCTAGGTAGGTAGCTGTCGACCGTGATTTCTTACATCCAATGGAAAGGGCTTTGGAGGCCCGCGCCATACCTATTGTCGCGCCATTTTGTTTTTTTTTTTCAAAATGGCGGCCATACTATGCAATCAGAAAACATACTAAGACCAAACCCCGTAGTGTCACGTTTCCGAGACATTAACAGTTCAAAGTTGACTATTACCGTATTAATTTATTATTAACGTTCAAGATACCAATCTACATGGTCTTCGCATGATCTAAACGGCTGGTTGACAGTTCCCGTGACCCAAGGGTTGGCTTTTACCTTGGCCAGAGGCTAAGCGTTGCCATACAACGTGGCAATACCGCCAGTCTCTTGGGTACATTACCAGTCGACAGCGATGCGGAGGAATATTTCGACGCAATATTTTAGTTTTTTAATAGTTTTAGATAGTTTAGGATATTATATTTTTATTTTAATAATTTGTAGTTTATTTAGTAATTACCTAGAGGTTTATTAATAAAAATTTCGCCACGAAACCAACATTATGTCTGGACTTTAAAAGACACTGTAACCTCTGAGTTTATGTCGGCCTTTCTTCACAGAGTACCTAGTTAGATAGAACACGCCGACCTCATCTGGTTTTTAAAATATGATTAACGTGTAATAAAATAAGTTATCATTTGAGGTCTAAAATCTTGCTTGAAATACCTAATATTGATGTACATACAGGCGATACAAGAAGCTCCTTAGGAGGTTAGAGGTCTGCCTACCCCAAGGAAGTGAGTGATACCGAAGGGGTCGGCCATCAAACGCGAACTGTAGCCGGCACATTAAGCACAGTTCAACATAAACTCCAACGCATCATTACCCCCGTTTGGTGCGCAACCATTGTGCTAAATAACTCGATCGGTTTTCACTAAGATAGAAACATCATATCCTCTTCTTGGGCTTCACCGCAGTTGGATAAACAAAAAGTTGTCTGGCAAAGGAGCGGATTTTGCAACTAAAATCTATATACCGTTTACACCACAAATCACTTAGGTACCTACTTGTAGTTTCTGTTAATTGTTTGAAGATGAAAGAGGCCAAATGATGATTTTTTAGGGTTCCGTGCCTCAAAAGGAAAAACGGAACCCTTATAAGATAACTTCGTTGTCCGTCTGTCTGACCGTCAGTCAAGACCCTTTTCTCAGGAACGCGTGGAGTTATCAAGTTGAAATTAATATCAAATACTGGGAACTGCAATCCCTTGAAGCAATGAAAAAGTCAAACTTCTAAGTCAACGCAATCAAAAGATACGGGCGTTTATGTTCCGAAATCATGAAATTTGGCAAGAAGCAAGGTCTTGTAGCACAAGTACCTAAAGGAAAAAATCCGAAAACCGTAAATTTGTAGATTACAAAAAAAAAAAAAACTATTTACATACCTACAAATTTGTACGGCAAAGGCATTTGTACCCCTCGGTAAGACTGGTTCTCAGACTTTAACATACATGTGAGATACAAATGAGATGAGAAATGAAGAAACCCCATAGTACAGCTTCCGGGCTCAGATAATCATGTCCTAACAGCACTCCACGAGACTTTGTCATGTAAACGAGCGATTTTACGACTATAATGACTTCATGAGCGGGGAATGTGATGCTTGCGAACTTTGGGGTTAACTAGTATAACCAGGTTACAACACTACGAGGATCTTTTACCATAATCGGCCGTTAGTGTTCCCACTGCTGGGACACAGGCCTCTCGGTGAGGGGAGTGTGACGTAATCCACCACGAGGGCCCAGTGCGGGTTGGCAGATGTCACATGTCTTCAAATTTTTGGTTCTGTTCTGGGATATGCCGGTTTCCTCACGATCACGATGTTTTTCTTCACCGTTTTGAAATAATTTGCACAAAGTAAAGCGCTTGTCTGGGTTCAAACCTACGACCTACAACTCGTCAGTCGCGGCCGTTACCACTGGGCCACCACTGCTCTCATTCCGTGCTTATAGGTGAAGTAGAACAATTTCAATAAAAACTTCATGGAAATCGTTTACCAAAATCGCGTCGCACCGCCGCGTCGCCGCGTCGCGACTTGCATCGTCCAAACACTGATTGATAGGACGGTACAACTTTTATTGTTGCCTCAGTTTATGGTATACAACAGGCAGTTAAATCACACCGTGTAGCATCATCTGCCTAGCCTTTTCCCAACTATGTTGGGGTCGGCTTCTAGTCTAATCGGATGCAGCTGAATACCAGTATTTTACATGGAGCGACTGCCTATCTGACCTCCCCAACCCAGTCACTAGGTAATACGATACCCCTTGGTAAGACTGTTTGTCAGATTTCCGGGCTTCTGACGACCCGTCACGACTGTCAAAGGTCCACGTGTGACAGCTGGGACCAACGGCTTACGGCGACAACGGCGTGTTTTCCGAGACACGGAGGGGTCTTGGTATGTAAAGATGGTCACCCATCCACGGACCAACCGCGGCAAGCGTAGCTTAACCTGATCGATCGATCCGTACGGCTGTTATTACTTAGCCACAAGCCCGTCAAATCTCCTCAAATCGCACCGTGTACATATCAGTCTTTTTAATAGTTTTGCCGGTACGGACCCATTAGAAAATAATAAGAATTACTTCAATTGAAACACAAAAGGTGATCGCAGACAGTATTGTAATTACTAGGGGGCTCATTACCATTACAGTGGGGCTGGGTGGCTAAGGGGCATGGGGTGATTATCATCACAAAGCCAGATTTATGGTAATTCCAAACAGATAAACCATCGATATAGGTACTTTAATGACTTTACTGTTCTTGTGATCGTTTTTAACTTTCCTAAGGTTTGTAACGACGATGTGCCCAATATGTTATCTATATACAAATAAATGAAATTGAAGAGTCTGTAATGTCAAAATAACAGCTTTTTACTAAACGCATATGATAGTATACTATACGCTACTTGTAACAAAAAAACAATTTTTAATTTTTTTGTCTATCTCTTTGTCCCGGCTAATCTCTGAAACGGCTGGACCGATTTTGACGGAACT
The DNA here is from genome assembly GCA_951799955.1 of Apamea anceps. Classification (NCBI taxonomy): domain Eukaryota; kingdom Metazoa; phylum Arthropoda; class Insecta; order Lepidoptera; family Noctuidae; genus Apamea; species Apamea anceps. The sequence continues at coordinate 13,357,330 of OX637509.1, forward strand.
TGCACTTGCAGGGGCTAAAGTCTATTATATACCTAGGTACTTACGGGTTCCTAGGTTGTAAAATTATCAATATGTTACGGAACCCTTGTGATAGTTCAGTAAAAAAAAAACTGTATTCAGAAATCGTATTCACAGCGCAATGTTTGTGAAACATTTGTAATTTATTAGGTCATGTAATGCACATACCTGTAATTACACTAGGACGAAATCGAATTACGTAGTGGCACCGATAAGCAACTGAAACCTGGGCAGACATTGTTGTGTCTTTTTAGTGCTTTTCAAAGATTTCAAACCTAATAAGTACGTACCTATGGTTCCCAAATTATCTGATGACAATATATATACTTAAATAAAAATGACATTCTCATTGACAGTTTGTGTCCATCTCATGCGCTGCACACTTCCACCGGGAGCAGGGATCAGAGGTCGGCGGGCCTGGGAGTTCTAAGCTGGCCGGTGGTCGGACTCTTCCGCGCCGACGTATTGGTGATGGTGTCGACGGCGCCGCAAAGTATTCGTCGCTCGAGCTTGACGCAACTGCAGCGGCCGGTGTCACTGGACTCACGCCTGGAGCAGATTCCGGTAACTACGCGACGGAGCTGAGCGACGAAACCGAAGATGTTGGGAGTGTGGTTTCAAGTAATTGTCGTGCCCGCCTTCGTGTCAGCATCACTGTACTTATTTGATTTTCTTGCATCCTGGTATAGTACCAATGTAAAGGTTATGATGCTAATATTTGTCTTCAAAAATGGTATAGGAACACGTATCAGAACATTATTTCTTAATTATTTATGTTGAAAAATACTCGAAAATCACACTGAGTAAAATTTTTGGCACCATCAACTTGACAGCCGGGCCACATACTTAATTAAATTAGGTTAAATTCTTACACAATCACTCACTATACCCTGACCAATATGTAAACCGTTTTTTGACAGATGGAACTAGTGATTGCAGCAACACACAATACATTGATTGATACACGTACGGTATTATAATGTCTGTAAGAAGCCATTAATAAGATAATTCAGTAAGATAAGGCAGTTAATATATTTATTTTATTACGCATTTTAAAGTTAACTTTTACGTAATCTGGAATAAGTACGTTCTAAAAAAGCTGTCAAAAAACGGTTAACCTATACTCCATTTATAATAGCATTAGAAAAAAGAGGCTCGTAGAAGCAGGAATGCAAAACATTTTATTTCAAAGTTATGATAAAACAATTTTAAGGGAGATGCTTAAATTCTAATTTTCTTGCGTTTTTTGCAATTTGCAGATCAGTGTAAGGTTGTATCTTAATAAAAATAATATGATGCGCAACAATAAGAAATATGTAGGCAATAATACAATTTTAACCTTAAAAATCATCAATACATCCCTTTAAATTAGAATTGCTCCGAATTCGTCTGATTTCGCGGGCTACTGCAGCGCATCCACCTTAATTAAAATAAAATTCGATAGAATTATAGTGAAACGAATAACGTTCCAAGTATTGTTCATCCCTGCTTCTTTTAGGTTATTAGCATTGACACTGTAATTTTAAATTGGAGTTATATAATATAAATAAATGAAAGCCACATAATTTCATAAGATAAATAGTTAAAATGGTTACAATTAAGTGTGACAGCTGCTGTAAAAATAGATCATAAAAATTCGGCGTCTATCATAATGTAACAATGTTTATTGTATTTTTGTTACAAAGTGTGCATTAAAAATAACCTTTTTTAACTTCTTTCTAATGCTATTGTAAATGGACTATAATTGACAGGGTATAACGGGAATTAAGTTACTAAATAACATACAACTGATCTACGACTACTTTATTTTACATAAAGCGACTGCCTATCTGACCTCCACAACCCAGTTACTGGGTAGGTAAAACTGGTTGTCAGACTTTCGGGCTTCTGACGACCCGTAACGACTGTCAAAGATCCACGTATGACAGCCGGCACGGTTTGACGTGCTTTCCGAAGCACGGAAGACTTGGTATGTAAACATGGTCACTCATCCACGGACCAACCGCGGCAAGCGAAGCTTAACCCGATCGATCGACCCGTGCGGCTGTTATTACTTAGCCACAAGCCCCTCTCCATCGATAGCTAAACACTGTAAAATAAAAACAGATTATGTTTTTATAAGGGTTCCGTACCGAAAGGGTAAAAACGGGACCCTATTACTAAGACTCCACTGTCCGTCCGTCTGTCTGTCTGTCCCCAGGCTGTATCTCATGAACCGTGATAGCTAGACAGTTGAAACTTTTACAAATGATGTATTTCTGGTGCCGCTATAACAACAAATACTCAAAACAGAATAAAATAAATATTTAAGTGGGGCTCCCATAAAACAAACGTGGTTTTTTGCCGTTTTTTGCTTGTAACAACTGCTAGATGTATTGTTACTTGAAGTATAAGTTGAGTAAATCTGTTGTCTTTAGTTTTGTAGCTTATGAGATATCGATACCCTCGATACGTCTATGAAGTTTATCTGATTTTAAACTGATATTCCAAGTGAGTACGTTATTTTTTATTAAATCGACAAATAAATTATTTTTTGTTTTATCACCCATCTCGCCAGTAGTTCCGACAGATAATTTAATTTGAACCTGTATAAATAACACCATAAATAAAGTATGTACTTCAACAAGTTCTAAAATATTTATTTAATCTTATCGGTATTCGTGCATCTTGATTTACAAAATCCTAGTTGAGGCCTTTATGGTAACATTTCTTTGGCAAAATTTAATAACACCAGGGCCCCAAATCTGTATGGTAATTATTCCCCGCGTAATCTTGCCACGTGCAAACCACGTCTATATCGTGTCTTTTTATCGGTAAGGAATGGAAATGTCAACCGTACAAAGCACATGTATTAACAGGGCCATAATTCACTACGACAACTTGAAGATTCCTTACTTCAAAATCACGCCAAATCCTTACTTAATCACGACATCTGGGGGTTTACCACCAGCTCTTTTAGCAGGGCAGAAGTTGAACTGCCTTGCTTTTTTGTTCTATGACTAAGTGCTAAAAGCAGTGGAGCCGATCGATTCTGTAAAAATCTCACCGTGAAAAGTTAGGTGAAGTGAGCTTAAAGTGCGCTGTCAACAGTGTCAATCCCTATCATAGCACTAGTTGGAATGACAGCTCACTTCACCTGAGTTTTCACTGTGAGATGGTTACAGAATCGCACTGCAGTTCAATTTCTGCCCTGCTATAAGAGCTGCAGTGCGATCCTGTAATCATCTCACCGTGGAAACTAAGGTGAAGTGAGCGTGGAGTGAGCTGTCATTCCAAACTAAATGCTAGGGATTGACATTATTGGCAGCTCACTCTAAGCTCACTTCACTTAACTTTTTGCGGTGAGATTTTTACAGAATCGATCGGCTGGTGGTAAGTTCTGTTATTAACGTATTCTCTATGACACAATAAACGAAACCGCGCGAAATGAACGCGCAGTTGGCGTGGTTTGAACTGTCAAAACACATGTTGTCCTTACGGTTCATATCTGGATTCCTTGCCGTTAGAAGACACGATATTGATGTGGTGTGCACATGATAAGATGACACGGGGAATAATAATTACCATACAGAATTGGAGCCCTGCATCGAAATCAAAGGTAAGTGAAATGTATTTAGGCAAGTTATTAGGTAAGTGCAACATAAGTTTTAAAAAGTGTATTCTTGCTTAAATACATCATTCACAAAAGTATCCTATATTTTATATTTGGTATTAAACTATAGCTATGCCATCGCATCTATGTAAAGTCGTCGATTATAGTCATATCATTAGAATCTTGTTGTTAAAAACACTATTTCAATATTCATTGATGTATCCGCGACATGCCATCAAACCGTGTAGAAACCGTTTTATTATATTCTTTACTATCTTTAACGTAATCTGCCTTTATCATATCAGCAGCTTTTTCGCCAATCATCATGGCAGGTGTATTAGTATTCCCGCTAGGAATCAGTGGAATAATCGACGCGTCCACCACTCGTAATCTAGTCACATTATGGACTTTCAAACTTTCATCTACCACACCATTGGGTCCCATACTGCAAGTCCCCACAGCGTGAAGCAATGATGCTACAGTGTTCTTCACATAACATTCCCAGTATTCATCCGAACCCCACTCTATATCTTCACATCCAGTGACACTCAACCTTGGAAGACTACCCTGAACCTTTCTGAAATATGTAGTGTTTATCAAATTATTCATATACTTCACTCCCTCTACAGCCATCTTTAAATCATAAGGATTCCTATAATACCCCAAATCAATTATGGGATCATCAAATGGATCTGCACTTGACAATCTTACTTCACCCCTGGACAAAGGATGTAAAAGAACGAGCAATGTATTGTCTATTTCGTTGAAAGCGTTGGCTGTTCCTTGTGATAAACAAAGATTGTCATCGAAGTTAGCGATGGATTTACAAGTAATTATTACGACAGGGGAACCTCCAGCCCCAAAATATGTATTAAAAAATTGAAAGTGAGGTTGTAATTTTGACGGGTAGTCTGAAAAAGTAGAGTTAACCCTGAAGAATCCACTTTGCACCGGAACAGGCAAAGTATCCAGCTGTGGAGCAGCTAATATATTTTGTGCTGCCGAGAAAATTCCAAATTTACCTTTATAAATCAACTGTGTAACTTGGTGATCATGTAAATTTTTGCCAACAGGAAGATCTACCAAAGTTTCTATACCTAATTTTGACAATTCTTCTTTAGGTCCTATTCCTGACTGTAACAGAATTTTAGGGCTGTTTATTGTACCAGCTGAAATTATGACTTCCTTGTCAGCGTAAACATGGATTGTTTTCTTGTCAGACGTAGACACATGAACGCCATATGCACGCAATGTTTTAGGGTCAATCAAAACCTTAGTAACAGTGGAGAATTTAGCTACTTTAAGATTGGGCCGATGTTTAGCTGGTCTCAAGTAAGCCTCCGCTGTGCTCGATCTTCTACCGTTATATATAGTAAAATGTGGTCGAGCAGCGCCACAAGTTTCTGGCCCATTGATTTCTAGAACGCGCTCAATACCCATTTCTTCGTAAGAATCTAATCTGATATTATCGATGGCAGCAGTTGACGCTAAGGTCACAGGTCTGGATACTTTTATTGGACCATCTACTGAATGGAGATAGGCGTTTCGTGGGTTCCCAAGCACTGTTGTATCTGTCATGCTTTCCAGCTTCTTAAAATAGTAAAGTACCGTATCCCAGCCCCACCCAGGTGCTATTCGATTCCAGTTTTCGTAATCTTCAGGTTTTCCTCGGGAGTATATCAGATAGTTGGTGGAAGAACAGCCGCCGAGCACTTTCCCACGAGGATAGTACAGAAATCCGCCTGGATGTGCCTTCCCAATGCCTTTATCGAGCCGACCTTTATAATTCCAATCATATTCCGTGCCTTGTAGTGTTGGAAACAAACCTGGAATCTGAAAAAATAAGTTGTTATTTAAATTAAAAAAGCATTCAGTAATAGATTCAATTGCTTCACTATGAAAAGGTATGGATTGCGCTTTTTATCGTTGACTTACACTAAATACTTTTTTTAAATATTTTCAGGCAGATGATGATGAACCATTATTACTAACGACTTGATATTTTGCCATGACAAAGACTTAGTTATAGGTATGTAACCGCACTCGTAAAACAATCCGTATTTGTGGTTTAAAATACGTTTCAAAGTACAGAAGATGCATTATGATTGCTTGCAAGTGAATATAATTATGTATGTAACCTATATGCCTATTTTGTTCGTGTGAAAATCTTCATGGATACCCTGTCCTCTCCTCCCGAATAATAATATAAGGAAGGCCGAGAATTATGCCGGAGGGGTTCCGTTCGTGGATCATATCATTGCAACCTGAGCCACGCCGAAAGAAATTAGGCTACCGTCCTCCCTAAGATAAAATAGATAATCAGCCGATAATGCTTAACCTAAGGCCTCCTCTCTGTGATAGTTTGGGGGGCCGTAATCTACTACGATAACCCAGTGCCGGTTCTAGAACATGTCGGTTTCCTCACAAACTTTTCCTTTACCGTTGCATGCAATGGCCTGCCTCACATAGTCAGCCTAAAATGTTCCCACTGATGGGACACAGGCCTCCTCTCTTCGAGAGGGAGCGGGCTCTAATCTACCACGCGGAGTCAGTGCGGGTTAGTAGATGTCATGACATGTCTTCGATTTTTTGTTTCTAAGACATGCCGGTTTCTTCACGACGTTTTCCTTCACCATTTTGAGAGCAGTGCTGATGAAATAACACAGAGTAAAGGGTATCTCTAGGCTCGAACATACGACCTACAACTCGTAAGTCGTGGCTGTTACAACTGGGCCACCACCGCTCACCTGCAATGGCCTGCGTAGTACAACAAATTACTTCATGCAGTGTACTTACCACGCTAGTGGGTGGCGGGTCTCCTCCCGTTTCAATGAGAAGTACTTTGAAGTATGGTACCTCCGACAGGCGTGCAGCTACCACTGCACCGGCAGAGCCACTACCCACCACTATAAAGTCGAACCTTTCACCATCTGTGACAAATTAACGAAACTATTCAGTTATGATGATGAACAGGCACAGTTTCCCCATCTCCAAAACAAGGTCCAGGCTGTAGGTCCACTTACAGTCCTTTCACAATTATTTTACCTCTGACAGCAGCAACCTTATTTTGATTAAAATAAAGATCACAGTGATTTTGGCAGACCTGTCAGTGGCAGCAGCCCCACAGCAACCTTATTCTAATGAAAATAAAGATCACTCTGATTTTGGCAGACCTGTCAGTGGCAACAGCCCCACAGCAACCCTATTCTAATGAAAATAAAGATCGCTGTGATTTTACCGTGATGCGCAGTCAGAGGTCAAATACTAAGGCCCACTAGTAGGGGTTACCAAGAGTACTTTTATTGCTGGCCAAACATGATGTATGCTTCCTGCCAGGGTAGCGGGATTGTCCGAAAGGGTTACCGCTGCCCTGGAACATAAAGGGCTAAGGAAGGAACACGGGTGGGTTTTAGTCAGTAAGAGTCTGACACTCCCTCCTGCTCCACCCAGAGCGGGAGGAGTCATTTGATGATTTCCCATCCTCAAAAAAAAAAAAAAAAAAAAAAAAAAAAAAAAAAAAAAAAAAAAAAAAAAAAAAAAAAAAAAAAAAAAAACATGATGTATGCTAAAAGTAAAGTACCATGTGAAGTCCACCTTAATCGGGAAGCGCCAGGGTAGCTCCCGAAATTCAATTTATCTTACTTTTTTTACAGTTGTGTGTGTTGTTGTTGTTGTGTTTTGTTGTTGTTGTTGTTGTTGTTGTTTTTCTTTTTCTTTTTTTGCAGTTTGCAGGTCAGTGTCAGGTTGTATGTTGAACAAAATATGATTCGAGAGCGTAACAAGTATGTATTTAATACAAGTAAGTAGGTATAGTGTTTAGTTCATATAATCCTATTGATTGATATTCTATGACATAACCTACAAATTGCAAAAAACGTAAGAAAATTAGAATTTCGCGGGCTACCTTAGCGCATCCCCCTTAACTTGACCAATACAACGTCGCCCTGTAAATGATACAGCACCCTAATTGCGTAACACACTGAGAATAGCAATGGCTTTCATTTTGACAGTTCAACAACATTCATTGCGTTATTTACGTTGTTGAGCAGACAAATTTTAACATATGAAGCAATTCATTAGCAATATGCTTCAAAATCATTCAGATTGTAATTTATTGTGTGTTACACAATTGGGGTGCTGGTCGCGGTTGCGCTCACTACACCAACAAGGCAATGTTTTCGTTCACAATAATGGAATATCAAGTTATGTACCTGTTATCTGATAATTGTCGGGCCATCCCGTCTGAAGAACAGCCTGCGACAAAGTCAGGGCGCGCAGGAACCACTGAACCACCGATGAAGACCCCCAAGATTGTATGAAGTTAAAGAATTCATTCACAACTACATTCATGGGCATCATTTTAGGCAGATAATTTTGTCATTCCCTACCATAAAAAAGGTCAAGATGGAAGAATGAATGGAGGAATTTCAGAACTTTTGAATTTAAAGAAAGGATGTTTTCTACATCGATTCACTTTAGTTTGTTATTGTATCATAATTTTGACAGTTGGATCAGTCACGCAACACAATTCCTTCATGAACAGACTATAATGCACACTGCCCGCATTAGTAATAAATACAGCGGACTGTTACATGTTATGCTAACTAAATAGGCTTATACCTAGTAACTTAGTACAAATCTTGTGACCATCCTTTATATTGACTGACGGATAGTACCTACTTTTATCATTTGCAGGGCAGTTTATGAGCAGCAACCCCAATCGGGTTGCCGCGGCGTAACCCACTTTTACAATAAGAAATTCCTGATCCATTGCTTTATATTTTTGAAAAATTCGTCTGCAAACGTAAACAACGCAAGGAATGGTGTCGAATTGTCAAAATGAAAGGCATTGCAATTGTGTGTTACACATTGCAATTGTTTGCCGACACGGATGGCGCAGTGGCTAATCTATCGACTGCTGCGCTGGGTGTCGTAGGTTCGATTCCCGCACGGAACAAATATTTGTATTGCCTACAGGTAGTTGTTCCGGGTCTGGCTGTTTGTGTATGTATGTGAGTTTAAATGTTTGTAAACGCACCCACGATACAAGAGTAATTCCTAGAGTGGGGCAACATTTTATTTATAAAAAAAAAATTAGCCCGCTGGGGGCGAATAAAGTCCATTTTGTTAGTAAAATATCTTATAATTAGTGTTAGAAGAAGAAAGCAAACCAAAAAACAAACAACAAAGTAGTTGTCTGAAGCAGAATGTGCAAAGAATGACAAAGTGAGGAATGACCTACCCGACCATTATCCCCACACAGTGCCTCAAAATAGGGGAGTAAGGACTCTCCACAACTGTTTTTAGGATGCTATTGTCACTGCCCCGCGTTCTACGCATCAGTGATGCGAGCCCGAAGTCTGCTTGCGTGCCGCAAAGCCGAACACACCGGTGTGTGCATCTCCCGCCTACACTACACCACTAAGATGGAGGAGATCGTGGAGTACGTGCGCCAGAAGACGAGGTACACGCCGAGGGTGCAGTTACTGGAGTCGCACCGCAACGTCAACTTCAAGGCGTTCGTGGTGCGCGTACCGAATTGTTATCAGCCCGTCGTCATGGAAGCAGACTTCTGGCCGCAGGACGTGGTGTTCCGTCGCTTCCGCGGACAAGAACCACAGAACAGTACAAGAACAAGCTAGTGAAGTACTATTTTTACCCCCGACGCAAAAACGACGGGGTGTTATGTTATAAGTTTGACGTGTCTGTGTGTGTTTGTGTGTGTCTGTCTGTGGCATCGTAGCTCCCAAACGGATGAACCGATTTTGATTTTGTTTTTTTTTTTGTTTGAAAGGTGAATTAGTCGGGAATGTTCTTAGCTATGTTTGATGAAAATCGGTCCGAGATGGCCGCCGCCACAAAATGGCAGATTACATATTTTTTCACAACTCCCTCAATATGGGTAACAAATGAAAGTTCTTGACTAGTAAAAGCTACCTACTATTTTAAACTTTAACAGAACGTAATAATTAGAGCGATATCCCGACGCGACAACATTTAATCAAAAATTTCATACGTAGGTACTTACATAGGGTCATAATTTCAAAATTATTTTTTTCTTTTTATAGGGTTTCACGTTTATACGTTTTTTGATCTATTTGTGGCTATTTTGTCATAGTTTTTTTTAACTTGTTTTATTAAATTTTTAATAATTTTTTTTATAATAAAAGTACGTATGTTTAGGTTAAGGTATTTATATATGGGCCTACGTCAGCGTCGCCTGAAATAAATGAATAATTATATAATTTTTCGGACTACTTTACTTTCGACCACAAAATGTGAGGTTCACCTACGATCCTCGAATGCAGTTCAAGGCAGAACTAGTGTTAATGAGGCCTGTAATTTATGTAATTATGTCTCGTTGAATCTTGAATTTCGTTTATAAAAAAAAGTGGTACATTTAAGGTTATCGGTTTTTTGATAATTGCTAATGATGCAATTCAGTAACAATTTAGTGCTGTTACCCAACTTTTTTGATGTTAGCCTTCGATTTAACTATTGATAGGCAGTAAAATAAAATAAAAAAGTAAATTAAAGTAAAGTTAATTAGTAAAGTAAATTTGCTTCATGTAAAATACTGGTCCGCTGCATCCGGTTAGACTGGAAGCCGACCCCGACATGGTTGGAAAAAGGCTAGTCAGATTTATTGACTTTCTATTGAAATCTATCTTCAATGTTTAGATTGTGATTTAGAGTCTGTTCTCACGATCAATCGGAATCGGTTTCAGTTCAACAACATTCATTGCGTTATTTAAATGTTGAGCAGACAAATTTTTCGAACTTATGAAGCAATGGATTAGCAATTTGCTTCAAAATGATTCAGATTCCGATTGATCGGAATCGGATCGGATCACACTCTAAAATGTTCAAATAATTTGTCTGTAATAAAGCAATGAATGTTGTTGAACTGTCAAAATGAAAGCAATTGCTACTGATAGTGTGCTACGCCACTACTTACCCCGTTATTGGTCTGAAATTATGCATTGTGGGGTACCTCTCTTTTCCAAAAACAAAGCAGCCACAAAGTGTACAAAAAGTCGGCACCCTAGATTTTTGTTCAATCATAATTAAATAGTAAATTATTCACTAAGGGGATAAAGTAGTGTCTTATTGTCACGGGCGCTATTTTGATTCCTGAACGCAACGAAGGATTCTAGGGATCCCGACCGCAGCGAGGGACCTCTGAGTTAACTCCCTCGAAGACTAGAATCCTGAGAGCAATGAGGGATTCAAGCTCGCCCAAGACGAAGACACCTTTATCCCCGAGAAAGAAAGAAAAAAAATTATTTGGACACAGTTCGTGAAACACAAAATACAAAATTAATAAAATAAAAAATAACGTTTCAGACAACAATAGTGTGTGCCTCACGGCTGCGCCAAAAAGGTTCATTTCAGCATTAATGCCAGATAGATGCTGTCTGACGCTGGTTTTTTATTGAAACTTTAGGGAAAAGTTCATTAGAAAACTACCGAGGAGAATACTATACTTTTCGCACCTACTGCGAGGTAATAAAAACCAATTCGATTATTGAATTAGCCGTTTATGAAACTGTTAAATAACCGGGGAATGCGAGTACCTAGTTATGTGCAGTGTCACACACCAGCCGACTACGTGACAGGACAGGGTTATGTTTTTATGTGTACTTAACTATGTATCTATGTAGCGGCCGGATGGATTTTAATACATGAAGAGTCTATCGACTCGTTTGAGTCGCGCGAAGATTATAGACTAGTTTTGATTTTATAAAATCAAAATGGCGGATTCATGACCATGATCTTGCGCAGACACAGGTCCACTCTCTCTTCCCTCACTCTCATTGTCCGATAAGACGGCAATCCGACACGATCGAAATTCCATATGAAAAAACTCAATAACACTTGGCCCGACCCGGGAATCGAAGCCAAGACCCGACGCTCAGCAGTCCACGAGACCAACGGGGCAGTTAAACAATAGGTAGGTTATAACCTACTTATAATAAGTGGATCAGTAATCTATTAATCATTAATTCATTAGTATTCTAAGCGCTACTCGTATTTTCTTACAAAAGTATTGCGTGATATAAATCTATTATTGTTGGAACACTAGCAGTGACGGTCAGTCCAAACGTAGGTAAGTAGTTTAGTTACGTGAGTGATATGAGTAGGTATGTCTTTGCAGTGTCCTAGGTGAGCGATCTCACGTGAACGCGGGCTAAGCGCGGTGCGGGGCGAAAACCGCCAGTTGGTGTGATATTTTCGTGCGAATGGACGCGGTTTGAGAATTGTGTGACGCGGCGTCCTACGTAGGTGATTCAACGCGACGCGACGGCTCTGTCCAACGTGCGCGCGAAGTCGCCTCTTCAGCCGCCTCCGCCATTCAGTACCTTGCATTTTTCATGGACGGACGGAAACAATTTTTACTGGCGAATTCTTGAATAGCAATAGTTAAAATTTCTACTTGCACTATCTTTAGCTTTTTTCTTTGTTACTCTTTACTGTCCCACATCTGGGCAAAGGCCTCCCCCAAATCCTTTCAGGAACTCTTTTCCCGCGCCATGTCGAACCAGCCCTTGCGGTACGCGTTCAAATCGTCTCGCCTTCTGTTTCTGGGCCGGCCTCGGCAGGGCCGTCCATCTTCAGGCACCCATTGTGTGGAGGGTTTTGCCCAGCGGTCATCATGCATACGGCTGAGAAGCGAATCGCCACGTAGGCCAGCACAATAGAGTATCATTGATTGTTCCATTCGCGCCGCTTCACTTCGCGATCACGTTCGCGTTCAATCTCTTGAATCAGAAAATTGTATCAATACTAAGCAAGAACGTGACACATCATGAGACAAAAGAAATAAAGCTTATCACAATAGATTACAAATACACAATATGAGTTGCAATTATTCTTCGTGTTAGACTATTTCTTCAGTATTTTATAATTTCTATCAAAAAGCTCTTTGTACAGACGCCAGCGCATCAAGCCACTACAATCTGTCATGTTCCTTTAATAGATTTTCAACATTACCGCTAAAGCATTAAGGTTCAAGGTTGAATGGGAAAATTTCGGGTAGCTTGACCTGCAGCTGGCGTCTGTACAATGTCGACTGAGCGAGCCGAGGTAGACGGTCGTAAAAGAATGCTGCGCGCGACGGCGCGGCCGTTGCGTCGCCCGCCGCGCACCTTGGACAACGTGTTCATCATCATTCATCAAGACGAATCAAACTCGACGCGCTTGCGTCGCTTAATTACTGAGTTCCTATGGCCACCTTCCAGCTCCATCATCAGACCCAGGTTACCATTTAGCACCAAAATACCCGTCAAGACGGATCAAACGAGTCCAACTCGATGAGGTTGTGTCGTTTAACTACCGAGTTCCTATGGCCACCTTCCGGTTCCATCATCAGATCAGCTCCATTTCATAATAATTTTTCATCATCGTCCGATTTACACATGTATGCAAAATTTCAGCTCAATCGGTAACCGGGATCTTTGGCACATCAGGGGTCATTTGGCATTTGGCAAATAGGCCATACTTTTATTTTGGGAGTACATTCCTGTGGGGTAATTTGTGACAACCTCCACGCGGGTGAAGCCGCGGACGGGTCAGTGGGTCATCTTAGGGGCTAGTAATAATATAAACACACAACCTTTACTACAATGTATGTACAGACGCCAGCAGGTCAAGCTACCCGAAACTGCCAAGTTTTCCCAATCAACCTTGAACCTTAATGCTTTGGCGATAAAGTTGAAAATCTATTAAAGATATTTGACAGATTGTAGTAGCTTGATGTGCTGGCGTCTGTACATAATATCACACCACAAGTGCCTTCCATCAGGTGCTATCCGCTTTTTTCGGAAAGCTTTCTACCACAGTTTTCGTCTTTTAAAAGTAATCATAGACTATAAATCAAAGTCATCAAAATAATAAATTATTTCATTAGCAACCTGTTTGATTTTGTCTAGGCTCTAGATTGTCATAATGGATTTCCAAGCATTCCTATCTTGGATAAATTTGAAATGAACAAAAAAGATTTCCAAATGTCAATGTCACTGTCAAAACCACTGACAACTGGAACGTCTTGAACAGTGTTGCCAATTCAGCGACTTAGTCGCTAGATCTAGCGACATTTCGTATTCTACAGCAGCGGCTTAAATTATGCATCTAGCGACAAAAAAAATCTAGCGACTATTCTAACGACTAATAAAATAAGCACTTTCACTAGCTTCATAAAATATGGCAAGATTATTGTTGTTATCCCTGTATAGAAAGGAATGTATCTTCTGTATATTCGGAACTGCGCGTTCCGTAATCGAATATAATGCATCAAGAAAGTCATGAAATTAATTGATGGCGCCACCGCCGCTTACGTCATAGAGTATGGTAGCCCCATTGGTTATAAAACATGGGAACTCCGTTAGTTCCTCAAAAATCCGTTGTCATGACTTTCTTGGCGCATTATGTCTTTCTGACAAATCTGTCTTTTTCCCACAATATTAACTCAAGTTATCTATGTTACCTGATGTTACCCAATAAATTTCGGAACGAAAATGCCATAAACATAAATAAGCTTATGCTGGGATTCCCCGAATGCTGTACATTTGTGTATTGTTTGAGTATTCATTTCACAGACCACCAAACAAAGAATTCATTTGTTCCATCAACTTCAGGAATTACTGTCAGTTCCAGAGCGGATGCATCCACCATTTCATATTTTCATTACATTAGCGATAGTTCTGATGATGAATGAATCGTGATTATGATTCGAACTATCGCTAATAATCTGAACTTTTTCATCTTAAACTGTTTTTAGTGTTAAGTTTTTGATTTTTTGTTTGTGAAATAATAATATTTTAGTTGGTTTTTATAATTTTCAATTGTTTATCGAAAGTATAATAGTATAAATATAAGTTGGAAAATCAAATAAAAGAAAATAATTTGATTTTCCAACTTATATTTGATAAGTTGGAAAATCAAATTATTTTCTTTTATTCCAACAGACCAGAAAATTGCATTCTAGCGACTTTTGATCTTTGTCCATAGCTAACGACATCTAGCGACTTTTCAAGCGTAAGTGTGTTGTTTGTGTCGATACTCTTGCGCCATCCCATCTTCCAGGGTCAGCGTGTTGCGCTGGTGCTGCTGCTGCGGCTGCAGAAAACCTCAAGCGGCGTAAATATAATAACCTCATTAATAATTATATTTTCGAGCCGTTTGGGGTTGAAACCCTCGGGCAGTGGGGTCCAAGTGCGCATAGTCTTTTTAAGGAAATTTCAAAAAGACTGTATGACACTTGCCATGACCCAAGGGCTGGTTTTTACCTTGGCCAGAGGCTAAGCATTGCCATACAACGTGGCAATGCCGCCAGTGTCTTGGGTAGTTTACCAGTCGACAGCGATGGCGATGAATTTTTCGACGCTATATTTTAGTTTGTAAATAGTTTTATTTAATTTAGCGTAAGTTGGCGACTTTTTGACAGATAGAGTTGGCAACACTGGTCTTGAACTTGAATGAACACAGAACAACAACCAAACGTCAGGAGGACTGGAGGACGGTTTGTTGCAAAGAGTAATATATTATTACGGTGTTTTGTTGTTGTTTTCAATGATAAAACTAGTGATAAGTAGAAATGGACATCACGGAAATGACCGCAAACATGTCATTACAAGAGTAAGTTTATACCTACTATTAAAACACTTTACATACTAACAGAGGTTAAAAATAGCAGTACATTTTGGAAAACTTAAATAACACATAGTATTTCAAATTCATTATTTTATATTTCAATACAAGACATGTCTAGTATCACTCATTATATAACGCACATAAAAATATTCGATTTATATATTTTTTTTAATTGTAACTACTTTTGATCTCATTGTAAAAACATCCATGTGGAGCACAAAATATTACTATAACCGTTTCATTGTGATTTCAGTGAGACTAAACTTAAAAAACGTGAAGATTATATAGATTGGCAAGAATATTTTATGGCGACTGCGTTTTTGGCGGCAAAACGAAGTAAAGATCCTAGTTACCAAGTAGGAGCTTGTATTGTCAACAA
This sequence comes from Apamea anceps, assembly GCA_951799955.1. Classification (NCBI taxonomy): domain Eukaryota; kingdom Metazoa; phylum Arthropoda; class Insecta; order Lepidoptera; family Noctuidae; genus Apamea; species Apamea anceps. Next base: position 13,372,971 of record OX637509.1, read on the forward strand.
GGACAACAAAATAGTAGGAGTTGGGTTAGTACACCATTATCCAACTATCTTTTGTTAGCGGCTTCGCCCAAGTCCATGCCACATAAACATATATTGGCATAAAAATTATCCTATATCATATAATTATTAAACATGGGCATGACTGCCTAGTAGTCGTCTTTAGTGGCGGCGAAGACCCAGCGAGATGGACCAACTGGCTGGGAGAGACTAGATGTGGAAGGCGGAGGACAGGGTGCTGTGGCATAGCCTGAGAGATGCCTATGTCCAGCAGTGGACTGCGATAAGGTGAGCTGATTGAAATACCACTGCTGAGCAAACTCAAAGCATTTGTTTCCATTATAAAAAGAAAATATGTTTATTTGCGGTGAACATGACCAATAAATCAATGCCACCATGTCCATTAGCCAATTACAGGCAATTTCGAACTGTCAAGGGGTTGGTCAATCACAAAGATGATGCTAGTTGCCCATTCCAAAGTGTAGTAGGTTCATATGAAGTAGAACGGGCAAGAAACTCCACGGACACTCTTTTATGCAGAGCATGGAGTTTAATACCCAGGTCTAGAAAAATTACTGTTCTCCCTGTTAACTACATAAGTGCCTAAATGATGGGTATATCTCATCAAACTTGCACTGAAAGCATACTTTACAAATATTATACAAAAGAAAATGAATACAACAATTATTTTGTTTTTATCTTAAAGTGCGATGTGCAACAGGGCTTAATTTTATTGTACATTGTATTGTGCATTACTGTCCTTGATATCTTCTGACGTCACTTTGACAATAGCTTCTTAACATTCAAGCACTGATAAAATTTACCTCTATTACTTAGCTCTTCAGGATAACAACAATAATAGGGTTGGCACAACCGTGTCAGAGTATACACTGTTAACTGTACTCATCATTATGAACAACTTTTACTATGGGAACAACACTGAAATCGTAAAAAAAAACAGTTGATCCATACATTATGTCGAGTTATGCGAACATAAATCTATGGATCAACTGATTTTTTTTTCACGATTTCAGGGATGGTCCCGTAGTAAAAGTTGTTCATGATGATGAGTACAATGACCCCTTTTAAGGATTAAAACGATCAAAATTTAACAGTGTATAAAGTGCCCTCCAAAAGATAGTTGACATTTTTCCACCTCAGCTGTGAGCCTGTGACACACCACATTATAATTTAAAATTGTAATCACAGAACATAAATACTATTGTAATGATCCAAATAGTTGACTTGCTATAATGTTTTTATTGATTAATTTAAAATTCAACTACCTTTATTTATTTATCCTCACACTGGAATGCCATACGGCAATTACACCAATGGACTGGTTGTCAGACTTTCGGGCTTCTGACTACCCGTAACGCCGCTTTGACTTATCATAAAAAATAATCAAGCAATCCCTTAGGAGTACCAGATATTTTTTTTTTAATCATAATGTGACATCACAGCTGAAGAGGAAAACTGTCAACTAACTTCTAGAGGCCATTGCAAGTACCTAGTTTAGAACTTGACTGTCCATACTTGATTGAAGTGGCACTTCGGTATTAGCTGCTTCCAGCAAGAACAAAACAATGATTTTACTCAAAATAAGTTATTTTGAGTTAAATACCTAGTTGTGCACCCAGGTGTGTACCTATAGGTGTGCAGTACTTAACTGTAACCCATTCACCCTGGAGCACTGGCTAAGTCTTATAATATAAATAAACGTTTATTTTTGAATCCCTTCCATATTTGTTAGTAACAATGTAAAGTTATAAACTAGTGTTAGTAACATTTGTTCTAAACTGCGTGAGGCACGCCGACCCTGGGGAATGGCTACTTGACTGTGTGCAGTCGTATCCACCGAATAATATGACTAATCGTTTTTGTTTGAATTTTTCTGTCATGTCTTCTCACCGAATCTCTTAATGCGTTCGATACGTTTACATACGAAACTAGAAAAATTTGCTGTCAAAATTAAAAAATTCTGGAGTTCGAGGACCAATACTCAAATGGTGTGAGGAACACCTTAATAACAGTAAATTGTAACGAAACCAGTGACGCCATTGAAGTCCCTGAAGGAACACCCCAAGGTTCAATACTAGGACCCTTAAACTATCTGGCATATGTTAACGACATGGAACATGTGGTCAATACACACATGCTTTGCAGCTACCGACATAGACGTAAAAGTAGCAGCTCAATGGTTAGAGGAAGAATTTATGGGCGCACGATGCTGGACTAGACCAAAATCATTCATGTTCACTTTATCTTATAATATAATATAATTAATATATAATATAATTTAATATAACCTAGAATTTTAGTTAATACATTTGGTTCTTTAAAATTGAATTTATAATTACATGAGCATTTTGCATGGTGTTTGTCTGTAATTGGTTGTGCAGTTAGACTTAAGACACAATTACTTGTATGTAACTATATATATAATGTCTGTAACAACTGTTGGTGAACCTTAATTAAATAAATAAATAAATCTTCACTCTATCTAAAGTACTCGTACATTACTTTTAAGATAATCTCACACAGTCACAGTTGTCTTCACTTCACTTTATCGAATACATGACACCTACCTTGGATTAGTCGTGGACAATCGTTTTAGCTGGACTTTTCACGTGGACTCAGTCTGTGACAAGTTGCAAGCTATACTGCCGAAATTCTACATTTTGAAACCTAATGTTCCTTTCAAAATACTGCTAAACATATCGCTTTAGCGTAATTATAGCATACGGAATTACGAGTTATGGAAGAACATTTCTATTACATACCTATAAATTTGTACGGAACCCTCCGTGTGCGACTCCGACTCGCACTTGACTGGTTTTTTTTTTTTCTTGATCCCCTGCGCTGTCCCACTCCTGGGAAAAGGCCTTATGATAATTACAATACATAGGTACTACATTTTTAATTATAATACATTATTTTCTATTACAGATATAATGGAATGCCAATTGGATGTAGTGACGATGATTTCCCGTGGGCAAAGAAGACCCCTTCACCTTTAGATAGCAAATTTCTGTATGGTGAGCAATTGTATACTATTCTCCAAGTTTCAACAATCTTATGAGTCATCACAAAGTGATCAAATCGTCAAAATATCGACTCATTTTGAGCAACGCTACGCTAAGCTCGCGTGTTACATCAGTTCAATCTAAACCTCTACATCTAAATCTTTACCTACATATTGTTACGCGCCACAATTAATGCCTGATACGTGGTGACATTCGTTACCACTAGCACCATCTGGTTTCGAGTGGCGGAACTGATAGAGTCGCTGGTGCCATCTATTGTGGAATGGCAGAACTAATAGAGTCACTGACGCTATCTAATATCGAGTAGAGATGTCGATGCTAGAACTTACTAGAACTATCGACATCTGGTCGGTCGGGGCCGGTATGTACTCGAACATTCTAGATGTTTCTACAACAGAAGTTTCTGGAACTATCTGCGGCACTGTATAAGGCCGGGACTAGCCGCGACCAATCAGACTTGGTTCCACGAACGAAGCGAATACATCGAAAGCGATCTTCAAGTGCGACTTAATAGCGATTGTGTTTTATAAATAGTGTGTTTGAGTTGTTATTAGTGTTGTTTAATTAAAGTGTAACTTTTGGTAATTTTTATCGGCAGTTTTTATTGTCACGAACCCGAAACTCGGTAACAATATTATAAATTTATTTATTTATAGTTAATTAAAACAGTACAATACCAATTATACCCTGACCATTATTTTAACCGTTTTTTGACAGATGGAACTAGTGATTTCAGCATCACACAATACATTGATTGATAATACCGTACGTGTATCAATTTGATACACGTACGGTATTATAATGTCTGTAAGAAACCATAAATAATTCAATAAAATAAGGCAGTTTATATATTTATTTTATTAAGTATTTTAAAGTTCACTTTTACGTAACCTGGAATATGTATGTACGTTCTAAGACAGCTGTTAAAAAACGGTTTACCTAATGGACAGGGTAGGTATACATTAATTAACATCTATCTTCTATATATATATATAAAAATCAATGCCACTTTTCGTTGTAATTTTACAACTCAAGAACGGGCTCACCTAACCAAACCAAATGTTTAGGCTTTGTTCGGACTATTTAGTAGATGGTTTATGTAAAGTTTGCACAAAATCGGTAGAGCGGTTCTTCATTTATCACATTTTTTTGTAACAAATGAATTCAATAAATGGCGGATCATTTTGTTAGTGGGGATTTGGCTGTCAAATTGAAACTTTTTTCAGATGGGGATTGTGCTGTCAAATTGAAACTTTTTTCAGTGTTGACAGTACAAGCATGTTGTCATTCATGCGGTCATTTCATTTTGGACGTGCTTCGATTAAAGCAAATTGTCAGCAATAATTTATTACTTTGTGTTTATATTTTTTATTAGTGTAGGAGTAGGTTAGGAGTAGGGTAGCAGTAGGTTAGGAGTAGGGTAGAAGTAGGGTAGGAGTAGGGCAGAAGTAGTTTAGGAGTAGGGCAGGAGTAGGGTAGGAGTAGCGACCTGAACTCTGGATTTGTGCACGGTGGATGGCCATAAGCTCCAGCCCCCCCCCCCCTCCCACATATTATATGGAACTTTAGAACTTTTACATAACTGGCGAACTGGGTTTACTATAATATACGTTTGCCCAACCCTTCGGAGAATACGATGTCATGACACGAAAACAAAAAAATAATTACAGGTTTATAAAACCCACCATGCACCTCATTAGCATTATCGTCATCTGCCTCACCTTTTCCCAACTGTCTCATTTTCATTTTACATGCCTGGACATGGTGACTACCACTGACCTCTTTTTAACCGACTTCAAAAAAAGGAGGAGGTTCTCAATTCGGTTGTATTTTTTTTTTTTTTTTTATTTTTTTTTTTTTTTTTATTTTTTTTTTTTTATGTTTGTTACCTCAGAACTCCGTTGTTTATGGATCGATTTGCAAATTTTTTTTTTAACTTTAAAGGATATGCTTCCAGATTGGTCCCATTTTTTTCAAAATCCAGTTCTGATGATGGGATCCATGAGGAATCGAGGGAACTCCTCAAATATTATAGGCAACTATATAGTAATTTTAATATTTTCATCGAGAAATCAAGCGTTTACAGTCAAAAAGTAACATTTGATGAAGTGGAACTGGTGAAGAAGATCAGATATGGCTAACGGAACTTGTCACTCGCATAGATATCACAATCAAGATAGTTAAGCAACTATGACAATACAAATAAACATACAATCCTGAATAGTTATATTGAAAATGTTATCATTGAACTGATCTGATGATCATGATGGAGCCGGAAGACAGGTACCGGAACTCCGTAATTAATCAACGTATTCTAGCCGTGTTTGGGCTTATTAGAATTGTCATGAAATGCACTTTGGCTATAAGTTACTATCGAACTGATCTGATAATGGAGCTGGAAGGTGGAAGGTTGGCATGATAACTTCAAAATAAAACAATGTATCCTAGCAGTATTTGGGCTTAGAACTGTCATGAGATGCACTCTGAATACAAGGTGCCATTGAAAATCTAGTTTTGATGTTATCATCAATGTGTCCACAAAACAACTTCTGAAATATTAAAGGCATTTTGCTTACAATGTTTAAAAAAAATCGCTTCTATTATTTACTAAAATAAAATTGTATTCTTGGTAGTATGCACACGTTTCCACGCCACCTATGAGGTAGTGTGCTGGGCGCGTTTTTTTTAATGTGGTTTCCCCGGTAGGCCTATTCCATGGCACGGGAGTGATATGCAGATTCGAATGACGTAAAAAAAAATACGTAAAATTAACGTACGTTTTACGTAAGTAAAATTGTTTACTTCTTTTTGGAGTCGGTGCCAGCCAAGGCAAGGAAATACGTATGGGCAACAATACCTCGAAAAACGACCTCTAACATTTACTATAAAACTACCAAGATACCTATTGCATACCTAGAATAATTAAAACACAAATACAGACTAGACTGTACTCTAAAACAAATTGACACAATTTTCACAATAATTTCTTTTAAATAATAATAATTATACATACGTATAAAAATCCCCTGCCACTTTTTAAGTACTTTGAAATTTTTGAAGCATTAAGTTTGTAAGCATCTGTTTTAAAATTTTATAATCGTGAATTGAAAAAATAAATGGCACAGGATACAACTGCTGGCACCGACTCCAAAAAGAAGTAAACAATTTTGAATATTTGCAAAATATTAATGTCAAATAAGTTTACCTTTAAATTAAGTTTCTTTACAGGAATTCAATTTTTTATTTTTTACTTTTTAGTGCAGGAACGTTTTTGTTTGTCTTTTTTTGAAGGCGGTTATTTTTTTTTGTAAAAAGTTTTATACAAGTACGCTGGACTAAATATATTACTTGTAGAAAATGACGTTTGTTTTTTATGCCGATTCAAAGCGAGCGAGCGTCTCAGGAACTAAAATTAACATATTGCCGCAAACGGCCGTCTTTTTGTTTTGGTACGTCTCTGTTGTGTATTTTGTGTTTACTACGAGGTATTGAGAACATTTTTATCATGAGAGTATGCTCATCTTGCATAACTCGCTATCAAAGACATTAGTTCATCGATAGTGAAGTCCAGCGTACTTATTTATTATAGGTCAGTGGTGACTACGAGTACCTATTCGACCTCCACACCATAGTATAAAGAGGAGAAGTACGTTATCTTCATTCAAACGCACCGCGCGCGGCTTGTATGTGTGCGCCAAAGTATCTATGCGTCGCCGCACGCACACTTAAACAAATCTCGACCCGTTTCGACAGTGCGCCAGTCGGGGCTAACACCGCACGAGGTTCGCTCGTCACGGCTTTTCGGCACCGCTAAATGAATGAAAAATGTGTAATAATCGCCGGAGAACGTATTGCTGTGTGTTTGGGTGTCTTAATAATTCATCGATTCCAGAACTGTCTCTGTTCAGATTACCTATTATATAGACAGTCACGCCCACACCGCCCCGCCGGTTTATTTTATCCCTTTTTTATAAATAATACTGCTCTGAATCTTGAATACATTTCTGTATTTGTTAGGAAAACCATTGTTGAATTTTATTGACTAATGATCACTGAATTAGTTATACAGATATGTGTTATCTTTGGCAAGGGCCGGGATTTAAACTAATGAATTGGTGACAGTACTATCAGTAACCTACCGTTTACTCGTGCTCATCACCGCCCCGCGCCGCCCGTCTGCTAGCCCGTCGCTCTTTCTTTCATCGTGAAAGGTTTCATCATCGTGTAGGTAAAACCGACCTCAGAAACCCTGTACCCAGACAATACAAGTAAAAAATACAACTTCCCGACCTTTGCCAATTAATAGGCACTGAATTAAAATTTAGCTAAAAGTGACAACCCTGTGACAGTAGGTAGTTATATCGCGGATTGGGCCGGAGATAGCCTACTTCCCGCTCTTTATACTATGTCCACACTTAACTCTAGGGAGGGGGGGATTTCCCGTCCTCAAATAATACTAAAGGTTAAAACATTTAAAAAACCTTACTGTAACTTACACACACTCATTTATCATTATTGTTTCAGTGTGCCATGCAGAGATGAATGCAATTATGAACAAGAATTCAGCCGATGTGAAGGACTGCACCATGTATGTTGGGTTGTTTCCATGCAATGAGTGTGCTAAGATGATCATCCAGTCAGGAATCACCAAAATTTATTATTTGTCTGATGAAAAAGGACACCGACCGATGTATATAGCCTCAAAGAGAATGTTTGATGCGTCTGGTGTCGAATACAAGTAAGTATTTTTTAATGATTCTCAACTGTCATTGATGAAACTATATTATTAATTAATTTATCTCTTTGCCCATTGTTCGGTTTCTATAACCAAATGGGAAACGGAATCCTTATTATGTAATTTTATTCTATCCGTGTGTCCATATGTCAGCGATTTTACTCGGAGACTTTCCCCTATATTCATAAACGTTGATTAAAGTTATGTAGTGATTAGCGACTGGTTAACCATACATTTTTGACGTTTTAATGTCACTTAACTTTATTATCGTTTATAAATAAACCCTTCTAAGTAGACACGATACCACGGTCCATTATAATACCGTACGTGTATCAAACAATGCATTGTGTGTTGCAGCAATCACTAGTTCCATCTGCCAAAAAAATGATTTAAGAAAAAAATGAAATGTATTGGTGAAGTCCAATATTTGTGATTAATATGCATATTAGGCTCGGCCAAGCACTTTCCTATTATCTGTGGCGTAAAATGGCGGCACGTTATCGCAGCAGCTGATGATTTCCGATATTGTTTATTGAATTTTTGATAAAATTTCTTGAGTTTAATTAGAGTAAGTGCATGAAAACGTACTTTCTCGAAGACATTGCGCCCACGAGCAACTTTTGCCTCTCGCATCAAGTCTACGCGTTAGTATGAAAGTGCGCGCACGTACAAATACAAAATTGAATCGCGGGGGTCCACGGTGGAACTTTGTATTTGGGATGTGCCATTGCATTGATAAGTAGTGTATAAAACTGCACATACCTACTTGTAACTAAGTATTAAATGTTTGGGGCCCGTGGCTAAATAATAACAGCCGCACAGCTTGATCGGTCAGGTTAAGCTACGCTTGCCGCGGTTGGTCTGTAGATGGGTGACCATCTTTACATACCGAGACCCCTCCGTGCCTCGGAAAGCACGTTAAGCCGTTGGTCCCGGCTGTCATTCGTGGATCTTTGACAGTCGTTACGGGTAGTCAGAAGCCCGAAAGTCTGACAACCAGTCCATTGGTGTAATTGCCGTATGGCGTTCCAGTGTGAGAATAAATAAATAAATAAATGACAATGACAAATCATGAGTGTTAAACTATTATAACCCGTTTTATGTAACAGTTTCATAAACTAGACATTACATAATTAGAATTTTACAATAAATATTAGAGTAGATAAATATTTGTTTACGTTAAATTCTATATTCCGATATTTTTATTATACCCATTTTATCGAATTAAGTTTGCAATTTTTTGTTTGTTTTAATACTTTTTTTCTCTTTTTTGCAGGCAATACGTACCAAAGCGTAGTAAAATAGAGATAAATTTTACAGTTGACTGGGATGCTATGAGCCCTTCTAAATAATGCATAGTATAATTAGTATTTTCTATTGTAAGATTAAATGATGAATTGTTATATTTAATTTTAATACGTACATTAAGCTTGACGAGTTTACCACAAGCTTGTAAATGAAACAGAAAATGTAAATAAATTTGTAAAATAATATTATATTACTTTATTTAATATCGATACCTCCAGCCAGTCCTGTGTCCAGCTCCCTTCTCTTGTATGTTCCCCAAACTATAGAACACGCGAGATGCCATTAAAAAAAACCGGTCAAGTGCGAGCCGGACTCGCGCACCGAGGGTTCCGTACCAATTTGTAGGTATGTAACTACAAATTTACGGTTTTCGGATTTTTTCCTTTAATTGTGCTACATGACATTGCTTCTTGCCAAATTTCATGTTTCTAGGTCAACGGGAAGTACCCTATAGGTTTCGATTCCCTTGAGAGTGTCAAAATATGCGGCATAAACGGAACATAACCGCCCGTATCTTTTGATTGCGTTTACTTAGAACTTTGATTTTTTTCACTGCTTCAAGGGATTGCAGCCATTGAGTATTTGGTATTAATTTCAACTTCATAACTCTACGCGTTCATGAGAAAAAAGTTCTTGACAGACGGATGGACAGACAGACTGACAACGAAGTGATCTTATAAGGGTTCCGCTTTTCCTTCTGAAGTTCGGTACCCTAAAAAGTACAAAAGTCACTAGCTAGACGTACAGAGTTTGGTAGCCACGCAGCCAATTCTGATACCAAATAAGCCTAGTTCCTGCTTCGATAGCCTAGCAGTCTTCAGGAACTAGCTAGGGAGGTTTGAAGGGCGATAGCCACGCAGTCCCTTTCACCACCTCACTTAGGGTTGCCACATGTAATTATTATTGTAACGTCGTTACATAGTGTTACCAATAAATTATCATACCAACACAGCGGCACCCTAATTGTGTAACTCACAATCAATCACAATCTGAATCATTATAAAGGATATTGCTAATCCATTGCTTCATATGTTCGAAAAATTTGTCTGCTTATCAACGTAAATAACGAAATGAATGTTGTTGAACTGTCAAAATTAAAGCCGTTCCTACTGTTAGTGTGTTACGCAATTACCCCGCTGGGCTTTATTTTCATAACCAGCAACACTACACTTGTGTTTAATTCTCTGAACATTCATTTTATTATCTTGGAAAGAGTAATGTGAATCATATTCGATTAAAAAATTATAGTTTATAAACATACTACCTACACCCCGCGGTTTCACCCGCATAAGTTTCGATCCTGAGGCAATGTCGGGATAAAAAGTATAATATGTGATAATCCTAGTTATAAACTATCTGTATGCCAAATACCCAAATCCCTTCTGCAGTTTTTGCGTGAAAGAGTAACAAACATCCATCCACCCACCCATCCTTACAAACTTTCACGTCTATAATATTATAGTAGGATAGCTTTCATTATTATATGTTTAGTTATAAGCATGTCAATTTATGTAAGTATTTCGAATATTTTCCAATAATAATAAAAAGGGGACGGTATTTAACTTCTGCTCATTCGGTACTCTGTGTGTGGCTCGGTCGAGCGGGAAATTGAGAGATCGCTTGCTCTGTGTTTTGTAGGTACTTGCTAAGCTAATTAATTACCTATTGTTCCATTTCTGAACACCCGTTACACTATACCGAAATCGAACCTTCGGTCGCACACTATAGTACATTACGATACGTGTGACTTAAGTAGTCCATTATTGCACGATAAATTGCGTGAAATTAGCTTAATGCAGTTCATTAATAGAGTGCTTAAATCACGCGTATCGTATAGGTACTATTTTATAGCTCGTGTGACCTAAACCCGCACTTAAGTCGCCCTTTTCTGTATAAAAATGGACTACTTAAGTCACAGAAAACCGTGACTTAAGTGCGGGTTTAGGTCACAAAGTGCTATAAATATTATATTTAAATAAAAATAAATTCAAATCAAATCATTTATTTGCATAGTAAGTACAGGTTTATAATAATAATAAAATAGGTAAGTATCTTGACGCAGCACACGAGGTAGTCGACATGTGTCGTGTATTCTACAATCATTTTACTGATAGTTGTTACGGCCTAATGGTGAAGAGCCTCGACCAATACCTCAGGAGGCTCCCATTGTGGGGCTGGGGAAAGTACTCAGTACTCCTGAATACGGCACGCGTAGTGGGTTCCCTAGAGTCCGGACCACCAGCAGCTTGGACCCTGTACAGACTCTGTTCCTGACGCCAATGAGCTACTTATTCTTTTTATAATCAATTCTATTATTTAAAATAGTTATTTATATGTATATAGGGTATTTCACTGTAAGTCAGTGAAATAAGCATAATAGTTATATTTTATTATTGTCAAATAACTTAGCCACGGTTGGACAGATTCGCGGTCGAATACATTAACTCTATTGTGTCAAGTTTTCCTGTATATTTTCTGAAAAAAAAATAAGAATTGATTACTTGATAAAGCTGAAACTTTGTACAAAATTGCCGCAGGCTGCAGGCCTTTAATAAATTTCAAAATAGTGTAGGCAAGTGTAGGTATGTATTGTAAAGGACATCATTCATACCCAAAAATTAAAGTGATGGTGTCAAAAAAAAAGCTGTTTTCTTACGGGAACTAACATCTGGAACATTTTTGAACCGAGTTCAAAAAAGGAGGTTCTGTATTCGACCCGTATGTATGTTTGTATGTCTGCGATTTTCTCAAAAACTCCTGATCCGATTTGGATGGGGTTTTCATTATTTAAATGAAAATTTTCCAGAGAAGGTTTTAATCTATATCTATACTTATAATAAATCTGTAGAAGTGAAAATTCTGTACATTGAAAATATCAAAAAAATAAATAGCAGGGGGTGTTACTAGACCGACACCGAACCCAAAAATGTGATTAAAAAAATTTTTGTCTGTCTGTCTGTCTGTCTGTCTGTCTGTCTGTCTGTCTGTCTGTCTGTCTGTCTGTCTGTCTGTCTGTCTGTCTGTCTGTCTGTCTGTCTGTCTGTTTGTTCAGGCATCACGCAAAAACTACCGGTTCGATTACGTTGAAACTTGGTATAATTATTCTTTAATATCCTGGGCACCACACTGGGTACTTTTTATCCCGGAAAAGTATATACAATAAAAAACAAACTTAATTTTGCGGTTCGATCCCTAGACTCGATTACTGCACCAACCGCAAATAATAAGTTTGTCGTAGGTTAAGTCACCCGCAATGGAGTTCATTTTTATTCCTTTTAGTTTTTAGAGTTATTTAGGTTTATTTTTATAAAAGTCGTAGGTAGGTATAGATTTTAATTTTAAAGTATAGGTAGTATATTTGATAGTGTACGTAGTGACCGTAGGTTATTTTATAATACTGTTAGGTAGGATTAGTCATTCGTATAGATATTAGTTTTTAGGGATTTTGCTTATTTATTGAGTTTAGATTAGTTATCATCAGAAATAGGTTTATTTAGGTAGGTAGGTATTTAATTTTCTGTTATTGAGTTTTTTTTTTTAATAAGGTTGGTACTTAGGTAAAGGTATCATATAGGTACCCTCTTAATCACCACTAATGAGACACAATTGGTTTTCTATTGTAATTAGCCACAAAGGGCCCGCGAGATGGATGGCATTCTGGGGAAGCACATGGGTACATTTTATCCTGTTGGCACGTTCCCGTGGGATAATTTCCGACATCCACGCGGGCGAAGCCGCGGGCAGAAGCTAGTATATAATATATTAGGATCTGATGAAGATTTTCAGCAAAGCAAAAAACCCGCGATTGATGTGATCATATGTCTATGTATTGTTTACACCATTCAATAACATATGGCTTTTGGGGGTAAACAGATGTCGTCATTTTGCAACCGGATTTACGTTAATATTTCGGACAAAAAAACACCTTGTCTTAATTTTAAGAAGTCGGAGAAGAATATTAAGAAGTCATTAAAACTATTAACAAAACCGAAACAATCACGAAATATTTACAATAGCAACACCCTTATTTATATAAAAAATACTTAGGATAATATAGTGAAATTGGGATTTCGACTTCTTAAAATTAAGACGTGTTATGTAAAGTGAAGTGAATAAAATATTATTTTTCACTTTCGACTTCGTGTATTTTGAACGCGGTTCTGTTTTCTTTGAAAAAAAAAAGTATTTTTAATCAGTATTTTTCATATAGGTATGTTTTTTGTTTGTTTTTTTTTTTCCATACATATTTTTTTTATATTAAGTACAACGAAAGTCTCGACAAGGCTTCGGGAATAATAGTTGATCCCTACTGGCAAAATCAAGCTTGGTTGGTATCCCTTGTTCTTAGACCCAGTCTTCACAACCAATTTATTTCTTACCTGAAAAGTATCTGTTATATTCTCCTTACAGGACCCAGCACCCGCTTTGGCGAAGCCTTACCCTGGTGTCATGCCGCTTATCAGAGAAGCTTTCTCACGGCAATCGCTAACACCGAAACTTGATATTTTGATTACTTCTCTTTCCCTTAGTACAGTATAACAATATGACACAGCCTTTAAAAAGTTCTGGAGCATTGTTATAGCCAATTCTTATTTGAGTTTGAAAGTAAATCATCGTGTTGGCTTTAGCAAACACAAATCGATCTTACTTCAACACTGTCGCCTTTCTGTTTCTAACTCATAAATATTATTTTTTAGTATCGAGCCCCCCTTACCATTTGACCGAAATCCTTAGTTTCGCTCAGTGACTATACTACTCTTTTAGCCTTGTGTGGGATCTCACGTCTCACTTTGTTTTCATCCATTAAAACAGGGATTGGGACCTAATATTTTTTTTTTTTTTACTTTTTTAGGATTACGGGTAGCAACTGGATAAGAGTTGCCGAAAATCGAGTTGAATAAAAATAATCCTTCAAATATATAAATGTAAAAGGATAATAAACGGATTATATAAATCCTTATAACAGCCTTTGCTTTGGTGTTCTTAGGTAGAAAAAAAAAATTCTATATTCAAAAAATCAGGGTGTTATTTCCCATAAGAAAACCGTATTGTTTTTTCCGGCACTTTAATTTTTGGGTACCTACAAAATGTTGGAATCCTGAAGATGTCCTTTGAGCATTGGGAAAATGGGGTGGTGGGAGGCTACACTATTCTGAATGACTTAAATATGGTCAAGATAATCTTTAGAAGTATACCTACTTAATATAATTATGGGCACCGTGCGCACATACCTACCTAGTAGTAGTTGCAATGATAGTTAAGAACATTATAAAATACTTACTCATATTCGAAGTTCGTCAATTTCTTAACTTCATCAAAGATTGTCTTAGCAGCAGTATACTTTTTCTTCTTTTGTTTTTCATCACTAAAATAAATCACTTTTCTGATGCCTGACTGGATGATCACCTTAGCACACTCATTGCATGGGCACAGGGTGACATACATCGTGCAGCCTCTCACATCGCTTGAAGTCGATATAATTGCATTCAATTCTGCGTGGCACACTGAAATAATGATAATTTATAGATAAACATAACATCACGCCTGTATCTAAATCACCGGAGGTATAGCCACACACATTTCGCCAGTCATAATAGGGGGGCGAGCCTATTGCCATCAGACGGGCACAAATCCAGACTCCAGACTGCTACAGAGAATTTCCTGATGGAAAAACACAATAACACTGCCTGACCTGGGAATCGAACCCAGGACCTCACGCTTAACAGTAACGGTTGCAACTGACCAGGCTGTCAGGCAGGCAGGATGATAATGAAACCTCAACCTACCTTTATAGGACTTATGTCAAATAATACAACAACATGGTTGAAAATGCAATAAGTAAACAGTAGTTTATTACTTAAACTGCATTATACTCTAAAAATACTAATAAAGCTCTCACCATACAATAATTTGTTAGTTAACGGTGAAGCATCGTCCTTTCCCCAAGGCATGTTATTGTCACTACATCCAGTCGGCATACTATTATATCTGTAATAGCAAAATAAAACTATACGAAAGAAATTCGCTGGTTGCTTGGACCCTGTGGGGTAACTGCGTACCTAACACACTATCAGTAGCAATAATAATAATACGCTTTTACCGGGCCCTACATGGACCCGATGTAGATTTACTAGCGTCCGTAGCCTGGCTGCGTTTTAGTGACCTCTTTGGAGAAACCGAAGGTTTTGTCTGTGCAATTATGGATGAAGTTATGATGACGAACAATTACTGGAGATTTATTGTGAAAGACGGCACGGTTGACATCTGTCGGGCATGCCACCGGCCGGAAGAATCAATCAGGCATATTATCTCCGGGTGTTCTCGTCTAGCTAACGGAGCGTACTTGCATAGACACAACCTTGTAGCCAGGATAATCCATCAGCAACTTACTCTGAAATATAGCCTTGTGGAATCTGAGGTACTACAGGTACTACAGGTATGTGCCCGACCCAGTTCTTGAAAATGGAAATATCACATTGTACTGGGATCGGTCCATCATCACTGACAGGACTATTGTTGCCAATGAGCCTGATATAGTGGTGGTGGATCGATGAGAGCGGCGCGCAATGATTGTTGACATAACCGTCCCGCAAGATGAGAACCTCGTGAAAGCCGAGAAAGATAAACAAATCAAGTATCTTGACTTGGCTCGCGAGGTTGTCGACATGTGGGATGTGGACTCAGCGATCATTGTGCCGATAGTCGTGACAGCCAATGGCTTAATAGCCAAGAGCCTCGACCAACACCTGAGGAGGCTCTCGTTGGGCAGCTGGATCAAGGGCTTGATTCAGAAAGCGGTACTTCTGGACACGGCTCGCATTGTCAGGAGGTTCCTCTCTCTGGAGCCCTGACCGCCGGTAGCTTGGACCCTGTTCCCGATACCGGTGGGCTACTACCTTTTACATTTTTAAATGTTTTTTTTTATCCTTTTGTTTATAAAAATATTTAAAAATGTAATTTGTAAGTATTTAAGTGAAATAAAGGAGATAATAATATAATATATGTATATATAATAGATAATTCTTTATTGACATATTAATAGGTTACAAAAACTAGTTTGAAGCCTCTGACTCCTGAACTAGGTGTACCAGCCAATCGATTCTGTAAAAATCTCACCATGAAAAATTAGGTGAAGTGAGCTTAGAGTGTGCTGTCAACAGTGTCAATCCCTATCATAGCATTAGTTGGAATGACAGCTCACTTCACCTGAGTTTTCACGGTGAGATGGTTATAGAATCGCACTGCTGTATGTCAAGAGTCAGCGCCCTCTCCCATTTTATTTGGCTTAGGTAATTACTAATGTCAACATAGGAATAGACAAACATGTGTGCTATACATTCCATTTTTAAAAGAAGTATTAACAAAATAAAATACAAGCAGAAATTAAAAGAAAAAATATCATAAATATGAAGAATATAATTTATTCTTAAATTAAATCGTGCTGTGTGTGTGTATGAGAAGTGTGTACTGTAGAGGTTTGTCTGCCGAAGGCAACCTCATTGTGGCAGGCCGGATATAATTTAGCGCGTATGACATTCGAACGTTCAAGCTAGTGTCAAATATATTAGTTATTGCGGTTAATTTGAGACTTTCATTGTTAGTGTTTTATAAATTCCTTCGTAATATTGACGTAGTCGTTTTGCTTCTACGAAACTGTGGCCGAGCAGTCGAAACGGACACAGGATTTTGGGTTTAGAATAAGAAGGGATAATTTAGGCAGAAATATGTTAAGACGTTCTGCAAACATAATCTAAAGGAGTCATATAGTGTTTGATTCCTCCCGTTACCTCAGAGGACTCGTCTAGTCCTCTATATATGGTGGAGGCGCCGGGTACGCGCTGAATTGTCGCCATATTTGCGACTAGTTTACGCCTTAGTTGCGCGGAGCGTGAAGAAACGTTACCCCATACGTTTGTACGAGTAAATTTGGAAGAAGCGAGAAGGCTCGCTTACAGAGGATATAACAGGCGCAGAAAATTCGCCTGCAGATTATTTATGCAGCTTAAGTGGTTTAATGTTTTTTTACTAAAGAGAGTGAGATGGCTCAATTTTATACGGGCCACAACGTATGCCTGGAGGAGTTTATTGAGGCGTTCAAAGTAGTTGCCAACTACAATACATGGCGTGAGAGCGATTGGGCGCTGATATTGAGCGTATATCTTGAATGTGCTGCCCTGTGTGTTTTTAAATGTATGTACCGTGATGGTATGAGTTTTAATGAGTTGTGTGATGTGTTACGAGCAGAGCTCCCATGCCGATGCCACAGAGCATTTTATAAGTTACAAAGAGAGGAGATTGCACAAGATCTGTCAGAAGGAAGCGGACAGGAAAATGTAATATATGTAGATGATGATGTTTCTTTATTATTTAGTGGAACACAAGTTGACCCACTACATGATGAGCAAAGCTGCCTAGAAAGCAGCGTGGAAGGAGATGCTGGTGGAGAAGATGATGACGAGCGCAGCAGCCAGGGGTGCAGCCCTGCGGAGGATGAGAAGGAGCCGATGGAAGTGTTCGAGAGTGAACACGAGGAAGAAATTGACGAATCGAGTCAGTCCAGTCCTTGTATTAATGTAAATAGCTATGTTTCAGAACACCAGGATGAGCATTATGATCACGATGTGGAATCCATTAAAAATTGCATCGTTGGTGATCAAGTTGTTGAGGATAATTTTTTGATTATTGATTCCGAGACAAAGGAACTCTCCTTTGTCTCAGAATCAATAATCAAAAAATTATCCTCAACAACATGACCAACTCGACATGACCACTCGGTCATGTCGAGTTGTCTACGGAAATAGAGGAGAATGCTCAGAGCGTCGTAGTGTCATATGACGACAGTAAGGTGGATTACGAAATTGACTTAGTCAAAGCTAATGTAGAGTTGTGTGCAGTCAGAGGCGAATACACAGAGGTGATGAACAATTCTGCGCAGTTGAAAGACTTATTTAATTTTCCTACGAATGAGGTTGTAAACTTAGATAACCCTAAGATTAATGATTCAATCTCGATTCAATTCAATTCATTTATTGCGGATAAATTACAATCATTAGTAATGTTCGTGTCGCGGGTTCGATTCCCGCACGGAACAAATATTTGTATGACCTACATGTATTTGTTCCGAGTCTGGGTGTTTTTCTATCTATAATATGTATGGATTTACAAAAAAAAAATGTATATAAGTAGTTTATCAGCCATCTTGTTACCATAACACAAGCATTAGGTTGCTTAGCTTGGGACTAGATGGCGCTGTGTGAAATGTCCAGGGATATTATTATTATTATGTTATGTTAATGATTAGTAATGTTCTTTCACAATGTGCTACTATCAATATGAAAAAAGCACGGATAAAGAAAAAATACTCATTTGTTAGAAAAGCTAGAACTAAATGCTTCGTTTCAAAATGTTTTTCATTGATTTATAACATTTTAAAATCATTTACTCAAAATAATCAACATTTTATAAAGAAGTTTTTAATTTTAAAATACGAAAACGACATTCATTGCGTTATTTACGTTTTTGAGTAGACACATTTTTTGAACATATGAACTTATGATCAATGGATTAGCAATATCCTTCAAAATGATTCAGATTGAGATTGATAGTATGTTACGAAATTAGGCTGCTGTTTCCGATACCGGTGGGCTACTATTTTTAATATTCTAATATTTTAAAATATAATTTGTATGAATATAAATAATGAAATCATCATCATCTGCCTAGCCTTTTCCCAACTATGTTGGGGTCGGCTTCCAGTCTAACCGGATGCAGCTGAATACCAGTATTTTACATGGAGCAACTGCCTATCTGACCTCCACAACCCAGTTACTGGGTAATACGATACCCCTTGGTAAGACTGGTTGTCAGACTTTCGGGCTTCTGAGTACCCGTAACGACTGTCAAAGATCCACGAATGACAGCCGGGACCAACGGCTTAACGTGCTTTCCGAGGCACGGAGGGGTCTCGGTATGCAAAGATGGTCACCCATCCACAGACCAACCGCGACAAGCGTAGCTTAAACTGACCGATCGACCTGTGTGGCTGTTATTATTTACGGGCCATATAGTCACGGGCCCCTAACCTAACATAAATAATGAAATAAAACTATGTTATTTATAATTAGGTTTCTCTCCAAACATATAAATAAAGGATATTATATTACTTGGTGAAATAATTCAGGGATTTTCTTTTAAGGACTTTTTGTTGCAGTTTAGTCTTTATCAAAATCGGCAAAATGTGGTTAAAAACCTAATTATACTTAATATTTTTTACACAAATATATTCAGAGTTATCTAATTCCGAGGTGCATATAAGAGCTAACGAGCTCGTACTAATAACTATTAAATAATAGTTTCGCCTTTGGCCATCTATCACATGGCTCTTTAATTGTTTCGGCATTCAACGCACCCTAATTGCGTAACACACTATCAATCACAATCTGAATCATTTTGAAGAATATTGCGAATCCATATCTTCATATGTTCGAAAAAATTGTCTGCTCAACAACGTAAAAAACGCAATGAATGTTGTTGAACTGACAAAATGAAAGCCATTGTTAGTGTGTTAAGCAGTTACCCCGCAGTTAATCAATAAAACGCTGTACTTACCCAATACCAACAATTTGTTTGTGTTCGTTAACAATACAGGCTCCTACTTGGCATGCCGGATCCTTGCTTCGATGCCTCGCCAAAAACGCGATTGCCATGAAATATTCGTCCCATTCTATACAGTTTTCGCGAGGTTGATCTGGACTGGAATCACAATGAATAATTATAATAACTATGTATTGCATTCAGCATCCCAATAGCGTAGTACAGTGCATTACGCGATTGAGGTACTATGTATTAAATACACTACTAACATTTTAATACTACACTAATTTTGAAGGGAATTTCTAATCCAATACTCGATACCTCATCAACATCATCCACAGCCTGACTGCACCCGCTGCTGGGCACAGGCCTCTCTTTTCTCGCGCCAATCCCCACGCTCCTGTGCCAGCCTCATCCAGGTTCTACCCGCGTTGTTACCAATATCGTCCGCCCATGTCTCCGGACGACCAACACTTCGTCTTCCAGTCCTAGGACGCCACTCGGGCAGCTTACTCCACCTATCATCACTGCATCTTGCCCAGGGTGTACTGCCCAACTCCATTTCAGTTCGCCTAGCATGAAACGCTCCATGGCTCTCTGTGCAAATGTCACCCTATCCACCTAAATAACCTACTTTTATATTTTTGGCATTGCACAATGTTAAGTGGTGTTAAGTAGGTTTACAAAGACATGACCTTTGTGGACTCTGTCGGGCTCAGCAAAGCAAGGGATAGGAAGACGGCTCCAATTTGACAAATTAGTCGTTGCACATACACTTCCTTAAAGTCACGCCCTTTTCCCATGGTTGTAATAAACCATAAACTACAGAACACCACCTGCTAAGATCCCCAAGGTACTCCGTTTCCTTCATCATCATCTGCCTAGCCTTTTCCCAACTATGTTGGCTTCGGCTTGCAGTCTAACTGGATGCAGTTGAATACCAGTATTTTACATGGAACGACTGCCTATGGAGGTACTCCTTTTTCTTCATTGGTTATTATTTAACGTTAGCTGCTGCCTGCGACTTCGCTCGCGTGACCTACCTTTTCATTTCCTTTCTCCTTCTGAAATAAAATAGTATAAGTTACTCCTAATAACATCAGCTATCTGCCAGTTAAAGTCCCGTCAAAATCGTCCAGCCGTTCCGGACATTAGTCAGAACAAACAGACAGACGGTACCTGGAAGTACCTGCAGAAATATGTATACCTTAACTAGTTGTGGCCCGCGGTTTCACACGCATAAGTCTCGATCCCGTGGAAATATCGGGATGAAAAGTATCCTATATTCTAATCCAGGTTTAGATAGATAGATAAATAGATGCATTTATTTACCTGAAATATGGTATTTTACAGATTTTATAACACATACACAATAGTTACACATATTCCGCCTACTAAATTCGGTATGCAAATATTGTGACAATAATAATAATTCTAATTAATTAATTAAATCAATTTAAACTAAATGATTAAATTCCAATGTCAAAAAAAAGTACTAAATCAAGGATTGTCTACATATCAAATTTAAAATGTCAAATAAAAGTAATTAAATTACAAAATAAGTCTTTAAATAATAGCTTTCAAAAGACAACCAAAGAAATTAAGTTACAAATAAATAACTTAAAAATAGAAATAAAATAAAAAAATTGAAAAACAATAGCTTAAATAAATTAAAAAAATAGCTTAAAATAAAAATGTCAAATTTAATTGCATGTCATGCAACTTTACCATTTGTCCTAGAATTCATAAATTCCTTAATAGTATAAAAACAATTTTCGATAAGCCATGCGAACTGCGAACTAACTTATTTCAAAAGCATCTCAGAGCTTTTGAAATAAGTTAGTTCGCAGTTCTCTAACCTATGGTTAAATCTATACTTATAATAAATCTGTAGAAGTGAAAATTCTGTACATTGGAAATATCAAAAAAATAAATGGCAGGGGGTGTTACTAGACCGACACCGAACCCAAAAATGTGATTAAAAAAATTTTTGTCTGTCTGTCTGTCGGTCTGTCTGTCTGTCTGTTTGTTCAGGCATCACGCAAAAACTACCGGTTCGATTACGTTGAAACTTGGTATAATTATTCATTAATATCCTGGGCACCACACTGGGTACTTTTTATCCCGGAAAAGTATATACAATAAAAAACAAACTTAATTTTGCGGTTCGATCCCTAGACCCGATTACTGCACCAACCGCAAATAATAAGTTTGTCGTAGGTTAAGTCACCCGCAATGGAGTTCATTTTTATTCCTTTTAGTTTTTAGAGTTATTTAGGTTTATTTTTATATAAGTTGTAGGTATAGATTTTAATTTTAAAGTATAGGTAGTATATTTGATAGTGTACGTAGTGACCGTAGGTTATTTTATAATACTGTTAGGTAGGATTAGTCATTCGTATAGATATTAGTTTTTAGGGATTTTGCTTATTTATTGAGTTTAGATTAGTTATCATCAGAAATAGGTTTATTTAGGTAGGTAGGTATTTAATTTTCTGTTATTGAGTTTTTTTTTTAATTAGGTAGGTACTTAGGTAAAGATATCATATAGGTACCCTCTTAATCACCACTAATGAGACACAATTAGTTTTCTATTGTAAGTAGCCACAAAGGGCCCGCGAGATAGATGGCATTCTGGGGAAGCACATAGGTACATTTTATCCTGTTAGCACGTTCCCGTGGGATAATTTCCGACATCCACGCGGGCGAAGCCGCGGGCAGAAGCTAGTTATTAAATATGTCTATTGCCATTCGACTAGTGTTTTTAAGGCAGTGCGCTGTTCTACATCTTGGCATTGCCAATTTTGTTGGATCCCTTGAGATTTTGCCCACTTTATAAACATTGACGCTATCGGCTGTACGGAATAGGCCTATTCCGTTTCCAGTATGTACAAGGTGGACCAAAAGAAATCACCCTATTGGAAGATGTTCTCATTTTTGCAAATGGCCGCCAATGTCAAATCTGTTTTGACTTTGTGGACTAGACAGATGCAGAATACAAGTGAACAAGCTATGGAGCGATACAGTCCCCAAGAACGCGGAATAATCGTGTCTATTTTTTTGCGTAACAATTCGTCTGTGGTGTTGGCGTAGCGCGAATTCCGTCGCCGATTCTCCGGCCGTCCGACACCGACTGCGCAAACACTGCGCCGTTTGGCCACCAACCTTGAAGAGTGTGGGACCACACGAGACGTTGCCAAGAGTGGCCGGCCCCGGAGCGCCCGTTCTGCCGAGAATATCGCCGCTGTTGCCGAGGATGTCGAGCTGTCGCCGGAAACATCGACCAGATGCCGTGCCACGCAATTAGCCATCAGCCGGACGTCCCTAAGGCGATTTTGGTCAAAGACCTGCGCATGTTCCCGTTCAAAGTCCAGTCCATGCATCAGCTGCTGCCTGCCGACCGCCAAATGCGCGTAACCTACGCCCAAGTCATCCTCAATCTCGAGGGAGCAGTGGACGATTTTTCGACCAAATTTATAATGAGCGATGAGGCTCATTTCCACCTCAGCGGGTACGTGAACAAACAAAATTATCGCTTCTGGGGCACCGAAAATCCACGAGTGATACACGAGGAGCTCAAAGTGACTGCATGATGCGCTATTCACGCTGGAGGAGTCATCGGGCCATTTTTATCCGAGAATGCCGCTGGCCAAACGACAATAGTGGACGGTGCGCGCTATAGGGCCATGTTGACCGAGTTTTTTCTACCGCAATTGGACAAATTAGGACTGAGGGACATGTGGTTCCAACAGGACAGAGCAACGGCACACACTGCGCGAGCCACAACCGATATTAAATGGGGGTGTTTGTCCGATGTAACCTTCATTTATTTGAAAAACTGCGCTCTCGTCGTTATCGGAATACCATTCAAGGTACCCCTCACAAAACCGCATTTTTCGGTAAAAATGTGCTAGGTATGGCCCCAAAAATATATAATAGTATACCAGCAGCTATTAGAAATAAAGAGTGTCTGGGATCCTTTAAGAGGTCTTTGTTTAAATTCCTTTTAGATAGATATTGTTACTACTCCATCACTGAGTTTACTAATGATAAACAGAGGTATGACGGTTGCGACATGCCAATCAAGCACTTATGATTTTATTTAATTCAATATATTTGACATGCTTTTTCTTTTTTTAAAATAATGTAATCTATTGACATGCCTTTATTGATTGTGCCTTATTATTGTTAACAATTCCTTGTTTATGTTAATTTTGTACGCCATATATTGGCAAAACATAGTGCACATATCTTAGACTATATAATATCTGTAACCATACCTATGTTTAACAAAATAAATGATTGATTGATTGATATTCTGAAGGCAGCGTTCCCGGGTCGCCTCATCTCTCATTTTGGCGATTTGCACTGACCCGCAAGATCGCCCGATTTAAGCGTTCCAGACTTTTTTTTTTTGTGGACTCTGGAAGTCCCCAAGGACAACATTCGACACGAGTGCGAGAATCTGTCGCCCGAAGTTCTCGTCGAAGTGATGAAAAATGCCATAAAACGAGCCCGTATGGCAGTCAATTGTGACGGCGCCCATTTGGCCGATATAATCTTCTCGACTTGACCAATAAAATTCTAAAGGTTCAAATAAACATAATCAAAAAACAGAATCGAAGTTTTTCCTTTAGAAAAAAAAAGAGAGCCAAACAACATCGGATGACTTCTTTAGGCCCACCTTGTATAAGCATGATAATGTTAATAATTTATGTTTTTTAACAATAGGTCTGCAGGATTCTAATGGGTACACCAAACACAGCTTTTAAACACTTGTTTTTTACAATAAATGCCTTATTGCTGTCAGTGGGATTGCCCCATATTATCAAGCCGTATCTTAGCACAAATGAGACATATCCATGATAAGCCAATAGAGCGGCATCACGTTCAACAGTTTTCCTGAGATTTCTTAGTGCAAATGCAAAGCTGTTTAGGCTATTACATATGTATATTTTCAATATGTTGTTTCTAATTACAATTTTTGTCAATTACTATGCCTAAAAATTTCGTATGGTAACTTCTTCGTACGAGTAGATAACATAATTTGTTAAAATTTAAATGAAGGAGTTCTGGTGATCTGAAATACAGGCCTTGAGCCTAGTTTAGGCACCAATCTCCCTCAATATAATGCCCCTCCTATATGTCACTGTAGAAATAAGTGTAACAATTAAGAGTATTATTGTGGAGAAAATAAACTATTTTTTACCATTTTTTTTTATTATTCCTGAAGCTATGTATACATATAAATAATTTTAACAAATGGCACGTGTGGCTAGTACTAGTCGTTTGGAACAATAGTTAATATGACACAAACGTTGTAGGATTGCTCTCAGCCAAGTTATACAAGTTCGATGATTCGTCATTTTCATACATTTATTGATTTCTGAAAGTACAGGGAAACATGAAATAATGATCAATATTGCTAGAACTATTTGACTTTCAGAAAAGGCCCAAAAAAAAGTGATCTGCTTTCGTGAATTTCGTAAAAAAAATAATAAGCACGTAACACATTAATGTTAAATGTAAATAGAACCCACAGTAATTATGTGATAAGGCCGCCCATTGTATATTTTTAGTGTTCGATCAATTATTATTTTTTGTTATGTATATTTTGTTGTACAATAAAATATATATAAGTAAATAAATAACACTAGTTTACAAAAAAAAACTTTTTGTCGAACGCAAAGATTACATTAATTGTTTTTGATACATTACTACCCTACATAAATAAATTTAGTATTCATAAATTTCTATCACGTCAAACTTTTTAGTTAAACATTAAAACATTTTACGACTACCCGCGCATAAGTTGGATTGTGTAAAAAGTGAAATAATTTGTTAAAAAGTGTCTTAATAATAATTTTGTGTTCTAAAATGTCAACGAGGGTTTGTAAAACTAATCCAGACCATTTTTGTTACATTTGTGGCAAGATTGTGTTGTCAAAAGACAGAAGAAACATCACGGACTCAGTGAAAAGAGCTTATTTTCATTATTTTGGTTTTTCGATTGGAAACCTGGACAAACCATGGGTCCCTCATGTAGTTTGTGTGAGCTGTCAAAGCATTTTAACCAACTGGGAAGCAGGCAAAAATAAATATTTGCAGTTTGGAGTACCAATGATGTGGAGAATGCCAACAAATCACCATACAGATTGCTATTTTTGTTTAACAAAATCATTTGGTTTCAACCGCAAAAACAAAAGTAAGGTTCGATATCCTGAAGTTTCTTCTGTGACAATGCCTATTTTACACACTGATGGCATTCCATTCCCATCACCACCAGGCTCATCTTCTGGTGTAACTGAAGAAAGCAGGCTAATAAGTCAGAGTGACTTGCAGATTGAAAACACCAAAGAGGAGATCAGTTCTGATGAAGACGAGACTGACAACAAGGAACCACAACTTATAACACAGTCAAGGTTGAATGACCTTGTACGAGACCTACAACTGTCAAAGAGCAAAGCAGAGTTATTAGGTTCACGATTACAGCAATGGAATTTGTTAGCATCTGAGACTAGAGTCAGTATTTATCGCAGCAGAAGTGAACGTTTCTCAAAATATTTTCAGCGGCATGATAAATTTGTGTACTGTTCGGACATTAATGGCTTATTCGTGTGTATGGAACAGGTCTATGATTCCAACGAATGGCGTTTATTTATTGATTCATCCAAAGCAAGTTTGAAAGCTGTGCTTCTACATAACGGAAATCTCAAACCGTCTATTCCTATTGGCCACGCTGTAAATACAAAGGAATCTTACGAAACGATGTCAACGTTAATCAAACTTATAAAGTATCATGAGCATAACTGGAAAGTATGTGGCGATTTAAAAGTGGTAGGCTTACTCTTAGGTATGCAAAGCGGTTACACTAAGCATTGTTGCTTTTTGTGTCTTTGGGACTCGAGAGCAAAGGATCAACATTATGTTGTGAAGGAATGGCCTAAAAGATACGAATATTTGCCAGGTACCAAGAATATAAAATACAATCCGTTAATTAATCCGAATAATGTTATTTTGCCACCCCTCCACATCAAACTAGGTTTGATAAAAAATTTCATTAAAGCCCTTGACAAGAATGGTCCTGCTTTTACATACTTAAAAGCTATTTTTCCTGCTCTTTCTGAAGCAAAATTGAAGGAAGGCATCTTCATAGGCCCTCAAACACGAAAATTGTTAAAGGACGATACATTTTCGTCACATTTGACTCAAATTGAAAATGCTGCCTGGATATCTTTTAAAACAGTGGTTCAGAAATTCCTCGGAAATAAGAAAAGTGTTAACTACGAAAGTATTGTTGCTGAATTATTACAGAATTACCAAAAAATGGGAGTAAACATGTCTTTAAAAATACATTTTCTTCACTCGCACCTAGATTTCTTCCCTGAAAACCTAGGGCAATTTAGTGATGAACATGGTGAACGTTTTCACCAGGATCTGAAAATGTTTGAAGAAAGATACCAAGGATACTGGGACCAAAACATGTTGGCAGACTATTGCTGGTCAATTATAAGGGAAACTGAGCAGTCTGATTACAAAAAAAAGGCGAAAATAAGTCACTTTTAATTTTTTTGTCGACAATTTTCTATAGAAGTGAAGTATTTTTGTAAATTTCAATTTTATCAAATATTTTTGAAACTAGACGTGCTACATTTTTTTAAGTCACAGATTCGTCACCAGCATAAAAAATTCTATTTAGGCACATGTATCTCATCTCTGCGTTTTTTTTCTTGTAAACTAGTGTAATTTAAGCAACAACCATTTTTATGCTCTAGCTAATTAAAATGTGAATTTATTATAAAATATATTTTTTCAAATTAATCTATGCATGCAACAAAAAATGCAGCGGAAAAGGAAGATTGTTCCCAAAAACGGACGTTTACTCAAAACTAAGATGATGAGATGTGGGTTGACACACGAATGCTTAACAGCGACCACCTAATCTTTAAATCAAATAATGGAACCTCACCAAAAGATTTTTTTAAATTCAACCTTTGTGCATTTTGATTTCGCATAAAAAATCGTATTTCTTCGATATAGAAACTTGAAATTTGGCACAAATAATGAGTATTAATAATCTTCAGGTAAATAAGATCGTAATGATTATTTTTTCAAAACTACTCTTTAAAGGGGAGCTTAAAGGGAATGGAGGAGGCGTTGACATTCGTAGGAGAAATTGCAGAATCTGACCGGACGAAGCCGTGGGGTACCTAAGTGCTAGTTAAGTATAAAATTAACTTACTTTGGAGACGACATGTTGGCGATTATTTCCGAAATACCTGTTGTTTCCTGTTATCACTTCTTTTATAGCAAATTTGTTAAAATATCATAAATTTATCATTAAAATATCAAAAGAAAATGAATACAACAATTACTTTGTTTGTATGTTAAGTGCGATGTGCAACAGAGCTCAATTTGAATGTACATTGTAGTGTGCATTACTGTCCTTGATATCTACTGACGTCACTTTGACTATTATAACTAAGTACTGATAATATTAATAATTAGCTCGTCGGGACACCAACAATAATAGGGTTGGCACAACCGTGTCGAGAGTATATAAAGTGGCCTCCAATTCCGCCGGGCTACTATTTTAAACTTTAAACAGAACGTTAGGCTAATAATTAGAGCGGTCCCCCGACGACGGGACAACATTATTTTAATCAAAAAATTTCATACGTAGGTACCTACTTACGTAGGGTCATAATTTCAAGGTTATTTTTTTCCTTTTTATAGGGTTTCACGTTTATAACTTTTTTGTTCTATTTGTAGCTATTTTTTCAATAGTTTTTTTAATTGTTTTAGGCTTTTTACATTCGTACTTTTTAATTATTATTTTGTGTCGGGGGTTTTTTATTTTTTTTTATTGACTAATTTAAAATTCACCTACCTACCTTTGACTTATTATGAAAAATAATCAAGTAATCCCTTAGAAGTACCTGATTATTTTTTTTATTTTAAATCATAATGTGACATCACCGTTGAAGAGGAAAAATGTCAACTATCTATGCTAGTTTAGTACCTACTTTATTGAAGTGGCACTTCGGTATTAGCTGTTTCCAGCGAGAACAAAATAATGAGTTTATCCTTATTTTGAGTTAAATAACTAGTTGTGCACCTAGGTGTGCAGTACTCAGGTCTGGCAAAATACATGCTTTGCTTTAATTCAAAGTCAAAGTCAAGTCATTTATTTCAAATAGGCACATAAAAGGCACTTTTGAACGTCAAAAATAAAATAAAATTGATTCTATTCGCCCCTTCCAAAAGGTTGTTTTCGTATGGAGAAGAATGGGCAAGAAACTCCACCGTTACTCTTTTAATTTTTTTTACAATATTTGCGTACATTAATTATATAATTATATGTGAAGACGATGCACCTAGAAATAAAATTACTATACCACAATAGGTAAAAGAATTAAAATGGATTAATGAAACCATGACATATAAATTAACTATGTGGTAGATACAAATGGTAGATACATGGTGCTCACATATTTACAAACATTCCAAAAGTAGACAATTTTCATAAATAACTAAGGAGTAATAAGTCTGGGTGTGACTTTAAGTAATTACAGAAAGTAAATCAATGTCAGGGAAAAAAAATGAATAAATTATACAATTACATTAGCAACCAGTTTGATTTTGTCTAGACTCTAGAGATTGTCCTATGGAGCAGGACCAGCATGTTTTCAAGCATTCTTGGATATAATCCTCTAATTTGTAATATATCCTTGTTTACAAAGTGTAATTTTAATATAAGTTTTAAATTTTCTTTCATTTAATTGCAATATTTCACAAGGTATTTTGTTGTATCATTTAACACAGTACCTACCCCATAAAAGATGTATGTACTTTAGATAATCTGAAAAAAGGTTGATCTAATTTATCTTTTTTTAATTTAAAATAGTTATTTATATGTATATAGGGTATTTCACTGTAAGTCAATGAAACAAGCATAATAGTTATATTTTATTATTGTCAAATAACTTAGCCACGGTTGGACAGATTCGCGATCGAATACTGAAGCACTATTGTGTCACGTTTTCCTGTATATTCTCTGAAAAAAATAAGAATAGATTACTTGATAAAGCTGAAACTTTGTACAAAATTGCCGCAGGCGGCAGGTCTTTAATAAATTTTAAAATAGTGTAGGTATGTATAATTGTAAAGGACATGGTTCATTTCGTACCCGAAAACCAAAAAAAAATGCTGTTTTCTTACGGGAATTAACATCTGGAACATTTTTGAACCGAGTTCAAAAAAGGAGGTTCTGTATTCGACCCGTATGTATGTTTGTATGTCTGCGATTTTCTCAAAAACTCCTGATCCGATTTGGATGGGGTTTTCGTTATTTAAATGCAAATTTTCCAGAGAAGGTTTTAGTATATAATATATTTAGGATCTGATGAAGATTTTCAGCAAAGCAAAAAACCCGCGATTGATGTGATCATATGTCTATGTATTGTTTACACCATTCAATAACATATGGTTTTTGGGGGTAAACAGATGTGTACAGACTACAGTAAACCGTCATTTTAAA
The DNA here is from genome assembly GCA_951799955.1 of Apamea anceps. Classification (NCBI taxonomy): domain Eukaryota; kingdom Metazoa; phylum Arthropoda; class Insecta; order Lepidoptera; family Noctuidae; genus Apamea; species Apamea anceps. The sequence continues at coordinate 13,403,191 of OX637509.1, forward strand.
ACTTAATTACGACCGGATTTACGTTAATATTTCGGACAAAAAAACACCTTGTCTTAATTTTAAGAAGTCGGAGAAGAATATTAAGAAGTCATTAAAACTATTAACAAAACCGAAACAATCACGAAATATTTACAATAGCAACATCCTTTTTTTTTTTTTTGTGGATGGGAAATCATCAAATGACTCCTCCCGCTCTGGGTGGAGCAGGAGGGAGTGTCAGACTCTTACTGACTAAAACCCACCCGTGTTCCTTCCTTAGCCCTTTATGTTCCAGGGCAGCGGTAACCCTTTCGGACGATCCCGCTACCCTGCCAGGCTTCGGCCCTATGGGGCCCCGTCGCTTTTGCTGACATCTCTTTGATGCGCGCGTGGAACACGTACACGCCGTCCGGCACGGGCCTAGTCCTGATCGGACGGTGAGTTACCCATTACTCACCGCCCGCAGGCCCGCGCCTACGGTGGCCGGGAGTCGTCACGCGGCTCCCGACGCCCGGAGCGTCTCCCGCGGCGGCTGAGGCGTGAGGTGCGTTCCCTCGCCCACCCCGCCACCTCCTTCGCTAGCATGACTGCTTCGCAGAAGAAGGCGACTGCCTCCCACTCCCTCTCACCCCGGACCATGGCTTGAACCAGGGCCGGACGCGAGAGGTCGCCGCCGCTGCCGATCGCCTCTACGAGGACACGGTGGTGCTCTGCCCAAGCAGGGCAGACCTCCACCGTATGCTCCACCGTGTCCTCTGGGCGATCCTGACAGTGGTGACACCCGGGCGTCTCCTCCCGCCTGATTATGTGCAGGAACCTCCCGAAACATCCGTGTCCGGAGAGGACCTGCGTCAGGCGGTAGGTGAGAACGCCGTGACGTCTCTCTAGCCACTCCTCAAAGAGGGGTCTTACCGCCGCTATCGTGGCGTGCCCTACCCTATAGCAACATCCTTATTTATATAAAAAATACTTTATAAAAAAATAGTATAGTGAAGTTGGAATTTGGCGCCGACTTCTTAAAATTAAGACAACGTCGACGATAAACGGATTATATAAATCCTTATAACAGCATTTGCTTTGGTGTTCTTAAGTAGAAAAAAAAATTCTATATTCAAAAAATCAGGGTGTTATTTCCCATAAGAAAACTGTATTGTTTTTTCCGGCACTTTAATTTTTGGGTACCTACAAAATGTTCGAATCCTGAAGATGTCCTTTGAGCATTGGGAAAAGGGGAGAGTGAGGTGGTGGGGAGGCTGCACTATTCTGAATGACTTAAATATGGCCAAGATAATCTTTAGAAGGATCGTGCGTACATACCTACCTACCTAGTAGCAATGATAGTTAAGAACATTATAAAATACCTACTCATATTCGAAGTTCCTCGATTTCTTAACTTCATCAAAGATTCTCTTAGCAGCAGTAAACTCTGTTTTGTATCCTTTTTCATCAGTAAAATAAATCACTTTTCTGATGCCTGACTGGATGATCATCTTAGCACACTCATTGCATGGGCACAGGGTGACATACATCGTGCAGCCTCTCACATCTCTTGAAGTCGATATAATTGCATTCGATGCTGCGTGGCACACTGAAATAAGGATAATTTATAGATAAACATAACATCACGCCTGTATCTAAATCACCGGAGGTATAGCCACACACATTTCGCCAGTCATAACAGGGGGGCGAGCCTATTGCCATCTACGGGCACAAATCCAGACTCCAGACTGCTACAGAGAATTTCCTGATGGAAAAACACAATAACACTGCCTGACCTGGGAATCGAACCCAGGACCTCACGCTCAACAGTAACGGTTGCAACTGACCAGGCTGTCAGGCAGGCAGGATGATAGTGAAACCTCAACCTACCTTTATAGGACTTATGTCAAATAATACAACAACATGGTAGAAAATGCAATAAGTAAACAGTAGTTTAATACCTACTTAAACTGCTGTAGATATATTATAATATATATAATATTCTCGTAAACGTAGGAGTTGAGGAAAATCTTTAAAAAAATTTCACCGAAGCATCTATTAAAAGTTTATTAATTTTAGTAATGTTTAATTAAGACAACTGTAGGTACACCACTCAAAACGGTGAAGGAAAACACGTGAAGAAACCACCATGTCCTAGAAACAAAAATTCGAAGACTTATGCCAACTACCAACCCGTTTATCCCGCGGATCAGCCCACTCCCTCTCGAAGAGAGAACCCTGTGTCCCAGCAGTGGGAACATTATTGGCTCATTATGTTATATGTCAGCATCCAAATACGATATATAACATCAAAAACATCTTTGCCAAACGTGATACCCTCTATTATTGATATACTCTAAAAATACTAATCAGATTCTCACCATACAATATTTTGTTAGTTGACGGTGAAGCATCGTCCTTTCCCAAAAGCTTGTTATTATCACAACATGCAGTCTGCATACTATTATATCTGTAATAGCAAAATAAAACTATACGAAAGAAATTCGCCGGTTGCTTGGACCCTGTGGGGTAACTGCGTACCTAACACACTATCAGTACCAATGGGTTTAATTTTGACAGTTCAACGACATTCATTGCGTTATTTACGTTTTTGAGTAGACACATTTTTCGAACATATGAACTTATGAAGCAATGGATTAGCAATATCCTTCAAAATGATTCAGTTTGAGATTGATAGTATATTACGAAATTGGGCTGCTGTTTCCGATACCGGTGGGCTACTATTTTTAATATTCTAATATTTAAAAATATAAACAATGAAATAAAACTATATTATTTAAACTAGTTTCTGCCCACGGCTTCGCCCGCGTGGATGTCGGAAATTATCCCACGGGAACGTGCTATCCTAATAAAAAGTATGTCCTTCCCTAGGATGCCATCTATCTCTTTGCCAAATCAAAAGTTCAGTGGTTTATGTGTGAAAATGTAACATCCAGTTTTAAGTTTAAATCCTCCCCTTAAAAACCGAATTACCCCTTTTTGCCTCGTTAGGGGTCAATTTTCGACAACTTTACATACTTATTAATAACTAGCTTCTGCCCGCGGCTTCGCCCGCGTGGATGTCGGAAATTATCCCACGGGAACGTGCTAACAGGACAAAATGTATGTGCTTCCCCAGGATGCCATCTATCTCGCGGGCCCTTTGTGGCTAATTACAATAGAAAACCAATTGTGTCTCATTAGTGGTGATTAAGAGGGTACCTATATGATATCCTTACCTAAGTACCTACCTAATAAAAAAAAATAAACTCAATAACAGAAAATAAAATACCTACCTACCTAAATAAACCTATTTCTGATGATAACTAAACTCAATAAATAAGCAAAATCCATAATAACTAATATCTATACGAATGACTAATCCTACCTAACAGTATTATAAAATAACCTACGGTCACTACGTACACTATCAAATATACTACATATACTTAAAAATTAAAATCTATACCTACAACTTATATAAAAATAAACCTAAATAACTCTAAAAAAACTTTTTTGCAAAAAAATACAACCGACTTCCAAAAACGACACTACAAAGTGAAAAATAACTTTAATTTCGGAAGTCGGTGTCGTTGGGTTCGCATTTTCGTTGTTTGCCACCAAACTACTGAACCGTTTTTGATGAAATTTCTATGGGACCATTTGGAATGTATGCCCTTTCCAACAAAAAAGAATTTTTCAAATCGGTTGGCAAGCGACGAAGTTATGCGCGAACAAACATAAAAAAATAAAAAAAATACAAACATCCGTATTGAGAACCTCCTCCTTTTTTAGAAGTCGGTTAAAAACTAAAAGGAATAAAAATGAACTCCATTGCGGGTGACTTAACCTACGACAAACTTATTATTTGCGGTTGGTGTAGTAATCGGGTCTAGGGATCGAATCGCAAAATTAAGTTTGTTTTTTATTGTATATACTTTTCCGGGATAAAAAGTACCCAGTGTGGTGCCCAGGATATTAAAGAATAATTATACCAAGTTTCAACGTAATCGAACCGGCAGTTTTTGCGTGATGCCTGAACAAACAGACAGACAGACAGACAGACAGACCGACAGACAGACAGACAAAAATTTTTTTAATCACATTTTTGGATTCGGTTTCGGTCTAGTAACACCCCTGCCATTTATTTTTTTGATATTTTCAATGTACAGAATTTTCACTTCTACAGATTTATTATAAGTATAGATATAGAAGATAATGAAATGCCTTCTCGATAGAATAAGACCAAATGTTGTAAAAAACACTTATAATACGGGGACTGTGTTGCCAAAGTAAAAAATTGTTGCTGTCACGGAAATGTCACTTTCAATTCAACCAACTTGTCAAAATATCAAGTGACTGTTGATTGTGTTTTAAATTTTTCTGTACAGTACTTGTAAAAAGTTTTTAAAAGTTAAAAACGAGTATTTGCAAAATGACAAATTAAATAAGTAAGTACTTAAAATCTTTGTTAAAGTTAATTCAAATTCGTTGACTGCAATTATTTAATATTTCAATTTGATATTACAAAAATTGTATAAATTACTTAAAATAGAATAGTTACCTATTCAATACTTAGACAATTTATATCTAAGCACCACTTTACTAACCTTCAAATTTGGTGATATTGCATCCTTACCTAAGGGTAAGGCGCAAAACGTCTCTTTCGCAAAATGTCCCCTGGTCGTAAAACGTCTCTTTTGCAGAATGTCTCTTTCGTAAAATGTCTCTTTCGCAGAATGTCTCTTTCGCAGAATGTCTCTTTCGCAAAATGTCGCGCCAGGGACTTAAGAATAAAATTTTGATTTTCAAAACAAAAAAATCATTTATTAAAATTATAGTGCAATTATGATGTTAAAATTTTGGTACTTAAATTTACTTAAGAATGTATTCCAAATAAAAGCAATTATCAAACATTTTACACACATTCAAAATTTAGATCAAAAGAATCAATACTATTAGTAAACATATCCATAGATAATATAATAGGAGCTATTACTAATAGTAACTTAACATTAACTAAGTAATGCAAATGAAAATATTTTTTATACCATTTTTAAAATGATTAAAAAATATATATTTAAATTAAAATTTGCTACATAAATTATTATTTTCGTAAATGATTATGAAAATAAATCTTTCATTAAGAAAAAAATAAATAAATGTACTTATTTTCATTCTGGAATGTACATTACTTGTTAATTTGTGAATGTGTGTAAAATGTTTGATACCTATTGATAATGTTTTTATTTAAATTAAATTTAAGTACCAACATTTTAACATCATAATTGCACTATAATTTTAATAAATGATTTTTTGTTTTGAAAATCAAAATTTTATTCTTAAGTCCCTTTTTTTTTTTTTTTTTTTTGAGGATGGGAAATCATCAAATGACTCCTCCCGCTCTGGGTGGAGCAGGAGGGAGTGTCAGACTCTTACTGACTAAAACCCACCCGTGTTCCTTCCTTAGCCCTTTATGTTCCAGGGGGGCAGCGGTAACCCTTTCGGACAATCCCGCTACCCTGGCAGGCTACGGCCCTATGGGGCCCCGTCTCTCATGCTGACATCTCTTTGAGGCGCGCGTGGAACACAACACGCCGTCCGGCACGGGCCTGGTCCTGATCGGACGGTGAGTTACCCATTACTCACCGCCCGCAGGCCCGCGCCTACGGTGGCCGGGAGTCGTCACGCGGCTCCCGACGCCCGGAGCGTCTCCCGCGGCGGCTGAGGCGTGAGGTGCGTTCCCTCGCCCACCCCGCCACCTCCTTCGCTAGCATGACTGCTTCGCAGAAGGAGGTGACTGCCTCCCACTCCCTCTCGCCCCGGACCATGGCTTGAACCAGGGCCGGCCGCGAGAGGTCGCCGCCGCTGCCGATCGCCTCTACGAGGACACGGCGGTGCTCTGCCCAAGCAGGGCAGACCTCCACCGTATGCTCCACCGTGTCCTCTGGGCGATCCTGACAGTGGTGACACCCGGGCGTCTCCTCCCGCCTGATTATGTGCAGGAACCTCCCGAAACATCCGTGTCCGGAGAGGACCTGCGTCAGGCGGTAGGTGAGAACGCCGTGACGTCTCTCTAGACACTCCTCAAAGAGGGGTCTTACCGCCGCTATCGTGGCGTGCCCTGCGCTGGGTTGCGATAGTCGCTCCTTCCATGCCGCCATGAGATCGCGCCGGAGGTTCGTCCGCTCCGCCGCAGTCTGCCGCGGATGCGGAGTTTCCCCCCGGCGTAGTGCCTCCGCGCGCCAATCATACAGGCGCGCGAGCACTATCGCCTCCAGATCCCAAGGCGGCAGTCCGGCAAGGAGGCTTGCTGCCTCGCCCGAGATCGTGCGGTAGCCCCGGATTAGCCTTATGGCTACCACCTTTTGGGGCGCGTTCAGGTAGTGTGCGGCTCGTAGCCGCAGTGAACGCGCCCATACCGGGGCCCCATATAGGGCCATGGACCGCAAGACCCCCGCGTAAAGCCTCCGGCAGGAGGCGTTTGGCCCCCTCAGGTTGGGCAAGAGCCGCTTTAGGGCGGCCCCGGCCCGTTCCAGTTTGGGGGCCAAACGTCGGAAGTGCTCGACGAAGTTCCATCGGCTGTCGAGGACGAGACCCAGGTACCTCATCGTGGTCTCGACGCCGATGTGAACCCCTCCTACCACTAGTTGGGATCCTGAAGGTGGCCCGTACCGAGGTCCATGAAAGGACATGGCCTCGGACTTGTGCAGTGCCACCTCGAGACCCAACCGCCGGATCCTTTCCACGACTATCGCAACCCCGCGTGTCATCGCGTCAGCCGCCGCCTGATGCGACCTCCCCTGCGCCAGGACCAGCGTGTCGTCAGCGTAGCAAACTACGCTGACGCCTTCAGGGAGGTCGGCCCGCAGCACCCAGTCGTAACCGATGTCCCACAGAAGCGGCCCCAGAACCGATCCCTGTGGGACACCGCACGACATCTCTCGCCGGTTCCAGTTCCCGTCGCGACCGGGGTAGATGACGGCTCTGTCCGTCAAATACGCCCCGACTACTCGACGGAGGTAGGTCGGCACCCGGTGATACCGGAGTGCCTCCCCAATGCAGCTCCAGGGCAGGGTGTTGAACGCGTTGGCGATGTCGAGTGACACCGCCACGACCACCCCACCCCGGGACACCGCGTCCCCCGTCGTGAGGGCTCTCACGCGCATGATGGCGTCCACCGTAGAGCGCCCCTTGCGGAAGCCAAACTGGCAATCCGCAAGATCCGGCCCAGTCCTTACCAGGTGCCCGACGAGGCGGCCCGCAATTACTCTCTCAAAGAGCTTGCCGACCTCGTCGAGCAGCACTATGGGCCGGTATGCGGACGGAGAGTCCGCAGGGCGCCCCGGCTTCTGAATGAGGACCAGCTTCCCCGTCTTCCAACGGAGCGGAAACTGGCCTCTCTCCATACATGCGCTTAAGAGCGCCTCCAGTCGAGGCCCGAGAGCCGTCGAGGCCAGGACCCAGGCTTTACCCGGCAAGCCGTCGGGTCCTGGGGCGGTGTTTTTGGCCTTCAGCCTGCCAACCGCCGCTCTCAGATCTACCCCGGTCACTTCAGGGGTGTCGTCGTCGCCTTCCGCGTGGTCCGCTTCGGGCACCGCCAGTGGCGGAGCCATAGGCGGGGGAGTATGCTCCCCCCGTGAAGGGAACAGAGCGCTCACCACCTCCTCCACCAGCTGAGGGCGGAGACTCTGAGTCAGTGGGGGGGCCCAGGTGCGGAGTTTATTCCGCACCATTTTGTAAGGGCGCCCCCATGGATCTCTGTTCAGAGTCTCCAGCATCTCCTCGCGGGCCGCATCCTTGGCCCGCTGGACAGCCTCTCGGAGGGCGGTCTTCGCCGCTCTGTACCCCTCGTACAGCTCCGCCTCTGTGGCTTCCGCATCCGGAGGGCGGATGCGGAGCCTGCGGTGCCTGGTGTACCGGTGTCGCGCGTCGACGCACGCCTTGCGCAACGCCTCCACCTCCTGCGACCACCAGTACACCCGACGTCGAGCGCATCCTGGCCGGACTCGGGGCATTGCCACGTCACAGATCTCGGACATGGCCTCCCGGAACCACTCCGCCTCATCGTTAATATCAGCAGGCCTGTCCGGTGAAGACACCCAGGCCTGCACGATCGAGGCTTCCAGGAGGAGCTCCCGGTCCAGCTGCTTCAGCGCCCAACGCGGACCACTCGGGGCCTGTCGGACCAGCGCGCTAGAGGTCTGGGTGGAGACATCAAATCGGATATACCGATGATCGGAGTAGGTCTCCACCTCCTCCATGACGCGCCAGTCAATGACACGCTGTGACAGAGCGGGGCTGGCGAACGTGATGTCCACAACCGACTCGCCCCGCATCCGCACGCACGTAGGGACAGAACCCCGATTCACGGCGACCAGGCCTGTTTCCAGAGCCCAGTCCTCCACCATCCTGCCCTGCACATCTGTGCAACGGGAACCCCAGGCCACATTCTTGGCGTTGAAGTCCCCGAGCACTAGCACGGAGAAAGGATGGCTTCTGGCGACGACGACACTCAACTCTGTTAAAGAGTTCTGGAACTCGGCGAGAGTTCGGCTCGGAGAGAAGTAGACTCCCACTACTACAATCTCTCCGAACCGTGCTGCTACGCACCCCTGTCCCTTCGTGACACCTTCGAGGGACGGGGTGCCGGCGGCAGCCGACGAAATTATGGCCACTGAGCCGTTAAGGTCCTCCACCCAGTTATCCCTGGGCGGGACAAAGTACGGCTCAGCGACCACGGCGATGTTAATCGACCACTGCGCCATGCTCTGGAGCAACAGGTCCTGAGCGCAGGCGCAGTGGTTGATGTTCGCCTGGAGGAGGCGTAAAGGCGGAGCCATTACTCCTCCATTTCGGCCCCCTCCTGGGCCCCTTGTGAGGGCCCCTCGGCATTGGTGGCGGCGGCGGTGGCGGCGGCGGTGGCGGCAGTGGTGGCGGCGGCGGCGGCGGCGGCGGCGGCGACGGCGGCGGAGGGCCTGCCTTTCCTCCTGGCATCGGCGGGTGGGGCGCAGGACTTGCTGCCCGCCCGGTGATCGGCCGGCTTGCCAGCAGCCGCACATGCAGCGCAGTGCGGCGCGGCGGTGCACGAGCCGGCCTTATGTCCGGGCTTACCGCAGCGGAAGCACAGAGTGCTGCGGTCCTCCGAGGTGCACTGGACGCTCACGTGGTGCCCCACGAGGCATCGGTAGCACCTCAGAGGTCTGGGCTCCAGCAGTTTAACCTGCGCGGACACCCAGCCCACCAGGAGCCTTCCTCCCTCCACAATTTTCCTAGCCGCCGTCACTGGGCAGCTTACCGTTACGGTTCGCATGCCCGTGAAGTCAGGACGTATGGTGCCCGCCTTCACCTGATCGGCCAGACACTCGCCCGTCCTGACGACGGCAGCTACCACCTCTGTCTCCGTAATGGAGTCATCCAGGCCCATAATGCGCATATCTGCGCACTTGACAGGCCTGGAGACTCGAGCCTCGTCCGCATTGAGGGACGCCCTTAGCTTCTCAGCTAGGGCGTCAGCGGTGGGGCCACTCGTCGCACCGGGGATCTCCAGCATGCGGGCACCAGTGGCGGTCACCCTATGCCGGAGGCCCCCGGTGATCCCCAGCTCTTGGAGATCCACCGTCGCTCTCGCCTTGGTGAGCACGTCGCAGTAGGTCACCCCCCTTTTGACCGCGTCTGGCTGTAGCGTTATTACTACAGCCGCAGTCTTAGGGGAGCGAAGCCTAGCCGCAACGGCTCGCTCCTTGCGGCGCCTCCTCTGCGCCTTTTTCCTGGCCGCCTTGGCCGCCTTCTTTTTCTCCCCGACCACCTGCCACTCGGCGTTGGCCGTGGGAGATTTCTCTGGGGTAGGCGTAGGCTCTGGGGCCGTCGCCTTCCCAGCCGTTCTGCCCTTCTTATGGGCCTGCGCCGGGGGTTTGCCGGCTGGCACCGGTTTTGCCGGCGCCGAGGCTCCGCCAGCTTGCGCCGGTTTTCCCGGCGCCGGGGTTCCTCCAGCCGACGCCGGTTTGGCCGGCGCCTGGGCCCGGCCAGACGGCCCGGGCTTAGGGGCGGCAGCGGCCGCGTACGAGGCCGCCTTCGGCCCTGGGGCCGTCCTACCCGCCAAGGGGGGGCGCAGGACTATGCTCTCCAGGGCGGCGAACCGCGCCTGGAAGGCCGCCAGTTCCTGCCGAACCAGGTTCAGGACCTGGTTCTCCACCGGCACTGGCTGGCTTGCTGGCTGGCTGGCTGGCTGGCTGGCTGCCGGCGTCGCCTGCGCTTTGCCGGTGTCCTTTAGGCCGGCCAGGTCTGCCCGGAGCCTCCTATTCTCCTCTTGGAGACGCTCCGTGGCAGCCGTCAGGCGGGCGACCTCCGCCCGCAATTCGGCCACTTCGCCGGCCGAAGGACCGGTGCAGTTGGCCGCCTCCGCCGCCGCCGTAATGGCGGCCTTTGCCGAGGCTACGGCCCTGTTTTTGGAAGTCTGCAGCTTCTTTAGGGACACGTCCCGAATCGCGGCCTCCACGACCGCCGCAAACTTCCTCATGCGGTCCGCATCAGGGCCGCCAACCTCGCCCGCTTCGTCACTGGAGGGCTCCGGAGCGACCGCGCGACCGGTTCCCCCCTCCTTTGCAGGCTTCTCCGCCAGCTCTGCCGCCTCCCGAGCAGTGAGCCCCCTCCCAATGCCTCGCTCTCGGACTCCTCCCCGCCTACTGGTGGGGATTTTCCGAGCCGAGGCTAGCTCCCCGTCAGAGGACGACCCCTGGCCGTCCACTGACCTTGGCCGCTTGCTCTGCACCTTTCTTTTCGCAGCAGCCACCTCCTTACCACGGCAAGGGCTCCCTGAGCCTCCCGTGCTCGCTCCTCCCGATGCCGAGTCGGACTCCGACCTCGCATCACTCCTCTCTTCGTCGGTTGGGTTTGGGTTTTTTAAAAAAATTTCCATTTTGTTCCCACGAGTAAAAACTTTGTGACTTGCTCAAATTCCGTGGTTCGCACTAGCGACTAAATCAAGCTACCCATTAGCCAAGCTTACTACCTCCCTCACGGTGCGCCGCCGCTTGGAGGTTTGGGGAATTTTTTATAGAGGTTAATCTTCCTCGCGGTCCGGGCGGTTAAGCCAAGACCCTCGACCCCCTTCAACAGCCAGAGACATGACCTTAACTGTCTCCGGGGCTACGAGATTAGCGGTGGCAGGAGGGGGGGGGTTACCCCCCCCCTGCCTGCCCGGCGGCAGGGTAAGTGCACACCGGGCCCGCTCTTACTCCACCACAGTTGCCGCTCTGCTCCTCATAGCGACTTGTGTGGAGCGTACCTCTTCGACAGGAAATTGGCATACGGGCAACGAGACCCCTTAGGCACATAGTGCCCAAGGGGAGTCATTGCCCGTACCCCAGGGTGCACCGTCCCAGAGACTGGCCTTCCCCCCGGACGTATCCATAAGGGAATTCCAGTCCACGGGAACTCGGGGAGGTTTCCTGTCCACGCACCCCTTCTTAAGTCCCTGGCGCGACATTTTGCGAAAGAGACATTCTGCGAAAGAGACATTCTGCGAAAGAGACATTTTACGAAAGAGACATTCTGCGAAAGAGACGTTTTACGACCAGGGGACATTTTGCGAAAGAGACGTTTTGCGCCTGAGCCACTTGGGGCTCAGGTGACGTAACCTACGACAAACTTATTTTTTGCGGTTGGTACAGTAATCGGGTCTAGGGATCGAACCGCAAAATTAAGTTTGTTTTTTATTGTATATACTTTTCCGGGATAAAAAGTACCCAGTGTGGTGCCCAGGATATTAAAGCATAATTATACCAAGTTTCATCGTAATCGAACCGGTATTTTTTACGTGATGCCTGAACAAACAGACAGACAGACAAAAAAAAAAAAAAAAAAAAATGTTTAATCACATTTTTGGGTTCGGTGTCGGTCTAGTAACACCCCCTCTCATTTTTTTTTTTTTTGATATTTTCAATGTACAGAATTTTCACTTCTACAGATTTATTATAAGTATAGATTAGGTATCTCTCCAAACATGTACATAAAGGATATTATATTGGCTGGTGAAATAATTCAGCGATTTTCTTTTATGGACCTTTTATAAGAATATTGCGAATCCATAGCTTCATATGTTCGAAAAAATTGTCTGCTCAACAACGTAAAAAACGCAATGAATGCTGTTGAACTGACAAAATGAAAGCCATTGTTAGTGTGTTAAGCAGTTACCCCGCAGTTAATCAATAAAGCGCTGTACTTACCCAATACCAACAATTTGTTTGTGGTCGTTAACAATACAGGCTCCTACTTGGTACGTCGGATCGTTGCTTCGATGCCTCGCCAAAAACGCGATTGCCATGAAATATTCGTCCCAACCTATACAGTTTTCGCGAGGTTGATCTGGACTGGAATCACAATGAATAATTATAATAACTATGTATTGCATTCAGCATCCCAATAGCGTAATACAGTGCATTACGCGATTGAGGTACTATGTATTAAATACACTACTAACATTTTAATACTACACTAATTTTGAAGGGAATTTCTAATCCAATACTCTATACCTCATCAACATCATCCACAGCCTGACTGCACCCGCTGCTGGGCACAGGCCTCTCTTTTCTCGCGCCAATCCCCACGCTCCTGTGCCAGCCTCATCCAGGTTCTACCCGCGTTGTTACCAATATCGTCCGCCCATGTCGCCTCCGGACGACCAACACTTCGTCTTCCAGTCCTAGGACGCCACTCGGGTAGCTTACTCCACCTATCATCACTGCATCTTGCCCAGGGTGTACTGCCCAACTCCATTTCAGTTCGCCTAGCATGAAACGCTCCATGGCTCTCTGTCCAAATGTCACCCTATCCACCTAAATAACCTACTTTTATATTTTTGGCATTGCACAATGTTAAGTGGTGTTAAGTAGGTTTACATAGACATGACCTTTGTGGACTCTGTCGGGCTCAGCAAAGCAAGGGAGAGGAAGACGGCTCCAATTTGACAAATTAGTCGTTGCACATACACTTCCTTAAAGTCACGCCCTTTTCCCATGGTTGTAATAAACCATAAACTACAGAACACCACCTGCTAAGATCCCCAAGGTACTCCTTTTCCTTCATCATCATCTGCCTAGCCTTTTCCCAACGATGTTGGCTTCGGCTTGCAGTCTAACTGGATGCAGTTGAATACCAGTATTTTACATGGAACGACTGCCTATGGAGGTACTCCTTTTTCTTCATTAGTTATTATTTAACGTTAGCTGCTGCCTGCGACTTCGTTCGCGTGACCTACCTTTTCATTTCCTTTCTCCTTCTGAAATAAAATAGTATAAGTTACTCCTAATAACATCAGCTATCTGCCAGTTAAAGTCTCGTCAAAATCTGTCCAGCCGTTCCGGAGATTAGTCGGAACAAACAGACAGCCGATCATTAGCAAATAAATAAATGACAATGACTGACTAAATGACAATTTTATTTTACAGTAATGCTATTCTAATTCTATTGAATTTCAGTCAAAATAGTGCAAGTAGGTATTATTTTTCTTGTGCCGAATGTTCGGCATCTGATCCGAATGCCGAAACCCGGTTCAAGCTGCCGAATTTCGATTGAACCGAATTTCGGGCGGAATTCGGCATGCAAATATTGTGACAATAATAATAATTCTAATTAATTAATTAAATCAATTTAAACTAAATGATTAAATTCCAATGTCAAAAAAAAAGTACTAAATCTAGGATTGTCTACATATCAAATTAAAAATGTCAAATAAAAGTAATTTAATTACAAAATAAGTGTCTAAATAATAGCTTTCAAAAGACAACCAAAGAAATTAAGTTACAAATAAATAACTTAAAAATAGAAATAAAATAAAAAAATACAAAAAAAATAGCTTAAATAAATAAATTTAAAAAAAAATAGCTTAAAATAAAAATGTCATATTTAATTTCATGTCCACTTTACCATTTGTCCTAGAATTCATAAATTCCTTAATAGTATAAAAACAATTTTCGATATGCCATGCTCTGAGATGCTTTTGAAATAAGCTAGTTCGCAGTTCTCTAATAACCTTTGGTATATTATTAAATATGTCTATTGCCATTCGACTAGTGATCCCATGAGATTTTGCCCACTTAATAAACATTGACGCTATCGGCTGTACGGAATAGGTGGGGATGTTTTTTTACAAATACTCCCATTTCCAATATGTATAAGCATGATAATGTTAATAATTTATGTTTTTTAAAAATAGGTCTGCAGGATTCTAATGGGTCTACACCAAACCCAGCTTGTAAACACTTGTTTTTCACAATAAATGCCTTATTACTGTCAGTGGAATTGCCCCATATGATCAAGCCGTATTAATAGCACAAATGAGACACATCCATGATAACTTATCATGGATATGTCATTGATAAGCCAATAGAGCGGCATCACGTCCAACAGTTTTCCTGAGATTTCTTAGTGCAAATGCAAAGCTGTTTAGCCTATGACATATGTATATTTTCAATATGTTGTTTCCAATTACAACTGTTGTCAATTACTATGCCTAAAAATTTCGTCTGGTCAACTTCTTCGTACGAGTACATAACATAATTTGTTAAAATTTAAATGAAGGAGTTGGTGACCTGAAACACAGGCCTTGAGCCTAGTTTAGGCACCAATCTCCCACAATATAATGCCCCTCCTATATGTCACTGTAGAAATAAGTTTAACAATTAAGAGTATTATTGTGGAGAAAATAAACAATTTTTAGAAATTGCAGAATCTGAGCGGACGAAGCCGCGGGGTACCTAAGTGCTAGTTAAGTATAAAATTAACTTACTTTGGAGACGACATGTTGGCGATTATTTCCGAAATACCTGTTGTTTCCTGTTATCACTTCTTTTATAGCAAATTTGTTAAATTATATCATACAAAAGAAAATTAATACAACAATTACTTTGTTTTTATGTTAAGTACGATGTGCAACAGAGCTCAATTTGAATGTACATTATATTGTGCATTACTGTCATTGATATCTACTGACGTCACTTTGACAATTATAGCTAAGCACTGATAATATTTATAACTAGCTGCTGCCCGCGACGTCGTCTGCGTGAAGGCTCTACAGCACAAAAATACCTAAGATGCCAGTGTCGGTTAGCATTATAAGTAAACAACTTTTAAAATAGCATTAAAATATAAGTTTTTTTTGCAAGCGAAGCAAGTCAAGAGGGAATCCTGCTGTGTTCAGTCATAAAATGTGACTGAAGAAAATAGAGAAAATAATGCAGGAATACATTCCAGGACACAAAAGAGTAAAAATACGTACAAAGGTATGATACCTAACAACACTTCCCTATATACTACGTTGGTAGTTATGCTGCCAGGAGCCAAAATGTAAAGAGAGTCAGGACTGGTGACGCGAGAGCAAGCGACGACGTACAGTTGCCCGTGTGAGAAGCAACTCGTCCTGAGGTCGACACCCGCTGCCCTCAGTGTCTGCCCCTGTGACTTATTGATGGTCATCGCGAAGCAAACACTCACGGGGAACTGTACGCGCTTGAACTGGAACGGGAAGTTATGAGGTATGAGGGGAATGCGTGGTATAAATACTGCCTCGCCGACGCCACAACCTGTAAGAATTTCCGCCTCAATGGTGTGTCTGTGGAGCGAGATGACTTTAAGGCGAGTCCCGTTACACAACTTCGGAGGAGATAGGTTCCGAAAAAGCATAATCGGGACACCGACCTTCAGCTTGATGGTAGGCGCTGGAAGTCCACTTGCTGACAGAGAGTTCAGAAATTCCACGGGATAATGTGTGGCGTCATCTTGCTCGACACCAGTGTTTAGGTGTAGACCACTTCATTCCCCTCAATTTCCGAGAGAATGAATTCGTTAATTGATCATTTTTGGGCGTCAAAATGGCCCGCTTACACACCCAAGAATTATGGTGGTGTGGTATACGACCGATGTCCCCGTACACACAGCGAATGAGTTCTTCTAAGCTGGATACCACTCTACCAAGAGACTCTAGAAGCACCACCTGTCCACCTCTCTCTTCTGATAGAGTGCCTTCGCCAAGACTTAGAAGGACATCGGAGAATTCTTGAGCACCTGCATTGCCACCGAGCCGAGCTCTCATATTAATGGTCAAGCGCAGCGTACGAACTCGTGACCACAACGAAGATCGTTTCAACGAAGCATTCACCTCGTCAGCCCTCGATCCCCGTGTCACCACGGGAAGCGTTTGCCGGAAATCGCCACTGAACAGAACTGCGACACCACCCATCAAATGTTCGTTCCTGCAGATGTCCTGCAGGGTTCTGTCCACGGCCTCAACTGCCTTCCTATTGGCCATCGTACACTCATCCCATACGATCATCCCGTACGATCAGAGAGCAATCCTTGAGCACGTGTCCCTTATCGCTGTTACGTGACACACCACAAACAGGCGTTTCGGCGCTCTCTAAATCGATGGGAATTTTAAACATGGCATGGGCTGCCTTGCCACCCTGAAGCAGTGTGGTAGCGATTCCCGACGACGCTACAACAATATCAATTTTGCCTTGCCTCCTGACCTCCGCAAGTATGCCAGTGGTAACAATTATTTTTCTTGTTCCAACAGGAGCATCCAAGAAAAACATTTTAACCTGGTTTTTCCCAACGCTTTCAAGGACGGTGTCATAAATTTGTTTTTGCTCTGAAGAGAACAAAGCGACATGGTCATTTCGTATGGTGGTCATTTCGCCCGAATCGTGATTTGTCTCAGCGTTATACTCCCGATTTCCACGGTCTCGATGCGGTGATGATTGGGGAGCTGGTAACCCATATTCGATCAGTGGATTGCCGCCGAAATGACAACATCTTGAAGTGAACTGAGACAGGTGTACAGCACGCGTTCATCAGTTACTTTGACTTCGTCTCCAGTAGCACGCCTCAAACCTCGTAGAAAATCTTCAGACAGATGATGGCGATACTTTAAGCGAAAGCTACCGGGTTCGCGACTCCACAAAACACCAAGATGACGGCAAACAGATGACGCATGCGGCTGAGACTGTCACTGACGCTCGCCTCCGCGAGGGTGTCATCCCAATTTTGGTCGCCGTCGAGAAGGTGACGTGCTACGCAGGCTGCGCGGTAAGTGGGATACTCCACGCCATCAAATGTCCTCAGAAAGGCGAAAGACGTTGGGCCTCGGACAGTGTGAAGTAACAACCGCAGAAAATAACATTTGCCATTATTCGGATGCACGGTATAAACCCTACCCAATGTGGTGTCCTTGAAAATTCCTGGAAATCCTTCCACAGCACCTCCTCGTCGACGTCGGTTAAATTCACCCCTTTGCTTGTCGTACGTGTAATATGAAGGCACCTCGTTATACGTAAGGGATCTCGCAAACTGGTCGACTTCATAGAGCCTGAAACATGCCACGCGAAACGAACTATACGATACATCTTTTATGAAGAAAATGCACATTATCATGTATGAATTTTAAGAATAACTAACTACTAACCTCGCCAACATGATCAAATTTAAATTATTAATTTCCAAAAAATGTTAACATGTATGTAACTTGATTTGATTTTTCTGAAATCTCATAGATGGCGCTACTTCAAAATTGTCTTTATACTACTAACATTCATTAAACTATGTTTCTCTGCGCAAGTTACTTAAATGGCGTAGTTTTTATAGTGTAAAGCTAGATAATAGCATGGCTTACTCAAAAACAACATTTAAATATGCGTCGTTAGATTACACGCTGTCACAGAATGCGAAGAAAAATAAAGATTCACAGCTCCTCCCCCGTAGGTGATAGCGTGATAATATGTAGCCTATATGTTGACCCGACCTCTTAGTAATATTCATGCAAAATTTGAAGTAAATCCATGCAGTACTTTTTGAGTTTAGCCCGGACATACATACAGACAAACAGATAAACAGACAAAAATTCTAAAAACTATATTTTTGGCTTCGATATCGATTGTAGATCACGCCCCAAGTACTCTTTTAAAAAAATATTCAATGTACAGTTTTGACTTTCCTACGATTTTATTATATGTATAGTATAGATTAGCTCGTCGGGACACCAACAATAATAGGGTTGGCACAACCGTGTCAGAGTATACAAAGTGGCCTCCAGTTCCGTCGGGGTACCGCTACTATTTTAAACTTTAACAGAACGTTAGGCTAATAATTAGAGCGGTCCCCCGACGACGGGACAACATTTAATCAAAAAATTACATACGTACGTACGTAGGGTCATAATTTCAAGGTTATTTTTTTCTTTTTATAGGGTTTCACGTTTATCCCTTTTTTGTTCTATTTGTAGCTATTTTTTCAATAGTTTTTTTAAAATTGTTTTAGGCTTTTTACATTCGTACTTTTTTATTATTATTTTGTGTCGGGGGTTTTTTAATTTTTTTTATTGACTAATTTAAAATTCACCTACCTTTGACTTATTATGAAAAATAATCAAGTAATCCCTTAGAAGTAGGTACCTGATTATTTTTTTTAAATGATAATGTGAAATCACCGCTGAAGAGGAAAACTGTCAACTAACTTTTAGAGGCCATTGTAAGTACCTAGTTTAGTACTTGATTGTACTGGCACTTCGGTATTAGCTGCTTCCAGCGAGAACAAAACAATGAGTTTATTCTTATTTTGAGTTAGATATTCGATACAAAAAAATGTATTGGCTACTTGGTAGACAGTCGCCATTGTCAATACCTAATAAAATGCTGTTAAATAAACAAGTCTTACAACCTGTATGGACCTACGGTATTCAGCTGTGGGGTTGCACCAGCCAAAGCAATCGTCAAATTATACAACGCTTCCAAAATAAAGTACTCAGGGATATAGTAAACGCGCCCTGGTACAGACGCCAGCACATCAAGCTACTACAATCTGTCAAATTTCTTTAATAGATTTTCAACTTTATCACTAAAGCATTAAGGTTCAAGATTGATTGGGAAATTTTGACAGTTTCGGGTAACTTAACCTGCTGGCGTCTGTACATTAGAAACAGCAACCTTCACCGGGACCTCAAGATAGATGTCGTAAACATAACTATACAAAAATATGCAGAAGCTCATGAACACAGACTTCATCATCACGTGAATGTCGAGGCGATCCAACTCCTTGACAACACTGAATTAGTACGAAGACTAAAAAGGGTAAAACCTTTTGAGTTAGTTTAGTGCAGTGTAAGTGAACTCAAACTGTAGTGCAAGTGCTGAATCTTATAAAGAACACGTGAAACAAGTGTCTTCCCCATAACTTATAGTGAATAAGAAAGACGATAATGGACGATTTCTTAATTATATAGTTACTTAGCAGTTTAAGTTATATTTAAATTACTTATTAGCTAATAGGCTAGATTGTAATGTAAATAAAGTGTCACCAATTGCGATACTTTATAAAAAGAAAAAAAAAAAAATTTGAGTTAAATACCTAGTTATGCACCTCGGTGTGTACTTATAGGTGTGCAGTACTTAAATGTAACCCATTAACCCTGGATCACTGGCTAAATCTCATAATATAAATAAACATTTACTTCAGAATCACTTCCATATTTGTTAGTAACAATGTAAACTTATAAACTAGTGTTAGTAACATTTATTCTAAGCTGCGTGAGGCACGCCGATCCTGGGGAATGTGTACGACTGTATCATAGTATAAAGAGAGGAAGTAGGCTATCTCCGGCACATTCCGCGATATAATTGCCTACTGTCTCAGGGTTGTCACTTTTATTTAACTTTTAATTCAGTGCCAATAAATTGGCAAGGATCGGGAAGTTGTATTTTTTACTTGTATTGTCTAGGTACCTAAACGATGATGAAACCTTTCACGATGAAAGAAAGAGCGACGGGCCAGCAGACGGGCGGTGCGGGGCAGTGATGAGCACGAGTAAACCGAGTAAACGGTAGGTTACTGATAGTACTCGTACTGTCACCAATTCATTAGTTTAAAGCCCGGCCCTTGCCAAAGATAACACTATCTCTGTATAACTAATTCAGTGATCATTAGTCAATAAAGTTCAACAATAGTTTTCCTAACAAACACAGAAAATTCAAGATAAATAGCAGTATTGTTTTTCTATTTTTATTATGTATGTATTTACAAAAAAAAAATGTACATAAGTAGTTTATCAGCCATTTTGTTACCATAACACAAGCATTAGGTTGCTTAGCTTGGGACTAGATGGCGCTGTGTGAAATGTCCAGGGATATTTATTTATTTATTATTTAAAAAAAAAAGGATAAAATAAATCAATAAAATAAACACCCAAACACAGAGCAATACGTTCTCCTGCGATTATCACACATTTTTCATTCATTTAGCGGTGCCGAAAATCCGTGACGCGCGAACCTCGTGTGATGTTAGCCCCGACCAGGGGGGAGACAGTTAGAACATGCACAACTTTAGTAAAGATAGAGTCGCCATCTACTTTTGTTAACGAAGAAGCTATTAGTTTAATAATCATCGATAGATGTCTCTGTGATACCAACTTAAATGCAAATAAGAAAATCAAATACAAGAGTTCTCTATAATTTAAAACAATAATTATAACATTTTACATCAAGATTATTACATTATTGTATGTATTTCATTTCTGACCGGCATCATCAATTATTGCAATCGTGTCACGGAAATCCTTATTGTGTGACATATTCTGGCAACATCACACAATATGGTCGCCGGTCTCAGTTTATAAGTGTATAGTCTATGGTCGCCGGTACCGTTTATTAATATACTCTTAGCCGTTACACGGTTACAAATTACAATAAATTAAAGCAAAATGGTTCATTATTGTGTTACTGCCAATTCTGGCGAAATTTAGCGTTTGATGTATGTAATCATTCAAATTTTCTTAGCTGTTGTTGCGTTATATGTTGATCAATATGCGGTCAATTTATATTAGGACACTTTTACTTCTGAATCACCATCATTCAAATTTTAATTATTGTAATTTAGTAAATGTATCATTATTATTATTCGCCAGTCGCATATTGATCAACATATGACTACAACAGCTAAAAAAATTTGAATGATCACTTATAAACCAAACTTACTGATCTATACGTACGTAGGTACACATACATTCATGCATATCTACCTATAGAGCCTTAGTTCCAGTTAAGAAATGCAGATGGCGTTTCGAATCTGGATGCTTCGAAATGGCACAAGAGGGCTCTCTTCTCCCGTATTATTATTATACTCTTTGGCCCCGACTGGCGCGCTGCGAAACGGGCCGAGATTTGTTTAAGTGTGCGTGCGGCGACGCATAGATACTTTGGCGCACACATACAAGCCGCGCGCGGTGCGTTTGTATGAAGATAACGTACTTCCTCTCTTTATACTATGACTGTATGCAGTCGTATCCACCGAATAATATAACTAATCGTTTTTGTTTGAATTTTTCTGTCATGTCTTCTCACCGAATCTCTTAATGCGTTCGATACGTTTACATACGAAACGTTGCTGTCAAAATTAGAAAATTCTGGAGTTCGAGGACCAATACTCAAATGGTGTGAAGACCACCTTAATAACCGTAAATACTATGTAATAATATGTAACAAACCAGTGACGCCATTGAAGTCCCTGAAGGAACACCCCAAGATTCAATTCTAGGACCCTTACACTATCTGGCATATGTTAACGACATGGAACATGTGGTCAATACACACATGCCTTGCAACTACCGACATAGACGTAAAAGTAGCAGCTCAATGGTTAGAGGAAGAATTTATGGGCGCACGATGCTGGACTGGACCAAAATCATTCATGTTCACTCTAACTATCTAAAGCACATTACTTTTAAGACAATCTCCCACAGTCACAGTTGTCTTCACTTCACTTTGTCGATTACATGACACCTACCTTGGATTAGTCGTGGACAATCGTTTTAGCTGGACTTTTCACGTGGACTCAGTCTGTGACAAGGTGCAAGCTATACTGCCGAAATTCTACATTTTAAAACCTAATGTTCCGTTCAAAATACTGCTAAACATATCGCTTTAGCGGAATTATAGCATATGGAATTACGAGTTATGGAAGAACATTTCTATTACATATACATAAATTTGTACGGAACCCTCGGTGTGCCCGTCCGACTCGCACTTGACTGTTTTTTTTTTCTTGTTCCCCTGCGCTGTCCCACTCCTGGGCAAAGGCCTTATGATAATTACAATACATACCACATTTTTAGGGTTCCGTAGCCAAATGGCAACGGAACCCTTATGGATTCGCCATGTCTGTCTGTCTGTCTGTCTGTCTGTCTGTCTGTCTGTCTGTCTGTCTGTCCGTCCGTATGTCACAGCCGCTTTTTTCCGAAACTATAAGAGCTATACTGTTGAAACTTGGTAAGTAGATGTATTCTGTGAACCGCATTAAGATTTTTACACAAAAATAGAAAAAAAACAATAAATTTTGGGGGTCCCCATACTTAGAACTGACACTCAAATTTTTTTTTTTCATCAAACCCATACGTGTGTGGTATCTATGGATAGGTCTTCAAAAATGATATTGAGGTTTCTAATATCATTTTTTTCTAAACTGAATAGTTTGCGCGAGAGACACTTCCAAAGTGGTAAAATGTGTGTCCCCCCCCCCCTGTAACTTCTAAAATAAGAGAATGATAAAACTAAAAAAAATATATGATGTACATTACCATATAAACTTCCACCGAAAATTGGTTTGAACGAGATCTAGTGAGTAGTTTTTTTTTAATACGTCATAAATCGTAACGTAACGGAACCCTTCATGGGCGAGTCCGACTCGCACTTGGCCGGTTTTAATTATAATACATTATTTCTATTGCTGATATAATGGAATGCCAGTTGGATGTTGCGACGATGATTTCCCGTGGGCAAAGAAGACCCCTTCACCTTTAGATAGCAAATTTCTGTATGGTGAGCAATTGTATGCAACGGAAATGTTATTGCAGTATCTGTGTGCCCCTTCCGGATCGAACAGGGTCGTTGTTCCACATTGTGTACCTACCTAGCTGTTTAGCCCTCGAGCCTAAGTAGTTCTATTCAAGGAGCTCTCGCAACTTCTAATTATTTTGATGAAATAAGTATCTACCTAAGCTCTCTTACATAGTATAAAGAGAGGGCTCTTACATCTCTTAATAGAGATAACTGTTTCAAACGGTTGTTTAACGTAACATACGTACGTCAAATAATAACGAATAGGTACACACGGCTACACGTCAAGCTACACAAAACCAGTTTGTCTTGGCCTCACTTTGTATGATATTTTCTCACAATGAACGGTCAGCCAATACTGGTTTTGCATAGCTTGATGTGTAGCCGTGTGTACGTACTCGTTATTATTTGACGTACGACAAGGCCACCATTTTGTAATTGTAACTTGAAACCACGCTTTTTTGGGTTGACGATAGATAGTTAGCGCCATTTTTGACGTATACGCGTGCGTCACGTGGACGTGAAACTACACGCCTTTAATCAATATAATTAATGCCAATGCCGTCATCTCAGATGTGACACACATGAGGAACAGGGTGGAAAGTTGCAAATTGCTATGGAATATTTTAGACGTCATTAAGTAATGTCAGTAAGGCGGGGTCATGGCAGACCACGTAGGAGATGGCGGGACGAGCTGGATAGTTTCAGTTCAACCTGGAAGGAGGACGCGCAGGCTCGCGATAGATGGAAGAAGCGGAGGAAGGTCTTTACCCAGGAGTGGGACAGCGTAGGCTAGTACAGTCAACAAAAGAGATAAGTATGCAGGGTCGTCGGATATAGTTGAAGTTTAGTAAGAAACGGATTGATGTTTTCGGATAAAATTTTATCAAACTAAATTTCATTCGAAAACCTCCATAGGTTTCTTACTAAATTTTAACTATATCCGACGACCCTGCATACTTATCTCTTTTGTTGACTGTACAAAAAAAAAGTAATGAAAAAAAAGTTAAATAGGATGTCAAAACAAAAGGCTTGCGGAGACGATTAAAAACATATAACATATGTCATCATCTGCCTGCCTTTTCCTAACTATGTTGGGGTCGGCTTCCAGTCTAACCGGATGCAGCCGAATACCAGTTTATTACTTGGAGCGACTGCCTCTCTGACCTCCACAACCCAGTTACTGGGTAATACGATACCCCTTGGTAAGACTGGTTGTCAGACTTTCGGGCTTCTGACTGTCAAAGATCCGCGAATGACAGCCGGGACCAACGTTCCGAGGCACGGTATGTAAAGATGGTCACCCATCCACAGACCAACCGCGGCACGAAATATAACATATGTACATGCATGTTGAAAAATATATCGAATATCCCGCTTCGTTTGAAGACTGAAGCGAATATTCCCGATCAGTAGTAACACCTTGTCGTCCACATTGTTGACGATTGGCAAAAATAAGTTTCATTTGTCCAGTGTTGACGAACGGAACTTTTTTTCCTAATCGTTCGTATCTGAAATACAAAATAGAAAGTACTTATTTGGCATTTTCGAAACTAATTGTAAGTATACAAATATCATCAAATTCAAATTCAATTGTTTATTGCTCAACGCGGTACATAATATACATTTCTAGATGTCAAGTGAAGTGTTACACCAATTCAGGCATGCAAAATTATCATTAAAATTATACGCCATAACTTAAACCTTTTGATTTACCTCCTTTGCAAGATTACGTAAAGCATATGAATGTTGACTCAGGCGTTTACATACACAGTCAGTATGAGTTTTCCACGACGTCTCTATCCAGCTCAAGCCCTAAAAGTTTTGTAGTTGTCGTTTCTGAAATTGTCTTGTTTCCATATTTTATGTCAGGTTTTTTATGATTTGTCCTTTGTTCAAAAGTCATTATTTTAGTTTTGTCAATATTACTTTTTAAATTATTCGCGCTCATCCATTCTACTAATACTTGGAGACAGTGGTTTATCTCTTCCTCAAGTGTAGTCGCATCATCCTTACCACTAAAAACTACCGTGCTATCATCAGCAAACAAAACCATCGGATGATGTGTTTCTCTGGGCATGTCATTAATGTAAATAATAAATAATAAAGATCCTACAATACTTCCTCGGGGCACACCGTAGTTATTAGCTCTCTGACTCGATACATACGTACGCTCGGTTTTTGACGTGATGCACACCTTACCCACTTTAGTAACTTGTTTTCTGTCAGACAAGTACGATTTCAGAAGGTTCAAAGCATTGCCCCTAACTCCATACCTTTCCAGCTTCTTCAACAGTACTGTTCTATCTATCCACAAAATCAAACGCCTTGCTCATGTCCATGAATAAAGCAGCTACCGGACTTCTGTTATCAAAGCTAGTTATAATTTTTTCAAAGAGATTGAAAATTGCCATATTTATATTCTTTTTTCTTCTAAAACCGTATTGTTCATCAGCAAAAAGATTGTTACGTTCAAAAAATGTATATAATGTATTATATACCACTTTTTCTACAATTTTAGAGAATATGGGTAGTAAGGCAATAGGACGGTAGTTGGCTGGATCTTGTTTGCTACCTTTCTTATGTAGTGGTTTTATAACAGCTAATTTTAACCTATCCGGAAACACTCGATTCTAAGCACATATACATATAATAAAATCGTAGAAAAGTCAAAACTGTACATTGAATATTTTTTTAAAAGAATACTTGGGGCGTGATCTACAATCGATATCGAAGCCACAAATATAGTTTTTAGAATTTTTGTCTGTTTATCTGTTTGTCTGTATGTATGTCCGGGCTAAACTCAAAAAGTACTGCATGGATTTACTTCAAATTTTGCATGAATAAAAGATAAATAATAATAATATAATCATTTTGAGTCGGCGCCGTTTTTTAAGGCAATTTAGTGATCTTTGTTTATTGATTGTTTGGCGCCGACTCAAAATTACTTAGGTATACTTACATTAGTTTAAGAACTTACCTTATTAAGGTTAAATAAAAAAGGTTTATTATTTTTTGCTTTTCAGTTTTTTTCGGCGGTTCAATTTTTTGTTAAAAAGTTTTACTCACTCACAGTCATAGCTTTTCTACAAACCTTGAGGCGTGCTACTGGAGACGAAGTCGAAGTAACTGATGAACGCGTGCTGAATACCTGTCTCAGTTCACTTCAAGTTGTGGTCATTTCTATCGGCGGCAATCCACTGATCGAATATGGGTTACCAGCTCCCCCATCATCACCGCATCAAGACTGTGGAAATCGGGAGTATAACGCTGAGACAAATTACGATCCGGGCGAAATGACCACCATACGAAATGACCATGTCGCTTTGTTCTCTTCAGAGCAAAAACAAATTTATGACACCGTCCTTGAAAGCGTTGGGCAAAACCAGGGTAAAATGTTTGGCAGTTGAGGCCGTGGACAGAACCCTGCAGGACATCCGCAGGAACGAACATTTGATGGGTGGTGTCACAGTTCTGTTCAGTGGCGATTTCCGGCAAACGCTTCCCGTGGTGACGCGGGGATCGAGGTCTGATGAGGTGAATGCTTCGTTGAAACGATCTTCGTTGTGGTCACGAGTTCGTACGCTGCGCTTGACCATTAATATGACAGCTCGGCTCGGTGGCATTGCACGTGCTCAAGAATTCCCCGATGTTCTTCTAAGTCTTGACGAAGGCACTCTACCAGAAGAGAGAGGTGGACAGGTGGTGCTTCCAGAGTCTCTTGATAGAGTGGTATCCAGCTTAGAAGAACTCATTCGCTGTGTGTACGGGGACATCAGTCATATACCGCACCAGCAGAATTCTTGGGTGTCTGAGCGGGCCATTTTGACGCCCAAAAATGATCAGGCTGCAGCAATTAACGAATGCATTCTCTCGGAAATTGAGGGGAATGAAGTGGTCTACACCTAAACACTGTTGTCGAGCAAGATGACGCCACACATTATCCCGTGGAATTTCTGAACTCCCTGTCAGCAAGTGGACTTCCAGCGAATACCATCAAGCTGAAGGTCGGTGTCCCGATTATGCTTCTTCGGAACCTATCTCCTCCGAAGTTGTGTAACGGGACCCGCCTTAAAGTCATCTCGCTCCACAGACACACCATTGAAGCGGAAATTCTTAAGGGTTGTGGCGTCGGCGAGGCAGTATTTATACCACGCATTCCCCTCATACCTCATAATTTCCCATTCCAGTTCAAGCGCGTACAGTTCCCCGTGAGTGTTTGCTTCGCGATGACCATCAATAAGTCGCAGGGGCAGACACTGAGGGCAGCGGGTTTCGACCTCAGGACGAGTTGCTTCTCACACGGGCGTAGTTTATAGGGAAGTGTTGTAAGGTATGATACCTTTGTACGTATATTTACTCTTTTGTGTCCTGAAATGTATTCCGGCATTAATTTCTCTATTTCCTTCAGTCACATCTTATGACTGAACTCAGGAGGATTCCCATATAACTCTTTTCACTTGCTTTGCTTGCAAAAAAAACGTATATTTTAATGCTATTTTAAAAGTTGTTTACTTATAATGTTATAGCGACACTGGCATATTAGGTATTTTTGGTGCTGTAGAGCCTTCACGCAGACGACGTCGCGGGCAGCAGCTAGTTTATTTTATAACTAAGTACCGGTGCTATAATTGTTGAAACAGATTTAATAACATTTGTGGTAATATCATCATAGCCAGAGCTATTAGTATTATTTAATGAATTTATTAATTTTACCATGTCAGGGGGAACTGTGGGTATTAAAAATAATGAGTCACGATGCATGTCAAATTTTAAATTTTGATTAATAATATTAATGTCAGTTACTAATTCAATTTCGTCAATAAAATAGTCATTAAAAGTTTGGGAGATACTTTCCGGGTCAGTTATATCTACGTTATTTATTCTAAGTTTTGGTATTCCTTCGACCGGCTTATTATTTTTGCACTTATTAATTATTTGCCATGTAGCTTTGCACTTATTAGACGCATTATTAATGTGGTTGTTATTTTGGGATTTCTTGGTCAGACGAATTATTGTTTTTAAACGTTTCGTATATGTTTTGAAAATTGTTTTAGTATTGGGGTTGGGGTCTTTTCGAAATTGCCACAGCATCTAGCGTTTGCGTTTACAGCATAATTTTATACCTTTACTAATCCACTTATGTGATTTTACTGCATAACGTTTTAATTTGTCCCAACCTTGTTCGTAATCGGCATGGTTGGGTACAACAAACTGGAGACAAGAAGGGACCTGGCTTTTACCACGTATATTTTTAAGCTGTTGCGCGGTAAAATGTTTAATGCTGGTGTTTTGAAGGAGATATGTCTGAATGTGCCTGATAAGTACGCATTGCGACGCCGACGGCCACGGTTGTTAGCAGTGCCACGCGCGAGTCAAGATACCGAGGTCAGACAGTCAACAGTAGAGATAACGCCACTACCCGATAACAACGGGATAAGCGGAATCGATTATAAATAAAGTAATAAATATAAATATGAATTAGTCAAGATAACGAGACCAGACAGTAGAGATACCGCCACCGCCCGGATAAATGAATAATAATTGTGGTGACAACCGTCCTGTCCTAACCACTGTATTAACTGATAAGACTTAGCATATAAACTAACCCAAATATAATTTAAGCACATTATTTTATTGTTGTTGACTCTACAACATACCACTGTACTACTAACACGTTTTGAGAATAAAATTAGGTACTTTTATCTGTATCACGAGTCTCAGTCTTTTAACTCGCGCGAACCAACCTGCTCAGTAAAGCGCCCCTGACGCAACCCTGACGCGAGCCTTGCATACACTGAATGACACTGCTGATAGGATAGGTTTATTTAATTGCTCTCTGAATGAATTCACAAAGGTAACATTGTTTGTATTATGTTATGCTAATATATAACTAGTAGCTTTAATTGTAATTTAGAATGTAACTAAAGACCACGCTACCGCTTTAGGATTATTGCCTGTAATGATAGTTGTGTTTGTGATAAATAAATAAATTTCATAAGCGGAAAGCACATATCATAAAATAATTTAAATGTGTCGTGGAACTTATTAAATGCGTCATTAGGTTCTGTGGAGGAATAAATACCCATCGTTAAAATCATTATAATAACTTATTGTAAGTAAAACATACCTACTGATTGTAAAGTAAAAAAGATTTTTATTTCTTTTTACTGTAGAAACAAGAAAAAGGATGTTTTGTTTTGGTATTTTGACATTAATTTGCCGGTGCCAACCTTCTATAGAACCACAGACTTATATTGGCTAGATAACGCAAGTCTCATCGTCTGTATAGAAACCAAGCGTGCCATTATTTTTCTACCTACTGTGACGTCACATGAGCGATTTAGTGATGGGAACTCCCTGTCCGCGAGTAAACGATTCAAAACGATCCGCGTTTCGCCTCGCTCGTCCGCCAGTACTCTTTGGATCGAGAGGTCGCGTGCGCGCACCCCTCCGCTTGCATGTTATTGTTTAAGTTCGCCGTTCTTCAAGTTACACGATGTATCCTCATTTGACGTAGACGGCTGGTGAATGTCCTGTAACACGAAATTAACTATTAAATAATCCTAATATCAGCGTCAAGACGTCCACATTTTCCAACCCGTTACATTTAGAATGAAACGAGTACCTACTAATCGATTTTTGCAAGATAACAGTGATAATTTAACTTTGGGATCACTTGGAAATCTGTAAATATAATTAATAATATTCTAAACAAAATCACTAAATTGAAACATTGCAGTAAAAAAAATTACATGTCACAAAATACCCAACGCAAACATTATCATTCCTCTGTTTCCAAAATCGATTAGAATCGAGAACAAACTGTGTGTACAACACTATTTGCTTTTTTTGACAGAAAAATGAGAATAGCTACTGTACCACGAAGCTGAGCGATAAGTGAAAATATCGATCATTTTAATTTTCATTGCGTGTTTTAACAGACAAGTCCTATATACTACCTTGTAACTAAAAACGGCAATGTCTCATGAATTATTCGATACACACTCAGTTGCATAATGTTCATTGTACGACCACAATGAGCACAAAATAATTGAATTTGCAATAAAAAACACATAATTTAATAACAAAATGACTTACTGCTGAAAGGAAACGTTTCCACTGTCTCGTCCCACTTTTTTTGTGTAGTTTTTACAGCTCACTAACGCACAATTTGGCATTTTTTAGTTTTTGTTTGACGTCTGGCATCAAGAACGTTCGAGCGCGGACTGATTAGAAATGACGCTGAAAGAAGTCAATTTTACTCCCTTTTTACACGCGAAGTACATACACTTGCGTCGTCTAGTCAATATAAGTCTGTGTATAGAACGCTATACAAGGTTGGCACCGGCAAATTAATTCCAAAGGAAAAATTTACTACTAACGAGTAGTCCTAAATTTTTCTCCGTAACAAGATAACTGTTCAGTCGTAATTTTCGTCATCCAATTGCGAAATAATTGAAAAAGGCTTTACTAGATTCTCAAATTAAGCTGGCAAAAATGTGGCAATCTAGCGCAAAAATGTGCTTTGCCTGCAGTGATATTGAGCGTGGACGAACTTAACTTAGATCAAGTTCCTCAAGACATTAATAAAGAAGAATTTCAACTTACGTTTACGAGCTTTCGTAGATGCAACAGATTCAGACTGTAAAAAAGAGATAATGACCTCTTTTTTTCTTTTTCTCGATAGTATATTTACCAAACTTTGTTATAATGTTAAGATTTTTTATAAATCTTGCTTGCGAGAGAAGCTTCTCTAAACTAAAGTTAATCAAAAATTATCTAAGATCGACTATGTCCACGTCGAGACTATCAAATTTATCTATTCTGGCAGTTGAACATGACGTTCAAATCGATATTAAGAATTGTATAAAAGATTTTGTTTGGCAAAAACACGAAGACTACATTTTTAATTAATAAAAACAAATATAGCTGCTTTGACTTTTACTAATTTTCTTGACTAGTAATTAATATAGAGGGGGCGGTGAATTTCTGGTCGGCCCCAGGCGGTGAAAGCCCACGCTACGCCAATGGGCGGAGGACAGGGTGTTGTGGAGCAGCCTGGGAGCGGCTTATGGCCAGCAGTGGACTGCGATAGGCTGGGTGACTGATGCAGTTGGTGGCATTAAATCTGAGTTTGAACCAAAATATTTAAAATAACTGCCACCGATTGCATCAGATTGCTTAAAAAGTATTTTTGTTTGGAACCTTGTAGCAGTCGCGTTTATTATTCATAATTATGATTGCGGTATGTCTTTATAATCCCGGTACGTATTTTGGAAAGTGATGCAATTCCTCCAATCACTCCTTACCTATTTTCCACAAAAAACTGCATTGCGCATATTATTTTATCACTAGATAAAACTGTACATAGAACTGTAGAAAAAGCAAAGTCCCCAGCTTAATGCATTTTAATCTACACTCCATATCATCTATTTCTGATAATAACGGTCCCAATAGTCAGTCCCTGACTAACGCCGGGACGCGTGATGTAAGGCTGAGATTCGTGGAGGCCTAACATAAAAATACTACTTTTGATGAAAACAAGCACTTAGATCAACGATTTTTTTGGAACGAAGTTCTTTAACGGAGTTTGTGGTAGGTAGGAGTCAACTGGCCATGCGACTTTTTATTATACAGGTTGGAAAAAATCAATGGGCCCTGAAGGGAAGCCACTTTCAATACTTATAATACATTATTTTACTTAAAGGAAACATTCTTTTATTTTAAAAAAGAAACAAAACTGCTTTGGAGGCATGAGGAACAGGGTGTAAAGTTCACTCAACCTCCATAGAAAAGGGAGGATCCTCCGACCAGACGGGTGTTGTGTCTGGCGGGCAATTGCCCAACGATTGATGTTGGGAAATTGTATCTATGCTAACTGCGCGGTAAACTTTGCTTGCGAGATGCAGGATTTGCGTGACGTCAGTGTGACGCGTTGTTCGCATGTGGCGTTGTAGATACCGCTACATCACTCCCCTCCGGAGACCGGAGGTCGATAGTGGGCTGAGTCTTGTATCTTGCGATGCTTGCCAGGCCAGCTGAGGTTCCAGTGAGTCGGAACCGGTTGCCGCATAGTTCACGGTGAGTCGGAACTGTCTGCGGAGATGTCCCCAGTGAGTCGGGGTGGCGCTGCGTTATACTCCAGTGCGTCGGATGTCGTACAGCGCCGGGTTGAGGCTGGCTGCTGCGTCGACCAGGAGAGGGTGCTCTGCTTGTTGACCGGCCGAAGGTGCAGTGTGCTGTGCCAAGGTTGCTGATGAGGCTGAGGGTGATGACCAGGTATGCGCGGACGCTGCATGCTGGTGGTCAGGATACCCGTTAAAGCCGTGGATGCTGGCTGGCTGGGTGAGTCGCTGCTGAAGCTTGCGGGAGTGATGATGATGACGTCACGCTGAAGTGTTTGCACGAAGGCTGCGCTGACGTTCATACTCGGGGTCACCAGTTTGGAGGCATGAGGAACAGGGTGTAAAGTTCACTCAACCTCCATTGAAAAGGGAGGATCCTCCGACCAGACGGGTGTTGTGTCTGGCGGGCAATTGCCCAACGATTGATGTTGGGAAATTGTATCTATGCTAACTGCGCGGTAAACTTTGCTTGCGAGATGCAGGATTTGCGTGACGTCAGTGAGACGCGTTGTTCGCATGTGGCGTTGTAGATACCGCTACACTGCATTCACTGATTTCTCGACAAGCTTATCTAAACCGGGAATCGAACCAGCTAAAAATTAAAAAAATAAACATTTGCTATTTTATTCCACTAATCGATAGGATTATTGTTTAGAATAAAATCTACATCTAATAAACATTAGGTCTTACATTCGTCTGCCGTACAAACATTGACTGTATCGACTAGTGAAATAAAATTGCGATAAGATAGCTCTTTCGAGTTCTGGTTTTGCCCTCGCGCCACAATAGCCTTGAAGAGCCCACGAAAAAAGTCCCGCAGCAATAAATGGAACTAAATAGTATATCTCAAGGGGGCATTGTAGATACTCATCATTAACAACAACTATGGGACCAATACCAAACCTGACATCGCCAAAAAAAGAATCAGCCGTTTCCTAAATGTTGACGAGTTATTAAACATAAATGTAGGGAACAGCTGATTTTTTATTTGCGATTTCGTGAGTGTTCCCGAAGTAAAAGTAGTTCATAATGATAAGTACAATAACCCCTTAAGAGGTTATCCATTAATTACCGGACAACCTGTATAGTTAGCAACATTTCTACACCAACCCTACAACCTCACACATTTTTCTCTACTTAAGATTGTGCGTTTTATTAACCAGTGCCTGTAATATGACGTTGAGATAATTATTTAAATAAACATTTATGTCTCCGTCGCATGCCTGTAGCGCCGCGTCTGCACAGTCTGCAGGACTTCTTTCGTGGAACGGACCACAGATTACTAATATGTAGCAAGCTAGAACGGACTCTAGCGTTGTTTATTGAAATCGCAACTGTCATTCTTTGCTCTCAAAACGGTTAAGGAATACATCGTGAGGAAACCGGCATGTTCTAGAACCAAAAATTCGAAGACATGTGACATCTACCAACCCGCACTGGGTCCGCGTGGTGGATTAAGGCCCACACCCTCTAACAGAAAGGAGGCCAGTGTCATTTGTCCCAGTCAGCAGTGGGAACATTATAGGCTGATTATGATTCTTTAACAGTTGGTAGGGGAGCCCAGAGGGTTTTTGAGCAAGCATATAAAAGGTGAAAAGTTGATAACTCAGTAGCTACAACACTAGTTCCAAACAAAAGCTTGTACTGAACAGTTCGCTGGCGCAGCAGCGTTTTCATTCTCACTGGGTAGATATGGACGATCATGACGCTATCGTTTTCACTGAATGAATGAGCGAGCCAACAATCGTTTGCCGAACCCAACCGATCATCACTTACGGCCGAACCCAATTACCTATCACCAGTTTTGCCATACTGGAGGTAGAAAAATCTATCTCTGGTTTTAACGCCCCAATAATCTATACCATTAGCGATCTGTATGATTATACGAGTATTATACTGGCTACCATGTCTTTAACTGAAAATAGGTTATTGGGTGCCGACCGCACCCAATAACCTATTTACAGTTAAACAAACATGTTTGCTCGCCAAAGTGTTTTCATTTACCGCGCAAATAAACGCTTGCTGGCTCAGAACTGATCAGAACGCTAAGTGAAGACGCAGCTTAATGTAATTTATCTTGAATTTGATGTCACGAGCTCAACGCGAGTAGTTTCTTTGTAACATAGCATATAACTTCACGTCTGTAATCCCCGAAGTTTCGGCAGTTAAGTCCCACGTAATAGGGGCGAGCCTATTGCCATCCAAAAACCCAGTCTGACAGAACCAACGGCCGGCATGCCTTAACATAATATGCATTTGGATTGAGTGATCTTTTTTTATTTCGTGACAATCTGATTGTACATTTAATCAAAAATAGTCAAAACTCATAGCCCAAAGTAAAAAAATTGTCACTCAAGGGCCTTCAGTTATTGCCGAAAATGTGGATCACAGTTTTCAAAAACGGCTATGAGCTAAATCTCAACAAAAACTTACGCTACTGACTAAATTTATACCTCAAAAATTTGTTAAAAATTTGTCACAACATTTTTAAACCCATCAAGGCATTTAAAGCTTCTTCCAGGTATCTTTGGACAGTATCATTGGATCAATCAGTACAGACACCATTTTGTCTGAGAGATCGTTGTAATAAGGTTTCGGATGAATTTTTCTATTGATCTATTTTTATCCTAAAATGTACATGTTCCGAATATATCTATATATATGAGAGAAAGTCATGTTAGTTACACTGTGTTACGACCACAAGACCAACGACGGTCAAGGCGATTTTCTTTGTGTTCACAAAAAACTGACAGCTGGTGGGTCGGTGCGAGTGTTGACACGAGCGTTAGGTTTAATTTTACATTTTAATTAGCTTGTATGTAAATAAAACAGAAATGTAAATAAATTTGTAAAATAAAATTTTATTACTTTATGTACAAGATGACAGATACTCCGATCACACAACTTGAATACAATAAAATCAACATGGTGATTTATTAGTAACTTAAGTGAACATATTTTGTGTCAAATAAACATAATTCGACTTCGTCCACTGAATAAAACATAATTGAAGAATGTTATTTATTCTGACCCCGCCCACATCGTGTAGGAGAGCGACCCAAGCCAGCTCATGATCGAAACAGAAGCTTCCTTAAATTATAACATACCACAGAAAGTGTTTATAGTGTTTGTTCAGTGGATGTAGTCTTCGAAATTAACTGTTCTAGCATGTTTTACAACACAGCAAAAGTGCATGCTATTGTTACAATTTGGAGTATTCAATTATATAATTATTGTCCAAATTTTACACATATCTACAACAAGAAAAAAAAAACGAAATCCAACAAAAGTGTTTACATTTGAGTCCATGTTCACCATTCGTACATATTAAACCTTAGCGCCGCATGCAGTCAATCAATTTCGTCAACAAAGACCTCAGAACTAACGATATTGTACAGTACAAACTTAAAAGTAAGAATTATTTACAAGCGGCCCCTCCGTTCAGGGGGCGATCCGCGCGGCCTTTGCTCAATCTGCCACACATTATATTTTACACGTTAAAAACCAGTCGTTAGTTGAAATTTTAAATCCTAATAATTATTCTGTTTCGTGTATTGTTGAACACTTGAGGCCACTGAGAGACACTGGGGGCACTTGAGAGATTAAGTTAATTTTAGAATGAGTGCCTAGTGTTTCATTATGTTTGTGTATGTAAAGGTAATATTGAAAAAATTACCCTTGTCTAAAATTTTATTGTACAAATTGCGTTGGGATGCCATTAAAAAACTTGGCAGTAGAGGATCACAGGACTAGACATGTTCATAAGACACTAAATGAAGCAACACTTTGAAGTTTCAACATCATCCATAACGTCTAACATAGTAACAAAAAACAACGGAAGACTACTAACATTTTTGACATAACTGTAGATGAATGCACAATTTAATGTATGATAAATTCGATGCCAATAATTAAA
The DNA here is from genome assembly GCA_951799955.1 of Apamea anceps. NCBI lineage: Eukaryota > Metazoa > Arthropoda > Insecta > Lepidoptera > Noctuidae > Apamea > Apamea anceps. The sequence goes on from OX637509.1 coordinate 13,439,070, forward strand.
TACCAATCTAAGTATGGGAACATAAACGTAATATTTCCCTCAAATGCGAACACTTCCTCAAAGGTAAGTGTGAGATAAAGCAAAGCAGTTTTGTTATTGGGCAATAAGGACATAAGAAACAATGTCTTACAAACTAAAAATATAAAGGAACATGTTTTCACACTTTTCATTGCGAATCGAGACTCTGAGTCATAATCAAACAAACTACCCTACGTCTTTATGATACAGCTGTCATTGGACATGAAGATTCCATCAGTTAACATATTCTACCCGACCATTTTTAACAATCTAGAAGTCAGTACCCTAATTGCTAACACGCTTTCAATCCCAATTCGAAGGAATTTGAAGCAAATTAATAACCCATTGCTTTTGACAAAATAAATGGCATTGGGATTGTGTGTTACGCAATCACCTCGCTGCAAAAGTAATTAAGTATGCTCCATCGCCGCTAGTTGATATTGCTATAAAATGCTACGCAAACCACAAAGTAACAAGATGTCAGTTTAAATAGAACAAAAACTATAAACGTACTTTTGCCGAAAGTTCTCGATAATCGATTGAATTCCGTTCAGAACTTTGTGATATCATTTTTTTTGGATAACGTCAAAATTTAAATAAAATATGAATGTCATACAATAAAATTACTCGTAACTTTCATCGTTATGAAGCGAGAGGTTTTGTGGCTTCGCCAGAGTTTTCTCCAAGCATATAAAATGCGAAAGATTGATGCGATCTATGTAGCTTTGAAACTTCATTAGGGTTATTATTTATGTTTATATAAAACTATTAATTACGAAATAAATATTTTTGATAAACCCTGTCTAAGTTTGATCGCTTTACTCACATTTTAGTATTAATTAATTAATTAATAATAACACAAATTAAATGAAATAAAAAAATATGCTGCATGCCATCGGCAACGCTAATCGCTCGCCAAATAACGATGTATACTCGTAAGACATTGGAACTAGTTGAATGTACGTGTAGTTCAGAAATTCCTGGCTTTCATTTCAGTACCTTTATTTTTACAATGTCATAATAACCCAAATGCACCACGGGACTATAAAGCTAAAGACACTAAAACCAGATGTGGTTCGGGCGAAATCTTTGTGACATTAATTAGTTGATATGAGAACACTACAGACCGAAACCAAGTTCGATACACCTAACGTTAGTAGATAATGTACATATTCTGTTATAAAGAATTATCTGTGAAACTAGGTCTGAATTGTTAAGTGCTTTGGTTGCACCAAAGCCTTGTTTGCAGGTTGCATCCAAGGAATTCGAATAAAATCAATTTTGTTATTCTAACAAACATTTAATTATAAAAAAAAAAACAAGTGTCTAAACCTATGCTAAACCGAACACATCTGGAAGGTGACAAAATTGATTTTATTAAAATTATTCAAACAACGACTTTGTTGTGTGTAATAGAGCGACATCAGCATCCTTATTATTATAAATTTGGTTATCAGAAGTACTTACAAAACGGTATTTTAAAAGTATATCGACATTAAAACTGTTACATCAGTGACATTTTTCAGTCAAAATGGTCTCTATACAATTCGTAATGAGTAAAACGAATATTCTGCTAAATATTTAAGTTTGCCTTCGACATTCCGCTGAGAATGAACAAGATCTCGAGTGCATCCGACTTATTATTCAGTTATAATATTATTGCTTACAGTCTCCGCACCTTTAGTATAATAGAATTTAATAAGCGTCATAACTGTGTGGCCTTAAATCCTAATTTGTAAAAAACACTAACGAGGTTTGACCCACGACTAAACAAAATTATATTCGCAGTTTCTCGGGTTGCAAATGAGTATGATCAAGACGTTTGATTACATAAAATAGTTTATTATTAATTAAAAACCTATCATTAATTTACTCCACGCGCTCGTTATTATTTATTCATTCTCAGCGGAACAGCGAAGCTGTCAGCTAAGACTTTGGTCTATTAAAAGTGGTTCAAATCGCCATCTTTCCATCGTCCAAACTATCGAATACGTAGACAGTTGATATATAATTTTAGACCGTTTTCGAGGAAGGAGTGCTGTGTGTTGTGTTCAGTTGTTGACGGCGATCTCTTTGTTTTGTAGCGGGGCGTCCTCGGAGAGCGCTGGGTTATCGGGCAGGTCGGCCAATTCCGACGCCGGCTTGAACGCGATGGCGAACGGGAACTTGGTGCGACACGCCTCGATATATTCCTCTATCTCCTTCTCGCACGGACCGAAGTCGCCTTCTCGCAGGCTGTCTAACACATCCACGCAACCCTGCAACAAAAAAAATTATAACTAAGGTGGCGCGAGAAATTAATTTTCTTACGTTTTTTTTTTTTGCATTTTGTCGTCATTTGACCTAAACGATGACCATATTGGTCGAGATCTCGACCGAAATTTCCTGAAAGATATTATCGTACCGCAAGATTGAATCTCGAAAAAAAATTTAAGACCCGCATGATTGAGATTGCATTCCTTACTCCTAACAAAGGAACCCGATGACCTGTAAGCCAATTATTCGTAATTTTAAACGTCTAAATCTAGTTGCAATATTATCTCGGCGATAAACACAGATAATAAATTAGAGGTGTTTTTGATAGATTGAGACGGATTAGAATGCGAACGTTCTTAATAATAAGGGTCCGCGCGTGTCGCGTGTAGTGTACCTGTATGCTGGTGTCGCGGTAGTGCAGCGCGGTGGCGCGGGCCAGCGCGGCCGCGGTCCGCTCGGGCAGCAGGCGGCGCAGCGCGCGCGCGCCCCACAGCGCGGCCGCCTGCGTCTCCGCCGCCGAGCTGATGAACTCCTCCGCCATCTGCACCGCGCTACGCCCGCGCACCATCTGAAAAATACGTTTAACATACTTTATTTTCTTAATCATTAAATAAAGATAATTATTCAATTAAAAACATAGTAGTTATTAAGATTAGTTTTAACATAATAGGCATCGTTTTAAATAAAATTTAACGAAAGTTCATGGACATATTATGTGCATTCTTCCCACCCTCACCTGACGCAACGCAAACGGAGCGCAAACATGGTCTCTTACAAAGCGTCAAAAGTCCGCCCTTGGGAGTCTGCCAACGGGCTATGGAACGAAGCATATTAGGTGTCAAACTCACGGACCGCATTAAGAGCTCTATACTTCGTTCCAAAACTCAAATAGCGGACGCAAGTCGCACAGCTGCTGAGCTAAAGTGGAACTGGGCTAAACATATCTGTCGCATGTCGGAGCAGCAATATGCAAAAGCCACCACTCAGTGGATCCCAAATGGCAGGAAACGACCGCGCGGCAGGCCCAGAAAGAGATGGCGGGATGAGCTGGACTCTCAAAGGATTGGCCCACAATCGCAAAGCCCGGGAAAAGTGGAAGGAGGGAAGGGAGGCTTTTGCCCTGCAGTGGGACAACACAAGCTCATAATAATAATAATAAGTTGCAAAAAACAATTGGTAAAGTCTTACAATTTCAACACTGACCGGAAGTGGATTAGCCTTCTGGTCAGTGTTGAAACTGGGTTGCAGAGATAAGATAGGCATTCGCTCCATGTGAAATACTGGTATTCAGCTGCATCCAGTTAAACTGGAACCAGATCCCATCACAGTTGGGAAAAGGCTAGGCAGATGTTTCTTTTTAGAAACGTGGACGAACTGTGTGTACTAGAATAGAATATATTTATTGTAAAACATGGGTATACATCAAAATTAAATAATATGTGCGAGGTCTTAAAGTAACAGGTAGATCTGCATGTTTTGCCATTTATGGCGTACAAAACAACACATTTTTGGTTTACAATCAACCATAAAAAATTGAGTCTACACTACAAACTATGACATTGATAACTTAATCCTAGCGCGTGCAGACGATGCGATACGACGGGGTGGGTGGGGGAACAACAAATTTCACGCAGACGAAGTTACCGGCAGAAGCTAGTGTGCTTAAATTAATTTAAAAAACTCAAACGTCGAAGAATGGGTTACATAGCGTAATATTCCCCATAAAAAAACGGTGACTATGATTTTTTTCTTCTTTTTTGAGTTGTACACGACAATTAAAAACACACTCACGGATAGTACCGAGATTTTTTAACCCCCGATATACATATAAAAGGATGTTATATATTTGAGAGTTTGTGTATGTCTTTGGCATCGTAGCTCCCAAACGGTTGGTCCTATTTCCATCAGGATTTCTTAATTAGAAGGCTGGTGGTGGTGGGTAGTTCTTAGCTATGTTTCATAAAAATCTGTTAAGCAATTTTCAAAATAGCAGACATCGTGTTTGGGCTCATTCAATTGGTCTCGATAAGATGACTTAAGAGATGGTGAACCAGTGAACATAGTCTGTTGATGTAGCAGGAAGGTGCTCACAGAAACTTGGATTTATAAATGCTAGACCCAGTTTTATCCCGTTGGATAGGTCTAGGTGAGTAGTTGGTAGACTGTGAATAATGATCTAATTATGTCAAGACAATTGTTTGGTCAGAGAATGTCAGGTTTTTATATTTTGTAGACCCATACTTCCACTCGTTTAGGACAAGCAACTTGGTTTTGGCAATTATTGTTACATTCAAAAGTTAAATTATAATAAGCAATGATATAAGTTATAATAAAGTTATTGTGTTTCATGTAAAAAAGAGCATTATGTTGATCGAGGGTTTTAATATATTGTTTACAAACAGTTTATTAAAAAAAAATAGCATAAGAAGGCATGAAAGCTCTTCCATAAGATAAAAAAAAACACACAGATCTCTGACTATTGTGCCAAAAAGTTAACTGTAGCTTACTTTCCCGCACTAATGCGGGAATGCAAAGTAAAAAGCACGCGTATTAAATTCACTGCATTGTGAACCTAACAACAATACTGATTTCCTTCGAGACAAATTACAACAAGGTGTTTAGTTAATTAGACTAATAAACAATGCTACATATAGTGTTCTATAAACAATCGAGATTTTGACAGAGTGTGAGATCTCTATTCACATAACATTTTACAATATGAGGAAACACGGAAAACTCCGACTATGATGTACGAATCGTATCATTTTATAAGCGATTTGCATGCATGCAATGCAAGTTTTTAATGCATTGCATGCAAGAGGAATTATGGTGATGTGAAAGAAAAACTTACTTGTAAGCATAGTATTTTCATCTCATGAAGCGACGCGCGCTTTACTTGTGGTCTCCAGGTGTACAAACACGGTGTGAATTTTTATTTCCCGAAACGATCCGCGTTACGGGAAATAAAAAATACTGTATAGATAGTCAACCTCGTAATTGTTTACCACTTTTGACAAAAACTCCCAATAAAATAAAACGTCATAAGGTTAAAACTATCTAACTGTCGCAATGGTCTTAAATAAAAAATAGACCTTGAGGGGAAGTGAAATTCAACTTTAGTGTGATAAAGCAAGCAGTAGTTGGCAGTAAGAAAGATTTTCGTAACTGAAGTGTTATAGAGATATAAGGAAGGGTGTAAAGTTCACTCATCCTCCATAGAAAAGGGAAGATCCTCCGACCAGACGGGTGTTGTGTCTGGCGCGCAACTTCCCGATGATTCAAGTCGGGCTGTTGTATATATGCTAATTGCGCGGTAAACTCTGCTTGCGCGATGCAGGATTTTGCGTGACGTCTGTATGACGCGTAGTTCGTATGTGGCGTTGTAGATACCGCTACATTGTTAATGGATGAAGATGGTCTGGATGAGACACAGCAGAGACCAGGGAAGCATGGCACTAAAGTGAGAAGGCATACTCGGCAGTTGGTGAAACAAGGCTGTCGATGATGATGATGAAAGTGTTAATATTGACGCAACAAAGATTAAAATAATAAACTTAATAATAAACTTTATGGAGCAAAACATATTGAGTAACAAACGATCTTATGTACTACAGCAGTATAAAAATTACAGAAACATAGGGATGTTAGACCGGAGAGCAGAGCAAGACCCAGTCCTGTATTAGGAATGAAACTGTATTACAGGAACTAGGCAATTGATCCAAACAAACTGGAATAAGATTATTTCTTTCTGACTGATTCCCAGTTTCTGATAAACTCTCAATACCTGTTGGTTCAACAAACCTTTCTATTTAAGGATGTTGCGGTAAGGTAGCCCGCGAAATTCAAATTTACTTACGTTTTTTGCAATTTGCAGGTCACTGTCAGGTAAATTGCACTGTACAACGCTTTGTGATTCTTTATTCCCTATTGTTCTGCATGTACACTTAAATAAAGCCCAGAGTCTGAATTTGGACCAAGTGCAAATCCTTCTATTACATGGGACTTGAAACATAACTGACGAAATATGCGTGTACTATAGCTACACCTCTGGCTAACCCTTCGTTGACTACCGGCGTAATGATATGTATAAGTGGCCTTACCGGCTCGATCTCTTTGGTGATGACAGCGGCGACGGATGGGTTTAGACTAGCCAGGTTCTCGTCCAGCCACCTCTGGAACCGTACCAGGCAGTCGTGGAGGTGGTGGTGCGAACTGTCCAGTTTGAACGCGCGCTTTATGCTCTGCAGCATCAGCAGGGGTCTGTCTGGAAACGGAATATAATAAATGAAATAAAAAAATATATTCTACAACAAAAATCAAATGTGCTAGATCGAGTTGGCATTTGCTAACCGACTATTCCTAATAATAAATGGCAAAACAAACTCAGAGGTCTCTTAAAGTCCAGACTGGTATTCAGCTGCAGTCGGTTAGACTGGAAGCCGACCCCAAAAAGGTGGTGAAAATGCAGGGTAGCATCCGGACTGGCCTTTTGAGGAAAGCATCAGAAACAGTTTGAGTAAACCTGTCCCAACCGGCGGCACGCGTGCATCAGCCATCGTATCAAATATCATATCGATATCGCACAGAATAAACAGGTTTGGCCTTCCAAACCTGTCTATTCTGTGCGATATCTGGCCGTGTTGGCATCGTCACACCACCTTGGTCGTGGTCTACCTCGATAGCGATGACCTCCCTCAGCGCGTCCTGTGAGTGATAATCTTCGCCTATCACTCTTCAGAGAATACTTGTAATAAACCTTACCTTTTCTAAAGTATATTTCGAAGGCCATTAAATATGTGTCTATCCTATCCGCGGCGAGCGTTCTTAGTGGTTGTAGGAACTTGATAGCTTGTTCTAGAGGATCCTCGGCCTGTAAAATGTCAAAATAAACACATCAGTTGTATTGTTGAATCTAGATTTGTGCCCAGTATAATCAGCCGAGATATTGTTCCCACTGCTAGGACACCTTCGGCCTCCTACCTATGAGAGAGCACTCCCTCTCCACTCACTCCTCGCGGACCCAGTGCGGGTTGGTGCTCAATTCATAGCAATATGCTCGCTCCTCACCACATGAGACCTAAATATAACTGGGTGTCATACACATCTCTGCCTCACCGTATCCTACTATAATATTATAAACGTGAAAGTTTGTATGGATGGATGGATGGATGTTTGTTACTCTTTCACGCAAAAACTACTAAACGGATTTGGATGAAATTTGGTACACAGATAGTTTATAATCAGTATTAACATATAGGATACTTTTTATCCCAATATTCCTACGGGATCGAAACTTATGCGGGTGAAACCGCGGGGCACAGCTAGTCGGGAATGAATGTGAAAACACCCACAACCTACATCTAGCGAAATGTTAGTGTACCTATATAAACATTAGTCTGATCCTAAGAGACAGGCGAGATAATATGTTTACACAGTTGAAAAAAGTACCCTATTGAAAGAATTTAAAATCAATAAACTACAACAAGTCATGCCTACAAAGTCACGACTCTTAGAACAAGTTACACGTCAATTCTATAACAATACCACACTTCATTGTCACCGACTAGTTAAGCAGGTAGTGCTCAAAGTATTTTTAGCTCGGTTGGTACTGTTATAAACAAATTAATTGTGACATTCTAATCGACCACCGATTTATTTGATATTTACTTCCCTAGGAAGTAAGTTTAGGATGTAGAAACACAAACAATAGGTCGTATTGTTGTAAGAAATTGATTTGACTATAAATTTTATGAGATAAAATCAAATGTATACAGCCGTATCAAGGGCGTTTAGCTAATTATATTGACATACTAGTATGTGTAAGGCAAGAAATTTAATTTAATAATTTGCAAGAAATTAATTAATTAAGACTGAAAAAACCTAGACACAAAGTTGGTTCGCCGTACTGGTTCTTTCGTAAAAAATTTGAAAAGTAGTAGAATAAGGTTTTTTTTTATATATATACAATATATTTTTTATATTATCATATAACATTTACCCTGGCCAGTTTGTCAGGTACCAGTTCGTCCAGCTGCGGCGCTTCAGGGTCGCCCTGCTCCTGCTGCTGTCTCGCCTTGTGGTGCTGTTCGCGCTTCACCTACAGCACAACACATACATACACACACCTTTTATTTCAGTATCACTTCCGAAAGAAACGGAAATGAAAAGTGGAATCAACGGTACTTACACTTTTTCGAGGTTATAACATCGGTTTGGTAGGTACTTACGTTGGTAAGTACCAAAAACTTTGTTTGAAATCATCACATGTAGGTGATAATATTGTAATGGTTTTTATGACGAAGTAAATATCCAGGAAAAGAGCTTCCTGTACCTGTTCAGTTGAAAAAGATCTCTCAGTTTAAACTATGTGTATGTACACACAAATGGGTTGTCATAATTAGTCGCTCAGTCACTGGCTATTTAAGAACGTGAAAAATACCTTTTCTCACATTTTGGAAAAAAAGATAATGACCAGTGTAGAGGGACCCGTAATTTTCCATAGTTCTCCTTTCCACTAAACAGAACATACTGCGATCATCAACCTCATTCCCAGATAAGCCAGGCGCGATAAGTTAAATGAACGTACCTGTACCTGGGCCTGTAACGCGCTTTCCTGTTCAGCTTTGCGCTTCGCCTTCCTCTGTTTATTTCTAAGCTTCTTCAACTCCGACGGCGCCAAGTTATCTGTTGACAACGAAAAAGAAACCATGTTAGGAATTGTGTACGACTCGTGTATCGTACATGCCACGCGAACATTGCATAGATAAGCACTTTTCAGTCGCCTTGCACCACAGAACAGATAAAAGAGGTTAGAAGGGCCTTGTGGGCGGGGCAGGCGCGCCGCAAGGTTGATCAGATGCTCAAAGTCAACAGAAATTTGAATCACCGCTCAACAATCGCGCTCTTGTTGTGACAGCGTTCGAAACTCCGCGGAAAAAAATAATTATGCCGTCTTGCGCTATTATAACGTGTCGGAAAAGAAGTCAGAGGTGTAATGTGGCCCGAGGAGGGATTTCTTATCACCGGTAAGTCCAAAAACCTTAAAATACGAGTGATATTTGTAATTATTGCAAAAGTATTATGTAGTTTGTAGACAAAAACGATAAAATCGCATTCAGATGCAAAATTATACATTGCTTGCAATACATGGGCACGATCTTGTACGACGTGAGCGGCCGCGCAATGTATTGCGTTCACTGCGAACGCCGCGTGTGTCGAGCCAAAGCATCTATTCAGGGAAATCTATGCGCATCGATAGTGTTGTACCAAATTGTAAACAATGTCGATATAAAGTATGTGTATTATACGAATGATTATTTTCAGTAATGTTACAATTAATACAACTTCGTTTTTATTAACACTAATTTTATTATTGTATAATGTGGATTATTATTATTAATTTAGTTTCTTAGTTGGTTTTTCGTCTAAAATTTGATTTGGCGGGCACAGCTATTATTCATAAATTAACATGATACAGTTAATAAATACATTTTTCACAGAGTAATTCACAATACATTAATTAGATTATATTATGTTAATTCGACTTAGCATTCGATATGGCCGTGAAATTTAAAATTTCGTTTTAGTTTTTTTGCATATTGTAGCTTTGTTTTACGTTTTATGTTATTCAAAATGCTATTTTTCTTTCTTTCTATTATTATGACGTAAAACAGAGCTGCAACTTCATAAAACGAAAAAAAAATTAAATTTCGCGGCAGTATCGGATGTTCCTCCTTAAATTGACTTTGATTTAATTTAATTTATATGTAATTAGGATGTCCACATTATTCGTACCGTACCCGCAACTAAAAAAATTGCAAAACTTTAATTAACAAAATTACAGTAATTTTATCGATATGATTAATCGACCTTTTGGTCGCCGTAACTATTTGCTTTTACACGTGTGTGAGTGTACGTCCAGAGCAGTATTTGCGTTAGTGTGAGAACCAATAGCAAACACGCGATCTAAGTGCATGTGGTTTATTTGTGTGCGTAATTCGCGTACGTATTGATGTCTTGCTTGTAGTGGAGACACAGGAGTAGGAGACAGGCGGCGACACGCGTTTTAATACAAATCAGGAACTATTTCCTTTCTAACCTCTTTTATCTGTTCTGTGCCTTGCACAAATTATAGCGTAACGCGCGCGACAAAACACAATCAGCGTTTAGTCAGCTGTGCTCATTCATAAAGCATTAGTTACGTGGTAGTAAAATATATTCAATAAACCATCATCTTTGGCTATCCGTGACTTATCATTTAAGCTAACATCTAAGGTGTCTGCGACCCATTCAGCAGCGCATACAAATTGCTTTACTATTTTTTTTAGGCACAAGTGGGTCCGGAGTGTTGCACCAGATATACCGAACCCACTCCACATTTGATGAGGATGGCCAACAGCGAATATCAAACGAGAAAAAAAATGTGTCTTGGTTCCCCCATTATACGAATTGACGATCGGGTTGTTTTTATTGCGTTCTTACAAGACGAGCGTAAACTCAACGTAAGTTACGCTGCTTAAAGTGAATCGCAAAAACTATGTTGCGTTCGTTACAATACGAAACTGCGGTATGCATCAAACTTTACGCAAAATAAGTCCTCGAAAGAAGATCAAATCGAGTCTAAAGAAAATTCCTCCTGATTTTCGCCTCAACCTGATCCCTTGTTCATAAAGCTATCTTGTCTTGAAATAATCTGTGTTGCGAGCTAAAAACGATCGGCCGTCACACATACACAATATCTATTACCAACATAATTCTCGTAATAACGCATAATCAAATCGCGAGTCTAATACGAGTAATCGATAATGACGGTCGTATTTAAATTCATGATGGCGGAGCATGCAACTTACAAATGTTTTACAGAATGGATATTTAGTTTTATTGTGGTTTAAGAGTTTTTGCTACGGGAATATACCTATCGGGCCTAGCAGTAAATGCTTACAGCTGATCATTGAAATTTATTTTTATTACACACCCAGGTAACATAGCACAAAAATAATTGCTGGAAAACGACTTTTATTTATGGTGTGAAAATTTGCTGTTTGCGGTTGTGCCTTGACCTTCAATATCTCCGTAACTAGAAGGTTCCCAGGTATGGTGCAGTACAAAAAAAAAATATTACATGACGGGGAGTACAAGTGACTCTCAGCTTCGTTAAATGTCTTTTTACACCCGTTATAGACATTTGCCAAGGAGAAGGATAGTTAATAAAATATTATCCCCGTGTGGCTGATTGTCATGGGTAATAATTTTAATCGACCGTTAGATTGTATTGTTGGTAAAGTTAAGGTAAGTTGAACAGTTGCCAAAGCACGGCCAAGAGTGCAGAGATAATAGCACGCACTCGCACAACACTGTATTAAGAAACGCAAACGATCTCAATGTTCATAGTTTCACATACTATAATTATCCCATTCTACATACAAAGGGCTAAATCAGCGTCCACGGCATTCTGAACTAGCGAGCTGTCGAACAAGATCGACTGATAACAGATAAGGGGTCGGCGTGCGTGTCTGCTGCGCGTGAGTGAACGCAAGGGTCGCGGTCGTGCGCCCGCGCACACTACATGTTATGTCACACCTTGTAATTATAGCTACGTATGTCGAATAGATACATTCGAATTGAATAGGTCTTCTATACATCAACACACATTGGAATTTCAAATATTCCTGGCTTAGACAAACACACATTGGAATTTCTAATATTCCTGGCTTAGACACCGTTTAAAAATTGAATATAGTGAGACACACACCGACTGAACAAAGGTCAAAATCATTTTTACATCGTTACTATGTAATACGAAGATAATTCATTTCACATTGGACACAGTTAGAAATACAAAGCAAACATATTCATTTGTACCTTAAAACATTATTACAAGCCTACTTACTTAAAAGTCAACGACGAAATTAATGCGCCTTATTCTTTTCTTAGCGGCCATTAATGAAACTTAAAAAATGAGGTCTACATTGTAACATTACTATTGAAATATTGTATTAAGGTAAATAGTCATCATCTGCCTAGCCTTTTCCCAACTATATTGGGGTCGGCTTCCAGTCTAACCGGATGCAGCTGAATACCAGTATTTTACATGGAGCGACTGCCTATCTGACCTCCACAACCCAGTTACTGGGTAATACGATACCAATTGGTAAGACTGGTTGTCAGACTTTCGGGCTTCTGACTACCCGTAACGACTGTCAAATATCCACGAATGACAGCCGGGACCAACGGCTTAACGTGCTTTCCGAGGCACGGAGGGGTCTTGGTATGTAAAGATGGTCACCCATCCACAGACCAACCGCGGCAAGCGTAGCTTAACCTGACCGATCGACCTGTGCGGCTGTTATTATTTAGCCACGGGCCCCTATTAAGGTAAATAGTATAAAATAAAAATCTGTCCGAACAAATTTATATAAGGGCTTAACCCGAAAATATGGGTAGATTTTGAGCCCTGTATGTTGGTTTATTTTTTGTACAAAAAAAAAACATCCTGTATTTTTATATACTTAAGTAGTTACAGCTATTACAAAAAAAACCTGGTTCGATTCGTAATAAAAAATATGCATAATTTTCGGTTTAAGGGTCCAGTATTGTCAAGTAAACACAATGGCGGTACAGCCGCTGACCATAGAGGCTTTACTGACTAACTGAGACAGTTTCACAAGCATTGCCCCATGCGCACGGTGTACGAACGAGCACGCCCGCAATTACAGGGCTGACATAGCCAAACTCAAATATCAATGGACAAAGGGATGTTGGAGCAACAATCTATGAAATATTCTGAGTAGATTTGCATTCCGAATGCGTTTGAAATTTCTTGCAATTTAAAGAAATCTAGGTAGGTACGGATACCAAAATTACGTTATCCCAAAAAGTGAATATGCAGGAAGGAGGCCTTTGAGTGGGACGGGACCAGCTATGATAACTATATACCTCTACATATTATAAATTAAATTCGCTTTTCTTGTCTGTCTGTGTAACCGCGTTGTTCTTCTTAACTACGCAACTGATCTTGATGCTGTTTTCACAATAATTTAGACAGAATTTATTCCCAAAGGTTAACAGAAAATCTCTCTCGGGAAGGAATCTCGATGTGTTGTCAAGTCGTAACCGTGCAAAGCAGGGGCGGGGTGCTTATTGAAGGAAAAAATGTCCCTTTTTACTTATTTAAAGATATCGAAGATTGAAAAACCGGTCAAGTGAGTCGGACCATGCACAGTGAAGGATTCCGTAGTCGGGATGAATGACGCGTCGTATTTTCGCTTGTACAACATTAATTGTATCGATAGCAAAAATAAGTTCGTAGTATTTCATGGTATGTATGTACCTAATAAAAATCACGATTTTTCACATCTTCTGAATGTGGAAAGTGGGCAAGAGATCTGACTTCCAGGATACAAACATTCAATTTGAAAGTATCTACGTTACTGATAACATGTTACGGCCAGCCCTACAATGGATTGTCAGCAAAGCCATGGAGATTATGTATCAAATGGTCGGCTCGACCGGCTTGCTCGTGGCTCGTAGCAACCAACTAATATTGCCACATTAAGCTCACCCCTACATTAAAATACCACTCTTTTTTTTTTTTTGTTAGCCTACGTTGTGTCCCTCTGCTGGGCAAAGGCCTCCCCTTTTTCCTTCCAAACCTCCCTGTCTTGTGCGATCTCTGGGCATGTTGGCCCTGCGAACGTTACCAGATCATAACACCACCTTCGCCGTAGACCACTAAATAACACAGAAAAATTAAACAGCAATCTATATTAATAACAAAGCTGAATTTTTATTTTTTGTTTGTCTGAACGCGCTAGTCTCTGGAACTACCGGTCGGATTTGAAAAATCTGTTTTACATTTGACAGCCCTATTCTTGAGGAACTACTTTACATCACGCTAAGACATTTAGAAGCCCAGCAAAAACAAAAGAACAGTAATAGTGTGGGCATATACACAGTATACCAGATACAGACAAATAAATGATTAAAATTATGAAGAAAAGAGATACCCAGATCTGACGACGGATATATCAATCCTTAAATAGAATATCAGTCAGCTTTAGGATCTTACGCGAAGGTTGCCTTGAAAAAGGTTAGTTGACACACTTTCTTAATGTTAGTTAAACAGCAACAATTTTTTTCAGTACCACTTTAATTAGAAGGCCAATTCCCGTAATGATAAACGTTCAAAATCTAGTCGCAATCACATCTCAGCGACAATCAAAATCAAAAGCTTGTCAAAAATGTAGGGAAACTACAGTTATTTTTGACAGATTGTGGTTGAAATTAGAGTGTTGACCCAATCCAAACTTTTCCAACGAATAAAAACGTAAACGTGCGAGCAAATATGCGCGGAACAGGGTGTATATTACACGAAATGTCGCTGCATCGCCTGCAGACACATTGACCAACATCCCTACATCAGTTTTTGCACGTGTTTTTCGTTTCCGTCCTCTACTTGTGTATATGTAGAAAACAGTCGCAGTATCTAACGGTTGTGTTGCGTTCGCCTGATATCCGGCGCACCTTACCGCATTCCCGAGCATTGCGGCTCTTTGCGGACAAGCAAAACGAGACAGCGCAGGTTGACGTGATATGCTCGAAAGTACTATGAAATAGATCAAATTATAGTGATGTAACGAGGGCATGGGATAAGAATATCGCAATAATACCGCGCTTGCAAATAAAATTCTGGTTAGTAAGAAAATAATGTTCATTAGAATAAGGGCTATCTTGACGGAACGGCAGTAGGGTGTGATAGTGGAGCTATGTCACAAACCATGCTCCACCTCCTATCCTGCCCTGTGTGTCCCAAAACATGCAGTCAAAGTGACCTCTGCGCTGCCACTGACGACGCCGTGGAAGTGGCAAGGTTTTGGGCCAACAAGATATAAAATTCAGTCGTGCCAGCGACACGAAGAAGAAGAATTAGAATAATATATTGTATCTATCTATCTATTGCATCTATCCTAATTTATTTGAGGTCTGCGCTGCGTGTTTTCTTATGTATGTTTTTCTCTTATTCATTTCTATCAGCCGTCATCTCATTATTCACTTCTTTCCTTGGCATATCATCGTCTACACCATTCTGGCGTATATGTGGCATATATCTGGCGATCGATTCTGTAAAATCTTACCGTGAAAAGTCATGTGAAATGAGCCTTCATTCCTCCTGACGCTATTAACAGCTCACTTTAAGCTCACATCACCTAAGTTTTTGTGGAGAAATGATTATAGAATATATTGGGAGAGTTCAATAGTTTCCCTCCCTCTTTCCTCATCCAACCAACTTCAGCTTTCTGACTGACCGACCCCTTGACAGTTCAAAAGCGCATGTTGAGCAAGTCACAGAACAAATATTAAGCATGTCAATGGTTATTCGTAAGGCATAAGGTAACGGGGACTCAAACGTGATGGGTTAGCTAACAGTACTTTAGTAGGTTTTCATCCTTATGGGTTAGGTTGCTACGTGGAAGAACGCAACATTGTCTGATGTCCAAAGACATCAAACAGAATTGAATTGGTTTAGCTTAAGTCCGATATAAAACGATAAATAATATACTTTTATTTTATTCTTAAGGGCATTACGGTAGATATTAGCTTTGAATTACATCTAGGCTGAAAAATACAGCGTGTGTATTTTTCAGCCTAGATGTAATTCAAAGCAGGTTACGATGTTTGTCCCATGGAGAAAGTTGTTCAGTTTGATGGTGTGTATCACACCCTTAAATTTGGCGTGCAAATTTAAGGGTGTGATACACACCATCAAACTGAACAACTTTCTCCATGGGACAAACATCGTAACCGAGAAAAAATTATCAGCCGTCGTTACATTTAGGACGAGTACCTATTGAAGTTTTGTATGGGGCAGTTGATATTTTTTTCACGATTACGATGTTGGTCTCATGGATAAACTTATTTAGTTTGATGGTCTGTACCACACCCTTAAATTTGACACCTTTCTGATATATGCTGTATAGAGACACGATTTTAAGAAAACTTATTGGTTCTTTTAAAATGTTCGAGGGGTGACAGGTGACTACTTTTTAATGAGAAACTTAAAACAAACCATCCACTTTGCTCCTTAAAATCCAGTTATTAGGTGATACTCCAGAAACCTATTGCTGTTGGTTAGTCAAAAGGAATATGTAAAGATCGTTCTGTAGTTTCTGCCTGCCCCTATGAGGAAAAGGCGCGAGTTTATGTATGTACATATATGTGTAGTTTTATTCTCTTACAAAACAAAACAGAGTGATCAGCCCACGTATAGAACTCGACACATTGCCGACGACAATATACTCAAGTGCGTATTTACGTAAGTATATTGTGCCTTAATACGTCTAGGACACGTCGCGAGCACAAATTACTGCTCTAATTCACTAGAGGTTTCGTAAAAGTAATGAAACTGCGGCCGTGGGGGCCGAGCGACGAGGTCGGGGAGGTCATTTCTATAATTAAAACCTAACAGAGGTATTTGTAAGTTGCAGCTTACAAAGTGTGGGGGTTAGGTTACAAATCATGGCTAAATAGTTGTTTTTTTTTTTTTCAAAATAAGTCCATTTACTGTATGAAAAGATGATCTCAGTAAGTTTGTTGTGTCGCAATCAAATTAAAAATAAAACTTATAAGAAAAACCGATAATTTCGATCAGTAAATCCTGAATGAATAGGTATCTTCTACTTTGTAATAATATTAAATTCAATCTTTTTCTGACAAAAAACGCAAATAATGATATTTTGCACAAGAGTTCATGTGTAAAGAAAAGAAAAAAATTGAAAATTCATCCCCTAAGGGAGTTAAATGAAAGGAGGTCGGTCGAGGAGAAGGAAGGCCTGTAAGTTCGTCATTTTTTGTCGATGGGCAATTCCTCCGAGCAAATGGTTTGTCTATAAAATACAATAGAACTTACACAAGTCCATAGGTACATTATCTCATACGATACATACCTACATTGGTAAAGTTCGAAACAATTTGGACCTAGCTGCGTAAAATCTAACCCAATTTTGATCATCACTAAGACTTGGAACTTGAGGTTCCAGAGTCCAGAAAAAAGCAATGTCATAACTCTTGGGAATTAAAAGCTCTTCTTTCTAATAAATGGGATGGGTCTTCGGATGAAGTACTTCGTATGACAATGATTGAACTTTACAGGTATGTCGCCGACTGTCGGCTGTCGCTGAAAACCAGCGCTGGGGCTTTGTCTCGCATAGGGTCTTAGCATTATGCTGAGCGATGGCCGTTTTGCTTGGCTCCCACCTTGTTTAAAAAAACGAAAATAAACGAATTTTCATTGTTTTGTTCGCTTGATCACTAATTATCAGTACCTTATTTATGTTAGAGCTAACAATATCGCAAGCCACAAATTATCAAAGCAGCCCTGACGCAGGGCCCATGTCGCAACGACCGGACTTGTTCGTGCGACGGGCGTGCGCCGGCGCAGCCGGTCGACTTCACAAACTGGAGCACCATTTATAATACCGAACTCGGGTGTTTTAAATTATTTAATGTTTTAATTCTCACGAATGGCGCATTGTTATCTGATGCCCTTAAGGCCGTATACAGGTGTTATTGACCAGCGTTTTATGTGTGTCGAGTAAACTTAGAAGATATGATAGTTGTAACGTTGGGGAGAAAGTAGCAAATTGTATTTTGAAAGCTTATGTATGTTGGTGACTCCTTGTAATAATTTATGAGATGAAACATGATATGTGTCACTAGATTTTCTGATCAGACCCTTGATCGGGCGTCCAGTTTGCAGTTCGACAACGCGAAGGCTAAATCCACTTCAGAGGGATCCATGGAATTTAGAAATTGTTTCTTAGAAGAAAAGAGAAAGACAGTTTCGGAAATAGCATACCTACTGTTACGTAGAACAAACAAACAACAACAAACAGAAAATAAAAAAAGTCATTCTACATTGTCAAAACGTCGACTCTAAACTTAAAATTACTCAACTGTCCTACGATATTTATATAACATACAATGTGCTAAGACATGTTATCGTATAACACATCGATATAAGGAAAAAAATAAATGGTTTTGCTTTGAACAGATGAAACAACAAGTGTAACTGAAAGTAGTTCAATCAATGATCATTAGTCACCAGTTTAGCACCTGTCGAAACTAACCTGGCACGATTTTAAACAAGTTATCATCATTAGTCATTCTTCTCCAATTAGGTCATTCAAATTTATTTATTAATAATAACATTGTACAAGAACCGATTAACCGGGCCCCCCAACTAGGCTTTTGTCTGTATCTTGGGGGTCAGAATTGAGAAACATAAATACTTTAAATCATTAGGGTCTATTTACAAAATTATCAATTACGCGCGCACTCTCAAACAGAAAAAATAACCGTAAAATCTTGATTTGTATGTAAAATGAATGAAACTTCTTCTAAAATATTAAATCATTTTATAAATTTTTAATTATCCGACACAGCCCCGGGTTCAATGGACGATGTGGACAACTATAAAAATATGCTATTCGTTATAATAATCGAGACAGAATAAAGGATATTATCTTTTCTGCTCGTGCTCATAGATTACGTATAGCGACACCGATCGTATATACCAGTTTCATAAAAAAGCAGCACCTAATAACAACTACCTATACTAATAATAAAGCTGAATAGTTTAAACGCACTAATCTCTGGGACTACCAGTCGCATCTGAAAAAATCTTTTTACATTTAATAGCCCAATTCATTAGGAAGGCTATTAGGCTATGTAACATCACGCTAGAACTCTTAGGGGCCGAACGTACAACGTTAAATTTTGATCGTTTTAATCCTTAAAAGGGGTCATTGTACTCATCATTATGAACAACTTTTACTACGGGACCGAACCTGAAATCGTGAAAAAAAAATCGGTTGATCAATTTCAATTTCAATTCTTTTATTCAGGAACAATTCACATTGTGTTTGAAATCATAAAATTATAAAACTAACACATTCATAATACAATAAATCATATAAAAGAAAAAAAAAAAATATAAATAAAAAGAAATTACATTAACAATAAAATTCAATACATTACAAGCTACTACATACTAATATTATTCTCTCATTAACTAATCAAATTTTAAAACGTGGATATGTCGTCGTCTATAGAATACAGACATTTCTTCAATAGGAACGCCTTAAGTGTTGACTTAAATGAGCTCTTGTAAATTATAGTTTTTAAATCCAATGGCAACCTGTTAAAAATCCGGACTTTTGATATTGAGGACTATGTTGAACAATATGAAGTTGGGGTATTAACTTGTTTTTAAAGTCTTTCCTGCGCGTACTTTCCCTCAACTGTCTCTCCTCATCTGTTTCATAATTATGCAGGTATTTTTTTAAAATTCACCAACAATACTAAAACATAGAGGCTGGGCACAGTAAGAATTTTTAAATCCACACATTATGTCGATTTATGCGAACATAAATCTATGGATCAACTGATTTTTTTTCACGATTTATTGTTTTTAGGAGAAATAGTTGAAAAATGCATCAAAATTCGTTGCGTATTGAAGTAGAACAACGTGGTCACAAACAGACACGAAAAGCGACTTCAATTTATAATACGTATAGAAACAAGCCTAATTTTATTTAAAACATGCAATAAATCTATTATTTATGAACAAGACCACCACCACGTTGGCGCCAGCCAGCCATATTTGGGAGACCACAAACGACCACCAGCTTTTTGATGACAGTTTAAAACGATTGTTTATTCGCAAAAAATGTTAAAACTTCCTTATAAATGAGCAAGAAGACAATTTGGTCTTTATGCCGAAGTCGTAAGTTCAAATTAAGGCAAATACATAGTAAGGTTGTTTTCTAACAACGCAGCAAACGATATTTAAAGCATACGTTTGGATTTGGCGACATTTTGTTTTATAGATTACTAGCTGCGACCCGCGGTTTCACCCGCATAAGTTTCCATCCTGTGGGAATATCGGGATAAAAAGTATCCTATATGTTAATCCTGGTTATAAACCATCTGTGAGCCAAATTTCATCCGTTGAGTAGTTTTTGCGTGAAAGAGTGACAAACATCCGTCCATTCATTCTCACAAACTTTCGCGTTTATAATACATACAAGTATTAGTAGGATTCATAACTTCAACCTGTGGTGGTTTTCACATTAATAATAATAATATCCCTGGACATTTCACACAGCGCCATCTAGTCCCAAGCTAAGCAACCTAATGCTTGTGTTATGGTAACAAGATGGCTGATAAACTACTTATATACATTTTTTTTTTGTAAATACATACATATTATAGATAGAAAAACACCCAGACTCGGAACAAATACATGTAGGTCATACAAATATTTGTTCCGTGCGGGAATCGAACCCGCGACACGCAGCGCAGCAGTTAATCGCTTAACCACTGCGCCAACCGTGCCGTCGACCATTACATTTGTTGAACATATGAGAATCAGGTATTTTATTCTATCATTTGTTTTATCCCAGTGATTTGGTTACTATGCTCAAACGAAGCAGCGAAAACGGAAAACCATTAATGTATCAAACATTTTTTTTATTAGCCTTTAATGTCCTTGGCTGGGCAAGGGCCTCCCTACTACTACTTTTTCCACCTATCTTTGTCCGGAGCTGCCAAGGACCAATCTTTATTGACTATTATAGGCGTTTTATGACGTCCAAATGGCATCAAGTACTACAGAAATTAGGTACACCCTAACAGGTATAGTGGGGTGCCACTTCAGAATATTTGTACTTACAACACTGTAGCGCTATCTAGAATACTTGAACACATGTCTCGCTAATTCATGTCTGGCGGCAAAAATAAATGGTCAAGTTACGCGCAGCATGTAATAGTCAAGTAATTTTCTCACCAGAGAGACCTTTAAATGTTCAAATTAACATTATTTACACACTTGGCGAATTACAAATAAATGCACCTGTCTCGCTCGCAGGATTTATGCTGAAAAGTAAAAAAGTTTTTGGTAAAACTGCTTCATGGTTAGGCAGCTCCCATACCCGTTCTCATTGATGACTACTAAGGACTCCAGCATTGAAATATAAAAAAAAATTGTATCAATTCTAAAGAATAGTCCTACTGGTAACATTATAAGTCAACGTATTTAAAGAACGTATCGCGAATTTCTTGGGTCACAAGCCTGATTTCCCAGCGGCAAAAATTACGACTTTCCATACAGACTTCCATTCTCTATTAAATCCTCTTAGGGGATGAATTTTCTAAAATACTTCCTTAGTGCTAAACTGCTAACCTTTTTGATACATGGAACTTATATGCAAAATCAAATCATACATCTAGACACTGCGGTTTAGGGGGTGCGTTGTCTGTCAGTGATTGAATTTAAGATTTTTATCAAACAATCAACTCAGCCTATCGCAGTCCACTGCTGGACATAGGCCTCTCCCATACTGCGCTTTTTTGAGTTCGTCATTCCATCTAGCTGGGTGATGTGCCACACTACGCTTGCCGATACGCGGTCTCCACTCCAGAACTCATCTGCTCCACCGGCGATCGGTCTTTAGACAAACATGGCTAACCCACTTCACCTTGTTTACTCAGCAAGCTATGTCGGTAACTCTGGTTCTTTACCGGATAGCTCGTTTTTATTAAGTAAGTTTTTGTAAAAACTTACTTTTAAAACAATATGGAGCATCTCACTAAGGTAAAAATAGAAATCTATGACTTATACAAAAGCAATGTGAAGTCAAGAGCAGTCAAGTTGACGCACAATCACAGCGGACACATGGGTCTGGCTGGCATTGAGCATACGGAAACCTCGTGACAAATTCACCAATAATTGCAACCTGCAACATGCTGCCGAGTGGCGAGGTGAGCCAGTCGTGCATCCGTATCCGATAGCATACATAATATTTATGTAAACGTTAATTGAAGGATTTCTATGATCTCCGAGTTTATTAAATGCTTGTGTAATATTGCTTGACAATATTATTCTCACACATTAGTTGATTTCATTTCATTGACAGTGTTTCAGTGGATATCTGATTCTATGCCCATGATGCAGAAACCTTGTAAAGATAAGGCGAATTTTTGTTTCTGAAGAGATGTGCAGTGTAACATTTCATACTGCATACAGCCATAGAGTGCTTGCATAAAGAAGCGGGTTTTCGGGCCCGATTTCTGGTACACACCGTTGCAGGTTCATTTTCGCAAAGAAATGGTTACATAGCTGAGATGTTCTTTTTTTTTAGGGGATGAGTTAACACGGGACTGTTTCACCCGCACCGATCCGTACCGATTTGTCTTTACCAGGAACCAGCTTTATGCCGACACCCATAGTTATTAGATCCATTTATCACGTCGCTCTTCACAGTTTTCAAGCTTCTTCTTCTAGTTTGTCCATTAATCACCACGTATCTCCAAGAAAGATTCCCAACCCCTATCTAGGTAGATCAGCGAGGTATTTGCGTGACACGCAAACAATTGCAATGCCTTTCATTTTGACAATTCACCAACTTTTATTGCGTTATTTAAGTTGGCAAGCAACCGAATGTTTCAAACACATGAAGCAATGGTTTAGGAGTTTCTTTTTTTTTAAAAAAAACCTAGTATTTTACGCAGTTGGGGTGCTGGCCTTTGATGAAAGGCGTTGACCTCTTTTGAGGATAATCTTAATCTCATGCCGACGAAAGCTTAGTTGACGAAGGGATAATATTATAGACAGTCTTACACCCACGGCATGCCTAGTGTTACCGCTACACTTAGTTATTTTTAGTCAATCTTCCGTCTTTTAGAAATTACTTGCAACTTAACTCAACGTTGTTTCCCGACTTCCACGTGGACGATACGAATAGCTACCACAGCTCGTCATTCAATAACTCTATGGTCCCGGGTGACACAGACATAGATTACTTTCATTTCGAAAGCCGTCCAAGTCCCATTGAAACCTAACCGGATCAATATTTTTATCTTAACTTGAATTCCATGGAAAGGAAACAACACGTATGGCTTGTCTAGATTACTTTCATTCAGTAGTTAATGAATTCGTATCGGGTGTCCATAACATGTGACAGACAAAGATATGTCAAACGCTCAAAAGCTCCTCTGAAAATGTCGGTCAATGAATTCGTTAGCTTCATAACAATTAAACGCCTGAAAATAACGTATGATAGGTCAAATAATTCCGCTAGGAACAGTTCGAACAAAGAGGAAGCTACTCTCTAAGCCCGTCAAGGAAGATATGGGCCCGTCCGAAGGAAGTTCGAAACATCGGAGTGAACCCTACACACGATTAATGAATTTTTTAGACGAACAAAAACACATCGGCAGTAGGGAACAACTGTCAAATCGTGGCGTCATTAATTCTTAGGTCGGGCCCCAACCTATTCTTATGTCCGTAGGTGATGCGGAGTAGGAATCACCCGTAACTTCGGCCAAAATTACGGAATTCGTGGTTGGGGAGTAGACCTGCTGATTCGCCTCAATAAGCTTTCAGAGGAATAAATGCTACTGCTTAATTTTTTATACTTTGTACATATTGTAGTATAGTAATTTTATTCTAGATACATCGTCTTCATATGTAATTATAATTAATTTATAATATTGTAAAATATTTCAAAACGGTAACTATAGTTTCTTGCCCATTCCTCTCCATACGATTCCTCTCCATTCTGTTTTCTAGTAAATTCTGCAGTTCAAAGTACCTTTTTAGGCCTACTTCAAAATCCTAATATTATGTTTGACCAACAAAACATTGACGTGTAAAAGTGTCTTAAAAGATCTTACAGATATAAACATTACATTTCAAATAAATGATGACTTCCGTAAAAAAATAAACACATGATGACGAACTACTGAAAAGGTGTCTACATTTTTTGCATTCCTCAGATTTAATAACGTAAATACAAGTAACCAGCGTCACACTGGCATCGCTTTAAGATACATAATGCGTGACGTAATTATTTATAGTTACTTATCGTCAACAACACATTTAGCGGGCATTGTATTCAAATACATAGCTATTCGTGTCATATGACGCCCAAGATACTGGTGCTTATTATAAGTAGTGAAAATATTAATAAACTAGCTCCTGTCCGCGACTTCGCCCGCGTGTTTTAGCATAAAACATATCCAATGGCACTCGGCAATAGCGTAGCTTTCTATCAGTGAAAGATTTTTTGATATCGAGTGAGCAGTTTCGGAGATCACCGGACATACAAACTCACAAATTATACCAGTTTACAATATTTGAAATGAAGGTGAAAGAAAAAATCGAGTGTTATGTCATAGAGCCTAAAATTCGAAGACATGTGACATCTACCAACCCGCACTAGGCCCGCGTGGTGGATTATGGCCCACTCCCTCTTACAGAAAGAGGAGGCCTGTGTCCCAGCAGTGGGAACATTATAGGCTGATTATGTATGTAACAAGACCCGAACTTTCTTTCGCTTTTTTTTATGTTAGAGGCAAACAAGCATGCAGCCACCACCATTATACCCACCTCTTAGTATGTGGTTACTGCTGGCTATAGACATCTGCAGTGACAGAAACTTTGAAGGATCGTTCTCCTCATCCCAGAGACAAAGCTGAAATATCTCATGTGCCTGTAACGTCACATTTGCCTGGCTTACTATCCTATCATCAATACCACGGCTCAACACGAGCAAGTAAGAACAAACATAACTTAAAAATCAAAAGCTGACAAGTTGTAATATCTTCAAAGTTCTTATCATGCAAGAGGTGTTACTCGTACTTGGCAAGGTTCTGAAGGCCGATTCCCGTAAAAACGTTCAAGATCTAGTCGTAAATGACATCTGTCATAAACTTGGTCGAAAAATTTGAAAAATTAGAGGTATATTTAACAGATTGACACTGAGATTAGAACACGAATGTTCTTAAAAATACGGGTATTGCCCCCCTGGTTCTATTATTGTAGTAACCAAGCAGAAACAAATCTGCCTAGCCTTTTCCCAACTATTTTGGGGTCGGCTTCCAGTCTAACCGAATGCAGATGATTATCAGTATTTTAAATGGAGCTACTGCCAATCTGACCTTCACAACCCAGTTACTGAGTAACACAATAAATACCCCTTGGTGAGACTGGTTGTAAGACTTTGGGCTTCTGACTAGCCTTAACGACTGTCAAAGATCATCTACAAATGACAGCCGGGACCGCACAGAGGGGTCTCGATATGTAATGGATGGTCACCATCCATGAACCGAACTTGGCAAGCCTCGCTTCACCTTCTATCGACCTGTGCGACTGTTGTTTAGTTACGAGCACCTCTGAAAGGTAGAATTTGCAACATAAACGCTTTTAAAGCAATCATTATAAGTTCTAAACGTTTCACTTTAGTTTTCCTGTTGGCCTAGCTCCAACATAAACGACGATACTAAATTGAAAGACTAGGTTCTAAGAACGGCTATTGAATTGCCTCTATCAATCGCTTTCAATTGAAAGAAGTGGTTAACCACTCAAAGGAGTTAAGGATAGTTTCTTCTCTAACGACATAATGGCTTTTACTGAGAACCCAAGCCCGATTCAAGTAGGAATTTAAATTTTAAATTAAACTAAAATCGTAATATTGAACCTCGTTTATGTAGTAGTAGTAGTAGGTGATAGGTGTAGGATTTTTCGGATACCTGATGATACGACAGTTTTTTTTTAAGACTGTATTCTAGGAAAAAAAAGCCAACGATGTCTTACTTCTAAACCTCCGTTATCTCCGCCAACTGTTAGCTAGGATCCGCTTTGTTTAAACCGTAACCATAAAACTAGGTATTCCAAATTCAGGACTAGCGACTCTATTTGGAATTCCCAAAAATCTAGTCTAAGCTAAAAATCAAGCTAAGTAAACCCAAAAAGTTGGCAATGGAATAAAGAATGGGCATAATAAGGCTACCGCAGACAGGCGCGACGCGGCTCTAAAACATTTTTTATGAAAACTTCATGAATAATTATGTTCTACTAGAATCACGTCGGCGTCGCACCGTCCCGTCACGTCTGTCTGCATTCGGGAACCTTAACAGCATTTTGCCCTCATACCTAAAAATCTCCTTTTTTAATACGCTCTAGCATTTTCTTTGAATATTAATATTTTTCAGAAAACTGATTATTAGTCTATTATTAACCAAAACTATGGTATTGAATTATGATGATGAAATCGAAGCATGCAGTAAACACAACCGCGCGTGATTTACCTAATGCTGCGCATACGCACGGTAGCCATTACTTACGGATAACTGTGAGAAAATATGTAACAGCTTACAAGGCGACTAAGGGAATCCTTATCCATTGAGCTCATGTAATAATTGTGTAAACTTTGTCTATAGACCTCATTTTTAACCGACTTCTAAAAAAGGAGGAGGTTCTCAATTCGGATGTTTGTTTTTTAGGGTTCCGTAGCCAAATGGCAACGGAACCCTTATGGATTCGTCATGTCTGTCTGTCTGTCCGTCCGTATGTCACAGCCGCTTTTTTCCGAAACTATAAGAGCTATACTGTTGAAACTTGGTAAGTAGATGTATTCTGTCAACCGCATTAAGATTTTCACACAAAAATAGAAAAAAAAACAATAAATTTTGGGGGTCCCCATACTTAGAACTGAAACTCAAAAATTTTTTTTTCATCAAACCCATACGTGTGGGGTATCTATAGATAGGTCTTCAAAAATGATATTGAGGTTTCTAATATCATTTTTTTCTAAACTGAATAGTTTGCGCGAGAGACACTTCCAAAGTGGTAAAATGTGTGTCCCCCCCCCCCTGTAACTTCTAAAATAAGAGAATGATAAAACTAAAAAAAATATATGATGTACATTACCATATAAACTTCCACCGAAAATTGGTTTGAACGAGATCTAGTGAGTAGTTTTTTTTTAATACGTCATAAATCGTAACGTAACGGAACCCTTCATGGGCGAGTCCGACTCGCACTTGGCCGGTTTTTTTATGTTTGTTCGCGCATAACTCTGTCGCTTGCCAACCGATTTGAAAAAATCTTTTTTTGTTGGAAAGGGTATACTTCCCAAATGGTCCCATAGAATTTCATCAAAAACGGTTCAGTAGTTTGGTTTTTAAACCAAAATTACTAGTAAAAATTACAACTTAAAAGTGAAAAATAAAAACTTTTTTGCAAAAAAAAAACCGACTTCCAAAAACGACACTACAAAGTGAAAAATAACTTTAATTTCGGAAGTCGGTGGCAAACAACGGAAATGCGAACCCAACGACACCGACTGTTGACAACAAAAAAGTTTTTTGGTGCAGAATAGTCAGTTTTTCTAACTGAACAGACCGCTGTGCTGCTGGGGAATTTGTTGCGGCACTTCTTTCCTGCGAAAGCACTAGGAAGTGGTGAAGGGCGGGCGTTTTGGGGGACTGTCTTATATAATTTTGACGTTCGAAAAGTGCTGATTCTCAGCCTAATTTGAATAAATGACTTTTGATTTTGAAAGCTTTTTGTATAACATAAAGCTTGAATACGCTGATATTGTTCTCCAACAATAGAAAGTGATATCTATAGGTATGATGGTATTGTAATTCATCAATCAAAATTTTCCATCACATTATCCAGAGAAAAAATACATAATTATCATGTAAGTTGCCCCTGTAATAACGGAGAAATCGGTGTATATAATTACATGAAAAAAAAACTGAATGCATAAACCCCCACTTTTTATTGTAACTCAGTTTAAAGAAAATGGCACCAAACGACCTCGCCTCAGTAATAAGATTGCTACTGATTAGACAGCATTCCTGTGTGTAAAGTCCACAGCTAAATACAACTCTCCGATAACTGTCTAGCAACATAAATGTTGTAAAATTTCTATTTATATTATAACTGTGGGAATTTACACCTGCAAATGTTAACCCATAACAGGTTTTATTCAAACTGGAGTTGCAAGTGGTCCAGTTTTCGGTATACGCGACTATTTGAGCTATAAACCGGCATTGTTAGTGTTCCGCGTCGGCGGTATACTTTACAACGGCCTACTAAACGAAATATAAATCAGATAAAGCTTGAAAGGAAATGCACTTGCGCAGACGCAAATTACTTTTATTGGTGCCAAAATAGGGAGACTTTGTTTGGTAGCAAATATCAAATTGAAGGCGTTGTTCCTTTAATACCAGTCGATTTGAAAATATAATTCTAGTGACGAATGATTCTATACTTTTTTTTTGTTAATACTAACAGCAAATGCGAGTATTTATAGCTTAGACATGCCTTTGACAAACAGAACCAATGCTGAAATGCTCCTAGTATGTTTTTGTAAAAGTAAATACACTGTTTACATACATTAGGTAAAACGCAATATACTAAATCGATTATTTAAGTTTGCCGCAATAATCAAATAGTGCCTTAAACGTAGTTATCTCGTAAAATAGGTAATACACTATAAACACGTTTACATTAAAGTAATCGCAGTGAATACTATCAACTTGTCCGGCAATTTCTTATCCGTATTCCTCGTATAAAATTATAACATTCCAACGCTAAAAACGGATTTCTTTAAGTCCAAGGTTCCAAAATGTTTATGTAATGTCAACTTCCTTATGCACCCAAACACTTCGCATGACCCCGCCTAGGCGTGATGACTCACGCATTTTTAGACAAATCTAAATACTTGACTAATCTCACTTCTCTGAAGCGATCACAATGACTAAATACCCTACCTACACTACCTACAATCATCAACAACACATCACGGTATCTCTTTCGAACAACCCGCGACCCTGGCAGGAGTCACAGAGCCTGCATACTGGATAAGATCCGAACGGGTTGAGTTAATGGTATGGCTTGCAGAGTTGGCAAGCAGAAGTGGGTCCGTCATATCTGTCCCAGGACCGATTGAAGCAGACGAGTCGAGTTGAGACAGCGCGAAGGCAAGCGTAGCGTGGAATGACCCGAAAGTGGTAGCTAGATTAGAAAGACCGGGTGTTGTGGCGCAACTTGGCAGAGGCATATGTCTACCAGTGAATAGGGTAAGTAGGCAGATCGTGCCCCTAAGCCTACATTTACGATACACAGCCCTGCTCTTGGCCGGGAATCGAAGCACAGCAATAGTTTTCATGACTGCTGTCGAAAAACTGTTGAACCATGTCGTGACACCGCGAAGGGCGACCGGCTGTTACTAAAAACTTACGTCAATTACGCGCCTGGCGGCAGTCGGACACCGCCCTGTGAACTTATTGGTACCAACATAAATTGTACTGAACAGACTTATCTGGTACAATAAATCTAATAATGGTCGGCTGTGTAATCAAAGGTCATTATTTGAAATTATTCAGATCAAAAGCTTATTTCGATTCAATCTAATTATGAAACGGAAATGTAATTTATATCAACATGAAGTTACTGTTTCAAAATCCAGAATTGTTGGTTATTTTCGTAAGTAAACCTGACTTCATTTTCATTTCATGGCATATTTCGAGCACGTCCCAAAAAAACCACGGTGATCGTGACCAGACGTCACGTATTGGTCAAACATCACGATTAGCAGCTACCTAATCCGTACACATCCGATACGCATCAAATTCACAACCGAAGATCGTAATCCTACTACGTAAACATTACTGAGAAAAACCCACTCGATTCCTGGGTGTGACTGTCGAAGCACGGCGCACTTGGAACGACCAAATACGTGTAGCCGGTGCCTAATGTAGGCACGTACGAATTGCATGCGTAGGAGCACGAACGTGCTGTGCATCAGTACGAGTCATAGCGAATCGTCAATTGACCGTAGAGGTGACGTAGATACGGGGAAACGTTAACCTTTGTGCCTAAACTGTGCATCACCGTAAACGTCTGTGAATAGGCCAAACGATGATGTCAAGGCAAAGCCCAATCAAACTGTGCAGTCGAGTCGTCAACAGTTACGTAATTAAAAGACACATCCCACAACAGTTGCTAAATAAACAACACAATACTGCATGGTGTCAGACACCCAAATACTTAAACCTGACGTAATTTGGTTTAATGACGAAACAAAAGTAATTATAACACTACGACTCATACCTGAGCATACACACCACAATGACATCATTCCCAAGCTCTAAAGCTGTCACAGAAACGTCACAGCATACCTAAATGATGAGCGACTGTCAAGCCAAACATACAGAGTAGTAAGCAGACAATCTCACTGACTCATGGCGATTAAAACAATTTGATAAACGAAGGAATATTCTTAGGCGCTGACCGCAGATGACTAAACGTATCTGCGTCCGAGTATTATGATGACTACAGATAAACGGGCAATATATAGAGTCGTGACGAAGGGACGGCGACCCCGGACGCTAATTTGTGAATGAAAGAGTTATTTTCATCCTGTTGTAAATATTTCGCAGAAT
Source organism: Apamea anceps (assembly GCA_951799955.1). NCBI lineage: Eukaryota > Metazoa > Arthropoda > Insecta > Lepidoptera > Noctuidae > Apamea > Apamea anceps. The sequence continues at coordinate 13,469,640 of OX637509.1, forward strand.
GTATGCTAACACTACAAAAGCACTGCGCTACTTATTCTGATTAACATGTTCAGTAAACACCATAAATGTATCGTTTGCATCTGCATTTAGATTGGAACTACACAAATTAGCATCAATTGTCATACTTGATCACCTTATATGGTCCAGGACACAAATTGTGAATGATGATGAAGCTGTACCAGTAAGTATATGACAGCACAATGATGACAAATTGAATTGACCATAAGAGCTAAGCACGTGTAAGTTGGAAAGAATCACTTATTCAAGACATTGGACTATAAATTGTGTATATGCAATTGAAACTATAAGGGCTAACAATAAAGTGCAAAATGGTACGCCCGTTAAAGTTGTACGCGGATCAAATATGTGACTGAATCTCAATATATTGTCAACCCGGAATCTCCGATGCATCTCATCAATATTAACATTGTTGCAGGACTTAATATCGATTCGAGGAATCTGATAATTGTATGTGTAAAGAAAAACACATTACTGCTGACGACTGTTATTACATGGAGTTCTAACTACAGATATCTGTGGGAACGAATAAATCTCTGGTGACAAGGCCGAAGCTAAGTTAATTGTTAAAAACATTGAAATGATAATGGGTTTTCCGATGTAATCACTCATTTGCATGAAGTGCGAGTTTATTATCCGAAGAAAATGTAAAAAGTTGGAAAAACCCGGCTGTTAACTGATGTATTGTTGTGCCTCTTGGCCCATTGTAGTGCTGAAGTGCGTCACGCTTATGCTAAGTTTATAATATCTTTTACTTTGATGTACAAAATGATGAATGATTTTGTATAGAAGACGTTCAAATAAGTAACTATGAAAGTCGTTAATTTGTAAAGTCTAACCAAACCCTTTTTAACCGACTTCTCAAAAAGGAGGATATATTTATACATATAATTCTTCTTACCGTGTGTATATCACTGAACTCCTAAACGGTCGGACCCCGATTTTGATGAAATACTTTGTGCGGGTTGAGTGGATCCCTGGAAAGTTTAGATTCACAATTGGACCCTTGGTGGGCGCTGTTCGAGCAGGTCGCCTGTCAAGTCCGATAGTTTAATATATAATTATGTAATCCTAAGACACGATGACACGAATAAGGCGTTATCCTTATTGAAAGGTCAACGACATAGCTATCCATGAATCACGCTACATTGTCCAGTCCATGTTAAGTGCTGGTCACATCTTAGCTGCGCTTGCGACTGACACAGTCGGCAATTTGTCAATTCGCCACGCGTTAGAGTTACCTTCGAGTCATGCTTGGAGGTTGAACTTCAGAACGTAAACAAGTTAGGTGCCTACTCATTGTTGTGCTTGCTGTTTATCTTTTGAGGCAGGGCACCTAAGTGGTATCGTCAGAGACCTGACTACTAGATGCGTAGGCAGAGTCCCGCCTCCCCTTTTTAAGACTCTGAACTTTACGTCAGTGCAATATGTGGTGACAAGTTGTTACCGAGTCATTTGAGAACGTCATCATAATCAGCCTATAATTTTCCCACTGCTGGGACCTTTTCGAGAGAGAATGGGCTGTAATCTACCACGCGGGCCCAGTGCGGGTTGATAGATGTCCATGTTTTCTTTTTGGTTCTAGGACATGCCGGTTTCCTCACGACGTTTTTCTTCATCATAGTTATGGATTATTATGCGATGAAGTTCCATTTATACAGAGTTTAAAAATCTAAGTAACATTACTTTCACATATTTGAAGAGTTTACGGTCGGGAAGTAAAATAAAGTGTTTTAATCATTGTATGAATTGTATCGGTGACGTTATGATTGAAAGTTTATGAAAAAAATAATAATGAGGATAATATGTAACAATTCGTGAGCATTACGTAGATTAGGAAGTTAATACTATTGAAGTAATTTAACGAAAGTTTCGACTGTTACAGTACCTATTACTAATATAAATCCATATTATTCTTGATTATACTCTTCGAGTCTTTGAAATGCTTTCTTGAATAAAGTAGGGTAAGCCAATTTGAATGAAATAAACTTTCCAGTGTTTTACTTTCATATTAATTTATATTATTATTGCGGATAAATGCACAGTGCAGGGCTTTCTTTCACCTTTATAGCTGCAATCATGTTTAATACAATATTTATACTCTTCAAGACACGGGTCTTTGACTCGCATAGGGTCGTAGCATTATGCTGAGCAATGGCCGTTTTGCGTGGATGTGACGCATATTCTCCCCAACTTGTTCCTTTTTTATGTTTTTGTTCTTTCTCTGCAACATGCTCACCGCAAATAAACGTATTTAAGTCAAAGCCCTTGAATAAGGCAGACATTAATACATTCACAAAACAAACAAGCTCATTGTTAGACACTCGACGCATTCTAGTTACATTGTTTAGATTTCTTGGTTTTTCAATGGACAAGATCAATAGTGCAATGAATATTCAATGTACGCGTTTGCCGGGTGACAATAAGTCGTTGACCAGCATTAAGGAACAGTTCTAAAGGCGACGGCAAACCGCTGACTGCGGCAGCAGTGTCGCTCAATCGCAGACCGCGGTAAGGGATATTGGTTTCGAAAAACACTTTCTTAGATGACGCCAGTATCGCCTGCTGCTGCGGTCAAGCGGCGACTACAGACGACATATCAATAGTGCCGTTAGTGGCTGTCACTAACATAGAGACCAGACGTGTTCTTTGTTTGTTTGACAAATGGGTTTCGTGAAACTGAAGAAGAGAAGTGCCGCTGCCGATGTAAATGTGGCATTGCGTTCGGAATCAAAACTGCAGCGGCACTGTCGCCATCGCCAACGGTTGTTGACAACCCCAATTATAGGAACGCCGCTGCCGTCTGCGGTCTGTTGTTGCCTTTGGAATTGTACCTTAAGCTATACGTAAATAAAAATGGTGGCGTCGGTAAGTGATGGACGGCATTGACGCATTACAATGTTGGTGATGGCAGATGCATTTAAATGAAGTAGGATTAGGAATTTCACTTTGGATTGATTTTTACGAGATCATAGAAAATCATGTCTACTATTGATATTCTTCATTGAATTCATTCGCCTCATCTACGGTGTTAATTTAATGTACTTATATATGTTTTTCATTGATTATAATTTCACTATTTGCACATAAAATTTTCACTTTCACTACCTACTCGAAAGTTTAACTGATAATTGAAACCTTACAAAGAGGCAATGAACCTACACGGACTCATTCTCATTAAGTTGCCACTATTGAGATATAGAAGGACAAATTAAATTAGCTAGCGAAACTTGATAGACGTGGTAGGTTTCAATATCTAAGCATGATAAAATAAAAATAACAATTGATTTAATGTTTTTAACAAAATATGATTTGCTTTTTTGGGGGGGTTATAGTGTGGAGATATCGAAACCCATCACGTTTGTAAAGTTTACACAAAAAACCTGATTTTTTAAACTGATGTTTCAAGTGACTACACTCACTGCGTTCGATGACCCCACAAAAAAAAACCATCAAATTAAAACCACATTGCACAGACAACGTTTATTTTAAACCTACAGCCAATACCGCAGCTGCCACAGTCTATACGTAATTAATACCATAGCCACATAATTATCACGTGTGGCTAAATGATTGATGGCGATGCTTCAACACAATTAGTGGTATATATACGTCAAGAGAATTCGCTATTTACATGTATTTACTACACGGATGTCCATATGAACACGGATATGATAAGGTACCTACAGAGCTGGTGCGCCATACCGGTAAACCGTTTTACAGAAATTGCTCAATTCTGTGCAGTCTTAGTACAATATAAATATATCTCGACAGCATCACTTGTTGCGATGCCAACATGTAGCAGTTTTGTGAAACTAAAGTCAAAACATTAGTATAGTAACATTCCTTCATAAAAAAATATATGCTTTCTTTTTTTTTTAATATTGGGCCAAATGTAGCTTTTTTTATGACAATATTTATAATTTAATCAGTTTTTGTCAACACAATGTCAACGACCTGCCCATTCCATGTGATTATTTGGCATTTTTCATATTACCTTATTTGGTTACGCGTGATGGGTGGCGCTCTCGACCGAAGAATCAGACAATTGCTGTGTTTATTATGGAATATAACGAAATTTTAAGACGAAAAGAAATTGTAAAATCCTAAAAGTAACTTCGAGTCTAAGCTCAGGTACGCACGGGCGCGTTTTTAAACGGCTTCTAAAAAAGGAGGAGGTTCTCAATTCGGATGTTTGTATTTTTTTTTTTATGTTTGTTCGCGCATATCTCTCGCTTGCCAACCGATTTTAAAAATTCTTTTTTTGTTGGAAAGGGTATACTTCCCAAATGGTCCCATAGAAATTTCATCAAAACGGTTCAGTAGTTTGGTTTTTAAACCAAAATTACTGGTAAAAACTACAACTTAAAAGTGAAAAATAAAAACTTTTTTACAAAAAAAACAACCGACTTCCAAAAACGACACTGCAAAGTGAAAAATAACTTTAATTTTGGAAGTTGGTGGCAAACAACAAAAATGCGAACCCAGCGACACCGACTTCCGAAATTAAAGTTATTTTTCACTTTGTAGTGTCGTTTTTGGAAGTCGGTTGTTTTTTTTTTAACAAGAAAGTTTTTTTGCTAAAATAGACCATTTTACTCGCGACGGTTATTTTTCGCGCACTTGATTTTCAACGCACTGCTGAGTGTCGAGAGTTGAACATCCAACAGTGTATTTCCATCCAGTATTGACGCGCTGGGATACGCTCTGTTGGATTCTCAATGTTCGGCTCAACACCGAGAGTTGAAAATCCAGTAAGTTATAAAATCCCGCCGCAATATTTTTAAGTCCGTGCTAAACTGGGCTAAGGCATTTTATCTTTCCCAGTAGAAAAGACTTACGTAAAAGGTGCGGTAAACAACAGTTAAAACATTAATGCGTTGTCAAAACACACGCATTTACTTCCTACGATGAAACAAAGCTTTTTAAATGGTAGGTTACGTGTCAAAAACAAAATGATTGTATGGTAAAGTGTTTTAATAGTTGTTAAGTGCTGACCTTGTGTTATAGCGCGAGTTGTATTTTAATTGTACCCACACACTTCATTATAAGCCAATCTATTATGTAAAAATCTTACTGTGAAAACTTAGGTGAAATCAGCTTGAAGTGGAAGTAAGCTGTCACTGTATTGACAGTTCACATCAAGCTCACTTCACCTAAGTTTTCAGGCAAGATTTTTACAAAAATTTTCACTTCAGGTAATAAAGTGAATAAATACAGCTATTTACATTTATCAATTTCTCATTGCAGATCTAAACTATTAATTGATTTACCTTTATGTAGAAATTGTGTTTTTGATGATTATCTTAGAAAATTTCCACAAAAACAAGATCATTCTAAACTACCAATTCATAACATCACCAAAAAGTAAACAGGTTGTTTTAAAATACGAAAACTTGAATTTTATTACCGATACGTAATTTGACTTATGCCTGATTTTTTAATAGTCGGATAATTTTTATCTGATGTATAAATATTGCTGTTTGACAGCTTTTGTATAAAATATATGTCAAACTGTCATATTTATTCTTCAGATATATAGTTATCTGACTATCGAAAAATCTGCCCATAATCATCATCATCACTCTCCTGCCCTTATCCCAATTTGTTTGAGGTCGGTGCAATATGTCTTTTTCTTCCATACTTCTCTATTAGTCGTCATCTTGGAAATCACCCCCTTTCTAACCATTCACATAGTCCATCCATCGTTTCATTGGTCTTCCCCTACTCTTATAGCCTTCGACATTCATACTTAAAACTTTCCTCACGACATTTTCCTCATTCCTCCGTACCACATGCCCATACCATGACAACCGATTTCCACACAACTTTTCAGTTACCGGTGCCACTTTCAGACTTCCTCTTATGTATTAATTTCTTATACTATCTAAAAAAAACTGCCCTGAATCATTAATCAAATGTTATTTAATCGTTCGTTAATTAAAATCTACATTAATGCTCGTGATTCGTGCAGTGTTACATTCATTTGATTGCATATTGTAATGATTAGGTCGGTGGCGATTAAATGGAATAATACTGATTTATAATGACCCATTTGTATGAAACGAATTGGTGGTTCAATCATCAATGATGTGTCATTAGTGCTATTTTAAATTAACAAGCGCTAAAGAAGATCGAACATTTTTGTATGAAGCCTGGCATACCTAAAGTTGCAAGTACATAAAAAGTCGAGTTTTGATATACAGATTTGAAGCATATGCCAATCGATAGAGAAAATTATTAGAAACAACAAATACTATTGACAAAAATGTCGTAAGTGATACTTTCTGAGTTATCCCAGTTTGAAAATATAAAATATGTTAAAAGAAAAACTCCATTTAATTGATTCAATAGTCCATTATTATCAGTTTGAAGCATTCCACGTCACTACTAGTAATAAATTGGGTTATCATATTAATAAAATAACAGTATAAAATATTTTGTTTAAATATTTTCTTGTGTTTTTTTTTTCTATACTTAGTTTTTTGTTAGTGCTGACTGATGGATGACTCAGGCCTATAATGTTTTTTTAAAGTAACACAAAAACGAAACAAACAAGAATAAAAAAAAACTATTAAAACGATTTAAAAATCCATTTTAAAGTATTCCACGTAATAGTGACTAGCATTAAACTGGATTGCCGTAATAAAAAAGATAAACAACATTAAATAAATAAATAATTAAACTATTTTACTAACTTTTTTTTTTATAATGGATAGTCCATTATCATCATTTTAAAGCATTCCGCGTAAATCAATTAAATGAAGTTTTTCTTTTAATATATTTTATATTTTCAAACTGGAATAACTCAGAAAGTATATCACTTACGACATTTTTGTCGATAGTATTTGTTGTTTGTAATAATTTTCTCTATCGATGGGCATGTTTCAAACCTGTACATCAAAACTCGACTTTTTATGTACTTGCAACTTTAGGTATGCCACAGAGGTTCGAACCCTTTTTGGTGTGCTGTTAACATATATATTATTTAGCCCGTTAGTATATGCGTAGAGCAAAAACTATTTAATTTACAAACACATGGATTTAAAGGAATTTTCAGAAGATATCTACTGATGTTTAGCTCTGAATTATATGATAATTCATATTCGTAACGTTTTGTGACGTTTTGAATGTAGAATCAAACAGAGCCTATGATAAAAAATATTAATAAGACATAGGAAACACACTGTAGACCTTCTTAAACAATCATAATAAGAAAGCTTTTCACGCTCTATTTTTGTCGTTATCAACAATTCTACCTTTCTGTTTTTTTTTTAATCAATTTCAATTTGATACAGTTTTTAGGGTTCCGTACCAAAAGGGCGCCAACGGGACCCTATTACTAAGGCTCCGCTGCCCGTCCATCCATCTGCCACAGGGCAATATCTTTTGAACCGTAACAGGTAGACACTTGAAATTTTCACGGAGTTACTATGGCTGCTATAACAACAAATAATAAAAAGTAAGGTTAAAAATTAAAGGAGGTGGCCCCAAACAGAAACGGTAAGGTACGGTACAGTATAGGGTCTTAGCATTATGCTTAGCGATGGCCGTTTTGCGTGGATGTGACGCATGTTTTCCCCCAACTTGTTATTTTTTTATGTGTTTGTGTTCTTTTTATGCGGCATGTTTATCCCAAATAAACGTATTTTCTTTCTTTTAGTGTTAAATATTGTACGTTGGTACGGAACCCTTCCTTTGGCAGCTATTTCCCTTATTTGTACAAATTGCAAATCAATTAGGTACTTGTAGCTAATAGGCCTATACTAATATCCAACAATATCCTCAATTGGAAAATCATGTATTGTGTGCCCTTGGAATTATTTTACGTAGGTTTAGGTAACTTAATTACTACAGAATTAAGTAGTATTTGTATTTTACTACAGTATTTTACATATTTATCAACAATTTCCTATTGAAACGAGGAATTGGTAATAATTTGATAGGTAAGGTCACTGACAAAGACGTCAGTTTTGTTAAACGTAGCGCAATGGCAATCCAGCTGTACGTTGTTTTACATAACGGAGCTATTATTTTAAATAGCTAGCGGTTTTGTAAAACAGCGAATTCGACAATCTATCTGCGATATACAGGGTCCAATTAAAATAGATGGACAAATTTTACCACAGCGCTCAGTACGTCTAACCAAAGACATCAAAGCAAAAAAAAAAACTGATTAAAATTATTTTATTTTGACCTAAAATAATAAAAACCTGGCACTCTAGAATAAACACATCCATCCATTATGGGTAGGTACTTGCACTCGCACCATGCTACGCGCATGCTCGCATCACAATTTTAAAGACAATGGAGGGATGTGCTTATGCATTGAGTAACCAACATTTATAAGTGTATTTTTGTTAGCTGATTATTTTAATTGTAAGTATCTAATGCGTTGTTCTTATATATATTTTTTACCATTGTCCTTACTTTGGTGGTCTGAATGATTTCTAAAAGTTTGTCCACCTTTTTTAATGGGACCTTATATACACATTATTGTTCTTCTAAACTACGCAACGGATTTCGATAATATGGTTATCACCATAATTTAGAGTAAGACAAGGACATAAGTAGAGTGAAGAGAATTTATTCTGGAAGGTTTATGTATATAAAACATTAATATTAAACTAACAAAAAATACATAAATCTCGATGTTTTGTCAAGTAAAAACAGTGACAAGCTGGAGCGGGAGTCATAAATATGCTAAAAATATCTTATAATACGCTCAACGTAAGAACCCAGAACCATTATAAGCGGATAAAGATAGATTTAATACATAACATCTAGTTATTTATCGAACAGGATATGGTGTGGTGAATATAATTATAATTAAACATAGTACTTATGGTATATAAAATTGTCGGTAACAATAATGCATAAGTTTTAAATCGTGCATGTGTTATACAGTGTGAGTCTTTATAAAATGCACATATTAAAAAGGGTGAAAATATAAACAATTTTATCGACGGAAAAAATGTCAAAAAAAAATCTAAATTTTTTTTAATTTTTTTATGGATTTTTTATTTTTTTTAATTCTCGTCTTGGTACCCCATGCAAACAAACTGTTACTACTTTTAAACTAAATGTGATATTAAAACAAAACAAAATTAATAATGATAAAAGTAGTAACAGTTTGTTTGCATGGGGTACCAAGACGAGAGTAAAAAGTCCATAATTTATTTATTTTTTGACATTTTTTCCGTCGATAAAATTATTTATATTTTCACCCTTTTTAATATGTGCACTTTATAAAGACTCACACTGTATAGCAGTGATGTACATAAGGAGGAAAGTGAGAATTAGTATTTAGTATTTCGAACTTTTGCTTTAGTTCGTCACACCAGTTTTCTCCGAAGGGTTAGACAGAGGTGTATCTACACCCAAATTTCGCTAGTTATGTTTTTAGGTCCCATGTAGTAGTGGGCGAGTCTATTGCCATGAACCGGGCACGAATCTAAACTCCTGGCTGCTACTGAGAAAAAAATAAATTAAAAAAAAAACAATTCGCGGCCTGGGAATAGAACCCAGTCATCATACTCAGCAGTAGCGCTTGCGACCACTGGACCATTTTCTGCTCTAATAAGAGCAAGAGGTAAATAAGTGGAAGAGGTAAATAAGTTACCTACTCGAAAAATACTTTACTAATTGAATCGATTATTTAAAATTAGTATTCCACATTCGTAACAAAGAGCTCTTTTTAAATGAAAATTAAACCACTACTGTAACTTATCGACTCTGTTAAACGAATTAAAACTTAAAAGCACTATATTACGAATTAAAAACAGGGTTTGTATTTGCTTTGGCTGTTTGCCAAGAAAAGTATCTTTTTGTATACCTACTATAGGCACGAGAACTTGCCGATTGTAAGATAAAGATAAATAATATCCACGAAATAGAGCGAAACAATATTTGTTTCAAAATTATCACAAAATTGGTGATGATGAAGTATAGATCAGGGAGAGGTGCATGCCCCGCAGTAGGATGGTACTACAATACCTTTATCTATACTAATATAATAAATAATCTATAATACACGTTGGCAGGGACATCGACTCACAACCTGCTACCTTGGATTCAGTATATGATTCTGGATTCAAGGGGGTCCCCTGCATTGAAATATTTCTACAAGTATTAAAAAAAAATCTGCTCTTCCATACATTTTGACCTCGTATTGTAGGATACAGCACATTAAAAAAAACTGACAAAAATTTCAACGTACTAACAAACATACAAGAATATGTTTGTTAGTTTAAACGCGCTCTAGAACAACCACTCTGATTTGAAAATATCTTGTTGCTTTTAATAGCCCAATTCTCGAGGAATTCTCTACGGGATGAAATATTGTAGATAAGAAAAACATCCTAGAGAACTACGAGGCTAGTGGCCATGACATGCCGGACACAAGAAAGCAGCATATTATTTTAATCACATCGCTAGCATATTCAATCGCGGAATCAGTTGGCACATCAAACACCTCAGTACATCCGGCTTACACTCCGATGCATTTATTTATAACTACCTGCATCGCTGCAGAACATATCAATGCGTTGTAAACAACCATTTTATTGTCATTTTACACTTCGTTTACTGGAATTTCTCAGCCCGGAATCTGGATTTGTCATCATGCTGGACGCCCCTCCATTTCGAGTTCCTTGCTTCCCGCATCCAGCGGATTCCTGCGGCCTTCACACGGTACCTGGTTGCCACTCCAGAACTTTTCGGCCCCATCGGCCATCTGTTCTGGGAACAATGTGCCTTGCCCACTGCCACTTAAGTTTGACAATTTTTCGGGCTATGTCGGTTGCCTTAGTTCTCCTGCGGATCTCTTCAGATTTGACGGATTTGTGCACTGGCGAAATGTGGGTGCACTAGCTGCACATCTGCCTTACCCTTCGGGGAAAACAGGTGTGGTGTTACCACGTTGGTGTATGCCGTGCAGTGTCCGAGTGATATCTGGCGTGACCATCGTATCCTTTTCGGATACAATATTCTTGCATAACAGATTACGCTTAGGCCGGTTATTTAAATAATAACAATCGGTATTACAAAAAACGGCTGAATTACACAACTAAATTAATCGAATTATCGGGTTTAGTAAAAAATAGAAGCTTGTCAGTCTGCCTTCCAGTTTCTGGCTGTCTAGAATGAGTCCCTCCATCCAGTACAATTGATTTGTTGTCAGTTCAAATCAATAGGATCACTAGTTTGTCGTCTGTCCGTCTATTACAGCCAATTAGATCCGAATCGAATGGACCGATTAAGTTGAAATTTGGTACACACGTGAATTTCCGTGACCCAAACATGGAAATGAGGGTCTCTTATATTTCATGGCCCTTCACGGGGTACCGGTATGGGCGCGTTCCTTGAGGCGGCGACCAGCCCGCCGGTTGAACGCGTCCCTAAGGGTCATGGCTGTCCGGCTGGTCCGAGGATACCGCACGGTCTCCGCTGAGCCGGCAAGCCTCCTTGCCCGATTGCCGCCATGGGATCTGCAGGCCAAAGTCCTCGCCCACATATGGAAGTGGCGAGAGGAGGCAAAATGCCGGGGCGTAACTCCGCTGCCGCGAGAAATCATAGTACAGTGGACAGAGCTCCAGCGGGATCTCATAGCGGCATGGAGAGTGCGATTGTCGCAACCCAGTGCTGGGCACGCCACAATTGCGGCGATAAGTCCCCTCTTTGAGGAGTGGCTAGAGACGCGCCACGGCGCCCTCACCTTCCGCCTGACACAGGTCCTCACCGGACACGGTTGTTTCGGGAGGTTCCTGTTCAGGATAAAGCGGGAGGAAACGCCAGGGTGTCACCACTGTGTAGATCGCTCGCCGCCCGGTAAGGACCAGGCCCGGGTCGACGGCGCGTTGTGTTCCACGCGCGCCTCAAAGAGATGTCAACACGAATTGAAGGGGTCCGTTAGGGCCGATGCCTGCCAGGGCCGCGGGTTGTTTGAAAGAGATACCGTGGCCCCTGGCACAGGCAACTGAAGGAACACGGGTGGGTTTTAGTCAGTAAAAGTCTGACACGCCCTTCCGCCGAGCCCAGAGCGGGAGAGGTCACTTGATATTTCCCTCCCCAAAAAAAAGGGACTCTTATCTTCGAAACTACTAAGCCAATTTTTTTTAAATACAGAAAATAGTTATTTATGTACCTTATAAATTATTTGTTAAACATACACCTCAGATAAAGAAATCGTTCCGAAATATAATGATGGTACAATTATAGTGAGCACTGGTAGTATTCGATCCAAATAAGATTTATTTCTGTATTCATTTGCCAGTATTGTGTACTAGGTTTGAGAGTTTGTCGTGGCACACGCTTTGCATTCTAAAGTTTCAAGGTTTCTAATGTAAGGACTAATGCAGTTTGTCTTGACTCTTTTGTTACAGGATTCTTATTAAAATATCTTGCAGTTACTCGATTTTCGAAATTATTATTTAATCTTACTTCTTCTTACCTGATTACTTCAGAGAGGAAGGGTTGTTTATCTTCTGGCGTTGTTTAAATGAGGGTTTGTTTCTAACCCGATCTAGCAAAAGTATTTAGTTTTGATTCCGAACTTAACGCACTTTCTATGACTTAGTAGTTATTTTCTGACTGCCCTGTTGCTCTAGTAGTCGTAAGCACGACTGTTGAAACTGGGGTCCTGGATTCGATTCCCGGGTCGGGCAGTGTTATTGGGTTTTTCTATTAGGAATTTCTTAGTAATAGCCCGAAGTTTAGAAGTTGGCGGTGTGATACCCCCGTGCCTAAAAAAGCACGTTAAGCCGTTGGCCCTGCGCCTAATCTCTCTCCGGTCGTTTCGGATTGCCGTCCCATCGGACTATGAGAGTAGGGAAGAGGGAATGCACCTGTATTTGCGCACACACTTGTGCATTATAATATCTCCCGCGCCGAAGGGTAGTGTCCGTTGAGGTTGGCCGCCGTGCCCAAAATACTGTCTGGAGAACTTTAGTTATTTTCACTAACTTCTGTCATCAAAATCTGTAGGTTAATATGATTCTCACTTACCACATTTGTAGTTCCTAATGGAATAACTTGTCTGTCTTATATTAGGTATCATAAAGTTTCCTCATCACCGTCTTACCTGTAACAAATAACAAACTGATAAATAAGGGATTTTTACAAGGTTGATGAAATCATAGGTTTTACAGAAAAAAATATTATTGTGCAACCAATTAATATTATTATATTGCAACACGAATATTAATACTAATGACTAAGATGGGTTTCTTGCAAGGTGCAAAGTATAATTGAATTGTTTTTTATTTTTATTTAAATGGCCGCTTCCTTCGGGCACGTCAAAACCGAAGTCTTAAACAAAAAATCTTTTTATTACGGATAACAACAGTTGCAATTTTTAAAATCCAATTAGTTTCCAACTAACAGTAAAAATAAGAATTTCAGCGAACACTTTAAAGAAAATAATTACAAAAATAATGAAAGCCTTCACGTAATTGATGTAAAGAAAAGAATAAATAAGGAAAGGATAATATGTTACATCTTGCAAATGGCAGTATACGCAACTCATCTGGTCTTGCTCAGCCCGTTTCTATGTCATCATAATCTCTTTTATTTTCCTTTAATGGCACTCCAAGCTACCCGGATATTAAAAATAAATCATGAACATTGGTAGAAAAGAAATATGGAAAGAAATGTACTTTTACAAATTAAATCATCATACTCTTGCCCCTTTATCCCTATTTATCGGTAAGTCGGCGCAATATGTCTGTTTCATCCATACTTCTCTATTAGTCGTCATCTCGGTAGTTACCCTTTCTAGCCATAGGTATCATCTTTTTTCGACGTTAATCCATCGTTTTTTTGTTCTTCTCCTACTCTTATAGCCATCCATATTCATACTTTTTTTAGGTTTAGGTGACGTAGGAATATACTTTTTCGGAGAATAACCTATGACTCCTCGCTATAGTTTAATTGAATCAGAACAAACATTAAACCTTGGAAAAAAGGTTACGAAACTATACAGCGATCGTGTCATCTGTAAATATTAGTTATTTACAGATGACACAATCGCTGTATAGTTTACAGAACATCTATTTGAAGAAACAAAATACAAATCGATCGTGAAAAGCCTTTTGAAATTTCTTTAAAAAAAGTATGTGTCTTGGAACTTTTTTCAGAGACAAATAACTTCACTCAGTTTCCACCTTGGGCGGCCCATGCCTGGACATATGAACCCCTAAAATCGTTTCACATCACTATTAGTTGTCAACTTCTCCATAACACAACATCACGGCTGTATTTGGCGAAGGGTTTAACAGATATATTTAAAGTATACCTCAACCATTAGTCATGTCAAACAAAATTTGCATCAGTTTCAGTAGTCACTACAGTGTAACTACAAGGCAAACAAAGATTCCAGCTAATCTCAATGACTACCAATAGTATAAGGATTGCCAGTATATCCTACCACAGATTCTACTCCACAAGATTTCCGAGTATATAGTATAGGTAGTACTTACATAATGAGCAGTCTCAATTGACCGCATAGGAGCACAGTGAAGTGCCAACACTTATCTCGAGCCGATAGCCTGTTAATGAGCCATTACGACGCCTTCTGACGGCTATCGAGGAATTCTATAGAAATAGTCTGCTAAGGTGGCGCGCGCCCCGGTCACGATCCTGTCTGCCATAATAATGCTACAATGTGTACTATTTGTAATCTGATTTGTATAGTACTGGAGGAAAAATAAAATAATATCTTTGATGTATCGCATGCCTTGGGATAGGCTTTTTGATACATGATATTCTTCTTCTTCTTCTTGTGAAAATTCAAATATTATTAACCCTAAAATACAGCCTTCATAAGATCCTCAAGTACACAGTGACGGAGAATGCGGCACAACATAACAGGTGGGCAATTGTCTGCGGAGAGACGCCGCATATAAACTTGAGATCCAAGTCGTCCATAAACCCCCATCTGTGGAGATTCTTTTTGCTACGGCCGACTTGGGTCTGTAATCTACTTAGTGATTTCCAAGTAGGCCACTGTAACGCGACCCCAGGTGGAAGGCTTTCTCATGGCTCGACACAGGTAGTAGAGGGTTTATGAAACAATTGTCAAATAATGTCATCACACTGGAGGTAAGCAGATTCTTAAGAATCATTCACCAGGGTAACGAAATGCCAACATAATTAAATTAACTGGCCGTAACATATGGTTACCTCACAGCAAATCACAACCGAATAAAAATACTCAAGGATTCAAAAGGTAATTCTCAAGATGCTCCTGAAATTGGAACACTACCATATAGAAGTACAATTATTCGTGTCAATGCGTTGAGCTGATGACGGTACATTTGCAAGTAATTAATCAGCCATTCTCGTCGCACCACGCTTCGGTATGCATGATGTTAAAGCAAATTAAAAATACGCTAAATGCCTACGTGCATACAGACAGACAGACGGGCAAAACGTATGTGATCGCATCTGTATTCATGTAAATAAAAACTGTCGGATCGCAACTTATCAAGTGGCTGATTAATGCCGAAACGTGAGCGTGGAATATTCAATGGTGCATCGTATAATTATGGTAGATTTCAATCGCTATTTACCTGTGTAGGTATCTGTTAAATATTTGTATGCGTTATTAGTTGAAAGTCACCTTTGTTATTTATTATAGTTTTTATTTGACCACTAGCTGACCTGACAGTCGACGACAGTGCTCGTTTGTCTATATTGAAGGATAATTTACCAAATGGTCCATACACTACACATAATATACTACACGGTTTGACAAGTTCTCAACTTCAAATTCTCAATTCAGAAGATTGTTAGAATAGCAAATTCTTATGAATATCTAAGCTATCGAATTTTGCGAATCTATCTTCAAATCAATAATACTTCTTAAGAAATAGACCAGGCAAAGGTCTATTGTCACAAACCAAACTAATTGACAACAAAATATCATGTGTAATGAGATGACTTGCTAACACTATCTCTACTAATATTATAAAGAAGCAAAATTTGTTTGTTAGTATGTAGGGGGTAATCTCCGGAACTATCAGTCGGATTTGAAAAAATATTTTTGGATTAGATAGCCTAATTCTTCAAAAAGATTATGGGCTATTTAACATCACACCTTCTTTCATTGTACCATCGACCCTTAGGAGTCCAAGGAAAGCCAGAAAGAACGCTAAGCGAAGACTAAGTAGTAGTAGAACGATGGGATGCGATCATGCGACGCGATGGGACGGGGGTCGAAATTTCGAGCGGACGAAGTCCCGGGTAAAAGCTAGTACAACATAATTATTAAATGTTGTGGACAAATAATAAAATAATATCGAAGTTCAACCCGGATTGAATATTAAATTTAAAAAAAAAGGAAATGCCACGAGAATGACGGATTCGGATGAAGTTTGGCACACAAACAGTTTATAACCTGGATGGACCTCGACACAGGGTACTTTTAAACCCGGTGGTCCGTTCTCGTGGGATATTTTCTGTCATCCACGCGGACGACGCCGCGTGCAAAAGCTAGTTTTAAATAAACAAATCTAAAATCTGTATTAATTGGTTTATTGATAAAAACAATAAATACAGGTTTTTGCATTATGAAATAAGTAGTTATGTAAAAACAGTTTTCATAAAAACCAAATAACAAAACGTTTTGTATTGAAATGCGTTGCATCAAGCCATTGTTTTATTTAATTAATAGCTAATAACATCACGCTATTATGTACACGTATGTAATTCAAATCACAAATTGCATCGCATTCAAAGTGGCATGGCGGCTACTTATCCATTTATGCATAAAACCATGTAACAATTAGTATTACAAGCATGATGAAACTTGAGTTTTAATAAGCAATAATTAACAGGAGCACTTGTGTACAGGGTCAAATAAATTAGCTAGCGAAGCTCTGCAGACGTGATGGGTATCGATATTATAAACACGACAGACAACTTTATGTATGTAAGGGCTGATTTTTCAAGTCTGATAACTTTTTTTTCGAGAATAAATATTTCAGCTTGACAGCTTTTGTATAGAAAATATGTGAAACTATCATAATTATTCTTCAGATAAAAGTTATCTGACTATTGAAAAATCAGCCCTAAGAAAGAAAGAAAATACATTTATTTGGCACAAACTAAAAGACACACAAGACAAACTAAAAATATATATTTTATAAAATAAAAATATATATTTTTTAAGACCCTAAGTAACATACATAAAGTTGTCTGATATGGTATCATGGTTTGTATACACTAAGCGATCAATTTTCTATACTAATATTATAAAGAATATTTGTGAGTTTGTTGTGTATAGGGTGTAATCTTCAGAACTTTTCTCCGATTCAGAAAATTCGCCATGTAAAATTGGTATTTAGCTGAATACCAATTTTACATGGAGCGACTGTCTATCTGACCTCCACAACCCAGTTACTGAGTAACACGATACCCATTGGTAAGACTGATTGTCACGCTTTCGGGCTTCTGACTACCCGTACCGTAACGACTGTCAAAGATCTATGAATGACAGCCGGGAGCAACAGACTAACGTGCTTTCAGAGGCAAGGAGGAGTCTCGGTGTGTAATAGATAGTCAAGACCCATCCGCGGACTGACTTCGGCAAACGTAGCTTAACCTTTGATCGAACCTTGCGGCTGTTATTACTTAACCACGAGCGCCAAATCCTAGCAATATGAGGCAAAAGGGCGGAAAATGTAATAAAAGTATAATTCCCGATAACCATTCTTCATCAGTTGTACAGACCAGGGATGTTGCGAATATTCGCATCCGCATCCGCATATGCGGAACATCCGCACGCTGTGGTGATGAGATAATTTACACAAAGTAAAGCGCCTGTCTGGGTTCGAACCTACGACCTACAATTCGTAAGTCGCGGCCCTTGTCACTTGGCCACCACTGCTCATAATAACAACATGCTGTTCCCAATTACGCCTCCAAAGCGTAGTTATTATAGCAATAACTGCATCCTACGACTGCCTACGCGCGTTTATGTCGTTTATTCTCAAAAACGGCTGTCACTTAACAAAGTAGTTTTTAGGATCTGTTGGAAACATCATAATAGCGCCTTGTGACATTAAGTCCGTATTCATAGCACAATTTGTCATTGACAGCACCTTTTATGTCGTAGCAGTAAGGGCGATTTTTGTAGTGCAAGTACCACTGATATGCGATTGACTGTAGGGACCTGTTTTTTTTTTTAATTTTCGGGGGAAGCCTCTAAAGGCAAAAAAGGGGGTACCGTTACCTCTTTATATACCGTACCGAAACCTCTGTGCAACGCCTGTGAGGGTACATTTCTGGGGAGACAGTAAAGCAGTCTCCCCAAAACTGACTGTAGGATACTTCCTACAGTCAGTTTACGACTACATGAAGTTTAATTAAATAATTAACTTTCAAGATATCATTGGGCTGAAAGTGAACGGTAAACTAGACGATAATAAGCTGAAAGTTTGTTGTCACCTTGTATAAACTATCAGCTTCCGTCCGCGACTTCGTGCGCGTGAAATTTCTTGTAACCCCGTTGCATCGCATCGTTTTCGCTTAGCCGTCTTTCTGGCTTTTTTTTTCAGCCTATTTGCTTGGCTCCTAAGGATGCTAGCGTGAGGTTAAATAGTCTATAACCTTCCTCAAGCACTGGACTATCAAATGCAAAAAGGAATTTTCAAATCCAATGGTAGTCCCAGAGATTAGCGCGAACAAACAAAAAAACCAACTCTTCAGCTTTATCATTAGTATAGAGATAGATTGGAGCCAACTCCAATCTATCTCTATACTAAGGAACTTCGATGCGATAATAATTTATCTGTTTGCAGGTGTTACCAAAGCAGTGTTCATAATCTCAGATAATTTACATTCCATCGCCACTTAATCAGTTAACTACTTAAGTAAAAATGTACTCTAAATTGATTTTTGAGTGACGACAAAAAGGTTCTAATAAGTTTTTGGTTGCAATAGAATTTGAACTTGGTTTAGTATGACATTCAGTTTGTTGTTCCATAAGTTGAAAATTATCTCAGACACCTGGATCTAATATGTCTGAAACACCAGGCTGTGCCTAAAGGCCGGCAGGAATATAGTCAAAAACCAATGTACTGACGCCAGCACATCAAACTACTACAATCTGTCAAATTTATTTAATAGATTTTTAACTTTATCGCTAAAGCATTAAGGTTCAAGTTTGATTGGGAAAATTTGACCGTTTCGGGTAGCTTGACCTGCTGGCGTCTGTACGTTACAATTTGATTGTGCCATTTTAATTTGCTGTCAAGTTGTAAAGATACATGTCATTGCATGCAACACATCATTAACAAAAGACATGAAATTTGTAATGCTCTGTAATTCAGCTAATTGATATGAGACGGAAAATAAAAATAAAGGTGCAATCAATTTGAATTCCCACGGTACTCTGACAATACCTACCTACTATATCAGTATTTCACTGCTAACGACGCTTTAATTAATAGAATTAGTTAAACCTAATAACAGTAAAAATGGCAGTGACAATACAAGAGGACAAAGAAATCAAAAATAATGGAGCTTGTAAGTGCCTCTACGTACCCATGTTTTTCCCGCGGTTTCGCTTGTATTTAACTGGTCTGTTGCTTTGTATGATGGTTTGTACTTGCTATTTAGATTTTCGTGAAATGAAGTTTTATGAAATGTAGTACTGAGAGCTTACTTCTATACTGGCTTAAAAAAAAGGTATAGCAGAGACGAGTAATGAAAATACAAAAGCGTTTAGCCTCAGAATCATATTATTAGCTCTCAATCCGTTTCGACAAACATTTGCATATCAAACACAAATTAAGTAACTGAAACGATACGGTATTACATTGCTGTTGCGCAACGTTCAATTAAAAACTACACATTGTAACAGCACGCAATGTTACCGTTACATCAAAAACATGTCGACTAGATAAGAAGACAAGACATGAATAACAGCTCTATTAGAATATGCATAATGGTGTATTCATACGAGTCGATTTTCAGCGCACGACTAGGCCTCACGGCGAAAATCCACCATCTAATGTAGATAGCAATTCGCAAATAGCCAGGTGACTCAAATCGCAACTTTGGCCTACCCAAAGTTGCGATTTGAGTCACATGCTATTTACCGTGCGACAGATCGCATTCGGCAGGCGGCTAAAATCGACCGCGTATAGCCTCAGTCGCAGGCGATTGCTGGCCATTTAGGCTGCGGGTACGAAACCGTGGCCAAGCGAAGCGATGGCGATGGTACCTACTTAATCGTTCCACCGACACCACTCGCTCAGCCACCGCTAGTTTAGCTCGCCGAGCCAAGCATTTTTAAAGAAAATTACCTAGTCCACTTGCTTTTTCAGTCAACTGCTGTAAATGGGGTAGCTATGTGGCTTTGTGAGGCGATTTGGTAAGCGACGAGCCGTACGGCGAAAATCGACTCGTGTAAATCCGTCATAACGAAACAAGTTGCGTCTGCCTGTGAAGTGTGTCTCACCTCTATTGTTGTGAAGATTCGGCAATTAATTTCGTATTAAATAGTGTATGCGGATGAAGTGCTAATACGCAATTAGACGTCGTAGTTTGTTGTGGTAATATCGCTAATGGATACTTTGTGGACCGTAAAACTGAAATAACCAAGAGTATTACGATTAAGAATACACCGCATTTTATACAAAAAAAGAATGCTCATTGTGAAACGTTTTGAGTAATAATCGTCAGTTTTCATAATTTGTTCATTACAAAGGTGTCAAGACTTCAAGAGAAGAGAAAACACTTTCTTACGGCGACAATACCTGTGAAAGCTAAAGTAAGATCGCTTTCATCTTACTTTAAACAAATATATTAATTCACCGCGACTTCGCGACGAAAATGCACAATATATAGCAGTAAACAGTTACAACGGTTGCATTACTTTCCTTGGCAAGGAGTCTCTTTGCATTCACAACCGCACCACAAAGGCTTCGAAACAATAAGAAAGCCGAAGCAAATGCAAAACTTGAAAGAAGATTTCACCTAAAAGTCTCAAATGACAATAAACCAATCACAATGGATGTATAATTTACATGGAGCGGAATGAAGAAATTGAACTCCCACTATTGAATACCAAGAGAACAATTATTAGCATCAGTGATTATCAGTTTCACTAAAGGCATTGAAGGTTAGAATCGTATGAACTTGATATGACATAAGGCATAATAGTATGCAATAGGACAAACAAACATTGGAACAGCAATTTACCTGACAAAAAGAGCAGTACGAAAAAAATAAAGTCAAGTGGCAGTCGGGGTCATGTGACAAGTGTTCCCTACAAACATTCAGATTAATGTTCATAAATTAATTCTGTAGCCCCTTTGAAAGAAGCAGGTGGAATTCACCTACTTGACGCACTTTCTTTTGAATTCTGCCTGTCAGCGCAAAATTCCTGTCTTCTTCCATTATTTCCTGTAAACCTTTTTGTTAGAATAGACCCATCGTTTCTTAGGTTTCCCTCTCCATCCATCAACGTCTCTATTTGTCACTCTTTTTAGTCACATGCATTTCATCCATTATTGGTATTTTTTAAAGTTTTCGTTCTTTAAGCTTTAATATCCTTAAAGAACGGAAAGTTTGAAAAATTCCAATAAGTAAATAGTAAATATTTTTAAGTGCCACTACCACATAAAATCCGCTACTTTATCTACGGTATAATCTGTTAATAACCAGCTTTTTTCTCAAGAAGAGAGCTCTCTCTACACAATGACTTCACTTTGCGAAAGTTTTACCAAGAACCATGGTAAAAGAATTCCAAAAATGAATGACAAAGTTTTATTGTACTGACGCCAGCACATCAAGCTACCCGAAACTGTCAAATTTTCCCAGTCATCCTTGAACCTAATACTTTAGCGATAAAGTTGATAATCTATTAAAGAAATTTGACAGATTGTAGTAGCTTGATTTGCTGGCGTCTGTACAAAAACTTCATGAGATTGAATAATTTAACTAAGGATAGTGTAAGCACTTGAACCAACGTATATAAACGGTATTCGAGATAAACAATCCCTTAATTGAGTTAATAGTCTGTACTATTGTTTTACTTTAGTTGTACAATTTGCCGTAATAGAAAACGAAAGCTAAGTGATCAATTATTAGTAAAAGCATATCGTGAGACAATCACTTATGTACCTACGTCAGTATGATAAAGTTGCGTCAATCGAATACCTGGAACTATAGGTTGAGAACCAAGACCTATCCCAACAGACTCGGTAACTTGTATACTGCAATACATGTGTATAATCAAAAACCAGTTTTTCTTATCGATCGTTTACTAATGCTAATAGGGCTATCGTGCGAACATTTTCCGACATCTAGATGTTTCTACGCAGACTTTGCCATTGTATGCGGCATTTAGTCCCAATCATGTTGGATTGTTGATTGTCCACTGCAATGGGCATTTTACTTACATAAACGCATCTGTGATCATTATTTACATGACGAACAAAAAGTCAATTTGCATTTTTTATAAAGACGACTTGAGGTTTTTAATGATGACCACTGCAGATATGATAATCTTTAATAGAATTCTCAGGTAAGAATGTACAATACAATCGTGATTTTTTAAAATATAAACAACTAGGTATATGTGAGATAAACATGTTTTTTTTATACATAAACAAACTATATGTTCGTATTTTTTTGTAATCAAATGAAGCTGACTTTATATCTACGAGTATTTATCTTCGCTCGCATTCCTTGCTTGAAATAATATTTAAATATTTTTAAATCCGTTCATCGAAGAAGCTGATATAAATCAGGTTTATCTAAATTTTCGCAAATGGAATATCAATATCAATATAAAACGTTCAAAATCTAGTCGCAGTCTCATCTCAGCGACAAACAAATGTCAAAAACTTGTCAAATGTAGGGAAATTAGAAGTATTTTTTGACACATTGAGACTGAGATCAGACTGTGAACGGTCTTAAAATTACGAGAATTGCCCCTCAGGTATTTCAGAAGAGCGTCAAAATATACTTACGATACTATCTGTCTGTCTAGCACTTGATACATTAATTTTGTTACGCAACTGTCAAAAATACCAGCATACGATTACAGACTGGTTTTCTTTAATCTGATTAAAATAAATGACTTGGTATTAACAATCTAGTTCGTTCCATGATTATAGGTAGGTAGTGATGATAGCAATTATTACGGATTGTATTGATTAAGTTGTTAATTTGCAACCAGCGATTAATTTTCTTTTCCTCGTTACATCATTCATGGGTTCGTTTTTGTCGATCATCATTACTTTCGAATTGTACTTTCCTAGATATTTCTTGCACGTACTAAATATCTCAATGTTCTATTTTCGCGCCTCTTACGCAGCGTGTCGCTTTAACACACGCTTACGGTTTCGAGTTTTCTAATCTAACTAGCCTGTATTGTTCTACTGCAGAGCAAAGGCCTCCCTCTCCCTTTTTCCCCTTTTTTCGTTTTCGTTTTATGAACAGTCACGAGCAAAAGTATGTATACACTCGGCTTTATTCAAAAACGATTTAAGTACTCCTTTATTTTTGAATGAAATTTTATATTGTTACGAACATAGCATTTTCGAACCCATAGGTTTATGTAATGTGTCGTATTTCAACGTTGCATTCGTTATTTCACGAAAAAATCGCAATTGAAAGTTGCCAAGTGTTGACATATTGGTGCTCGTGACTGAACATATTTTCATTTCATTAAACGTTAAATGATACACAATTTTTATATACAATTTTCTAAAATAGCATCTTGGAGCAACCTGTACTGAAAGAACTGCAGCGCAGGGGTCATTTGCGGGAGTCGCAGATCATAATATCGCAGCAAAGAAATTAAAACGAATAAAGTGGAAAGAGTAGGCGAATTGAAGAAAAGGCGCAGGTGGTAGTTTTAAAATTACAAATCATTTTATGTTTTTAAAATTTTTATGATTACTGGCCACTAGCCCTATTTGTGTGTTAAATTAATGTCGCCATTGTAGCGGCACGTTGTATAATCTTGGGATATGTTATCGACTTCCGAAGATTCACGGTCTACATCTACATACTTTTCTCTTTACTAATGACGTTATTAATGTTTTTTTTTATGTTCATGGATAAATAACTGATTTTGTATTCGGCTTTGAAAGAATATGTTTTATGTTTAGGCATGGCAAGATATAATCAATTATAAATGAATGTTTCCTGGGTTAACCATAAAGATCAATCTGATTATTCAACGTATCAAAATAGAGATTCGAACCTTTTGTTACTAGTCGTAGATTAATACATTCGTTTGATATTGGAATGCTGCCTTATATGTCATTAACTATGTCCAAATTTACTTATTACCAAATAGGGAAAGATGTGGCAATTAATTCGACGAAAACTCATTCGGTTTCAAAATAAATGACTTACATGGCAAGCTTCATTATTCTGGCTAGATTAGCCGTGTTTTCTATTTCGTATACAAATTAGATTTTCAGAAGTTCTTTGTATTTGTTAATAGAGCTGTACTCTGTTTACTGATAGTATCATTCTCCTACCCTTACCCCTTAATTTATCTGGGGTCGGCCGCAACATGTCTTTTTCTTCCATATTTCTCGATTAGTCGTCATCTCGGTAATCAGTTAGTCACTCCCTTTCTACCTATATATATCATCTTTCACACAGTCCACTCGTCGTTTCTTTGGACTTCCCCTACTCTTGCAGCCACTCACATTCGTACTCTCACGATATTTTTCTCATTCATCTATTCTCTGATAGGTATACAAAAATATTTAATAATTTACTACACTAAATATAATAGACAAAGAAACTCATGGACAATGGGACATTGATATACCGCAGAAATAAAATTAAAATCTCATTTACCTGTATTTGACATTAGTTTTACCGGATTAAAACCGCAAAAGATTCCCCGATACCATACAGAAGATGGTGTTATTTTTCCGTGCAGATTACGGAAATAAGAAATAGCATAAATGCCAGTAATTTGCCTAGCTTAGAATCAGGATGTAACAATGGTGCGCAGACGCGTATATGCGGATGCTGCGTAGAACAGGAAGACCGGTGGATTATCTGTTGGAATCGTACCCGTAATGGATACCTCGATAACTGTTACACACGTAACTGTACGGTAATGCTCGATATTAAGCAATTGCGTCTGTAGACCTACTACGCTTTGGAATAGCGTTTGGCCTAGCTTCATCTTTCTGACTGACTCCTTGACAATTCAAAAGTGCCTGTAATTGGTATCATTGAAATAAATACTGAGTTTCCAGTTTGAAACTTAGGACATCCTTGGAAGAGTGTTACTGAGAACACGCAAAAAATCGGATCTTAAAAAGTACTCATCTATACAATAATTAAAATAAAATAAAGTGTCTCTTTGTTATGAAGTACCTAACAGCAGTTATTTTTTTTTGTCTCTATGTCTTTTGTTCCGACTAATCTCCAAAACAGCTGGGCCCATTTTGACGGGACTTTCACTGGCAGCTGCTTTATGGCGTAGCATAGGCCACTTCCGCGACAAAAAAAATATAATTTATGAAATCCAACTTGTTTTTGCGGGCACAGCGAGTAGGTACTCAATATATTTATTTTTTGCATTACACATTGTGAACTTAGGTGGTAGGTTTTATAAAGAAATGATCATTGTGAACCCTATCGACCACAACCAAGAAGAGAAGAGATAAAGAAAAACAGGACACAACATACATTGGAACGGCACATATAGCAATGTATTTTTTTTTTTTGTTTCAGACAACCACGAGATGGCAAGGATACTGTCTGTATACTTTCTCCTTGTCTTTCTTTTACGCAGATGTTTTTGGCGGGTAAAAATAAATATGTACCTAGGTATGTGTAATTCGTTAACAAATACAATAACATAGTGTCAAAAGTAGAGTGTAGTTAGTATTCACAACCACAATCACGTGTCAATATGGTTTTCCTCAATATTGAAATCAATGAGCATGAGGAATTCTGTGTCCTATATTTTTGTGAAAACATTTTTATCAGCGGTTTTATTCTTGACACGTTGGTTTCGAATAAAAGAACTGCCAAAAATATTTGATTTCTTTTTTTTTGCATAAGATGTGAAAACTTTAACAACATTGGACCGTACAGTGCAGTGAAAAAAAAAGATAGTTTAAAACAAGAAAAGCTTTGTATTTTAAGATACGTTTAATAATGTTTATTTTTTTAAACTTTTCGCACAAAAAGGTACAAAGGCGGGCTTAATGCCTTAGGCATTCTCTACCAGTCAATCAAGGGTGGTGAAGAGAAAGGTGCTTTGCTTAAGAGAAACAATGAAAAAAAAATCATTAAAACTTACAATAGCATTAGAAAGAAGTTAAAAAAGGTTATTTTTAATGCACACTTTGTAACAAAAATACAATAAACATTGTTACATTATGATAGACGCCGAATTTATTATAATCTATTTTTACAGCAGCTGTCACACTTAATTGTAACTATTATAACTATTTATCTTATGAAATTATGTGGCTTTCATTTATTTATATTATATAACTCCAATTTTAAATTACAGTGTCAATGCTAAAAACCTAAAAGAAGCAGGGATGAACAATACTTGGAACGTTATTCGTTTCACTATAATTCTACCGAATTTTATTTTAATTAAGGTGGATGCGCTGCAGTAGCCCGCGAAATCAGACGAATTCGGAGCAATTCTAATTTAAAGGGATGTATTGATGATTTTTAAGGTTAAAATTGTATTATTGCCTACATATTTCTTATTGTTGCGCATCATATTATTTTTATTAAGATACAACCTTACACTGACCTGCAAATTGCAAAAAACGCAAGAAAATTAGAATTTAAGCATCTCCCTTAAAATTGTTTTATCATAACTTTGAAATAAAATGTTTTGCATTCCTGCTTCTACGAGCCTCTTTTTTCTAATGCTATTATAAATGGAGTATAGGTACCTACAATAAAAATAAATGTAATGGGAATGGTGTATGGTAATACATATTTTAATGCATCTTATTATTCCGGCATCTCACCATCAAGCTCTTCTAATTTTCCAGGTGTGTGAATATTTATAGGTGGGTAATGCAGTGCATCACGCGCGACCTTGCAAGGTCACTAGCGCGTGCGCAGCGGACCGATGCATTCGTTACAAATTGGACTACTTCAACTAAGATGGTACGCGTCGGTGCATTTGAAGACGCTGTTTTATATATAGCAGCGTAATAAAACTTAAAAAAGTAATTCACATTATCTAAATTGCCAATCTCAAGTTTACTATACACACACAGTACCATATATGTGGCTTGATATACAGAAAAAAAAAAACATTTTCGGCCAATATCCGAAAATCTGTTATGACTACGCCATTGAGTAACTATAAATTAGTACGTACTACAATTCCAACTATGCGTAGACCTTCATATTTGCAAACAAATGGTCCCGCACACGACAAAGTCGTGAACATACATTCGCCAGAGAAACATATTTATCATAGAGAACAAAGCCGAAATCGTGTTTCGGTGTGCAAGGCGGTGTGCCCCGCCCTATATCAATGCAATGCAATGTGAGCAAAATAATCGGCTCCAGCAGAACAAAGAAAGGGCAAGTAAATTATAAATATAGTAGGTTCATTTATTTCCAATATCTGTATCTGAATGAGACAAACTGACAATGAGGCATCACATAGAAAAAAATAATACAGCCAGCCGGGTGGTAGCGGCGCTGACGACCCAGCATCCATTAAGCTTTCACCATAGGTTGAAAACTATTTGGATATAGACATAATGTAAGCAGATGCACGACTACATAATATACAGGACCATGGATTCAGTACTTGATTCTAGACAAACAATTCTGAAAAAACAGCTTTTCCATACATTTTGACCATGCCCACGAGGTATTGCACTTTTGTACGAAACAGCAAATTTTTTGATCTGACGAAAAAATTTCAACGCAGGGGGTGTCTACAACCATATACTGAATCCATGGTTAACAGGTCGCGCATCGATGCCCTGCTACCCTGTATTAACAAAGGCTATGGAGAGCGATGATTTTCACAGTGTGACTGATAGCAACTGAATGGGTGTAGCCGAGGAAATATTCTTATTTGAAAAGCGTGGATGCGTGCGTTTGGAGAATATGTCCAGCATTTGTTAAACACAAGACGAAAGGAATCAACTACCCAAAAGTATCAATAGCACAACATAAAAGCGAACAACACACCATAAAAGAATCGCAAGTATGCCCGCCGGTGGCGCAGGCGCACACTAGACAAAGGCCACGCTTTCATAACCTTGTACACTGCTACCTACCCACCTACCACGACCCGACTATGATTCATGATTGTCTCGTGTAACTTGCAAATGAGAAATAATGATAACTTCAAAAGTGGAATAAAGTGCAATTGAAAAATATGGACACTAAGCGTTGGAAAAAATAATAAAAATATAGAGATTTTCTCCAAAAGCGACCTAAATATACCAAGCTCATGTTAATCGTTTCAAAGGCAAAAACTTTGAAACTGAAAATGTATTCAATGTTCCAACAATTAAATTCAGCTCCGTAAATTTTCAAAACAATTTCCATGAAACAACACGTGTTTCGTAGCACATTATTATTGAGAACAACATTAAAGAAACGATGTTACAGTTTCTAAGAAACAAGTACAGCTGTGTCCACTTAATTACAAATACACGTTTCTGGTACAATAACAATGTATTTAAATTATACAATGAAAATCTTGGAATTAACGCGTGTTTATAAAGCTATAATTATTTAATAGGTTTTTGATATAGGATAACTAGAATAGTGTGAGTAACACTGGCTGTGTTCAATAACGCCAACATTATCCTAACAAACAATTTTCAAAAGCAATTGAGTTAAATACAATAAACTTGAAGGTCGTAGGCGACAGCATATAAGTTGTTATGGAAGAGAATATCTATAAAGGAATTTAAATAATATATTATTAAAACTTGTGTGTGTCCTTCAATGAGTGTTGGATGCATGATTAATCCTGGTAGGTAGCGAAATCACGTACGTCGAATCTAACAATTAATAACCAAACTCAAAGGAAATTAATAACGCTATCAATGTAACATGTGATGTTGATACCGAACTATAGAATTAATGGACCCCTGCAAGTAATCCATCAAATTCACAGCGAATAACAACTAAAAATAAATAGCCTGACGAACCTTGAGCTTAGTTAAATTGAGTAATCCAATACGAATGACATCGATCAGATTATCTTAAATGCTCCATTTATAGTCAACGCACATGCTGTACGAAATAATTACGCGAATGAACGAAATACCGTAACATTGCGACCTGCGCATGTCACGATTTTTAAAATCGCCTTTGTTTTGTGGGTCAACGACAAGCGAGGCTTCAAGTGGAAGAAATATTGCATCGTCACGTATGCATTGGTGGCCTATTTCACATGACTTTTTTACATCATTCCGTTACATCCTAATAAGGTTCGTAGTGACCTTAACTGGAAGTGGCGAGTTGAGATATAGCCCGTTACCTGCACTGTCATAGCTATTCACAATCTCCATTTGGTAATAAAATTCTTTGCATTCAAACGTCAAAGTATACCGGGTTTTACCGATTCATCATTGATTTGACTTCTCAAATTCATGATTCTCGGTTTTAACGTCATTGTGTTCATTTTTGCCATCACGATATTTATAACTTTTATCTTTGTGGGGACGTCATAGTTGCACTTAAACACTGTTCAAAATATTCTTTGCAGCATTATTAAACTGTCCATACAGACGACAAAGGCGTTCATAACCGCAAGACTACGTAAGTCAGTGCTATCAACGGCATTAATCAAAAGCACACAACGCCTACGATGTTACTTCGTCGGAGTATCTTTAACTTCTCAAACTTGCGTAGGGTTTCCACCTCTTACCTCTCATTGTAGAACGTTGTTATCTTCATCGACTTGTTAACATGTAATGGATTGTGCAGTTGATTCTATCGTATATATCTATCATCCACACGTAAGGATAAAATAGTAACATATTCAAGACTGGTGATGCAACATTTGTTGTGCTTCAGAATCGTCAAATGTTTAATGTAATTTCTAGTAGACCACCATCATTCATAAGAATCATTGAATTTCATTGATATCTTTTCCAACACTTTTAATTTCACAATACAAAACATCATTTTCATCTTTCATAATGTAATTCCTTCTTAACGAGACTGCATCCCTATCTTTACCTCCATAATTTAATTAGTCCATCACGATTCACGTGTGGTCCAGCCAATTTGTCCATATGTCACTGTGGACAGCTGCCACTTGTCATGTCTTACGGTAAATTGCGCCAGCAGTAAATACTTACAAGAACATTAACTTTTCCCGGCAATTATGTCGGTTTGACTGTATTCATTGCAGATTTATACTAAATTTTAAGAATATTTATGTTTTAAGACGTGAAGTTCGTATTTGTTACAAACAATGACAGCGAAAAAGATCCCATTACTTGTGCTGTTATTGTTTCCTTCAATTAATTATTAATGAGATAAATCTGCAAATAAAAGCTGCTATATAAGCGACGCAATATATAGAAATGTGCCAATTTTATATGGGCATGGACAGCTAGCAGCCAGAAACTAGAACACTCGGAAACGAACACGTTTGGCAAATACAAGAAAACTGTATGAACATGTTAACATGTAAGTATATGTTCAATTTGTTTACAGCCAAGCAGGCGACCCAGTTGCGACGCAATATGAATAGACATAATTTTGAAAAGCAAGAACTAAAATACAGTAGTTAACAGTAGCAATAGTACCTGAAGTAAACAAATGATACACATACCCTATTAAAATAGTTAATAGACAGATTCGTCTAAGATCAGTAGAAGGACGTAAACCCACATGAATAATATAAGGTGTTTGGTAAATACAGGCGTGGTTACACGACATCCTGTTTACGAACACGCTGATTCGCTCTTCAAATAAAATAAAAAGTCGAGTGTTACACAACAAGTGTAATAATACATAACATAGTAAAAAATAACAGAGATCAAGATCATTAGCCGGTCGCTGAGCGGTCAGATGATGCTATCTCTTTCAAAATCATAGTATACGAGCCATGTTTAGAGAAGGCTGACCGGCGCGGGCGCATCCGTCGAAACGGTCAAGTTCACGGAGAACGCGCACGACCAACTGGAACTCTTGCACATCGCACTAAACCGCATCATCATTTCAAACGAATTGGAAGAAATGATTGCTTGAAACTGTTATTACTAAGACAAAAGTTATGTCGTTTGAGATGAAAGTTGATGCTAATAAGCAAGAGGAAATCTCGCAGGAAATAAAACAGGAAAAGATCGCATTTCATAAGATTGCTAAGCTGCAGGCGTCGGACATTGGCGTTGTATTTGGCTACGAACAATTAACTTTTGCAAAACATAAATGCTGCAATTGCTTATTTAATACTAATCAGGTGACTTCCTGAATTGGAACTGCTTAGCTTTCGTTTAATGATCGTACATCAATTATTACAGGCATCGAAAGTTTCGAAAGAATCATTAAGTTTAAATTTATGCTTCCGTTTAAAGAAACCCGGGGTCACAAGACTAACACCTGGCTCTAAAACGGTGTACTTTTTGCTAGCAGCAATTAAAAAATAGTTAATGCCACCAATTATAAAATAAAAGCAATAAATTTAAATATCAAAGAAACCCCAGCAGGTCATCAAGGCGTTTCGAGAGATCACAAGAAACAATATTTACGGCCACTTTGTGAAGGCTATAATTTCGTCTTCACGTTTGAATATTAGAAACTTTTGAAGGTCGGATGATTGCAGGGTCAAGTTCGAGAGGCCGGGGTATCCGTACCACATTTGTGGCACGCTTCGCTGGCCCCAGCATCCATTGACCCGGTGGCATGGCCGACATATCTAGGACCGAAGGCGATTGTAGATTTAGATGTTGAGAAGTATCTCCAGTTAACGTAGTAACATTAAGTTGATTTTTTAGAAGGTATCGAAGGGTTGCCGATCTTTTTAATTCTCAATCTTCTGTATTGTTGATTCTTTAACGAGTTGACTGTATTAAAATAATCTCTTAGCAATTTCTACTATTTCATAGCATGTTTTGGTAAATACAATGAAATATTGGATCTGATAGAATCTTCTTTAAAAATACTGTAGAAGTGTAAATGTATATCTAAGACCCCATCACTTGTTGCTAACGCTGTAGCACTTTTAACGGATTTGAATGATCAATTCTACCCAATCTTGATATAACGTCATTTTTTAGATCCATTAGAAAGTTTCGTTAGCTAGCAATCCGTTATTGAAGTCAAAAACTCACAAATCAATACGACCATACATACTGCTCATATGAAAACACGGTCAAAATCAAAACATGTTTTAAATGAACCAACTATATCTGTATATCTATTACTATATTGAACACAGATGATGATTGATCATTGAATGAGTTTTAATCATCAATAACCTCGTCCATTTCTTTAAATTTTCTTTTGTGTGTGATCGTATCAGATAAAATGTAATTTCATCCTACATACCTTTGCTCAATCGAAGGTTTTGTTCGTCTATGAATGGGTAGGGGTCAAGGTTTTAATGTCTTCTTATAAATTGCATTTCCATTACTTGAGGATATAACGATTTTCCTTAAAGGTATTAATTATTCATAAGTAATAAGAACTTAGATAATACATAGTAATTGGTCTCTAAATAGGGCTTATCCTTATGGGTTATATAATCTTGACGTGAAGCTTCTGCGGGCATTTATAGCCAACGTGATACATAAGCGACATTAACAAAGGCATATATTTAATCGAACCAACCGATAATTCTAATTTTGCGGTCCTAAAAATGTTATAGAACACTCAATGATTGAGCCTCTTTTGATGAATAGTTACTATTTTGGGGTCAGAGCAAAGTAACTGTAATCAACTTGGAATTCTCGCGGTCATAGTTCTAACCTAACGTAACTGTTTAGTTGGGGTACCCTATTAGCTTAGTTAATGCAACCAGCAGTCAGAAAAGGCCAAAAAGTAAAAAAAAAGAGGCTCATTTATTTTAAAAAGTGTGCATCATTAGAAACCCAAAAAGTCTTTAGAGGTTCATTAATTTTAAAAAGCGCGATATTAGATGGTCAATAAGTATTTTAGAGGATCAGTTATATATTTCCCAATAACAAATATGGTGATGATAGAATCAAGATGACCGCTTTTATGGTGTCCTATAAACGTGTTATCGTCACGCTCTGATTCTTATTTCCTTGCCGTGGTGGACTGTTTGCGACGACACGGTTACACATTGCAGAATGGAGATAATAGGTTGCAAACGGGTCATGCGTGGATAAAAGTTACGATTCGAGATATTTACTGAAGTCAGTCACACAATATTAGTAGAACATAACGAAGAACATGTGCAATTTTGATGTCTATTAAAAAGAAGACCAAAAGGTTTTAAATAGCGGTTTAGATAATAACAATTCGTGTAGTTACAATCCTAATTAACCTAACTACCTAATATTATAAATGCGAAAGTGATTTTGTTTGTCTGAGCGGATTTGGGTGAAAATTGGCACATGAGTAGAAAACCAAGGAACTGGAGAAGGACATAGGGTACTTTTGATGTCGCGGGCAACTACTAGGTTTGTATAAAATCGAAACTTTTTCCTTGAACATCGTTCCAGAATACGGTCTGTATTCTGCTCATATTTTAAAGCAACTGCAGACCATTTATATCCAAAAATAAATTGTAAGCGTATACTATTCGAAAATGTCAGTACTGACATATCAATATTACTGTTTTGTTATGACAACATATTTCGAACAATACATGGACAACATAACACTATAGTGCGGCCGACGAGAGAATGCGTTCTTGACACCTGTCAGTTTCATACAAACGAATACGTGTTTTACGAATTTGATCTTTGTTAGCTACTAGAATTGTCGCACTGACAGGAGTCAGGAACGCATTCTCTCGACGGCCGGACTGTGGACAAATGTCTTTCTGTGACCGTGACATATTAAGCCATGCTTTACCATAGCAAACTATAGCATAACAAAAGGATTGAGGACCTATCCGATCTAGAGCGTTCCATTGTTCGGATCTAATCAATGTTCAGTGACAATGGCCTCATATGTCAAACTTGATATAGATCATAGGCACCAGAATAGATCAATAGATCACTATCGAGACTGTGAATTATTTATTTAATGTATTTTTAATTTAATCATATGATTGATTGGGTTTGTTGATATAGTGTATATGAATGTGTTGTGGTTTGTGAAGTCGTTGTTTTAATTTAAACTATACCTTCGGGTGGCTTCAATCTAATGCAAATCAAATAATCAAACCATAATCGGTTTTTCTTCGAGTTTCTCATTGTTATTTCCTTATCTTTTTACCCTATTAAAATAAATAAATAAAAACATTCATTTGACACGCAAATGAATACATGCAAAAGACAATAAATCCCAAAGTCATACCAATTCTAACTAGGCCTAGGTCTGTATTTTGGGGGTTAGTGAGAGGGCTAGGACATAAATTATTACAAAAAATACATCATTAACAAAGTGTCGCTACAAATGTGTATTTATTATGGCCTTACCGAGTGTTATACGTCATCAATGGATTTAAAAAAAAACCCGCATACAATGCGTACAGAACGGAAAATTAAATGGCGCTAAGAATGCTGTGCTACGTTCCTTAGATACTATTACTTCGTTCATGTTATCTCTGTTCAATATGTATTTACCTACACATGGTAACCCATTCATTCCGTGATCCATTTTCATGCAAATGATTAAATCTGCCTCGTTGGTCGCAATCGCTACTCCTGAGCATGACTGCATAAGGTGCCAGGGTTCGATTCCTAGATCGGGCAAAGTGTTATTGGGTTTTCCCATCCGGAATTTCTCAGTAGCAGCCCGGAGTCTGAATTTGTGCCGGTTGATGGCAATAGGCTCGCCCCTGTTACATGGGACTTAAACATAACTGGCGAAATGTGGGTGTACTATAGGTGGACCACTGCCTATCCCTTCGGGGATTACTAGCGTGATGTTATGTTGTGTGATTAAATTCTACCGTCTATTACACAATAGCCATTGACCTTAACAGATTATAGTTTAACACTGCATGTTAATATGCGCTATTTTTATACCGAGCACAACCGTATGGTCGTGCGGACACCACCTTTATTCCGCATTGATTAGGTACAATTTTTTTTACAAAATCGTGAAGTATCAAGTACCTGACTGTAAAGAAGGAAGCAATGGATCAATTAGTTAATAACGATTTATCTGTTGTAGCTGTCTGGCGGTTTTGAGTATTTTGTGTATATGGCCTACGCAAATGTCCTGCAGATCCGGAAGCGTCGTGTAATGGGTCGTTGAGCTCCTTAAAATAGGGTTGAGCTGCACGATGACAGACGCATGCATGTCATCTATTGGGACAGGTCAACTCAAAGCTGATCTTTCAGCAAAAGATCCTTCCAAACATGGCCCCCTACATTGTTAAGACTCACATACAATCCTAATAATATAATGTTTGGACTTTAAAAGAGACCATGATCTCAGAGTTTGTTTCGGCATTGTTTCTCAGGGATCAGTCAGATCAGTCAGTTAGGAAATGCCGGTGCAGCGGTGTCATTTAATTTTAAAATATTGACCAACAAATTTTTGACTTGTAAAAGTATATTAAAATGTCTACTTACAGAAAGAACAAAAAAAGTATGATCACTTTATTTATGAAACCACCACCTTCGTCCGCGACTTCTTTCGCGCGGATTTCGGACTTTCCCTTAAGAACTTCTACTTTAAAGGGGGTGTCCCCTTAAAAGGTTAGTTTTGGAAATTTAAGTTTCATACGATCTTTATTATTTACCTGATAAGTTTACAAAGTTTCTAAATCAAAGGAATGTGATTTTTTATACAAATTCTTTTCCCGCTTTTCATCCCGACAAGGGTTGATTTTTGAAAGAGAAAGAACAAAGTTTATTTGGACACAGTTCTTGAAACACAATTTATTTGAAGAATCGTTTAATACTTTATTTGATGCAGCCATCGAAATAAGCAGTTCAAAATTCAAGTCTCTATCTTTAACAGTTTGAGTTATGTGAGAGGCTTTGTCTTACACATACATTTAAGCTTACAACTTACTAGACCGCGTGTAGATCTCTACACGCGGTCTAGTAAGTTGTAAGCTTAAATGTATATATAATATGCGTTTATTGTATCTACAATAAACGCATATAATAACATTTCATGGGATTATCAATTATTTATTTGCACGCTGAAGTGTAGATAATTGATGTACGTGCATTTTCCTGCATCAAGTCATTACAATTTCAAAGTGCAATTGTAGATATGTGAGAAAAAGATGTTTCAGCTGAGTATCCCACAGCAATACCAATAACAAAGCCTTGTTCACAAACCATAAGGATAACATACGACGGTTACGGTTTACCCACAAAACAACTCGGGAAGATACTAGTAAATCATGATGTAATTATAGTGTCTATATTCAAATTGACAAGTCACGTTTGCAAACCATATATTAGTCAATAAACAAAAAATATAACTAGTATCTACATTGTAGGTATAAATGTAAATGATCACCGAGATGTACGACGCACAAAAACCGTTAATAAATCTATAATATAACATAATATCACACCTGTAATCTCCGAAGGGTTAGGCAGAGGTATACCTATAGCACACCCACATTTCCTCGGTTATATTTAAGTCCCCTGTAATATGGGGGGGGGGGGGCTGATTGGCCATCAACCTGGCACAAATCCAAACTCCTAACTGTTATTGAGAAATTCCTAATGGCAAAAACCAATGACACTTTGCCCGACTTGGGAATCGAGCCCAGGCACTCATACTCAGCAGCAGCGCTTGCGACAACTAGATCAACAACTGAGTCAATAAATAAATTTATCTACATAAGAATCGTCACGATGTCAAAACATAATTTGTTAAAGTATCTAATACCTCCAAAAACGAGTACCTTATTAAATAAATCTTCTAAAATACCATATAAAGGTGACGACAATTCTGATTGTTTATTTTGTAGGTAGGTGCTAATAAGATATATTACCACATTAACCTTATCGCTTCTAATAAATGATGAATATGTCTTAGTTTGAATTTTATTGTTTACTAACTTCGGCCCACTCCGTCGCATCGCATCGCCCGTCCGCGCTATGACTTTTTTCCTTTTTGCACGGCTTCAAAGGATCCTAGCGTAATGTTAAATCAAAATATAGGCTTATCTAGTCAGCAAAATTGTTGAGTAGAAGAAGTGTGTTGTAGCGGGCTGAGTATTATACCTAGGGTACACCGTACGTGAATTTTGAGTATTACGCCCGCGGAAGCTATTTTATTAATCTCTCAGTGAAATTCATAAAACGTATAGCATAGTTAGCAATATACAAATATACACTATTTCTCCGTTCTACTCTATATAGTCAATGCCAAGGTCGTCGTTGTTCAAATAAAAAAAGATGAACGCTCATTAGCATTTATTAATTATACCTACGTACCGCTCATAAAATTTATATAACACATACCTACAATACTTCGTCTTATTTGCGAGTGTTTAATTTAATTGGCATTATATAAAATACTTGTAGTTTAGAGGTGACACGTGATATAGGAAAAACTGCAGGCAGGTTTTTCCGACGGATGTCAGTTTTTGTAATGTTATGGTGTTTGCAGATAACCCTCTTAATTTTTATTTCTTATATAATATACACGATTTATATCTCTATAATAGTATCGTTATAAGGATCGTAGCAGGCGGTCTGTAGTTTCTGCCTGCCCCTATGGGAAAAGATGTAAATGTATGTAATGTATGATGTATATGTATATAGTATTGTTATATCACTTCAATCTAGAGGATTTCCACATGACAAATCAAATACCAGATTGTTAAAATTGCAATCAAATAGACCAACCTGAAATTAATTGTTTTAAATTCTAAAGATTCGTAATGATAAACTATCTTCTATCTATATAAATAAAAATGAATCACCGAAATGTATGTACGCGCATAACTTCCGATCGACTGCACCAAATTGGATAATTCTTTTTTTTGTGTTTGTTATTGTCAGGACAAAGTTTGTATACTTAATTGGACCCGATAGGTGGCGCTGCTTTTTCGGGCAGGATGACTTCTGCCGGGTCCGTTAGTAAATTATATTATTTAACTGCCTGCAGATATTACTATTGACGAATACAAAGCGTTACATTCCCTACACACATCTGCAGAGACCTTTAATCGTTCACAAACGTGATCAACCCTGCATTCTTCGTTTCAATAACCGAACGATTGTCTAACAAAGCCATAAACACAGACGGTTTACCAACTAAAATATCAAGTTAGTTGCACAAAAGCAACCAGTACAAGAAAACCCGTGTAGATTACACAGCATTAGCACACAGCGTAGCATTACCGGTAACTAGTAACAACGAACAGGGGAAATGCACGCTTACTGTACCTATTAGATGATGAAATGTTTGTAACAACACCAACACCTGCTCCAATAACTAGTTTGTACGGGAAAAAACCTGTTATTCCTGCTTTTATGGAGTTATGGATAAGTGGAAAAACGAAAAGTGGAAAGCGGTGCGATCCTCGAACGACCGACACGTAACGAGTCGGCATCGGCAAGAACTGCAAGAAGTGATGGACATAACATAACATAAGTACTATCTGTTACGCGGTGGACAGGCAGATAGCAGTTCGAGGAAAGCTATAATCAGCGTGCAATTATTAGCCCGTTCATTTCCATGTTTCTGGAAATCGCATGAATGCTTAGAATGTAGTGGCAGCTGTTAATTATCTGGCATTTTTTAAATGTCCCTTCTTCCTTATTTATAATCAGTTGCTATGGAACTTCTTACATTGCAAATCTATTGTTACTTTACCATGACGGTGGGTTTTGCTAAGCATTCCTTACGTCGAAAAATTCTACTTATCTCATCTAGAAAAAAACCTTGTTTACCTCAAATATAGACGTATATATATGAATTATACGTCTATATTTGATATACGTATATATACGTGTATATACGTAATATGTAAATTACTTAACCAAGCAAAAAAAAAAACATTACAAATATGGCAGTCGCCTTCTGAATATTATAGAAATTGTTATCGTTCTATTTTTATCAGGAAAATTACTAACATTAATATGTTATGTCCAAAAACGTCCGAGACGGCGCCACATTAACATTTTTTTAAATACAAAGCTCCGTGTGTCAATTTAATTCGGACTAAAAATATGTCATTATTATCAGCTATTTAATAAGGAACGAGATAATAAATGATCGAAAAACTGTCAACATTTAGGTACCTACTATTTTTAAATGAGGTAGGTACTAATGGCTGAACAACAACAAAGTGCATTATGCAGAATGCACTGCCGGGTCAAATAAATTAGTCCAACAAAATTATTCATTTTAGATTAATTTTGTAAGCGACTAAATTATAACTATATGTATAATATAAATAACAAGAAACCATTTAAAAACTGGTAGTCGGCGACAGTCGGAAAATAAATTTCAATTATGTCTTTCCTTTTAGGAATCAATGTTTACAATTTTAATGTAAACATAAGCGATTCCATGTATTGGACACATATATCTTCTTTTAATTTTAGAATATTTCTGGTATTATTTAACAAGTTTAAAGAAAGCATGGACAGGATACCTATTCTTGGAAAATAAGCTAATTTAAAAAAAAAAATGAATTTATGAGACTAGTAAGCTGAGAATAAATTGACAGTAATGAAACTTCAGGTTTGTATAAGTTGAAATCTATACTAATATATTATAAATAAGAAAGTAACCGACTATTTGTTAGCTTATAGAGGTATGAGGAACAGGGTGTAAAGTTCACTCATCCTCCATAGAAAGGAAGGGATTACTACCAATTATTACTGCAACGTAACTTTGTACATAACGGACAGATGGTTGTGTAGCATTGGATATCTTGGTTTTAAAGGAAAGGTTTGAAAGTTTAAAACTCGTGCTCACCTAAGCCACTTATCGACAATGCACCGGACAAGCACAGCTTACATTTAATTGGCCGTAAACTCTGAAACCTGTCTCCGCTGAACATTTTAATAAGGAAACCATGTTCTAGAATTCTAGATCGTACTTTAATGATATGAAAATAAAATTGTGGAAATTCCCAGCCAGGCAGCTACCTATACATTTCTTCATCTACATTCTCCCAATTTATTTGAAATCGTTGCAACATTGTTTTTTCTTCCATACTTCTTTCTCTATTAGTCACTCCCATTTTAGCCAAATCATCTTTCACACAGTCCATCCATCGTTTCTCTGGTCTTCCCCCACTTAGCCATCCACATTGATAATCAAAACTTTCCTGACGTCATTTTCCTCATACAGCTATACAATTATTATTTCCAATAATTTATCTGTCAAAAAAACTGAAGATTCAACAATTCTAACAAAACCAGTTTTAACTGATTTATTTTAAGACAAGCTGGTACAATGGCTCTACAATTTTCTTGAACTGACTTGCATTATCCAATTAAAATTTCGTTCGCTGGATGGTTAAATCAATTGCGATTCGATACACATTATGATTACGTCTAATCGATTTTGAGCATCTCTACTATACGTAAAATAATAAGTGAGTAAACTGAATAAAAAGTGTATTTTATCGACAAGTTTTTACAGAGATTTCCGCGGGATTTAGTGTAGGCGAGCATGCATTGCGTTGTTCGCGCGCTTTTCATGCGGCGGCCATGTTGTGGGAAGGCGCGGGAAAGTGGAAAGTGCTCGGGTTATCATCTTATTGTCAGTGTCTAGGCCGCGTCATTGTCTCTGGGCGCGATATTCTCTTCCCGTGTGAAAGCTAAGATGTAAGTGCAATGGAAGAAGCCTTTTGATTCAATTGTAGACTTGCGTAATATTATTTGAGTTTATTACATAAGACCTGCTGTTGTATAGAGCTAATTAGGTCACTCACCAAAATGTTTTTAGTACACACAGAATTTTTGCGTCGTTAACAAGCAGAATTGGATCAAAACAAAACTAATAAAACTTTTCATTAGGTATACAAAAAACACAAAGGATATTTGCAAGGTGAAATTAGCTATTATCTGATGAATACATACGTCCAGGGAAAAACCGTAACGACGTTAGGTAAGTCGATAGACTGCATATTTTCCTATTTATCAAAGTTTATCTAGCCTACCTAAATCCGCAAAAGCCGGGCATTTCACTAGCGAGTTCTCATAAATTCAAATAGATTCTCGATTAGTGAGAAGAAAAACTCTACAATTACCATGAAGCAAACAATAGCTATCGAAAGTGAACTCCCGCGCGTCTATGATCTATGATCTAGATCAATTACTTGTTTCACACAAGGTGACGGAGGAAAACGTCCTTGACACCTTGATTATACGCCATTATGTTAATTAGAAACGATGTACAAGAAACAGCCGGAGCTTAAAATGACTATCATATTTACATCTTCAAAGAATTACTCATCATTATTTTCATATTAACAGAACTCGAGAATACCGAAGGTGATCTTAGTTTATTCATATATTTACTAAGATATTTTAATAGAATGACGAAGTGGCAGCTGTATTAATTGCAGGAAAATCATGTTTATTTTGATTTTCACGTTGGTCATAATTTATCGGCGAAACGTAGAATAGTTGAATGCCAAAAGTTGCCCAACGTGAGTAATTGCAGAAATCCGAAACGTACAAAAACCTAAAATGCATTTATTGCTATCAATTCATTCTGCAGCACTGCCTTTCGGCGAATATCTCGAACATTTAAAGGTCATGATCCGATTTTGTCCGTTATTTGTTATCGGACCCCACACGGCAAACCGCGTAGGAGTTTGTTTATCCCACCCTCGGAGTCTTCGGACCAGTATTTTATAGTCATTGGAATTTTTACGACTAGATATGACATTTTGCGGATGTTGAACGTATTTTTCTCTGATACCTCGTTAATTATTCCTTTAATAACAATGAACGCCGAAGTAAACAACCATTAAAATATTGGACTCTTGTCACTGCCGTACCGTTCCTAATGGCGATTTTGCTCGGTTATGCTACGAAGTCGGTTCGGTAGAGCCATAACTAGAAGTATAACGACTTGTTTATAATCTTTGGACATTAATCTCATTCACGGTCATATAATTATATTCGTAACAGCCGAGATTCCATTTGTTGGCGCCAGCTATCAAGTCATCGTAAAAATACCTTCTGGTAAAGTTAAGAATGGCATATATGGTCAGTTTAGCTTAGCGACAGCGTTCATGTGTCATCTTTGTAGTAAGGAAGATGATGCCGTTTATGGTAACATCAACAAACCAAGATGGGTTTGAGTTGGAACCCAAGATTTGAATACAATGGCGCCGTAAAAAACTTATTTGGTGTTAATAGCGTGAAATTTAAAGTTGATTGTTTGCTAATTGCTACAAATTAATCGTTATTACTGACATCGGTGAAGGAAAAACATCGTGAGGAAACCTAGACTTATCGTTAACTAAGTCTGAAATCGCCAGCCCGTCTTGAGCAAGCGTGGTGGGTGATCAATGCTCGTATCTTCTCTGTATGAGACGAGGCATTTGCCCTGCATTGGGACAATAATAGGCTGGTATTATTATTACTGTTTCGTCGTTATTGTAATCATAATAATAATAACGTTTATAAACGGCAAATTCATCATCATTATCATTCTCTTGCCCTAATCCCAATTTATTTGTGGTCGGCGCAACATGTATTTTCTCCCACTCTTCTCTATTAGTCGTCATCTCGGTGGTCACCCCCTTTCTAGCCTCATCATCTTTCACACAGTCCATGTATCGTTACTTTGGTGTTCCCCTACTCTTATAGCCTTCCACGTTCATACTCAAAGTCGCGACATTTTCCTCATTCCTTAAATTCACTTGGCAAAATAACGCCGCACTATTACAATAATTCCCGCCATCTTATGGACTCGAAAGATCAGCGAAATGGCTATGTCTCCGTCTATACAGTGTAAGTATTATTATTCTCGTATCAATTCGAGTTTGATGGGAATTCCGTTGTGGGTCGTATGCGCATGTCCTCGGTCGGAATGCGGAGATGACCGCTTGCGCGCGCGCCGACTTTTCGTCGATTCACCTTTCTCATTAGCATAAAAGAATCGAGTATTAGATTGACGCTCGACCTTTTGATTTACACGTACAATCAATGTCAATGTCGATGGATATTTACATAATGAAAACAATATTAAGATGCTTAGTTATTGAGACGTTCGTTAACGAGTGTTTAGTGCCCGCCTGAGATAATGTTGTATGAAACCTGTTACGTGTGACGTTTTTAATATGGAATTTTTAAATAATTAATAAATTGCCTAGCATAATAATATGAAATTTAATTTCATGTAAATGTGACAACGATCTGACGACGATGACTGTTGGGTAGACGTGTTCTTGAGTGGAGACCGCGAATCGACAAACGTAAGGTAGGACGCTCTCAGGCTAAGTAGAGTGACGATCTTCGCAGGGTGGCTGGTAGCAGCTGTATGAGAGTTGCCAAAAATCAAGTTGAACAGCGTGCAACAGAAGAGACCTATGTCCAGCAATGGACTGCTGTGGGCTGATAATGTTGATGAAACCAAAAACACAGTACATAGAATTTGTACCCGTCAGTATGACAATGTTATTGCTGAATGATCTGTACGGACATAAATGTAACTTTAGTCATGGCCAGTATTTTCCACGTATCTATAAATATGTAGTTTATTAGTAAGCCTCCTCACGTGACCATAAACTTGAGGTGAGGTCGACGGGTCGGCAGATCACTAGCACGGTTCCATACATTACGTTTTAACGTGACTTGAGCTTACGTAAACCGATACGGTTATAGTAAAGCAGTTGCTCGTTAGTGTGGTTTTCCAACATTTATTTTTAACTAGCTTTTGGTGGCGGCTTCGCCCGCGTGGATGTCGGAAAATATCCCACTGGAACACTACCGGGATTAAAAGTACCCTATGTGTGAATCCAGGTTATAATCTGTGGGTCAAATTTCACCCAAATCGGTTTAGCCGTTTCTGCGTTAATCTGGAACATACATAAACACAAACCGACAAAATTTCAAA
The DNA here is from genome assembly GCA_951799955.1 of Apamea anceps. NCBI lineage: Eukaryota > Metazoa > Arthropoda > Insecta > Lepidoptera > Noctuidae > Apamea > Apamea anceps. The sequence goes on from OX637509.1 coordinate 13,513,770, forward strand.
AACCCATGTCCTATATTTTCGGCATCAGACTCGTTCCCACACCTCTAATTAATAATTACTTTTTCTTTTTTTTTTCAAAAACTTGCAATGTACAGTTTGGTCTAGACTTTGTTATTATTTTATCACATAGGACTGATTTTTCCATCGCCAGATAACTTTTATTCGAGGAATAAAACTGACGTTTGACAGTTTTTAAATCAACAAACTGTCAAAATTTCAAAATTATTCCTAGAATAAAGTTATCAGGTGATTGAAAAATCAGTCCTTATAAGTATAGACCAACCGTTTAAATAAGTAATCCCTTAAATGATTTTTGGTAAACCCTGGCCATTCACACTTACAACAAACCAATGTCATGCAAACTGCAAATAAATAAGTTGAAAATAAGTGAAAAACAAACATTTTCAGTTTGACATCAAAAATATTTAAAAGTATTCACATGGTATGTTTTTTAAAGGAAATAACGGTTTTTAATGATGTTATTGTGAGGTAATTTCGCAGATAATATTTGAGCAGTGATTATCCAATGGACAGAGTATATTATAGCCATTAAGTTTTTTGCATGATCCGTCTTCGGTGACCGCCCACGGTGCAAATATGGCGTTGTATGTAGGTAGTTTCACGTTATTAAAAACACATATCTATACTAATAATAATAATAAAGCTGAAGAGTTTGTTTGAACGCGCTAATATCTGCTACTAGTCGGATTTGAAACATTATTTTTGCATTTGATAGCCCAATTCTTGAAGAAGCTAATCACGCTAGAAAAAATAGGAGCCGAGCAAAAAAAAAAAGTAAGAGAGAACGCTTTGCGAAAAAAAAGTAATAGCAGGCGATACAATGCGACGACCAGTGACTGTTCCTAAATTACCCTAGGCTGATAACATTTTCGTTTTTCCTAATTACATGGAATATTACAGTTAAGATCGGCTCTCCCTAGGACGGGGTTTCACGCAGACGAAGTCGCAAGCAGAAGCTAGTTCTTAATAAAGACTTCCGTTAGATCACGATTGGATTAATTTTCCTTCATCCTTTTGAGATTATTACACAGGGAAAATATTTTGATAATAATTTTGAGCATGTTTATCTTAAACTACTAGGTATAAAAACCTAAACATTTCAAATACCTTCTCACCATGTATTTTCCCCAACTTAATAAGCGCATACGTTGAAAGAAAAATTAGACAGTAGCAATGGCTTTCATTTTGACAGTTCAACAACATTCATTGTGTCAATTAAGTTGTTAGGCAGACAAATTTTTCGAACATATGAAGCAATGGCTTAGCATCTTCAGCTTCAAAATTATTCAGATTGTTCTTGATAGTATAATACGCAATTAGGGTACAGGTAAAAATTTTTTAGTTAGAAGGAAAAATTTTAATTAACTTACACGCAGAAAACTGGTCGTGTAATAGGCTCCATATTTAGACGCCGTTACGTGTTGCTAATTAAAATAGTTGCATGATTCAACAATTTATACGCATACAGCGGATGCTTTGAACTACTTGAAAGCAATAAGAGCTAAAATTGATCCCTTTCCCTTCAAACCGACATGTATTTTCCACGACCATGCCACTTTCTACATAAGAGTTACGTCCGCGGGAACCAGACTCGTCTCGCGTCCGTTGTGTAATAAGCTCTCTATTCACTAGCACCTATAAAAACTCTTTTGTTATTGTCCTCTTGTTTATATTTCCGTAATATTTGTTGAACGTCAGTTACGCAATGCTGAGTTATTTTGTATGTAAATATAACTGCGAAACTGTCTCACATAGTCTGTATTTTTGAAACGGTTGTTTTTTTTTATCTCTTTACTTAACATTAAAGCTGCTATTTATAACAATGCATGCTCTTATGTGTCCTTAACAACAGCCAAAAGTCTCTCAGGAATGCATGCTTTATCTCCAACACCATAATAAGGAAAAAACTAGTAAAAATTTTATAATACTGCCAAATTCGCGTAATACTGGCAGCTTATGGCGACAACCGACGCAATAAATTAACGTTCGATGAAAAAAAAAAAGGCGGAAACAAGGCGCCAGTGTCGCGACGCGTCGCTTGGCCGGGATCCGCGTGAAACCCAGTCGTTTGCATTTTATACGTTAAGTATATGGACCGCGGGCCGGCCGTCCAAATCCGCAATCTCGGCAGTACGACGACCTTGGTCTTTTATGAGCCGTTATGAATAATTCGCAAGGGCAAACTCTGTAAGGTGAGAAGGACAGTGGGGTTCACATGCTTTATGACTCGGCTTTGTTACATTTTGAGGATTTGTGGTGACGCGTTGGAAGTTGGCACAACAGCATCTTTAGTCATGCTCAAAAATTTAACATTTGAGTAAGTACCTACGTACCTCTGGTCGACTCGTCACGTGACCAGAGGGCTGGCCTATTTGTATTTTTACGCCACAGAAGCCAGCCTTTTGGGCATTTTCCCATTGAGAGCGATGCGGACGAATTATTTGATGCCGATTGAACATTTTCCTTTTTGTGATATACTTGTACGTTTGTTATTGTTAGCTTGTAAATGGTATTTAAGTTTTGTCAATATAAATTTAAAAAGTTGAAATAAAAGAGTTTGTTTTAGTAGGTACCTAAGTATTCGTAAAATACAGCGCCAATTTTAATCCAATAGTTCTCGCAATATGGGTTAATGACTTCCGATTTTGTCAGGCCAACAATTCACAATGCAATAAATAGTTAGGCATATAAGTGGAACGGTAAAAACCTAGTTAAAAGTGTATATTGCAATACTTACTCATTACAGAGTGCTCAAATATGTTAACAAACACCGTATCTATCTAAATGGAATGATCCTAGTTTCTTTTTTTTTTTATTAGTGTTTTATTTAGGTATTAAGAACTAGCCGACCCGACAGACGTTGTCCTGTCCTTTCAATAGTTCATACAAAAATCTCTCAAGAAATCATTTTTCCCGAATTTGAACAATTTCCGGAAAACTCTTCCAATTTTACTTTCCATAATAACGTAATTCGACACATTACGAACATTAAAAAAAAAAATCCACTATGGTCCAGCCGTTCTGAAGTGATGCGCTTACCAACGAACAGCATTTCATTTTTATTATCACGTAGATATCTACCCTCACACAATCCATTGATCTTGAAAACGATACGTCATCTGGTACGTAACTATTAGAGGAATTTTACTAATTAAAATCTTGCGAACAGCATTTCATTTTTATTTATATAGATTAAAAATAACTGTACATTAACAGCAACGTATACCATTATCTTTAGTGTGCTATTCATCATCACTGATTTAAATGTCGCATCCAAACCAGATTCCGTCGCATATGTTCAAAATTCTTTAAGTGGTTCACATAAAAAAATAGACATGATAATAATATATTTCTCTAGAATTTAGAAGACGACTGTATACTTAAAGTTTCTGATAAATTAACGTCTAGTTTTTTGTAACCCGTACACATAAATGTTTTATAGGTTTGTTAAATATTTTTTTATTAAAAAATATTTATTTATTAAAAGCAATTGAATCGATATTAATGACAAAAAGCTAAGTTTACATTGCACACAAATGGCGAATAATAAGAAACAAGCTTTTAATTGGATTATCGAATGGTACTTAAACCTACGTTAGCTGATTAGATCAGTAAAAATCAATATTTTTAACTTAGTTCGCCTTTTACAGACTGACCGATAGTTTTTTGTGCCAACACATATTTACGACTGCTAAAACTGCAATACCTTATATTACCGGCTGACTTTTTTTAACTTCTGGACAAAAACAGGGTATAAAACGTGAACGGAGTAGAAGCCAATGGCACAGAAATTCCTTTTTTGTTATCACATAAAAATAAAATAGTCTTTTTTTTTTACCTTCAATCCTTTGATTAAAGCCGATGGCTTCAATCAAAGGATTGAATGTCACTACGATTTCCGCGCGTAGAGATAGATAGCCTTTACGTTGAAATTTTATATTATTTGTCGTATTACCTGTTTTTTTTTTTTTTTGAAAAAAGGAGATTTCTCTGCCATAGGCTTCTACTCCGTTCACCTTTTATACCCTGTGTTTGTCCAAGCGATAAAATAAGGCAGCGGGTATAAACACCTTAATCCTTATACGTTTTTATGACAAGAATGTGGTAGAAAATAAGAAATGCTGTATTTAACAGGTTCTCACTTATAAGATGGTCAAATGTCAACTCTTCAGCTGCTATGTAACGAAAGAACATCTGTCGCGAACATAATTATGTGCATAACAATAAACCTTTCGTTGTTAAATAACTTTACCGAAGTCGTCAGCACTAATAAAAATATTAACATAGCATCACGTCTTGTTTCCCCGAAAGGTTGAGTCTGCTCAACCTTTCGGAGACCTACACCTCTGGGTGTGCCTACCTATAGTACACACACATTTCGCCAGTTATATTAAAGTCCCATGGAATAGGGGGCGAGCCTATTGCCATAAATCCAGACTACGAGCTACTACTGAGAAATTCTAGATAAAAAAACCGAATTACAGTGCCCGACACGGGAATCGAACCCAGGACCTCATGCTCAGCAGTAGCGCTCAGCACTAGACAGGCAGTCAAAAATTAAAAAAAGTTTTTATCCACAATATTTTTATTGACTGCCTGTCTAGTGCTGAGCGCTACTGCTGAGCAATAAAAACTTTTTTTAATTTTTAATTGGTAAGCGAGTGAACCACTTATGTTAATTAAAATCATGGCAGAGGTGGTGGTGGGAAGTCTTAAACAGCAATTATTACAATTACAATTACAAAATTACAAAAATTTTTTAGTTATTAATTAATTAGTCTACTGAGAAATTTCGATGTAATTATCCGGAAAAGAACCGGAGTTACCGACATTGCTTGCAGAGTAAGCAAGCTGAGAAGACCGCGTGACTGCAAGCGTAGTGTGGGACGCCCTCCAGCTAGATGGACTCGTCGGTTCATCTAGCTGGAGGGCGTCCCACACTACACTCCCTTAAAAACATAGCTAGGACAGACTGGATGCGGATGGCTGAGGACAGGTTATGGTGACCATGTAAGCCTGGAAGAATAAAGAAGCAAAAGACACCGTAATTAACATAAACCATTTATCGATAAATACAAACATCTTATTAATAATTGGTATTTTGTCAAAATATAAGAAATCAATCAAAACGGTATCTCGACAGGCGTACTTATTCAAGCAATCGCCTAGAAACATCTAAGTGGAACAACGACCTATGACCATAAAAATATAGGTAGCGTGTAACAGATTAATATAATATTTTATTCTGAGTTAAGCAAGCAACCAACCAAGCATTCTAGGCTTGCAACAGAAACAGTTGTGTAGACTCGAAAAAAATCATTTCAAAACATTTATAGCTGTAAATATTTTAATGAGAATGTTCTTTTACATGTCCTAGTATGTACTGTTTAATTAGGTAAATATACCATAAAATATCGGGTGTAAAAAGAGAGAGTCAGTTGTTCTTCCCGACATTGTCATAATTTTTTTGTACTACACCATACCTGGGAATCTTCTGGTTACGGAGATTTTGAAAGTCAAAGTTCCAACTTTTTTTTGAGGTTTTTTTAAATGTTATAATCTTACATTTAAATAGCAACATAATCCCTATACCGTTGCATGCACCAATGTTTTGCGTGCGTTAACTTGCACACTACCATAAACAACTAATTTTCACACTAAAAAATTAAATTGAAAATTTTAAAAACCCCCGACACAAAATAATCATGAAAATAGTATGAATGTAAAAAGCCTAAAACACAAAACCTATGACCCTACCTATGTACATAAGAAATTTTTTGACTAAATGTTGTCCCGTCGGGGGACCGCTCGCTCTAATTATAAGCCTAACGTTCTGTTAAAATTTAAAATACCAGCGGTACAACACAACCAGATGCAGCTGAATACCAGTATTTTACATTGAGCGACTGCCTATCTGACCTCCGCAACCCAGTTACTGGGTAATACGATACCCCTTGGTAAGACTGGTTGTCAGACTCGTGCTTCTGACTACCCGTAAAGACTGTCAAAGATCCACGAATGGCAGCCAGGACCAACAGCTTAAAGTGCTTTCCGAGGCACACTTATTCAGGCTACTTATACACTTTAACACCCTGTATAAGTAGCCTAATATAAAACCGAGCTTTTTTGTATTGCAGAGACGTGTATCAACCATTAAGAACAAAAACCACACCTTGCCTATTAAGTAATTATCACATCATTACATTTTCATCATCACGTTTTTAATAACATCACTCTCCATACAATTATCATACTAATTAGAAAAATCATAAGCGCCGTTTTAAAATACCAATTATACAGTTTTTTGCCAAAACGCATTTACTGAATCTTGCTTAAAAATTGCATTTTAAGAGCAATACGCTCCATGTTTTATCATTTGGCAGTTTTGCCACCAATAAGACCATTAACACGTCTGCAAGTCATAAAGATCCCTTCAAATTATAAAAGGTTCCTTCCAATATAGGTGAGAAAAAAATATTACGTACTAAAGGGCCCATTTGAAACCTCCAAGGTGTAAATTTGACTTGCATAATAAAACCGCGACTTGCATCGGATGCTAACTGATCGAAACGTGCTAAAATATCAGAGGAAACTAATTGGAACAAGGCTTCTTGTTGCGAAACTCCATGAGAATAGGTATGTATGAAAAATGAACAATTGAATTAGGCATGTATTTAGTCGAACCTCTAGTAATTCCCATTTTGCACCCCAAAAATGTTATTGTTCACTCTACTATAATGAATGCACCTCTTTTTGTGAACCTCCAATAATTCCTACTTTGGGGTAGTAAAATCCTAAATAACCAAATAACTGCGTTCAACTTAGATAATAATAATAATAAAGTATATTCATCAAAAAGTAAAAATCCAATGATGTAGATGTACCGCGGTTGGTCGCAGTTCTAACCTAACCTTACCCCATTTGGTCGGGGTGCCTTAGCTTAGTTACTGCGACCAATTCGGCTCGCGCGTGGTTGGTCACATTATCAATCTACTAACGTAACCCGTTTGGTCGGGGTACGCTAACTTAGTTACTGCGACCGACTGCGAGAAACGGTCAGAAAGTTAAAAAGAAGCTCAAGTATTTTAAAAAATGTGCGCCATTAGATGCGCATAAACATTTTAAAAAGTGTCCATCATTAGATGTTCAATAAGTTTTTAGAGGATCAGTTAAATATTTTCCATTGAATTAAACGATTTCACAGCAAGCGTCGAGAGGGTTCAATGTAGATTTTATATATAATTGGTTGATTGATAATAATTAACACTCCGCATGCCGGCAGAAGATGAGATACGGGAGATAATTGAATTTTTTAATGGATCGTAAATGGTCGCCAATTATTTATATCTAGAGATTTACTCATTGAAAATAAATATCAGACAATATTTAAGGATTCTTTATGGATTAAAACTTATATTTCTGATTGTAAAACTTTTTTTTTTTTATTAGCGATTACTAGGGCTTTGATTTTTTTTATTCAAGTGAGTTTTGTATGTTTAATTGTAGATATCTTATTAGTTTAGAATAAACAATTGTTCCTTCTGTCCTTATTACAAAAATACCATAGTAAGTATGAGTGCTATTTTATGACTATAATTTAATACCGAAAGGTCTATAATTATAATTTACTGCCTTGTTGTCAATTAATTATCACAAGTCAGATTTCCATGGGTATTTCTCAAAACGAAGAATCCGTATAAGCAAATTTTTTGCGTCCAAATACAGAAATTCCAACTATTCGAGATAACGCCCATACTTATAGTTCTAAAAAATACCTACATATTCGCTAAAAAACAACAAATTCAAATAAAATTAATGGATCAGCCGTGTGACAGACGTCACGGAATAATTTTATAGATTCATAAAATATTTAATGTGCCAAACAGAAGTTTTGGAATGATAAACAATAACACGATTAAAATCGAACACCATTAAAATAATTAGATCTGTGAAACATTTGAATACATTTTCATATTTTATAACATACTAGCTGACCCGGCAAACGTTGTTTTATAATTTATTTCTAACTGCCCGGCGCTACTTCGTTCGCGTGGTGTCCTACCCCCTACCCTACTCCTACACTACTCCTACCCTACTCCTACCCTACTTCTACACTACTCCTACCCTACTCCTACACTACTTTTACCCTACTCCTACCCTACTCCTAACCTACTCCTACACTATTCAAAACCCTTAATTTAATACGTACTTCAATTCGAGTGGACCCGAGTCTATCGTACCGAAGGGACGATCGTCAAATGTTTGACAGGAAAGTAGGTAGAACAGTTTATATGGGAAAATGAAATTGTTGTTTTTTTTTCCATATTTTCTCACGGTTTAAACCTTCCCTGGACTACGACAAACATTTCAAAACCAAAATCAGCTAAGTCGGCCCAGCCGTTCTCGAGTTTTAGCCACTCAAACAAACAGCAATTGATTTTTATATATATAGATAGATAAGATTAATCTGTTTGTCTCGGTGGACACCACAACAACCTAACAGATACAAAACGTAACAAAAAACTACCAAAAAATTAAATCGATTTCAACCAATTAATCAGTCCTTAGTAGATGACCTACCTCGTTGTAGGTCGTAGGCTCGCACCCGCAGGTGCTTTACTTTGTGTAAATTATTCCATCACCACTGCTCTCAAATCGGTGAAGGAAAACATCGTGAGGAAACTGGCATGTGCATAAATTCGAAGGCATGTGACATTTACCAACCCGCACTAGGCTCGCGTGGTGGAATACGGCCCACTCCCTCTCACTGAGAGGAGGCCTGTGTCCCAGCAGTGGGAACGTTATATAGGCTGATTATGTAGAAGACGAACTAAAACATCGATAAAGTACAAATAACTAGGACGTTGAACACCACCAAAATGGGAATCAAGTTGCGTCAAATAAATTGTTAGATTGTTATCTAAAATCTTTATCAACACACCACTAACTTTAATAGCGTCTCGAACGAAACAACGGAAACGACATTATGTAACTAAGGAGCCTACGACCAATAATAACAAGGCGCTATAAGCGCGAAATCGATTCTGATATCGATTAAACTGCCAATTGATCGATTACAACCGAACTATATAATGAACGTATTGATGCGTCTGTCTATCGCAAACACCTGCATGTACATGATAAATTGTAACACTATAGGAGCACTTCCGCCTACATCTGATCACAATTGATCATCTCTTTAATACAAACTTTCCTACATAAACACGACAGCACGATGCAGCAGATGCTTACCAAAAGCCAGGCCGGAAAAGTTGGGTGACGATTCCTAGAATCGGGAATTCTCAAAATTTCCTCAAAGGTCAGCTTGATGCTGGTGCAATTGGCAACAGAAAGCTCGGCGGGATTAGTTGGGCGACAATTCCCAGAATCTTGGATCCCCAAAATTTCCTCAAACAGCCAATTTTACATACGAAACCAAACCTCATAAATCGTCTTTAAACAATGCTAAAAACCACAAACGGGACCGTGAAACACGTCTAGTTGTGGTAAAAAAGCAATGCAGCCACAAAAAGGCATCATGAATATTCGATTACATAATTTAAGCGGAGGCATGGAGCCGAATTTTGGCGGGCGCGGGACCGCCGGCGCCTCTACGGATGCTCTCATATTACTATCGTATCACGAATTTGAGAGGATGGAGATCCTTAGACTCCTTGTAGGACTACTACCAAGTACTTTCATAGAGAATCTTTAAAACAATGACGTCAGTGTAGTCTAGCATCACGGCCCAGCCTAATGTCTACCTTTATATCTACTGCTAAATACATATTTTACACATTTTTGAGACAAGATACGTGTCAAGAGATGCGTTTGCATCCTCGTTTCTTTAATTTATGGGTAATTATGGGACCTAATTCTATAGCTGGCCTTTTTTTTTGGGTGGGAATTCATCAAATGACCTCTCCCGCTCTGGGCTGAGCGGAAGGGCGTGTCAGGTTTTTACTGACTAAAACCTACCCGTGTTCCTTCAGTTGCCTGTGCCAGGGGCCACGGTATCTCTTTCGAACAACTCGCGGCCCTGGCAGGCATCGGGCCTAGCGGACCCCGTCAGTTCGTGCTAACATCTCTTTGAGGCGCGCGTGGAACACAACGCACCGTCGACCCGGGCCTGGTCCTTACCGGGCGGCGAGCTGCCCATTGCTCGCCGCCCGCAAGCCCGCGCCTACAGTGGCCCGAGTCGGCTGTTGACTCCCGTCCAGGGCGTCTCCTGCGGCGACTAGGGGGCGTGAGGGCGCAGAGATTGCCTCTCCCTTACGCGCTCGGCCTCCTCCTTTGCGAGCATTACTGCTTCGCAGAAGGAGGTAACGGCCTCCCATGCACTCTTGCTCCGTACCATGGGCTGGACCAGAGCCGGACGCGAGAGATCGCCGCCGTCTATAACTGGCCTGCGGACATAAGAACTAACATTTCCCTGCAGGTGCAGGAAATTACTTATTTTGTGGTTATTTCAGTTATGTATGTTTATCTGACCATATCGCTGAAATGAATTAGGTAATTTGTTTCAGATGCTTCAAGACATCTAAATGAGGCGACGGCATAATTATTTAGTCTACGAAACGGGAGACGGTGACTAATTTCTGAGTAAATTGCAATTGGCTTCTGTTCAGGAATATTGTCAAATTTCATATGAATGGCTTCTTCAAAGACATAAAACCACAGCTGTTTATTCGTTCACAATACAGTAAACTGTGAATCACGAAAACTATATATCGAACGTGACAAGCGTACAGCACAGATCGTACGGTACAGAATAAAGTGTGACTTAATCTCGATTCGGAATATTGAGAACCGGTGGTAAGGTTCCCAGAGTTATGAAGTGGTCAAACGGTCAGAGCCAGCAAGCGCCGCTGTGTCGCGGAATGTTGTACGGACGCGCCGTGGCGACACCACCTAAACACGATTCCGAGAAAAAAAAAACATAATGAAAATAACAAACGACCAACGCGAATCGCTCCCAAGTCGCGGCGCTCGTGAATTGTACGAGTTGATAGAATTCCACGAGATAACTTATATTGACCACCGTGAAACTTCAAGTATTTTTCAGCTATTTTATAGTACTTACTCAGTTTAAAGTCTGAAAATATTTTCTTTCAAAACGAGGGAAGTGTAAAACACGGGATGGAAAGTTCAATAATGTTTGTGATTGTTCTGGGCCTTGCGCAAACGCATATCCAGACAGTAGTGACATTACCTGCAGTTTAAATAATGAAAGACGCACCAATTTGGCAATGGTTTTCAGTAATTGACAGCCCACGTAAGTACTTAGTTATTCTATTCATTTACAATATTTTCTTTTTGGCAAGAAAAATATTCATTTTGATTCGATGTTAGAGGTTATCTATCCACAATTGAATGATTAAATCGAATAATTAATCATATCTTCTGTTGATTGATGGTATATTTGTTCTGGTAGGCGCCATATTTTATAAAAAAAAAACCAATATTAAATTACAGTCAATAAAGTGTGTTAACGGCACGACGACCTCATACATCAACATTGTGAGACCTCTAAAGACGTGAACTCAATAAAATAGTCAGCATCAATAAGAAATATCTACAGCAGCTTTAGAAACATAAAAACGGACAACCAAACTATATATCCTACCCCTTCGTTGAAAAAACCCGAATCCCCAGTCAGGCAGTCAGTCAACACAAAAAAACAAACCAGCGAGCTTTTTAAAAGCTAGATCCGGCACACACACAACAACACATAAACATGTTGATACACAACATTGATAAGACTTGGCGAATACATATAATATTATGGTAATGTGGACGGTCCCGTACGGGGTCCGTCCGCGACCTTCCGAGGACGCGCCGGTGTCGATGACTCGTGCACTTGCGCAACATGCCGCCGGCTCGTGGATGATCGCGGACTAAAATGCGAATCTCTACGATGAATCCGGACTTGCCATAGAGCTGCAGTTTGACCGTGTCTATTTTGTAATGTAAATTTGCCTAGGGTCAAGGTCACAAGGCTTTGATCAATAAAAACATAAATATTTTTGTTCTGTTCTCCAAAAAGGAGGTTTCAAATTCGACTGTATGTTTTGTTGAAAAGATGAACATCCTTATATCGCCGAACATTTCGGCAGACAGGAAGTGCAGTAACTTTCTGGTCAGAGGTTAAGAGATGCGGAAGTAGACAAAGTAATGTGACATCACATACTTCAAGCCAGGAAAGGGCATACCCTCTTTACATTTAGCTGCCAAGAGTACGTACGATTCATACTACGTTAGGTTCCAAGAAAATTTATCTATCATAAGCCTGAGTGCCTGATGACATACATACTTATGACATTTGGACCCTCTGACACTCCGGCCTATGTGATGTCACGTAGAAATATAACTTAGTCATAGAACATCGTCATCCATGTTGACCACAGTTAAATACGATAGTCGGAAGTTTATAAATAGCCAGCTACAAATATAGACAATAATTTATTTAAAGAATGTCTTGGCTAATTTTTTTAAGTAAAATGTGTTTTCCAAGATGCGAGATCCCTTAGATGTTTAGGTAGGTCTGAACTTTAGTCCTGGGTTTACCCAATGCTTCAACATTCCAAGGCAATGACAACTATGTATATGAAAAATTCTATAATTTCTCACATTATTGAGAGATGTGACTTTCTGAGTTAATCTTGGAAATTACTGACATCGGTGAAGGAAAACATCGTGAGGAAACCGGGACTCATAGTTAGTATAAGTCTGAAATCGCCAACCCGTCTTGAGCAAGTCAAGTTCAAGTTGAAGATGCCTTCTCTGTATCGGAAGAGGCATTTGCCCTGCAGTTGGACAATAATGGGCTGGTATTATTATTCAGAGGTGGAATACCGTATTCTTTTGCTTTCAAAATATTATGTATTTCAACGCCAGCACTGAAATACTGGAAAATAACATAAGTGGCAGACAGTGTTTTTATTGTGTGTGTGTTTATAGCTAGTAGTCGTGTTCGATTTTTTGTAATGTACGTTGCATAATGGTTGCGATTATACTGCGAATTTAAACTTGACCTCATCTTTGTATGCCAATCAGTTTATTTATGTAAATACAAAGAGATTATACGTGTTATTAATAACGAAATTATGCATTATCAATAAATTCTCAATTTGTAATTATGACAGATTTATTCAAACCCAAATTACATGTGAAGTGCTCATAATGCAGTAAGAACAAGCAATTCAATAAAGATAAAATTACGTATTGTCGGTACTTATCTCCACATCATCATAAATTATCCACATTATGCATATCATAAATCTGTCTCGTCAATCAGTCAGCCCTACGTGTCCAAGTTTTTACATATAATTGATCAGTCATCGATTCACTATAATCGGATCATTAGGGTACTAGAGGACAAAGTATAAACAAAACAATCACGAATGATTAGAGGCAGGTGTATACGTGATTTGTCTACATCCGTATGTACACGAGGGTATTAGGGTTCTCCCATCAACTTCATTTCAATAGGCGTCATTAGAGGTCTGATCGGCGCATCGCTGTAGAGGTGCGCGGCACGGTGGTGTCGCTATAGTGTGACATGGCGCAGTGTGTGTCGCGGCGCGGCGGTGTGCGTAGGCGGCGCGCACGCGCTACGGCGGCGTATTTACACCGGCGCCCCCTACCACCGCGGCCACTCATGCGCCGCGCGACCTGCCGAACACACGTGCACCCCACCACTGACCGGCGCGGTGACCCTCGGGACAACACAACCGACATTCCACCGCTAAGCGACAACCGTGACACTACACCCCCAGTATGTGCAGTGACTGATCACCAGTGAATTAGAACAAGAGTGAAGTGACTTTGTAGCGCCGTCGTGTGATGTGCGACTGAAGACGAAGAACAGTGTACACAGCTGCAGCCTCAACCGTTAACAGAAAACGTAAGATTGTGTTTGTTTACAATCTTTATATAATAAAGATGATAAGTTTGGCGCGTTTGATAGTAAGCTAGTGAGCGTACGTATGACAATCGCATGCATCCAGCCAGGTCCCCGACCCAGATCTCACGGGCTAGACGGTGCGCCGGCGCACCAACAATAAGCGCGACTCCAGAAACAATGCAGCCGGTATCACGACACAAATATTAAAGTCAAAGTTTCACAGCGACCAGCCTTCGACATAAAACCCAATGACGCCACTACAAACACCTGTGAGAACATTTTAAACAAAAGTATTTCAACGTTTTGTGTGAGTAGTGTTGCCTAACAATCTTAAAATGTGGTCCTGACGTGACCAAATTGAATATTCGGTTCTAGTTCGCCTACTTGCGCAGTAATTACAAAGCCGGTTATTATTGTATAGCTCAAACTGGCGTCTTAACACCCACGATAACAAAACAACCCACGCCATCAATTGTAAACAGTTTCAGAAAATTATGAATGAAATACTTGAATACGGCGTGAATCGAATCTCGTGAAACGTTGAAAGTTCTCAAAATAGATATTACGTGAAATAGAGATGCAATAATGGTTTCCTCCGAGTTTAATGGCGACGATGCACAAGAAATACAATCATCCTTGCTTAATTGAATTGCATCAACGCGAGCTTAAGAACGCATTAGTCATAGTCTAAGCAAAGGCGTAATGAGCGAAGAATATTCGGTATTTGGGTAATTCCGAGGATACAAAGTACAACATAATAAAATGGTTAGGCGTGTTTACGCGATCGATCAATGGCGATTCTGATGTCAACTGCGTGATGGTAGTTAACGGAACTGCTAGCCGGACCTACATTCGTACGCGTGCAAAATTTACAATCAATGATTCGCCAACGTCATTACGTGACTATTTTATATACCTACCATTAAATAAACCTCTAAAACGGTCGATGTTGTCGCATTACGTTATATCACGTACCGATTGGTTCCTAATTGGTTTTCAAAGAAAAACTTCGGCGCGATAAAAACTGGATTTGTATCGTGTGAGAAAATTTATTCAAATGCAATTTAGCATCATCGCTCCTTTTATTTTAAATCTCGTTATTAAATTATTCACATTTTGTATATCATCCCTAATCGGTCTTCAACTTTCAGTTGTTTCCTTTATTACTTTGATTTTGCTAACAACAGATATAGAATATGTAAGATCAAGTGTTCGTGTTGATGATCCGTTATATCACAACAGATAGACAAATAACTGTCTTCCGATCGTTAGTAGAGATACTGTAAAAGCGGACGAAAGCGGCGCGAGACTACGAAAGTCGGACGTGGACTTAATATGACATAACAAAATGGTAGCAAACTGAAATGTTAGGGAAGCTCTACATTTACAAGTAAACGTAATATGTCGCTTGCTCAAATGATACTCGGACTACATATGCTAATGAGCACGCTAATGACCCCAAAACTGCGGAAATTACACACAACAGTCGTCTCAAATACATGGACTTTGAAATAGTCGATGCGAACAACTTAAATCAAAATAAATGAGCGCATAATCACCGATCCGGATAAACCGTGTGAACAAGGAACAAACGCCAATTAAAACACGGACGTAAACACTAATATCCATGAGTTTGTACAATAATCACATTTAGATTAACATCCTATTGGAGCAAAACCTTAACATTTCCGCCGTAATACAACTTAGAACTCAGGTAATTTTTCTAGGTGAGAAAAAGTGTGTTAAAAAAAACTTGCTACATCTAACACTACGACTACCACTATTAGAAAGTAAATGTAACCGATACTTTGATATTTTACTTGTTTGACATATACGTCAACATATGCAAATAAACCAACTGGTTCATTCAAATCAGCATCATTTGTATAACGTGTTCGATCAACATTGTTACATGGATTACGCGATTAATCAATTAAAATGGTGGTGTGGAATGCAAACGCAGATACGATCATAACTTTAGAAATATTCAGCCGATTTGAACAAGATACAGATTTATTGGCTAGTCAGTTAATACCTTATATAAAACAGAGTTGTATACGAACGGAAATAATAAAGTACGATGAGAGGGAGTTGAAGTCAAGGGTCAAATAACATGTAGTCAGGCAATGTGAAGGTGTTAGTGCAGTTTATAGTACCTAAAGGTCCTATTGCATTACGATGACACATCGGCACGAAGCCAGTTTACCTTCTTCGATCCCGGAATGCCATACCCAGCAATCTGCCTTGAGTTTATTTCTGTCTATCAGTTTCTCGAAGCTTCGCACAATAATCCAAGAATACAATCCAAATAGTAAGTGCAAAGCGTGCAATTACGTTGCTTAGTGTAAAGTTACATTCTAAACATCAAAAAGACGTATTGTAATGACTTTTCATATTGATTTCACATCATACCATAAGTCATTCCGACTTTCTAAGCTGAAGTTTTATTGTATGTGATTCGAAAGCGAAAAATAATACACCGCGTCATATATGATCAAACATTATTCTCTATTCTTCATAAAAAAAATCTATTAAAAAGCATATGATGTCGTTTAGAAATCGCCTCGCTCCAATTGAGATATTTTGTCAACATTGCATATTTCAATACAACAAAAGAAATATTTTTATTGCGGAATTTAATGCAGTGTCAACGCACTGTCAGGTGTTGACAGAACTTGTGAAAACATTCAAGTAAAAATTTCCCTGTGCTTAAAATTGAATTGAATGATGTTAATATAAACATTAGATTACGTCATGAGCTCGTATGATCGTCAACAAAAAATTCGCATCCGGCTCCAAACGATGAAAAGTCCACGATAATACTGCAGCAAAAAAGGGGCAACACTTGTAAGAAACCGGTCGACAAGTATCTCGATGCGAGCAAGGTCTACGAAAACTTAGAGAGTCGAGAACAATGACAAATTGTTTTGTATGTAGCAACTCTGAATGTGTCTGGTGTGACATGTTAAACAATAGACGCGCTCTCAGCAATTCGTTGCGCCCGCGCATCGTCAGCATCATCAGCACCAGCGTCGCTAATAGCCGTGACAAATATAAGTCGTCATTACAGGCCCTTTGTCATGTAACGCGTAAACTAAGCAGAGAATCGCCTTCGAGGTAATCACCGACACCGATAATCCGATAGATACGGGGGGCTTAAGCGACCGCTGACTTGCAAAAAGTATTACGAAATTCGCTATTAAAATATGCAGCTTTTCCTCGCACGATTCCAAGCGAAGGACTCGGGCGCAATCTAAGGTTGCCTATTATCCGCCACGCTCCGAAAACCACCAAAAGGTAACAGCGGAAAAATTTTGAAACTTATTGCACAAGAGACGCCTCATGTTAAACAATAAAGGAGTAACTAATAACGTCGATTATCTATCTGAAATCAGTTAATTGATGTTTACTACACCGGTAGTAGGAGCGCAATAGGAGAACCGCCCATAACAGCCGATCCGATCTAACTTACTATACAATGTTACTTACCGAAACAGTCCAAGCGTTGTTAAGATATGAATTCTTACCTGTAACAAGAAATAAAAGGCATTGTTAGAGAAATAAAAACACAGATAAGCAAGTTCAAAATGTTAACAAGACCCACGTATTTGCTTAGTCATTAAAAATCAAAACCGCGGAAAGTACACAAAAGTAATGGAGATGCGGTAATAGCAATTACTGATGACATGTAAACGAATAATGAGTATTACGTTGAAGATTACATACGAACAGTCATCGGGTTGGACCACGCCAATTACGAAACAATGAACAAGAAAGTTTTAAAACAAAGAAAGGAAAGCGCTTGCGAATACTAAATCGTATCACGTAGACTTTGAAAACCACATTGGAAACAACAAAATAAAATCAAGATAACAATTTGAAAAGTTTCAATATTTTAATAAGCAGTAATAATAGATCACGTTTTAGCTAGATCGACTTCCTTCGTCTCAAGGACTGTTTGAGATAACCACGCTTGGATAATACATATAGACGTAACACGACATCTTTGGTCATATGGACCGAGAGCGAACTTACTTGGCCAGGCTATGCGGAAGCTTCGGACATATAATCGGTGTGAAGGTTATTTTTATTCTCAAGGGTGGGATTAACATTGTATGCATAAACTGTATTTTATCTGGAAAACGTGTAGAGGGCGTGGAATGATATAAAAGATTTACCATTAAACAAAGTATGTTGTCAGTGCTTATAAGCCTCTGGTTGGAGATCAACATCAATCAAGCGAAGCGTTTCTAGATTATTGCACGTTTTCATCTGAGATCACCAATATATCGTATTATTTTTCCAATTTACAATAACGCGATTTTCGGACTAGATTCAATTATTTTGACCTTATCGGGTACTAAGTAACATATGTCATGTTAGCCATAACTTACACAATATAGAGCAAAGTTCACCTTGAAAGCGAGCTATGGGCATAAATCATAAATCCGCCAACAATAGTCTACATGGCAGTACACTTAGTGGAAATAGTTTCAAATATTTCACTGTATGGCCCCGAGAGCCGGCGCGTGCGCTCTCCACACCGCAACTGGTCACGATCTAGAAGAATGGATTTTTCATAAAATTGTAACCTTAAGATATTTCAATGGTAGAGACAAATATTAGTGACCAAATCTAGATTCGAATCATGTAGGCATTGGATGGAAATGTAGTTTTACACTTACAAACGATATGTACGGAATACGATAAGAATAAACAATTGATGATCGAACAATAGTTCATTGTAATGACAGTACACAGTTAACATCGAGCAGGTAGAACTTAGAACCCACGCAACTATGATCATAGACATTGTGGAATTCACTCCCGGAGATATTTTGCACAAAGTAAACATTCTATTACGGCAATACGTTTCTAAATAGAGATAATCTAAATTGGAACTAACAAGTAGAGGAATGTATAAAAGAATTCCCACATTAAGATGCAAGGTCTTTTAATTGGGTGGCTTTGATCATAATAAGGCACGTCTAAGAATAGTAATACACAAAGCTCGTGAGACATTAGCCTGGTACTTAATAATTAATTCGAAAATGAGCTAGATAATGACACAAATAAAACAGGAAACCTTATGATGACGTAAATCCAGTCGGTCGTTATATAGCTTGTGATATCTTTCTATTTTTTTCACATTTAAGACAAGGTTATATTGAATTTTAACGTTACTGGTTTCTTATTGTTGAAAGCTTCCGTCAATTTTATATGCTTGGTCTTTCAAATTTTCATATCGGAAAATCTAAATAGACAAGAAACGAAGATGAAAAACTCGCATCACCAAAACGGTAGCTTTTCAGAAAGAACTATGTGTATTATCCTACAAACTTCTAGAAGCTAAATCCATTGATAAACAAATAATACATACAAGGCATTTAGATGACATAACACAATCCAAGATGGGTGCATTTGATAAAACAGGTTGTAGGATGGCACCGCCTTGACCGAGCGACTTGTCCACTATATACCTAATTGCTATATCGCCGTGACACTATTAACATTTCTCGTAGTTCGCGGCTCGCATACCTGAACGTAGCTTCTGACATTAATGGAATAGAGCTTAATAGTCTTAATACCACGGTTTGATATGCTGAATTCCTTTGTGTTTGCGATAATGTTTTATAGGTCGTATAAAATTGGAATTGGCTTGTTGCAGTTATGTTTATAGGTTTAGTAAAACCGAATTACAGTTTTCTCGGTTATTATTCAAGTATAATATAGGTAGATACGTTGCGAAAATTAATTTATTTATTTATTATATTTTAAAGAAGGCTTACAGACTAACAAACCAATGACATAAAGAATGTAATATATATAAAAAATTGCTAATAACAAGCTAATTAAAAGCTAAGCATAATTAAAGCTTTAATGATGCCATAAAAAATCTCACTGTTCATTCGCTTTAAAATCATTAATATCATCTAATTAACTGCATATCATTTGTATAATTTGCGCAAGAGTTTAATGTTTTGTATCTGAACAATGATCCGGATAATCATTAATTTTAATTGAAACAAAAGGCGGACAATTTAAGAGCTAAGTAGATGGGGTCTGAAATAAAAGGAATTGTAATGAACCGGTTGATCAATCAAACGGCACGCGCTAGCTTGCGCTGGCGCATCAAATTAAGGTTGCCACGAACCGGAATGTACGATTAAACTAAAATATTTCAATGTTTTTAGTGCAATTTGAATTTCGCAATTAGGTATACTACTACTTTATAATTTAACTACTATAATAGTAGTTAAATTACAAAGTATACCGAAATAGGTATACTTGTTCAATGCGAAGTTTTACTTTGCGATAACTAAATAACTTAACTGTTTTACATGATAAATCTACTGCACACTCTTACTGACTCAAAATTAACAGAAAAACTCATAGCCACAACCTTATTTAATAACTTAACTAATGAAGCACGAGCGCACCCTTTTACTGTCTTGATCTGACCTTTGCGGTTGTAAATCTCATATGATTAATCGCAAATATATATCATTATTAAGCGCACGCGACGGCCCGATGATACGCCAATTACTTTCGTCTTGATAAACATGTCTTTAGGACAGACAAGTAACGTTATAATCTACGATGCCCGGCGCTCGGGGGCTTCAGCGCAGACGTTTCGATACAGTTTCATAACTCCGCGACAAACCAGAGCAACCAATACCGTAGCATACATGTAACGTTTTATTGATTGCCGATCGCAATCATTATTATTATAGATTGCGCAATTCACTGGACACACGCGTGCCGGACACTAAGGAGTGGTCAACAAACAGTTATGTCGCAAATAGGCGGTTATAGTTTGTAATAAATAAACGCCGGCCAGCTTTCCGTCGTTCCGCAAACTCAAGGAGATCAATGCATGCAATTACCTGCCACTACAAACGTATACACTTTAATTTGTAGGGGACTTATCTCAGTAATTACGTAAATAAGCAGCCTTCGTACGCACTTTGAGTTAGTTGAGAATAATCTGACGATCACTAACAAGAACATAAAAGGTCCCAGATTACACAGACATTACAAGTTATTTGCTCAAGTTATTGGAAAGTGTGGAGGAATACAGTGAAACGTGGCAATCGGCGTGTCCTGGCGGTTAAACTCGAGTCAACACAAACAAAGGCCGATGGAAAGTTAGCGCCGAGCGCTCGGGCCGAGCTCTGAATACAAATCGTCAACAATACATCAGCCGAGAGAATTTCCCAACGCTCTGTCACCGTGAAACTAGAACGTGAAGAAAGCTTTTTTATTCACATACGAAGAAGCCTATAAAACAATTGTCGTGCAGCGTTCATTCCGCGGGGCACGCCAGCAAGGTTGGCGGTATTGTTGAAAGCACCGGCCACCGTGACACTCCCAGCAAGTCGTTGGTTAATCACTTCACGTTTTGTACTGACCGCAAAAAAATCGGGCACCTTGCGGAGCAAGGCCATGCGCTTGTCTTAGTTTCCATCGCTCATTTTAAATAATTACGCCAACAATGCACACGGTCTCGTTAGAACGCTGGGCTTAAACAATCGCGACACAATTTTTATGAAGGCAAACTGGGTATCGCAAACGAAAGGATGCAACCGCGATGAGCCTTAGCATCGCGGCCAAATGTCAAGTCGGTGTATTCGCTGTGAACTTTACAGCTCACCTGTCTGTTGCTACGTGCAGTCAATTCAATCGGCGGTTTGTTATGTTACAACTTATAGATTTCTGAAAGGAAAGAACCGGTGACTGTTACGGCAAGTATTGCTCAACCAGACTCCGCTCGACGCCAGTAAACGTACCAAATGATCATAAACTGAATCAAGGTTATTCATTATGAATCACGTGGCTAATGAGCGTTATCGTTTCCCTCTTTCACGAGGATAATCTGGGCAAATATTCTATAAATTTGAAGCAGCTAAAATTGTTGTTGAACTATGTTGAAGTTTATGTAAGGAAAATATGCACAGTGACCTATAGTATTATTATTAGTCCGACTGCACAATCGAAACCAATTAAAACGTCGATCGAGCGCAGCATTGCAAGCTGCGAGGCGTTAGCGCACGGCGCACGGAGCCGCCCTCGCCCCTCTATGATCTAGTACAGGTTCGGTGCATAGCTTAGCACAATTACAAAGCGGGTTAGGCTCGTGTTTTATCGAAGGCGAAATCGAGTTGGGTGACCGTACCTTTCACGGAGCCCGGCCACGCCTACCGGACACCACGGGCGACTTTGCCTTCACTGCCCTAATAGTTCCATATCTAGTTCGGCCATTATTCGGTTCGGTATAGTTCAGCCCGATGCTTTCGTTCCAATTAGGCGAGTACTATTTTGTAACAACTACGTGGTAGTAATTTCTCACAGCGACCGCACTAGCTGACATCTTCATTGTTTTCGATAAACGGCATTACAAATAATAAACATTGTATGAATATAATTTCGTGACTGCGGCAAGAAGATTACGTTACGGTGCTCGTGCCGATTGAAATTGAAAAAATTATCCGATCATTGTTTCAAAACTCTCGAAGATTTCTATGTCGTTAGCGGTTGCAAACTAGGCTAATGAACATTTCTCCGGTGAGGTTACACAGCCGCTGTGGAACAATGAATCTCCGGCCTGATGTCTAGTTAACAATACGTAAATAGAGTCAAATTAAGCGCTACACTTGTATTTTTTCGTATTTAGGCCTCGCGGCCTTCCTGTCTCGCGGCGGGCGTTAATTCGCCATTCAATTTCCAATTAAACGCTTGATTCTCAATGCCAGCTGGGTCGGAGGTGGTCGCTCTACAAAACTTAATAAAAGGCGGGCGGTGGTGCGCGGCTCGCCAGTGCCCTAAACAGCGCCACTAGCCGACGCTTTTGTCTCCTTCGGTCCTTTCACTTTGCGCGCTCATGACCGACTACGTAGCGTACACGATTAACAAAGAAAGCCCGACTTAGATAAGTTTATGGATTAACAACGGGTTGTGTTTAAGTGTTTAAATATGTGCAATATAACTAAGAAGTGATGTTTTCCAAACTTTCAGATGGTGAGAGGGGCGGCCCTAGCGCTGGTGCTGGCGCTGACATGGGCGTGCGCGCTTGCCAGCGTGCTGGTGCCTACGTACGTGCTGCCGCCTGACTCGTTCGTGCGCGATCAGCGCAGCCTCGGCGCCGCGCCGAACGACAACGATCACGCCGAGTCACAAAGAACGATCAAACGACTCGTCGGCGGACACCTCAAGATTAAACCCGAAAAAGAGTACGGCACCGCTAAAAATTCTTTAACCTACAATGAGAAGAGCGCGAGTGGTAAATTCGCAGGCGTGATCGCGCCGGACCAGTCAGGCGGCAACGTGGGCTGGAATCAAGGGATATGGGATGACGGCATGCTCATGTCCAGCGCCGGCGAAGGAAAAGACGCTCCGAAGACAAAGGAGGCCGATGAAGATAAAAAGACGCTAGCAGATCAGGTGGCCGAAGGAAAATATGGTCTTATTCAGAATGAAATATTCGCCAAAGCTCCTAAACGACCTGGAATAGTAAGCTACGAACCAAACGCGGAGACCAGATCAAAAGATAACCTTCAAAGTCTTGGTGGACTCAAGAAAGATGAGATTTGGCTCGCAGAGGATCACCTATTAGTTTTAAAAGGAGGATCATTCCCTGAACGAACTAAAGAGACTGAAGGTAGACCATGGCCACCGATCGACGCCTATGAAGCGCCTAACAGGCAAGTAAAGTTACCGCAGAAACCCAAAGTGCCACCGCCCTTTCCGGTACGACTCTCCGACAACGGACCGCTCGTTTTCCTCACGCCAAACGGCAGTGTCCCTGCGTCCCTTTTCCCTTCCTTCTTTACAGGAGAGGGCGAAAGCCCTCTTCCTCCTCCGCCATTCCTCTTTCCATCGGGAGCGCCCTACCCCTCGAGTGACAATCAGGGAAACGCTACTTCCGGGGGAGCGCCGCAGTCAGGTTCTCCGTTCCCATTCCTTCCCGGGAATGCGAGCGAGGGAGCATTCCCTTTCCTCCCATCCATGAACGGCTCTTTTCCAGAAGGCTTTCCACCGGGCGCAGTGTTTCTACCACCACCGAGCAACCAGTCAGACCTTTACGACGAAGACGACCCTTCGATCTACTATCCGCCGCCTTACAATTTTTCCTACCGCGCTGACTACAACAATAAAGTGCCTGCGGGCCCACTAGTACCTGGAATAGTACTGCCGCCTCCACCAGACTTCTTTGCTCCATTGGAGGAAAGCACGACAGAGGCTGTTAAGACTACCACCGCTAGGCCGTCTACGACATATACAAGGATGAAGACGACCACGAGACCAACGCCCACGCACACAGTGCAGCGTACCAAGTACAAGACGCGACCTACCACAACTGAGGCGCCGAGAACTACGGAGATACCAACAACGATAACGACACCAACACCAGTCGAGATCGTGACTACTTTGAAAACGAGGAAGCCGCAACGCATACCGTCGAGACATCCCGTAAGAGTTCATAACTTGCCAGACGAAAATACAACAAGGACGAAAACAGAGAAACCTGTTTATAAAACACGAACGAAGGTTACTTCGAAGCCTCTCTCCGTGTCCGTAATTTACGATTATCCTGAACCCGTATACGACAACAAAGTACCAACGACATCGGAGAAACCGTACATACTATACGATGTGCCACAGAGACCTACAGTGACCTCGAACGATATATCATCAACGCAAGTGCCGCTGAGAGCACATTATTCAAATGTACAGAACGACGTGCCTACAACAAAACTACAACCTGTCTACAACAACAGGAAACCAAACGATAATGCGTTTGCATCGTACTATTTCTACGATGAGCAGCCAAAGACCTCGCCTGCTCCAGCCACATATTTCGATGGCAGGAATTACTACAAGACAGTACCAGTCAACCAAACTCCTTACCCACAACAGCAGAATGCCAACACTCAAACAGGCTACAACCCAGCGGTGGATATTACATACGGGGCTATCGACCAAGCTGATGCACTATTCCTGTGGCCACAAAAACAGGGACCACGAACTCTCACACAGGAGTACTTTAGTATACAGAAACCCAGAACACAACCTGTCTATGTGCAACAGCAGAAACAGAGGCCAGAAGCTTTCTATCAACAAATCGCTGATATCCAACAGACTATTGATTTCTTTACGACGAAGAGACCCAAAGTGCACTCTCACAGACCACATACTCACAAACCAAAAGCTATTACTGGGAGACCAGTCTATCAGTTTAGCTACCAAAACCAGCCGAGGCCGGAACAATTGCCCTTCCGTGCACCTAAATTGGACCCGGAACCTTTCAGGCCTATGGTGAGCTACAGCAAACCTTTTAATGTGGCAAATGAATTCAACGCTATAACACCGTCAGTGTCACCTGGTTACAATCAGCAATACCTGGTCGAAAACGTACAAGTGACGACAGAGTCGCCGACTTCCAACCGATACTATCCTACGACGAAAACATACGATGAGGAATATGATGACGCTCAGTTCCCCAAGGATGTTCGGGATAAGAAAAACAGACACCAGTATCAGATACAGAGCGACCAGCCCGCGCCTGTTCATCATGTGTCTAGGTATCCCAACACTACGCCAAACCCGATCAGCCAAGGGTATTACACGAAACAGGACGAGACATATTTCGATGATATAACAAAGAACTCGTTTGACGTGTTCGGTAAGAAGCTAGAGGACAACACTCACGACGTGAACGGACTAGCAGTGACAGCTCCGCTCGACACAGTCAGAACGCCGATAAACAATAACATAAACCTGCAATACGCCTACGAGCTCGTCGAGAACCAGAGCCCTAACCCACCGTCTTTAGACAGAGATACTCTTGTTAACTACCGTCTCCCGAGGCCTACAGTCAACCCAGAAAGTGAACAAGTACCACAAGTGAACGCTGAGCTGATACAGCAGAAGCCACCGTCACTAGAAGACGATACGTTAGTCAATGATCGTTTTCCACGACCGACAATAAATCCTGACAGCGAGTTCATCCCCATAGCGAACCCTGGCTACAGGACACCACAGCAGTACAGAGTGCCGACACAGGTGCAGAGGCCTCAGTTCACGGGCGAGCAGTACGACCTGAACAGGCCGTCACTGGTGGGAGACACGGCCGTCAACTACAAGAGGCCGCTGCCGCCAGTTAACTCCGAAGCGGAGTGGATAGGACCGGTGAACACGGCAGGCGAGGGCCGGCCTGGCTCCTTCGTCTCCTACAGGCTACCCGGCGAGGGAGCGCACGTGTACTTCCTGACGCCGCAAGCCGCGGCGCAGGCGGCGCGGGAGAGGTACAGATCGCCGGGCTACGGCCGGTGAAACCAAAGCTCTAGTCTGAACTGATAACGTCGCCCGCACGCGACGTGCCGTGTAAATAAAAGCGCAAATGTGATGTTAAAGTGTCCTAAGTAGTGTAAGAGACTAGCGGGATGGCCCGCGTTGCCATAATATTTAAACAGCGAGTTTTAGCTTTATGTGAGACACGTTCTCAATCAGCGGTGTTGTGAAACGGACGCTTAACTTTTGATACGTTATTTATTAAATTATTTCTAAGAGACTGTGGTGCATGCATAATGATAGTTAATTTATTTATGTCAGTATTCAACGAACTATAAGGAATGATGTGATATGTGTGACAATGATTGTGGCATTGTTATTGAATGTAATGATGGCAGCAATTGTTAATTTAAAAAAATTGTTATTTAAAAAATTGATGATGAATCAATGTGATTTTGTATTGTATTTTTAAAACAAAGAATTTGAAATAAAATAATACAAAATGTTATGATAAATGGTGTTTTTGTTTCCCCTTAAAACTGAATGCGTCACTAACTAAAATCCAAATAAACTTAGACAAGTAATAGATGCAACAAGAACAGAGATAATACTATTACTCAAGGAATGATAACTAAACCAAGTTAACCGATGACGTAAAACTAGTTCAGGTCAGTTTTTTACCAACAACGTTCTTCAAACATTGAATGATCGCTTGCAAACTAAGCCATGGACAAAAACTGCTACTTTAAAACAATTACTCAGTTAAAGTGTAACATAAAAACGTTTACAACTTGACCTAAACGGCACACAAGGTCATTTAGTCACTTTCTCTAAAATATTGCGCACCTAGATACTATTACTTGTTATGAAAGTTAAATAGCAGATAAATTACTGTAATATTAATAGTGTAGGAGATAAAATATAGCATTTATAGGTGGTTATTTAGTTTAACGACCGCGTCTGAGTGATAGCTGACTATGAATAGGTAAACGGTAGGTGGGCGATAGCTTACCCTAACGTTGACTGGTAGAAAATGCCTCAGGCATTAAGTCCGCTTTTGTACAGCATTTTTTTACTTGTGCATAAAGTTTAATAAAATAAATAAACCTCTACTTCATGATATACTAAGAATAGGCAGTGTTATACAGCTATGTAAGTTGATTCATGAATTAGTCTCGAAAATTATGAAATCATCAACATAAAATGGAACTTAGCAATGAATATGACTAGATCATGGTACAAAATCAAACGTCTAAAAGGAAAAGCAACGTCTTAATTGACCAAATTCTTGTTATTTAAATAGGAAAATCTTTGTTTGTTGAAACATGCTCGAATAGATTGCTAGACATTTTTACAAGTAATACAATGCATAGTAAGATCTAGCGAATTACTGCAACTTTTTCAACTAGTTGAACTATGTTGGGGCTTATGACTACTCGTAACAACTCTCAAATATCTACTGATGGCAGGCGGGACCAGCGGCTTAACGTGCTTTCCGAGGCACGAAGGGGTTTCGATATGTAATGGATGGTCACCCATCCACGAATGGACCGCGGCAAGCGTAGCTTAACCTTCGATCGACCCATACGGTTGATATTATTTAGCCACGAGCCCCTCACCGTAAAACTTAATATTACCCAGTAATTGGCAATATTAAAATGTTGGCAATAGACAGCAGAGGTCAGATAAAGGTTGCTTCGAGTAAAATACAGCTTTCTCGCATGTAATGAGAATTGAGACTGAACGTAAACATAATTGCGAATATACAAGGCTGATAAAATTCGAAGACATGTGACATCCACCAACCCGCACTGGGCCCGCGTGGTGGATTACGGCCCTCTCCCTCTCATAGAGGAGGCCTGCGTCCCGGCAGAGGAAACACTACAGGTCGATTATGCTTATCACTCTTCACATATTCAACAACTTCTGCGTTATCCTAGAAACTAACCTTGTTTTGACAAACATATTTAGTCATTCCTTTCAAACATATTCAGACAGAAACATGTGGGATTGAAAACAATAGGTTATATACAAAATTAATTCTGTTTATTCGCGCCTATTAGCCGTATCGTAGAACTAATGAATATGAATGAATGATATTCATGAGTATTGTGCTGAACTTGACTTACAAAGACGCTTAGCTTTAAATTCAACAATACATAAGTGAATGTTATGTATTAAGTTTTGCGTATGAATGACGATGGCTATAAGAGTAGGGGAAGACCAAAGAAACAATGGATGGACTGTGTGAATGATGTATGGTTAGAAAGGGGGTGACTACCGAGATGACGACTTATAGGGAGGTGTGGAAGAGGAAGACATGTTACGCTGACCACAAATAAATTGGGATAAGGGCAGGGAATGATGATAAGTGATGGTTATATAAGTTTTTGACGCAACAAATAGAAAATTAATTATACTGTTTACAGTAAACCAAACTGAGAATGTCACATTGCCCCTAAGCTGTGCACTATTCTGAACATATACGAACCGTAAGATTTCAACCAGGCAGTAAGATTATACCATGACAAGCCATGTATGGAAGTGACATGTATGGAAGTTCGCCATTTTTGTCAGATGGGATTACCAGCTTGCAAAAATGGCGAACTTCCATATAAACTTTTAACCCCTTTAGGCAATGAATTTTCAAAAATCCTTCCTTACTGCTCACTTTCGTTATAATGAATTCTTATGCAATATTTAATGGTTCTAGACTACTGACCTATAATATACAAGTACGCTGGATTTCATACTATCGATGACAAAATGAAGACATTTGATTTTCGACATTTTGGCGCTGACAGCAACGTGAGCGTTGGTGGAACTAATATTTTCTGCGTACTTGTATAATATAGGTCAGTGTTCTAGACCCAGCGCTTTGGGCTGTGCGTTGTCTGTCAGTGAATGAAGGAATTTAAAATTCTTTTACAACGTACGGCATTTCATACAAACTTTCAAGTCTTTGTTTTTCGAAATGCATGAACCGATTTTAATGAAACTTCATACGCATAAGCAGGATACATAGGTCTAAAAAGTTAATAAAGAACATTTTCGAAATGTCTTATTTAAAAAAAGATAATTGGATATCTCTGTTTCTATGGAAAATTTAAAATCGGTCGAATTTAGCTGTAATACTATTCTCTCAATTAACTTTTTAGACCTATATATCCTGTTTATGCGTAGGAAGTTTCATTAAAATCGGTTCATGCATTTCGAAAAACAACGACTTGAAAGTTTGTATCAAATGCCGTACGTTGTAAACGCTCTTAAGTAGATACAATTCTGACTCGTTCAAGACTATCGTATATCAATCTGCCTAGTTTTTTACCAAATATGTTGGAGTCGGCAGCTGAATACCATTATTTAACATAGAGGGACTGCCTATCTGACCTCCACAATCCAGTGTCTGAGTAATACGATACTCCTTGAAAAGACTGGTTGTAAGATTTTCGGGCTTCTGAAACTTTCAAAAATCTCCATGCCTCGGAAAGCATTTTACGCCCAACGGCTTAACTTGCTTTACGAGGCACGGACGGGGCTCGGTATGTAAAGATGGTCACCCATTCAATGACCAACCTTGGTAAGCGTAGCTTAACCTGCACGTTCGACCTGTGCGGCTGTTATTACTTAGCCACGAGCCCCTACATCCTCATCCTCGTTCAAGACTATCGTATCCCCCGAAAAACGAAATGATGACGATAGTAACTATTTTTTTGCCTTCGCGGTTTATTCAAGGTCAAATTAAATTAGCTAGCCAAACTTCGCAGACGTGATGGGTATGATAGGTATCTAAATATGATAAAACAAAAAAAAAGGGCCTGGGGATTTTTTTTTGGGCCGACGACCATAGCTAGCGTAATTAATTGAAGCATCAGTTTTAAAAATCAGTTCTTTTGGGTAAACTTCACAGACTTTATAGGTAAAAAAAGGTTTGTAGATTCTTCGTTGGGGTCAACGGCCGTCTGCAGAGTTTCGGTTGCTAATTTAATTTGACCCTGTTTAATGAAAGTAAAACTCATAATTTGAATATACTTATAAGTAAACTGACCTGTATCCGGCTCCTGTGTCTGTGGCGCGTCCTGCAGCGGCGAGGTGTACAGCCGCAGGTACACGTCGATGGCGACGCGCGCGCATCTGAAGTAGAACGGATGCGCGCGCAACACGTCTTCGAGACGTAGCAGACCGACGTACGAGCGGAGCGTCATCTTGCGCATGCAATACGAGTGGAAGTCGAACTGGTCCTCCATGATCTCGGAGAAATGCTGTGGAATAAGTTGCTCAGGTTAGATATTTTGAAGCTTTTGTACATTCAACAGCAAGTTATATCCAAGGGGCAATTCTGGTAATTTTAAGAACGTTCAGTCTGATCTCAGTCTCAATCTGTCAAAAATACCTCTAATTTCCCTACATTTTGACATTATAAATTATGTTAAAAGAGATAGAGTTTAGAAGGTATTTTTTTTTTGGTAATATTTTACTTTATGTGGGTAATCTGCAAAAATATTGAGACTATGAGTCCATATTACGTATCAAAACACAGAGTTTTGAGTGACTATTTGTAACAAAAAGGTCCTAATAAGTTTTAGGTTGCATTGGAATTTGAACTTTGTTAAGTATGACACTCAGTTTGTTGTTCCATAACTTGAAAATTATCTCAAATCCTTCATTAAAATATAACATTATATTATGTGACATACCCTATCAACTTCATGCGCCTTTTTCAGGGCTTCGCCCCATTGCTGCAATCGCTTATACGACGCTGCAGCCTCAGTCTGGAACCACATGCACTGCATCTCGTTCAGATTCTCTGTCGCCGGTACACCTGAAACGACAAATTATTTAGTAATTTTTTTATAATTTAAATGTGTTTCTCACTGTAAGCTAAAAGGTTCCCCTTTTCTGTATCCAAACCTTTCTATTAGGGCGAAAGCGCCAGAGCAGCCTGTGAAATGCAAATTTTCTTACGTTTTTTGCAATTTTCAGGTCAGAGTCAAATTGTATGGTTACAGGCTATACTGAAAAAAATCGAACTAGATCGTCTCGACTCGACTCAGCCATACTTGCTCGGTGCTCCAACTTTTTGTGGGAATGAATGCAGGGAGCATTCAAGTATTGTATGTCAGTCATGTCCAAGATAAACTTAAGCCAAAACCTATATCTGACCATTTTAAAAACAAAATCCCGTGCACATGATGACCACAGCTGCGTCCGAAAGTAAAACAAAAGAGGATCCTTTGTAGGTCGACTAATAATATGAGCTGCAAGCAAGAATAGTCTTTACGGTGTTGAGATATAGGCTTTGGCGATAGTACTTATGAATTGAAAAATTCACATGAGTACTTGCCCGAATGAACTCACAATCTCATGCATGAGAGGCGAGACCTTATGACCTTATTTAAATAATTCTTTCTCACCTTCTCTGGTGAACTTGGCACACATCTCCTCTGCCCTCTTTACGTGTCCGGCACGTAACATGTAGCGCGCACACTTGCTGTTCACGTAGCGGTCGGCCGTGTCCATCGCTTGCGCTTCTTCTAGCCATTGATAAGCAGACACTGGGTCGCCAGCATGCTGTAATATAATATGTGTTACTGTATGTGGTGTGTGGTGTATAGTGGCCTATAAAATAAAGTTTGATTATACTTAGAACGTTGTCATATTACGTTAAGCACATACATTTTCCGGTATTATCCATATTTTTATATGGTCGTGAATTGTCGTCGTGAACAATGATGATACCAAAACGATGGCCAGTAGTATATAGGCTTAAAAACTGTATGAAAACTTTTTCCTGGACTCTTAATAAGTCTGATGTTTTCAGTAATCTCGCTCGATCAAAGTAACCAAGTGATAAAAACAGCTAAGGTCCAAAAGTGATCCAGGTTTCCGTTGGGTGATATTGTTTGGAGAAGGAGACGCCAAATGCTCCGTTCCATACATGCCCAGTTTGCTTCTCTCATGACAGTAGTAAGTTGGGTGTGAAGGGCGTGTACTGCAAGGACCTTTTTGATTAACAAATAATTTCAGTGTCTGTGGAAATTCTAGTATCCGTTTCAAAGCTCGTCAGTATGAAGTTATCATGATTTATGTCTCTGAAAACTTGTCAGCAGTGATAGTGGCTTATAATAAGGGTCCCTTTCTCGTCTGGGATTAGTCCAGCATACGTCTTAAGTATAGATAATGGGTAAATACGGGCTGGTATCCGAAACTACACGTCAATGCGCGTGTTTTGCATACGGGTGGGAAAATCGATTATTCGATCCACCCCAGCTCCTCAAGGCAGGCCAGCAACGCCTTGATGTTACTGAGCGTCTCACGGAAAGTACGTGGGTTGCCTCTTACGTAGCGTATTTACGCCCATTAAAACAAAACTGTACCAACCTTATAAATCCTTCCTTTTACAATAAACAACTCTATAAGCGTAGGCGTATGTTCGATGGCCGCGTCAATATAGTGAAGCGCCCTTTCAGTCTCCTGCTTATGATCAAAGTGTTGAGCGGCGTAATAATATGCCCATAGTAACGCGCTGGCCGGCTGCTTAGTTTCACTGGGGTCGGGGCCAAATGTGCCGTTTATGGTGAGATTCTCCAAATATTGGAGTATTAACTTCTCTATTGACTCTGCTTTGCTCGGGTCCTGGTATAACGATCTGGAATAGGGACGATGACAAGAAAAAAAAATTAAACTCAAAAAAATATTTGTTTGCAAATTGTGAAAACAATAAGTACTATAAAAAGTCTATAAGCTCAAAAAATTGTCAAGTTAGCAACGTTTTAAAATACATAACTGCTAGACAAAGACAACACTGCCACAGAAGTGACGTCACGACTATGTAACTTCATACTAGCGCCATACATTGTCTCAACCGCGCGACAATGACGGGAATAATCCCCTCCAAAAACTTTTAAAGCATGTAGCTCCTCTATATTTCCATCGATTTCACTTTTTTTTTTTCGATTATTTCAGTTTAAGGCCTTTGAAATTACATTATTTGTTCGAGCATTTCTAATATTACTAATCATCCCTATTGTAAGGGATTATTTAGAAAGTGGTCAATAGCGTTAGTGTTTAAAGCAACAATACAATGGAGGAACAATCAAACTTTTCCTCCACGGAAAATATCTTTTCCCTAAATTAATATTGAAACAAGAACCTTGTATTTACTTTTGAAAGGGGTCTTGTATTTACTTTGATACTATTGCCTCAGCCGGCTATCGAACCGACACAAACGCATGCCATCCTATATTTATGTTACGAATCAGTAGAATTATTGCCATCACAACCTCTGTGGTTTTCAATTCAAGGAAGACCATTTAATCAGGGGTCCTCTTTCATGTTCTAACATAACAACACACGTATTACATCACACCTACAATCCTCGAAGGGTTAGGCAGACGTGTACGTGCATAGCTGGCGAAATGTGGGTATTTCGCCAGTTACATTGAAGACTCATGCGCGTGACTCAGGGGCGAGCCTATTTCCATCAACCAGGCAAAAATGCAGACTCCGGGCTGCTACTGACTAATTCTAAGTTCATACCTGAGATCAACAAATAGCGGAGGTATTCCTTTATGCAGTCCTTGTCTGAGGTACTCGTCGACTAGTTTCTCGAAGACGGGCTGCGCCAGCGCTTCCGTCAACTGTAAGCGACGCGGCGCTATCGCTCTGGGGAATTCTTTCCTGAAAATCACAAAATGGTAAGTTTTATAACATGTCTATCAATATAACTAGCTCGTATGTCACCGCTCTAAGGTATAGTCTCATTCTCCCTTTTCCAGTTCTGGAAAGTTCAAAATCTAGTCGCAATCTCATCTTAGCGACAATCAATGTCAAAATGTAGGGATTTTAGAAGTATTATTGACAGATTAAGACAGATCAGACTGTGAACGTTCTTAAAATTACGAGAATTGCCCCTCTGTTTTTTGCTTTTGGTATGGAGTCAAGCTCGTTCCGCCATCTTTTTCTAATCGGTTTGGCCTTCCGTGAATTCAGCTAGCGTTCAAAAGAAACTCGACAGTTCTTTCAGCCAATATAAATGAAATAGTCGCCGCTAAACGTAGGCCTCAGTGACTTTATTTAATGGTCAAGGGACACTAGAATCGTCGTTGATACAATGCACACGCACAGCCGTAAAGTCTGAAGATAGAAACATACGACGTTGGTGTGCCATTCCACGAATGCTAAACGCACTCAACACTCTTCTTAAATCTAGTGGGGTAATTGCGTAACACGCTTTTAGCAACAGCTTTCATTTTGACAGTTCAACAACATTCATTGCATTATTTACGTAGTCGAGCAGACAAATTTTTCAAACATATGAAGCAATGGATTTGCAATAACCATCAAAATGATTCAGATTATGATACAGTGTGTTACGCAATTAGGGTACTGGACTAGATCTATTCACTGAGGAATGGAAGGTATACTTTTAGAATGTCTGGCGAATTTTGAAAGGGTTAATAATGTATTATTATTTAATTACCAATAATAGTCAATATTTTTTTGATATTGTGTACCTATCTAATGTGTATATTACCTAGATAAATTAAACACATTACAAATTTAGATTATGTATTATCATTTAATTTTGTGATGTCTAATCAGTGTATTTTGATTTATGTTGTTCGGGTTAAATAAATAAATGGCAAGTAAAAGTTCTTTATTTCTTTATAATACTTTCTTGCTATGCACTAAGAAAATATTTTTAACTACACCCCTGCAAAGGTTCATAAATAGAGTTGAGATTTATACCCGCAAATTGAACGCGAAGTATTTCCGAAACCCACGCGGAAGATATCGCGCGCAAAAGATCTGCATCCTAATTGCGTAAAATATTATCAAACTCAATCTGAATCATTTTGAACGATATTGCTAATCCATTGCATCAAATGTTCAAAAAAATTCTCTGCTTAACAACATAAATACGCAATGAATTTTATTGAACTGTCAAACCATTTCTACGGATAATTTGTTACGTAAATACCCCGCAGGTTATAAGGCCTTGTACCACATTTAAGAACCAAAACATACAAACAAAACACTTCAATTAGATCTATTAACTCTATCATTATCGATCCGACGCACATTATGTATCTAGGCCGCTAAATATGTAACGTTATGTGTAGCTAAAGATAGTGCGCTCGACGCATACATAATATAGCGGTCAGAGGCATGTAAATAGATCGATAATATCGGTATTTGATTAACATATTTGTTTATGGAGATGATTGTGAATTTGTGATAGAAGAAATGCTTGGTTTTTGCCTTTTTGGTACGTAACAGCATTGTGTCTAGAAGATTTTTTTTTATCGTTAGACGAGTGCCGCCTTTGGATAGTAAAAATAACATTTTTATTTTTTATATAAAAATAAATCCACTTAGCCTTTTCCCAACTATGTTGGGGTCGGATTCCAGTCTAACCGGATGCAGCTAGATACCAGTATTTTACATGGAACAACTGCTTATCTGACCTCCACAACCCAGTTACTGGGTTATACGATTACGACGACTTTTAAGACTGGTTGTCAGGCTTTCGGACTTAGACGACCCGTAACGACTGTCAAAGATCCACGAATGACAGCCGGGACCAACGGCTTAATGTGCTTTCCGAGGCACGGAGGGGTTTCGTGACACAGTGGACGACAAAATTGTGAACATTTCACTTTTCCCCATTAGTGGGACAGCTTGGTGGGGGGCGGGGGGGGGGGCATGCTGGAATAATTCCTGTAAAATGATTATGGACGACAATTAATAGTGCCGTGTATACAGAGGTATGGAAGGACAAGACAAGTTGCGACGACCTCAAATACATGGAGATATGAGCAGGAGAATTATGTATAACGATGTGGAGGGTTATAGTAGAGTAACCATTCTTCTTTACACCGCTTATTACTACCGATACTTTTATAAATTAGAATAGAATATGATAGAATACTGTTTATTATGTACACCATATAACTTACAGACATAAATATAGAAATTTTACAAAGGGTGACGCAATGGGCGGTCTTATCGCTCAGAGCGATCTTTTAAAGACAACCTTTGGTTGGATTAGAAAGGGGAAGAAGAGACAAATA
Source organism: Apamea anceps (assembly GCA_951799955.1). Classification (NCBI taxonomy): domain Eukaryota; kingdom Metazoa; phylum Arthropoda; class Insecta; order Lepidoptera; family Noctuidae; genus Apamea; species Apamea anceps. Next base: position 13,550,064 of record OX637509.1, read on the forward strand.
CTGTAGGTAGTCTGTACTGTAGGTATTATTAAGGATTAATCTAAAAAGTATTGAAGAAATTGTTACGACTTCACGATTACGATAATTTCGCTCATCGTCGATTATGATTATCTTCACATTAAGTTTATGGCCAATTGCTAGTATTTAATATCACCAATAAATAATCTTTCGGAACACCGAATCGGCGTTGTAAAAACCATAAAAAATGCATGACCTGTCTGCACCACGGTGCGTCCTGCGATTTTACGCGCCACACCCTGGTAAAGACCCTGAGAGCAGTGGAGGCCCGAGAGCAGTTGTGGCCCGAGACCAGTGGTAGCCCGTGGTAACGGCCCCAACTGACGAGTCGTACGTCGTAAAGAGGTTTTTATGCTAAAAACTTAGCAATATTTGGCGGCAAATTTCGATCAAGATCAATAACAAAATCAAGTCTGAAAATATGTTTTATTGTGGGCCAATTGAGAATGGGTTCATAAGAAGCACAATATTTTTTAGACCTGGTTTGAAGTCCTGAAATCTATTCTCAAACTCAAACTCAAATCATTTATTTCAATTAAACAATATCAGGCACTTTTGAATTGTCGAAATTAAATAGTCGGTCAGTTAGTCAGAAGCTAGTCGCCCATTCCAAAACGCAGAGAAGAACGGGCAAGAAACTCCAAGGGCACTCAAAAGACTAATACTTTTCGGCGTCCTAATTCAAAATTGTTGGCGAGCCACTCGGTGGCCTTTGGGCGTGGGTTTGAGCACCCTTGGGCTATCCCATCCCTTCATGACGTAAAAATGACAAAATAATCATATTTTTACTCACTTATATACATCAAAGAAGGCCACTTTTTCATCAGGATTAGTAAGTTGTTTAGCTTCTATTAGTTTTTGATAATACATCACATTCTCAGGGTTTCTCTTCAACAAGTCTTCGTAAACGGCTTCTGCTTCCTTAAACCTGAAAATAATAAAGTATTTGTTACAATAAAGGTGAAAAAAAAAATATTTGTTTTTACCTTGTGTTCTTTTGGCTTGCTTGCAGTTTCTCCTCAACAAACCCATAAAAATAGAGGATACTGAACTGACTCTCTCACTCACTTACTCTCTGGACTCTTACTGGTTTTATTGGCTGTCCTTTTAGCTATTAATCAGCACTACTCGCAAAGGTAATAAGCTCAAAGCATTTATTTCAATTGAAATATTTACAGGCACTTTTGAACTGTCGAGTCAGTTAGTCAGAAAGTTGAAACTAGTTCCCATTCCAAAACGTAGATCTCTATGGAGAAAAACGGGCAAGAATCTCCTAATCAGAGGACAAACTTGTTTCATAAAAAAACGGTAAGCAAGACTTTTGTAGGAAAATATGCCATACCCGTATCGAAGCTACACAGCAATTTGCTACTAGCACAATAAGAGACTGGTTGGACGGTGTTTTTTTTTTTTTTTAACTTTGCCCCACTCTAGTAATTTCTCCTGTATCGTGGGTGCGTTTACAAACATTTAAACTCACATACACAAACAGCCAGACCCGGAACAACTACTTATAGGCCATACAAATATTTGTTCCGTGCGGGAATCGAACCCGCGACACGCATTTTTTTTTTTTAAACTTTGCCCCATTCTAGGTATTTCTCGTGTATCGTCGGTGCGTTTACAAACATTTAAACTCACATACACAAACAGCCAAACCCGGAACAACTACTTATAGGCCATACAAATATTTGTTCCGTGCAGGAATCGAACCTGCGACACGCAGCGCAGCGGTCAATCGCTTAACCACTGCGCCAACCGTGCCGTCAAATCTTGATGTGACATATAACATAGATAGAATATTCTATTTTCGTCATTAAAATACGTCGAAACACGAAATAGTTCATAAAAAAGACCATGTTAAGCATAGCAGGTGATTTTCGAACTGTTTTTTTTTTTTCTTCATACAGTATGAGAAATATTACTAACCTTTTCAACTTCAAATAATATTCGCCAGAGGTTTCCTTAATGGATAGCTTATCGAGGATTTGGGCTGAGAACTTGTGTAGATGCTGCAGAGCCCTTTCATACTGTCCAGACTCTGCCAGCACCATATTTTGGTACAGGAGCAGTTCTGAATGCTCATAGTCATAAGGCCCCTTCATCTGGTTGGTGCGGAAAGCGTCCAGGATGCTGTTCGCCATCTCGTAGTCACCAAGGAGATGGTAACTCATGGCGAAACCGATCCACGACGCTCTCTGTGTCGGTCTGAGCATGAACAGCTGGTAACGAGTATCCTGAAAAGTTTGGGTAAATTGTGAGAAAACACTTTTGTTTTATATTAGCCGCGCCTTAATATAAGGCTGTGTTTTAACGAAGACGTAATACGCTTTGTCCCAAAACATGCAGTCAAAGTGACCTCTGCGCTGACACTGACCACGACGTGGAAGTGGCAAGGTTTTGGGCCAACAAGATATAAAACTCAGTTGTGCCAGTGACAAGAAGAAGAACGAAGACGAAAACTTAACGTAGCACGTAGCCTCACGCCCAAAATTTATGTGCATTATGGGAAGCATAATCGTAATGACTATGAAGTTATGGATAATTATGTTTATGTTGTACTGCAATTTTTTTGCTGTTGTAAGTTCCTATTAGAAGATGATAAATGTATTACATACGAGGGGCCCGTGGCTAAATAATAACAGCCGCACAGGTCGATCGGTCAGGTTAAGCTACGCTTGCCGCGGTTGGTCTGTGGATGGGTGACCATCTTTGCATACCGAGACCCCTCCGAGCCTCAGAAAGCACGTTAAGCCGTTGGTCCCGGCTGTCATTCGTGGATCTTTGACAGTCGTTACGGGTAGTCAGAAGCCTGAAAGTCTGACAACCAGTCTTACCAAGGGGTATTGTATTACCCGGTAACTGGGTTGTGGAGGTCAGATAGGCAGTCGCTCCATGTAAAATACTGATACGCTTTGGAATGGGCATCTAGCTTCAACTTTCTGACTAACTGACCGACTATTTAATTTTGACAATTCAAAAGTGCCTGTAAATGGTATAATTGAAATAAATTATTTGAGTTTGATATTCAGCAGCATCCGGTTAGACTGGAAGCCGACCGCAACATAGTTGGGAAAAGGCAGGAAGGCACAATCTGTTTATGGACTTTATAATATTAGTTTCCTTTGGACATCCAATGCAAATGAATATGAACCTCCATCTAATCTGCTGTAAGGAGCTTTTGCCGGTCGGAAATTTACCCAAGGGTACATACATCAGGATACAAAGTATCCTATGACCACACCCAGGTCTGCCTGTGTGCCCAATATCATTGAAATCTTTTCAGTCACAAGGCGTGAAGATATAATAGACAGAAAGAGTTACTTTCGCATTTATAATATTACTATGCATAGTTTTGAAACAGGAAGAATTTTTTCCAAATGGAATCCAATTATTTCAATGATATGAAAGTTAAGCCAACCAAAATTAAATGACTTGTGGTATAAATATAGAGCCACCACTTGTACAGGACATGTTTATTGTTTAGTAAACAATTTCTGATGTCAAATAAAAAGTTTACATGTAAAATAACAACAACTAAATGACATAATCATGACAGTAATTATGACATCAGAATTCAAAGTGTTTATAGACATATTTGCCATACAATGTTTTAAGAATCATCAATACAATTTAAAGTTCTGAAAAGTAGTCAGCAAGCAGCTATATACTCTACTCCATTTAAGCCATTTGTTTAAATAGACTAAGATGTGTTGTCTCAAATGAATTTGCTTAGAGGAAATGACTTTTAAGAAAATCTGAACAATTTTCAAATAAGACTTCAATATCTCCAGTATCATAATTAATAGGATGAGGTATTATAACTCTAATGCACATACCCATTACTGTTACTGTTAGCCTGCATCATCCCACAGCTGGGCAAAGAGTTCTCCCCTTTACTAACAGCTCTTTTGATCCAGGGCTAACATACCCATTATTATTATTATAATGTACATACCCCTTTTGTCAGTAACTGCATACACCAATATAAAAGAAAGTAATTTAAAACACTTTGAAACTCACTTTGTAACCTTCCAAGTCACGCATTTGAATTTGTAACAATGACAAATCCCGAAGAATCTGAATGTTTTCCTTCTCCCACTTGAGGGCATTACGGTAACATTTGATGGCCTCATCATACTTCTTGTCTGAACGCTGCAGCAGACCGTACACATGCCAACAGACAGGAGACTTCAGATCATTGCGGAGTCCTCGGCGTACATACTCATAAGCTTCATCTTTGCGACCCAGGCAATTTAGAGTCAATCCTTTCATAGCCAGCGTTTCTGAAAAAGTATACATTTCATTAATAAGTAGTCATAGTATTTTTTTTTTTATCAATGTTTTAGGATATTTCATTTATGAAAAAGTCCTGCATTTTAGTTTCAAGCAATCTTAGTTTATAATCTGTCTAAATAACTATAATTATGAAGGAATGCAGTATCCCAAGGAATATTTGAAACCATTTCAAAAAGGGTAAACATTGACACAGACTTGTTTTGAAAACAATTTCACAACTTCATAACTTCAGTAAAGAGAATATAGGTGATATTGACTAAAGATACTGCTACTTTTCTTCTCTAAGAATTGTAAATCAATGCACCATTAATCAAGCTACCTGAATATAAACATAGATTTTAGATTATTAAAGTTTAAAAAAATCATTGATTGTTTTATGTCATTTTTGCCATGATTTTAATATGGCATTAAAACTTACCTCCATGCTCTTGAAATTTAGGGTTAGACAGTATCTGCTTGGCAAATTTCAATCCATTTTTATATTGTTTATGTTCGTAACAGCGCTGAAAGATAACAATGCACTTATCATTGAGCGTTTAACCTCTATTATTAGATGCACCCAAAAGGGTGCTAGCCTGGTACATTTTGTACTGTAGTGTATTGATGATAATATGATTCACAACGAAATATTACTGCTGTAAATATTTTTATACAAGTTTTGGCATCACGAAAGAGCTTAAAAATACCCCAGTTATGATTTGCATTATTTTATAAATTGAAGATAATCGCCAAGAATGACAAGCAGCACCAAACCGAATTGTATGTTTACAATCGTACTTACCAAAATTCTTTTGAAAAGCGCATTTTCTTTAGGTGGCAAAGGATTACTGGGTGGCATTTTGTTCGAATAAAATGAAGTATCTTTTTATTATTTCACTAATAAATTGAAATAATTCTAAAAACCTCGTGGCTATAAACCAAAGAAGTCGATGAAGGATTGCTGTCTATGGGCAACAAGAGCTGGTCACGTGACCAAATTGCCAGTACACAGATAACAATTTATACTTTTTGAGATGGAAATGTATGAAAGGAAACAGAAATTCACAGTTTTGCTACAACTATTACAATAATTCTAATTATAATATTGAATTCTGAAGTCTGGCAGATTTACTTACAATATAAAGAAATCAACAAGATAGTCGTTTCACCGGTAGAGTTTGTGGTGAATAGAATGTGCATTTATAAAATGTGTTATGAGAAAAAACTTCATCAAAGAAATGTTTTGTGTACCTACTATTTAGGTGAAAAAATAGTAATTACTAATTCAACCATATAACATATTTTATTTTACAGCCAAGGCCAGTTTATTTTGTGCTAGAAAAATGGAACTGTCTTAAGGCTAGTTTTATATAAAACATGTCTTACAAACGAGAAAAATAACAAGGAGTGAAGTCAAGTCAATCAAGTCCACAGAACACCTAAACTCCTAATCAAGTCTACTATCAAATCATCTGTCAACAGTCAAAGAGCCGTTCTGTCAAACACAAATTTTAATTTAATTTGTTGATTGAGGAAAAGATTAATAAGAAATTGTTAAATTAACCGTAAACGTTACTTCATTTGTTTCGTTCACTTTAACTCTGTTTTATACTGTAGTAACATGGGCATAGAAAACATGCGTCGTTGGCCTATGTACATCGTATTTGCCGTCTGCATTTTATTGTTACTTTCACTGATCAATAGTTGGAGTGCTGAGACTGAATTGCGAAATAGAGTTTCGGAAATAAGTACACAACTACAGGAATGCTCCAAGCAGCAGACATCATGCATGGAGGAATCTTTAACTTTACTTGAACAGCGTGACGGATACGTGATCAAGGTGAATGAGTTAGATAAACAAAAATCTAGATTGGTTGACGATGTGGATGAATACAAGAGTAAACTTTTGAAATCTGAGGGTCAAGTGAACCATACGAAAGTAGATGTGGATCTTTGCAAGACAGAGTTGCAGTCACTGAAGAACTTGCAAGTGAGTAAAACAGCTATAGTGGAAACACTGAGGTTAGAGAAAGATACACTGACAACTCAATTAGCTGAGAGGAAGCAGAAAATTGCAGACTTAGAGAAGGAGATTGATAAGCTTAAATTAGCACTGACAACAAGAGCTTCAAATCCTTCTTCGGCACCCAAAGTGACCCCTGCTGCTCAGCCACCTAGGATGAGCCCAGCCCTAAGTGCCCATAACCCTATAAATGAACCAGTATTAGAAAATAATGATGCTAAAGAAGAGATAGAGGAACCCAATAATGACGGCAATGACTTTGATCCTCAGTTACAATAGCTTTGAGTAGTAGCTCATAATTTGGTGGCCTGCTGGTGTGATATTATTACCACGTAGAGGACAAAGTATGAGGCTGATAGTAGAAAGGCTGTAAGCTAAATAGTGTACATAAAAACTTCAGTAACTTTACTAAAATTGAAAAAAAAAAACTATAAAACGTAGCTGTTTTTTTTTTCATAAAAGTATGAAACAAAAATTACACTTTTTAACTTCCAACTTTTTTGTGAAAAAAACCTTCCATTTTGATTTTTATAATGTTATTTTAAACATAAAATGAAGCAGCATTTGTTTGCATTGAAATTATGACAAATGATCAGTTAAAACTGAAAAATATTGTGCATGGAATTCCTCTATTAAGATAATGTTATCATTTTATTTTAATTCCTCTCGTATTGGCTGTTCCACAAAATGATTATTTTGTAAGTCTCGATTTTTTGTGTACTCAATAACTGATTTTTCAATGACTGGTTTTATTTGAAGAACTAATATGGCGGTTTGACATTAACCATACAAAAACAGCAGATATTAGCAGAAATGCCTGGAGGGTAAGCCCTAGTAGGACATCCAGTGACCTTCTAGGTGATGTTCTTCAGAAAGTTCAGGTGTATAGTAATAGCAACAGCCATGCTAGAGGGGCGATTTTCGTAATTTTTAGAACATTCACAGTCTGATCTCAGTCTCAATATGTCAAAAATACTTCTAATTTCCTTACATTTTGACAAGTTTATGACGTTGATTATCGCTAAAATGAGATTGCAACTAGATTTTGAATGTTTTTAATTATGGGAATTGGCCTTCAGATGTGTGAATGTAAACGAAGTAAAAGGAGTATGTAAGCATCGTAGCAGGCGGCGTTCTTAACTTATCCACCCCCCTGGGAAGAATGTGTAGTTTATGGATTATTTGGTTATTTAAGGCAGCGAAGGTTTATGTATTGTAAAAGCTTTCAAACTGACATATTTATTCCTTAGATAAAAGTTATCGGATGATTGAAAAATCAGCCTTAAGTTGTAATATTAGATACTATACTCATTAATTCAGGGTTGTACTTTTGTAAGACATATAAAGAAATTTTGGATTCTAAGGTATTATGACTGGTTCATAATTCTTGCCTGTTATTTACACTATGAGATGCTGGGACTGTGTTGACTTTTGAAAATTGTAATGTGTGGTACAGAATATTTATCTCACACTATGTGCTGACGCTACTCGTCTTCTCGCGCGCATTCACAGCGTGTTTATACGCTTGGTTACCTCTTTTACACATCCCTAAGTGCATTTACATAAAGTACTGGTGTTACTATATGCCTTTCTACTTTCAAAATTCCGAGAATGCATTTGTTTTTTTCTTTTATCAAATAATCTCTATAATCCCTATGAAATAATGAAGAGGTTGATTGAACTTCATAATGTAAGTGCAATTTCAGGTGAAGCCATTAGCCATAATTCATACTCTATTAGCAATAATTTTAGGTAATATTACATAAATCACAAGTATTTCATTGTTAGTATGGATATTGGTATTAGCTAGTTAGTAAAAGCCATGATGGTGCCAGAAAAGAATAGGTATTTCGATCTGATGAGTGTAATTTCTATTTAGTTCGCTCAATTCTCGAATTTTAATCCCATTTTCTCATTACTTATTATTATAATAATATTCAAAATATTTGATCCTTGCATCTTTAGTAATAAAAAAGAATGGTAATTATAATAATAAAATAAAAATACCTACATGCTAAGTGGCCATCCATAAATTACGTCACACTAATAGGGGAGAGGGGGTCAACAAACTAGGGGGTGACTAGGGGGGGAAGCACGAACTTGGTGACATCACCACATCTATAATACTAAGGTAGGTATTAAGGTTTAAAATCCTTGGAAATAAGGTGATTAAATTGTGTATTGTTCATTTGATTTGTTGTTTTATAAAATTTCTAAAATGTGTGTGATCTTTAAATGTTGATTTTATAAAAAAACATACTCATGTGTAAAAGTATACTTAAATTCATTAAGTATAGGTACGGTCAGAAACAAAAGTCGGTTAACACTTCAGTTAACATGTGTAGTAATAGAATATTTAAGAATAATTAACTCTTTGCTATTACATGAAATAGTGCAAACTAATGTATCGCATCATTTTGTATCAATTTAGATGATTTGTAAAAGTAACAGAGTTAACTGACTTTTGGTGCTGACTGTACATATAACATACTTATATACAGTAAATACTAAAATTATATTAAATAGCAAAATATGTGACGTCACACCAGGGGAGGGGCATACAAATATGACCACCTGTGACAGGTTGACTCTAGAAATCGTTAAATTCGTGTAACTTAATTTATTACTGGCCCATATTATAAAATGTTTTAGATAGCTGCGTCCTGTTATGTACGTATGATAATTATTATAAGTATTGTTAGTACTGTATTATTTCATAATTCTCTTTTATAGAGTTGAGGAATAAATTGTATAGATTTTTCCTTTTTTATTAGTTCTCTTTTATTGCACCTAAATCATTAACTTGACAACCTCACCTAATACATGAAGTTATTAACGCTCATAAGGATAAGAAAAATTGCTATCGCCTCTATATTTCTTCTAAAATGTACCTTATAACTCACAGTTTACGGTTCATTTTTCAAGGCTTCATTTTAGCCGAAGTAGTTGAATTATTAAACTAGGTACTGCGTCCGCGTGATTATTTTTGTTTCTCGACCCACCCCGTCGCATCGCATCGCCTGCCCGCGCTATTACTTCGTTTTCGCTTAGTTGTACTTGTTTCCTTTTGCTCGGCTCCTAGGGCCCGTGATGATAAATAGCCTACAGCCTTCCTCAAGAATTTGGCTATCAGATGCAAAAAGATATTTTCAAATCCGACCGGTAGTTCTATAGATTAGAGCGTTCAAACGAACGAACTCTTGGCACTGTGACTGCATCCTTATTCCTTTTAATTAATTTAAGGGCTTGTTAGGATAAGGACTCGCCTTTACGTTTGGTATTATTTACAAGGACATCACACAGGGGTAGCTTATAATGTTCCCACTGCTGGGACACCGGCCTCCTCTCAGTGAGAGGGAGTGGGCTGTAATCCACCACGCTGGCCCAGTGTGGATTGGTAGATGTCGTAAGTCTTTGAATTCTTGGATCTAGGACATGCCGATACCACACGAAGTTTTCCTTCGCCGTTTCGAGAGCAGTGGTTATGAAATAAATTAGACAAAGGAACGCGCCTGCTGGGGTGGTAACCCACGACTTAAAACTCGTAAGTCGGTGCTGTTACCACTGCTCCACTGGGCCACGGGCAAATACAATAACAATCGGGTAACTTGGATTATTGTAAAACATACTCCCATGCTAACATAACAGCAAAGTGGTTAATTAGCTTCACATTCTTGCAAAATAATGAGGCAAGTTCTTTGTCTTCACGACTAATTGATGGGAAAATAATCATATCTTCATGCATGCAACCCCAATTTAAATTATTTTAATTGTGCAGTTGCCAAATGGAAAGACAATTCAGTCCAAAATTATCAGGTGCAACTACAAGATCACGCCTGTATTCGACAAAAGGGTTGGCAGAAGTGTAATTTTAATTGTGCAGTTGCCAAATGGAAAGACAATTCAGTCCAAAATTATCAGGTGCAACTACAAGATCACGCCTGTATTCGACAAAAGGGTTGGCAGAAGTGTACCTACCTGTCCGCCATTTTGATTTTTTTGTCAAAATGGCGGCAACGCATAAAATCTATACCCCATTCACATTAAGATTAGACATTGAAATAAATCTTTTTTTAAAGTCCGTTCAACCGATTTTGACTTCTATTGCGTTGGAGGCATGACTAATGGCAGCTGCAGTAAACAGTTGGTATTATAATTAATCACATTTTTGCTTTTAATGCCATCCTTATGCCTACGGAATAGAAGTAAAAATCGGTTGAACGAACTGTAAAAGTTTTGTTTAAATGTCTAATCTTATTGTAAATGGAGTACTTATATATAAATCGATAGCTAACATCAATGCAAACTGATATTTTTTTTAAATAGTGACCTAAACACACAAACATCGTGTTGTTTAGGTCACTATTTTAATCACTCGGAATGTTTAAAATAATCAAGCATCTATGCAACAAGATGTAAACAATTTTTTTTAAAAATACCACGATCAATTTTGAATGTTAATATCTTCCGTGTTATTAATATTAGGTACTCTTTTTTGCATTGATGTCAGCTATCAATTTATACAGGTTTGATGTGTGGCCGCGCGCCGCCGCGGCTCCATATAAAAATCTTCAATCCGCTTTGCCAGTAAGGTACCTATGTTAAACTGAAACTATAGAAACCCATGATGAAAGTTCTTCCTGAAATAGTGACAAAGGCGCTGCGAATGTGAAATTGGTACAATGAACTTGCAAAACTTTCGACTTTCTCTGCTCATACTAAGTAATTACACTACCAGCGGTCATTGACCCAAAAAGAAACATCAAATCTATTACTTTTATTTTATCGTGTTTAGACATTGATACCCATCACGTCTGTAGTTCGCTAGCTAACTTCATTTAACGTTGGAGACATATGTAGCTCATCAGAAAAGAAACTCGTTAGTATTTCTAAACAAGTTTTATTTACCTTATACATCTCTAGCATAATCAAAACAAAAATATTCCCATCGCCATTACTTTACAAGTAATGAGTTAACAACATAAAACTTAAAGTAGTTAAAACTAACAATGCACAATTGGCAATCTCATTTACAATCCATTTGCCGAATTCCTTAGGTCAAAATCATAATAATATAAAGTAAATAGTCGGATTGTTCACAGTTGCAGCTCATTTATGGCTATCGTTACACCGAAACAGCTCAACACCAACTCAAGAGTTGGTGGACATTTCAATTCTCTACTTTGACAAGTCAAAGAGTATTGAAATGTGAGCCTTATATTGTGTGACGTAGAGTAACATTCCTATTGGCCTGGAGTGTTTGGGAATGCGTCGTCCACTCCTGTTACTTATTCGTAAATGATACTGTATGTTCTACGGCATAAAGCTCAATTTCAAATGCTGTACTTTGGGTCGACTTGACGTTGAGTTCTTAACATGTGCGATGGCTATAACGAGCACATACAAGTTGGTAATCCAGATTACCATGATTCCTTTATCTAATTTGATCATTCATGAGATTAATTGACGTTACTACTGTCCATTTGATTTCATACAGTTGGCGTATTAGTACAAATGTTCGCGTTATTTCGCTAAAACAAAATGAACTTTATTTCAATTTCCATAAGGTATATTTCCCAAATAACGCGACTGTTTGGACAAATATGCCAAGTTTACCGTGAACCAGACAGCAAGTGTAAAATCCAATTAACAAAGTAATTTCGACATCGCGTTGCTCAAAATCGCTTACATTTCGCGCTGGGAACAAACCTTCCCAAAAAGATGTGGCCAAGATAAAACATTTTATGACTTTTATAACATGAACAAGATGAGTCACAATTTAATGTTAAGATCTAGTACTAAGCTAACATTCGTAATTATAATTAAAACTATCCCTAATGAATACAAGCTTCAAGTCGGTGGTAAACAGAATAGTGGAATTGACAGAGATCGCATTAAAGGCAATGGAAACGTCAGTTAAGATTGCAAATAAAATTAATAAAGACCATTTTGCTACACGCCCAGTCGTGGTCATAAAACGTGCGAGTGAGATGAGATATTAAATGCAAGATTCTTAATCCTCTATGCAGCCTCAGGTCATGCCGCTCTAGCATTATATGACCGTTTGAAAGATACTGAATGGGACATAATAGAAATTTTATTGTTATTACGTCTGGCAGTGTTTAGTGTCCTTCAAAGTGTTAACTAAGTAGTATTATGTAGTTATTTGTGACATGCAACATCGGCAAAGAAAATGGTGTCAATCAAATCTACCATAATTCTGTAAAACCAACAGAAGTATTAAAAATCAAAACTGATAATTTCCTGTTTTACAATAGAGATAAAAAAAGAAAAATAGGTGTTCAGAAATTCATATCATGTAACTTCGCATGCAAAAAAATAAGTGTAAAGAAATATGGTTAGGAGTTCTAAAATATTAGTAATGCAGATATTTATTGTTGCCAAAGTTACATAATTAACATTTCATTTATAAAAACCTTGCGGGCTTCATTTAATAGGTTGGAAACTACAGGATTCTTAAGATTGTATGTAATAAGAAATAAACAGTCAGTGCATAATAGTGTCATGTTTTTGGCCCACAAAAGCTCAATTCTCTGTGTCCCAGAGAGACTATAATAGGCCAATTTGTAAACATTATATTCAAGGACTTTCCTTACAAAGAAACTTAAATTGGGTTAAAAACTTTGGTAAAGTAAGAGTACAGTAATACAATATTTTTTATAAAATTATTACTAGCGTACAAATTCATAATGTCAAGAGGTACAGTTGGTCAGTATCATAAACATACATAAAAATAAATGCTATAACATAGAAAAATACAATATCTTCATATCACATGGTTACCAAATTGTATAAAATTGCTTCCATTCAATGGGTTTTTAGTTAATTTTTCTGTCAAATTCATTTATTTTGAGTGCATTGGGTGTAAAAAGAAGAGTAGTAAAAATGCATTTAAAACTATCATTTTGTGTGCTTAAATTATGTCATAAACTTTAGTACCTATTTCATTAAAAACAATCAGAAAAAAGCTATGTGCCATTGTCGTAGCATTAATAAAATTATTCCTAGATAACATACAATAGAAAATAATAAAACTATTTCTTGACAATTTGCAACTTGGCAACATTGTGCATCAATTTAATGAATTTGACAGTAAAATTAATAAACTATAATTCTAAACTTTCTTAAGCTCCTCTTCTTTAGCTACTTCCTCAAAAGCAGCCAACAGATTCCTCCTGCACTTACTCTCATCCGTGTACCGTAATGCCCAAATAATATACTCTCCAACATTCAAAGGGTCTTCTGAATAACTAATTTGTACTTTACACTTTCTTTCCCACTTCATCGCATCAGTGCTTCGACTATTCCGAGTTCTAGAAAATTCTATGTAACCATTACATTCTACAGCTAATTTGGGCAACTGAGCATTGAGAGCATCATGTGACCTATCAGAGTCTGTACCACTGGTAGAGGGAAGACAATCGCCTTGTCCTAATTCAGGGTTTGGAGGTGTGACTGGCACACACTTCCTCTTCACTTTACGTAACCCATCACCTTGGCTACTTATCTCTGAATCCTCATCTGGGAATGATCTTTTCAATGGATTATGATCTATTTCATTACAATTTTCTTCATCATGCCCAATGTTGTCAGTCTTTTGTTTTTTGTCTATGCTAATTTCGTCTGGAGGCTGGCAACCCTCAGCCCACTCTGGACTGTTACAGTTGGATCTGAGCTGTCTCCTTTTGTGACATCTGTCTTTTGTTCTAATCATTTCTGGAGAGTGGAGTGGACTAGCCAGGATTGATTCATCTTTTCTGAAAATGATAAATCATTGATGAGAAACTATTCTCAATATGTATTTTGGTAGGAGGTAAAGAGCCATAGATTATGTAAATAATTTGTTAGAGTAGAATATGCATTTTGGTACTAGGGTAATTTTTTTTAAATTCAATTTAGTATGATTTCAGGGTTCGCAGGGAGAAAATTAAAGATGAGACTAATTTCTTGTGTTTAGGGGATGGTGATAAACTACAAGCTTTTATTTTTTTTACTGGTAATTCATCAGTCAATGTTAGCAGGATGCAGGTAGGTACCAAGCAGGTTAAAAAAAAGAAAACGAAATCACATAAGCACCTATTTTAATCAACATTAAATTAATACAAACCTTTGCAGTCTTTCATGCCTGCTCTGTATCTTATCTATGCTTTCAACCGTAGTAAAATCATGGCGAGAACATTGCATATCAAATTTCAGGAAGGCTGTAACTTTTTTTCTAGTTTTTACTGTTCGGCCAAACCATTCCAGCATAGCATCATCAGACAGGTACAGTGCTAGGTTGGAACGTTCATGGTCTATCATGTGTTTGTACCATGCGATGAAAGTTCGTGCCTGTTGGCGTTCAGAGAACTTGTTGTTTGTATTATTATTGTTTTCTTGTGACGTTTTGATTTTTAATTGGGCATTACGTTTACGAGGTGTGGTAGGTGAGGACATTTTCTGAAATAAAAAGGCAATGTTATTTTCTATTGACTGGGTCAGTTTTTCTATGTGGCATGGTGAATATGCGATATTCCTTATATTGTTTTGGCTATTCAGCCTAGCCATTAATCAGAATGAAGGTAATAGGTGCCTTCATTAGATAGTGCGAGATGGTCAATTTTGAATTTATATCTAAGTAATGAACCAAAATAATAAACAAGGGTACCAACGGTGTTTTGTTGATTCATTACCTATGTAAACAAATGTAAAAACTTACATTTATCAGATAATATTTCAACAACTTTCTGAGAACTCTTAGCGTCCTGTGCTAAGTCCAGGCGCAGCCCTGCAAGGCGCTTCTTGCTCTCTTCAGTGTACGCAGTTATTGACAAGTTTATTTCTAATAGTTCCTTGTGTAATGAGGCTATGTTAAAGTTGTTCGAAGATATATTTTCTGCAAAAACACACAACATTGCAAATAATTGTCATCCAAAAAACAATTGAAACATGACCAATTTCGATATTTAAAACATAACCTACTTAAACACTTTACTGCCTCAAATGCTAACTGTTCACGGGTTAAATCATCAGATATCGTCGAATAATTCATCTTACGTGATACAACAGCGTTTGTTACGATTAAATTCCGTAGGTTTATTCACAAAACTCGCCCAGTTACCGGTATAATCAAAAATTCTCATTCAGTAACAGATTATGAACAAAAGCAGGCATCGTTTTCGCTTAACAAAATGGCAACCATAAACTATTTCGTTTTGACATGCTCATCAATACAGGTTCTTAAGCATTTTACGAATACCACTAACTCATATTTCTCTTTGAGCCGCCTTAGACTTAAAAAGGATAGATTAATTAGACTTGGGTAGTTCCGGAACGAGTCATGAAAATGATATACTTCCAGTCCCGGTACTACACCACTCACTCGTTCACTACCAATTCGAATGTGTCCTTTAGTTCCTCTAGTACCAAGTAGTCCCGACTATTACTCGTACCAAAGCGCTCTGCTAGCTCTCGCGTGCTCTCGCTCGTGCCATCTCACATCGACGCACCGCTACGCCTATGATAGAACGAGATGGGAAGACATCGTATGTTCGTAATAGTTTTGTACTCGTATTCAAATTCAAATTCAAAATACAAAAATTATTTATTTCTCCAACATAAATTAGTCTAAACAGATTAGTTATTAGTGATAGTATAGTCCCGAGGTAATAATATATCAGTTTTGCTTTGATAGTTCTGAACTACAACGGTACTGGAGCTTTTCTGTGGTACTAACGAACTGAAAGCGTTTCCCGGTACTAAAGGAACTAATGAACTAAGTGAGTGAACTAGTTCCGGAAGCAAAAATATACATATCACTCCTTATCTTTTGTTGGACACGTTTTGCGCAACTCTAAGATTAATAATTTTAATGCTAAACATTAATAGTCTATCTGATTATCTCTGGAACACTTTTAAATTCAAAACAGAATTGTGTCCATAGGCAACATGTTTTATAAAAACGTTTTTTGTTCTTATTGCCCGGTTTTCCCAAGTCCAATGAAATAATTCAGGACCTAGCCCTTTGCCACGTTTTTTATCGGCATTCGGTATTTTCGACTATTGGTGCAGCACCGATACCGCGCCAGTTGATTATACACCGTACCGTCCCGCGCCGCCAGTATCTTAATATTGATTTTGCCAACGGATCCCTGATTCGAAAAATGTCCGTAACACATCATACCCCACTTAATGGAAGAGTTGAGTAAAAAAGAAATTATTCCCCCTTTACCTGATATAATTTATATCTTTGTAGACGTGATTACCCATGTATAACCATGTCAAATTATAGCTTTTTAAGGGTTCCATGTTTCACTACGGAACCCTAAAAAGCGACACGCATAGAATATGCCTATATTCATCCGTACCCGTACTTACCCACTGTACCCAGGCTAAAAATATGCTTACTTGCATTTAACCAAAATCTCAATACATAATTATTTTTTTTTTGTGTTTACCTTTACCGAGATAGGCTAATGTCTACCATAGACAATGTATTAATTACGTGAACGATTGGATAGCTGAGGGAGCGCGCTTCTTTGGGAGTGGTAATGCGCCGAACCAATCTACTGCGTTCTTGCGATCATTGACTTCGGCCATTGGTCTATCTTTTGTCAACCAATCATCGAAAAACCAGTGAGGACCCAATGTAAGTTTACAAATTATTTTCGCCGAATATTCTCTCGGGATGGCTGTACCGGTAAATGTTTGGGAATACGCGAAAACTATAGGATTTCAAGCTAATGTTATAATAATGTCTGACGAAATTACGTGAAAAGCAGCAGCCATTTTGATTACGTTGCATTCCTTGGCCTCGTAGCAGTGACGTGTTGATTTTCCCTGTGATTTTAGTGAGTTCAACTTCGAAGTTTTCCATTTGGATATTCCTTTTCTAAGATAGATAGGTCTGCAAGTCAAAGACGCAGTGACTAATACTAGATCTGCTAAGTGCGAGTAGCTGCCAGGGCCATTCGGCAAAATCAAATCTCCCGAAGCACTATCGTGCAACCTTCACGCTTATCTACAAAAAGACAATCCAAGTGCGACGCTTATTATCTTATTGAAATTTACATTAATTTAGTTATATTATCATTGTTAGAAATTACAAAAGCTTTGATTGATTTTGGACCTTAGCTTTTGAAGGTGAAAAATTATTGAAAAGTACTGGATCGTACTCACAAATATCAGCTGATCTACAAGGCCAAATATTGGACTAATAAAAAAAAAATTAAAAACTTATTTTTTCAAGTATTTTGAGCTACCATAACAAACATTCCAAGGTAAACAAATGATCTTTTTTTTATCAGAGTGACTTACAATGGAGCACGCACAGATCCAGAGTTCTGATGGAACTCAGGTGGTGACGATAAATGGGCAGCAGTTGCAAGTTCTACAGATGAACAACTCTCCGCACATGATACAGGGACCCAACGGGCAACAGATTGTTGTGCACGCCATACCTTCCAATGCACCGTCCATACAGGTTAAATTATGATTAATTTATTGAGGACATCTAGTAAACGATGGCCACAGCATGCACAAAAATCATTATTCACTCATCAATCATTCATTTTCATGACTGGGAAAATTCATTTCAATATTTGAGTTAAGGTTTTATTTTATTGTGGAGTATAATTGTTTTGGTATCAAGTAGTTAGTAATTATTTGAATAATAACTCTTTTCCTTTGATGTCTATTTACCAATATTTTAACTATGATGGAATTAAAATGTTTATTTTGTTACTTCAAAAAATGTTATGCTATACTTTATTTATATTATTAAAATTTTAACACATTTTTAACTGTACATGCATCCAGATTGGGACACAGCAGATCCAGGTAGTAGTACCATTCATAATTTCTCTTAATTTGAAAGCATAAAGCATCACACCCATTACTCTTAACTCTGTAGTATACAGGCTCGGTTTATTAGAAAAGGTGCATGCAGACCAATGTTACTATTTTGGAGCAATGTTTCTAATCTAAGTGTTAGTGGGCAACAAAAATAAAAAAAGGTATTTAGTAAACTTGCTAAAAGTTATAGAAAGGTACTTTCTGTTGCTCTACAAAAAGTAATTTTGGTGTAGATGCACCTAAATAGGTTTTAATTCAAGCAAGGGTTTTTGACAAGTTTTTTTTTTTGTGTTTTTCAGGTAGCAACACCTGGTGGTCAACAGCTTCAACAGTTACAAGTAGTGCCTATATCTAGCATCCAAGGTAGGTCTTAATTATATATTTTTTTTTACTTAATAAAGAACAATTTATGCCGTTAAGTTACTAATAGCTAGCTAAGTGCACAGGAAGTGCCATACTAATATCCAAGCATCATTGTTTATGGGTGCTACAAATGGCAATTTTGAGTTTATAATATCTACCACAACAGCAAGTAGTTAGACTTTCTGTTTATCAGTCTCATTATCTGCAGAGAGACTGGTATTTAATCTAAAAATAGACTGAATTTATTCAAAAAAGGTTTAGATTCAGCACTTTTTGAACATCAAAATTACATAAGACGGACTCCGAAATGCCCGCCCATCACCACTTCCTAGTGCCTTAGCTGGGAAGAAGTGGAGCAACAAACTGCCCAGCAGCACATCTGCCCGTTAAGTTAGAAAAATCTTATGTTAATTTTAATATATTTTCTTCATTTTCACAGCCGGTGGAAACATTCAGCCAATGCAGTTGGTCCAAACTCCAGATGGACAGACATTCATATACCAGCCAGTTGCCACAAATGCTCAGCCTACTATTGATCAACATCAGATTATACACCAACCTACTAGTGAGTTAAAACCAGCTTGATTTAACATAATGGCTATGAAGATAAATGCTTTTACTAATAAGTAATGCGTTTCTAAAGAAACCCATTTCTAGTAACGATAGAAGTATAAGTTTAGATAGGATTGGATGTGACAAGACCACTTAAGCTTTTCGAGGTTACCCACAGATAATAATAATAATAAAGTTTATTAATCAAAGAGTAACAATACATTTTAGCCAATTCTGGTGAGCCACAAACTAAGCGTCGCTTGTATCTTGTGGCTCTGATTGATTCAACTTAGTATTGCACTTATGTGTTCATTCTAATTGAGGCCACATTTTTTCAATACTGACGTTATTTGAAAAAACTGCTCTAAACTGTAAAAGTCATAGCGCCACAGTGGCCTAAAAATTAGTTCAATTTTTTTCAGTTAGGCCACTGTGGCTCTCATGGCCTCAATTTAGGTCCTTTGGCTGTGCCATAGAAGTCCAAAATATAAATCATTTTTTGTTGTTCTATTCTAGTGATCAATTTAAACGGCAATTTGGTGCAAGTGGCAGGCGTCGGCAACGCTGTGCAAGCGCAGCAGATCGTCAATCAACCTAACATTGTTATGGTAAGTCAAATTATGCTTAGATAACTAATTCCTCTGCTGAATACAAGAAACACAGAACCAGGTAGTGGCAGTCCTTATCGCTATGTCTAGCTGTGGATCTCTTTGGCAAGTAATGTGAAAGAAACCTGTCTACGACATGATGCTACTCACCCCTTTTCCCCATGGGGATAGGCAAATACTACAGAACGCCACCTGCTGCTACAATCCTTACATCCAGCTTAACTTATTACCTGACTGCGCGATAGCAAAGACAAGGTTATATTTTTATTACCAACAATTATACAACAAGAATCGTCAAGCAATAGATCTAAGGCATGATTAATTCATTACTAACCACCCAAATAACAGTCTTCCCAAACATTTCAGATGGTGAACAGCAGCAACAACAATGCAAGTACCAGCACATCAATGTCCGAGGGTGCCAGTTCTTCAGCAGCCGGCTCTGATGAGGAACCGCTTCTGTACGTGAACGCGCGGCAGTATAAGCGCATTCTGAAGCGACGCGCCGCCAGAGCTAAGCTTCACGAACAAGGGAAGATACCGAAAGAGAGACCTGTAAGTGGTATTTTGTATACAAACTTTTTTGTATATAACCTTGGTCGTACTCAAGGTGAAAGCGCCAGGGTATTCCGCGAAATTCAAGAAGCTCTTCATATGTTTTGTTTCTAAGAAGTTCTTGTACTAATGTGAACACATGGTCACATTAGCCTTAGCGGATTCGTAATTCATAGAGTGTATCGTGTTTTTAGCGCGGTGCGGCCCAAGCAACATAGTAAACTCACGAAAGTGAGCCCAGATGCACTGTCCTACATCTATATCTTAGTCCATCCGCAATGCTTAAATTTTGTAAATTATAAATGTTCATTTCAAAACAGAAGAGCGTATCTTGGTTTGATTTGGAAGTCGCCAGTTGATGTTTGAGTGGCTGTGCTGCCAGCTTTGCATGTGGTTCCACAAATCGCAACTCGTTCAAGGAGTATAATATTTATATCACACTATTCATGCAAAGATTACTCCAGCTGTTCTGACCATCTACGTATACTTATGTCTGTTTTGCTTATTTTAGAAATATCTTCACGAGTCGCGACACAGACACGCAATGAACAGAATACGCGGTGAAGGCGGCCGATTCCATTCAGGTAGCAGGAAGTAAGTTAATAATGCCAATTACATTTAGTATTTCTACATTTATTAAGTAAATAGACTAGGGTCTAGAACTTTATATTTATTTGTTTGGTATGTGCTGGCATTACAGGAATATGGAGAATATGGGACAAATCAGTGAGGACCAGAAGCTGTTAGAAGACATCAAACCAGATACGGTTTCAATAACAATCATACAGGTAATTGTGATTTTTATTATAGCTGAAAGATAAATTATACCATTTAATGTTTCAATAAAGAAGGCTGCCAAAGAAGATTACATTATTAGTACCTAGTAGGGGGGCTTTTTGTAAAACTCATTTAGGAAACATCATACCTATTCCTGTAGCTAGCAGCATTGCTGATTTCCAGTTGAATGTGTACAGTAAGTGATTACACGGAAATACTTCAAGCACACAAATGTACAGAGGCGGACTTAATGCTATAGACACATTTTCTACCAGTCAACCATAGGTGTTTGTGACCACTTATCTTCAGGGTCGTCAGTGGTTGCTGTTTGGCACCAAACATTATAAAAATAGACTCTTGATTTCCGAAAAATATACTTACTCTCTTTTCGATTTGTTTTTCAGGATGACGAAGGTCAGGAGCAGCAGCCAACACAGTGGAGGCGACTAGCGCCACAGACTCTTCAGTCCACGTAGCATTCGTCTGACGACGATGAGAACTAGGAGACTATCAGTGATCTAGTGACCAACTGATAAAAAACTATTTGTGGGCGAGACTTGCAATTGTGGGTTCTGAATACACATTGAAGTTCAAGTGATTGTGTCTGTGTGATGTCAATAAGTACTGTACGTTCACAGTTAATATAATTTTACCTCTGACTGCATCACAGTGACCTTTATTCTTATTACCATAAGATTTATGTTAGGTAAAATAACTGTGAACGTACTGTTCTTGGCAATTTGGAATTGTGACATAGAACTGGACTAAAATGTATTATAGATGTCCTGTCTGGAGGTTTACCATTCGATTCTCGCAGGTTAGAGCGTCAATATTAGACAAAAAGTGAAGTGTCATGTGATTTTGTACGATGTGTGCCAACTGTCACTAGCGTTGCCATTTCTAAAAATTTGACAGCCGAACTCTTGGGTCCCAAGACCGGACGGTAAAAAAAGGTTTTTTGACTAAAAATTCGAGTAAATCCCTTTTTTTTATA
Organism: Apamea anceps; assembly: GCA_951799955.1. Classification (NCBI taxonomy): domain Eukaryota; kingdom Metazoa; phylum Arthropoda; class Insecta; order Lepidoptera; family Noctuidae; genus Apamea; species Apamea anceps. The sequence goes on from OX637509.1 coordinate 13,572,085, forward strand.
AAAGTTCTAATCACTATTATCATTTTCCCGCCACGAGCGGCTCGCTCGACTTGTCTCGAACGGTGCTGGCGGCGGAGGCGGCTCGCGTCTGTCGTGTGTATGCACACTAAGAAAATAAAAAGCCAGACGGATCGGACAAGATGCCAAAAAGCCTTAGAGCGGTTTCGCACTACGTCCGATACGAATCCGAGAAATGGCGGTCCGAAGTAACCATAGTACTATTTGTATGAGGGATATCGCACTACATACGAACTCGGTCCTTCCGAATTTAGAATATTCCCAATTCGGATTGAACTCGGATCTTGAATTGGGATTCGGATCGGACGTACTGCGAAACCGCTCTAACACTAACTACTTTAGCTGGACAGAAGGCAACGCAATCTGCTATCTGTCACCTTGCCTTGCCCTGCAAGCGAATCTGGTAAAGCCTCCCTAATATCAAAAGGAAATCAATTAATCTAAAAGGACTTCATAAAGGCTGAATATAAACTTTGTATATTAGAGGCTAGGTCTAAATATTATGTTAATATAACAAGTTAAATGGATTAATTTGTCGTGATTTCGTGGAATTTGTTAACCGTTTTGATTCCAAAATTATAGTATCATCTGTTTATTGTTTGTTGAATTTTTTAAATAGTATTTGGAAGCAATTTTCTTCACTTCATTTGAACCTGTCACCACTAATATTTCATTTTCGTCATTCATTTTTAACACAGATTTATTATTTGAAATAACATTAACATTGTTTAATATTAGAAAGCCAAAGAGGTTCCAATTGCTTAAGTTTGTTGATGAAAAAAAAGTGTTCAGACAACTTCTTGTATGTATGTAAATATTTATGTTAGTGATACGAGTTTAGAGTATGACTAAGAAATTTTTATAACGCAATTTAAGTACAAAATAAATATGCACTTATAATAAACTGTCTTTTATTTAGGTAGAATTGTAATAAATTTACAAAATACAATACGAGTTCAAAAGTTTTATTAAAAAGAGATTCTTAACAAGATCCGAAATACGTCAGGTAGATTAGTTGAGTAACCTACAGTAATTGGCATCAAACATTATTTTGTACCTATATCATTATTAAGCTTATGTAATCTTACATATGTGAATGACTTCTGATTGTATATTTAGCTAATATTGATTTTCATAAATCTTACTCCAAAACATCTGTACAGTCACGAGCAAAAGTATGTATACACTCGGCTTTATTCAAAAGCGATTTACTCCTTTATTTTTTAATGAAATTTTATGTTGTTATGAACATAGCATTTTCAAACCCATATTGAAAGTTGCCAAGTGTTGACATATTGGTGCTCGTGACTGTACATCAATAATTAATAATTGAGTATAAGAAAACAATAGCGTGATTATTAATAACTGTCAATAACAACTAAAAATAATGCATTTACGATGGTTAACAGTGATAAAATCATGAGAATATCAAAAACAATATTGTATAAACCATTTCAACAATTTAAAAAAATATAATGAAGACAGAATCAGAGGCTCATTCATGATAATAATATCGTTAATAATTTCACTTATATACCTTATCTTAAAATCGTTCTTATTAATAATATCATCTTGCTTGTAACTCATTTCTTGTATGAGTAATATTTTTTAAATGAGCTTTATTTCCCAACTTAATTATAAAGATATGTCTATTTAAAAATACCTTATAAACGAAGTTCCTTATGTAATAACAAACTCACCCTTATGTACCAATTTTCTTGACTTCAAACATGATTTATACTAAAAACTAAAAATTCATCCATTTGGCTAGGTGTTAGATTTGCTGGCAGTTTCCTTGATGCGCTGTATCTCCGTCTTAATGGCAGATATTAGGGGTATGGCTGGGTCTTCAACCTGCAACCTGCCCTCGGTGGTGATCAGCGCTGGGTTGACGGTCGGCCGAGCACCTAGGGACTACCACCGTTAAATTATCATGGAGCTGCCGTCCCATTGCTGTGTGGAAGGAAGTTGGGTCTGGTGATTCAGGAGTTGTTATTTTAGAACCTGTTACTTACGTGCTTGGTTAACACCCCAACACCAGCTGTTTAGGTCAACTTTTTGTATTAGTCACAAAACAAAATAATATATCTTTTTCTTTAAATACCTAGTATGGTGTTAATGTCAAAAAACGAAAGTATTTCTCATTTTTCGATGGTGTACCATGCAGGTACTTTAGACGACTGATAAAAGTAGGATAAACCAACCCTGTTCTGGTTAAATTCAACCTCAATTTGTCAAACGAAAAACATCTTTAGGGTGATTTAAAATTACAATTTCGGGTTTAATTATTGAAATAATGAAGGCGACTGGTCACTGTGATACCTGCGGCGGCGTGGGGCCCCAGGCCCGCGCCGGCGGAGGCAGCCTCCTGTCGGCCGCGCTCCTGCCGAGCGACGTGCGAGGCCGACCGCCGTCTGCATGCTGCACCGGCGTTGATGTGCTGGCTCCAGCTCTGCTACAAAAGATTGTGCGGTATTTTACAAATTACACCTCGTTTCAAAATTAAATTACGTCTGTATTTAATTGCTTATATCTATGGTATTTCAGGTAAGCTCTACACTTGGACTGAGTCGTTCTGGAAGACTAGCTTTTATCCGCGGCTTCGCTCGCGTGTACGTCGGAAAATATCCCACGGGAACGTACTACCAGTATTAAAAGTTGGTACCCTATGTGTTAATCCAGGTCATAAACTATCTGTGTGCCAAATTTCATCCAAATCCGTTCATCCGTTTTTGCACCAATTCGGAACATAAATGTGCAAACATCTAAAACTCGCATCAGCCGATCGATTCTGTAAAAATTTTAAAAGTTAGGTGAAGTGAGCTTAGAGTGAGCTGTCAATAGTGTCAATCCCTAGCATTATTTGGAATGTCAGCTCACTCCACGCTCACTGCACCTAAGTTTTCACGGTGAGATGGTTACAGACAGAATCGCACTGCAGAATCGTTCCCAAACCTCGTAGCAGTTACTTTTTTATTTCACCGACAAAAGTTATCTGAAGAAGAAAAATCTATTAATTTCGATCGACAGTCGTTGGCGTTAAAAAGATAAGAATGTGTGGTAATATTACCCAGGCCCCGCAGATCTCCCTCTCAGTGTATCCATGGCGGTGTACGGCGAGCCGGGGAGACGAACGTTATCGTTACGAGCCTGAGCCAACTGCTCGCCTGAATCTGAAAAAATCTTATTTATTTATGGTATGTTCCAAAAATATCTAAGTAAAGAAAGTGTAAACAAATCCTGTTCAGCGGAAAAATGTGAATATGTTCGAAAAATGTGTCTGATAAACAACGTAAATAACGCAGTAAATGTGGTTGGACTGTCAAAACGAAACCCATTGCCACATAGATAGTGTGGTACACAATTGCCCCGCTGCACTGTCCTGTCTGAAAAACAACAAAAAAAGATGGCGGCGTCAGTTTCTATTTTGGCCACGCACCAAAAGAACTTTATAGCGTCTGACTACACACCAAGAAGGTTAGCTGTGTCTCCTACCTGTAACTCCTCGTTCCTGAACTGGTTTCTTGTCCTTATCTCTAGAATCCCGTTCCTCCACAGTGTACGTGTCATGTGAGTCGGGGCTGGAGTTCACACTACCGAACAGCGTGAAGGCATCGTCCATTAGCTCGTTGAAACGCTGCCGCATGCGGGATGGACCGGGGTCTTTGCGGCCAGAGGCTGTTGAACGGGCAGGACTGGATGGTTTTGAAGCTGGAAGTAAAATGATATTTATCTCAGAATATTGGTCCAAAAAACACATTAGCACGTCAAAAATATATTATGTCTTAAAATTAGATGAGTTCGGTGTTTCCTATTCGACTACCCTCAGAAGAAACACTGAAACAAACGTAGAGGACACGGTCTCTTTTAAGTCCAAACATCATCTTGGTCAGAGGCCATATATGGACCATGCAGATTAATGTCTGAGACGGTCTTTTGAGGAAATTACCAGAAACCTTACAGCTTAACTGAGTTGAGCTGCACGATTTCGAGTCAACTCAAAACTTAAGGAGCTCAACGATTCGACGGACACCAAAGAAAGGACATATTTTTATTTTTAAGAACTCCCAATCCTGACTACCTGTGACGACTATTAAGTTTTAGTAAAGTAACTACCCTTTTACCTTGTTAAGATCACGGGCCATCAAAAATAACGATAAGTATGTAGGTAGAAAAGAAAGTGTCAAAACTTACCATCTTTAATCCTCTGACAATGCAAATCCCAGACCAAAGGCCCAATCACCCCAGGATCCTTATCAATACTCCCGAGCCTGACCAGCTGGGAAGCCATCTGTCTCCGAGGCACCACGTCCTTGGTTTTAGCAGGATCTGGCTTGCTTTTCTTTGGCGTTGATCGTGGGGAGTCGATGTCTAAGTGGCGGACTGATACCGGTTCTAGGATACGGGAGAGTGGCTCAACTACGTTGCCTCTGGAAATTGAAAAGACCATCATTTATAATTAACAGCTTACTACTTACCTTACGAATATTTGACATGTCTTGTCGTATTGCAAAATAACGGGTGTAATAATAAAATACCCTTAACGAAGCCAGGAGTAAATTGTTTTACCCATTATTGTTTTTTTTAAATTCTGGAAAATACCTGCGGGGTAATTGTGTAACACACACACTATCAGTAGCAATGGCTTTAATTTTCACAGTTCAACAACATTCATTGCGTTATTTACGTTGTTCGGCAGACACATTTTTCGTACCTATGAAGCTATGAATAAGGAATTTTCTTCAAAACCTTTGGCTTGTGATTGAAAGTGCGCCTGCGTACTGGTAAAAAATCCATTGATTCGAAAATCTGTCTAGATAAAAACTTGGCAAGATATACTTAATCAACACTCTTTAAAAAAAGAAAGTGATATAAATCTTTTTGCTAAGATCCCCGATAACAGGCCAAAAGTTCTACGTTTCAGTATAAATACCTTGGAAAAGCATTGACTGAAGGCATGGAGAGGTATGACGTAGGTGTGGGTGGCGCTGAAGGTTGTCCACTGTCGGAGCTGTCCAACCCAGCAGCTTCTAGCAAGCTGTCAGTAGTGCCCACTGGGAAGAAACAAGGTTAATCTATCATCAACACCAATTTATTATTTGTTGAATTTCAATTTATTATTTGGCTGGCCATGTTTGTCGAAAAACCGATGGCCGGTGGAACAGACGAGTCCTGGAGTGGAGACCGCGTATCGGCAAGCGTAGCGTGTGACGCCCCCAAGCTAGATGGGCCGACGACCTGAAGAAGGTGGCTGGGGCAGACTGGATGCGGAAGGCGGAGGTCAGGGTGGTGCGGTGCAGCCTGAGAGAGGCCTATGTCCAGCAGTTGACTGCGATATGTTGAGTTGATTGACAAGAATAACTAACCTCTCTTCTTCTGTGGCATCCTAAGTGCATGTGGTTTCTTCTGCCTGCGACGAAACGCTGTTGCCACCTCGGATACCCCGGAAGATGTTGTTGAAGTACTAAGACAGTAAAGAAACATTACCCTTCTTCTGGGGCAGTCGAGTAAAAATACAAATCGAGCATTAACTTTGTTTAGGTACAGTCAACAGCAAAAGTAGATGATCAAAATCAGAAATTCAATACTAATGAACGGAGTTCGCGTCAGTAACAGTGACGTACTAGTAGTAAATGTTTGGTATAATTTACAATCACATACTTTTGAATCACTTCGACGCCACACAGTTCTGACGCGAACTCCGTTTATTGGTATTGAACTTCTGATTTTGATCATCTACTTTTGCTGTTGACTGTACCTACGACTCCATTATGAAAAGGTTTTATAGGTAGGTACAATTAATAAAAACGAATCATAATTTGTGCAAAAATGCGGGTTTAACACAGGTGACTTTCGCCACACGGCGAAAATCGACTCAATTCGACTAGGCCGCTGGTGACTAAAATCGCAAGTTCCAAAGTAGAATATTGGTTTCGACTTTTGTCTTGCGGCGACATGTTGTATGCGGAGGAAGACTAAAATCGATCGCGAAAATGCTCAGTCGCAGGCGAGCCCCGCATGAAGATCGACATATTGATGCAAAATTGACTACCTGCAATTTTTATGGACCTGTGTATATAGGGTGGCGATTCGGCTTGTAAGGCTATTTGGTAAGCGACCAGCCGCACGACGAAAATCGACCTAGATTCCCCATAAGTTACAGACATCGTGAAACAGTTAAAGATATATTTCTTTTTTCCCAGACAGATTCATCCTTGTTTAGTTGGCAAGTAATACATCTGGAGAGTCCTAAATATTTAATTTCTAATTCTTATCCAAACAGGGTAACGTGGGCAGACTATTTGAACGTTTTTGATATATCTTTTGTTAACTTTAGGAGTCTCCAGTAAAAGAATAATTTCCATTTGGCTCAGAAACACAATAAAAGATTTTTAGAAAAGATAAAATATTGTTCTTTTGGGCCTGAAATCTCAATTTTGTCCATAATATTTTGTGTATGGCGGATTGGATGCTATATCACCTACCTACAGCTGAACCACTTAAACTGTACAGTCACGAACACCAATATGTCAACACTTGGCAACTTTCAATTGCGCTTTTTTCGCTTTTCATTTCGATTTTTGTTGAAATACGACACATTACACAAATCTATGGGTTCGAAAATGCTATATTCGTAACAACATAAAATTTAATAAAAAAAATAATGGAGTAAATCGCTTTTGAATAAAGCCGAGTGTATATATACTTTCTTTCGTGACTGTACAGACGCCAGCACATCAAGCTACTACAATCTCAAATTTCGTTAATAGGTTTTCAACTTTATCGCTAAAGCATTAAGGTTCAAGGTTGATTGGGAAAATTTTACAGGTTTGGGTAGCTTGACCTGCTAGCGTCCGTACAACGTATAGCAATCCTTTCAATATTATGATCTTGTCCTTATCTCAATTCATTTGCACGTCTTTTTATTTTGCATCTATATGCTTCCTTATCACATGATCTTTTACACAATCCAATCCAGCCATCTTTTCTATTGTTTTAATAATAATAATACCAGCCTATTATTGTCCCACAGCAGGGCAAAGGCCTCTTCTCATATAGAGAAGGTACGAGCATTGATCACAGCGCTTGCTCAAGACAGGTCGGCGATTTCAGACTTAATATAGTTAATATTAGCAGGACCAGGTTTCCTAACGATGTTATTTTCTTCACCGATGTCAGACTTAATGTCTAAGATAAACTCAGAAAGTACATAGATATAGATCGAAAAAGTCACTTTGGTACTCCCCGGATTTGAACTCATAACCTCGTACATGAGAGGCCTTAACCACTAAGACCATGAGGAAATTCTATTGTAACTAGTGTTATAAAAATAAAATCATTAATAAGTTACGCACCTGCTGGCAGCACTAGCTGCTCTGTAAATTGGTAGGAGAGTACTGCTTGGTCTCGTCCTACTAGGAGACACCACACTGATTAACTGAAAAGATCAAAATTAAAGTCTGTGAGAATTAGTGGCCTCAATTGAATCGCTTAGTCTGTACGCAAAATATGCACTTGAACGTAGCCGACACCAGCCCGTTATACAATACAATCTTAATTCTCATTATTTTCATAATTTAAGAGGCCAAATATAATTTTGAATTTTAAGTACCACGACCATAGGGGCAATTATCGAACAATTTTAAGAACGTTTACAGTGGTCTCAAGTCTCAATCTGTCAGAAATACCTCTTAATTTCCCTCCATTTTTGGCAAGTTTTTGACTTTGATTGTCGCTGAGATGAGATTGCGACTAAATTGTGAACGTTTTTACTTACGGGAATTGTCCTTCAGTTCATTAAGTCCTTCACAAATTAAAAAAAGGCTTCATTTCATCTACGAGTTATGATCCAAAGACAGTGATAGCTGCAAATGGTTTCATAACAGCACATTGTTGTTGACTAGAATCCCACTACCTGTTTCTTAGCGTCGCTTGCTTACCCTGCCATCTTTTTCTTCGTGAACTTGCTTCAGCTGGTTCCTCTCCGTCTCTCTTAACAGCTCGTTTCTATACGCACGGATGGATGCTGCAGATTTCATTGTTTTTTTCCTTAAACATAGATATGAAATGCCTATTTATATAAACAATAATATATAAACGTTTATATTATTGCTTATAATCTTTGACGGTAGTGCGCGAACAAGGACCTTGGCGAGATAGCTTTATGGGAACTGATGCCTGAGGTAGGTTTAGGTTTTAAATATAAAAACCTGTATTACAGGTCACCACAGTCACCACCCGCGGCCACAATAACAATGCGGTATACTCAACTTAGAATATTAAATTAAAAATACAAAGAGATAGTGGAAATACCAGAGTGTGTGTGAGTATATAAGTAATAATAATAATAATATCCCTGGACATTTCACACAGCGCCATCTAATCCCAAGCTAAGCAACCTAATTCTTGTGTTATTTTTTTTTTTTGTAAATACATACATATTATAGATAGAAAAACACCCAGACTCGGAACAAATACATGTAGGTCATACAAATATTTGTTCCGTGCGGGAATCGAACCCGCAGTCAATCGCTTAACCACTGCGCCAACCGTGCCGTCAAAGTGTATTTAAAGAGATGTACGAGGGTCTTTGAGAGGTTGTTTGAGTCAGTGTGGTGCGAATATGATTAAAGAGTCTTACTCTTAATAGTTACCTGTGAGCAAAACATAGCAATGCTATTAACACGAGTAGCAGTAGAATCGCCACAGTGGCTCCTACTGCCAGCGCCCATAGTTCAGTGCCGTGCACCCCACCCCCTGCTTCACCCTCCAAACCCTCCGCCGTTTTCAGATACGCTGCTAAAGAGAATGGATTTATACTTGATGACAAAATCATTAAACTCTCCAATGCCCTAAGTAGACCTATTATTTTAGATGTCTAAGAAAAGGAATATTTTTAGTAGAAACTTTACATTAACCATTATTCTGATAAAAATCAGCAAGTCGTTAATAATCATACTCACGCTCAGCTTTCGTCGTAACAACAGCTCCTAATTCTCTTGCGACCTCAGCATCCCTAACCAGCCTCATGTCTCTGGCTGCCACGGCAGCTGGAACTGCCCTTCCACCAACCAGCACCACGTACACTATTTGAATGCTACCTGTCTCTGGGGACTGATGGAACGCACGATTAAGAAATTGTTTTGAATTCGGACAAGGGGTTTTATCAAATGGGCGTAGTCGAAGCTTGGTGGTTAAATCAGCAGTTTTATTTTGAAACGATATATTGTTTGGTTTTATGTCAACAAAAGCAAATGTTTTGATAGTTTTCGTAGATTTCATGATTCATTTATTAATGAAATAGTTGCTACACACTCGTACATAGATGATATAATAATTGGAGAACTTTGTAAGCTGTTATTACCAGTCAACATTAAAAAGCTGCTTGCTTAATTCTTTATCAATAAAATAATAAACCATTTACTTACCTCTGTTATGTTTTGTATATGAACTTGTACCGGTGGCTGCTGCTCTGGTTTCAATATTTCACGCTTAAACAACATTGTTTCATTGCCTTCTGATTCTAAAGGTATATCTATTGAATCCTCTCTAATTTCTTCTAATTGCTCTCTATCCGTCACTTCTCTTTTACGAATAATAACAGTTGGAGTGGCTAATATCCACGATTCTACTTCATTCAACTTTGTAGCTTTTATTTCAGCATTCAATGAGATAGTGTTCGTGTCTACTGAGAACATTTCTATATTTACGGGGTAAACAAAATCACTAGATGAATCTAGAACAGGTTTACTAACATTTTCAAGTTTTTTATCTAACGTATTAGCAACTGAATCGCCAGGAGAAACCATAGAACTGGCGATATCTTGATATTTAAAAGGCGTGTTGGTACTTTGAGGACCTACTGGACTATTATTATTGTCTTTGTTAACTACGAAAGAATGAACATCATGTTTCTTGCGGGCTGGCGGCGCGTCGAGAGATTTGATGATGCCCAGATGACGCTCTTGTTGTCTGGAATAAATAAGAATAAAAATCTTGAAAGCGTAATAATAAATGCCATAGGAATCGAGCCAAATAAGCTTGTGTCTAACTACCGTTCTATGAAATGGGCTTAAGATGAAGTGGTTTCTAATGAAATGAAAATAATAAGTAAAATCAATATGACGAAATGAGTTTGAAGTATGAAAAGGTAGAGCGAAGGAAGCTTGAAAAGAAACTAGAAATTAATTTTAAGGGGAACATTGGTTACCTCAAGAAAGCTTTCTGGTACAACCTAGCGAGTCTCAATTGCAGGCTATCTGGAGTGGATCCCTGTATGACAGTGAGGAGCCAGTACCTTCGATCATCGGGGATCTCTGGTTCCAAGCTACCTGGCACGCCAGGCTCTCCACAATTGAGCATGCATTCGCCAGTCGATCTGTCTGTCACCGCCTGCGACGAACTTACAACTTTTAGCAAATAAAAGGTAGAAAATTTAATATCCATGCACAAAATTGCATGTCTGTACCACACTAACATAGCAAGAAAAAAATTTCAACTACACAAAGGGTGGGTTGAACGAAAATTAATGACTCAATTATGATACTATTATCCCCAAAAATTAGGGGAAGTTAGAAACTGGTGGAGGTTAATGCTCGAATATTTAAACATTTGTACTTCTATGATGAATTTTTAACTCGGTAATTGTTAGAACTCCCTTAGTTGAAATGAACAGGCATTATGACCCAACATGAGGATAATGGACTGTAGAGTTATAAAACATTAGATTTGATTCAGTTATCACAACTTACTTGTGGTGGATAAGAATCCAGATACACAGTAGCAAGGACAGTGGTGGTTCGTACCACTGGTGTGGATGGCTGCACCGGTACTGGTTGAGGCGCATCTGGTGGTGGGGGAGGTCCATCTCCTGAGCCTGTCCAGAAGAAATCCTCCAGGCGGGGAGTGTGCTGATGTTGGTCTTGAGATACTAGCATGTATACTGAAGGCAAAGGAAAGATATCTCTAGTACGTTCATCTGTTCATACACCTACAAGAATCAAGAATGAAGAATACATGATGAATAATATGCAAACGAGCTGTTCCTGGATTCATCAAAGACAAATAATTAAATGTAATGGAGAAGAAGAGTTCTACTATTGAAGTATCTTATTATTTGTGTTGGTATAGCACTTTGTATCTTTAGATCGTAAATATCATAATAACATGAGTTCGCTTCTGATTTTACGTCTTAGCTGAGGACAATTTGCCAGAATGTAGCTTTATTGTGTAATGATCTTAAAACTATAATGGCCCCTTTACATTCTACTATTACATATTATTATGGAGTGCAAATATCATTGTAACTTGCTCAATGCTATTCAATCAACTCAGCCTATTGCAGTCCACTGCTGGACATAGGCCTCTCCCAGGCTGCGCCACAACACCCTGTCCTCCGCCTTCCGCATCCAGTCTGTCCCAGCCACCTTCTTTAGGCTTCACCTTCTTCACAATGCTATTATTTTAATTAAATTAAAATAAAACTTGGAACAACAAATAAGCTCGGTATAGTTAATTTGACGACAAAAAATAAATTATAAATCAAGAACTTCAGCAAGGCAGGCAAAAGGTAGCTAGAGATACTATTCTATCAATAACGACTTAGCGTACTTATGATAATAGCTAAGCAATCGCCGTAAAAACAGAGGATGAACAAAATTATATCAATTACCAAATAAAATGCTGCTTGACATATTTTATTGTTATCTCTGCATGGTTTGACTTTCGACCTTGCAACCTGTAGCCAATAAAATTCATTGAAAGTATGCAGGTATGGATGGAAATTATGGATAACAATGTTGGGCCACAAAAGGGATGAATGAATGGCAATTGCATGCAGCTGAGATGAGACTCCGTCAAGTCTTCTCGTCGCCTATCCCGCAGTGTTTGAAGACTAAGGTCTTCAACCAGTGCGTCCTGCCCGTCATGACATACGGGTGCCGAATCGTGGGCACTGACGGTCGGGCTGGTCCACAAATTCAAGGTCGCTCAGCGCGTTATGGAGCGAGCCATGCTCGGAGTCTCCTTGAAGGATAAAATCAGGAATGAAATTATCCTGAAGAGAACCAGAGTTCTGATTTCAGAGTGACTACCCATAACGACTGTCAAAGATAGCCGACTTCTTTCCGAGGCAAAATAGGTAATACACCGTTAAATTTTTATCGTTTTAATCCTTAAAAGGGGTCATTGTACTCATCACTTTGAACAACTTTTACTACGGGACCAACCCTGAAATCGTGAAAAAAAATCAGTTGATCCATAGATTTATGTTCGCATAACTCGACATACCTAATTTATGGATCAACTGTTTTTTTTTTTTTGATGATGATGAGTACAATGACGCCTTTTAAGGATTAAAACGATAAAAATTTAACGGTGTTTAGGTAGGTATTTAGTTTTTTACAAATATCTGAAATCATCATCCTTATCCTCGTAAAGCATTTAAAGAGAGACATGAAAAACCAATTTTAGCTGCCGAGAATTTCATAGCAAAGGAATTTAATGGTAGAGAAAATATTTACATAAGAATGACGGGAGAGCATGAAATACTTAATTATGTAAAAATTATGCACGCTGGTGCTGCATCTCATTTCATAAATCAAGAATTTGCGCAAAAATTGGAATAGCCAAAATGGTGAAGTAAGCGATTGTAAATAAATAAATTTGTCGATGTAAACATGTCTGAGTTGTGAAACATCGCGTGATCTCCCGAATAAATGAGGTTTACAGTTTATTGGCCCTCCCTGTAACTTTCAGTTGCCGGGAGTTTTTTCTTTAGGTCCAAGTGATAGGCACCTAGCGATGAGTAAAACGGATCGGCCTTTTTGTATAAACAAGGGTATATCTTTAGAACGAAGTTTTAACCATTGAGCCATTTTTGTAACTTAACTAATATTATAAAGAGGTATATTTGTGAGTTTGTATGTAAAGATAGTCTTCGGAAGTACGGATCCGATAATGTCTAATGGGAACCTACAGCATGCCGAGTGTCATATATCATATATTTTATGTTAAAATAGAAAATTCTACGCAGACGAAGTTGCGGGTAAAAGTTATTGTAACAAGTCATGAAATTGTGAAACCAAAGTAGTATTAGTAGTATAACAAAGTATCAAATCAATTGCGCAAGACAAACACAACATATATTTTTGGTCATAAAACCAAAAACAAGACCACTAGACCCAGTTTCAGACACAAACTGGAGCCTCCAATAAGTCGAAAAGAACACGAGGTCGTCATTCTTACACAATATCATTTTGAACCAACCTTCATCCTTTCAAATCGCTATGCGCTTATGCCTTGCAGAACCCCACGTCACCAGGATTAGCGCCAACCCGTACCATGCTCCAGAGCTTATACGATACGGAACGCATTTCCTCAATATTATATCTATGTATTATAAGTTTATAGTGGAAGGATGTTTCTCTTTCGTTCTTAGTTGCAGTTTGTATGTACATAGGTATGGTAATTAGTTGCGGCGTTCGGCTGCGAATCGATTTTATAATTATATAGACTTTACGTATTTAGATTGTTATTTTGTGTAGGTAGGTACACAGTCACCAAAGGAGATAAGTAACCAGGGTCGTCGAATATAGTTGAAGTTTAGTAAGAAACCGATGGATGTTTTCAACTGAAATTTAATTTGATGAAGGAATGAACTGTTTGTTTTCTATTTACTAAATTACATTTTATTCGAAAATATCCATCGGTTTCTTGCAAAACTTCAACTATATCCGACGAACCTGGTTACTTTATCTCCTTTGGTGACCGTACATTAATGTAAAATATTTTGCAACAACTTGAAACCGCTGCAGATTAGTTTAATTAAAGTTCACTTACACCATAATTTTCAGCTTTAGGAAAAATTGAGGACTGCATTTTCTCTTCGTGTAGCCGTACGGTAAGAGCCAAGTTCTTCTAATAATTGAGGGTGATTCCATTCCATGATTTATAAAGGTTTTGGTTTTGCTTTGGTTTTCACAAGAAACCACTGAGCAGTTACGGCATTCTTAAATGTCAGAATCGCGGTGGAAACCGCACTAGTTCGCGGAGACGGCCATTTGCCTATGACATGAGCATTATGATCATGACGCACTGATACAGACACGCCCCTTGACACTCCTCCTGGGGGCTTACCACCAGCTCTTATAGCAGGGCGGAAGTTGAACAGCACTGCTTTTTTGTTCTATGACTAAGTACAAAAAAGCAGTGCAGTTCAACTTCTGCCCTGCTATATGTAAGAGCTGGTGGTAAGCCCCTTGTTCTTTTATATGGTAGGTACTAACCCAATTGTAGTGAACATTTTGCGATATTTGTTTAGGTATCAGCAAAACCAAATTGAAAGTACTAGCTATCATACTGCGTTAGGAAAAATTGCACAACCAACCAGAAATGAGTGAAATATTAGGGCAATGGCGGAAAACGCGAAAAAGGTTCAGTGCACCGAATGGCACCGGAATTATCGAAGCGGTCACGACACGGATACTGAACAGAGCCAAACAAGTTTTATAGAATCGAGTTATATTGTTCTAACTACTACAGGGGTTTGATATAACCTGGCTTAGTAAATAAACCAGCCCGTCTTCCTGTGGGTATCAAACAACTTAGAAACGGGTAGAAAGCACCTTTTTTAATAATTATCATTTACTTAATTAATGTATGTAGGTATAGCCTTTTTAGAGCAATACAAAGTGCAAGGCAAAACCTCTTTTTTAACCGACGAAAAAAGGAGGAATTTTTTTATATGTATGACTACGCGTATATTTTTACAGAGTAGTCTGATTTTATTTTATTTATTTGAAAGAAAGTCGAAGTTGATCCCATTTAAAATGAAATACAAAATCCACCCCTATGGCTAGGAAGAAAGGATTGATTGATTGATTACTCTGATACACTCTAACTACTGAAGTCCCTATCAATTTCACTTGTGTACTATGCACTAATCTCGCCCGGCCTTTTTTATGTCGGACATGTTTTGTTGTTCCTTTAAATGAAACATTATCATCGTCATCGACGTCATCCATAGCTCGGGTTCACCTACTGCTGGGCAACAGAGCCTACTATAAGTTCTGTAGGATTCGTGATTAGAGTAAATCAAGATTGCCCCTAGCTCTAAATAAAAGGCTGGTGGAGTCTTCGTGGAAGTTAAACTTAACTTGCTCCAATAGGGCTATTTAACTAGTAGTTACCACCGACATAGACCCGAAGAATTGCCAAACTAGCAGTGGGCAGGGCACAATGCTCGCAGAACAGATGGCCGATGAGGCCGATAGGTTCTCGAGTGGCGACCGCGTACCGGAAGACGTAGCGTAGGAAGGCTTCCCACAAGGTGAACCGAAAGCCGCAGGAATCCACTGGATGCGAGAAGCACAGAATCGGTCGAAATGACGGCGCTTGGGGAGGCCTATGTCCAACAGTGGACATTTTTTGGCTGAATTGTTAATAATGATGATGAACTAGTAATTGGCATTCCCTAAATGATTTGAATGATTCATATTATTTTACAGTGCCGATCGTACCAACTAAGAGTAGATACTCCAACAATGGTCAACTTGGCTCACATGTGACCATCTACAAACCATTCAATTTCATTAAAGGCCGGCGCACAGAAGTACTCCATTCACCACCCACATTGAGTCATGTAGGTCTGTGGAATTTGAGAGCACGCATCCTGTCAGTAACCAGAATTCGTTTCCAACAAAAAGCTAACAAAAAGGCATATAATAGCATCGTAATGGCGGCGGTTACGCGGGCACTGCGCGCACGCACCTTTTGTGTTCCATGTCACAGCGGAAACGCGGGACGCGGTCGGCTGACTGTGATGTTGCCTGTGCCTTGATTGATGATTATTATTATAATTGTCTATGTCATTGTACGTGCGCTATGGGAACTGTAGGTATGTCCTGATGAGCGAATACGTGGACATATTACGTGTAACGCAGCCTCACAGTTTAATGATGACATTATTCAGACACATTAATGCTAGATGAGATTGAATGAGCTTTGTAATCATATACAGTCACATTCAAAATTCTATTAATAGATTAGCTATGCCCATGGGTCTCGTCCAGCGTGGTGGAGCCGACAAGGGTTTGTTTAAGGCTTGATTAAGTATATGGGGACGCTCCTGTTAGGTCAGGGAAGATACTATAGTGTGTCATCATCGAACAGCAATAATCTGGAAACGTCTCAAAAGTTAAAAGGCGAACCTACCAAAAGGTCGTGAACTCGTGAGTATGAAAAATAAATTCTAATTTTCGTCTTTAGACTTTCAACCTTTTGATGTAAGGATCGTAGCAGGGCCCTAATTCACTATGACTTAACGATTCCTTACTCGAAACCACGTCAATTCCTTAGCTAATCACGACAATCTCGCTTTCATTTCGCGCGGTTTCGTTCATTGTGTCATAAAGAATAAGGCCCCAGGTGGTGTTTTGTAATTTCTGACTACCCCCATGGGAAGAAGGCGTGAATGTACAGACGCCAGCAGGTCAAGCTACCCGAAACTGTCAAAATTTCCCAATCAATCTTGAACCTTAATTCTTAGGGATAAGGTTGAAAATCTATTAAAGAAATTTGACAGATTGTAGTAGCTTGATGTGCTGGCGTCTGTACGTACCTATCTGTATTCCAAGAGAATGAAGTAAAGAAGCTTTTTTCTTAGGAAAGGTTAGTTTGGAAATTACGGATCTCTTCTTGTACTGTCGCTGTTTTCTGACACAGATTTTTGAGATCCGGGCTGGCGCTGATTGAGCATCCTAACGTGTCGTTCATCAGTTTCTAACTGACATACCTACTTCTCGGGGTCTCATTTTTAAGTATTATTAAGACACGCATGAATAACGAAGGACCTTCGGATAAGTTTTGATTAATCTACTTCGCATACAAATTCTGATTAATTTTGAATATTTTTAAACAGTGCCTTTGCGATACTTAACCCTTAGTTTCGCGGTTTGTTCGCCTCCAGCGAGCCCAGAGATGTTTATTTTATCAAGAAATAAAAAGTAGCATAAGAATTGTCATTAAAAATCCTGATTAAATACAAAGTGGTAAGTACTACACAATTAAATAGGTAGGTACGTAGTTCAACACATTTCGGGATTTTTAATTTAAGTATCAAAAGTTGCTTGACTAACACGGTTTCATGTAAGAACCTAATCAATTAGCTTGTGTTAATAAAGGATTGCTCTACGATAGATTTTAAATATAGTTTTAGTGCCTTCCTAATTAATTAAAGCAAAAACACCAAATTGGCTGACGGTAATTACTGTAAAGTAAATAATTTAAAACACACACGCATTACTTACGTTTATCGTCACTTTCATAATCTTCAGCAAACGCAAAAACGATATAATTGAAAAACAAAAACTGAATATTAATTTTAACCATGCTGTTTGATAGATATAGTTTTCTAAATCACGTTAATTTAATAACAAATGCATTATTTTACCATCACAACCGCAATATTCATGTCCGAAAGGTATTAGAGATCATTTTTGTAATCAATTTTTATTAAGACTGGTTAGGATCGAGTGACTCTGCACCTACGCCCGGAAATTATTTACTTATTCATCAGGACATGAACTCACAACGAAATTCGGCCAAATACAACTGTGCGTTTAGGATTATTATCGCGTTGCTTAGCAACTAAATTGAATAACGCGCGCATGGCCATAGACAATTTATGTAAGAGGTAATTTATTGTTGTGTCAACTGTGTTCTTTTTCCAAATATCAAAGTAATCAATGATTTTGCCTGTAATTATATGAAACAGTTGTACATTTTGTTAGAAGCGAATACATAAAGTACACAAAATAAAGCTGCTTTGATAATCCTTTACAATACTAGTAGTGAGTGTCTATGGTTTAAAGTAATACCCAGACATAATTTTTTTTACTTTTTAGTAGAAATTCTCACTTGAGTTGAAGGTGATTTTCTACCAATGAATATTGTGGGTTAAATTGTTAACTACAAGAGACAAGTTGTCTAAACGTATCTTTAAAAATACACCAACTACAGTTAATTTTTTACAGTCCGGTTCAAATTTTATGGCGGCTCACAGGTGAAACATGAGGCGAGTTGTTTCTCACTTTCTCAGTAACAAATTCACCTTTCAGCGGTGGTGAGTAGTGAGGTACTGCTCAGCGAGTAGCGCACTTCCGAGCTGCCATAAAGTTTGAATCGGGCTGTAACTATAGATGCAACGGCATAATCGACAGAATCAGTAATATGTGCAACAAGCAAGGTGCAGCTTTGCAATCGATCAACCGTTCAAATCGGTACAATTAGGACATAAATAAAATTAACGTAAAACCGACCAAGTACATGTCGGACCACGCACATTTAAGGGTTCCGTAGTCAGGTTGTATTATTTATAGTTTATACTAAAGTATGTATTATAATAAGTTTATATTTCATAGTACTTTTTGAAAAATATAAGTGGTTATCTTTTTTTCTCCCATCGGCACGACCTGATTGAGAACAGCACCCTAATTGCGTAACACACGATCAATCGGAATCGGTTTCATTTTGACAGTTCAACAACATTCATTGCGTTATCTACGTGTTGAGCAGACAAATTTTTCGATCTTATGAAGCAATGGATTAGCAATTTGCTCCAAAATGATTCAGATTCCGATTGATCGTGTGTTACGCAATTAGGGGGCAGCTCAACACTAATGTAAATGAGCCTTGTTAAATTTTAGCGTAAAGCATAAATTATTCTATTTATCTATTTATAATACGAAATATTTTGAAGTTTTAGTAGTTTTTATGTTATTTAGTATGGCAACTATGGCATTTGCCGTGGCACGCAATCCGCAGCTCCATTCGTGTGAGTTTGTCGCTTTCGTCCGTCAGGGACTTTGTGCGACGTAAACGGGTGTGTGCGAAAGTATGAAGTGAAATCGTACATAAAAGTGTGTGAGATGTTAAGTGTTAGTTTTTATTGTGCGTAAAAAACAAAAATGAGTGCGAACGGATAAGCCTGTTTTCATTTTTGAACCCCATAACATTGTACGCATCGGTACACGTAACATTTCGTATGAACGGTTTCAAAATGGCTGTGTTTTGAAGGACCCTTTGTCCGCTTTCGTGTGCTTCTTTCAGCATGATAGTGGGATCGTACTGTCAGAAAATTATCTTAGAGAGGTGAGGAAAGCTCTTGCTAAGTTTAAGTGGTTCTTGTGTAGAAACGCGGAGTGGAAAATTACTGGTTCCCGCCGCTGAACGGTGTCGGTTGATTGCTTTCTAGGCGAGCGATATCCACGAAACGATCGCTAGCAACGTGTGAGTTTCTAATAACCTTTTTATTTTCTCGTTTGTGCGCTGATAAAGCTGGTGGAGGTATGCGGGCTGGCTTCAAAGCAAGTTTATTATTAGTTTGGTGTTGATTTTCGTGCCGTGAAACTCGAGGTTTGTCGGTACGAGGTAAACATATGACACTACTAAAAATAAACGTTTCCATTTAGATACGTCTTATTTGAATACGTTTTGTGGCAGTCACGTGTTGTTGATTAATGAGGGACCTATCATGGTGTTATCATGTAAAAAGAGTTTGATAACATTTTGTAAGCATTAATTCAAGTTTAAAAAGGCTAGATCTATACAGTCCACCTTAGTTGTGTACAAACTAACTGGCCAGTAACTTATCAAAGTTGGTCCTAACTTATTATGAATGCAGTTGGTTAATGATAACTATACTCCATTTATAATAGCATTAGAAAAAAGAGGCTCGTAGAAGCAGGAATGCAAAACATTTTATTTCAAAGTTATGATAAAACAATTTTAAGGGTTAGGCTTAAATTCTAATTTTCTTGCGTTTTTTGCAATTTGCAGGTCAGTGTAAGGTTGTATCTTAATAAAAATAATATGATGCGCAACAATAAGAAATATGTAGGCAATAATACAATTTTAACCTTAAAAATCATCAATACATTCCTTTAAATTAGGATTGCTCCGAATTCGTCTGATTTCGCGGGCTACTGCAGCGCATCCACCTTAATTAAAATAAAATTCGGTAGAATTATAGTGAAACGAATAACGTTCCAAGTATTGTTCATCCCTGTTTCTTTTAGGTTTTTAGCATTGACACTGTAATTTAAAATTGGAGTTATATAATATAAATAAATGAAAGCCACATAATTTCATAAGATAAATAGTTAATATTATTATGGTTACAATTAAGTGTGACAGCTGCTGTAAAAATAGATCATAATAAATTCGGCGTCTATCATAATGTAACAATGTTTATTGTATTTTTGTTACAAAGTGTGCATTAAAAATAACCTTTTTTAACTTCTTTCTAATGCTATTGTAAATGGACTTATAGTATGTTTCAAATATGAAAATGATTTTCTGGCTGTATTTATGTTTTTTCGTCTCTCACCATGAAAACACTTTAGCAGTTCCATTTATTAAAATCCCAATTCACAATTTATTCCATAATTTATTGTTATTCATATAGAAATAGCATTATAAAAGTGTATTCAATTATAAATGTCTGTCCATAGTAGCCATTTTTTATGTTATTTACTGTTATCAATCATGGATGTTTATTTTCTGTTAAGAAAAAGATCATTAAATGGAACAAATCAATTATACTATGAACAAATCAATTATAGATTTTAAAGATAAGTTTTTTACTAATTATCTAAAAAAAATATACAGTGTGGCAGGGACATCGACGCCCAAACTGTAACCATGGATTCAGCACATGAGTTTAGACCCCATAGCGTCGAAAATTTTCGTTGGTTATTAAAAAAAATTGCTGTTCATACAATATTTTGACCTCATAAGTATTACACTTTTCTATGAAACAGAAGATTTTGTTTTTGATAGCAGATGAAAAATTTCGACGCTATAGGGCCTAAACTCACTATACATGATTCTGAACCCTCTCCTTGTGTTGAATTTTTGTTTGTTTTTTATAAAAAATTAACTATTTCTACGGCATAGGTATTGCACTGTTCTAAGAAACAGCCGATTTTCAACAAAAAATTCAACGCTAGGGCTCTAGCATCCATAATATAATAATAATAAGTTTATTAATGCTTCAGTTTACAAAAAGGGGTATAGTGTTTGGAGCCTCATTTTAAGCAAACAATGCCTGTGTTAGGAGACTCCGCTCTTCCATAGTACAGCATTTTTACTTATTCTAATTAACAAAAACCGTATAGGTACTTAAAAATAATATTGAATAGAAAATAAATAAGTATTAATATGTTATCAATATCTATATGCAGATCACTCATTTAATTGTAGCACAAATTGCAGAAAATCAGATGATTTTTTGACTTTATGACTGTATCAATTTTAATATTCAGTTAGTTCTTCAAACTCAGTGCCAGAACTTTAGCTCCAATTAAGAATTCAAGCACCAGGATACTGTATATATATTATAGCGCTAAGTCATACTCTTTAATTTCCTGTTTCCTTTTAATCGAGTAACTGGTTGTCATCCATATACTTATGTATATGTAATATCATTCAGGTAATTTTAGTATTCTTAATCAATTTAGTCTGGGCTAAGCAGTAATTTCTTCTACCGTTGTAGGTACTAGTACTATGCTGTGACTCATCTTGTATGTTTTTGATTATTTTATCATTTAAACAGTCAATAACAAGAAGGCAGCCGATTTCTACAGCCAATCTCTTTTAGAAATTGTTAAATCTAGTTACTAATTAATTTACCTATGTGGTGGTAACAGACCTACAAAATTAGAAATTAGAAAGGATTTTCTATAGAAAAAGGAGTTAATAATATGGACAGTTTTAGAGCCTTACCAAAGTTTCTTTGTATTCATTGAAAATAATTAAAAAAAAAAAGAAAACATCTATTTCTGTCAACCAAAAAGCGCCGCGCCCTTGTTCAACTACCGCGATTTCCCTTAGACAGGGAATCCCGAATTCCCTATTATGAATCATGTTTGGACAAAAAAAGTAACCTTATAACTACAGTTTAATGGTAGGTTTAGACCAACCAAGCGACTGTTTATTATATCCCTACTTTATCAAACTCTCGTGTTAACAGAGACAGAGCATTCCTTCGATGTTCTACTTCTATCGATACTAAAAATAATATTGAGAAAGGAATGCTCTTGATCTTGCCCTGGGCCCTAATTCACTATGACCACTTAACGGATCCTTACATCGAAGCCTCATCAATTCCTTAGCTAATCACGCCAAGTCCGCATTCATTTGGCGCGGTTTCGTTCTTTGTGTCATAGAGAATATGGCCCCTGGTCCTATGTGCGTTTTGTCTAACTAAACCCACCTTACCATGTATCAGACATACAGTTGTAACTTCTAACCAAAGGTCACGCCGCGCAAATCCTCGTCGAGTATCATGAAATGTCGCAGCACCGTTACGTAGTCGACTATTGTCGGCAGAAAACCGAAACGCATAACGGCAACCAGTCATTGTTTGTTGCGCGCACGCACGCACCGAGGCTGAGGATGTAAACTGGATATTTTTTTTTCGTTTTAGATATATGTTAATTTGTTCTGGAACTTGAGAAGACAAGAAAGATGGTCCTCCCCCGTTATGCCTTTCCTCTGTTAATAATGAATATTCTCCCTAGGTGTTTTGTCATCTCTCAAGATTGATTTCTGTTTATAAAACCGAACATAATAGAAAGAATAAAAGAAAATTATTTTACTTAATAATTTATTTAATAATACATTATTAAATAAACATAAAATAATATACAACATAGTCAAAAGCCTCGTATTCGGCAGCAATATAATAAACACAAAAAGAGAAAAGTTTTACAATATTGAAAATTAGATCACGATGTTATCTCTACAGCGTTAACAATCGTTTTTTTTTAATGATTAACAGTTCTGTTGCGTATTAAGTTTTGATGAAAATATGATTCCACAACGTCAGCAGTTTGAATACTTTTGCGTGCATTGCATTGCACACAAAAATCCTACTAATATTATAAACGCTTAAGTTTGTGAGCATGGATGGATGGATGTTTGTTACTCTTTCACGCAAAAGCTACTAAATGGATTTGAATGAAATTTGGCACACAGATAGTTTATAACCAGGATTAACACATAGGATACTTTTATCCCGATATTACAAAGGGATCGAGACTTATGCGGGTGAAACCGCAGGGCGTAGCTAATAAGTTAATAATACATCAATACCCCCGCACCAACCGGGGATCGTCCTTGAGTACACTTGCACAGTGCATACAGGTATCCCTGTATCATCGGTTGATGCCTCCACACTTAAAACTGTCGTAAGGGGGCCTCTGCGAGTTGGCTTCGGCCCCTCGTACGCCTTCCAAAGGTTCAGCCCTAGGGTCCCTAGATATGTCAAAGACATTTTAAAATTCAAATATAGGTGGTACCCTTCAACAGGCTACATTCTAACTGATATCGATAGCGTATCTATCTATTTTAAAAAGCTAGTTATTAATAGAAACGAATTGCATAACGAATTGTAGTTTTGGCTGACTAGCTGATAATCTGATTACGTAACCAGCATGAGCAAGATGTACGATTTTTATCAGCAGAATGACTTGTAAAACTTTTTAAATAAGGTAACATACCTGAGCTCAACTGTTACTAATGAGACACAATTACTTTTCTATTGTTACCGGCCTCTAAGGAGGCTTCTCAACAGACGAGGGTTAAGATGATTATAAAATCTTAATAACTAGGCCAACTATACTGTAAGGAAAGGGCCTCTAATTGTTTGAAAGTTGAAAGGAGTGTGCACCGTTTGATCCAATATATCAAATAACATTGCAATGCAGATAATCAGATCTTACTCCTACACTAGCTTCTGCTCGCGACTTCGTCCGCGTGAAATTTCGGCCTCCGACCTATAGCGTCGCATCGCATCGCCCGCCCGCGCCCCGTTACTTCGTTTTCGCTTAACGTTCTGTCTGACTTTTCTCTTTGCTCGGCCGCTAAAGGTCGTAGCGTAATGTAAAATCAGAATTGGGCTGTCAAATGCAAAAAGGTTTTTTTTCAAATCCGACTGGGTAGTTCCAGATATAAGCGCGTTCGAACAAAAATACAACCTCTTCAGCTTTGTTATATTTATTATTACAGATATATATCATTGTGTATATGTATATACAGTACCTACCACGATTTATACATTGGCTAGAGCCAGACAATACGTTATTCAATTTGATTTTCAATATCCAGTTTTTTTCTTGGCCACTTTGTGCAAACGTGACGAACGAATTGTACTGAAACCTTGAATAACTCTCGAATTGTTGAAATACGTCGAGGCAGCTACATAAAAAAACCGGCTAAGTGCGAGTCGGACTCGCCCATGAAGGGTTCCGTTACGTTACGATTTATGACGTATTAAAAAAAAACTACTCACTAGATCTCGTTCAAACCAATTTTCGGTGGAAGTTTATATGGTAATGTACATCATATATTTTTTTTAGTTTTATCATTCTCTTATTTTAGAAGTTACAGGGGGGGGGACACACATTTTACCACTTTGGAAGTGTCTCTCGCGCAAACTATTCAGTTTAGAAAAAAATGATATTAGAAACCTCAATATCATTTTTGAAGACCTATTCATAGATACCCGATGGATGTCTATGATATGATCAGATTCACACGTATGGGTTTGATGAAAAAAAAATTTTTGAGTTTCAGTTCTAAGTATGGGGACCCCCAAAATTTATTGTTTTTTTCTATTTTTGTGTGAAAATCTTAATGCGGTTCACAGAATTCATCTACTTACCAAGTTTCAACAGTATAGCTCTTATAGTTTCGGAAAAAAGCGGCTGTGACATACGGACGGACAGACAGACAGACAGACAGACATGACGAATCCATAAGGGTTCCGTTGCCATTTGGCTACGGAACCCTAAAAATGACACGGAAAGCATTGAAAACACTGATCGTTCCTCCTGTTACGAAATAGGGTTAGTTTCGGAGGTCCTCATATAAACTATAGCCATTGATTCGATAGATAAACTTTAAATATGTCTTGAATATCTTCTAATCTCAATTCAATGTGTCAGAAGTCGTCAAGTAGTACTCTCGAAAAATTAAATTCCCGTTGAGAACACATTAAGACCCTGGTATAAATACACATAACATCACGCCTTGTTTCGCCGAAGGGTTGGGCAAAGGTATACCTATAGTACCCACATTTCGCCAGTTATGAAAAGAAAGAATAAAAATACATTTATTTAGCACATACTACAAGTAAAGAAATAGAAAACAAATGAAAAGTGATGTTTTATTCTCATGTAGGTGGCGAGCTTATTGCCATCAACTGGGCACAAATCCAGACTGGTAAAAATGCCGCACTATTAAGAAAATTTCGACACCAAATACTTATTGAGAAGATAATTAAAATTTCATTTGACAGACTGATACCAGAACTCATTTATTCCTGAACCCATGACACAAAGACAAAATAATGTTTCCTTGTGAGTGTGTTGAACTGGTGTCAGGTATAGAGGTGAATGCCTGGTAAAGAGGCAACTTGCATATCAAGTTGCGCCAATAGTTCATGTTCCGAGCGATACGTTGCTGCTTAGGGCTTGTGCACATGGCAACAGTGGTCGATACCATGTTAACGTGGGTTAGTAACAGCTTGATGAGTTTATCATGTAGTTCTTACGTTTGAGCCGAGGTTCTTTATGTGTAATCAGAGTCTGGACCTCTTCTCAGTCCTGATGACTGTTTACGGAGCAGCTCAATAGCTCACTTCCCATCTTGCACCAGGACCATTTTTGCCATCGACACGCTAAGAAGAAGATGGAGCAGCGAAGCTGAGAACATATTTTCAACAAGCCCACCCGAAGGATGTCCCATCGGCAAACATTTCATACTTTCGTCCCCAATTTGGGTCCCTTTAGGGCGTGAATTTTTTTTAAATCCTTCCTTAGTACTCACTTTCACTATCTACGGAACTCTTGTGCCAAATTTCATGCTTCTAGAGTGGGTTAGGCTTTAGGCTGTGCGTTGTCTGCCAGTGAATATATGCAAGATTTTTATTAAGTAGAAGATCGTATCTGCGGTACCTATGGAAATAGGTACTAATCATGTGTTTTTAATTGAAATCCATGCATTTTTTCGGCTTACCTAGACTCCGAATCAGTTGCATACTTCTGCACGAATAACGCATAGTTCTCGTCTGTATACGCCTTTATCTCTTAGTAATATCACCTATACTTACTATCTTTCAAGAACCTCCTTGCTCCACTTAGCAACTTCGTTTCGTGTTACAGTAAATGTTTTTGCCAACATTGAAAACATTTACTGCGTAACCCTCTGTCGTAAACGCAGACAGATATTATTTGGCAGTTCTTAGCAAATATATTCAGGTGTTCTTCCTCCATTTTGAAATTGACGTAGTTTTACAGCTAGCTAGCAAACACGATAAAATATAAATTTTTATTTTTATAATGGAGTTACAGGCGATGTCAACACCTTTACAATTTTCATATGATTTATGTACCTAACTGTTTATAAAATTATCATCATTGCCTTGGTTCAAGTCAAAAATGCATGGTGTAAGTAGATGTGTGTGACCTTAAAAAGTTAGTTGACATTTTTCCACTACAGCTGTCAGCAATATGATTTAAAATAAAAATAATCAGGAGCTCCTAAGGGATTACTTGATTATTTTTTATGAGAAGACATAGCTAGTTGAATTACTTAAAAAAATATACGCGTCGACTTGAGAACCTCCTCCGTTTTTTTTTGTCGGTTAAAATCGAGTTCAAACATTTGGATCACTAAATTTTAAATCATATTGTGGTGTGTCACAGCTCCAGTGGAAAAATGAAAATTAACTTTTGGAGGCTACTGTATATAGGGTAGTTAAATACCTACGCAGTACGTAATTGATCAGAATTTGGATTATATTTATGTAATTGTCTTTAGCATCCATTTAATAAAACAGTCCTCTAATTTTTTTAAAATTTCATTATGAACCGTGGTCTTCCCGTGTCATATGCGTTTGGTCCTATACTGTGTTCGCGATTTAGTTTCTAAACATATAAACAAATATTAGTTTTAGTAAAAAGCAACTGTAATACCTACATATAAGTTTCAGTTTGCGCTACAACTTTATATTTTTTTATGACTTTCATTAGTCAGTCTAAAATCAACTTAATTTGGACGCACATAAAGTTGATATTTCTTCAAGTGGAAATAAAAACAATTGGAGACAAGGCTATAGAGAGACTTTAGATGTATTATTCTTTGGTCCTAGTATCCATATTTGTAATTTCAAAACGATTAAGTAAAATTGCATACATAATATATGATTTGTTTAAACGCTGATATATCAACATTATAATATTAAAGTTGACATACCAAGTGCGCAAATTGTGATAGCTGTTACGCACGTGCAAAGATAAAATGCGAGTATACCAAGTAATACAAACATAGTATGAACAGATAGTTTTATGTTTATTATTATACTGTTTTTATAATTAGTATCTTCTCCGACCAGCCCCAGCAGTCTCGACATTCATAGCGTTCGCTTTACGACCGAATTCGGTCGCAAAGTCCTAAATTGACAGGTGAAATGTATGGAGTGACAGGACTTTGCGACCGAATTCGGTCGTAAAGCCTAATTGCGTAACACACTATCAATTTCAATCTGAATAATTTTGAAGGATACTGCTAATCCATTGCTTAATATGTTCGAAAAAATTGTCCGCTCAACAACGTAAATAACGCAATGAATGTTGTTGAACTGTCAAAATGAAAGCCATTGTTACTGATAGTGTGTTACGCAATTACCCCGCTGATAATGTAAGGAAAACAGCATATTTAACTAAGAATTACTAAGTCGTTGGTCTAGTGCTCGCAAGCTAGCGCTTGCAGCAGTAGCCTGCTGAGCAGGTCTTGGATTCGATTCCCAGTTCGGGCAACTTATAATTGGGTTTTCCCTATATGGAATTTGTCAGTAGTCGCCCGAAGTCTGGATTTGTACTTGGTTGATGACATAGCGCGTTACATGGGACTTCAAGACAAAATTGGCGCAATGTGTGTATACTATTAGATTAGGTACACATCTGCCTAACCCTTCGGGGATTACGGGCGTGATGTTATGTTATATTACTTCTTCTTCGTGTCGCTGGCACGACTGAATTTTGTATCTTGTTGGCCCAAAACTTTGCCACTTCCACGGCTTAGTCAGTGGCAACGCAGAGGTCACTTTGACTGCATGTTTTGAGGACACAGAGAGCAGGATAGGCGGTGGAGCATGGTTTGCGACATATGTTATATTACGTTCTCTGTAATACACATAGAGATCGTGAAATCTCGAGCACTTGCGAGCAATTTTTCAAGTCGATAATGATCCCGTATTATTTCTTTATGTCGCACGATGTCATTTGGACGTGACGTTTTGAACATAAAACATTTGATTGTGCTATTTAGAATAAAGTATATACGTATGTAATATCTAGACGAAGTTTCTCCCCGCGACTTCGTCCGCGTGTAATTTCGTGTTTCCCCGACTCGAGCGGGCGATGCAATGTGACGCCGTCGCTTGTGACGTGGTGTCACAGGCGACGGCGCCACATTGCATCGCCCACCCGCGCTGTTACTTTGTTTTCGCTTAGCGTTCTATCTGTCTTTCTAGGGTTCCGTACCCAAAGGGTAAAAACGGGACTCTTTTACTGTCCGTCTGTCTGTCTGTATCTCATGAACCGTGATGGCTAGACAGATGAAATTTTCACAGCTGATGTATTTCTGTTGCCGCTATAATAACAAATAGAATAAAATAACTATTTAAGTGGGGCTCCCATACAACAAACGTTTTTTTTGCCGTTTTTCGGAACCCTTCGTGCGCGAGTCCGACTCGCACTTGGCCGGTTTATCTTTTTGCTCGGCTCCTATGGGTCGTAGCGTAATGTTATAATCTTCCACAGGAATTGGGCAATCCAATGCAAAAATATTTTTTCAAATCCGACCGGTTGTTCCAGAGATTAGTGCGTTCAGACAAACAAACTCTTCAGTTTTATTACATATATATATTATTAAAGATTACTAAAATCACTTATAAATTTGGGTAAGCTCATTTTCTATAGCCATTTTTAAGATGTTGGTACCAAAATTACGGGTCTCATTTTAAATACTACTTTGTTCCTATTGTCTTGTAATCTTAACATCACTATAAAGACGTAGGAAAAATATGATTCTTAAAACCTAGGTCCTGGGTACATGTTCTCTGCATATCCTCTCGTAACAATAAGCTATTAAGGTGCAACCAGACGGATTAAATCAAATATAAAAACGTATTGTGCTGCTTTTAATGCATCAGTGGTTGATTTGTTGAACCTCATAATTCAGGACACGTCAGAATAAAGGCCCTGGTGGCCCATTGGAACAGCCCCAGCTTAGGCTGCCTGTCCATTGAAGCGGAACGAGGCTGCGGAGCGGAGAAACGAAAAAATATTAACCAATAGGATTGCATAAAACTCAACTCCGCTCAATCCTGTTGGTTAATATTTCTCCGTTTCTCCGCTCTGCAGCCTCACTCCGCTTCAATGGACAGGCAGCCTTACGAGGTGTAAGTTGTGGGTTCGAACCGAGGCAGGCGCTTTACTTATGTAAATAATTTCATCACCGCTGCTCTCAAAACGGTGAAGGAAAACTGACGTGTCCTAGAACCAAAAATTCAGAGACGTAACATCTAACAACCTGCACTGGGCCGGCGTGGTAAATTACAGCCCACTATTTCTCGAAGAGAGGAGGCCAGAGTCTTAGCAGTGGGAACATTATATGCTGATTATGCAGAATAAACATGTTTATAAGCTAGAGCTGTTAGAAACTGATTTTCCGTTTACTGCAGCTAATCGCGGACTTATGGGATCATTATCTAGAAACCGGACATAAGTACAAACGTAGTAACGACTTGTTCATTCCTATTTAAGAGCCCAATTTACCATTTGTAACATGTCCGGCCGTTTCGCCCACGCTTGCCTTTAGAAAGTCGATGGGAGCCGCGATAAATACTTAGGTTTCGGCGCCGGCGGTTCTCGCATTGTTCTCCGACCACAATAGGAATATAGGATACGACCATAAAGCTATTTTCACTTCCGCACGACGAGGATTTGGTGTAGCGATTATAGATATGTGGCTGAACTGTTTATAACTCGCCAAAATATAGCCGGTTTAACTGCAGAAAACGTATTGTCCATTGTTATGTTGCATTTCGGCATCCAATTTTATAGAGAATCAGCAATTTTGTAAACTTAAAGCATTACTGACTGCTCCAATGCGATGCAGAGAAAATTAGACTAAATTGACTCGGCGCTGGGATATAGTCTGTCTTTTGTAATTTTGACGTTCGAAAAGTGCTGATTCTCAGCCTAATTTGAATAAATGACTTTTGATTTTGATTTCGATAGGAAAAAAATACGCAACAGATTACGCTACTGAATTTTGTACTCTATTTCTTTTGAATAAAGTTAGTTTCTCGTTTCAGAGTGAATTGTGAAAGGATGCCCTTAGAGTCGAGGACAGTAACCCTCGACTATAGAAGTAGCGAGTAATTAGTATGGAATTTCGACCCGCCTAGTAATAGGTTAACATGGTTGTAGATTTGGAAAGTTTTAGTTTTGTCTGTCACGCAGACGCTATTTACCCTTTTGGCCACTAGCGGGAAGTTTCTTTAATAGTAATCCCACGTTGACATCTGAAGCGTTTAATCTTATCTTGGTTATCTTGGTATGACCTAATAAAAAGTTCTCAGCTATCTAAAAATAATGAGATCAATTTTCTTTTGCCTTTTTCTTTGTGAGAGGTGAAATACATGTAGTTACAAGATACCGTAAATGGAAAGGATTAAAATATTTCTGAAAGACAAATTTTTTTTTTTTTCGTTAAAACTGCTTTTCCCTTTGCAACTAATTAGAATAGCGATAATTTACCCATGTAACTAAGTCGAAATCTTAATTCGCAAACGTAGTCAAAGAGATATATTTTATCCCTCAGCAATTTCTCCTCAATATCAAACTTTAAACGCTCTCGTAACGAGTTTCTAACTAACAAGTTTAATCACCAAACGCTAAATCTGTTTTGCCCGTGTCCGCTTATAAATAGCTCGGCCAGCTAGCCAACACCCGTGTGAATCTAGACTTGAGCATCTAGCATCCCACGATCATTCATTTAAATAAAATATGTATCAAATTTTCCATAGCTAACCAAATTCAACACCTAAGTTCAACGCCCCAAGCTTTTCGCATGTCATTGTCTACTATTCATAGTGATCAGAAATAACAAGGAAACAGCTCGTTGTAAAAGATAATACCAGACATTGCTGAATACTTAGAGAAACCTTGTAGTATGAGATTTTATTATAATAAGCGGATTTCACGTTCGGTCTCGGCGGCTCAACTGTGTCGCGACTGTTCAAGGAGAATCGGGTTTCATTGTAAATCTAGATTGTTTTGCTCCACTCGTATTTCTTTCGCCTTTCCGCTAGCGCAAATTAATATCATAATAGAAGTTATAGTCAACTAGGTTAATGGCCGTCCAAGTAGCGATGTTATCATCTTAACACTTAAAGTCGCCATCTTAAGTCTCATGTTTAGGAAAGGCTCCTCAATTTGTTAATGAATGCGCCTTCTTCGTGTTAGCGAGCGTCGTCAGTTTCCAAGCCGAGGCCTTTACGGGTCGGCTTCACGGAACGGAGACATGTTCACGGTGATGGTGGCTCTTAGCAAATGAAAACTCGATTTTTACGACGCTTTCTGCGAAATTACTTGGCTGTAAAAACCGAAAAATATTAAAATTGCGCCGGTGCCGGTGGCTCACGAGGCGTCTTTAATTTCTGGTCGCTTGACTTTTAATATTGAGGTTTCATTATCAGACTTTAATAAATGCTTTCTGAGGCGGTCTTTGTTGTATACAATATCTTGTCAGATCTAACAATGGTGTCAATAAGCCTATCGTTATTTCTCTGTATCACCTTCCTGTGTATAACGTATGTTATCATTGTTGGTAGGGAATGCATGTCATGTACCCGGAGCCGGCGTCGCAATACCACAGCAGTCAGCCCCCGTGCCCGCAGCCCGAATACCGACCGGCAGTATCGCCGGCCTTTCAGCAGCCAGCCAAGAAGCGCCGCGTACTGAGCCCCACACAAACGCAACAACATAACGGAATACCACACGCACAGCTTGACAACAGCGGCTACAAGGTGAGAACTAATACACGAACAAGACAATAAATTAACTGTTTATGATGACTGGAACAGAAGACTGGTTATGAGCGTCGTAATAAGACTAGTTTGTAATAATTCGCAGTAGACTTATTCCAAGGCTGGTGTTGTTAGCGATACCAGCAAATACCTCAGGTTTATATAAAATTTTATGAAACATATTAACATTATCAAAATATGTACGTCACTTGTTTAAGTGAGTAGCCAATCTTGATAATATCTTGTTTTCATTTTCCAAATTAACTTTAATTTTTCCTTAACACCACCAGTATTCTGTTTCCGTCGCTCAGAGTCGTTAAAATGTTCGTCCTTTTAAGTGAACAAAAATTTAGAAATTGATTCCAACTCATCAACTGGTACATCATTTTCTTAATTAGGTCTTTTATTTCGAGAAAAGCAATATTCTTGTGATGTTTTCAAGTTTATGTCGTAGCTAGACTCGTGTTGAGTAAAATATTGTTGCTATATTTGCATTTAAGTCAGCCATAACTCAACTTAGCATTTTTCGTCGCACACAATATATCTCAATGCACCTACACAGACGCACACACGCATACCCACACACTAGATATGTCTTGTATAAATAATAATAAAATATATTTTAAATTTAATTTTAATATTGATTTTAATTTAATTTATATCTTAATTTTAATTTTGTTTATAATTTTGGTTTGATTTTAATTTGGTTTTGATTCTATTTTGATTTTGTTCTTAATTCTTATATTGATTGTGAATTTGTTTGTGATTATGATTTTAATTTTGGTTGAATTTATTGTCTTTTGTCACATTTTTGTATTGTTGCTGTGAATTGTTGTTTACATAAGTGGATGAAATTAAACTTATTTATTTATTATGGATAAATATTGTACAGTAACTACACTTATGTCCAGATGCTGTTTCAAACTTTAATGTTTAAACACACAATATTTATATAATAATCCGCCAATCAGGGGACCGGCACTGTCTCTCCTTAACACAGGCTAAATTCTAGCCTATCTAGGAGAACAGTACTTCACCCGTCTTTATTGTATAGTTGAACCTAAAAAATTACATATATGCAACATTTGTAAACTTTGCAATCCCATTTTGAAATAAACTATTATTATTATTATTATCTCTTTGGCAGTCCCTTTATCTTGGGGAAAATGTGAGAACATAACGTGACGGGAAAGCAAAGAATTAACACTTTCTACACTACTAGGCGATTTCGATTCACGGAAAATTCCGCATATTGTACACGACTCATATATTGCGTAGAAAAGGTTACTTGGAGTATTTCAACATTTAATATCCATGTAATAACATCAAACCAGTGCTCAGTCACCTCTACCAGTTGATAAACAACTGGTTTTATCGAAAGAGGATAACGTTGCTTTACTAAATGTTTTCGATTTAATTCAATATGAAATTGTTCAATATGAACTTCCAGGAGTTATTTGCTTAAAATCCAGCCATTTTCATGTACTCAGAACAGCGTTCCTCAGACACAGAAGCCGCTGAATCTTCCATCCATCTGAATGGAAGATTGAATCCATCGTAGGAAAAATCCTTTCTGCCCTAATATTCAGATAACATTATTGTTCCATTTAACGTATCGACATCTCGGCCTCATCGCTTAAGTTCATAGCACGAATACATGAATAGTTAGCGTATCTTATATTCTACATGTCTTTTTCGAATATGATATCAAAATTGATACAAGAACGCGAATGTCGCATCAAGGAGTCATGTGTAGTTAATTTCGTGTGACGCAGAGACCGACCATCTGATGAATATGTGATCGTGTCAACACTCGCTCTACAAAGGAGGGTGCGGACTGTGCGGAGCCGAACCATACGTATTTTCATGTAAATTGATGGCTATAACGATCGTGTTCTGGAATCGCTACGTTGTTTACTTTATTATCGTTTATTTTAAAGCTTTTGCTAATCCTTGGTAAGGGAATTGTATTGGCTACAGCTACACAGTGACGTTTTGACAAGACGAGATTCATTCCCAGAACTGTATTGATGTGTTTTCATACTTTTTCGCAAGGAGTTCCAGAACTTTTGTTGTACTTCGGTTCATGAAAATAATTTCCCAGGAGAAATTCGCCATATTTGCTTTATCAACTCGCTGAACTTTATTAGTTAAAGAAGGCTTATTCGTCTTGATCACGCACTTGCTTACTTTCGGTCGACAAGTGACCTTCATTAATAAAGGCTTAACTACATATTTCTTTAATAAAACCGAATCCGATGATGATATGTAAAGGCGAAGGCTATCTTTGGCATATTCTATGACTTTGGTCTAGAGTTTCCTCATACCGTCTCGTACACAACGGACTTAAATGACCCATTCTTCTAGAAAACAATTCCCGTGTATAACGATTTTCCTAAACAGCCGGTGCGGCGGCGGTTATTTTAAAACAGCCCCCTTTTGCGAACTCCACAATATGCAGTGGCGCATCTGTCGCGAGATGGTCTTATTACCGTTAATCAGCATCTGGGGCACTTTTGAAAGTATCGCCCGGTATGCGGCTCGCTTGACGACGCAACCGAAATTGGTCTGCAGTCCTTTATTGTGTATTTAAACTAAATATTGCCTTACGTCTTGAGGAGTTTGGCTCCCGCAGAATTTATCATTTCAATTTGTAACTTCTTTTGTTGTCACAAATTGTAAATATCCTCCTAAAGTTGTCTTCAGTGCCGTTGTTGTTAAGTACATAAAATCGCACAGACTTACGAAAATCGGTGCAAATTGCCTTTCTCAATTTGCTGCAAAAGCCAAATAGCTTTTGTTTAGCCAATACATCTTTGTTTGCGACCCGAATCTTATTTCATTCTGTCATGTGATCAACTCGCTTGCGTTTAGCGTGTTGCTAAACAGTGAGTTCCCAACCGCGCTTATTACCAACCAAAGTTCGCTGAAGATACTTGAATGATAACTTGGTACCGAATGGTCTTTCTCGCCAAATGCAGTTACTGGTTACGTAACATTCGTTAGTAGCTAATCGACCAATTGACATGGACCAGGAAAGCTCACGACCGAAAACTGTGGAAGGATCTAGGGTAGATACTGGAAAGAAAAAGAAACTCATCACCAATTCTAATATACGTACAAAATGTATTGTAAAAAGTTTGTAAAGAAAGGCTATTTGAATTGACCAATTAATACATATATCTCAGTTTCCGTGAATGTTGCTTTAGATTTTATGACGATTCAATTGTGTTTATACTGAAATAATGGTGGCGGTATTCCGATGTGAAAAATAATAGAAACGTTTGCGTAATCGGCACGTGGACGGGAGCCGAGCCTCGTGACGGCTCAACGTGAGCCCAGCCCCGCGGGAATACACAACTGAACTGGGACTTACTGGAGAGGAAATGTCACATTGGAACTCCTGCTTTTCAAGAATTCATTTTCGACTAACGAATTTATCGAGTCAACTACCATTAAGGAAAAACAGTCGGAAATTTAGAAAAACGTTACCAAAAATCTTGATTGGAAATCACTATATTTTATTACTGTTGTAGCTTAGTTAGTATTTAGTAGTTGAATCTAATGAAATAATGATCGGAGAGGCATATGTCCAGTGGTCTGTTATGAGCTGATGATGGTGATTTAGTAGTATATGAATGATATTAAAACCTACACTTAACATATTTAAATGATTGTTTTTATCCGGGGTCAGTGCTCGAATGGCGCAGCAACCACTATTCTAATTAACCACTTGTGTTAAAAGTAGCACTCACGTTTCGTCAAAAACACTAAGCACTAAGTGAAATCCAGTTCCAAATTATTTTACATATCGAAAATTTCGTGAACAACAATTTAATCAGAACTAAAGCTATCGATCCATCCGATGTAGGACTTTACGCCGCGAGTGTTTAGGTGTAATTTGGCTTGTATCAACGAGTGACGCAATAGTGTTTGTTTACGTGGAGCAAAGTGGCTACGTGCATTTAGCGAGCGGCTTTTACGACGTTGCCAAGTCGTGCTTGTGCAAAGAGATTTAAGATAGGTACAATAGAGAGGCTATGCAAAGAAATGTCATAGAAAAACTGTGATCCCATGTCTCAGTGACGCCATCTAGTATAATATAGCAAAATTAGAGCGGCAATTGGGAACATCTTAACACAAAAATTGCAAACATGAATTAAATTTAGTAAAATATATTCAGCTATTGCTCGGTAGGTGGCCAGTGTTGCCAGATCCGATTTTCAATCCGTGGGTTAAGCCTGAAAAACCTAATATCCTACTTAGTTCAAATGGTAAATAGATATAAAAAACTAAACAAATTAAGCAAAACTTGTTTTAAACAATAAAAACTATTTTAGAATTTTATTCGCTACTATCCATTCGCTATTGTCCGTGTCACCGTGTATGACTAGGTATCAGTTTCAGTGTGTGTTTATGTACATTTTAAAATAAAATCATTTTAAATGTGCCTGCTTTGCCGTTGGATTATTATAGCACTCAGTTTATTACGCTTTTTGTGTAAAGTAGACCTATTATGTCACAAATCGCATATTTTCTTTGCAATGATTGTCGGTTGCGTTTCGGTTTTAGCAAATTTTTTTTTTCACTTTGCAAATATTTGTAAATCTTGTATCCGTATGTATACGTATATCCGAGGCGAGGTCCAAAATCCGTAGATCTATAAAAAAAATCCGTAGGTCTGGCAATAAATGGGGTGACACTAAGTAGACAGTATAAAACCTGTGGTAGAGATTTTACCATTTCGATATAAATGTATCGATAATATTGAAAAAAGTGACTAAGACTATTTTTTTTTTCGCGTTTGAATAGATTGAACCAAGTGCCAAAAGATTATGAAAACAATAAAATGATTAGCCGTTTAAAAGTTATTTATTTATAAAATTATTTTAACATACAAATGACTAATAATTATCGTTATTATGATCTAGTAATCCAAGTGTGAGACTGCAGCTGATCACGAGGATGTGAGTGCGATTCCCACAGGACACAAATATTTATGTGATGGTTGTGTTGGTCTGGGTGTTTCTTATGTACATAGTAGTATTATAGCATAAGTAATAGTATTAGTATATAAGTATTATATCCATTGCTTAGTATCCATAGTACAAGCTCTGCTCTGCTCTGGTTTGATTTGAACCTACATGAATAAATAGTACTTGTTCATTTATTGATATTTAAATAAAATGACATGATTATCTTCAAACAGTATTATATTTTGTGTTATTTATTTTTTAACTTAATAAATATTGTCGATAACCAAATCGATAAACAAAATTGCATCTCTACAACGCAGTAGTAAAGCTACTCAGCAATAGAGGGCGTTTATTACAAAATTAGCAAATTTTCTAGATCTATCTATGAAAATTATTTAATTTTAATTACTGAGTAAATATAAATAATTCATGCGAAAATAAACTGAAGTTAGGTCCAGCCATTTTACCGTAACGAGATTTACAATATCTCAATGCGCAACTTGGCATATTTCCTTAGAAAATATTTGTTTTTGGTGGACACAAATACGACTTGACACGCAGGCGTACCACACTAGACTGAGTGACTTTTGACCACTAGGACAAAAGTATTGGATTACGATTTTGTTCGTGATGTCCTGTCTATTGTCAAGTAGATAATTTAATGTCTTTGTGCTTGTGCCAAATTTGGCATCGCGATGATGGTTGCCTACCGAGGCCCGCAACGGCATGACCACTTTTTGTCAAGAATTGAGGCACAGCACCAAATCTTGATTTTGATCTGTCAACTCAACTGAACAGCCGCTTGGAGAGATTGCCAAGATAAACTTATCACAGTTGTTGATAATTCTCTGATTCTCTGCCCAATTGTTCTAATGACAGTACGATCTTATGCCCTTAACTCCTCGATGCTATTTTAGGTCTTTATCGATGCAAGGATTTGCTTTTGCATTGCTCTCTGCGGTTGTCAACGTGAATAAATAAATGGGTCCGACAATTGAATGTCACGATTATCTTATTGTTGGAGCGACGTTGCCACTTCGCAGACCTCTAGCGGCGATTTTGCGGATGGCTGCGTTTAAAAAAATGCTTCGCGTCTCTTGCTCTTGCGCATTGGTTTTCGCGAAGGTGGGAAAACGACAGAGCATGGCAACTCCCGGATGTTGCGACAGACTCCGACAAGCTTGTATTATTCTGCTCGCGTTTCCTGTTTATAATGTTTAAATGGAAAATCCAAGGTTCTATTAGCAGCCAAGTAGACTTATTGTATTTATTTTTAATTATTAAACTGTAAATATTTTTTCCACGTTGGTTCATGCATATATCAGTTTGTTGAATTAAGTGCTTAATATATTAAATATGTTGCTTCTACGGATTTCACTATCAACAATTTTCTCAAATGATAGTTGAAGGCATCTGACGACAATGACATCCACAACAACTCTTATCGGTGAATGTGTAAACGGTCGCATACATTTACATTGTACACAAGACGAAGGAATTATACGCCTTGACATCATTTGCAAATCCAGTGCGAAGGATCGCTTGTTTTTGTTCACAAGTCGGCGTTGCATCGTGTTTGTGCAATGAAGATTTCGTGATGTGATGTGATGGGCGAATTGGCACCGACGGACCATACAGGTCAGTAACCCGGCTTTGCCGCTCTCCCCGCGTCCCGCACGTTACGTAACACCCGCGCTGTTGCCACACCGACGACGACATTGCCAAAGTCGATAGCTTCATGCTGATTACTTGCGCCTGGTAATCTTGTCTTATCAAAAGTCACTCTGCCCGTTTTGGTCGTCCCGACCGGTTTATCTACAAAAATGCTTTGCATAAAAGAAACCGTTGTGATACAATTTAAAGCAGCTTTGGAAGACTGCAAATTTTTCGTGTTTTGTCATGCGATCAGTAAATCCACAAAAAACGGCTGAGCTCTATGTCACAGCGATTAGTCAGTGTCACAAACTTTCACCTCCATGCACCGTAGGATACTGTATCTCCGGGTCAGAAACGTTAACTTTCACGGTCGTTACTGATATAGCTTTTGTGCTTGTTCGTGCGACCCCGTCAAATGAAAACCATCAATTTTCCCGGTGCACTATAACAGCACGGCATGAGCTAATGTTCGCATGTTAGGGCCCATTCCCAAGGTAGATGCATCGACACCGATCTGGCTCCGTTTCCATCGATGTCAATCGATACATTCACGACTGGCTTCGAAGTGTGTCGTTAGCTTGCGAATGGCATACCTATCGACTAATATGACTGAGTGGTTGTACACTGTGAGCCCGTAATCGTTGCTTGTAGGGCACTGATTTATATTCGTTCTCATCGTCGCCATATAGATGCACCAAGCTACATGGAGGACCATCATATCGCACAGGCGTGAAAGAAGCCCTAGCACAAACACGCTACACCAAACGCAGCAATTGGTACGGTCTGTGTAAATTGAAACTTTTTGAACAAAAGTTCTCAGTTGTCATCCATCATCAGGAACGATCAAAAAAGTATAACAACAATTCTAATTAATACAATAATAAACAAAACGAGTGTTCCTCGAACTTGAGCGACCTTCAGTACTGATTGTAGCTAATAAAAAAAAAAACTGGAAACGTCCGTTTTCACAAATGATACGTCTTAATTATAATGAAAAATCAAATAACATTCCACTAGTGTACGTCTAATTAAATATGGCGCATAAAATGATCTTTCATTATGATCTCATTGCGTTTGTTATCATGAAAACATATAAATCTACTGCGCAGTGTTCAGAGGCGTGTGCGCAGAGTTGCGGTCGGAAATTTCTACGGAGCAAATCTCATGAACTACAGAGACTCGGAGAGAATAAGTTAATACTACTTGGGACGATTGACTTTTGATTGATTGATTACTTGATAATAGCGTCAAAAGGCAGACATGTGGTCAACGACTGCAAATAACACACACAGTTTAAGTGTGCGAATCCGACAATCCGGCCATAGGGCCGGAGACACTAAACTGCAGTCCTGAGGGTCGAATCTTATCTATGTACAATTATTGACATAAAAAATTGAGAATGGCGTTGTCATATTTCTGTCAGAATATTAAACTTTCCGACTTTACGACGATTTGATAGCACTAGACATTTCTATGTTATATTGTAAATAACAATGACAAACGAGATAAAACAATGACTTGAGTACATCCTTTAACATTAACGTAGGTACTCTCACAATCTCAAGGTTTTAGAAAACGTTGCAGTTTTCTAAATAGGTACTCTTTACGAGCCATTATGGCGCTTAAGTGCAGTATGGTCTCGTAATTATTTGCATTTGAATACAACACTAAAATGAACACGTCCAATTCAAATCTTGATCAGCTAAGACGAAGTGATAAAATTTAAATACTTAGTTAAAGCTCTTGGAAATTATGTTCAAGTTGGTTCATCAGGGAGACAGCTTGGCACAGACATGAATATATTATATGGTTAAGTGACGCTTTTCATTATTTCCACTACATCGGATAGTGTCATTTTATCTGACATATTGTTTACTCCTTCATCTTGTATATCATTTAGACCAACGGTTTCATTTGGTTGGTATTTGATTTCTGGAATACAACTTCTTTATTGCATTTATTTTTACTGCTTGTTGAAACGGCTGCCATTTTGATATGTCTCCCGAGACCAAGATTGTTTGTAAATGACTTTATTAAGAAACTAAGTACTTGCAACTCTTTTATGTGCACAGCATCCGATGTTTGTTCAGAGTTTAGGCGATAACCGCTGTTTCGAGCTACTTCTATTCTAAACACATTCCATGTGATTGATGTTTAGAGGTGACCAGTGTTTTACGAAAGTACGCAATTTTCTTTGGTTAAGTTTGCAGTAAAATCAGATCATGCCCATTAAAATAATACCATGAAAATAAATAATATTGGTGATCTCTCTTTGGGCATGATCCGAGTAATAAAAACTCATTCGACAACGCACAACCTAAACTGCTAGGCCTAGAAACACGAAATTTTGCACAAGAGTTAGTGAGCGCCTGGAAGGATTTTTGAAAATTCATGCCCTAACGGTTGTATGGGATGAAAGTTTGTATGAAGTGCGTCGTTTTTGATGATGGAAATTCCATGGGCATACAGCTCCTTATCTAATAAAAGTCACCAGATCAAGATGGCCCTAAAGACTGCCAATGAAAACCAAAGCACTGCGCATAAAGAACGGGGAATACATTCACATGGTTGTTACGAGATACAACATAAGTGCAAGCTCGGATCGCCGTGACGGGATGTTTTGACGTCCATGCACTCGAGCGTCGTGAGATAATGTATAAACATCCAGCCAGCGACGCTGTTATCCTGTTATGTTATTAATTAATTGTTGCATTAAAGCATCAGTCAAGTATTCATTAAACCTCCATCAGGAATGATTACTGAATCTGTGATCTTAAAATTGTTTGACGGTGTGTCTTGTTAATAGCTACCGTTTCTGTTAATGCTTTTATAGCTGACCGTAAACACAATATAATCAACAGAGTGACCAAGATTCTTAGAACCTTTCGAATTAAAACCAGAAAATATTAATGAGGCGACCAAATTGAACTAATCAAAATTGCTATTACATTCTTTAGATTCTAGAAAATATAACTTTACAGTTCTCAAACGTAGTAGAACAAATCAACGGCAATATATAGCGCATTACGGTAGAATTTGTAAGCAGATCTAATCGAAACATTTTCCGGTGACATTCCATTTATTTAACTCGCTGATATCTG
This sequence comes from Apamea anceps, assembly GCA_951799955.1. Classification (NCBI taxonomy): domain Eukaryota; kingdom Metazoa; phylum Arthropoda; class Insecta; order Lepidoptera; family Noctuidae; genus Apamea; species Apamea anceps. Next base: position 13,613,997 of record OX637509.1, read on the forward strand.
CATAATAAACCCCGTCAATCATGCATGTCTGTATCTATCTGTTAGAGTGTTTAAAATCCGACGACTAGGAAATGGTAGACTTGAAATGCATAAAGCGTATGTTACGAATACAGCTGCGGTTGTGGTTTCAGAAACTTCATTTTGGTTGCGTTGTGAACTGTTTTCGTCTCGAATAATCAACTAAGCGGTCACTGCTTTGCTTTTACTTATTAAATAGCTCAGCTTCAGAATAAACTTTTTTAATGATGCGAGCCGAAATGGCTTGGTGCGGTTTGTAAACGAGTGTAGTCACTACAGACACAAAACGAACTTTAACAAGATATGACATACAATAGGACATACATTATGCTGGTAATGTTATCATCTTTATGCGTTTCCTTAGGGTGTTGATAGGAGAAATTGCAGCCAGTTACACAGTCGTTGGTTATAAATTGACGATGTGCGCTCTTTCCAATGATGGCTCCGTATGTCACATGGGTACAGTGACGCCATTGGCTCTGTACATTGTCACTAGGGCTGTCAATAACTTTTATGTTAACTGCAGGCAAAGTCAAACTTCTACGAAAATCCCACTAATGTCGCTTGCCGAAATTTATTGAATGATTTCATCTTCAGCTATAATACGTAGAACTCCCGTTCGAAGCCTCCAGATATGGAGATATTCGTATATGGGAAAATTAGATGCAAGAGGCGAAGAACCAAGTCTTACTTGGTAAAGAAATGACACTGGTCATCGTTGGATGTTTCTGACACAGTCACTGCGATAACATGAGTCTTAGGCATTACCCCCTGCAAAGTTAGCGTTGCCGCTTTATTTTTAGCTCGCCAACCCTGTCTCAGCATAGCATTGTTTCGATGTATGTCGGCCGTCACATCTGTATGGGACCGTTTGTCGTTCATTTGTATGGTAGACAACGCTGTGTTATCTATTGTGTAAATGTGGAACGTAATGTCAATAACAATATACGAGAAGTTTCCGTGTGTGTGCAGTGGTCGTGTGTAGAAAGTTTTTTTTTACTCATTTGGACACAGCTTTAGACTTGTCGACAGTTTGCTAGTAAACTGGAATGGTATTCAAAAATATTTTTATGAAAAAAAAAATCTCAGTTCAAAGCCACCAAAAACCATAAACAGCAAGCTAATGATTGCACATCTTTTCCTTGTAAGTCCGCCAGTACCAAGAAGGAATGTGATATTATGATATTGAGACGATGGCTTCTCCTGCAAAACATTATTATGGCAACATACGCTGACCGATTGCTAAAGTGGTCCTAAGAATCGAGATTCCATGAACCCCGCTGAGTACAGGACTCCTCTCTAGTGCTCTGAGTCTCTGTTCAAACGTTCTTCATTGATCATCGACCTATTCAAGTGTTTGGTCACCTAAAAACAGGTGACCTTCACCTTAATTGCTTAACATACTTTCAATCACAATGTGATTTTGAAGGATATTGCTAAGCTTTATATGTTTGAAAAATTCGTCTGCTCAGTAACGTAAATAACGCAATTAATGTTGTTGAACTGTCGAAATAAAAGGCGTCGTCATTGTTAGTGTATTGTGCAAATTATCCCGCTGGACTGGACTATAATAGTAGTCAGTCAGGTAGTCAGTCAGTTGTTTTCCTCTTGTTCTCTTGTTTAAAAGCATTGCTGTGACAAGACTTGTGCCGATTGCAAACAATATTTATAGACGTTTTGTTGCTTTACGTGTAAATTACTTCATCACCACTGCTCTTAAACGGTGAAGGAAGACATATGTGATATCCACCAAACCGCAACGTGCCCGCGTGGTGGATTATGTATGACCCGCTCCCTCTCACATAAAGAGGAGATCTGTGTCCCAGTAGTGGGCACATTCACACACACGCTATGGTGATTATGTTTTGTTGTTCCTCTGACGTAAATGGCATTGTAGTATGCCTCCCTGCAGCTTTGACCTCCCACTGTCTCATTACGGCGCTTTATTTATCATTTATTGTTAGCCCTCATAAAACCTTAATTAATTCGACGGCTCTTTAGTTTTATTGGTCGTAAAAAGCGAATTTCTCTAGGTTGCCATAGAGCCATTTTCTTTGATGAACGATACGAAGTTTCTTTTTAAATACTGTTTCTTTTCTTTCTCCAAGTAATTTTAATTGTTTCTTTGTTCCAAACTCAAACCCAAAGCATTTATTTCAATTAAACAGTTTACAGGCACTTTTGAATTGTCAAGAAGTCAGTCAGTCAGAAAATATGAAGCTAGAAGTTCGAATCTATAAGTTCTTTTTTTTTATTGATTTTCTACCTTTTCTAACTTTTAAGTTATTGTTTTCGATTTGCTTTGTAAAGGCCTTTGACTTTTGTCAGTTTCTTAAATTCAATGTTCTTTTGATTCAGAAAGGTCAAGTCAAATACTCGTTAAATCACAATAATAAAATACCTACCCGTGTAATACAAGTCTGTGAGTTGCTAACTGTAATGTAAGCCGTACTTAATATAAAGTCTCATCATTTATTTAAATTGCTGTATTAATATTCATGACAACATTTTACAAACAAAATGAAATCGAAATGAGTTTAACATCTCCATAGTAGATCCCGGTCTTAGCATCAATAACGCCGCGGAACGTTCTGAATTCTAACAAGGTGCTTATTAAAGACAATTTCTATCGTATTGTGCCGGTATTTAGATGACGCATGTCGACGATGCGGCTGCATGGACGGAGTGCATTGCACTCCGGTCCGCGAGTATTTGCCTATTTGCACACTCCTAAGATAACAATTGACGTTGGCGTCAACCATTGTTTCTCAAACGTCTGCCTGTTTAACTCGACCGGCACGAAATTTAACGAAAATTACACAACACCATTGTTCCGTAGTGCAAGCTTACTTTCACCAAACACATTTGCTCTAAAAACTTTTTGCCAATGCGTCGATTAAATCGTGTTTAACATCGTTTAATGTTAAACGCTACAATTTAACAACACTCGTTAACGTTTCTTGCCACCCTAGCAATAAAGTTGAAATTCGTTTGTTAATGACTATGTTGGAGTAAAAGTCAGTGATCGATGTTTTTCTACACTGTCACAGCGTGTGAGCGATAACATCGATACGTACCAGTTTAGATCTCGTTCGCAACTAGTCCATTGTGACCAGTTACACGAGCGCAGAATTAACATCTCTAATGAATTACAAGGAGGCTTAAGGAAAAATCAATATCAACCCGTTTTCCTTACGTTACTAGGCCAAAACAAAACAGAGCCAAGAATCCTTGCGTTCAAATGACTGTTTTATTGAGATGGAATGGCTTGAATACATTTGATGACTCTTCTTGAAGTTTGAAGAATGATTAATAATTCAAGACCCATTGGAAGCCTCAGCTGTTCTTGCGACCTTAAAGGATTTTTCTCCTTTGAGATAGAAAGCGATCTGGAACAGCTCTTGATAAAGTAAAAAATCAATCTGCCTAGCCTTTTCCCAACTATTATGGGGTCGGGCTCTAGTCTAACCTGATGCAGCTGAATACCAGTATTTAACATGAAGCGACTGCCCATCTGACTTTCACAACCCAGTTACTGGGTAATACGATACCTCTTGGTAAGACTGGTTGTCAGACTTTCGGGCTTCTGACTACTCGTACCTACGTGTAACGACTAATAAAGATCTACAAATGACAGCCGGGACCAACGGTATATGTCATGGATGGTCACATATTCACGAACCGACCGCGGTAAGCGTGGCTTAATCTTCGCGGCTGTTATTATTTAGCCATGAGCCTCTCCTTTCCCTACTTTCTTGATAAAGTATATTGCGGATATTCAAATAGGAAAAAGTTTAGGTTAAAGCTGTTGAACTGGAGGTCAGTTAATTACAGTAATCTGAGGTCATACGCGTGATTGGCGTTTTTTACTAATTGATTTTGGTCGGCTTTAGTTTTTACGAGTGTTGGTTTAAGTAGGTACCTACCATTGAAAGAAACAGTTTTCCGAATCATAAACTACAAGTTAGTTTATGATTACTTTGAGAGACGACAACAAATAGTTTAGGTGTTATGAAGGAACAGATGAACATAGCCTTTTAAAATCATAACCCTCCTTTGGCTTTGCCATGAAGTAAATCAGTTGTAAAAACTTTTCATTAAAGCAAGGGGCCTACTCCGAAGTGCAAAGTTCGAATGTTCGGATCGGACCGACACATGGCCGAACCGAATATTATTGAAAAATGCGAAAAAAGTTCGGATCGGATCAGTTAGGTCGGGACCATAGTCAATATTCGAAAGAGTGTAGGAGTGTAGGATCGGAACCGACCGAACCAAATAGTAACTTCGTAGCAGGAAACGGACGAACTACTTCGGAGTAGACCCACAGGTCTTTCAGATAATATTATCTATGGTTATCTTTTTCCAATTTTCAATATAACCAGTTCAGTTTTCAGTGCCAGTATCAATTTTGTGACCATAAAATCTCAATTTTCCTTTATATACGTCCTGCCTTCTATGCAAGTGGTAGAGACTTGCGCATTCACCCCTAGCTACATTATTATGCATTGGGCGAATTTCGTCCAGTACCAATGTTGCTAAATATTAGTCGAAAGAATTTACTGTATTTGCATACCAAGTAGATAGTTAGGCTATGAATGTTAAGTGTATATTTCACGTTAGTGATAATAAAAATGAAACAATTCTCACCTCCTGTTCACAAGGTCGAAGACTTGAATTTTCATAAAGTTGACGACCGACCTTGGAGGAAAACTTTTACTGAAAATTCTCTTCATTAAGTACTGCGTAAAAGATATTGTATAATATTTAATAGCCCCTAAACAATTTGGAATAACGAGCTTTGACTCCTACCAAATGGACTGGCCGGCACGAATAGCGAAAGGAGTGTGGAAGGAGGCCTTTGCGCTTCAATGGGACAATACAAGCTGGTTAGATAGTGATACAAAACCCCATTTTACCATAAACGAAATTGTTGAATATGAACAGTTTAATCAACATACTTATTTTTCGGTTTTCGCTTGTCTTGCTGTGTTTACAGTTCACCGCACAGTGTGTAATTTGACCTTATTTGCGGACATGCTCATTTTATGTGTTTTTTGGAAAGCTAACAATCAAACAAACCTCTTATTAAAACTCCGCCGACTCTAGCTACTATAGTTTAAGAGAAATTAATAAAATCGATAAAAATCCATAAAAACCATAGAAACACAATATCTCTTTTTTGGATTTGATTTTTACGCTAAATGATTTAAGGTGTGATAGAAATTCAGTATAGGAACCAGTTTTTTATTAAAAACTTTAAAAATTTTGGTCATACAGGTGACAATAATTTTTTTTCTATGATTTCGTAAATATTTTTTTTCCAGCGATTCTCTTCACGGTCGCGTTTTTTTTAAATGCCTTAATGTTGATCACTATAATAACTATCGCCACAAAAAAAAACAGACGCAACAAACCCAGGATTTCGGAAATATTAAATTTTAAAATTGTGAGTTAGGGTTGTCAATCAAACCTGTGTGCAACATACTCGTATAATTCTTACTTCATGCAAACATTACTCATTGTGATTCATTATTTTCGACTCAGGTATTAGTAATTGCCGGTTTAAATTGTGACGTGCATAGTTTTATGTAAACTATGCACGCCACAATTTTATTTTATTTTATTTGTTTAAGTTTTTTATGGAAAAATGGTGCAAAAAGTCAAAATTAAAAAATATTTACGGTTGAATTCGATCACTACTTTTGTTTATGATCTATCTTCATCGATGAAGGATATTATGTGGGATTGGGAAGGGAAAAAAAATCACCGGAAGTCACAATTGTAGAGGAGCGGAAAAAAAATACAGGCTGAAATAAGAGCCAAAATGTCACTGTTGGTTGATGTTGTTCGTCTAAATTCAAGGACAACCAATGATGGAAACACAGCACGAACAGAACTGTCAGACCAACATCGGAAAACATTTGCAGATATCTTAGGTGTAGAGACATGGCTGGTGGATGACCTGCATACTGTTTTAGTAGTGATGTCGAGTGGCTTAATAATATAGATGCGGCAAAATTGGACGACTTTTGTAATCTATAGCTGCGAAGTATGTGGAAAAATACAATTGGTTTTACATGTCCGTCACTATGCACAAAATATTAATGCTTGGCCGGCAAATCATAGACGCCAACAAGTTACCCATAGGTATGTTATCCGAGCAAGCAGGCGAGTTGAGAAACAAATACTGGCGCTATGATCGACAACTATACCCGGAAATTAGATAGAAAAACCACAATTTTAGATTTATTTCACCGTGCATTAGAATCATCCGATCCTTATATATCCTCGTTAACATTTAGTACACGTCATAAACACAAAAAATCTTTGCCCTTACCGAAATCAGTGCTTCAACTCTTAAGTGTAACAACAGACAATGTACACTACAGCTAATTAGAAACCGAAGGCCTTGAAGCAAATGTTAACACGCTGACAACTGACGAAATGGTAATCCAATCCGAGAGCGAGGATATGTCATAAGCTTTTAGCATTGGCTAGCATAATTTATTTAATCGATTGAACTATCAACTTACATATTTACTACTTTGTGACAGCCCTATTTCCATAGAAATTTCAAAAAAAACTTAGAAACGCAATATCTCCGAGATCTCGCTAGATACATATATAGAATTTTGTCAAGTTGAAGGTACTATACATAAATATATTACGCAAACAAAAAAAAACACGACCGTTAAGTAGTTAATTTTTTTTTTTTTTTTTTCTTTGATTAACAAAATAATTATTTATTCTCGTTCCTGTGACGTTAGGAAATTGCAATTTTTACACTATATATATTTCAAATCAACAATTCATATGTATTTTACAAGAGGCTGACATTTGCTTTATTCAAGAATTACAGACGAAAAACTTTTTCAAGAAGGTCACTGACCTTTCACTAAAATATTTGTATCTCCTAAATTAAGTGAAATATCAAAAGGGGTATTTTTTGGAATGCTTTATTAAGGTTTAATCTATAAAGATAAAAAATAAAACTGGCATGTCCGCAACTAAGGCAAAATAACACACTGTGCACCGCAAACACTGCCAATAGCTTATACAAACACATCTATGATTCCAATGCTGCAGCCAATTTGTAATCGAGTTGCGTTCGAGTACCAACAGTGATGGCCGGTGACCGTTCCTATTTTCTGAGTTCGTCGGCCGGCTCAAGTCTCACAAATGTATTATTTCATAGCAAGACATCACTTGCTATGTTTTGAACGCACCATTACGAAAACGTTGGATTTATTCTATACACAAAACGCATAAACGATCTTGTAATAAGTAATTATTATCATTGAAATGATTTTGCCCAAAATTCATATTTCAGACAACAAATTGAGTATGGTATGCTAATTTCCTTAATACTTATATATAATTTTGTATCTTCAATACCTACATACATATTATTGTGTTTCTAAGAATAGTTTTTATCAAACACATTATAATCAGCAAAACGCGATTGAGGGCAATGTTCAAGTTAAAGAACAATTTAATGTTGTGTATCAAAAAGTATTGTTTTATGCGTTTATTTTAGTAAAGGTAAAGAAAAGTCCCCCAGACCGAATTTCGGCCATGACGATCAATTTCAGTGGAGACTAGCTATCGGCACGGGATATTATAGTGCACAAGTGTGTGCGCAGACACAGATGCACCCTCTTCCCTCACTTTCATTGCCCGATGGGAAGGCAATCCGAATTGGGCGGTAATCTGCTAAAATTTTGACAGTTCCTTTGATCAGAGACCTACCATTAGAACTTAGACTACATTGTGCAGTCATTGCTTTTAATTCGTTACGACGAGTATCGTGTTTGTGTTTTTATTTATTGTAGAACTTAAAAAAGTGCATAAATTACAATAATGATACATTTTATCATTTTCAATTAACTGTATTTAGGTACTTACTGTGCGCCACTCTGCCGGCGTTTTATTGGGGCAGTCCACTATCGTTTCGATAAACATCGCCCTTCATTGGTGTGGCTGCGGTGACCAAGCGCCGTCTTGTGGTTTTCCAAATAATCAATAGGCTTGTTTCCTAAAAAAATCTAATTAGTCCGTCAGTTAGATTATCAAAAAATATTGGACCCGTATTTTTCTTTTGTCAATTGTATAAAAAATTATGAAGATATCGCCTGTCAAAGTTCCGTGTGTCGTCACGCCTTGCTATACTTTTTAACTTTGTTTGTTTGACTGACAAAAGAAAAAATACGTGTCCATTATCTTTCGATAATCTACCGGACGGACTAAACATAATAATTATTTTTTTACCCAGGAAACTACCCTATTAGAGCCGAAATTTGCTCAATTAGCACCATTTTGTATAAAATAAATAATTAAAGGCTTCTCTAGTAAAGAAAATTTAAATATAGGTACAAACAATAATCTAATTAAAACACTCAAATGAAAATAAATACAAAACACCGGCCGCTAGAAATAAAAACAAATACGTCAGTAAGCAGTATTGTCACATTTGACTTTGACAGCTAAACAAATAAAATATTAATAAGTTGTATAGTTTCACATTTATCCGCGTTACACATAAATTCAATGTTTTTTTGCTATTTACGAACTTACTACGACCAATGATCGACTATTAAGAATTTAGCAGATTACGAACTTTTAGCAAAATGACAATGGGATCGTGTTGGAATGGAGAATTTATAAAAATAGCAGACTTGGGGCCCAGGCGCAGGACTTATGGCTTAAAACGTGCTTTCAGAGACACGGGGTATCACACCGCCACCTTCTAAATCCGGACTGTCCCAAGAGAAAAACCCAATTACACTAAAAAACTAACGAACTACTTTGTTACTAGCAAATATAACGAAGGTCTGGCCATCAAAAGCATGGATACAGTGTTATCAGTCCAGGCAAGGGAAAATTGCCAAGAGGGTTCTATGCTAAAGTAAGAGATGGGAGATCTCTAATCGAAGCCGGAAGATCTCGGAGTAGCCGGTAACAGCCACTTTGTCTCCCGACTCTTTGTATTGAAGAGAGGCTGCTTCTATTGGATTGCTGACTTTTGTACTTAGTATGTGCCAAATGCAGTATCAGACTCATATCTGACATACCTATATGTCTTTAGAATAGAACCCCACTTTTATAAGATAGATCCATACAATCATGGTCCTATACAACCAAAAAAAGATTCTTATTAGTGTGAAAGAAAACTCCACTTTTGTATCGTCCCTGCGTTTAGATAGAGACCTGTCCTGATAGATATACTTCAATTTCTAAAATGTTATTGGAAACTGAAAAAATAATATCTATCAAGTGATTCTTAACACGACTCTGAAACCCAGCCCATCTGCGACCTAAATTTAATATGAACGAAGGCTTGGAAACCGATATTTGGGTTATTGGGATTTACATTCACTGCCTTTCAATGTTCTAAAAATTAAAGACGGACAAAAATAACACGTCTTTACAAATGTATAGAACTTAGAATAAAGGACTCCTCGAATCAAGATTCACTTAGAAACTTTTTTTATTTGTAGAAAGAAGATTCGGACAATGTAAATAACTAATTCATTTTGGCTTCTGAATCGACTGCCAAATAAGCGGACAAGTTTCGTATTATCTAACTGGGTCCAGATTGTAAACATCGTTAGTTAGTCCTAAATGGCTAACGACGAAGAACAGGACACACAGGTCGTGTGTGCTCTGCAAAGCGAATCATTGAATTAGTTAGGGTTTATTGGCTTTGTCGCACCTCAAGACATGCGTTGTTTACGAATTTACGATGCAAATTGCTAACTCATCGAGTGTCATTAGCAGACAGAATCTCACGTTGGAAAGTTGAACATTTGCTTTGCTTACTGCAGTTTCTGTTCTTACATCATTCACTATTTTAGAAATGGAAATTTCATTCAAGTGTACGTTGTTTTATAAAACAAACTCAATTCTATATAATTAAGGTTCTGTTGTATTTACATGTTTACCGTTGGACTTAATGCTTAATGTGTCCCACCTCACATTGTCCCCTAAAGGGTATGTAATGAAAGCGTCTACCATTATTTATTCACATTCTAAATCGACATGTTTACTTTTAGCTTTGAATAAGGTTATTAAACATTACTGAAATGTTTTCTTTTCAACGTAATTAAACTTGTATATATGATGATCATTATTATAAGGCCTCGCGACTCTGTCTATGTAACACGAGGTCACCACTCTGCTTAGTTCCTTTTGGAAAGTAGCTCAAGCATATTTGGTTTCGTTGTTATACTCTACCTAGACATATTTCTGGTTTGTACTAAATCTAGAACTAACTTGACCAAATATATTTGGCGTCCCACTACTAGAATTCAAGGCAAGTTTTTATTAGTATAATAATTTATTAGTCACTTTATGGCTACATGATTCAATCTTCAAATAACACGATTCTAATCTCAGCATTGTTTTCGACTTTATAATGATATACATATATTAATGTTATGGTTTTATACAAACATACAGTTCGAGACAAAAAGATATTTTGTGAATCCATAGAGGTCTATTACTGTAATATTTGCTTTATGTTTATTGTTTGAATTGAACTGTAGTACTGAATTATTTATTATCAATGACTTTCATTACCCATTCGTTAGATTCATAATTTTCCTTTTCACGGTGAACCTTTTCCCTTTCTTCTATAAGCATTACTGCTTCTTTACTGCTAACATTTTCATCTTCAAATTAAAGCATAATGTCTACATCTATTCTTTGGTTTATAAACCATTGCGTCGGTTTCTCAACGAAGTCTTTGTGAGCCGTGGGAGAATACGCCATGTGCTACAAATGCTTTTTCGTTTTTTTTAAGCAAACATGAAGCAGCAGCGCCTAGATAAAACACGAACGATGGTCCAGTGAGAACTCTGGTTAATCTTATTAATGACTGCTTCAGATTTAGAAATGTCAAATTTTAGAAAATCTGTATCCGATGTTTGGTCCAGTATTGCTTTTTGCTTGCTTCAATCTCAATTTAATTTTATATCTTTAAGTTTATTATAAGAGGCAAAGACCCAGATCTAAAAAGTAGTTGATATTCAAAATTTCAAAAGATTTTATTTTTACTCAGACTAAATTTAAGATCTTACTACCAAGTATAGCACGAATTTTGGTGGTCATAAATCAGTATACTTTGTATACTTTACTGCACGTTTCTGGCATTCAGTCTACATTGACGTCAAACTTTAATCGTTGAGCTGGAATCTCTATCTGCAATCAAATATACTACGTTGCAGAGTAGTGCAGTATTAGTAGTGTCTTTATTATGAACAAAATTCTTTATTCAGTTTACTAGCCACATAATAACGTGGACCTTGATTTTGTTGCCAATCTTCCGCATTCTATCGCTTTGGGCTAAACATACACATTTTAGAACCAGAAAACCTCGATATTTAGTTGGTTCTGTCTTTATAGAAGCTTTATTCGGGCGTTGACACCCGAATGGCCGGGAGATGAAGCAAGTTACTTTGTATTTTGTACCAGCTCGATACAGTCATTCACCCTTTCTCTCCTTTTAGTACAAAGACTTACTTCTCCAATCCAGACTATGAATCTATTTCTCAGCTCAAACGTCTGCCACCCACGCCTTGTTTTTTCTAGCGATCAATGTTGTTTGGTAAAGACTTAAAAACATCTCTGATTTTTACGATTTTGGTACTCATTTTATGTTTGCTATTTAGTTATTCTAATTATAGTCCGGCCCCTCTGAATGTCCGTAAATTATGATTACATACGTGATTACTTTCCCAAATTGCTTCTGGTTAGTTCGTATAGATATAAGCCCAATAACATATCTGGCCATTACGAGCAAGATAAACAAACCAAACGACACACCAATGACGAAGTTAGACAAAATTATCCACGCCCGAGAAAATATACTCCTCGACAACATGTTTTACCGTCATCATTTCACTGAAAATTGCGTTCATTCCCAAGTCTTGGTTGTGTGGAGGGTTGGGGTGGGGTGTGACGTCAGATCTCCCGCCAGGGCCACCCCTGGCCCCTAAAAATAGATGCCTGAGCCCGGGAGTCGTTCAATGGAGGCTCGTGGGAGAGGCCTGGCGCCCTCAACTACCACACATAGATACCGACCTATTACTTTAACACATAATATACGCCTCTTTAATATGAAGCTTCGGATTTTTCTGTTAACAACACCGTTTTAGTGTTATTTTTATGAAAACTTTCTCCATTCAATAAGGCAGCGAAAACAGAACGTACGTTTTCTCAGACACGTTCGAACAAAGCATTTCGGGAGCTTGCCTATTTTATTCATAGTTCTGAGATGTGCTCCGAGTTCTGCATGCGAACTTGTGAAGATAAATGGCGGATGGGGCTTACACTGGGAAAAATTGATGATATGATTTCCTCTCGGATAAATACCTACTTCCATATTCCTAATTTATCTTGAACCCCACCGATCTGAAACGATTAAGATTCCGGGAGACAAACGGTAATATTGTGATTCATCGATTCGTCTATTTATTTCTGTTTCTGCAAATAGATTCCATGTAAGTTGATTAATTTTATTCATATCTCGCAATGCCCCCGTCACGGAGCTAAATAAAAATAGAACTTCAGGAGCGCGGCTCAATGGGACTTCAATAGGATCGCTACTTATATTACTGTGTATATTAAAATATATCTCGATGACTTTGTGGTTTTTCTACTTTTTGTTGCTGTTGTTGGTTTTTAAGGATAATATATTAAATTTTCGCTAGCTACACATACATACTTATATGATCTGGTTTTCCCACATAATTCAAGACCGGTTCTTGGCAGCAGTACCTATTTGGAAAATTTTATTAAAATATATATTTATTGAGTAAAACCCTAGTCGTTAACAATTTTATAATTTGTTTCATATCTTTTCAAAATTGAATTTCAACAAAAACTCTTTCGGCTGAAACAAAGAAATAAAACCACACCTTCATCAGGCGAGGTCTCAGAATAACTGAGAGGGGGATTATCGTATTACTGGGGACAGCTCGGGTTTACATCAGCATATTTCGAAGCCCCGTGCCCCGGGGAGCAACCCCAGCGACTCATTATTGCTGCTATTTTCTAGGAACAATGAAAAAGTCCGGGCGACTTGCATGTAGCCACCCCTGGAATATTACAGTTGCTTTGCATTTGAAAATATTCCCAGAAATTAAGCTGCGGAACAAAAATATGGACTTCTTTTGTTTTGCCTTAAAAAAGCTCCAGCGCATGGGGGATTTTCCGTTATTCCGTTTATGCATATAAAAGCTTTGGCAAAAATTTTAGCGCGAATTTGTGTTCTTAATTATACAATATTTTCTTGTAACTACAATTGGATTCAATGATTTAATGGTCATAGAACAGCTGCATAATTCTTTCTTTCAATGCAGAAAATATTGCCGCACTCCATTCGGCCCTAGACAGTGCCGACGACGGTACATAGTCATAAATCAAAGAATTTCCATATGTCATGCTCGATACCGGTCTGAACACCTGTCCTCATCTTGTTTTATGTCCTTTTTCAAACGCTCTTGCATTTTGTATGAAACCATTGTCTTCACACAGATGCATCATGAATGTATTGGAGAATTTAATCTCGATTTTGCAATTGGAGATATTGAAAGCAGTGTACATTTTGTAAAGTTGAGGCATTGAGGCAAAGGTGAAACCTGATTGTGCGGCCTCGTCTAGATGTTTATTGGGTAACATTTCGTGCTTCCGTTTCCAATGAAACGTCGCCTACTTCTCCGTTGGAGGACGCCGGTGGTTGCTACAGTTCAATAAATTCTATATTACTTGGAGCCTTGTAACCTTCAATTATGTTTTTCGTTTCTACAAAACTTTGTATTCCAGCATTTTCTCATGCAGCACATTGTGTATGTAAATCGTTAAGTTTTCGTTTTTTGTCCTGGCTCGCGTCCAAACACATTTTATTGATTAAAATCGCAAAAAAGAGGAGTAGTTTCAATGTCATATTCATTTTGTATTATGTTGATTTGTGTTATGACTTGTATTTTTTGCTCATTCATTTGAACATAGGTTCGACACCTACCTATTGAAGATACAGTGTGTGGTTGTACTGATTGAAACACTTTGTGAATGAATCATTAACATATTTAAATTAATTACGTACGATATTGAACGCCTGTATTCAAATATTTTCTCATTACTATGTATGCTTGCAAATGCATTCGTACACCGCACATAATAAACAAACAGTCTTATCATTTAGGTATCTGTGGTCCGATACGCCTGACTGATAATATAGTTGATAACATTATCTTACCGCAAGTGCTGTGTGTGTGTTATCAAACACCACCCTCAATATAACGTTGTATAAAGTCTATGGTATTTTCCAGTTCAATGGAGGCTCGAAACCGAACTAAATATAGAGTTGCTCAATCGATCACCGAGGCGAGATTACAGGGCTGTTTGTTTCTTAAACCATAAAGGTTGGGCGAGTCGAGTCGATGTTGCTACCTAAACATTAGCGAGACACGTGTAAATTTCTTTATATACAAGATGTAGTTGGAGTGTGGGTGCGTGCTCATTGAGCGGCGTGGTATCGACGCAGCCGCTCGACGAGGGTCGGGAGGGGGAGGGTTCGGCGCGACCGACCTTGGCCGTGACTCCCGGCTCACCCCGGGAACAGCCCCGCACCAGCCCAAATTGATTTTCGAATTTCGCCTGGTATTCTCCTTTGAAGTGTTCTGAAATATGTACGACGCTTTTATCGATACATTTGCGGATCACATGACAACCGAAACGTAGTCTACAACCTTCTTGCGTGGGTGTGAACTTTATTTGCGTATAATAATCTATCTTTTATAGATTATCTATCCAACTGTGACTAAGCCTCGTTTTGTTCTGCTGTATTTTACTTTGTTTTCTTTCTAAACAATTCTGTGACTTTAAGACTATCTGCCTCCCGTGGATCGTATGTTCAAGTTTAATCTTTCAGTAGGTACTTATGTAGTATTCGGAGTACTCGTAAAATATTCAGAATTACTTACATAACTGTTTCTATTGAGTTAGTGACCATTTCTTTACACGATTTATTGTATGAGTTTTTGTATCTGTTGTGTACAGTAATAAAATACAAGCCTTCTTGGTTCATGTGAGCTGCAATTTATTTTTTGTATTTCCATTATATAATATCTCACTTACAGCCTGCGTCTGAAATTACTCATTATAGTTTATTCTTTTGTACTAACTTATTACTACTTTATTACTACTATTTTCTTCGACGATCTAGAAGATAGAATAGAATATCATTCATCTCCTAAGAAAGTATTTAATTAATCAACAAAATATTTACATAATTTAAAAAGCTAACAGTCTTAACCCGTTCCCTGTCCCATGAATCACATATGATTCAGGTTGATTGTTTAACTATTGTGTCTACTTTGTGGACAGTAAACCTGTTAAAATAATAATATGTACCTACAAGTATATAAAAAGGAGGGGAAATAATAAAAGGGCATCACAAAATTCTTCCGCATCGCTGTTAATAGGAATCGTGCCCAAAGGCTGGCAGCATTGCCACGTTGTATGACAATGCTGATTCTTTGGCCAAAAAATCGGCCAGCCTCTGGTCACGTGAAGAGTCGACCAACCGCTTGGCGATGTCTCGAAATATTAAGTGGGTACTCGGACCCCATGGCCCTAGTGTTTCAACCCCAAACAGCTCGAACATATAAGTTCCAAAGAGATTGGAGTATATGTGTGATATAATGCTATGTAATGGTAGTGTTTGTTCATAAATCATAAAAATAAATAAATACCTTGAAAGTTATGCCAGAAGGGCTGCCAGGTACGAAGACGTATTTCTTATTGCATGAAAATAAAATATTGCTGTTGCTCGTAATATTTCATCGGAATTCAAGTCTAGTGAGAAGCCATTAATTAAATTAAAGATGACTGAACATTAAAGTAAGAAAATTATTATTTCCCGTTCTTGATTTGCCCATCTATAAACTTCTTTTGCGTGTATCCAGGGCCGACCGTGATTCTCTAAGGATTAGGATTTTAATAGTTATTTATTATTATCAAATGGTTATAATAACTCCATAAATCTATATAAAAAGTATTAAATATAGTCGCTTTTCGTTTTTGTCTGTGTGACCGCTTAGTTCTTCTTAATTAAACAATGGATTTTGATGTGGGGTTCACCATAATATAGAGAATTTATTCCAGAAGGTTTATGTGTAGGTATACATATAATACATTTACGTTAAACTAAAATAAAGGAACCTCGATGTTTTGTTAAGTCGTATAAACCGTGCGTGCAACCCTGGCGAAGACATCGTGTAGTATCTAATGCATATGTGATGTTAAAATGTCTGCTGACCCAGATTTTTGTAATTGAATTGTTAATGTCGTAATTATTTGGAAATGAATACATTGGAATAACGGCCCATTTATAAATATATCACGTATGTCTTTATATACCCGGCTATCATTCGTACTTCGTAGATCTGTGACAGTCGTTACAGTTAGTCAGAAGTCCAAAATTCTGACAACCAGTCTTACCAAGGGATATCCGATTAACTGGGTTGTGGAGGTCAGATAGGCAGGCGCTCCATATAAAATACTGGTATTCCGCTGCATGCGGTCTGACTGGAAACCGACCCTAACATAGTTAGGAGAAGCCTAGGCAAATTGATCGCGTAAGTTTAATCCATAATGTGAGATACATGAAATCCTTAGGTTTTCTGGTAAGGTCTGGCCTGGTGGTGGTCTGGTAAGGTCTTTAATATTATGAAGTCGGCAAGCTTGGCTGGTTTTTCACACTATCCACCCGTGGTTATGAGACCGTAAGAATTCGTGGCACATAAGAATTAATTGCAGGAATCCGGCCTTTGTCTGATAGCTTAAACACGTATTTGAGCTGTAGAAATAATGGGAACGATTTTTGAAGTACGCAATCCCAACATCATCTATTCTTCAAACCGGCTATTTGAAAAAGATGCAGACATTAAATCCAGCTGTTTCAGTAGTGAATTACATAGTCTAATACTTCATATATGCAGCATAAAGAGTTATTTATATCTTATCCCCTCTATCGGTAAGGACTAAAATGATTGACATTCGTTTAAAGATCTCAATTTGGTGTCAATCACAATGATGGATGCTTGACACTCTATTTGTATAACGCTGCTATTATTTTTAGATCCAATTAAAATTCTTTGGCTATGCTATGCATAGAATCATTAGGCACATGACATTATGGACATGTTAATAATTCTACGTCTAAACAATACTATCTAGAATTCTAGAGGTAGGTAGACTTGTAATGAAACACTCAAAATCGTCTTGCGCAGTAGCACGAATATATTATCCTGTATACATACAATTATCCTTGCGTCTTCACATATAACATCACGGCTGTATTCTCCGAAGGGTAAGGCAGAATCGTACCTATAGTATACCTGCATTTCGCCAGCTTAGTCCCATGTAATACCGCTTGCGACTATTTCTCTTTAATCACCGTTTATGACGACAACTGTCTTAAGGACTATGGAATCATGCCATAGTATAAAGTTCTCGGCCAAGTAAAACATTACACAGGCTAGTACGGTAGCCAAGTCATTTGTCAACGTTTCTGCATGGTAGCGTCTTCCTTGCTTAGGCAATTTACTTATATGATACTGTCTTACTGCTAAAGTTCCCTTGCTTCGTGATGTAAGTCAGTCAGGAAGAAACTGTAGACTAACTTAGTAATTGCTTTTACAAAAGAGTAAAATGTCAGCATTATAGGATATTTTGCCATTTAGAGCCCAAATAGAGTTATCTGTGTCAAACTGTCCCTAAAATACCTACTAATACTTTTGAAATAATGCATCGGAAACATGTTAAGTCATGAGTCCCGGCTGTCATTTGTAGATCTTTGACAGTCGACAAAAAATTTCGACGCTATGGGGTCTCAACTCATGTGCTGAATTCATGATTACAGTTTGCGCGTCGATTTCCCTGCCACCCTGTATAGAAGTTCGAAAGTCTGACAACCAGTCTTACCAAGGGGTATCGTTAGATAAGCAGGCGCTCCATGTAAATACTGGTATTCAGCTGCATCCGATTAGACTGGAAGCCGACCCCAACATGGTTGGCAAAAGGCGAGGCAGTTTGATTTACTTTTGTGATACTGTAGTACAAGACTATTAATATTAATAGTATTCACGCAAACTCATTCATTTAGATAAAAGCTTATACAATTATGTCACAGTGTCACCATATCTAAAACACAATGTTTGCACACACAAACACACTGTTCTCGTAAATATTTTTCACAGAACCCCTTTACATTTTATCTCTCTTTTATCTAAATCGCTTGTGTTTCGAACGTATCACGCGACGTGGCCAAAATTAAAATAGATAGAGCCGTATCTTAGTTGGAGGCCGACGAGAATACATTCTGTTTCTATTATTAGGCGAATGGCGTCTTCTGGCTAGTGGCACTTCACGTCTACTTGGTGCTGGAGTACACTTATCATGTGCCACCATCTCCGTGCCGTCTGGAAAGTTTGAATTTAGGGCTCTTCGTTACGGCCTCTGGTTAAAACTTCCAAGTTTGGCAAGTTTGTAGCAGTCCTGTGATTTCATTGAAATTCCATTTAGTTCTTTGTAGTTTTTTATCCTAAACTAGAGAGTCCCTGCTTCGTACGGCTTTTACGACTGGACAAAACATCGATATTTTTTTATTATTCATAATTTACGCATAAACCTTCCAGAATAAATTCTCTGAATGATGGTGTAAACCGCTTCACAATCAGCTGCGTAGTTTAGAAGAACAACGCGGTCACACAGACAGACACTAAAAACGACTAGTTTATGATATTGATAGAGAAGTCAAACAGTGTTTCTGCAATCATTTTACGATGTTGACTTGGACCAACATTATCATTCTTGTGGGAGGGAGTATGTTACATGTTTATGTTATGATACCGAAAATAACTTCAAATTATATCACGGCTGTTCTTATTACATAAATACGATTAAGTTATCGTTAAAATAAATAACTTTTTCATTGCTCATGGCTTCGTATGCAGCCAACTGATATTGTTTCGCCATGTCTCGTATTTCATTGATGCTGTTGGAGATAATTCTCGGTAAATAACTCGACATGAATACTTGGCTGAAAGTTATTAGCAGCATTGCATTCTCGGGTATAAAAATGTCTGAGCAAAATTGTGATGCATTTTACGTTTGACCGTGCGATTCTTGACAAGAGATTGGATAGAAGCCTCGAAAATTGGAGAAACAAGGTAAGGTATATTTATAAGTAAAACAATAAACGACTTGTTTTCACGACTTGTCCTCATCGACTTAATAACAGTTCCTTTTAATTTCCTTATGAATATGGAGTGCGATAAACTAGAAATTTAATAGATAGCGATAATATTCATAGAGGTACGATCACGCACGTCCACAACACGTCCATATGACGTAGACACTTCCACGAACTTTATATATTGAAGGCAATGCGTGACCTGTAACAGTTTCATACAAGGTTCTACACGCATCTATAATACGATATCTCTATTACAAACACGACAATTCCCAAAATAATACGTAAAAGAATCCACTTGTACACAACTTGACCAGGCATGAATTAATCAATTCAGCTCTTGATAGTTCGAATGACGCCAAATTAATGGAATCCACCTCATTTACAACGTCCGTAAATTAAATATTGACTTTCTAAGTGGCAAAAAACAGTTGCTGAGCTTCCGTTGGAAGTTTTCAACAGTGTTTGGCCTCCCCCCTCACATACAAAATGTTATTATCACGCGTTTATCTCAGCCTTGTTCGGCCGGACCGACTCGGAACCGGTTGCAGCGAGGTTGATCGACACGACGCTGGTATAAGCTGGTCCGCCACGCCTCCTACATCGATATATTTCACCGTGCAAACAGAAGAAAGGTGGTGTTGACTGACGAGTCTTAGTAAAGTGGTCATTTCTTCACATGACGGCCCGCCAGCCAGCCAGCACGCACATGCGTGCATGCGGGCGACGCAGACCGCTTGAGGAACAAAACTCCAGTTTTTAACGAACGATTTTTTGAAATTGTGTGGGAAGGTTCCGAAGGTTATCTGTTGGATTTCGAACGTGGTTTCGAAGCATATTTCAAATGGATCAGTACAAATGGCGGCTTTAATACGTTGTGCAACTGTGCTTTTGTGTCCTTTTTTGGCGCTTTCTCATTTTTTGCTGCCATTTCAGCATCTACATATTTAAGTTCTTTATATATATAATTTACACCAGAATGCTCAAACAATACTTTGTTAAGTTCTTTAAAACCTCGCAAAAAAATTCAATAACTTTCGACGCAGGTCGGTAAGGACAAGTGGATATGAAGTTTAAACCGAACAGCGTCTGCGCGAGGGTACTATTATTGTTGACCTTCCGCTTTGTTTGACTCAAAGATAAAGTTTTAATTTTAACCTTAAACTAAAAATATCAATAGAATTCAGTCAGGCAAATCGCTCATTAGGAACTTTCAAATTAAACAAGGCAGGTTATGAGGTTACAAAATAGAGTTCTGACTAACGGGGTCACATTTGAATATTTTATTACTGGTTTGTGTTGAATCGTTCAGATTCTTATTTCAGATTTAATCAAGCATTCTCCTCACAGACAAAACACTGGTCTTGCTTAATTGAAGCTTTCTCGGCCACGGACACAAGAATTTAATTTTTATTGTCGACCTTTAAATTTTATACCAAAACGTAAGTCATTCGGACATTCACTTCCATTTCCCTCCTCATTAAGGACTTGAAATTTCTCCGCTATACACTTTGTCTCCTTCATAATTACATAGCGTTTAAACGCCTAATGAATTTGCTGTGCACTGAACTGTAACTGATACCTCAGCAGTAACCTTGGCTGCCTATCATGGTCTGACCGCCGGTGACGCAGGCAGGCGTTATGCCAAGATTTCACCAAAGAATAACGAGTTACCTCGTTAACATTTTGACAAGCACCGCCTAGCCGAGTGCTCCCAGATTGATCCATCAGTGCAATTGTAGAGAATTGCAGCCAATCATCATCATCTGTGTCAATTGGTGGCACTGATACTTGAATTTATTGTTGCAGTCGTCTTTCAATCTTCATTGGGGTTATGTAACTCGGTGGCTAGCTAACAATCTGGTTTTTTCCTCTCCTTGGATATTGCTGGTCAACAGCAGTCCTCATCTTTGTATATCGACTGGAGTGCTCACTGTACTTCTTTATTAATTATCTCGGGGTCTAGTGTCTTGGATTATAAAGTTTTAGTATTTAAAACTAACTGTCCGCGACTTCATCCGCGTGAAATTTCTGGTTCCCCCGACTCACCCCGTCCACGTCACTTCATTTTCGGTTCTTTTTGACTTTTTTTCTTTTTGCTTGACTCCTAACGGTCCTAGCGGGATTGGTAAATAGCCATAGCCTTCTGTAACATAACGTACATACTCACAGTTATCTTTATTCATTCCTCCAGGTCAGAACAAGTATTCTGTTACCGTTAGGCGCTGATCTGATTATTCCTCACGACACGTTTTATCCACAATCAGTACACAGACACAGCTCCAGCTTTAACATAAGACTACGACGATTTAGTTACATCCAAGGGTTGGGAATTTCGCCCACATTGATTGATATCATTTTCATTGTATTTTATTAATAATATATTTTACTATGACAGCTTTGACAACGACGTTTAATACGTCGCCATGGCAACTTTTCTTTCAAATCCTTACCGGCATCCTTATCCAAAATTAATCATGGCTACTATCATATCTCAAATTCATATTTTCTACATGATGTTATTCTACGAGTTGACATAATAGATACACGCAATGCAAGGATCAGTTCCGGTTTCGCCTCTAAAGCGAACACATTAAAGCCTGATACTCCAGGGCCACCTATTCCGGGAACACCCAGGTACCTCTTCGCTCCGGTACCTGACGAACCCTCCCTACGCCTCCGTCCTCCGTCCTCCGTGAAGACCTCCACTACCAGTCGGACCGCCGGTGCGCCTCGCCGGAGGATTCAGAAAACCCTCCTATATTTATTGGGCCGCGCCTCATCCGAGGGCCGCCTCACCTGGCGGGCTGCCAGCACCCCACCGTGCCTGCTTCCGCCTCACCTGGCGGACTAACAGCATCCCGCCGTGCCTGCTTCCTCCTGCTGCCGTGCTGCATCCTGCTCCTGATGCGTGGGCCCTCCTACGGGTGTCCGCCGTGCCGCACACGCACCAGCACCTGCCCTCACCTGCACCTGTCACCGGCACCTTCCTCGCGTCGGTCTACAACTTCAGCTCCAACTGGATCTCCACCTCAACCTCCTAATCTCACTTAACGCGGATCGTCATCCATACACCCCACCTCCACATTATACACACCACTGCCATTCCACCTCCATCCTTACCTTTTAAATAAATCTTTAATTGATTTCTTCTTCCCTTTCTTTAATCTATTGACCTTTTGTCGCTACACGACACTTCCTCGAGAATTGGGTTACCAAAAGCAGAAATAATTTTTCAAATCTGACTGGTGCACCAGTCAGATTTGAAAAATTGTAGAGAGAGAGAGACTTTGCTTGATCGCGCTAATCTGGGGAACCACCATGGTGGGTCCCCAGATTTGCGCGATCAAGCAAACTCTTCAGCTTTATTATTAGTATAGATTAAAGTAATTTGTTTTAAGAGTTCTATCAATATTAATATTAGGCAAAAGTTAAGATTAAAGGTACAATTCAAAAGCATGTCTATGGTAACAATTTGACAGTGAGGGCGCAGTAGCAGTAGATTGATACTGTCGGTATGCAACAGAATTGTATCCTAAGAATCGTCAAGTTCTTCGTCAATTGACGGGAGTTGTACATAGTCTCGATCGGTATGCAGACTACCACCGGGTCTAATATGAGATCATGCAATATGACACGTGCGAGTGTATAGGTATTCGCGTCTGCATTCTAGTGCTCAGTTATACTCGCTTATTTGGCTTCCCGGTCTATTTTCGATAGGTCGGCTCCCTGACGCTGTTCACGTATCCTCCGAATTACTGATGGAAATGCTGTCTGCTGGATATGGAAATTAATACGGTATTAAGGAGATAAAAACTGTTACTGTTTAATTTATAAGGGCTGGTCATGGTTGTGGTTAAAATATCAGTTTCCAGGTTCTCATTTTGTAAGTGTGTAATGATGATGACACGAATTTTAGAATATGTTTTCTGAATACATGTTCAATTAATGCATGTACATATTCAAAATATTATGATTTTGTAACGCAAAATTAATTCGAAGGCAGGCAACACTGACCAATGTGAGAGAATGTGAGCTAGAAACATGATATCGCTGCATGCAATACGCATGCACACATGCTCAATAGTCGCACTAGAACCAACTGGTTTCGCTAGATTGTTGTGATTCCACATTACTATGTATGTATCTATGATGTATTGCGCAATACAACATGATTCAGGTCTAGACATATACCTAGAACGTAAGTAACAGTCTCTTAATACTTTTATGACCTTCCACTTTTGTCAACGCAGAAAAGGCGTGGCATGAGCATAACAATTGTCGCTCGTAAAACTGGCGCCCCCTGTTTAACGTTTCATATGAAATATTATTTGAAATCTGTTTGTGTAGGACACGCTAATCGCTTTAAAAACATGTCATCAATATCTAGCCTCGCTTCGACCCTCGGTATCTCGGTTAACACTGTGTCTCACTAAAATAGTGCGGCCATCTTGCGAAGACGAGTGCCGTAAGTGGCCAGTGCGGATACGGCACGGCGAGGTAACACTGGTGACTTAGTTGACCACCACGGCAGGTGTCCTTGTGACTAAGACCTTCCTCAAACTGCGTGCTGGTGATTATGCAAATTCAGAATTTTTATACGGCTTGAAAACATCGGTCAAGTTTAATTATTACTAAGGCGCTTTAAAATCCAAATCCAAGCAACAACTTAGTACTATATCGCATTACCACATCATTTTTCAAATAATTGCACGCCTTTCTTGACAATATTCGCCTGAATATACCAGCATGATTGATGCTATATTCATGAACGTAAGCTAAAAATTCTTAACGCAAGTCTAAAATTATTTTCGCCGCCCGTAAACAGTATGAAACGTCACGACGTCAATATGTAACGACTCAATTTGTGGCGGTTTATATTTGGTCTTTGGACTGACCTCTCAATGTCGGCCGTAATGTTCTCCGAAGAATTTTAGGCGCAGTCCAATAAAGGTACTTCGTAGAGGCCACTTAAAAATTTATATTGAATCAGCCGGTCAGAAAGTACTTACCTAAGTACATTTTATCGTAAAAAGAAACATGGAGAAGTTTTCTTGGAATTATCTTCACTGTTCGTCCTTTGGAAATATTTTTCCAAAACATGCAAGTAGAAAAAAAAAACATTTCGACGACATACGTTGTTTTGTCTGAAAACTTTTGTCGCTCTAAGTTTTAGGTAATGGTAAGTTTCATTTTCGATAAATAACATCTGTTTTGCTCAGAACTCAATTCGTTTAATTAAAAGGCACTGTTAAATAAATGAACGAATTAAATTAAAAACTAGGAATTTTAACATAGGTAGTCTTCTTTGTGTGGCTGGAAGCAAGTATTTCAAATCTTGCTTGTCCAAAAACTCGCCAATTCCACGGCGTCGTCAGTGGCGGCGCAGAGGTAACTTTGACTGCACTTTAGGTAGTGTTATCAGGGAGAGTTCCATTAGTAAAATATAGCAATAAATCAAAAAGTTTTGTAATTCTTCGACCTATTTGCGACACACCGACACTAGAAAGTGGTACACCATATTCTGACGTTTGATTTGATCGATAGGACCCGTTGTGGCGTAGTAGCAGTAGCCTTGGGCGACTCCACTAATGTATGATATGATAAGTTCAAGGTTCAATCAGTGACGGACACATTTTTAGGCCCTTGTTTAGGCAGGAAGGGCAAGTCACGTTCCCTGGTAAATTGTTAATGATAGGAGGCACGAGCTGGTACCGTTACCGAGAATTGGTTCTATAAAGTGTACCTATGACTGGTGTCTGCAGGCCTTGGAAGTCATTCTCCACCGCAATCATTATTTATACTCGACAATTTATATTTTGAATGTTGTCGATGGCTATAAGAGTAGGGGAAGACCAGAGAAACGATGGATGGACTGTGTGAAAGATGATGCTGGAAAAGGGGTGACTACCGAGATGAAGATTAATGGAAAAAGACAAGTTCTAACTTTATTTCTTCAACAGTTACGCCGGCCCCAAATAAATTGGGATATGGGCAGGAGAATAATGAGTTTATATTTTGAATCTAAAGGCACTCCCTTACCAGGAGCATTCACTTGTTACCTTTTTCCGCGACCTAGTCGTGTTACTTCTACCTACTTAATATATGTATTAACCTATCCTGCTGGTGTCAATTATCTCTCTTGACTACCTAGCAATTATCGGCCTGCGCAGTCTGTTTGCAAAGCCTAAGCCGTGATAGTGGAATCTTGAGTTGTTACATTACAGGTGAATATTTTTTTTTGTAGTTTATTACCGCGGACAAGGTCGTCCGCGCCTTTATTTACATTTAAATATAGGCGAATGTTAGGAGTGCCTTTAAGAAATGGCCCTGAAGATTACACCATTTGAGCCTTCCTAGACACATAAATTCAATATTAATATTTGTAACTTAAACTGTATCTGTCTGCTGAACCCTTTACACAAATAACAAAGGCGAATTACCATAGTGTAGTACAAATAGTGTCGCAAAGCTTGCGTACCGCCCTGGTACTAAAATCAGCCATCATTTGGCACTCCTTCCGTAGGCGTAGTGCCAACAATATCATAAATGGACTCGTGTTTTCCAATGCTTTGCCTTAAATTTTACATATCACGACATGCTAATACGTTTTGTGTACTGTACCTACTGACTAGGCCGCAGTATGTTGAGGTAAACTAATGTACACTACTGACCAATGTTTACTGTGTTAGTTTGTCCAGCAGGGTAATTGGGTAACACACAACATTAGCAATGACTTTCATTTTGACAGTTCAACAACATTCATTGCGTTATTTACGTTGATGAGCAGACAAATTTTTCGAACATATAAAGCAATGGATTAGAAATATCTTTCAAAATCATTCAGATTGTGATTGATCGTGTGATACGCAATTAGGGTGCTGCTTAGCGAAGTCTCTTCTAGTCTCTTCTAGATGATATGCCAGGCTTAGTAAGTAAGTAATTTTCTTTACCGCGTTTTGAAAATATTTATTTTATATTATTAAGATCAAACTATCTTGGGGTCGGCTTCTAGTCTAACCGGATGTGGCGGAATACATGGAACGAATGCCTAATCTGACCTCCACAACCCGGTTATTGGGTAACACGGCACCCCTTTACGACTACCTATTATGACGGTACGGATCTTCGAATGACAGCCGGGACCGGCTTCACGTACTTTCCGAGATACGGAGGAGTCTCGGTATCCAATGGATGGGCACCCATCCACGAAACGACCGCGACTGGCGTAACTTACATTCGATCGCCCCGTTCAGCTCTTATTGCCACGAGTCCCTGAGTTAAGATGCGTTCAATCGATTCACTATTACATTGTATTACAAATTCTAAACGTTTATCTGTCTAAACATAATATTAATTCCTAATTGACAGTCTATAAACTATCAATTATAAAGTTATACCCACATAGTAATTACACTAGTTTGCAAATGAACAGCAGTACCAATGACTGTGCTTCTTTCAAGCAAGTAAATTAATTTGATAGAATCACGAACTGTTTTATTAAAATTTAATGACTTTTTATCCAGGACAACTGGCATACAACCACGACTAATTTAGATGGCGAGGCTGTAGATGTTATGGTAATAAATGCAATTACTAGTATGTTAATTGCATTTGACAATTATTAAAGATAATCTTGTGTAGAAACCTTTTTTTTTAAATTGTGTTTAGTTTGTAGGTAGTGGTTCTGTAAACAAGCTGTGTTTAACTGGTTAGAGGTGGTGATCGGTTAATACCAATGATTGCATTCTAGATACGTAATATAACAGAATAAAGTAGGAAAAATCTAATTAACTTTTCAAGTTTTTGTACCTACATACTATGATAGAATCAAGTATTTCCTAACTGAACAGACAGCTGTGCTGCTGGAGAGTTGGTTGCGCCGTTTCTTATTCCCAGCGAAAGCACAGGAAGTGGTGAAGGTTAATTATCAAAAAATATTGAACCTGTATTTTTACTTGTAAAAAATGATGAAGATATCGCCCGTTAAAGTTCCACGTGACGTCACTTGCTTGCGATACTTTTGCAAGCAAGTGACGTCATGGCCCCCCACTCCCAAATTTTGACGCGCTTTATTTTTGTCATTTTTTGTTTGATTGAAAAAAAATAGGTATCCTACGTGTCCATTATTTTGATATACGTAATTCTATTATCCTAGTAATCAGGGGAAGTGGTATTGCTAGGCAACAGTCGCATAGCCCATAGGGTGCAATTATGTGAACCGGTCAGTTCCATTAGCTTAATAGGCATTATAACCCGCATAGAGTCTAATAAATAATATTGCTAATATCAATCTCCTCCTGAAATTATTATCGTTTGATAGTCTTTTATCGTTATGTACTGATCATTAATATGATAGATGTGTTTGGAACCAGAGTAAGTCGTGGAGTTCAACTGATTAATTTAATTAAATGAAACTAAAAGTCAGTTTTATTAAAAGTATCTTGTAGAAACTGTATAAGCTAAGTTGTGTTCTTCTTACTTAGTCGAATCATGTCTGTGTGTTTCTTTTTATGATCGGTTTTTCGTGGATTTTAGTCAAGCCTATATTTTACTCCTCTATTGCAGCTCGCAAGAATCAATCAAGACTCGCTTATCAGATTCCTAATTTTTTGGGTTCCAAAGCCAAATGGCAAAACGGAACTAGGTAGTTATATTTGAGAAGTACTATGAAATACAAACTTATTTTTGCGGTCTCTAAAATAGGGATCTTTTTTGCGTGGTCCGATACGTACTTGGCCAGTTTTTTTGTAAGAAGAACGACTTTTTTCTAAATTTTGTCATAAAATTATTCAGACGCGTTATGTGTTATGAAGACAAGACAAGTATTCTTTAAACAATAACTATTGCTCAAATAAACTTATACAAATAATTAACATTATTATAGCATCGATTCATACCACACAACTGCTCCATTCATTAAAACAGTTAGCAATACAACTTTAATTATGTCATACAAAACCTATGATAAACCCTAACGAATAAAGTTTCGTTATATCTCGCCCTTATTGTTCGCCTAGATAATTTTCCGTCCCATTTCGATCATTACCTGCAAAAACGACTTCTAAATGAGTTTTGACCGTTTTAACTTCGTTTTCAATGTATACATTAACGTCTTTATTGCTGGTTGGGTCCTAATTGTTCCTAATGAAAACTTTAGGGATAGAAAGTCTAATCTATATACAATTCTTAGTTGCCTTTTCTAAAAGTCACGTTGAAATTCAGCCAAAAGTTAGGAATATAAAAATAAATTCTATAATTATTCTCCTTTTCTTCATTCGGCAGCCGAATGTCCTTGTCTGACCCCAAAAACAAACAAAGTAAAGTATAAAGGCAGCAGCTATTTTAGAAATAACATCAAATGGAAAATTTATTCAAAAGAAATTTCGTTTTTTCCAGGTAATGAAGACTCTTCAACGTGTATTTTGAAAAGAAACTGGGAATTTTATGAGAGGTAAATGATGAAAAATAATTATACTAGTACTTACAATGCTAACTGTTGTTTTAAGCTAAAATCACGCTAGTATTTATCGCTATCATACACCACACAATAACAAAATCAAGTGTACGATAATTATAATTCATCCAGTGGGCCTCCACACTATAGTTTCTTCGTTCGCACTTTATTCTTATGGATTAATTAATCAGAGGGGTAATTTCCGTATTTTCAAGAACGTTCGCATTCTAATCTTAGTCTCAATCTGTCAAAAATCTTATCAATTTACGTACATTTTCGAAATTGATTGTCGCTTAGATGAAATTGCGACTTGAATTTGAACGTTAATTAAGTACATGAATTATCCTTCAGATTTTATCACCAACAAGCCTTGTATAATACCCCTGTTTATCTTAAATTCCTTAGATATGAAATTATTTTTTTTTCCTTTTTAGAAACGTTTCTGCTACTAAGTAAACCAGATACAGTTGTTTTCCTACCAGGTTTTACTTCCGCCCCAACAAAGTTACGACTTCGTGCAAAAGTCTATTCAATTGATACAATTTTACTGCATCTATCATGTTTACTTTATTATTTCCTGGCGCCTAACTTCATTGTTAATAGACATCGGTGTGGCAACACTGACGAAATTCTGCCTAGAAATTGTATCTCGCCCGTGTTGAGTCACTTACTTTATTGTTATTTCAATTAAAACCACGTTTCCTTTTTTAGTCATCACCGTTGTACTCTCTGTTACGTTGAGTTTGCTTCCATTGTCTTTGTCTGGGTACTGTTTGAGTTTCATTACGATCTATCGTGGCGTCTTCTCATTTGTCTACATCTTTATTACCTAGATGTTGCTACTAAGTCCTGTAGTTAATGAAACGGTTCATCAACTTTATTATATTGATCTGTGTTCTGATCTGTGAAGGTTTTCATTGATTTTTGCGTCTCAATCAAGATGTTGTTCTGAAACTGCATATCATAGAGCTCGATTCTGTAGTTTATTGGTGCAATAAATTCTCATAAACAGTTCTATTTGATTTCCCAACACAAGTTTGTCGTTGTCACGTTCACTTGGCTGTTGTTCTTGTTCTGTTTCAGAAACACCGTGTCTGTTGCTTTTCTTTCTCACATCCTTAACGCCATTGTATGCTTTTTTTTTCTAATTAACTACCCAATGGAACGTTAACAATAGTTTGTTTTCTAGCATCCTTGCTACGTTCTTAATGAATTTGCTTAATGAATTTTTACTGTTATTATTTTTTATTAGGTTTTCAAAATATTCAACGAATTTCATTGACATAGATTCTTAAAAATTTTACTGTTATGCTAATTTGACAAAATTTTGTCAGTTGAGGTGGAGCGAAAGCTTTATGGTTAAACTTATTTCACACAACGCAAATTGAATTTTTAGAGTGTGTGTTATCAATGCACTATGGTAATGGTTAAAATGTGATTGACTTGAAGCGGTACTGTTGCCAACTTTGATTAGCAAAAATTCCATGATGAAATATCCTGCATTTGAAAAACCTATATTGTAGAACATTTGACGTTCCTTACAGTAGGCACTGGAGGGGATGGCGTACTTACTTTAAAGTTTTGTGTACATGTGCTGCTTCACATTATATTCACTAAAGGCTATCTAACTTTGTAACTCGTAGTTAAAATTATTATTTTCCTTTTCTGCTCCTTCATTATGTTTTAATGGTCAATTTGCGATATCGTATATTCGTGTGTTGTCTCATGTTATTATACATTGTTATTTTCCACATGGGTACATATTGATAACGTCCTATACGATATACCTATCGCGCAATTATTGACTGAATGCCGGTTGTTATGTTCCTTATTCAGTAGCAATAAGATTGATATTCGCATGGATATTTCATGCGAATGGTGTAACTGTCTATTGGCATTCGTTCAAAGAGTTGTGAAAACAATGCACGCTGCTATTCAGGTGGTCATTATAAGTTTATCGGTCTCATTTTGCCCGGGACGATAATATAGTTCATTATATACCATTGTAGTTCCTTTAACATTCAATTATTACAGTCCAGTTGCTGATAAAAATTGAAAACCTGATAGATTTATCAGTCTGCGCGGAAATTGCGTATCATTCTGCGAAGAGCTATTTCTGAAATCGATCTGGTAGCCAGAAAAGTGTTATTATCAATGATGCTTTAGCAAAATGATGTTTAAATCCTTTTAGTCTTAACGATACATGAAAACTCGAAACAGAAATATATAAAAATTGAGATTAATTACTGATATTTCTTGGCAAGTAAAAACATCGCGACTATTCGCGCAAAGGGCTTATCCGTCCGTAAAACTAACGTTGATAAATCGATAGACGCCTCCGCAGTAATGAATGGTAGGCGATTAAATTCACAAGCGTACTCTCAACACAGCAGAGTAGAAATGCTGATTAATTACGCAGCACCAGTAACAAATTGCTGGCCATTTTATAATTACGCGTTTGTTATCTTACCCGAGTTAATCCACGAACAGTCCACAAACCCAGCCCACGATGATTGATTCGTATCAGAAACCAATTTAACTTCTCCACCGTCTTATTTCGTATTTTTAAAGCCCACCGGGTAACATCGGCTTTCTGTTTCTGTTTATCCCCTACTGACTACTGAGATAACTTCGTTTTATCTGACAAGATTTGAAAACGTGGCTGATTAGTTTTCCTAGAAATATTTAACCGATGATGGAAGGAAGGAGCTTGTGGCTAAGTAATAACAGCCGCACGGGTCGATCGATCAGGTTAAGCTACGCTTGCCGCGGTCGGTTCGTGGATGGGTCACCCCTCATTATAATATCGGAACTCCTCCGTCAGAAAGCAAGTTAAGCCGTTGGTCCCGCCTGTCATTTGTAGATCTTTGACAGTCGTTTCGGATAGTCAGAAGCCCAAAAGTCTGACAACCAGTCTTACCAAGAGGTATAATATTACCCAGTAAATGGGTGCTGGAGGTCAGATAGGCAGTCGCTCCATGTAAAATACTGGTACTCAGCTGCATTCGGTCTGAAAGCCGACCCCAATATACACTCCCGAGCAATGAAAAAGTTCCACCCACAAAATGCCACAAAAAACAATATCTCCTAAGACATATAATTTAAAATTTGAACACAATATTTACGTTTTTAGTTGGTAATATTCTAATGCGCTGTTAAATGTACTTCAATATTGCAAACGGCGTCATTAAGCTAGCCTTTCCCGTTTAGGAGTAATTTAGTGCTATGTCACTGGAACTTTTTCATTGCTCGCGAGTGTATTTGGAAAATGGCTACGCAGATGCTTCACTGATGGAAATAAACGATTTCAGTAAGATTACATTTTCGCACTTTATCAGTTAAAGCCTTGCTTTCCTTTTCTGGAGTGCTCAAGAAATATGGTTCGCGTCGTTTACAGACGTATTAGATTAATTATATTAGCCGCTTCCTTAAATGAAATTCAAGAATATTAGTATCATATTCCGGCATCCGTTTATTCAACCTTAAATTTATTTAACTTTATTAAAAAATTGCTCAATGATTATAGAAACTTCTAGTGACCCGTTTCATAATTCTGGTTATTTAGACTTCGGGTAAGTGGTATGGGATCTTCGACCTTCGAGTCCACTGGCCTACACTTAATGAGATCGATAAAATACCCAAGGTTTTCAGCTTGGAAGAACTAAAGAAATAAAAGTTTTAAGGCATAGATTGGTTACTTCGAATAACTTGCATACATAGTTTTATCTTAAATATACATAGCTTTATGCTCGCCTTTTTGAAGTTAAGCCCAGGGTGATTTCGATAAGACTATGTACTTAGAAGGTCTCATTATAGTTATTACTTCCAGTAATTCAACTGTACTTTTGTCTAAAGTTCAGCAAAAGCTTTTTATAAGACATCGCCCATCTCGTGCTAATTTCACACACGTTTTCATCTCATAATTAAGTAATTTAAAGTCTCCCGCAGATAGGCGCGACACAATTCTGGTAGAAAAATTTCGATGATCTTTTCATAGAAATTGGTTTAGTAATGTCACGTCGCGCCTCTACGCGGGAGCCTTAATACAATGTCGTAGGTAAGTACACGAAAAGTGAACGTTGCTGTCCATTGTTGCTCAACTGCTCACCCAAATATTATATTAGCTGGAGGCCGGTAATTAATCAAAATAGATGGACTCTTGATACCCGTGGGCGTATAGCACACGTGTCAGTATTACTTCGACCGCAGTGTTTACTGACACACAATCATTAGTTAGCACTTCTATATATCTATATGTAGGTATACATATAATAACACATAGTTTTTTTTTTATAATTTTCGTCTGTTTGTCGTGATGCATGTTCCGGATTGGCGCAAGAACGGCTGAACGGATTTGGATGAAATTTGGCACACATAGTTTATAACCGGGATTAACACAGAGTACTTTTAATTCCTTTATTAATTTTTTAAAAAAATATTACACAGTGTACTTTTAATTCCTATAGTAGGACCGTACTACAGGAATTAAAAGTACCCTGTGTAATATTGTCCGTGGGATATTTTCTGATATTCTCACGGGCGAAGCCGCTGGCAAAAGCTACTCCAGAATTATATAGCTAGACTAATGGATTCGAAAGTTCAAGGGAACGTTATCATAACTACGCATTTACTTGATTGATGTAGACTTAAATTCTAAAATGAACAAGAAAATGTGAAAAATGCAAAATGCGGGTGTACTATAGGTACGGCCTATCTTTTCGGGATGATATGTTATGATTTTCTAAGAGCGCTCACCACGTTGCCCTTAGTAATAACGTTGCTTTAACCTTTAAAAATACATTCTAGTTCACTAGAAACATTTAAATATTAAACAACTTCTACGAATCTTTAACGAATGATTTTATCAAATCAATATTCGCAGTCTTATTTTCATTACACCAACACTGATACCGAAGCGAAGGTTTAGAAATTCCTCCAATTAATTACGCCTATAGGAATAAATAATTAAAACACTAACTTCCTGCTTTATTCCTGGATATTTTTTAACCTTGAAACGTGTCAGTTTTGGGTAAATTCTCTTGTATCATTTTCCCTGTTCGAAGGTTAGGTTTGATTATTGCAAATATGCATTTGGTTCTGTAAAAGGGTCATTATTAATAGGAATGACTACGTTAGCCCCTGTATGCTGCAAAATATGATGCGATTCATACTATGCGTTTTTAAGAGCTAAATACTTCAGCACTTAAAAACGCATAGCAATTTCATACATTAATGAAAGCAGACGTGCTTTTTGAAGTCAACACTAATGCTCTTTTTTATCGCTGTTTCCACTTTCCACGTTCTTTATAATTGCATCATCTTCTGCGGCCCAGGAAGGCGCTCTACTTTGTGTAATTTATTTCATCACCACTGGTAAAACGGTGAAGGAAAACATCGTCAGAAAGCGGTATGTTCTAGAACCAAAAATTCAAAAGCATGTGACACCTACCAACCCGCATAGGCCCGCGTGGTCGATTACAGCCCACTCCCTCACACAGTGAGGAGGCCTGTGTCCCAGCAGTGGAAACTTTACAGACTGATTATACTGCAGTCTAAAAGCTATAAAACTCAAATCATCATCAACAATTTCTTTTACGAAATCAAGTTGGACATTACCCGATCATCATAACACCATTTTAGAAGCCCCGCCGGCCATGTTGCCTTTACTGCCCATATCTCCTAAACTAGCAGCTGCCCTCAGCGATAGCAGTGCCCTCTATTACCCTCTCACAGATAACATGAAACACTCACAATGTATTATGTGCGTAATGTATGTGACCCGAGCACTATGGCTTCAAGTATTTTGGGAGACCCTCCATCTAAACCAAAGGAAATTGGTTTCGGAAACCGAGGTCGGTGGGAAAGCAAGATGAGATCTGAAGTTAGTGTCAAGAATTTATTCAGATGAATGGCCAGTTTAAATTGAACCTATAGATGTTTAGTTTGTCGGTTCTTGTTTTGGACAAAACTGAAGATTTTTTTTTGCATTTCTCTTGTGGTGGCGGTGTTGTTTCTTTCTTCCTTACTTAGAATCCATATGAAAAAAAGAGACTCTGAGCTTGCCTTCCATTAAACATGGGTGCTTATTTTTCCAAAGATCAGTTCTTATTCTTAGTATTCTTGTACTGCCGTAGGCGTTGAAAACACACCGTACAAAAGCAATGCATTCTTTCGCAGTGAGAGGCAACACTAGTAGCACGGTAATATAATATTACCGTGCTAGTAGCGAAAACAGTTTCAGATATTCAGATAGGCACTCAACTAGAAACCGAGAAAGATTGATAGAATCGATTACGTTGTACGTAAGTATCTGCTCGTGGATAACTCATTTCATAACAGACTTCTCTTGTACCGAGTTTGTTTATAAGTGTCTGACACACAAATGATCATTGTATAGTTTATACGATTTCTTCTTTTCGACTACTTTTCCTTTCATTTCTTCTATGTTTATGAAAGCTACGATACTGTTTTGTTTCGTTGGAGTTGAGACTATTATAAGTAATACCTTTCATTACTTCTTAGTACTTTGTTATTCTCTAAGTGGCGTTTAAGAACTTTTTACTCGCCAATTTTGGAAAGTTGTATATTAATATTTCAAGACAGTTACTACGTTAGTTTTGTTTAGGGATCTATACAATATGTATATTATAAATTAAAGTCGCTTTTCGTATCTGTCTGTGTGTCCGCGTTGTTTTACTAAACTGCGCGCAACGAATTTTGATGCGGTTGGTCCATCATTTAGAGAATTTATTCCGGAAGGTTTGTGTTTATTTTATAATACATAAGCATAATCAGTCTATAATGTCCCCACTACTAGGACCCAGGTATCCTTTCGGTGAGTGGGCCGTAATCCACCACGCGGGCCCAATGCATGTCTGTAACACATTAATATTAAAAATAATGAAGAAATCTCGATGTTTTGTCAAGTCGTAAAAACCATGCTAGGCAGGGGCGGGTCACTAGTTGTTAATATTAATTTCGAATTTATTATTTTATTAATATAATGTCCAGTTTAGAATTTCCTGTTTAATAAATTGAACGCGGTCGCAGCATGTTTTCGGAATTGGAATAACATTAAACTTTTACTGCTGTTCATATAAATTAGATTAATTATATTCAGGATTATCAATTGGGTTTCGTTGATAGCATATGCATATTAAATGTGGTGAGATTAATTTATATTTGGCACAAAACCATGCTTTAGTTATGCATATTTATAGTGTTGTTGTTTTTGCGCGCGTGACGAATTTTCCTTGTTAGGGTTCCGTAGCCAAATGGCAACGGAACCCTTATGGATTCGTCATGTCTGTCTGTCTGTCTGTCCGTCCGTATGTCACAGCCGCTTTTTTCCGAAACTATAAGAGCTATACTGTTGAAACTTGGTCAGTAGATGTATTCTGTGAACCGCATTAAGATTTTCACACAAAAATAGAAAAAAAACAATAAATTTTGGGGGTCCCCATACTTAGAACTGAAACTCAAAATTTTTTTTTTCATCAAACCCATACGTGTGGGGTATCTATGGATAGGTCTTCAAAAATGATATTGAGGTTTCTAATATCATTTTTTTCTAAACTGAATAGTTTGCGCGAGAGACACTTCCAAAGTGGTAAAATGTGTCCCCCCCCCCCTGTAACTTCTAAAATAAGAGAATGATAAAACTAAACAAAATATATGATGTACATTACCATATAAACTTCCACCGAAAATTGGTTTGAACGAGATCTAGTGAGTAGTTTTTTTTAATACGTCATAAATCGTAACGTAACGGAACCCTTCATGGGCGAGTCCGACTCGCACTTGGCCGGTTTTTAATTTTACCGGCAAAATGGAGACTCGCAAAATCAAAACCTGCACCTAATCAGCATTTGAATCATTTTGAAGGATATTGCTAATCCATTACGTCATAATGTGTAATGAGAAAAATCAGATCTAAATCAAAAATAAAGTATAGGTACAGAAAAGGAAATTTAAAACGTCCGAAGTATATTTTAACTTTTATAAGTATCAGCGCGGCAGAATAAAAATTCCCAAAAAAAACCCGAAATTACTTCGCAACAGCGAAAAAGTCTACGTTAAAAAGATAAAAATGTTCCTTGTTTCATTTCGTCACTTCGAATGTTATCGCTCACTTTTTAGCTTACGAGTACACTTCATAAAAATGCTAAGTTTATTTCGGTACGGAATTCTACATTTTACGGCTCCGAAAAGATTTTAGTTTGTTAGCGTCTGGCTTACCTCGAACCGCTTCGAAGCCACTAACGTTTAATAGTTATAACTCACTACTATTTGTTTCTCGAGTGTATTTTGTGTAAACTTTTCCTAACTATAATGGTGGAGGGGTCTTAGGTTCTTGTAAGTGCCCATTAATGTTTAGTTTCGGAGAAGTCTTAAGTTCGCTGCAAGCTTCCATTCACAGATGAATTCCTTCGAAACAATAGGTACTTTTTTTTCTACTTAGCTTATTCTGTCCCACTGCTGAGCAAAGGCCTACCCCAAAAGAGCCACCTTGATCCACTTGCGGTACGCGTCTTGGTTCTCTCAACACCTTTTCCTGGGCCGGTCTTGGCGGCGCCGTCCATCCTCGGGCACCCACCGTGTGGAGACAGTTGCCCAGCGGTCACTGTATACGCGACCGACGATAATAATAGGTACTTACTTAATTAATTTCAAATCACTGTAGTTGAAAAAGATGTAGGAATAGACGGGTACAAAACAAGACTGATTACCTATCATTTACAGGTTGTTGTGTTGCTAATTGCTATTAATGAAACTTACAACAAATACAATTGACGTAAAACCCTAGTCACTCCGCATGACTAAGTCAGGTAAAACCAGGCACAACATTACATTATGTACATAACCAATGTAACGTCAGGGATATAAATTGTCAAGCAAATTGATTACCAACTTAGTGACCGCGTATTCAAATCACGACTGTCATTCTTTGACAGGTGTCATTACAAGTACTAACACGGCAAATTGACGTAGGTTGTCAATTTGCATAATCGGTCTATAATGTTCCCAC
The DNA here is from genome assembly GCA_951799955.1 of Apamea anceps. NCBI lineage: Eukaryota > Metazoa > Arthropoda > Insecta > Lepidoptera > Noctuidae > Apamea > Apamea anceps. The sequence continues at coordinate 13,651,758 of OX637509.1, forward strand.
TGCTGGGACACAGGTCTCCTCTCTAGGAGAGGGAGTGGGCCGCCACGCGTGTCCAGTGCGGGTTGGTTAATGTCGCATGCCTTTAAAATATTAATTCCTCGCGATATTTTTCTTCACCTTCACCGATTTGAGAGCAGTCCTGATTAAATAATTTACTCAAAGTATGCCTGTCTGAGTTCGCACCCACGACCTATATATAACTTGTAAGTCGCGGTTTTCCCACAGCTCACTGTCAATTTGCTTGCAATTAATTTCCCCGTTTTTCATGTGGGTTTACTATACGTGCACCTCTGCCTAACCCTTCGAGGAATACTGGCGTGATGTCATATGGTAATTTCCCCGACTGTACCCACAATAACTTCAAACATGAAACAGCATGAAACCTTTCATTTAATTGCCTCAGCAGGCTACTCCAGCAAGCAGGGTTATTATCATATCATCTTATATAGCTTGAAGCGGAGAAAAGCGCTACTGTTCCCCGTTCCCTACTTCAATGGCCCTACAAAGAGAGATGGCTCATTAAATAAATGGAAGTTCTACTTGTTACAAGTTTTCCCTGCTTATTGCGGTGTAACCGACGGGTTTTGCTCAAAACTTATACATTTATGGAATAAATAACTTTATGCTGACGCCCTTCATGTCTCCCTCGGTAAATATACTGATAGAAGTGGGATAGTTGTTTTAGTAACTCGCGGGACCCACACTATTCGTCGCACACATAAAGTCGTCAAATGTGCCGACCTGAACATGGCACCCTTTTAGACTCGTATTACAGAACCTCACTCAAGACTCAAGAATTACTTAAAACTAGTTTCAACCAATCAAATGGCTCTAAACAAATTTTAAGTAATGCTTGGTCTTGAGTGGGGTTCTGTAATACGGGTCTAAAAGGGTGCCATATTCAGGTGCCCGGCACATTCGATTCGGCGGTGGTTGTTGAACAACATAACCGACCCGAAGCAATTATAATTCATTCGGTTCGTGCCGATCGACAAACTTTGTTCGGCATCTACCGTCGCTAAATCATGTGCGGGTTGGCTCGACAGTAGCCGACGGGTTTTTATCTGAACACAATATGTATCAAAATAATACATATATGTATTCGATTTTTCCAATAGACTCGCTCCCTATTACATGGGATTTGAAACATAACTGGCGAAATATAGGTGTGTGTACTGATGCACGTCTGCCTCACCTTTCGAGGGATACAGGTGTGATATTATGTTATGTATATTCGATTGTAACGCCCGGCTGTGCGGAATCTTGACCGAACATGTGTAGCGCCCCCAAACTATAATATTTCGCAGAATAGGTAGCTTAGCGTCTGGAGAGAGACACGCTTGCGTGACTAATATTTTACCTCTTGTAATCGTAGTGTAGGTCAGTTATTTAATTATTCTGAATCTGACGTCAATAAAAGTTGCACTTCCTATTATAAATAATAAATCCTGCGCTCTGACTAAAGTCCGATCTCATAATTATTATATTGCATCCTATTATATCGGTTATGTGCTTCTGGCATCCAACGGATTCGAAGTGGAGGTGCTTGGGGGAGGCTTACGTCCAGCAGTGGACGTCTTTCGGCTTAAATGATGATGATCTATTATATCTATCAGTTAAGTAAGACTCGACATAATGCCTTTACGAAGAGTTTAGAAACTACAGCATTTCTCTTATTTTCAGACTCACACAAGGGTTTAGTTGAAGTTAATACATTCGTACAATTTCCTTCCCTAATGAGCGTTGGAGTTCTGATGTCCTTAGCCGTTCCTGACTCAAAGAAAGACACAATTAATGATTCAAATACCATTATGACATCAAAGAAGTTCCTAGTAATGCTATTTGCGAATCGCCATGTGTAGGAACGATTCTAATTTTGTTGTTTGTACCACTTTCATCTTAAAGTCAGTTTATAATAATCACTGAGATATGTCTGCCATTAATCATCATCAATTTCGCTCAGCAGTCGGATCTGGCGTTAATGTTACAGCTGTATGCTCGAAATTACATTTAAATGTATGAGTTACATTTAATTGAGTCTTTTGAGAAGTTGTTTAATAGACGCTTAGCTAGCTAGGTACTTTTCTGAAATTTTTCTTTAACCAATATTGTGGTTTCTTAAGGGTCGAATCGTTTTTGAATTGCAAATTAGTTATACTTATTACAAGCCGTGCCCCCGAAGGGTTTTCCCATCGGCTAAAATGACGAACTTCCGCAACAACTTTCATTTAAACCTTTTAGGGGATTAATTTTCAAAAACCCTTAGTGCTCACCTTTGTAATAAAAGTAAGTCTTGTGCCAAATTTCATATTTCTGGTTTAGGCTGTGCGTTGTGTCAGTGAATTTAAGATTTCTGCTAGTTTTTTATTCGAAAGTTGACCATGCAACTTTGCCATTGCAGTTTATTCCTAGACCCATATTCAATAGTAGATGTTCGATTTATATACCATCTATTTACATAACTATTGACTCAGAAGACACATAAAACTTTCCGACAGTCATTGAAAATACATTACAAATGATTACTATTTACCGAGCCGAACAAGATGGAGTTTTTGATTGATATGCGATAATTGCAGCTGTAATAAGTTCTCTTATTACTTCAACTTCATATTATTATGTGCAGCAATCATAGAAACTATTATGTTTTAAATTAGCATTAACTGCTGAGCCAATCGTGCTGATATTTCATAAATATAATAAGAAACTTATTTATAACATACAATCAAATTTATTGTAAACTAGCGACCCGTCCCTGCTCCACACAGCTTTTATGACTTGACAAAACTTCGATATTTATTTATTACTAGCTGACCCGACAAACTTTGTTTTGCCATATAAATTATTTCTAGCTGCCCGGCGCTACTTTGTTCGCGTGGTGTCCTACCCCTTACCCTACCCCTACCCTACTCCTACCCTAATCCTACACTACTCCTACCCTACTGCTACCCTATTTCTACCCTACTCCTACACTACTCCTACCCTATTAATATAACTAAAACGCTGATTGATTGATAGAACTATACATGAATTATTATATTCGATTGCCATCTTGTTCCATCCACAGATCTGCCTGTGGATGGAACAGAATAATATAAAAATCGCGATTAAAAAACAGGGTTTGATAGTATAAGGGTGAAAATTTGGAATTGTATGTATTTTTCAATACGAAAAAATAAAAACAAAAAGGTTTGTACAAAAATTAAAAAAAAAAAATTTGGTTGACCGGCCCTTAACATTTAGGGGTATGAAAAATAGATGTTGGCCGATTCTCAGACCTACCCGATATTCACACAAAATTTTATTAAAATCGGTCTAGCCGTTTCAGAGGAGTTTGGCAACAAATACCGCGACACGAGAATTTGATATATTTAGATATTTATAAGTTTATTACAATGTTTTTTATACATATAAATCTTCCGGAATAAAATCTCTAAATGATGGTGAAAACCGCATCAAAATCCGTTGCGTAGTTTAGAAGAACAACGCGGTCACACAGACAGACACGAAAAGCGATTTTAAATTATAATATAAATGTAAGTAGGTATAGATGATATATAACAACTAACAAGGTACGCTAGTTGCGGACATGTAACAAAATAGCAATTGTGATAATAATTAACAAGTCGTGTACTATCTGGTTACGCGAAGTTAATCAAGCTTTTTGTGGTAATTACGGTCGGGTTGGTTATGTGGCGTACTGGCGTCGTTTGGGCTGACACAAATAAACATGTTTGCTCGTCCCCATTGCGTCCGCAACGCAAACTCTATACCAACTCTGCAGGGCTGCCACGGCTTTGATGGGACGTGCACCTTTATACACCTTTGTGTTGAAAAAAAGAAGCATGTCATCGTTTTTCTAGATATTTTTTAGGTTTCAGTTGAAAAGCATCAGCGTCAAACAGCATCTGTCTGGCATTAAAGTTAGTAGTTAATTTTTTTAATGTGTATAAATGTGTTCCTTACTAAGGTAGTGCTGTGCTAAATACAACGTTTTTATTTATTTATTTAATACTTCAAACACATAAATGTACAGAGGCGGACTTAATGCCATAGGTTTTCCTTTCTCTCTTTCTAATTTTCAAGTTTCTTCTCTGACTTTTGAATACGTTTCTGGGGGACATTTACCTTTTTTTCCATGTCTTCGTCCAAATATTACTTGCAACCGAATGTCTTGGTAGCCTAACGACTTGGGACTTATACTATATTACGTATACACGTGTTACAGCTAAAATGAAGTTAAGTTCTATTGACATAAAAAAAAGAAACACAGTTACGTAACATAATACAGGGTCACATTGAATTACCTAGCAAAACTCCGCAGACGTGATGGGTATCAATATTCAAACATGATAAAACAAAAAATTAATAAATTTGGTGGTTTTTGTGGGGTCATAGTTGCTAGCTAATTTAATTTAATGCCAAAGAACGATTAATATGGGATAAAAACTGGACCGCTTGTTGTGGTGCCATCCCTTAGCTTAGGAACGTAAATATACAGCACATATATATGTATCCGTGTTTTAATGGATAAACAGACTCCCACTGACAACTGATTACCGCTGCATTATGTTGTTATCAATCTGAGAGGTTAACGCTTGTAGGTTACGAGTTACTTGTCCTATAATTGACTTATTATCATTATCTTTCTGTATTGGAATTAAACTTACTAAGTGTAAGTTTAATTCCAATACAGAAAGGTAATTTGCATAAAATGCAAAACTTTTTGCATTTTGGTGTTTAATTAGCACGCTATGTCTGCTCTTGCACAGTACATAATTATTTAAGCCGGCAACGTTACGGATTCAATTTGATATAATACTTTTATCGTTTTAAAACAGTAATTTATCAAATACTAGCTGAACCCCGCGGTTTCACCCGCATAAGTTTCGATTCCGTGGAAATATCGGGATAAAAAGTATCCTATATGTTAATCCTGGTTATAAACCATCTGTGTACCAAATTTCATCCAAATCAGTTCAGTAATTTTTGCGTGAAAGAGTAACAAAAATCCATCCATACAAACTTAGGATACTTAGTACATAATCAACTTGTGCCATACACCTAGAACATAGGTAATTCCTAACATTTGACAATAAACAGGCTTAAGCATGAAGCACTATTAATTCATAGCTATTTACAAGTCCTATTAGCAGCCATGTTTATACGGCATTGTAATTTCCGGCAATACATTGCGACGCGTCTGCCTGTACATACAAACATCCATATGCCCCATACATCCATCCATACACATTGCTCTACATACACTTGCGAGCTATTCATTCCAAGATACAGACTGGATGCCCCGATGCCATTAATTAGTCTTTATAGACCCATACAATTTGTGATCGCTTTGATCACAGCGCCTCTCGAAATGTTCAGGCATTTTTAAGTGAGCTTCCAATGAACTTTTGTTTGTCCATATTGACAGGAATTAAGAGCGAAATGATTTAGGAAGTGTCAAAAGATTGAAGATCTCCCATTCAGCTTTAACGCTGTATTAGGTGACCATTGAAGATATCTTAGGTAAATTATAAGAGAATGAATCCAATCCAGTAGGGCAAAAAAACGCAGCAGAATCCTCTGCATTTTATAAGCGTGGTGGTAGTTGAAAACAATCCTTCTTACAATAAGGAAAAAGTGTATTCAGCGTGTATCAGAAATGTGTGGTCATTTTTATACCCAGGCCATATTTAAACCGTTTTTTGACAGATGGAACTAGTGACTGCAGGAACACACATTGATTGATACACGTACGGTATTATAATATCTGTGAGAAGCCATATATAAGATAAGGCAGTTTATATATTTATTTTATTACGCATTTTAAAGTTAACCTTTACGTAATCTGGAATATTTACGTTCTAAGACAGCTGTCAAAAAACGGTTAACCGGACAGGGTATAAGGGTGTTATACAGACCATCAAACTAAACAACTTTCTTTAGGACAACACATTTCTGATACACGCTGTAAACAGCTTGAGAAAAAAAGTGTATTATGCAAAATTATTGGTACTTCGACCTATTCCTTGATAGAAATTTGTTGCATAATAATATATTAAAGGCTCTAGTTGTCAATGGCAGTGCAGAGGTCACTTTGACTGCATGTTTTGGGACACAGATGGCAGGATAGGAGGTGGAGACACATCGACAACGCCGTGGAACAACATTTAAAATACAGTCGTGCCAGCGACACGAAGAAGAAGGCTCTAGTTTAACCCATTTAAAGGAAAGGTCGAATGAACAATAACCCTGTATAGTATTTGCTAAGCAAACCATATTTATCGTTCGCCAGTTCGTTATTAGCAACGTAAAACGTAAACTAGTCTCATGTGATTCTTGTTTGCTTCGGTTCGGAATTTCGAACTCCGTATCTTTATTTTTGCCAGACGCCCGCTATTTAGATAAGATTTATGTAGTGAATAATGAGACTCCATGTTTAATATATTGATTTTTAGATATTGAAAGTAGTTTATAGCTCCCGCTTTAAATGTTGTAGAACCATGTCATGGTATGAAGATACTTGATGATGCAAAAACACCTAACACCAATCGAAGACCACAATGCTGAAACGGGAGATAGTGTAGATACACATTTCACAAAAATTCTCTGACAGGTAACGGACAGATTCTCGGACAAGCCGTAACGAACGGCATCGCTCGTTCAATTTTCCAGTACATATAAGATACCTTACTACTAGGAACTAGAGTATCATTTTCATCAGCACCAATTTGTCAATACCTCGCAACCAAACACATCACAGCGGGCCCTATCAGGATACCAGTGCTGTGACATTTATTCTTTAAATGTCGTAGCATCATGCTGAGATAGGAGACTTTTGGACTCGTATAGGACTTTCTGTTTCATTTTTCTTTTTGTTACTTGCGCTGACGTTCATGTCCGGGGTCACCAGTTTGGCGGTATGACGAACTGGGTGTAAAGTTCACTCATCCTCCATAGAAAAGGGAGGATCCTCCGACCAGACGGGTGTTGTGTCTGGCGGGCAATTGCCCAACGATTGATGTTGGGAAATTGTATATATGCTAATTGCGCGGTAAACTCTGCTTGCGAGATACAGGATTTGTGTGACGTCAATATGACGCGTTGTTCGCACGTGGCATTGTACATACCGCTACAATTCGGTTTTTTTTATTGTGTTTAGTTTGGTTTAGTTTTATGATCTCCCTGTTCGAGTCGCAATAAATACTTTTTCATTCTTTCTTTCAAACACGAATTGATGCAAACCCATTAGTACTTGCATAGCGATTGACTGCCTCGTTGGTCTAGCGGTCGCAAGCGCTACTGTTGATGCATGCGGTCCTGAGTTCATATTCCCAGGATAAGTGTTAGTGGGTTTTTCTATGTAGAATTTGTCAGTAGCAACTCGAAATCTGGCTTTGTGTCCGGTTGATGGCAATATACTCACCGTCTATTACATGGGAATTAAACATAATTGGTGAAATGTGGTTGTACTATAAGTGCACCTCAACCCTTGCGCGGAACAAGGCGTGATGTTATGTAATTGGTCAACACCCCGCAACCGAACACGAATTGATGCAAACCTATCAGTACTTGGATATCGATTGGCGTCCATGCACCGAGCCCCGACGGCCGGCACATAACTCAATTGGCAGGCAATCTGGTGGAGGCGCCGCTCCCCCTCTCTAATTACACCGCATCAACTGTAGAGGCAGATAAAAATGCGTTTTCAGCAGCTGTGGGGAAGGGAGTCGTGTAAATGAATCTGCTGGACGCTGGTTTGTTTACACATGTTGTGTTATAATTATGATTAGGACAATTCTGGTCCAAGCTTTTAGACCTTACTCCGATTTGCAGAATACACTGTTCGTAACCCATAATATTGATCATATAACTGCTTCAGTGAGCGGAGTTTTCGCAGCCGAATTTTGGGCCAAAGATCTACTACTTACTACTTTAACTATCTTACTTTTATAACGTACTTTTTGCCATCGATACGCTAAGAAGAAGAATATGGAATGTTATCGTGGACGGAAATTTAATGTCTTCATATTATAGTTCCATACATTTATAACTTCCCTGCGGTATCCTGATGCTGTGACGTGGACGTCCATGATAACATCGTCACGATAGAAATTGGAAAAGCGCACAATAGCATTGTTTTTGATAAACTATGACGTGCCGATATTATTGCTGATTTAGTTCTTGGCTAGCTTCATATTTCTGACTGACCGACTCCTTGGACAATTCAAAAGTGCCTGCACATGGTTTAACTGAAATAAATAGTTTCGAGTTTGAATTAAGGCGGTAATAAACGAAAACGGAACGCTTCTCTAAGAGATTGACGGAGATGTGTCTGGTTTGGAATAGAATAAGTTGTATAAATGCGGAGTCATTGGCATAAACATTAATTCAATCATGTTTGCCTAGCAACATAATTGATTTACAAAGCATAAATGCATGTTTAATCAATAACACTTAGAATTAATTACATTCAAGGGAATTGTAAATCAAGTAAAAAAATCACGATTGGTGAATCAGCTTGAAATCAGACAAGTCCATGATAAATATTGAACCTAACTAGCTTTTACCCGCAGCTTTGCCCGCGTGGAGGTCGGAAATTATCCCACGGAAACGTACTACGTACTGCGAATTTAAAGTATACTATGTATCCAGGTTATCAATATAAACAATCTGTCTGCTAAATTTCATCCAAATCCTATTAATAGCTTTATACTAATGATTGCAATATTATCGCGAATTCAAGCAAGCCTAGTAAGTTTTGTTAGGTTACTGCTCAGAAATTGTGCACAACGTGTCATGAACAGGATATCGTTTTGTACGCATGAAACGTACTACCGAGAAAAAATGCCAAATTTCATCCAAATCCGTTCAGCCATTCTTGCGTGAAAGCTTAACAAACTCACTTTCGCATTTATAATATTAGTTAGGAATGTTAGGATCCGTCTGTAATTCTGTATTAGATGTGGTTTTGGTTGATTAAAAGTAATTTTGGAAGTGATTAATAAAATGGCAAGAGCCAGTTTTTTCTAGAAGTCTGGCATGATTTTTGATATTTATAGATAAATGAAGTTTCTTTCAAATGAAGATGTCATACATTTTGAGATGCATCTATGAATGCTTTTGTTCGTAGCGATTAGAATTACAATGTACAAAGTTCGATGCTATTCTCAAACCACAAGAACCAACAAAAACAAGCGTCACGCGAAGATAATGTAATTGCTCATTGTGTTGCAAAGTAAATTTAGTTTTCTCTAACGGTCATAACTATTGTTTCAAAACCCATCTCCCTTTTTATCTACACTAGAGATAATCAAACACGCCAACTAAACACAACAATTCCAAGAAAGAGGACAAGAATTTTCCATCGTCTAACGCAGAATTTTAAAAAGTCTGGCACAAGCCACAGCTGATGCAAATCCAATCTTTCGAGCTACTTAATATTGATGTATTCAATTTACTTCAGGATTTACATAATTGCGTGGACACAGATACATACAAACAGATTGAACATGTACCAAATCAAATTGGAATTATAAACGGTTCACACATCCATCTCCTAGCAAACTTTGTTAGCTCGCAATCCCGCTATAATGTAAAGCGTTCCCGTAATTCTGTTGCCCGGGGTTGCGAATCATTAAGCTTCAATATTTATCGGCTGGGATACGAATAGCAAGGCGAGTCTCATTACTGGGGCTGGTAAAAAATTGCCAATACACCCATTTAATTTGTTTAGCTTAGGATGTGTCTCGTTGCTATGGTGCTGTTGTCAGCATGCAGTTTTCCTTAGCTTATAATAGCAATCGAATTCTTATGTAGAGATCTTCAGTAACTCTTCTCTCATCAGTAACAATTTGTTATTATATCTATTTAACGTTAATTAGTTTTTAATTATTATCTAATGTAAACCAAATATTTAATCTAAGTTTAATTTAATTAACTTATCTGTTTCTTTTTTTTTCTAATTTTATTTTATTACCAATCAATATAATACTTTTAATTCGATTATCTTGATTTGTTTGTTCAATTTCTAGATCTATGCTTTGTTTTACACTAATTGTATCATTAATAATTCACAATTAATTGCAGTAATGAAAATGTATAATGTAATGATATAATGTCTAAATAAATAAATAAAAACTCCCAGAGGTGATTTTATAAAATTGCGTTTTAGTTATTTTGAAATATATCATTTCTATCGCGTCTGCCGCTTCACATTTGCATTCATAGACGAGTCTTCTTCATTTAGTTCAAAAGAGTCCACAGATGATTTGGCCCAATAGATATCCCGATCCAAAAATAAACCTGTAATCATTCCAACACGTATGTACTACTACTCTGCATGAGTCAACCATGCGCTAGACGGGTTTAACTTTGTACCAGCAATGTGGGACGTTTCGAAAGTCGCTGGCGTCTGCCAAACTTTGATATGCGTTGCCAACATCGTAATGCAGACGCACGGCCCGACCACTTTCACAACATGTTCCGTTTTAGTTCATCATTGCTAGTCCTAGAACTAGTACAATCACAAACTAATTACTAAGTTGGAGAGGAGTCGCCAGAAAATGTCTCGAGAGGCTTAAATGCTAAGCAAATAACGCTGGTAACTTTGCTGTGAGGACTTTGACTGCTGAACTTGTGTGCAATGTGAGTCTGCGACACTCGCACACCTTACAGCCTCACCAAGTTTTGATTACAAAATGCGATCATTGCTGGCATTTGATTTCTCTGCTCTAATCGAACTTTCAAGTTTCTCCAGTGAAGTTTCTTGTGCGTTACTCTCATTCAGTCATTCCATTAAATTCCATGACAATATTATAATTGTGTTTGGGCTACGTATCATCGTGACTTTTCTTGTAACCAGTTCTATGCCGGTTTCAAAAAATATTCCAAAAAAACTATCTGTCGTTCATTAAGTAATAAAAAGCATTAACACCGCAGTTTCCTAGTTCGATAGATAAAAGCTGTGAGGCTGCGGTCACAGCCGCGTCGATGTGGTCACGTTTCGCTTCGCACCGATCACGACCGAACCAGCGACGACCGCCACTGCCGAGCTATGCGACGCCTTTATGGCATTATTTCACTTCGATGTATCCCTAAACACCAACTCCGTTAAAACTAAACGACAATTGAAAATTCCAATAAAAACGCTTATCGGTAACTTTGTAGAAATAACTAATTGTTTTGTTAACCTGCCAATGTTTACGCTGAGTAAGTTAACTTACCGAATCAAGGCCAAAACGCTGAAAATACTGTACAAATATTTTCGAATTCTTAAAACTATGGCCGTGATTAACACTAGCGATATGGCTCGAATACTAAAAAGTACGTAAAACGGTGGGTAGGCTGAATGACGCATTTGGGGGAGGTAAACAAGACGTTTTACGGTACTGCTGAGACATTCATATCGCTACTGTGTGACCGTTGGCTTGGCTGTTGGCTTACAAGACCAGACCAAATGTTTCGTCTGCCCTCTAACTTTAAGGACGAAAGTCAACTGTGTTGTAACCTTCATGAAATGTACAAAGTAATTACTACAATTCATGCACAGCTAGGTTTTATGAACGGAAAATTCCGTTACGCTAATCAACAGTATGTTTCGTAAATAAAGACTACTTTAGAATTTTTTGCAAGGATTCTCGGAGTCTTCAAAACACACGATAAGACATGAACATTACATAAATGAGTATGTTTTATCACAAACACAGTCGCATGAATGACAGATAGGCAATGATAAATATATTGTTTTGATTATAGTCCTGACCACAATACCAGTTGGACGGACGAATTTATCAATAATTGTGACACTAGTGCTTGTCTGTGGTTTAGAATAGCCATTTCGGGTCGAATGGTTGATTGTCAGGTCACCTGCAGGCTTAATAATCAACTGTTTATTTGGTTCGAAAACCTAGAATTAATCTAAATGTTCGTGTAAATATGAAAGTGCGTCATTCGATTTCTACCACAACAAACCATCGTAGTATTATTATATTGTTATGTAATGTACCTACCAAAGCTATCAATATAGATAACGGTATATAATTACTCTGAGCGTTATATCAGTTATATTAAAGAGAACTATTGAACTACAAATACTCCTGTTGAGTAAAAACGCATTTAAGTAAGTACCTACACAAAAATATTAAACACTGCGATATCAGAATCGTACAATAGCGAAACAAACAAGACAAGACTTGTCTCAATGAAATTATCGCTACCTCGGCTCAAATAAAGAAAAATATGAAAAGAATATTTCATTAAAAGAAAAATAGCGCAACTGATATCTTGATGGTGATTAAACTCGTTATAACAATAGATTTGAGAGCACCGACAACTGGAACGCTAGAAACTCGGCTGATGCCGAGTACTGCCGAGGTCGGGCCAGGCGGCGCAAACGACGATAATGGACGCCTTTCTCACACAGAAAAAAACTTGTTAGTGGTTGCAGTGAATGTCGCAAGGGAACAGCCGCTATTGGAATTGGAAAACAAACTGACAATAACGGCAATCACGAGAATTGTGACTCTTGCTTTACAAGGAATTTTAACGGTCTTGAAATACTCAATTGGTTCGCTGGAGTTTTTAAGACTTAAAAAAGTTTGTCGTGCATTGAAATGATGCTTACTTAACTGCTTGGACCGTTTCAATTTGTTACCTCTTTTAAAGTTATTGCTTTTCTTTCTTTACGAATAATAATTTAATAAGCAAAACTTGGAATTATCAAGCTTCAGTACTTACCTATATAAATACTACCCCCGTTATTATTGAACACTCTTCCACCCTCAGCGTCGTATCAAAGCAATTTGTTTAAACGACCGCAAGGTCACACAGTCGCCGTTGTAAACACAACTCTTGAGCCTTGCCTGGCTTCAACAATACTTCAATTGTACCATTACATACCTACTCTATTCTATAACAATGTTATCAAGTACGTTTAAAATCATCAACACTCATAGAATCTAATAAAGCCCCGTCTTCAGAAAAATAATCAGCTTTAGGATTCATAGAAACAGTATTTTTGTACATCCAGTCACCATCTGCTAGGAACGACATCGACACTTTGCATATAAAAAAGAATATGCGTGACTCAAAGAGGCTCTCTAATTTGAACTCCAGCCAGCTTTCTGTACCAAAAGATTGGGTTTCTAAATTCGCTAACTTTATAAAGAGATTTTCCTTCGCAGAAAGATATGATACTTTGGCGTCTAGAAAATGTTTTCAAGATAATCTCGGTAAAATATAGAGCATACTTGCGTAAGAGGGGTACGTAGAGGTGAATAAATTGGATGTTCAAATAATTGCTTATTGTCTCCACTTAGTTGGAGTGCGTCACACGCTCCGATAGACGAGCCGGCGACGCTCAGCTCACATTCTCGTAACGGTGTTAGCAACAAGGACGGGGACAAATAAAGCAATATAGACAGCTGTATTTGGAGATTCAAGTATCTCGCCTGCAAATTATACGAGCGACTCGGGCGACCCATAAACCTACCGCCATAACGAGCAAGACCGCTTTGAGGATATATGTTCGTATCGCACAGTTTGGGCCTTTGATTTATAGTTGTCACTGGCCCATTTCCAGAAATAGTAAAACTTACGATTCTCAAGTATGTCTGCCAAAACATTAATTTTTGGGGCTAACAGAAATAAATCATGCTGAAACGACAAAATTTGATATCATGGTCATTGTTACGCAATCGTCATTCCGAATTTCCGAATAGCACCCGTGAATCTGCCACAAACAGCCCATTTGGGGCTCGTCATGCATGTAGAGTCTAAACAACGGCTTTGGCACGTCGTGTTGTCGTCTACCCACAAATGCTGTCTAAAATTCAATTAGCGTCATGGTAATTAAACCCGGTATCGGGCTAATCTCGCGGCGAGCGTACATTCGATAGGTATTCGGCGTGAAGCGAATGCTTTGCGGAAATTCGCGACGCTTCGCAAGCGACCCGTCCGTCTGATGTATTTACGATGTTTTGCTGCATGCAGCGCTATGTATATATACCCAAATGTATATTTCATTTTGAATAAAAAAAAATACAAAAAGCAAAGACCACACGTCCAGAGACTCATTTGATGTGGGCCTGAAAAGAAAGAAAGAAATATAAGGGAAATATTATTAAATTAGGTCTTCCTACGCAAACCTGAGACCAACTTGGTAATAAGTGTAGGAGTTAGGTAGGTGGTAGCTGGTAGACTTATTAAATCTAACTTAGGGACTGTTGCAATTCAAATACTGTTTGAGTTACTGGCCGTTAACTCCTGAATGAGACTTATGAGATACTGATATTCATAGATAAACAACATGAATACTATGAATAGTGTTCCGAAATCTGTTTAATATTCTGACACAACTATTGTGATCCATCTTGAAGATAACTTGGATTTTCGATATTTTATCGGCTTATCAGTCCATAAGTCTTCTTATTTAAAACCTTATCGTTTAGGATGGAGTCTAGTTGATAACAAAGATGATGTTTCAAGAGTATACAGCGTGCAGAGATAAAAACATAATAATTATGTTAGAAATAAATGTTTTTTTAATTTTTATTATAACAGCTACGTTGCGCCATGTTAACTAATAGTGTGGCTGCTGATGACATTGTCTGGAAATAAATGTTTCGCAATGATTTCGTCACTTTTCCTAAAGTGTTTGAAACTATCTTCAAAGCTAAAGTGACTATCTTCTAAAAACCTTTCAATAATTTTTCTATACGCGTCAAATGTCGCCTTTGACATTTGACGCGTATTGAACTTGTGCTGAACTCTGTCTTCAGTTCCGCACAGGAAGCAATCATCATATAAATAAACTAGATTTTCTATAAAAAACAGCACTGCGATTCCAAAAAAAACAACCTGAGACAAGGAAATTGGCTGCGAAGAACACGGCCTTCTTGATTCTTTCGTCCAGACGGATATGAGAATCAGACGGAGGGGGAAAACCAATCAATGGCTCACGTGAAAAGCGACGTTAATAGAAAAGTTACACGTTGCTTTTTCGCATGCTAATTAATTCATCCAGATGCTATACAATGACAACTATACAACAATAAGTAATTAAGTACCAAATAAATCCTAACATCGAAATAAAAAAAAAAGTCATTTTTACAAACAAACTCGATAGTAGTGATGTGGGGTTACCAGTCTTTTTCTAGCTATCCTGACTAAACTATTGGAATATTATGCAGACTGGGAACGTCATTTAGATATACCTACGCAGTTTAATTTACTGTCATATTTTCGTCTATAATGTGGGTACGTCACATAATGATTGTATATTTCATACATAACAAATGAGCTACAAAGCTTATTACAGCGTTAAAATGGCTGTTAGATGCGATGACGTCACCGTACTGTGGGCTTTCCTCGCGTAGTGATTCATAGAGGGGCGTCTGTCGCGGTGCTTCGGCTCTTCTATGACGTCACATGTCTTGATACTATGATAATATTTTTATATTTCAAAATTACAAGACATGGTATTTGTAACTATAGTCATAGACCTTCGACGTACGACGTCGTAGGTTCTTTGACAGTCGTTACGGGTCGTCGGAAGCCCGAAAGTCTGTCAGCCAGTCTTTCCAAGGGGTATCGTGTTACCCAGTAACTGACTGGTGGAGGTCAAACAGACAGTAACTCCACGCAAAATACTGGTATTCAGCTTGGTTAGACTGAAAGCCGACCGAAAAGGCCAGGAAGATGATGATGTGTAGGCACTCGGCGTTTCCTAGTCATACTATATAAAATATTGTATAAAATATATAAATTATTGTATAAAGTATTGTATCTGATAGCAAGCAATAGCTATAAAATTGTTCTAATTATAACCACGACGCAATCAGAGCGAACAAATAAGTAAATAATTATGATACCCATTAATATGCTCTACAATCACAGATATTTTTGACGTCAGACAAACATACTAGCTTCCGACAATTTTCAAGGAGTGTCGTCTTTATGATAATGGCTAAAACGTTTGAAATTGAAGCTGTTATATTTATTTTAAACATATGTCAGGAATAATTGATTCCAAGGCTCGAGGATTTTTCCTGCCTCTTTTGCCTTGTGTTGGTCTAACGATTTTAATTTGCAAACAACGCGCAATAAACTTATTGATATTGAAAATTATTGTATCAAGGTTTTATTTATATTAGTATATGAGTAACAAATCATTCCGGCCTTGTAAAACAGTGGCGTCTAGTAATGAGTTCTATCCACCCACAGGTCTTGCCAAAGTGCATCAGCCTAGACTGCCTACACACAATCATTTGTATCAAGTTTCAGTCAATACTGACGTAATAAATTGACAAGAACATTTGAGTATTCGAAGTGAGTCAGTACAAAATGATTCCTGGTTTAAATATAAACTGTTCGTTTTGGATCGGCGCAGGCGCCCTTAGCGCGTGACTAAGACACGGTATACGATACTTTGGAAGTAGCCTTTTAGGAGCACGGTAAATTTAGTTTGTTGGGTAATTGAGAACGTAATGTATTCTTAAGTACTCGAGCTGGGAAAGGTGAGAGGCGTCGGGAAATGCGAAAGGAATGAGGTATAAATTACACTTTATGTGGAAGCGTAAGCTGGATTTGTTTTGACAGATTTATTACCTGAAGGTCTCGTTTTAACCGCATCTTTTATTTAATCTCCGCATTTAAAACGGATAACAGATTTATTGGTCTACATGCTTATGTGTTAATAATACTACTGAGTATGGAGTAATAGTCTTCTAAACCACAAATTTCCGCCATGGCGGCCAACCTCAGCGGAGACTGGCCATGTACGCGGGAGATAATATGTATATGCTAGTGCACAAGTGTGTGCGCAGGCACGAGTGTACTCACTCTTCCCTCACTCCCATAGTCCGCTGGGACGGAAAAACGTGGTTTCCGAGGCACGGGGGGTATCACACCGCCAATTTCCAAACTCCGGCTGTCACTGAGAAAATTCTAATGGAAAAACGCAATGACACATAGCCCGACCTGGGATTCTAGGAATCGAACCCAGGACCCTACGCTCAGTAGTCGCGCTTGCGACCACGAGACCAACGGGTGACTATTGAGTAATAATTGTACCAAGAGACCAAGTCCAGAAAATTATAATTGAAAATACAACGTCAAATAAAAATTCAATTGAAACCACAAATGAAACCAAACACCGTTCTTTGTGCTATTCAATTTCAGAAACTAATCAATTGAACACAAGGATTTCAACGTTTCTCACAGCACAGTATTGTATCGCCACAGTCCACGATAGAAAAATATAATAGCATATATGTTGCAATATGCCCTTGACATGCTACTTTAATGCTGATGATAACTTTATTCATCAAAACTTAATCTAATAAACATACTTTTTCAATTTGATACCTTAACTCTGATGTATATAGTTTTGATTGTATCTGACAAGATGTATCCAGTTTTGATTGGAACTGACAAAATGCCCTGTCTTATTTCTTCTCACTCTGAAATCACTAACATAAGTTGTATTTCTGTCATCATTTCGTCTAGGCTTCTAAATCTATTTCAAGGTTCCAGTTCCGTTATATTATGCGACCGCTTTTTATGTTTTGATGTAGTTTTTTTATAAATATATGCTTATAATTTTTTTTTTATATTGTCATTTTAACTAACAAATGTTTATTCTTGTTTCTAGGTAAGCAGACATTCGAACTCGAACCATATCTGAGTAAGTTATTATATACCAATTAACGTGTTTTTGTGGCATTGGACTGTCACAGCCACAATCACTACATTGCCAATGCTACTATAGCACATCATCTTGTCATCGCCAAACAAAACATTTTGTATATGAAAAGGTAAAGTTCACTTTGAATTTTACTTTTTGGAATTTAGTTACAACAAACCGTGCCCCCAATTGTATTCCCCATCGTCAGAAATGACGAATTTCCATAGAAACTTCACCACTTCACTCGGCTGAATTTTCAAAAATCCTTTCTTGTCTTCGAAGAGTGTCAAAGAAAAGAAGTCTTGTTACTCGTCTAGGCTGTGCGGTGTCTGTCAGTAAATTTAATATTTTTATTTAGTAGATCAAATGCAGAATGCTATTTGTAACTAGATCTGATAAACTAAACTTTACATAAAGGAAGACTTGAACAGTACCTAGTCCAGGAATATTAGCAATAACGTGTACTGGACCTCAATCACTGTCACAGAAATGGGTCGTGTCTCAACTGTCCGAAGTCCCAACAATGGCACACAGGAGCCGTGCCGCGGACAGCCCCGTGCCGGTCCGTGTCCGTGGCACCGTGACAGCGTGTCACAGGACCTGTTTATTCCATTATTGTTCTTGTTGGATAACAAATGGTGCTTTTAGAAAGTTTCAAGGTATTTTCCCGTTGGTAAATGTTGGGCTTTTATATTTAGTTTAATTAAATGTCGTTGTCTTCCTACCCAGCATGCCTTCTTCCTACTCAAAGCTGTCATCTCAGCATTTACTGCTTTACTACATAATTTTTTTAGCCACAGTTAGTGACATAGGTAATGAAATCCATTATTAAGAAATCAAGAAAGAAAATCCATTTTCGTCAAGAAATAGACCATCCAAAGTATATCTTTTTGGGCGCTATTGTTAAAACATTTCTGCAATAATTATTGTTTTGTGAAACATATTGAATGATCAAGATGGCGGAGTTAGTTTCGATTTTGGCCACGCCCCAAAAGAAGCTTGTAGTAAATAAAGGCTTCGGTAGTCTCTGTCTCTATTATCAATCGGCTTTCATACTAGAGAAAGTACTGCAACCTACGGACCCAACACATTAAAGAGTACACAAACTAATTCAATTAAAAATAGCCATAATTGCGTTTTCATCGGTCGGTCGACTCGTGGGCGTTTGGCTCCAGCCGGCTTAACTTTGATCGATTCAATAACAAACAAACTTATTGGATGAATTCAAACGAATTTTATCTGTCAATATACTCATATTTACTCACCGTTATTTTGGGTATCTGACTTTGTTTGTTTCGTCACTTTGAGTAGGACGGGCAGCTTACTGAATGAGTTTGAATTTAAATTAAGTTGCTTATACATACATAGTAATGGCCGATGGCCCGGCTTTAGCAGTAGCCACCGCCCACCCCTCAGTATGAGAATTAATATTACATTCTCTGCTACAACACAAACCACTCTGGAAACGGTCTGGAAAATTCTCATTTTGATCCTAGTTCTTAGGGGAATGCTCTGTTCTTTGACAACTTTCGCGACATCCACAAGGAAAAATTAGGTACCCTCTATTTACGATTTACACAAAGGATATGTATGAACGCGTTACATTTGCAAGCAATGATAACTCATGTATAAGTGGAATATGATTGACGTATCTACTCGCATATTACCTAAGGCAAATAATGAGCTGTATTTAAATATAAGATATCAAAATGTCCATTATTTAATTGAAATTTACATTTCAGTAAAGCCCTGTATTTACTCCATATATATAATATCCTTACTATGGGCGGTATACTAATCATGTTGAAATTACCTCACTATTTCAGTATTTTCTCCTTCAAATCGATGGGAAAATGCTACAAAAACGAGCCACATTTCTTTGTAGACCTAATCTACATCCAAGCAGTAAGGTATAAAATCGCGTGGCAATATATTGTGTAGCGAAGGCAGTTGTTCAATACTGTGAGGGTTCTTATTTCCGTCAGGCGGTTGCCATTGCGTTATCTGCGAGGATTTGTCGTCACCGGTGCCTTCGCATCCGGCCCTCGGTGCGCAGAAAATGAGCGAAATAAACAAAACGCTGTGTACACATCACTACCTCTTGATCTCGACTCCTATAAAGTAAATAGATAACGTTGTGGAGACATATTTGCGGAAATGTTCCAAGTATTTGAACGTATGTACGACTAGTGATGTGCCTGGTGGCAATATTGCCACTGCCGGCAATATTCCCAATGTTGCCGCTGCCGGTAAAATACCAATATTGCCAGCAGTATTGGCAATATTGCCAATGTTGCCTGTCAAATAATACCAATATATTTTATTATTACTGCAGGTGTAATCATCGTTTAGATATTTGTGTAGTATATCGATCATAAAATATTTGAAATACGCACACGCGTGTCGTGGAAAAAGATAGGACACAATTTAAATGAATAAACATCAATATATGTTCCATCTCTTCCGCGCTGCACATGCACGGCACAGGATTGGGAGAACAGCAAAGAGTACTATAAGATACCGGGTAGAGAACAGTATCTGGGCATCTCTCGGAGAATGCGAACGTCACCAAAGAAAATTAAACAGTTTGAAGCCTGTACATCTTCACCATCTTAGACCACAATAATCAAGGCGTAAATTTAACCGAGGATGAAAATTTGGATGGTTGTCAATTTATTATGGACCATTCGCAATCAGATGGACAAAGAGGAGTGGCTGTGTTCGAATAAATCAAGAACCAACGTTTATGGAAGAGATTTTATTTGGGCGTCATCTTCGGTTGGAGATATTTCACCATTATCTTGGTGGCGGCTATTTTTTCCTAACACGAGTTTAGGGAAAACTGCGATGAAAATTTTATCTATTCCTTCGACTTCTGCTTCTGTGGAAAGGAGTTTTTCTACATTTTCGAATATTCACACGCCTAAAAGAAATAAACTCACAACGGAAAGGGCCGGCAAAATATGCTTCATAGCACATAACTGGAAACTCCTAAACCAAAACACGCATCTAAGTCAACAGCCAACGCCTGAAGATTTATCCGATGAAGAATGTGCCGACGATGTGGAATTCGATTTTGTCTACGAAACATGTGATGAACCACTGAACGATTTCAGACCAGAATTAGACGAAGATCCATTGTCTGTGGATTAATTAAGAATTTAAATAGTTAATTTACTTTATGCATAAATTATAAACAAAAGGCTGTGATTATTAATAACTGATTATTATTAAGATTTAGAAATATATGAGTATTAACAAGAGCTGTGATTTTAAAATGATTATAAAAACTACTACCTAAGTTGTCACTCTAAACGGTGATTTACTGATTATGTAAGGATTACCGAAACAAGTGCATTGAAATATTAAAATAATGTTATTTTTGTGGATTATTTGTAGTTTTGATAGAGATTTGTAAAGATTTACACTTTGTTATTTCCATATTATATACCTATACTCGTATTTTTATGTGATTTTACATGAAAAACAAGTTATGTGTTATTTCTTATATTCACTATCGTGTGCGGCAACATGGGCAATATTACCGGTAAAATACCGGGAATATTGCCAAAAATGCTGGCATTATTGGCAATTTTACCCAAAACAATATTGTATTGTATATAATGTAGATTATGCCCTTTAAATGATAATTTTAAGTGTTGTACATAGTTTCAGTACTTAATTTGACTTATAATTAAGCAATATTCCCAAATATTTCCACTCCCGGCAATATTGCTGGCAATATTGCCACCAATATTCCCACTTCGGGCAATATTGCCGGCAACGGCACATCTCTATGTACGACTCCTATGTGTTGGTGAAACAATAGTTGCATTTGTAACGTTAAATTTGATGAATAGGATAGGAAGGAAGCACAATAAATGTAAAGAATTTGTAATCATAATTGAACTCATTTTAATAATGATTAGATGTGGGGGAATCAAGCACGATATGTAAGGAAAGTAGTTATGATCAAAGTTAATCTCATTTTAGTAATTATTGGGTTACATAGAAACGATGGTAGACTGTGTGAATAATGATATGGTTAGAAAGGGAGCGACTATCGAGGTAACAACTAATAGAGAAGTAGGGATGGAAAAGTCATATGGCGCCGACCCCAAATAAATTGGTATAAGGTCAGGAGAATGATGATATTGGGTTACATAAGCTTTTAGGTTTATTTTAAGTGGAAATTGATTTGAAGCAGCAATTTTTTTGACATTTTGGACAAACCGTAAAAAAAATCTAGAAGAGATTTTTAGGAATGTCGTATGAAGCCAATTCGACATACCTGCTTAGTTGTTGTACGTCTAATTACTTCTTAGTAACGATATTGTATAGAATTTACATCTAATAATAACCAGATATTCTTACGCTTTTTATCATACCGTACAGTTACTTGCTTATTGCTGCATTACTCAGTGTTACGTTAGTGATAGGTGTAGCTATAGCAACGTCATATCACGCATTTTTATCATATCCTTTCCATGATACTCACCGTTACAAGCAAGCTAAGGCACTAGACATAAACCCTAACGTGGCAGTACCGTAGAGAAACACTCTTAAAGGTTTTAGTGATATTGCAAAAGAAAGTATCTCCATATATGCAGCTAAATATGGCAGTTTCGTCGGAGAAAACGTAGATCGCGTCGCATCTAAAGCAGTTATGAGGTCAGGTGCCGGAGTCAAGTCTTTCTAAACGCGGATTGTCGAGGTGGATGCACTGCAGCGTGTAGGGATCCTTGACACGGTTTGCCACACTATATGGAAACACCCGGTGGAATAACTTTTTAGACGTAGAACTTGTGATTGAAGGGACCGAAAATCTTTATATGCCAAATGAATAGATATGTCTTCAGTTACCTGAAGCGTAACTTTAGTAGCAAAGATCTGGGCCCGTATTCCCGTAATTTGAAACGGTCAAAATCTAGTCGCAGTCTTATCTCGGCGACAAACAAATGTCAAAAACTTGTCAAAAATGTAGGGAATTTAGACGTATTTTTGACAGATTGAGACTGAGATCAGACTGTGAACGTTCTTAAAATTACGAGAATTACCCCTCTGGTATTGTGTATAATTTAAAATCCTGAAGATTTAATATTATATACAAAGTTGCATTTGTACTACAAGCCATTTCACTTTGTCTATGTAGTCTTTTACTAAATCTGAAACCTTGACTTGTTTTTGCTCATTTTAGTTTACATTTTGTTTTTATGATTTTACTTTGAGAACACAATTCTTTGACTGCAAAAACGTAAATGCCGAGCAAAACAGTAAATAGTTTCAATTTAATCTTTATAGCAAAATGATAAATTTTTGAAATCTTTTCAAGCGCAAGAAATTTGGAAAGCTCATGTTGGGAAAAAGGTTCAGTTCAGTTCTAATTCGTTCACAATTAATTAGTCTTAAGATCTAGCGTGAAATTAGGATAAGACAGATAGACTTACAAATGTCTTAAAATACAAAGCCGTATTTAGAGCTATCTTCACTTGATTTCTTTTGAAATAGTCTAGTTTGTTAACAGCATGATTGATTGCATTAGATTCAGCACCGATTCATTATGGAATCATTGTCGATCGTTACTCACTCTTTATTGGATCACTTCAAATCGCATTATATTTGGCAAATGATATAACTGCATCGCGATTTACGTCATAATTTCAATCGAAGTTTATTCTAGTTCGGTTGAATTCACTGATTGCGAATTAATAGATTTTTTATTGGGTTTATCTAATACCTTGTAGTAAGAGTTCGAATGTACCAATCTTGACTGATTTATCAAATGTTATCTGTTTTAGTCTATCGAAGCAATTAGTTTGAACAAATCAATTAAGATTACTCTTCTTATTTTGTCTGTGTTTTGCAAACTACATTCGGCTAATGTCGAAACTAAAATCTTACCTGTAATAACACAATTGTTCTGTCTACCAAATAAGGGAGGAGACGTGATCAATACAATACTTATCATACACTTGTATCGATGACGTATAGATACACCTACACTTCAGCCTCAATTCTCCAAGCCCCTTCTATGACTAAATAAATGAATTTTCATATATCTCGAACCGGTTTCCAAGTACAGATACCCAATTACCATCTCACTCTATTCATAAATACCAGTATGTGCCGGAGTGGGCGACAGTCGAGACCATCCGACGGATCTGGCCCACGTACTTAGACTTAGTGCACCCATCCATCCGGACTCCCAACGGATGTGTCCTAGATTTCGAAAGAGATGAAGGACGTGCAAAGTTTTCAAAGATGAAACTTTGAATGGTTCACGTTGTTATTGAACTTTGAGCTATGAAATATTCTGCACAAATTCTTTATCTTTTCCCATTTTCCGGGTGTTGGCGTTGTAGTGATAGTCTTATCTCAAAATAACGTCCTCCTTTTTTAAAGTCGGTTAATTACTACTAAGTACTTAATTGTATGATAGTCAGCTAGTATGGTGAACTAATTCAAATTAATATCACCGGCCAGCAATATCTTTAGCTATTAAACTGTATTTCATGACTCCAACATACCAGACTGCGTTCAGCCACGTCATATTCAACGATATCATTACACAGTCCTTATGTTCAGTATAAAAGTATTAGAAAGTTTCAAATCCCCATGATGCAATTTTCTTTTGTTACGCCTTGTTTGCAAAATCACGTACTATCCTAACTACCATGTTCTTCTCTTATCTAACGTTACATGTGTAGAAGAAGTTCTTAGTTACATCAGTGCTATTGCAATTCATTGTTCGGCTCGATAAAACGGGTTCATCTTGCAATGTGCAGCTCTAGTATTTCTAAGATGATATCGCTTGCTATCGCACTGATGTGTTCTAATAATCTCTAATTATGTGTTGCAATGTAGAATATTGAAGGAAAGTCAACACTAGTAGATTTATGTGATAGTTTTATTTTTTAAGAAACGTTGTCTTTTGGGCATGTGTAGCTGCATGAATAAATAGCAATAGCAGTAGTTTCAGTACCTGGCCGTTAATATGCCATATTGAGTTGAAAAAGAAGTTCGGCTTTGTCGAACGTCATCCCTGTCACTCACACAGCATTTTTATCTCATGAATTGACGCCCGGTTTGCTTGTGGTAACCAAGTACAATCACGCTGTAAATGTGTGTATAAGTGCAGGAGCTCTCAGTACCGTCCGAGACACTGACGAAGTCGAAAGTTTGTGTGTGTGTGTGTGTCATGTATTGAAGCTACTCGTCTTCACGCACACATTCACAGCGTTTTTGTACACTTGGTAACCACAAGTAAAGCGCGTGTTGCGAGATAAAATAAAAATACTGTACCTGTGTGACAATATCTTTTTCAAAATCTCCATGTGCCATTTCCACGTCCGGGTACTGTAAGTAGTGTTTTGTGTGAAAAGTCTTGGTATTAAAATTAGTTTTGTTTTTCTTTGGAATGCCTTTGACCCCTGTATATTTATAGCTTGGCTTTGTATACAGTTTGCGTCAATACTAGCTGTGGCAGTGTCAATCACTGTGTTCAGATTCCAAAGGCGCTACAGTAAAACTGAAAGTCATTGTTGTGCATCAGTGCGTACTGTATGCATTTATGATTTTCAGGACACACGTAGTTGCATGCTCATTACGGCAGTACTTTTTGCTTTGAGCACGTTTCGAAGAAAGTGCGATGTATGTGTAATTAATTAGTATCGATTTTATCAGTTGTGTGTACATGCTGTGGTATTAATTAGCATAGCTGGAGATTTTTTGCACTCAATATGTTTTTTTACCACCAAATCTATGCATGTATATGTAAACATCTCATCTTACCCTGCATTATTAAGGGCTGATTTTTCAATCGACAGATAACTTTTATTCATGGAATAAAATTGACGTCTGACAGATTTTGTATGGAAGAACTGTCAAAAAATCAAAATTATTCCTTTGATAAAATTATCTGACGTTGAAAAAATCAGCCCTAAGAAACATTTTCGCTAGCAATAGTAACCATATTGTAGTACATGTATTTGATAAGAAAACACATTCAATTGATATTTCATCAATGTGGTATGACAAAGTATCACATGACTAAATAATGACGGGTATGACAAGAAATAATCACATATTCTGACTCATGGAAACACCTTACACGGTAATTGTTAGCAATGAACCAATGAAACTTTAATGAAGCCATGTCGAGCTTACCTTCCATCGATTGACTGCCAGGTGGTCACTGTTCATACCGAAACACGAAGTAAAATTACTAGGAAATCCATTACGTTTCTAGAACTACCAGGCGTAGGCCACTAGTTCAGGTAAACAGCAATGGACAGGGTACAAATGACTGTTGCCTAGTTCTCGTTGTACGAAGTCTAGTTTGCGTGTTTCGTAGCTCGATTTATAATTCAAATGCAATCCTTTCGATCGTTGCTGAGAATTTGAACATGAAATTTTCTTCACCATTTTCTGGAAAATGTTTTCTCATACCAGATAACGTGTAACCATTAATCAATTTAAATATTATCACATTTTCTTTCACCTTCCTTCAATATGTGTATTTTAAGAATACATACTCGTAAACCTCACGCCTGTAATTCCCGAAGGGTTAGGAAGAGGTCCCATGTAATAGGGGCGAGCTTATTGCCACCAACCCGCTACAAATCCAGACTCCGGCTGCAACTGAGAGACTCCTGTCCCCTGTCGGACAAAGGGTTATTGGGAAAACCCAATAACACTGTCCGACCACGTGGACCAAAAAGGTACCTAATTTTTCTTTAGAATACAGTGCTAATAAATACTAGATCTGTTTATTTTCTGCGTGAATAGAAACAAATGACTATGCGTATAATAACTCCCTAGTAGCTTCTTATACACCATTCCATTTCACACTAGGCCTGTGCCACACAGATAGCGAAGCGAGACTACGTCAAGGGCAATGGCGTGAAAATATGATTGATTCTCTTCCAGATGCTAGGCAACCCTCATACATCATACTGGTTCGCGTCGTAGGCGAAACAGTTTTGAGATATTGGGTAGCTAGATTGCGTTATACTTGACTACATTTAAGTGCCTTGCTCTAGCTAGAGAGATATTGTGCTGCTTATTGTGGAAGAAAAGTGATGTAGGAAAAGCTAAAAAGGAAGTAAGGTGATGTGGGAGCGGTGAAATAGGTCAAACTAGGGAAATGGTACAGCTGTTTACTGATAGAGCAGACCTTATCAAAGAAGAGATTTATTATTAGACACATCATCTTCTAAGGTATAAGTACATGTAGCTACAAAACAAACATAGACAAAGAAGATGTAGAGAGAGAATGACAAAAATTTAAAAGAATATGCTTAGATGGTTTGATCATATTGAAAGGATGAGCGAAAGATGATTAACACGGCAGTTGTGAATGGAAACGCCGAAAGGGGACGCCTTAGAAGGACATATAGTGACCTTATCGGTGATGTTCTTCAGAAAGGTCAGGTACTCGCTACCGGTGTGCGTGTATGACCAGATGTATGAACGCGATTGGCTTCTGCCTACCCCCATATGGAACAAGATGGCCTGAGTCTATGTATGGTTTTAGACGTAACTCTAAAAAGCTGTTTTTCTCTACTTGAAATACAGTTCCAAATCAACAGGAAAATCGATCAGAGAACCAACCAACCGATACATATGTAAATAACTCGAAACAGAGCCAGCCAAATTGTCAATATTGTTCAGGCCGCCACGAAAACATATTTCGTAGCTATGTTCAATACAATTATCATAATCTTATGCTAATTCGTGCCTTGTCTCACCATTCGCCATGAACTCGGTTCCCACGTGTAAGACTGTTTGTTTCGCCTGTGACGTCAAATTCTTCCTGTCTGGGTTTACCATAATTATGCAATATATTTGGACAGATGACTGTTTGTTGGCTCCACTATTTGAGGCTGGAAATTGGTTTTTAGTGGTATCAATTAGTCTATAATGCAGATTGGTCTTGAAACCGTTCCTCATGATCTTCCTGCCCTTACTCTAATTAATTTGGGAACTTGGAACTTGCTATTTATGAATAGGGCTTGTTGTTGACATGAATCTGCTTGCTTGAAACTATGAACATTATTGTAGTTACATCGTTATACTTCAGATGTGGACTAAGCTATAGAGACGCCAATGGGGTCATTGTGTAACACACTAACAGTAGGGTAGGAATGGCTTTCATTTTGAGAGTTCAACAACATTCATTGCGTTATTTACGTTGTTGAGAAATCAAATTTTTTTAACCTAGGAAGCAATGGATCCTTCAAAATGATTCGGATTGGGATTGATAGTGTCTTACGCAACTAGGGTGCAGGAATGTAAGATCAACTTAAAGCCTGCAAAATTACTTGTTTCCAAGATTACAATATTGCGTAAGCCGCGGTGACAGGTTGCACGTCTGCAATCATCATACCATTCAGTTGACACTTACATAACGAAGAAAATAAGTCGACTCTAGTCACAACTTCCTTGTACAAAGGAATTTTAACCAAAGAACAAGCAACTTCTCTACTTTGTACAAATACTAGTGGTATTGAAAGTGCGTAATAACTAATAAGTTAATTGGTTTATCTAAGCAACCTTCATTAGCATAGGTCGGTCGTTTACGCCCGGTGGTCGTTTCATCATAGTTTTATATTATAAGTCCATTCACTGTAACGTGGGTAGTAAGTAGCTCTTAGACGTTGTATGTGAAAGAATGTTTTACATCTTTTACTTCAATACGTCTTTCTTGTTTTTAAAAAGATATCCATTCGTTAATATTTTTATCTAATCTACGTTTGATCATAGAAATTAGACGAGTTACTATACCACTATTACTGGATGCTTGATTAATCAATTTGTTTAGCCGTTTCCAAACTGTGTTGCGGTCGGCTTCCAGTCTTACCGGATGCAGCTGAATACCAGTATCTTACATTAAGCGACTGCCTATCTGACCAGCACAATCCTGGCTGGGTAACACGATACCCCGTGGTAAGAACTTGATAATTAGCAAAATTTCACAAGTTGGTATTATTTTACCAAAATCAACCAAAAAGATTTATAGAAGTAGTGAATTCTCCAGGCGCCTGTTGGGCAGACAAAGTTGTTTATTTTTTATCTAATGACTGAACAAAATACGAGTACATATTTACTATTTCACGCTATGTATAAAGTGAAAGTTGTAATTAATTTGAATCCCAAAGGGATCCTTGTCATTCTATCTGACGCTTGTTGTGGTTATGTTTGCAACTTTAAATTGGTACGGAGCTCATAATTAATTTGGTTTCACTAATAATTTCATTTGTTAATAGATACTCAATACTCAATATATTTATTTGCATTCCACAATGTGAACTTAGGTGGTAGGTACATTATAAAATATACATAATTTCAGATCATTGTGGACCCTGTCGGGCATAGCAAGATAGGATAGAGGAAGAGGGCTATTATTATATTATTATATGAAAAAGTATAATATTAATGTTTTTACTACTACTCACTTCAACTTTATTATTTTTGGTATTCATTTTATTTATCATTAAAATATTCATTAATATTATAATAGCATTTGTGGACTAGGCATTGTTTAGTTTATTTATAATTTATATATTCAATTTTTGTTCATTTTTAATTGCTTTTGGTAATTGATTATATATTTTAACTGACATTACTAAAGTGCTTGCTGAGTGTATTAGATATTGCTTGTGTGAACGTAAACGAAGCAAAAAGAGTATGTTGGGATCGTAGCAGGTGGCGGTTCTATAGTTTCTGCCTACCCCCATGTGAAGAAGGCATGAGTTTATGTATGTTTGTTTATTTTAATAGATATCTCCCTTTCTTTTCGTTATAATTTCATCCTAAATAAAAGTCTGCGTAGAAACTAAACCATGCTACTTTAGGGCACCCCATTAAATATTTTCCCTCTTCGTTTGTTAGATCTTCAAAAGGATATCCTGCCGACGTTCTTCTGCCTTCAAAATTAAGGTCCCCGTCTATTATTTTCAATTTCCACTTCCTTTGCTGTTACCCTGTCTATTAATAAAATAATGAGGTCTTCTTTCTAATTTGTTAATCACAGCGCCTCACAGAGGGAATAATCTCACAGAGTGGCAACCTGAATAAAACAGTATTATCAAATTCCTGATCATAGAATTATAGAATAAACATACAACAATTGACAATACTTGGAAATAAACTGTCGTTCACGGGTCGTTTACACTCAATGTTGCTAGATTGAGTGCTTTTGTGTGCATATGACGTGTGATAACAACTACTTTGTCATTAACTTATATTTATGAACTTTTCCGAGTCCTCCAGGCCGTATTTTGGCCATTGTGGCCAATCTCAACGGAGATTAGCAGACACAGGTGCACCCTCTCATCCCTCACTCTCATAGTCTGCTGGGACGGCAATCCAACACAACAGGAGAGAGATCTGGCGCAGGACCAACGGCTTTACGTGCTTTCCAAGTTTCACACCGCCAACTTCTTATCTCCGGGCTGTTACTAATAAATTCTTAATGGAAAAACCTAATAACACTTTTAAAAGAGTAACGATGAAGTTTCTTGCCCATTCTTCTTCATACGAAACTACCTTTTGGGAGGGGGGACTAGAAACAATTCTCTTTGTTTGTAAATATTGACGTTGAAAAATGCCTTTTGTGTGCCTTTTTGAAATAAATGATTTGACTATCATTTTGACTTTATGAATGATCTCTTGACTGGGGCTTGTGGCTAAGTACTAACAGCCGCACGGTTCGATCGATCAGGTTAAGCTACGCTTGCCGCGGTTTGTCCGTGGATGGGTGACCATCTTTACATTCCAAGACCCCTCCGTGGCTCGAAAAGCACGTTAACCCTTTGGTCTCGGCTGTCATTTGTAGATCCTTGACAGTCGCTATGGGTCGTCAGAAGCCCGAAAGTCTGACAATCAGTCTTAAGGCAGACGCTCCATGCAAAATACTGGTACTTAGCTGCATCCGGTTAGACTGGAAGCCGACTTCAAATGGTTGGGAAATGGCTAGGCAGATGATGATGTCTTGACTGGTCATCATTTGAAAACTATATGTGAAAGATAGCCATTTCATTCATCAGTATTCAACCATTATATTGTTGAGAGCGTCGTGCAGTTGTCTGTCAGCGTGTACCGTCTTCTAACTAACGCATCAAGTCTTCTAGAAAGATTTGCCTCTCACATTGTTAACTTCAAATCAAGCTAGATGCTACCCGCGTGTGGTAATTATATCTACTTGTATCCGCCTCTCATTTTTTAAAACGTGACTACATAGTTTGCGTGCGCAAGAGTCGCCCAACTATTATTGATTGATGGTGACTGCTTCTCAATAATTACTGAAGAATTTATTGCTAGTTACAGTTTACTGCTATTCAGGATTGTGACAGTTGTTGGATTAACATGGATGTGCTAATTAGTGAATTTTTTCATAGTTACCTGTTATAGGGGCTCGTGGCCAAGTAACAGGCCAAATAACAGCCGCACGTGTCTATCGATCAGGTTAAGCATCGCTTGCTGCTGTCGGTCCGTGGGTGGGTGATCATCCATATCGCGATCTCTCCGTGCCTCGGAAAGTGCATTAAGTCGTGGGTCCCGGCTGCCATTCGTAGATCTTTGGCAGTCGCTCCATGTAAAGTAATGGTATTCAGTTGCATGTTGCATCCGGTTATACCGACGTAGTTAGGAACAGGCTAGGCAGATTCATTGTTTCATAGTTATAGTAGGTAGTTTTAAAGAACACCTGTACTCCTGAAAAACCTTATAACATTGTATATAGTCTAGATCTATGTGCGACCTGTGAATCTAGCTCTTTGTAAGTATCTATACTCCATTCATTATAACATTAGAAAAATGACGTTATAACGCCATCGTTATTTCCAAATAAACGTATAATAAGGTCCGTTATTTCACTATAAATACAAAGCAATGTATTTTATTTACATATAAATTGAAACACTAAAATGCAGTCATTTCAACAATACAACACAATAACTGTCGTTATTTGGACGTTATTTGTCTAATGCTATAATGAATGGAGTATAGTACTTACAAAGAGCAAGATTCACAGTTCGCACATTGACTTTACCTTGCTGGATAAAGCGAGCGTTTCATACAAATATGAACGTTATATTTATGCACATAATGTTCATATTCGTATGAGTGAATGTGAGCCAGTGTTTCGTACGAATATCAACATTAACCTAATGTCGATACAGTTTACATTCGCTTACTTTACTTGGCGTGAATATTGCCTAATGTTTCTAAGTGAACAGTTTAAATGTTAATGATTGTAATTTCATTGAAATCAGATTTATTAACGCCAATGTGCCGACGATAAAAGTGATCATAAATATTTTATTGCCTATAACATTTTGAATTAAATTATAATACTTCACTCTTAACTCTTATACAACAACGGCGAATTTCCTGCAAATTTCTAAAACACTAACTGAAAGATCGCGTGCGCATACTTCATTAGCTCGGTCATCTTCGGCCGCAGACGTTCATCTTCGGCAGAAATCACCCGATGATCGATACCTCCGCACGAATGCCACTTGCTGTTGAGCATTTAGTGGCTACATATCAGTAACATTACGCGAATGGATAAGAGGAAGTCTGTAAGTGGCACCGATGACTGTAAAATTGTATGGAAATCAGTTGTCGTGGGAGTGATGCGGAAGAATGAGGAAAATGTTGTGAGAAAAATCAGACACGATGGATGGACTTTGTAGAAGACGATAAGGCTAGAAAGGAGGTGACTACCGCCGAGATGACGACCAAGAAAAAACAGACATGTTGCAGTGACCCCAGATAAAGAAAAGAGAATGATGAGTGTCTACATAACAATGCTATACCAATCCTGGAGTGTTTGGGGGGAAGGGAGGTGTAGAAATGATATCATAAACTTATCTTTCCACGCAGTCACAAGAACAATAGTAAGCTGTGTAGCTTGAAGGTTATCAACCTGTCACTATTACTGCATTGTTTCGTTCAGAACAATCCTATGCCTTCGAAAAGTACTCGAAACACCTACTGTTCCCTAATCAGCTTCGCCTGCAAAGGCTAATGGATAATTCCGTCCTTAAGAAGTCTGTCTAGGTGCCTGATAATACGCTAATTATGATTGATGGCCATATTAATCAGTGATTTGCATGTGCAAGCTGATTTGTATGTGGATTGTGTAGGGCTTGATTAGCAGGTTGATAGGAGAAAGTTTGAATTGATTAAATTAGTGACAATTTAATTTAGGAATTTATTTTGATGCAGGTTATTTTTAAATGACTGCCTCGCTGTCTAGTGGTCGCAGGCGCTACTATTGAACATGAGGTCCTGGGTTCCACTCTCGGGTCAAAGCGTTCTTGGGTTCATCCATCTGGAATTTCTCAGCAGCAGTCTGGCCTATTACATGGGACTTAAATACATATAATTGGCGAAATGTGGGTTATTATATTATTATGTACACCTCTGCCCTACCCTTTTCGGGCCATACCTACTGGCGTGATGTTATGTTATTTTAAGTGCAAATCTATGCAAATAAAACAAAGTCGGGGTAGTGTAGTAGTTACACCACAGACTACCTACTATATTTGTCTCTCCTTAATTTGAATCCATTCAAAGGTTGTCTTTAAAAGATTGCTCTTAGCGATAAGACCGCCCATTGTGTCACCCTTTGCAAAATTGTATGTATTAATGTAATACTTACATTAATTTATTAATAATAATATTTATTTTATTTTATGTATTTAATTCGTATGGTGTAGAATAAAGAGTATTATTCTATTCTATTCTTAATGACACCATCTATAACTCCAGAACGGCTGGACCGATTTTTTTTATCTTTGATTTGTTGGATTTGTCTCCGCCCCGAATAGCAGAATAACATTATTATTAAAAAAATAAGAAAATTCACGAAAAAATATTTGTAAAGATAATTCATTTTCTCATACATTTTGTAAGAGGCGGTACGAAGTTCGCCGGGTCAGCTTGCAGTTGTATATAAACTAACTTTAGATTAACTTGTATTAAACGTGATGCAAAGCGGTACAATTTGTAAGCCTGTTCCGGAATAGTCCCATTTCAACTACTCTCCAACATAGAAGTCTAGCTTTGACGAAAAGTTTACGACGAAGTAATTTTCCTGTTCCCTAGGAATATTGTACTCGTAGAAGTAACCTACCTACTAATAATATAAATGTGAAAGTTTGTATGGATGGATGGATGGATGGATGTTTGTTACTCTTTCACGCAAAAACTACTGAACGGATTTGGATGAAATTTGGCACACAGATGGTTTATAACCAGGATTAACATATAGGATACTTTTTCCCATTCCCACGGGATCGAAACTTTGCGGGTAAAACCGCGGGGCGCAGCTAGTTCTTATGATACATTTGAGTTAAATCTTATTTAAAACTAGAAGCCGCCCGCGACTTCGTCCACCCATCTCGTCGCTTCGCATAACCTGCCCGCGTCATCACTTCGGTTTCGCTTAGCGTCTTTCTGACTTTTTTTTCTTTTTGCTCGGCTCCTAAGAATACTAGTGTGATGTTAGCCTATAACCTTCCTCAAGAAAAAATCCGACTGGCAATTCCAGAGATTACTTCCTACACACAAACAATTTTTAGAACAACAAACAAAACAAATTAACAAACAATTTAACTTTTTTTTTTTGTTGTGTTCTTTTTATGCGTCATGTTTGCCGCAAATAAATGTATTTTCTTTCTTTCTTCTTTCAAATTTTACCTCTTTAAAAAAATCCTCTATGTAATCAAATTACCTCCACTTTAGATCAATCTTTTGCTAGGAACTTCTGTGTAAATTTAAAAAAAATCCTCTATGTAATCAAATTACCTCCACTTTAGATCAATCTTTTGCTAGGAAATTCTGTGTAAATGCTCCTTAATTTTCGCTGACAATCCTGTTTAACACTAGATTTGATCACTATAAGAAGTAATAACTATTCAGGTGCTAGTTTAGCACAAATTCTCGTAGAAAATGTTGGTCGGCAGTCAGATAAGGCCAGTTATCTAGCTCGATGTCGCCCGGACTGGTTCGGAACCGGACCATACTTCTTACATTAATGCAAGGTTCGCTATAGATGTTAGAGATAATAATTATGATACACGTAAATTGTTGCTGCATTTAAGACGTAAGGAGTGTAAGGACAGGTGGAGTAAAGATTTTGTTGCTTGAGAAAATGAATGTACCTAATTTCTAGTGATGTTTACGTGGTTATCTGTTTTTGAGATATCTTACATAAAATAAAATAAATATTTTATTAAATATAAAAAAAAAGAACATTAAGACACAAATATTTTATTTCACATAAACTTGTCTTTTCCTTAAGAGAAGAGAACTCGTTACTCTTTTAAAAATAATTTACTTGTGCGATGTTTTCTAATTACAGTGTTAATAGGTATGGGAGGACACTGTAGGCCTGTCAACAAGTACCGGGTACTTAATAAAATAGAAAATGATCTACAAATCTACAGTCTACAAGGCATAAATACTGATGTGCCATAAAGGCCAAGAATTGTAAAAGATTAATAGTTACTTGCCGGTTACACTGCTACAAGGATCTTTGGCGCTCGAATGAGGGAGAAATCATGGTTTTGATATTTATGGAAAAAATATGAGCAGTGGTATCGGCCGCGACTTACGAGTTGTAGGTCGTAGGTTCGAACCCAGACAGGCGCTTTACTTTGTGTAAATTATTTCATCACTACTACTCTCAAAACGGTGAAGGAAAACATCGTGAGGAATGCATGTCCTAGAACCAAAAATTCGAAGACATGTGACATCTACCAACCTGCACTGGGACCGCGTGGTGGATTATAAACCGCTCCATCTCATAGAGAGGAAGTCTGTGTCCCAGCAGTGGCAACATTATAGGCTGATTATGTATGGAAAAAACAAGATGGCGGCGTTAGTTCCAATTTTGGGCACACGCCAATAGAAGGTTCTATTGGCGTGTGACGTTATAAATATTAGTTTTGGCAATTCTAGACACCACCCAACTAGAACTTTTATCAAGATTGGGTTAGAAAAACAGTAACTTACTGCTGCCTAAGAAATAACTACGAAGTTATACAACTTACCTTTGAAGAGCGGATCGGAATGTGCCTACGCATAATTAAATTATTTATGCTCTAACAATAGAAAGTAATTAACGATACCCAGCAAATTCTGATAATTACTCCGTAACGCGAATTAAAGCGATAGAGTAATATAGTAAACACATGCTGTAATTAATCGGGGAATTAAAACACATGTGCGAAATTTTCCATTGCTTACATCAGCTTTAAGCTTCGTTTAGGGGATTCACTGTAACTTAGGAGTTATGTAACCTCATTAGTTGAATATTAGACCAATAATAACATAACAATTCCTGGAAGGGTTAAGCAAAGGTGTACGCACGGCTACACGTCAAGCTATACAACAAAACCAGTTTGTCTTGGCCTCACTTTGTATCATATTTTCTTACAATGAACGGTCAGCCAATACTGGTTTTGCATAGCTTGATGTGTAGCCGTGTGTACCTACAGTACACCCACATGTAGCCGGTTATGTTTAGGTCCCATATAATAGGGGGCTACCCTATTGCCATCAACCGGACTTCTTGAATCCAGATCACGGGTTGCCACTGAGAAATTCCTAATGGAAAACCCAATAACAATCTGCCCGACCTGGGCATCAAACCCCTTCCATTTTTTGGAAAGAAGTTCTTTAACGGAGCTTGCGGTACGAGTAAACTGGGAGAAATCGTCACGTAACGAAAAAGCGTTATGCCCCCTCCAAGCAACTTTTTTTAAATATATAATAGAAAGAGACAGAGTGAGATAGTTTTCATGGTTTTCGAGGGTGCTGATGCCAATAGTGAGGTCAAAATGAAAATACAAAATGGCGTATAATTTCTAGATTTCACGCCATTTTGTAATTTTCGCAGCGGCCGTCTTAGATTTTCATCATGAAAACTTCATTCCTGCTGGAGGTCCCCCGGCCCCACACGTTTTTGTTTCTGTATTAATACCTAGAGGTAAATAAAGTTACCTGTTCGAAAAAACTTTACTAATTGAATCGATTATTTAAATTAATTAGCATTCCAGATTCGTAACAAAGAACTCTTGTGACCACTAGACCAACCAGGCAATAGTAGACTAAATAATAGTGTCAGAAAATAAAGATAATCATCATGTGCCTAGCCTTTTCCCAACTAAATTGGGGTCGGCTTCCAGTCTAATCGGATGCAGCTGAATACCAGTATTTTACATGGAGCGACTGCCATCTGACCTCCACAACCCAGTTACTGGGTAATACGATAC
This sequence comes from Apamea anceps, assembly GCA_951799955.1. NCBI lineage: Eukaryota > Metazoa > Arthropoda > Insecta > Lepidoptera > Noctuidae > Apamea > Apamea anceps. The sequence continues at coordinate 13,688,733 of OX637509.1, forward strand.
CCCTTGGTAAGACTTATAAAGATAATGCACTAAGTAAATGTTCATTCCTATTTCATACGGGCACATAAAAGCAGGTATTTAGATAACAATATCATAAAAGCGAACAACATTTTATACAAAGTGATTTACGCGAACGGAGTTAAACAAAACTAATAGCTGGCTGGGAGCCATTTTCTGGTAACTTTTACTTGAAAAATAAACCTCTATTTACGATGTTACAAATAGCCGAAAATGTAGCATTTAGCTTAACAGCCTATAATGTTCCCAGTGCTGGGAAACAGGCCTCCTCTACATTAGGGAGTGGGCTATAATCTACCACGCGGGTCCAGTGCGAGTTGGTAAATGTGACATGTCTTCGAACTTTTATTTCTAGGACATGCCGGTTTCCTATATTAATGGAGCATTAATAAATGAAAACCTAAAGCCACGGCTTAAGGGTTTCGAAAAAACAAAGAGGCGTGGCCATTCACATTTGTGTATGAAAACCCGATGTTTTTGTTTTCCGATCTGCATGGAAAACATTCCCCGCGCGGGTGAAGAGAGAAGGGTTTGTTTCATTTTCAACCGCCACGCGCACCGCGCACGTCTAGCATTTAGCATTATGAAACCTAATTCCAAATGACACAGGTTTGGAGGGGTTATATTGTCTTGTGAATAGTTGACACTAATCTAAAAATATTTTGATACGCAGGGGACAGCTTGTGTATGAAAACAAATGTTTATGAGTAAGGTTTTTTGTGTCATGTTTCGAAAAAAACGCGCAGGAGACACGGCTTTAGTTTACACATTTTCCGCTATAAATTCTAAGTTTTCACAGTCCTAGCTGAAAGCTAGTAATTTCAGTTTAATTTATTCAACATTGGTGAAACATTTATTAAAAGTCACGTTTTCCTCACTTTGCTGAATATAGATTTATATTGAAGCATTAATTTGACGTTCTAGTTTGAATATTAACACCGACTAACATAATTATAGACGTCGTATAATACATAAGCTTAAGCGATTCGCTAATTAGCACTTAAAGTAATTAAGAAGTGAAGCCATTACTGAAATTCTGAGAGCTTAATGACAATAATTTAATCGGGTAAATTAAGACTTATTAGCTTTCCTATAGTAGCTACAAAATATATACTTATAATTATGATAAAGTTGAAAAGTTTGTGTTATTTGTTTGAACGCGCTAATTTCTGGAACTAGTCTGATTTGAAAAATTATTTTTGCATTTGATAGCCCAATTCCTGAGGAAGGTAAAAGGCTATTTAACATCACGCTACGACACTTAGGAGCCGACCAAAAAAAAGAGCACGAAAGCTAAGCGAGAACAAAGTAACAGCGCGGGCGGGAGATGCGATGCACCTCGGTGGGCCTGGGAGTTTTATAAAATATGGCTGTCATTATAGTACCTATATTATGTGGACAGAAGATCGTAAAACAATATTTAAACGGGTAATATCAGTTAATCCATGCATCTACACATCATAATAGTCCTAATTAGATGCGTGTCAATGACACCCATCTAATTAGAGTATACAGAGGTAGTAATTACATTAGTCGATGTTGAATTACTGTTTAGGTCGAACTATAAATTACCACTAACTGCGTTACTTTAATTACTGGTATAAGCAAATTACCCATTGCCATTGTTATGTGTGTTTGAGTAGACTGAACCTAGGTGCAAATTTATGAAGACGACCTTAAGGCCGTAGCTTACTATGTAAGCGACAATCATACTCAATTCACAACTTACGTATGGCCTTTTTTACCAGCTCCTGATATGTATCAGTTCACATATCTGGCCAACATTTTGATATAAATTAAGCTACATTTAAGAATTTATCTGGTAAATAGTCCTGACATCGGTATTAAGCGCCAATTTGGCCGATGAAACGGCACGTGATCATCGGCACTAAACTGCGTTCAAGAACTGTCAGTGTCAATATTCCACAACAATAATGACACTAACAGCTTCAGCGTTCTTGAACGCGGTTTATATGCGCTGATCGCGTTCAGTTTCATTGGTCAAATCCGCCCTGAAGCAGCCTGTCGTTCAGCGAAGTACCTACTAGGCTCAATTTCCTAAAATTCCCTGCTGTAGTCAAATAAATAAAGTAGCTATTTGTCCTTGCAGAACAAGTGGTGGTCAGGCGTCGGGCCGGGCTGCTGCACCGCGCCCGCCGTGCCGAGTCGCGCGTGCGATGCGGAGCGGTCCCCGCCGCCCGCGCCTCCTCCCGCTCCGCCTGTGCTTTGTGCCAGACCCTGCTGTCGCGACGCCACGTCAGTATACTTACTTGAAAGCTTTATGCTCTTTAAAATAAAAGAGAAATGTTGAACTTTCAACTCAGCGCTGGAGCCGAGCGTTGAAAATCCAACAGCGCGCTTTTATTACGGCATTTTTTTTCTATGCTGCCCTAGGAGCCACTTTACGGTCCGCCTCTGCTTTGTTCTCCATCCCGTCACGACCCTACGTCAGTCCTTGTATGTAGTTAATAGCGCCTTTCGTGTCTATACCAAATTATCGTGTGTCTAATTGTTGTGTTGTTGTCTGGATGTTTGTGTATGTGAGTTTAAATGTTTGTAAACGCACCTACGATACAGGAGTAATTCCTAGTGTGGGGGGCAACGTTTTTTTTTTTTTAAAAAAAGAAAAAGAAATTACCTCTAGAACCCGGCTCCCACTCCGCCTGTGCTTTGAGCCAAACCCTGCTGTCGCGACGACACGTCAGCTAACTACTAGCTTTATTTTCTAAACCAGTTACCCCTGAGAGTTAGATTATCTGAACTCGAATAGTTTTATATAGGTAAATCTGAGAACAACAGCACAATCCTCAGTGCCTTATTAATAAAGGATCGCAAAAACCAGACGCCATTTTTAATTTGGGAAAATAACGGATAGTGTCCGGCAATTAACGATGCTGAAATTATAGGGACGGTCAGAATGTTAATGATGTACTTACAAAGCTAAAGGGCACTAATTACAATTTTGCTTTGAAATACAAATAAGTAATGGCCATCACCCTAATGTAATGTCATTCTTCGAATGGCCATAGGGTTAAAGCCTGAGAAATTATTGTAATCGCAAAAAAAAAAATGCGAATTCTGGGGGAACTTTCTACGCTCGGTATTTTTGAATCCGCGCCCATAATTATGAGTGTTCTTTTTTGAAATCCGGCTTTTAACTTTGGCTACGGATAACCAAATGGGCACACCATGAAGCAACCCAGGGGAACTTTTCTAGGACTTACTTTTTGTGAAAAAAACCTAGCAAGTAATTGCCAACGCGCTAACATAATTTCGAGAGGAACTGCAGTTGCAGTTGAATTACGTCAAGTGAATTTTACTCGCAATTTTTCAGCTCGTGTTTCGGAATATTCGCACCGGGTTAGGGTCTGCTCCCAGAGCACGAACTTCGTAGTTTCGACCGTAGTTACAGGCGCTTCCTACTCCGTATCACTCACGGACATAATTATAATTAGTTCGGGGACCAAACTAAAAATGAATGACGACACGATTTGACAGTTGTCCCTACTCCCAATAAACAAAAAAAACAATTTTGCACTTATTTTGACGGGTCTACTTTCGGAAGGGCCCGTATCTTCGTAAACGGACTTAAGAGAGAAGTCTTGCCAAGGAGTAGCTAATCTGCGTTCGCGATTTAGAAAGAAGAAAAAAAAAGAAAATAAGTACTTTTATTTGCGGTAAACATGACGCATAAAAAAAGTACATAAACACACAAAAAAAAATAACAAGTTGGGTGTAAACATGCGTCACATGCCAACACATTAGCACATTGCATTTAGTTGCCAAAAATGTAAACAAATATGAGTTTATGGAAAAATAACTTTAATTCCTACACAGTAATAACAGATAACGTTACAACTTACAAAAAAATTATAACTTTTTCAATAGTGCTAGTCACTCTGAAATCAACTTAATTGCCATTAAAATAAAGTTGATATTTGCTTAACTTGAAATAACACCAATCGGAAGCATAAATTAGAATAGACCTTAGGTTGTGGACGTCAAATAAGCAGTTGTTCCATGTAAAATACTGATCTTCAGGGTATTTAGCTGCATCCGGTTAGACTGTGAAACCGACCCCAACATAGTCTGAAAAAGCCTTGGCTGATGTTTTCGGAATGTTCGTATAGAGGTCTGTTTTGGCCAACTCACAACGACAGTTTACTTTCAATAGACTGGAGCTACGACACTATATACGTCTCAGTTAGAAAACAACTGAACTATTCATAGCATCAACATCTAATTTAAAAACAAGCAAACATTTCATACAATCGCTGATTCGTTCCCACCGCGCGCGTACGCTACTCAGGCGCAGGTTACCTTATTATTGAATGGGGCATACAATACGGGGAATTTGGGTGTTAAGTCCCCTTGCTACCTGAACCCCCCGCTACCCTCAACCCTCAGCTACCCTCGTCCCTTCGCGTCATTCGGGCCCCAACCCCTACGATGCGCGAACGCATATTTCCACGCCTCGCAAGTTTAACACCATTTTTAAAACTAGCATTTTTACTGGACTGGTTATGATATTAGTGAAATTATGTACAGTGTAATATAGTACAGTATAGTGTATAATATAGTGAATGTCTAGATATTATAGTTATAATGGATCTGTCGATACGAAGACTGAAATTTGAGTGTGACGACGATGAATACGAGGATTATGATTTCGAAGCGGCGTAAGTTGATGATCTGATTGTAATTCCTTATGCTGAATCCAAACTATCATACTAAAACTGATTAAATTAAAAGTAGACATTGGCCCTGATTCCCTTGTTCACAAACTAAACTAAATTTAAGTTCCGTGCATCTTTTTCTTTCTATTTCATTAACAAAAGGACAGAAGATAAAATATTAGTTTCCTCCTGTCAAATTAAGATACTCCATAGACAGGTTAGACGTGATTAAAAACATGGCTGCTAAAAATACGTCAATTTACGTCAGGCGCTGACTAGTTTGACAGGACTAAACTAATATTTATCTTCTGTCCTTTTCTAAATTAAATAGAAAGAACGAGATGCACTGAACTTCAATTTAGTTTAGTTTGTGAACACGGGAATCGCCACTCTCCCATCCCTTCCAGCGTGCGCTTTGATTGCATCTTTATATTTGTAAATAGCAGTTTTTAAGTGTTCATTAAAATGTCGAGTATGTTAATTACGTCCCCGTTTCACTTAACATAATTGCATACAAAATTACTTGATAATTACGATATTTTCTGTATGCAAAAACCAATATTACACACGCCCGGTGTCTTATTAATAAAGAATTTTTAAACCTTTGGAGTGACTGAGCTTCAGGTTTAAAGTCTTTAGTGTTAAGCAGTTCTCAGAATCTTTTGTCTTTATTAGCTGCAGAGGAACCAATATAGATTCCAGTTATTTAGGAGTTAGCAGTTCTCAGAATATTTTGTCTTTATTACCTGTATTTAGTTTTGTTGGATGTACAGACGCCAGCACATCAAGCTACTACAATCTGTCAAATTTCTTTAATAGATTTTCAACTTTATCGCTAAAACAGTAAGGTTCATAGTTGATTGGGAAAATGTGACAGTTTCGGGTAGGTTGACCTGCTGGCGTCTGTACTTAAATCATATTTTAAAGCTGAATATTATTTTACAAGGGCCCAAGAGGCTCTTGGTATTTAAAACTTATCTGTAAACCGTACTTTCTCTTAACTCGCAAAAAGTGTTTCACTTGCATCGGTGTTCGTAAATAATAATATTAATGCAACTCGTCCCCTTATTTTCGACGTTATTTCCAATGTTAATGTAATATTTTAAATGATTTCATGCTCTACTGCTTACAAAATAGAGTCCAGAATCCCTTAAACCAATATCTGATTTATCAGCATTGGCCCCAAGTTAGGCCCGATTGCAGACATGCGCGTACGCCGAAGGGATTTTTTCTAACGGGAACTTTTGCGTGGGCTGCCTATATTTTTTGTGGCTAAATTATTTTTAAACTTAGCAAAAAGGTGTAAGCTCCGTGTAAAGTGAAATGTGCATTTATATAAAAAAAATGTTATGGAATGTTAGTCACACTCTTGTAGCGGAAGTTTCCACCTGGATTTTAGATAGAGGCTTTCAAACTAAGTTTGCTATACCTAACAGTTCCCTTTGACTACATACACAGTTAGACAATGGCCTCTTATTACATGGGACTAACAACATAACTGGCGAAATGTGGGTATACACTTCTGCCGAACTCTTCAGGAATTACAGGCGTGATGTTATGTAGTTATAAGATCCACCTTTATGAAACCTGCCAATACTTAAGCTATAGGATGTAACGTTCAGTAACATAGGCATTTTTTTTTCCAAGTTTTATGGTCCTTTGCACTGTTCTTCTCCAGCACTGTTCTTCTGGTCTATATATTCAGATGACCAAGAACCTACCTATCCTACCTACTTTCAATAATGATGCGGTTAGACCTGATACCAACTTACTCACTCTTAGGGCTGATATTACCAGTCTCATAGATAGTACCAAAGTATATTTTATCCGTGGAATAAAATTGACGTCTGACAGTTCTAGTATGGAAAAACTGTCAGAAATTGTTAAATTATTTTCAGGATGAGACTTATTCTAGGACTAGACTTATTCTTAAATTCGCCCTTAATCATACATTTATTCGCAATAGGTATTGACCTATTGCGAATAAATGTATGATTAAGGGCGAATTTTACCAAACTTTTATACGTCAATTACTGACTTTAAGACCAGCACCGTACCAATGTACGGTGCTGGTCTAGTTAACTAGATTGCAGTCATCATCTAGCCAGCTTATCAATGACTTAGAAGCGGGTGGTTACCAAGCCACTCATGTGATTTTTTCCTCAAAGGACCATCTCAGACACTAGTCTGTATGGTCCTCCTATGGCCTGCCTAAGATTATATATCTGGACTTTAAAAGAGACTGACCTATGAGTTTTTTTTTGTTTTTCCTCTCAGAGTAGTCGGATAGGAAACACCTGAGCTCATTTATTTTTGACGTAAACTAGTGTTTTTTTAAAGCAATACACAGAAATAAATTATAATTTATCATCATCATCTTTTATCGTCACTTTGGACAAGACTCCAACAGAAAACTTGGAAAGTAACTACACATTGCTAACTATTTGCTCTCGTCCAACAGTGTCGCAGATAGCATCGAACAACGTCGCGTCGTTGATCAAATCGGCAGTGGGGGAGGCGCGGGCGCGGGCGGCGCGCGGCACAAGACGGCTCCACAGGCCGCAACGACGACGGCTCACAGCAAGCAGCTGGCGGCGGGCGGGGCCAACCACCCGCCCCAGCCGCAAGGTAACCACAAACGTAATGTCTTTGTTGTTATACCTCCTTTTAAGCACTGAGCAGACGATGGACAACTTTTCCGTCCGATAGAGGGTCGCGTCAACGCCGGCTGTCGCTGAATACCAACGCTGTGGCTCTTTCTCACACAGTGTCGCAGCGGTTTTGGGTAGATGTGACGTATATTTTTCCCCAACTTTCTTTTTTGTGTAAATTTGCGTTTCTTGTTTGCGTCACGTTTAGCGCATTTTGTTTTGTCTTTCTGTACATAAACAAATAGATTGCCGGAAAATTTCTGGCTTTTGATAACGGTAATTTCTGTCCGGCGGACAAATTATCCATCGTCTGCTCAGCGCCTTACATGCACTCACACATGCACACTAACTTACAAGGAATTTTGGTCAGTTTGAAAAAGGGTTATTTTGGAGAGTGACCCGCCAAAGTAGTATAACATAATGTAAACTTAACTACGAACCTAATACTAGCCCAGCCAAGAAGTTTCTTCATAAAAACTATGAAGAAACTTCTTACTCTCAATAATCACTTGAATTCGTATAAACTCAAATTCGTTGAATCGAAAAAGTTCAACAACGCGTTAATTTAATTTCTAGGGTTTCAAATATATTAGGGATTTTATTTAACTGGGCGTATCATTCACCGAGCCTTATAAACACGATTCAGCGGGATTCATTTAAAACCTACTCAGCTGTTTTAGTAACCATTCCACAGATTATAAATATTTTAGGATACTAATTATCAGTAATTCGCGAAAATAATTATTAGATACGGTCTTAATTAGAACTGGACAACATGCAGCTATTTTATTGAATTTATTCTAAATTGTTTATTTTATACCCGGACGGTGTATAGCTCTTTACTGAACTAACTTTTTAGTGATGCAGAATTACATAAATAGATTTCGCCTATGGATTCATTTATGACCTAATATAAAATAAATAAAATAGAGAAAGATCTTTTTAATGAAACATCCCCCATGGGGAAAGGAGTAAGTTTATGTACAGTCGCCAAAGGAGATAAGTAACCAGGGTCGTTGAATATAGTTGAAGTTTAGTAAGAAACCGATGGATGTATTCGAATGAAATTTAATTGGGTGAATGAACTGTTTGTTTTCTATTAATTAAATTATATTTTATTCGAAAATACCCATCTGTTTCTTACTAAACTTCAACTATATCCAACGACCCTGGTTACTTATCTCCTTTGGTGACCGTACGTACAGACGCCAGCACATAAAGCTACTACAATCTGTCAAATTTCTTTAATAGATTTTCAACTTTATTGCTAAAGCATTAAGGTTCAAGGTTGACTGGGAAAATTTGACAGTTTTAGGTAGCTTGACTTGCTGGCGTCTGTACAATGTATGTTATCAATAAAAACACCTATAAATTAATACAATTATATTAAATTGTTTACTTGAGACCGGACATCACCCAATAAGAAGGTACTTGACATTTTGAATGTCACAAGCGGATTATCTAACTTTCTAGATTTTATTACTTCCATTTCTGCCAAACCTTGACGTTATATATTTTAATAAAACTTTTGTGTTCCAGACCGTCATAATATTAATTTTAAAATAATAATAGCTGACCCGACAGACGTTGTCCTGTCAAAATTCAATAATGCATACAAAAATTCTATTCAAATACTGGAAATTTTTCCAATTTTCTTTCCATAAGAACCCAATTCAAACTATTACAAACACTTTTACCAACAAACAGCATTTTATTTATATAGATATAGATTGGGTAGGTACACAAGTATAGTTTTCAAATTCTTGCACAGAAATTCAACTAACTTAACAGGAGGTAACTATGCCAAGGGTCCTGTGGGAACCCATCTGTAGTTTGTTTGAACTTTCATGCACTATCCTTTGACAATTGCACTCAGTTTAAGTGTTTAGGTTGACACAGCAAACAGTACCTTTGTACACATTGAGTAGGCTCAAGCCGAGAACATCCTAAATTCTCAAACCTCACTTATCTTAACATAGATCGATTAACAGTTTTGTTAACACGAATTAACGATTGCTTGAGCGCATTCTAATGTGTACCATTTTAACTATACTTCATTTGTCTTTTTTCTCTTTCTTATTATTTGTATTAGATTACGTGTCATGTCTTTTAGAATTCTCCACAATTCTTTGGACTTCTAAAAGGTTTTTTTAATTTTAATTAACACTGTATAATATCAGTCGGATCTCTAAAACCTCACAACAGCAAAATGTTATGGTCACTGGAATTAATGAATGTATTTCCAAGTGTTAATAGATCCGCTATATATTAGATAGTAGACGTTGTAATCACAGTCATTATGTCTCGTAATACCAGTCTGCTTACATTAAACCACAGTTGTCTGCAAGTGTCTGGACCCTATACATTTTAATGAGTCTATTTCTATCGCCACACCGTCACTGAAGGCCATTTTGAATAAATCATAATTATAAACCCTTTCAAAGATGGCTATTAAACTGTTGCTTTGAATTTGAATAGACAATTTCTCAATTTTGCAATGCTTTTAAAGTGACTCGTTCGTAGTAAGTAGTGTGGAATCACAAGCTTGTCGCTTTCAAATTAACTTCTAAAATAACCCCATTTTTCTCAGTTGACATGCACAACTGTGGGAAATGACATTCAATTGACAAAACCCTGTCTTTTCTTTCTTCCCCAGATCAACAAGGCAACAAAAAATATGATAATTCTAGAAGACCTACAGCTCGAACAAAACGTGAGATATAGACACACATATTTTGATTAATATAACCTTTTAGAAGTCCAAACAAACCTGTCACAAGTATCATTATTATATCATTAAGCCATGACGCTATGGAGGCGTTTACCGAAACTGTTCCGATTCGATTTTACGTTGCTGTACTATCAAAAATTACCTTTCAAATGAATCGAACAGTTTCGACAAATATCTTCATAGAGTTCTGGCATCAAAGTGTATTTAGTGAAATAGACGCATGAAGCTAATATGTCGTTATCCAATATCTGTACATGCGGATGCGGCTGGCGCTACGATTGACGCTGCGATTGCGACACGACACGATACTGCTGCGACTACAGGCTCCGGCTGTGGTGGCGATGGCGACTACCAGCTGGTGCAACATGAGGTGCTCTACTCCTCGTCCAATAGGTGAGCTATACCAACATTATCAATATGATTGTGCCAGGCTTAGGTTAGAGCCATCCCTAAATGTTTCTGCTGGTGAATTATTCGCCACGAGTATAAGCAAGATACGCGCTTTAACGTGGAGTTGCGGACACCAGCCCGTATTACCTATTACCTAAGCGGAGGTCAGAACTGCCTCTCGTATTACCCCGGAAGGACAGTACCATTCCATGAAGATTCATGTCTATTTTCTCCCGTATTGGTACCAAAAATATGAGAAAAGCAATGTCTTAGTAAAAATATTAGCCAGTCAGAGGAGTGGTAGCGGCGCTGACCATTCACAGTCCATAAACAAGTATCGTCAATCGAATCAATGTGGGGATCCACGTCACGATAAGATTCCCACAGTGAAGACGTATCCCTGCGTAACCTAAGTACCATCGTGAGAGAGATCGTCACAGTAATTGGCCGTAGGTACTCGTCCACCGATAAGATCGCTAAACAAGGCGGGTCTGTTGATTATACAGATTGATCTTGATTAACAGAAGTACTACAACCTTCCTCGCAATGGAATATTATGAATATGTTACAATATGGCTTCCACTCGCTGTGTAAATGTTATTGTATGACATTGACTAAATGTTATTTTATTTCAACATCACTTTTGCAATGGATTCTTTACTAAAGATTACTAAACGGTCGATGGTACCTGTACTAGAGTCCCTTTTGCTTTAACTTTATGGATAGACTGTTTCTACCATGGAAAAGACAATTTCCTCACTCATCATAATCATCACCAATCACCAACCCAACGCTGGGGCTGTCTCGCATAGTGTCTTAGCATTATGCTGAGTGATGGCGGTTTTGCGTGGATGTGACATGGGTTCTTTCTCTGCGTCATGTTTACCGCAAATAAACGTATTTACTTTCATTCTTTCTTTCTTTATCACCTAGCTTTTCCTCAACTATGTTGGGGTCAGCTTTCAGTTTGACCGGATGCAGCAGAATATTGGTAATATTATACATGGAGCGACTGCCTATCTGACCTCCACAACTCGATAATATTCTCTGACAATTTCCTTACTCATGGCGTGTAAAAAGCGACTACATATATATTGGTACCCAATGTTGGTTACACAACATTCTGCAATCACCAATACTTAACCAATTGCTGGTGATTGGAGCACCAACATTGTTTAGCGAGGTTATGCTTAGCAGGTTAGATAATGATGGATAACTTTGGTGGAGTTTCTGGTCTAAATTATTTGAACAGTGACTGCAAGCTATTCTCAACACTATATTAAATATTTTTTAGCCCGCGACTTAGTCTACGTGTATTTTGTATATTTCATGCTTTTTAATACAAACATCCAAGAGTAAAAAGTAAGTATTTATCCTTCTCTACGAATGATCGGTTCAGTTGTTTAGGCGTGAACAAAAAAAACAGACATAGTTACGTTCGCATTAATAAGTTAAGTATTGAAAGTCAAATCATTTATTTCAAATAGGCACATAAAAGGCACCTTTGAACGTCAAAAATTAAAATAAAATTGATTCTAGTCGCTCCCTTCCAAAAGGTAGTTTTCGTATGGGGAAGAATGGGCAAGAAACTCCACCGTTACTCTTTCAAAATGATTAGCATGGATACTGTAGCCATTTCACGAAATGTTTTTGCAAAATCTTTTTTTAAGCGTCAGCAATCATTGCAATAACGTGCATACTGCACAGTTCTGAGTAGAAATCCTTGCGCTCGTTTCATTTATCTGGAGTCCTTGCATTCTTTCTAGTCTTCCAAATACATTATTCATTTTCCCTGCTACACGCTTTTAAATTTTATTTTAAATACGCTTTTTATTATTCTACGTTTCATTGGCACTGATTCAGACCGGTAAATGGATTTAACTGTACCGAAATGTCCGGAATTTTGCACCTATAAATTACGTTTTCCTTGCCACACTGTGATTTACCGGCATTTGTCATGTAGCTATGCAGTTATACCATTGTAGACACCATTTTGTAAAACTGCGGCGGAATATGAGTAGTGTAATGCAGCTGTGCCTTTTATTTCCTATCGTTGCCAAATTCATTATTACACAATCCTACTAATATGAGATGTTTGGATAGTTGTCACTCAATCACGCAAAAACGGCTGAACGGTTTTGGATCGAATTTGGCACACAGGTAGTTTATAACCTGAATTAACATAGAATACTTTTATGCTCGCGGGCGAAGCCGCGGGCAAAAGCTAGTAAGCCTATAATTTTCCTTCCGCTGGGCCTCGGACCTCCTTTTATCGAGAGAGATAATAATCATTCATTCTAAGTGATAACTAATTGGTGCTCACGGGCCTTAGGAAAGTGACCGAAGATCGAGCTAGCTAGCCAACAATGGACTCTTATAGACAATGATTATGGTGAAAGTTCCTCAGAAAATCCCCAACATAGCCTCATACATTGAAATAACAAAGAAAAACACAGAGAGATTACAGATACAACGGTCAGGATAGGTAAATAAATACGTTAAGAAAAGTGCGCTGTATTTACGTTATACAGAGTCAAAAATTGTACCAGCATAATTTGCAAAATCACCTCCCGTGAAGTCCCGTTTTACAATTACAAAACAATAAAACAAAGGTTATTATTATTACTGAGTTAGCAAAGTGTTAACGGGACTGACTGTCCAAGGTGCTCTCCGCGTAGGGAAATTAATTATTAAGCAAATGGACTACCAACTAAATTATCCGTATATTCAAATCACAACTGTCATTCTTTGACAGGTGTACGAGCACGGCACATTGACGTAGGGTGTCAAATTGCTCGACAATTAATTTCCCTGACTGTACATACACTCATTTAATTTCAGTATCACTACTCATGGATGCCGTGTCTGTGATGTTATGTTAAAATTGTAAGGTAATAATAATGTAATGTTTATTTGTATTCTAGGTACGAGGTGTTGGAGTTCCTCGGGCGAGGTACGTTCGGGCAGGTGGTGAAGTGCTGGAAGAAGGGCACCAACGAGATAGTCGCCATCAAGATCCTCAAGAACCACCCCAGCTATGCTCGCCAAGGACAGATTGAGGTACAAACATACATTTGTCTTCCACCTGTAAAAGTGTAAAATTATCAAAACTCAGAGTCGCGGCATTTACAAACTGCTCTTACGCGGTCTTGCTCACGCACCGAGGTTATGATATTGTAGACCTAATTACATACTTTTCTTTAACCAGCCTTGCTAGTTAGTTTGTTAGGGTCAAATCTTGCAAGCTGAATTAAAACCACTTCCTCCTATCCTACGGAGTTAAAATTTTGCATGCTGGTTCAACATTGAAGACAATGCATTTTTTCTCGTGCTATTTCTTAGGCACTATACACACAAGTGTCTTTATAGTCATAAAGACTTGTTGCTTTTATCAGACAATAGAGATGTTTCCATTGTGTATCTGACCGTGACTGCTCAGCTTTACGAACCAAAGATGAATAACATGTATCATGTATGCAGCCACGCCAGCGAAAGTTAAAAATATATCTTGAATCGTTTCCAATTTCTACCGGTCGCCAGCTAGTCTGTAATAAATATAGTTATAATTCATTTCACACTTAATGTCTATTCTTACCGCATGAGTAGTAAATATATATGTTATGACAATTTTGCGCCAGAGTCAGGGACTGTCGAACTCACGTCAGTCAAAATCAAATTGAAAAGTAATTTTTTGTTTTTACTTAACTGATACTTATAGTTATATTATTACATATTATAAAAGTCATTTATTCAAACTAGGCTCAGAATCAGCACTTTTTGAACGTTAACTTTACATAAGACAGTCCCCCAAAACGCCCGCCCCTCATCACTTCCTAGTGCTTTAGCATATGATTATGTCCTGTGTCCCAGCAGTGGGAACAGGGCATAATCGTATAATGTTCTCACTGCTGGAACATAGGCCTCCGCTCTTCGAGAGAGAGTGGGCTGTAATTTACCACACGGGCCCAGCTTAACTGGGAAGAAATGGTAACAGTTTGACATTGAGTATATGCTCCAAAGCAGTAAGGGCAGTTTCGTAATCCCAAGGAAAGGAAGACTAACGAGTGCTTGACTGTACAAAAATTTCACATTTTTGACATACTACTACCAAAATGCAGTTTTTGAATGGTTGCCAAGTTCGCCACTAATATTATTCTGTGTGTTTGAAAACCCTTTAAGTAGGTCAGACTTTTATGGAAGACTTTGTTTGTTTGAAACTATTGTGGGATAAACAGAAGACAAAGAAACGTAATTACGTTGGTTGTCGTCCAAGTTTAGTAGAACAAAACGTTTTAAATCATCTAGGGGCTGAAAACAAAGCGTTTCTTATAATTCGTATCACTTTAAAAAGGTAATTTCAGACTATAAGACCGTAAGATAAAAACACCAATTGTAATGACAGACTCAAACAATCAATCATTCAAGCCTTTTCCCAGATATTTTGGGGACTAGAATACGAGTATTTAACATGGAGCGACTGCCTATCTCACCCCCACAACCCAGTTTCTAGGTAACATGATATCTAAGGGGTATCATGTTACCTAGGAACTGCAGCAAGCCTGGTGAATTTTTGGATTATGGCTACCTGGAACGACTGTCTATGAATGGCAGCCGGGACCAGCGGGTTAACGTACTTTTCGAGGCATGGAGGGGGGGTCTCTATATGTAATGGATGACCATCCATCCACGAAACGACCGCGGCAAGCGTAGCTTAACCTTAGATCGACCCAAGCAGCTGTTATCATTATCTATGAATGGCAGCCGGGACCAACGGGTTAACGTACTTTTCGAGGCACGAAGGGGTCTCTATGTAATGGATGACCATCCATCCACGAAACGACCGCGGCAAGCGTAGCTTAACCTTAGATCGACCCAAGCAGCTGTTATCATTAGCCACAAGCCGCAACGACAAAATTGATATTTTTGTCAAAAAATTAAAATGGTGACCACCAGTGACATTATTTATGTTTGATAGAAAGCTAGCAAGTCTCGATCCATTATAGTGAGTTTGGCCGCGCTCCAGCCGTTGTTTGTGTTTGCCCGCCGGAGTGGTTTCTATACAGGGCG
The DNA here is from genome assembly GCA_951799955.1 of Apamea anceps. NCBI lineage: Eukaryota > Metazoa > Arthropoda > Insecta > Lepidoptera > Noctuidae > Apamea > Apamea anceps. The sequence goes on from OX637509.1 coordinate 13,704,266, forward strand.
AGTTCTTGACGAAATACGAAACTTTGAGAAGTAGAGCTAAGTGGAGATCACTAGAGTTAAACTCAATTTTTTAGGACACTCAAATTTATTGCTTCGGCTCTTCTTGAACAACTCCAAAATACTATATTTTTAGTTGTTTAGAAGAGCTCATGAAGGCAGGAATCGATCCCGTTCTTTTTCCAATAAAATACCACCCTATATTATTGAACTTTGCGATAGACTTGTTCCTGCTTGTAAAGGTACTAATACAGCAAAGAAATTCCGAAAATTTTGAAAATAAATTTTCCTACCAAATATCCACCGTGTATAAAATGCTTGATATAGTAGTCGTAACGTGTCGGTGTTCGGCGACCTCCATTCTCGTGTTATGACAGGTGAGAAGTTGAGAACTTGACTCGGCTCGCCATTTCCTACGAATACCAGAAACTAGGTAGTTAGAACTATCATGGAATTGCTTATAGCCCTGTGAATGTATAATTTTACTGTAGCAGAATCTGTGAATAGCTTAGAACAAAGTTATCTTTAAATTCGTTTATCATTTTAAAACTACAAGAATATTTTTGATGAGGTTAACACGTTCACTTTGAAAATTTCGATAGTTGCGCTGGCTATGCTGACACTATGTAATAGGTATTCCTATATACACAATACAATTATACCGGGATAGACTGAACGGAGAAGGCAGAGACCCGTTTCTTTTGGCGCAACTTGATACAGGCCTATGTCCCGCTGTGGACGCACATAGGGAATTGACTTCGTTAACGTTCTTCTATATATTACCATTTCATCACCAGCCGGACGCCAAAGACTTCTGCAATTACACGCCATTAAACTCGATTCTCGGCTACTCTCATCCAGCTGCTACCAGCCACCCTGCAAAGATCGTTCTACCGTGCATACGTTTGCCGTTTCGCACTCTCAACTCTAACCCCTTTATTCATAAACGTTGCTTAAAGTTAAGTAGTGACTAGCGACTGTTTAACCATACATTTTTGACGTTTAAACGTCACATAACTTTAATCATCGTTTATAAATGAACCTCTGACTCTACGAACAAGGTCTACCACAACAATTCTACAGCCAATTAATTATTTGTTTCCAGGTATCAATCCTCTCCCGCCTCTCGCAAGAGTCGGCGGACGAGTTCAACTTCGTGCGAGCGTACGAATGCTTCCAGCATCGCTCGCACACCTGCCTGGTGTTCGAGATGCTGGAGCAGAACCTGTACGACTTCCTCAAACAAAACAAGTTCTCTCCACTACCGCTGAAGTACATCAGACCTATACTGCAGCAGGTTCTGACAGCGCTACTTAAACTTAAAGTAAGTGGTTTTATTTTAAAGTTTGTTACAAGATATGTCCCAAAAACTAACCAGAAAATTATCATTATCACATAATTGTTGTATCTCAATATTGTATCTCAAATGTTTACCGCGCTAATAGAAAGATGGAGAAAGACGTTACGTTTATAATTTAAAGGGCCGGTTGTTTTTGGTCGCAAGCGTTACTACTGAGTAGGAGGTCCTTTGTTGAATGCTCGCCCCGTGTTAGATGGGACTTTAAAACATAACAGTGCGAATCGTGGGTGTACTATACGTGCACCTCTGTCTTACCATTTGGGAATGCAGGCTTGTTATGTCATGTTTTATCAGAGGAAAAAATATGGCCATTTACAGCTTTTGCACAGGAAATTATAATGTCAAACCGACTCGCCGTATTTATTCTTCAAACTAGAGTTGTCTGACGCTTGAAAAATAGATTAAAAAACAGTCCTTCACGCATCATCGCCGTCGTCTTGTCAGGTTTTCAGTCTCTTAGACCTAGACGGCAAAATATAGGGAAAAGGAAAACCAGCAGATCAACACTAAACTGTCATTTAAAAAATTAAGGCCCTTAATATTGTTTCTAACTTTACTCTTTCTGTTTTTCCAGCAACTGGGTCTCATCCACGCGGACCTGAAGCCTGAGAACATCATGCTGGTGGAGCCGGCGCGCCAGCCGTACCGCGTCAAGGTGATCGACTTCGGCAGCGCGTCCCACGTCAGCAAGGCCGTCTGCAACACTTACCTGCAGAGCCGATACTACAGGTACAATATAAATAGGAGTAGTGACTGAAAAACTGTCTTGCCTGTGTTATTGGCTGCTGAACAAGCCGCAGCTCACCTCATGGTAAGCGGTCACTGCTGCCTGTGGACGTTGTGTTGTGTGTTGATCCCAGAGACAAAGCTAGAACGGCTCATGTGATGGGCCTGTAATTACACCCGCATCCATACACTTTAAACGGAACAAATCAACTATTAGTCAAACTAAAGCCCTCTTCTTCTCTCCTACTTTACTGTGCCCGATCGGGTCTTCAACGATCATGTGTTTGTAAAACCTACCACCTTACTTCATATTGTGGAATGCAATCAATACGTGAGTGTTGAGTAGTCAGCCGAAAGACTTGCTAGGCACTCTTTTAGTGCATCCTATTTTAGTTGGTTGAACTTGCCTTAATTTATATTTATTGTGACCCTGTTTTTTTACAGAGCACCAGAAATAATCCTGGGCCTGGCGTTCTGTGAAGCCATCGACATGTGGTCCCTGGGCTGCGTGGTCGCAGAGCTGTTCCTGGGCTGGCCGCTGTACCCCGGCTCGTCGGAGTACGACCAGATCCGGTACATCTCGCAGACGCAAGGCCTACCCACAGAACACATGCTTAACAGGTCAGTACTGGCAAGAAATCTAGTTCTTATATGGATTACAGATCATACTCAAAAGTTAATGTTGTCCAAAACAAAGACAAGGAGCAAATAATACGACTATTCGTTAGGTTAGTTGTGTGACACACAATTTCATTGTTAAACGTTGCTTACACTCGACGTAATTATGTACGTGGAGAAACAGAGAAATAACTTGGTTATTGACATTCCTCCTTGACAGGCAGCGCCGTCATTACATTAATTACAATTTATGAGCTACGCGCGTGTTTATGACTCAAACTCTCACCGATGAACCAAAGAACCTCAAAGCGTGTGAGGAGGAAGTGACACCACTTATCCATTCGTTCTTCGGGCGCAGTACCTAGATACCTCTCCCTCCCTCAAAATAAGGTACCAATCTGTAACATGATTTTAACCAAAAAAATCCTTTGAACAGCGCAAGTAAAACAGCGAAGTTTTTCTACCGTGACGTGGACAGTACGTACCCGTTCTGGCGACTGAAGACTCCAGAGGAACATGAACTCGAGACCGGCATCAAGAGCAAGGAGGCTCGGAAGTATATCTTCAACTGCCTCGACGATATAGGACAGGTAACCTGTTGTATGAACTTTATAATTGAAGTATTTTGTACAGTACCCGAGCTCAAATATGACGCATCGAGGATTAGAAAGAGATTTCTTCGAGTACCTACACGTGAACATATAGTATGGTAGAAGAGGACATGTTACGCTGATCCTAAATCGGGATAAGGGGAAGAGCATAATGACTTCTTCTTGTCAATGACATGTCAAATATATTCAAAAGAGGGTTTTCTAAAATCACGCTCACGCACGCAGCACTGAGACGTCAGGTCCGGGCACCTGTCAAAAGTGTCGAAGGTATTTTCTTTAGTCGTGACTGAATGATGAACATTATTTTATATGCATTGTCGAATGCGCCAACTGTTGGCGTGCACTTTCATGAAAACCCTAATTGCGAATGATTCAGCCCGATTCAAACTTTATGGCAACTCGGAACTTGAGGCGAGTCGCTGCGCAGTAACAAATTCACCTGTCAGCGGGGGTGAGGGGTGAGGTACTGCGCAGCGAGTAGCGCACGAGCCGCCATTGAAACGGGCTGTCCCACAGGCATGAGTGACCGAGACCACGGGCTACAAAGGCGAACTTTACTTTCTCTCTCTTGTGTATTTTACTGTGTTCACATAAATAATAAAATACATAAACACTTTCTACGACTCGATGAGCCATATTGATAGCCGGATACTGTAAGTTACTCCCGTATACTGAAAGCCTCAAGATCAGTAGACTTATTTCATTTCTTAATTCTGGAGATTGTAACTGATATTTACGGGGTCTTCTGTATAGGATTTATAATAATAGGATATTTGACTGGTGTTTTTTAAAAATAAGATTTCTCGAAATCAAGAGTAAAGAATAGCTACAGAAAAAAATTGTTTACATATCTCAAAAAATTACGAAGTTGTAAGCGTTTTAAAGTCTATGCTAGACAGAGACAGCATTGTTAGCATTGACGTCACAAGACATAAACGTTACAGTATTGTTACTTCGCGCCATTCAGTAGAATGATCGTTTTGCGTGACAAGGATACATGGATAACTTCAAAAACGTGCTACTTCTCCATTTTTCCAACAATTTTATTAGTTTTTTCACTAATATTTTTTAGTAATAACTTTAAAACGGGTATTAACATCATGTATATTTTTGATAGTAGTCAAGTACTCTATAATGTGCCACGATGCTTAACAAATTGCAAAAGATTTATAGAAGGTAATGGGTAATTTCAATAATTTTGAAAAAAATTGTGCCTTAACGATGGAGATTTTCTCTCCAGGCTGAAAACAGATGGCTTACTCAGTGTGGGTTCCGTTTACTACAGTTATTTTAACACACGTGTTTGTTGCACAGGTCAATGTCCCAACGGATCTTGAAGGCGGCCAACTGTTGGCCGAGAAAGCAGACAGAAGGGAGTTCATCGATCTACTCAAGAGGATGCTCACTATGGACCAGGTTAGTTCTAAGCAGATAATAATAGCGACGAAATTGTATTCAAGAGCCTTCAGTCAAAGAGTTAGGGTCTAAGTTCATCATAATTTTTATGTAGCCAGTGCAGTGCTGGAAATGGGCATCTTAAAGTACATGATACTAAGCTCAGTCCTCACTGACTGACGCTGGGAATCTTCGCCACAAATCGATAATATGGTCCGAATTGCCTAAAATACATCTGGAATCAGAAAAAATGTGTAAAATCATAAGTTTTCAGTAATTTTGTGTTTCTACTAACCTTGGTACGACTTATCTGGTGGATAATTTCATACAAACACTGATACATTTTTAATTTGCTGGGGAGTTTGTTGCGCCACTAGCACTAGGAAGTGGTGAAGGGCGGGCGTTTTGTGGGGCTGTCTTATGTAATTTTGACGTTCGAAAAGTGCTGATTCTCAGCCTGATGATTTGAATTTCTTATTCTAATGCTGAATTAAGCCCTCATCACATCTATTTACAATCACTAACATACTCGTATTTTATATGAAACATATATTTTTTACAGGAAAGACGAATAACACCGGGCGAAGCGCTGAACCACGCGTTCGTAACACTAGCTCACCTCGTCGACTACGCGCACTGTAACAACGTCAAGGCCTCCGTTCAAATGATGGAGGTAAATATTGACCATGTCTATTACCCTTCTGGGAACCAGAAAAAAAAGGGACAGGACTTTCTCAATAACAAAAACTACTTCTGGCATCAACCAAGCATGTATTGTTGTCAAATCTAGCACTGACCAGTACACAGGTTGGTTTGGAGTCGTTTTCTAGATGAAAATGTTTGTGAGTTAAGAAATATCTAACCTTTCCTATACAATAATGATGATAGTTTCGTCAATCATTATACTCTTTTTGTAATTGCAACTAAAATCACGCGGTAACTAATATATATTTTCACTAAGTAACTATATTGACTAAAAAATTACTTCCTTTGTTCAAAAGTGCAATTATTAACTTGAATAGGGAATGAAAGTTTTTATAGAAGTTCGTTATTTTTGCCGATGGAAAATAGCATCGGGCGCATGGGTTGTTTGTAAATGAATTGCCTGTTCCTAGGTGTGCCGTCGCTCGGGCGGCGGCGTGGGCGGCGTGGGCGTGGGCGTGGGCGGCGTGGGCGGCGCGGAGTACGGCGTGGCGGGCGTGGTGGCGGGCGCGGCGCCGGCGCACCACCTGGCGCTGAGCCTCAACCAGCAGCGCCTGCGCGCCGCGCCCTACGACAACCTGGTGCGCGCCTACTCATGCCACGCACGGGCCTTCAGCCAGCCTGGCTCGCATTTTTGGGCTATGTAACCTGTCAAATGCTGACGAAAGATGAAGCTATGGCCGCAAAGTTAAAGAATGGCTAGTTTTAGAAATATAGCCCTTTTTTATGTTCGAGTATAGTAACTGCTAAAAAAATAACAAAAAGCACACAACTAGAGAACTAATTTTAGTCTTCACCTAATCTTTCTACCTAATTGTCTTTTTTTAAAGGGTATTTTTGTTTTAAACGTCAAACGTATGATTGGCGCATAAATGTCGCCGCCTTAAGCTTAAGATATTAGCCACAAAAACTTGTTTAATTTTAACGGGGTTTCATAAATTTACCATAATATATGTATTTATTTTCCACAGTACCAACTCTACCAAGGCGGCCGCGTGGCAGTGGGCGGCGCGCGGCAGTACGCGACTCGCGCCGCTGAACCGTTCCCACATCAATTCGTATCGTCGATACTCTGCCAGCCCGCTTATCAGGTAATTATTATTATAGTTATTTATACTGGGTGGAAAGGAAAGTAACTTAAAATAAAAAGAAGAGACACATATAGTACTATATGGTTAATATTGGAACTCATGCCACCATCTTGTTTTTTGAATATCATTTACAATGAAAATTCACAAATAAATGTTTACCAACAGCGCCCCTTGTGAAAGTCATTTTAGCGCCAAAAGATTCTTGTACAAGTATATCTCGATTCTCGAATGAAAGAGATTTGTCTCTATCAATTTCAAATGTTTGACAGAAACAGAACGACGCGATGTTTTAAATTCGTTTAGCGCTAAATATATTTAGTGATTTATGATGGAAGCGGGCCTTATCAAGCAGTAGAGTTAGAACACTGGGTGCTATTTTTCGCGTTACTGGTTCGTTCCCCGTACCGTCCTAGAAATTTAAAAATGAATATAATTTTATGCTTATTAATTGAGGTACTTTCCTTAGATCTAGTGATCGTATTCCACTCAGCATAAACACAAGTAACCAACTGTGAATATGAATATCGTCGTCCCACAAAATCGACCCTAATAACATTTCATAAAGTATGACATCCACCAGGTGCAACAGTTAGCAGCCGCCGCGGCCGCAGCGGCCGCTGCGCACCACCAGCACGGCGTGGGCGGCGTGGCGGGCGTGGGCGGCGTGGCGGGCGTGGGCGGCGTGGGCGACGTGGGCGAGTGGCGCGCGCCGCTCATCGTGGAGCCGGCGCCGCTGCCCGAGCCCGACGTGTGGGACGCCTTCCATCCGCACCACCCGCAGCACCACCATCCGCACAAGAGGTGCGTGCTGTACACGGCTACACATATGCTAGGGACACAATGGGAGACTAAGAAAGAAAAAACATATATTTATTTGGCACGTGTCATAAGTACACAGAATATAAAATGTAATGTTGGTTAGACTGACGGGAGAAATTATTGAATTTGTCAAAAAACAAAACAAAAAACAATATAAGTGGATAAGGTAAAGAATGATGGGCAAATTTGTATGAAACCTGGGCGTAAGACCAACAGAACTGCAACTAGTGCCAATTGTTCGGACGTAATGCCAGAATCGTAATTATATAAATAAACCTAGCCATATCTACCGGGTTTACCTGAAAATATTAAATAAAACACGAAACTTTTAATAATCACGTATCGTTTTATTGTTAATACAATGATACGTAACTGTTAACAGTTGGATATAACTTAATAATAAAAATGTTATTTGAACGGTTTTTAAATGAAAAGCATGCGTATAAAATAAAAAAAACACAATCAAATCAAAATAAAGTCCTCAACTAAACTAACGCAAATGACGTGCGGGGGCGATAAATGGCTCATGTCGCCCCAAACCAAGGTACCATATTATCGAAACTATATGAGCACAAGTACCAATGGTCCTTTTTCCTGTCAGGCAGGTACAGTAACAATGAATTATTGAATTTCTGCTAACCTGGTCTCTGTCAATCAAAATATACGTAAAATATGTGCGTGCTCTGACGTGCCTTGACTGAATCCGTACTCGCAGCAACCACACATTGTTAACTAATATACGAGTATTGAATTCAGAGAGATCGTTCATCATCTCTGTTCATTTCAATAATGTATACACCATTTTTTAAGTATTTTGCGACGTATGACTTGGAGACACTTGTATCAGACATTGTCGCGGGATATGACCGACGACATCAATGATGTAAACGTCGCTACAGACAATCATTAAAGGTTTCAGAAGGTTCTCGAACTTGTGTAAGTTTGTGTATTGAAACAAAAAGTTGCTGCTTTTTTCTATAAAAATGTATATACTCGTACCATCGCAGATGATTATTGTCTTGGTGTTATTTTCATCACCAAAAATACCCTTTGGTATCATAAGATTTCTTTCAAGTAATCAAAACTCTGTCAAGTAAGCCAGCAATCCAATCAGTAGTCCAATAACGAGCAGGGATCAAGAAATCGTAGCCAGCAATCCAATCAGTAGTCCAATAACAAGCAGGGGTCAAGAAACCGTAGCCAGCAATCGAATCAGTAGTCGAATAACGAGGGGGTGTCAAGAAATCGTAGCCAGCAATCCAATCAGTAGTCGAATAACGAGCGGGTGTCAAGAAATCGTAGCCAGCAATCCAATCAGTAGTCTAATAACGAACAGGGGTCAAGAAACCGTAGCCAGCAATCCAATCAGTAGTCCAATAACGAGCAGGGGTCAAGAAACCGTAGCCAGCAATCCAATCAGTAGTCCAATAACGAGCAGGGGCTAAGAAATCGTAGCTAGCAATCCAATCAGTAGTCCAATAATGAGCATGAATTCGGAATCAATTGATGATACCGAAAAAACACAACGCAGGCATGTAGTAGTAATTAAATATAAGTCTGGATGACAAGTGCTTTAATGTCACTATCGAAAATAGACAATCCACAACAAGGGGATACTCTTAAATAAGATAAAATAATAATAAAGAACCAACTTAAAATCCATTAATTCCACCTATAAGATAAACTTAAAATAATAAACGTGCTTAAAATAAAAAATCAATCAAATTTAGTTCTAGGTACATTATAAAAATACGTACACAAATTGTTATTAAGTCTTACTACGGTAACAAGTGAACACCGACTGAACTCGGGGCTTACCACCAGCTCTTATAGCAGGGCAGAAGTTGACCTGCACTAGTTTTATGTACTTAGTCATAGAACAAAACAGCGGTGCAGTTCAACTTCTGCTCTGCTGCTGGTAGTAAGCCCCCTGAACCGCGCGTGAGCCGGCTTACGCGCGGAGTAGTGGGAGTAAATTCGAGCATACATTGTTACCTGCGTGTGCGCCATGTTTATAACACGACCTTTTGTTTTTAAACGTGACAGATGCAGCCAAATCCTCGGTATTATACAGAAAAATGCAATTTTTTCAATTGAGTCTATCTCTGTTCTCCGGCGACTTTGGTACTTTTTGCCATAGTATGAAATATAGTACTAATTGAGAGCTTTAATTTGAGATATATTTCAATTCTGTTGGACTTACGCCCATTTTGTCCCATCATCCTTTAAAAAAAAAATCTAAAAAAACATAATACACCAAATAATAAACAAAAATGCAATGTTTGATGTTGTCTGGATAGAAAAATATATATCCACCGGAACAACTGACATTAAAAATATATAAATATTCTAATCAGAGCAAGAAAAATAAAAATTGTAGCTCTTGCAAATCATTCTACAAAGAGAACTCCAAAAAAAACGTGTGTATGGGGAATTTTCAAGTCTTAATAGTTTTAACGATATATAATGTAGACGAGAAGATTGTAGTACTAAAAGACGGGGTTGTCGACAGATCAACAAAGCAGCAGACGACGGTGCCGCACTACCAACCGCACCACCAAACGCATCAATACAGGTGCCTATCATACAGAATGTAATATAGCAAGCAAACACGTAAAAATCCCTCACAATAGCATAAGCGCATGTTAGCACGGACGTAAAAATATCGCACACTGCATTTTAAACTCTCTGTGTTGAGCCGAGCGTTGAGAATCCAACAGAGCGCATCCCAGCGCGTCAAGAAAACACACTGTTGAATTTTCAACTTTCGGCGCTTAGCAGTGCGTTGAAAATCCTGTGCGGATAAAACGCGCCCGTGCGTACCTGGGCTAATGGATATTCCCTAACCCTATTTACCGAGAATTCGGTCCTGCACATGCACAGCATCGAATAGTTGATAGCAAAGTTGCCTCAATATTTTTTTTTTTGCATTTTTTTCCCCTTAATTGTATCCTACGGCTGGGCAAAGGCCTCCTCTATTTCCTTCCTAAACAAACCTCTCTATTTTGAGCGATCTCTGGACATGTTGACCCTGCAAACATGTTCTCCTTGTTTAAGCTAGTCGTGTTGTAGCCAGTAGCGCTAGTTACTAGCTAGATACATATTTTTAAAATCAACGCGGAATAATGTAGTCAAAACTTAATGAATTTTATTTATATAAACATACTTTTTGGTATTCTAAAACATAATATTTAATTTTTGAAATTGAAATATCTGACTCAAAGAACCAAGAAACATATGGATTCCAAGAGTAACAAAACTTAGCGATTGCAATATACAGTGTATGTGTCTATTCCGTAAAAATCTCACTGTGAAAGTTTAGGTGAAGTTAGCTTGAAATGAGCTGCCAATAATGTCAATCCCTAGCATCGGGGGGCCTAAAAAGGCCACTTTAAACAATACCTCCCAAGGCTATTCATTTCCTGAATTCCCAGCAGATCATTAGCAATTCCTCTAATTTTCGTAAAATTTCATTTCATATTTTAGTGTAATTTTATCGGTAAATTTTTCATTACGGTTTTTATTAATCAAATTGTTTTTTTATTTTTTATTTCTACAGTTTAAATGTTATTTCATTGTGATATGAATTACACGCAGATCATAATTATGTATTGTCAGTTTGTGACCATTTTACGTTATCCTATTATGATTCTGCCAAAGTGGCCTTTTTAGGCCCCCTAATGGAATGACAACTCACTTCAAGCTCATTTTACCCAAGTTTTCATGGTGAGATTTTTACAGAATAGACCGGCAGTTCATAAATAGGAGTTTCACCACTTTCAGTTTGGCATTTTACCCATCTCAAAAACTCACCCTACTCGTAGCAGTTGTACATAAAATCCATTTAATAAATGAATGTGTTTGGTTGATGTGCAGTATGGCAAGCAGCGGTGGTAAGAAGGAGCCGACTCAGCTGTCGCCAGTCAAGAAGCGGGTCAAGGAAGGCACGCCGCCCTCGAGGCACCGGCACCATCATCACGATCACACGTTAGTATACGAGTATACACCAACATCGACATACACCAATCTAAAAGAAACAGCTCTAACATCAGATAAAACTCAATGACAAACACATACTCTTTCCCTTTCTCTTATAAATAGGTATTGTTTGTGCTCTGTATGTTCTTTTATTTATGCACAAGTAAAGAAAAATATACTTAATGAGTAAGGCATTTTATACCAGTTAACCTTAGAAACCAAAGCCAGACTCCCCCACCCCTCTCTCCTTTTCTCTTTTCTTACCTCCTTTGTATGACAGTTAATATAATTCAGTAAATCTTCTGAAATAATATTTCATGCTAGATTTTTTGTAAATGATTAATCGGTAACCACGAGAATGTAACAATAATTTAAGTTGACACAAGATTTTCAAAAAGATGAAGGTTTTATGGATGTTCCAAACCAGAGGGTGTGTAACAATGCCTGTTTTTCTTGATGAACTGAACAGTAGGTACTTACTAGTCTCTCGTTCTAAGTTGAACTTTCAAGAGTATTCAGCCTTCTAACACACTAACCAACCCCCACACAACCTAACCAACAGCATCGTCGAATTCGGCTCACACGATGTTACCTTCAACAGCGGCCGGACGCAACCCGGCTCGAGCTGGGAAGGCGGCGCCGCCCACACGATCACGATCCGCGACACGCCGTCCCCGGCCGTGTCCGTCATCACCATCTCCGACTCCGACGACGACGCCGACACGCCGCGCCGCAACCGGCACCCGCACGTGTCGCATCAACCGCACGCCACGCAGCCGCATAACAATCAAGGTAATTTCACTGATCTGCCCCCTAATTGCGTAACACACAATCAATCGTAATCGGTTTCATTTTGACAATTCAACAACATTCATTGCGTTATTTACGTGTTGAGCTCTTTGAGCAGACAAATTTTTCGAACTTATGAAGCAATGGATTAGCAATTAGCTTCAATATGATTCAGATTCCGATTGATCGTGTGTTACACAATTAGGGTGCTGGTCTCTAATCTGTTGCTGGAAACCAGCGCTGTGTATGTAATGTAATCTCGCGTCTAAATTGGTCTTTCGAGATTTCCTCAACATTTTGAAGTAATGAGTTATTTTTAAGGAGGAAGCTCTAAAAGGTAGGTACACAGCAAAATTCAAATTTTCTTACGTTTTTGCAATTTCCAGACCAGAAACAGGTTGTGTGTTACCCTATTGATTAACAATTTAGGAAATCAGAACATTTGAGGCCAATTTTAACTTAGGGCTGATTTTTCAATCGACTGATAATTTTTATTCGTGGAATAAAATTGACGTCTAACAGATTTTCTATGGAAGAACTGTCAAAAATTCAAAATTATTCCTGCGATAAAATTATCTGGCGTTGGAAAAATCAGCCCTTAGAGAATTGTATTGAAAATGTTTGTTGAATGTTTACAATTATGTAAATACATCAAAATTAAAGTTAAAGACCAGAGGGTTAAACATTAAAATGAAAACGTGACCTACAGAGCCTATGCTCCTACGTCGGGACCTTCAATACTGGGCTGCCATGACTCTGAAATATTATAATGTGAATCGAATCGATTGTGTCCTGCAGGCGGCAGTGGCGAGTGCGTGCCGACACAAGGAGCGGGCGGCGCGGGCGGCGTCATCTGCAGCGCGCGCTCGCCCAAGGACGACAAGCACGTCAAGCACGAGCCGCACCAGAACTGCCACCACCACCATCAGGTTAGCGCCACTCTGAACAGACAGCACGCAATAGATCACTAGAGACTTTTTAAAAGGCGTTATTTTTTTTTAAAAAAAAAGGTTGCCCCACCCTACGAATTACTCCTGTATGTGTGTGGGTATTAAATGGGGGGTTTTAAATGTCAAAAAAGACTACATTACACCCCTTCGCACCTACATTAGTGTTTGTATTTTATTAAACTATTGGACAACTCATTCTGAAACCTCTTTTAGCCAACACGTAAATGACTACATATTAACAAACACCACGCTTGTAATCCCTGCAGCGTTAGACAAAGGATACCAATAAAAAAATATTTCATCCTAAAAAGCACTCTATCTGTCTCGATTTTTAGCAGCAGCAACAGCAGCAACAACAACAACAACAGCAACAACAGCCGGCCCCCCAGCAAGCTGTACCACAACAACCACCCAATCAAACAAATCGAAACAACAATGTCACAACCGTGGCCACGCCTCAAAGCCAGAAGAAGCGACTACTGGCGCTCGCGCAACAAGAGGCGCAAGCGAAGAGGGAACATGAACATGCGCACGCGCATCTGCCGCCTGTTAGTATTAAAAAAAAAAAATTACTAATAAAAGAGTTTTAATGAGAGTTTTCTTGTAAGTGACCGGTTTTGACAAGATAAACACAAAATATCATGCTACACATCTCTGTCAAACCTTTTAGGGAATTGGTCTGACTGTGTATGTATAGTCACACATTCCATTATTTAATTCATGGTTAAGTTAAGACAATTATGATAGGGGGCGAGCATAAAAACATCTTATATTTTGACAGATGTATGAAAAATATGATGTCTTCGGAGATCTTTGAAAGTGAACTCTAATAATAGACGTTCTGCAAAGCCAAACTTATTCTGTGACGAGGATGTGTCGCTACGTACTTTTTTTTATATCTCCTGAGAAAAATTATCAATGCTTAAACTTTTGCAAATACTAAAAATCTACGTCATATTCTAACACGATATATCTAACGTGACTATTACCTTGTGTTGCAGAGCGGGTCGACGGTACGCCAAACGAACGACTATCAATGCAATCAGTACGCGCCGGCGCAACATAATAAGAGGGATAGCGTAAGTATTCACACGTATTTATTTTAACAAGCTGTGAACCTAACACGAACTCGCGGAATAAAGGTAGCGTAAATTCGAACGATTTTAAAATTTAATATAACTTCCACGTTTCTAACTTCAAAAATGGCGGACTTACGTAAAATCAAAGGTCATTTATTCAAACTAGGCTTTCAGAATTAGCACTTTTCGAACGTCAAAATCACATAAGACAGTCCCCCAAAACGCCCGCCCTTCACCACTTCCTAGTGCTGTCGCTGGGAAGAAGTGCCGCAATAAACTCCCCAGCAGCACAGCTGTCTGTTGAGCTAGAAAAACTTGATGCTATACAATAAGTATGCGTACAAACTTTCATCCCCTAAATAACCCCTTAAGGGTTTGTTTTTCCCAATACTCCTTAGTGCTCATATTCGTACTACAAGGAACTTTTGTGCAAAATTTCATGCTTCTAGGCCCAGTGTTTTAGACTGTGAATTGTCTGTCAGTGAATAACTTTAAGATTTTTATTAAATAGGACAGAAGTAAAATTTGGAACACAAAACTAAAACAATACATTATTGATTACAGAGCGGCGGTTGTCGCGAGTACCTGACCAACGCCGGCGGCGTGGGAGGCGTAACAGGCGTGGGTGGCGTAAGTGGCGTGAGTGTAAGCGTGAGTGGCCCCCCGGCGGCCCACAAGCATGCCGCGCCGCACGCCTGGCATCACCATCCGCATCCACATTACAAGTTAGTATACATTCTACACATTATTTAAGACGAAAACACCAGAGTACCCCGCGAAATTCAATTTTTCTTACGTGTTTTGCAATTTGCAGGTTGCATGTTGATTAAATTTTGATTCTTGACCGTAACCAATGTGCATTTACAGAATTATAATCATTAGAATCATCAATGAGAACATTAGTTATGTAAAGACATTTGTTACGGTCGCGAATCATATTTTGATCGATATACAACCTGACCTGCAAATTGCAAAAAAACATAAAAAAATTAAAATTTCGCCAACTTCTTATTCCATAATTGCATGTTTGTTTCGTACGAAAGCTTTCATAAGAGAATTAAACACAAACGATATGAGATCAGATTTTTTTGTTTATTATGGCAAAGCTGTCAATTTGTGTGCATTTTGTGAGAATAAATCATGGGCTGGCTTACTTTGTCAGATATTTTTGAACCAAGAAATAAAATTGACTTTTGAGTTTTTAGCCGCCGAGCCCTTAGTAAAAGGTAGGTATAAAATAAAAAGCGCGTAATAAATCAGGTTTTTTTAGTCAGTAAAATACACAGCGCAATTATATCTACCGCTTATCGTAGTTGTAGCATTAAGCTGGCGTAGTAAGGTTCAAAATGCAACAACTATATGATTCCACGTTCTATACAGACCACCCGACGTAGCACACAGTTCGTCCCTCGACGGGATACAAACTATTATGATGGAACAGTTGATTGCCAATAGACCGTTGAACGCTGAAAGGACGAACATCGCGGATTACAGGAACCATACATTGTAAGATAATACTGTCGAGAACATCTTTTGAGTCAGTTTTTTTTATTTATTTTTGTAATGGCATGAATTCTCGCTATTTTTCCAGCTAGCTAGGTAGATTTAGATACATGTAAAATACTGCGTCTTCAATGTAGGCGTAGAAATGTATGTTTATAACACACTTGTTCGGGTTAACACATTCGCCGTCAACAGTTCGCATTTCGCTGCGACCTTTTTCCCAAAGTTATATCTGTGGTGTCTGGTATATACATGACTAGCTTCTGCTCGCGACTTTGTCCGCGTGAAATATCTTGTTCCCCAACCCACCCCGTCGCATCGCATCGTTGCGTCGTTTTCGCTTATCGTTCTTGCTGAATTTTATTATTTTTGCTCGGCTCCTAAAGGTCATAGCGTCATGTTAAATAGCCTTTAGCCTTCCTCAAGAATTGGGCTATCAAATGCAAAAAGATTTTTTCAAATCCGGATGCTAGTTCCAGATATTACTTACAAACAAACAAACACACACCTCTTAATAATATAAGTATAGATAAGTCTAAAAATCTGATTTTGCGCATTATGCGATTTATGAGCATCTGAAACTTTAAATAATGCTACAAATCGGAATGGATACTTTTGTTAAGCAAAAAAAAGAAAGCAAATTGACGGCACGGTTGGCGCAGTGGTTAAGCGATTGACTGCTGCGCTGCGTGTCGCGGGTTCGATTCCCGCACGGAACAAACATTTGTATGACCTACATGTATTTGTTCCGAGTCTGGGTGTTTTTCTATCTATAATATGTATGTATTTACAAAAAAAAAAAAAAAATGTATATAAGTAGTTTATCAGCCATCTTGTTACCATAACACAAGCATTAGGTTGCTTAGCTTGGGACTAGATGGCGCTGTGTGAAATGTCCAAGGATATTATATTATAAACTGTTACATGTACTTATAGCAACAGGAAACATACATATAAAAAAAATGAGTATGGGTGATGTAAAAACTGAAAATGACCAATTTTTGACTTATCATATAGCACACACCACAGATATCTATTCTATCTACCCGCTGTTGCCCGCGACTTCGTCTGCGTGTATTTAGTATTTTATATATTTTTTTTTAATACAAATATTTAGGATGAAATATAGCCTGTGTCGATCCGAACAAGTGCGTAACACGCCTGAGAATTATGTGCTTGATTTTTCAATGTGTTGTAGGTTCAAAACTTCAACGGATTCTTAAGAGCCATTTTTCCATTTGTCTATTTTAGACTAGCTTTAAATGATCATGCCTATGCAACATTCGCGATTGAAATCTTACATGGGGTACATTCATCCCCAAAAAAAATATAGGAAGCTTTTGAATAAAATAAATTAAATTCGTTTACCAAATAGATGATGGTGTTTGCGCATGAGAATAGTGCCCCATATAATTTTCCATTTACTAGGTAGAGGGCAAAACATATTTTTGAAAAAAGACATTTCAGCTGTAGTTAGGGTGCCTAAAGATTTGCTCGATTTTTGTCGCTTGATATGCAGTGTTTTGACGATCAGAAAGATCGTCGATAAAAATTTAAATCGAGTATTACTCGTTGTTATCGAACTACAGTGGCACTGGCGACCGACAAAAAATACAATGTCGATCGTCTGTTGCTTACAAAGTTACTCTATTTTGTTGATCACACTTGTCCATCGTCAAAAACTGTGCAAATCTGTAGACACCATTATTGAGTCACAAATTACAAAATATTAACATTAATAATATTAGTAGGATGTGTTATGTCATTTTTTTTTTTTTTTTGCCTATGCTGTCCCCCTCCTGCACGCGTAGCATGAACACCATAGAAACGACAAATAATAATAGAATAGACAAAATGACAGATTGTAGGCAGATTTTTAAAGAAATCTGTCATTTTGTCTATTCTTCCGTCGACAAAACCCGTTTCTATGGTGGCCATGCTACGCGTGCTGGGCAAAGGCCTCCCCACCCAAACTTTTAAAGATGTTATGTCATAGATTTATTTTATTCTGTAAGGGAAAGTTCTGTAACTTTCCCTTTATAGCAAAAAATATGAAATTGAAGGTCATTTACATGTTTCTGTTGATACATACTAAAATAAAAACGAATAAAGTTGGCAAAACGTACCGATAACATGAATTTAAAAATAAATACTACCCTTCGAATACTACATATCAATAATCGTTTAGACGCGAACAGCAAGAAGCTTTTCACCAACAAACAAATAAATAAAAAAAAAAAATACGTAATAAAATGTATACTTATTTGTTGTAGGACCGGCAGTGGTGGTGTACTGTCTCCGGGTGGCGGAGTGTCGCCGGGCTACCTGCCGCCGCCGCTCTATGTGCCTACCTACCACTATCACACGTAAGTTGCTGCTTATTACATATTCTACAACGGTACAACGATCTTGTGGCCCTCCCACGACGTAAAGAAATCTTGAGGTGTTCCTTTATTGTTTCCACTGTATGGATTTTTTTATGTGTCAAATGAAAAGTTTTGGCTTTATTTTATAACTGGCGGCTTCTCCGCGGCTTCGCTCCAAGTGAGCGTATTCTATTAGCATTATAAGTAAATGGGAACTGGGAATTTCTCAGTAGTAGCCCAGAGTTAGGATTTGTACCCAGAGGGGCAATTCTCGTAATTTTAAGAACGTTCACAGTCTGATCTCAGTCTCAATCTGTCAAAAAATACTTCTAATTTCGCTACATTCTGACAAGTTTGTGACATTTGTTTGTCGCCGAGATGAGACTGCGACTAGATTTTGAACGTTTTAAATTACGAGAATTGGCCTTCAGATGTTGGCAATAGGCTCGCCCCCTATTACATGTGACTTAAACATAACTGGCGACATGTGGGTCTACCTATCGGGGAATACAGTGTGGTGTAAATGTGCCTTGTGCTGCCTCCAGCGGCGGCGCGCACGGCGTGGCGGGCGTGGCGGGCGTGGCGGGGCCGCCGCCCGCGCACCACGCGTCGGGCGCGCGCCTGCCCTACCTGCAGCCCTACTCGCCCACGTACCTGGTGCCGCAGCACCACCAGCAGCACCTGTGGTACACCGACTGAGCGCCGCTACCTGTGACGTCACACGTGCGTGAGGGACCGGTTCCAGTGCCAGCGCTGACCGCTCGTGAAAGACAGTAAGCTACTGAGCTACGTAGCCGCTCCGCGTGCCTACGGGCGAGCGGGCCCCTGCGCGGTTGGCCAGGCCCCGCCCCCCCGTAAGCCCGCACGAGCGGCCGAGGAACTAAACTCGACTATCACACTGCAATTTTTAAATAAATCCATGACTAGTGTGAACCTAACATGTTCCTTAACAACTCACGTTCAACGCTATACGATAGTTGAAACGATAACTTTCTTGTACAAATTGTGATTTTTATTTCTTATTATTACTACTTATAAAGATGGATTTTATATTTTTCAGCGACCTACAACAGTAGTCGCTCTATTCGAGTTATACTTAATCCAGTATAAAGTGTTTAATCATCATTTGCTTAGGTATGTGTAATTTATTACATAATAGCGTTATGTAAGCGCTTATAAATGTATGTATGATAGGTTAGTGTCGCATTATTTTGTATCATTTGATGTCTGTACGGTCACGTAGACAACAATTTATTCACATGTATTATATGGATTGTAAATTTCGGTTTATGTTTTGCTGATAAAGCGAGTAGGTTGCATTTACTAATATTTTATCATAGTTTAGTGTTTGTACCAAATCATTTTAATGGGGAATTTATTGATGTAGCGATTATAATATGTAACGAGTGCGTTTGGTTGAGCGGACGCGTGTGTGGCGTACCTGACGCGCGACGCATGCGCCGCACGGTTTAGTTTTACGTCACACTTTTTTGTCAATTATAAAGTTTGATTTTACTTGTACGTAGAAAGTATAACGCTTTAGAGATATTGAGATTTGTTCATACGTTTGTTACGTTCCATATCAAGTAATACAACTGTAACACCACAAACATTTATTGCTGTGTTTACTATCGTATATTCAAAATTAAAGGGTTTTATATATTATATTACGTAGAGATAATTAAATGTGTAGGGCGCGGTGATGGACTACTTGTATAGATGTAGATTCGAGTATATTAAACGAAATAAAAAAAACTATTTAAGATATTTTATAAACATTTAGTACACACTAATGATTAACTAAGATTGTAATAATGCATGTATAATCACTTTAGATAGAACGAAATTGTTTAAAAAAATATAATAATGTCCTTTATAGAAGATGAAAAAAAAAAAAATGTTATGCAATTATTTTTACGACTGCAATTGATGTTTAGTTTGATATTTTGATAAGTGTTTAGTGACACTAGAGCTACTATTATTTGCTGACTCGATACGCGTCGATGTACGACTGGGTATTTCAGTTTTGCAGTGTTTTAATCATAATATTGTAACAGGTTATCGTCCGGTGTGACAGGCCCGAGTATATCCCCCCTCGTCCCTCCACTTGCGATGTGCCGCGCCGCGTTATGTACGCCCTCCGCGTTGTACATAAGTATTAAATAAATAAGTCATATCGTACAACTTTCGTAGTCATATAAAGAATAGATCGATAGATGCCGGTTCTGTTGCGCGGGCGGCGTACGGCGCGCGGCTCGTCTACTCAGCATACGCTACGGAATACGACAGAATACGCATCGGTTGCTAAATGTATTCCTTATATCGTATTATAAGATGCATCACTTTTAATATATAGCAGTAAATTAATTACAGAGTTCTTTATTAGAAGTTTAATGTTACGCTACTTTGGACAAACGACGACCTCTCTTAAGGAATGCCTAATTATATGATCTTATTAATATAACTTTCATGTAGCGTGTTTTTATAGAGCTTTTGGTGTCATGCAAGGCAAATATCGACGGATGTGCTTCTGTGTCTATAACCTATTAATTATAACGAAATTGTCCCATTCAGGACCTTAACTAGCCTCTTTAACAATTTTAGGAATCATGATGAGTATCGCTGTCTCGTATGCTTCCCGTAGCGTATGCTAAGTAACGTTTTTTGATTTAATATATTTGGTTTATTATCATTTAGCATTAAGTGTTTAATTTATAAATATCCACCATTTAATCGCAAGATTCTATAAACCACTGCATTATGTTAAATTCATATTAAAAATGTTTTATATGACAAGACTACTATGTAATATTATTAGTTCTTATCATAAACTTAGTACATTAGTTTTGCTGCCCGACAATAAATATTATTATGTTTAGTTTTTGTATTTCTAACGGTTGTAGTTATAACTGTATGTATGTTACTTTATTTTGTTTTATTCTCAACTGCTTGGTTGATTTCGGGCATCGTAATGAATATGTCAAATTAAAGATTCACAATTTTCTAAATTGTCGAATCTGTTTTCCAGAAACCTTTTCTAAACTTATTCCTTTCCATTCTAAGTACTTCTCACATCCAATTATTCATAAAAATATTATAATTCTATAAATATGTCCTACGGAATGTTTTCACAATAGACGAGGAAATTGTGTCTTTTTCATGTCTTTTGTATGTGACATTCTGTACCTGAAACCTAATCATTACGACGCCCGATGTAACGCGGGCAAGCGAGTGACCGGACCTTTGTCTAACTATTATAATTACATATCTATAGAATGTATTTATATGTGTGATTCTACAAGTATACAATACTATACTGATCAATTTATTATTTTGTTTTAAAATCAGTTCTAAATAAATTAATGATCAATAAATTGCAATAGCGGTTGATTTAACTCAGAGCCTGTAATCCCTGGAGGGTTAGGCACGGGTGTACTTTTATTACAGTATACCAGTGATGTTGTTAATTTAATAACTGAATATGAATGTAATGATTCAATTTTTTTTTTTTATTGATAATGTTTTTCTATGGGCATCTTGGTATAAAATATGTAAATATAATATATCTGTTAATAATAAACAATAATGTATTAGTACAGTTCCCGGCCGTTAAAATAGCACATCGAGTTTTAGGAAAAATTCATCTCTGTAAAGCATCGTCATTTTCACTCATACTATACGTGTCTCACAGATAAAGAGCTACAAGGATCTTTTCTCGCTTGACTCGCGTACTGTTGGCAATCATTTGTAATAATAATTTATTAAACAAGATGGTGGGGTTAGTTCCGATTTTAGCCACGCGACACTAGCCTTGTGCCACAAGGCCACAACAGCTATATGATTGACAAAGACAATGAAGACATAGAACGAACTGTCACTCAGTGACGGTCGAAGCAAACTCGATGTGCCATAGTAACGCCCATGTACTTTATGTCGTCCAAAGGCCCGCCCACTCGCTGCGTCCGCACAGTAGAAAGCGAGATTGCCCCTCAAGCGAGGCTTTAGTCAATGATCTCTGTTGAAACGTGCACATATTATAACTATTACCCCTACGTATCGATGTAGCACGGCGTTAGTTCGTCTCAATCTTTTGTTTTAGTGATTTTATTATTTCTAAGCTTTTATTGGAGTTTTGGGGTTTATTTTTAAGAGTATTAACATAATGGAATGTTAACACATTTTCTATAATAATTTTGTCCTAGTTCATTATACGTCTGCTTACGGTATCGTTAGAAATTTCCTTATTATGTTTTAGTGTGTATATGGGGCATGTTGTCGCGGCGCATTCGACCTAGTATATCGCATACAATTTATTTGTATCGACTCGCGGCTCACTCCACTCTCATCAGACGAGCAGTCGATCAGTCGGTGCATCTAATACACAAGACAACTGACTGTCGACGTGATTCTGTGATTATTACTCATTATAATATTAGTTCGAAAACTGTAAATGTTGGGTTGTTGCAATAAGTAAATTCTTTTGTGTGTATAAAATTGCATTTTGCGAAGCAGCTGTATGAAATGCCCCGTGTATATGTATATTTAGTTTAGTTGTGTATGGTTTCACCAAAACACGATACCGATTATATTTATAGAGGAATTATACGAAAAAAAGGCGCGATTAGCTAATTCGAGTGTCGACAATAATTTATTGTTCTATATGGTAACAATTAAATGTACAAAATACTCCTTGTAAGATGGTAATAACCCGCACCAGCTACCGCTATCGATATCGATATGTTATGTTGTTACGTTATAAGTTCGGACATATTATATTCCACTGTGATTATGTTACGTTCGAGGAACTGTATCGGTGAAACTGTTATGCTAGGCTTACGATTGGTTTAATTCATGTAACTTTTAACTACGTACCTGTCGGTACCAGCTGAGAACTAACTCTACAATAATGGGTATTTTTATGTTTTAATTTAGCTTATAGGGGCTTGTGTAAACAAGTTGATACTATTAACATGTTTTAAATTCGATATGTGGGTGATCAGGGGATATAGCACTGATGTTGCTTAGGTTTCTCTTCAATAATAATCAAATAGTTTATTATTAGATGAAAAATTGTAAATAAACATCCAAATATCCCTTTTTATTTTATTTTTATTTTTTCCCTTACCTTATTTTCCTTCTTTTTTTTTTGTTGTTTTTTGGCGTATCTGTGGGCCTGTCTTCGTGCATCGCAAGTAGAATACACGTGCGCCGTCGTTCTCTCGTGCCTCAACACTTTGTATATTACCTCTTTGACACTTTGTAACGTTTGTAACATAATTTTAATCTTAATATTATATTAGTGGCAGCAAGCATTGCTGTACATTATTAATTATCGTCGGTGTAGTAGTAGTGCTGGCGGCGCGAGGCGACGGTGGCGCGCTCTATAGTCAATAGCGTGGCGAATGACGCCTGAGCTGCTGTCTCGACAATAACCCAGTGTCAGACAATAATCATTCTTATCATTTGCCAATTAGTAGACATTTTTGTTTGGCCCCTTATTAGTGACCATAGTATCTACGTGTGTACGATTAAATAGACCTTTAGAATGTAGCGTGTAACATGTTTTAGCACAGTTCGCGTCAACAGATAGTGAATACATATTTCACAATACGAAGTCTTTTCCATAGCATATCTTATAAATAATTACGTATATTTGATGTGCATTAGAAATCCATTTTAATATTGTATTGGAGGCGTGGGTGTAACCTGTCGATACTCTAGTAGCATTTTATCGCAGGTTTTATAAAGTGTCGAGTACTTTACAAATTAAAAGCATAGAATACTGTTTTTATATGAAGTGATCTTGTCACCCATTTTCTACGGCGAGCACTTATCTTAGTAATTTTTAATTACCTATTAAAAAAGATTCAGCATTATCTTTGATGAACGTATTCCTTATTAATATTACATTTTAATATATATTCCTTATAAGCCCCTAAAGAGGCCAGTGTAAACAATTTAAAGAATATTTTGTGTTCAAATTTGACAAACTTAATTTTTACAAGATAACACGATTCTAGAGTGTATTATTACAAACTTTCTTGTTCATAAACTACATGAAATTAATTTTCAAACTATTCGTTGTAAATTTTTACACATAAATCTAATTGTATAAATAATAGATTTTCCAAATCGACTGACTGTTAACCATTTAGATTATAATGAATCGTTATTCGTGCTTAGTCCGCAACTTGTATCCGATGGTAGTAGTGCACAATGCTACGTAAGTAACTTCAATGGACTCATACTGTTATTAAGATTTTAATGTTTCGATGTTGAGCACCGCGTTATTTAAGATATTGATATAGTAGCTAGCAAGTTGGCGACGATCGGCCGCTCGCGGCGCCTGCGCAGGCGTCGCGGCAATCCTCATAGGGTGGAAAGGGATCAAGTCGCTATTTGTATTTGGCATAACATAAGATTATAAACTCTAATTTTACAAGTCTGACGTCACAAGTTTGTTGTTACTAGATATAGTCATGCTGCTGGTTAGGCTCTACTCTATAGTATTAACTTTTGTATATTCATTCTATATCTACCAATAGGTAAACTATATGTGTGATAATAACAATAAGCTTTTCAACTAGATGGAGTACAATGAATTCTAATGACTAACTCATAGGCCAATGTTTATAAACATTATTTTTACACTGTCTATTAAAAATGAATGTGATTTTGTCTGTAGTGAGTAATGTTTTAGATAATGCAGTCCAGTGTCATGTCGCTTAGTTACAAAACTCCTTCAGAAGACCCGGAATGTTCGGAGAATAACTTTATCTTATGCTTAGGTGTGTCGTGTATATCGTAAGTCAATTGTACAAGATATTATTATGATCAGCTTCAGAAACAATAGTTGGTCAGATAGTGCACCGTTTACCAAAATGTTTTGCCGTCCAATGATAACAGTACCTTCGCGAGTACATTATGGCAGCTGGACTGTTCTTCGATGTATTTCGTTAACTATAATCGCATATTTCGACACCGAACCGACTATATTATAGATGTCTAAAATATTTTATATTTATCTAGAGCTTATAGAATGATTAGGGCTGTAGTAGTATTAAGTGGCAGCGGGCTGCGTGGCGCGCGATTTTCTGTTTTTCATTGTAGGATTAAAATGCGCACACGCAGCCCGCTGCCCACAAAAGAATATCAGGGATGTATAGCGGTAGAGACAGCTTTTTAACTTAGAAAAACTTTATCAAAGATTTATACAAGCTATTTGGGTGTAGTTTCTGCGTAGGATTAGGTAAATGTCTGCATTTTGTCTGTGATTGACTCGATGACAACGAAGGCTGACCAAAGAAGATTTTAAGTGTTTTACTGGAGCAAACAAATAATTATAGGAATTACCTCCGCTAAATGTACCTGAATGTAACGCAATTCTATTATAGCTAATAAACGTTCATGTTATTCTGCAGTCGTTGAGAACTTGAGAGTGGCTCACGTATTCATTCATTCTAATTACTGGCTGAGTATTAATTTCCCTGTCCATGATTCTTTTATACAAGTCACAATGATTGTTTATAATGTTGAATAGGAGCTAGGATTCACTTACAAATTAGATTAATTTATCAACAAGACGGTTAGAGAATTCCCGTCGGAATCCGTTGTCGTCGAGCTGACACAATTTGATAACTTAGATGAGCGCCATTTTCTAGATTTATAGTTATTGTTTCGATGTCCAACTTTATTCGAGATTAACTGTCTTCTTATTATACTACATTTCATTACGATAAATGTTTAAATGTATGTCCAGCAAATACATATTTGAGTGTGTCGATGTTGCGCGTTAGAGCGTGTTATTGTTACGACCTAACACCTATTTTATGCTAGAATAGAGTTTCAGTAACGTAGGATTACGACCAAATTAGAAACGTAACTTTAATATATCCTAAAACACAAATATAGGTACCTTATAAAATATAATAAATAATGCTACTGATTAATCCCGTGGCGGGGGGACAAATAAAGTACAAATTTATCACTAAACCCCCGACCGTCGCGATGGCTTTAACTCTTTCCTTGTATAGTTAGCGTTCTACGAGAGGAAGATGTTGCATTTATTGTTTAAAATTAATATTTCAAAAATTAAATGAATGTTGTCGTAGTTTACTCGTATTCTCAATTATTTCATTTTTTAATTATTCTAAAATCCTTGTACGTACGTTTTTTTCTTATGATAATCTAAATCCGACGTAATTTATAATCACATTGCGTGTACTAGTTTGTGGTAGTTTAGCTAAATATCGACGACAGGATCACATTTTCGAATTAACAAAAAATTGTATTTTATAACAATTGATGTGCCTAAGTGTAATAACTCTATTATTGTAATTGTATATATTAATGAATAGTTATCGTTCTACAAGTCTCAGGAACGCGTCGCATAGTGCTCGCACCGTGCAGGTTTGTTCAAAATTAACCAACCATTGTATTTCGTGTTTATGGAAACGCTGCATAACTCCAAAAATTCGTATATATTGAGACAATAATTCTTTTGCATTAATGTCATTTTGAAAGCACTTTTTAAATTCAAAGTAAATTGTTGTGAAACTTAAACTTTACCATATTTTAATTATCGCTTGAATTTAAATTGTAATTCCACTTTTGTGAGAATCTCCGTGTATTTATCACGAATCAAAATAGTGTTGTACTGACTAGCGAGTAATTTTCTATCGGTAGATTTTCTTTTCTTGTCACTAACAAAATATTGTGAACACTTTAGTATCAACAGTCGTGGTACACTAGAACATAGTCGTTAAAGATTTTATAGCACGCCAAAACGACCTTTTTGCATTTAATCCAGGTTAATCACTGTTTCATTGGGTATTACAAAATTGTATAATAGATTTATAACATTTTATGGTAGCTACGTCGGCATTGTAACATTTGTAAAGGCGTTTGAATGTACTAATTGGTAAAGTGTATCTTTGTGTAAATCATCCATACTCGCCGTGTACACGAATATGATGGGTAATTAATTGGGTAGTGTCGTAGACTTGATTGTGATATCAATAAACATTTTCATACGAGCATCAAGTGGGTTGTTTTATTTCGGCGAATAAGTATTATTACCTCTTTTTTTTCGTTTACTCCTCGGCGAGAATATACCGTTATCTACATGATTTATCTATTGAAAACAATCACGCACCACCCCCTTATCTGTGATAGGTACCTACTTTTATCGAGAAAATTTTTTTATTTTTATTTTGTGGTTATTTTTAATAGTACAATACGTGTGACTTAAGTAGTCAATTATTGCACGTACCAAGTGCTAAACGCCGTGCACACGTATCGTATACTATTTTATAGCTCGTGTGACCTAAACCCGCTCTTAATTCACGCTTTTCTGTGTAAAAATGGACTACTTAAGTCACAGAAAACCGTGACTTAAAGTAAAGTTAGTGTGTGTCCGTGACTTAAAGTAAAGTGCTAGATTACAGAAGTATTTTCTAATACAGGGTAGCGGACATCTTCGCGCAATCTGTAACCATGGATTCAGTACATCATTCTGAAGCCTCCAGTGTTGACATTCCGTGTCGGTTATTTAAAAAAAAAAAAATAGCTGTTCCATACATTTTGACCACGTAGGTATTGATTGTACTTTTTTATGAAACAGCTGATTTCATGTTTTCAGATTGCGCGTCCCTGCTAGCCTGTATACTTAGAGCAGGTACCTACCTTCGTAAGGATAATTTTGATAACGCCATGATTTTGAGCACGTTTTTATTACCTAATTACGTCCACCGCGGCCGCTGCAACAAACCGCTACTGCCCTCAGTAGCGGTTGCACGCCACGTACCCTCAGTGTCCCCACACTGAGGGTACGTGGCGTGCAAAACGCACCGCTTAGGCTGCCATCAGACAGACTGCATCGCAGCCACCGCGCGCAGACGATATAAACATACATAAATAAATATATTATGCGTGCGGGTTTAGGTCACACAGTGCTATAAAGGAATATTACCTAGGTACTACACATTACTTATTATAAGATTCTTTTGCACCACTAAGAATTTCTGTATGGTGCGTTTATAAACACAAATCACACACGGCCGCAATAGTGCCAGCGGAATCGAACCCGTGACACAGCGCAGCAGTCATATTGATTATAGTTTGACCATAACCGCTGTACCGCGCCTTCGGTATGTGCGCGGCGAGACGGGGGGACAGTGCAGGCCGCTCATTCGTCATCGCTCACGGCGTCCCGCCCCCCGCCTCGCCGCGCATTCCTCCCACCTCGCCGCGCATTCCTAAGGCGCGGTACAGCAGTTTTGGTCAAACTATAACCACTACGGGTTACGTTATGACTCGATTATCTGCTGCATTAGTCTAGTGTTCGCAAGGGCGACTACCGAAGTAAGTGGGTCCTGGGTTCGACCCTCTAGTCGGAGTTATTAGATTTTTGGAGTTCTCAGGAGTTTGTCTGATTAACGACAATAGCTTTGATTTACATAGAATTAAAATCGAAATGGTGAAATATGGGTGTATAATGCGTGCCGTGCCTGTACCCACATTTTTTTTCCTATTACATGTGCTTAGGCAATGGTTCACATAGGCGGGAGGTAACTCACTACCGTTTTCACTAACACTACACTGAGCCGAATATACAACAGTACGCTTTTATTTAGGTCATTTTAGGTGGCGCCTAGTGTCAGTAAAAACAGGCATGTCTTTCTAGATTAAAATCTCACGTCCAAGCAAAGATTTTGACATCGCTAACGACAAATCAGCTATCATCTGTTAGTTGTGATATTTTAAAGGCGCTACTTGTGCCTAGCATAGGCCTAAAACACACACAAGCGACGTAAGGCGAAGGCACGGGGCAGGCGCAGCGCAGGCGTGGGACAGATACGGCGCAGACGCGATTTGAATTATATCAGAAGAGGCGTGGAACAGGCAAGAAACGTTCAGATTTGACGATTTTTGGGTTGGTAAGTACTGAGCATACCGTATCACAAGCGACGTGCTCCTTGCGTGACTCACGAGAACCGACTGCTCGACGCGGCGCAGGCAACGAAACGGCGTGTCTGCGCCGCGTCGCTTCAGTATAATTCAAAAACGTCGCCTGCATACATTTTGTATGAAATCGTTTTGAAGCGGCGCACGCCTGCGCCACGCCTGTTCCACGCCTGCGGCCTTACGTCGCTTGTGTATGTTTTAGGCCTATACGTTGACTTTCACGAGACCTTCTGATGTCAAGTGGTTCTATACGTTTTATCATTCATGATCATGATACTTACACAAGACACTTTCTTCTTCTCTGGCTCCTTTGTGGGACAGCAGGCTTACAGCGGCCATTTTTATTGTGTTCAAGTCCGCACCACATGGTGGGATCGCTCGTTTTCTGAGAGTTCTACTTAGCTCATATTAGTATTTTTGGTAATTTTTGCCAATTAAAGTCTATGTAGACTTTATACTTACATGTAGCCCGTATACTTCCCAGAATACTGCGGCACCTCCCCACAGACATCCTCCATCTTGCGCTGCATGCCCAGTCACATATGCATTTGATGATCTTATGACTGCGTCAGTGAGCGGAGTTCGCGCAGCTGAACTTTGGGCCAAAGATGTTTGAACTTTTTGCCATCAATAAGCTCAGAAGACTTCCCAGTCAGCAAGTTTTATTATCGTTGCATATATTTTCGTGTTATACCAGGAATGGGTTTAATGAAAGAAAAAACACAAGATATCGAGCGAAAGAAGCTTTTTTTCAACTAAATTTACAATACACAATGTCTAAGAGTTCACATAGTATAAAAATTATCAATTGTTTTTCCGTTTGATATTTGTTTCAAGAAATGCTTGCATTGTGTTGTGATTAACAATGTGTCATTGAGAACGATAAATAAATTTATATTCACACAAACAATCTGTGAGTTGTAGATACTTTGTGCCTACACTTTTCCTAATAAGTTTTGCTAACTTTTAATTTTGAGTAGCACCAACGAAATTTTTGGTGCGTTGGTGCTACTCGAAATTTTAGGTGTTAGTGCTCAAATAATGACAAATTGTTTTAGTTTACATAAACTTATTCATCGACCGCCACATAACATGTCCGGGCTCACAAACCAAACAACACTATACACAGTGGAATATTTGGCACATAATTAATAATTTGCCTCTCAACTTTCCAATAAAATAATTAATCGTAGTAATATATTACGTTAAATATTTGTAGTATCCCTATAATTTCCTTTTAAACCTACGTATACGTTCCGCTGTTAATAAATACATACTAAAGTGCACTTTATTTACAGTGCAGCAAGAACGTAGCACATTTTTACATGAACCATCTCCTTTCCTCCGACCCATACATAATATTATGTCACTCTAATCGTTAATCAGCTGATGTATTAAATTATCTCTCAATACACACACTCCAGGGATACAAGGCTGTCTCATTCCACCTCAGACACCGGAACTAACTCTATTAAAATAATTAAATATGAAGGTAGTAAAATTATGTTTCGAGATCATATTTAATACATCACAGGTGTTAAAGAGAAAAAAATATTAAAATTATTATTGCAAGTGTCCTTCGAATGTTTTGTTTGACAAAGTAATCGCTAAATTGTAAGGTGCAGTCTATTAATATTGTTTGTAATGGATTCACTGAAAATAGTAGAATTGATGTGCAATCAAAAGTCAACAACGACAGTAAATATCGTGTTAATTCACTAAGTACTCAGAAACGTCATGATTATAAAGTCATTTTTATATGTATTTAAAGTAAAATAAAAGGAGTCCATTTATTTTTGGAGTTTTCCGTTACGATGCAGTTGATAAACATTAAGAGGACACTTAACTTCTATATATTGCGGACGATCGTGGCCCAGCATGGCCAACAATCTCGTCCGAATCGAACAACATAATTATACGATATCTGATGTGGTCTCACAAACTGAGGAGTCTTTGACGAATCAGTTATTGAAGATGGGTGAATCCAAATTTCGTTTGGAGTCTTTTGATAAAACAGGATAAAAAAAATGGATTGAAGAAGCTTGTAGCTAAAGCTACAACTCTATTGCAGTAAATGCCGTTAGTTAACGTTTGAAATTACTGGGGACAGGAAAATTTTAAACGATATATTTCAAAGATTCGTCGGTTCTAGGGACCCCAAGCAAACACAAAAATTCATAAATTACGAACGTTAATTTTAAACAGGCAATAAACTACATCTGTAGTCACAATATACCTTTACAACAATATAAAAATTATTCATTATTTCTCCGTCAAGTCATAAAAGTTCATTTACTTAATTTCATTTTGTGTGAATCGTCGCGATAATGTACACGGCTTTGGTTAGCTTTAAAAATGCTCTACAACTATCGTTGTAATAGAAAAAATAAACATACACGATGTATGGTATATCCGAAAACTTATCATAAATGTTAGAAAATTAAACATTGGCTGAGTAATGACAATGATACAATGGTATGTCTTTCTGCTGCGACCGTGAGCCCTCGCCCTAAACCTGATGAGAAAATTTGTACTTTCACAAAGGGCCACGGTTAGATTTATCCAATTGGCTGTTTCAACTGTGAACAAAATTTAGAATACCAAAATTTCGAAAAAAAAAAAACAATCTTCAATATAATTATATTATAAACCATTAAAATACAACAACAAAACGAATATCCTAAATTTGCAATAGAGTAAGTAGTTATTATTGGAACACAAATACTCAAACAACTGTATTGAACTACTTAAACTTTAAAATTGCAAAAACTGTTCCAGCGAAGGTAACAATGTCTTTTATAATTGAGTATTTGTGTTGTTTTATACTAAAACGTCAATGTGTTTGCGATGACTTTCGCAAATTCCCCGCGATGAGCGATGGAAGATTAGAAAGTGATCTTCTGAAGAAGAATGTGTCAAAAATGCTCCGACGCTGTGCAATGAAAATTTGATTTCCACCGCTGCGTAGCACTCCCGAGACATTATTATTGTGACTGCGTAACATTAGCCGTAAAGTGTAAATATTCTTATAATTAACCGAAGCTATATCTAAAAATAACTTAATTCAAAGAGATCATAATTCATATATGTAACATAATCATAACTTATTTCAAATTGTCACGGTTTGTTCAAGTTTTGTGAATGTCTGTTGTAGTGAGGGTGTAGGAAGCGCCGTCATATATCGTCACATCTGTGTTACAATTCACTTTCTTGAAGAGCAGCATTAAAGCAATTAAGTTATAGCTTGTAATTTATAAAAACAACTTCTCAAGACTTTGAAATGGTTTGAAGAAAAATAATGGAACTGTGTATATTCATGGTTGCGGAAAAAATTACGTGAGCGCAGCTCTCGTGAATTTAACTGTTTTCATGTATTTTTATGGGGTACTAATGTCCTAGAAGATCAAGTAAAATACTGACACATATGTGATGTAAACGGAACATTACAAGATCTGCATATTGCGGAAGCATTGAGCAAAACTTGGGCTGTGATGTTCAGTGACATATTGTATGATATATTAATTGTTGAACTAAAGATATTTCTTAAGC
The DNA here is from genome assembly GCA_951799955.1 of Apamea anceps. Taxonomy (NCBI): domain Eukaryota; kingdom Metazoa; phylum Arthropoda; class Insecta; order Lepidoptera; family Noctuidae; genus Apamea; species Apamea anceps. The sequence continues at coordinate 13,736,764 of OX637509.1, forward strand.
TAACTTACGCATTACTTAACATTATTAGTAATTTGGAAACGGTATTACAATAAATTAATAAAACAAAAATATGCACAATATGACAACGACTGGCAAAATTGAAGTTTTGAAGACGGTTCGGTAGGCGTTAGGTCAGTCAAGTCCTTGGTGCCAGATAAACACTTGGGGATCCCGAGTTGAAGAGTTCCATTTGTAGGTTACTCTTAAATCTGAGACCCGCATGTCCGTGGGGATCCTGTCCCGTTCATTCTGTTTCTAGCTGCCGAAGCTGTTTGTTCAATTTTGTGTTGTCACTAGTGTGGGCAGGGTCTAGCTGGTGCGCTTAAGATGCGCGGGCGCAAGTCGCGCTACTTTCGGCGGGCGGATATGCGCGCCGTGCCCGCACTCGTGCTTGTGCGCGTGCGCGGGGGACTTCTTGCCGCTCGTCGATAACCGCTTGCGCGGCTTCAGGAAATCTGGAAAGATAGAGAAATGGAAATTAGGCTTTGTTTCATATGTCGTTTTATGTGGCGTGAAAGAATGAATTCTCTCTCGAACCGTAGCTTATAACAATGGCAATGCTGATTCGTTGCTGAGAATAAAAAGTTACAGACGGTCTCGAATTCGACAATAAAATTCAATTCAAATTAATTTTGTTTCTGTTGTGTTCATACATCGGTTATTGACTTACAGTGACGACTACGTCGTGATAAAACGCAACGTGAAAGCAGTTTACGACTCTTGTTAACATTTCTCTGAGAAGGGTGACGTACGCAGCCGCTACGATGCATAAAATCAGTCGTAAAACGTTATTACAGGGGGCGTGGTCGGCACCATTGTGTATTGGGAAAAATTTTATGACTCTCAAACTGAAAGGTTCGTTAAGACGCCCGGAGCCCCGAGCCCCCGGATGCAGCGCCTGCGTCCTACGGGACCTCACCATATTTTACGACTTCATCCATGAGGATCGGATAGTAAAAAAGTAGTTTTGGAGTACTTAAAGCGACGGAATCCTTTTTTCTAAACAAATCCTGGGGCGGCGACGTTCTTTGTGACCATTTCTAATTTTGAAAAAATATGGCCCTCATAACTATAAAATTTTACGATCTTTTTACTACTGTTTAATCTGCGATATAATAGTTGGCTTGTGAGTTACTGGTGCGAAGGTTGCCGTGGAGCCCGTAGATTTTTTTATAATCACACCAATAACTCTCGTTGAAGACAAAATTATTACTCGTGAACAAAATGTTAAGGATTTAGAGCGTAAAGATGATAAAGTAGATATGCTCTATGATGCAAATACTGTTGAATCTGAAGATATTATTAAAAGATAAGGTAAGTATCCGTTGCATTTTAATAACAAAATTGTAGTTCGGGGAGCGAACATGAAAATAGTTTAGCATCGTTAACATAAAACAGACTTGGCACAAGAGAAAAACAACAATTATAATATTTCAACAAAAATCCTTTAACTAATAATAAATCGAAACAGAGCGGATATGATTCCAAGAATCAAAGAGATAACATCGGCGAACCTGAAAAAACTTATAATGATTGGATTTCAAGAGCAAACGGGAGCAAACAGTAGTCGGGAACAATCGTGCGCTATGATCATCTAAATTATCGGAACGGACAAAAAATGGCGCTGTAACCGTCGGTACCAAGGTCGAATGAAACTTGCTCCAATGACTCGCGTTTTATCCTCCTGATGCTAGGTCTCAACTCTCAAGTCCAACTAGTCCTGGCGTGTTTTTTGATCAGTGTTTCGTTTTATGTCATGCATGGGTTTGCGTGTCCAATATAATATGGTCGGCTTCACCGTGATTCATTGTATAAAGAATTTCAAGAATGTTTGGTTTTCCTGGTTCACAGGACGGTGTTTACAGATCTTTTATTTTTTGTTTACTTGTCTAGATTTATTTGGGTCTGTAAGTACACACGGCTACACGTCAAGCTATACAAAACCAGTTTGTCTTGGCCTCACTTTGTATGATATGTTCTCACAATGAACGGTCAGCCAATACTGGTTTTGCATAGCTTGATGTGTAGCCGTGTGTACCTAAGTTTTTGGTTGAAAAATATTATTTCGTCGTAATGACCAGCTATATTATCGCTTATAAGTTCAATAGGTTTAAATGTATCAGGAGGACTGAAACTTGGACCTTAGACCTTAAAAATGGTTAAATAACCAAAATAGTCATAGGTTATCGTCGCAAACCTCGAAGCAAAATGTAGACAGACAAAAACATTGGCATTATCGCTGACTTTAAACGATATTGAGAAGTTAACTGCGTAAAAATCATATTTATCATCGTAAGAAAGCAAAGAAATTAAGTTTTTAATGTTACACCTTCGGTAATTTTATGTAAAGTCGATTCTTATGCACTTAGCACTTTAATAAAATCAAGGTGAAATGTCAAGGTGAGAGACGCTAGCATAGCAACAAGTAAAGACGACGCTATTAAACGTTCGACGTAAAATTCTCATTTGTAATAATAAAATTGTCTAAATCATGGTAAAAAATGAGGCTCGGTGTGCAGGCGGGAAATATGTCAGTGACGTCATGGAGCCAAGGTCGACTGGTGGTCGCCCGCAGGTTCCCGCCAAATTCATCAACACGTGGATTTATAGGTTATGTTCATCATAAAAACATAACCTATAAAATGTTGTTTACGTAACTGCTTATCAGAGTTAACGTTAGAAGTAGTTTGTTACGTAAAAAAAGCTCCGACCACACGGTAAGTATAAGACTGATAACACGTGAGTGACAAACAAATTGGAAAAAGAAAGCTACCTAAATACGTTCTAAGTGACTATAAATTACTATATAATGTTAAAAATAGCTTATTATAAATACATGAAAACGCGCTACGCTAGATGCAAGCGCGAGAAAATACTTTCACGTGGTTACGCAACGGTTTCCCGCCAAACGGTCAATGGAATGTTTCGCGCCATTTTCATCTTGATATAACCTGACTAATTCGCGATGTGATTTGTATAGTATTAGCGTGTTTACTAGTGTGGCCTATGTGTGTCGGCCGTGTATTATATTGGGCACGCGTAAACATGCGGGTGTATGCGTAAACAAAATGGCCTTGGGAGGCGTGCGCGCGCGCACAAACAACTCACACACGGTTATCGTGGACTTTATCAATCTTTTATCGTATAGTGTACTTACTAGCTAACTGTGGGCATTTTGAGTTATTTTTTGATAATTTCATTAAAATAATACGTGTACGTAAATTACGCAATCCATGAAGTTATGTTTAACCTTGAATTGATAAAGTGGCCATTTTAATTGATAATGCGTTGCGCATGATTGTTAGTTGTCCGAAAAGAAACACATTTGGTGAAAATTGGTTTTATAATCAAATACAACGCGGCTAAACAACATTCGAGCTGTATTTAACTGGCGTCCGAGTGCTGAGTTTATTTTCGTCGACCTAAATATCGGCTCGGGCGCACGAACTCTACCTCTTTTGATGCGGCTATAATTCACGTGTTTACCGCGCAAATACGAATCATAACACGAAACCAGTATACAAGAATAATTTGACGCAATACCGAGTAACCGACCACTGATTGGCATTAAGTATTCAGCGTGTTAGCAGAACTAGCCATTTGCATATTTTGAAAGCCGTTAAAGGTAGCGTTTGCGATTTGAATGTTTTAAATCTTGCGCAGGTAACTGAAATCGATATCGTATCTTTGCTACGGAGATGCGTATAGTATTTCTTATATTGTACGTGTGCCAAGTTTGCTCTGGCTAGCAACAGCACTGTAATGCAATCCACGGGCATCGAAGGCCGCGGCGGCCAGGCTTGCATCCGTCTGCCAACACCACTAGAATCTGTGATCGCATGGGAATAAAAAACAAAAAGACTAAATTGAAAAGTAAGAAAAAATGTGATCCTTCCTGAGATGCGTCAAATTTGCTTTTTACCGCGTCGAAGGGAGCACGTCGGGGATTGTCACCGAGCTTTGAGCCTGCCGCCTGCGCCAGAGTGCAGGAAACATGCCGCGCATCGGGAATAAGTAATTGAGGAGCGTGGCTTTGTGATACTCACAACATGTATTCACTCATTGTACATTCACCACCATTACGGAAATCTCCAAAAATTACATATGGCGAAAATGTAAATTGCGTTATTATGTGTATTGTTGGCCGAAGAGCGTGCCACAAAGGACTGTATCCCTGCTTCACAAATGCTGTCCAAATGTTACCCGCTCGTGGGAATGACGCACGGGCCCAGTCACGATCCTGGCATCGAGAAAACGTTTCAGTCATTACATTACAGACAGAGAAAGGGACTCGAGAACGAGCCTCCTTTTGTTCATCATAATTGCAGGGACGCGGCTTGTTCGTCCCTCTCGTCTTTTTGTACAGGATTGGGGTAAACATTATAGTGAGCGTAATATTACGTGATCCAGAGATCCAGACGCAACGATAGACGATGCCTACGCATCTGTACGACACATAAAACTTGTTGAAATAGCTTTTGAGTAATGCAGCAAAAATTTGTTTGCAGTTTTTGCTGCAGGCATTCCATGAAAAAGTAGGAACGATTAAAGTTTTAATTCCTCGACGAAATAGATACCGTAATAAAGTCCATTCCGTAGTTTTTGTTTACGACAAATCGGATTGTCGGAATCACCCGCCGATGAAACGAAAATGTCCAATCGATTTCCCAGAAAACGTGTCCATGGTTTTCCCCTTGGTGACGTCGTATTGTATTGGGAACTTGGGGAACAAGTCCGTACTTGATCGGACGTGTTCGTTCTGTAATCGGTGTGTGCTGCGCGCGCGCCGATTTGTCAGGCGTGGGCGGCGCGTCCCGCTCAGAACAGGTTGCCGCGCACGCTCCCGCCATCTTATTTTATTCATTTACACCTTAGGGTTGGTCATTAATTCTCTTGTTTTATTATGTTGGTACTTAAATTTTTTACGTATGTGATGATAAATTGTTGTTGTTAGAAAAAGAAACTATTTTACTTCCCGAAGGAGTTATTTATAGTATTATATTCCTATGCAGCATTAATCATTATTAGAACCTGTTTTGAAGTTTCTGATTTCTAGTTAGATGAACATCAACTCACAACTAAAATAGAATTTTTAAACAAAAACTAATTTAGGGCTGTTGAACTCAAAAACTGGAATTCTTTCGTTAGATTTTTCACAGCTGCACAGGAAATACATTGTTACAGCAATGGCGACTCGCTTGTTGGGAGCCGGCGAGTTTGCATTGTGATTACGAACCAGTTCCGAAATATCTAGGCCAAGTGAAAGGCGATTCGATGTCAAAATGGCGTGGCTCGTTGCGCATACGTGTTTTTGTAATTATATAAATGAGAGATAAAATAAAAGTACTTACTGATATTTTCTCATGTTTTTTCCAAAATAAAATGTTGTAAAAATAGACAGATATTCAGTGCATACAAAAGACAGCACAACATACAAAAGAATGATAACAAACATACAGCAAAAAAATACACAGCTGAACCTGCTGAACACACAAAAACTGTGCTTTAAACATTTATGTTAGTGCTGAAAGATTCACGAGTTTCAACAACAAGACTACTTTTGAACGAAGACAAATATTTTTTTGCTTCTATCGATACTAAAAGATTGGAAATAAATCCATGGCACAGCCCTAGGCAAACTTCTATTACAACTGGACGTAGCATAAAAAAGGCAACAAAAACGAGCGCTCAGTATATATGTATCTGTATATTTGTATACGTTTGGTCGCTACTGGTTTTGAGACGACTCCTAAACAAATAAGTGACACTACCAGGTAGCATTGTGCCCTCCTCTTAACACTTGTTTTTATATTATCCGATATATACTTTATTATTGTGTTTTGTTAACTTTTTTGAACTCTCCTCGGATTCTCTCTCGGAACACAATCGGATTAAGTAGAGTTGAGAAATTGGCTGCAGTTTATATTGGTTAGTCAATTTAGGACAAGAACCTATTGTGTACATCGTCTTCACATCAAATTATAATAATATACCTAATGAATATATGCAAAATATTGTAAAACATTTTAAAAGAGTAACTGTGGAGTTTCTTAAGGCGACTACTACTATTTTACTTTTTTTTTACTACTATTTTATTTTTTAAATGTCGAAGCATCATGCTGAGATAGGAGCCTTTTGGCCTCGTACAGGACTTTCTGTTTAATTTTTTTCCTTTTGTTACTTTTTTATACAATTTGTTTTATTTTTGACTGTGTTTATTTTAGTTTATGATCCTGTACGAGTCGCAATAAATACTTTTTCTTTCTTTCTTACCCATTCTTCTCCATACGAAACTAGCTTTTGGGAGGCAACTAGAATCAATTCTATTTTCTTATAAAAATTTTACACTATGGCGTTTCTAACTTTGATTCAAGTAATTATGAACTGTTTTCCGTGTAAACTGATAAAATTTCAGTATCAGATTATTATTGCAATTAGAAAAATAATACAGCAAGGCGAAGTATCGCGTATTAAATTATTAAAGGTTTGATTACAGCCGTAACAGGCTTTCAAAGCATTAATTGATATCTTTTGAAATAAATAGATACTAACTAAGTACTTTATAATGTGCGAATTAATATAAAATTAATTATTGCCGATAGCGTTGAAGACTGTTTCTTTAATGGTTTAATTATTCGAGAATTTATTTAACTCATATATGAGGGATTAAATATTTTAATCTTGTGGCACAGACCTTCAAACTGAACAACTTTCTCTATGGGACCGAAATCGTAATCGAGAAAAAATAGTCAGCCGATAAGGTAAGGTATGGTCATACATTTGGGTCGAGTAGGTGTTGAAGTTTTGTTGGGACAGGTGATCATTTTTTCGCGATTTCGATGTTGGACCCATGGATGATGGAGAGAGTTGTTCAGTTTGATGACCTGTCTTTACTACACTCGCAAACATCTCTCATTTGACCACACCTTTCCGAAACACGCTGTATAAATTTTATTTGCATTAATCTTAATAAAATTTTAACTGCATGATATTTAAGGAACCCGCAAGACTAGAACTGGTGATATTTTACATCGGAATTAAGCGTCGAGGCATAAGACGGCTAATTGCAAAAATGGATATTAACCTATCCAAAATGGTCATCAAAAATGTCACGCACGTATATTTGCAATGCGATGTCGCCATGTCTAAATAAACTACACAGGAAACAACTTTGTCGGTTACTCAGTGCCATTAGTCATACGCTTACAGGTTAATTGGATACCCTACTTTTTAAATGGCGACTGAAAAAGACGTATAAATCCTACGTCTTTTATGGGGTTAAGTTCTTAAATGGTTAATGGTGACTTATTTTTAGCGCCACTATGAGTGCTATCGTAACAAGCGTTAGTAATTTTTTTAAAGTGAAAACTTTTTAGCGGCGTTGTGCACTTTTTGTGATGGGTAAAAATGTTAAATTCGCGTCAGGACACGTGACCTGATCGAAAATTCGTAAGACGGAGCTCGCGTCAGGACACGTGACCTGATCGAAAATTCGTAAGACGCAGGGAGAGTAGACCGCATTCCAAAATTGCACAACGTTAATATTCAAGTTTTCACTTCTGCCGACACTCCCGGAGTGCAACCCGTTTTTTTTAAAATGCGACAGTTCAGCCCAGAGATTTGACCCGGTTGATGGTAATAGCCTTACCCCCTTTTCCTTACACCTTATAATCGTATTACCAAATAGGTACCTCTGCCTTTTCAAAATTTCGCAACATAATAACGAATTGCAACTAAAACTGACTCATAAAACGGTATCATTCCAACTATATCTTATTACAGTCAACATGATTGCAGCTCAAATAGTCTAGTAATTCTTAGGTAGACTGGTCTTGATTGTTTCTAGACTCTAAGATGCAATTACATAGTAAGATTCGATCTACGGAACAGGATGTCGTAAATACATGGTCAGATTACAAACAGAATTTGGAAGATTTTTTTGTCGGCGTGCATGTGAAGCTGAACAATTTTGTAAAACAATCGGAATATTTGCCAGTTACGGCAGTTACAGGGACATTGGCTTGCAGGTAATTGCCGACCAATTTCGCTGGATAAGAAGCAATTGTAAGTAATCTAGCAAATAAAGGATAACATCAGGAATTAAATTGGAAAAGAACTACAGTTACAGACATAGGTTGCAGAGTAAGCAAGCTGAAGTGGCAGTGGGCTGGTCATGTTTGCCGAAGAACCGATCGCTAGACGAGTCCTGGGGCTGCAGTCTCGACATTTATAGCGATCGCTTTGCGACCGAATTCAGTCGCAAAGTCCAGTCACTCCATACATTACACCTGTCAATCAGGGACTTTGCGACCGAATTCGGTCGTAAAGCGATCGCTATGAATGTCGAGACTGCAGCCCCTGGAGAGGAGACCGCGTATCGGTACGCGTAAGTGTGGGACGCCCCTCAGCTAGATGGACCGACGACCTTAAAATGGTAGCTGCGACAGACTGGATGTGGAAGGCGGAGGACAGGGTATTGTGGCGCAGCCTGGAAGAGGGTCTATGTCCAGTAGTGGACTGCGATAGGCTGATTGAGCAAGTAAAGCGAACAAGGCACATACAGAGATCTATCTTTCGAAACTGTTTGCTAAACAATTTACTTGCGTGAATATTGTTTTGAAAATATGTGGGCATTGCTAACATCAACATGCGAGCTTAAATATTGTGTTAACAGAAGTGTTTTAGCACTCTCTAGCTAACTTACCAACACCTTTATGGCTTTGGACATAAAGTTCATATTTCTATGAGGATTATAAGCTGTGTATACCTTAATTGGCTGTCGTGTGAAACATAGCAGTGGAAATATGACAAGATGGCAACGCGTTTACATAGAAAATAGCGGCTGTAATGAGCAGGAAAATGATCGATGCAGGTAATGATAACGTTAGATTGATAACCTGATGTCAAGTGAATGAGTCTTCAATCTCTTTGGAGTGTTTTAGATTGAAATAGAGTGCTAGTTTTGTACAGACGCCAGCAGGTCAAGCTACACGAAACTGTCAAAATTTTCTAATCAACCTTAAACCTTATTAATTCAGCGATAAAGTTGAAAATCTATTAAAGAAATCTGACAGATTGTAGTAGCTTGATGTGCTGGCGTCTGTAAACTAACAAAATGTCTGATTATGATGAATAGATCAATGGAGTACATTTGAGTATTGATTCCAGTTATTAATGTAAGGGACAGTAACACAATAAACCGCCCGACCTGGGAATCAAACCCAGGATCTCATGATCAGCAGTAGCGCTTGCGACCACTAGACAACTCCTTATAGCACGCTTTTATTATACTCCGGTTTATCTAAGCATGTATTAGCAAAATAAACGGACATGTGAAAGTATTTAAAGCTAGAAAACCAGTCTAAAACCTGCACAGGACATGTCCAATGTCCAAGCAACATTAGAAAACGTTCGTGGGCGAGCTACGCATGATTGTGAAAGTAAGAGAACCAAGCGAAATGCCATTGTTGCGTGTCGAATTGCAGCCAGAGATAATAGCACACCCAGATCTGTTCACAGGGAAAATTGCACGTGTTACGTCAGTTCCACCATAAACATAGGCTTTAAACGTGTCTGTAAATCTACGAGTATATACTAAATTACTAATAATAAAACTGAAGTTTGTTTGTTTTTTTTTTTTGTTTGTTTGAACGCGCTAATCTCTGGAACTGCCGGTCAGATTTGAAAAAATCTTTTTCGTTTAATAGCCCAATTCTTGAGGAAGGCTATAGGCCACCTAACATCACGCTAAGACCCTTAGGTGACGAGCAAAAAGAAAAAACAGTAAAAACAAAAAACGCTAAGCGAAAACGAAGCACAAGCGCGGGCAGGCGATGCGATGCGATGGGGTGGGGAACAAAAACAATCATGCAGACGAAGTCGCGGACACAGGCTAGTTATTCATACAGTGAAGTATCCATAAATTGCAAAAAATATACTGTGGTTATAGTCATAGAGTGGGTTAAACCAACTGAGATTGTTCATTTCCCTATGAGTCTAATGACAGGTTACGTGAGTCAATATCTGTATACGCGATCAACCCTGAAATTGTGAAAAAAAAACAGTTGATCCAGATTTATGTTCGCATAACTCGACATAATGTATGGATCAACTGATTTTTTTTTCACGATTTCAGTGTTGGTCCCGTAGTAAAAGTTTGGTCATAATGATGAGTAGGTACAATGACCCCTTTCAAGGATTAAAACGATCAAAATTTAACGGTGTATGTATATTCAGAGCTTTCATAGTGCTTTTGTGGTGTTTAACTTCTGCCCGAGAACACGGTCGCGTGAAATTTCTTGTTCCCCTTTGCATCGCATCGCCCGCGCTATCATTTCTTTACACGGTTTAAGACATTTATTTCTCAAAAAGAATATAATTCACTTAATATGAGAAATACAAGGTAATCTTAAAACTAAATATAAGAATTTATATCGCTTAGCGTTCCTTCTTATTTTTTTTCATTTTGCTGGGCTCCTAAGGGTTTTAGCGTGATGTTAAATAGCCTATAGCCTTTGTCAAGAATTGGGCTATCAAATGCAAAAGTAAGTTTACATTTCCAATCGGTAGTTCCAAAGATTAGCGTGTTCAAACAAACTCTTATCAATTAATTAGAGACAAGATAGTTGGTCATAGAGTGGGTTGAACCAACTGAGATTGTTCATTTCCTCCGATTCTAATGACAGGTTATGTGATAGCCTACATCATATATTCAGAGCTTTCACACCTTTTGTGGTCTTTTTTATACAAAAACATACAAAGAATCCTTGATTAAAATTAACAGACGATAAAAAATTCTTTGTACGTGCGTTTATTTATTTGTCAAACAATCTTTTCTGAATACGAAGTGACGGACCGCCCTCAAACACGACTGTTTTGACGGGTTGTTTGTCAAAGTTGTTTGATAGTCCGCTGCGTTCCCGGTTCCCAGTGAAATTGACAAAATTATTTGATTATTTATTTAGGGGTTTATGTTAGATTATGATTGTTTATACCTTTAAGCCTTTAAGACAACGAAGGACAGCAAGATGTAGGTGTTAGTTGGTCGTGTGAATTGCATCTATCATTAGGGTCAAGCGCATTTATTAGCTAGCTATCAACAGTTGCAACAAAAAATATGATCATTAAAAATCCTAATGACCATACTGGGTATACAATTATTTTATACGAGAATCCGCAGTGCTCTCGAACCGTAAAATGATGAGATAAATCATGGCAAAAATGGCAAACACTTGCGGCAGTGCGGTGCACGGGCGACGGGGCGAAGGTCATCGCACCGCCATTTTGAATTTATTCATACGACCCCCAGTTTGATGCATTGTGCAAAAGTGGCAATGCCCTGTGATTTCAGGCATTGTTTAAAAATATTTAAACAAAAAAAAAAATCTGCGTGTTGCACCGTATACGTGACAGATAGAGTTATATTTTTCTTCTCTCTCATGTAACGAAATATGCCTAAAAGTCACGCGTCCTTCAAATTTCACTCTCAATTCTCGTTCAATTATTGAATTGCCGCCTAAGAAGGTTCAGATAAATTTTTTTTTCCTATATTTTTTTTGCATACTCTGTATAAACCATATTCTAATTAGAAATAGAATCACAGAACAAAACAACCGATACTTCGTTAAGTAATAGCTAGTCGCTAGTTTGCTACCGATGAGGCATTCCGGTAGCTAAGCCATCATTATTTATGATGCATTCTATAATTAACAACCACTTCAAATTACGGCCTGTCAACGTTCTACATGCGTTGTTTGTACGAACAAAGCCATAAAAAGTTGCATTTTTACAAGCAACAAGATTTTCTTTCGAAGAAACATTTTAATTTAAAAACTACGACCGCTAATATGTTTATAAATATCGCACTGGCACTTTCTAAACCATTTTATTGCACTGGCAATCCCGAGATTTAAAAAAAAGAACAGAATAAAATCCAATTCATTGACGTTTCTTGGCGGCCATTACGTTTTTTGCAACATATTCTATCGGGAGCGGGTGGATAACCCGGGTGCGTTGACTTATGCCCAGACGTGCCCAGCCTGTGCCCAGTACCCAGTGCCCAGGTGTCGTTAGGTGAGCCCACGGACGGACGAGTAAATTGCAGGGAGCCGCGAGTTACTGAAGATATTGCCTCACTATGTGTCATTATGTCGCGGTTTTTTTTTCTATCGTTGGTATTGATTATGATATGTGATTATAGTGAGTTTTATGATTAATGGGAAAGGAAAGGATGCACTTACGCTACTTTGAGTGAATCTGGGAACTTAGGTAGTTAGGAGGATGTACTTGAGATCACTTTAAGGCGTGGAGCTAAATCTGGGAAGCAATCAAGTCAATTGTAACGTATTTTCATCTCTTAGTAGTTGTTTTAAATCAGGTAATAATTATCTGTTAATGCGTTATTGTTTTTCAATGTTCACATGACTGATAAAACGAGTGTAATCAACATGTAAACATATAAAAGTTGCATCATTTCCAAGCAAAACTGATTATCTTTAGTGCAATGTGCAACTGACTAAACAAAGATTATCACGATTGTTTTATCAACGATTTTAATACAGCGTAGCATAAAAGATTGGAAAATAATCTTTAAGTCAATGGCCGACCCACCCTTGTAAGACTGCAGGTCCTATTCAATATGTTCAACAAGACGCAATACGAATCGTCCCTCAAAGTTAAATAAAGGGATCGTAATCAAAAAATCTTTACAGCGTCATTGGAAACTGGGAACCTTAAAAAATATTTTATTTATTTGTCAATTCTAAAGATGTAACTTCATCCCGACTACTGTGCAGGTATGAGCTAAACGATGGGTCCTAATGAATGTTTAATAAAGCGCGCCCCGCGGGGGCGGCGAGTTCAAAGGATGCGCGGGCGCACGTCGACGATCAAAGCCGCCGTTATCGAGCACTCGAGCTATCGACAGATACCGCTCATTTACAGAACATTGCTACTGGGATACGCTTCTCGATTATCTTAAGATTATCTTTGCATGGCACCGTTTTGAGAGTTTGAAAAATTTAAATGCATTCAAAGTTTTGAAAAAGACTCGGCCCTAAAGTACATACCTTAAGTGTAAATGTGCAGAGAAAAAAAGCGTTTATTTTTTTCCTGATGCTAAAGCTTTGCTCTCAAAGATCGTAAACATTTCAAAACAAAGATATTGTGTTTCAACAATATTTGCAATAATATCTTCAAAGTAACAAATAAAAGTTTCGACGTTCTCGGACTATTTTCGCTGCCGCCACTGGAATGGATGCACAAACCGCATTCTCAGATTTTATGCGAACATAAACGTAAATCATACTGGGTCGTCGCGAGTGCAGCTACCGAAACACGCGGCGTAAGACAAAAGCTCTGAATAAAGTGCGGGATTTATTATTCTGAAATGCAGTTCGGCTTCCTGAATTACAACTGAGAAATTGTATGTGTCAGCTTTTAAGCTGCCTCTAAACCTGTAAGATTCACAGATGACTTTGAAATCCTGAACCTACCGTTGTAATAAAATCTTCAAAATGGTTCCCATGAACGTTATTATTCAAATGTTCACATAACAGGAGCCGCTCTATAAATCGGCAACACAATGAGATCGATAATACCTCCAATAAAGATAGGTAACGGCCTAAAACGGTAGCTAAATATCGTAAAAGAACAATGACGCCATTGTCCGGTTTCATTGTCCCGAGATGAGTCCTATTGTGGACAAGAATCCGAGACAAGTACACGATTCCACGAGCAGCCTAAACATCGGTCGAACAAAGGTAAACAAGGTACCTCGCATTGTCAGGTATGACCTAAGGTCGCTCTAAGATGTGTGACCTCTGGACCAGCCTCGGTATCTCACATTGTGTGGGACAATGCAAGAGAAAGGATGAGATTACGAGGGGTGATGCTGCTGCTAAGTATTACTGCAACAATAGACACAAAGACCGGTGTGTGTTTACCCATGAATATGTGGAGTATAATGCACAATAGCCGCACTATAATAAGATGCACACAACAGGTTAACAGCATCTTTTCTCAAGATAAGCATACGTGTATAACGAATTCGCGTTTCATGTTAAATCGTGCATATTTGGGGACCGGACGGTGTAATCCCGTTTTTTAAACGCACTATTTAGATGTTTCTGCTAACTGTAATAGATGTATTGTTAAGTAAATTTAATGTAATTAACATTTTCGTCGTGATTCAGAAAGTTTATCGTGTACGGTGTACCACGTTACGGTCGTACGGGCAGACACAATACACAAAAGGTAATTTGTCGGCTAATTAATAAAACAAAGCTTGTGTTCGAGTTCAGTGGAGTAGGTTTGAGTATTTTTGGTTCCCGTTAATGTTTTTGGGAACAAAGACTTGTGTTGAAACTGCATGTTTTTCTGAGCGTCATTTGGCAGATGGCAAATAGTCTCTTATTTGGGCAATTATAATCGGTTTAGTGGCTTAGAAGTCCGGGGCAAGCTGGCGGGCGGCGCGGCCACATCTGGCCTGGATTAGCCGCTATGCTGTGCTCTCACTCGACCTATTGGGTGGCGGTCTCGCGTTACGCGCTCGAATTACTAGTTTCCTTGAACTGCTAGAGTTTCTAACTAGAATGGAAAGTCGTACCTTTCTGTTGAAGGGTGCTTGCTTGACATTGCTTTTAAAATAGGCGTGATTAGATTCGATTTTGATGAGAGGGTGGGAGCGAATGTTGAAGTTTAATGTTTCTATTAGTATGTGGTCACGTTGCAGGCTCGACGTAACAAAAAAGTTAATGTGAGTTGATACAATCGTGTGTTGGGGCGAGACGGACCACCCAAGCCACCCCAATGATCTATTTCACTAAAGTGATTCCAAAAAACTGAGTAATCTAATCAAACACGAGTTTTTTAAACGACATGGAGTTCTAATTACCGTGAGTCATTAATACAGGCGATTTGTTACGCTTTTAACGATACTATTAACATGAGCGCGTAAGTAGAGAATGGAGATCGTAAATTATTTTTAAGGACGCTTTTACATTTTTCTACAAATAACAGTGCTTTTCAGGTACCATTTTAACGTATACGCAATCACAAATGTTAACATATCATGGTCTTAATTTAAAGGTAATATATTCATCTCCACATTGGCATCACAAAAATTGTATGACGTCGTACAAAATTTTCGCACAAATACGTTTTTCCCTACTCAATAATCGCAGAAAATTTAAAAAATAGGTGTCCGAATAGGTACCAGTTTAGGTAAATTTACAGCATATTTTATCTTCAAAATTACAATAAAGTGCGGTATATATAGTCCTTTATAGATTTAGCTAATTGTTTTGTATATAAATCAATATATTTTTCAATTATTAGCTAAAATAAAAACACTTGCAGACTTCTTCATACATTTTGCACTCACGGTTCATCATTCCGCGCTCAGAAGCGCTCGTGGAAGGACGGGTATATCGCTCTCTCGCAAAAAATAAATACGATAAAAGTAATAGAAAAAGATTGTTATGTGAGTACCGTCGTTGGTTATCGTGATCGGAAGGAGTTGATACTTTTGGACTGAAATAAAAGTAAGTACGAGTTTCATACTTAAATTATTTTTATTTTGTAGTATAAAAATATATTATTATGTTGTGTAAGATCGGGATTTGGATGGGTGGGGTTAAGCAGCTGTGGACAAGGTTGAGAAATGGATGGGTTTAAGGAGCTCTTAGTAAGGTTAGGATTTGGATGGCTAAGGTCAACCTGTCGGCGGTGAGGTCTGGAAGTGGATGGGCGGGAGGAGAGTTATGATTTTAACCGGTTTGTATGTAGGTATGTATGTATGACCAATGTGCGGTCAAAACCAAGACTATGACAAAAAGTGGTCATTTTCATGGTTTTTGGGGTTGCTAATATCGAAAATGGGGTCAAAATCAAAATCCAAGATGGCGCCGATAAAGATTTTACAACTTTTCGTCATGGGTCTCATTTTTATGGTTTTTGGGGTCGCTAATAACGGATATAGGATCAAAACCAAAATCCAAAATGGCGCCGACGAAAATTTGACATCTTTTCGTCATGGGTGTCATTTTCACGGTTTTTTGGTTACCTAATAACGAATATGGGGTCAAAACCAAATTCCAAGATGGCGCCTACGAAAATTAGACATCTTTTCGTCATAGGTGTCATTTTCATGGTTTTTGGGGTAGCTAATAACGAATATGGGGTCAAAACCAAAATCCAAGATGGCGCCTACGAAAATTAGACATCTTTTCGTCATAGGTGTCATTTACATGGTTTTTGGGGTAGCTAATAACGAATATGGGGTCAAAACCAAAATCCAAGATGGCGCCGACAAAAACTTGGCCACTTTTCGTCATGGGTGTCAATTTCATAAATATGGCATGGTAGATGCCACAAATAGCGTTTGACAAATAAGACAGGCCTTGGCAGCGGAACTTTGTAATTTGTACTTTGTGAGCTCTGCCACCAAGTGTAGCATTTAGTTTTTATGTAGGTTATTTTGTTAATATGTTTATCTTTATTTTTTAGATGCCCCGTATTCGGAAATTTGGATATAGACCAAAAAAATCTACAAACGTAGCAATAAGTTGGTGTACTTTTGTCACATGCCTATATTAAATATATTATACAGGATAATTTTTTATGCAGTGCGTAAATTTTCACAGGGTGTTCTACCCATGAATATGAACAACTTTCACTATGGGACCATCTCTGAAATCACAAAAAAAAAATCAGCTGTTTCTTATAAAAGTTCAATACCTACTCGACCAAAATGTATGAATCTGCTAATTTTTTTTCGTGATTTCAGAGATGGTCCCATAGTGAATGTTGTTCATATTCATGGGTAGAACACCCTGTAAAAATTTACGCACTGAATAAAAAATTATCCTGTAGATATTACTACTTCAGTGTGTTTTAATTTTCATCAAAAATGCTGAGCCTACACCACAGTCATAAAGAAGATCATTCGGGAGTGGAGATTTATTTTACCAAAAATTTTAACTAAATGCCCAGGCTAGTATGTCATAACTCATTAGCTCACTATGTAATACTCGTAAAATTTTAGATAATAATATTTTATATATTATTTTCCATGTAATAGCAATATCGATGGTCGTTTTTAATCCGTATGAGCGGAAATTGTTTTATTTTAAGTACCTACTTTTTTCACATAGCGTGTTTTACAAAATGAAAATTAATTTTCTTTTCGGAAGTCGGTGTCGGTATCTATGGTTTTTTTGTTTTTCGACACAGGACAGTTTTTTTCCTTTTAGTTTTGGTTGGTACCCCATATTGGGTGTTGACATCTGTTTTCCCCCTAAAACCGAAACAGTGATAAACTTTCTCACAAAAATAAAACCGACTTCCAAAAAAAAAAAAACCACAAAGTGAAAAATAACTTTGATTTCGGAAGTCGGTGTCTTTGGTTTTGTATTTTCGTTTTCTTGATGACGATACTAATAGTAACAGTTACCAAATATTTTCAAAGATCCAAGTAATCTTCCGGAATCAATTTCAATAGAATAAAATAAAAAAATAATATCAAGGACCAAGATTATATGTGATGTATAAAATCGAGGAATCAATGTGTGCGTACGTGTGATGTTGCTGTGTGCGACTTTAGATACCTAAATTTGAGTTCGTCGAAAATGTAACAGCGTCCTTAAGTCGTCGATAAAAATTAAAAAATTGAAGAAAATAAAAGCACTATACCACGAAATATATTTTTTGACATAAATATTATTTTTACGACATTATTATACGAAGGTTGGGCGCGTAAATATTATTTTTTTTTCTTAACGAGAGTTTACGAGCTGACCGGTCGTTCAAAATCGACAAATACCAAGTTTTAAAACGTGTGAAAGTAAAACATTGAAGGGTGGCCGTTTGACACTGGCCATAAAGGTGTTTAATAATGGCCGTCCGGGTCATGTCGTAAACACGATTGGTCAAGCATTGACGGATCAAACGTAATAATTATGTTCTAAGAAAACTTTGAATATGGGTCAATGGCGGCCTTGGGAAAGGAAATGCAAACTGGGCAGCGACCGTTGATTTTTATAGCTTTTACTGCAATGCAATTTGATGCCTTAAAAATACATAAAACGATGACAAAGTATTCCTGATAGCGAGTAATAAAATAGATTTTAAAGCATACAATGAGTTGGTTTTTGTTGTGTACAAATTGAGCAAAACGTGGTTACTTCGTCACGAACAGTTAGCAGTAGGCCAATAAGCAATAAGAACGTGTGTTGCACAGTAATCTTTAACGGTGCAGGCGATTGACACAATATGCTATGCAAAATGCATCATAATGAGCTTCATACCAAAATATTACGATTTGAGAGTCTGGACATTATTGAAAAGATAATATACCAGTAGATTATGGATGGCAGGTAACAAATAAAAAAAAACGAACATAATTAACGTGATAATATCTCCCGGTTAAGTTAACCGAGGTTTAAACCCGAAGATGGTGGAACCGGCCCTAAATATTGACACAATATGACCAAAAACAATATAGACGGAGAGACTGCCATATTCAACCTTTTATAATAAGGCCGGTTGAAATTTTTGTTTTCCCTTATTAAATGCGAGTACTTACTCGATATAATTGACGTGGTGATATTAAAAATATAATGCATATTCTCCGTGGGAATGGGCAATGCATGTGAACCAAACTGACCAGTTTATCGACTAACATCTATGCAAATTTTTGTGCATTCGTATCGCACTGGACCGATAAAACAGGATTTTTAATAAATTATACATATTCTGTGGTGTGGTGATTTTTATTATCTGTAGTTTGAGGGATGTTGGAGGGACTTTTACTTTTCTTTACTATTGTTAGAAACAGTTTTTTTTTTCCCAATTGTTTCTTTTGTTTCATAACAATAGCGGGGTTTATGTGTAAACGTTGCTAAAGGTTAAGTAATGATATGAGACTGTTTAACCTTAAGTATTGACGTTTAAACGTCACTTAAATTTTAGTAAAATTTACAAATAAAACGGCTTATGTTTATTGTTTACAGTTTTTTTTCGTCAAAGATTTTGTGATTGCGTTTCATTTTTGTGATAAATTACCGTGACTTCTAATTTGCTTTTATCTATTTTAATGAGATTAAAGCTATTTCTGATTCTGACTGATAAAATCATGGATTTCCTGTTTTACAATCTCAATTATTAAAGCCCCGATATAAATATCTATTATTCCCATACACTTTTTTAAAATATTTAGCAACCGAATAGCGTTCCCACAAGTAACCACATGCAGTTTCAACATAACGGGTGTTTCGTTTAGATTTGCATACATTAACGTGCATTCATATAAACAACAAGGTGCACTTGTAACAATCAAAACAATGTAACACGAATAAAGACGAAAGGAATCATTAACGCCTCGGTAGATGTCAACAATTTAAGATAATTAAGGGGTTTGTAATATTCTATTGTTTTTTAAAATTTACATAAGATACGTTTTGTAACGATTTTGCGACCCTTCAGTTGAGACAAAGGGGTCAATTGAATCGGAGGGTTACTTTAAACGACAGATTTATATAACCGTCGATCAAATTTAAGACATTTTTTTAGACTCAAAGTTGAAGTCAAATAATTTATTTAAAGTAGGCTATTAAAACGTATTCTTGGAAATCAACATTTACAAGAAAATACAATTATTTTTAGGCACAGGCTGCTTCCAAAAGGTAGTTTCGTATGGAGAAGAAAAGGCAAGAATCCATAAGACTGTAATTGCATGAAAATTGAATAATGAAAATGTTATTCAGCAGCAATGCGGTCGGTAATTTCTAGTTATCGAGTAAAATAGCCAACAAAACAAAGCCACTTAGTAACAATAACATAACAATGCAACAAATATAACTACGCGTGGAATCCAAGGCTGTGCTTATCGCGCGAGTGTAGAACAATATTAATCATGTTATCGCTTTTAGATAGCTTTATGAACATTTAAAGTGGCTATATAGTTGTTGAATAATTTATGGGTTATTAACGTGCAACATTATAATGCAATACCGTAATTAGCACATTTTGGAGCTGGTAATCATTTTTAGGGTTCCGTACCCAAAGGGTAAAAACGGGACCCTATTACTAAGACTTCGCTGTCTGTCCGTCCGTCTGTCTGTCACCAGGCTTTATCTCAAGATATAGCGATAGCTGGACAGTTGAAATTTTTACAAATTATGTATTTCTGTTGCTGCTATAACAACAAATACTAAAAACAAAATATAAAATAAATATTTAAGGGGGTTAATAAATATCTATAAAAATCACGTCTGTTGTATGGGAGCCTACAACAGACGTGATTTTTATAGATAATGGTACGGAACCCTTCGAGCGCGAGTCCGACTCGCACTTGGCCGGTTTTTTGAAATTCTGTTTTTCGTTGCATTTTAAATCGTGATTTTTTCATCATCATTCTCTTGCCCGACCCAATTTATTTCGGCTCGGCGCAGCATGTCTTTTTCTTCCATACTTCGCTGTTAGTCGTCATCTCGGTAGTCACTTTTTATCTAGCCGTATATTTTTTCATACATACCCATCATTTCTTTGGTCTTCCCTTACACTTATAGCCATCCACATTTTCCACATTACTCTAGTCTTTCCTCACGATATTTTTCTCGTGATTTTTTATCAATAGTTTTTAAGAAACGAATTGCAAAAATGCTCTATGTTGCATGTTATATTTCCGAACAATATGGCAGTTCCATTTTGATACGCTCCAGCGAAATAAAACAATACATACATAATCAAACAAAGACCAAATCAAGAGTCGCCGGACCGTAACTTGTAGTGGTTCACACGAAACAAAATCACCGAAAATCTCTCAACCCCGAATTGGGGGGAGGAACGTTTAATTAGAATAGGCAAATGAATACAAAATGTATGGGAAACGATTTGGCTCTCGATGACAGTGTTTTGTTTATTCAAATCGCCGGTTACTTGAAACCGTTTTTAAATTTTGGGGGAGTCGGGCCTGTTTTTGTCAATTGTGTGAAAATGTTACTGGGATTTTAATTTTTTTCTCACATTATCATATTTGTCCATCTTTAACTCATTAGGGTTTTTATTAAAAACAACCATGACTGATGAAATAAACAACATTCTGTGAATTCACACACATGTGCGAAAAACATGCGTAACTTCTAAATTATTTGGCAACACAACCAAACAAACAGACAATTTGTACATTATATGACATGAGGCAATTTGTATATTATTCTGACATGAGAAAATATTAGAAAAGCTCACTGAAACTGTCATCACAATTTTCCCTTAGAGGGAAACGCATGGTTTTCTCTCTAGTTTAGACAAAGAAACAATCAAAACGCTATTAGCATAATGTTCGCATGCTTACCGGCGCGTACGCACAGACATGATCCGTGTAAATCAGGGCTGCCATTCAGAATTATGTTTTGTGACGATTCCCACGTTTTTTGGTTCAAATTATGTTTAGAAATTGATACTAGGGACCTGATAAATGATAAATGATAAATGATTTTATTTTGTAAGTAGGTTTGTACAAACACTTTTACACGTCAATCATATTTTAAAACTAGATGAGGCCGGCGTTTCCTATCTGACTAGCCTGAGAAGAAAGGCCGAAACAAACTCAGACGTCACAGTCTCTTTTAAAGTCCAGACATAATCTTGGTCAGATCATATGAAGACCATGTAGGTCGATGTCTGAGATGGTCTTTTGAGGAAAGAACCACACAGATTGAGAGGACCTGTCCAGTCAGTGCACGCATATGTCAGAAATCGTGCAGCTCAACTCAAAACTTAAGGAGCTCAACGATTCGACGAACAATACCAAAGAAAGGACATTTGGGTAGGCCACAATAATTACTCAAACTGCCAGACCATGACAAAAACTAACAGAACAGAAAGTAAAAATAAAAAATAAAATGACCCACATAGTCTTCACATTCACAATAATTAAAATAATAGAATACTTTACAAAGTAAGTAAATGTCATAGATCAAATTCATTAATGTCAAATTGTATATATAAAAAAAAAAAAAAAAAAAAAAAACAAACAACAACCACAAAAAAAAAACATTCAATATGTAAAAATTGGAAGCAGCTTAATCCCAAGCCTTTTTGTCCTCGATATAAGCCTTAACGGTATAAAAGGCCTTCTGGCACAACTTACGTTTAATGAATGATTTGAATTTATTAAGGCTTAGATCTTGAACGAGGCTTGGAACTTTATTGTAAAAGCGTATACATTGGCATCTGAACGAGCCACCTATTTTCTTGAGCCTTGTTGTAGGTACAACAAATTTGTGTTTGTTCCTAGTATTTATATCATGGATATCACTGTATTTTTTAAACAATTTTATATTTTTAAGGGCATATAAAAGATTTTCATAAATATACTGAGAAGGCACAGTCATAACATTAATTTCTTTAAATTTGTCTCTGAGCGAGTGTTTACTACCTGTTTACTTTTAAAGCGAGTTGCAGTTTTTATCCTTTTACATCAGACTTAAATATAACTAGCGAAATATGGGTGTACTAAAAGACCTCTGCCTAATCCTGCTGAGAGAACTGCGTGGCGTGCGTAGTTTTTTTCTAAGCATTTTTTTATACAGTTTAGTTTTTTTTTTTGTTAGAATTGTTTATTTGTTTAAAGGTAAGTTTTCCTTTATCTATGCCACTTTAGAAACTCAAGTGCCGTGCCAGTTTCACAAAAATTGCATATTAATCAGTTGATAAAATGATAAGTGAATGTTCAGCCCTAGTCCTTAAACTGAGTTTACACAAGCATAACAACGCCACTTTGTGCAACTCAAACGTTCCGTTAGCTGATAATATAACCGATGCTTATTTGCATTTTCAGTTAACAAAGGTGAATGAAAGCCTATTAGATTCGGTGCAACTGTATCAATATTAAAGTTGTCAAATTGCTTATCTTTATTTACGATTAAACGATCAAAGTTGTTTTGTAAAATATGTGCATCTTCCGAAAACCGTTATGGTGCCATAGGACCTAGTTTTTAAAATCAAATCTAGGTTCCGCAATTCGTTTAGCAATTTTAGACTGCCCGTTGCCGCGTTGGTCTAGACATCGCAAGTGCTACTGCTAAGCATGAGGTCCTGAGTACGATTCCCGAGTCGGGCAGTGTTACTAGGTTTAATCAGGAATTTCTCAGTAGCAGTTCGGAGCCTGGATTTGTGCTCAGGATGCAGGCAATAGGCTCGCCCTCTATTACATGGGATTTGAACATAACTGGTGAAATGTGGGTGTACTGGTAGGTACACCTCTGACTAACCCTCCAGGAAATACAGACATGATGATAATGTTATAATATTAGACTGCAGTTCTGAATTTCTGGATGTGGTTTTTCCTAAACAATGTAGATCTTTGAATCCCTAAGGACCATTTTTAAACTCATAATTCAAATCGGCATTTGAACAAAGTGTTCGCTAATTCTATACCCTAAGATTAGGAGCCAACTTTCTTTTGTAAACTGGCAAGTCGAATTACAACCAATATAAGACATGGTCTTTGTACATTGTTCACTATTGTGCAAGAGTCCTCACAAAGGGCTGGTCTTTGACCCCTTGCCCCAATTACGTGCACGACTCTTGCGCAAGTTGATAGTGTATCAGTTGATAGCGTAGTAAATAATGCGTGAGGACCAGACTGTGTGTCTGCGTGAGTGTACTTTTCGCTAATTATCTACAAATAAATGTTTGTAGTCATTGATTAGTTCGTTTATTTTAGTATGAGAATGTTGTGAATTTCAGTTCAACATGTTTGGTATTTTTTTTTGGACTTTTAAGTCTGAAAACTAGTCTTTAAAAGTCTGACAACTAGGTCTTATCAAGGGGTATCGTGTTACCCAGTAACTGAGTTGTGGAGGTTAGATAGGCAGTCGCTTCATGTAAAACACTGGTGTTCAGCTGCATTCGGTTATACTGGTTGTTGCTAGGCAAACTGTGGTTGTTTTGTTTTTATGTTTTTGGTCTCTTGTCTTTGTGGTCCTGTGAGCTTCACTATGACCGTTGTGTCAAGCGCATTTCAGCAATAATCCCTGACGACAATTAAATATGTAATATCTTTTGTTTACCTTATTGCTATCGTTTCAATGTAAACGTTGTGAATCACAAATACATTATTTATTTCGTAAATACTTATTCAATTCCACTATCTTGGAAATTCGATACTTGACCAGCAATGTACTTGATAGCAGGCAATATTTATTCTAATTTTAGTTTTCATATCTACGCAAAAATACGTGTGTTTGTTGGTATAATAAAGCCTAAATTAGTTTCACAGTACATTCCATCAATTTGCCAAGCCTTTTCCCAACTATGTTGGGGTTGGCTTCCAGTCTAACGGAACACAGCTGAATACCAGTATTTAACATGGAGCGACTGCCTATCTGACCTCCACAACCCAAGTACTGGGTAACACGAGTCACCTTGGTAGGATTGGTTATCAGACTGGGTTTCTGGCTACCCGTAACGACTGGCAAAGATCTACGAATATCCGTTCAAATATGAACCAAGGGCGTATGTTCAAAGGTCATTTTTCACATGGCCGTGAAAAACTCTGTTAGACAAGAGACGTATACATTATACATGTACATATAAAACACATCTTCGTCGGTATATGTTGGTTACAGTATTCCCGTATACTCATAATTTCGACCTACCGCAAGCCACGTCGGAATATTGAGAAAAAACGTATTTTCGTTCATGTGTTTTCTGATTATGCAGGATAGTGTATCATTGTTTTATGTTTGTCGAGTTATTAGCGTGGCTGTATAATTTGACGTGTTTGCCCGCTTTGATAATGTTTTTTTTTTCATTGAAACAAGTTGTTTTGAATCTGTTGTTTTTTTATCAGCTCCCACGGCATGTTGAGAGCATTGAGTGACCGGTGGGACTGTCCGATGCTTGGTCGATGGGTGAGACTGCACACACAGATCGGCTCTAGATAGCTGTATGTGCATTTTAATGTAATTTTATTCCTATTATTATTATTATGCCTATTTTGTGTTTTTTGTGTGTGTGTATTATGTTATTTTTTTATGTTATTTGTGATTCGTTTCTATTATGACATTATTATGTAATTTGTGATGTATTTCGATTATGGTATTTTTGTTATGCTTATTTGTAATTCATGAAAATGTCAATATTTTATTAATCTATTTCTATGGACTTCAACGTCTGCAAATAAATGATTATTATTATTATATAAACATAACATCGCGAATGTATTTCACGAAGGGTTAGGCAGACGTGTACCTATAGTATACGCACATTCCCACAGTTATGTTTAAGTCCCATGTAGGTGGCGAGCCTATTGCCATCAATCGGGCACAAATCAGACTCCGAACTGCTCCTGTGAAATTCCTGATGGAAAAATCCAATAACACTGCCGGACCTGGAAATAGAACCCATGATCTCACACTAACGCGAGTAAGGTGTCCGGATTATTTGATAGAAACAACTCTATAATCATTACCAAAGACTAGGAGCCAATTATTTTCAGATTAACCTTTATTGTTGACAAAAAAAAAAAACATGTTACAGAAAATGCTTAGTCATTGTAATTTTCGCGCCTTCCAATCCTAATCTAGCCCAAAGCAATCCATCATTCTGGTAAGCGTCAGGACCCCTGGACCAAGAGAGATATTTGATGTTTAGAAAATACCAAAATTTACTACCTTTTTGCTACTATTTGATACCTAACTTTAAATATTTAGTACCTCAACTGATAGCGAAAAAACACGTAAAGAAAGTGGTCAGCCATTCTGACATCAGGATGTCTGGACCATTTTTTTTTTTATAGTTCGAGACAACATAACTAATTTATCTCTTTGTAAATATTTACTACCTTTTTAGTACCTCAACATATATTTTTTTCAAATTTTTTTGGCAATCCAGAAAAATGCTACGCATGAAAGATTGCACCAATAGAGATATTTGATATTTAGAAAATACCAAAATTTACTACCTTTTTGCTACTATTTGATACCTAACTTCAAATATTTAGTACCTCGACTGACAGCGAAAAAACACGTAAAGAAAGTGGTCAGCCATTCTGACATCAGGATGTCTGGACCATTTTTTTTTTCATAGTTCGAGACAACACAACTAATTTATCTCTTTGTAAATATTTACTACCTTTTTAGTACCCCAACATATATTTTTTTCAAATATTTTTGGCAGTCCAGAAAAATGCTACGCATGAAAGATTGCACCAATAGAGATATTTGATATTTAGAAAATACCAAAATTTACTACCTTTTTGCTACTATTTGATACCTAACTTCAAATATTTAGTACCTCGACTGACAGCGAAAAAACACGTAAAGAAAGTGGTCAGCCATTCTGACATCAGGATGTCTGGACCATTTTTTTTTCATAGTTCGAGACAACACAACTAATTTATCCCTTTGTAAATATTTACTACCTTTTTAGTACCCCAACATATATTTTTTTCAAATATTTGTCGCATTCCAGAAAAATGCTACGCATGAAAGATTTTTATACATAATGGATTTTTTATAATGGACATTTAATTTGCCACATAAAGCTTATATTTTTAGGATATAGATACATTTATATTGTGAATTAGAAAATCATACACTCTAATATAGAAAATAATTTTAATAACTAGGATTGTAGGCTACATATCAAACTATAAATATCCAGTTTATGCTGACCTCTTATTGTAAGGAAATCCTATAGAATGCTAGATCAGCGTATACTGGAAACTTATAGTGTACATGATGTTATTGATGAAAGCTAAATAATTAATATTTCATGGCGTATATTAAACAATGAGCAGTCATGTTCTTACAACTTATAGTAACTCTACTAGACATATCGTCGTAACATTGCCATTTCGACTCTCGTCGGCAATGCGATTTATAATGTCCTACACCTTCGGGAGTCGCAGATGGCACAAATTCAATAACAGACAATAGATTGTATTCTATACCTTTTAAAGATATATTTTCTGGTAAATCATTGATGCAAATTTGTACTTCAGGGTTGGGCTCAAAGGCAACAATATTCTTCAAATTATAATCTATGCTTCTTATACCGTCGCAGCTAGAATGTCTACAATTTGACATATTGCTGTCGCTGTTAATCATTGAATTTACAGATTCACTTAATGTGTCTTTGTTGAAGTCAAGTGGCAAAAAAGCACATTTCCTATGAACCTTGTTTACAAGACAGTTAAAATTTGTGCAAGATTCTCTTATATCTGCACTATATATTATATCTAACAATATCTTTTCAAATATGTATGCAACGTTGCATTCACAATTAACGTAAATTTTATCGCCAATGGATTTGATTTGAAAATACTTTTTCAGTATCTCTGTACGGACTTTGTAAACATTTTGTGTATCGTTGGCTACAATCATTTTAATGAATTTACAATATTCATTATCTTCATTGGTATGTATGATCCTACCCAATGCATAGTCATCAGCAACTCCAATGGCAATCGCTTGTGCAACTGCGTCAAAAGCGCAAGTATTTAAAATAATATAATTTTTATCAGCCAAAGTTAAGGAGCCATTTCTCAATAAAATTATCTTTTTTTTAATGAATTTTATTTTCTTTTCCTTTTTTCCAATACCTAAGCCTCTCCAATTTTCTAACATTGAAGGCGTATCAGAAAAAACGGACTCATTGTTTATACCTTTTATAAAATTAGTTTTCTTATCCTTTTTCTTTTCATTCGTTTTTTTTTTCTTTTTATTACCTTGATTTAATGAACTATTTGCCGTTTTCAGTTGTCCCGAAATAGACTCGGAGTGTTTAGCAATAAATTCATCTATACGATATCTCTCCGATTTCGTGTTTATTTGGCATAAATATCTTTTCAACATTTTGAAGTAAACTTCGACATTAGATGAAGTTGGGGCTGATATTTCTGATTGGAAAGTTCTTTTCATAACATTGGACCATAACGGGAGTTGTCCCATTAGTCGTGTTAAAGTTGTTAGAAATTGTGGGAAATAATACAAATTGTCGTGTGTTGCACAATAATCACCATCAGTGAGAGTAAGCAATAATTTTTCAGAATCAACAGCTTCAAAAAACCATTTAGGATTTTTTCCAGTAAATTGCTTATCATCAATGCCTTTTGATTCAGTGTCTGAAAATAGAGATTTGTTTGATGACGTTTGCGAAATTTTACTGGTTTCCTCTATAACGATTTCAGAATCAGAGGTGTTTTGGAAAGAAGTCAGTCGTTTTAACCTGATTTTAGCGTTTTCACATCTTGTTAAGGTTCCTTGTTTATCTTGCCCATCATATTTGTTCAGACACACTATGATCAGATTAATTACCATCTCCTTCAATTTATCATAATCTTCACATCGCTTCACTTCTTGCAGACATTTAAAATAAAAAAAACTTACTCTTTGATCTACATGGTCAAAGCATGCCAGATTAAAAAGAATTTTAACAAAATGACTGGTGTCGATTCGAATGAAGCATTCATCTGGTGTTTGCTCTTTTGTTTCTAATTTTATGTAACAGGCATTAACATACTCTTTTGTCGATACAAATTTTGTAAAAGCTCTTACAACAGCTCCGATCAAGGCTGCACAGTCATCAACGACTACTTCACTCGGAGTTGCATTATTTTGAGTTTTACACCATGTGTCGAGCCATTTATATATTGTTTCTGAAGTATGATTGTC
Source organism: Apamea anceps (assembly GCA_951799955.1). NCBI lineage: Eukaryota > Metazoa > Arthropoda > Insecta > Lepidoptera > Noctuidae > Apamea > Apamea anceps. Next base: position 13,765,446 of record OX637509.1, read on the forward strand.
TGATAACATTTGTATTATTGGTACACTTTCACTATAAACTGATAATAGCACGCATGAATATAGAAATATCGGTTTACTCAGTACTAAATCTTTATTTGGTCCACATGGCTTGAAGATACTTCCTGTTGCGTCAAGACTTAATACAGTTCTCTCAGATTTTCTATAATCCCTGTAGAATTGTTCCTGTGCAATAGACCAATAATAAATGCAAATAGGAAATACTGAGATGGATCTAATCATTGTATCATAAGGAGATAGACGTGTCATAATCCACAAAGCCATTATTGGATTCGGATCGTAATATGTGCTTTTCCGCTGTTCATACTTTATTTGTCTTAAGCAGCCGACTGTAGGTAAGTGAGCCGGTTCAAAATCATCATTTCTATTCATTATAGAATCACTCAGTTTGTTTCTAACCGTCACAGCATGTTCAAACTTTAAATCACCACTAAGCTTACAGCGTTTTACAGGGGAAAGTTTGATTTTTTTTGTGTAGTCATGTTTGAATGTTTCATCATAATTACTTATGGTACAAATACAACGCGCAATTTTTTCTGTTGGCCAATTAATCACTACTTCTACCTTTGCCTTGCACTGCTTACAGGAACCATAACACCTAATGTTGGCTTCCTTTTTAATTGAATAATTTTGGAATATCCAACTGCACGGCGAACGTACACGTTTCCATATTTCTTCTCTTAGAAGGTTCGCCCATTGGTGACTTGGTAGCAAAGTTTTACTGCGAAAATCAGATAAGGTTCTTGTACGTTTCACGCAACGATCAATGGGCTTAATTTTATTCCACTGATAAATATCAATAAAAAAATTATAAGTTTCACACTCAGATGTTTTGTTAGTTGCCATACTTGCTTCTGCAAATTCATCAGAACAAGTATCGGACTCGTCGTGACCAAAAAACAAATCGTATTTTTTTTTTATTGATAGGTATAAAGCTTTTGTTGACATTTTGTAAGACAATCTTTCGGTAATGTCTTGGTATATTGGGTCACAGGGTGAAGGTAAATCATTTTTACGTGAAAAGTATTTCTTGAACTCACTCAGAACACTCTTTTGTTCTTCTAATGGAACTGCAGTTTTCCGACCTCTTTTCATAGTTTATTATAGAAAATATACGTAATCACTGCTTAAGTATAACCACTGGCGAATTAATATTATTAGAAATAATTATAGGTGTAACTGTGTGACGCGAACGACAAGACGCGACGTGACGAACTTTATTAACCAATATGAGGGTATGTATTGGTCTTAATAGGCTCGAAATGGAAGAAAATGACGGATTTACAGAGAAAACGAATAAACAACTTTAATTACGAAATAAAGAGAAAAAATAATACATTTGGTTTTCAATGAACGATGACAGAGACTACAAAAACAAGTGCACATCAATTTGACGGCTAAAAAGAAAAGTATTTAACATATTATAAAAAAGTTTCTAGCAAAAAGTTCTTACGCTAGTTGCGTCGCTTACAGGGTAGGTAGTTTTTAAGAAATAATTTATACGGTACCCACGAATATTGTTGGAAATAAAAAGTATACCGTCGTCAGATTAGTGTTCTGAATGTTTATGTTACGGGCAAAAACTTTGTTGCAGTATGAGAGACCAACTAACTATAGTGATAACAAGATATGCGGAAGTCAAGCTTATTTATGATTAATTGATGTATGATGATATTTCTATTAATAAAGTGACAATTTATCTATTTACATGGCATAAGTATTAAGGGGGAACCTTCACGTTAGCCCGTGAAATTAAAATTTTCGTACGTTTTTTGCAATGTGCCGCTCAGTGGTGTGCGTTGATTAAAGTATAATTCGCGACTGTAAAAATATGTACTTACATAATTATAATCATTACAATCAGTAATACAAATCCCTATGTTAGTATTGCTATCAAATGTCAGGATTTCATGACATCTTGCAAATTGCAAAAAACGTACGAAAATTTGAATTTCGCGGGCTACTGTGAAGGTCTCTTTGTACTTACGGTATATGGAGGGAGGTGATAAAAAACTTTAAAAAATAACAAGAAGATTACAGAATGTAACAAGATTTAGAGAAACAAAACAAGCATACAAATTTTAGGAGGGGGCCTCACTTCACAGTGTAGGTTTACAGGACAGGTTTAGGATTTTACATATTTTTTTTTTAATAATAATTAATAATATTATTGCTTACTCTGTAATGTTTGTTTGTGTGCCCGTGTTGTTGTGTGTTGTGTGTGTGTGTGAGGGAGAATATACATAACTAACAAAGTTTCTTGCGTAGCATTTTTCTGGAATGCGAAAAATATTTGAAAAAAATATATGTTGAGGTACTAAAAAGGTAGTAAATATTTACAAAGAGATAAATTAGTTATGTTGTCTCGAACTATGAAAAAAAAAATGGTCCAGACATCCTGATGTCAGAATGGCTGACCACTTTCTTTACGTGTTTTTTCGCTGTCAGTCGAGGTACTAAATATTTGAAGTTAGGTATCAAATAGTAGCAAAAAGGTAGTAAATTTTGGTATTTTCTAAACATCAAATAACTCTCTTGGTCCAGGGGTCCTGACGCTTACTCATTCTGCCTATTATAAACTCAATTAAATCTCATTTGCATAACCTTTGCCGGACCAGAGGCTCCCTATTCTCCCGTCTTAGAGATGTCACCACCTTTGTTCAGCGGTAACCTACTCCTATTCAAATGGGACAACTTAGCTACAAAGCAACGTTTGACCCTCAATGGATGAGAAAGGCATTATTTGTGTATTTTAAGCAATAAACAGTGCATTTTATGCGATTGTGAGCTGTTTTTTAATTTAAATTAGAATGGCGGAATGCACATTGTCCGTTGCGTGAGCTCGTGGACTGCAGTGCGCAGGTACCGTTGATGCATAATCATTAGAAATTATCGAGCCGAGCGAGAGTAAGTCAGCTTTGCTCTCGACTATTGCATGGGAATTACGCGCCGATCGCGCTAGGCGGGAAAAGTGACGTTTGCGAGTGACAGGTGACGGATAACAATGACAGTTGCAACTTTTTAATTTATGATATCAATGAATTAACATCATAGTGCCTCTTGTTATTTTTGGCGAATAAAAATAGCGTTGCATTTTGTGAACTCATTAATTTTCTTTTATGGGTTTTTGACAAATAAAAGGTTGGCCCATTTTTTAAGGCTTACAATGACGAACGTGTCGCGACTTTGGGAATCAGAATAAAAGAGCGAGTTTAATCCTTGAGTGATGCCTAATCCTTTTTAGGAACGCCTGAATGCATTGTGTCATTTGTAAAGACGCGAGGCAAAAACTACGACACAAAATTCGTTTAGAAGTTTTGTTGAATGACGACGTATAGACGCACAGGTATTTATAATATACAAGCTGGCAACATGTCAGAGAAAATAAACTTCTTTAGATATTCCAAATGCATCACTTCAAAGTATGTAGCGTAAACTAAACAATAACAAAACGCATCAACATTCAGGATTAGACGCACACACCCACACGCATACACACAAAAAAGGATAACAAACATAATACAATAATTTTCATTCCTTTTCTGTGCGTACGCGCATCCTATCTGTTGCACTCGTGCGTGTCGTGCTATCCCGCTCGCTCACCCCGGTCGTTGACCTCACATCTCCGACGAGATTGCATCTAGTGGCTATACAGCTTCCCCCAGATAGACGCAGCACAATTTCTGGCCAATTAAAAGATAAATTTTTAATACGGCAGCTGTATTGGGCCAGATTTACTAGCATTTTTATTTTTTAACTACGTTTTAGTTCCAAAGCCGCTTGCGAAACATTAGATTAAATTTGACCCAGTTAGTTACTTGTACTGTATTTCAGATAAGAAAAAAATTCAACGCAATTTTTCCGGCGTCGTATGCGCAGCGATAATGGTATCCTCGAGCCGGTGAAGCGTGGCTACGTTGACCGTTGGCTCGGGCCAAACAAAATTTGAATCCCGCCCCAACAAAAACTACATGCCGTGTAGTAGTTTATTTATGACATAGTACAAAATCTCCAACAAGACGAGCGTAGTTTTTTTGTATACCACAAACCCGTGATGAAAAAACCAAAACAATTTTTTGTCGAATCCAAAATCGTTTTACGAGCGCCCTCGAATAGTAACCAAGCGGGACGGGAATAACGTCCATCTCTTTCCTTCTCTGGAGTGGAAAGAAACTGACACTTTGGTTAATACGTCTTTTGTAAGGTTTCTTAGAACACGTTGCGTTGGCGTGATCGCTCCCCATCTAATAAGACACCTCGATAAAGACAGTCGTAATTACGGTTCGCCGAAGTAAGACAAAGTAAGAGCAGTTTTGATCATTAATTGCCTGCAAACTGTACTAACGAAATGGAAAAGACAATAGAATTATGTCCATTACTTAACTGCATCATCGATTGATGCTGCTCGCTCAACAGAGAGCGCAATGGAAACTGAAAATTCAGTGCATTCGTGCGCTCAGGGTTTTGTGTAGTAATAAATTTATAATCACGGCAAATTAAATAATGAAACGTCAATTAGATTGTGTACAATGTCTCCAAAGGACATGCCGTCATAGACAATGATATTGCAAGACTCTGCACCATAAGACTCGTCTGCACGTAATGACTGTGCTGTTCGATATTATTCCTGAATCATTCAATTTAAAATAAATTACTGGGGCAATAAAAACAAAACAAACACTGCCACTTAATAAAAACATTCGCCGCACAGAAATTGGTTCATTTGCTTTCACTTGTTCATAATTGAATCTTGCGCAAGTTTTTATAAAAATTGTTTTATGGAAGACAGTGTTGAGAAAGGCCGGATTCTGGACCAAATATTTTTATAAAGGAACTCGAACTCTTTCATTTCAAAGAACAGAAAATAATGCATAAAAGCAGAGTCATTTGGATTCATTAGAACATTTTTTTCCTGCTCCTGGGCATAATGTCTAAAAGATTACATAATGGTAGTACCAAAGGGAGAAATTCTTATCGCGTCATGGGATTTTTAAATGAGGTTAGTGGAACAAAAAATAATCATAAATGCCCTTCATAGTTATGGTAACCCACTTGTCTGGGAATGCGATAGCCCTTGAACTTATTTATCAGACTACTTTGGACAGAAATAGAACTGGGATGTAAGAAAAAAAAACCTTTAAGTGACTATCGGCTTAAAGATTGGCACTTAGAAAATGAAGTGTCAAAAAAGTTCGTACTACAAACTTTTTTGGGGTTGGTGTTGCCATTTAAGAGGCTTTGTAATCGAATCAAACACATTACGACACTCTTGACCCAAAAATTATGCTTTTCAAACAGGCCCTTCACGACTTTTCCTTTCACACACTTCTGTGTTTGAACAGCCGAAAGAAACAAAAACTTACTAAGTAGTTCCTTGGAAAAAGTGGTAGTCATAATGTGGATATTAAACATAGGTTACACGTTAAATATGATGTGCAAACTGAGAAATACTTAGTAGCTGTTCAGTAAAAGAAAGATGTTGATCGACAAATAAAAAATGCTCTAAATGATCCATTTTTGACGTCTATTGGGTAAAGCCGCCTTAGATGGAAGGAACTTTTCTCAGGATACGTAATGTCAGAAGAATTTTAGTTTGTTTTCTTCCTATTTGCTTTAAAATAGCCCTCTCTGTTAAGCCAGCGCCCTTTCAATCACAATCAAACGAGTTTTGAAGGATATATGGATATATAGTCCATTGCTTCATAGGTTTGAAAAATTCGGCCGCTCAGCCACGTAAGTGACGCAGTGAACGTAGGTGAACTGTCAAAATGAAACCCATTGCGATCAGTTGTTATTTTATGTGTGTTACGCAATTACCGCACAGATCATACGAAACAAGAAGTCTATCTCTTTAATATATATCTGGATAAAATTGTTTGTTTGGGTCAGTAACTTTCCATACAAATTACAAGATATTCTACGTCCTGAAGAGAAATTATAGTGATCGCCATGATTATTTTATTGCCCGTCATTTATTCAAATTGATCAAATTACGTCGGAATCTATGTTCAATGTAGATTGTGGTGGTTTTAGACCGATTTCGAGAAATTATATAGGGGTTGGGAATAAAATTAGAATATTATGGTATGTGTGGGTTTCATATTAGATTTTCTCTATAAATATAGAATGCAACGAAGTAGTTTTGTCCTAATAGTTCTAGATGATCTAATTTGAGGTTTGTTTCCACATTTTGTCAATTATTAGGACCAGCTCAGATTTTCGGCCCTCCCGCGATGTCTCACGCCTTAACTATTTTAATAGCTATCTCATAATAATAAACTATTATACATACCAATCTGGAATAGTATCATTACCATAAATTCGAGACGCTTACCTGAAAACAAAACGTTCATTTATTAAAACCTTATAAATTGTGACCGTATCATAAATTGTAACGATCGTAAAGGCAATTATTATCTATGCTTTTATTTTGAACTGAAACCTTGGGTTTTGAGCAATTATCCTTAGGACAGAATGACTGCTTATTAAAATAATGGTTGGTCCTGTAGTTTGTAGGACGAACTGGACGCTATCAAGGCTAGGCCTGATTTCTAATCCAGTTTGTGTGGGCGCGTGGGGACATAATAGTTAAATGGCGTAATGTTTCTCAGAGTTGAACCATTAATTTGTTCTATTTTATAGGCAAATAGAATTTGTTGCTGACTAAATTATTAGTTTGGTTCCGACAAGGATTTATGAGCTGCCAAGGTGGTGTATGCAGAATGTAGATTCGAGACGGTAAATAAATTCTAAACGAAAAACAAATGAATTGCGAATTCCTGTGGTAAAGAATCTTCTTTATAAATAAAAATAAATGCTTTTCGTTGGTAAGCGCATAATTTAAGAACGGCTTGGCCGATTAGGTAAATTTTCTTTTCTAAATGTTCGTAATACTCCGAATAAAGTTTTTATGAAAAGGAAAATTAGAAAAGTTTCCTGGAAAATTGACAAATTAGGGAAAAACTAACCTTCCTTTTTCTATAAACTTTGGCATTTTTATTTGGATTTTTGTATGACATGAACTATTAAAATCTGGACAGGATAACGTCTGTCGGGCCAGCTAATTCACAGAATAAAAACGAGGCGAGGCGATGGAATTCTCAGTGTAAGTCAATACAATTTTATTACATTGCACTTGGTTAGTCATACGGCTAAAGCACTCAGTACTCCGAGATCAATTTGAGGGGCAAAACAACAGAGATTTTATGATGCATCGCTAGCCGCCTAGTAAGGACGCCGTAATAATTGACATTGACGTTTTTAGGGTTCCGTACACAAAGAATGCCATTCGTAGATCTTTTACAGTCGTTTCGGGTAATCAGAAACCCGAAAATCTAGGCACGTCTTAGGGGTATTGTGTTATTCAGTAATTGGATTGTGGAGCTTAGATAGGAATTCGCTCCAAGTAAAATACTGGTAGCTGCATCCGGTTAGACTAGAAGCCGACCCCAACATAGTTGGGAAAAGTTTAGGCAGATGATGTAGATTATGGTACGGAACCCTTTGTGAGCGAGTCCGACTCGCCCTGGCCGCTTTTTTTTACAGTTTCGGCACGGGTTGTTTATCACAGTAAAAAAGCTGTTAAGACAATGTCAGGACCGGGGCTAAAGATTAAGAAAAACATAATCTTGTCTCTGGTTTTTATTATGAGTCCTCATCTATCAAACGTCGAGTGTTTAATGACTAGTTTTTAAATAAGGTTTGAGGATATTTTTGCGTTTTTTTTGTTGGGTTAAATATGCATAGGTGGGTAAAATCTGGATCAGGCTAAGTACTTATCGAAAATTATTCTTTTTGTAAGCAATAATGTCTAGCTGGCATGTTTGTTGACGGACCGATAGCCTGTGGAGCAGATGAGTCCTAGAGTGGAGACACCGCGTATCGGCAAGAGTAGTATGGGACGCCCCCCAGCTAGATGGACCGACGACCTTAAAAAGGTAGCTGGTACAGACTGGATCCTTTAGGCGGAAGACTAACTATTGTGGTGCAGCCTATGCCCAGCAGTGGACTCCGGCTCTGGCCGAGTTGATTGTGTAATAATAGCCTGGCCGTGCGTTATAAAATTGCATGAATAAAAAAAACAATTTATTGTAGTGATGAAAATCTAATTGACGTAAAATTATGTAATTTTCCTATCGCAGAGATAAGATTAGTAACACGCTACAAATAAAATACACTTTTATTAGACTTTACGCAACGTTACGCAATTATTTTCAGGAAGGCAGCATGAAATCGTTAATATTAACATTTTTCTAATTATTTCAATGCACGAAACGAAATCTGTTGATTATTTTATTAGTTGCAATTTTTAGAAATTCTTGTCCACTTTTTGTCTGCGATTGTTAATAATTGTACCACTGTGCGGTAATTAGTTTGAATTCCGAATAGTCACGTAATTGGACATGGCAACACACGAGTCGTGCCACCTGTCATATATTATTGCGCGTCTAATGCTTCTGTAGTTTATGCGTTTTATTATCTCTGGTGTCTGGTAGCAGCACCTAGTAACAAAATTACTTATGTGCAGTACCTGTACATTTTAATGGGAATTCCTTGTTAATAAATAATATCATCAATAAAAAATAAATTACCCGTTTTATATTACTATTTTGTTTACTTAGCACGCCGACAGTTAGTTACTTAAAAACAGCAAACTCAATTTAGCGATAAATTAACTTGGTGGACACGTAAGTGATAATAAATTGCTAGCTGATTCCTAGGAACAGAATTTATTAAGCAACTGAACGGTATACTGTTAGTCATACTATCATTAACCTCGCCGAGGTAAACAATTACTTATTCACGAGAGCCGAGTCTAAAAACAAAAGACTGCCAGGTAAACGTAAAAGTATAGTACATACACTAGAAGGTATGTAAAAACAGAAGTCACGTAATGTCTTCACGTAAATTATCAGTTTTTTCGGATAATTATTACGTTGGCACTGACAGCTTGCGTCGTAACGGGTTCAATACTTCAATCGTTACTCATTGACGCGAGCTAAAACAAATCTTAAAAAAAAGCAATGGTGTACTAAAAAAATACAAAACATTTTTTCACGGGTTACAACACCAATAAATTCTTTTAACACCTCGGCCCGTTATCGTTTTAAATAGCGTGCGTTATTTTGGTCAACGAAATAAAATTAGATCATTTATTTTGTCTCTACGCAATGACCACTGTGTATATTTTGGTATACAGCAATTTTGCGCGAAATTGTCTAAGAAAATTGCAGTGCCGTGTTTTTTCACGGCGAATTTATTACAAAGAGGTTGAATAACCTTTTCTGGCCGCGTCCTCAAAAGCTTGGTTTTATTTCTATCTCCTTCACACTTACTACGCTTGAGTGCGACGAACTCAGTTTGTTTGTAAACTCATCTATTGTACACATTTCCATAAAGTTTAGGATCATTTGGCATTACCTAAATGTTCAAGAAGCTAACTGCTTTTTTTAATGCTAAAAATAAATGTCGTTACTATCATATAATTTGAATTCAAGTCAAATAAAATGTATGCTGAAACTTAAAACAATAATTTGTTTTTGGTTATTTCTCATCTATATGAAATATTCATACTTAATTAAAATCATGAATATGAAAAAGTGAATAATTTTATTGCTTAGTATTTATTTACAAAACCGTTTGTAAGTCACGAAAAATCGTGGGAATGATTGCATAAAAACGATCGTTATTATAAATACACTTTGTTGCAACAATATCGAAAAGTAGCACTATTTGATATCGTTATCGGAATCCGACAAACAGCACGTGCGTACGAGTGATATGTTCACAGCAGGAGTAATTGAAAATACCACATAGGAATAGATACCGGAGTAATTACATACGAGCCAAATTAAATGATAATTACTGTGAACTGTTGCAATACGCGTATACTGCGAAAAACGTGGGTCATTCAACTCCTACGCCTACAGTTTTAGGGTGTAACTAGCGTTCCAAATCGTTTTTCGAGTTTCCGGTCTCGTAGAGCTGCGCCTGAGACTTGCGCATTTTGTTAACAAACTTCTATATTTTTGTCTATGAATTTGGCACTTGATTTTTTTGCTTGGTAAGTAATGGCTGTTGGCATCAAGCAATAAATAAAAGATAATTTCGTATGTAAATAAATCGTTTGTTTACCAAATTCTGCCGTAAAAAATACATTCAAAAGAATAATGGATGTCTTATTTTTTGTGCAGCACAATTGTTGTAATTTATTTAAAACGACACAAGACAATTGAACAAGCATCAAATAAAATCGTTACAAATTGTTGATCAAAACACTTTTGTTTGTTGACGGAGTGCGTACGCGCACCACTATTTGAATTTAGAATGAGGCTTCGCGAAAGGAGTTGCTGTCATAGTACCGTTAATTTGAGCTACTGCGGTCGTGCGCTTTAGGCAGTGGACACACAATGCGTTTGTACGCAATCCGGAGAAATGTCGTCATGTACTCGAGTTTCGTAACTGTTTACACACAGAATTTATTTTGGTCGTGGTGTTGGTGTTATATCTATTGTGCCTATCAATCAGCTTTGTTTGTTAACTTTCTCCCTGTTGTTTATTTATTAGACGGAAATGAATGTACGAATTATGAATGCCATGATTACTCGGTGGAGTTGGGATCTCTGTGGTTACTTTTATCTTCGTAGGCTTTGTACGTTATCAGAGAAAGTTGTGTTTTAATTAATAACAGTTGTTTACAATGTTTTTTTTCTTAATAAGCTATGCATTTTTTATATTGACGCCACTTAAAAATAAAATGACGGAAACTCGATTATTTTTTTGCAAGTTTAAATTGGAATCGCCTAGTGAAACCGAGGCTTTGTCTAAGCAAGTTCAGTAGTCACTTAATATCTATTCAACACACCGAAATGTGTCCGTACGTACTGCGACGTGTACGTGTGCGTGTTGTTGTGGTACGTTCAATAACACCGTGGCGTCGGGTCAACGACCTCAATGCGCCGGCGCCGCTTCAGACACGGGGATGCGGAAAGTTGGCGTTTCGCGAATCTAACGCAGCCTTTATTATTTGAATTGTTTAACAAAAAAAACGTATGTTTAATTATAATTGCTGTCAATGCCCCCAATTTAGACCGCGGTAGGTACCTAGCTAACTCTATTTTGGTGAAATTTTATTTGTTTTTGCTAGCTCCTGCTTGATGACATTGTATGCAAATTAATTACACCTATACTGTCTGACAGAACATTGTTTATTTACGTTATGTTAAGTAATTTGTGTACCTTTTTTATGACGTGGGACTCTAAGATTATGGAAACGAGTTTACCAAAGCTTATTATTTATTTTAAGCAGCTTTTCACGACACGATAATTTCACGGCTGATAATGACAATCGATGGTTTTATAAACACTAATAAATTAACGACACCCTTGGCTCTTGTAAGCATGCGGTAGCATGTCGGTGACGCGAGATTGTCCCCTACCAAAAAATCGCTCAACGCGCATCAAGAAGTTTTCACTTCAAAAAAATAACTGTCAAGATTTTCCCTAGAGTTATTTAACTCCTATAGGTGCAGTAACAAGTATTGAAAAGAAACCGATAAGTGTTTAGAAATCTCGAGTGCTACAATCACTGCTTCGTTTGTCATGGTCAATGGTGGCACCGTTATTAATGTTGTAAGGTCGGTCCGAGAACCCTTTATGGCCTCTCTAACGGCACCTTGCTTCGAGTCGCGTAATCTAGTTTGTTAGTGGCTTAGTACGAGTGCGATATTTTTGTCGCATAATGTGATTTTAGGCTTTTTTTACTGTTCGGAATAGTGTCAAAGAACTCATTTTGTAGCTTGTCTGTAAAACTAGAGGTTTTGTTTGATTATTTGAGGTAGGTTTCATTACGAAACCTACCTCAGCGCTTTTTTATTTCAAACCTGCTGCCTTCGTACGCAAAGGTTAATGCTAATTACTCCTAGAAAGGAGTCTAAACATGTTTTTTTTTACACGTAACATAACGAAACATCACGCCTGTAATTTTCAAAGGGTAAGGCAGATGTGCACCTATGGTACACCCACATTTTGCCAGTTAAGTCCCATGTAACAGAGGGCGAGCTTGACGCCATGAACCGGCAGACTCCGCGCTGCTGACTGAGAACTTTTTGTTGTAAGTATATAATTTAAAAAAAAAAAAATAGATATATTTAATATTTTTGTGGAAGTAGTACCTAGTAGTAGCGCATTTGTTTAAGGGCTAATTTTTCAATAGTCAGATAACTTTAACCAGAAGAATAATTATGGCAATTTGACTTATTTATTGTCTATAGGTGCATAAACTGTCAAACCGTAATATTTATTCCTTAGATAAAAGCTATCAAACTATTGAAAAATCAGCCCTTAGTTTTGTAGTAATATGTATCTCCGAATTAACTTTTTAACACTGTCTTGCTAACTTCACAGTACTAGTAATCGTGACAGTAGGTGAACAATGAATGTCGTGATGAATCTAAACAAGGCTTAATAATCACTAATCTTACTTGCGATTATGCTAAGGAGATATTTCCAATGTAAATGAATCAATTCTAGCTCTTGGTGTAATCAGCCAGTGATTACAGTTTACTATTTTTATTGCGAACTTCGTAGTAGATATTTCATTTTGATGTAGATTTGGTAGAGGCTGAAGTAAGACTGGGCGCGTGACACCTATAGGCTACATCCAGACAGATGGGCCAAAGTCGTCACAGGTGCCTGAAGACGAGCGTCGTCACCGAGGCAGGTCTAAGAAACGCTGGCGTGACTTGGACTCGTTCCTAACCGATTGGACGCAGCAGGCACAGCACAAAGAAAAGTGGAAAAATATGAAGAGACCTTTGCCCAGAATTGTAACAATATAGGTTAATAGATTTGATTATCCTATCTATTGTTATTCTATCGGGAATTTCTCAGTAGCAGCTCGGAATCTGGAATAGTGCCCAGTTGTTGACAATAAGCTCGCCCTCTATTACATGGGATTAAAACTTGACTGGCGAAATACGAGTGTGCTTATAGGTAATAGGTACACCTCTGCCCAACCCTTCGGGGAAACAAGGCATGATGGTGTCATGTTCGGAGTTTTTATAATGCAGAATTGATTATCCTATCATTGTTTTAAGTTTATTTCATAATCAGGATTACTCGTAAAATCATGATAAAATGCGTAATTGAATACCTACCATAACAATAGAATTTCTCAGCTTCATTTAAAGCCGTCATCAGGACTTCAACGGTCACCGTATATGGCCACATTGTATGTCAATCACACTTCCTTCATGCAGTCCAATCATATCGCCTAATTATCATAAATATTCATTTCTATTATAAAGCACGGTTCACACACAATTAGCTACATTATTCCATTCAATTCACGCTCGCCATAAAAATACAAACAAATTTAAAATTCAAATTGTAATTCTATATCAGTAATATTCTTGTCTTTGACAAAAGCGTGAAATATGAAATTCTTATTTTAACAATGTAATATTATCATTATAGTGGCTCCTAAGATGAAGTTTTTTGGGTTCGGTAATCAAAGGGTGGCCAACGGAACCCTATTACTAAGGCTCTGCTGTCCGTCCGTCTGTCACAGAGCTGTATCTTTTGAACTATAATAGCTAGAGACTTGGAAATTTTTACAGAATGTGTACTGCTACGGCCGCTATAACAACAAATAATAAAAATAAAGTTAAAAATTAATTTGTATACTCACAAGAATCAAAAAAATACGTAGAGAAAATTTATTATAAACAGAACCCTTCGTGTCCGACTTGTACTTAGCCGTTTTTTTTGTAAACATTCTTTAAGATTTAGAAATACAATGTATATCCTAAGAAATGGGTCGTTATCAATCAAGTGTCAGTTGTATTATTAAAAATTGTGTCACGGACAGACGGACAGCTCAAGTTATTTATGTGACCAATTTTTTAGGTAAGGAACCCAAGGGCGTGTTTACTTAACTTTATATGTGTACCTACGTATGTTTGTTTTTTTTTGTTTATGTAACAATAACACGGAAATTATCATCGTATTGTTTTCCGTGATTTTGAAATTGAAACTGTTTTCCGCTTTATCATTAATGAATTCCAGTATTTTTGTTTGTGTGATCCATTTATAATTGCGAAGTAAATAATATTGTTTTATCATCACAAACAAGACACACATTACACACTATTTATTGTCTACATTTATTTCTCATTTCTCCTTTCGAAGGTCTGCTGGAAGAAATTTCTTAGGAAACACGCAGTATCTTTGTACTCAATACTAATATGTCGTGTCTATATTATTATGCATTTTACTGTGTGTACATAAATAATAAAATAAATAAACATTTTATCGTTTTTTTTTTAAAAGAAAAACGACCTCGATCTCAAAAAAGGTGTGAATACTCGAAAACCATACTATTTATTCAAACCCACTCTCGAAGAAATAATTATGACGAATTAACATTTCAATTTAAAATTAACATAGGATTCTTTTCATGCTCCATCCATCATTCCAGGGGATTCTGATGGATGTCCTCTTAAGGGACATTTGTGACACTTGAATTGTTGAATAGAATAGTCTTGAATTGTGAATAGAATTAATGGAATAGACTTGTGTATGGAGTTGAAAGTTCACACGTGTTCTTTTACCTTTGGTGTCAACAGAGGGGGTTATTTTGACCCTAACTTTAAATTTCCGATCTTTGGAATTTCGACTAGAATAAACCCTCCTACGCTTAGTGACATCGTTTCCAATCGAATTGTGTACGGAGTTGAACTTGAAAGTTCACACGTGTACCTTTACCTTTGGTGTCAACAGAGGGTTATTTTGACCCCAACATGAAATTCCCGACCAATATGGAAAAAAAAAATACCCTCCTACGCTTAGTGAAACCGTTTCCTATTCATAAACACGTCTCTTCAACTTCTTATACAAATAGGAAGAAGTAAACATTTTGAAAATTCAAGAGCTTGTCGATATTGAAGAGCAGTTTGTTTAGTTTGTTCGGAATACTTCGGAATTAGTCGTGTGGGCTCGGCTTAGGGATGGCACCGCATCTCATTTGCTTGTTTGCCCGACAAATATGATGGAGAAATTGTCAACGTACTCTATTATGAGGTGGATAACCTCGATGAGTTATGTTTGTCTATGACAGATTTAATGTCAAACAATTATGCAATAACAATAGAAGAATTTTGAATGTCAACTATGAAAACAGTTTCGCCTGATTTTCCGTTGGAATTTATTACGTGTCAATGGTAACCCCGATATTTGAACTCCTCATTATTAAAGAGATCATGCCTTATAACAATACATCCCCTACAGAAAACATTAAATTGTAAGGCGAATGGAGATGTCTAATCCGACCACGTTTCGAGTGCCCTTTAGAAATAGGTGAAAATAAATGTGTTGATGTCCGTTGATTTATTTCCCCTGGGTCATTGTCATCAAGGCGTGATTCCCCTGTACACTTCGACAATCGGCCATCTTTCATTTGCATAATGATTTGTTATTTGTAACCACCTGGACACCATCTAAGATCGATGTTCTGATTTTGAATTTATTTGTTTTGATTGTGATCTGAACCAGCCGATCGATTCTGTAAAAATCTCACCGTGAAAAGTTAGGTGACGTGAGCTTAGAGTGAGCTGTTAATAGTGTCAATCCCTAGAATTAGTCGGAATGACCGCTCACTTCACTTGAGTTTTATATGGTAATGGTTACAGAAGCGCACTGCAAAACGGGGTTCATAGGTGAAGTGACAATTCTATTTTTGAACTCAGTTCTTGTTTATGTGTGCCAGTTACTGTTGTATTTTTTCTTACAACCATAGAGTTTTATTACACAAACATACATCCTCTTCTGTCATTCCAACTAATGTTAGGGATTGACACTATTGACAGCTCGCTCTAAGCTCACTTCACCTAACTTTTCACGGTGAGATTTTTACAGAATTGATTGGCTGATCAGAGTGGGCCTGTCCCATAGCAGTTACTCTTTGTTCTCCTCATTTGACCTTTTAGGCAAGAGTATGTCCTTGTATCGTATATAAGTCACAAACCACTCGTAATGAAGCCCTAGAAGTCATTATTGTAATAAAATAGGACCTTATCCTATAATCTACGCTCACATTCCAAGGCAAAGTTCCCATAGAATTTCCCACATAAACAAAGTTATGATGCCGGCTCGTCTAGCCGTGTGTATGAATGTTATCGAATTGGTCCAAGGCCAGCCACATCGCTTATCTGCCCACTTGTGCCGTATAATGTTGCCTGATTTGATGCTTTGATAACATACTAATTTCGTAATTCCGTACGGGAATTAGTAGGAATGCGGAGCTTTAGCTGTGGAAAGAGATTAAAATTGTTACAGTACCTAATGGGTTTGGTTTTGACTGAATTCATGCAAAAGAAAATGGTAACTTAGCTGCTCTACGTCAGACAGAACTATGTATGAACTTCTTTCATATTTATTTATAATACTAAGTTACTCACATATGCTACTCCCCTATCTCATACACATTTTTTTATCTAACTCATCATAATTTCAAACACGATCTGCCCTCATCAGTCATCTGTTACTACAACACAAAGAATATTATTTAAAAAAAAGAATAACCAAAAACAAAAGAAAGTGACACTTGTTTATGGGAGAATAGTTCAGTCGACGTCATTAGGACATCCCTTAATGTGTTCCACTCATGTTTTCGTCCTTGGATAGTTGCTTTCCCACGGACGGTCGGTTACTATACTTCCGTAAGTTGCATGTAGCCACAAGTGTCCTTAAGTTTACACAACGTGTTACTTCACTGGCTACGAGTATTTGTACAGTCAATAGTAGGAAACGTACAGTTGTAGTCGGCTACGCTATGCTAACGACATACTTATGGAAAACCGTTTGACAATATCTTAATTTTATGTGACTATAACGTTTTCTTAATTAGTTTACTATTGAACCGTAACATATGGGCTTGGACGTAACAAAAGCCGTTACGTTTAATCAAAATATGCATTGGTAACCCTGCAGCTGTTATCTGCGCGAGCGCACAGTGCGGAACATTACTGTTTTTATTTAAATTCGGACAGAAAACACTTGAAATAAAATAAAACTCAAGAGTTTATATTCAAAATTCGAAATACGAAAATGTTCGCGACTTTTTAAATAAAATAAGTCAGGGGATTTTTTAATCGCGTTGCATTATTCTCCCGAGACAGCTGTCAGACGCGAAAAAAATAAAATTCGAACATTCCTAAATTGAAATTGACGCGTTCCATTTGAAACAATAATGAAACGACGCACCAAATTGAAAATAATGAAATCAATTGAGCGACTTTGTTCGATAGTAACTGCAATTTGTTATACTTTTTTTCATGGAATTGTGATAAACTAAATGATGATTAATCTATAGATATTAAAAATTCAAAGTTCGCTTTTGTATCTGTCTGTGTGATCGCGTTATTCATGTAAACTGCGCAACGGATTTTGATGCAGTTTCACCATCATTTAGAAAAAATATTCCGGAAAGTTGAGTATAACAACATTTATAGCAAATCTCGATGTTTTGTCCAGTAGCTAAAACCGTGTGAAGCTGGGGCGGGTCGCTGGTATACTAATTAAATCCAGACAGATATAGGTTTTTATAATACAGGATAAAACTAGGCTGAATTATCATTAGGCCATAAAGGGATTAACAGAAAGAAAAAACTCGCAGTACACGCTAAGGTCATATTCACACGGGGTTAAAAAGCCGTAATTATTTATTGATCCGGTGCAAAATAGAATCGTGTAATGAAAAAATGCCCCTTCATTTGTTTTAACGGGTACGTATTCCTGCGCATCTGTGAGGGGAAGGTCGTTCACATGCATTGCTTGAAATTAGTTAGTTAATAAAGACTAGCGATAGGTAAAATAACAATATAGGAAAGGAATGTCATAAATATCAACGTTATTAAAATAAAGACCTTACAATTGATCGAAACAAAAATTTATACAAATATATTAAAGTTGAAGAGTTTGTTTGAACGCGCTAATCTCTGGAAGTACCAGTCAAATTTGAAAAAATCTTTGTGCATTTGATAGTCCAATTCTTGAGGAAGGTTTTAGGCTATTTAACATCACGCTACGATGACGAGGAGCTGAGCAAAGTCCGAAAAACACTCAGCGAAAACGACGTAATAGTGCGGGGCGGGCGAGGCGATGCTTGCGGTGAATCTAGTAAAATAACAAAATAGGAAAGGTATGTCAGAAATATTGACGTTATTAATTAAGCGTTTCACCCTGACAATCGAAAAAAAAAGAAATCTGTCATAAAAATAAGAAAACACGCGAAAGAATTGAATGCGATTCACACAATAAAAAACATTGTATTTTAATGTCAAGAAATTCACAACGTGGTGTTTTATTAAAGAAAGGACGATTGTTCTCACCTTTATCATTGCTTAACAATTAGAAATAACAATGAGAACATAATTATCACAGATATTTAACGTAAGTCACGGACTATGGTCAATCGTATCAGTAGCAATGACTTTCATTTTGACAGTTCAACAACATTCATTGCGTTATTTACGTTGTTGAGGAGACCTATTTTTGAATATATGAAGCAATGGATTAGCAATGTACTTCAAAACGATTCACATTGTGATTGATAGTGTGTGCAATTATGGTGTTGGTCTACCCAAATCAGTGTGGTTCTTTCCTCAAAAAACCATTTCAGACACTAATCTACATGGTCCTCACATGATGTGACCAAGATTAAGATTGGACTTCAAAACCCCTGAGTTTGTTTCGCCATTTCTTCTCAGGGGTAGTCAGATAGGAAATGTCGACTCCATCTAGTTATCTAGACTGTGCTAGATTTGTAGACATTGACATTTGTTTTTTTTTTGTTTCTATTTTATGAAGTACCTGTTGACAGGCTTACACTGTCCTCTCCATACTTGTTAGGACTGTTATTTAAAAATACTGTAAAAACCAATTACTTTTTTACAGAGCAACTGTAGACTTTCTTGCCGGCTCTTCTCAAAAAGAAACGACCAATTGGAACCGTGCACCTATCTTCTGACGTTTCGTAAGTGTTTTATGTGAAATATTTTTTTATATGACGTGTAAAATTGATTCCGACATCCTTTCATTTCATTACACCGTATTTACGGTACGGTAGCCATCGATTTGTATTCCCATAACATTATGGGAATCGTTTAACAAGGGTGATATATCGATAGTATCAATTATCTACCCTGCATTATTGGTGCCCTTCCGATAGTGACTAAAAGGCTCATGGGAACCGAAGTTGACTGACCGTTAGAGCTCCAAGGGCTCTTTATCAGGACTGTTTTCACTTCAGTTTTAATTGACGTTGGTCTAATGGTAGCAAGTGCTACTGTTGAGCATGAGGTCCTAGGTTCGGTTCTTAGGTTGGGCGAAGAGTTATTGGATTTTTTTTCCATCTGGAATTTCTCAGTAGCATTCCGGCAATAGACTGGACCCTTATTACATGTGAATTAAACATAAATGTGGGTATACTATAGGTGTACGTTTGCTTACCCCTTCGGAGAATAGTAAGCTTCCTCAGCGAGCAAAATAGAAAGAAAGAAGAAAGAAAATACATTTATTTGCGGCAACATGACGCATAAAAAAGGACACAAACACAAAAAAAAAAAAAACAGGTTGGGTAACAAGTAATATACTCTCTAATATTCCTTCGGTTTTACCGTAGCCGGGTAACAAGTAAATTGTTGCATCACAATAGAAAACCAGTCTCATTACATAACCCATTGCATACTTGCAAGTGATTGCAAGATAATACTAAGAATATTAACTTAGAGATAGTGGTTTCACACGTTCAACATAACCTAGGTTTTATGCATTCTGCACCATACACTCGCATAAAGTTAGGTGTCATTGTGTACAAGGCCCACTCATTATTATTTTAATGTTAAAATTTGAAAGTTCGTTGCTAAGTAAGTACGGCTGCAAGACTCGATCCGTCAGGTTAAGCTACTTCTGCCGCGGTCGGGCCGTGATGGGTGACCAAATTTACATATCAAGACTGCTCCGTGCCTCGGTAAGCACGTTGAGCCGTTGGTCCTGTAATTTGTGAAACTTTGACAGTTGTTACGGGTCGTTAGAAGCCCGAAAGTCTGACAACCAGTTTTAGCAAGGGTTATCGTGTTGCCCAGTAACGGAGTTATGGAGGTCAGATAGGCTTCATGTAAAATACTGGGATTTAGCTGCGTCCGGTTAGACTGGAAGCAGACCCCACCATAGTTGGGAAAAGGCTGAGCTAAAGAGAGATATTTCTCTAGGACGTGGCGGGTGAAACCGCGGCAAACAAACAGCTAGTTTAAAATAATATCTTTCACACCGTTTTTATAAAAGTTTTTTTCTGTTGAAAGGAAAAGTCTAATGCCACTTTCACTTAAAAGGAACGGGAATGATTCGTACATTTTACGGTCAAGCGAGATTCCCATGGAGGAAGCCTCGAAGTCCGTCGACCGGAACAGCCAACAGGGCAGATTTATCAGCTGTTTTTATGTGGCAGCCATTTTTTAATCACGTAATTGCCAAGGGGTGGTAATGAATAACGTGAGAAGGTGATTTTTCGTTAAAGGAATGACATCGCTTTGTTACAGTAAAACAATCATGTTTCTTTTCGGAATTGTGGCAAGTTTCTAGAAAAAAGTTAATTGCATATTTCATTTTAACATTATTTTCTCTTCAAATTTAGATAAAAAGTGCTATGATATGCGGATAAAACTAAGCGCAAAATGTTATTTATAAACTATGTATAAGGTAAATAGGAAATAAGTGGAGGGAGGATACATCAGCTTAAATGAAACTACTGATTTACGGAAAATCACAACAATTTTATATGCGGTTTGAACAAAAGGACATCGCTGGAATTAAATGCACGAATACCTAAACAACATGTAATTTATATTATTATTTTCCTTTCGAAGCGTCAGCTCGAGTGTAACTAGTAATAAAGCCAATTTTTACTTCAACATAAAATATTACGTTAATATTTTACAGATTAAAATAAGCGGTGTCTTTATAAAAATCCAAACACGCGCTTATTTTTTGCACATACAATAAATCTTATCATAATGAGATGAGTCGACATCACAAGTGTTGCCATGTGTAAAAATTTTACGTTTTCGACTGTAACAAAAAAATGGCGGTTAGCAAGCGAATTGTGATGCTATCGTGGCACACTGCAATTAGAAAGTATGCCGAGAAGTTATTTCGTTTAACTGTACTTTTTTTCGCTTGAAGACCTTTCACAGTAACTTGAATAGACGTTTGAAAATTTTCCTGTCGCTTATTCATTTCTTAGAGAATAAATAGACATAAGTACGTATCTATCTATGTAAATAAAAATGATAAGCTGTTCGTTGGTAAGCGCTTCACATAAAAACGGCTAGACCGATCTGGGTGTTTTTAGTTTTAAAATGTTCGTAATAGACCGAATCAGATTTTTATGAAAATAAAAATTGGAATAGTTTCCTGGATAATTGTCAAAGTCGGGAAAAATTGAACGTCCTTTTTTTCTATGGGAAAATTGGACAGTATAACTTCCGTCGGGTCAGCTGATTTCTAATAAGAATTAAATGTGAAGGCAGAGATTAATTTTTAAACAAGGGTACCTACTTATTTTTAGTCCCACATCGCTATGTTCACTTCACATAATGTATTTAATAGCCAGTAGGCGTAAAACTGCACCAAGCAAAATTTTGGGTGACACAAAAAACAATTCATTTCTGTCAAAAATAGCTTTGAAACTAATTAAGATTATAACAGTGAGTAGAAAACCACAGAACTAGATGTTGCAATCATAGTGTTTGCTGTCCTTGATCCAAATTCTTCATTTGGTTAATTAGCCATGTGCGCACAGGAACATGTTATGAAATAGAGGGCCAGACATGTTGAATGAGGCCAAACAAATAAAGCTGAGTAGATTTAATTGATCTAGATAGGTGCCTATTATAACCGGATATTGCGAGATTGTAAAGCCAGTTAACCCAGGGTGGTCAGAGCAAAAAAATCTGAGGTCGTGACCGTGGTCCTGGTGTTTTCTGGATGACCGACACCAACAGAAAAAAACCTGTGAATAGTCGTTTTTTTATCTCCTGTGCAGAATAGTCGTTACGCGCATTGAACCATATCTTACATGGCGTTTCCTTTAGGGTCGGGGCGCACGCGCAACGTGAGAACTATAACGTACTCCTGCGCATTAGTCTCGTGTCGCTGACTTGACCAATTACATTTCTGCATTAACAAGTGCAAGAAATGGGCGCGACCCACTCGTATGGTCAAGTGTACAAGTTTATTTAATTGCAGGCCAGAGGTGATTAACTGTGTTGCCACGTTATACATGACATGGAGTGGTCAGCCTTCGTTGTTCAATTTTCTTAATATGGGGTTCATGAAATACCATTTCGAGCGGTATTTAATCTGTAGTTATCATGCCACACCGGAGAACAGCATTTTATCGCGTGATCGAATATTCTCAATAATTGTCCCCAATTAAACGACTGCTCCCAATAAATGTAATAACGATCTCCCTAACATATGCTAATTGGTAACAATGATACTCAATTTACAAAAACAAAATTGCATGCAGTAACACTATCCCATAACGATCTGTTTCACCAGGACCAGATGATGCCTCCGGTCATTTGACGGGGGATATGCGCTGGCGCAGGGGGTGCGAACGCGGGGGTAGCACGCAGATGCCGTGAACTATCCGCGACCGTTATTCCCCCTATCTGTTGAAATTTTGAAATTCGAACACGTGTGTTGACAACTTTTTTTATCACCCGCATGGTATGGTTTTCGCAATCGCTTTTAGTTCCGAAATTTCGTTTTTTTTTTAGGTTTTTGAAGTAGGACGATTTAGATAATGCAGGTAATTTGATAGTTTAGCAATGTGTTTAATCAATTATAGACAGAAAATAGTTCCCTGACCGAAAAACGCTTGGTAGGTAAATGGTAATTATACTTCTAAGTATAGACGCCAGCAGGTCAAGCTACTCGAAACTGTCAAATTGTCCCAATCAACCTTGAACCTTATTAAAGAAATTTGACAGATTGTAGTAGCTTGATGTGCTGGCGTCTGTACATATTAATTAAACTTATCGAAATTGTGACCATGAGGAATAGACGACAAAACAATAGGAATCAAATAATGTTCCTAATCAAATTATTCTTAGTCCATATTAATACTAATAACATCAAACACCAGGGGAAAGTGTCAGTTAAAAAATCAATATAACCGTTACGGAGTCAGTGTCCGCGAGGGTGCGACACAAAGGGCGGTGCGCTGCGCACGCGCCGACGTTATTGCACCGCCATTATGACAATCACAACACAATGCAGATTTATTCTGTGCCGTTTGCAGGGGTGACACTGCGATTTGTTAAAACTCATTAATTGAATTTCCAGTGCAGTTTATCAATGAATGTTTGGTTCGGAGAAATGAACCGTAGACCATTGGTTTGTTTTCATTTGGTAGTGTGTAATCTGATTACTAACGCATTGCCTGCTCAAGCATGAGTAATGTAGGTACTTATTTTCATTAGAGAGTGTTAAGTAATAATAATATACTTAATACAAAAAAAAAAAACATGTGGCAGTAAAACAAAAAACAATACAAAGTATTTCGGTGATTTAAAATTGCACAATTGTTAAAGGGTTAAAAGAAATAACGGAAATAAATAATTCATCTATGAAAGGAACGTCTTGACCGGATGCAACATTTGAAGAAACCCTATACAGTTGCAACTATTTCTAACGTTGCATGGTGAAGCATACAATTATTATGGGATCCCTGCAGCTACGTCCACTTACTTTCCCATAAACCAAAACATATCGGAGTTCAACGACATAACCAACTTGTAATTACGAAAGGGAAGTATGGAATTGGGTGACCCGGTCCCCTAGGCCCCCTACGAAGTATGTACGGTTGGTCAGTTTTAGACAATAAAAAATCATAACGTTTGAACGTTAGAGAGCTCTTAGAAAGCTCTCAGATGCACATCTGGTGACATCTAATAGTGCACTACAAATCGGGTCACGAATGTTTGCGTAAGTTGTCAAATATATGATACGGGAAACCGGGACGCGATGAGATTTAAAACATCCTAGATGAAAAGAAAAATATGAAGAACATTACTTAACTTTTTCTTAAGTAGCCGAAGAAAGAATAAAAAAAAAAAACTAAAATTTTCAATTTGTAGACTGAATATCAAAAATTTTTTCGTTTATACTAAGGGATAAGATTAAGAGTTTTTTGTGTATGTTGCGCAGTTTGAGTGAGCTACCGATTACAGAGTTAACAGGTACATTGTTAAGCTGTGCGGCTACTAGAGGAACAAAAAATTCAAGCGACTGCCTATTCAGGTTTCTTTTGTTTGTTGTCTATGAAAAAACAGATTTGGTTCAATGAGTAAAAGGCACGAAATAAGCATAAAAAAAAATATAGAGAAGAGATAAAAAATAAAGAAAAATATAGAGTTTAGCAATATGATGAACCAAAAATACAATATGCTTTGCCTTACGAACTAAACAAATACAAAGGTTTTATTTTTATTTCGGCCACCTCGACGTCTTAATTTGTAATTCCCGCAGACAATGAAAAAATAAATATTAAAAAGAATAACTTTACGTTGAGTTGAACACAGCCGTTAATAAGACACTATAAAATAAATTGACACTTGAGAATATCAGACTGAAGCAGTATTTAATTTAAGTGATGTGATGACAAAATAAGATGTTCATTTCGATCGAATATAAAGGCCGCCATTTTGCAATCAGTGAGTGAGTGAGCGTGTGTGCGCATGCGTGGATGGATAGTGAGGTGACGCGCCGCGCGAGCGCGTCACCCCGTGTGGGTGCGACAAGGATACCGTTTACTATACTTACAAACGTAAGCTGTAGATTATGTGTATTGCATGTCGCTACGCTCGCTCGGTATGAACGAGAAAATCTTGAACGTCAGTTCAGGAAACTTTCCCTTCGTAGATGGTGAAAGAAAATAGGCAAGATTGTTTCTACGAATTCCTACTTTCACAGCAACATTTTCGAGTTTATGATTGTTGTGCTAGCATAATTTGGTGGCATACCTACATTTTAAGTGTATTGGGTTATGATAATTAAAGTAGCAGCGTTGTTTTAAAAGTAAGTACTTAGCATTATCTAGACATCATACATTATGTATTTGTGTGACCTAATTGATAATTTGATATGCTTTGCCTTACGAACGAACCTAAATTTGATAGACATTATGTAAATATCTGTGAGAGGTCTCATATCAAAACATCGGTAATGCATAGCTAATCGTATGTCATGTTGGTGTCGTTCGCTACATTTGAACATTTACTGAGGGCGAGTTACACCAACGAAACTGAACGCGGACCGCGTTCAAAAGCTGTCATTGTCAATAGTATACCACAACTTCTTAAAAAAAAAACAAAAAACAAATAAGTATGTATTTTGTAACACATTTGTGAGTAGGTGACCTATTTTGAGAACTTTCGCCACGGTAATATTATCTATTTCGCTGAAGGTTGCTAGCTATTTTCGTCCCCAAATGACGTAACACTAGTTAATGAGTTACTGTGAATATTGACGTGACATCAATAGCGATTTGACTCATAATGGCAATGTTTTGTACAATGCCACAGAAAAAATGAGATTACAGCTGTGGTGCGGTCAACAGAACTGGGTACATATTTGATTAAAAATATGTAGCTTTTACAGAATTTGTGGTTTTTAAGTTATCTACACTGATATTATAAAGCGGTAAAGTTTGTATTTAGGAGGAACTCCGAAACTACTCATCCGATTTAAACAAAATCTTTTGCGGATGGAAAGCTACATTATTGCCGAATGCCATAGGATATATTTTATGGTATAGTTTGCTTCTACGCAGACGGAGTCGCAGACAGGAGCTAGTCGGTAAATAAATAGCCACGCAGCTTTTTCTATTAGAAAATAGTCTTGTTAATACTGTATTTTTGATGGAAGCATCACTTTCACTACCCTTATTTAAATAAGTATTCTGTCCATTTACAAACGTTCCGAAATAAAATTTAAGTTAACGCTAACATGTTTCGAATTAAAATTTAAGATAATGCAACACTGGCCCCCAAAGATACAGGTGTTGCCTAGTTTGGGGACCACTGTTCAAATAATTATGTTTTATATTCTAGTTACAGTAAGCTTACAATATTATTATTTTTCGTTATGTAGCAAAGGATCAATAAATTATTCTTACTAAACTATTGTTTACAATTTGTAACCGCACATGTGTAATCTAAAATGGGATAACACAGTGTGGGAGGCTCACCATACTACGTATTAACACTGAGCGCTGTATCAAAACAAACGAATCTAGGTCAGTATTTGTGCTTGCCCGATAATTTCGACGCACCGTTATAGCTTTGTTTATTTTTTCGCTTACACACGCAACCAGACCGTGGTCGGGTAACAGGAGAAGAAAAAACAATATTTAATAAGTGCTTAAACAGATTTTTTATCAAACATCCCCTTCAATTAGTAAAAAACTCCATTAGAAATCCACTAAGGCGTCTTAATTTTTAATTATGAGGCTGCAAATTATTTAATGAAAGCTTAGCCTGACCCTTTATGAAGTTTTTCGCACCTTCGCCGGATAAGTTTTTGCACGTCGCTTTAGAAATCTTTTGATGTCCAATTTGAAGGGTGCCAGTGCCAGCATAAAAGGGTTCCGAGATATCGTATTAAATATTGAGCAAAGGCGTAAATGTTAATTTTAGTTTTATTGTAACGTTAGTGGGTTACATGTTTTATCCATCTCCCGCTTTGAAGTCGTAAAATTTCGGCGTAGTAACTGACATCGACTACATTCTTAGAAGCAACTGAAGGTCTAAAGCTGAAGAGTTTTTTTTTTAGTCGCCGTTGTCTCCGAAACGACCATTTGGACTTGAAAATTTCTTTTTGCATTTGATAACCCAATTCTTAAGGTTATAGACTATTTAACATCAGGCTACGACCTTTAGGAACCGAGCGAGGGTGAAACCGCAGGGCACAGCTAGTTAATAATATATCGAGTCAAAGGTCGATATTCTGGCATCATTAGTCTTATCAATAAAATAATTATAATGCTTAATAGCAAAGCACTAAGTAGGCGGTATTAAAGGGGACTTTTTAATAAGAGTAAGACGATACGTGTATTTTGTTCCAGGTGTTATGGCCACTCAATTAGTGTCCTATTCAAATTGTGATCCATATTCAGTTACACGACGAACATGACGCCATAAGTGGCATTATTATTCAGCAGTTCTTAATATGGTATAATACAGTCTAGGACTACTAAATTCAGCATCCATGCATTTCCATGTTAGCTATAAAGGCCTACAAAATATAAAAATCATCTTTCTTATATCTATGGTCTACCTACAACATCAAAATAGAAAGAAAAAGTTTTGATGCAGTTTTGAAGCGTACTGGTCCCGATTTTGGCGTATCATTGAATTTTATTAATAATTGAATTCCGAATTTGAATTCGCAACCATTTAAAGAATAAAATTATAGAATTTATTTAAAAAAAAAAGCGGGATCACTCGATTTAAGAGTCCGGGAGTGTAAAAACTAGACATGATTAAAATCTCAGTGTCAGTTATAAGGTCATGGCAACTGTCACTTTACAAGGTGTACTTTTGCCGATAGAATTTGTGAAGGCGTTTTTTTGCTTTTGTTCTAATAATGCAATGTTTTATACTTAACGTTAGGTATATAGGTACTCGTCTTTGCAAATAAAATGTGTTATCTTTTTACAATTTCTTTACCTAGTTACATATTTATTTAAACATCATAGGTGCCCTTTGTTTTTTTTTTAAACGATGTTACTACAATTCAATGTTCTTATTGGAAACGTGAATGGCAATGTATTTATTTGAATATTAAGTAGGCGACAGGCGTGTTTCGTAACAATGTTGTCCTACAGCTGTAGGTGTCTTTCAAACAATATTTAATTAGCTAATTAAAACATTAAATATTGTTTGGAAGACACTTGCTAAGTAAGTTATCATGTTATTGTCTTTAGTTATAATCAAGCATTTACATAATGATTGTCAATTGATTGTATAGCTACCTATATTTTTTTTAATAACCTTGATGATCTATTGTCTATTGTCAAGTACCTATTTGTTTACGAGTTTTTAATGACGTAAATACGGACGGAAAATTGCTAATGAAGTTTGTGTAAAGTCTGTCTTTTACTAACATAATTCAAATATGTAGATGTTGTACTATACAATTTACCTAGGAAATCGCTAGGAAAAACTTTAATTACGAATTAAAACTGCCTACCTCTCTAGACATTTTAGCAAACGCCGCAAACAAGACAAATGTCGGCAACATCAAACATTTTGCACCGCACATGGAAACAAGCGAACGTCGCCTAAAAGTAAAATAACAGTGTCAAATCAAAGTGACCTAGGTTTGTTATCTCCGCGTCACGAGATAAACTTTAGGTACATGAATATTCTCCCCGAACCGCATCCAATTGCAGTTGCACTGATAATAAGCTTTTACTCAGTAATTACTTGACCAACAAACGATTAATTGCACAGTTCACGAAGTTGACATTAGATAACCCTATAGATAAGAGATCCATTTTTTTAAATAGGCACGGACACAGTCAATACTGAGTTTACTATGCATTTGCGAGTAGACCTATGAATGCACGCGTGACTTGTCTTGAATGGGGATGCTCGTTCAACCACTCGCGTTTCATAGATTAAAAACACTCAATGTTGACATTTTTAGCGTAAAAATTTACGCATTGTTGACGGAACGTGAAATAGAACGCAATTTAATAACCTTGTCTGTCAAATGTCAACAACACGAATGATACTTGTTACATCTAATTATTGAATAAAACTTACCTGTTATTCTTTTCTGTGTCTTGTTGTTCTCAGGGCTGGCTTTAGCCTCCTGCGTGGGCGTGCTCGCAGCAGGAGTTGTGATCGTGATCGGTGACCTTCTCAGAGCAGCGGGAATCGTAGACGCGGGAACGAGTTGCCAGGCGAATCGCTGCGAAGTAGGTAGTGGTTTCTCGTTGGCAAAATCGAAACCCCATCTCTGGCTGTCCAATTCCAATTGGCGAGCCAACTCTCTCTCAACAAATCTTCTGTTTTCCTCTCGGTCTGTACAACCGAACAAGTTTCTTCTGACGCCTTCTAGCGTGGTGACGCCTTGCACACGCAGGGACCTCGTGTCCAGCATCGTAGTGGCCTGCAGGCCCGGAGCCCTCACACTCAACGTCGACATCTCTTCAACAGAGTCCGAACAGCGAAACACAGCGCACTTCACAGATAGCATCCGCGCTGTATCCACCTAGCGCAAACAAGGTCAGTATTCAGTAACAGCACGCGATAGAATCGTATTGATTTAACAAGCGTATAAGTGTTTGGTTCATCACGCACCAATAAGAATTCGTATTGTTAGTTTACTGTGTGTAAACAAGTCGTGAATGACGCGACGAGACACGTGACGTAATACGTCCGCACAGTAAAAGTACGTACGCCGACTGGCGGCGCGCGCGGCGGCAAGAGGTGGCGACGGCGCGGCGTGGCGCAACGCGACGGCGAACACGAGAAACCACAGCGCAAGCGACTCTTTTTAGTTCAACTTTTCACCGCCGCGTGGCGCTAGCACCGCGCTCGGTCAAGTGATGTGATTATGCCGTGCGCGTCTCCCTACTTCATTTACCCATGTTGAAAAAAGTAAATTGTACCCGCGACCACTTCTTTGTTTTATTATATGTTGGCTTATCAACATAAAATAATTCTGAGCATTAATTCAGGGTTTGATCTTCTCATTAGGTAATAATAACCTATTTTAGTTTCTCATATTTTTTTAGATTCCTAAACATTCTATTCCTATTATTAAAATGTTGGAAGAAAGGATTTTTGAAATAAAATTTATATACGAGTAGCTAGCTCTGTTTGTTTTTTCTTTTATTTTATCTTTTTAAGTTTTATAACTTTCCATTGCATAGAAACTATTTACTTAAATAATACAAATTTAAAAAGTAGGCATTTAGATTTAATACTTTGCATGTGTTACTTATAAGAAATGGCTCAGCTGAATCCGGTTAGAATAGAAGCCGCCCCGAACATAGTTGGGACAAGGCTAGGCAGATGATGATGATTGGTTTTAGGAAATACTAATTCTTAAATTGTTTTACCAATAGCTTTATCAAGCAAGCTGTAAGACTGGCAAAGATTATTTTAATTTTTGAAGTTTAATACATTTTAAACTAAAATTCCTCAAAGTAAATTTCTGGTGTTTTGCTCTTTACTTATACTTCCCCTTGAAAAGTAGTGCGTTCATTTAATTCTCCATACAACATTATGTGCCTTATTAGCATACCAATTTTGTATACAATTCCCTGAATAATGGGTACAAAAACATTATTGTGGCAACACTGCGAGCTGACTTGTTTACGAAGAACGAAGACGTGTCTAGTTACCTACGTGTGCAGCATAAATTCATACTGCTTATCAAAAGTATAGCCGTCTCTGTCTCACGCGCATTAGTGCGGCCCATCATAAAAAGGACAGAAAATGTATTAATAGCACAGAGCATCGCCGCCATTTTGCCGAAACACGACTGACTAGATTTTTGTGTTGGACTGTTGGTACAATTTATCTAGACAATAAAAACTAAAAGGTTACTAATATATTATATATAAAAACGATTAAATTAAATAAACATTATTGAAATTATGTAATAACAATGAATCGGAATGTTAATGATTAGTAATATTTGCTTTCACAACGAAATAATGGCAATAAATTGCGAAATAATTTTGACGTATCGTTAAAAACTAAGTGACATAACGAATAATTTTGAAAAATTCACATGTGTGAACCTAAATTATGATAAAGTACTCACCTATGAGTATTTATTTATTGTTTCACGGAAAATTCTTCGATTTGCGGACGGGATTCATTCACTGCACTGCCGCCGTACTAATTTTCGAGATATGACAATGACGCGATGGCGAGAGCGCGGGCTCGACGCTGATTGGTTGAAAATGGCGGCCATTTGTCTCATTGGCTTGGAAGATTTTAGGCGCCAAATTTCGGTTGGTCGAGACGCC
Source organism: Apamea anceps (assembly GCA_951799955.1). Classification (NCBI taxonomy): domain Eukaryota; kingdom Metazoa; phylum Arthropoda; class Insecta; order Lepidoptera; family Noctuidae; genus Apamea; species Apamea anceps. The sequence continues at coordinate 13,796,581 of OX637509.1, forward strand.
GGATGGCGGGAAATAAATGAAGCACTTTCCGGTGCGCGTGAGTTTTGTTACGGAAAATTGTGTTTGCCGCGTTTAGCTTCCGTCTGTTTCAAGCGAACAATTAAAAGAGCGACGGATTTTCTTCGTTTCGGTGATTTGTTTACGTAAATGCGACTTTGTTGTGATAGGATAATACTGTTGCAAAGGTTCGCGTGCTTTTTTTCAAGATCTTTACTTTTAGAAATATTTATCGTTTTAATTTAGACATAATGTTTTATGTAGTTTATAATATTTCGTGCATGTTTATATTTAAAATTAAACGTGATTTGTTAACACTTAGTTGCTGTTTCATAATTTTAGATTTAAGATACTTACAAAAATAAATAAAATAGTTGTATGGATAAAATTGACATTATTTATACATAACCAAAATTATGGAGTTGTACCCAATTCCTTTGGTTAAAGAATAAAAGTTAAATATTCAATTTTCAGTAGTTAATTTATGTGGGTAAGTATAAACTTATTCTCCCGATAGACGTTAGTGACATATTGACCTATTTATAACGGAAATCAGTTGCGTTCGTTTGCGGTGAACACAAAAAGTGTTTCCGTTCGAAACAGATGTTCTGTTAATGTTTTTCTAATAAACACAAAATGTCTACTTTCCCTGCAGGTGCATTTATAAATAGAATACAAGGGAGCAGTTAAAATCTTTTGGAACCGTTATTTAATTGTCTCGTAACTTACTGTAATCTTATTGGAATTGAAGTTTATCGATTATTGAGACATTTTATTAGTTGTTTTAGAAAACCCTTATTTTAAGGTTCTTCATCATTCGTAATTTGAAAATTATTCTGTGACTTAAGGAAATACTTACTTTCTTTTTGGTGTGTTAAGAACGCAGTTTGAATTTTCCCCATTTTTCATCTAGGCGGGAAACCGTACGTTTGAAAACGAAATAGAATGACATGAAGATAAATTAAATTGTACTGAAATATTACCGACAAATCATTGTGTTTGATAGGGATTTGTTGTACTTATATTGGTATTTCGGCTGATGATTTCTTTGATTTTACCTAATATTTCCACGGTTTTTTTGTTAAGTTCTTTTTTTATTAGCGACATCTATTGAAATAAATGCGAATAATGCATTCTATAAGAAACGTGCCGCATTGCAGCACATGGTTACGAGGGTAAATAAAAGGCGCGAACGCTTATAAATATAACCTTAACCTTCAGAATAATATCGCCATCTGCGCTTACGCAGTGCAGAGGCCATTTTCAGGAAGTGAGTAGGTAGGTATTTGTTTGGTTTGGTTAGTTGTAAAAACTTGCAATATCGCCTGTTTTTGCTCGTAATAACAAACATTTCGTTGCATTTGTTGCGGTTTTTAATACGTATTATTTGATTCATTATTTGCAAGCATGGATTTTGAGAGGAGTTTTGCGTAAATGTTGAATTAATGTACGTTACCTACCTTAGTATTTAGTAACTAAACATATCTAATTCATAAATTTATATAGAACCCCTCTTCGAGAAGAATGAGAATTAAAACCTAATTTGTGAAAGTTTCTATAATAGGCTATTTTCCTAAAAAAATCTAATTAGTCCGTCAGTTAGATTATCAAAAAATATTGAACCCGTATTTTTTCTTTTGTCAAATATATAAAAAAATGATGAAGATATCGCCCGTTAAAGTTCCGCGTGACGTCACTTGCTTGCGACACTTTTGCAAGCAAGCGACGTCACTCCCAAATTTTGACGCGCTTTATTTTGTCATTTTTTGTTTGATTGACAAAAGAAAAAATACGTGTCCATTATTTTTCGATAATCTAACTGACGGACTAAATATAATAATATTTTTTTAACCCAGGCAACTATCCTATTGTGTCTATGATGGCGTAACTGCATCTGATTGTCGAAGCGGGCGAAATATACCTAACATATTTATTTGCAAGAACTGATTAACATCCTTTCCAGTAAATGAGAACGTTGTTTACTAATTGACTGCCTCGTCGGTCCAGTGGTCGCAAGCGCTACTGCTGAGCATGAGGTCCTGGGTTCGATTCCCGGGTCGGGCAAAGTGTTATTGGGTTTTTCCATCTGGAAATTTTCAGTAGCAGCCCGGAGTCTGCATTTGTGCCCGGTTGATGGCAATAGGCTCGCCCCCTGTTACATGGGATTTAAGCATTCCTGGCGTAATGTGGGGCGTTCTATAGGTGCACCTCTGCCTAACCTTTCTGAGCTTCTGGGCTTCAAACGTGAAGTTATAATAATATGTTGTTTATTAATTTAAAACTAGTGGGTATTCTGCAACCGGTTTTAATATTGTAAAAGAACTTATACCTTAGATCTTGTACACGATCGCTGAAAAAAATAAACAAATAGTTTTTCAGGGACTTATTGGAACATCATAATCAGCCTATAAATGGTCCCACTGTTGGGATACAACAACACACAATAATATTGTGTGATATTTATGAAATTCCGACATGATTAGTTACTTACCTAAAAAAAGATTCTTTTGGCGCGTGGCCAAAATCGGAACTAACGTCGCCAAATTCGATTTTCAGCACCTTTCACAAAATAACTACAAATGTTTACTACCAGTGCCCCCCAACAACATCATTCAAGCGCCAAAATAATCTTTGGCAGTGTGTGACATCCATTTTGATTGATTTTTTGACACTCGAATGGTAGACGTAAACTCAGATTTTTAATTTGCTAGACTAAAATGACAGCTGTGGCGATCGACTATTTTTTGACTACATGGCATTATTTAGTATATGTATATTAGCTGTCATTTTGGTCTAGCAAATAAAATATCTGAATTTAAGTAATTATTTATGAGTGTTTTATTAATATTAAACTTAATAAATGTACACGGCTAATATAAGACCTAAAATTTATTCAAATCAGACCATGACGTTGTCCGCATGTCCAAGTCCAATAAAAAATTTAAGACATTGACAGTGAGGAGAGGCCTGCTAGGAGTACTATCCGTCTGGATTTTTCCGAACATGACCGGCTTCGAGACCCCTCCGTGCCTCGGAAAGCACGTTAAGCCGTTGGTCCCGGCTGTCATTCGTGGATCTTTGGCAGTCGTTACGGGTAGTCAGAAGCCCGAAAGTCTGACAACCAGTCTTACCAAAGGGTATCGTATTACCCAGTAACTGGGTTGTGGAGGTCAGATAGGCAGTCGCTCCATGTAAAATACTGGTATTCAACTGCATCCGGTTAGACTGGAAGCCGACCCCAACATAGTTGGGAAAAGGCTAGGCAGATGATGATTACTGAAAAAAGAAAGATTAAACAAGAAGATGTCCGGACTTTTTTGTCAATGTCTGGCTTTGTCAGCAAATTTCAAATTTCATAATGGTAACCCTACCTGAGCCTCAGCAGTGACATTATAGGCTGATTACATATTAACAACTACGGGCAACAAAAGATAAAGTTATAGGAAGGCATTACTGCGTTGTGCTCTGATTTGTTCGATTGCGTTGAGGTCGGAGTACGGTTGCGCACGCGCAATTTCACTCAGTTCTGTCTCATTTACAGTGCATTAAATTGACGTTGAATGGTTTATTTAAGTTATATGTTTAATACTGTAAAACGTTTTTGTGATGGAAAACATCGCTAGGAAATCGGCATGTCGTAGAGCCAAAAATTCAAAGACATGTGACATCTACCAACCCGCACTGGGCCCGCATGGTGTATTACGGCCTTATCCCTCTCACCGAGAGGAGGCCTGTGTCCCAGCAGTGGGAACATTATAGGCTGCTTATGCTTGGTGATGTTGAGTTCCTCCGGTGAATGCTTTTTCCTTTTCTGTTAGAGAAGGACATGGTGTCCGTTAAAGCATAAAAACTTTTCGGTTACTAAATTGTATCTTGAATGGCAGTTCCAAAGTTGATGTACGGTCAACGTTTACATCATTGGGCTATTAATAGCTTATCCATTGCAAACCTGCGCTGGTTAGAGTCGTTTCTTTTAAGCACCAAAAAAAAAAACGCAGATAACATCGTTAAAATGTAGGTACATTTGTTGCACGTGGCTGTAACACTTGGGGATGCTTGTAAGGAACGATAAGAAACCATAAGGTAGGGAAGCTCTTGGCTGTCAAAATTCCTCTGTCACACCACTGTTGAAAAAAAGTGAGGTTTGCCATATGGCGGGATACTCAATGTAGGAAGCTGTCTTGTGCAAGTATATCCGTTGTTTCACGTTTGTTTATTTTGTGTGGAATATTTGCTTTCGTGTTTATTGTAATTATGTGGATTCATATTATTACTAGGTATTTTTGATGGTGGCCTTGACAACACTAAACGGAGCACGCTAACAATGACGTGTCATTTTTTAATTTCGAACGCAAAATATTGAACAAACACTAGTTTCAATTTTTTAAAAGGAATGGAGTTATTTTTTAAACCCGGAAGTTTAAAAAAGTAGATAAGTAGTCCCTCATCTATTCTATTTTTCAAAAAATTTCTTTTTGTTTAGTTTTGGGGTAAGGGAACTTTACAAAACTGGCAATACCTACAGAACATTTGAATTTGAATTACGCATGGAGCAAGGGGTAATTGCTAACTGCAGTTTTCAATGATAAATATAAATATGTAGGTAATTCAGTTTCGCTTTTTAGTAGCAAGGTCATCTTCATGCTACGATGATCAAGCAATTAAATCATACAATAGGTAGGTATTGAATATAAATAGGATTTGTCATAGTTTTATTAACTTACATAGATTGGCTCGGGAAGTCGAGACTAGCGACGGTTAGAAATAATACTACGGTCTGTAGTAGGTAATAACTACTGGACAGTAGCTAGGATAGTAAAGCGCTCGAAAATCTGACATTATTAATTAGTAGGTATAGCCATGATCCTTTCAAACTTAACTAAAAAATCCTATCACTGTCTTGATAAGCCGAGTGAAAAAAAAAATTGTGTGTGGGTAGCTAGATATTTGCTTAGGTACTATTTTCCGCTCGCTTGGCAAGTTATTTATCTCTTGAATTAAAAAGTAAATAATATAATTTCTTTTTTGTGTCGAATTATTTTGACAGTTCTTTATGTTAATAATAATTCTTCTTAAATGCCATAATAGTGCATGGAATTAGTAAGTACTTTATCTCGGTCATAGTGTTATTGTTTTTCTTTCTTTGATTAATGACACATTTATACCTATTACACATCTTTTGTGAACTTATGAATTGAGTATACTAATATTAAAAAACCGGTCAAGTGCATGTCGGGCCACGCGCAGTGTAGGGTTCCGTAGTTTTTATAACAGCCAAGTGCGGGTCGTATTCGCTGACTGATAGTTTCGTACTATGCTCTAACTAAAAGCCAAACATGACTACCTACCTAATTTGATTTCCTATACAAATCCTCACTTGATCCGACAATTTTGCACGGAAAGTTTTAATTTTTTTTTTTGAGATTTGGATAAGACGTCATAGCCGGTGTAGCAACTGTTTTTTTGTATAATACTTATTTAGGAATGAAACAATAGCGTGATACAACTGACGCTTAGCGCCATCTATGGACATTTCTATGGAGTTGTTCGAAATTTTCGAGTCTAATACAATTGGTCGACTATTACTCGTAAACTTGTAAAGGCCACTTAAGTGTGATAGTTTTCCTTTAAACTTCGTTATATATAGGTACTACTGCCATGATATTTGAATTTCTAACTACAACCGTTTAGTTGGTAGAGGGGGGCGGACACTTGACTCTAACAAAAATTGGTACTTTAAAGCTTGATAAGTCACGAACGATTTACTTAATCAAATAACGGTCTTCCCAAACCTCTAATATTTTTGAAATACCTATCCAACGATATCCCACAATATGGGAAGGGCGAAAAAAAAATTATCATCCCCACTTTAGATGTAGGGGAGGTACCCTAAATAATTATTTTTATAAAAAAAAATATTTTACCACTTTTTTGGCGTCATTAACGTGTATACTCATGCCAAATTACAACTTTCTAGTACCAATAGTTTTTGAGCTAAACCGCGGACAGACAGACAGACGACATGGCGAAACTATAAGGGTTCCTTGTTGACTACTGGTGTTAATTTTATGTAACGCCTTGAAGAGCATAAGAGATTTTTAATCGATGTTTAGAAATCGAGAATGCGTATCGATCGACACGGTAATCTGTGGATAAGGTACGAGTGTTGATTCGAAAGTATTAATTATTTTAATACTTCAGTTTAACGAATTTATTTACTCATAAAGAACAATACAGTTCACTTAATAATGATCTTAAGTAAAAATAAAGTAATGTAGGTAATATACAGCGATCGAGCAATTCTAATAGATGTTGTCATAAATGTATTTTTTTAATTTTGATTTAAACACTGCAAGCTTCTTAAAAGTATCCTATGTCCTAATCCAGGTTATGGTTAACCCAAGTGCTAAATTTTATCCAAATCCGTTCAGTCGTTTTAGCGTGGCAGCGTAACAAACACACTTACGCATATTTATATCTAATATTATGATTAAAAAAAAACCTATATTTGTAAAACTACATAAAGAAGAAAATTTTAAATAATTATAGAGTATCTACAGACGCGACGTCAGCAGGTCAAGCTACCCGAAATTGTCAAATTTTCCCAATAAACCTTGAACCTTAATGCTTTGAAGATAAAGTTGAAAATCTATTAAATACATTTGACAGATTGTAGTAGCTTGATGTGCCAGTCTGTACTATCGCTACCAACAGACTTTTCGCCAGTTATCTTTATGTTCCTTGTAATAGGGGACGAGCCTATTGCAACTAACCGAGCAGAAATCTACACACCGAAATCCCAGTCTATTTTACTATTGATTCCAATTTTTCTGGTCTCTACCTATCCAAAAGCTTTAATCTATACAAATAAATAAAATTGAAGTGTCTGTTTGTAATGTCAAAATAACAACTTTGTACTAAATGCATATGGAGGTAGGTATATACATTTTGCCTGCCTGTCTGTTTGTTCCTGGTAATCTCCGCAACAGCTGGGCCTTTCACTGGCAGATATTATTTAAGCTTTTATTTTACAAAAAGAATAATAATAATAATAATAATATCCCTGGACATTTCACACAGCGCCATCTAGTCCCAAGCTAAGCAACCTAATGCTTGTGTTAGGGTAACAAGATGGCTGATATACTACTTATATACATTTTTTTTTTGTAAATACATACATATTATAGATAGAAAAACACCCAGACTCGAAACAAATACATGTAGGTCATACAAATATTTGTTCCGTGCGGGAATCGAACCCGCGACACGCAGCGCAGCAGTCAATCGCTTAACCACTGCGCCAACCGTGCCGTCAATAAAGAATAAAGGTTCCGTGCAAAAAAAAAAATTAAAATCCATGAAATGTTATTTGTTTTCTGACATGCACGCGAAAGAAGTCGCGGGCACAGCTAGTTCTTCATAATCATAATACTCACGCCACATCTTTCGAAAATGGAAGCCATATTGCACAAATTCAAACATCCTTCCTTTCTGTCGGTACCGTTATACAGCATACGTTTGGGGTGTCATATGATTACCCAAAGTCCATGAACCCACGGTTGATTGATGTCAACCACATGAACCACATTTGGGGCAGCACCACAAAAAATACAACGCCACCTGGCGACTTAAAACCACAGATTTTACGCATTTCCGATTTGTGGATTTTGTAACTTTTTTCTGCACTATGCATTTGGCTATTTTTATCGCTAGCAGTGAACTCGCAAATGGCTGTGTCGTTCTTTTCAGATTTTAATTTTAATCACCCGAATTACTCACTGAAACATCTGAAAAGCGTCCCCCAGGCCTTTCTGTAAAACCATACCTACTCACCTCAAAGGCTGGATTTCAGCAGTGCGATTCTGTAACCATCTCACCGTGAAAACTTAGGTGAAGTGAGCGTGGAGTGAGCTGTCATTCCAAATAATGCTAGGGATTGACACTACTGACAAGCTCACTTCACTTGAGTTTTCACGGTGAGATTTTTACAAAATCGACCGGCTGAAAAATCTCACCGTGAAAACTTAGGTCAAGTGAATTACTCCACCTAATTCTTAGGATTGACACTATTGACAGATCACTTCAAACTCACTTCATTGCATGATGAGATTTTTACAGAATAAGTGGACCTGGGCTGCTATCCTGAAAACTTTATTTCGAACCTCAGTCAACTAACTGCACGTAATTCGAAAGGGAACTCATTTGTTTTTAAATAAATCATCGCGGATTCAGAATGAGACACCCCGAGACAGCGTTCGAATTTCAAATTATTGATGTTTAGAGTGCAGTGTTGTCTGTGTCAAAATTCTGAATATTTGTCATTAACAATAAGATTAACACATATTTAGGAACCTATGTTCGTAGTTTTTACACAATATTATCAAATACTTATTCTAGGACGAATGATGATAAAAAGTTATTCTATATGTATGGAATGCATGTCCTTTTTAACCTTCGATTCAATTGTTTCACGTTCCGTTCGTTATTACTTGTCAATCATGACATTCTTCTAATGGAACGTGATTTGTTTACTGATGATTATGGCAATAATGTTCGTATAATTTAATAATGCTTATTACGTATGTGTAAAGCTTGCTATTGTGAGGTATTGTGAGGAGATACAAAAACAATGAACTTAGAATATCGGCGGCATGTGAAGCAGCGGGGTAATTGCGTAACACACTATCAGTGGCAATGGGTTTCATTTTGACAGTTCAACAACATTCATTGCGTTATTTACGTTGTTGAGCAGACATATTTTTCGAACATATGAAGCAATGGATTAGCAATATCCTTCAAAATGATTCAGATTGAGATTGATAGTGTCTTACGCAATAAGGGTGCAGATTTAACAGATCATCACTGGGTATTTACGATCATATGATCATATTTTTTTATTAAGTTTTGGAAGAAAGAACGGCCATCAAGTTTTGTAAAATAAAAATAGCCTTACAGAATAAAAAATAAAAATATTTTCATTTTTTAACCCACAACCACCGACTCCAGTGAACCGGCAAACATCCAGGATTTGGAAGGGCAGTCAGGGCAAAAAGTGGTCCACTTACCCTGCGTTGATTACTTCGTATAACCACAGACAAAAAAAAAGATTGTTTATTGTTTAGTGGTAGATGTAGAGGGGGTAGCGAGGTCTCTGGACAATCAATTCGTCCTGTCGGATCCTTTCGAAGGAGTATTAGTGACGTGCGGCCACGCCAAATCACCGTGTAATTACCTCGTGACTTGGTCGCAGGGTAGCCGTGGACAAAAGTGATTTTGGGCGATTTGTTTGGACGTTTTTTTTTTTTGTAGTGTTAAACTGGGTGTGCAAAAAATATATAAGTAGCTAGCTGGTTTGGTGAGATATTGGAAATATTTTATGCATTCATATACATAGTTAGAAGACTACGGCGAAGGTGATAACGTTTGCAGGGCCAACATGACCAGATTGCACAAGACGGGGAGGTTTGGAAGGAAAAAAGGCTCCCCTTTTTCATTCCAAACCTCCTCCTCAATAGCCATTACCCAGCAGTAGGACAACAATTAGGCTAATAACAAAAAAATTAAGGTACCTATTTAAAGAATAAAATTAACCTTGCTTGCTTGCTCACTTGCATACGTTTCCCAGACTGATGATAACAATATCTTTTAACCGGTCATAATATAATCATATATGCCCCAATTTATAATAAAAAATTGAGCAATCATCACTCATTATGTAAATCGCTCACAATAAAAGAGTAATTTAACGCATACCAAACATTCATGTCATATCAACATTTGCCTCTATCACATAATTTCGAAATGGTCTTACGAAAGTTATATCATTGGTCGTAACAAAAATAAACATCATTGTATATTATCACACTGTGTTGTTGAACTCAAACGACCTAATTACTAAGGAAATGTGTTTCAATTCAATCTTTGTTTCCGGTTATTTAATGATACTGTTGTATCTCTGTTAATGATGTTAATTATTTTTTATTGCTGCAATTTTTGTGTGTAACTATGTAACTACTGTTTTGTTACGCATTTTAGTTGTATGTAGTGTTTGTAACGGTTTTTTTTTTGGCCAAGGACAGTTTTTAGCTGTTTTGAAAACAAGAATAAAATGTAGCGTTATCTGTTCGGCCTTGGCCAATTTCTTGGGACGATAAATAAATTATTCGCATAGAATGTTTAAAATGGGAAACAGAAGAGGTTATGACGACGAATACTTAACCCATTATTGATAAATACTTTTGGGATTTAGGAATAAATAGCCGCTTACATACTTATTAATAAAAAGTTTGCACATTTTTTCAGCTACTGAAGTTCAAATAAAGATGAAATTCGCAAAACCCGTTTGTATGAAACAGACAGGTGTCAAGAATACATCCTCTCGTCGTACGCACTGTAAACGAAGTAATTTTAACGGCACTGTACTTATGCTATTTTTTGCGAATATTGTACCTACCTGCTAACGAATTTCAATAATAAAATACTTACGTGGCTATATTCATTTCTATAGTCGATCCCATTATAAGTCAAAATCTCAAAAATTTACAAAACATAAATTAAAACTATTCATCTTCACTTCTCTTCCTGATTGTACTCAAGGACTAGTGATGTGTTCACGCTAGATCGATTTGAGCGGAAAGGGTTCAAAATCACATTGAATACTAAAAAATGCTTTAGTCCCGCACTATTGCGGTGCAACCCTGGCATAATGTGACCGCATTAGGATTTCGTGGTTTCGAAACTATATGGTCACTTCCTTACAGATAAATGAGACGTTTCGTTCCGATAAGGGATACTTGCGTGTGGTAGTTTGTGGTAGGTATATTATGTGCCTCTGCCCAGTAACAATGATGGTGGGAATATGGGACGATTTTTATATATTTTTTTATAGGTATAATTAAAATTACAATTCATAAATCGAAATTGAAATGAGAAGATGTTATGAAATTATTAACTAATATGAAATGTAAACACCCAAAAAATCGAATGTATAAATTTATTTTTTATTTTTATTTATTTATAATTAAAATTCTTACTATATAGGTACTAGGTTATATACAATTTTATTCAAGAGGATTAAAATATATAGGTACCAACACTGGATAAAGTTCTGCTACTAAATTGTCTAACTAACAAACTAGGTACTCGTATTATAATCTGTAGTAATATTATAAATTCTAAAGTAACTCTGTCTGTCTGTATGTATGTTCCCTATTCACGCCTAAACCACTCAACGGATTTCGACTAAATTTGGCAAGGAGATAGATGGCATCTTGGGGAAGGACATAGGCTACTTTTTGTCTCAAAAATAATCCTACAGGAGGGTGATCATTTCTTAAGTTAGGATGGTTAATTTTCGACATCCACGCGCGGATGTCGAAAATTAGTTAACTAAAACTATTAATTATCTAAAATATAGCGGGCTACTCTGGCGTTACCCCCTTAAGTACAGACGCCAGCAACTCAAACTACCCGAAACTGTAAAATTTTCCTAATCTACCTTGAACCTTAATGCTTTATTGATAAAGTTGAAAATCTATTAAAGAAATTTGACAGATTGTAGCAGCTTGATGTGCTGGCGAGGTACAGAACCTCAGTTACTTGCATTGATGAAGTAACAAGCAGCGCCCTGCGGCTTCACCCGCATAAGTGTCGATCCCGTGGCAACATCGGGATAAAAAGAACCCTATGTGTTAATCCTGGTTTTAAACTATCTGTGAGCCAAATTTCATCCAAACCCGTTCTGTAGTTTTTCCGTGGAAGAGTAGTAACAAACATCCATCCATTCATCCATCCTCACAAACTTTCGTGTTTATAATATTACGTTTATTAGCCAGTAGCAGGAAGTAGGATATTTAGTGGGATAATCATTAGCCTAGAGTGCCTAGTTATTGCAGTCCAAAGGTTCTAAGAGTAATCGCAATAAAACCGTTGATTACTTTATGATTATGACAGAATACTATCCTGTAAAGTTCACTTTGAAATTCCTCATCTCTTTGACCGCAAAGAAACCAATTACGGACTCCCACCTTTACATACATCGTTTGAATGTCGCACATACATCATCATTTCATTTGTACAGAATTTAATTGTCATGATGGTACAAGTTACTCGCCTCTCATGCTCGAGGTTGTGGGTTCAAATCCGAGCAGGTACTAATGTGACTTTTTCAATTCATATGTAGGTACTTTCTAAGTTTATCTTGGACATCACGGACATCGATGAACGGAAACATCGTGACGAAACCTGGACTTAAAATCTATATCTATATTAATATTATGAAGAGGTAGTTTGTTTGTATGTTTGTATATAGGGGTCAGGGGGTAATCTCCGAAATTACCAGTCGGATTTGAAAATTTCTTTCTTGCAATTTGATAACCCAATTCTTGAGGAAGGCTATGTAACATCACGCTACGACCCTAAGGAGCTGAGCAAAAAGAGAAAAAGTCAGAAAGAACGCTAAGCGAAAACGAAGTACTAGCGCGGGCGATGCGATGCGACGGGGCGGGTTCGAGAACAACAAACTTCACGCAAACGAAGTTGCGGACAGAAGTTATTCAATATTATAAGTTTGAAATCGCCAGAGCCTAGTGATCAATGCTCGTGCCTTCTCTGTATGAGAAGAGGCCTCTTCCCTGCAGTAGGACAATAATAGGCTGGTCTTATTTACAGAAGAAGAAGTACTGGCCTCTTTTTACCCATATAAATGCTCCACTTATTGCGTATCATAGAATCTCATCATCTGCCTAGCCTTTCCCCAACTATGTTGGGGTCGGCTTCCAGTCTAACCGGATGCAGCTGAGTACCAGTATTTTACATGGAGCGGCTGCCTATCTGACCTCCACAACCCAGTTACTACTCAATAACTGATACCCCTTGGTAACACTGGTTGTCAGACTTTCGGGATTCTGACGACCAGTAACGACTGTCAAAGATCCACAAATGACAGCCGGGACCAACGGCTTAACGTGCTTGCCGAGGCACTTTCTTGTCATAGAATCTAAGCCCAATAATTTCCAAAGGTCTCTGCACCAGACACAGGTAGACTTAATGATTTGTGTGATTACATAGGTACGTTATATACTTATGTACGACGAGGCAATAATGTGGATCGTGGCCGACTAGCGTGGCGAGGTTGACAGGTGCCAATCTTGGACGTGCGCAGGAGCATACGCTGCGTCGGTGCGCACAGGTTGAATATTTAACCAATAGTGATGTATGTATGTAGATAGTAATTTAAAAGTCTATAGTGTTCCAAGAAAAGGCTCAAAGGTAGAGTAGGCTGCACTTCAATGGTGACACTTTGAACTTGAGCTGGCCTAGCGAAGTACAGAGTTTCAATTGAATCAGAGGTCAGCTTATATTGGATTTGTCACCACTGACGCTCGGGCTTCAGTGCCTAAACATGGCTTGATAAATTAATCGTTGTAAGTGTCGATTAATGAGCAGTGCCTCATAATAGATAACTAGAATGACAACGGTTGCATCATGTAAGTTTCTTGCATCATGTAGAGACGAGCGACACCCTTCCCTCCGATGCTTCTAACTTGAAATTCAAGTCTGTCACATTGGGTATCTTTTGGTTAAACAGAAAAATAGAATTCCCACAATCGACCACTGAAGCTTTGAAGTTTTTGATTCCATTTGGAACCTCCTACAATTTTAAAGAAACGGCGGCCCCATTAAAGAGGCTTGGCAACCCCCTAGGGAGTCGCACCCACACGTTGAAAAACACTGAACTATGGTATGCCACTGACAATGAAATCGCATCGTGTAAATCAGGTTTAAAGGGGGACTATTGGGGTCAGATTGGGTACTTCGGATTAGTCATGAGCGCCACGTCAGAGACAAGGAGAAGACGCTTGGATCTGATATCACTGAGAGAAACCAATCCAAACGGTTTTTATACATTAGGTTAGCTACTGATGTTCTTAAGTAAGTAGGTGTAACGTTTTTCCTCTAACAACCTTTTGCATTTCTATGGGAAATCCCATCGCAAAAAATTACAAACAAACTTTCATCCAATCCCTTTAGGGGACGAATTTGCAACAATTCTTCCTTAGTGTTCACCTTCCTTATATAAGGAACTCTTGTGCAAAATTCTATGGTTCTAAAGCCAGCAGTTTGGGTTGTACTTCTTAATCTGTCAGTGAATGTATGAATTCAGATATTTATTAAGTAGAAGCATAATCAGCATATAATGTTCCCACACAGGCCTCCTCTCTTTGAGAGGGAGTGGGCCATAATCCACCAAGCGTGAAGCGGGCCCAGTGTGAGTTGGTACATGTCAAATGTCTTCGAATTTTTGGTTCTAGGACATCCGGTATTAAGTAGAAGACTTATCTTCAATAATACTATGGCAAATGTCGCTATTATCAAAAATACCATTAGGTCAGTGAATCTAAATACCTGATCATAAGCTATCCATAATATTCATAATGATTGGCATCAGCTAACCTTAAACAGAACAATATGTGGTTCCATCGATCACCATAGTTTAATAATGTCATTGCCACCGTCAAGGTCAGCGGTCCTCCGCCAGTGTGCGGCGGGCCTAACAAATCAGTTCAGTCGTCACAGTCGCCTGCGCAGTGATTGCGGGAGGATGAGGCCTATTACAGGACCCCTCACCACACACCCTGCATGTAGTACCATTGAATTATGGTCAGAAGTACAAGTATGAGATGCTGACGACGACATTGTACAGGATAGATTTTTAACCAGTGCGCAAACTGGAACCATGAATTCATCACATGATTCTAGACCACCTGTCTAACCTTTTCTCAACTATGCTGTAGTCAGCTTCCAGTCTAACTAACGGGTGTTGCAATACCGGTAATTTACATGGAACGAGCATGTCTGACTTCCATAGGGCAATACGATATCCCTTGGTAAGCCTTTCAGATTCTCACCCCTACATCCTCGTGAATGATTTGAGTATTCAAGAATGTTTCTATTTTCAGTGGCTTTGTCTGCCCATGTGTGTGGTTGACCAATAACCTGCACCCTAATTGCGTAACACTCTTTAAATGACAATCCCAAAGATTTTGAAGGAAATTGCTAATCCATGCTTCATAAAATAGTAGAAAAAACCTAAATAACGCAATGACTGTTGTTGAACTGTCGAAATGCAATGACCAAACCGTGTAGAATGTGCAATGGAAGAGGCCTACAGAAATCATCACGAGCTGGATATGGGTTGAAGAAGACAAGAGTGAGTGAAAAATAATTATGATGGGAGGAAGCTGCCGAGCAGTAGATAACATAAAAAGGGCTGCAGACGATGTTGATAAATTTAGTCTATAACAGTGAAAGGACTCATTTTTCGGGAAGCATTGAGATGCTTCTCTGTCGTCTTTTATTTGTGAAACATGTGATGTGATTATAAAATTCCTGTTGCATAATTAGCCTATAATATTCCCACTGCTGGGACATAGGCCTGCTCTCATTGAGAGGAGAGAGGAGAGGGACTGGGCTGTAATCCACCATGCGGGCCCAGTGCGGCTTGGTAGATGTCACATGTCTTCGAATTTTTGGGTCTAAGACATGCCGTTTTCCTTAAGATGTCTTCCTACACCGTTTTGATAGCAGTGGTGATGACCTACGATCAACACTGCTCTTGAATTATGAGTAATTCAACCGGAGTTTAGCCTTCTGTTCTTTCCTATACTCTAGCATAACCGTATCTCAATGCCGTAATGTTATTGCCAAGTCATTGCTGTTCAACGAACGCTTCCTTTCGTCATATTAAAGCGACGTTTAATAAAAGTAACGATGTATGATGAAGTTTTACAAGTCGGCAGTTGAAACGGTGGCGGTTTTGTGTTTTAGCGGCGTTTTGAAGAAATGGAGTTATTGTGTGAAAGGATGCGTTTAATGTTCTGGTTAGTTCTGATTTATTTTTTAATATGGAGCTTTTAATGACGGGTGACCATCTTTACGTACCAAGACCCCTCCATGCTTCGGAAAGCACGTTAAGCCGTTGGTCCCGGCTGTCATTCGTGGACTGTCGTTACGGATCATCAGAAGTTCAAAAGTCTGACAGCCAGTCTTACCAAGGGGTATAGTATTACCACAGATTACTGAATAGTTACTGGTATTACCCAGTACCTGGGTTGTGAAGGTCAGATAGGCAGTCGTTCCATGTAAAATACTGGTATTCAGCTACATCCGGTTAGGCTGGAAGCCGACCCAACATAGTTGGGAAAAGGCTAGGTAGATGTGGAGCTTTTAATATTAAACATATTATTATTTATTATAATTATTTAGGTATTTATTTTATTCTCTCTTCACAATATTGGTTTCCTTAATAATTAACAATGTTTTTCAATAATGTAATATTCCACTATATTTCGAGGTCTTGGCTTGATAGGTGTTAAAGGAACCACGAAGTATCTGCAATAGTTTTCACGTAACCTGTAAAATGAAAAAAGAATCGGCTGTTCCATACATTTTTACGTAGGTATTGCACTTTTCTATGAAACAGGTATTTACGTCTGAAGAAAGGTTTCTTCGCTAGAGGGTGTGGAATCGCGTGCTGAATTCATGGTTGCATAGTTTATTTTGATGGATGACAGAATCTCATAGATATTTCTACTTTAGTGACCTATTTACTATTTCTTAACTTATTAGATTAATTCACATGCTAATTTTTGGTTTGACTCGCTTCAAGCAGGTCTAAGTACACACTTAAAACTAGTTTCAATCAATCAAACAGCTTAGCAGTTTTACAACTGTATTTACAGCAAATAAAATATTCTTGAAGTCTCTGACTTCCAAAAAAAAAACACTAAAAAGTGAAAAATAACTTCGTGTGAAAAAAAAGTCGGTGGCAAACAACGAAAATGAGAACCCAACGACACCGACTTCCGGAATTAAAGTTATTTTTCACTTTGTAGTGTCTTTTTCAGAAGTCAGTGTTTTTTTTTTTGCAAATAAGTTTTTATTTTTCACTTTTAAGTAGTATTTTTTTACCAGTAATTATGGTTTAAAAACCAAACTACTGAACCGTTTTTGATGAAATTTCTATGAAACCAATCTGAAAGTATATCCTTAAAAATAAAAATAATTATTTTGCAAATCGGCTTATAAATAACGGAGTTCTGAGGTCACAAACATAATAAAAAAAATACAGTCGAATTGAGAACCTCCTCCTTTTTTGAATTCGGTTAAAAAACCAACCCGCACTGGGCCCGCGTGGTAGATTACGGCCCACCCTCTCACAGAGAGGAGGCCTGTGTCCCAGTAGTGGGAACATTATAGGCTTATTATGTGAGATGAATAAATATGGTCTATCTACTAGGTTGATATGAGAGCATCAAATGATGTCAAACTTCCTGGATGCCGCTCAAGGCCTATTATAATCGTATGACCTACTTATTAAGCGATTTCACACACATGGATGATTAATTAACTATAATGGTCACTAAGTACGAATAAATATGTTTTGATTATTTCTATAATAAAGCTGAAGACTTCTTTATTTCAACTTTTTTTTTTCACCAATCCATCAAAATCCAAAGCCTTTTATTCAAATTAGGCTGACAATTGGGAGGCACTTTTCGAACGTCAAAATCACCCTTCATCTTAAGCAAATGTCGTCGTGTGATTAATTCTCATGCCTTCTACAGATGTGCTCTGCAGTTGGACAATCATAGGCTGGTCATCATCTGCTAGCCTTTTCGCAGCTATGTTGGGGTCGACTTCCAGTCTAACCGGACGCAGCTGAATACCAGTATATTACATGGAGCTGTTGCCTATCTGACCTCCACAACCTAGTTGCTGGTAATGCTGCTGGGTAATACGATTCCCCTTGGTAAGTCTGGTTGTCAGATTTTCAGGCTTCTGGCGACCCGTAACGACTGTCATGGATCCACGAATGACAGCCGGGACCAAAAGCTGAACTTGCTTTCCGAGGCACGGAGGGGTCTTGGTAGGTAAAGATGGTCACCCATTCACGGACCAATTGTGGCAAGCATAGCTTAACCTGATCGATCGACCCGAGCGGCTGTTATTACTTAGCCACAAGCCCCTGCATTATTATTGCCAGTGTTTCAATTTATTGTCGCCTCCACATTGTATACGTACAACTTTTAAATGTCATGTGCAATGTGCAACGGAAACTTAACAAAGGACCAAGTAAAGTCAGGTATAATTATAGTATTATATGATATAATATGATGCGATGATGAGTCGTCATCAGACTGTCCTCATTATACGAAATTATCGTATCTCAGTGATGTATGTTTGTGACATGCTGATGGAACCGTGACAGACAAATTGGGTCTTATTTAGTTATTTTCGTATGAAACCATATAGTCCGGGATTGTTACTGTGATTCGCCTTTTGTTTAATTGGTAGATTTTAGAGAATAAATATTTTGGTATTTATTTATTTAATTTATTGACCTCCTCAATAAAATAAATACCAAAATATATAATAGCTTGTAGCTAAGTAATAACAGCTGCACGGGTCGATCTGTCCGTAGATACATCTTTTCACACCAAGATCCCTCCATGCCTCGGAAAGCACGTCAAGCCGTTGGTCCCGGCTGTCATTCGTAGATCTTTGACAGTCGTTACGGGTCGTCAGAAGATCGTAAATATGCTAACCAGTCTTACCAAGGGGTATTGTATTACTCAGTAAGTAATTGGGTTGTGGAGGTCAGATAAGCAGTCGCTCCATGTAGAATACTGGTATTCCGCTGCATCCGGTTAGACTGAAAGCCGACCCCAACATGGTTGGGAAACGACCAATATTTTACATGGAGTAACTGCTTATCTGACCTCCACAATCCAGTTACTGGGTAATAAGAATCTCTTTGGTAAGACTGGTTGTCAGACTTTCAGGATCCACGAATGACAGCCGGAACCAACGGCTTAATGTGCTTTCAGAGGCACGGAGGGGTCTTGGTATGTAAAGATGGCCACCCATCCACGGACCAATCACAGCAAGCGTAGCTTAATCTTATAAAAATCGACCCGTGCGGCTGTTATTACTTAGCCACAAGCCCCTCCGTTACATTTACAGCGTGACCTAAATAAATAACAGTTTTCGACTATGTTACTCACTTGCGTCTTTCTTAATCTTAAAGGAGGTAAAACCTGCCAGAGTCTCCCCATCCCCCCTTTACATAACCAAATAAATCTCAACACCGTCAAAAGCTGTTGTTATACTTCTTTTCAAACACAACAATAGTTATCCCTTTGTCTAATCCGGTCATCCGAAGCTCAAACGCGTACAATCTTCAGACAAATGATCAATGAGACCGAATGAATGTTTCTGTCGTACGGAACGAATGGCGGGGTCGCATTGTTCGCTGTTGAACATAAACAAGTGCACGGTTCGTTCAGAGAGGGTCACGCGAGGTTAGGGAAGGCGTGGAGACGCTTTCTAAGGATTTTTGTTTGAATATTTTCAAAAAATAAAAGTATCTTTTTTAAAACAAACACCAGAGGGGAAATTCTCGTAATTATAAGAAGTAACAGACGTTCACAGTCTGATCTTAGTCTCTCAAAAATACCTCTAATTTTCCTAAATTTTTGACAAGTTTTGGACATTGATTGTCGCTGAGATCAGATTGCGACTAGATTTTGAACGTTTTTAATTACGAGAATTGGCCTTCAGGAACCCGTACCTATGTTATTATCACAGTAGGCCACACAAATATTTGTCCGATTGTCAGACTTTTACTTGACTAAAATCCACCCGTGTTGCTTCAGTTGCCTGTGCCAGGGGCCACGGTCTCTTTCGAACAACCCGCCGCACCAAGATTATTTTTGATTGATTGATTGATTATCTCTGAGTTTGTTTCGGCCTTTCTTCTCAGACTAGTCAGATAGGAAACGCCGACCTCAGCTAGTTTTTAAATATGATTGACGTGTAAAAGTGTTTGTACAAACCTACTAACAAAATAAAGTCATTTATCATTTATCAATGGATGTTTGAGATGATTTAATAGCTATTTATATACATATTCGTGAGTTTATTCTTAAGTAGCTACTAATAAGAATATTAATTGGTAATATGGCAATTTGATAATCTACAATATAATACGTCCCGGTAACACCCCAATCAGAATATAATGTTCTAATCATAATACATGCACTGAATTTTTACTAGTATGTGTAAAAGATTGTTTATTTATGAAATTATTAATACTGATTATGGGAGCAAATTATGGTCACGTTACAAATCTACACACGTGCGCGGTCGCACACGTATTAGGGGCTAGCGTAGAAGCCACTTCGTCCATTTTGGTTTGTTTTGACCGTACAGCGAAACTGTGACTGTAATTTAGGTAGTTTTAATTATTTTTGGAATAAATAGTTACCTATATTAAAAATTATAGAAATCGATTCAGTGAATGATTCTGAACAAACTACTTTCGTATTGTGCATTAATTCAGTTACACATTGTATACTGATAATAATGGTGAAGATGGTGTTTGCTTTTTTGTTTGAACGCGCTAATCTCTGGAGCAACCAATCGGATTTGAAAAATTCTTTTTGCATTTGATAGCCGAAATTCTTGAGGAAGGCTATAGGCCATTTAATATCAGCGATAATATCAAGGAGATGTCCGCTAGGGCCGATGCCTGCCAGGGCCGCGGGTCGTTCGAAAGAGATACCGTTACCCCTGGCACAGGCAACTGAAGGAACACGGGTGGTCAACGGGGAGGGTCGGGCGAACAAAAAATTTCACGCAGACGTAGTCGCGGGCAGAAGCTAGTTAAACATAGACAAAATAACATTACTTATAAGTAATGTTATTTAAAAAATAAATAAAAATTGTGTCTTATAGAACGACTCCTCTGTTTTCCTTCGTCCACCGATTTAGAAGCCCTCCTCACAAAGTTTAGAGTATAGAAACTTAAGAAAGGAGTAGATCGGACAAAGATTTGGACAAAGAAGTTCACACGTGTGTCCACACGTGGGCATAGGGGTCAGCGACCCGTTGTAAACAATACGGACTCATTACTAACGAGGGAGATTCAAAGAAGTCTTAAACTGCGTTTGTTTTGTTAAGTTGCAGCTGTACGGAAGTTGTGATGGTCAGGGTTGGTTTTTTTTATTTACGTAATTACCTATTGGTACTACTATTCAGGTTATCAATGAGTGCCGTGATGGACAGGAGGGGATACGGGACATTCAAATACGAGGATGCGGGTCCAAAATCATGACGAATTTACACTACAAAACATATCGCATCGCCAACAACAGTCGAAGAGTTTCACTACTTAATTCTATATTGTATTCCATATGTATTACATAGATGGTACAGACGCCAGCAGGTCAAGCTACCCGAAACTGTCAAATTTTCCCAATCAACCTTGAACCTTAATACTTTAGCGATAAAGTTGAAAATCTATTAAAGAAATTTGACAGATTGTAGTAGCTTGATGTGCTGGCGTCTGTACATGGTGGTGGTTGTAGATGGTGGTGGTTGGGTGTGGTGTGATGGGTTATATAGTTTAAACGTGTCTCTTAAGATACCACTTGCTAGAATGCCATAATTATAATATATTGCATTCTAGCCTTTGCCTTCGGCTTCGCCCTCATGGAGTTCGTAAACTATCCCGCGGGAACGAACTACCGGGATAAAATGTATTCTATGTTTTAACCTAGGTTGTGGTCTTGCCTGCCGCGGTTGGTCCGTGTATGGATGATCATCTTTACATACCAAGACCCCTCCGTACCTCGGAAAGAACGTTAACGTCTTGGCTGTCATTCGTTGATCTTTGACAGCCGGGACGGGTTGTCAGAAGCCCGAAAATCTGACAACCAGTCTTACGTAGGGGTATTGTATTACCCAGTTACTGGGTTGTGGAGGTCGATAGGCAGTCGCTTCATGTAAAATACTGGTATTCAGCTGCATCCGGTTACACTGGAAGCCGACCCCAACATAGTTGGGAAAGGGTTAGGCAGATGAGGATAAAAAGCTGCCATGGTATAGGAATCTAATCCAAATTAACTGATCGACTTTGAAAAGCGTAAATTGTCGACCTAACTAAAAGGGCTGCATGCCACGACTAAATGACATAACATAACATCACGCCAGAATTCCCCGAAGGGTTAGGCAGAGGTGCACAGACGCCAGCAAATCAAGCTACTATAATCTGTCAAATTTCTTTAATAGATTTTCAACTTTATCGCTAAAGCATTACGTTCAAGGTTGATTGGGAAAATTTGACAGTTTCGGGTAGCTTGATGTGCTGGCGTCTGTACCATGTAGTACACCCATATTACGCCAGTTATGAGTTTGTTGTTGTTGTGTTGTGTTACTAAATCATTTCCGACATAATTGACGACACGGTTGGCGCAGTGGCTGAGCGATCGACTGCTGCGCTGCGTGTCGCGGTTTCGATTCCCGCACGGAACAAATATTTGTATTGCCTACAGGTAGTAGTTCCGGGTCTGGCTGTTTGTGTATATGAGTTTAAATATTTGTAAACGCACCCACGATACAGGAGCAATTCCTAGTGTGGGGAGACGTCTTTTAAGAAAAAAAAAATATGGCACTGAATGAGATCATCGGTGTCAGTTTCCTGATAGAATTAAATCTATGGCTAGAATCACAGCAATATTTAAGGAAGCAATCAAGATGTCTTCCTTAAATATTGCCAAGGAGAAGCGCAAAGCTGTGAGAAGAACAATGTAATCGAAACAGTACAGTGGGGTAATATGTAACATACTGTCAGTAGCCACGGGTTCCATTGGGACAGTTCAACAACATTAATTTCCTTATTTACGAGTACGTTGTCGAGACAAATTTTTCGAACATAATGAAGCAATGGATTAGCAATATCCTTCAAAATGATTCAGATTAAGATTGATGGTGTATTGCAATTAGGGTGCAGGCTAACAAAAATGCCACTGACTGTAGAATATTACTGCATTTTGAACTTCGTCTCCACCAAACGATGAATATTCATCCCACCCAAGTGAAGGCGGGTACACAACTAGTATGTTAATAGGTCCTTAGACAACATCCTTTTCTTCTTAATAAGTTCCCTTGCTCAAGTATGTAAAGGGGCCACCAGACGGTATTTAGGGCTAGTTAGACGGTCAAGGACGCTACACGGATGCGGGCATGAATATTACATTAAACATTTTGTTGTCTCACCGAGATGAGATTTAAACAGTGCTTTAAAATTTTCTACGCTTAGAAATGATGGGGACTATTTGGAAACATGTTTTGTCTCTGTTGTAAGGCTACGATACATCAATATTTATATACCATCACGACTGTATACCTCGAAGGGTATGGCAGAGGCGCACTGTCGCCAAAACCTATATCTGACCATTTTGAAAATAAAATCCCGTGCACATGATGACCCCAGCTGCGTCTGTAAGTAAAACAAAAGAGGATCCTTTGTAGGTCGACTAATAATATGCGCTGCAAGCAGGAATAGTCCTTACGGTGGTCAGATATAGATTTCCCCCCTAGACCACTTACGTTTAAGCCACACCTTTTACCGTTTACGTGTACATGGGTACATAATAGGGGCGAGGCTATTGCCATCAACTAGGCACAAATACAGACTCCGGGATGTTAGTGAGAATTTTCTGATGGAAAAAACTTTTTTGCAAAAAAAAAACAACCGACTTCCAAAAACGACACTACAAAGTGAAAAATAACTTTAATTTCGGAAGTCGGTGTCGTCGGGTTCGCATTTTCGTTGTTTGCCACCGACTTCCGAAATTAAAGTTATTTTTCACTTTGTAGTGTCGTTTTTGGAAGTCGGTTGTTTTTTTTTTGCAAAAAAGTTTTTATTTTTCACTTTTAAGTTGTAATTTTTACCAGTAATTTAGGTTTAAAAACCAAACTACTGAACCGTTTTTGATGAAATTTCTATGGGACCACTTCAGAAGTATCTCCTTTGAACAAAAAAAGAATTTTGAAAATCGGTCCACAATTGGCGGAGAAATCGCGTAACAAACACACAAAAAACAAAAAAACATACCGTCGAATTGAGAACCTCCTCCTTTTTTAGAAGTCGGTTAAAAATCCAGAACCTGACCTTGTGTATCGGAGTTTCTTCCCGATGAATCGTTCAATGACGCAGGGTTTGATTATCATCCGATCTTATGTACAAATCTCACCGTAAAAACGTGGGGAAATGAGAATGCCCCAATGCAATCCTTCGCGGTCGGTGTTTAGCTAGCTACGTCGATGTCACCTCCATGTAAAACAAATGCATGCTAATAAACACGCACGCACATGCCAGGCATCGAGTAAACCCCCAAGCAGCCCGCGATGTATCGCAGGGAGGTATCCTTCGGCATATGCGTGCGTGTCTATCAGCATGCTTTTGTTTTACATGGAGGTGACCATGACATCGAGGTAGCGAGCTAAACTGCGACCACGAGGTACCGCAGTGAGGTATCTTGGGCATGTAATTACCCTTAGGTGAAGTGAGCAGTCATTCTACCTGATGCTAGGGATTTACAGCTCACTTCACCGGTCTAAGTTTTCTTGGTAAGATTTTACAGAATAGATCGACTGTTGTTCAACCTTGTCAAGTTATCTGGGACCTATTAGGCGTAACACATAGGTTTTCCAAATAATAATAAACAATTATTTTTGATGTGATGTAATCATGCACGAGAGGTTCCTAAAGGGTTTGAACTTTGGACTCGGCCTTGGGTACAGATGGATCGCTTAAATTCTAAGGTACCTACTATACATACAATACTATTTACATGGTATATAGTGGTAAATATTATATGAATACCTTTATATTGTTACTAGCTGCGCCCCGCGGTTTCACCCGCATAAGTTTCGATCCCTACTCCTATTTTACTTCTACACTACTCCTACCCTACTCCTACTCTCCTCCTACCCTACTCCTACACTACTCCTACCCTACTCCTACCCTACTCCTAACCTACTCCTACCCTACTCCTACCCTATTCCGACCCTACTCCTACTCTACTCCTACCCTACTCCTACACTACTCCTACCCTACTTCTACCCTACTCCTACCCTTTTCCTACCCTACTCCTGTAAGTAAAACGCTGATTGATTGATTGATTGATAGAACCTAGCGGATCCGGCAGACGTCGTCCTGCCCGGTTGAGTCATCATATACCGACATCAGCGCCACCTTACCGGGTCCAATTGTGTTTTCAAACCATCCAGGAACCCGTTGAAATATACACAAAACCGGCCCAGCCGTTCTCGAGTTTTAGCGAGGCAAACGAACAGCAATTGATTTCTATATGTACGAGTATAAGATTTTTTTTTACTCTTGTGATTGTTGGTGTTACACCCTTGTTGAAAATATTATTTTCTTGCTTATTCTTATTTGTTACAAGCCACGTGCGATTAAATAGTCAATAAATGAATTTAAGTTTTTTTTTTCTTTTAAATGTTGCCCCAAACTAGAAATTTCTCGTGTGTCGTGGGTGCGTTTCCAAATATTCAGCAAGACCCAGAACAACTACTTGTAGGCCATACAAATATTTGTTCCGTGCGGGAATCGAACCCGCGACACGCACCGCAGCAGTCAATCGCTTAACCACTGCGCCAACCGTGCCGTCGTGATTGTATTACGTAGATCTTTATATTAGTACTGCAGCTTATCATACTGATTTTTAAGTACCCATTCATCTGCATAGCCTTTTGCCAACTATTTTTGGGGTTAGCTTCCAGTCTAACCGGATGCAGCTGAATACTAGTATTTTACGTGGAGCTACTGCCTATCTAACCACGACAACCCAGTTACTGGGTAACACTATACTCCTTGGTAAGTCTGGTAGTCCGACTTTCGGGCTTCTGATGACCCGTAACGAATATCCAGGTTTCACGAATGACAGCCGGGACCTACAGCGCTTTCCGAGTAACGGCCTCCCCGTAACTCTTGATATGTAAAGATGGTCACCCATCCACGGACCGACCGCGGCAAGGGCAGCTTAACCAGATCGATCTACCCTTGCGGCTGTTGTCACTTAGCCACGAGCCCCTCTCTGCACTGTTCCTACCATCATCCCTATAATCCACTGCGTATTATTAGCTCACCTACAGAACTATGTAGGTATCTTTATAACCACCAACTCTAACCACTATATTCGATAACCTCTTCACCTGAGCTCACGTTAGGCATCCTAGCACATAAATCACCGATAAGGTTTGAACCTGTGACCTTTAGACTGGTCGTGTGCACCTGTGCCATCAGGATATTGAATTACGAAGTATCTGTTACATCATCTGTAAGTACTATCCAAGTACTTGTATAGATCTACTTATCAAAATGCTGAGCTAATATAGTCCTTTTGCTAACTTACCTACTTAAATCGTCGCGGCTTAGGCGACTCACCCGAAGTAAATTTTATTTGTGAATTTTATGTAATGTTTGCGAGTCGCCTATAGAAAAAATTATATTATTTAAAAGTGACGATTCGCACTTTTCGGGCGAGTAAACTCGTGCAAATTTTCTTTTAGTTTCATTGTGTTGAACAAACGTAACATCACCCCTGTTTCGCCGAAGGGTTAGGCAGAGTCGCATCTATAGCACACCCACATTTCACCAGTTATGTTTAAGTCCCTATGTACCAATAGAGGGATAGATAACACTTTGCACGACCTAAGAATCAAACCCAGGGCCTCATGCTCATCAGTACTTAGCGCTAGTAACCACTAGACGTTGGTTTGTGTCAGTAAACATTTTTTTTCATTCATCTACATATAATTTTATACTGTTGGCTTAAAATTCCTAATATCAGGCCAAACCGCAATATTTTTTTGAAGCGATCTGCGATATTATTATTCAAGTGGCGGCAAGCTTGGCTGCTAATTTTGCAATCTCTCATCATATTAAGAAAACACACAAACCCAAAAAAATACAAATTGGGGGAATATATGCGTCAAATTCACGCAAAACGGCCATCGCTCAGCGTAATAATGCTGTGAGACTATGCGAGACAGAGCAATAGCGCTTAAAACGCTTAAACTACTTATGTAAAATTAATCCAGTTACGAAACGCTTGGGTCATGAGGCCCGAGTGTGCGTCTCCTTTTTAAGGAAATTTCTCATCAACTGGGCGACACTTCACGTGATCAGAGGGCTGGCTTTGGCCAAATAATTCGCATTGCCGGACAACGTGGCAATGCTGCCAGTCTTTTGGGCACGTTTCCGGATGACAGCGATGCGAACGAGTACTTCGACGTCTAAGTGTCATTTTGTTTTTATTTGTATAGTAAGTTAGTTAGTCATTTCATGTTCATAGTTAGTTTTCCACTTACAAGACATTTCCAATATTTCCCACCCATTTCTTACCATTCCCACGTGATCCCTTAACCAAACCCCTTTTATCCTCATACACCACGCCTCACCATCAAAAAACATTGTAATAATATTACACATCTCAAAATTATCTCACGAATGTTCTCCTAAGATTCAAAACACGTTTCTAGTTGGGTCCGATGTTTTAAAAAGAGGGCCGACCCTCAGGGCAATGCCCCTTAGTTCCTCTTTTATTATTTTTAGATTTCTGAGTACAGCCCTTAGAAGTCCTTTTGAATAGGAGTAAAAAAGGATAATGTGTAGGGTCTAATTTATCTATGTGAAGATTGTGGACGATCTCTGTCAGTGGAGCGTGACCAAAGAGGCTTTAATTTGATTTTTCTTTTTGGAGTAGTAGGGAAATGATGGGTTCTATGTATGGTCAAAATTTTGTAGTTTTTCGGCTTGTTTTATGTCATAGGGCGGTGGCCAAAATCGGAACTAACGCCGCCATCTTGTTTTTCAATACATTTCAAGAAACAATCGCACACATGTTTAACAACAGCGTCAATCTGTCGACGGTATTCGAGCGCCAAACGATTCTTATAGAGGTGTAGACATCTTATTTTTGAGAGATCTATGATAACTCGGTATCTTGGACCCTAATTTTGAAGGATATTGCTAATCCATTTCTTCATATGTTCGAAAAATTTGTCTGCTCAACAACGTAGATAACAAAATGAATGTTGTTGAACTGTCAAAATGAAACCCATTGCTACTGACAGTGTGATAGGCAATTACCCCGCAGTTTCCGAACTAAGACATTTAATTTTCTGGAGCTCAATCAATCAATCAAAAGTCATTTATTCAAATTAGGCTGAGAATCCGCACTTTTCGAACGTCAAAATTACAAAAGACAGTCCCCCAAATGCCCACCCTTCACCATTTCCTATTGCTATCGCTGGGAAGAAGAAGTGGCGCAACAAACTCCCCAGCAGCACTGCTGTCTGTTCAGTTAGAAAATACTTGATACTTGATTGTATACAATACTAGGTAGCTAAATATGTAGTTAAGACATGGATTCTGCTTCTCTGACGGTGACGTGTCAAACAGGAATAATTAAAGAGTTGGTGCAGGTTAATTAACACACTTCTGATAGCTAATTTATGTCTGCATGTTTTCTCTATGGAATCGAACCCAAAAAACGAATTGTAATAACAACATAGGAATGACTACGTTGGTAAACACTTATTTATAGGAAGTGAGTAACATCAACAAATGCATACTTAATTATAATATACAGAGTGGCAAAAAAAAAATATTGCTGTTCCATACATTTTGACCGCGTAGGTATTGCACTTTTCTATGAAACAGAAGATTTTTTTTTGATAACCGACGTAAAATTTCGACGCTAAACTAAACTGAACTCATGTGCTGAATCCATGGTTACAGTTTGCACGTCGATGTCCCTGCCACCCTGTATAGATAATATTAGTATACAAGGTGTCGTTTTGCATCCTCGTCAAATTCAAGGAGGTAACTATACTAACTATGCTACTGATTCTCGACACGAATCAATAATAAAATACGGGTAAGAAGGTATTTTTTTTCTAATTTTAGGAAATCGGCATGTGTGGGACACGCATTTTAAAACGCGGTCTGTGTGAGACCGCACTGTAACTGCCCTTTTACACACACATTATAACACCCGGTGTTTTTGCGTCGGGGGTTAAAAACGCGGCTGCTTATACGATACCATAACGCGATTCTGTTCTTTGAAAGTGGTGTATTCTGAACTTAAATAACTAAAAAAAGAAGTATGTATTCATTATTTACCAGGGATTGTAATTTTATTTGATGTCTTTTATAACAGCCTCCTGAAATTTGACGAGGATGCAAAACAGCAACTTACATAGATCGTGATTAAGTTTGTTACTCCTAAATAGGCTATATTTTGCCTTTACAATTAAATATATTGGATAGAAATGAGAACCTTTTCAATTTATTTTATTAATGTGATCATAAAATATACAAGATTATGATAATGACCCATAGTAAAAATTGGTTAAGTATAATTTTCTCATAATAATAAAGTTTTGACATTCCGTCATGGTGGTCTCATTAAGCCGACATTAGGCGTTGGGGTGGATACAATAAAAATGATTTAAGTGTTCAAGTAATTTCATTTGTCTTAATTGACGAGAGTGAATAGCCTTTTTGTATAGTTGTTTGAAAGAGGGGTAAATTATAGTTTACTTTGAATAAGTTTGAAGGAAGGTTTGGAATTTTTGTGTTTTTGTTGTAAAATAATTCAAAAATTTCTGGTAAGTGTCCAGAGTTACTTGTAGGGGTTTGTGGGGCTTGTGGCTAAGTAATAACAGCCGCACGGGTCGATCGATCAAGTTAAGCTACGCTTGTCGCGGTTGTTCTGTGGATGGGTGATCTGACAACCAGTCTTCCAAGGGATATCGTATTACCCAGTAACTGGATTGTGGAGGTCAGATAGGCAGTCACTCCATGTAAAATACTTGTACTCAGCTGCATCAGGTTAGACTTGAGGCCGACCCCAACCTAGTTGGCAAAAGGCTAGATGATGATCTAGAGTTGAGAATTGAGTACCTTTTTTAATCCAAAATCAATTACACATCTACATGTGTAATTTAATTATTAATTAATGATTTATTTATGGTTTTGGATTCAAAAAGGTAAGGGCTTATTTACCTATTTAATACATTCGGCCCAGCGGCGATAATCAAAAAATTCAACTAGGTAATGTAATTTACTATGGCTTAGTGCTACCTGTGATGAATTTATAAACACGATCGTTTCTGAAACGGCATTTTACCAAGATGCTGATCTAGTCTTTGAGCCTGAAATATCCTAGATACAGCCAAATACTCGAAATCGATCTCAAAATGAAAGCACCATTTATCTGCAGGAATGTAACAAACATGTAAATATTTCGCGAATTGCGTCGTATTTCTGACCAAGTCTCGTCCTTAATGCGAAAATAACAAAAAAAAAAACTTGTAAGTGTTGTGGTTAGCATTATGTCAATAAATTGTATTGAACTCGACCCTTGGACAAGCAGAAAAGCGATAGTGGAGACGAGTGTACCGACCTGAGGGGTGAACGAACTCTTATCGCCTGCATTTCTCTGCTCAACAAGTACATCATGAAGTGCTTCACGAGAATTAGTGAATCACTGCAATGCAACTGTTGTTTTATTTACAAAGATATGGAATAAAAGAATGGCCAAAAGCTTATTTGAGGTACTTTTTCTTCTTCTTAGCGTCTCGATGGCAATCTAAATGGACTCGGCCCAGAATTCGGCTACGTGATTGGCGCCATTACTAGCGTCCATCAGTTCCTGTGTCATGCAGCTGACAGGACACGCAGGACATGATATTAAGGGTTACATCGTTTGTGGAACAGCACCACATTTAAACTCCAAGGCGGAGTCGTCGATGAACCTCCACCTGAACAGGTTTTCCTTGCTTCGGTCAACCTGGGTCCGGAGTCTGTTAAAGACTTTCAGGTTACCAAAGGCCACTCATGGCCAGGACAACATCCAGTTACTAGATTACGAGTAATAATAGAAGATGGACGGTAAACTGTCTAGTTATCTAGTGCTTTCACTGAAATTCGCAAAACATCGCGGAATAAAAACCGCAAAAGCTCGAGAGCTCGACGCAACAGTAGCAAACTCATTAACGTTATCAAGATCGTCTGATAGCATTCGTGTTACGCAGTGAAAAGTGCTCACTGCCGGCCATTATGGTAGTTTAGAAGCGAAAAGCTTACTTGCAAACAGAACAGAATAGATTCACTTTCACTATACAGAGAGTGGGGCTCGTGGCTAAAGGATAACAGCCGCACAGCACGATCGTAGGTAAGATACGTTTGCCGCGGTGGGTTCGTGGATGAGTGACCGAATCCATTACATATCGAGACCCCTCCGTGCCTCGGAAAGCACATTAAACACATTAATTCCCGGCTGTTATTCGTAGATCTTTGAAAGAATGTGGATAAATCGACAGGTGATGATATTGAAAAGTACGTTGAAACTCAGGTGAAGTGAGCTTAAAGTTAGCTGACAATAGTATTAACCCATGCATCAAGTAGATCGACAGCGCACTTCAAGCTCATTTCACCTAAGTTGTGAGTATTGTGATCGTGAAGGTGACATTTATACAGAATAGATTGGCTGGAGATAGGTTCCTCTAAGCATCGCTTCCTTAAATCGATATCGATGATGATAACTCATATGGTTATTACCAGTGTACCGTTCGACCTTTTGAAACATCCTCTGAACCTGTTTTATGCAAATAAATGATTTGATTTGATAACTAAGTATTGGAAAGTACCCGATCATTGAATATACCAACTTTAGATATTTGTTATGCCAAAGCTCTAAAATAAACGTTTAGCACGTGTGATTCAATGCAAAATAACTTAAAAGTAAATAAAAGAATTTAAAAAAAATGTAAAGAACACGAAACATAAAAATCAGGTTAGCAACAAACAAAACAATACATTAGCGCTAGAA
This sequence comes from Apamea anceps, assembly GCA_951799955.1. Lineage (NCBI taxonomy): Eukaryota > Metazoa > Arthropoda > Insecta > Lepidoptera > Noctuidae > Apamea > Apamea anceps. Next base: position 13,828,350 of record OX637509.1, read on the forward strand.
AAACAAAGAACATTAGCATTTAAAACGTTTTTATATAAAGGGAGGCGATAAAGTTCCTCGGCGTCACGGCGCGCGCGCAACAACAATGATCTGGGAACTCGTAGTCCTGGCTCGACTCCTGCGCAGTCTAAGCAACATGTATAGCTTGTTCCAAAAGTATCTGATGAAAGTGTAAACAAACCGTGATCAGAAGGCCAATATTCTCGTAATTTAAAACGTTCAAAATCTAGTCGCAGCCTCATCTCAGCGACAAACAAATGTCAAAAACTTGTCAAAATAGGGAAATTGGAGGTATTTTTGACAGATTGAGACTGAGATCAGACTGTGAACGTTCTTAAAATTACGAGAATTGCTCCTCAGGTTAAATTACTCACTTACTGATGAGAATTAGTGAGTATGTCCGGCACATCCTAGAACCAAAAAATCGAAGACATGTATATCTACCGACCCGCACTGGGCCCGCGTGGTGAATAACAGCCCACTCCCTCTCACATAGAGGAGGCCTGTATCCAAGCATTGGGAACATTATAGGCTGATTATGCATGCATGGAATGAGAATTAGCATTTATCTGTATTTACAAGCTTCCAACTTTATATCTCACCACTTTTTCCAACAATTTATGTTTAAGTTAAGACTGCTTTTCTGACCGCGTCCACCCAGTTCCTGGGTAATACCAAACCCTTTGGTAAGACTGGTTGTCAGACTTTCGGGCTCCTGACGACCCGTAACGACTGTCAAAGATCCACTAATGACAGCCGGGACCAGCTGCTACACGTGCCTTCCGAAGCACTGAGAGGTCGTGGTATGTAAAGATGGTCACCCATCAATGGACCAACCGCGGCAAGCGTAGCTTGATGTACGTTAGTACGGTTTCTGATCCATTTGTTTACATTTTCGTCCGATACTTTTGGAACAGATCATAGATGTAGGTACAGTCCTTTGTGGCTCTGATATCATCTGGAATTCTGGATGTGTGTTTCGTCATGGTGGGCTCCTTATGGTGAAATTTACACATTCTAGTACAAATAAAAGGTTTTAACATATTTTCCGTGCAAGTTCTAATAGATTTTCAGGGTTTACAGTTTTGCGAGCGTTTCGATTTTGGAAATACATAATCTAAGTTTTATTTTCTTACATTTTAATAGGAAAGGTTCTCTTTTGGATATTAATGACCATTTTAACAACTGATATACGATTGTACAGACGCCAGCAGGTTAAGCTACCCGAAACTGTCAAATTTTCCCAATCAACCTTGAACCTTAATGCTTTAGTAATAAAGTTGAAAATCTATTAAAGTAATTTGACAGATTGTAGTAGCTTGACGTGCTGGCGTCTGTACCTATCTGTGCTAATATCGTCTAGTCGGTTAATATATTATTATATATTTTTGTTATCCCTTAATGTCCCACTGCTGGGCAACGGCCACCCTACTATCTATCTTTTCACCTCTCTCTGTCCAAAGCTGCCAAACTGCCAAAGGCCAATCTTTCTCGAAGGAGTCCAGCTCATCCTGCCATCCTGTCAGCCAGTCTGGGCCTGCCACGATGTCGTTTGCCAATAAATGATCACTTTTTTTTCACTTATTTCATCTTCATGAAGCCTTCCCAAGATCCCAAGGTTTTCACACTTTTCACACTTTCTTTTTTATTGTCTTACCTACTTATAGTCCATTTATAATAGCATTAGAAAAAAGAGGCTCGTAGAAGCAGGAATGCAAAACATTTTATTTCAAAGTTATGATAAAACAATTTTAAGGGAGATGCTTAAATTCTAATTTTCTTGCGTTTTTTGCAATTTGCAGGTCAGTGTAAGTTTGTATCTTAATAAAAATAATATGATGCGCAACAATAAGAAATATGTAGGCAATAATACGATTTTAACCTTAAAAATCATCAATACATCCCTTTAAATTAGAATTGCTCCGAATTCGTCTGATTTCGCGGGCTACTGCAGCGCATCCACCTTAATTAAAATAAAATTCGGTAGAATTATAGTGAAACGAATAACGTTCCAAGTATTGTTCATCCCTGCTTCTTTTAGGTTTTTAGCATTGACACTGTAATTTTAAATTGGAGTTATATAATATAAATAAATTAAAGCCACATAATTTCATAAGATAAATAGTTAAAATGGTTACAATTAAGTGTGACATCTGCTGTAAAAATAGATCATAATAAATTCGGCGTCTATCATAATGTAACAATGTTTATTGTATTTTTGTTACAGTGTGCATTAAAAATAACCTTTTTTAACTTCTTTCTAATGCTATTGTAAATGGACTATAGGTATCTATTCGTATCTTAAAATAATTGATATCTCAAAATGTAAACCTGCCATACAAAAAGTAATGTAATAATTTAAATAACACTGTAACCAAACGGGAAACTATTACGACATTCATTACAGTCATTTCCTAAGCACAAAACGCCCCTTGTCCAGTAGCTCATCTAGGTCTTAGTTCACATGCTCACGACAGACCCTCATTCATGCAGCCACAGACCAGTACAGTAGGCATCACGATACAGTATGGTAACAAAACCTACAGAGTGTAAACAGAACCACTACGAAGCCGTCATTTACGCATTGTGTACATAAAAGTAAGTAACTTTGTGCAAAAAAAAATTCTAGTAAACGAATTTTGTTTTTGGTGTGAAAATTCACTGTTAGTAGTGCGCAGACGCAATGTAACGGACGCAAAAAAAGAAATATAATTGTGCTTATGGATGACTGCTGGGGAGTTTGTTGCGCCACTTCTTCTTCCCAGCGATAGCACTAGGAAATGGTGAAGGGCGGGCGTTTTTGGGGGACTGTCTTTTGTAATTTTGACGTTCGAAAAGTGCTGATTCTCAGCCTAATTTGAATAAATGACTTGATTTTAATTTTGATTTTGTTGGATGCCTTAACAGGGGTCGTGGGAGTTTAAAAAAAAAATAACATTTAGAATGTGTTTTCTTAAAAATACGTCAAAATGACCTTTGACCTTCAACATCTCCGTAACGAGAAGGTTCCCAGGCAAAATCTAGTATAAAAAATGGTCATAATAACGGGAAAGCCAAGTGACGTTCGGCTGTTATAAGTTGCGGGGTAATTGCGTAACACACTATCAGTAGCAACGGCTTTCATTTTGACAGTTCAACAACATTCATTGCGTTATTTAAGTTGTTGGGCAGACTAATTTTTCGAACATATAAAGCAATGTATTAGCAATATCCTTCAAAATGATTGAAATTGTGATCGAAAGTGTGTTAAGCTTGTTGAAACTCCGTATTACGCTAGGCCAGCTCAAAGTCAAAGTGTCACCAAGGACGTGCGTCTTACTGTACTATGGAATAGATAGCCGTTGTTACTGGGTGCTGACATACGATCCTTGAGGTCATTGCATTGCTGCCACAGTTGGTAAGTAATAGCTATAAAGTGTTTGTACGTAGTTGTATAAAGTTAAGTTAGTAGTATAAAGGTAGTTTAAGAGCAGTGGTGACCCAGTGGTAACGGCTACGACTTACGAGTTGTAGGTCGGGGGTTCGAGCCCAAGCAGGCACTTTGCTTTGCGTAAATCATTTCATCACCACTGCTCTCAAAACGGTTAAGGAAAACATCGTGACGAAACTGGCATATCCTAGAACCAAAAATTGGAAGACATGTGACATCTATCAACCCGCGCTGGGTCCGCGTGGTGGATTACGGCCCACTTCCTCTACCCAAGAGGAGGCCTTTGTCCCAGCAGTGGGAACATTATAGGGAATTGTTGGAACATCAAGATATATATCGTAGCTCCCTGAAAGCTTAGATACCGTAAGAAAAATTTACCTACCTAATATGGTCTTCTATTTTAGGACGTCGTGCCGTTACTGTGCGTTGGGCATGCAAAAACATGATAGTTTAATTAAAAAACGTTTTCTGCTTCTTTTTTTCGTGTCGATGGTACTCTTCTTCATTGTTTTTTTAAGTATTGTTTGAGCCCAGTAGGTAGCCACGTTAACTGCGGTATCAGTGGCAGTTTTTAGGTCATCCAAGGTGCAGGTGAACGGGCAGTAAGTGGGCATGGTCTGATCAGAAGCGCCGCACTCGCACTGGGTGTTGGATGGGTCAGTAATAACGTAATCAGTAAAAGCGACAAAATTTGTCGAAGTGGGGGACAAAAATACTAACAGAAGGCCAAACTGGCGCCCAAAACTAATATGAACGGAGCTCAGAGGGGCAATTCTCGGGTAGCAGGATCGTCCGAAAGGGTTACCGCTGCCCTGGAACATAAAGGGCTAAGGAAGGAACACGGGTGGGTTTTAGTCAGTAAGAGTCTGACACTCCCTCCTGCTCCACCCAGAGCGGGAGGAGTCATTTGATGATTTCCCATCCTCAAAAAAAAGGGGCAATTCTCGTAATTTTAAGAGCGTTTACAACGTACGGCATTTCATACAAACTTTCAAGTCCTTGTTTTTCGAAATGCATGAACCGATTTTAATGAAACTTCATACGCATAAGCAGGATACAGAGGTCTAAAAAGTTAGTAAAGAACATTTTCAAAATGTCTTATTTAAAAAAAGATAATTGGAAATCTCTGTTTCTATAGAAAATTTAAAATCGGTCGAATTTAGCTGTAACACTAACTTTTTAGTTTCATAGTTTGATCTCAGTCTCAATCTGTCAAAAATACCTCTAATTACTCTAGATTTATGACAAGTTTTTGGCATTGATTGCCGCTGAGATAAGATTGCGACTAGAACGATTGAACGTTTTTAATTGCATTACATTTACATTACATTACAAAATGTGTAACTGTAATAGTAGGTACATAATATTGAATTCTTTAGAATGTATGCGAAGACTTGATAGTGTCGGCAATTTGGACATGAACATCTTAAAAAGTTCACTGCTACAAATAAAGTTAATAAAGCCTTTAAGTCGGTCACTTCATCTGCTTCGGATTGAAATCGAAAGGATCTTATGATGACAAGCGTATTTTTTTATCCCGGAATCGAATCTAGACAAGATTGTATACACTCGCAGCCGCTCTGGGTTAATCATGTTTTTTATGTGAACGACATCGTCAGCTGTTTGTTGTTGTTTTTAATATTAATGTTGGTACTAACTTTCTTATGAAGTTATGACAGTACGTTCTGAATAGCTATACCCTGTCCATAAGGTTAACCGTTTTTTGACAGCTGTCTTAGAACGTACATATTCCAGATTACGTAAAAGTTAACTTTAAAATGCGTAATAAAATAAATATATAATCTTATTGAATTATCCTATTTATGGCTTTTTAGACCCCTCGCCCATGGCGACTTTTTGTAGCGATGCAGTAGCGATGCTGTCGCGCGTTCGCATCGATACAGTCGCGATGCGGTCGCTAGCTGTTTACCCTCGCCCACACCACGATTCTCAGTCGCGATGCAAACGCGATACTGTCGCGCTTCTGTCGCGATTCAGTAACGGTACAAAAATGCCACAGTTGCAAGATGGACTCCGTTGAGGCAACATTAGTCACGTTGTCTTTGGTGCTGCTTTTAAGTAAGCAGCCGAAGCGTGGACAGCCGAAGCGTGGACAACGAAAGCGGTCGCGCGTTTGCATCGATACAGTCGCGATGCTGTAGCGCGTTAGTAGCGCGTTGGCATCGCTTCTGTAGCGCGTTGCAAATGCGACTAATGCGCGTTAGTAGCGATGCTGTCGCGCGTTTACGAAACGCGCGACAGCATCGCTACAAAAAGTCGCCGTGGGCGTGGGGCCTTACAGACATTATAATACCGTACGTGTATCAATCAAATCAATGTATTGTGTGTTGCTGTAATCACTAGTTTCTTCTGTCAAAAACCGTTTTACCTAATGGACATGTATGTTTTTGTCCAAGGTGAATCTATATCTATACTAATAATAAAGCTGAAGAGTTTGTTTGTCTGTCCGATCTCTGAAAATACACGTCGGATTTGAAAAATACACGTCGGATTTGAAAAATTCTTTTTGCATTTGATAGTTATCATCATGCTAAGTAGGACTCTTAGGAACCGAGCCAAAACAAAATAAGTTGTAAAGAACGTTAATGAATTAATGGTACGGGCGGGCGATGCGATGCGATGGGGTGGGTCGGGGATCAAGAAATTTCACGCGGACGAAGTCGCAGGCAGAAACTAGTAATAAATAAGATTAATTGACTAGCTCGTTAGTCTAGTGGTCGCAAGCGATACTCCTGAGGTTCTGGGTTTGATTCCAGATCGGACAAAGTGTTATTGGGTTTTTCAGCAGGGTTTTTAGCAGCCCGGATTTTGGATTTGTGCCCGGTTTATGGTAATAGGCTCGCCCCTTTTCGGTACATAGATAGATAGATAGATAGATAATACGGGGCACATAGGGGCTTAAACGTAAGCCGTGAAGTGGGAAAATCTATATCTGACCACCGTAAGGACTATTCCTGCTTGCAGCGCATATTATTAGTCGACCTACAAAGGATCCTCTTTTGTTTTACTTACGGACGCAGCTGTGGTCATCATGTGCACGGGATTTTGTTTTCAAAATGGTGAGATATAGGGCCTATTACATGGGCCTTGAAATATTATGGGTGAACATATGTATACCTCTGACTAATCCTTCGGGAATTACAGGCGTGATGTTATGTAATTTGTTAATTGAAACCCTCGGGCCCTGGGGTCTGAGTGCGCATGGTTTATTTAAGGAAATTTCGAAAAGACTGGTTGACACTTGCCATGACCTAAGGGCTGGCTTTTACCTTGGCCAGAGGCTATTAAGCATTGCCATACAACGTGGCAATGCCGCCAGTGTCTTGGGTACATTACCAGTCGACAGCGATGTGGATGAATTTTTCGACGCTATATTTTAGGTTGTAAATAGTTTTAGTTAATTTAGGATATAATTTTGTTATTTTAATGTTATCTTGTAAATGAAAATAAATTTATTAATACGAGTACCTACCGGATTAGGTCTATTTTTTAATAATAAACGTGTTGTTTGTATAGTGATTAAGAGTTTTTAATAATAAAGGCTTTAATTTAATAATAGAGGCTAATTCCTCAAGACTATGATAATCTATTCCCTGCAGTCATTTACATTCAATGGTCGGTGACCAGCACCCTAATTGCGTAACACACTATTAATCAGAATCTGAATCATTTTGAAGGATATTGCTAATCCATTGCTTTATATGTTCAAAGAATTTGTCTGCACAACAACGTAAATAACTCATCTCATCATCTGCCTAGCGTTTTCCTAACTATCTTGGGGTCGGCTTCCAGTCTAACCGGGTGCAGCTGAATACCAGTATTTTACATGAAGCGACTGCCTATCTGAATTCCACAACTCAGTTGCTATGTAATTCGATACTCCTTATAAGACTGGTTGTCAGACTTTCGGGCTTCTGACGACCCTCAAAGACAGCCAAAGATCCTCGAATGGCAGCCGGGACGAACGATTTAACGTAACTTTCCGAGGCAATGATAGAGAGAGGTAAAGATGGTCATCCATCCTCGAACCAACCGCGGCAAGCGTTGCTTAACGTGATCGACCGATCCGTGCGGCTGTTATTACTTAGCCGCAAGCCCCTTGAAAGACGATCACGATATATATCAGATTCCAATTAGAAATCAATACTTAAAACAGCGGTACATCAGAACAAGAATGCACCCAATCCCACGTAATTCGTAAAATACGACGCATGCGCATTCGAAAGTAACAATAAAATAAATGTACCAAGCCAACCATCTAACAGGCACCTAGTTACCGCACTATGTAATGCATTGAATAATTCCATTAACCGATGCAAGCATGTCCAAAGACCGATGTTATTTGAAATTTCAATTTTAATGCAACGAAAACGTAGTGAAAATTCCAGCAACACAAACATATCAAACAGAATTGGACTGTAACAGAATGCAGATAAGGTGCATTATGAATGTGACAGTGTGCGTTTGTAATCAGCTGGTCGACTGCGCAGGAGCATCTGAGTCAGTATTGGCGCGAACGCAGCGCGCACTCGCTGGCCCTCGCGCACTGATTTTCTACCCTTTTCGAAGAACGCACGTAATCCTTTACGTAAATCAAACAGTAATATTTCCTGCTTAGTTAAGTTTAAAATCCAGTTGATGAAAATCCTTTTGGAGGTGCGCAAAAGAGGATTTATTGAACTGGTAAGTGCTAGATGCATTTTTAATGCATTTTCTTAGTGTTGAAAATTTTTGGCGCGAAATTTGTGATGTCGTATATTTCCTTTGTGATTTCGGTTGCCATGTATTGCGTTATCTGGTGGGTGTAACTAACCAGAAAGTGGACTGTTTATGAAAACTGTTTAGTGAGTTTACTGAAAATTACTGAAAAGTTACTGAAATTCTGAAAATTTTCGCACCAAATTTGTGACGTCATGTTTGCCCTATTCGTTTTGATTACGAGTATATCTAGCCTAATTCGTCATAATAATCAAAACTTGAAATTATCACTGAAAACTACTGAAAATTTCCCCTAAAATTGTCATAAATTCACATGTTTATAGATGACTCAAAATCTTGTCAATATTTTTTTTTGTGCCGCCATTTTGAATGCATTTAAGTAGGTGTCAATGTATTGTCATGAAATCGAAGTCACTAGAACAATGCAACAATTATGTCACGCGATATGGCGTCGCACATTTTTATATGCATTTTTTTTTTTGTACGATAACAAGTGCCTGAAAAAAAAATGAACAAAAAGAATTTTGATTCGTCCTTTTCGACGCCATGTTGCACATTAATTTTGTTATCTTAAAAAAAAAACACAACTTAATCAGTACTATATATAATTTTCGAGCCGTTTAGGGTTGTGTACCTCGGTTCATGGTTCCATGGGATATCAAACTGCTCATTTCTTTTATTAAGGCTTTTTTTAAAATAGCGGTTGTCACTTCCCCTGATCTAAAGGCTGGTGTTCACTTGGGACATAGGATTAAGATTTGCCATAAACATCTCAAAAGTAGATAAATTACGACTTATTTAATTTTTGCCATATACCATATGACAATGCAGCCAGCCTTTTTGGCACATTACCTGTTGACAGGATTGATGCCCTGTGACTCTTTCCTTCTTTTTTATATTATTATACATCGTCCGTTAATGTAAATAATTATCGTGTTTGAAAATAAAAAAAATATGAATAGGCAGATTTGGCAGGCCTAATGAATAGGCAGATTTGGGTAAGAAAGATTAGTGCGTAATAAGAAGTGTTTCTTGGATACTTATATGCTATTTTTTTGTAATATGTAGTTACAGAAGTCTACAAAATTGATGACACATACCTTATCATGATAATACGTGCTGATTGAACTGTAAGCTGCATAATTAATTAATCGAAGGATTGTTGACTATTAATCTATAATTCTATATCTACTATTTTACCTACATTTTATATCTGACTGCTGCTAATAATCTATACATATTAAAACCGTGAGTGACCGCTTTATTCTTCCAAACCACGCAACAGATTGCGATTCGGGTTTCATCATAATTTAGAGAATTTATTCCGGAAGGTTTATGTGTATAATATATAACTATTAATCTTGCATATACTAAAGAAAACTCGATGTTCTGCCAAGTCGTGAAAACCGTGCGAAGCAGGGAAGGGCCCGCGTGATAAATTATGACCCACTCTCTCTCATACACACGAGGCCTGGTGATAGGCTGATTATGCTCAAATGTGACAGATTTCAAGTATGTGCAAAATGACAAATTTTGTTTTCGATCCTATACAAGGTGTCGTTTTGCATCCTCGTCAAATTCAAGGAGGTAACTATGCTACTGATTCTCGAGTTGTCGACACGAATCAATAATGAAATAAGAACGGTAGGTTTTTTTTTAATTTTCGGAAATCGGGATGTGTGGGACACGCGTTTTAAAATGCGGCCTGTGTGCGGAGACCGTACTGTAACTGCCCTTTTACACACACATAAAAACGCAGCCGCTTATACGAACGCGATTCTGTTCTTTGAAAGTGGTGTATTCTGATATACTGTTAAACTTAAATAACTAAAAAAACAAGTATGTATTCATTATTTACTAGGGATCGTAATTTTATTGATTATTTATGTATTTCATAACAGGGGGGGCGTGGCTAAATAATAACAGCCGCACAGGTCGATCGGTCAGGTTAAGCTACGCTTGCCGCGGTTGGTCTGTGGATGGGTGACCATCTTTACATACCGAGACTCCTCACGTTAAGCCGTTGGTCCCCGTTACGGGTAGTCGGAAGCCCGAAAGTCTGAAAACCAGTCTCACCAAGGAGTATCGTATTACCCAGTAACTGGGTTGTGGAGGTCAGATAGGCAGTCGCTCCATGTAAAATACTGGTATTCAGCTGCATCCGGTTAGACTGGAAGCCGACCCCAACATAGTTGGGAAAAGGCTAGGCAGATGATGATGTATTTCATAACAGCCTCCTGAAATTTGACAAGGATGCAAAACAGCTTGTATAACGTCATTACACGGGACTTCACCAAGAAAGATTAAAAATGTCGGCACATCTTTTGCGACTTAAATTGGATTTAGTTTGAAAAATTAGACCAAATGGTGAATACTGCCTTTATTTATTTATTTTTAACCTATTTTGTTACAGGGCAAAGGCTTCTCTTTGTCCTTTCCACTCCTCTCTGTCTTCAGCTATGTGGACAAATCCTGTCTGTAGGCGTCAACTCTGTCCCGCCATCTCCTCGGTCTGCGTCGATGTTGCCGGACGTTTTCTGGTGCGACCCACCTCTCTGGTAGATTTAGATGTTCTTGTCCTAAGTTTTGAGGTAGAGAACTATTAAATTAGATTATAGGATTATAGGACCAACCCGCATTGGGCCCGCGTGGTGGATTACGGCCCTCCCTCTCACAGAGAGGAGGCCTGTGTCAAAGCAATGGAAACGTTACGGGCTCATTCTGCTAATGGATTTTGAAGGTTTTATACTTAATATTATGTAATATTTTTCCTTAGTAACATTTTATTAGTTGCATACATCACTCTTTTTGATAATGCCACATGCAGGTGTAGATAAAGGCTATTTTTGTTGCATACATATTTCCTACAATGCAATAGTTGTTTTTTTCTTGGGCATCGATTTTATCAATAATACCGAATTTTATCGGTTCTAGATAATAAGCTTATTATCCTTTATTATAAGTCTTATCATATCCTTAAAGTTACCTATCAGGTCAAGTTTTTGTGCCTAAATTATTTTAAAATACTTTTGTTATTGCGCAGAAATTAAATGATCGGATGATTAACAATCAACACTTTAAACCTAGCTGAGGGCTGTTTGTGTTTCAATCGACAGATAATTTTCGTGGAATAAAATTGTCGTCTGACCGCGGATAGATATCTATACGTCTGATTGATTTTGTATGGAAGAACTGTCAAAAATTCAAAATTATTCCTTCAATCAAAATCAGCCCTTAATCACTGAAGGTAGAACCAACACAGAACATGTAACTTCTTTCTTTCATTCTCCCCTGGTAGCTGTCACCTACTAATGCACGCTTACTAGATGACAGAACTCAGATCTACCCGATAATCCATTTTCCCAGAGACGGTGGGATGAGCCGCTCTGCAGAGTAGTTCAGGATAAGTTACATATCACGTCTGTTACTACTGCGGAGCGTGCGCGCCTGCTGGCTGTGGGTAAATGGGAGTCGGGTCTGTGGCTTCATGCACTACCGTCGTCGAACATATGGGCACTTTGTTCGACGACAATACTTTCCGCCTCGCTGCTTCCTTACGACTAGGAGCACCGTGTTGTTCTCCCCATCGCTGTCACTGTGGCGAAGTTGTCAACAGCCTCGGACACCACGGCCTGTCTTGCAGCCGAAGTGCGGGTCGCTTAGCGCGGCACGCAAACATGAACGACATTATTCGACGGGCTCTTGTCACCGTCGGCGTTCCAGCTGTATTAATTGACATTTGGACGTGTTCCAAGTTTCCAACTTGTTTCTTCTTGATCTGTTACCAAGATACACTGGGAAAATAGTAAGTATGGTAAAGCATAAATTTAGACATAGATTCATTTCAATTTAAAAGTAGAAAGATGAGAACAGATATAATTGAGATAAATGGAAGGCGGGAAAGCAGGCCTTGGTCAAGAATCTGGAAACAAAGTTTTAATAGAAAATTTAGAAGAGAACATAAAGTCTGCAAAAATGTAGATATACACTAAAGAGGTAAAAGTTTGTAAGTAGGTATGTAGGGGGTAATCTCTTGAACTACCAGTCGGATTCAAAAAGTCATATACAGTCACGTGCACTTTAATAAATACCTAATATTTGATAACTTCAAAATTAAATGCAAGTAGTTTCACTTTCAACTGTGATACTATGATAAGATTAGTAATGCATCGAATGCTTATCTATTTTTTCAGCATACAAGCATACAAGTGTTCATGAAATTCCAGGCCATTTTGGATTGTACAGTCATAATATTATTTGAATGCACTTGTTATGCACTTAATTTAAAATGTGACCTAATTTTTATTTTTGGAAATCTAGATTAGAGTCGAATCGATTTGCAATAGCACAAGTGATAAGAAATGAAAAGCACAAAAAATCAAAACGAGTAATGATACAAATAGTGACCTTATTAGTGAGGTTCAGGTTCTTCAGAAAGGTCAGGTGCACGTATGACCTGGAGTGTAATTGCGTAACACACTAAATATAGCAACGGCTTTCATTTTGACAGTTCAACCACATTCATTGCGTTATTTACGTTGTTGAGCAGACTTTATCGAACATATAACGCTTTGGATTACAACATCCTTCAAAATGATTCAGATTTTGATTGATAGTGTATTGCGCAATTAGAGTGCTGATGTATGAACTTAACCGAAGCAAAAGGAGTATGTAAGGATCGTAGCAAGGGGCGTTCTGTACTTCCTGCCTACCCCCATGGAAAAAAGGCATGCATTTATAAATTTATATGCATACATACATCTAGCGCACCCTGGGCTGTGTACTCACTTACCGTTAACCCCGCTACCGAATTTTCTGACTGCATAACCACCACCATCACATCCACCATCCACCATGACATGAGATATCCCCAAAAACCCATATCAACGGAGGCTCAAGAGCCAAAAAAACCTTCACAACTAAGATATTCAGATTTTTTTAAATTCTACCCTTTTGTCTACGCTCCCTTTTGGTCCTCGACATAAGTAGGTCTAGGACGAGGTCGGGTACAGGAATAGCTTAGGTTTATGCATGTCCCAGCAACAAGATAAACCATTACCAACCATAACCAATCAACCAACCAACCATTACTAACCATTTTTTATGCTTGAGTAACGAGTCTTTTGACTATATGTAATAGGTATGTATCTTATGTCTTTTTTCTTTTTTATTATTACTATTTTTTATTTGTAATTATGTGTTTGTTTGTGCAGAATAAAATATTGTTCTTTTCTTTTCTTTTTTTCTTTCTTTTTCTTCCATTAAAGTTACCATAATTTGTACTTAACATTATTTTCTTCATTCGCATTCGCTTTCTTGAGTACTTCGTCATTAGCAAACGTATCCTTTCCAGCTTTTAAATAATACTTTATCTCATTGCCTTCAAATTCTACCTCTCCAGCTACATCGGAAGCACCACAGGTCCCAATAATTCGACCCATCACAACAGCACCCCACAAAGGATATAAGCAATAAAAATCACTACAACAAAATATTCAACTATTCTCTTAATAAAAAGTTTAGACAAGTAACGTTCAAACGGGTCCAATGAACTTGCATCAAGTACCATCATCACCTACACATCTGTCTCAGGGAAACTTGTTTGTTTTGTTGCGCATACGCATCTCGCTCTAGGAGGACATTGAACTAACACTTGGATTTCCGGGAATGATCTTTATTTGGGATTTTTAATTGTTTTTGGGGAGAAAGGATGGGTGCTGCTCTGTGGAAGGATTGGAGAGAAGTGGTTTAATTGTGAGGAGATTTAACAGTGTCGATTTTTGGTTGATTCTAGATGCTTGGCTCGAATAAGATAAAGATTTAAGTATTTTAGAATAAACTAAAGTAAAGATATGTTACAACTAGAATATCATGGGTTTTTTGAGTAAAAATAATTTGCCTCAGTTTTATTTAGGTTTATAAAATATAGCAGTGTAAGCATAGCTAAATTAAAAGTGTAAATATAACAAACACACGTATTATATAACAAAAGCGGTTTCAAGTATTAAACCACAAATATTTTATTTTAACATGTAACATGCCATACCCAGTATGCTCGAACAGTTTCTCGAAGAAAAGTTTACACCTGCAAAGCTAGGAAAACGCTAAGGCGAAGCAATACTAAATGCTTTAATAGATCTTAGCTAACTGCTACGTATACCAGCTGGTCCGTAAGCCAATTCCGGGAACCAGAGATCCCGTTGCCAATGAAGCGGTACTGCCTCGTTGGGTTACCGGTTGAAGCCAGCTCAAAGTATCATAGTACGATGTACTATACCAACCTCTTATTTTGTACCATTGCAGGACAAAGAAACTTGTGATGAATAGTGGTGGCCCAGTGGTAACTTACGAGTAGAGGTCGTGGGTTCAAGCCCAAGCGAACATTTTGTAAAACATTTCGTCACCACTGCTCTCAAAACGGTGAAGGAAAACATCATGAGGAGACGAGACGAGAGAGTCTTAGAACCAAAAATTCGAAGACATGTGACATCTACCAACGCGCACTGGGCCCGCGTGGTAGATTACAGCCCACTCCCTCTGGAAGAGCCGAGGCCTGTGTCCCAGCAGTGGGGATAGGTTGATTACGCTTGCGATGAACGAAAACTTCAGACAATTACAGTCTAGGTTTTTTCAATGTGAAAAAACCTAGACTGTTATCTTTTTTTTACTGACATTTAGAAATGAAGCACGTTAAGCAGTTGATCCTGGCTGTCATTCGTGGATCATTGACAGTAGTTACGGGTAATCAGAAACCCTAAAATCAGTTTTTATTATTTCAATCTCCGACGAATTAATTTCTTCTTACCATCTTTACGCAAATGATTTACAAATTTACTCGCGAGCGCCTCTTGGAAATCTGTCCGAGGCTATTTTTTTAACGATTAATCGTGATCTGGCCCGTATATGCGACTGGAGCAAGAGATATGGACTTATGGTCAACCCCATAAAGACGCAAGTTGACGAAAAATTTCGACGCTATGGGGTCTAAACTCATGTGCTGAATCCATGGTTACAGTTTGCGCGTCGATGTCCCTGCCACCCTGTATTTTGTAGTGTTTAATGTATTTTTTATGCTATGTTATTGTTATTAGTGTTATTTTTGTGGTGTACAATAAAGTATATATAAATAAATAAATAAAGAATACATCTGCCTATCCTTTTTCGGAAAAAACCAAGCGTGATGTCATGTTGTGTCACCCAGTATTAACCTACAAAGCATAACACAACTTAATCATCCCCTTCACAGTATGGGGGAGGAGGGGGATAATTGTGATAAAAGTCCGATGTCGCAGTCGGATCATGATAACAAATTGGATCAATAAAGATAATGTCAGTTACATGCAACGTGCAGTTTAGATATATGCAATATTGAAAAACAATGCAATAAATATGATTATTTAAGTACACAGTTTTCGGACAATCTAATCTAATCGGCACTTGACCTACCACAAAGTCAGTGGAAACGTGGATTTTAAAAGCAAAACATCTGACTGATATGTGAATTGCATAAAATAAGCTTGCAATTCCTGGCTAGGTGGACAGAACTTCACTGTAGGACCTTCGGGGTAAATGCGTAACATACTATCTATATAGTAGCAATGGGTTTCATTTTGACAGTTCAACAACATTCATTGCGTTATTTACGTTGTTGGGCAGACACAATTTTCGAACATATAAAGCAATGGGTTCGCAATATCCTTCAAGTGATTCAGATTTTAAATTATTAGTGTGTTACATAATTAAGGTGCTTATCCAACCGTCAGTCTTATTTTTTTGTCTGTGGGAAAGGCTTTCAGTTAAAACAAAGTAATATGTAAAATAAAAACACTTAAAAAGTTTTTCCTGTACATTTGTGAACCTCAATGAATAAAACTAAACTTGTACTATGAAAGTGAAGGTGTTGTCTTTGTTCAAGTAAGTCTTGTACAAAAAACGGTATTCCATGATGAATTCATTTTTCACTTTTGATTCATTTTCTGTTCAGACGTTTCACTTCGTTTGAAAAAAATTACGAAAAGTGAAGCCTCTGATATTGGCTTTATTAGCAAGCAATAATTATTAGAAAAGATGCAGCATGGATTTGGTTGAAGATGATATTTTCATTTACAAGATAACACTAAAATAAAAAAATTATATCCTAAATTAACTACAACTATTTACAAACTAGTAAAAGTCAGCCCTTGGGTCATGGGAAGTGTCAACCAGTCTTTTCGAAATTTCAACCCCAAACGGCTCGAAAATATAACTATAAATAAGGTAATTATATTTACGCTACTTGAGGTTTTTCGCAGCCGCAGCAGCAGCACCAGCACAGCACGCCGAGCGTGGAAAATGGGATGGCGCAAGAGTATCGACACAAGTTGCATCCCACACTAAAGGCCTACCCACCTTCCATGGAAATAAAGACATACCGTCCGGTCTCTTGCCATCGTCGCCTACCAAACCATTGGGTTCTAATACAGCTGGAACGCCGACGGTGACAAGAGCCCGTCGAATAATGTCGTTCATGTTTGCGTGCCGCGCTAAGCGACCCGCACTTCGGCTGCAAGACAGGCCGTGGTGTCCGAGGCTGTTGACAACTTCGCCACAGTGACAGCGATGGGGAGAACAACACGGTGCTCCTAGTCGTAAGGAAGCAGCGAGGCGGAAAGTATTGTCGTCGAACAAAGTGCCCATATGTTCGACGACAATACTTTCCGCCTCGCTGCTTCCTTACGACTAGGAGCACCGTGTTGTTCTCCCCATCGCTGTCACTGTGGCGAAGTTGTCAACAGCCTCGGACACCACGGCCTGTCTTGCAGCCGAAGTGCGGGTCGCTTAGCGCGGCACGCAAACATGAACGACATTATTCGACGGGCTCTTGTCACCGTCGGCGTTCCAGCTGTATTAGAACCCAATGGTTTGGTAGGCGACGATGGCAAGAGACCGGACGGTATGTCTTTATTTCCATGGAAGGTGGGTAGGCCTTTAGTGTGGGATGCAACTTGTGTCGATACTCTTGCGCCATCCCATTTTCCACGCTCGGCGTGCTGTGCTGGTGCTGCTGCTGCGGCTGCGAAAAACCTCAAGTAGCGTAAATATAATTACCTTATTTATAGTTATATTTTCGAGCCGTTTGGGGTTGAAATTTCGAAAAGACTGGTTGACACTTCCCATGACCCAAGGGCTGACTTTTACTAGTTTGTAAATAGTTGTAGTTAATTTAGGATATAATTTTTTTATTTTAGTGTTATCTTGTAAATGAAAATATCATCTTCAACCAAATCCATGCTGCATCTTTTCTAATAATTATTGCTTGCTAATAAAGCCAATATCAGAGGCTTCACTTTTCGTAATTTTTTTCAAACGAAGTGAAACGTCTGAACAGAAAATGAATCAAAAGTGAAAAATGAATTCATCATGGAATACCGTTTTTTGTACAAGACTTACTTGAACAAAGACAACACCTTCACTTTCATAGTACAAGTTTAGTTTTATTCATTGAGGTTCACAAATGTACAGGAAAAACTTTTTAAGTGTTTTTATTTTACATATTACTTTGTTTTAACTGAAAGCCTTTCCCACAGACAAAAAAATAAGACTGACGGTTGGATAAGCACCTTAATTATGTAACACACTAATAATTTAAAATCTGAATCACTTGAAGGATATTGCGAACCCATTGCTTTATATGTTCGAAAATTGTGTCTGCCCAACAACGTAAATAACGCAATGAATGTTGTTGAACTGTCAAAATGAAACCCATTGCTACTATATAGATAGTATGTTACGCATTTACCCCGAAGGTCCTACAGTGAAGTTCTGTCCACCTAGCCAGGAATTGCAAGCTTATTTTATGCAATTCACATATCAGTCAGATGTTTTGCTTTTAAAATCCACGTTTCCACTGACTTTGTGGTAGGTCAAGTGCCGATTAGATTAGATTGTCCGAAAACTGTGTACTTAAATAATCATATTTATTGCATTGTTTTTCAATATTGCATATATCTAAACTGCACGTTGCATGTAACTGACATTATCTTTATTGATCCAATTTGTTATCATGATCCGACTGCGACATCGGACTTTTATCACAATTATCCCCCTCCTCCCCCATACTGTGAAGGGGATGATTAAGTTGTGTTATGCTTTGTAGGTTAATACTGGGTGACACAACATGACATCACGCTTGGTTTTTTCCGAAAAAGGATAGGCAGATGTATTCTTTATTTATTTATTTATATATACTTTATTGTACACCACAAAAATAACACTAATAACAATAACATAGCATAAAAAATACATTAAACACTACAAAATACAGGGTGGCAGGGACATCGACGCGCAAACTGTAACCATGGATTCAGCACATGAGTTTAGACCCCATAGCGTCGAAATTTTTCGTCAACTTGCGTCTTTATGGGGTTGACCATAAGTCCATATCTCTTGCTCCAGTCGCATATACGGGCCAGATCACGATTAATCGTTAAAAAAATAGCCTCGGACAGATTTCCAAGAGGCGCTCGCGAGTAAATTTGTAAATCATTTGCGTAAAGATGGTAAGAAGAAATTAATTCGTCGGAGATTGAAATAATAAAAACTGATTTTAGGGTTTCTGATTACCCGTAACTACTGTCAATGATCCACGAATGACAGCCAGGATCAACTGCTTAACGTGCTTCATTTCTAAATGTCAGTAAAAAAAAGATAACAGTCTAGGTTTTTTCACATTGAAAAAACCTAGACTGTAATTGTCTGAAGTTTTCGTTCATCGCAAGCGTAATCAACCTATCCCCACTGCTGGGACACAGGCCTCGGCTCTTCCAGAGGGAGTGGGCTGTAATCTACCACGCGGGCCCAGTGCGCGTTGGTAGATGTCACATGTCTTCGAATTTTTGGTTCTAAGACTCTCTCGTCTCGTCTCCTCATGATGTTTTCCTTCACCGTTTTGAGAGCAGTGGTGACGAAATGTTTTACAAAATGTTCGCTTGGGCTTGAACCCACGACCTCTACTCGTAAGTTACCACTGGGCCACCACTATTCATCACAAGTTTCTTTGTCCTGCAATGGTACAAAATAAGAGGTTGGTATAGTACATCGTACTATGATACTTTGAGCTGGCTTCAACCGGTAACCCAACGAGGCAGTACCGCTTCATTGGCAACGGGATCTCTGGTTCCCGGAATTGGCTTACGGACCAGCTGGTATACGTAGCAGTTAGCTAAGATCTATTAAAGCATTTAGTATTGCTTCGCCTTAGCGTTTTCCTAGCTTTGCAGGTGTAAACTTTTCTTCGAGAAACTGTTCGAGCATACTGGGTATGGCATGTTACATGTTAAAATAAAATATTTGTGGTTTAATACTTGAAACCGCTTTTGTTATATAATACGTGTGTTTGTTATATTTACACTTTTAATTTAGCTATGCTTACACTGCTATATTTTATAAACCTAAATAAAACTGAGGCAAATTATTTTTACTCAAAAAACCCATGATATTCTAGTTGTAACATATCTTTACTTTAGTTTATTCTAAAATACTTAAATCTTTATCTTATTCGAGCCAAGCATCTAGAATCAACCAAAAATCGACACTGTTAAATCTCCTCACAATTAAACCACTTCTCTCCAATCCTTCCACAGAGCAGCACCCATCCTTTCTCCCCAAAAACAATTAAAAATCCCAAATAAAGATCATTCCCGGAAATCCAAGTGTTAGTTCAATGTCCTCCTAGAGCGAGATGCGTATGCGCAACAAAACAAACAAGTTTCCCTGAGACAGATGTGTAGGTGATGATGGTACTTGATGCAAGTTCATTGGACCCGTTTGAACGTTACTTGTCTAAACTTTTTATTAAGAGAATAGTTGAATATTTTGTTGTAGTGATTTTTATTGCTTATATCCTTTGTGGGGTGCTGTTGTGATGGGTCGAATTATTGGGACCTGTGGTGCTTCCGATGTAGCTGGAGAGGTAGAATTTGAAGGCAATGAGATAAAGTATTATTTAAAAGCTGGAAAGGATACGTTTGCTAATGACGAAGTACTCAAGAAAGCGAATGCGAATGAAGAAAATAATGTTAAGTACAAATTATGGTAACTTTAATGGAAGAAAAAGAAAGAAAAAAAGAAAAGAAAAGAACAATATTTTATTCTGCACAAACAAACACATAATTACAAATAAAAAATAGTAATAATAAAAAAGAAAAAAGACATAAGATACATACCTATTACATATAGTCAAAAGACTCGTTACTCAAGCATAAAAAATGGTTAGTAATGGTTGGTTGGTTGATTGGTTATGGTTGGTAATGGTTTATCTTGTTGCTGGGACATGCATAAACCTAAGCTATTCCTGTACCCGACCTCGTCCTAGACCTACTTATGTCGAGGACCAAAAGGGAGCGTAGACAAAAGGGTAGAATTTAAAAAAATCTGAATATCTTAGTTGTGAAGGTTTTTTTGGCTCTTGAGCCTCCGTTGATATGGGTTTTTGGGGATATCTCATGTCATGGTGGATGGTGGATGTGATGGTGGTGGTTATGCAGTCAGAAAATTCGGTAGCGGGGTTAACGGTAAGTGAGTACACAGCCCAGGGTGCGCTAGATGTATGTATGCATATAAATTTATAAATGCATGCCTTTTTTCCATGGGGGTAGGCAGGAAGTACAGAACGCCCCTTGCTACGATCCTTACATACTCCTTTTGCTTCGGTTAAGTTCATACATCAGCACTCTAATTGCGCAATACACTATCAATCAAAATCTGAATCATTTTGAAGGATGTTGTAATCCAAAGCGTTATATGTTCGATAAAGTCTGCTCAACAACGTAAATAACGCAATGAATGTGGTTGAACTGTCAAAATGAAAGCCGTTGCTATATTTAGTGTGTTACGCAATTACACTCCAGGTCATACGTGCACCTGACCTTTCTGAAGAACCTGAACCTCACTAATAAGGTCACTATTTGTATCATTACTCGTTTTGATTTTTTGTGCTTTTCATTTCTTATCACTTGTGCTATTGCAAATCGATTCGACTCTAATCTAGATTTCCAAAAATAAAAATTAGGTCACATTTTAAATTAAGTGCATAACAAGTGCATTCAAATAATATTATGACTGTACAATCCAAAATGGCCTGGAATTTCATGAACACTTGTATGCTTGTATGCTGAAAAAATAGATAAGCATTCGATGCATTACTAATCTTATCATAGTATCACAGTTGAAAGTGAAACTACTTGCATTTAATTTTGAAGTTATCAAATATTAGGTATTTATTAAAGTGCACGTGACTGTATATGACTTTTTGAATCCGACTGGTAGTTCAAGAGATTACCCCCTACATACCTACTTACAAACTTTTACCTCTTTAGTGTATATCTACATTTTTGCAGACTTTATGTTCTCTTCTAAATTTTCTATTAAAACTTTGTTTCCAGATTCTTGACCAAGGCCTGCTTTCCCGCCTTCCATTTATCTCAATTATATCTGTTCTCATCTTTCTACTTTTAAATTGAAATGAATCTATGTCTAAATTTATGCTTTACCATACTTACTATTTTCCCAGTGTATCTTGGTAACAGATCAAGAAGAAACAAGTTGGAAACTTGGAACACGTCCAAATTTCCAACTTGTTTCTTTTTGATCTGTTTTAATGTCTATGTCATTCAGTTTGATGACGTCATATCAAATCATGTTACGAAATTGTCTATCACAAAATCACAACTTCAGAGCTATTCTGTAAAGCTCATTTTGAACCTCACTCAAGTAACCGCACTAAGTTCGAAAGCGATCACATCTCGTCACCGTTCGAAGTGATATTATGAGAATTTACACTAATGAAGACATTGTTTTTAAAATTCTTCCCAGTTAATGGTCAGCAACGACAGCAGTGGTAGCCCAGAGGTAACGGTCGCAACTTACGATTTGTAAGTTCGAACCCAGTCAGGCGCTTTACTTTTGTATAAATTATTTCATCACCACTGCTCTCAAAACGGTGAAGGGAAACATCGTGAGGAAACCGGCATGTTCTAGAACCAAAAATTCAAGGACATGTGACGTCTACCAACCTGCACTGGGCCCGCGTGGTCTATTACGTCTCACTCCCTCTCACCGAGAGGAGGCCTGTGTCCCAGCAGTGGGACCGCTACAGGCTGATTATACTAATGGTCAGAACCAGCATTAATCTATATTATGTCTACAACTCTTATCGCCATTTCCCATTTGTAGCTCCTTCGAAACCAATTTGTAGCTTAACGTCAATAATCCCGTGCTTTACCGATAAAAGAGTTGTCGAACACGACTCTAATCATACTAAGTGACTTTTAAGTGGATTTAAATTCCGTTGTGAAGTTTTTAGACCAACTCCCGCGCCGACACTTTCATTTTCGTCAGGTAAAAAAGGTAACTTTTTGTCAGTCTGTGGCTTATTTTGTGGTCGTAGATAGGAAAGGATGGTGTCATTAGGTTGACTACAACTTCTTTTGGTAATTTGATAGTTTAGTTTTTCTATGGTGCTTATAGAGCAGGCAATATTGCGAAGCTATTACTGCGTTTTCAAGTCTAGAGGGTGTAAAAAGACCCATCACATATATACCTGTGTATAATTGCCTCGAAACGACTTTTATTTTTGGTGTGAAAAGCCGTTGGCGGTGGTGTGCAATGTAACATACGCAAAACATTGTGCTTATGCATGTACAGGGGTTGTGGGGGTATTTAAATTTATGTGTGTCATTTATAATAACATTAAAAACTTGTTTTCGTACAAAAACCTCAGTAAAAGTTGGAATTTTGACCTTCAATATCTCCGTAACCAGAAGTTTCTCAGGTATTATTATAAGCTGGCGCTTATAGTCACCTCAGCCCTCAGTTCAGTGGCCATTGATTTACTATTGTCTTTCATATTGTGACGTCACAATTGAAGATTTAAAATGGTCTTGTTACCGGTGACGTGTGGCCGTACGTGTTTGTTGTCTTTCTATATCCCTTGCGCTTCTTATTCTGCAGTTTCCCTCATCTCCACATCAGCGATTACATTAGAAATCCCTCAACCTAGCACAAACACTGCACACGCCAAGGGAATCTGCGAATAGCTTCCCGAAGGTCGAACGTGCTTTATCGGCGCGCGCGCAACAAGGTCGATGCAAGTGCATGGCCAGGCACGCGCGGTGCGTTATAGAATAACTAGATGACGTCAGGGTCTACTGTTTAGAGTTAGAATAATAATTATAGATCAGTCTATTATATTATTATGATGGATGGGTATTATTTTCCTGATTGTTGAACGTTTATTATGGTTTTGCTCGTGTCTGTCTTCCTGTATGTCGTTATGTTCTTATGCTTGAGAGTTAGGTTATAAATTAACATAACATCACGCCTGTATTCTCCGAAGGGTAAGGCAGAGGTGTAATTAATAGTACACCCACATTTTCCCAGTTATGTTGAAGTCCCATGTAATGGAGGTTCTTGCCATCAACCGGGCATGAATCTAGACCCCGGGCTCTACTGAGAAATTCCTGTTAGAAAAATGCAATAAAACTTTACCTGACTTGGGGAGTGGAACCCAGGACCTCGTGCTAGCAGTGCGACTATAAATTAAATTACGTAAATTTGAGGATACTTAACATTGACAGCTCACTCTAAGCTCACTTCACCTAATTTTTCACGGTGAGATTTTTACAGAATCGATCGGCTGGAAACACGAAAATAAAAAGACGTACAGACGCCAGCACATCAAGCTACTATAATCTGTCAAATTTATTTAATAGATTTTTAACTTTATCGCTAAAGCATTAAGGTTCAAGGTTTATTGGGAAAATTTTACAGTTTCGGGTAGCTTGACCTGCTGGCGTCTGTACCTAATATGTTTAGTTCATTATTTATTTATCAACATAAAACGGCCAAGACCAATTACATTAGTTAATACAATAAAGTATATAACTACTTGACAGAATCTCAAACAAAATCAAACAAAAAAAAAAAACAATCAGAATCGTTCAGAATCATTCAGTCAATCTTGAATTTCATTCACAATACATACATTTTTATAAATATACATTTTTGAAACTATAATTACACATTTAAAAAAGTTCAAAACAAGATCACGTTTATTTTAAGTTGGATTCATGACTCGGATTTGATGATGGTTGTCGATGGAGTAACAGATCTTGGATAGGATTATTGTTGCCAGCGCGGGTAGAACCTGGATAGCTGGCACAGGAGAGTAGAGATTGGCACATGAGAAGAGAGGGCTATGCCCAGCTGTGGGTGAAGTCGGGCTTTGGATGATGATGTTGATTAAAGAACACCAACATTGAACATTAAAATAGTATTTAAGAAAGGTATTACTGCTAATGGCGTTGATTCCCTTGTTCACAAACTAAACTAAATTTAAGTTTAGTGCATATTTTTTTTCTATTTCATTGAGAAAAGGACAGAAGATAAATATTAGTTTAGTCCCGTCAAATTAAGATACTCCATAGACAAGTTTGATATTCTCTTTTCTATTTCACATAACATATGTCTTGTTTCTCAGAAGGGGCTTGTGGCTAAGTAATAAAAGCTCTATGGGTCGATTGATCAGTTTAAGTTATGCTTGCCGCGGTAGGTTCGTAGATGGGTGACCATCTTTACATATCAAGACTCCTCCATGCTTCGGAAAGCAGATTAAGCTGTTGGTCCCGGCTGTCTTTCTATCTTTGACAGTCGTTACGCGTAGTCAGAAGCCCAAAAGTCTGTCCACCAGTCCAAGGGGTATCGTATTACCCAGTAACTGGGTTGTAGAGGTCAGATCGGCAGTCGCTTCATGTATGTGTATTCAGTTGCATCGGGTTAGATTGGAAACCGACCCCAACATAGTAGGAAAAAGGCTGGATATTTTTATATACCTAGTTTCCCCAAACATCACTACATCTACCAACCCGCACTGGGCCCGCGTGGTGGATCACGGCCCACCCCCCCTCATAGAGAGGAAGCCTGTGTCCCAGCAGTGGGACCGCTACAGGCTGATTATACTAATGGTCAGAACCAGCATTAATCTAGCCCAGCAGTCGGATCGTTATAGACTGATGTGTTTCCCCAAAGGCTTGGGCAGAGGTGGACCTATAGAACTTCCTCATTTCACCAGTTATGTTTAAGTCCCACGTATGCCCTTCATTCATTCAACTCTCGGCTCATAAAAATGCAGTCTTATAAATTAACTAATTACAATGATACACCAAACATCCAATTGCGTTTATTTTATCGTGTTGGTAAACAGAAACATTGGACAATTACCAGTTGGTTGTCAAACATAATGCTGATAAAACGTCGTTCACTTTGTTTTGATTACTATCATGGTTGTTCCGTTATTTTATAAGTAAGGATATTGTGTTGAGAAATAAATAAATAAAATATTGTTATTATATGTAGTTAACTGATGCTTGTTATCCACTACCTATATTTTTATTTTTATGAAGCCATATTAAGGTGGATGCTCCGTTTTTTGCAATTTGCTGGTTAGTACTAAGTTGTACGTTGATTAAAATATGATTCGCGGCCGTAACAAATATGCATTTACAGAATTATAATCATTAAAGTCATCAACACAACTCTCTATGATCAAGTAATCATACTGAATGACTATTTCATGAAATCTTGACATTTTAGGATTATGCTAACTTAACAAGTTGTATTACTCGCGGGCTACCTTGGAGCATCCACCTTAAGACCGTGTTGTAGTGCGGTGTGTAGGTATGAAAACGCTTCCTCACTCCCTGCATAATAAGTATGTTTCGAGCGTATAGACGTAGCTAGCGAGCGAGCGCGCGCCGGGCGCCGAGCTAGCCGATGCTAGCGTTTGAACATGCCACAATGCAGCGTAATGGCAGCAGGTAAGGTATATTGGGTTCGGGTATATTGACGGAAGAGGAAATAAAATTGCTATTCTGCTTTGTTTTTATTGTATTGTAATCAAATATCAAATAAACAAACATTTGACGGCACGGTTGGCGCAGTGGTTAAGCGATTGACTGCTGCGCTGCGTGTCGCGGGTTCGATTCCAGCACTGAACAAATATTTATATGGCCTACAAGTAATTGTTCCGGGTCTGGCTATGTGAGTTTAAATGTTTGTAAACGCACCCACGATACAGGAGAAATTCCTAGTGTGGCAACGTTTTATAAAAAAAAAACATACATAAATAATATAACGTGGACATAACCCTCCCCATTTCAAAATAAAAAGAAGTTAACCACTTACAAATACACTTTTCTCCAATAGTCAACAATTTAATGTGAAAAAATTATTATACTAACCAATTTTAATAGAATGCTCAATCTTGACAATCGTGTAATTTTTTTTCCTCAAATTTAATCATTTATTTTCGCAATGTTTATTTTTAATTTTACCCTTTTTTCTATAATTCGTGCGAATCTATACTTATAATAAATCTGTAGAAGTGAAAATTCTGTACATTGAAAATATCAAAAAAATAAATAGCAGGGGGTGTTACTAGACCGACACAGAACCCAAAAATGTGATTAAAAACATTTTTGTCTGTCTGTCTGTCTGTTTGTTCAGGCATCACGCAAAAACTACCGGTTCGATTACGTTGAAACTTGGTATAATTATTCTTTAATATCCTGGGCACCACACTGGGTACTTTTTATCCCGGAAAAGTATATACAATAAAAAACAAACTTAATTTTGCGGTTCGATCCCTAGACTCGATTACTGCACCAACCGCAAATAATAAGTTTGTCGTAGGTTAAGTCACCCGCAATGGAGTTCATTTTTATTCCTTTTAGTTTTTAGAGTTATTTAGGTTTATTTTTATATAAGTCGTAGGTAGGTATAGATTTTAATTTTAAAGTATAGGAAGTATATTTGATAGTGTACGTAGTGACCGTAGGTTATTTTATAATACTGTTAGGTAGGATTAGTCATTCGTATAGATATTAGTTTTTAGGGATTTTGCTTATTTATTGAGTTTAGATTAGTTATCATCAGAAATAGGTTTATTTAGGTAGGTAGGTATTTAATTTTCTGTTATTGAGTTTTTTTTTTTTAATTAGGTTGGTACTTAGGTAAAGGTATCATATAGGTACCCTCTTAATCACCACTAATGAGACACAATTGGTTTTCTATTGTAATTAGCCACAAAGGGCCCGCGAGATGGATGGCATTCTGGGGAAGCACATGGGTACATTTTATCCTGTTGGCACGTTCCCGTGGGATAATTTCCGACATCCACGCGGGCGAAGCCGCGGGCAGAAGCTAGTCTACTAATAAGCCATTAATTGATTATACTAACAATAATATGCTCCCAAACGACTCCAGTCACGGTGGCCAATCTCAACGGAGATTAGCCAGGTACGCAGGAGATATTTCATACAGTGCACAAGTGTGTGCGCAAACACACGTGCACTCTCTGTGCCTTTACTCTTAAAGTCCGATGGGTCGGCAATCCGACACGACCGGGGTGAGATCAGGCGCAGGACCAACGGCTTTTCGTGGAACGGGGATATCATTCCACCAACTTCCAAACTCCGGGTACCGAGAAATTCCTAATTGCAAAACCCAATAAGCCCCGGTACGCACGGACATTTTTTTTTTTTGGTACACTGGATTTTCGACGCGCTAGGATGTGCTCTGTTAGATTCTCAACGCTCGGTCCAACACCGAGAGTTGAAAATCCAATGCGCGATAAAATACCGTCGCGATATTTTTACGTCCGTGCGTACGTAGGCTACTTAACACTTTGCCCGACCTGGTAATCGAACCCAGCAGTAGCCCCTCAGCAGTCGCGCTTGCCACCACGAGACCAACGAGGCAGTTTAATAATAAACTTTTAGAAAGCTTAAAGTTTGACGTTATTTACCCGACTACGGTGAAGATCAATTGGAGGATATGTATCAGGACGGCTCTTATCACGGCGACACGCTTTTGCTTAAGTTACATCATTACGGTGTCAGAAACGAGGCTCTCAACATAATAATTTCATATTTACATAATAGGGTCCAATGTGTAGATGTTAATGGCGCGAAATCTTCCGGGCTACCAGTTCAGTTAGGTGTTCCGCAAGGCTCAATATTGGGTCCATTCTTGTTCTTAGTATATATCAATGATTTACCATTCCATTTGAAGGGCATCTGTGACGTTGTACTGTTTGCAGATGATACCTCTCTTATTTTTAAAGTAGACAGGAATAGACAAGATTTTGACGACGTAAACAGTGCACTCACAATAGTTACAGATTGGTTTACGTCAAATAACCTAGTTCTCAATGCCAAGAAAACGAAATGTGTAAAGTTCGCCTTACCGAATGTCAGAAATGTAGGACCCAACATCGTCTTAAATAAAGAGGTGCTTGAAACAGTAGGCTCGGCAATTTTTCTAGGACTAACAGTAGATGCCAAACTTCAGTGGTTACCTCATATATCAAGTCTAGCAGGAAGGCTCAGTTCGGCTGCCTACGCCGTCAGGAAAGTAAGACAATACACTGACGTTGATACAGCTCGTTTAGTCTATTTCAGTTATTTTCACAGTGTTATGTCCTACGGTATTCTGCTGTGGGGCAAAGCCGCTGATATACAAAATATATTTGTCCTTCAAAAACGAGCTGTTCAAGCAATTTACCAGCTAGGTGCCAGAGTTTCTCTAAGAGATTTTTTTAAAGATATTGGTATTCTCACGGTTGTATCACAATTCATCTTCGCCAACATCCTATATATTAGGCAAAATTTGCACTTGTACACTAAAAACAGTGATATTCACAGTGTTAACACTAGAAATAAGGACAAACTACGTGCCCCCTTTCACCGGCTTCATAAGGTTCATAACTCATTTGTTGGGCTTGGTATAACCTTTTATAACAAGATACCGTCTTCTTTGCTAGACTTGCCTTTTAATGCGTTTAAAGCTCAAGTAAAATCCAACCTTTGTTCAAAGGCTTACTATTCCATCAACGACTACTTACACGATAAGAATAGTTGGTCGCCCTAATTAACGCAAGACAATGTTCATGTTCTTTCTCCAGAATTAGCTTAGGTACTGACAGGTTACTGTTATTAGTATTAACTCATTTATTTCACATCGATGGTCCTAGTTCATCATCTGTGACTGCAAGTGACAGCTATGTGACGAACCCAGCAATGCATAAATATGTAAGCTGTCACGCCCTTTATGCCTGGAGGCTTTAATTTAGGTAGTGAGTTTTTATTTTAATTAATTATTTTTTAGCTTGAGTACGTATAGTTTTTATTATATTTGTTGGTATATTGGCGTGGCTAGCTGACATAATGTGGCAAATAATTTAAGCTTCTTGTAATGTTCATTACTGAACATAGGTTCCTAGTATTGTATACATGCAACTATATTTTAACTAAACAGACAGCTGTGCTGCTGGGGAGTTTGTTCCGCCACTTCTTCTTCCCAGCGATAGCACTAGGAAGTGGCGAAGGGCGGGCGTTTTTGGGGGACTGTCTTTTGTAATTTTGACGTTCGAAAAGTGCTGATTCTCAGCCTAATTTGAATAAATGACTTTTGATTTTGATTTCTTATCAGTTTCATCCCAATATTTCATCAACCGCTTCATTAGTTTGTTTTGAGGTCGCTTCAGTCCTGAAAATCAAAGAATTTTATTATAGCATCATAATCAGCCTGTAACATTCCCACTACTGGGACTTAGGCCTCCTCTCTGTGAGAGGGAATGGGCCGTAATCCACCACGCGGGCCAAGTGCGGGTTGGTGGATGTCGCATGTCTTCGAATTTTTGGTTCTAGGACATGTCGGTTTCCTCACGATGTTTTCCTTCACCATTTTTGAGAGTCGTGGTGATGAAATAAATTACACGAAGTTGTTTGTAAGTCTGGGCCTTTACCACTGGGCCATCGCTGCTTCCAACTCGCAATTCCATCATGTAAGATGACAATCAATTTCTCTTTGAATAAAAACAACGGGTTGCACTCCGGGAGTGCCGGCAGAAGTGAAAACTTGAATAGTAACGTTGTGCATTTTTGATATTTTGGAATGCGGTCTACTCTCCCTCCGTCTTACGAATTTTCGATCAGGTCACGTGTCCTGACGTGAGCTCCGTCTTACGAATTTTCGATCAGGTCACGTGTCCTGACGCGAGTTTAACCTTTTTTTACCCATCATAACAAAAGTGCACAACGCCGCTAAAGAAGTTTTCACTTCAACAATAGATGAATTGTCAAAAGATGCTATAAAAAGTAAACATCGTAACAGGTAAAGTTAAAAAACAGCTTGAAAAAAAAGTTTAATTAGGGTTTCAGTTAATATTAAAGAGTCCTATGCCATATGCCCTAAATCGGCTTTGATATTTTGATTGGATTTTAATAACTTAAAACGGAATTTGATGGAGTTTCTCTACATCATGATAAAGTAAATATTGTTGTGAAAAACTTACGGCTCCACACATTGTAAATATACAAGAAAATCGCGAACTGCATTATTTCCATTTCCGAGATTTCTCAAACTCGAAATTTTTCTTTTCACGTGAAAAGAAATCAGGTTTGAGAAATCTTGATCCGTATTATTTTTCAATTAGAACCTTCCTGCATTTCAATCAAACATGGAATAATATCGACCGCGCATGCGTGATTCGCGCGCATGCGTCAAAACATTACCCGCCATAATGAAGTTCCACCCTGTCAGCTGTCAAACTATTTGGCTCTCTTTCTAACATGCCCTGATTCTTCTTGCTGGTGTGAGATGAAATTTAAAAAGGGTGACTGGTATTTTATTGATATAATACGTTTGTCTCTTTCCTTTTTGTTTGGAAATGTCACGTTTTAAGTAGTTTTCGCATTGCAAGCTGTGTGTTCTCGTTTTGTGATTGTTTACAAGTGTTTAATAAGTGATTTATATTGTTCCAGTGTTTCAACACTTGGCTACGTTTATTCCGGTAAGTTTTGTTAATTTTCCTACTATTTAAACTATATAAATAAGTGCTTAATGTGATGAAATTCGAAGCTATACCTATCTTTGAGACGGGTAATGTCAAAATATTTACCTTTTTCCATGCCATTTTATAATATTGCATTCGTTGTACATTTTCCGAACTACATAGGTAAAAAATAACATATTGTCCATATTATCCATCTCTACTAGAACATTGTAGATGTCTACTTCAGGGGTAGCACGGGACAATGCTGAAAACGAATGATGTCTTGTATGTAAATAAAACAAAGTCGGGTTAGTTACTCCACTTGTAAGTCAAGAATGGGTGGACCTATTTTTATGAGCTTTGATTTGTTAGATTTCCCCGAATAGCAGAATAACTATTAAAACAAGGGAATTCATGAAAAAAAAATGAAAACAGTTCATTTTCTAAGAAAGAAAATCCGTTTCCGTGTGGATCTCTATATTTCTGATTCGATCACGCAGTGCAACTCCAAGCGTAGCCCTCTCCATTGCCCTTTGGATAACTTTTAGCTTATTAGCAGGAAAGCCTATTCGTCGAATATTCACGAATGTAGACAGGCAAAAGCTTCAACAAGGTATCCAAACAGTTAGTAGGTACACTTGTGATTTTCTCACGCAGCTTCGATTTCTGTAGAGCAAAGGTAGCATTCTTATTCAGCCTTTGAATGCATGCCTGCATAATTTAGTAGTTATAACTTTGATTCACATGGCCTAGATATTTTAAATTCCAAGTTTTCGTATACAATGGCCCACATTTAGCGTTTTTAATTAATGTCCATTGTTTTGTGTGAATGAAACATTTTAATTACATTTCGTTTGGTTGTTTAATTGTCGAGAAAAAAACTTATATAGTTTTAAAAGGTATTGTATGACATACTGGTGTCATTTCGGGAGCTTTCTCCTTTAAAATAAAAATAAAAAAGTCATGTCATTCGTATTAGGCTGAAAATCAAAAGCGAAGGCTTTTTGAGAGTCAAAATTCCAAAAGACAGCTTTATAAAGTCAAAAGTTATTAAATACCGAATGTTACTAAAATGGATACGCCGGGAGGGCACGCCCTAGAAGGCCATATAATGGCCTTATGGTGATCTTCTTGAGTAAGGCCAGATGCGTAGTAGGTACTCGCAACTGGCGTGCATGTCCAGATGTATGAAGTAAACGAAGCAAAAGGAGTATGTAAAGATCGTAGCTGGTGGCGTTCATAGTTTCTGCCTACCCCCATGGGATGAAGGTGGGAAAAACAGCTGGGAAAAAGTGACGCAACTAACTCACCAGAAACGCTATCCATGATCCACAGCCACAATTCAATACATGTGATCATAAACCCAATAATAAAGGGCTTGACGACCTTCAAGATTCGAAACATGCGCACACGCCGCTTTCACTACGAAATGAAAAAAAAACTTTTTACAAAAAAAAAACCGCCTTCAAAAAAAGACAAACAAAAACGTTCCTGCACTAAAAAGTAAAAAATAAAAAATTGAATTCCTGTAAAGAAACTTAATTTAAAGGTAAACTTATTTGACATTAATATTTTGCAAATATTCAAAATTGTTTACTTCTTTTTGGAGTCGGTGCCAGCAGTTGTATCCTGTGCCATTTATTTTTTCAATTCACGATTATAAAATTTTAAAACAGATGCTTACAAACTTAGTGCTTCAAAAATTTCAAAGTACTTAAAAAGTGGCAGAGGATTTTTATACGTATGTATAATTATTATTATTTAAAAGAAATTATTGTGAAAATTGTGTCAATTTGTTTTAGAGTACAGTCTAGTCTGTATTTGTGTTTTAATTATTCTAGGTATGCAATAGGTATCTTGGTAGTTTTATAGTAAATGTTAGAGGTCGTTTTTCGAGGTATTGTTGCCCATACGTATTTCCTTGCCTTGGCTGGCACCGACTCCAAAAAGAAGTAAACAATTTTGAATATTTGCAAAATATTAATGTCAAATAAGTTTACCTTTAAATTAAGTTTCTTTACAGGAATTCAATTTTTTATTTTTTACTTTTTAGTGCAGGAACGTTTTTGTTTGTCTTTTTTTGAAGGCGGTTTTTTTTTTTGTAAAAAGTTTTTTTATTTCTAGCCGTTTAGTGTATTTTTTATTATAATATAATGGCAATGTAGTTAATATCTTTTCTACATAGAATATTATTTTGAAGAAGTACCAATATCATACAAGTAGGTACATATTACTGTCTACTTTCTGGGTAAGTAATAGATGATATAACAACAAAATCTCTAATATTAACAACATATAACAACGGAACCTATAATTTTATTTAATATAACGATTAGTTGATATAATGAACGATTGATATAATTTTAAAAGACCTAATTTTTATAAGCATAACATACATTAAATATAACACCGTTTGACATAACATACATTAAATATAAAATCATTTGACATACCACTCAAAAGATATAAAACTTATTTGGTCTAATATATTATTTGGTCTAATATATATATTATATTGTAAGTTCTGTCGTAGTTATAGGTAATAGTAACCTAAGTAGATATTAAACATAACTAGCAACTGCTTACCACCTGTGCTAAGATAGGTCGACGGAGCCCCGCTTCGCGGGGCTTCTATTTCTGTGTGGTTTAAAAAAAAATAACCACGAAGGCTAAGGCGGGAGCTCCGTTCCGCTTCGCTCCCGCCTTAGCCTTATTTTAATAAGGCGTGGTCGACGGAGCCCCGCTTCGCGGGGCCCCTATTTCTGTCTGCAGGGTTTAAAGGAACCTAACACGAAGGGGATGACGGGGGCTCGTTCGCTCGCTCCGCTCGCTCACTTGAGCCCCCGTTATCCCCTTCGAACCTAACCTGTCCGAGTCGGGGTGCCCCAATTCCCGAGCTCACTTCGCTCGCTCTTGCATCCTAAGTTCTCATTGCCTTTTTACAAAATCGAGACATGTTAGACCTTGGGGTTATATTAAACGTTAGACCTAATGATTTTCGATTAAATAAACAATATACATATTAAACGTTAGACCTAATGATTTTCGATTAAATAAACAATATACATAATAAACGTTAGACCAAATGATTTTCGATTACATAAACGTTATATCAAACAACGTTATACTAATTAAGTTTTAGAATAAATAAATGTTATATGTAAAGAAATTATATCAACAGTTGGTATATCTCACGTTGATTATATCTTATGAACGATAATAAAATGAAATTAGACCAAATGAGTTTATACGTTATGAGACGCACCCCTACTTTCTGATCTTTAATTTGATCCCGTAGAGAGATGATAATATGACGCATGAAATACTGTCGATTCTTATGCGTCGTATGCTGCCTCTAATATTGAGCTGGGCGGTAACAGTCCATATACTACAAGGGACCACCCTCGAGAGAGCTGTGATCGACCTTGGTAAAAAAAAACTTTGCAAAAGGACAAATATATGTCGCGCTAAATCGTGTCAGAAGTTTGGAAGGCATAGTGTTATCAGATTTAGACGCCAATAAATTATTGAATCGACCACACGATGATCGAGCGATGACAGAGATAACAAGGTTGCGGAATCTGCCATCTGATAATCAAGACAACACATAACGTGCCATGGAATAGGCCTACCGGGGAAACCACATTAAAAAAAACGCGCCCAGCACACTACCTCATAGGTGGCGTGGAAACGTGTGCATACTACCAAGAATACAATTTTATTTTAGTAAATAATAGAAGCGATATTTTTTTAAACATTGTAAGCAAAATGCCTTTAATATTTCAGAAGTTGTTTTGTGGACACATTGATGATAACATCAAAACTAGATTTTCAATGGCACCTTGTATTCAGAGTGCATCTCATGACAGTTCTAAGCCCAAATACTGCTAGGATACATTGTTTTATTTTGAAGTTCTCATGCCAACCTTCCACCTTCCAGCTCCATCATCAGATCAGTTCGATAGTAACTTATAGCCAAAGTGCATTTCATGACAATTCTAATAAGCCCAAACACGGCTAGAATACGTTGATTAATTACGGAGTTCCGGTACCTGTCTTCCGGCTCCATCATGATCATCAGATCAGTTCAATGATAATATTTTCAATATAACTATTCAGGATTGTATGTTTATTTGTATTGTCATAGTTGCTTAAGTATCTTGATTGTGATATCTATGCGAGTGACAAGTTCCGTTAGCCATATCTGATCTTCTTCACCAGTTCCACTTCATCAAATGTTACTTTTTGACTGTAAACGTTTGATTTCTCGATGAAAATATTAAAATTACTATATAGTTGCCTATAATATTTGAGGAGTTCCCTCGATTCCTCATGGATCCCATCATCAGAACTGGATTTTGAAAAAAATGGGACCAATCTGGAAGCATATCCTTCAAAGTTAAAAAAAAAATTTGCAAATCGATCCATAAACAACGGAGTTCTGAGGTAACAAACATAAAAAAAAAAAAAAAAAAAAAAAAATAAAAAAAAAAAAATAAAAAAAAAAAAAAAAATACAACCGAATTGAGAACCTCCTCCTTTTTTTGAAGTCGGTTAAAAAAGAAAGAAAACCAATAGGAATGTATGTAACAACCGTTAGATCGGGCGAGTTCTCGTAGCGGACGAGTTTATCTTCTTTTGGGCTATAAAAATAACGTTTGGGATACCATCGATAAAGTACCTATGATAATCTTGTTCAAGCTTAAATGGTGGTACTTACGTTTGATACTTTCGCCAATTAATATTGACGGCACGGTTGGCGCAGTGGATAAGCGATTGACTGCTGCGCTGCATGTCGCGGGTTCGAAAAAAATAATAATTTAAGGTACAAGCCGTAGCTGACTGCAGACGACAGCAGTAGGTGACATATCGCCGCGACACTACTGGTTTCTATGTCATCATCTGCCTTTCCCCAGCTATTTTGGGGTCGGCTTCTAGTCTAATACCAGCAGCAACGATATTTTACATGGAGCGACTGCCTATCTGGTCTTGGTAAGACTGGTTGTCAGATTTTCGGGCTTCTGACGACTAGTAACGACAGTCCACGAATGACAGCCGGGACCAACGGCTTAACGTGTTTTCCGAGGCACGAAGGGGTCTTGATATGTAACGATGATCACCCATCCACGGACCAACCGTGGCTAGCGTAGCTTAGCCTGATCAATCGACCCGTGCGGCTGTTATTACTTATCCACAGGTTTCTATGTATTTCTATGAAATACGTGGCAGACGACGTGTCGCTAGCTACGTAAGGATTTCATAGAAATACAAAGATGCCTGATGCTGCTGCCTGCAGCCGGCTACTGAAGCAGACTTGTACCTTTTAAGAAAAATAAAGGTTATTGCCTAACATTTTCCTAGGCATTGTATTACAGTTGAGAAAAAGTAGCGCAACATTTCGTTAGCGTAGCGTTCTAGCATAGCTAACAATACCTACATCGGCAATCAGTTCGGTAATTTGTAAATTCATCATTATTTCAGTGAGCCTAAACTGGCTTTAAAATGGAGACTTTGTGTCACTAGAAATTCTAGAAAATCTATACTGCGTTCGCGAATTAGTTTCCAAACATGTCAACAAAAGAGCGTTTTTGGAAAAGCAGTTCAGTTTCTGCAAACATTTTTATGTCCTTTTCAATAGTGTACTTGTCATTCTGAAATCATCGTAATTTACACCAGCATTAAGTTGATTTAAGTGGAAATATGAATTTGAATAGACTTGACTAACATTGCCTAAGGCAAAACAACAAAAAACTTTCTAAGATTATCTAAATAAGCACGTTTTATGTTGATAAGTCCCCTAGCACGCGAGACAATATAAATGAACGATAGTGCACCTTCCCCCAGTCTTTGTGACCTCATGCGGGTATGTTAGCACTCACATAATATAAACAAACAGATAACAGAGCCGTCCAAGATGAGTCGCGTGCTCATCTTTTATCTACGCACCTTAAACTAAGGGGAATGGCCGATTACCGATCCCACAGAGCACAGAGACACCTCGGCGGCCACTGCTAGAGTTGGCATTATCAACACTTACCAGACAAACCAAGAGTGTTAAGCTATGGTTTCCGAGAAGAGCGTTTCCGTCATATTTAAAACAAAAAGATCTGCGTATTTGCAATGACACCTTAATGTCAAATACTGGTGAAAATGACGGATTTTCATGACGTCCCTTACATAGTGCCTTCCAAAAGATAGGATTACATATATATACACTATGATTTAAAATCCTAGTTTAACAGTTTTTAACTGTAAATTATAAAGTTTTTATTGATTTGAAGGATATTCCTAATCCATTGTTTCATATGTTCGAATAATGTATCTGCTCCACAACGAAAATAACGCAATGAATGTTGTTGAACTGTCAAAATAAGAACCATTGTTACTGTTAGTGTGTTACGCAATTACCCCGTATTCTGGCACAAATAATAATAATGAAGGCGGTAGCCGAAGTTTTCGCCCAATGCACTTTCGGTGCGACGAATGTTATGGGAAATATTTGAGGTTCATAAAAAGAGGCGTATTCATTATACTTATTAGAGTGTGCAATAATGCCTTTAGGCCAAAGTGTTATTGGGTTTGTCAATTAGGAACTTCTGCAGCAGCCCGGAGTTTGCATGTTGGTGGTGTGATACCCCCGTGTCTCGGAAAGCTAGTAAAGCCGTTGGTCCAGCACTAGATCTCTCCCCGGTCGTGTCGGATTGCCGTCCCATCGGACTATGAGAGTAAAGGAACAGAGAGTGCACCTGTGTTAACGCAAACACTTGTGCACTATAATAATATCCTGCGTACCTGGCTAATCTCCGTTGAGATGGGCGACCGTCACCGAAATCGGATGGGGGGGATTATTAATGTTTTTAGGAAAGCAAAATGGGAATTATTCGTGGATTGAATAAATACATGCTGAATTTTATTGGCACTGCCGACTCTAGACGTTGTTGAAGGCGCGGTGATTCCATGTTCTACGCGAGCTCCGATAGTACAGTACCATCTAAGGTTTGTTTACATCGATGACATCCTCTTCCGGACTCAAGTATAATAAGTGTTTGGTATGTGTGTCGTTGGTAGATGTTATGAAAGAGCTTTTGATTTATTATGACTTAGTGGAACGTGTGAAAGCTAAGAGATAAGAATGACTGCTGATAAAGAGTCGCCAACGTTGTTTTAGGAGTAACTAAAACTTTGACGACGGAAAAATGAGTTTTAATAAATAAATAAATCATTTATTTGCCTGAAATATAGTGGGTACACAAGATATTAAATTATAGCACAGGACATATTTCACCCTCATTACGGGCATGTAAAATTATAGTTAATTTACAACAATGATATAGACAGTCTAGTTTGCTGTAAAACCTGTGTATTAATTTTGGATCAATTATACATAACGTAACATCACACCTGTATTCCCGAAGGGGTTAGGCAGAGAAATTTTCAACACAGGGGTTTTCAGAATCATGTACCCACTGAATCCATGGCAATGGGTTGCGCGTCGTCCGTGCCACCTGTAAGTACAGACAGCTACTACAATCTGTCAAATTTCTTTAATAGATTTTCAACTTTATTTCTGAAGTATTAAGGTTCAAGGTTGATTGGAAAAGGACATTGTCCGAAATCGCCCTGTGTACAAGAAATATTGGGCATACACGATAATTCATTGTCTATTTTATTATATTAGTTGCAAATACTTTCGTAACACGGACTAGCTGTATGCCAAAATGAACATTTTAAAGTATTTTACGCGACTAATAACATTAACCGCCGCCATCTTCGCCAAACGTCGTGTCGTATCGAAAAAACATCCGAATTGATAACCTCCTCCTTTTTTAGAAGTCGGCTAAAAAATTAGGAATGCCCTCTCGATCCCCCCAATCCCAATTGATTACAATCGATCGATCAAATTTTTAATCAAAATCAAAATCAAAAGTCATTTATTCAAATTAGGCTGAGAATCAGCACTTTTCGAACGTCAAAAATTACAAAAGACAGTCCCCCAAAAACGCCCGCCCTTCGCCACTTCCTAGTGCTATCGCTGGGAAGAAGAAGTGGCGGAACAAACTCCCCAGCAGCACAGCTGTCTGTTCAGTTAGAATATAGTTAGTTGCATGTATACAATACTAGGAACCTATGTTCAGTAATGAACATTACAAGAAGCTTAAATTATTTGCCATATTATGTCAGCTAGCCACGCCAATATACCAACAAATATAATAAAAACTATACGTACTCAAGCTAAAAAATAATTAATTAAAATAAAAATAAAAACTCACTACCTAAATAAAAGCC
The DNA here is from genome assembly GCA_951799955.1 of Apamea anceps. Classification (NCBI taxonomy): domain Eukaryota; kingdom Metazoa; phylum Arthropoda; class Insecta; order Lepidoptera; family Noctuidae; genus Apamea; species Apamea anceps. The sequence goes on from OX637509.1 coordinate 13,867,676, forward strand.
TCCAGGCAATGAATTGTTGCATGTTTTTGAATCTGAATCACTAGAACATTCACTCAAAAGCGCTCAGGCATTTATCAATGCACACTAACGCCATCTATCTACCGCGCTACATCAGCACTAGGTATCATTTTAGAAGACAGGATTATTTTTACATTAATACACATAAACATTTTACTCATTCCAAAACCAATGCTAAGAATACAGGCACCTATGTTAATTAGATTCTATGCATTTAAACGTTGCAATTACATACACTTAGGCTTTAGAAAAAACTGCATAGATAGCTAATTATCTATTACAAAAAGTAGTTAGTTAGGTTAGGTAGTTACAAAAAACAGCAAAATGTGTTATGTTATTGTTTTTTTAGTTTCTTAAAAATCACTCGGAGCTATGAAAAGCTATATCTAATATTGGTTGTTAAGGTTCGATTATAACCTCAAAATCTGATACTTTTTTTGAAATATATCTATTCTGCAGCTAGTCCGCTATACAAAAAAGATCTTATAGGAGTTTACTAATGATCGACAATACAACACATAATTTTCCGATGCTCTTGGTTCCAGGGCGAACAATGTATGGGCGCAGAGCAATGTCCTTTGACAGTTTCGGGTAGCTTGACCTGCTGGCGTCTGTACATCCACATTTTGCCGGGTATGTTATAAGTCCCATGTAATAGGGGGCAAGCTTATTGCCATCAACCGGGGACAAATAAGACGGTTGCTACTGACAAATTCCCGATGGAAAAATCCAACGATACTATGCCTAGTTCAGGAATCAAACCCAGGACCTCATGGTCAACAGTAGCGCTAACGACCACTACACCAATGAGGCAGTAGACCAATTAAATTGACAATAATGCGGAGTGCAGTGCAGAGAAATATTGAGGCATTTAGAATAGAAGATAACAGTGGGGCAATGCTCGTATTTTTAAGACCGTTCACAGTCTGATCTCAGTCTCAATCTGTCAAAAAATACCTCTAATTTCCCTACATTTTGACAAGTTTTTGACATTTGCTTGTCACCGAGATGAGACTGCGACTAGATTTTGAACGTTTTAAATTACGAGAATTGGCCTTCAGTTCTTTCCCAACACCAAAATAACTCAATAACAACTCTGTAACCATTGTCTCATAATGAAGATCTTTGACTTTTCCCTATAGGCACAAAATAAACCTTGGTGGAGACACTAGGGAATAGACTTCTGAGCTGACGGCTAATAGACATGTATGACATGTATGGAAGACGAAAACATGCTGCGCCGACGTCAAATAAAATAGAATAAGGACAAGAGGACGCTTGGAAATACTGCGTTGATAAGAATTCCGGAAAGCTACTTACATTTCTGCAAGAATACGCTTCGCTTTCGCAATTTTACTACGGCTTGCTTCCATGTATTAGAGAATTAGCATCTGTATAGGGACCCGTGACAATATGTAGATAGTTCGGAGTCATTTACATAAGTTAGGCGATAGGAAATATCTGTGGAATGCGTGGCTTGGTTGTTACACACCTTCACCTGTTGCTAGACAAGAGAAGATGGCGGAATGAGTTTGACGCCTATAGACAGGATTGGTCCACACAGCTCAAGACAGAGAGGAGTGGAAAGCAGAAAGGGAGGCAGACAACATAGGCCAAAAATAATAGAAACAACCGACTTCCAAAAACGACACTACAAAGTGAAAAATAATTTTAATTTCGGAAGTCGGTGTCGTCGGGTTCGCATTTTCGTTGTTTGCCACCGACTTCCGAAATTAAAGTTATTTTTCACTTTGTAGTGTCGTTTTTGGAAGTCGGTTGTTTTTTTTTGCAAAAAAGTTTTTATTTTTCACTTTTAAGTTGTAATTTTTACCAGTAATTTAGGTTTAAAAACCAAACTACTGAACCGTTTTTGATGAAATTTCTATGGGACCACTTCAGAAGTATCTCCTTTCGAACAAAAAAAGAATTTTGAAAATCGGTCCACAATTGGCGGAGAAATCGCGTAACAAACACACAAAAAAAAAAAAACATACCATCGAATTGAGAACCTCCTCCTTTTTTAGAAGTCGGTTAAAAATGAATAGATTCTGTGATCTATATGAATGAAAAGGGAGTGAATGATAGTATGATGGTTGACAGGGGAAAATGGAAGAAGAAAACATTTTGCGCCGACCCCATGTAACATGGGACAACAGTCTCACCGTGAAAAGTTAGGTGAAGTGAGCTTAGAGTGAGCTGTCAATAGTGTCAATCCCTAGCATTAGTTGGAATGACAGCTCAATCCACGCTCACTTTACCTAAGTTTTCACGGTGAGATGGTTACAGAATCGCACTACATGGCAGGAGGAAGAAGTGGAGGGAACTCTTCACTTTTATTTCACTCGAAGGGAAACATCTGACAAATGAATAAAAATTGAAACGTAAATTCATTAGTGAACCGATTCAACGATGTTGGATTTGGCACTCTGCATATTTCACTCACTAACCGAATGATCGAAAAGTGATGTAAGGAGCAGATGAACCGTTAATTCCTACATCATTTTGTCCATGTCATGTGAGTGTGGAATAAAAAAATGAACCTCTACTCTAGCGAACCGTTCACTCGCGAGAAGATTTTTTAGAAAGAGTTTAGTTCATTTTGCGTTTGATATAAGAGCGCGCTTATGAGCGCTATTTTCCAAAATAATACATAGCTCTGCCACGACCATCATAATTATTTATCTATACATATAATAAAATCGTAGCAGAGTGAAAACTGTACATTGTTTTTTTTAAGGGAATTGTTACGAGGTCATGGAATGATTATGGTGGAAGAGGAACATGGCATAATGTTCGTATTCTTCTCCGCAAATTGTAAACAGACGCGCCCAAAGGTTATGCAGAAAGATACAGATTTAACCTTTATAAGGATCATCACGTTATGCCTATATGGAGCTAAGCAGTCAATCATGCATGACATATAATACAGGGTGGATTTTTGAGATGGGGCAATAAAGGCAGGTACCTTAATATAATTGTAAAAGTTAAAGCTTTGGCAACTTCATAATCGAGTTTCTACTAGAATATCCAACATTTTCATATTCCCGAGGTGGTTGTGTTTAGCCGAATGAGATGCAAATGCAGTTGACAGCATTCCATAAAGCCGCCCACAAAGAATACATAATATTGACTATCAATCTACAGGTTGTCTGTTTGTCTGCCACTATCTATTATGCTTATGAAGTTAGACAATGCGGTATGCATTACCTAAAGAATACTAGCTAACGGCTCGCGACTCGCGTCGGAAATTATCCCACTGGACCGTACTATCTGAATAAAAAGTATACTATCTCCTAACCCAGCGAGGTAACTGGGCCTGAAATCTCTCCGGTCGAGACTGACTGCCGTCCCATCGGACAATGAGAGTGAGGGAAGAGAGAGTGCACCTGTCTCTCACACACTTGTGCACTATAATATCTCCAGCGCCAAAGGCTGGTTGGCTCCACTGAGGTTGGTCATCATGGCCGAAATTCGGTCTGAAGGACTTTACTAGGTAGGTACTTGAACTTTACTCGGTGGTGTAACTTACACCTCTCACTACTACCGTATATAACGTGTATATATTCTAATAACTCTTCTGAGAATATAGTCGGGATTATAAGACGTGAATAGATCCGTCATTTAAAATCCCAAACTCAAACTCAAATCATTTATTTCAATTAAACCATTTCGGGCACTTTTGAATTGTCAACATTTTAAATAGTCGGTCAGTTAGTCAGAAAGTGAAGCTAGTTGCCTATTCCAAGACGTAGATCACTTTGGAGAAGAACGGGCAAGAAACTCCAAGGACACTCTTTTAAATCAAAATATTATTACAAAATCCTGGGTACATTATTCTTATTGCTTCTATATGTGAGAACAATGAAATAAAAAATACAATTTAAAATATAAAATTAAAAATAAGCCCTGGGAGTTAAGAGATGACCAGTCTCAACCGACGGCGCCCGTTCACGAACATGACGCGTGGATCCGCACCACCCAGCTCAACCATTTCGTAGGGAACCGAATGATCCAACACACGCGTCACCACTAGTGAGACATTTAAGTGAGCATGACATACTCTCAACTGCCATGCTCTTTCAAGTCAACATCAAAATATCATAAAAACGGATCCATGGTTCTTACATTTACAAAATTTAAAAAATGCTTCTAAATTATACAAAACTATAGGAATAATCAGGAAGAGGTATTTAATATTCATGTATTAAGAATTAAATCTTGATTAAATAAAATAAACATTACTCTCGTAATGTCAGAAACAAAAAAAAAAATCTCTTAATTAAACAAACACTTCAAGTTAGTGTGACGTAATTTCCAAGCTAACTTTACAATCTGTCAGTAGGTATATGAGTGGGCTGGAGCTGTCAACAGTTTCATCATATATGTGACGACACTGCCGCTCTCGAATGTTCGTAGAAAAGGGTGGAGACCACTCAGAAGCTTGATAAACTAATGACGAACGGGTGACTGTGAAACAATGGTAAATAAATAATGGTTTGAGTGTTGAACTATGTCGATATATGCTGCAGAATTTATGGCATCACAGGTTTTTAAGTGCTAGCCGTAATTGCTGTGAGGTTGTGAGTTCTATATCAGGCAGGCAGTTTACTTTGTGTATTTAATTCACCACCATCACCACTGCTCCCAAAACGGTGAAGGAAAACATCGTGAGGAATCCGGCCTGTCCTAGAATCAAAAATTCGAAGACATATGACATCCACCAACCCTCACTGGGCCCGCGTGGTGGATTACAGCCCAGTTCCTCTCACAGAGAGGTAGTCATTTGGGTGCTTTGACTCTAAATTGAAAGGCAAAATAGTACCGTGTTAATCTTATGCCAATATTCTAAATTCTAGTATACATATAACTAATATTCTTAGTTCTTAATAGAAACACACTTTACACCTGCTTACTACTTAAGGCGCTACCCCGAGCTAAGTGGCGCCCTCATTGAATAAAAAATCGTAGCATAGCATAGAAAACAAAAATAAAATAATTGAATCTTGGAGTTTGTTACAAAGAGGATAAAGTATTTTTACGTTGTTAAAACAGGACTCAAAATGTTAAGTATCCAAAGTAGATAGCAAAAGTACCAAAAGCGGCCATTTTTGACAGTTTTGCTATCTACTTTGGATACGAAACATTTTGAGTCCTGTTTTAACAACGTAAAAATACTTTATCCTCTTTGTAACAAACTCCAAGATTCAATTTTTTTATTTTTGTTGTCTATGCTATGCTACGATTTTTTATTCATTGAGGGCGCCACTTAGCTCGGGGTAGCGCCTTAACATATGTATTAAGAAGTATGTAAACTAAGTAGTCACAATAAATATCTAAACAGGCTGATTTGCTAAACAAATGAAGGCTGCCTACATCTGCGAGGTACATTGAGACCTAGATAGATCGGATTGCCTTGGTTGGTAAGGAAACTGATATCCCATTCATTTAAATATGAACAATCTTTATCTGCTGTATTCATTACTTTATACTTAGTTACGGTGTTATTAATTTAGTAATATAGTAATTCCGAGGTCTTGCGTTTGACAATCAATTCGCGAGGAAATTGTATAGTTTCGTAGAACTATACAAAATGTAACCGTTATTCATACTTTTCAAACGGTTACACACCAATTATTATATTGTACTTGTTTTGAAATCTGATTTTTCAATTTGCATTTGCAATTGACGTGTAAAGTAGAGGATCTTACAGAAACATTTGATTTCAAGAATCATTTCATTACTTGCATAAGCATATTTAGCCTACAATGTTCCCACTGCTGGGATTTCGGCTACAGCAGCCAATCTCAACGGAGACTAGTCTTTAGCGCCGGAGATATTATAGTGCGCAAGTGTGCGCGCAGACACAGGTGCACTCCCTCTTCCCTCACTCTCATAGTCCGATGGGACGGCAATCCGACACGACCGGGGAGAGATCAGGCGCAGGACCAACGGCTTTTTTTTTTTTTTTTTTAGGATGGGAAATCATCAAATGACTCCTCCCGCTCTGGGTGGAGCAGGAGGGAGTGTCAGACTCTTACTGACTAAAACCCACCCGTGTTCCTTCCTTAGCCCTATATGTTCCAGGGCAGCGGTAACCCTTTCGGACAATCCCGCTACAGGACCAACGGCTTAACGCGCTTTCCGAGGCACGAAAAAGGGTCATAATCAGGTTATAAATCATAATATCCCCCCTAATTATAACGTTGTAGAAGACAGTCATTAAGGCAGTAATCTGTGAGAAGAAAGTAGCAATTAAACAGATGACTATCAAGAAAATAGTGCCATGTTTGTTCTTGGAATTAAATAAAAGTGCAAGTGAGAGAGAGGGAACGTTCCCTATTATTGAGGCGTCACGCTCCAGATACGATTTTTGCTCCGTTTATATTGAATACTATATCGTCTGCGGTCGTACTGATATTTTATTCGATTACAGGAATATGAGAAATAAGAAAGAATTACAGTCAAGGCAGCAGACTGGTCTTTTTGACAAATAATATTGCTTCTGAAAATAAAGAAAACAACATTACCACAAAGTTTTTACTGTACAGATCTCAGCGATAGTAGCTTTATACAAAAATCACGGGTTCTTGGAACAACTCAGGATAGGATAAAAATGCCGTTTTTTTTCCACAAATTATTTTTGATATATAGCTCGATACCAGCCGATCGATTCTGTAAAAATCTCACCGTGAAAAGTTAGGTGAAGTGAGCTTAGAGTGAGTTGTCAAATAGTGTCAATTCCTAGCATTAGTTGGAATGACAGCTCACTCCGCGCTCACTTCACCTAAGTTTTCACGGTGAGATGGTTACAGAATCGCACTGCTGTTTCTTTGACACAGAAAATACATAGGGTGATGATAATAATCATACACAAAAATAAAGCAATGGACCTCATGCTCAGCAATAGCGCTTGAGACTAATAGTCCTGGGTTCGATTCCCGGTTCGGGAAAAGTGTAACTAGGTTTTCCATCTGGCATTTCTGCGTAGCAGCCTGGAGTCTGGATCTGTGCCCAGTTAATGGCAATAGGCTCGCCCACTATTACATGGGACTTCCTATTATCCTATTAATATTATAAACGTGAAAGTTTGTATGGATGGTTGGATGGATGTTTGTCACTCTTTCACGCAAAAATTACTGAACGGATTTGGATGAAATTTGGCACACAGGTGGTTTATAACCAGGATTAACATATAGGATACTTTTTATCCCGATATTCTCACGTGATCGAAACTTGTGCGGGTGAAACCGTGGGGCGCAGCTAGTAAAACATAACTGACAAAATGTGGGTATACTATAGGTACGCTTCTGCCTAACCTTTCATAAATACAGGCGTGATGTTATGTTAATTTAAGAAGTATCAAAGCTGGTGCATTACCGCCGCTCATGCAGTATAAAAACAACTTGTATAACGATTCAAAGAAATAAACATTGACAGACATAGTACTACATATGTTTGTCACGTACTGTCATTATGAGATAAACATGATGTTTTTCTTAAGCACAGGAAGTCGTGACGAAATTGAAAGTTAAACATAAACATACTTATGGAGAGGATATCAAAGAAAAAGTCCTTTTGTTCGTTCATAACTGCTTTGTTGTTGTTCTATATGGGAATTACGGTAATGGATATCTTAACGACTTGTCATGTCCAAGCCGATGTAAGCGGCTCTCAAGTTCACACGTAGTTGTGAAAGTATATCTGTCAATTCTGTAAAAATGTCACCGTGAAAACTTTGGTGAACTTGTGTTGCCGTGTGTACAACTTTGTTTTTGCTGAACTGGGCCTTTTTGGCGCAGTGCAGCAGTGAGACTTACTTTCCTGCTGATTTCTTACATCGGACTTTTTTACACTTTTTATTTGATCTTTATTTTGTGATTTTTTCTGATGTATGTATCAGAGAGGCAATTCTGGTAATTTTAAGAATATTCACAGTCGGATCTCAGTCTCAATCTGTCAAAAATACCTCAATTTTTCCTACATTTCGACAAGTTTTTGACACTTGTTTGTCACCGAGATGACACGGCGACTAGATTTTGAACGTTTTAAATTACGAGAATTGGCCTTCTGGTGTATTGTGTCTTTTAGTCTGTGTATGTAGTCTGTAAATAAATGTATTTTCTTTCTTTTTTTCACACAAGGATCTTCTGGCTCGTGGCCAAAATCGGAACTAATGCCGCCATCTTGTTTTTTCGATACAATTTCTGTGACAATCTCACAAATGTTTGCCTAGAACGGGGCCCCTGTAATGTCATTCAATATTAACTCTATCAGCAATTCATTCATTCTTTATGACTATTGTAGAAAATAAATACTGCAAACCATATGGCGCAGACTAAATAGTTAGATAATTTTAAAGCCAAAATAAATACGAATTTAACATTTACCGAATCGATATCTACCCAAAAGTACTGCCGACAAGTTATCAACACGGCTAGAAATCGCTACTAACAAAGCAAAATCTACCAGGATTCAAGCTGTAAACTACGAAGGGGTGGAAATACAAAACAATCTCCCTTCTGCTCACCACCCTCGCCCCTCAGTTTAATAATAAAAATAGACGGCAGGAAACTATACTTCCCCATCGAAAACAGAAAAACTTTTGAATCCATTGCCTGTTTACACTCACCTTATTTTTAAAGTAGTCATACAAAACCACCAATGGATAGAAGTTGATAGATGTAATAGGGAGTACAGTGAGGGGACCAGGATTATCGACCTAACAGATGTGCAAGGGGCGAAAGAAAGACAATATCGATCTTTCAACACTGCGCGTGCGCTTATTGATTTTAGCGTGGGTTACCGCTGAGGGGAGATTGTTAGAATACATACGAGTGCTTTGATTCAATGTGTTTTGTTTGGGAATATGACATGAATTAAATATTACGAATTTGGGTTAGAATTTGAAGTATGAATATTGTGTAAAAGTAACTACGAGTTCGTTTAGGACTTTTATGTTGATGAAGTTGGTAAACAGGGTTAAATTAAATTAGCTTCAGCTAGCTAAACTGCAGACCGGATGGGTATCGATATTTATAAACGATAAAATAAAAAATAAAGATTTAATGTTTTTTTTAGGGGATGTAATGTTTTTTTGAGGGGGTATGAGATGAGAAAACATGTTTTGTCGTTCTAAGATATAAGTTTACACAAAAAAACTGATTTTTTAAACTTATGAATACAATAACTGCGGCCGATGACCCCACAAAAAAAAAAACATCAAATTAATTTCTTTTTTGTTCTATCATGTTTAGTTAGATATCGACACCCATCACGTCTACAGAGTTTCGCTAGCTAATTTAATTTGACCCTGTGTAACTACCATTTAGGTAACGTGGATTTCTTGTGGATAGCCCTTTACTGGCTAATTTATGTGGGTAATTTTAAAAGTGCCAGGCCAGAGTTGCCTTTGTCTAAATTGATCATGTTTGGTGAAAATGGTAGATGTCCACTTGATACCCACTTGACTTAAGCACGAATACATAGAATATAAACGCATATCCTGAATGAAAAAGGTGCTCCTGCACCACAACTTTTTTACTACATAGGAATTTAGTACACCCAAATTTGGCAAGTTATTTTTGAAGTTCCATGTAATAGGGGGCAACCCTATTGCCATCAATCGTGCACAAATCCGTTGCAGACTCTGGGCAGTTACTGAGAAATTCCAGATGGTAAAACGCAATAACAGTTTGCCCGACCCGGGAATCGAACCCAAGACCTCATGCTCAGTAGTACGAGTAGCACTTGGTACCACCAGAACAACGGGGTAGTTAGTCAGTTACGTTTAGTTTTTACTAATAGGTACATATTGTGGTAGTGAGGTATTAAAGTTTGACCAAAACCGCTGTACCGCGCCTTCGTCGGTATGTGCGCGGCGAGACGGGGGGGCAGTGCAGGCCGCTCATTCGTCATCGCTCACGGCGTCCCGCCCCCCGCCTCGCCGCGCATTCCTCCCACCTCACCGCGCATTCCTAAGGCGCGGTACAGCAGTTTCGGTCAAACTATAGAAGATTCTTAATTTATTGTTTCTGTTTTAACGTCGTTTGAGGATAAATCAAAACCGTTTGTCAACTCGGATCACAATATAGGTCAAGGTGAAACAAACATAGCAGCACTGTCATTCAGCACAAACGCGGCTGCGCATTAAATGTGCAAGCGCATAAAACGGTCATAAACTTTTATTGACACACAGGCACACATAGGGGAGGAGCGGGGGTTACCGTACACTTAAGGTAGAACTCTTATTACCCAATAATGAAAAGCCTTATTTAGTTTATCTTAAGCATTACCTGTAGACAAAATATTGGACTACTAAATGCTCGAACAAAAAATAAAACCAGATAAATAGAAATATTGGATTTATTAATTAAAAAAAAAATACAAAAGTACGGAATCATCCGACAGCTTCGGATGATTGCGTACAGTGTTAGTTCACCTATTTAGCATGACAAAATCCACAAATATAAATATCTGGCACATCTTTATCGCTGCACAATGCATGAACCCATTGCCCACACACTATGCATCGATACCAGAGCTCTCGATCTTTTCCAAATTCACCACAAATTAGACAAAGCTCGTTTGTAACACCCGGTTCTCCTTCTGCATAAAAGACGTTGTCGTTGTCATCACTTTCGCCTAGCATCAAAGACTCATCGTCAGAGCTCGACCTGTTTAAAATTTTTCTCTTGTGCGACTGCTTTCCATCTCCTTTCTACTTCTCTACTTTTGATAGTTTCGTTTTCTTTTGGTTTGTTTTTGTTTTCAGTTTTTCTTTAGCTTTTTCTGTCTTGATAGTTTTTAGAGTCTTTTTCATTTCTAAGGCTTCTTTGATAGGAGTTGAAGTAAGAATTTCAGAATGTTGCTTTCTTCCTTTTCCTTGGCCTTTTCCTTTCCCTTTTTCCAAATTTGTACCTCTCTCAGAGCCTTTTTTCTGTGGCAAAGCCATTGCACATTCACCAAAAGAAATATGGACATTCTCTTTGTCTTCTCTTTTTTCCGAGATCATCTGATTCTGTATCTTCCTGTGTTGTTTGCTTTGAGGTTCCACTAGTTGAGGGTATTGGCTCAATATCTTCTCTGCTGGTTATTTCTGATACGGACTTATCAGTGTGAAGAATCTCTATAGGTGTAGTAAAAACAGGCTTGCTCCCTAGTCTGGGTTTATATTCAGGACCTTTTTTTACGTGATCGTGGAGAGTCATTACTGGTACTCCAAATTTCTCTGCTGTTTTACGTAATTTGGAGCCCGCGTTTACCTCTTCTATAGCGAGTCTCATTTTGCGGGGAGACCAGGTAAGCTTCTTTCCTCGAGGCATCTGAAAATAAAGATAGAATAGTAAATAACTAAATCAAATCAAGACCTGCGGGTGATACCGTACAAATATGTACGAATCGACCCGAAGGCGCCATTTTGGGAGAAATGTTTCAACAAACGAAAATTATTCGTGATTTCAATGCAAAATTACTGTCAATCGAAGCCTAAATCAATATCGTACAACTTAGATAAACAAATAACACAATTCAAGAAAAAATATAGTACTTACAGCGTAAATTCTTCACGGCACTTTTTATAAAAATTGGCGCGTAAACGTGAGACATGCTTTTCTCGCGGAACCTGACGAGTCACTGGAGCGGGCGGGAGGGGAGAATGCAGCAGTGCCGTGTTGCAACCGTTAGACAAGGATAGACCTAATTTCTCATCATTCGGTCTCTGTCAAATACAATGTACGGTATCGTCCGCTGTACGGAATGTCCCGCCGCTCCCCTACACGTGGACACGATCGCTGTTGCTATGAGGACTACAGAAAGCGTTGTAATTGTCATTTTCATACATTACTTAAGTTTAATTGCATATTTTCACCTATTGACATCTAAAGGAGGTGCGGTACTTAATTTGCATCAAAATTTTCAAAGATATCTTCATTTATCTAAACTCAAAGCATTTATTTGTAATAAACCAATTACAGACACTTTTGAAATATCAAGAAATTATCGCATTTTAGGGAACAAAAATAAAACGGGCACGCTTATTGTTCTCTATATTTATTTTCACTTCGAAATAAAAATAGTGTCGAGGTGTTGAATCCGCGAAAATTTACTTAAAGAACAAGTGTGTTCTTTGGTTCTAGGACATGCCGGTGTCTCCTCACGATGTTTTCCTTCACCGTACCGTAGAGCAGTGGTGATGAAATTAAATACATAAAGTAAAGTGCCTGCCTGGGTTCGAACTCACGACCTGCAACTCGTTAAGTCGCGGCCGTCACCGCTGGGCCACCACTGCTCTTATGTATGAGAACTGGGGGCCTAAAAGGGCCACTTTAAGCAATACCTCTAAAAGCTATTCATTTCCTGAATTCCCAGCAGATCATTAGTATTAATCCTCTAATTTTTGTAAAATTTCATTTCATATTTGGTGTAAACATTGCCGCAAGAAAAAAATAAAAACCGTAATTTTATCGGTAATTTTTCATTACAGTTTTTATTAATCAAATTGGTTTTTTATTTTCTATTTCTACAGTTTAAATCTTATTTCATTGTGATATGAATTGCACACAGTCATATTATGAATTGTCAGTTTGTGACCATTTTACGATTTTTATTATGATTCTGCCAAAGTGGCCTTTTTAGGCCCCTTGACTTACCTTTTCCCAATAAATCTTCTCATTCACGTTCAATTGTATCCACAAGATAAACCGTTTCCGTCCCTTTATAAATATACAGTTACAGGTTTGAAAGTACCTATTACGAGTTCTGTAATAGCTCATTTAAATATCTCATAATCTCACAGGTACAGGATATTAACTAAGTACCTAATCATAGGTCCCGTTGTGGAAACCTGTTGCTGATAGTACTCACCTTGAGGCATGATAAAAATTCCCTTGTGAATCATATAATGCTGGCTTTCCCGTTGTTGGTGCTGATACTTTTATGATCTGTTCCAACAAAACCTGATAAAAATGTAAACAAATCGATCAGAAAATCTAGCTGTGGATGGAATTTTGTATGTCACTTACAAATTGAGTACTTTGATTTGATTATTTAAATACTTAACTGAAAATCTAATTAAAAAATTAGCTTAAAGATACATTAGACAATTGAGGTTCATTTTATAACCTCAACTTTCGTCATGATTTTTCAATTTCAATTTAATAATGTTGTTCAAACAATAATGGGTTCGATTCCCGCACGGAACAAATATTTGTATGACCTACATGTATTTGTTCCGAGTCTGGGTGTTTTTCTATCTATTCTATCTATACTTATAATAAATCTGTAGAAGTGAAAATTCTGTACATTGAAAATATCAAAAAAATAAATGGCAGGGGGTGTTACTAGACCGACACCGGACCCAAAAACGTGATTAAAAAAATTTTTGTCTGTCTGTCTGTCGGTCTGTCTGTCTGTCTGTCTGTCTGTCTGTCTGTCTGTCTGTCTGTCTGTTTGTTCAGGCATCACGCAAAAACTACCGGTTCGATTACGTTGAAACTTGGTATAATTATTCTTTAATATCCTGGGCACCACACTGGGTACTTTTTATCCCGGAAAAGTATATACAATAAAAAACAAACTTAATTTTGCGGTTCGATTCCTAGACCCGATTACTGCACCAACCGCAAATAATAAGTTTGTTGGAGGTTAAGTCACCCGCAATGGAGTTCATTTTTATTCCTTTTAGTTTTTAGAGTTATTTAGGTTTATTTTTATATAAGTCGTAGGTAGGTATAGATTTTAATTTTAAAGTATAGGTAGTATATTTGATAGTGTACGTAGTGACCGTGGGTTATTTTATAATACTGTTAGGTAGGATTAGTCATTCGTATAGATATTAGTTTTTAGGGATTTTGCTTATTTAATGAGTTTAGATTAGTTATCATCAGAAATAGGTTTATTTAGGTAGGTAGGTATTTAATTTTCTGTTATTGAGTTTTTAATTAGGTAGGTACTTAGGTAAAGATATCATATAGGTACCCTCTTAATCACCACTAATGAGACACAATTGGTTTTCTATTGTAATTAGCCACAAAGGGCCTGCGAGATGGATGGCATTCTGGGGAAGCACATAGGTACATTTTATCCTGTTAGCACGTTCCCGTGGGATAATTTCCGACATCCACGCGGGCGAAGCCGCGGGCAGAAGTTAGTCTATAATAAGAATGTATTTACAAAAAAAAAATGTATATAAGTAGTTTATCAGCCATCTTGTTACCATAACACAAGCATTAGGTTGCTTAGCTTGGGACTAGATGGCGCTGTGTGAAATGTCCAGGGATATTATTATTAATGGTTGAAAGAAGGGTGAGATATAAAGTTAAAACCTTCTAAATACACAAATGATTTATTGATAATTCCCTTTAGTGAGTGATTGCGTAAGAATTTAACCTGAACAGGGTTTGTTTACCATTTCACCAGATACTTTTGAAACAAATTATAGCTAATATCTTTGGTAATGTAAGTACAGAGGCCTTACCACGAGCTCTTAACGCGATTCAATTTACGCTCAGGGATCAAGATGGCGCTAGACGACTTGTATAGCTCTGTCTCTTTCCAACAGCCTAAACTGGATCGCGTTAAGAGCTCGTGGTAAGGCCTCAGTTTTACACAAGTCATGTGTCTCGAATTTGGTCGGAATATATCCAACGTGCGTAACATAATGTCTGGCCACAGTCATGCATCATCATTAGCTTACAGCAGTCCACTGATGGATATAAGCCGCTCCAGAGATACATGTCGAATGAAAACAATCTAAAGTTGAAGTGAACTATGCTCTATTTGGTAGTCTACCACTGACTGAATCTATAATCAAGTCAAAAACATTGCTTTGCACAATAAAACTAAAATCTGAAATACGACACGTACCCATCTCCATAAGCATTGAATAAGCTCAGCCTATAACGTTTCCACTGCTGAGACACAGGCCTCCTCCCTGACACGGAGGGAGTGGGCCATAATCCACCACGCGGGCCCAATTCGGGTTGGTAGATGTCACATGTCTTCGAATTTTTAGTTATTGGACATGCTAGTTTCCTCACGATGTTTTCCTTTACCGTTTTGAGAGCATGGTGATGAAATAAAATACACAAAGCAAAGCGCCTGGGTTTGAACTCACATCTCGGTAAGTCGTGGTTACTAGTACTGGACCACCACTGCTCACCCATCTAAGCTATCTGAAGAAGCTGTTACTGTCTTTGAAAGTCCTTTCAAAGAAATCAATAACAAGATACATTGACATCACTACGTCAGTAGATAAGTACATAAGAATCCGTCATACCAACCTTTGCAATCTTTTACCCCGCATTGATCCCATCACAAATCATTCCCACTACACATAAATGTGCTTCCTAAAGAAGTTACCACATACCACATGAACAATGCATATTTCTACGACAAGTGAAAAACCTTGAACTCTGGCGCAGTCATACACAATTATTGCACTTAAGTATACGTTTATCAGACTGCACTGATTACTTTCATGTAAAGCTGCATTCATGCAAGCGTTGACAGAAAAATTGTCGTGGAAAACGATTAGAGTGTACATTTGTGCAGATTTGTAAATGATATAGCACTGTTTTGTGGTTTTGAAAAAAAAATCTTTTATCTATTTGACTGTAATCAAAGTCACTAGTCAAATAATTTATTTCAATTAGGCACTTAAAGGGCAATCGAAACTTTCATAAAAATTAAATTGATTCTAGTTCCAAAATGCAGTTTCGTATGGAGAAGAATGGCAAAAAACTCCATAGTTACTCTTTTAAAACGTTTTACAATATTTTTTTTTATTATAACTAATATTGTTGAACTGGCGAAATGTGGTATTGTAGGTACAAGTCTGCCTAACCCTTCGTGGATTACAGGCATGATGTTATAATTAATGTTGCATTCAACAAGAGACTAACAAACTTACTAAACACGAACTACATTCTTGCGAATAAGATAAGAAGCCTTATGTACGAGTAGGTACGGCAGAAATTACACAAACCGCACCACTTTTGTTTTAATTGACGGTGGCATGTGATAGTGAACCGAAAGACAAGTTTTCTTTTGAGATTCTTTTCTTGCAGTTAGCACATTAAAGGGACAAAATAAAATACTCATCCTGGACATCCAAGTAACTCTTTAGCTCTCTCTGTTAAACGTTAGTATTTAGTTTTCGAAATCAAACCACGCAAGATTCATTGTGACATGATACATTATATTTTATTTATTTCTGTAAATTAAAATAACAACTAATACCTAATTAATTAATAAAAATAACAATATTAAATCCTAACTTAACTAAAACTATACACGAAACTAAAATATAGCGTCGAAAAAATATACATATTTTATTTTTGTAAAATTGTTAAAAAAAACATGGTTACTCTTGAAAAAAAAAAAAAACTAAATGACGTCGGTAAAGCTCAACATGCATATGAAACCTTTTTTTAGTTCAGTAAAGCTTACTTCCTTTCAGGACTGTACGTGTAAACACAGTCTTACAAAAGTCCCCCGTCACACTGCCTAGCTCAGTAATGACGAGAGAGATAAAGTGTGTGTAAAGCCTAATGTGTGTGGTCGACAACTAAGTCATCATCATTAGGTATACCATCAGTTTCGTCACCTTAGCACCACAAGAAGACATGTTAAACAAGCTGTGTCTTAAAATCCTTTTGTATTAAAGTTCATCGTTTTCCCGATGAAAATTTTAGTCCAATTCGTACTTTTTCTAGATGAAAGCTTAGCAAACTGAAGTGGCAGTGGGCTGGCCATGTTTGTCGTAAACCGATGGCCAGTAATGGTTTGGCAAGCGTAGTCTGGCCTGTGTGGGACGCCCCCCAGATAGATGAACCGACGACCTAAAGAAGGTAGTTGAGACAGACTTTATGCGGAAGGCGGAGGACAGTAGATTGTTCCAAAAGTATGTGATGAAAATGTAACTACATAAATGGCTCAGAAAACGTACCTGTGGATGCCAATTTGTAGTGCCACTTACATTAAATTTGAAGTGTGTGCTTTTATTGTTTCAATAATGTTTGATTGTTTCAATAATTTAACCCGGCATTGTGCTTTTAAGGGCTGATTTTTCCAACGCTAGATAATTTTATCCGAGGAATAATTTTGAATTTTTGACAGTTCTTCCATACAAAATCTGTGGACGTTAATTTAATTCTACGAATAAAAATTATCTGTCGATTGAGAAATCAGCCCTTAATCGCCTTAAAGACTTTTTTAGTTTGATAATTGAGGTTTACTTCATTAAGGTCAACATCAACGCAAAAATTCATACTTTTTGAACAGACATTAACCATTAACATATTTCTCATGTTCTGGCAAATACACCGGCACCCTTTCAAATCGGAATACAGCATGCTTGGTTTCTGAAGAACTGTATGGTAACTAACTAAATACTCCTTACTTTTTGCATTGATAATCTTAACACCACAATTAATCAAAACAACACAGAAGTGTTGCTTTGATTAATTGCAGCTGATTGTGGTTCTGATAGAAATCGGAACCACAATCAGCTGTAAAGTCAAAAGTGTCATGTCCACCCACACAATGTCAATCACTACTAAAAACGCTCCATAACTATAACTCAAAACTACCTACACATTACTGAAATGGTCAGTTGCTC
Source organism: Apamea anceps (assembly GCA_951799955.1). NCBI lineage: Eukaryota > Metazoa > Arthropoda > Insecta > Lepidoptera > Noctuidae > Apamea > Apamea anceps. The sequence goes on from OX637509.1 coordinate 13,885,311, forward strand.
AAGCATGCAACTGACCATTTCACGTGACCGCTCACGTGTCCTTTATTACCCGATGATCTCCGATGATTCCCGATCATAACCGAATGTAATCGTCACCTCAAATTGGCTATAAGACGCGTGCGCATTGAGCGATGCGTTACTAGAAACGATTTCTTTGTCGCTGCCAGCTTCAGGAATGCGTGCGAGATGCATTATATCTGGTAGATTGTGACTTGTGAGGTAATTTCCGTTACCGATAGGGTTGGTGGTAGTGTTATATAATAAATTGATGCGTTGAGAAGATCGCCTTTGAAGGGCAAACCTGAGGGGCCATTCTCGTAATTTTAAGACCGTTCACAGTCTGATCTCAGTCTCAATGTGTCAAAAAATACTTCTGATTTCCCTACATTTTGACAAGTTTTTGACATTTGTTTGTCACTGAGATGAGACTGCGACTAGATTTTGAACATTTTAAATTACGAGAATTGGCCTTCTGGTAACCCAAAAGGTAAAAATACCCAGGATTTTGTTACATTTTGATTTAAAAGAGTGTCCTTGGAGTTTCTTGCTCGTTCTTCTGCATACGAGATCTACGTTTTGGAAAGGGCAACTTGCTTTTACTTTTTAAATAACTGTTTTTTTTACCGGTGCCCGTAGATAGTTTAATTTAAATAAGTGCTTTGAGTTCGAGATTTTTATTGGAAACTTTGATTTCTTTATTAAGTAATCTCACTATATAGTGTATATTCAAATCTCAGTCAAAAATACATCTAATTTCTCTACATTTTTGACATTGATTGTCGCTGAGATGAGATTGTGACTAGAATTTGAACGTTTTTAATTACGGAAATTGGCCCCCAGTTTTTAGTACAGTAAAATTCGTTGGTCTCAAAAAGTATCAAATGGTGAGTGGTCAAGATTTGGAGCATCTTGCCTCTACTAGGTACAACCCTATTCAGTAGATTGCACTTGCGCTAGCGCATCTACTAGCACGTTGTGTAACGTAATGTGGTGGATAGCAATCTGGCTCGGATGTAGCAAAAATGAAAGGATTTGCACGCACCAGCCTTTTTTTATAGCGGAATATGAACGTATCGTTAGATGTTGTGATCATTTGCTGGAGGATATTGGATTTCTCTGTTGCCTGCAGAAACTTCCGAAGGATACCATAGATAAGTGAAGGTAATTTTGTTTCTTAGTCTATTGCTTAGTATATTAACATCTTGCAACTCGTCCTAGATAAGGTCTTTGATAGGTCAGTTTCCATGTATCACCATTGTTGCACTTTGACCAATTTTCTTATGGCCTCAAATGAAGTCGAGAACAATGTTTTTAATAATTATATCATCATCGTCATCATCACCAGTCTATAGCAGTCCACTGCTGGACATAGGCCTCTCCTATTGCACGCCATTCAACTCTATTTCATAATCATATACCGCTTAAGTATTCGTATATATGTACTTTACTATAAAGTATTTCCGTCGTATTGTTATTAATTTGCCTTGTATACAGGTGACTTGTAATTTTACGTATTCCTTCCAGGACATGATAGTGCGACCCATTTGCAATTAATTCAGCACTCTAACTTTTAACTGTTTGATATTTTAGAAAAGGTTACATCAAATGTTTGTAATAGGTACCCAATACACTACCAATGAAAGCCATTTAATTTAAGTTTAGTTGGAGAAAAGTGATATTTAGTGAAGAATTGTGGGGAAAAAAATGGTTTTCTCGAATCCCATAAATTTTTGCCAAGGCTTTATGGGGCGCTTAATTGTTACAAATAGGTTAGACTATCATGTTCTGGAAGAAATACGTCAAACAACAAGTCATCTTGTATAATATAGGTTTCACTTTCGTTGTATTCACTTTATGAAACTGATTTTCAAAACACACCCTTTTAGAACCTTTCTACCAGCTCACCTCATCATCAGCCTATAGCAGTCCACTGCTGGACATAGGCCTGTCCTATTGTTTCCCATTCAACTCGATTTTCGGCAACACTCATCCAGCTACCAGCCATCCTGCGAAGATCGTCGCTCCACCTAGCCAGAGGGCGTCCTACTTTACGTTTACCGATTCGCGGTCTCCACACAAGAACACGTCTACCCCAACGGTCATCGGTTCTACAGCTAATATGGCCAGCCCATTGCCAGTAGCTCACCTATTAACCCCAAAGTCCACGCAATGACCCATGAAACCCATTTACAATCAGAACTGAACACCATAAGACAAGACAATGCATGGAATCACGCCATTAGCTGCCTTTGAGTGCCAACGCCATGATCCATTGTGTATACTGTCATTGTTGGCACGCTGCTTTGTCTGGGGCTATTCGAGCGTCGCACAGGAATCGAATTCGCTACCGACACCCATTGAGGATGTATCGGGTCACGGTGATTTGATTTCCGGTTAATCGTTTATTGTTATTAGGTGATTGGCGTTTTTGTGTTGGTTCGAAAATGAGTCTGAAGTTCGTGTAGGCTGTAGGTGTTTGGGAATAGGTAAACCTAAACTATATTGGCGATTTAGTACACCCAGACTTCACCAGTTATGGTTAAGATCCATGAACCGGACACAAATCCAGATTCCGAGCCGCTACTGAAAAATTCCAGCTGGAAAAACTTTGCCCGATCCGGGAATCGAACCCAGGACCTCGTGCTCAGAACAAGTAATTCTGAAATTAACTAAATGATTTTGCAATAGTCAGATAATTTTTTTCTAAGGACTAAATATTACGCCTTGACAGCTTTTGTATAGAATATATGTCAATCTGTCATAATAAAAAACAAATGACAATTACCTTAGATTTATTTGACTTGGAGCTTCTGATTTTTCAATAGTCAGATAACTTATATTTGAAGAATAAATATGACTTATATTTATTCTTCAGATATAAGTTATCTGACTATTAAAAAATCATATATATATATATATATATATCTGAAGAATAAATATGACTTGTATTTATTCTTCAGATAATAAGTTATCTGACTATCGAAAAATCAGAAGCTCCAAGTCAAATAAATCTAAGGAAATTGTCATGGGTAGCGGGATCGTCCGAAAGGGTTACCGCTGCCCTGGAACATAAAGGGCTAAGAAAGGAACACGGGTGGGTTTTAGTCAGTACGGGAGGGGTCATTTGATGATTTCCCATCCTCAAAAAAAAAAAAGGTAATTGTCCTTTGTTTGTTATCCCCGATATCTATCGTCTAAATTAAAAGCAATGTCCTGGTTCTTTTTCACATCAAAAAATATAAATTCAACCGTGTGTTATCCGATATAAAACACTAACTTAACTTCTAACTTTTACTATCATAATTTCAATCTCTCTGTGTTACTAGGTAGAAACCACATTGTAACATAACCGTCTAATTACGTAGAAATAGCCTCAAGACCTTATTATCTCGCCAAGTGCAAGTTAAGTTAATACATTATAGTTAAGTTGCGGCGGATGTTATTAAATCGCGTCAAGTTAGATGAGATACGTCAGTAATTACTTAGTGCTTGGACCTACATAATTGACTTGACAAGCAAGTTGGTTTTTTGAAATAAAAGCGAAAACGTCTTCGTGGAAACAAGATGGGACGAAGATAGCGTAAGAAAATTTTGCGATTTCATTCGAGTTGTTCATGGAGGAGGAGGAATGAGGAAAATGTTGTCAGGAAAGTTTTGAGTATTGATGTGGATGGCTGTGGAGTAGGGGAAGACCAAAGACACGATGGGTGGACTGTGTGAATGATGATATATGGTTAGAAAGGGGATGGCTACCGAGATGACGGTTAATAGAGAAATATAAAAGAAAAAGATATGTGACAGGAGAATGATGATGATTTAGAGTAGATTAAAAATGCATAGTGCTTTTTACTTATGTTTAAACAAATAAGTTATCTTTATCCATTATCTTTAGTTGACGATTTTTGACTCAAAATTAAATCCTTCTAGTTCAGAATCAGATGGACTTCTACCATTAATTGGTTGGTCCTTCGATACATAGGTGTTAATTATTCAGGGGGGTATCTTTAATAACGTTTGCATTCGAATCTCAGTCTCAATCTGTCAAAAATACAATAAATTTTCCTACATTTTTGACAAGTTTTTGATATTGATTGTCGCTGAGATTGCGTCTTGAATTTGAACGTTTTTTAAGTACGAGAATTGCCTTTCTGGTATTCAATCCCGAAGAAGTCGAAGAACCTCGAAGTCTCCTGAAAAAGCACGAATTTAAAGCAAGTTTGGCTTGGTGCTTATATAGCTTATGCATATAACTTACTGGCTTATATTCATTCACAATACGTTAGTTTGAAAGTCAGTTACAAATTCATAATATGGATGACAGAATACGGATGTTAATGTTTTTTTCTAAAATCGACATCCAATTAACATAAACTACCCACGTTTTCCACAAAAACCACTAGAAACCGTCACGAAATCTTATAAAAAACCTAATAAAAACGGTTAAACAATGCATAATTGTAATTAATCCGTTAGATGGCAGACAATGGGGCTGATGACAAACCAGTATTGTCTCCTGTCGCATCCTGTCATATTGTTTTACTCCACCCAGCCGTGAATACCCGTCTGCTCTAATGGCAGTTAGGGGGATTTTTAATTTTTACTGTCAGAGTATAATTGTGAAGACAGTTGACGTGATTTTTGAAGACTGAGTTGTTGACGGTAATTTGATACGTCAAAATGGAAGATTGCACAAAAGAGGTTATTAAACGAGAGTTTTTGAAGTAATTTGTATTCTAATTGGTAGAAACTGTCTTCTTATTTACTATAAGTAGTTGCTTTCAAAAACGGGCTTTTCTGAATTAATAGCGCCCACTAGCTGTGCCCCGCAGTTTTTCCCGCATAAGTTTCGATCTCATGGGAATATCGGGATAAAGAGTATCCTATGTGTTAATCCTGGTTATAAACTATCTGTGTGCCAAATTTCATCCTAATCCGTTCAGGAGTTTTTGCGTGAAAGAGAAACAACATCCATCTATCCATCCATACAAACTTTTACATTTATTTATTTATAATATTATAGTAGGCTTAGCTCCTGCCTGCGACTTCGTCCATGTGAAATTTCTTGTTCCCCTGAGCCACCCCCTGCCTTGCATCGCTTGCCCGCGCTATTACTTCGTATTCATATCTTTATGACTTTTTTCTTTTTGCTTTGCTCCTTAACACGCTCAGCGCCAAGCCCCATATGCCAATACCACTACACCAGGAAAATTCCCTAGGCCAGGACAACATTTTTTGTATACAATATGTATGGAAAGTTGTATACAATATGTATGGAAAGTGTGCGCGTTAGCGATACACGGCGCTTAGACTGGAATGGTGCTTGTGTATCAAAAAGGATACACAAGCGTTTAGACAGTGTGTATCGCAAAAGATACATATGGCGTTGAGCGTGTTAAGGGTTTTTCGTGATGTTAAATAGCCTATAGCGTTCCTTATGAATTGGATTCTCAAATGCAATAAGTTTTTTTTTAAATACGACTGGTAGTTCCGGAGATTTGCGGGTTCAAACACACAAACTACTCAGTTTTATTGTTGTAAAGATTGATTTTAAATCGCGTGAAGAAGGATTTAGAGTTCAGTGCAATCGAAATGCTATATGTAAATTGGATGAGCATGACAATAGTAAAAATACACGTATTGTCTGTCGGTTTGTTACAGAGGAGTGGCTCTAGTTCAGAACGTTCAGTTCGATCAGTCGTGACGGACACATCCGATTGCGGAAGGGAGCGTCCTGTCGGGTCATGTTACAAACCATTTGATCATTTAACTACCAAAAATGATTTTAAGGTTGGATAAGTTAGAATTTGGGGTTCTTATTCTCTCCTTATATCTAAGTAGCTAGTGCGTCAGGTTGAGGTAGTGCATACCTTTTTGATGTTTTAGCTGTTCTAGTCCGAATAATTCTGGTTTCGTCAACATATCTTTCAATATGTATTGTCACAGGTAAATCAGGGTCTGGTCATCATCATGGGTCATTACACAATCTGTTTCTAATTCACTAGCAACGTATAAACTGATAGTCTGAAATAAAGATATTTTATTTATTACTTACCTACCTGTACCAATAACAAAGGACATTGCTCTGCGCCCATACATTGTTCGCCCTGGAACCAAGAGCATCGGAAAATTATGTGTTGTATTGTCGATCATTAGTAAACTCCTATAAGATCTTATTTGTATAGCGGACTAGCTGCAGAATGGATATATTTCAAAAAAAGTATCAGATTTTGAGGTTATAATCGAACCATAACAACGAATATTAGGTATAGTTTTTCATAGCTCCGAGTGATTTTTAAGAAAATAAAAAACAATAACATAACACGATTAGCTGTTTTTTGTACCTACATAGATAATTAGGTATCTATGCAGTTTTTTTCTAATGCCTAAGTGTATGTAATTGCAACGTTTAAATGCATAGAATCTAATTAACATAGGTGCCTGTATTCTTAGCATTGGTTTTGGAATGAGTAAAATGTTTGTGTGTATTAATGTAAAAATAATGCTGTCTTCTAAGATGATAGTGGTGATGTAGCACGATAGATAGATGGCGTTAGTGTGCATTGATAAATGGCCGAGCGATTTTGATTGAATGTTCTAGTGATTCACATTCAAAAACATGCAACAATTCATTAAAAATTCGATCGATCGATTGCAATCGATTGGGATTGGGGGGATCGAGAGATCCCTAATCTTTTTCCATACGACACGATGTTTGGCGAAGATGGCGGCGGTTAATGTTTAATGTTAGTCGCGTAAAATACTTTCAAATGTTCATTTTGGCATACAGCTAGTCCGTGTTATGAAAGTATTTGCAACTAATATAATAAAATGGACAATTAATTATCGTGTATGTCCGATATTTCTTGTACACAGGGCGATTTCGGACAATGTCCTTTGATGATTAAGGTAAGCATTGTAAGTCAGTTAAAAGTAATAACTCTTATGCTTGTAATCTTCTAGAGTCTAGAAGAATACAAGCATCATCAGTACAAGCATCGTCTAGAATCTAGACGATGCTTGATGAATCTAGATCTGAGTAGAGATAAATTTTTTTGATCATGCTGTACATTATTTTTTAAAATTTTAAAACATGCTACATCCACCAACACGCGCTGGCCACTCCCTCTCACAGAGAGGAGGCATATGTCCCAGCAGTGGGAATGTTAGCTGATTATGGACATATTTCTAGTAAATGGTCGCTACGAGACTATGTTAACACAGGCATATACATTATAGTTACTGTAAGACCACACACAAAGGACCACACAAGTAGTTTATATGAACGTAGTGAAATACTAATATTGCGTGCGGAATTTCTGGTCTTTATTGCCTAAGAATCTCATATTAATAAACTAGGCATTGACACAGATTGCTCCGACCATGTTGTAAAAGACAACTTAGTATTGTTAAGTACTTACAATGTAATGAGTTGTTGTAGCCGTATGCCGTAGTGACGATAAAGTTTGATGTATCACGGATCCGCGTTGGCATCCGTAGTCTGGAGAAGGACGGTATCGTGGAAAGAGAAATCATGGTCATGTGAGTAGGCGGATAGTTAAGTACAGGCTAGAAGGTGTCCAGGTCCATATCATATTCAATGAAGAAGTATAGAAGACGATATGGTGCGCCGGTATCTAATAAACTGGGATAAGGGAAAGAGAATGATGATCAGGGTTGTAAATATGCGGGGTAATTGCGTAACACACTAACAGTAGCAATGGCATTCAATTTGACAGTTCAACAACACTCATTCCGTTATTTGCGTTGTTGAGCAGACAAATTTTTCGAAGATAAGAAGCAATGGATTAGCGATATGCTTCAAAATTATTCAGATTGTGATCGATCTTGTGTTACGTAATTGGGGTGCTGCACCCTAATTGCGTAAGACACGATCAATCGGAATCGGTTTCATTTTGACAGTTCAACAACGTTCATTGCGTTATTTACGTGTTTAGCAGACAAATTTTTCGAACTTATGAAGCAATGCAATGGATTAGCAATTTGCTTCAAAATGATTCAGATTCAGATTAATCGTGTCTTACGCAATTAGGGTGCAGCACCCTAATTACGTAACACAAGATCGATCACAATCAAGCAATTAGGGTGCGGGTTGTTGTGTTCAGAATTTTCATAGTCGATTAAATTACCTACAATAAAAGAGATAATGATGGTCCTACTGAAGAACTAAGCCAAGGGGCCTAAAAAGGCCACTTTGGCAGAATCATAATAAAAAAATCGTAAAATGGTCACAAACTGACAATTCATAATATGATCTGTGTCCAATTCATATCACGCAATCTACCTGTTTGACAGTTTTGTAAGGAAATTCGTAAATGGTCCACTAATGTTTACACCAAATATGACTGATATGAAATGAATTGTAGGTGATTAAACTATTATGTGTAACCATTTAACGAAAATTAGAGGAATTGCTAATGATCTGCTGGGAATACAGGAAATGAATAGCTTTTAGAGGTATTGCTTAAAGTGGCTTTTTTAGGCCCCCAGTTCTCATACAGAGAGCAGTGGTGGCCCAGCGGTGACGGCCGCGACTTAACGAGTTGTAGGTTCGAACCCAGGCGCTTTACTTTGTGTAAATTATTTCATCACCACTGCTCTCAAAACGGCGAAGGAAAACATCGTGAGGCACCGGCTTGTCCGAGAACCAAAAGTTCTAAGACATGTGACATCTACCAATCCGCACTGGGCCCGCGTGTTGGATTACGGCCCACTCCCTCTCACAGAGAGGAGGCCTGTGTCCCAGCAGTGGGAACATTATAGGCTGATTATGCAATTGTCATACAGAGAAGGAAAAGTATTATGTACGAAAATTATTGAAAAATGTGGTGGAAAATGCAAATACGTCACTTCTGACACTAAATGGTTAGACTATAACCGCGAGAATATCAAAGACTACTATTGCCTACTACATATTATGTGAATAAAACGGTCTGCACCTTACTTCCTACAATGATATCTATTATGGTAAACTGCTTCCTATCTCGGGGAGCCGCTAAAGTGGCTTATTACGAAAGCTCGACAAACGTACTGCGTGGCTGGGATTCCATTAGAGGCAATATGGACGACGCGCGTCGTTGGTTCAACGATTATAGTAAGGAATTGTGTACAATGAGGGTGGTCTAGGAGTTTTTATATTTTAGATTTAGCCTACACTGTCACACTGAAAGAAAGAAAATACATTTATTTAGCATAGACTAAAAGACACAGTACACCAGATGAAAACAAAAAATAAAGATAAAATAAAAAAGTGTAAAGTCAGGTGTAAGAAATTAGCAGGAAAGTCTGCCTCTCGGCTGCGCCAAAAAGGCCCAGTTCAGCAAAAATGCCTGACAACTAGTGCTACCACCTCGATCCTACCCTGGCTGTACGCATCTAGCTCGTTTCGCGAGGTTTACGTTTTAATTTTTTGGTTGGTCTTAATTTAGGGAAAGAGGGAGTTTTCCTTTCCGCAAGAAGCAAGGGTTCAATATTTCCCGAAGACTCACTCTTCTAGTCATGTGATACACGTATTCCAGGAAAATTGTCAACCTATACAAGACCTGATTCTTAATGTTTTATTAGAGGTGAATCTGGAATGAATTGTGTTTAAGCTGAGATGAAGTTAATAGGAAAATTCACTCAGGTTTTTGTAAAATAGTAACTGTTTAAGTACTATACCATTCCTAAGAATCTAAACGTAACATAACTCCAAGTCACGTCACAAGGTCAAAGAACTATGTTTTCCTTTCTTCCCCTGTACTATTCGGTCTCCTACAACTTCCCAGGAAAGAGTTAAAAACTATATGTATTTTAACCCTTTACTGGGAAAATGCCAAAATAAGGTATAACAAATCCTGAACTACCATAATATACAATGTATATCAACCTATCGCAGGCCACTGCTGGACATTGGCCTCTCCCAGCTTGCGCCACAACACACTGAACACGACCAAAATAAATAAAAAACAAATCAAAAGTTATATAGGTAACTAAATATAAAGGAATTTTATATTTAGTTCAAGATTTTTGGGGTAAAGAAGATATGAAAATAGTTCCATTTCACCAGTTTTATATAGTCAACCAGTGGAAGTTATTTATTCAAAAGCCCAGTAGTATAGACTCGCCCTAACCCCATAACGCCGTGATATACAACTGACAGTCACGGCGGCGACATTGACCTGAGTGACGTAGGTTATGGTCACAGATCTGTGTTAATGCCGCAGCCATGGGATAGTTTAATTACTGACGCGTTTTTATGGGTTTTTAACCGTTGACGGCTTAGATTGTGGTCGTAGAAAGATGGGAATGGTTTAAAGGGGTTTTGTAATCATGTGTTGACTATTAAATACTCCCTGTGGAAGAGATTGTCCAGGAAACTACGGACAATTTCTTCTACAGAGAGTACTTAATACTTAAACCCCTATCAACCATACTCGTTCATTATTAAGGGTTAAGGGTAGCTAGCTTACGAGTGGCCGTGACTTAGTGGCCGAGTAGGTAGGTAGTGTAGGTCGTAGGTTTCGAACCCTGGCACTTTACTTTGAGTAAATGATTGCCACCACTGCTCTCAAAACGGTGTAGGGAAATATCGTGAGGAAACCGACTGGGAGTGGGCTATGGCCCAATGCGGGTTAGCGGATGTCACATGCCTTCGAATTTTTTGTTCTGGGACACGCCGGTCTCCTCACAATGTTTTCCTTCATCGTTTTGAGAGCAGTGGTGATGAAATAATTTATTCAAAGTAAAGTGCATGCTTACCAATGGGGCACCACGGCTCTTGATGTAGGTATGGGTACCGTTTAAATGATAAATGATTTATTTTCTGCAAGTAGGTTTGTGCAAACACATTTATACGTCAATCATATTTTTTTAAACTAGATGAATTCGGCGTTTCCTATCTGATTACTCTGAGAAGAAAGGCCGAAACAAACTCAGAAGTCAAGTCTCTTTTAAAGTCCAGACATAATCTTGGTCAGATCACGTGAAGACCATGTAGATTGGTGACTGAAATGGTCTTTTGAGCAAAGAACCACACAGATTGAGTAGACCTGTCCAGTCAGTGCACGCATATGTCAGAAATCGTGCAGCTCAACTCAGAACTTGATAATAGAAGTATGACTTTCAGCTTATTGCAGCGGGTTAACTAAAACGGGCCCAAAAAGACTCGCTTAAAGTGTCGAAGCGATAGAATTTGATTATTTGAGTCAAGTAAGTATTATACATCTAGAATTCTAGATCAATTACTAAGTTACTCCCCACCCCCATTTAACTGATGAAATCCTGTCGTAAACTTCCACTTAACATTTAAACTATCTTGATAAAGAACTATAAAACCTTCTTATTCCTTAATCAATTAATATCCACAATAAATCCCAATTAGGTACTTTCAAGATAATAAATCGCATAGTATACATACCAGTTATTAACCAATAGCCAGTCGGTTCACACGCCAATGCCAATAACCCTGATGTGCAGGCGCAGCGTATCTGCAGTTGTCGCTAACCATAGAGTCATAGACCATGCGACCATGTGGTTGCAACCGACAGCCAGACCGCACTTCCGCGATGACATTCCCGTATGGGTAGTGATGTTATGTGCCGGGATTATGTCCTATAATGTTTTGTGGGAATTTATGTCATGTCGGCCATGATGGTAGGATATTATTTCATCCTTGAGCGTTACTTTACTTATTTATTTAGAATTTATACTTTATTGGACACTAGGAAAATATATAACAAAAAATAGATCGAACACTACAAAATATACAGCGGCCTTGCGATCTCTTCCAGGCAATCTTTATTGTCTTTTACATAAAATTGTAAAAAAAAGGACTTCAAACTATTTGGTCTTTCGGATCTTTAGTAGGACCCACCGATTGTCAGAACGATGCCTATTCTTGAATGATGAATTATATTTATTTGCTTCGAATCTTGCCTCAAACCTGTATAAATCTATCAACTTAGCCTATGGCAGTCCACTGCTGGACATAAGCCTCTCCCAGGCTGTGTCACAGCACCCTGTCCTCCGCCTCAAAACTATATGGATGATAAAAATACCAGCCTGTTATTGTCCACTAAAGGGCAAAAGTCTCTTCTTATACAGAGAAGGCACATTGGTACTTGCCCGGATTTGAACCCACAACCTCGAGCATGAGAGACGAGGCCTTAACCACTAGGCCACACTTATTTCTCGACATAACGGTTTCTTAAATGTTTTTCGCAAATTTTATCATAAATGGTCGTATGGAACAGCACCCTAATGGAGTAACACACTATCAATCACAATCTGAATCATTTTGAAGGATATTATAGTCCATTGCTTCTTATGTTCGAAAACTGTGTCTGCTCAACAACGTAAGTAACGCAATGAATGTCGTTGAGCTGTCAAAATGAAAGCCATGACTACTTTTAGTGTGTTACTCAATTACCCCGCTGGTCAATGTGTAGTGCAGTTTAAACCATTTAAAAATAAAAGTCAATGGTATTGTCGATGCTGTCATGAAGCGATCCTAAATTGTTTGGACAGTGAATATGTTTTTTGTTCAGTTAAACGTTGACAAAAAGTAGGAATTGACCGACATGACCTAACTTTACTAAGAAATAAACTATGTTACAATGCATCACTGTCACTGCTAAAAATACTATTTCGAACACTTGTTTTAACAAGTGTCCAACTTCTAGGGGTTTATTTTTATCAACGTTGCTTAAAGTTAAAGGACGTTTATATGTCAAAAAAATGTAAAAATATATATGTAATACTAGCTGCGCCCCGCAGTTTCACCCGCATAAGTTTCGATCCCGTGGGAATATCGGAATAAAAGGTATCCTACGTATTAATCCTGGTTATAAACCATCTGTGTGCCAAATTTCATCCAAATCCGTTCAGTAGTTTTTGCGTGAAAGAGTAACAAACATCCATCCATCCATACAAACTTTCACTTCGTCCGCGTGAAATTTCTTGTACACCACCCCCCACCCCGTCGCATCGCAGCGCCTGTCCGCAGTGTCATATCGTTTTCGCTAAGCGATCTTTCTGACTTTTTTCTCTTTGCTCGGCCCCTAAGGGTCATAGCGTGATGTTAAATAACATGTAGGCTTCCTCAAGAATTGGGCTATCAATTTCAAAAATATTTTTTCAAATCAGCACCCTAATTGCGTAACACACAATCAATAGTAATCTGAATCATTACGCAATTAGGGTGCCGATTGGTAGTTTCAGAGTTTAGCGACTTCAAACAAACAAACTCTTCAGCTTTATTATTATTATAGATAACAAAACGTCAAACCTTTCAAGCGTCCATTTTAGATGCTGCATGTGCAAACAAGAATTTTATATCAAACAGCTAAAGATTCTAGGAAAACTTCGGATAAAAAATCACATTAACAAACCTATAAGCTAAAACTCTATAAGTCACATCCCTATTCCTCATATAACGTATCAACTCAATGCGACATCAAACTAGTCTTTATAAAAAGCAATTCACTCCTGTATAAAGGACTGAGTCCACTAGAGCGTAACAATTTGATCAATGTATGTGAGACTTGAATGCACGGTGGCTATTCAATCACGTGAAAGAGAGGGACATTGAATTGTATGCTGATTTCGATTGAGATATACTTAAGTGAATAAGATGGTTTATCATTTTGGGTTTTAAATTAACTTCGATAAATATCTTACAATTGACGTCTATTAATGTGCTTAGTCTCTTCCCAAGTATATTGGTGTCGGCTTCCATTCCGTATTTTACATGGAGCGACTGCCTATCAGACTTCACAATCCTGTTACTAGGTAACACGATAACTCTTGGTATGACTGGTTGTCAGACTTTTGGGCTTCTGACTACCGTAACGACTGTCAAAGATTTACGAATGACAGCCGGGAGCAACGGCTAAACGTGCTTTCCGAGGTACGGATGGGTCTCCATGTGTAATGGATGGTCACCCATCCACGAACCGTCCGTGGCAAGCGTAGCAACCTTAGATCCGTGTCGTGAAAAAAATTTGTATGCCCAGGATTTATTAAAATCTTGGGCATACGTATTTTTTAGTAAAATTGGTAAGTTAACGCTTATGCTTCATTCACTTGTTAACTAAGTACTTATATGTTTACAGTTTTAGGTATGGAATAACTCATACCATATAGGTATGACGTAAGCACAGGATTAAGATTAGATTGTCGTCAAGTGTTAGCAATAAAGCTTCACTATCTATGCTTTTCTATATCTCATCGTTATTCCCAAATTTGTTTGAGTTCGGCACAACATGTCTTTTTCTTCCATAGTTCTCTATTAGTCATCTCGATGGTCACCCCCTCATGTTTCACACAGTCAATCCATCGTTTCGGTTTTTCCCCTATTCTTATAATCAGTATTTTTATTCAAAACTAACTATGCTCTTCTTTATCTACACGTACAAATTACTCATTTAACGTCCTTGAAATTATGACCCTCAATATTATCACTAAACATTTTAATCATGCTTGTAGTCTTCCTAATACTTATATTGAATCAAAGTGGGATGTGGGTGATACATCCCGCTTTGATTCAAAAAGCTGCTGCAAAATGATTATCACAATAATTTGAAACAATTCAATAATGTCCCACTTCCTATTCTGCCCTCTCTGCCCCAAAAAATGCAGCCATAGTGACCTCTGCGCTGCCACTGACGATGCCGCTGAAGTGGCGAAGTCTTGGCTCAACAAAATTTAAAATACTCGTGTCATCGATACGACGAAGAAGAATTCAATAATGTTGAAAAATTACCTGAGATCATGATGACGTACAGTGGCCACCCAAGTCCAGTGCACCTAAGCCTCTTATTTATCCATTACCTATGTAATAACTTAGTCAATGGCCCTCAGTGGCACTCAGTGGCACTCAGTGGTCGGTCGATGCACCACGTTACAAGTATGACGCGTCGCGGACGCTACATTCTGCAGTTTTTGTCTGAGTGAATTTATATTGAATTGATAGGGTTTGAAGACCTTAGATGCAGGTTTAGTGGGTTGGTTTCCTTATGTTGTAAATAGTAGTAGTAATAGTTAATAGAAATTGTAGAGATATAATTTTAGGGAATTTAATCGTAATTTCATTCCAGTTTACGTTGTATGTTTTCTGAAAGGTACCTACTTATTTCTAATACCCAGTAATTCGGCAAATATTTAAATTATTAGAAAGATAAGCTTCTTTGCTAATATTCAGGATTGACTTTATTTTCGGTCTTATCTTTTTCGGCAAAACCTAGCTTTTGAAAGAAATAATGACACATACAATAGTTAAACTTCCTTGCGTCGAAAAACTGTTCAAATTTTAGGCAAATTGTTTACAGTATGCCAGTTGTATTTTCAATCAAAATACTTGAAGAACGTTATGAATTGTGATACCATAAAGGTCTGCCTAACTTGATAAGCATGGTGTTCTACTCAACATGAGACCGCTATTCTCAAACTAGTCATAAGTACTAACACATGATCATTAATGTTGGGGTCAGCTTCAAGTCTATCAGGATGCAGCTGAAAAAATTCGAAGACATGTGACATTTACCAATCCGCAGTGGGCCGGCGTGGTGGATTACGGCCCACTCCCTCTCAGAGAGGACGCCTATGTCCCAACAGTGGGAAGGTTATAGGCTGATTATGCAGTAGCCATACAGAGAAGGAAAAGTATTATGTATACTGAGACTGTAAAATTTTCCCAATCAACCTTGAACCTTAACGCTTTAGCGATAAAGTTGAAAATCTATTAAAGAAATTTGACAGATTGTAGTAGCTTGATGTGCTGGCGTCTGTACGAAAAACGTTACGACCTCATCACCTGCTTAGCCTTTTCCCAACTATTTTAGGGTCGGCTCCAAGTCTAACCAAAAGCAGCTGAATACCAATATTTTATACGGAGCGACTGCCTATCTGACCTCCAAAACCCAGTTACTGGGTAATACGATACCCCTTGGTAAGATGGTTGGCAGACTTTCGGACTCCGGAAGTAACGACTGTCAAAGATCAAGAATGATAGCCGAGACCAACGGATTAACGCGCTTTCCGGGAGGGTATGTAAATATGGTCACCCATCCACGGACCAACCGCGGCAAGCGTAGCATACATACCACCACACACATGCATGCATTTATGCGTTTCTACCTAAATATTTACAAATACTGTGTGACCAAACAATGTGTGCACTCATCACTAATGTATTAACTATGTTTATTACCTATCCAGTTGGATATAAATAAACATTGCATGCATCTTAATATAGAATTATTTCTTTCCTGTTGATGTTGTGTTTATAGGAACTGTGACTCAATCCCATAGTTGATTCTAGGGTTTGACAAACAGGATGCAACACAGCACAACATTACAGGTGGAAATTGACGAACATTATGCCGTATGTATGTTAGCACAGTTCTATGAGGAAATAAGGTATGATGGCAATATCAACATAGTCGTTTATGGAACTATTCATTACTACCTACTGTAAAAATGCAGTCTTCTACAGGGTCAAGTTAAATTTGCTAGCGAAACTTCGCAGAGGTGATGGGTATAGAATTATAGATATCTAAACAAAAAAGAATTATTTTGTTGACTTTTTAGGTACTCCTATTCTAGGAGTGTACATAATTTCAGCACCACTGCTCTCAAAACGGTGAAGGAAAACATCGTGAGGAAACCGGCATGTCCTAGAACCAAAAATTCGAAGACATGTGACATCTACCAAGCCGCACTGGGCACGCGTGGTAGATTACAGCCCACTCCCTCTCACAGAGAAGAGGCCTGTGTCCCAGCAGTGGGAACATTAACATATGCTGGTTGAGTTATACTAGGTACACACGGCTACACATCAAGCTATGTAAAACCAGTATTGGCTGACCGTTCATTGTGAGAAAATATCATACAAAGTGAGGCCAAGACAAACTGGTTTGTATAGCTTGACGTGTAGCCGTGTGTACTAAAGTTCTTGAAATATCAGTTTAAACAATAATTATATTATTTTAGTGTAAACTTTAACTAACTACAACTACAAACTGTAACTTTTTTATACAGAGTGGCGATTAGTTTATCAACCTAATCGCCACTCTATATAAAACAAGTTAACGTCAGAACCCCATTACAACAGATTTATCTACACAGATGCAGTACATCTCACACATTAAAATGATTTACAATCCAGATGATTTGTACGTAATAATAGTTCATTATAGTTTTTATGTGATTTCTCACGAGGATAGCCGGCTTCTTGTTACATATCCTGCCACGGTGCCACCCTCTGGGATGCGGTGGGAACTGTTCTTGTCTATTTTTAGTCCTAACGTACTGTTTTATAGGATGTTTCAAAGATTCAGGCAGTATATACAGGATGACAGAGACATCGACGCGCAAACTGTAACCATGGATTCAGCACATGAGTTTAGACTCCATAGCGACGAAATTTTTCGTTGGTTATTAAAAAAAAACATTGCTGTTCAATACATTTTGACCGCGTAGGTATTGCACTTTTCTATGAAATAGAAGATTTTTTTTTAATAACCGACGAAAAATTTCGACGCTATGGGTCTAAACTCATGTGCTGAATTCATGATTACAGTATGTGCGTCGATGTCTCTGTCATCCTGTAACTCTGTGTGTGTCCTCTATCTGTATCTGTGTCTGTGTCCTCTGTCTCTGTCCTGTGTGTGTGTGTGTGTGTGTTGTCAATCATTTCTATAGAAATGATTGACAATTTTATCAAAATTCAATCAATCTGGCCAGCCTTTTCTCAATTATGTTGGGGTCGGCTACCGGTCTAACCAGATGCAGCTGAATACCAGTATTTTACATGGAGCAACTACCTATCTGATCTCCACAACCCAGTTACTGGGTAACACGATACCCCCGGTTGTTAGACTTTCGGGCTTCTGACGACCCGTATCGACTGTCAAAAATCAAGAATGACAACCGGGACCAACGGCTTAACAGGCTTTCCGAGGCACGGACGGTTCTCGGTATGTAAAGATGGTCACCCATCGAGGGACCGACAGCGCAAGCGTAGCTTAACCTGAGAGATCCCCCCCCCTTGCGGCTGTTATTATTTAGCCACGAGCCATTGACAATTTTATCGTCATATTACATTATCAGCTAGTATGTTCACTGCTATTCATACATTAATTTAATCGGCAACATCTTCGAATTTCGACAGACATTCGGGCGCGGCGAGTATATGAATGTTTGAAATGTTGGTTAGTTAGACGTAGGTAGGTCGTTAGGCCTTTCAAACGGTGAAGGAAAACATCGTGAGGAAACCAGCATGTCCTAGAACCAAAAATTCGAAGACATGTGACATCTCCCAACCCGCACTGGGCTCGCGTGGTGGATTACAGCCCACTCCCTCTCGAAGAGAGGAAGCCTGTGTCCTAGCAGTGGGAACATTATAGGCTGATTATGTGTGTATGTTATGTAGGTCTTTAGCATGAGACATAAGTTTGTGCCTAATTAATTATTTAGTCAACTCATCCCGCGGGATCAGTTCGAGCGGCCTCAGTTGACTAAAGAGCCCTAATTTCATGGGAAGAAGGCGTATGCATGTGTCAACACATTTTTTATCCAATAATGAAAAGCTACAATACACATAGATCAGTGGCTGGTACAGCAGTTGTCCAGACCATAATTTTAAGACCGTTAATTTTTACCCCAAAAAACGTTATCCAAAAAAGATGCGGGCAAGAACACTTTTCCACGATTCTTACAAGTGGCATGACGAACCACCAGTAGCATTCGTATGTAAATTAATAACATATTAGAGACAATTTGTTCTAGAGGGATGTTGGGACAGACGGTCAGACATGCGGGCTTCGCTCACTAATTCACGGCTCTTCGATTAAGTAATGGCAGGGAATTGAACATCAATTTATCAGTTAAAGCCGTTATTAGGAGCTTTTTGTTCGAGCGGTTTTTCAGCATTTTCGATTGATTCTCTGATGTATTGAGCGAAGTGTTCATAAATACTAATTAAGACCAGTTAAGACGGTTTGTGGTGAGATGTTTTGTTTTCGTTTCCTGTATTTGTACCAACCTTACTTTTAATTTTGTATGATTCGTTCCCATAGACAAACCGAGAAAACGGTTTTGATAATATGAAAAGTTGAGTTGATGCGTGAATGATTTCGATTAAAACAATCATTCTAATATATTTAACATTTACTTCGAGGGTTCATGCTAGGGCCTCTGAGGCACAATATGTGTTTTCATCTACATCAAAAAATGCTTTAAAAATTCTTTTAAATCTTTTAATGACATGATCGTTCCTTTCCTTTCACCAAATCACTGTGTCAACAAATCTGCCCCATAATTAAGACCACATCTTGTCTCCCCAATTAAGCCTATCCTCACAATTAGCTGTACCGCCTTATGCAAAACTTAGATGATGATTAATGACGTTTCCAATTGCATTCTGGATGAGTGCAGTTTAATTGGCGTAATCATTCCGCTCTAGAAAGACCTAAATGTACCTTTGTTTCAGTTATTGTTGTGTAGGATTGTTGAAGCTTCATATATCATAAGTGTGTATTCAACACACACTGATGATATAAGTAGTAATAATAAAGCTGGAGAGTTTATTTGTTTGAACGCACTAATCTCTGGAACTGCCGGTCGTATTTGGGAAATTATTTTTGCGTTTGATAGCCCAATTCTTTAGGAAGGCTAAAGGCTACTTAACATCGCGGTAGGTAATAGTGCGAGCATGCGATGCAACGGAGTGGGTCGGGGGAACAACATTACATGAACCTGTATTAAGACTATTATTATGCTTAAATAAAAAAAATAAAAAAACAAATTCACGAACAAAGTCTTAGATATAATGGCTCCTATGAAACTAGGTATGAAAGAATCAATTTATAAAATCTTGCATTTGTTATGATTTTTAAACTAGTTTTATTTAATTACTTTAAGGGCGATTTTCATCGATGAAACAGAACGCGATCACCAAATATCGCATATTTTCTCCCAACGTGTTCTTTTTTATATTTGTGTTCTGTCTCTGCATCATGTTTACCGCAAATAAACGTGTTTTTTCTTTTCTTTTTTCACATATAAACAGGTGTTCAAGAGCTGTCAGTGTCATTTTGTAATGGAATATTGACAGTGACAACTCTTGCGTTTGGTTTTATTTATAACAATTTATATACTGATGTGAATGTCTAAACTTTGATTTACAAGTTGTCTAAATATGAAATAAAAAAAAAATATAAGGCAATTAAATCCAAAAACCATGCTCTGAATATTATTTGAATTGTGATTTTTAACTGTTTTTTTTAATAACTTAATTTTAGTTTATAACCCAGCGAAACATCGCCTATCTTAATTATTATGTTCTTCCTCATAGGAGTGAATAATTGTATTATTTTTGAGTGAAATAAATTATCTTAAAACGTAAATCTGAATAAAATTGAGGACTTTAGTTTTACTAACGAAACTAAGATCATCCTTCAGTCGTCGTGTATTTTAAGTCCAGATTATTTAAAACAGACGCGCTGCAGTAAAAACAAGTAAAATCTGTAAAGTGCATTTTACGAGTTATGCACCGGGTGCGCGCCTGCGCCGCCGGTACCCACGCGCCGCTGAAAACGGGCTATTTACAATATTCCCCTGCCGAGCACTGCTTTTGATCTTTGTTTGCGTGTTTATACTAATTTTAAACGTTTGTTCTTTGATTTTTTTTTTTATAAAAAAAGGATGAACGCCGAAAGGAGTTTTAACAGCAGTTTTAGAACTCTGCGATGGTCACCTTATTTTATGTTTTATTTAAGTTATTCAGAAAGAAATCGTGACATACTTGACTTCTTTAGACTTTGAATATTTAGACTTTGACTAATCGATTTTTAAATTGATGGCACCAAGACAGTGTTGCAAATCAGTTCTTGATGTCAATAAGGAATGAAATGTTACTTACATAAATAACACATCCAAATCCGTACATTGCAAGTCACCCACCACACAAAAATATTATTAATATAGTCTAGATTTTTTATGATCACGTACTACCAAAGACTTAATAGTATCTACCTTTTGTAGGTTTGGTAGAAGCTATGCTAGTTCACTTCACTAAGTTTTAAGAATAGATCGGCTGGTGACGGTCGCGGGAATCCGCGGGATGAGAGAAGCACAGGACCGCTCGATGTGGTGACGCTGGGGGTTCGTTGCCACTAGTACCATTAACAGTTCCATGATGGAACTACTGATGTTTTTTTTAATCACTAGTTCCATTTTAAAAGAATCTGAAAATAATGGAACTACTGATGTTTTTTTTAATCACTAGTTCCATTTTAAAATAATCTGGAATTTAGAATTCGGTATTTAGAATAGTCAATTGATAGTAAGGATTGAAAAAATATAAAAAAAACTGGCACATATTTTTTTATCAGACATTTATAAAACTTAGTGTTTTTACACCCTTTAACAATTTCACAAGTGCCTAAAATAATAATGTGGAACTAGTGATGACATAATAATGTGGAACTAGTGATAACAAAATCAACATTAGTTCCATTATTTTCAGATTCTTTTAAATGGAACTAGTGATTAAAAAAAACATCAGTAGTTCCATTATTTTCAGATTCTTTTAAAATAGAACTAGTGATTAAAAAAAAACATCAGTAGTTCCATCATGGAACTGTTAATGGTACTAGTGGCAACGAACCACGCTGGGAGGACACCTAGATATTTCCAGCAGGGGAAGTCTTTCAGCTGAGGTGATGGTACGAATTTGTGGAAACATTGTTTCTTATTTAGCCTGTCCTTGTCCCATGTTACTTGCGGTCAGAGCAAACTTTTTTCTTGTTCTATTCTCTCCTGTTTCATCATCATGATCATCATCAGCCTATAGCGGTCCTCTCCTGTTTGCTGTTACATTATCAGTCTCTCGATTAAACTCACTCAATTCATTTATCTTATATTTTGTCTCTCTTTCATCGATAATATTTGTAACTGTCTTAGTCACATGTCCACGCATGTGACTAAAAGAGAGTTGTTAGAGTTTTTTTTTTTATTTCGTCATCCCTATTTCTGTAATCCATTGGCATTGCTGTGTTCCGGTTTGAAAGGAAGAGGAGCTGGTGTGAGAACAGGCACAAGAGATGTTTCAGCCTTGTCTCTGGCATGACAACACGTATGGGATCCTCCTGGTATTGCAGATGTCCTTAAGCGACTGTGACCACTTGCAATCAGATGGGCCTTTTTCTGTTATCTGCACAACAACGTAAATAACTCATCTCTTCACCTGCCTAGCCTTTTCCCAAGTATGTTAGGGTCGGCTTCCAGTCTAACCGGATGCAGCTGAATACCAGTATTTTACATGGAGCGACTGCCTATCTGACCTTCACAACCCAGTGACTGGGACCATCAGATAGGCTTACTCTTCAATCTTTTTTCCGTTAGCTATAAAGGCTCAAGATATTTTGGCCCTAGTCAAATTATTTATTCCGTTGCTATGCCTTCAAACAATACGATAATTAGGAAAACAATGGTATTAGATTATCTGTAATTTGTATCAGGGCGATTTCTCTTTTCTATTCCAATGATTTTGTGGTATGTAAGAATTTATGTAGGCGTAAATCTTAGTTGACATACAAATAAAACTATGTATCTTTTATTCAGTTTTTAAGACAGTTAGTAGCTACGTTATCGTTCATAACTGTAGCTGCATTCTTGAATAAAAATATTATGTTAGTGTGTAATGGTAGTGTTGCGGTCAGGTATACATAAAAAAAAAACACCTCAGAAGTTTCCCAAGTTAGCCATAAACACCGTAGTGGCAACTGCTGCAACTCGATCCAGAAAAAGAACCAGTCCAGTCAAATTGTCAAGTATCAATTTCGGATGCACTTGTCAGCGTTCCTAAACGGAAGCGGTTCGTTGAGCCGCCATTTTGCATCCGTGCGGCGCGTGCGCATTACAATTACGACGCTTGCGCACCCTACGTTTTAAATTTAGAACGCTTCCGCGCGATCCCTTGACGTGTGACAGTTTGTAAACTATGGGTTTCAGGAAACACTGCTTCTGTGAATCGCAAGTGCCGCCGTTAACTTGGGTCTGCTTACATTTGTGCTTGGTGTTTGATGGTCAAGTTTTATGTTTGAGTTGTGTTTAATTATAGGCTCGTTTGGCTGTACAGTTTGAGCTCCAACTTAAATGCTTTCTCTAATCAGTTACTAAAACGAAACAAGTTGCCTTATAATTACAATAGAACGACTGTGTTAGTTGGTAAAACAAATTTTCACGGGGTTCAAGAGCTTTTGCGGCCACATCATCATCATTGGTAGTCTTGTTCCACCCACTGCTGAGTATATGCGTCCTGAATTTCGTGCCATGCTCCCCTGGTCTGTGAGAGTCGTCTCATCATTACGTCTTCTTAATCCTCATCAATCGTCATCCCTGCCAAGAAAGTTCTATAGTTAGAATAGCCCTAGCCACTTCACATTTTGCTGCATCTTCTGAATTTGTCTCGGAGCAAGTTGTAGCTTATTCCACCCTCATTGTCTCATTTAGACAAAAGTGAGAGTGAGAGTGTGAGTGAGTGAGTGTTTTTTTTTTTTGTAGACAAAAGTGTCAACATTTTTTTGTTTGAGTACGAGTCTTTTGAGTATGTGTACGTAATGTCTTTTTTATTCTTTTATTATTATTATTTTTTTATTTGTAATTGTGCGTTTTGTTTGTGCAGAATAAAATATTTTTCTTTCTTTTATTTTTTTCAATACTTTTGTTTACCTATATCTTCATCAATCGTAATCCGTGTCGAATATGCTCTAAGGCTAGAATAGGTCCACCCACTCCAAGTTGTGCTTACAACTTGGGAGTCGGTGGACCTATTCTAGCATCATCTAAATTCCTACTTCTACAACCTCATCACGCATTTATTATTTCCCTTTTCCAATCATTTTAGAAGACTGGTCCATCAATCCTCTTTCTAATAAACATCATTCTGTCGGATTCACTTTCTCGATTAAGATTTTGCCATTAAGTCCCACATTTATCTCTCGATAATAAAGAATGAGGTGATTACCGTGATGCTACTGACGGTAATCTATCTGACGGCGCCATAACTTTCGACTGTGGGTTTCAATAGTAAAAGTACGTTAAACAGAACGCGGTGATGCTATAATACGCTACATTTTTATGTCCTGACACAGTCGGGTAGATTAGGGTTGGCACTTTGGCAGAAACAAGAAAATAGTTTTTAGCCAGTTTAAACTTAACAATTTTGAGCATATCACTCAGACAATATTGGGCTGAGTGCTGAAGATACCAAATAAATAAATATGTTAACCGCAATTAAATATTGGTAAGGTAATTTTTCACTTTTCTCTGCATTTATTTCATCTTCAAGATGAAATAAATGCAGAGAAAAGTGAAAAATGTGGTACCGTCAAAAAGCTATGCCCTGGCTCCAAAAATGTAAAAGAAGCAATCAATTCCGGTCAATCAACTTGGGGAGAACTTCAATACGGTGATGAAAAAGCTTTTTTTCCAGTTTGGACTGATTTTAAAAACCGTTAACCGTAACGTAACTTACACATCAGCATCATCATCAATAAGTATTGATGATGATGCTGATGTGTAAGTTACGTCACGTCACGTTACGTACACTGGAAGTCCAGTGTTCGCTTTCGAGACTTCCATATCTTTTTCTCTCATTTCATTTAATTCAAAAACTTCTTCATGCCAGCCCTGTCCACTCTCCCTTCGAGCTCCCCAGACTGTGACACAGTTTACGTTAACGTAATGTCCCTTAAAGAAAACCATATAATAACCTTTACATACACGATCATCCTTGATTTATTAAAAAACACGTTACACTTAATTATGGCGTGTAGACGATCGTGTGAAGATTATATCTATCTTATAATGTGGGTTAGACGTCGTGGGTGAAGGGTATTGAGCACTCTTCCTTTCGATAGTTGTAATTTGAAGACTCTTGATTATCTATTTGTCTGGTTTTGAGGTTGCTATAGAAGCATTATTTTCTTCTTTCTTATTTGGATCTTAATTGTAGCAGTTCATTAACAGTATGATAGGCCTTTATTATTGGATACTAAATTTTCTTTGATTTTATTTTTAGTTTTTAGCATTATTCTTGCTTATATTCGTAGTAATTCTGTAAACGGGGAGGCAGGGACCTCAACGAGCAACCTGCTTGCTTGGAATCAGTACAAGATTCTGAAGATTTGAAATGATTAGAAATTTTTCGTCGGTCATTAAAAAAATTGCTATTCTATACATTTTGATCGCGTCAATCGGCAGATTTTTTTTGATAACCGACGTAATATTTCTACGCTAATCTCTGAGTCTGGAATCATGTCCTGAATTCATGATTATAGTTCGCATCGATGGGATGTCACCCTGTAAATCCTTGTAAACTCTTTCAATTAAACATTAGCGTTAGATTATGGCATTCGTTTTGTCTACCCTTTGCTGTAGTGTTTTCAGTCAACGGTTCTTTGTGTGACAGTTTCTGGCTAGACATACTGATAAACAATCATTATTCTTCCTTGTATACAATTCATTTGGAGTTAGGTGCAGCATTTCTTCTTCTTCTTCTTCAGGTACATTTCTATTAGCCGTCACCTACGTATCTACGTTATTTTAGACAATTCTTAATATTCTTGTAGGTACCATTTCTTATCCTCGCTCCCTTATACCAGTCTGACGAAACCTTAGAAAATTTCCACTATCAGATCAACACGATCAATTTCTCGCTTACTTCCAAACAATAGATTCAAACTATTTGTGGTAACCAACATAAAAATCAGTATTTGGTCATTAAATCCTTTCGGGTGCGCAAACGCAGGGAAGTAGAACGCGTGAAGATCTTCGATACGAACCTTTGTGGTGCCCTTCATGAATATGGATGCGACGCACTTATTCTGGAGATGGATAGCGAGCTGGTTTCCGTTTGGGGTGTGTATGTTTATAAGCTGAGAAACGAAAAGGAAAGGCTGGGGCATTTATCAGTTGTTTCAAATGTCGGTAATTTATAGAATGTTGGATTATAATTTATAATGACTATTTTTTGCATATATGCAAAGTAGGTGAATAATAATATTCAATGAAGATACGATTGTATAACATTGTATGGGTTTTGATTTGACAAACGTTGACTAGACTGTGTGAAAGATGATATGGCTGCAAATGGGGTGAATACCGAGATGACGACTAATAGGGAAGTATGGAAGACAAGACATGTTGCGCCACCACAAATGAATTAGGATGAGGGCGGAGAATGATGACGATGATGTATTTTGAATTGAACTCAATGAACGAATCTTTTACAAACAGGTACTGTAGGTAAGGTTATCCGGAGAAAATAATTATAGACAAGTTGGTATTCAATTGATGCCATGTTGTATTGGGGATTCCTTCAGTTCATTTGAGCCATCATCGTTATCATCATTTAGCGGAAAGACGTTCATTGTTGGAAATAGGCCTCCCTCAAGCATCGCCACTTCGACCGGTGCTGTACTTCCCGCATCCAGTGGATTCCAGCGGCTTTCACCTGGTCATCGGCCAACCTTGTAGGACACCTTCCAACGCTACGTCTTCCGGTACGCTGTCGCCACTCCAGGAACTTTTTGCTCCATCGGCCATCTGTTCTGCGGGCAATATACCCTGCTCACTACCACTTCAGTTTAGCAATTCTTGGCGCTATGTCGGCAACCTTGGTTCTCCTGCGGATCTCTTCATTCCTGATACCAATAACTCAGAGAAACTTCAAGCATAGCCCTCTCCATTGCCCTTTTTCTTTAAATGACAAAGCACCATATTTATATAAGCTTATTCGTTATCGAAAAAAATAAACGCTTCACACTTAAAAAAAAAATACTGCATTAACTACTAAGCGTATAATCGCATATGGTATACTCGTATTAATCACATATCTACAATGTGGGAACATCGCAGATATCAAAAGCGTATAAAAATGGTATCATTTTATAATCGTCACTTGACATGTCAATAGTGTTGCCTTATAAAGGGGTAAAAAGTGTCACAATAGGGGATTATACGCTGATAATGATAACACTGATACGGCTGTAAAATAGTAATGTTTACTTTTGATTCTGATAGGTAATAGACGGGTGTGTGTAGGGTTGACAATTTGCCAACGGTACTGTTAAAAAAAACAGTGTGAATTCTATATTTTTGTTTTAATAATTATTGAATTAAAATAATAAATATCTATGGTTTTTGACAACCACTTGGGCGTTTTCAAAACCTGTATTTTAGATACAACGTACACATACATACATAAACATACGCTTTTTCCCATGAGCGGAGGCAGAAACTACATGCATATGCTCATCATCATCACTGCATGTTACGATCCTTAGGGACCGTCTCCACGAGCAAGAGAATCGCGGCGATATTATCGTCGTGCCATCCAATTCTCGCCGCGATGATATCGCCGTGTGGAGACACGTTCTAAGAGAGTGTATAGAAATACGTGGCACGACGATAATATCGCCGCGATTCTTTTGCTCGTGGAGACGGCCCCTACCACAGGACGTTTTATATTGATTGAATCCAAATTGAGCTTTACGTCAGGTGGCGAGGCAATATATTTTTTTAATTACTTAACATTAAAAAATACAACGATGACAATTAAGTATCCTAGATTAGCAAAAGCTCTAAAAATAATGTACAAAGTAAATATATATAAAAAAAAACGACAGTCTCGTAAAAAAAGAGTTGGCAACCCTAGGCGTGTCGTAGCACATTTGCTGTGTTTCAACATATTAAAATAAACAATAATAATAATACCACAAAAAATAATAAAATATTGTAGTCATCATGGCGCCGTTGATTTAAAGTATAGAAAATATCAGAGACAGTTGTGCGATAAAAACAAAATGTTTATATAATATTTATATTTTGACAAATATCAGAGTGAATTAATAGATAAAAGCCCTTTGATAAATCATAAATGAAACGGTTCTTTACAACTTGTAATAAACTTAGCGGCTTATTAGTAGATTAGCACGAATTTACTCGCCCGGAACGGGCGATTCGTCACATTTAAATATTTTTTCTATAGGCGACTCGCTCGTAGTTAATGTATTTGTGGGCGAGTCGACAACTCCAGAAGTATGTAATAGGCAATTGACGGACGGACTAATAAGCCGTTAAAAAGTCAGTAAAGATCTTCATTTTGAAGCAAATGAAAGGTAATTATTTTAATTGTAAATAACAAGATTATTTTCAGCTTTTACACCAAAGTTAATTCATTTTACTTTTATTACTTAATGTTCAATTACAACTTAATGCAGCCAGCTTGGCTATAAATCTTATCAAAGTGTAAAGTTGACGTTAACATAACATCACGCCTTGTTTCCCAGAAGGGTTGAGCAGAGGTGCACCTATAGTACCTAAACCCACCAGTTATGTTTAAATCCCATGTAATAGGAACGAGCTTATTGCCATCTAACGGACACGAATCCACACTCCAGGTAGCTACTAAGAAATTCCAAACAGAAAAACCGAATAACACTTTGCCCCAACTGGGAAATCGAACCCAGGACCTCATGCTTAGCAGTAGCGCCTTGGCCTTCAGAAGGCCAATGCCTGTAATTAAAAACGTTCAAAATCTAATCGCAATCTCATCTCAGCGAAAATCAATGTCAAAAACTTGTCAAAAATGTAGGTAAATTACAGGTAATTTTGACAGATTTAGAATGACATCAGACTATGAGCGTTCTTAAAATTACCGAGAATTGACTGTCAGTTTATTTAAAGAGACTCGAAATAAAACAAGACGAGATGAATCAACATAGATAACCGCAATGACCTAAACTTTATCTCAACAACTTTCCTATTCTTCAGACATTGTTGTCAAATGAAAAAAGTGTACACAACAAAAGTGGAAAGTGTAAGTGGCATGAATCACCGGCCTGTTCAAATACACACAATGTAATGTTGCTAACAATAGGATTATACGGACAGACAGACTGACGGCATTTGTAGATTGTGACGCTATCTGTCACGCGGACCCTATCTGCGATGCTGGGGAGTTTGTTGCGCCACTTCTTCTTCCCAATAAAAGCACTAGGAAGTGATGAAGGGCGGGCGTTTTGGGGTATTGTCTTATGTAATTTTTACGTTGGAAAGGTGCTGATTCTCAGCCTAGTTTTAATAAATGACTTTTGGTTTGATTTTGTTGCATTGAAAAACTAAATATAAACAGCATATAGTGGTGTGGAGGTGTACATGAATACCCAGTTATTTTTAGGTCCCATATTATATGGGGTGAGCTTATTGCCATCAACCCGGCACAAGTCCAGACTACTACTGAGAAATTCCTGATAAAAAAACACTATAACACTTTGCGCGACCTGGGAATCGAACCTAGGACCTAATGCTAAAGAACTTTTTGCACCTTTGGTCCCGTGTTCATCGTGTGTCTAAGTAATAACAACCGCATGGGTCGATCAAAGTTAAGCTACGCTTGCCGAGGTCTGTCAGTAGGATAGATATATGACCAACTTGGTGGCACTGTTGACGCAGTGGTTAGGCGATTGACGTCTGCGCTGCGTGTCGCGGGTTCGATTCCCGCACGGAACAAATATTTGTATGGCCTACAAGTAGTTGTTTCGGGTCTGGCTGTTTGTGTGTGTGAGTTTAAATGTTTGTAAACGCACCCACGACACAGGAGAAATTTCTGGTGTGGGGAAACGATTAAAAAAAAAAAAAAAACTATCTATCTATCATTATAGATAGGTGATCAACCATTAGTATCCGAGACTGCTCCGTGTCTCGGATACGCACGTGAAGCCGTGACCCGACTGTCATTCGAAGATCTTCGACAGTCTGACAACCAGTTTTAGCAAAGCGAATCGTGTTACCCAGTAACTGGGTTGTGGATCAGACCAGCCGCATCCAGTTAGGTTGAAGCTTAGGCTTAGGAAAGGTTGTAGGTAGATGAAGCTGGACAAAAACTGGGGGGGAGTAAACGCTACGCTTACCGATTTGCGGTATCCACTCCAGTATTTGAGGATACGGGCTGACAATGCCAACACGCAGCGAGCTACCATGGTTTGCTTTTTTGTATGAAATGAGACAGCCCTTCAGTAGAACAATAAATACATTACGATTACAGGCTGCTCCTACTAAAACCAAACAAAATATGAATATTCACATAATATATATATATATATATATATATAATGGTGTTTGTTATTTCTACTTCAACCAATGAAACAAAGACGTAATTGCGTTTCTCTGTAAAAACGAAAGATTTAATTTAAAATATGTTACAACAAATATAGGTATTACTTACATCATCTATAAACTATTTAATTAGGTACCTGTAAAAACGAAAGAAACAACATTTAAAGCCTTTATTTCGGGTCTTGTTATTTCCTTACGAAAAGCTTACATTCCCATCGCCACTATATCAAATTCCGTGGAAGATCAACTGTCAGTGTCATCTCATCTCCTCGTCTGTGGTAGGCGTGGTAGGTAGCCTCTTTTGATAACACGGCCAACCAAACTTAAGAAGAGCGACACAAATATACAAGTGTCGTGATTTTCTTTACATATATATATATATTTGTAACAATAGCATCGCACAGACAGACAGACGCTGATTGTGACAGACGTCAGACAAGTTAGTGTGAAACACATTGTGCAACTGTATACCTACTGTAAGATTATCTTTAACCTACTTTGTGGGCTAAAGGTGCGTTCTGATTAGCGCCTAGCGGGATTGAGAACGAACTTGTAGAGATAAATTATTTATGTAAAGTATTTATGTTATAATAATATAGTGTTATATTGCAAATAATTGATATTATGGTTTGCCAGACCTCTTTTGCTTATTAAAACAAGTCTTTCATGTATACCCTGTTCATTAGGTAAACCGTTTTTTGACAGTTAGAACCAGTGACTGCAGCGACACACAATACATTGATTGATACACGTACGGTATTATAATGTCAGTAAGAAACCATAAATAAGATAATTCAATAAGATAAGGCAGTTTCTATATTTATTTTATTACGCATTTTAAAGTTAACTTTTACGTAATCTGGAATAGTAAGGTTCTAAGACAGCTCTCAAAAAACGGTTAACCTAATGATGGTATAGTAAGAATGGATTGTGTAAACGATGATATGATGACAAAGGGCCGACATACACGGACTGCTCGAGCAGTTAGCGATTGATCAACATACACGGACCGCTCTTGCAGTCATAGTCAACAACTTGAAACTGCCATTGATAACTGCTAGAACAGTTGATACCAACTGCTCGTCATTTAAATCAGGTAACTGCGCGAGAGCAGTCGACAGCTCGAGCAGTCAGTGTATGCCTGGCGACTGCTTGACCGCACGACCGCCTGAAGCAGTTGCAACTGCTCGAGCGGTTTCGTGTATGTGTGTACGTAGAAGACTAGTTCACTATGCAGTCGCAGCTTGAAGCAGTCCATCCTGACTGCTTCAAGCAGTTCGTGTATGTCTGCCCAAAGGGTCTTCAGAGATGACGGCTAGCTAATAGTGATGTATGAATGAAGAAGACATGCTGCGCTGTCCTAAATAAACTACGATGAGAGCAGGAGGATAAAATGATGGAGTATTTAATGGCAATGAGGTTAAAGGTCATACTATAGAGGTATGACCACAGGGTGTAAAGTTCACTCATACTCTATAGAAAAGGGAGAATCCTCCGATGAGACGGGTGTTGTGTCTGGCGGGCAACTGCCCAATGATTCATGATGCGTTGTTCGCATGTGGCGTTTTAGATACAGCTACAATATCATGGGAGAAGAAACAGGGAGTGCTGTTGTTAAAAATTACGTTCCCAGCAAAAAGGAAAAGACATGTACAAAAATTAAACTCAAAGCTAGTTACAAACATCACAACAACACAATTCACCTCCTAACAACATGCAAATGTAATAAATCAGTCCTGACCGCTCGATCTCTTGAGATGCGCGTACGCATTCAATTGTGTCTCACGCGCATCTGTCATTCAGTACTACGGCTAAATATAGACTGAAATGTAGGCCAAACTGTATTGTTGCTAACTAGTTCTAGACTAGTCGAATTGGTTGGTTTTATTTTGGGAAAGAAGATGCAATTTTATTGGGTATTTTGTCTTTTGGTTATTGCCTTCAATGTTGAGACATTTTGTTGATTGGGGTGATTTACTCTTGATGCGTCAGCTTTCAGTATAACAGTTAAATAAATGAAGATTGCTATAGAAAACTTGCATGTAGTAATATGTCTGTCTGGATTAAATAACTTGCATTGCAATATGCCTAGCCTTTTCCTATTTAAGTTGGGGTCGGCTTTCAGTCTAACCGGATGCGGCTGAAAACCAGTACTTTATATGGAGTTCAACCCAGTTACTGGTAAGACTGGTTGAGTTTGACAACCCGTAACGACTATCAAAGTGACAAGAATAGGCTAGTTTCCTAAAAAAATCGAATAAGTCCGTCAGTTAGATTACCAAAAAATATTAGACCCGTATTTTTTCTTTTGTCAATTATATAAAAAAATATGGAGATATCGCCCGTTAAAGTTCCGCGTGACGTCACGCCTTGCTATACTGTTTAGCATGGCGTGACGTCACGACCCCCTACTCCCAAATTTTGACGCGCTTTATCTTTGTCATTTTTTGTTTGATTGACAAAAGAAAAAATACGTGTCCATTATATTTCGATAATCTAACTGACGGACTAAATATAATATTTTTTTTTTATCCAGGAAACTACCCTATTACAGATGGGACGGCTTTTCGAGGCACGGAGGGGTCTCGGTATGTAAAGCTGGCCACCCATCCATGGACCGTCTGCAGCAAGCGTAGCTTAACCTGATCGATCGACCCGTGCGGCTGTTATTACTTAGCCACGTCTTGTTTTTTAATGTCAATGTAAATATCAATAAACAATTGCACAAATTCTTACCAACAGCGCCCCGCTGGCAACGGCATTCGAGCGACAAAAAAATCCTTGTAACAGCGTTCTTCCCTCTTCCTTCCATCTTCCATGATTTACGGCTATGAGTGGTCGATCAATCGGCCACGGGCGGGACTGTCACCTAGCTTTGATTTGATGATCGCTTCCTTTTTTTAAACCGCCCATCCCGCACCGCCTGCATTGACCCAGGATTTCGGCATTTCCTCTGTCGCATTCCCCCAGGATCCGCCGGAAAATGGCCATTCCATTCCAACACAGGGGGGATCTTGTGAAGACCTCCGGTTGACATGTGGGTTAGTCATCTGGGAATGACATTCCGAATTTATTGGTGCACAACCCGTGTGCGGCAAAAATTACAAACTTCCATACATTATTTTTAAATCCTTTCCTTAGTGCTCACATTTGCATATCATGCTTCAAGACCCAGCGGTTTAGGCTGTGCGTTGTATGAGTAGTAGCTCAGTAGTATCAACCCCAACTTACCGATTTGTAGGTCGTGAGTTCGAAACTAGGCAGACACTTTACTTTGTGTATTTAATTTCATCACCGCAGCTCTCAAAACGGTGAAGGAAAACATCGTGATGAAACCGGCATATCCTAGAAACCAAAATTCGAAGACATGTGATATCTACCAATCCGCACTATGCCCGCATTGTGGATTATGGCTCACTCCCTCTCACAGAGAGAAGGCCTGTGTCCCAGCAGTGGGAACATTATAGGATGATTATGTTGTCTATCAGTGAATGAATAAAGATATTGCTTATTATGTAGAAATGTACCAATGCATTCGTGTAATTGAACGCCATCTCGCGGGAAGCAGTGCAGAACAGCTTGATAATCTAACTTTGGGAATAACGTAATGTCATTTTCTACAAAATCAAGCCTGTTTACATTCGTTATTACTGTAATAATAATTCGTGCATGTGTTTTTCCTGTGCAATACTTTCACCTCGCTTTAAAACTACTATCATTTTGTTTACACACACTGTTTTTGGGAGTTGATGATAACTACTCCATTTCGCATTTACCCACCTACTTGAAGGGGGCAGTGCTCTCAACGTTACTGCCCACTTTAACTGGCTACCTTTCAACAATAACCACGTAAGAAGCTGCTCAAAATCATTCGCAGAGGAAGCCACGAAGTATTCGCTGAGCACGTTACATCCATTCTCGCCTTCGGATGTAATCGTCGGGTTTTGGCCCATGTTTACATTCCCGGCTATTGTCCGTCATCGGCCGGCGGTTCTGTAAACTAACCAATGTGTGAAGAGATATTTTGTTTTGTAAACACTGACCGTGGCCATTGTCGTTGCGAATCAATTGTGTGAACGTGAAAGTGGATTGGAAGAGTTGTAGAAAAATATGCGATTATGGTTGAAATATTTATAAAATGAGGTAACGGGCAGTGGCTGCCAGGAATTAGTCTTAAAAAACAAACAAATCCTGTAATATTTAGGAAATATTACAGGATTTGTTTTAAACCTTTCAGATGTAATTGGTTTTTGTAGATCCGTGCTAATACTTTAATGTATTATAAATGCGAAAGTAAGTCTGTCTGTTCGTCTGTTACCTTTTCACGCCTAAACCACTGAATCGATCGTTATCAAATTATACAGATAGATAGCCAGGTAACATGTAGCCTATGTATATATGTCCTTTTCTAAGTCCCATTAGAAAAGAACATACAAGGGTTAAGTACTTGTTTTGTATTAAAAACAAAACAAACGCAGACGAAATTATGGGCCAGTTGGTTTAAAATGTAAATATTACTTTAGCTTATGATTTACTAGCTGCGCCCCGCGGTTTCACCCGCATAAGTTTCGATCCCGTGGGGATATTCGGATAAAAAGTATCCTATGTGTTTATCCTGGTTATAAACTATCTGTGTGCCAAATTTCATTCAAATCCGTTCAGTAGTTTTGGCGTGAAAGAGTAACAAACATCCATCCATCCATCCATACAAACTTTCACATTAATTTATAATATTAGCAGGAAGTAGGAAGTGCAGTTTAAATAAGTTAACGTCGAATATTTGATATCATTCTCAATTACGTAAATAAACCAAAAATACATCTTCTCTAAATAAAGGTAATGTTTGTTTTAAACAAATTATCTATGCTGCATTTACTTGGCGTGGTGCTAGTAATATGATAAAGATAGGTATATCTATTCACTAATTAAGCGTTCGTTAACACGACGCTTTAGCGAGTCGACGCTTGCGCAGCCAAAACAACTAGCTACTGTCAGTCAGGGTTGCCCCGCGGAGATAAATAGAAATAAGCTGAAAAATAAAGTTATAAAATGACAAATAGTAACAAAACAAAGTATATAAAAAAAAACATACTATTTAATATACTACTTCCATATTTCATTACGGAAAAGTGAAGAAGCAGGCCATGGTCAGAAAAATAGGTTCATAATTTTTTACCTACATTCTCATTCTACCTAAAATCTTAATTTTTAGAAGAAAAAATTTAAAAAACCCCCGACTACGAAAAATCCTATAAAAAGAAAAAAATAACCTTGAAATTATGACCCTACGTAAGTACGTATGAAATTTTTTGATTAAATGTTGTCCCGTCGGGGGACCGCTCTAATTATTAGCCTAACGTTCTGTTAAAGTTTAAAATAGTAGCGGTCCCCCGACAGGACAATATTTAATCAAAAAAATTCATACGTACTTACGTAGGGTCATAATTTCAAGGTTATTTTTTTCTTTTTATAGGATTTTTCGTAGTCGGGGGTTTTTTAAATTTTTAATTTAATTTTTTATTTCATGCTTTTTGTAGGGACTCTTTATTATTTTTCTTTTATTTTCTTGCGTTTTAAGATTCAGGTAATCTGGTATTTAATCAGGTTTTTTGTAATTCGCCATTTTGTGGTGGTGGCCACCTTGGATTTGAAATGTGTCATAGTGTATAGTGTTCTACTAGTCAAGCCCTTTCATTTGATACCCATATTGAGGGAGTTGTGAAAAAAAAAATGTAATTTGCCATTTTGTGGTGGCGGCCATCTTGAATTTGAAATTTGTCATAGTGTATAGTATTCTACTAGTCAAGCCCTTTCATTTGATAGCCATATTGAGGGAGTTGTGAAAACAAAATGTAATTCGCCATTTTGTGGTGGCGGCCATCTTGGATTTGAAATTTGTCATAGTGTATAGTATTCTACTAGTCAAGCCCTTTCATTTGATACCCATATTGAGGGAGTTGTAAAAAAATATGTAATCCGCCATTTTGTAGCGGCGGCCATCTTGGACCGATTTTCATCAAACATAGCTAAGAACACTCCCGACAAATTCACCTTTCAAACAAAAAAAACAAAATTAAAATCGGTTGATCCGTTCGGGAGCTACGATGCCACAGACAGACATACACACACACACACACACACACACACACACAGACACGTCAAACTTATAACACCCCGTCGTTTTTGCGACGGGGGTTAAAAATACGCCCACGTATTTAGCGCAGCCCTTGCGCTTGCGCATACAAGCTCGCGCGTACTTGCTAATTAGGTGGCACCGTTACTGTACCCGCGAATTACTTGTAGGAAGCACAATATACACCTTTACCGACCCGCGGGGCGTTTAGCACCTTATGCAATGTTTGTTTGTTTGTCTGTCTGTTTGCCACTTTCTGCTTTCGACGAATGAGTAATGTAACGGATTTCTGCTTTTATGAAGTTGTCTAGGAGTATTTTTGCTGTTGTTGGGTTTATGTTTGTCAAGTCATCAAGCCTTGGCTAATGAGAAAACACTAATTAATTTTGAAATACTTAGGAGTTACTGAAATAACACTCACATTAAGGCCATTATGGTGGTGCAAAAACAGTTGGTTTTTATCTTATGACCGTGATATAATTATATATTGTTATTACTATTTTCGTATAGATTTATTTTCATACTAGCGGACCCGGCAGACGTCGTCGTGCCCGACCGGGTCCAATTGTGTTTCCAAACCATCCAGGAACCCATTAATATTTCATCCAAATCGGTCTGGACTGATTTTGATGAAATTTTCACCTAACTCCCTCTAAGCCCTAACAGGCTAGCCGTTTAGGAGGAGTTAGGTGACAAACACACGTACCCTAAGATGCCTAATTCTAATTCACCATTTTTTATATATGTAGTATAGTCAATAAGAAGGTTCACACTATTTACCATGAAAGCTAAAGATAATAATCACAAGGAAGATCAAGAACATTCCCTTTACATAATGAAATAAACTTTTGAACTAAATGCGTCTCCCTCACGTAGATACTAAATACTGGACCATCTTACAAATATGCATTATGATTACAAATATTTTCACAATGCACAAGCAGATTGGTGATCTCACTATGACGTCAGTTTTGTAATGATAGATGTTTCTACTCATTAACATTACTTGAGTAATGGGTTCATACGTAACGGCTATTTGTCTAAAGGATGATTTTGTCAAGGAAATTGTATTGAAAAAAAATGGCGGCGTTAGTTCCAATTAAAGACACGCGCAAATTCCTAGAATCGTTATATAGATGTACAACATATAACTATATGACGATTATGACAATGCGTATTGTAATAATTTTTTGCCCACTTACTTGCGTGTTGAAAATCTGGTTATAGATAATGTTTTAAAAAAGACTACTTATTTTCATAAAGAAATAAAACTAAAAACTGCGTATTTTTCTACAGCGACATGTAAAAGCTTCCAAAATGGATATGAACATTGATACTTCGTTTAAACTGCTTTGTCAATATAAAGACGAATATGTTTACAAAATCCCGGTGAACTATTTAAAGAATTTGCTGTTAGCACCAGACATTTTCGAGATCGTATGCTAAGCAAATTAGAATGCAAGTAAAGTATTTTGAAATCGACCGCACTAACATTGCGTTAGTGCGGTCGATTTCAAAATACTCTACTGCAACGCAAACCAACGATTTCGATATTTCTTGCACATTTGCCTATTTTCTATACGGTCGATGTAAACTAGTTTTAGGATTTTCAATTTTCTGCTGGTGTTTTTCATTATTAGAATATTCCCCGAAATCTCAAAGAGCACTGAACTTTAAGAGGTCCCTAAAAGTGTTTCCGTCGCATTTGTGTATTTGGCTGTCAAAGTTTTCTTGAATTTTTAAACATACTTTTTGAGTTCCTGTAAATGTTTGATATAGTTATCGCTCGTTTCCCGGAAAAGTCCTGTCCTGTTAAGTTTTGACTAACCAATTTTTTTTCTTCTTCCACAGACTACCTCAATGAACCAAAGAAAAATGTTCAGGGTCCCCCGAAATCACAACGTGGTGCGGCGCCTCGACTTTGGAGGAGAGAAAGACGATCAAGCAAAGATAGACAACTTTGCCAACAGAATGAAAGAATTGGAAGAGACAGACAGACAAGCGATGAAAGCAAAATATAACTTTGACTTTAAAAACGAGGTCGCACTCAAAGGAAATTGGGAATGGATGAAGAGGAGTGGAGGTGAATGGGTCCTCATGGAGGTAAAGGAAAGTTCAGTCGTGAATGACAATGAAAGGACGCCGATGCATTCAAGGGATACAGCCGAGCGTGCACCACCTACAAGAAGGAGAAAGTTGCCAAGGGATGACAGAGGAAATTCTAATAATCACGTCAAGAAGAGGTTGACAATGGAGTAACTTCTTACTGTTCCTCCTATACTAATCAAACATGCAATTTTTCTAACGCTGACTATATGATAGGATCCCTGCTTAGTGCCATTTATTCAGTTACATTAGAATTACGAAACCAGCCAGCGGACTGCAACATGTAGATGACGAGAACACCTGACGTCACAATCAATGTTTACCACGAGATCTGTCTATATATCCGAGACCAACAACTGTTGGGTAGTAGCGTACCAGACACAAGACCCGTTTAGACGGAGGATCTTCCCTTTGCAATGGACGAACTTCAAAACTTGTTTCTGAGAAAAAGAGGGAAATAGATTTATTTAGTGCAGATTAAAAAACACACAATACACCAGCACAGCTATTCACAACCAATCGATACGCTTCCTAGCCATATCGAACATCAATCAATGTTATCGAAGTAGTCCTCTAAACGCTGTTCACAAATCCAGAACCCGAAAATATTATCAGTTTAAACCAAATAGACGACCGGTATGCTTTCGACAGGTATTAGTTGTTGGGGACTAGATAAATCAGGTAACGAAATGTGTCATTTTCAACTCGGAAACCTGTCGAATGGTTTTGAATAGCGATACAGCAATACATCAGATAAAAATAAATAAAAAGTGAAAAACTCGATGCAAGAAAATAGCAGGAAAGTGTGCCTCACGGCTGCGTCAAAAAAGCTCACAAACTCACAACTTTCTGCACCTACAAACTTGTATTAGACTAAGTACCATCATCATCATCATTTATAGGAATTTGTATATGTTACAGAGAAAACCTGCTTACTTAAAGGCTTTTTTTTCTTTAGTAAATCCCGTTTGACTGATCGCTGAAATTATTCTAAGATAACCAATTAGACGGTGCCCAACAGCATTAGTATTGTTTTCAAGATCTCAGTCAAAAGTTATTTATTCAAATTAGGCTCAAAATCAGCATTTTTTGAACGTCAAAATTACACAAGACAGTCCCAAAAACGGCCCTTCACCACTTCCTAGTGCTTTCGTTGGAAAGAAAAAGTGGCGCAACAAACTCCCCAGCAGCACAGCTCTGTTCAGTTAGAAAAGGATTTATTAAGCTGTTAATTCTAATAATAATGAAGGCGTTCAGTAAAAACGGATTGGAAATATGAAAAATGCGTATCCTGGCTCTCCTTTCGACATTGCATGGTCACTTTTTGAAGTTTAGATTGCTTTTTACAAAAACTAGTCTGATTTAAAGAACAGTTTAAATCCTGCCGCGGCGATGTGCAACTAGGATTAAAGATACGAAATTATGAAGTATGAATATTTTGGGTTTCATCTTGTGTATTCTTTTATTAACTGCTAAAAAGATGGTATCAGTCTTCGAATCAATCAATCAACTCAGCCTATCGCAGTCCACTGCTGGACATAGGCCTCTCACAGGCTGCGCTACAGCTCTCTGTCCTCCACCTTCCGCATCCAGTCTGACCCAGCCACCTTTTGAAGGTCGTCGGTAAAAGTGCCTGTAAATGGTTTCGTTTAATTAAATGCTAAGATTTTGGCTTTTCAATAATCTTGGACGCTGTTCCTACATATTCTCTGCCTTCCCAACTATACGCAGTTGCAATATTACTGTTTAAATTATATCTATTTTCGTTTCCTCCCCATCTTGTACCGTCAATCTTATACTGAAACCCAAAATTTACCTTTTCGTACCATAATACGCTTATATAAAGTGCCACAATTAGGCTATATAGTAAGTTTTAGATTTATTTTTGAGTACCTATTTTAAATATTTTAATTGTATTATATCGGCTCACCCTATCTGTTAAATACTGTTTAAGATTTATTTATATTTTGTTAATTTTATTTGTAAATATTGGAATTTTCTAATTTCCACTACTAACATCACAGAATATGACGATCATGTCCACGTTTTTGTAATTCTTGGAGATAAAATTTAACGTAATTTAAGACTTTCTTTACTTACATTAAGTCTATTCCACGGCGTTAGCCATTGTCCTAATATAATGCATTGTCGCGACCACCGCGCGTTTCTAATACACGAATGTCAATTCGATACCAGCTGCCGACTTAACTTGCACGTCTTATTCGATACGATACCGGCTGGTCTATTCTGTAAAAATCTCACTGTGAAAACTAAGCTGAAGTGAGCTGACATATCATTCCACCTGATACACTTCAAGCTCACTTAAAGCCGTGTACGCACGAACGAACAAAAACATGGTGAACACGAACATCGAAGACTATCGTGTCGATATTCGTGTTCACCATGTTTTCGTTCGTTCGTGCGTACACGGCTTTAGCTTTCACGATGAGATTTTTCAGAATAACTCGGCTGTTCGTTTGCCCACGAGATGACTTTGTACGAACAAAGTTCGCGCGAACTTGCGATGTTCCCATAATCATGTTCTATTAGGACATTGCACTATACCGTCGAAAAGACAGGCTA
This sequence comes from Apamea anceps, assembly GCA_951799955.1. Lineage (NCBI taxonomy): Eukaryota > Metazoa > Arthropoda > Insecta > Lepidoptera > Noctuidae > Apamea > Apamea anceps. Next base: position 13,926,316 of record OX637509.1, read on the forward strand.
GCGAGGCGAGGCTTTCTTTTAGTGTTTAAAAAGTTTTTTTTTTGTAATGGACGAATGTGATCACCGATGATTTTAAAATGATATAAGCGTACCTACTTTTATTCAAAAAGTGATACTTATTTAGGTGTTGTGCGAATGTATTTCGATAAAACTTTCTTTTGACTGAATTTGGGCAGAAGACGTGCCTATAAAAAAAACTATTTGATGTGATAATGATAATCTCGACGTTTGATATCTGGATCTCTATTTTGTATGATATCGTTTTGAAATATATTCGCTCAGCCGTAGCGTAAATTAAAGGTCTCTCCACGTATACCAGGGCTGTACCCGGGACTTGACACACACGGCAGGCACTGAAGATCCGCCGGACACGGACGTTTGTGAACGAGTTTATATGAAATGCACACACCGATATTTTTTGAGCCCCTGACGGTGCACGGTCCGTCCACGTCCAGGGTACGGCCCTGATATGCAAGGATATAACTTTACTCGTAGTGTACTAGTGGAGTAAAAATCGTAGATAAAATTGTATCAAAAATTCTGAAATTAATACTCTCTGTAATTTCAACCTTGATCTCGGAAACTAATGGACATTTGCATAGAAAAAGATATAATACTTTGTGTGAAAGCGAAACTGTGTGTTCTAACGAAGCTCTTTTGATCATTATGATCGCGTTCGCATGAGGTACTGGGTCCGAATCCCAGGTCGGGCAAAATGTTATTGGGTTTTTCTATTAGGAATATCTCAGTAGCAGCCTGTCTAGATCTGTGCCTGGTTGATGGCAATAGGCTCGCCCCCAATCACATGGGACTTAAACATAACTGGCGAAATGTGGGTGTACCAGGGGCCCAATTCTATAACTTTGAGCTAAGTAACGCGCCATTGACACTCTATCTACATACTACAGACATTATATTGCCACTGTTGCAAATTTGGCATTCTGCAAAAACTTTCATGGCATTTCAATGGCGTCTCAGTAGTGTGTCGATAGTGTGGCAGTAGAATAGTTTTCTTGTCAAATACGTTACAGACTACCGTAACTTTGGCCATCACGATGACATTGACACATTATAGTAGACCAGACTACCAATTATTACAATAGTCTTACTATGGCATTTCAATAGCACTACAGTGGCAAGTCAATGACCATAAATAATTTGTAGAATACCGAATGTCAAAAACTATTCTATTGAGACACTACTTACACACTATTGACAAGTTAGTTATTTTACAGAATTGGGCCCCAGGTGTACCTACTACGGTCCCTCTGCCTAACCTTTCGGGAAATAAGGCGTGATGTTTCAAAAGTGTCAATTTCGCGTGATTTCGAACGCGTTCTGGTAGAAAGTTTCGTATTGATAAAAAGTATTATTTCTTAAGCTATGAAATAAATCAATGAAATCGTCTCATTCATACTAATATTATAATTATTCGTTACGCGTTATTTTTAATATAGAGGAAAGTTGAAACCTCAACTAATTTTACGAAAAAACAGAAAGAATAAAGATCGGAAGTAAAAAAAGAAAATGTAAAAGTTTTCTGGAAAATGGAAAATTTAGAATTATGAACCATATCTGGACCATGGTGCTCATGAGGGGACAACATAATTGGCAAAATATAACTTGAGTTTATAACTATTGGAATTGATTCTATTCCTTATTCTAAACAAATATCGGTTAGGTTTTCGTTATACTTAATTACGAAAAATAACAATGCGTAAAGCCGCGTCCTAACCGAAAGCGATCGTCGCGCGGTTAAACCGGAAGGTTCTCAGTGCCAGCGCGATCACGCTTTCCAGTTCACCGAATAAACAGTGATATATGACCGCGCCTATCACGTATTCGAGCGCCGATCGTTTCCAGTTAGGACACGGGGTTATGAAAAAAAAAACGAGCATATCATGAAATTAGATATGGTACATAAAAAAAACTAACAACTACAAAGGGATAAAATTTATTTTTTCTTTAATAAAAATAATAAAAGGTTGACTGAAATCGTATTTTCTAACTATCACTATCTAGTTAGTTTTTCTACTTCTTTTGATAACTGAGTTAAAATAACTACACACCTCTAAATAATAAATAGTGATGAAGAAAATATTTTAAGGTCTATTTTCACTAGAAAATCGATACCGATACCGATACCAATTGAAAATGTAAACCCACGTTCGCACGGACGTAAAAATATCGTGGTGGAATTTGATCGCGCACTGGATTTTGAACTCTCGGTGTTCAACCGAGCATTCAGAATCCAACAAACCACATCCTAGTGGGTCGAAAAAACACACTGTTCGATTTGCAACTGTGCGCCAGTGCGCAAAAAAAATCGTCGCGAGAAAAACGCGCCCGTGTGACCTGGGCTAACGGTCGGTTTGGGTACTATAGTGACAATAATGAAATATTTGAAAAAGAAAGGAAACATTTAAATAGTAAGCTGACATTATTATTTAATTCTAATTGTTTTATGGTGGGCACGTAATAGTGTAACATTTAATGTAACCTGTCTTGTAATGCAACACATTACGACGGGGTGAAATCTCTAGAAAAACGACGAAAAAAATTTCAAAAAAAGTGGGTGTGTGTTTATGACCACACGACAGAAGTAAAAACTTACGACTGGAATCGAGTGTACGCGATTTAGCGTCACCGACCGACTGGAGCCGAGTACACCCCATTCAGCGTCACCGACCCGAGTGTTACGTTCACTGTTCAGGAAAAGCGCAAACAGCGCCTAAAGATGTTTTAACTTAAAAAAAAAACAGCAACAGAGATTTTAAGTCTACTTTCTATGGTATGGTCATGGACAATACATTTTTATGAAATATTCTAAGATGCTGTTACATTACACGAAACGTTACATTGCACGTTGCACTCTGTACCCGTCCTTACATGTAATTATCAAACAGCTATATTCCAAAGCCCACGTAGGAATGCCTAGCTTCACATAGTGACTACTAGAACACCTAGATACATATGTAATGTACTTATTTTAGATTACCTTTAAATAAATTACTTTTCGAAATTTTGTACATAGCCATTGTGATAAGTTGTATTATTTATAATTTCTACGTATTTATTAAATTATTGTAATCCATTGTTGTAATTAAATCAATTTCTGGTATATTTACTATTGTTTTCTTTTATTTTGTACCTTAAAATTATTGCTACTGCTGTGCGAGAGAGGTCCTGGGTTCGATTCGCAGGTCGTGCAAAGTGTTATTCAACTAGAATTTCTCAGTAGCAGGCTGGAGTTTGGATCTGTGCCCGGTTGATGGTAATAGGCTCGTCCCCTATTATATAGGTATAGGACTTACATAACTGGCGAAATGAGAGTGTACAGACGCCAGCGGGTCAAGCTACCCGAAACTATCAAATTTTGCCAATTAACATTGAACCTTAATACTTTAGCGATAAGGTTGAAACTCTATTAAAGAAATTTGACAGGTTGTAGTAGCTTGATGTGCTGGCGTCTGTACTTAGGTGCACCTCTACTTAGCCCCTTGGGGACTACGTGCGTGATGTTATTTATTTATTTATCCATTTATTTCAGGCATCAAGGCCCATATAAACACATACAATAAAATATTAATATAACTTAAAATCACTATAAATACATACAACATTATAATTACACTAAAAACTAACTAACGCATACGAAGTGTCTGCGTCGTGTTTCGCTGACTGGAGTCATGTAGCCGGCCACGAAACCGGCGGTACAACACCCTTCGGCCAGAACTCTTCCTTGAGGAACTTCTCGAGATGATGTGTACACGCACCACGAACGACGATGTTATGTATGATTGATTAAAATTCTACAAACATATTATAAATTATTTTATTTCTCTAAGCAGGTTTGTACAAACAGTTTTACACGTCAATCATATTTTCAAAACTAGATGAGGTTGGCGTTTCCTAACTACTCTGAGAAGAAAGGCCGAAACAAACTCAGTGCTCACAGTCTCTTTTATAGTCCAGACATAATCTTGGTCAGGTCATGTGAAGAAGGATTGATTAGCATTATCACTCGAATTGTGATTGAAAGTGAGTTAAGTACTCAATAAGGGTGTTGTATAACTTAAAGGGTTATAACTAAGGGCTGGTTTTTTGATCCGTAGTTAACTCAACCAATTGTTAAAAATAGTACCTAACTAACTAATAGAATGGAATAATTTATTTCAGATAATTAAAATCCATATCCTGTTAGTATACTAACAAGATAATTGTAAGCTAATATTGTTCCGGGTGTCACCACTGTCAGGATCGCCCAGAGGACACGGTGGAGCACACGGTGGAGGTCTGCCCTGCTTGGGCAGAGCAACGCCGTGCCCTCGTAGAGGCGATCGGCAGCGGCGGCGACCTCTCGCGTCTAGGGTTACCATATGTAAATAGAGGGATGCCTGTTTATGGTACCTAAAATGCCTGAATTTTCAGAAAAATGCCTGTCTAAAGCAAAACGCTGTAGGTAATAAGTAAAAGTCAACAGATAATAATAAAGAAGGATATTTATTACTGATATTTGTCAGAGGACATTATTTTTTTTAATAGTTCTTTGCTTGCATTTATGCAAGCGCGATGCGTGCGCGGGCGCGAAATTTTTAAAATGCCTGTCTCAGACCAATGCCGGCCGCACGCCTGTCTAAACCTTAAAATGCCTGTCAAATGCGGCAAACGCCTGTCATATGGTAACCCTACTCGCGTCCGGCCCTGGTTCAAGCCATGGTCCGGGGCGAGAGGGAGTGGGAGGCAGTCACCTCCTTCTGCGAAGCAGTCATGCTAGCGAAGGAGGTGGCGGGGTGGGCGAGAGAACGCGCCTTGCGCACCTCACGCCTCAGCCGCCGCGGGAGACGCTCCGGGCGTCGGGAGCCGCGTGACGACTCCCGGCCACCGTAGGCGCGGGCCTGCGGGCGGTGAGTAATGGGTAACTCACCGTCCGATCAGGACCAGGCCCGTGCCGGACGGCGTGTATGTGTTCCACGCGCGCCTCAAAGAGATGTCAGCATGAGTGACGGGGCCCGATAGGGCCGAAGCCTGCCAGGGTAGCGGGATTGTCCGAAAGGGTTACCGCTGCCCTGGAACATAAAGGGCTAAGGAAGGAACACGGGTGGGTTTTAGTCAGTAAGAGTCTGACACTCCCTTCTGCTCCACCCAGAGCGGGAGGGGTCATTTGATGATTTCCCATCCTCAAAAAAAAAAAAAAAGCTAATATTGTTGCTAATATATATATTAGCAACAATATTAGCTTACAATTATGTTAGTATTGTTAGTACTTATCTTTATGTAGACTACTTATACAAAACCAGTCACTACCCTCACCCAGTGTTTTTGAATGGGCAGTCAAATCTAGCAGCAATGACTTTCAGATTGCCATACTGCATGAACGCTAATGGTTAAATTTTTGCAAAATGTGTTTTTGATCAATAATTTAGTTTATCTAATGATTAATATCATTGCTAATGGTCAAATAATTAACTATTAGTTTAGAAAATAACCATTAGATAAAATAACAATTATACAAAAAACACATTTTGCAAATATTTAACCATTAGTTACTATTTTTAACTATTGGTTGAGTTAACTACGGATCAAAAAATCGGCCTTAAGAGGCTACTTTTAGTTAGTCAACAGACTCAGCCTTTTACAGCCTACTCCTGTTAGAGGTTTCGTTTTATCACGTTTTTAAAGACCTTAACTCATTGTATCGAATAGAACAGATAAAGTGCATTTCTGGCTATCCGTCAAAATGTTCCACCGATACCGATAACGTGGTATCGGTATCGGTGAAACATAAGTTACTTACGATCAAATTGTATCACCCGCATTGGTAGTACAAGGATTCGTAAATACTGGAATAGAATTTTGTAAGTAGGATTGGAATTTATCTGACAAATTGTCAGGTATTTTAGAATGGTAAAGTTGCTAATGAGCCCGATCCCTTTGAGCAATTCTGGTTTGAGTGAGAATGCAGATGAATGAGATTATTGATAGTGAGAAATACCTTAGTATTTCTATTTTGTTCATATTCGGTGTAGATTTGTTGGTAAGTTTATAAGGTCCTAAAAAGAGCTGAGGGGCAATTATCGTAGTTTTAAGACAGTAGCAATCTGTCAAAAACACCTCCAATTTTCTTGCATTTTTGACAAGTTTTTGGCATTGGTAGCCGCTGAGATTGAACGATGAATTTGAACGTTTCTAATTACGGGAATTGGCCTTCACTCTCTAGATTTTGGACACTCCAACAGATTGATGGTTTGTGGCTCGTGGCTAAGTAATAATAGCCGCACGGGTCGATCGACCAGGATAAGCTACGCTTGCCGCTGTTGGTCCGCGGATGGATGACCTCTCCGTGCCTGGGAAAGCAAGCTAAACCGTTGGTCCCGGCTGTAATTTGCGGATTTTTGAAACCACCTGCACATTACTGTGTAGTGTTGTCGTGATGCGGAATAAACCAATAAAACGAATCTGTCCAGGACTACGTCAAATCAGAACGAGTTTTGATTGACTAAATCTGCGTCAGATGGCACAGTAATGTACAGTCACGAACACTCGAAAATTGCCAAGTGTTGACATATTCAACACTTGGCAACTTTCAATTGCGAGTTTTTCGTGAAATAACGAATGCATCGTTTAAATATCTACGACACATTACATAAACCTATGGGTTCGAAAATGCTATGTTCGTAACAATATAAAATTTCATTCAAAAATAAAAGAGTAAATCGTTTTTGAATAAAGCCGAGTGTATACATACTTTTTCTCGTGACTGTACCTACCCATATTCAAGCAAATAAATGATTTGATTTGATGTATGTAAATCAAGTCTGACAGTCGTTACGGGTCGTCAAAAGCCCGAAAGACTGACAACCAGCCTTACCAAGGGGTATTTATGTATTCACCAGTAACTGGGTTGTGGTCAGATGCCTATATAATTCCGACTTTTGCTAGGTTTTGAGTACGGCCTACAACACGTGTCAACAACTTTCAAACCACAACAAGAATAATGGTCGCTGCAGGTTGTTTTACAATTCAATTAAATTTTACACTGATTAACAGTCTAAGTTTATAACATTCTCAAAGTTTTATGGCCTAAAGTTACGATTTCAATTAATTTGTCGAGAATTTATTAGTTCTGCAATGTATTCGTGACTTAGCATACCTATAATCTGTGGAATTTATAATGTAGGTCGGACCTCCTACGCGATATTTACTTGACTAATGAGATAGATACTTAGCATTCACTTTAAAACTGTTTTACGTACAGACACCAGCATATTGAGCTACTACAATCTGTCAAATTAATTTCTTTATAAGATTTTCAACTTTATCGCAGCATTAAGGTTCAAGGTTGATTGGGAAAATCTGACAGTTTCGGGTATCTTGACCTGAAAATGCCGCGACTGCCTCGTTGGGCTAGAGGTCGCAAGCGCTACTTCTGAGAATGAGGTCCTGGGTTCGATTCCCAAGTCGGACAGTGTTGTGGCTTTTCTATCTGGATTCCTCTCTGCATTGGTGCCCGGTTGATAACAATAGGCTGGCTGGCTATGGGCTGGCTAAATAAATAGGCTGGCTATTACATGGTACTCAAAAATAACTGGCGAAATGTGTCATCCGCCTGCCCCTAGGTAATCTGATTTATTTGGAATCAGCACAGTGCTAATAGCACGCTACCTTTGTTTTCTCGTCTATTCAACGGCCATCGGCCCTCCTTCGTCCATAGCTACGAGTATTATGGCGAACAGTAGATGGAAATATGATATTGTATGTATGTCCAACGTTGTCCATTCCAAGGCAAGACCGTTGCAACCGCGACCCAAGCCGTATCACTGACAAGGAACTGATTTTGTTACACCTGTTGCTAACGGTACTGTGTACGGTCAACACAATCAGGTATGTAGGTAAGAAATGAACATTTGTACCCTGTGCATGCTCTGAGAACAGTGAAAGGATTGCTTACATAGCACATGCGCTGTATGGGTTAATAATAGTTCTAGTTAGTTTGGCATTTCTATCTACATATTTTTTTGTTTACTTTACAGAGGTATGAGGGACAGGGTGTCAAGTTCACCATAGAAAAGGGAGGATCCTCCGACCAGACTGGTGTCGTGCCTGGTGGCCAACTGCCTGACGATTGATGTCGGGATGTTGTATGTATATATGCTAGTTGCGCGGCAAACTTTGCTTGCGCGATGCAGGTTTTTGCGTGACGTCAGTGTGATGAGTAGTTCGCATGTGGCGATATAGATGCCGCCACAACTGCGTATACGTAGGTAAACTCAAACCTTTCACTTAGGGGCTAAGCAGAAATAAAAGGATGTTATGTGCTGCGATCCTAACATATTCGACCACAGATGTAAGTACATACACGAGCCGTTCGCGAGTACTGCGCACCTAACAATTTCGAAAGACACTAATTCGCTGACTGTACTTGTACACTACATACTTGCGTTAATTCTGCTCATGTTTCAAGGATAATATATTACCTATCTTGGAGAACCAGATAGTGTAGATAAAATAAGGTTTATTTTCTGACCCTTAACAGTCGTTTTTCGTCGAGAATGGATGCATCTTGGATTTCTTAAGGTTGGTTGCAGTGTATTAAAAGATCAAAACAGGCCGAAACTTGAAGGCCAAGTCCCGCGATTGAAAACGTTCAAATTCTAATCGCAAACTCATGCTGCAATCACCTCGGCGACAATCAATGTTAAAAACTTGTCAAAATTATATGTAAATTAGTTCCGTAGCCAAATGGCAAAAAACGGAACCCTTATGGATTCGTCATGAGCTGTCTGTCTGTCTGTCTGTCCGTATGTCACAGCCACTTTTTTCCGAAACTATAAGAACTATTCTGTTGAAACTTGGTAAGTAGATGTATTCTGTAAACTGCATTAAGTAAGATATTCACACAAAAATAGAAAAAAAAAACAATAAATTTTGAGGGTTCCCCATACTTAGAACTGAAACTCAACTTTTTTTCATCAAACCCATACGTGTGGGGTGGGGTATCTATGGACAGGTCTTCAAAAATGATAGGTATTGAGGTTTCTAACATATTTTTTTCTAAACTGAATAGTTTGCGCGAGAGACACTTCCAAAGTGGTAAAATGTGTGTCCCCCCCTGTAACTTCTAAAATAAGAGAATAATAAAACTAAAAAAAATATATGATGTACATTACCATGTAAACTTCCACCGAAAATTGGCTTGAACGAGATCTAGTAAATAGTTTTTTTTAATACGTCATAAATCGTAAACCGCAATTTACCTTTCATTCAATCTACTCAACGGAACCCTTCATGGGCGAGTCCAACTCGCACTTGGCCGCTTTTTTTACAGATTGACACTACAAGTCTCACATATAATTTATAATTTCACCATTGTTCAAGTTGCAACACTGCAATATCGCTTCATAACTATCTGAAACCTTAGTGTTACTAATTAAGTAAAATTACTCCCTTACAAACGTTCGTTTAGACTATCTTTCTAGGTCAAACGAAGGGCGTACGAACTTCTACCATAAAATTAATGCGTAACGTCATTCCTCTGCCCTTATTAACATAAAAAATCTGCTAACTATACAAAGGAAAACACCCGTAAAGATTATATCATTTACAGTGTTATTTTTTGTGATACATTTCGTACGCCCATGAAAAATGCAGACAGAATCGGGACATCTTCCTGCGTACGTCATGCGTGATGTCTCGGGCGGCACGCATAATGTATGCACCCTAGCATCCTGTTGACATGGTAGCGTGAATTTTCCCTTTTATCTTCATGCTTCTACCAAAAACGAGGTCTGCTGAGGAGGAAGTCGTGTAGTGGTGGCCTAGTGGTAACGGCCGCGACTTACAAGTTATAGGTCGTAGGTTCGACAGGCGCTTTACTTTACCATTTACCATTTGTGTTTTAGCAATGTATTTATTGATTTTAATGTATTTTTTAAGTTTATTTTTACTGGTTACTACCCTCACTGAATTACATGATTGTGATTTATCATCACCTGTCAAATCAATAGTGGGGTTTATGGCAGAAACCATTGACGGGGCAATAGACACCAGCTCATTGAACAGACTTTGATTCAGCGAGGCGGTGATGTTAAGATTTGAAGTCTCAAGTTGTGTGATCTGACTTTGAGCCTCATGTAGCTGCTGTTGTAATGAATGATTGTGACTAAGAGCTTGTTCATACTCTATGCTACACTGGCTGAACCCGTCCACAATAACCTGGAGCCTATCCCGGGCTTCTATGGCATCAGTGTATTGAATATATAACTGAGCCATTTCATTTTTCAACTTCCTATTCATTTCATTGGCATCAAAGAGCACTCTTTCATTGTCATCTATTTCCTTAATTAAAATGGTGATGGCTTTGTTCACATTATTTCATCGCCACTGCGCTCTAAACGGTGAAGGAAAACATCGTGAGGGAACCGGCATGACCTACAACCAATAATTCGAAGACATGTGACATCTACCAACCCGCACTGGGCCCGCGTGACGGATTACGGCCCACTCCCTCTCACCAAGAGAAGGCCTGTGTCCCAGCAGTTTGAACATAATAGGCTGATTATGTTGAGGAGGAAGTGGCAGATGTAACGCACAACATCTGTGTTTGGCCCAAATAGCACTGCAGCACTGATCCGCAAAAGAAAAGCACTGTAGTGTCGTCTGAGGCAGTGAAAAGGACTTGCATCTCTGAGTATCGTAAGGGCAACTAAGGAATGACATCAGGCGGCCCACCTGATGGTAGATAGATACCGCTGTACATAATATAATGGACATCTAGAATACGAGAGGTATTGCTGGAGGTTAGAGCGTTCACCAATTGTTACAGAGGCAGAACGATCGAGTGCTCAGCACCCTAATTGCGAAACACACGATCAATCGGAATCGGTTTCATTTTGACAGTTCAACAACATTCATTGCGTTATTTACGTGTTGAGCAGAGAAATTTTTCGAACTTATGAAGCAATGGATTAGCAATTTGCTTCAAAAATTTATTCAGATTCTGATTGATCGTGTGTTATGCAATTAGGGTGCCGGTTGTAGATTCGATTTCCGTAGATGCACTACACATCGTGTCATCATCATCAGCTTACAGCAGTCCGTTACAGTGAATGAACTAACGATTTTTAAAGACAAGTTCATGACATGACGATTGTTACTTGTTTTTCCAAGATTTATACCCATCAACAATTACAAGCTGCAGACATTTACCTCATTAACAACTAAAACAATGAATCAAGCAAAAACGAAAGCTCATAACAACAATTATGAAGGGGTATAAAAACTAGACGCATGTCTAGATACGATGGGAAAGTTATCATTACGCAGGAAGAGACTTGTAAAAAAGGATTATCAAGGTGCTACTCCAGTGTAGTCCTTGGCTTAGCTATAATAATAATAATAATTTTTATTTATTCAAGCTACAAAGACTCACTTGTTAGTAAAAACTTACGACTATGTTAGTAAAATACAGACACTATAAAATTAACGGTCACAGTTGCGACATCCCATGAGAGACGGCACAACAGTGACCCACGTACACACAGTCTAGGCGACTCGCAATCATGCTTAGGACACTGTTGGAGCCGCCCCACACCCTGCGCACCAGGGAAGCGCACCTTTTACGCATTGTTGCGAAAAAGCAATCAACATGCGCATCTGCGAACATCCCTGACGCACTACAGAAACGGGGCAGCCCCACCAGTATCCTAAACGCATTGTTATACTGAACGCGGAGAGCGCTGTACGATCTTTGCGTATACTTAGCCCACAGGCTGCATGAGTAAAAAGCAGTACAGTAGGCTCGAAAGAGCGTGATTTTAACAGGAAGTGAGCATCGTGCAAACCTGCGAGCCAGCATGTTCGCTCTAACCGACAACGCCCTCCGCTCCCGTTCAATGTCATCATCGTCTTTAAGGTTGGGAGTCAATATGTGACCAAGATACTTAAACCTGTAGACTCTCTGTAAAGGTGTACCATAAAGTAATACAGGCGGTACTGCATCCGGACTTTTACCCCCAGCCTCAAAAACCATGACCTCCGACTTCTTAGTGTTGTATGCCAAGCCATGAACTTTAGCATACGCCTCACATTGAGCAACTAATTTTCTCAAGCCGCAGACTGACGCGCTCAGCAGCACCATGTCGTCCGCGTAACTGATATTATTGACGCAGGTACCGTCTATATAACATCCGAGCCTGGTAATGCTGAGCTCGCCTATCAACTCGTTCACATAAAGGTTGAACAGCGTTGGTGAGCTCATTCCACCCTGCCTCACCCCACACTCCAACCCGTAAGGACGAGAAAACGCCCCAGCCCATCGTACATTGTTGATCTGGTTTCCATACCAAAACTTTAAAATGTTAACAAGTACTGTGGGCAAATTCACCCGCTCTAATTTACTCCACAACACATCGTAGGAAACCAGATCAAATGCCTTTGACAAGTCCAGGAAGCAAGCATAAATAGGCGTCCCTCGTCTCGCATAGTACGTCACAGCATGCTTAAGACACAACACCGCACTCTCTGTTGATAACCCAGCTCTGAATCCGAACTGGTTATCATGAATAGTAATAAAACTACTTAATTGTGTATTAAGCATGCTGTCAAATACCTTTGCAATCACGGTAGCCAGTGAAATGGGCCTATAGTTACCGCTGTCGGCGAGGTCACCAGTTTTGTTTTTAGCAATTGGCACTACCACTGTTCGCATCATCTCACCGGGCAGGTAACTATGACTCATACAAAAGCTATACAACAAAGCAAGCACCCTGGGTAAGTGAGGGCCAGCATGTCGACTATGCACGTGCCTATGTGTTTTGTGTTCATCATCTGCCTAGCCTTTTCCCAGCTATGTTGGGGTCGGCTTCCACTCTTATCGGATGCAGCTGAATACCAGTATTTTACAAGGAGCGACTGCCTATCTGACCTCCACAACCCAGTTACTGGGTAATACGATACTCCCTGATAAGACTGGTTGTTAGAGTTTCGGGCTTCTGAAGACCCGTAACGACTGTCAAAGATCCACGAATTACAGCCGGGACCAACGTGCTTTCCGAGGCACGGTATGTAAAGATGGTCACCCATCCACGGACCAACCGCGGCAAGCGTAGCTTAATCTGATCGATGGACCCGTGCGGCTGTTATTACTTAGCCGCAAGCGCCTTTCCTATATGTTTCGTGTTATATTGAGTTAAAATCTTACAACGCTATATTTTCTGCGTTTATTCCATACGAACGTCTTTACATCACCGTAGCTATATTACCACTCCTTTCAAACAAAAAACTAGTACAAAATTTTTAAAGCTCATTCTCAATTTGCTTGGCTGTTCGAATGCAACCAGAGTTGTTTTATTGTCAGCCTGCAGCACATACCTACGGTCGAGTTTCGCAGGCAACCTTTACAGTACGTAGCTTCGATCACACTGGAGATTTGTGAGCGTAACGCGATCGCTGCGTGTGCGTAGCGAGTACGCCACGTGTGCGCAACGTGATCGCCACGTTTGCGTAGCGAGAGTGTACAAGAGAGAGCGAGACAAGCGATTGTACAATATTGTGAAAGCGCGGAGAGCACATCGCGTAACCGCAGCTGTCTCGCTTCGCATCCGCGGAGATTACGTTCACAAATCGCTTCTTTGCAAACAGCTGCGTAGGTGTATTCGTGGCATCACAGCAGACCCTATCAGAATACCAGCGTTACGGTATTTATTTTTTTAAATATCGCAGCATTATGCTGAGATTGAAGCCTTTTTGGCCTCCCACGCACAAGTCTTTTTTTGGTTGATTTTAATGTAACTTTGTTAGTTTTAAATGGTCCTTTTTTACAGTTTGTATTTCCTCTGTGCGTGTCCCAAATAAAACATTTTTCTTTCTTTGAAACACACTCGAAAATCGTCAGTGTAATAACGCTGAAACTGAATGCGGGATCGTCAACTTCTTCACAAACAATTCTTAATATGTTACATTATATAAGCTAACATTTGAAATATTAGTAAGTACATGTGAAAAAATAAGCAAAAGAATCATAGTGCATCAAAAATTTTGATGTGAAAGTTCTTAAAATTAAGGGAATTGCTCCTCTGGTCAGAGGCACCGCACTAGCACTGGGGGCCAACAAATGAATCGCGCAGCTAACGTGCACATCCTACATAGCAGTGGACGATCGACCTTATGTCCTGGGCAAAGGGCCCGTGGGAAAACTGAGGAGTGGCGAGTGCACGCGATAGTCAATCACCGAGTTGTGGACTGTGAACGGGGAATTTGTTATACCTACGTTAGAAAATTGAGTGTGAATACATTATTATATGGGTGGTCAATTTAAATCATGAAAATTAACGCAGTAGTAAAATAAATAATTATTTCATTTTGAACATAAATGAAAAAAATACAAAAAACTGAAAAATCGTTTTATCCAATAAGTATGAGGTAAGCGACATTGTTCTAGTGGTCATAAGTGCGGTTTCTGAGCATGAGGTCCGCATGAGGATCGCTTTCGTTGAAATTTTTCGTAAGTTATAAGCTTTGTTGTTCCATGTATTTTGACCGCATAGGTGTTACACTATTCTATGAAACAGCTGATCTTTTTTTGATAAACGATGAATCATTTCAGCGCAGGGGGTTTCAGAATCATGTGCTTACTAAATCCATGGTAACAGTTTGCGCGTCGATGTCCCTGCCACCCTCTATACATACATATACAGACTATACCTACTATATGGATAATCAGTTTATAGCTGGGACACAGGCCTACTCTCAGTAAGAGGAAGTGGGCTGTAATCCACCACGCGGGCACAGTGCGAGTTGGTAGATGTCACATGTCTTCGAATTTTTGGTTCAGGACATTTCAATATACAGTTTTATTTAGGACATTTTGGTTGGTTCCTTACGATGTTTTCCTTCACAGTTTTGAAAGCGGTGGTGATGAAATATTTTATACAAAGTAAAGCAGTCTGGGTTCGAACCTACGACCTACAACTCGTGAGTCGCGGCCGTTACCACTGGGCCACCACCGCTCGTACAATATGAGATGACTCAAATCTAGGCATTGTAGCGTTAAAGCTTAATTAATAATTCACTAGAAAGTAATAATAATAAATGTTTTATTCAGTATTAAAATTGGTAAAATATTTACATAAAAAAATATTTACAAAGAAATTATTTACAAAGGTATAATAATGTTGCCTGTACTTACTAGGATAAACCTGTATTACAGGCGGCATGAGCATAATTTATGGTAATTGTAGGACAGTACAAAAATCTTAACAATATTTAACATTAGAAGTCTTGAAATAAATAAATAATTTAAAAAATTATTATTAAATTATTATTATTTAAATAATTTTATTAATTCATTATTTTATACCTAGTTTACTTAAATACTATTTACATTAAAGATCAAAATAATAAAAGTTCGTAATTATTTAGTCAGCTTAAAATAGTTTCTTGCACTTTAAACTTAGAACACATAATTATGATAATAATATGATTTTGCGTCAGCAGAAATTAGTAAGTGGGTTAAAGTCAAGTTGTACAAAATTAAATCACAAGAATTAAGTGAGAACGAACTACAAGATTAATCACCTTACAAAGAGAGGGTTATACCTATTTTAACACCCCCTAACTACTTCCTAGGTCGGAAATGAAAGTAAAAACTATTCATATTAGCATCAAAATGGAATCTCATGCATTTCAATGAGTAGGAAATCCGACTGTTTCGGTCTAGTGATTAGGGTTAGTCTGGCAAGTTAGACCCTTTGTGGGATGAAACTAAAAATCTTTTGGCGCGTGAATAACATTGACAGGGGGAGGGTTTCTTGGTAAAGTCCATTTCACGAAAGAAGTCCCGCAGACGTGGCGCTACAAGCATGTTACGGAGACATAAATCTTTCTTTATTTAGGTCATAGTGAATTAGGGCTCAGATCTAACGTGCATATGCGGCACCTTCCCACAGATAATGGCACATACCTTCCATCCTGCGCCGCATGCCCTGTGCACAAAGTTCTTATGACTGCGTCAGTGAGCAGAGTTCGCGCAGCTGAATTTTGGGCCAACGAAGTTTGAACTTCTCGCCATCAATACGCTAAGAGGAAGAGTTATATATAAGTTACTTTTTCGCTAAGTTAGATTGTAATGTCACCAACTGTGATACAGGTACAAAAAACTTGTTTGATTATAATTAGGTGAATCTCGGAGCTTTTACTGATGCCCATCTCAGTAACTGCTCAAAATGAAACATTACCTCGTAACGGACAAATAAAGGGAACGGGGAACGACAAGACTGTTTCCCCTACAAATTAATGCAAGCGTGAAGATACATTTTTATGAAATAACGACCGACACTTTATACTTCCGCCAGGAATCGAACCGGATACCTCGCAAATGGTGCGAAGGATGTTCTTGTAAGGATTCATAAGTCACCTGTCAGTGATGACAATTTATTATGCAAGGGACGGAATTGACTGTTTTTAATAATAAGTAAACTAAAATCTCGATGTCATGTGCATAATCAGGCTATAATGTGCCCGTTGGGGCAGAGGCTCCCCTCGTAGGCCCCGTGCGGGTTGAACCTTCCGATTTCCTCACGGTGTTTTCCTTCACCGTTTTGAGAGTAGTGGTATTGAAATAATATACACAAATTAAAGCGCCTGACTGGGTTCGAACCTACGACCTAGAACTCGTAAGTCGCGGCCGTGATCACCGGTCCGTTACCGATGGTCAGGGCTCCTGAGAGAGTAACCTCCTAATTATATGCGCCGTGTCCAGAAGTACCGGTTTCTGGATCAAGCCGTTGATCCAACTGCCTCACGAGAGCCTCCTCAGATGTAGGTCGAGGCTCTTGACAATAGCCAAGACTGCAAATGGTATAATAATGCCCATGACCGTCACGACTATTATTATTATTAATTACCTTTCATATTTAACGTTCTTAAAAGAGGCAGCAATTTTATGACAGTCACGAGCAAAAGTATGTATACACTCGGCTTTATTCAAAAGCGATTTACTCCTTTATTTTTGAATGAAATTTTATGTTGTTACGAACATAGCATTTTCGAATCCATAAGTTTATGTGATGTGTCGTATTTCAACGTTGCATTCGTTATTTCACGAAAAAACTGCAATTGAAAGTTGCCTAGTGTTGACATATTGGTGCTCGTGACTGTACAGAAAGGATAATCGAATCTAACTAATATAAAAAAGTTAACCTCATTTCAATTTCGACCGTTATTTCAAAAATCCATATTATATTTTAATAAAAATAAGTCTACATAGGGGTCCGCTATCAATTTATCCAGAGATATCAATTGTTATACTAACAATTGCATTCGTATGGGGTGCGCATAAGCAATGTAAAAGGCATAAACTTTTATTTTTATTGCACATCCTACTTTCACAAAATGGCTGCGGCAGTCGTTGAAACAATTGTGGAATCGTTTTTTGATAGGGAGCAGCGAATTTTAATAAAAGGCGGCCTGTTTGTCCTGTCTGAAGCTTATATTTGCTTTCCGGATGGCGTTCAGAGGTCTAGAGGGCACAAATGAGATGAGATTCAATGAATGAACCTACGTTGTAAAGGGGTGGAAGGAGTATTGAAATTTGTAGGGGAAAATACGAATTCCACGCGAACGTAGTCGCGGGCGAAAGGCTAGTAGGAATAAATGAAAACTACCTAACTACCTTGATTTGAGAGTGACTAGCACTATTGCAAAAGTTATAAAAATGTTTGAAGTTGTAGCGTAAACTGAACTTTATTGTGTAAGATTTAAAATAATTTTTCCATAAACTCATATTTGTTTACATTTTTGGCAAATAAATCGCGAATGCAGATTAGGTAGGTACTTACTGTTATGTTTTTTTAAGAATTTAAACAAAGGACAGCCTGCGGCTTTTATGATATTTTGCTTCCTGGATTTCGTTCAGAGGTGTAGAAGGCACAAGAAATTAGATGAGATTCTGTAAAAAAAAAACTTCCTAATAAATTGTCAGATGACATTTCATAGAAAAAATAAATGAAAACTACTTACCTACCTACTCACCTTTTTTGACTTTTTGTGACGAGCGAGGTGGCGGTACGAGCTAAATAAAACAATCGACCTGTAGTCCACACTAGCCCTGGATCTATAGAGGTGAAAGTCATGGGAATAGGCCTTTGCCTTTGGGATGATGCAGGCTAACTATAACAGTAACTTTTCATAAACATTAACATACTTAGTTCGGTATAAAAACCAAAATAAAAATACCAATCCTAAACGTCTCTTCCTTAATTAATTATCCGAAAATTCCTTTAAATTAACCGTACCAAAACAAAGTCACGGTTACAACACTATAACAACATTACCACGAACACAAAGGCCATACAATTCCATAATTAACATCAACATCCCTAAATCCGGGCAGACACATCGGCGACACGCATCCACATCTATTAGGACCGAAATAACCTAAAACCGTAGCCAATCGATTTGTAGACGTGAACTTGTAGCTTTTAAACCAGGAATATATATCGATATTTGAGGAGTGTCGATATTTCAATTCGATACTATACTAAGGGTCTGTTTCACCAACATCCCAATAGCGTAACACACTATCAATCACAATCTGAATCATTTTGAAGGATATTGCTAATCCATTGCTTCATATGTTCGAAAAATTTGTCCGTTCAACAACGTAAATAACGCAATGAATATTGTTGAACTGTCAAAATGAAAGCCATTGCTACTGATAGTGTGTTACGCAATTACTCCACAGGTCTAGCATTATTTATTAAAATAGTTATCGAATTTATTATAGCTGTTATTTTGACATTACAAATACGTAGTCCGGTCAATTTAGACATCCAAGGTTACAAAAATTCACACTCGGCTGAAAATTGGTCATCGAAAAAAGTCCTCATCGATCTTGATGACCTTTAACCCCGAGTAAATTTTTTTCCAGGTGTCGGATCGATGAGGACTTTTCACATTTCAATTATAATAGTGTTTTAAACAATCCTACCAATTTTCAGCCGAGTGTGAATTTTTGTAACCTCACCCCTATTTTTTGGTCTAATTTGACCGGACTAAAAGAGACACTTCAATTTAATTATTTGTATAATAGAAAAAACAAATAAGAAATCGCACACAATTATAGTTCTAAAGTGAATTCACACCTCGATACCGTTTAGAGAAGTTATAACATCGTACATCGATAATTATGATTCGATCCCTATTATATCCCACAATCTATTAGGGGGTTACCTTAATGAAGTTTTAGTGTAGAGAGCACAATGGTCGTTCGTGATGAAGGATTGTGGTGTCTGATTGATGAAGACGGATAGTGCAGGGTTAATATCTATTATATTAATGTAGTTCGTGAGATACATTCGGATCTTGTGAAGATTTAGGCGTGTAAGTTTTTATACATGAGGAAAGCAGAATTCCTGAGCTTTGACTAAAGGTTTAAAGCTGTGATGTTGACGGTCAAAGTTGGTATTTTTAATACTAGATTGGCTAGATACTATCTTTGGTTGGAGTGTCGCCGTATGGGCGCTATGGAGCCTTTCTTTTTCGGAATTTCATCATTATCATAAATCATAAAGTTTATTTGTGAAACATAGGTATAAAATAGTTGATACATATAAAATAGCACCCTATGTTTTGTCTTAAGACATACAGATATGGTAACACGCAAAGTAAATAAGCTTAAAAAAATGTCATTAATAAAAACAAACATTCCACTAGTCATTAAAAAAATTACAGATGTGATAATTTTAAATGCAGCATTAATAAATAAAACTGTTTATCGTTTAAAAATTCGTCTATTGTATTTAGAAGCATTTGCCAAGAAGTTTCTGCAGTACGATTTTGAGAAATATGATTGTATGATTTTACTAATTTTATTACAGTCTCGGGTTAATTAACCTTGTCTATAAAAACCATTTAGCTCCTGAGAAACGTGATCATAATACGCATCCTTATCGAAAAATAAGCCTTCGAATTTCTTTTCAACTTTTTATTGTGGTCTATGCTGCTCATAGTACCCTCGTATACTCTAACTCATACAACCCCGCCCCTAAGACGACCCACTGAGCCGATCTTTTCTTTTAGTTATAAATACGTAAATAAGCACGGGTTGTTTCACGTCCACTTGACGCACGTGTATACATCAAAAATGGCGCTAACTAACTGACGATTACGTAATCGTTATTATTTGATGTACGAATAT
This sequence comes from Apamea anceps, assembly GCA_951799955.1. Classification (NCBI taxonomy): domain Eukaryota; kingdom Metazoa; phylum Arthropoda; class Insecta; order Lepidoptera; family Noctuidae; genus Apamea; species Apamea anceps. The sequence goes on from OX637509.1 coordinate 13,946,513, forward strand.
GTTACGTTAACCAACCGTTTGAAACAACCGGCCCTAAATACGGTATTCACCTGCATCCGGTTAGACTGGAAGCCAACTCCAACATAGTTGGGAAAAGGCTAGGCAGATGATGATGATGATGTTACGTTAACCAACCGTTTGAAACAACCGGCGGCCCTAAGTAGAGTAAAGAAATAAACGTTAAGATAAACCAATGTTTACAGGTCATGGGAGCAAAATAAATGCCAGTAAATTGCAGACTATCAATATGTAAACACGCCTTGATTTTATGCAGTTTCATCTATGTACTCCTATGCATGCAAAACAGTTCTAGTGCGTGACTGATTGACAAACAACTGAAACAACACATGCTGCACAGCATAATCGATTGAAGATAGAAACAAGCTATCGTAACATGTCATTTGAAAATAATTCTTGTATAAATTAAAATAAGTACATACTAGCACTTATATAGTTATAGTATACATGATCAAATTAAATTAGCTAACGAAACTCGACAGACGAGTATCGATATTTAAACATGATAAAACTAAAAAGAAATTAATTCGATGATTTTTGGTAATAACACTACCAGCGGTCATGGACCAAGCAAAAAAACGATTTAAAAAAATTTTTTTTTTTCGTGTTTACAAAGAGCAGTGGTGATAACCTTTTTTTTTTTTTTGCATCCCCGCCTCCCGGGGGACGAGACGGGGTATGTGGGACTCCCTGTCGGAATGACAGTATACCCACTAAAACTCAGCGGTGTTCCCGCGTCGCCGTGATGGGAGGGCCATGGGAATCCGGCATAGCCTTTACATCCACAGTCCTCCCGACGCATGCCCGCCAAGATGGTATGGCGGGCCCCACATGCCCCCCAGGTTGGGGGGCTACGGGAATGGCCGAGAACACCTGGCCATTCCCGTCCCACAAGGTGGAGGCCTGTGCGATGCAGGCAACGGTGCCCCCGCACCCGCTGGCCTGCTGGCCTCCACGCCCGCCTAAGAGGCAGGCCCCGCATGCCCCCCCAGGTTGGGGGAGCTACGGCCGCAGAGGATAGGGAGAGCGGCAACGAAACACCGACACTCCTCTTCCCCTGCGGCCCCACTGCGTCCGCCATCTAACGGTGGCGGCCCCGTCAAGGCCGCGGAAGGTAGGGAGAGCGGCAACGAAACACCGACACTCCTCTCCCGCCGCGGCCTCCAATCCTCAGCCGCGATGTCTCCCTCATGGGGGACACCGCGGCCCGCCTCAGGCAGGCTGCGATGTCGCCCAAGCGGCACCGCAACCTACCCTACGGCCGCTACGTCATTGGCTAAGCCGCAAAGCCTTGACGAGCGGCCCCCGCTGGGGTTCCTCTTAGCTTCACCGTGGCCCAGCTCGCCACGGCTACTGAGCCCCCCCGCCTCGACAATGCGGGAACCCACCGGGAGGGAGTGGTGATAACCTTTTTTTTTTTTTTTTTTTTTTGTCGCTGAGAAATGCTTTATGCATCCCCGCCTCCCGGGGGACGAGACGGGGTATGTGGGACTCCCTGTCGGAATGACAGTATACCCACTAAAACTCAGCGGTGTTCCCGCGTCGCCGTGATGGGAGGGCCATGGGAAACCGGCATAGCCTTTACTTCCACAGCCCTCCCGGCGCATGCCCGCCAAGATGGTATGGCGGGCCCCACATGCCCCCCAGGTTGGGGGGCTACGGGAATGGCCGAGAACACCTGGCCATTCCCGTCCCACAAGGTGGAGGCCTGTGCAAAACAGGCAACGGTGCCCCCGCACCCGTTGCCTGCTGGCCTCCACGCCCGCCTGAAAGGCGGGCCCCGCATGCCCCCCACGTTGGGGGAGCTACGGCCGCAGAGGATAGGGAGAGCGCCAACGACACACCGACACTCCTCTTCCCCTGCGGCCCCACCGCGTCCGCCATCGAACGGTGGCGGCCCCGTCAAGGCCGCGGAAGGTAGGGAGAGCGGCAACGAAACACCGACACTCCTCTCCCGCCGCGGCCTCCAATCCTCAGCCGCGATGTCTCCCTCACGGAGGACACCGCGGCCCGCCTCAGGTAGGCTGCGATGTCGCCCAAGCGGCACCGCAACCTACCCTACGGCCGCTACGTCATTGGCTAAGCCGCAAAGCCTTGACGAGCGGCCCCCGCTGGGGTTCCTCTTAGCTTCACCGTGGCCCAGCTCGCCACGGCTACTGAGCCCCCCCGCCTCGACAATGCGGGAACCCACCGGGGGGGGAGTGGTGATAACCTAACCTAACCTAACCTAACCCAGTTAGGAGCTTTACTTTGTGTAAATAATTTCATCACAACTGCCCTCAAAACGGTGAAGGAAAACATCGTGAGGAAACCGGAATGTCCTAGAACCAAAAATTTGAAGACATTGATATCTACCAATCCGCACTGAGCCTGCGTGGTGGGCCCGCTCTAATGTCCCAGCAGTGGGGACATTATAGGCTGATTCTACTGTAATAGTATTGCTGTAGAAGTATTTGCTTAACAATTATATTAATACTCCTGTCAGCAGGTACCTACTATCGCCAAAATCTATCTATATCTGACCCCCGTAAGGACTATTCTTGCTTGCAGCGCATATTATTAGTCGACCTACAAAGGATCCTCTTTTGTTTTGCTTACGGACGCAGCTGTGGTCATCATGTGTACGGGATTTTGTTTTCAAAATGGTCAGATATAGGTTTTGGCGATAGTACATAAGCTTTTTAAAACGCTTCAAAAGCGTCTCCTCACTTCTAATTCCAATTTTTAGGGTTCCGTACCTCGAAAGGAAAAAACGGAATCCTTATACTTAGGATCACTTTGTTGTCCGTCCGTCCGTCCGTCTGTCTATCTGTCAAGACCCTTTTTCTCAGGAACGTGTAGAGGTATCAAGCGGGAATTTATATCAAATACTCAGGTCTACTGACCCTTTGAGCTGTGAAATCAAACTTCTAAGCCAACGCAATCAAAAGATACAGCCATTTATGCCGCAAATTTCCACAAGTTTTCGACACTCGCAAGGGAATCAAAACCTGCAGGGTACCTACTTCCCGCGAACTCAGAATCTTGAAATTTGGTACGAAGCAACGTCTTATAGCGCACATAAAGGAAAAATTGCGAAAACCGTAAATTTGTATTTACATACCTACAAATTCGTACGGAACCCTCGGTGCGCGAGTCCGACTCGCACTTGCCCGTTTTTTTTCTTTCCAACGCATGTCTGCTGGCCCCAACTTTGATTAAAACCATGAAAATGCTACAAAACAAAAAAACAGAACCATAACTAACCGCATTACCCAGATGTTTGAAACACGAGACATGGCATGTGACCATAGTTTTTACATAAACTAAATAAAAAATGGCGATAAGTAAACGTATTCTTTATGATTTATGTTAGTGCCGATGGAAACGGGATTGTTTGAAAAAAAAAAGTTTGTGTCAAAAAAAAATTGTGGTGTTTCTGGTCATTTGGGTTGTTATGGTCATATATCATATTGAGGACCGCAAAATAGACATGTATTCTTTGGCAGGTAGACTTGTGCAGCAATTTAACATTATCAACCTATGAATAATGTTCCCACTGCTGGGACACGGGCCTCCTCTCTGTGATAGGGAGTGGGCCGTAATCCACCACGCGGGCTCAGTGCGGGTTGGTAGATGTCATATGTCTTTGAATTTTTGGTTCTACGACATGCCGGTTTCCTCACGATGTTTTCCTTCACCGTTTTGAGAGCACACATGGGCTCCTATCCGATTCAAAATTAAAAAAAAAATTAAACTGCTTGTTATAAGCTGCCCTCAATTACTTAACTTTAACTTGAGAGTTTAGGTAATGTCCCCGTTTATTTGTGGTCGGCGCAACATGTCTTTTCCTTCCATACTTCTTTATTAAAGTCGTCATCTCGGTAGTCACCCCCTTTCTAATCATATCATCTTTCCCACAGTCCATCCATCGTTTCAGCTTTAACTAGAGATGAGCCTTAAACATTTTTCGGTAGTTAAGATTGATCTCCACAAATAACAAAATAGTTCATCCGAAAAGGTCGATCTACCAGGTTAAGCTACGCTTGTCGCCGTTGGTCTGTGGGTAGGTGACCATCTTTACATACCGCGACCCCTCCGTGCCTCGGAAAGCACGCTAAGCCGTTGGTCCTGGCTGTCATTTGTTGATCGTTGACAGTCGGGTAGTCAGAAGCCCGAAAGTCTGAGAACCAGTTTTACCAAGGGGTATCGTATTATTCAGTAACTGGGTTGTGGAGGTCAGATAGGCAGTCGCTCCATGTGAAATAGTGGTACTCAGCTGTATCCTTCATCATCATCCTTAGCTGGAAAAGGCGATGATTACAAGTACCCTCATTTCGAGCTTCGCTGCTGCAGTGCAATAATATGTAGTAGTATAAATTATATGGCAATCTGCAAATGCAGTGTAAAAATAACTTACAGTTATCGAAATATGATCATTTACTGACCTACAGGAAGGACGTGATAATATTTATAATAAACATCGTCATCATCGCTTATAGAAATTGCCCGAAAAAAAATGTAAACAATCCATTATTTACGATATCATTCTGCTTCGAAACGCCATCTATTGACGAGTAGTTGAATCTTTCATCATTTTGGGCACATAATTATTTTCTTTTCTTTATTTTCGTCGAGTTTTTGCACTTAACCAGAACGTTTTTTTTTATTTTTAAGTATGTACGAGAATTGGGGTCTGTTGCTCGTACAAGTACTGCGATGAAAGACTTTATCAATAAATCAAATTACTATAGCACATTTTACAGTGTCCTAGAACCAAAAATTTGAAGACGTGACATCTAGTAAACTGCAATGGAACTGCGTGGTGTATTACGGCCCACTCCCTCTCACAAGGACGAGGCCAGTGTCCCAGCAGTGGGAACATTATATAGGCTGAATATGTATTCTAGTGCCTAAATGAAATGAAACTGTTTATTTTTTAAATAGGATATCGGAACAACTTTTGACACGTCTAAGTAAAAAAAAAAAAATTTAGACTAGATGGAGTCGACATTTACTATTTGACTAGTGTCTACCCCTGAGAAGAAATGGCGAAACAAACTCAGGTGTCAAAGTCGCTTTTAAAGTCCAGACATTAATCTTGGTCAGATCAAGCGAGGACCATGTAGATTAGTATCTGAAATGATCTTTTGAGGATAGAAACACAGATTTGAGTGGACCTGTCCAGTTCTTCCTGCGGGGTGATTGCGTAAAACACTATCAATAGCACTGTAGCAAGGGCTTTCATTTTGACAGTTCAGCAACATTCATTGCGTTATTTACGTTGTTGAGCAGACAATTTTTTCGAACATATAAAGCAATGGATTAACAATATCCGTCAAAATGATTCAGATTGTGATTCTGAACAGTACTTTGTCATAGGTCTACAATCTTGAGTAGGTGTCCCTCCTAAACGCCCAAGTAACCATTTAGCTGGCAGACATGGCAGCCCTTCACATAGTAGCATGGATTAACAATATCCGTCAAAATGATTCAGATTGTGATTCTGAACAGTACTTTGTCATAGGTCTACAATCTTGAGTAGGTGTCCCTCCTAAACGCCCAAGTAACCATTTAGCTGGCAGACATGGCAGCCCTTCACATAGTAGCCTGGTAACCCATTTAGTTCAATTGAATCAATTTAGTTGAACTATTTACTGGGGCAGTAGCTGATATACATACATAGGTAATTTACTCTTGCTGTGTTTGTCTCTCGTTTCGTTTCGTCATCGTCAGCTTTTGGGCTTTTATTGAGGTGGACTTCGATGTCTTTTACTATCAATGGATGGATCTCCATGGAGTTTCTTGTCCGTTCTTCTCTATTGGAACCTACTACTATATATTTACCATTGACACACATATAAACAGAGAAGAAAAAAACAGAACAGAAAAATAGGTACAAAGGTGATCTCACACCAATAATAAGCTTATTGGTGTCTACTACGTTTTGGAATGGGCAACTATTTAGCTTCATCTTTCTGAATGACCGACTTCTTTGAGAATGCAAAAGTTCCTGTAATTGGTGTCATTGAAATTGATGCTTTAAGTTTGATGTGTTTCACGGAAATGGCTAGAATTTGATACACATTTAAAAACTCACTCTGTTTTCAGGTGCTTGTTGTAACTTGGACAAATTTCAACTACCTTAATATTCTGTCCTCATTGGTGTCATAATACCTAATATGTTCTTCCAAACTGAGGAGTACGGCTAGGTAAGGCTTATTTTTCGTTATAATGGAAATATTATTATGTAATACTCTCTCACTTCCTCTACTGTCTTTCTCTCTCTCCTCTCTTCTCCTTATGTTCTCTCTCTCCTCTCTTCTCCTTATGTTCTCTCTCCTCTCTTTGGTTTTTGATTTTTGACTGTGTTTAGTTTAGTCTGTGATCTTCCTGTATGACTCACCTTTTCTTTCTTATCTTTCTTTCTTTCATTATAGCCAAAATCAACCATAAAAACACAAAATTGACGTTAGATAAACGTGCGACTTCCCCAGATAAAAATCTTCTGTATAACATTGATAAATTATGTCAGTCATGTCTGCAACAAAAGAACACAACCCTACCACCCCGTATGCGCCCGCTTTTTATCACAATTAAAACTAAATGAATAAAAATCTCCGCTGTACAGTGGCGCCATCTATACGGGCACATTATCATCAAGTATATGGGCTTTGTTGTAGCACTTGCTGTATTTAACACCAAATTAGGGGGGTGATCAAGTGATCATTTTGATTTTATAGCTTTTGCTCACTGCTCCACCCGCGTATAGGTCGAAGATTATCCTTCGGCAACCACCGGGATAGAAAGTACCTATCTTATGTCCTGTACCTACCTCAGGTCATAGTCTGTCTGTGTGCCAAAATGTAATCGAAATCCAGTCGTTAGTAAAGCGTTCAGCCGTTCGCAGTTCCGAAAAGGTAACACACAAAGTTACTTTCGCATTTATGTATAATATTAGCATGGAATTATGGATGTGCTAACTAAAGAATAAGTTATGGGCTGACCATACATTTAGCCGTAGATAATTGTTGACGTGTTCTTGAGTAGGTACTGAAAATCGGCAAAAGGGTTCCTCGCCCTTTGGTTAGGTGGATTGACGACCTTCGCAGGGTGGCTGGTAGTAGCTTGATGAGAGTGGCCGAGGATCGAGTTGAATGGCGTGCGACTGGAGAGTCCTATGCCCAGCAGAGGACTGCTAGGCTGATGATGGTTTGCGCAATGTGTGGAGGGTTTGATTCTTGTATCAAACAAATATTTTGTATGTCCTGCAGAAACTTAGTTCTTCCAGGTCTGGCTGTTTGTGCACAGTGAGACTTGCGTTTCTAACCACACCCACAATATAGGATAAATTCCTAGTGTCGGTCTATTTACACTAGTTATTGAATTGAAATAAATATTTTGAGGTTTTTAAACAGTTTCATTTATCATAATTCAGCATACACGGGCAGATAAAGATCTATGAAAAACCATTTCTCTTCATCCAAAAAATATTTCAAGTCAAAAAGTGACTAATTTCTTTTTAACTAAACGATTAATCGTAATCGACGGCTGCATTGTAGTTTACCCGACTTCGTGCTTAAAACGCGTGTGCTGTGTTACGTTATTTTGATGTCACGGTTCGTTTGCGCTATTGTGAAAGAAAAGGCTAGTGGTGTTATAATAATAAAGAAAAAAATATTAACGATATAATTTAACGTACGCTTTGAAATCATGTTTAGCAAGTTTGTAGGAAGCGTAGCGTAAAATAAATGAATACGAAACAAAATACATGAAGTTTTTCAGTTTCAGGTATACCTATTTCGAATCTGGATTTGGTACACCACCCTGTTTGTTTATTTTTCTGTACGTAAGCGGGGCACCTACACAACTTTATAGTTTTTGTTGAACAGATCCACATACTGAAATCACACTAACAATGTGGTTTACCAAATCGTGACTTACAATAATGTTACAGATCATTCTAACGTGCTGCATCCACATAAAGTGTTGCTATAATACCACTCGCTGGTGTTGCCAGTGTTACCACTCCACTAACGTGAGGAAATAATAACAACTAAGGTTAAACGAATGCAACAACTGCAGTAAAAGGTGTAACGAAATTGTAATGTAACGGATTTGGTACATTTTAGTTTTTATTGGCTTTTTTTTAGTTTAGTTAACTGTTGTTCGGCCCTTTGTTCGAGGTTATTATTGTTGCTGGTATGATGAAATTTTGATGAAGATAAAATGTTTTTTTATTACGAACGTAAAACGTATTAATGACCAACTATGAATAGATAAATAATAATAATAAACTTTATTGCATAAAAGGTGTTGCAGTAAATACAATAAAAACAGTTGCACTTAGACTTAGATGCAGATTAGGGACCAAGGCAAGACTTATGAATAGATGCAGATTGGACCTATCAGACGATTCTATTTCTTCGGAAGTTCAAGTTTTCATGGTTTTGAGAAGTAGTCTGTGATATCTACACATGTAACACTTATATCTTTGTACTTTTTTAACCGACGAAAAAAGGGAGGTTCACAGGTCGACGCGTTTCTAAAAAATGTAGAAAGAAAGAAAATTTATTTATTTAGCACAGACTAAGAGACGCACAATACACCAGATACATACATCAGATAAAACAAAAAATAAAGTTCAAATAAAAAAGTGTAAAGTCTGATGTAAGATGTAGCAGGAAAGTGTGCCTCACGGCTGTGCCAAAAAGGCCTAGTTCAGCAAAAATACCAGACAACTCTCTCTCTCTCTCTCAATTCTGACGCTGGTTTTTAACTGGACCTGATGTGTGAGGTGATGTATGTAAGTAAGTATCTCGCGTAACTTTTTGGAATAAAACTTAGGTAGGTATACGATCGGATGATATCAACATTCTTGATCGTAGTAAAGTGACCAAATTCCAACCACATTACAAATTAACGTAATTTCTGTAAAGATAATGTTATTAACATAAAACAATAGGAGGGTAGCGACAGATGCGCCCTCATGTCGATAAAATCTCGTTGCGTACGCGCACGCGTTCGAATGTCAACTTGTTAAGTGGAAGAGCATTGGAAACATGTTACAAAAGCTGTTTGCAGTTATTGCTGTCTCACGTTTGTGTTTTGTTTGGATAGTGACAGAAAGGTTTGCTTTAATTGACGAATTTACCATAAAATGATAGTACAAAATTCGTATCACTTAGTGTCACAATTTATTGTACAGCACCCTAATTGCGTGACACATTATCGTCCATTGCTTCATATATGTTCGAAAAATTTGTCTCAACAACATAAATAACGCAATTAATGTTCTTGAACTGTCAATATGAAAGCCATTGCTATTGATAGTGTGTTACGCGATTACCCCGCAGGATGTAAGGACATCGACCCGCAAACTGTTACCATGAATTCAGTACAAGATTAGATCTAACAGTGACAATTTACTCGTTGATAATACATCATGTGTACTAGGCTCAATTAATTAAATAATTTATAAACTTTAGCATGCAACCATCCCCTTAACGAACGCACGGCGCGTGCCACTCTTGCGCATACTCCTGGCGCCCCGCAGAGGTGTCATAATATAATAACATCTTAATTTATGCGGAAACACACGCGATAATGTGCCACGATCGTGTTGATAGAACACGAACTTACTATTACTGTATTCCTGGATGAAGTCCATTGGATTTTGCAATGTGTGACAAAAACAGTTATTTACAAACATGTTTCCTGCGGGCATATTGTCATCCTTGAATTTGCCCTTTCTTCTCAGGGGTCGTCAGATAGGAAATGTCGACTCCATCTAGCTTATTTTTTAATATAAGGTGTAAAAGTGATTCTGGTATCCTATTTACAGGATAAACAGTTTTATTTCATTTCATCACGGACTTCAATTACCTATGCCACGTCCTAAGAAGTTTTTCCTAAATTGCCATATACACTATCCTCAGCACATTTTACAAACTTTTAACTAAGCGCTTATTTAATAGAAACCTTGGCTGCTTCAGTAGTTAGAATTTTGTATTTTATAAGTGGTTCCGTTTTTTGCTTTCAGATCCTGAAAGACTGCTTGATTGCTGGTCGTGTCGGCACGAGCAACAGTAGGTCATGCTGTAGTAGAAAAAACTAAAGGAAAAATCACTGAACAACGTTAGTAGCGGGGCAGATACCCTAGGATGCAGCCGTGCAGCGTGTATAAAGTTAATAGCTTTTGCCCGGGACTTCGCCCGCGTGGATGTCGGAAATTATCCTACTCAAATGTATTTTCAGTGTTACAACTTGTGCAAAAAAAAAAAAAAAAATCTTTTCATAGAAATATTTTTTTAGACTTTTTATTTTTTTTTTGTGCAGAATATGACTTTCATCACCATCAGCCTTTAGCAGTCCACTGCTGGACATAGTTCTCTACTATTGTACGCCATTGAACTCGAATATACTTCATATGACTTTGTATATCATGAAATAGTCATTCAATAGGATTATAGCAACTTAGAGGGTTGTATTGATGATTTTAATGATTATAATTCTGTAAATAACTTGTTACGCTCGTGAATCATATTTTGTTCAACATACCTAGAATCTGACACTGACCTGCAAATTGCAAAAAACGTAAGAAAACGTAAAAAAAAAGAAAACGTTAAAAACGATTTCGCGAGCTCCGAGCGCTACCGTAATCTAAAACATTGGTATATACACTTTATTTACTATTTAAATAAGTAGTACACAAACGTGGTGCTACAGTATCGCACCGCTGATCTAATAAATAGCTGCCATTGTATGCAGATGCGCGCGCGCAGTAATTCACTCGTCGCATTTACTTGCATAGCAAATGCTAATTCAGCTATGTCAATTTATTTTGTTGATGGATGTTTGAATATTTTGATCGGTTTGAATTTTTATTAAATAACTCTATTAATTTTATTACTCAATATTTAAAGTGACTTCCTTTGTGGTTCTGTAACAAATAAACATATTTTGTATTTTTTTTTGTGTCATTTGGAAAAATCCATATTGTTCATACAAAAATTGAGGAAAACTCAGGGTTGATTTTTCCATCGCCAGATAACTTTTACTCGAGGAATAAAATTGACGTTTGACAGTTTTTGTTATTTCTTGAATAAAGTTATCATTAAGATTGAAAAGTCAACCCTTAGTCATTCAAATAGTATGTACTTAGTTAGCTAAGCTTTTTATTGAATGTAAGGCTTATTTTGCAAGGCAAGTGAATACCTAATTTCCATAGATTTTTTTTCTGCTTCAGAAACCCTGAAACTAGGCTTAGTTTTCAGACTTACCTCGTACCGTAGAAGCCAATTGCTCACTGTGCCAATCACCTCGTTTTAACAGTTAAGTAGCTTTAACTACAGACCTTCCTAATTAAATAAATACCATAGGACAGGACTCAAAATTACTGTAATAATAATTACACACTTCTTATAAATGGAGGGTCAGAAACAAACGACCATAATGTCCTAAGACCATACCGTCACATCGGGTGACCATCGTATGGTGCAATGTCATGCTAATTAAGAAGTCTGTTATTTATACGACTGTCATTAAGAACTTTTAGGGGAAGTTAAGGGGTGGTAGAAGCTTAGGTTCCTAAAAGTCGTCATAATTATGGGTGGTTAGAGAAACTGTCCAAAAGGAAAATAAAATAAAATAAGACTTCATGTGAGAAAAATCTGAAAAATATTAGGTTTGTTTGGGTTTGTTTTGCAGTTTGGCGGAGGTAATAAGTGTAGGTTAAAATTTTAAGTATGTGAATAAGCACTTTTTCATCTTTTCATTTTTTTTTCAAAACCAGCAAAACCCACAAGCAATCAGAAGAATTTGGGATGGTTTCATCATTGGCGATAATATTCAACCAATTGTGTAACACATTTATAGTAGAAATGGCTGTCATTTTGACAGTTCAACAACATTCATTGCGTTATTTGCATTGTTGAGCAGACTAATTTTTCGAACACATGAAGCAATGGATTAGCGATATCCTTCAAAATGCTTTAGATTATGATCAATAATGGGTTAGGGTGCAGGTTTACTCCCTAATCTTTTCACAATGCTATATGAGATCTTCATACTTATAAGTACGTAGAATAATCATTCATCCATGTGAACAGTAGTACTTACCAACATGTTCTTATGTTCTAGCTAGCGATCCGCCCCGGCTTCGCACGGTTTTACGACTTGACAAAACATCGAGATTTCTTTATTAGCTGTAAGGTGAACATTAATGTATTGTACAAATTAGCCTCTCGGAATTAATGATCTAAATGATGGTGAAAACCACATCAAAATCAGGTGCAAAGTTTCGATGAACAACGCGGTCGCATCGCAGAAACGAAAAGCGACATTAATTTATAATATTACGTATAGATTTATTAGTCAGGAATGCAATATATACAATACTGCAACATAATTATTTTCTGCCAATTACTTCTGTCACTTGAAATCGCATGTTTCTTCCACTTTCATGTTAGTTAAGTATATTTATTAAAGCATTCTTCAAATATACCGAAACCGTCGGTGTAAGCCTTTCTAATGTTAACAACGACTTTCTTACATATCTTGTCTTTTCCATCTCGTAAACTATAGTCTGTTATTTGTTTAAGCGTTCTCATCTCCGCGATATTTCGTGTGAGGGTAACGACCAGATGGAAAGTAGACAACGAATGTATTGCAACTTCATACAGATTTCAAAGTGCTATTCTGTTTAAAGCCTAATTTGCAGTGATAAGATGAAGCAATAATAAAAGTTTCATCATTTACCTCGTCAGTTGTTGTTTCAATTTGATTGTATGCCACAGAAAAGACACTTGCATCACGTATATGAAGCCCCAAAGCTCACTTCGAGCTTTATTCACTTGACCAATTGAATCCGAAAGGGACTCACACGCATTTGTTTTTTTTATGTTTGCTGATTCACACCTTTACACACATTCTCGACATATATTAACACTGCCTGAAGAATAACATCGAGAGGATGAACAGCAAAGCACTATTGTCTGGAAATAGTAAAGAATTGCGATAGCCGACATAGGTAATGAAACTGAGACTGCAGCCGAGTTCTACATCCACATCCACTTGGTTTTAATTGTATGCCATCATATCTGGTCTGCAAGGATGAATTAATTTGGCGTAATCCATATACTAATACCTATTATAAACTCGAAAGGAATTTTGTCTGTCTGTCTGCTATTTTTTTACGCCCGGCTGAACGGATTTCGACGAGATTTGGCACACAAATATCGAATGACCTAAGTTAGGACTTTGGATACTTTTTATCCTGGTAGGACGACGGCCGAACTCGTCGCGGCCGAAAGTTTGTATTTAAGATTCTATCTCATTGATATTTAAAATAAAAAAAATGGACATTGTTTGTCCTTCACTCAGCGAACTAGGTCAACTGATTCCTGCTAGTCATTCGATCCCGATTCACTTGTAACTTCACGATCTCGAAGTACAAAAATGATTAACACTTCCACTTTCAGAATCACTCTCACTTTCCGAGCCCTTTCAAGGATGACGGGAATTGGAAAAAATGAGGAAACATCGAGGAATGATGGTCACGAGTCGTCAAGTGTAACAGCATAAACGGAACAAGGATTCGTTCCGTTTTCGATCCGTTGCAGATGTAGGTACATCTGCGTTTTTTTTGGTTGAGGGATTTCTGTGGTAGAAAACGATGGTGCATAAACATTCAGCGTGCTCTGAAAATGCCTGATAGTGAAACAAGAGAAGACCTACTGAAGGTAGTGCCAGGGTAGACCGCGAAATTCAAAATTTCTTACGTTTTTGCTATTTCCAAGTCCGTTTCAGGTTGTAGGTTGATTAAAATAAGATTTGCGAGCGTAACAAGTCTGTGTTTAAAGAATTATAATCATTAAAATCATCAATAAAACCCTATCACTAATAATGAATATTTCATGAAATATCAATCACTGGGTTGTGGAGGCTAGATAGGCAGTCGCTCCATGTAAAATACTTACTGGTATTCAGATGCATCCGGTTAGACTGGAAGCTGACCCAACATAGTTGGGAAAAGGCTAGGCAGATGATGATGATGATGAGGATTATATAAACTTAGAGAAAACTTAAACTTTATTGTATTCATGATTTTAATGATTATAATTCTGTCGCAGGATATCTAGCGCATCCCCCTTAAGTGGATAACTAAACCGTATCATTTAGCTGTTTACATTTTTTATTAAATTGTCGGGATAAGATGAAAGCAGGAAAGCAAGCAAGTTATGTATTGTTTCCTCAAGATTTTTTAATAGTCATTGTTTGATTTTCCACAGCTTTTCCTTTCAATTGAGAGATGGAGAGATTTTTTTGTTAAACAACTGCCGTTATTTTGTGCTTTCATCCAATTGAATTATGCCCTAACATTATGTAATGAACCAACTAATCGAACTTGACACAAATAATAACACAGCACTCCATCATTTTAATAAAACCACGTCCACCAAATGTCACCAATAAATGGTTAATTTAAACATAGGATGCGCTTTGCGGCGCGTGCGCTTAATAATTAATTCAGCGGTAAACCGCCAGGTGGCGCGGCAGATGTTGCTGTAGATCATTTACATTTCTAATACAGATGGTTTGTGATCGATGATAAGAGGCCAGAGGGCAGTAATTGAGGTCATGTTTTGGGCTTGATGCAGTAAAAGTATGGAGAATTGGTACCAGCCGATCTTTTCTGTAAAAACCTCCGCATGAAAACTTACGTGACACTTTGTCCGTGGATCATCTTCACATATCTACACGTTCTTCGTCGATTTTTAGCAGTCGTTACGGGTCGTCAGAATCCCAAATGTCTGACAACCAGTCTTACCAAGGGTATATCGTAGTAGGTACTTTACTTTGGTTGTAGTTTGGATGTAGTTTCAGGGGCTCGTGGCTAAGTAATAACAGCCACACGGGTCGATCAATCAGGTTAAGCTACGCTTGCCGTGGTTGGTCCGTGGATGAGTGACCATCTTTACGTATCAAACCCCTCCGTGCATCGGAAAGGACGTTAAAAAGTTGGTCCTGGCTGTCACTCGTTTAGGAGTTGTTACGGGTCGTCAGAATCCCGAAAGTCTGACAGCCAGTTTTACCGAGGATATCGTATAATCCAGTAGCTGGGTTGTGGCGGTCAGTTAGGCAGTGGCTTCATATAAAATACTGGTATTCAGCTGCATCCGCTTAGCCGGCCCCAACATAGTCGGCAAAAAGCTAGGTAGTAATGATGAGGATGATGCTAGGGGTTGACACTACTGACAGCTCACTTCACCTAAGTTGTCACGGTGATTCTACTAGACTAAAAATCTTACTTGAAACATTGATTTCGTTTTCCAGTTAACGCTTCGAATAAGTTCGGAGCTTTTGTGCTAGAATGGCGTCAGCTCAATAGTGGAAAGGGTTTTGGTTTAATTTTTACCCAGTTACGGGTTAACCTGAATCTTCTACTCCTAAAGAGATTGCCTGTGCGAATCTTAGAAAACCGTTTTAATGGTATTTATCATTCACCGCATCACCTACAACTTACGAGTTGTAGGTCGCAGGTTCGAACCCAGTCAGGCGCTTTACTTTGTGTACATTATTTAATCACCACTGCTCTCAAAACGGTGTAGGAAAACACCGTGAGGCATGACATGTGGTAGCGGGATCGTCCGAAAGGGTTACCGCTGCCCTGGAACATAAAGGGCTAAGGAAGGAACACGGGTGGGTTTCAGTCAGTAAGAGTCTGACACTCCCTTCCGCTCCACCCAGAGCGGGAGGGGTCATTTGATGATTTCCCATCCTCAAAAAAAAAGGCATGACATGTGACATCTACCAAACCGCACTGGGTCCGCGTGGTAGATTATTGCCCTCTCCCTCTCACAGAGAGGAGGCCTGTGTCCCAGCAGTGGGAATGTTATAGGCTGATTATGCTATGTTATCATTTACTATGTACTATCCCTTGTTCCCTGCTAGTATTTTTTCCTCATGGGTAGTTTAGTCATTTCCTGCACCCTTAAGACATCCAATTACTTAGATTTATTTTTAGTACTACCTAATTTAGCCAGCATTGTATTAAAAATAACCTTGTAGAGAGCAACCCCTATTAATCTAATTTAGTTCGTTCCATTTTTAGATCTGAAGACCAAGTGGTTGTAATTAACGGCTCTAAAATAATTAAGCACAATTATAATGACAGGGTCTCGTGGTTCGGGTCAGAGGTAACAAATTGGGGTGTAATATGATTGTCTTGCTGATAGTAGACTCTTGGTAATGCCAGTTTTATTGAGAACAAAGGATTTTTGTGTTTGACGGTTGGTGTTTGAATTTTGGAAGCTATTTCTGTATTCACAAAATACAGTAAATTTAATTTTATATATGAACTGTTTGTTTTCTACGAATTAAATTGAATTTTATTCGAAAACATCCATCGGTTTCTTACTACATTTCAACTATATCCGACGACCCTGGTTGCTTATATCTTTTGGTGACTGTAATTACTAAGTCCCTATACTAAATCACCTGCTTGCTATAATTTCGCTAATTTCAGTCAATTATTTTCTCTATCTTTCTCTCTCTCTCTCTTCTTCAGCCTTTCACCACCCAGTGCTGAGTGTAGGCATCCTGCATTGCACGCCACTCTTCTCTGTCTCGAGCCTTCCTAAGCCAGAGTCATCCAGCAATCTTGACCAGGTCGTCGGTCCACCTCATCGGCTGTCTGCCCACACTTCTACTACCAAGTCTCAGTCTCCAGTCCAGCACTGTTCTACTCCATGTATTCTTTTCTAACCCCTGCCTATAAGTTACCGTTTTACCGCGTTTATTTAACATTTTAAACCAAACCGTTTTTTTTAAGAAAATACCCTTTTTAAAGGACGTTATTAGAGCTATAAATAACATTTAACGATGCAACATTGTGCCTTACATCTTGCAGGGTAAGCCACACTCCAGGTGTTGGGTAAATTGGAAAAAAAGGTAATTTTAACCCTCTGCCACCTTGAGGGCGAAGGCTTAATGAAGACGCGACCTTTGAGTAGAGTTAAGAATCTATGAGGGAAGAAATGGTCAGTTTATTAAAAAGTTTAAATGGAATAAAAATATTGTTATTCGTAGACCCACTTGCACCACAAATCACATGTAATGAATGAATGTATTTAGCGCTGAACGAATTTAAAATTTAGTGATTTTTGATGGTTAGTAAGTAATCCAAATGATGACAAGAAAGAAACATTACTTGATGAAAATCCCTTTTTATATTATATTTTTTCACTAACGCTTTTCGCTAAAACTAAAACCATAAAAACCCTTTGGTTAGTTATACTTTTTTTTTTTATTAGCCGTTAATGTCCCACAGCTGGGCAAAGGCCTCCCACTCTCCTTCCACCTCTCTTTGTCCAGAGCTGCCAAGGACCAATCTTTATTTAAAGGAGTACAACTCATCCCGCCATCTCCGCCTGAGCTTGCCGCGATGTCGTTTGCTATCGTTTTGTTTTTAGGGATACTTAGGCATGCCAATTTAATGGACAAAAAAACTTACTTGCAGAGAAGACGATTAAATCTACTTCATAAAAATCTTAAATCCATTCTATTATTCACTGCCAGATAACGCACAGCCTAAAGCAGTGGGTCTAGAAGCATAAAATTTTGCACAAGACTTCCTAATGTAGCTAAAGTGAGCACTCAGGGTTTTAGAAAATTTATTCTCTAAAGGGGTAAAAACAGGGGACGAATCTTTGTATGTACGTGGATGTTCGTAATTTTTGCCCATGGGAAATCCTATCAGGCACATAGCTTGTGATTCAATAAAAGCATAGTTACTATCTCAAATCTATCCCTTGTCAGTCATTTTGCTAACCGATAAAATACATCAAATCAATAACTGATCATTGATCGGCCAAAAATCGATTGTAGTTAAACAAAGCCGTATCTATCAACCCTCTTGTTAATACCCTATCTAACCCTTCACCGCGCTATGTCCAGATGCACGCGAGGGTGTAAGGGTCACGCCAGGTGTAGCACAGGGTCCGGCAGACCATTGTCTTAGATATACCTACTGATAAAGACCATTACAAGGTTCGTTATAGACTTTTGAAATAATTATTGAGAACTTTTTTGGTTGTTTTTTTTTTTTGGTAAAGAAAGGTTTTAAGTCAGTGTTGTTGTTATCGGTGATTTACTGAGAGTTTGGTTTAGAAATAAGGGGTTTTGTTCCATATTTCATCACAATAATTTGGTTTTCTTTGGTGATTCATCTTCAAAAAGTTATCAGTTTTTTTTAAAGTGACAGAAGACAATCGCTACTTGCTAGCCTAAAGTAGATTTTTTTAAAAATATTGTTTACTTACTTTATTTTAACAAACAATTGCCACTAAGCTTTTACACATAAATGTTCTTATACTCTATTTATCTGTACTTACCTACCCAACAGATAAATCTGTATTATTTTATAAATTATAAATGCGAACTCAAAATACTCGAAATGGTAACTATATGTCTATCACCTTTTCATGTCCAAACCACTAAACTGATCTTAATTTAATTTTACAGGTGAGTAGCCTGCGACCTGGATAAAGACATTTACTACTTTTCATCCTGGATATTTGAACATCTTCCATACAAGAAGTAGACCTCTCGATCCCTGATTCGTGTTCTGTAAATTAATTTCTGTCGACGTTTAGTATTTTTTAAATTATAATGATTAAACTACTTCTTGCTTCACGTTGCCAGGTGTATTCTTGCCAGTAAAGGCTCCACCAGGTGTGAGCCAAAGTGCGAGGGTCGAATCGACCGCCCACCGACCGGATTGTCTTAAATACAGATAGTGGCAATTACAGGGTTCGTTGTTATGACGTGCGCTTATTATTTGAGGTTTTTTTGTAAAGGGATTATTGTGAATGAGGGAAACAGATTACAGTTTGCTGCTCAATATTGAATTAAAAGTATAAATATAATATACAATACACACAACTACTATATACACCGTTAAATTTTTATCGTTTTCATTCTTAAAAGGGGTCATTGTGCTCATCATTATGAACGACAACCCCCCAACAACCACAACAACAAGGGGGGGGGGGTGTACAATGACCCCTTTTAAGGATTAAAACGATCAAAATTTAACGGTGTATATAACTACTAGACACACTACTTACTAAAACTACTGCTAATATATATTTTTTTAATGAATGATCAAACGTTTAGTGAGATGTTTAAATTTTTTTATTCTTGACAATTTATTACCTAACATAAAATAACTTCACGCCCGTAATTCCTCAAACGGTTAGACAGAGGTCTACCTTAGTATGTACAGTACACCCACATTTGGCCAGTTATGTTTAAGTCCCATGTAAAAGTGGGCGAGCCTATTGCCATTAACCGGGCACAGATCCAGACTCCAGGCAGCAACTGAATAACCCCTATAGAAAAACCCAATAGCACTGCCCGACCAGGGAATCAAACCCAGACCACATGCTCAGCAGTAGCGCATGCGACCACTACACCAACGAGGCAGTTAGACAATTTATTTCCACGTATATTGTTGGTTCCAAAGGTGGAATAAACACAGACATTACTTGTTTTTACTTCCTTAATTGGCTAAAAGGCTAACCATATTCACCCTTGCAGCAGTGTAAAACTGCTACACCGCAAGCCACAACCACCCGTCTTGCTTACCCCCTTAGTCTTGATGCGTTAAATTTATGCAACGATTTTATTTCAACAAGGGGAGGATATTGGTTTCCTTGTCTTTAGGAGTACCGGTTGGTTACATACTTAACTAAGTATCAGCTGTTTGAAATTGAAAATGAAGGCTATGATCAAATGTATGTGCTAGAAGTAAATGTTCAGGTAAACTACCAGAACATTTACTTCATCTTTGCCAGATTAGCCTCTGTATGTAAGTTACTAGCGCCAGCATACAGCATGCTGAAGCAATTTGCTTCTGACAACGAATAAACCATTCATTCCATGTAATTTGTAAAGTCAGGGACATTACTGATTATGCAAATTCACTACCAACTTAAATTGTCTGTAGGTAACTTCCTAGATGACCCAGCTAGATGGACGGACGACCTAAAGAAGGTGGCTGGGACAGACTGGATGCGGAAGGCGGAGGACAGGGTTTTGTGGTGCAGCCTGGGAGAGGCCTATGTCCAGCAGTGGACTGCAATATGCTGAGTTGACCTACCTATATTGAAATCACAGCTGTTCATCTTTGACCGTTGTATAAAATGCGGCGCGCCGAATTGACGTAGGGTGTCAATTTCCTTAACAATTAATTTCCCGGACTATGGCGCCGAATCCCTTGTTCACAAACGAAACTTTTAAGTAAAGTGTATCTTTTTCTTTCTCATTCATTTGCCTTGCCTTTTCCCAATTATGTTGGGGTCGGCTTCCAGTCTAACCGGATGCAGCTGAATACCAGTATTTTACATGGAGCGACTGCCTATCTGACCTCCACAACCTAGTTACTGGGTAATACGATACCCCTTGGTAAGACTGGTTGTCAGACTTTCGGGCTTCTGACTACCCGTAACGTCTGTCAAAGATCCACGAATGACAGCCGGGACCAACGGCTTAACGTGCTTTCCGAGGCACGGAGGGGTCTCGGTATGTAAAGATGGTCACCCATCCACAGACCAACCGCGGCAAGCGTAGCTTAACCTAACCGATCGACCTGTGCGGCTGTTAGAGGATAAATATTAGTTTAGACAAATTAGACGTAATTAAAAATATGGCTACTAAAAATACGTCAATTTACGTCAGGCGCTGACTAATTTGAAAGGACTAAATTGATATTTATCTTCTGTGCTTTTTTAACGAAATGAAAGAAAAAGATGCACTAAACTTAAATTTAGTTTAGTTTGTAAACAAGGGAATCGGCGCCATTATCTATGGTGGTCTCATTATTAGCAGATGGCTAACTACTGTAACAGTTCCTCTTGACAGTACCCTCCTTGGCTGCAATGCTTTAATAGTTTACTATACAATACAACCCCCAGATCTAAAATCCCCGAAATAATGCGTGATCGTGATCATACAAAATCTGGCTCTTCACAACACAAAGCCACTTAAGCAGCACACCTCCTTGAAAACTAAAGCGTGATAATATTAAATATGTCAGCGCTAATCTCACCAGGGGTTTACTCCATATTACTGCTTACTCCCATTTCTAAATGCGTACTTAGAGAGCCCTCCCGTGGTGACTAGTCGAAACACAGGTCGATGATCCGACGAGTGGCGACATCTGTTGGCGAATAGGGGCACTTGACATGTATCACTTTTGAATTTGGATTTCGAGTGTGTCAAAAAAGTTTAATTAGTGCAGAACATAGATCTATTTCTATGGTGGAGAACCATTTATTCATCGGTCCATGTTTTTGTGCGAAAATATGGTTTGGTGGGATTTGATTGATCTTTTTAGAAATTCATTAAGTATAGTAGTTTTTAGACTTTTTAATTTTATACGTACGCCTATTTTTTTTTTTAATCTTGGCAGTCATTAATCTAATAACATTTGAAGCGATATTTACTTAGTTTGGTCGTTATTTCATCTAACCTAGGATTAATAACATATATTTCATTTTAACTAAGGAGCTTCTAAAAATTATGTAAATCATTGTTTTTCATCATCAGTTGAGTATGAAAATATTTATGTAGAATTGCAAAAATACTCCTAAAAGTTCGTATTGTCACACTTCCCTGAAACACAAACTGCTTACCGCCCTCAACAGACAATATGTGTGAAGATAAATAGGTACCCTTAAAATATACCAACAAACAGCGAACCCATTAAAAACATATCAAAATACACAGAACATAAATCTTTATTACAACAACAAATACGTTTTGAAATTTCAATAGACCGAAATGCAGATGCAGTCAAGCTGCGCAGACAATAGCCAATCAGGGCCCGTGCCCCGCGCATGCGCCATCACTCATCCACGCATTCCTAATTCAAATTTTTCATATTGTATTAGGAACGCCAGATGTTGTAATTTCGCGGGATTGTCTCGATTTAAATTTAGGGTTATTTTTGAGTTTTTTTTTCTGAGTAAATGATGGCGGATGGAGCTGATTAAAAGAAACTGCAAAGGCTTACATTAGTTCTGTAGCCCTACCATGAGTTTGCACAGCCAAAACTCGCTAGCGTCTCCGTAAATCCTACTAATATTATATACGATGGTTAAGATGGATGATGTATGGATGTTTGTTACTCTTTCACTCAAAAACTACTGAACAGATTTGGATGAAATCTGATACACAGACAGTTTATAACCAGGATTAATACATAGGATTTTTTTATCCTGATATTCCCACGGGCCTGAGACGCGGGTGAAACCACGGGGCGCTGCCAGTAATATATACTTAATTATGAAATATTGTATAGCGCCCCTAGCGGCCACAGAAAGAATTGTGTATAAGTTACTAAACGTCTAAAAGAAATGCGTACAGGCACTCAAGAATTTCAGATTTAAATCTAAGACAATATTCTAAGAAGCTAATTATTGTCAGATTTCCCCTTTTCTTCTCTCTCCTTATTTCCTGTTTTCTTGGATAGTTATGAAATGAGAAATCGTAAAGATGTTTGATTTTCAAACCAGTAGTTAAGTAGTTTTAATTTTATGAATCCCATAAATGATAAAGCCATTACTTATTTCAATTTAATCGCCAATTTAACTGCTGTTTAATGTTAGATAATGATCATAAAATAACGCTGTAATATGTGGTCAAAGAAAGAGAAGTAGACCACAGAACAGATGCGATGATGACATTGGACAGGTCACTGGAACAACATGGGGCAGAGTGCCAGGGAGAAACAGCAAGTTTATGGAGGTCTTTGTTGAGTGGCAAACGGGCATACAGCACAATTATGTTTATACAACCAAACGGCTAGTAAATAATTATATAAGTTTTTAAGTAATAATTTACCAATCGATCTATGATCACCATCAGCCTACCAAAAACATTTTGAAAGCAACACGACAATGAAATCCTCGTCCACAGTACCGTAGTAGTAGTAGTTTTATTTTTTGCGTCAAGCATACTTAATTAGTTAATAACATAGTTGGGAAAAGGCTAGGCAGATGATGATGATACTTATTTACTCGTAATATCATCGAAACGAGTATTTTCAATTTAAAAATAGTTCGATTTTACGTTACGTTCACCTACTTCGCGCTAGGCTCACTGATCATAATATGGCATCACAGGCCACAGCTGAAGTGGAAAAATGTCAACTTACTTTTGTAGAGCACTGTAAATAATCCTGACATTTTCAAATCACACATGGTGTTCCTACTATCTGTCAGAAATTACAACTCCTTTCACCTATATGCGCCTTGACAGAAAGTACTTCGCCATTTTGAATTCAAATGCTAATAAAACGGGTGTTAATTTGCCTATTGTAGACGTCAGTTTAAAAATGAAGGGCTTCAGCACGAGCCAAGGAAAGAAGACAGTTGAATAATTGAACTTGTTGACGACAATACAAATTAATGACGACGTATTTTTTTACTTTGTATTGTTCTCCATAATATTTTGGGGTCGTCTTCTAGTTTTGCCTGATGGGGTTCAATATAGGAAGTTAACAGAGAGCGATTGTCAACTTTGCCTTCCACAATTAAATGATAAGGGATGCTACCTGCATCTGGTTTGGATTAGAACTGCAAGCTAGCCGTAAAATTGCAGTATGCATGAGGATTTGGTGTAATAATAACTGCACCGAAATATTTGACTGACTGCGTAGTCTCCCGTCGTTAGACTGCACAATCTGTCTAGTTTCGATGCAGTTATGTTACGTCAACTACTCAAAAATCTTCAGATACAGTGCAATTTTGCAGTCAGCTTGCAGCCCTAATGTAAATCGTTAGCATAGGCCCTCATATAACTAACTAGTCTTCTTGTAGCTTTTTGTGACCTCATTACCTTTTGATTTGCATGTCAAGAAAGGTTCATATGTTACTAATTAAAAACCCGTCTCATTGTTACAGTCCCTACCACGAACTTCAAGGTGCCTTACGTGATACCGTGTCTTGTGCACACAATACCTTTTATTGATAGTCATTACTGTTAATAAAGGAACATTGTAGCTAGCACAAAGGTGTCTTGATTGACCTATTTTTAGACATCTTTCAGTGAGCCCCGTAGTCTTCAATGACTGGTTTGGCGTGTGTGACGGCATTATAAAGAACGTAATTACGTTTGTTACAAAATAAAGTCACCCTAGATGTCTTAGGGGTTAAAAAATACAAATTTACGGGGTTGTTATGGCGTGTGTTGCACCTCTATAGCGTAATCAGCTTTGTTAAGATTTAAATAGGTAAGTACAGTCACGAGCATAAGTATGTATACACTTGGCTTTTATTTTCGAATGAAATTTTATGTTGCTACGAATATAGTATTTTCGAACCCATAGGTTTTTTTGTAATGTGTCGTATTTCATTATTGTTTTCGTTATTTCACGCAAAAATGGCTATTGAAAGTTTCCAAGTGTTGAAATATTAGTGCTCGTGACTGTACATAACTATGAAAGATTTGACGGTGATTTAAATAATAATCGAAAAATTACAGAATTAAAGAAATGTATTATGAATCAGCCAGCAAAATTCTTTATTAAGGCTGATTCATAATACATTTCTTTAATTCTGTAATTTTTAATGAGCTAACTTACACTAGTGATTCATTAATCACTAGTGTAAGTTAGCTCATGGAGTTATGACATTTAAAACTTTCAGATCAATATCTTCCATAAACCTACTGTAGTAGTACCTAAGTGTAAGCTAAGTATTAGTTTCTCATGAAGTAAGTAGGTACAGACGCCAGCACATCCAGCTCCTACAATCTGTCAAATTTCTTTAATAGATTTTCAAGTTTATCAATAAAGCATTAAGGTTCAAGTTTGATTGGGAAAATTTGCCAGTTTCAGATAGCTTGATGTGCTGGCGTCTGTACAAAAGACGCCTTATAATTTTCTGTGAATGTAAAGACGTCCGTCTAGATTGCTAAGTCGCTGTTGTAAGGCGCGAGTTTAGATTCTTTGTTCACATAGACAAGCCGATAAGATACCAATTAAACGCTATTATTTCATTGTTTATTTCTAATTAAAAGCTTGCCAAGTTGCCATTTAAATCCTAACAAGGACAGGATGCTGAAATTTCCGGGTTTTCTTATTTATTAAAATAATCACAAACTAGGTCTGCCAACGAACAATGGAGCGCAGTATACTAGGCGTTAAATTACCGGATCGTGTTCGAAAAACAATACTGCGCTCCAAAACAGAGAAAGCGGACGTGGCCCAAAAAGCTGCCCAACTTAAATGGGACTGGGCAGGACATGTCTGCCGCATGCCGGACAAACTGTGGGGTCAAATTGCACAAAATTGGTGCCCTGCGACAGCGAGGCGGGGTCGCGGCAGACCACGTAGGAGATAGCGGGACGAGCTGGATGGGTTCCATCCAATCTGGAAGGAAGACGCGCGGGCTCGCGAAAAATGGAAGAAGTGGAGGGAGGCCTTTGCCCAGGAGTGGGACAGCGTAAGCTAGTAAAAAAAATATATCACAAACTCCAAGAAGTGACGACGCCTTATAGTTTCTTAGCAGCCAAAGACGTTTATCTTGGTTGCTATAAGACTTTTAAAAGGCGCTGGTTAAATGCGTTTAAAAGCGCACTCTTGTCAATTGACCAAACTAATGAATGGTATTTGATAATTTTGTACATTGACTTAAAAATTTATTAGCTAATAGATAAGTAGGTACATGTAGGTATTTTTTAGGGACTTGTGGCTTAGTTATAACAGCCGCACGGAGCGATCGATCTGGTTAAGCTACGCTTGCCGCGGTTGGTCTGTGGATGGGTGACCGTCTTCACATACCTACCAAGACCCCTCCGTGCCTCGGAAAGCACGTTAAGCCGTTGGTCCCGGCTGTCATTCGTAGATCTTTGCCAGTCGTTACGGGTCGTCAGTAGCCCGAAAGTCTGACAACCAGTCTTACCAAGGGGTGTCGTATTACCCTATAACTGTGTTGTGAAGATCAGATAGGCAGTCGCTCCATGTAATATACTGGTATTCAGCTGCATCCGGTTAGACTAGAAGCCGACCCCAACATAGTTGGAAAAGACTAAGCAGATGCTGATGATGTAGGTATTTTTGTGTGCACGTTGTTTGCCAAGTAGGTAGGTACCTGAGCATCGGACGGAGTGCAGGTGTATTATAAAATCGAAGCAAGAATAAGGCCTGGGGGTCTACTCCGAAGTAGTATCGGCCGAATGTTCGGCCTTTTTCAGTAAACAACTGTTGAATATAAAGTCTAAGTCAGCAACCGACTCCCGGCCACCGCAGGCAGGCAGCAGGCAGGTAAGGACCAGGCCCGGGTCGACGGCGCGGTGTGTTCCGCGCGCGCCTCAAAGAGATGTCAGCACGAACTGACGGGGTCCGCTAGGGCCGATGCCGCCAGGGCCGCGGGTTGTTCGAAAGAGATACCGTGGCCCTTGGCATAGGCAACTGAAGGAACACGGGTGGGTTTTAGTCAGTAAAAGTCTGACACGCCCTTCCACTCAGCCCAGAGCGGGAGAGGTCAATTGAAGATTTCTTACACAAAAAAAAAACCGGCCAAGTGCGAGTCGGACTCGCCCATGAAGGGTTCCGTTACGTTACGATTTATGACGTATTAAAAAAAAACTACTCACTAGATCTCGTTCAAACCAATTTTCGGTGGAAGTTTATATGGTAATGTAATCATATATTTTTTTTAGTTTTATCATTCTCTTATTTTAGAAGTTACAGGGGGGGGGGGGGGGGACACATTTTACCACTTTGGAAGTGTCTCTCGCGCAAACTATTCAGTTTAGAAAAAAATGATATTAGAAACCTCAATATCATTTTTGAAGACCTATCCATAAATAACCCACACGTAAGGGTTTGAAGAAAAAAAAAATTTTGAGTTTCAGTTCTAGGTATGGGGACCCCCAAAATTTATTGTTTTTTTTTCTATTTTTGTGTGAAAATCTTAATGCGGTTCACAGAATACATCTACTTACCAAGTTTCAACAGTATAGCTCTTATAGTTTCGGAAAAAAGCGGCTGTGACATACGGACGGACAGACAGACATACAGACAGACAGACATGACGAATCCATAAGGGTTCCGTTGCCATTTGGCTACGGAACCCTAAAAATCGGCCGTTTCCTGCTACGAAGTTACTATTTGGTTCGGTCGGTTCCGATCCTACACTCCTACACTCTTTCGAATATTGACTATGGTCCCGACCCAACTGAGCCGATCAGAACTTTTTTCGCATTTTTCAATAATATTCGGTTCGACCATTTGTCGGTCCGATCCAAACATTCAAATAACTCAACTCTTAAAGTACTGAAATCATCTATACAAACTCAACATACATAAAATTGAAGCCTAATCAACTAAGAACACTACAATATTTTCCCCAATAATTACCAGAATCTTTGATAAAAGTGTTTCTAAGGAATCGCCCAGCTAGTCGGAAATTGATATTCCTAAAACGAGTTCCAGAAATGCTGACGCATCAATATACTCCTGAAACGGGAACGAATCCAAAAATAATAATGATGTTTCCAATTCCAATAATACTATCTACTAATAAAGTTACCGCCGCACCTGCGCAGTGTTCCAGGAATGGTTTAAAATGTTAGGTTAATATTACATCATCGGAATTAGTCCATATTTTACATTGTCATTTATTGAAGACAATAAACACTATTCTAAGTTTTAAAATAATTATCACGTAATAAATTAAGTTAGATTAAAATTGCTTATTAGTCTTATAGGCTAGATTGTAAATAATTATTAAGAGCCTGGTTCTTTTTAATAAAGGATAAAAAAAAAATATTGACGACTAGCGACCCGCCCCTGTATCGCAGGCTTCTAAGACTAGACAAAACAACGTGATTCCTTTATCATTTATTTAAGTATAATCATCCTTTAATGTTCCCACTGATGGGACAAGGCATCCTCTCTTCGAGAGGGATGGGGCTGTAATCCGGCCCGTGCGGGTTGGTAGATTTCAGAGGGGTAATTCTCGTAATTTTAAGAACGTTCACAGTCTGATCTCAGTCTCAATCTGTCAAAAAATACTTCTAATTTCCCTACGTTTTGACAAGTTTTTGAGATTTGTTTGTCGCCGAGATGAGACTGCGACTAGATTTTGAACGTTTTAAATTACGAGAATTGGCCTTCTGATGTCTTCAAATTTTTGGTTCTAGGACATGCCGGTTTCTTCACGATGTTTTCCTTACCCGTTTTGAGAGCAGTGGTGATGAAATAATTTACACAAAGTAAAGCGCCTGTTTGGGTTCGAATCTACGACCTACAACTCATAAGTCGGGGCAGTTACTACTGGGCCACCCCTGCTCAGGTTTATTATGTATACATAACATAATCAGCCTGCAATGTCCCCACTGCTGGGACACAGGCCTCCTCTCTTCGAGAGGGAGTGGGGATCCACCACGGCCCATTGCGGGTTAGTAGATGTCACATGTCTTCAATTTTTTTTCATTTATGTTATTAGGTATATATAATGTATTATAGGTACTTAAACATACACCTTCAGGAACAAATTCTCAAAATACAATGTGTAGTTTAGATGAACAATGCGGTCACTCAGACAGACACGAGAAGCGACTTTAATTTATAATATGCAACAGAAACCAATGTAAGATTGGAATTCTGGAATAATAAAATATTCGCTTTTAAGGGTACCTACATGGCAGCATAACACTATTTGTATAATAGATCGTACCACACATTTCTGCTCAATCTTTCAGCAATTACAGGCGTGATGTTGTGTTATCGTTACAAGGGACTAAGTTCCCTAAAACTCGATAGCCTAATAAAATAATCAACAAAACAAAATCGCATTTTATCCAACTTCAATTAAAATTACTTACAAAATTCGCACAACACTGGTTCATCCAGGTTCAAGCTTATTACAAAATAACCCATATTACGAAATGCGGTGTTACCTAGCAACAGGGTATCCAATGACTCCATGAGTCAGCCGCAGAGCATTCCCGTCAATCTGTGACTCACGCGCACCCTCAGTGCAACGTTTTTTAATTTACTCTTTTTAGGGTTCTGTGGAACACATCAGTCATTTTTGTCATGCTTCTTCAATGAGTAATACATGTATTGTGGAGAGGAGAAAGGTAGAAATATGAACATGAGATGAATGAGCTGTTATTTTGTGATTGTTGAATTGAATGATGTTGTAATGGAGGAGAATGATTGAATTATTGGTTTGCTTTTAGGATTGTAGTATTTTTCAAAGTACCAGGTATAATTGGTACCTACCTACCAAGATGTTTAACTGTCACTTTAATTTGATTCGGTGATCAATTTATCCGTCTACTATAATGGCTGAACACCCCTCAATGGCTGCATTGATGATGTACGATACAAAACAACATTGGCGCCGATTCCCTTGGTCACAAACTAAATTAAATTTAAGTTCAGTGCATCTTTTTCTTTCTATCTCATTACGAAAAGGATAGAAAACAAATATTAGTTTAGTCCTGTCAAATTAAAATACTCCATAGATAGTTTAGACGTGATTAAAAACATGGCGACTAAAACTACGTCAATTTACGTCAGGCGCTGACTAATTTGACAGGACTAAACTAATATTTATCTTCTATCCTTTTCTTATTGAAATAAAAAGATGCGCTGAGAATAAATTTAGCTTATTTTGTAAATAAGGGTAACGGCGCCAAGTTCAAATATCACCTCTACTAATACTAAGTATATTGATTTTCGATCTAAACGTCACATGCATTATCAAATAATAATGTCACATTCAAATACAGAAAAAAATTTAATCAGTGGGCAAACTGTAACCATGAATTCAGCATGGCCCTCGAGCGTAAAAAGTATTAACCGATTATGAAAAAAAAAATCAGCTGTTTCATTAAAAAGTGCACCAACGCGGTCAAAATGTATACGGATTTTTTATTTTTTTATAACCGACGAAAAACTTTTTTGATAGGGAGTTTAGAATCATAATGCATAATTCACGCACTGTTAATTTTTCTTCCTGTATACTGAAATTAAGCAAAACCATCTTGTACCGTAAACCTTCTTATTCCATCGTGTGCGGGACAAGTAGTCATAATACAATATGAATAAAGATAAGTTTCCATATTTGCAGTAAAAATGCGGAACCCTTTTCCAAATGCATCACATATTCCGCTGTCGTTGCGTGGGAGAGCTCCCAAATTTTGGAACCCATGGCTGCTTGTAGGAAGTCGAATGAGTAAAGAATTTCGGGACTCGACTTTAGACACTTAATTTGAATTCAGGTTTAATTCGATTTACGTTTAGATTGAAGATTGTAAAATCTGGTGCAAAATTAATGTGTGAATGAGATTTTTGCACGCTACAAATGAATGACTGCGAATGAATGCGGGGCATACGGGGTCAAATTAAATTAACTAGCGAAACTCAGTAGACATGATGGGAATCGATATTTAAACATGATAAAACAATAAAAAATGATTTGATGATAATTAATTTTGAGGTTTAAAATGTTATTGACGTGTAAAACTGTTTGTATAAACCTACTTACATGACACTGCTTAACCTTTTCCCAACAATATTGGGGTTGGCTCCCAGTCTAACCGGATGCAGCTGAATACCGATATTTTACATGGAGCGACTGCCTCTGACTTCCACAACCCAGTTACTGGGTAACACGATACCCCTTGGTAAGACTGGTTGTCAGACTTTTCGGGCTTCTAATTACCGGTAACGACTGTCAAAGACCGAATACGAATGACAGCCGGGACCAACGGCTTAACGTGCTTTCCGAGGCAAGGTGTCTCGTATGTAACTAATCGATAGTCACTTTTCACCCATCCACGAACCGACCGCGGTAAGCACCGCTTAACCTTCGGTAGACCTGCGCGGCTTCTTTTGCCTTATTTTGCCCACCACCCACTTCGATAATATTTTTTTTCTAAAGCCCCCCAGTTTTTTTTTACTTACCATCTGTCACGAATCTAAAACAGCTATTGCCATGATTAATAAACGTGTAATAGTATTTATAGTGTAAGTTAGGATATATATGTAATTTTCTCTGGGTGATCTACTACCCTGCATATTGATCTATGGCCCACGTTGAGAACCTATATTTAAATCCTATCTTGACTATTTTAGATGTAGGCAGAGCCTACAACCACCAGAATGTAGTCATTGTCTTTAGTCCTACATGTAATAACATATCATTTCCTTACAGGAAGTATAACCATACAATTTTATATCTAGATTCTCAGTATTTACTCCGAGAGTCAACGCATAGGTACTGTGATTACAGACTATAGTTATGTCTAGACGATAGCTAGCTACCTGTTTCTGAGGCTATGCGTCATCTGGTATCGATCGAAACATGTTATTACTGTCTACGTGCCTGTCTGTGTTGGGGGATACGTATTTTTTTGTACTCTATAACAAATTATTGGTAGAAGAAATAAAAATTGATTTTTTTCTGGGTATGGTGGATGCCATAATGCTAGCCTGTATTTGTCTCACAGCAGTGCAAAGATCTCTTCTCCTTTACTGAAGGAACAAAGCATTGATCACTATGGTTGCTCATTCCAAGAAGTTTAGGTTTCCATCGCGTCATAATGGATTGAATCATGAGAAAAAGCTTCGCAGTTTGGTGCCCACTCCATTAGCGTTTACTTCAAACTTATCACACGAAGATGGGCTACCAATTTACTAGCCTTACAAATGCCATGCTCAGCCTATAATGTTCCCACTGCTGGGACACAGGCCTCCTCGCTTCGAGAGGGAGTGTGCTGTAGTCCACCACGCGGCCCAGTGCGGGTTGGTAGATGTCACATGTCTTCCAATTTTTGGTTCGAGGATATGCCGGTTTTCTCGCGATGTTTTCCTTTAGCGTTTTGAGAGCAGTGTTGATGAAATAATTTACTTAAAGTAAAGCGCCTATCTGGGTTCGAACCTACGACCCACTATTCGTAAGTCGCGACCTTTACGACTGGATCACCACTGCTCCACAACATTAATGTTTACTTCAAACTTATTACACGAAGATGGGCTACCAACTTTCGCACTAAAACACTAACACTTTCTAGGGTTCTCATTCCTCGAAAGCCAGCATTTTTCATTCCAGCCAGCATACCTGAAACATCATCATGCCGAGCCTTTTCCCAACTATGTTGGGGTCGGCTTCCAGTCTACCCGGATGCAGCTGAATACCAGTATTTTACATGGAGCGACTGCCTATCTGACCTCCACAACCCAGTTACTGACTGACAGCCGGGACCAACTTCTTAATGTTCTTTCCGAGGCACGGAGGGGTTTGATACGTAAAGATGATCACCCATCCACGGACCAACCGCGGCAAGTGTAGCTTAACCTGATTGTTCGACCCGTATGGCTGATATTACTTAGCCACGAGCCCCTGAAACTACATCCAAACTACAACCAAAGTAAAGTATCTACCAAATGCCAGTCATACTAATTTAAATGCTTAGCTCATAGCTAGCTTGTTGGCCGATTGCCAAGCAGTAACTACTGGGTCACCCAGTTCCCTCCGTAAATTGTCACGTTTGACAGGGGATTCCTGCATGTATTCATTACAGCATCCTGGATACTGCTTAATATTATACATTCGAAAGTAACTCTTTCTGTATGATACCTTTTCACGCCTAAACCACTGAACGGATTTCGATAAAATTTGGCAAGGAGATAGATGGTATCCTGGGGAAAAACATAGGCTATTTTTTGTCTCGGCACCACCTTCCCGTGGGATAATTTCGGACATCCACGCGGAAGAAGCCACGAGCAGAAGTTAGTTCGATATAATACTTATTAGGGTGGTCTAGCATCTCATCGATAATAAAAGAGTTAACAACTTTATTTTATGATCATTGTTTAACGTCCAACAGTAGGCGATTAAAAAGAGATACTGGTTTTTGATTAATGGGCTTCATTAAGTTAAAACTAATCGTGTGAGTTTTGTTGGCCCAAACCTTTGGGCTTTGCCACTTCTACGGCGTCGTCAGTGGCAGCGCAGAGGGCACTTTGACTGCATGTTTTGGGACACACAGGGCAGGATAGGAGGTGGAGCATGGTTTGCGATATAGCTCCACAATCACACCCTACTGCCGTTCCGTCAAGGTAGCCCCACTTTACCAGGTTGGACTTACATCTTCTCACTTGTGTCCGGAGACGGTTCAGGGACTTCCAAGTGGACCACGGAAAGTTACACTCTGCAGGGAGATGCTCGTTTGGTGGCAGATGGTAAGTAGGAGGGGGAAAAGTATTTTGCCACTGAGATGCTGTCTATTTTAAGAAGCTGTGCCTGCTTTTTAGCCGTTGCGTTGGTAGCCGTTCGCCAGATAGTGGATGTCTGGTATCAGAGGGGCAATTCTCGTAATTTTAAGACCGTTCACAGTCTGAGGGGTAATTCTCGTAATTTTAAGAACGTTCACAGTCTGATCTCAGTCTCAATCTGTCAAAAATACGTCTAATTTCCCTATATTTTGACAAGTTTTTGATATTTGTTTGTCGCCGAGATGACACTGCGACTAGATTTTGAATGTTTTAAATTACGGGAATACGGGCCCTGATCTCAGTCTCAATCTGTCAAAAAATACTTCTAATTTCCCTACATTTTGACAAGTTTTTGACATTTGTTTGTCGCTGAGATGAGACTGCGACTACATTTTGAACGTTTTAAATTACGAGAATTGGCCTACAGATTCCTGTATGAGTTTCTCCACTGCGCTTGCAACTTTTCTTTGGAATTGTGGTGGCGCTATGCCAGCTGCGGGATATAGTGCGATAAACTTCTGATACTATCTAAGTGAAAGGGGAAGTCTGGCAGTGAGTGTTTAGCAGAGAAGCGGACATACTTAGCACGTTCCCGTTCACTGACTGGACAGATCCACTCAAACATGTGTGGCTCTCCCCTCAATAGACCATTTCAGACACCAATTTACATGGTCTTCACATGATCTGACCAAGATTATGTCTGGACATTAAAAGAGACTGTGATTCTGAGTTTGTTTCGGCCTTTCTTCTCAAAGTAGTCAGAAAGGAAATGCCGACCTCATCTAGCTTATGTTTTTTTTTTTAATAATAATTATGATGTGTAAAAGTGATTTCGATAACCTATTTGCAGAATTAACAATTTAATTTCATTCCGTGGAATAGTCATCCACGCGGGCGAAACCGCAAGCAGAAGCTAGTACAGACGCCAGCAGGTCAAGCTACCCGAAACTGTAAAATTTTCCTAATCAACCTTGAACCTTAATGCTTTAGCGATAAAGTTGAAAATCTATTAAAGAAATTTGACAGATTGCAGTAGCTTGATGTGCTGGCGTCTGAACAATATGAATGTGTGTTAGTGGAGTTTGGCTTTGATAGTCGCACGCGATCCCCTGCAGACGCTAAATGTAATAATCATCATCATTCACAATTGCATTTCATGGAGTAATAGGCAGAAGTGTAAGCACAGCAACATTTCCATCATATTTTTAGTTAGATATTGCCTCTTTGTCTCATGGTCGCAAGCGAGGATGTCCTGGGTTCAATGCCCTGGTCAGGCAAAGTGGCTTTTTCCATTTGGATTTTTTTTAATAGCAGCCCGGAGTCTTTGTGCCTGTTTGATGGCAATAGGCTCGCCCCCTGTTACATGGCACTTAAACATAACAGGCGAAATGTGGGTATATAGGTATATAGGTATTATAGGTGCACCTTTGCCTAACCCTTCGAGGAATACAGCGTGATGTTATGTTATGTGTTTTTAGATAGTTTCCGTTTAGTGGCGTGCCTATTAACATTAATCGTGCACAGACTCCGGGTTATTACTGAGAATTTTGATACGGAACATCGACCCGGGAATTGAACCCAGGATCTCACGCTCGCTTGTCATAGTAATTTAATACCCACATTTATTTAAAAAGGATTCCCATTTGTTTTAATTAAGTATTTTAAGCACTCAAAATATTTCTGTAAGTGCACCCTGCACTGGTTCGGCTCGTATGATTCGGCACAACCGAGCGGCAAAATTGAATGTTTGTAGATATGTTCGGGAAAAGTCACTCTTCTTATCGTGCCGAGGCGACGCCGCGACGCTAACATTATTCGGGAAAGGTAGATGCCGAACGGAATTTGCCGATCGGCGCGAGCCGAAATGAAAGCCAAATAATATTTGTAGTGATTGCTTTACCTTCAGCGGCTTTTTTATTCAACAAACACTGCCGAACCGAAAGTGCCGACCCGAACACAATGTGTGAACCCCTAAGGGACCAATGATTAGAATAGGTACAAAGAAAAAACATGATATAAAATTTCATTTAGTTTATTTATTTGGACACACAAAATACTAACTTTTGTCACTAGTCACTAAATAAAAAACTTTGCTAAACTAGCTACATATATTACACACTTACACCTAAAGGACAGATTATTAGGAAGCGAGGACCGCTGAGAGCGGCCATAGACAACATTATTGCAGAGATCATAGACTAGATTCTACATGAAAATACACTTAGCTTAATATTTTAGCTTATTTTACAAAAATATTGATGGACCGACTCAATTTTGATTGCCATCGACACGCTAAGACGAAGGGGGTATTTTGGTACTATTATTTATTTTCTTTACTTTTTTCCGTTAATGGTAAAAATATGTTTTTTTTTTTTGAAAATTTATGTAACATGTCACAGTCCCTAAGAAGGGTAAATTATAGTTTAATGGTTTAGTTTATTTCGGAACCTAATACAGAGACACTTTGATTTACATTCGCGTTTTAAAATAACAGACATAGTAATGAATGCTCACTGCATTCGTATAGGTACAAATTAACATAAGGGTGTGTTTCATCACTTTCCGATAAAGTCTTACAAATAGGAAAGGAACCAGTGGAGTAATTGCGTACCACAACTACAATGGCAAAGCGTTTCATTTTGACAAATCGACAACATTCATTGCGTGATTTGCGTTGTCGAACAGACGAATTTTTCAAACATATGAAGCAATGGATTAGCATTATCCATCAAAATGATTCAGATTGAAAGTATTTTATGCAAGTGAGGTACAAGTTTGGTTCCATTTCCATAAATCATCTGAGCCTATCGCAGTCAATTGCTAGACATAGGTCACCTTAGTCTCCTAGAGACATCTATCATAGGACTCCCCAATTAAAAGGAAGTAAGGGTAGGTAATTGGTAACAGTATCGGAAGGTGTTGAAATAGACTCGTAAGTTTTATAAAAAGATGACATATAATAAGTTGACAGTGAGGACATTTTAAACTGAGATCGTCAGTCAACGAGATGACTGAATAACATTATTATCTTTTAAATCTTTACATAAAAATAAGGGTCAATACATACCATGCCAATGTTGATCAGAAGGCCAAATCCCGTGATTGAAAACGTTGTCTCAGCTCAGCGACAATCAATGTCAAAAAATTTACAAAAATATATAATTTAATTTTCATAAATTTTTGTCAATTTTTTTGGGGTTTTTGACTGATTGAGCAGGAGATTAGACGAATATTCTTAAAAATACGAAAGTTGCCCCTCAGATCTTCAATCTTTAAAGTCAATTCGAGCAAAATTCGTGCACAACGAACAAACTAACTTATTTTTTCAGAAAACAGTTGTCATGCCAAGTGAATATTTTGTAAGCCCAATGTAAAGAAGATTTCAACAGTTTCAAGAACGGCTGCTGACGAATTCGACTGAAGCTAAAGCTCCGATGAATGTCATTACGTCTTAATGTGGGCGGGCATTACCTACCTATCTATCACCAGTTTTGGCATACTGGAGGTAGTAAAACCTCTGGTTTTAACGTCCCAATAATTTATATCTGTTCCGATCTATATGATTATATTATACTGACAGTTATAATTATACTCTCTCAATAGGTTATTGGGTTCGGCCGTAAATAATTACAGCAACAGTATCAATTGAACCTTATTTGATGTTTTTAGGGTGTCGTAGCCAAATGGCAACGGAACCCTTATGGATTCGTCATGTCTGTCTGTCTGTCTGTCTGTCCGTCCGTATGTCACAGCCGCTTTTTTCCGAAACTATAAGAGCTATACTGTTGAAACTTGGTAAGTAGATGTATTCTGTGAACCGCATTAGGATTTTCACACAAAAATAGAAAAAAAACAATAAATTTTGGGGGTCCCCATACTTAGAACTGAAACTCAATTTTTTTTTTTTTCATCAAACCCTTACGTGTGGGGTATCTATGGATAGGTCTTCAAAAATGATATTGAGGTTTCTAATATCATTTTTTTCTAAACTGAATAGTTTGCGCGAGAGACACTTCCAAAGTGGTAAAATGTGTGTCCCCCCCCTGTAACTTCTAAAATAAGAGAATGATAAAACTAAAAAAAATATATGATGTACATTACCATATAAACTTCCACCGAAAATTGGTTTGAACGAGATCTAGTGAGTAGTTTTTTTTTAATACGTCATAAATCGTAACGTAACGGAACCCTTCATGGGCGAGTCCGACTCGCACTTGGCCGGTTTTTTTACAATCTTGAAATTAATTTTATTTACTGCTGAGAACAAAGATTCTCCGTAATAAATGGTGATTACATTTTTATTTAAAAAAGTGCATAATTTGTTTTAAAATACTTTTACATCAGTTAACTAGAAATATTAAATAGCAATGAAATGAGGAATATTTTGCTCTACAAAAGATAAATTAATGCATTGCTAAAAGTTTACAATATTTCTTTTATTAATTTATTATAAATTGGGAAAATGCTAATAAATAAGTTTACACTACAGTCCTGTATAATAAAAAAAAACAGTGTTAAGACTGTATAAAGAAATCCGACATTTAAAAAAACCCTTCTTCGCAGTCGGGTAACAAACGACATTAATTTCTTGGTTATTTCAGCTAAGGTTTCCCTTGGAACCCATACAACACTTAAAATAATAATTATATTATTTTAATTTTTTAATTATAATTTTCCAAATAATTTTAGCCTCTAATTATCCAAAAGTATTTTACACTTCCAAACCATTATAATAAGTTTTTATATTCTTTTAAAAGTAATCGAAAAAAGTCACAAGTTATAAAAAAGTTAAATAGCTAATTCAGGAACACTGGGTACCTTAAATTATTGCTAATTATTATTTATTTATATAAGTAAATACAAATAAAATTTATATTTATTTTAATAATTTATAAAAACGCATGCTTTTTACATAGGGTTGAACTTTTAGTCGACTAAGCTAAGTTTAAAATTAATTCATAACTTATATATTTAAAGTAGATTTTTAGCTAGTTTTCTTTGTCACTAGAAGCACCATCTGCATGTTTTCTTAAAGTCCAATAATCTGTAAAAGAAGAAAAACTAAAATTAGTACATGAAAGTTAAACTTTTGAATTTATTGGGGTAACTGTTCAGGTTAAGTCTCAAACAATTTTTCAGGAATCATTCTTTCATATTTTTGAGAACGTGAACCTCTCTAAACCTCCCCAGGAGTCTACAGTGACTACAATAATAATTGTTCTCCAGACCGAATTTCAGCCATGGCGACCAATCTCAGGAGAGATCAGCCTTCGGCGTTGTAGGTAGATATTATAGTGCACAAGTGTGTGCGCTAGTAGATTTACAGTATTAAACTTTTATGTAGGCTGATTTGAAATCAAAGACTCGGTCCCTCCATCTTGACGGTAGCGAGAAATCACGGGGGTATCACACCGCCAACTTCCAAACTTCGGGCTGAGCGACTACAGTAAATACCCATCCTAAAGAATAGTCACCACATTTTGGGAAAATTAAATAGATTAAGGGCTGACTTTTCAATAGTCAGATAACTTTTATCTAATGAATAAATATGACAGTTTGACATATTTTCTATACAAAAGCTATCAAATGGCAATATATAGCAGACAAGAGGATCTTACAACCAGCATCGGCATTTTAGACACTAAGATGGTGGATCAGGCTGAGGTGGTAGGTACTATCGCCAAAACCTACATCTGACCATTTTAAAAACAAAATCCCGTGCACATGATGACCACAGCTGTGTCCGTAAGTAAAACAAAAGAGGATCCTTTTTAGGTCGACTAATAATATGCGCTGCAAGCAGGAATAGTCCTTACGGTGGTCGGATATAGATTTTGGCGATAGTACATATGATGATTTAACATACCACACAAAAATGGCGTGTCAATACGCAACTAAACAAAAAAATGTACAGAAGCAGGTTACAATATCACAAGGTACCGATGGCGTCGATTTCAAGCGATATTTAAAACGCCTTGTCTCGTGAACAATAACATCGCTTATTTGCGTTTTTCGCGTCTCTTTTGTTGCGCGCATTGTTGCGTTTTGTTACGTAGGTACTGTCGGCATTTTGTTATATGTCAAGAATTGCGTGTGTTGTGTAAGATGAGCTTACTATTATATCATATATGGAGAAGTTCTTCTTCTTCGTGTCGCTCGCACGACTGTATTTTAAATGCTATTTTCCCAAAACATTGCCACTCTCACGGCGTTGTCGGTGGCAGCGCAGATGTAAAATTATATGGAGAAGTAAAATTATAAAAGGATGCTGGATGGTAAGTCTTGTGTGATTATTTTGGTAGATTTTTTTCGTGAGTTCAATTCAAGGCATCACTGAATGCGGTCGTAACTTTAGAGTTGTGTCAAGAGACTAATAAGTTTTAATAACATTTTTCCCAGCCTAAGGCTTTTACATTTCAAGACAACTATTTTCAATGATTCTGACTGTATCTCAAGTTCGTAGTTAGCCCTAGTCCCTTGACTATAACTGCCTTATCAGGCTTCACAAGCACCTATTTTAAGTAATGAAACATAACCAGCACCCTAATTGCGTAATACACTATCAATCTGAATCTGGATCATTTTGAAGGATATTGCTAATCCATTGCTTCATATTTTCGAAAAATTTGTCTGCTCAACAACGTAAATAACGAAATGAATGTTGTTGAATTGTCAAAATGAAAGCCATTACCATACTGTTAGTGTGTTACGTAATTACCACCTCACATATTCTGTAGGTGC
Source organism: Apamea anceps (assembly GCA_951799955.1). Classification (NCBI taxonomy): domain Eukaryota; kingdom Metazoa; phylum Arthropoda; class Insecta; order Lepidoptera; family Noctuidae; genus Apamea; species Apamea anceps. Next base: position 13,986,555 of record OX637509.1, read on the forward strand.
ACAAATGGGTAGCGAGGGAGACTGAAATCTCTCCTAGAACGGACCACCAATAATATCTAACTAAATAAATAACTAATATTTCTGGTAGCAAAATACTTAATCAGATAACTAAGCTTCCTCTTCACCAAATTGCCTCTCAATATAATTATCATCGCTCCACTCTTTAATTGAAGAAGTGTGAACTGGCCACTCAAAAACAAAAAAGGATCTAAGATGCAAGAAAGAGACAGCACTATTCGCAAATAAAAACAGGTTTGGTCCCACTGTGGCTGACACCGAGATGAAAAAAAGGTGAAAAAGTAAAAAGTACTACGGACGTATTTATTGAGCCCAGGCGGACAGCTACCTGGGTTACGCGAACCCAACTTTGTGTGTAGGGTGGCAACACCAATTATCGTCCGTTCGATTATTTTGGTTTTTGATTTTTTTTGACGACAATGTTTTCGTGGGATTTGAAATATGAGTAGATTTTTTTTTTAATCATTATTTGTGATAAAGTTGATTGTTTGCGCAAATTACAGAACAATTAAATTTTTGGATCGAGAAGTTCTTTTCCTATATATAATTCTGTCATTTAAAGACGACTGTTTTCCTCAACTTACCGTCTGATAACAGGTTATTTTACCGTTCGTTTCATTTTTTTACGCATACATTCGTTCAACAATGGCCGACGTGGTTTACCAGTGTTATTGTTTATATGTTATTTTTATGGTGCCGTCCACGATTTACATAAAAGGAAGGATTTCTATACATTTTTATGTGAGTTACAACTTACATCTCTGGTAAAAGCGAGTCGTTCCATAAAAGAGAATGTTTTAAAGATGGTACTTTATTTGAAGCTGTAGGTTTTGTATGTCATTTTATTAATGGTCGTTTCATAGAATTCTTTAAAGTTAAGTGAATAAGTATGTCTCAATACATAGTTTCACTTATAGATTGAATCAGAATTCCGCGTAGTAGTATTTTCATGTACGGTTTTCGTTGATTTATGCTTGACTTCGTGGGAAAAGAGAATGATGAAGGTAAAGATACATTTTGCTTTAGTGAATCTCCATGACTTAGTAACAAAATATCCTAATAATATTATAAACGCGAAAGTTTGTGAGGATGGATGGATGTTTGTTACTCTTTCACGCAAAAACTACTGAACTTATATAGCTTACTATAGCTTGCAGTTGCAGTTATTAGTTATATAGCTTTACAGTTATAGTGTACTTTTTATCCCGATATTCCCACAGGATCGACATTTATGCGCGGGTGAAACTGCGGGGCGCTGCTAGTCTTTATATAATCTCTGGACCTACCAGCTGCATTTATAAAAACATTTTTGCATTTGATAGCCCAAGTCTTGAGAATGGTTTTAAGGCTATTTAACATCATGCTATGACCCTTAGGAGCCGAGCGAGGCGGGTGAAACCGCGGGCATATACCAACAAAAAATCACTGTAACCGTAAAAACACAATATTATTTATTTAACCTGTTAATACCACTAATATATATCCAATAAATCCAATAATTTCTGTTGGTAACGTAATCCCAAATCCCGGCAAAAACTCAATAATTACGTTGTAATAAAAAAATACTGCGCTAATTAAAAGCATGCAGGTAATTGGTGCAGTTTCCTGTTTCCTGCGCAGTAACAGATAGCTTCGAGAATTTGTGTAATTGTTTATTTTTTGTATTATCACGCGAGTGCTTGTGGGGTAGGCAGAGCGCCTGTGATAACCAGTAACGTCAATATTGGTTTACTAGCCCCAGCAGTCTCGACATTCATAGCGATCGCTTTACGACCGAATTCGGTCGCAAAGTCCCGAATTGACAGGTGAAATGTATGAAGTGACAGGACTTGCGACCGAATTCGGTCGTAAAGCGATCGCTATGAATGTCGAGACTGCTGGGGCTGGCTAGGACCTATTATCTAAGTTTAAGTGAAAGTGTGTTAGGTAAAGAAAGATAGATCAAATAGATTTATTTTTCTCATAAGAACACGATAGAAAAAGAAAAGAGTTTCTGGAAGGACTTGGGTGACGCTTTTGCCCAGCAGTGGGACACTGGACAGTATAGGCTAAACAAAACAAAAAAGAACACGATGGAGGGGCGCCACTGTCCCGTGTCCAACAGCGGGTCAGAATAGGGTAGCAAAAACATAACCCTGTCTTTGCTGTCGCGCCGTTTCTTGTTTACTGTCTTTTAAAAAAACCAGCATGAAGGAGTTCCTATCCAAACGATGACTATCCGGAGCACCTATTCAAAGGATGACTATTTTACATGCCAAAACTCTTCTAAATATAATTAGAAGAAATTCACGCTGGTACACGGAAATGTATCGCTTGATATGTCGTACACTTGAGTCAGACAAGTTCTGAACGCAATATAAACAGGTACAGCTACCCTAGGCAAGTAAATTGATCCTTATTTACTTTACCGCTCAAAAGTCAAGTTAGACTCCCGTATACATAGACTATATAATTATATAGATACTAGCGGACCCGGCAGACGTCGTCCTACCCGGAAAAGCAGCGCCACTTACCGGGTCCAATTGTGTTTTCAAACCATCTAGGAACCCATTGAAATAGATACACAAAATTTCATCCAAATTGGTCCAGCCGTTTAGGAGGAGTTAGGTGACAAACACACGTACAGAAGAATTATATGTAGCTTCTGCCCGCGACTTCGACCTTCTACAGAGAAACAGAAAACTTAAAAAAAAAATGGATGAAATCGGTAAAGTCGTTCTCAAGTTATGGCGTGACCAAGGGAAATAGGGATTAATTTTTATATAGATATATATTAAGAAGATGTATTAGAGATATATATAGACTACCATAGAAATGTAAAAAAACAGTACATCTAAGCTCACTTCTCTCTAAAGCTAGACAGACGTATCACTATTTGTGCAAGCACACTTTTGAGCAAATACTCGTCTAGAGGCTAAGTTCTAAGCTAACACCGCTATAGCAAGGCTTAAGTAAATCTAGCCTGTGTCTGGCCAACGTTGCGTTTTGTAGGTAAGGCGAAACGTTCAATTTTAAGCAAATAATGCCATTTTGCTGTCAATTATCTGAGGATCTTGCGACAAGAAGAGCTAAAATAAAACTTTATAGAGAATAATTTTGGACATTAACTTTGAGTAAAAGTTAATACAAATTGAGAAAGTTGAAAACTGAGTTCAGTGAGAAGAAATACAGAAACAATGTTTTATATCAGCGAGGTAAGTAATTGCGTAACACACTAACAGTAGGGGAGTAGGAATTAAGTGACGGGGCCCGATAGGGCCGAAGCCTGCCAGGGTAGCGGGATTGTCCGAAAGGGTTACCGCTGCCCTGGAACATAAAGGGCTAAGGAAGGAACACGGGTGGGTTTTAGTCAGTAAGAGTCTGACACTCCCTTCCGCTCCACCCAGAGCGGGAGGGGCCATTTGATGATTTCCCATCCTCAAAAAAAAAGGTGAGTAGGAATAGCTTTTAATTTGAAATCAACAACAGTTCAACAACATTCATTGCGTTATTTACGTTGTTGAGCAGACAAATTTTTCGAACATATGAAGCAATGGATTAGCAATATTCTCAAAATGATTCAGATTGTGATTGATAGTGTGTTACGCAATTAGGGTGCAGGTCGAACATGAAAGGTTTAATTGCAATGAAACAATTAAATGTAAACCTATTTCAATAAAATTAAGTTATTTAATCAACTTTTAAGACCACTTCTTATCCAACAGAACATAAATTAGCTAAATGCAAGCTCAGTTTCCTATTTCGATTTAAAATTAGGTACTTACTTAAACCATGACTAATGTGAAGGAACTGTAATTAAATTTAAATTAAGAAACCATAAAACAAAATGCATTCTATTTAAATCTCGTGTAAGACAGTAAGAATCAGATAAGGCTCAACGTTAGTCATAAACTTGCGCAGGCGCAAGTGTTGCCAAACGTTTCCTGGAAGGGAACGACTGTGTAAATATGGCTGCGGTAAGGGTACGGACATACAATATTTTATAAGATTCGATTTCGATTCCGATATACGATTCGATCGATTCGATTTCGATAAAGACAATCGGTTTTCGATGTCCTTGGACTATTGTCTAAATTAGAGACGACAAAAGACGACTGTTTCCAATGCTTTAAATAATGGCTGGGGAGTTTGTTACTCTACTTCTTCTTCACAGCTAAAACATTAAAAGGTCGTTAAGGGTGGGCGTTTGAAATGAAAACAGACAATGCATTAACTATTCTCTGATAATTTTCGATGAAAGCCATTGCTATTGTTAGTGTGTTACACAGTTACCCCGCTGGCTGCTATACTCAGTAATTCGCTACTGATCATGCATCAAGCAAAGTGTGGTCACAGCCTTTGTTTCTACGAAGCGTGCTCGGACACTGATCCGAAATGTTATTTGAATTTAATTTGGGACAATAAGTTATGCGCTCACTGAGCATGAGATTATTTTAATAATTACGATTAGCCCTTTATACGATCAGCAGAGACGGAAGTATTGTACGAGTAGATGCATCACAAAATTTGAAAAAAAAATTGCTCGAATATCTTTGGAAACTATTAAAATTTTCAAAAAAACATATATTAAAAAAAAATAATAATATACAAAAAAAAAAAAAAAAAATATAAAAAAATAATGGTAAATAACTATTAATGAGATTGATTTCGTTCCGGATTTTTTACATCAGATGGATTTATTTTTTGACTTTTAAATAGATTGTTACAAAAAATATTCGATTTGAATCGGCCACTATCACTAGGATCCTGTAACTGATAAGTTTTTTCGCTTTATTTACATGAACATGACAAGGATATGTAGAATTTTTTTATATTAAACGAGTTAGGTGAATTCTTGTCTTAAATTTACCTACGCATAATTTGTGAAGCCTGTATAATTCCCTTCAACAACATGCTATTTTCCCGACCTAAGCTTTTCTCCTTAGAAAATGCCATAAGTAGGTACCTAGCCCAGTGTTATTGCGAACAGTTCCGCACAACTTGCACAAAAGTAGGTCATTTAGCTACTCATGCGCAGTAGTAACTTGACGCAGGTACTTACTAGCGTAAGTTTTATTAACTTAACCCGCCATATTAGTGGACGACTAAAACTTGTCTAAGTTGTCAAAACATCTTTGTACTTAATAAAAACTTTTCAAAAGTTTAAAGTATATTCTACTTCAACACTTCCCAGAAAAAGACCGAGGTCTTTTTTTTTCTAGAAATAACTAAAAAACTAGTTTGGGCAAGTTTTTTAGCATCGCAAAATTTACCATACATACATGCATCTACATACATACGTCGGTTGTTCACCCTAGATCCCGTTAGGAGTAAGATACTCAGTCGCGAATGTTAGTAAACAAAATACTAAATAATTCACCGATTTCTCCGTAAAATGATTCATTTATCAACAATGTTAAAACTTTCCTGAAACGTAATGTAGGTTGGGTAACCAGACGAGTTTAAAATGAGGTTATGTGTTTAAAAGTTGAACTTGTTTTGGAGTTTTCGGGGCATCGTAATCGGTGACGGTGTTTGGCAACCGTGTAGGACCGTATTGTATGCATCTTTTTACATAAGTACTTAATTGTAGTAGTAGACCGTATTATATGCATTTTTTACATAAGTATTTAACTGCCACGATATTGCAGTGCATCAGCAATGTTTGTACATGCCAGAGTAGACAGCTTCTCAGCTGTCGTGCGCAAAAAGAATGCGTTTTTTCTTGCCAGATTGCGGGGCAGTAGCAACAGCCTCTTGACAGTTAATGCTGATAGGCACGATCAAAGCCCCATTATGAGGCATCTTATAAAAACCACCCTGTCTTTAGTAGAATATAAGTACTAACATAGTTTATAAGTTAAATTGTCTACTAACATCTAGAATTGTAAGTTTGTTGGATCTATTGTTGTCCGTGAAATAAAGATTATTATTATTATTATTAATTGGAAACATTATGTTTACGATACTTTAAACGCAATTTGCAAGCTGTCTTTTTCAAAATAAAATATCTCCTACCAAAATGATTATGACATTCTGACCCATTTAAGGACTCAGTGATCAACTGGGCGGCAATAAACTGGGCCACGTGGACCAGTTGTACATAATTAATTATGCCTACTATTTTTGTGGCCAACTGGGCCGAACGCGCTTTGATCTTGCGGACGTGATTTTATTATTTAATTTGCTGTGGTTAAGTGGGCCGACAATAAAAATTTAAGGCAGTTTGGTATAGTTACGAACACAAGTGTATCAAAATAAATTTTTCAAAAGGTAAATTGTGTTGGGACTTTGAGAGGAAAACAAAACATCATCAATCAATGTATATATTTCAAAAATCAACAAAATGTAGTTGTATAGACAAAGCTTAGCTTACAATAAAATGTTTTATATAACATGTAAATAATTTTTCTTATTAATCTAAGTTTTAAAATAAGGAATATAATTTTTAAAAAACAGTACTGCAATCACAAATTGACATATACACGATAAACATTCATATAACACAATACAAATAAAATTGGTTAATCCTAAAAATCACAGATCAGTTCAGTATAATTTTAATAGAACTACCTTAGCTTAATATAATTTAAGTCTCAATTCAAAAATTATGAGCATAACAGGATACAACATTGATTTTTTAATAAAAATATTTAAAATCACAGATCGGTTTTGTACAACAGTAATTATTAAAATCTTATAATTAATAAAAAAAAATCACAGTTTAAGTAATTTCCAATTTTAAAATAAAATCATAAAACAAGGCGCTCTATGCATAAATCAATATTAATGTCCCCTCTAATAAATTCCTCAATCGTCTGCGATATATGTTGGTCTATTTCTTGGGTTTCTGGAAGTTTTTTTCTAATACTAGTTCCGTTGGTATATAAAACTTCATAGTAATTGTTTTCCTTTTCAAGTATTGTTAAAAAATGCGCAATGTTTTTTGGTTTACTTGAAATTTTTTTATTTAAAATCGAATGCCAATTTTCAATCATATTTGTTGTTCGATGCAAATGATTACTACACCATTTGTCTGCAAAGAATGACTTATCATTCAACCACGTTTGCACAAAGTAATCGTTAAATAGCACGACATTTTTGTTTGTAGGACATTGTGCCATTATATATAGCCAAGCATTGTCTATAGCCTCTCTAGGCAAATGAGCCATAACAGTGCATCGTTTAACATGTTTTCTGGCTAATTTTGATTTTGTGATATTTAACTCATCGGCTTTTCGCCACAAGCTTTGCGCAAAATGAAAATAGCAGCCATTGATTTTAGTCTTAGGGAAAACATGTTTAAAAGCAGACATAGCTGCTTGTTCAAAGTCAAGTATAAATAATTGGGGTGAAAATTGGGGAATTTGACTTTTTATTAATTTAAACATAGTTATGTACGTATTTTTGTTTTTGTTCGGCAGTAAGGCATAAATAATTGGTATAATATTATTGTATGTGTCATTACTACCTAAATCTACATGTAAACTATATAATTGATTAAATGGTTTTAAACAAAATTTGAACGTCCCATCACATAAAATTGTTAAATTTGGATTAGTTAATATTTTTTTACAATCTCGATTAGCGAAAATTATAATTCTACTGGGTCCATTACTGTAATCAGCTAATAAAAAATGTTGATATCTTTCGGGCACAATTATTTCTTTGATAGAATTAAAACATATTTTTTGTACACCAAGTGATTTATTTCTTTTACGATGGAGCTTATGCTTAATATTTTCCAATGTAGGTATTTTTTTAATGAAATCAATGCCACTATCCACGAGTCCCGCAACAGTTTCCCGATAAGCTCTTGGAATTGAAATAGTATAATCAGACTTGATTTGTTCACAGCACTTGTTAAATTGTATTTCTAATTCGTTTGAAGCAAAATCCGGCTCGCAGTCATGTTTGTCATCCCGTGTAATGGTATTATTATTGGCAATAATTAATTTAGCTTTACATTTTTTTCTTTTAGTGCAATTCCAAACACAGGAACCATCTTTATTTCGCCTTTTCTCATGGTATCTATGGCCTGCACGAAGAAGCACTCGTTTGCCTCGTTGCGATGTTACTATTTGCCACTGGATACAATTTTGTGAATTTGATGGCCCTGGTTCACCTGTAAATATTTTCATGGCATCTATATATATATGCATCAGCGGCGGCAGCCTAATTACACATTACGCTACTAATATGAACCCATTTCTAATAAAAGCCTTTGAGTTTTGCTGGATGATTAAAATAATTCTAGTAATTTGAAATCTAAATTGCTAGTAATCTTAAAATATGTGCATACTATAGCGCATACTATGTGCAACAAAACTTTTATATTAAAAGTAATGTTAAGCAAAGCAGAAGTATATTCTTCATCAAAAAGGTCGTATTGTAGAGTATTGCACAAATCAAAAATATGTTATCGCAATTATTGTATAAATCTAGTTATCCAAAAAAAAGAAACAGTAAATTTAGAGTAATCAATTAAGCGCTATAAGTTAAGCATATATTTTTAAGGTTTAAGAACAACTTTATTTCTCATAAAGAATACATAAATTCACTTACTGAGAAACAATTTAGAAACTAAAATTAACAATTGGAGTGCACAGAGGTACTTATATTAGCACGAACAAAAATATAAAAATAAAAACGAAAATGTGGGTAAACCGATAACAAACTCAAACGTAAGTTTTTAACCAAGCATAACACATAAGCACAAATAATGTAAAATATACTTGGATAGTAAAACTGTGAAATTACTAAAATTATAACCGTAAAACATTCTTAGTAATTCTTAAAAATGTAATGACAATGTAATAACGACGCCACAAAATGGCGGCCGCCAATAAGAGCAGATATAGCTTCTTATTGAAATTTCTTTAACGTAATGAATGAAGTTTGTGATATTTTTTTATGCTAAGAATATGTAATTATATAAATCTTACCTCCACTATGTTCCATTATTTACACTCTCCACGTTGAATAGCATCAATGATATATAAAATTATCAAAAACACATTCACGCCACAGGAACATGAACCAGACTGCCGGCAAAGGGCAGCGCAGGCGCGCGCGTCCCATGATACAATAGTAGAAAGAGACAAATATATCGGGACCTTGTTGCCGTCTTACTTCTTTCATTGTAATCTGAGAGTCTTGTAGTAGCTTTGTTTATTTTCAAAGAAAGCGCACTCTACTTTCGTAACGGCTGTAGATACTGTATTTAAGTAAAAACAAAATGGTACCTACAAGGTAAATATTTATTCTATTTGAAATTACTGAAACAATCTGTATCTGACTGTACTGTATACTTTCGGCCCACTTAACCACAGCAAATTAAATAATAAAATCACGTCCGCAAGATCAAAGCGCGTTCGGCCCAGTTGGCCACAAAAATAGTAGGCATAATTAATTATGTACAACTGGTCCACGTGGCCCAGTTTATTGCCGCCCAGTTGATCACTGAGTCCATTTAAGAAATCTGAATCTGGTCCATTTCACATCATCCTAGCCTAGCCTAGCCTAGCCTAGCCTTTTTCCAAACTTGGTTGGGGTCAGCTTCCAGTCTAACCGGATACAGCTGAATACTATTTTTTTTTCCATGGAGCGACTGCCTATCTCACCTCCATAACCCAGTTACTGGGTAATACGTGCCCCTTGGTACGACTGGTTGTCAGACTTTCGGGCTTCTGACTACCCGTAACGATTGTCAATGATCTTTAAATGACAGCCGGGACATATACGGATCATATAAAAAAATAGTCATGAATAAAATGTAGCAGACTAAATATGACTAACTATATCTATTATTTGAAAGCAGGAAATAAGCCATTTAGTATCGTGTCATTAAACTCAATTCGGGTTGATGAAGCTTAGCTAAATTATAATTAAAAGCGGCAACATTAAATAATTCATATTTTTCGTTTGTTCTCACAAACTATTGTCTTCATTTCTTCTTTCGCAGGTCTTAGGGAATAAATTTCTTAAGAAAAATGCAGTATCTACCTTTGTACTTAAATGTTATAAGTCGTTTCTTGGTATTTGGTACATAAATAATAAAGTTAATAAATAAATAATTGAGCATGAAATCCAATTATCGAACAAAATAGAAATAAAATTTTCTCTCATTTTATTCCTGTTTTGTTTTTAAAGAGAATGGTGGTCCACTATGAAGAAATCTTTAATTAAACCTTATTAGGTATTTTCTAGCTAAACCTAGTTTTCTAACATGATGTTTAGTCGGCTAGAACTCAACCTAAAATTAGATATTTAAATCTATAATGGCGCCGATTCCCTTGTTCACAAACTAAACTAAATTTAAGTTCAGTGCATCCTTTTCGTTCTATTTCACTAAGAAAAGGACAGAAGATTAGTCCTGTCAAATTAAGATACTCTATAGATAGCTTAGACGTGATTAAAAATATGGCTACTAAAAATACGTCAATTTACGTCAAGAGCTGACTAATTCGACAGGACTAAACTAATACATATTTATCTTCTGTCCTTTTCTTAATGAAATAGAAAGAGAAAGATGCACTGAACTTAAATTTAGTTTAGTTTGCGAACAAGGGAATCGGCGCCAATGTTAGTTTTAAACCGTGATATACCCCTCGCTGTTCTATCATCGACCGTTCTACAATACAGTCCTTTTAGGGTTCCGTAACCAAAAACCAAAAACAGAACTTATTTGTATTTAGATTTCGACTAGACTACAACCAGTTAAAGTTAAATTTTAAACGTAGGAGAAAAATACGAAACTGTTACTTGCTTTTATTTTATTTTTAAAGGGTCTTTTAATTGTTATTATCACACCTTAAATGGAGCTTTCAATTAAAATTATTTAATAAAAAAGACTGGGGTTAAATTAACTGTAATTGTAAGCCATTAGCAACGCAATCAGAGCTCAGATTTAACAAAAAAAAAAAAAACTACTAAAGATCACTACAGATGTTCTATTGTTCAGGCAGTAATAATAACTGATTGTTATAATAACTTTTATGGTTCAGTGTCTTTTAAAAGACGGTGAAATAGGTATCGAATCACCTGCGTGAAACGAGCGAGTGAGCTGCTCCTAAAGGTACCATATATGGTGAAAATGGGCCTTAAAATTAATGTAGTGTGCAGAACCACCAATGTACCGATGAAATTAGCGATCAGCAGCTGAAGCTAGCCATACGAATTCCTGGTCTTTTACGGTAAATTATAATTATGTGAGTACCGATGAGATTTTATGGGTTGGTCATAATTAATGAAATACAAAGAGTAGTTTGTTATATTATGTTATTTCCTTTTGTCTAGCTGTGGTAGTTCATGGCATTGCTACTTTCTTTTACGAGTTTTAGGAAATTGAACTTCAACTTCAAATCAGCGACAAGAGGTAAACAAGTTTGATAAAATTCTTCGGAATGGCTGAACTGTAAATCAATTTCTAAATGAGATGTATTCGTAAATGTTTTTCCAGAATATTTTACTAAACATTATTTTAAATAAGGATTTCTCCTGTCGGTAGCTTTATAAAAAATCTTACGCCAACGAAATGCTTCACTCCGTCAACACCGTCAACTCAAAAAATACTTGATGATGTACCAAAATCATAAACCTTTTTCCCTAGGCATTCTCATTATTCAGCCAAGATACTTTGACCCCATTAAAATCTTAAATATGATCTATGTGGGGAACCAGTGTGGAGAATCAGTTTAACTAGATGATGTGACCGTGGGCTGTGCCGTGGGCACGACGAATGTGGAATGTGAGGGACCGTGCCTTTCTTCGGGAGTGAAATGGATTACAATTGGATGCCCAAAGCACGAACATACCTACGCGCAGCCTAATATAACTTTGTGTTCTTTGGTAAAGGTGCCATGAGGAAGTAAGCGTTGTGGAGTTTTAGAGGAACATATGAATGGTGAGATCTTGTACAGTCGCCAGCACATCAAGCTACTACGATCATTTTCAACTTTATCGCTAAAGCATTAGGTTCAAGGTTGATTGGGAAAATTTGACAGTTTCGGGTAGCTTGATGTGCTGGCGTCTGTAGTTTGTTGTAGAGAATCATGTTGAATTTATCTTGTTGCTTGGACATGGCAAAATGTTAGTTTATTGGGGTAATCGAGAAAACTGGTCAGAAGTCGGTGTATTTAAGTGTGAGTTTTGCAGTTAGGAGAGGATTCGGAGCTTCTGTGATTTCATTCGATGCATAAGTAAGTTTCACGTAGCCAGCGGCATTATCTTACCCATAGGTATTAGATAACATGTATTTGGGATAAGTAAATTCCACGTAGTATACCTTATTGAAAAGCTTATTTTTTCCTTTAATTCAATGGATGAAATAAGCTTAAGCAAGTATTCTTTACAAAGTCAGAACACCCTCTTGACTTCAAGTGTACTTGAAATCATCAAACGCCATACAAACGTGCGCCTACGCATACAAATATAAACTAAGCCCAATAAAAGCACATCCACCAATAATTCATCTATTCTTCTTCCAAATTGAACCCACAAACTTTAGCTCCTCTTCAAATATACCATGAATACATTTCGTATGGTATGGCTTAATATAATGTATGTATGGAGGGTGTTTTCTCAACGAATGCAGAGTCATTGTATGTTATCGGATAAACTCAAACAAGGAAACCGACAGTTATCAGGGCACGAGCGGGCATTGAACCCCAACAATACCTTTCACCAGGCCCTGTGTTACATGAACACAGAGGTCACAGCGATACGCCCTTTAGATATTTGTCAATGCACTTATTTGGATGGGAAGGAACGAATAACTTGCAAGAGCTTTTAAAAGCTTTAGTAAAATACAGCACTGAAAATCTTGCACTATCAACCGACAACTTGGTTCTGACTTCTAAGATGAAATTTCAGTATTTTTAAGAATGTTTGCATTCTAATCTATCTCGGTCTCAACCTGTCAAAAATATTTGTAATTTACCTACATTTTTGACCAGCTTTTGATATCGCAGAGATAAGATTGCGACTTGAATTTGAACCTTTTTTAACCGACTTCAAAAAAGGAGGAGGTTCTCAATTCGAAGGTATGTTTTTTTTTTTTTTTTGTGTGTTTGTTACGCCATTACTCCGCCAATTGTGGACCGATTTTCAAAATTCTTTTTTTGTTCGAAAGGAGATACTTCTGAAGTAGTCCCATAGAAATTTCATCAAAAACGGTTCAGTAGTTGGGTTTTTAAACCAAAATTACTGGTAAAAATTACAACTTTTCTTTTTCAGTCGGTGGCAAACAACGAAAATGCGAACCCAACGACACCGACTTCCGAAATTAAAGTTATTTTTCACTTTGTAGTGTCGTTTTTGGAAGTGGGTTGTTTTTTTTGCAAAAAAGTTTTTTTTTATGTACAAGAATAAATCGTTCGTACCTAATCGTTTTTTGATTAAAACTTCGTATTTAATTTTTCAGAATCACGAAGGAATAACCCTCTTTATGGTACTTAATTTTAGGTCAGTGAAGAAAACTCTTTGCATATGCTAATATTATAATTACGAAAGTAACTGTCTGTCTGTCTGTTATCCTTTCACGCCTTAACGGCTGAACTGATTTTGATAAAATTTGGCACACGGATAGGCCATGACCTGGGTTAGGACATATGTTATATTTTAATCCCGGCTTTATATCCCGGTAGTACGATTCTGTGGGATAATTTTGCACCTCCACGCAATTTAAGCTAATTATTTATAAGTGTATAATATATCGTTGTAAGTAAAGATCATAACTTCTCCATAAGCTCTTGGGTATTCTACATACTATATTGTATTTATATCATCATCCTTATTAATTTAAGTATTGAACATGTAACCCACGTCTCGGCCAGTTACTAGATAATCGGTACTATAATAATAACCATTTTGCCTACATTATCGATATGCAAAAGATTAAAAACTGATACGTTAGTTACGGCACAGGTTTCTTGTTGTTAAAACCTTTTTGTTAAAGACGATGTTCGAAATTAGCTTCTTATTCCAAAGCGTCGTAAAATATGCTAAGTATATGATAACTTTTGACGTAAAAGAGTTTAGAGCGCTATTTTCGACTTTAGAAATGATAGATGAGCTTTTAAGATACTAACTTTAATTAGTTACCTACACTAACTTTAGGCCCTAAAATTGTTATACCTAATATAAGAGAAAAGGAATTCCAAAAGTTAGCCCATTAAGTTTAGGAGCTAACTTTGTAATTGGACTTTCCTGAGGAATTTCAAGTTCTCCTAAGCTTGGGTACTTATTATAATTTATTAGAAATGTCTTTTAAAAGAAGATTGGTATTCAGCTGCATCCGGTTAGACTGGAAGCCGACCCCAATATAGTTGGGAAAAGGCAAGGAAGAATGATTGCCTGTCTGAAGATAACATTGGATATCCAACGAAATTCGGGGTCCCAATAACTTTGACCTCTAAAGTCACCTAACATCAAATAGACGAGACATAGTTGGTAAGAAACCTCATGCAAGCGTCAGCATTCTTCTCAAATTATCTTAAGTTCCGGCGCACACAATGCGATTGGATCCACTAAATTGTTCAGTCGTTTCAACTCGTGTCGCATGTTCAGAGATATTTAAATATTAAGCAGTAAAATGTAGGTAGTATCACGCTATGTCCCGTGTGGGATAATCGCATGCAAAAGAGTCAGTCAACGTGATGTGGTTTTTGTTTGATGTGATTCAGAAAATCAGGAGTCATGCCTACCTGATTATAAAGTCTGAATGAGGTACCTAACGGGATTTAAAAAATCTCTAAAGATTTTATCGATCGTATTTTTTTTAAAACGATTTATAGTTTATTTCTTAGGATAAAATATATAAACTGATTGGATAAACTTCTAATACTAAACAAACTATTAAAATAAAAATATAATATCCTAACCCAACTAAAACTATTAACAAACCAAAATATGGCGTCGAAATATTCCTCCGCATCGCTGTCGACTGGTAATGTACCCAAGAGACTAGCGGCATTGCCACGTTGCATGGCTATACTTATCATCTGGCCAAGGTAAAGGCCAGCCCTTGGGTCACGGGAAATGTCAACCAGCCGTTTAGAGATTTAATTCCGAGGGTTATATTGTTTTATATATTTGATCATATTGTTTTTAATGTCAAAATCTTTTGAGAAACAAGCCAATCAACACCAAAAAGCTATGTTTTGTAAAGCTGTCGATGGCCACCATGAATTATAATTACGCAAATGTGTGCCTAACCCTATCCTGCTATTTCAACATCAGCGCTTAGCTTACGATGACATAATATAAGATAAATCGGTTCATTGCACTTTTAACAGTCACGTGACTAGTCTGTCTATTATAATAATTCAATGTATAAGTTTATATACAGCTAGCTCTCAAACTTCAATATTTTGCATCGAACGTGAATATTCCTTTAGCCAATTTTGAACTTTGAACCATTTTTCGTAAGGTTCCATTTCGTTTGGAGATGCAGAATTTTTCATTACAAGGAGGTCTAGACAACTAGATTTTAATACGATTTTTACTGACTGCTACGTGAAGTTTAGATTGTAATTTTTGATAAATTGGCGATACAATCTACGAAACTGCTTACTTATTCGCTGCAGTTTACATAATCGAAAACTATAACTTGTTCCTCGAGAATCCGTATAATGAAAATAATTAACTATTAGGTGCCTCTGCTCGTGGAAACTTTATAATTAAAATATTAAGTACCTATTCAGTTATATCGTAGAATCCTGTGCATCGCATTTCTGAAGGGTTTAATGATGATGAAGGAATGGTACAGACTCCAGCAGGTCAAGCTACCCGAAACTGTCTAATTTTCCCAATCAACCTTTAACCTAATGCTTTAGCGACAAAGTTAAAATCTATTAAAGAAATTTGACAGACTGTAGTAGCTTGATGTGCTGGCGTCTGTACATCGACATCATCCCCACCGCCATAGGTGGCTGGAATTATGATATAGAGCTAAACGCTAGAGAACTAAAAGTAACTGCAAGAAGATTGCAGCTATGTTCCATATCCCAAGACCAAATCCTGTAGAAGCACCTGGTAACAAACCAAAGCTTTCTTTAACAAGGACCTCATTTACAATGGTTCAATATTGAAGATAATTCAATCGACAGTACAGATCATTGACATCTAACTTTCAAAACTGCGGGTGTATCCAATTCCAGACACTTTGGTTAATAATAGTCCCTATTTCCCTAAATAATAATAGTACCATCAAGTGCTCCCATAGGGCACGGTTAGGGATTGCAAATATTCGATATTTTTGGTATTCGAATATTCGAATACTTTTTCAGCCTTATTCGAATTATTCGAATAATATTCGAATATTTTAGAAAAAAAAGTATTTATATAATTTCTCACGTTTTATTGCCTTAGAAACTAGTAACATATTTTTTATGTAAGTAGGGCAACATCCCAATCAGAAAACCAATATTTAAACAAAACTTTTAATCAAATAAAATAATTAACAAATTTTTGATAAAGTTAGATGTACTCGTAATATGAACTTCGACTATGAAAATATAAAATAAAAAATATTAATACTTAAACAATTATAGAAAAGCAACACAATTAAAATCTCACTAGCAAAATCAAATAACATGTTTTAACAATGACAACTCTTTTCTTAGTTCAGTTTTCAGCTGATCACTTTTTTCTACAACCATCTTCCCGATTGTGTTTGGAGATTTCGGCAAAATTTCGAATCCACTTTTTGTAAAAAGTTGACGTATAGATTCAGACTTGCAAAATACATTAAACGGGAGACCATTACACGCAATCATTTTGGCAATCACAGTTTCCATACCGTCTTCTTTAGTGTGATAATAATCATCAATTCTCCTTCTTTTTGGCTTGGGCTGCTGTGCTTGTTCTTGTACGGTAGTAGTTGGCGTTGGAATTATGGAAGTACGAGTAATAGGCGTTGTAGTCGAAGCTAATGTTAGTAGTGTATTTATTCTTAGATTTAGATCAAATAAATTATATTAGTAAAAGCGTACGTGCAGTAAATGATTTTTCCCGACTTTCCAGGAATGTCAAGGTCAAAGCATTTATTTCAAATAGACACATAAAAAGCTCTTTTGAACGTCAAAAATGATAGCCAACAGGCAGTTTACACACAAACATAAAGCAAGTTCAGTTTTATTTTTTATGTTCTGTCTGTTACATTTACATTACAATCCAATGTGGATCTCAATAATTTTAAAATACATTGTATTATTGTTAAATAATGAAGGTAAGTGACTATAGTAAGTACTACGTATATAGATAGGTTTAATTAAAGTAAAAGTGAAGTGTCAGTCAGGTAACTAACCTGCACTTGGATGTTGTTTTTTCAAGTGATTGTGCAAACAGGTAGTGGTGTTTGAACATTGGAGAATTCTTTTGCACAATTTGCATTTTGCATGACTTCCATCCTCAGTCCGTAAGAACGAGTTCCAAACCGAAGACTTGTCAAGCGTACGTTTTGTGTACTTACTCTTTTAAAACTAATTTGTTTTTATCCATGGTTAATTGAAAGGCAGTCTGCAATTAAATTGCATAGCTGTAAAAAAACACGCATTTGGTGATCAGTCAGTGCATAGTGAAATGATACGCTTCCACATCTTGGGTAAATAAGTCAATCCCGAATTTATTTACGAAACGTAACAGACTTCTATTTGAGTACGTTCGATATCGTTCTGGAAGTTAAGTTATAAGTCAATTTCACGCGTATTATCCATACCTACTATTTACTAACAACCTCCCACCTAATTACTATAAACAATTAGCATTCTAGTCTTATTGAGTCTGATTTGGAATGAAAAAATATTAAATAAAATAGGATTATTTTAGGTTAAAATATAAACTCAATTTCATTTTAGTGTTAAATTGCACATTTTTTGAAGAAGTTAGAATGAAAAATTGTACTTACATTGAATTGGATAATCCGTATACACTTATGTATAAACAGTCAGCCCAAAATCTCTTTACAAAATAACAAAATGCACCGCTCTGTTGTAAGAAACTACGCGACTGTTGTGCTGTACTTGTGATTGTAAAGTAAACTCAAAATGGCGGCTAGAGCCCGACGAGTTGCAGTCAGCAGAGGAATGGAGGCCGTTGATTGGTCGGATGGCCGTCAATCCGAGCAGTGCCGATCTATTCAGAGATTTGACGAACACGCGTTAGATGTCGCGTTCGTAATCAACAATATAATGTTGTAACTTTAATAAAATTGCTGTGGTAATATTCGAATGTTCGAATATTTTGTAATTTACTATTCGAATATGAATTTCAAATGTGTATTCGAATAATTCGAATATTCGAATATTCGATTGCAACCCCTAGGCACGGTTGGGTGCGTAGGGAAACCGTCACGGCGGTATGGCTGTTCTGGTTGAAGTAACCACAGAATTTTAATGCTTCATTCTTATTATTCTCGATGAGAAGCTTTTTGAAATTTAACGGCCAGACAAAGAGAGAATGGATGTCACGTCATTGGTTGGATATGAAGGCGGTAATGGATGCGGAAAGCTGATTGGCTGAAGGGTCGTAGGAGTAAATTCATTGGATTTGAAAGTGTTTGATGCACAAGTGAATGCCAGCCATGACTAATTTTGAATTCCTTGAGAAATTAAAATTTCTTGGGAACGAACTCCTAGGATTTGAGATTTGTACGGATTAATGGATTATATTGAGCCCCCAAACTTTTTTAGTGAACCTTTATCTTGCCAGTGTAAATGAGGTTCTAAGATATAATATTCTTAGTTTTTTCTTAACGTTTTGTCAGCTGCTAGTCTCACCCCAGCTTGAAGCAAAATTATGCTAATAAAGCCGAAAATATCTGCCGTGAGAACAGGTGCAGGCTTACAAAATCTACGAACCTTAAAATTTGGGACTGACAAAAGAATGTTCAATATGTTCTCTAACATGTTCAAAGCCGTCAAAATGTCTATATAGTTTATCATTTGTATTAAAAGCCGACATGCACGTCCTGATATTGTTCTATTGTTAACAGGATCAAAATAATTCTGAAGCGGTTTTTGTATTTCGTGAACTTATAGCATCAGCGCCGATTCCCTTTGAGTTTATAAGGAAAATTGGACTGTCGTGTTTTTTTTAACTACTTCATTAGAATTGATTTCAAACTAACTTTGAGTGGAGCTATTTTGTGAAAGCTTATAAGGAAGGTCCTTTCTGAGATCGGTTTTTTTAACGGACAGTATCTGAAATTTATAAATAATTATTCGCACGGCTATGTTAGTACCAGTATTGAGCTCAAACGGCGCAAATACTCCAATCTTATTGGGACTTATACATTCGAGCCGTGTGGAGTTTAAGGGTTGTCTGACTGTCCTATTTTAAGAGCCCACAGCAAAATAGTAGGAGAGAGGAAGCTTTTAATCTATTTTTAAATATATCTAATATTATTAGGGTTTTAATACGTACATCAAAGTTCTCAATAAATCTAAAGTATTATTAATCTAAACTACCATTGCAAAGAAATTCCTGAAACATTATTATCGATGACAAAACCGATGATCTAATGAAAGTTTTTTTTTGCACCATGAGTCAGAACAGAGGTTTGAACATGTTCAAACAGGTGACTTCGGGTAAATACATAATTGTGTTGTCAAAGACCTATTGAAGGCGAAATGAGATAGCGAAGAGTACGACGTAGTTTTTAACGACTGCAAGTGCAAACCATAGAAAAGCGCTGATGAAAGCGGTTTAAAAGGTAATGAAGATGAAACTTTAATAGCTTTAGAACACTTTAAAGCGATGGGGATAATAAAAACAAATCCATATATGTATTATTTTTACAATCTTGATTCATTACAATTTCTAGTGACTCCATATAATGCTATCATTGCATTCCTAGTAGGCTCGAGTGAAATAGCTCCACGCATGTGAAACCACTGACATATACCGTTGTATAACAAAGCAACGGGACATCTAGATTCAACATATTTTTGAGGAATGTTTTCGTAGTTATCAGTTGATCAATTAAAATTAACCCAGTTATGCGTTCCTGGGTGGAAGCAATGGTGGCTCAGTGTTAACGGCCGTGACTTGCGAGTTGTAGTTCGCAGGTTCAAACCCAGACAGGCGCTTTACTTTGTGAAAATTATTTCATCACCACTGCTCTCAAAACGGTGAAGGAAAACATCATGAAACCGGCATGTCCTAGAACCAAAAATTCGAAGACATGTGACATCTACCGACCCGCCCTGGGCCCTCGTGGTAGATTACAGCCCACTCTCTCTCACAGAGAGGAGGCCTGTGTCCCAGCAGTGGGAACATCATAGGCTGATTATGCTATGCGTTCCTGATATACTCCGTAAAGAGTCACTTTTTTCACTTAATTTTCAAGAAAAGTTAAATTATAAAAAGGTGGTGTGGCATTAAGCCCTACCTACTTGCAATTGGCAACTGGCAATCGATTGAGGTCAAGAAGTAGACACACCTAGTGCACGTCACATGTTTATTTGCTTTGGCCATACCTGTAAAGGACAAGCACGGAAAGGTGTTGCAAAAGGCACACCAGAAATTACCGATGATAAGCTTTCGCTAGAAGGTACGGGTGGGACGAAACATGTCGTAAGGAAAGCCCATGAAATATACCATACATACAGGTTGGCAGGGACATTTACACTCCACCTGTAACCATGGATTCAGTACATGATTCTGAACACCGCTGCGTTGAAATTATTCGTCGGTTATTAGAAAAAAGTAAATTATGGTCCATCATTATTTTAATAGTGTGTCTTTATTTTAAGAGAAATTACTTGTAGGTTTGATCGCAATTTTTGCAACATATTTCGTAATAACCTGTTCACTATCGTTTTGCTTTTTTTCGCATTTATTTATGTATGCTTGAGCTTCGATATCCTGTGTATGGATCATATCCAGTGGCCCTTCTGCTCCATCCTGTTTAGTGGTATAACCTACTATGGGATTTATCAACAGTAAATATTTACTTTTTTCTATAAAACTTGACTTATTGCGTTTTATCTGTTCAGTATTTAGGTTAGCTGATCAGTCATTTTCGTATCTATCTGATGTTTGTTGTATGCACAGCTTTGCTTTTTATTTTTATTTGTTGTTTAAGTTTTTTTTTAGGGACAGACCATAACATTTAACAAATGTACAGACGCCAGCACATCAAGTTGACAAATTTCTTAGTAGGTTTTCAACTTTATCGCTAAAACATAAGGTTCAAAGTTGATTGGAAAAATTTTACAGTTTCGGGTAGCTTGATGTGCTGGCGTCTGTATTAGGATTTTTTTATTTGTATCTGTTAAATGCTATCTTCTTTTTTTTCTAGCTTCGTCTTGGCTTACAGGTACAGCGTCTTCTATACTAATATTATAAAGAGGAAAAATTTGTTTGTTTGTATGTAGGGGGTAGTAATCTCTGGAACTAACAGTCGTATTTGAAAATTTCTTTTTACATTTGATAGTCCAATACTTGAGGAAGGCTGTAGCCTATTTAACATCACTCTATGACCCTTAGGAGCCGAGCAAAAACAAAAAATCAGAAAGAACGCTAAGCGAAAACGAAGTGATAGCGCGAGCAGGCGATGCGATGCGACGCGGTGGGTCGGGGAACATGAAATTTCACGCGGACGAAGTCGCGGACAGAAGCTTGTCACAAATATCATATAGGAAGTGGTGAAGGGCGGGCGTTTTTGGGGGACTGTCTTTTGTAATTTTGACGTTCGAAAGGTGCTGATTCCCAGCCTAATTTGAATAAATGACTTTGATTTTGATTTTATCAGAAGAAAAAGAGAAGATATAGGAGAATACAGTAATAATATTGCTATTGGTTCACTTTTGTTTCATAAGCCCCATTACAATTCGTTCAACAAACACTGGCACTTTATGATCATTTTATTACCGGCTAGCTTCATTGATATGGTAAATAAAAACTTCAATATCGAATAGTTTAGATGTAAGCTAGTGATAAACATGCCAGTCTAGGAACCTAGACTTTTACATGACTAGAGTCTAGACGAAGCGTCTATTGTCACCTGAAATAGGAAAATAGATAGGCAGTAAAATTTTAAACATGCAGCGCCTGTAGCCGGTTTTGCATCCGCAGCTGTTCACTTAAACACGAAATAATTAGATATTCGAATAGTAGGGCAGACAGCCTGAGCAAATTAGACAAAATTTTGGAAATGGCAAAAGTTAATTTGATACTGTCGGTCAACTAAAAATGTTAGTAGGTTTAGAAGAACAAATCAAATACGTTTCAAGTAATGGTTGGAACAGAATGGTTCTGTTAGCTCAAAATCGTCCAAATAAACTGACAGTACTTAGGAATGGTGAACTGTCTAGGGTAGTACTAGGATCTTTTAGCGTTTGAATGACTTTTACAAGATGGTGCTATTGGTAAACATTTGTGAAATAGTTTTGATATTGAACAAACAAGATGGCAGCGTTAGTTGCGCCCTAAGTCCCTGAACAGCTGTAAATCAATAAACATAAAACTAGGAAACTTTATAGTTGAAGATACTAAACTTAAGCTTGTTATAAAGAAAGATGACTTTAAAATTATCGATGATCCATGAAGATATAGTATACGTGGTTATTTAAGCAGCCTGCCACTTAAAACTTAAGATGAAGGAGGAACAAAAAAAGTTAATTTATCTTCAGTGGATGGTCTATGGGTCATTGACATTATGTGTAAGAAAGTCTGTTCAAATTGTTGGGCACTCCTCCTATTTTTTTCCAATAGGCTCTGCCTTGTTACGGAGAGTTTTTTGTTTGAAAGTAAATAATTGATGTTACTTGTTATAATTTTTTTGTAATGTAAACATTTTAATTTTTTTCCATGGGTTCTATATCCTGTTCCCGTCTAATTTCACAATTACTGCGCATGAGTTGGTTGGGTTATCATTTCTGATTTATTATCAAAAACAATAGCTATGTTAAAGTAAATAAGTTATTTTGTCATGTTACATAATATGAAGGACTTTGTTGCTGCAGGGCCAAGCATTATATCCAGATGCATGGACAGGATTCAAAACCATAAATAAGGTGCTAATGGTCCTTAATTTTCAATATTTCAAGTACTTACTAAGTTATTATTGACAACAATCTGAAACCCAGCTCAAAAGCTCAACCCACCCTCTTATTGACTCATAATAAAGTCCAAATTAGAGCAACAAAAGTTTTATTGTATCAAAAAATAATTTTGTCGGATGGTACCACGGGTGAAACAAAAAATGTTGGGCCTTAGATGACGTAACGGGTCAGTGACCTCGGACACCATAGGCTGATCGAATGCAATGACTTGAATCTTTGATCATTGTGTAGAGAACAGATACGATTTTGATCAACACAGTGGTTTATAGACCGATGGGTGAATAAAAAGTAGTTACGTAACTTTGCGATCAACAATATGAATGGCGAAAGAGTGATCTCATAAAAGAGGCGTAGAAAGTTATGGGGGACATTGTCCAACAGTGAGATGATGTGACTAAGTTTAAAATAAACAGCGATTAAAGAGACTATAGGTTAGTATATATGGCGCAATATCCAAGCTATCGTTCTAAGGATTCAAATTGGATTCTCGAATTATTTGTGTTCAGTTTTGTATGTACTTTTGACTGGACACATCTGCCGCATGTCAGACGACCAATGGGCCAAACTTACGACCCAATGAGTCCCTCTTAATGGGAAGTGTCATCGCGGCAGGCCCAGACAGAGATGGCGGGATGAGCTGGACTCCTTCAACAAGCAGTGCGATTCTGTAACCATCTCACCGTGAAAAATAAAGTGAAGTGAGCGTGGAGTGAGCTGTCATTCCAACTAATGCTAGGGATTGACACTTTTGACAGCACACTCTAAGCTCACTTCACTTAACTTTTCACGGTGAGATTTTTACAGAATCAATCGGCTGGTGCTTAACAGCTTTAAACATAGAGAAGTGGAAAGAGATTAGGGAGGCCTTTGCCCAGCGGTGGGACATCACAGGCTTTTAATAATAATTTAATAATAGTTTTGTATGTAGATGATCATAGACTGCAGTGCGATTCTGTAACCATCTCACCGTGAAAACTTAGGTGAAGTGAGCGTGGAGTTAGCTGTCATTCCAAATAATGTTAGGGATTGACACTACTGACAACTCACATCAAGCTCACTTCACTTGAGATTTCACGGTGAGATTTTTACAGAATCGACCGGCTGTTTATGTATGTGACTTGTGTATGTTATGTCAACTTACTATAAGTTGCTGGAATCCAAGCTTGGGGCTTTCCTATTTCTATGGTCACTTTCTTAACGATGAGAATTTGAAAGGCAAATATCTAACTTAGTATTACTGGGACTATGAATTAATTTCTTTACTTTGGAAATAGCATCATCAGCATGATACTAGTTTAAGAAATATTCCAAAAGTCAAAACAAGACTCAATGAGAAAACAGACCACTTGGACTTTCTAATTTAAAAGCATGAACCGGAAGGCGCGTCGTGATTCCCTCTAATAGTCCCTCGGAATACCCCGGAAGAAGCGACGCGTGACGATTTTTTAAAGTTACTTTAATGCCTTGTACTTCTTTTATTTTAAGTCCTAGTACGTAAGTGTATACGGATATTTTAAGCTTCGTTTGAACTAAAATCACAACTGCTGACACTTCCACAATTTCTGGAGATAATCGGAAGATAGTTTATATATCCTTAATCATGTTTACTGTTGCCGTGATTTTAACATCTTTACCTTATATGGCTATTTTATTAACCTCATCTGCCATAAGACCTATGAAATTGTAGAACGCACACCCACCATCGCTGCAGCCGGTTATAACTCTGACTCATAACATAATCATGTAATGTAGACCTTTTTTGTTTAGGTACTCATAGGTAACTAGTTTTCTCTTAATATGGGATGCCAATGATTAATTACCTTTGTTATTACGTCACTCTATCAGCAGATGATTGACAAACCTAAGCAGCTTCTGAAATTGTTCGTATATGTTTTTGTAAGTGTAAGTATCATTTACTGCAATGAATAGTACTGCTACATCCATAAAATGTATTGATTTAACTACTGGCTATCAAAATTTTACTAACATCAATTATCCTGTTTCGTAGAGTGTAGTAGTGTCTATAACAGCTTCAGCTATTGTTTTAACAAGTTTCGCTATATGGGTTTTTCAACTACTTCTGTATACCTAAGTTATTTTCGTTGGATGGATGAGTAATGGAGGAATATGTAAATAAAAAACCTCACGTGGTACCAAAGATAAGTGTTTAGGTAGGTTTGGGAATCACGTGTGCCGTGACGTGTTTTGTATAAATAAGGTGATCTATTTCGACTGAGGTACGATACTTTTTATATATTCTAATATTTTTATATTCCCTTTATTTTCTCTTTATCATGTTCAGCATTATTATAATCTGTGGTAAAGTTTTCATGAATAGTACTATTATAGTTATCTGTTTGAGTAGATGTAGCAGTAGCATCAGCAGAACAACAGAGGGCATTGACCCCATTGGAACTCATATAGAGTATCCGTATTGGGTTTAAAGATAAAATTATGTTTGGATGCAGTTATGTTACAACGAGAAATAGATTATTTCGTTCTGAAACAGTAATTTCCTACGGAATGTATATGGACATGTTTGTCATCCATAATAGGGACTACTGAATAATGATACCGGTATAGAATGCAGCTTAAAGGTCAAAGTGGCACAACATTAAATGTGACATTCAAGTTTGGGCAAGTTACTTTGTGAAAGTGGACACACAGCATTTTATGGTGATAAATTACTTTCACTCAGTAATAATTTGAAACATGAAACTGAAAATGATAAACTAAACGTTTTAAATATTGAAGCATTAATAGAAGTCAAAGTATTCACGAATGCAAAATACACTTAGCCTGTAGTTGAAAAATGTATTCTGGCGCAAAGCCAGGACTACATTAAAATGTAACGCAGACCAACAGAATAACTAAGGAATTGGTCAGTGGGTAGCCTTAGGGGAATTTATTAATATAGCCACAGGCGTAGTGTAGAAGCCAGTAAAATAATCAATATTATTTTATTCAAGGTATTTAAACGATTTCTACGATTACACAAACCTGGCCCATATTTCACAATTATGATTCCCTTTGCAAACATGGCCCCATAAAATAAAAATGCAGTGATCAATCCCTTGGCTGGTGCATTATGCAAGACGGTGTCTGAATACGAAATGAGTTGGACAAGATTGACACGGGATTATAAATAACGAAGTGAAAAATTGCCTCAATTGTTGCCTCTGTATGTACAATGTAAGTTTACAGTAGTTTTTAAAACAATTTTGTACTGACCTGTCATTTGCAGCTGTCTTCTGGACGCGGGGGTGCGGGGCGTTCGCGGGGTGCGTGCGGCTCGGGGCGTTCTAGGGGTGCGCGGGGTACGGGGTGAGCTCGTAGAACTACCAGCACTCCTTCTTGATGGAGATCCTAAGACCCTCAAGTCCGTAGTATTCCCAACACACGCCAGCGCTTCCGTAGCTATCCTTACAGGACTTTCTGCGTTCTCTTTATCCTCTTCGCAAAATTTTACTGGAGAGTCCAATTTCGCGGATTTGTACGTGCATTCTGTCTCAATGTCGAAATTGAAGCGTCTGATGAAGCGTTTCCTCTCTCTGGCGTACTGCTCGGCCATTAGCCGTCTCGTCTCGTCCCTGTCCGGCGCGCCAAACAAGCACTTGCAGCTCCCTCGCCTCCTTCTCGGGGTATTGGACGTCCTCAGTGCCATACCCGCTGACATCTCGAACCTCCTCTGCTTGGGTGTACGTCCTCCGGCCGCCATAACCGTATCGCGCGTCAGGTGAGCACTGACTGGTTAGCAAGAAACATCTGACTAATCTCCCGAGAGAAAACAGCTGTCCGCAGGTAGCGTGTGAGAGGGAGGATATGAGCGTCGGTAAGTTAGAGCGGGCGAGGGTCGCACCTGGCGAACGCGGGACGCGCCAATTCTAACCTATAAGCACGGCGTGGCTAGCGTGTGCGCGCGCGCTCCTCCCAACTACGACTGACGCTCGTACATTTCCCGCGCATCGCCGCGTGCGCCGATTTCGGCAATCACTTGGCGCGCAAACCTTAACAATGGAAGCAAGGACGCTTTTTGTATAGGGATACAGGTGGACTCTAAAAGGGGAAGAAAAGAATACCCTATAGAGCAAATATTACAATTCTACATTGAATTATGGTCGTTTTACGAATAGGTGCAAAGTTTCCCGCGCGATTTATTTATAGTTGTGCGTGACGTCTTTATCTCGGTCTTGGTAAGATAAAGTGGACATTAGTACCAAATCTATTTTTTGTTATTATATTATTCTGTCATTCGTGGATCTTTGACAGTCGTTACGGGTAGTCAGAAGCCCGAAAGTCTGACAACCAGTCTTACCAAGGGGTATCGTATTACCCAGTAACTGGGTTGTGGAGGTCAGATAGGCAGTCGCTCCATGTAAAATACTGGTATTCAGCTGCATCCGGTTAGACTGGAAGCCCACCCCAACATAGTTGGGAAAAGGCTAGGCAGATAATAAATAGTACCAATTCTATTTTTTGATAATGATACTCTGGTGTAATAGGTTAAGTATTCCACAGGTCTTAGTTCAAATTCAAGGTCGATTTTTTATCAAATCTTGTTGCTATGTGTGTGCTTAATAGTTAATTTTAGTCTTGTTGACCAACGAGTTATACCAAAATGCACAGGTAAAATGGATTCTTGTTATGTGCATTTTTATGTTAACATTTCGTGTCAAATACTATCGACGTTAATTGGGTACTTTATTGCACTGGAATTTGATAAAATGTCAATAACATTTACGGGTTTTGTTGGCGCATGTGACAATGTTGACTTCTGTATTACTAATTAGGTACGGCTCTTTTTTCTCCAGCATTGTTTTCTCTAGTTTGATCAGATGGTCATTTAAATTATCAACTTTTCAAAATATATTTTTACGATTTCCGCATTTTTCACATGTTTGACATTTCAAAATAATCCTATTATTTATTTCATTCAAGGTT
The DNA here is from genome assembly GCA_951799955.1 of Apamea anceps. Lineage (NCBI taxonomy): Eukaryota > Metazoa > Arthropoda > Insecta > Lepidoptera > Noctuidae > Apamea > Apamea anceps. The sequence goes on from OX637509.1 coordinate 14,014,562, forward strand.
TATTACTGATTAGAATACTGATGAATGTTAATTATTATAATTTTACGAAATACCGAATAGATATTCGTGGAATATCATCTTTAGATTGTTCTAAATATCCTCGAAACTACTACGATTACAGTAAGTTGCGCATAAATTGTTTTTTTTTCCTTTACATATACATAAATTGATAGAATAATAACACCATTTTATATCGCAATATTTGGGCCCCAAATGTATGAATAAAAAACTGCTCGACAACTAAGTATCTATGGACAGTCAAGAGATTAAATTATGTCAAGACAATAGTACAATGGCCTTGCTTTATTATTACAGTTTAGGAGCTACAAGGCCAGATGGTAACAATAACTTTAAAATAACTACCAAAAACACAGCTATACATAATATAACATCAATATCTATAAAATCCTTAAACATTATTCGTGAAGCTATAACTCACCCTGAAATTTTCACCAGGATTTAAACAACTTCAGAGGAGACCGAACTACCGTAGCTAGCAATTTCATTTATCACCCATTGTATACTGCAGAATATGCTGTTGGACATAAAAACTCCAAATAGCACGCTTGCGGTAATACAAGTAGTGATTTTCATCGGTCATGGGTGTCTGAAAAGGTACCTTTAATGTATGGTAAACGTATGGAATAAAGCCTTTAATAAGCCGCTGCAACAAATGTTGTAGAAGAAGTATTTAGATTCTCAGAAGACTTTGTCAAAGCAGCATCAATAGACACAACATTATTTAAATATACCACATAACATAACATCACACCAGTATTCCCCAAAGCGTTAAGCAGAAGTGTTCCTATGGTACACTCACATTTCGCCAGTTATATTTAAGTCACATGTAATAAGAGACGAGTCTATCGCCATCAACTGGGCACAAACAAGTGGCCGAATTCTGGGCCGAGTCCATTTGGATTGCTATCGACACGCTAAGAAGAAGAACCGAGCACACATTCAGGCACCGGGCTCCTCTTATTTAAAAATCTCCCAAAATAATAGACTTAAGGCCAGTGTATAAACACTATCCCCTTTATTCATAAACGTTGCTTAAAGTCAACTAGTGATTAGCGACTGTTTAACCATACAATTTTGACGTTTAAATTTTACTCATCGTTTATAAATAAACCCCTATATGCAAATCTAATTATAGAATCATAAATAATCTGAAGGAGATATATAAACCAAACACGTGTGGAAGCACAGACATGCAAAAGGCGGGAAAATGATGAAAAACAATAGAAATATGCTAATCCAAGGTCAACAAATGCCTGAACTTTAACATCTTGTCTAAAATAAAGAAACCAAACTTCAACATGGTCTTGCAATTCTCCCGCCAAATCAAGACAGAATGTTTTCCCGGCTACCTTAAAATTCTAACGAACTTTATTATGACTCAACCTCTAAACAAGGCTTCAGCCAATAAAAAACGTTTTAACGAACATTTTTATACAAATACAGACTTGAATCCACTTATAGAGACGTAACATGCCTATATATAAATTGATAGTATTTGTCATGACTGTCACCAATGAGAAATGGATACATAATGGAAAGTAATATTTTAGCTAAAATTATCAACAGTATTTATTTACTCATAAAATGTATAGACGGACTTAATGCCTTAGGTATTTTCTACCAGTCAACCTTTGGGTAATGCAGAGAAACAGTGGTGCAAAACGAAAATTGCATTTAGTTATCCTCGTCCTTTCGATTTGTTTTCTTTTTCTATCTAACTTAGATATTGCGGTCCCAATACTTTTCATGAATCTAGAAGCAGCTTTTTCCAGGGACCAAGTATAAAGTCTTTTCTAATTGGAATGTTTTCTTTTATATCTATTTCTATAAGTTTTTGTACAAAACAACTCGTAAAACATATTATTGGCTTCTAGTCTTACGCTAAGGAACAGGTTTCTACTACTGACAACACAGACGGAGTACCTACAGGTAGGTAGGTGTTTTTTTGTATTTATCTTGCCACTGACACTTCTGCAAACCGAGGTAGGTAGAGAAGTATCTTGCCTAAGTCAAAATAAAGTACGGGTATTACGCAACTAAATTAGGGGTTCCCAAGGGTAGTATATTGCGTCCGCTAAGGATATATGTCTAGTTTTCCCATTTCAGTCTTCACTTTAGAAAAATACACAATTGGTGTGTATTGTTTAATTTGAGGCTCGATTTTTTTCGGAAATCATCCTGAATATGTGTGTCAAATGATTTTCACAATAAATGCTGGTCCTGTTTGATGTGGTACTATTTTAACGAGGTGTTTTTTACTGGCTTCGTTCATGTGTTACGGTTACATTCATTCATTATTCATGGTTCTTATATTTGTGATACTACTGTGAAGAATCGTTTCATAGATAGTGTATGTTAGCGTTTAAGAAGTTTAACCTTTCCAACTACGCCCCTGACATCAATCACCACCGACGATCAAACCATAGAACATTGAACTAAACGGTCAAACAGAATTACCAGTCAATATAGCCAAGACTGGTAGGTGTAATAATAACAGGGTACCAATCAACCGACCTCTAATAATTACAGACAGTAGTGACGTAACTGACGGTGGCGGGTGTAAAGTCAATTGTTTGAATTTTATGAGTCGACCAATTGTCTACTGAAGTTTTATTACCGTTGCGTCTGAATTTGTCCGGTGTGTTGTGGTGGTATTGACAAAGTCATTATTAGAGTGTCATTTCGTGGATGACAAACTTTTTTGCCGTCATCTGGGGTAGTTTGGCAAGCTATACATATACTTTGTAACTTTTTGGGTAGCTTCGTTCCTTGCACCTGTTTCTTACACAGGAGGTCTCGGAGCTTTCGAGTGTCGTCCTAACGTATGAGTCGAGAAATATTCGGAATTATCATTCGGATTTCATCAATCGGGATTAAGTGATTCGGGATAGCGTTCATTCTACCAGTCAACAGTCAGTCAGTCAGTGTTTCGAGATTGCGTTTATTGGGGTACAGTTATTCGGTATTTCGAGTTTAAGCCAACGGATAAGATTCGAGGTAATTCTTACACGCTGAAAACGACCATCGATTTGTTTTTAATTAGTATAGTTTATTGGGCTTTTTTCCAAATGCTCTAAATCTATATAGTCCTCTCGGCCTTGTTTAGACGAAGGCTATCAATGAGGTCGAGGATATCTCTAAAAACATTTTTACGTTTCTTAAGATTTTGTGCAATATTCCTAGACACAGAAATATGATATGTCTAGAAAGCGGGTGACAGCAGAGATGACGATTATTTGAGTAGGATGGAAGAAAACCACATGAGGGGCCCGTGGCTAAATAATAACAGCCACACAGGTCGATCGGTCAGGTTAAGCTACGCTTGCCGCGGTTGGTCTGTGGATGGGTGACCATCTTTACATACCGAAACCCCTCCGTGCCTCGGAAAGCACGTTAAGCCGTTGGTCCCGGCTGTCATTCGTGGATCTTTGACAGTCGTTACGGGTAGTCAGAAGCCAGAAAGTCTGACAACCAGTCTTACCAAGGGGTATCGTATTACCCAGTAACTGGGTTGTGGTGGTCAGATAGGCAGTCGCTCCATACTGCTACAAATACTGGTATTCAGCTGAATTCGGTTAGACTGGAAGCCGACCCCAACATAGTTGGGAAAAGGCTAGGCAGATGATGATGATGGAAGAAAACCACATGTTGCGCCGACCTCCAATAAATTGGGATTAGGATAAATAGAAAAAGGGAAAAATGATGACAATGATTCCGCGCTTTTGGAAATGTAACAATGGACAATAAGGTGTTATGGAATTCGCGACAAAAATATCTGATTGTGTCAAGTCATTGTTGAAGTCTTTTGAGGATAAGAACAAATAAACATCTTTTACCACAATGATTAAATCGAGAGATGATGTCACAAGATGACCTTAGCGTAATTTGGATACAAATTGCCGAATTATGTTGATCCGAAAAAAAAAGATAATGTCTGTACCTGCAGTTTGTTTAGTTTTATGAGTAATTTTAACAGCATTGATATATTATTTTGAAGACGTTGCTTGACCAAAGTACAGGTATTGTTGAATGACTCCGTAATATATGTAGTTGTGTCGCGCTAACGTTCGTCGATCAAAACTTCTGTCGACCCTTCGTTTGTCAAGCAAACAATCAGTCGCACCAACGTCTACCAAACCTGATGTGCTGTCGCACCACTGATGATCGATATATCGTACTGCCGCCCTAACATTTGTCGCGTATTTGTTTGTCGCAACTACGGTACTGAGTCGTCTTGAATTCAATATTTTGAAGTTTAACGCTATCTTTTCTCGTCCATGACGGGTCGGTTGCTTGGTTGGAATAGTAGCTGAGAGATTTGGTTACTGTTTTAAGGGTATGGGTTCAATTCTCGGGGAAGGTATGATTGTTAATTCTGCAGATAGTTGCTCTCTCTGCCCATTGATTAATTTATTGTAAGTAATAAAAAATACTTAATATTTTTTCGGGGAAAAACACCTTTACACTTCACAAAAACAATTTTCCAGGTAAAACTAGAACATTACAGAAAAAAGTGTATCTTTGGTGTGTATATTATTGAAAAAAATTGTATCACAACCACCAGGCACCAACGAGTCACGACTCATGGTACCATTTACTTCATTTACAGCACCTGTACGAGTAGGTTGAAGTTTCGTTAAAAGGATCGAGCTCTAGACTTCTAATATCAGAGAAGCAGATACGTGGCATATGGCCATATTTAATCTAAAACTAAGTATTATGGCTCGTGCTATACCACTGGAGTTTATAACTAATGTTGGCTGTAAACCTAACAGCGGGGGACAGTTTACTGCAATGTTGTACCGGAGCTGTACATCACATGCCTTATATTGTCGCTATAGAAATTATCACTGATTGTTTCTGTGCTAAAACTTAAGTAGATAGTTACCAGAGGTATGGCCCGTTCTTTCGCAGAATTAGCATTGCCATTCAAAGTGGTAATGCTGCCAGTCTTCTGGACCCCTGTCCTCCTCATGTGTATCCTTTTGTTTTTGTATTTATTTGTATAGCAAGTTAGTTAGTCTTTTATGTAGATACCTAAGTCAGTGCTTTCTTAGTTTAAGCATTGGTATTCGTTAGTGTATTGACTTCTCAATAAGAGATTGTCAAATTGTTATAAGAATAGTAGAACCTTGATATTTGCCCACTGTTTCTGAAAGCCTCAATTTGCCTAGCCCTTTCTCAACTATGTTGGGGTCAGTCTAACCGGACGCACCTGAATATCAGTATTTTACAAGGAATGGCTGCCTATCTGACCTCCACAACTCAGTCACTGGGTTACGCGATACCCCTTGGTAAGACTGAAAGGTGTGTTACGCAATTATTGTGGACGGTTTAAACTCTGTAACGGTTAGTTATCCGTAAAAGTTACAACTTACAAGTAACAAAACGAATCAATTTACAAACCCGATCGCGTGCCATAACTTACGAAAACAATAAACAAACGGCCGGATACACTGTCATTACTCTCTGCCATTAATAAAATGTCATACTGAACAGATTGGGTGCCCCATTGCCCCTTATTTCACGGTAGTAGACTTAAATCATCGGTTTGCGGTTTTCATTTAATAACATTTCGCTGTGTAATGATTTCCGATACAAATTAGTTGATTGAACAATATTGTTTATTAATTTTAGAGTTGTGACACGTGCGTGTTAGTGGCATGTGTGTTGGGGTAGACGGAATTGGTAGGTGGTAATGACTAATGAGAATGGTGAAATTACAGGTTTACCAATTGCACCCCCATTGGGGGTACCTATTGCAATTGGTTGACGCAAAAATACTGGCACGTATTCATTTTAATATGTAGTTACCACTTGTACTGCAGAGCTGCAGTTTAACGAATGAAAGAGCAGGGCTTTTTCTCGTTTTTTTTTACAAGTGTACAAGCTGTTGTCCTCATTGATCTTTTGATGATTGTTACATAAAGATCATGCTGCGCTCAGCACAGATAGTGGTGCTTTGTTTCACTTTTCACTATTGTTTTGTATGCGATTGTCTATTTTGGTCATGTCAATCAAATGTAATTTATGCAAACTAGGCTGAGAATCAGCACTTTTAGAAAGTCAAACAAAAGACAGTCCCCCAAAACCCGCCCTTTACCACTTCCTAATGCTTTCGCTGGGAAGAAGAAGTGGCGTAACAAAGTCCCCAGCATCAGCAGCACAGCTGTCTGTTTACTTAGGTCTTAGGTTACGTAATTAATTACGGATGACTGACGACGGGTGTGGTTTGGTGTGACGGTTTGACATGGAGGACACTTATAACAAAACATCTATATACATTCTAAATACCCCAGCGATGTGGAGGAATATTTCGACGCAATATTTTAGTTTTTTAATAGTTTTAGTTAGTATAGGATATTATATTTTTATTTTAATAATTTGTAGTTTATTTCGTATTAGAAGTCTGTAAATATTTTGTATAACATCCATGTTTGCAAACCAATAAATGATTTGATTTGATTAGCTAATAGCCTAGATTGTAACGAGAATACAGTACTACCAACTGATATTTTTCAAAGGAAAAAAAACTTTCAATCATAAATCTTCCAACGAAATCTAAACAAATAAAGCAATTTAACTTAAGTGCTACTGCCTCTACTTACCACTAGATTTTAGTAACTTAACAGTCGTGACAACGTATAACAATAATAACATTTTAAAATACAACCTCCATTCAACTATAATTTTCGGAAATAGGACCATTTTAAATTGACCATTTCTTCAAAAAAAAGTTTGTATTCGTGAATTCGTATTGCATTTATCTGTAACATTGGAGGAATGGAGGATATTATTGCGTATTTTTTTCTAGTTCATTCATCTCGCGGAGAGGGGGCGTTGCGGATGGCGGAAACGGTCACAATGAGTACTTACACCGCTCCGACTTCCGATACAGTCGCGCGGAGAAGTGTTAGGTTTTACACCTGCTGCGAAAGGTTTTTTATACAAAACCACAACTTGGGCCGCCTCAGTTTCAGTAGTGTCCATTATTTTTGGACAGAATTTGTAAAAACTACAGCATCAGTAATTAAACTTAACGATACTAACATGAAATCTTTAGAAAACTCTATTTCTGACAGAAAGAACGGATCGATTTGCTCCGATGTATAACCGACAAATTTTTTACACATAAATACTGTTTAGTGCTGAAACAGTATTTATGTGTAAAAAATTGTTTATCTTCAGTACAATAAGATTTATGACAAACAAGATCCTCAAAATAATAAACAAACATGTGAAACAGCTTATCTGTGAAACAGTCGATCATTATTGAACAAAAAGTGGGTGGGTCAATTTTTTTCATGACCAGTGTAATTGATAGTTTAGGTATTTGTGATCTTTGATAGATTCACGACTTTGTTTTCAGCGGTTAATAATATGTCTACTATGTGAGTGTGTAACTCAGCTTATTACAGTCCACTGCTGAACAAAGACCTCTCTCATGAAGTGGCACCATAACCCCCAGTTGGCCTTCTGATACGAGCCTAAGACTCGCTTTGATTTCATAATAAACATATTTTATTCACGTTCCACCCCGCACTGGGCCTGCGTGGTAGATTATAGCCCACTCCCTCTCACCGAGAGGAGGCCTGTGTCCCAGCAGTGGGCACATTATAGACTTCTTATGCTGTATTTTATTCCTCCTGTGTAATTGCATTAGCTTTATACTGTTACAGATCAGCACCCCACTTGCGTAATTGTACATTCAATAATTTTTAAAGAAATCCCTAACCCATTGCTTCATATGTTTGGAAGAAAGAAAGAAAGAAAATACGTATATTTACGTTTTTTTGGAAGATTGCTCGGCAACGTAAAGCATGCAATGAATGAACGTGGTTGAATTGTCAAAATGAAAGGCATTACAAGGCAACGCATTTGATTGTGTGTTACACAATTACCCTACAGTTGTAATATCTAACTACTCTTTATGTTACTAAGGCAATCAACTTAAATCAACTTAAAAACGATTTATAGTAAACTTTCAACAACCCATATTCACAAATACTTGTGTGCACCACAGTACACAAAGTTTTACCTGCAAACATTGTTAGAATCGGAAGTGGTGACGTATTGTCTCACGCCCCACGCATGCGCTATGGTGTGCACTATAGTGCTGAACTTAATGGTGTTTTTTGCACCCCATTGTCTCTGTTTTCGCAGTTTAAAGGGAACTTTATTGGAACGAGTAAATGGAATTATAAGTTTCCGGGATGTTGCAATTAGAGATTCTTTAACTTTTGTTTTAGTTGTGTTTGAGCTGTTTTAACAGACATCATTTTCATCAGTTTTAATAATAATGCTTTATTGAAAACAAAGTAAGTACACAGTTACATAAGCGCACTGCCTCCTGAACTAGGTAGTAAGCCTGTATCTCAGGAGACAGTTATGTCGTGATGGCACTGTGGTAAAGGTCTCGTCTCTCATTCAAGAGGTTCTGGTTCAAACCCAGGCAAGTATCAGTGTGACTTGTGAATTCAAAAAATCACATTGATACTTCCTGCATCCGGTTAGACTGGAAGCTGACCGCAACTTAGTTGGGAAAAGGCTAGGCAGATGATGATGTAGGTAGGTGAATTGTATGAATTGAAAAAAAGTAATTTAGAGAAAAAAGAAGTAAAGCGAAAGTAGGTACTTTCTATCTTCTTGGACATCACTAACATTGGTGAAGGAAAAACTATGTGTGGAAACCTGGATTTAAATTTAGTATAAGTCTGGAATCGCCAACCAGTCTTGAGCAAGGCTGGTGATCAATGCTCTTGCCTTCTCTGTATGAGAAGAGGCCTTTGCCCTGCTGAGGGACAGCAATATGCTGGCATTACTATTATATTATTAGTCTCATGGCAACATAATAGGGAAAGATTTCAAATAGAAGTTTCCTTAAGGATATAATACTTACCTACCTACAAACCTATATACGTAACTGTTATTGAGCCAGTGGAGAAAAGTTTGTGGTTGTCTGGGTTGTACCCACTTTAGTAGGTACCTGCCTACGCATTTATCCTTAAATGTATTAAGTTCCTTGCTACTGAAATCAATAGGCAGGCTTTTAATTGTTGCATAGCAGAGCAATGACATACAAAAGAGCCGAGAATCCCACCAAAAAATACACCGGTGAAGCTCGACCAGCCGGTCGATTTTATAAAAATCTCACCGTGAAAACTCAAGTGAAGTGAGCTTGATGTGAGTTGTAACTTGTGTCAATCCCTAGCATTATTTGGAATGATAGCTCAATCCACGCTCACTTCACCTAAGTTTTCGTGGTGAGATGGTTACAGAATCGCACTGCTGTACCAACCTGGCGGCTACGTCGTTAAAAGATGCCCATCCATAGATAATTATTACCCATCTCTCCACTAGTCCAATGCTTACTCTAGGATGCGTGTCCATTACCGCGACCATTACATATCATGAAGTAGACCGGGGGTACTCCATGATATGCAATGGTCGCTGTAGCACCATGAAACATGAGGCTACAGGAGCTAGTGCGAATCTTGGGGTTCATTCGATTAATCGAGTCTGGTCAAACCACGAAGGGGTCGGTGCATTTCATTCATTCATTCATTCATAGCCAGTTAAATGGATCGACTTAGCAATAAGAATTGGAATGTAAATTGCAAATGAAACGATTTGAAGATTTAGTTTCGCCTTTCAATACTGCTGAAAATAGGCTTTTTTTTTTTCCGGAAGCACCGCTACTTCGACCGGTTCTATGCTTCCCGCATCCAGCGGATCCTGCAGCCTTAACAAGATCATCGGTCCACCTTGTGGGAGGTCTTCCAATGCTACGTCTGCCGGTACGCGGTCGCCACTCCAGAACCTTTCGGCGCCATCGGCCATCTGTTCTGCGAGCAATGTGCCTGCCCACTGCCACTTAAGTTTGGCAATACTTCGAGCTATGTCCGCTACCTTGGTTTTCCTGCGGATCTTTTCATTTTTTTATTGCATATCATAATATTGACCATTTTTTGGACACGAAGTAGTTTCAGAGACGACTATTCTTTTTTATGCATTTGACAATCAAAGAATCGAACCCAAGCCCCAAAGGTTCATACAAACTCGGCCATATCAAGTCATTCGCACTTATTTTTAGAACAGTTATTTTTAGCTCATTATAATCATCAGAACACAGGTACGACAGTTATAACTTGCTCCATATAGTTACCTAGGTACCCTGTTTTATAATAGGGCGGTCGACAGATGTCCAAACTCGGTTTCCTTTACAACCGGTCCTGGTAATTAAGTTATTAAATAGTCAACAAGCTTATTGTACGACTATTTATGTTTATTGATATAATGTATCATTTTATGTTGTGTTATATATATATACAGGCTGGCGGGGGACATCGACGCGAAAACTGTAACCATGGATTCAGCACATGAGTTAAGACCCCATAGCGTCGAAATTTTTCGTCGGTTATTAAACTCTACGTAAAGCGCCTGTCTGGGTTCGAACCTATTTTCGTCGTGTCTGGGTTCGAACCTACGACCTACAACTCGCAAGTAGTGGCCGTTACCACTGGGCCACCACTGCTCTCTGTCTTTCTTCTTTCACTTTCCTTCATATTTGTTCTGAATTCGTTGAGAATGTTGAGATAAACAACGGATGACCTCCGTTCCCAGGGATAACAACATTGCATTTTTTGTTTTCGTTAAAAAATAAAACAGCTGTTTTAGGACCCGATGTTGTCTGCAAAAAAAACTCCACTCTCTATCATTGTCCTGATAGATGTGTTTTGGGGTATATAGTCAGGATTAGGGAATGCAAACCGGTTTCACCGAAAACCGAAAACCCGGTTTTTCGGAATATTTGAAATTATTAAAAAAACCGGTTTTTTATTTCACGTTTCCGGTTTTTCGAGTTTTTTATTGTTTTCAAATGGCAACACCCAACACCACGTGTCAGTCAAAACTATGAATTTGGTGTCAGCCATTTTGTTTTACCAACCGTTGCCAACGGTTGCTAGTGAAAAGATTCAAGATTAGGACTAACAGTAGATGCCAAACTTCAGTGGGGACCTCATATATCAAGTCTAGCAGGAAGGCTCAGTTCGGCTGCCTACGCCGTCAGGAAAGTAAGACAATACACTGACGTTGATACAGCTCGTTTAGTCTATTTCAGTTATTTTCACAGTGTTATGTCCTACGGTATTCTGCTGTGGGGCAAAGCCGCTGATATACAAAATATATTTGTCCTTCAAAAACGAGCTGTTCGAGCAATTTACCAGCTAGGTGCCAGAGTTTCTCTAAGAGATTTTTTTAAAGATATTGGTATTCTCACGGTTGCATCACAATTCATCTTCGCCAACATCCTATATATTAGGCAAAATTTGCACTTGTACAAACAGTGATATTCACAGTGTTAACACTAGAAATAAGGACAAACTACGTGCCCCCTTTCACCGGCTTCATAAGGTTCATAACTCATTTGTTGGGCTTGGTATAACCTTTTATAACAAGATACCCTCTTCTTTGCTAGACTTGCCTTTTAATGCGTTTAAAGCTCAAGTAAAATCCAACCTTTGTTCAAAGGCTTACTATTCCATCAACGACTACTTACACGATAAGAATAGTTGGTCGCCCTAATAAACTCAAGACAATGTTCATGTTCTTTCTCCAGAATTCGCTTAGGTACTGACAGGTTACTGTTATTAGTATTAACTCACTTATTTATTTCACATCGATGGTCCTAGTTCATCATCTGTGACTGCAAGTGACAGCTATGTGACGAACCCAGCAATGCATAAATATGTAAGCTGTCACGCCCTTTATGCCTGGAGGCTTTTATTTAGGTAGTGAGTTTTTATTTTTATTTTAATTAATTATTTTTTAGCTTGAGTACGTATAGTTTTTATTATATTTGTTGGTATATTGGCGTGGCTAGCTGACATAATATGGCAAATAATTTAAGCTTCTTGTAATATTCATTACTGAACATAGGTTCCTAGTATTGTATACATGCAACTAACTAAATTCTAACTGAACGGACAGCTGTGCTGCTGGGGAGTTTGTTCCGCCACTTCTTCTTCCCAGCGATAGCACTAGGAAGTGGCGAAGGGCGGGCGTTTTTGGGGGACTGTCTTTTGTAATTTTGACGTTCGAAAAGTGCTGATTCTCAGCCTAATTTGAATAAATGGCTTTTGATTTTGATTTTGATTCAAAATTTTTTATTTGTGGAAAAAGACGTTGTTTATTGTAGCATTAGTAATTTGGTAACATTTAACTGTTTTCAATAGTTGAGTGAAGGTGTTTAGTGAATTTGTCGTGCAATTCAGTTATTTTTGTAAGTATTTGACATTTATAGTATGTACTTAGGTTAGGTACAAATTGCTATTTTTAAATGTTAAGATATTCACACAGTGTGCCACACAATGCTTTATATTATAATTGTGAAAGTTTGATTGTTAGCATGTTTTTTACTTTTTCACACAGAAACAGCTAGAATCTAGATAGATTTGGATGAAATTTGGAATAGAGATAGCTAGGCTATAAGGCTACCTACATAGCCTACTTTTAATCCCGAAAAAATGATGTTCCACTTATTCTACGCTGCCGAAGTCTCGGGCAGAAGGTAAGGTAGTAGTTAATTTATAAAACAACGTTTTTGTAATGATAGGCATAGGCCGTCTGCCCATCGCCTACGAAACTGATTTGCCTTTGTTTCCTTACCTAACTTTTACAGTATGCCCAGGAAGTGCCTGCATCAGCCTGGAACATTATATTTTCCTTCCTCTCCCAGTCCAGTATAATTCTTGTTAATTTCATAATTAAACAGATCAAGTTATTGTTCTTGCTTGTCGCTTTCAGATTACTATGGATGACTTTGTAGAAAACATCAGAAAAACTGAGGATAAAAACAGCGTGTGGGGTCATTTTTTTAAATCGAAATCAAAATACAAGTATTGCAATAAAATACTTTTGTGGTCTGGAGGTTCAACTTCATCTTTTTAATACTGTTGATTAATATTGTACCTACTAGGGTGAAGCACAAAAAGCAAATAAACCTTTTACTTAAACAAATTTCTGCATTTTCATTGAAATTTTGAATACTTATGTATTTATTTTTAATAGATACGTTTTTATTTAATTATTGAAAATATGCAAGATGTAGGCGGCCTGAATTTCACAAGTAGTTTAAAAAAAACTTAGACCAAGAAAAAAAAAAACCGGGTTCACCGAAAACCGGTTTTTTTAATACGAAACCCGAAAAAAAAACCGGGTTTTTATTTTGGCCGGTTTTGCATTCCCTAGTCAGGATCATTTTGTGATATTTATAACATAATAAGAAACGTCATTATTTTGTACTCCTAATAATAATATAAACGTGAAAGTTGTATGGAAGGATGTTTATTACTCTTTTCGTTGGATGAAATTTGGCACACAGCTTTTTTATAACCAGGATTAACATATAGGATACTTTTTATCCCGATATTCCCACGAGATCGAAACTAATGCGGGTGAAACCGCGGGTCGTAGCTAGTTATAACATAATGTTATGGCACGATTATAATAGGAATCAGCATTATTTATCAATTCTTCATATGACTACCTCGTTGGTCTAGTGGATGCAAGCGCTACAGACTATTGAGCATGACGTCCTGGGTTTAATTCCCGGGTCAGGCAAAAGATTATTGGGTTTTTTCCATACGGAATATCTCAGTACCTGCCCAGTCTGGTTTTATAGGATCACACCCTATTAGACTTATGGCGAAGTATGTCGAAATATAAAAAAAAATTAAGAAAGCCGCCGACAGAAGCCAGTAGGCTGATTATATATATAACAGGATACTGATAATAATAATAATAAATAGACCAGAAATAAACCTGCAGGATAAAATAAGAAAAATCACTTAGCTCATAGACATTGCAGTTCCTAATACTCCATAACCTACAAAAAAACATAACAGAAAAAATAAGCAAATATACTGAACTTAAAGAAGTCACAAGACGCTGGAGACAAGAAAAAGTGTACGTTATCCCTAGAATCCGTCTATATTAACCTACAGAAAGCTGCCATCTTAAACACCTGCAGAATAGTTGGGAAGTTCATGCAGTTAGAGGAAGAAAACATACCCTCACTTTAAATACACACTACACGCTGCATTTACTTGGCTTTGGCCCGTAAATGTAGCAAAACCAGCCTAAGAGCTGAAAAAAAACACACTCAAAATAATAATTATTTATTTCTAATTCAAGTAAGATAGTACATCATAAATAAAAACATATAATAAATGAGCCTAGACTAACAGAAATTCGACAAGACATCTGTGTCTGAACTAGATAAATAAATATCTGTATTTCAGAAAACATCGCTCTTCCCTATAAATATATGTATATGATGATAATAGAAAGTGGCAAGCTGATCAAATCGTTTATGATGTAACTTCCGAAACGTGCTTACCATACGTACGTACGTATCTACACTACATAAGCGACTCCCACGTGCCTACCGTGCGTTACATACGTACCTACATACATAAGCGAATCCCACACTATTTCGGCAAATCAATCACCCAATATCCCAATGATTCATTCAATTCTACACATTACACATCTGGCCAAAAAAACCTACCCAATATACTTACCAACCGAGGTACTTGCCAACAGTTCCTTCCTTCCCAATTCCTAAGTATTTCCATTTATAAAAGATTCCCTGATTTATGGGAATAGGCCATCGTATGCGGGCTCTTCAAAGTTTAACGGATTATTCACAGATGTTCGTGAACACCTTTTGCTGAGGTGTTGAATTGAGTGGCTACGGGATATTTGTCTGGTTTGAATGTAACCGACATATTTTGGTTAAATTGGGTATTTTTCAAGTAGGTACGTAAGCTCTTTTGTGCGCTGAAACGTTGCTATATTTAAAGTTAGCAAACAGCGATGTGGGTTGGAAGTATTGTTACGATTTTTTTTTGTCTTTATTAATAAGAACTTAAGTTCTTAGTAATGGATTACAATCTAGCCTAACAGACTAATAAGCAATTTAACTTTATTCAATCACAGGCACAACTTTATTAACCGCCCCCCCTGTATTTCTTTCAATTAGCAGAAATCCTCAAATTTAGACCACATTTGATGAAAGGTAGGTTGAAAGCGGCCTTTAAGGCAAAAAAAAAAAAACCCAAAGTTAAAAAAAAAAGTCGTTTAGTAAAGGATTTATACCAAAAAAATCGATTTTGAAAAAAGTCGTCCATTAAAAAATTAAAAAAAAAACAATTAATAATCGGGGTAGCCGCCTGGGGTCTAATGACTTCTTGGAGCCCGGTTTGGCAATCCATCCATTACATTTTGTATATCCGACTGGGGGATATTGTGCCACTCCTCTACCACAGTCATCTTGAGCTCTCCTAGGGTCGTGGGCACTCGTGGGGGCTGGTACTCTTGCTCCGAGACGTCTTTTGAAGTTGTCCCAAATGTGCTCAATAGGGTTAAGATCGGGACTGCGTGCTGGCCATGGTAAAACTTGAATCGCGACCTCATTAAGGTACTCGGTGACGGATCTTGTGGTATGGCTAAGTGCATTGTCATGCATTAATCTAAAGAACAACTTCCTCCACGTATCTTTGAGCGTTCACACTGCCTCTATCGACCACAACAAGATCGGTACGAGCCTCGTAAGAGATACCTCCCCAAATCATTACGGACCCTCCGTGGTAACCCACAGTTTCGGTTATAGCGCATGGATCAAACGTTTGGGCGCCTGTAGACACGCTGACGTCCATCTGGACCCCTTAAGGCTATTCTGCTCTCATCTGAGAACAGTACGTCCTTCCATTCCTCCACAATCCAGTCAGCATATTCTCGCGCAAAAGAAAGTCTAGCTCTACGGTGTTGTGGGAGCAGTTGTGGGGCGCGAGCTGGACGATAAGCCCTCAGATTTCAAATCCTAAGATTTTTAATCGTACGTTCACTCACACTGACATTTTTTCGGCATCCCGTGCCGTGGTTCGAGGTACAGACGCCAGCAGGTCAAGCTACCCGAAACTGTCAAATTTTCCCAATCAACCTTGAACCTTAATACTTTGGCGATAAAGTTGAAAATCTATTAAAGAAATCTGACAGATTGTAGTAGCTTGATGTGCTGGCGTCTGTATAGCGAGTGTACGAGCGATGCGACGTTGGCTGTACCCAGCGTCAACTAAAGCCACTGCTCTAGCTACACCAGTTGCATCGAGTAGCATTTTTTAGAGTTCCAAACAATAAGCGAACAATACAAACTCATATGAAATAATATTCACACATTATGGCGGAAATAAACAGGAATTATTAACACGGTAACGCAGCGGCAAGAATGTCAAACAACGACTAAATTCCAAAAACCCTTCGGTGACACAAATTTACTAAACGAAATAAGGGTATAAGTGTTTAGTTAATTGCTAAAGTACCCACTTGATAAAAAATAAAACAGTGGATAAGCTACAATTAACATAAACAAATAGGGTGACGAATGATAGAGGTGGGCAGTTAATTGTGTCTGAGAGTGTGTAAGGTGTATTTTTGTGCTGTAATGCCAATAAAGCATTTTTTCTCTCTGTAGCTGTCAGATTGCTACATAATTCCGCTCGACATTGTACGCGTGTGCTATCACATTTGACAGGCACCTATCTAAGTGAAGCGGAACCACCTAATTACAATGCACAACCTGAAGCTTCCTGCACGGGCAGTGTTGCCAAATATGGCACGAAATTGAAACAATAGGTACCTTTCAATACACTGGTACACTGGCGGTACTAAAAATAGTATTTAATTTATGTGTGACATCGCTGTTCGGAAGTTGTGTTGATGTTTTCTTTCTGTTGTACATAGTTCGTGAAGTTTTAAATGTGTAACGGTTTGTGTTGTATTAGATAGTTTTTGGAGTGAAAGTTTTTAACCTTTGATTCTTTGGCTGTAGTTATTAAGCCAGGATTAAGGGCCCTATCTCACTAGGCTACCATGGTGGCGCACCCACGGTCACGCTGCCAAAAAATGTTGCCAAAAAACAAAAGGTTGGTTGCGCCACCGATCGGACGCCAGGGCCCCAATTCTTTATTTATTCCTCACGAAATCTTACCACGTCAATATCGAGGAATCGAAATGTCAACCGTACGGACAACATGTATACCCACCATAAAGTTATATATACTTTGCTGGCAGCGCGACCATGGTTGCACCATGGTGTCTTAGTGAGATATAGTGCCTAAAGACCTCGGTCTTCGTTACTAACCATTGATTAGACCATCTTCGCCAATCACCTACTACTACGCAATGTATCAGAAAAGAACATTAAAGGAGTTGGAAATAACCAGAAGGGTAATTGCGCAACACACTAACGTTACATTAGGAATGGCTTTCATTTTGACAGTTCAACAACATTTATTGTTTCATTTACGTTGTTGAGCATGTTGGAGTATATAGCAAAAACAAATCTATCCTCTTACAAAATCACTAGTGAGAACAATAGAACCAACAATAAAATGGTTCAGCTGGTAAGTTCGAAACCACAAGAGGCAACCTTCTGGATTTGCTTTTATGACGGGCAGCGATACAAATGACAGTAATGACGGGCAAAAACGGTATTACTTTTGTATTGGCTTCTGGAGGTTCAGATTATTTGATAAATAGTGAAGATTTGGCAATAAACTTCACTGAGCAAGAAAGCCAATAAACATTTCTGTAGCAAAAAATGACACGTTTATACAAGTTTAGTTCTTTAAGGGGTATGTACAGGCGATAGGATGTACTGTTCCGCAGCAGGCAGGAACGACTGTCGTTTTTGATAAAAATGGTAGTGTTGTTGTGTACCATGATGGTAAGTCGGTAATGAAGGGTGAGTCTTTGTAAGTAAGTAAGTTTGGAAAAGTTCAATCAGTATGCAGAAAATTAAAATGGCGTTGGACAGGACATATGTTGAGAGAAAAGAAAGAGAAATGGACCAGAATAATAACGGAATGGTACCCTAGCGAAAGCAAACGAAGTAGAGGAAGACGACCAAAATGATGATGAAGACGATTTGAAGCAACTAGCTGGGCCAGAATGGTTACGTACACCAAAGGACAGAAACAAATGAAAACCCTTAGAGGAGGTCTTTGTCGAAAAACAAGCTGTTAAGAGGAAAGATAAGCCGAATGCCGAGAATACGTTTTAGTTTAGTTAATTTATAGTTTTTTTACCTCTATTATTATAATTTACTTATTTTATTCTTAAAAAGTCATGTTTAATCAAATAAGTTAAAATCTAACAGCAATAAAGGCTTATTTTATTTTTATTTTATTTTAATAGGGTTCAAAACATGCCTACTAAGTACTTGTTGTGTGCAGAATCTTTGATATTTCAAATTCCTCAATCGTATACAGAAATTAAAACCATGGATGATAGACATCTATGGCAAAATCCTATCATAGAGGAAATTAATTAACTTATTGAAAATGATACGTGGACTTTAGTACCAAAGCCAGATGATAAAATATTATCGATTGTAAGTGGGTATTTACAGTTAAAAATGATGAGTTTGGAAAACCCTTGAAGTATAAAGCGAGATTAGTGGCTCGTGGTTTTAGTCAGAAATATTTGATTGATTATAACGAAACGTTTGCACCTGTTGCAAGGATTGCCAGTTTTAGACTAATATTAGCTTTAGCGAGTCAATTTAATTTGCTGGTTCACCATATGGATGTAAAAACATCAATTTTGAATGGGAAACTGAACGAGGAAATCTATATGAAAATTCCCGAGGGTATCCCGGCTGGACGTAATATGGTTTGCAAATTAAATAAGTAATTAAATGGATTAAAACAGTCTGCACGCTGTTGGTTCCAAAATGTTAGAGAAAGCTTTGATAAAAAGGGGTTTTCAATACTCATCATATAAATACTATGAATAGTTTTGAAACATACACAATGAACACTTTTAAAATGGTAGACGTAAAAGAGATCAAATGTTTTCTGGTAATCAAAATAACCAAATCAGAAAACAAAATTAGTTTGAATCAGGAAATGTACATAAAAAAGTTCTTGAGAAGTTTAACCTGAGTGACTGTAATTCTGTCACTGCACCTAGTGAAAGTAAAATAGATTACGAAGAATTAAATTGGTGTGAAAGAACAAGTACCCCTTGTAGAAATCTTATCGGGTGCTTGATGTAAGTATATCATGCTGTGCACTCGACCTGACCTAAGTTTTTCAGTTAACATCTTGAGTCGATATGCAAGCAAAAACAACCATTCATTATGGTCACACTTAAAAAGGGTCTTGCGTTATTTAAAGGGCACTATAAATCTCAAGTTAACATTTGCACGAAATGATTACAAAAAAAAATCTACGTGGCTTTGTTGATTCTGACTGGGGTAGTAAATTAGTAATACAATAGATAGAAAAAGTACTACGGGTTTTTGTTTAAATTATTTGATCAATGCACAATAATTATGCTGGTAAACAAAAAGGCAGTAAACAGTGGCAACATGAAACAGAGTACGATTCTATATGAAGCAGTAAAAGAAACTCTGTGGTTAAAGTCATTAGTAACAAGTATTGGCATTGCGATACCATTCTATTACTTATTTGTATTTATGAGGATAATAATGGATGCATAAGCATCGCGAACAATCCTACAAGTCACAAAAGATCTACACACATTGTAAGTATCATTTTTCTAGAGAACAGGGTTGAGAAAAATGTGATTAAAACGGTTTATGTTTCTACAATATAAGTCTGTGGTTTCTACAGATAACCAGCTGGCTGATATACTGACAAAATCATTTCCCGTGGTGCGTTCACGGAGATGAAAATGAAACTCTGGGTGACATTGTAATTATAGTCAACGTGGATAAATAAAATGATAAGGATATAATAATTATAAAAGCTTGGTTATGTAATAATTAGAAGCATCCAGTTCTAATGGATGAATTGATTGACAATGGTTTGATTAGGTTTTTTTGGGTTTTCCCTAATCCTGCGCAGCGAATGTGGGACTATGATGATTGTATTCCCAGAGAGATAAATAAATTGGAGATGTGTGATTTTAATTGTATTTGAAACGTGATATCGTAATTAAAAAGAAAAGGATTTATTTTTGAGGGGCGTGTTGGAGTATAGCAAAAACAAATCTATCCTACGTCAACATTATCGTTTTTCTCTTTCTAACTCATAGATATTATTTTTTTACTATCGAGCCCCCCCTAACCACTTGACCGAACTCCTCATAACAGCCTTTCCTTTGGTGTTCCTCCATTACTTAACCCTAACAGAGCAGTCCAATTTTTCGAACATATGAAGCAATGGATTAGCAATATCCTTCAAAATTATTCAGATTGTGATTGATGGTGTGTTACGCAAATAGGGTGCAGGTTCCAGTTCTGAAAAAAAATCATCACTAAAAACAATTATTTTTTATTATCGTTACCCCACACTAGGAATATCTCCTGTATCGTGGGTGCGTTTACAAACATTTAAACTCACATACACAAACAGCACATAACATAACATAACATATGTAGGTACTTATAATATTATTACCTACATGATTGATGAATAATAACTAATAGTGATCCCTGTTGCCAACTAATAATATCTAAAATAAACAAAGGGTGCTATATCAATTTCCAGAATACATTAAAACACGTGTCACTTGTGATCATTACAAAATCATTGAACCGTCAAATTATAAGCTCATAACAAAGAAACATGGGAAAGTATACCTTAACTGTACGGCCGCCTAAACGAAAATGCATTGGCAAGTTATTTTCAACAAAATAATAACGTAGAAAATAACCAATCATCGTGACTACATATTATTTTGATTATTAATGACAAAATGAAGTACGACACGCGACCAATAATATCCTGAGTTTTATTAACCATGGTCAATATGATTATTATTAAGGGCATTATAGCTAAATACAGCCGGACAGTCTGATCAAAGGTTAACCTACGCCTGCCGAGGTCGGTCCGTGGATGGGTGACCATCTATTAGATACATATCGAGACCCCTCCGGAAAGCACGTTAGGTTAAGCCGTTGGTCCCGGCGGCTGTCAATTGTACATTTTTGACAGTCGTTACGAGTTGTCAGAAGCCCGAAAGTTTAATAACCAGTCTTACCAAGGGGTTGTAGAGGTCAGATAGGTAGCCACTCCATGTAAAAGAACCAACCCCATGGCGGGGACGGATGTTCCATGACCACGTTTCGCAAAAAAAAAAAATCTGGCCAAGATGAACTTAATAAATATCCGAAAGTCTTGAAGATCAGAGTTGTTTTAATGGTTTTTTAGTACCTATTCATAGTATATGTTCGAAAATCGGCACTTCGAACCCTGGCTTCCAACTTCAAGAACACCTTTTTCTTAAATAGGCACATTTTATTATGTCCAAACTACAGGCAATTTTGAATTCATGTATAGGTCGGTACAGACGCCATTACACAATCTGCCAAATTTCTTTAATAGATTTTCAACTTTATCGCTAAATAATTAGGTTCAGTTGATTGGGAAAATTTTACAGTTTCGGGTAGCTTGACCTGCTTGGGTCTGTACATCAAGCAACGCCTTTCCCAAAAATATGGCTCAAAAATCGCAGCTTCTAGCAACAAAGGATCAGAAACAGCAACATTTCTATCGCATCAATCATGCACATGTCAAGCTCCTAATATTTGGCAAACGTTGTAAAGAGATCAACTCAAAACCCTTGCATCCTTTGTGATGTCCGTCAAGGGACAGATGTGCTCCGGAGTACAATCCACCGGTTGTGCGGCGGGCTTTTGTTCAAGTAAGAGAAGTGTGGACATGGCTTTTACCTTACTACCACAAAACCGTGTCTATCAGTTATTTAGGCTACACACCTTTTGCAAGTGTGTGAGCGACTTTGTATCTATTGCGCAGTAGTGGGATCGTCTTAGTGACATTTATTTATTTATTTACTAAGCAAGGCACACCAACGATATATTTACAAGGGTAGTAACAATATGCAATCACGAGTCTTCAATTCTGTGTAAATACATCACTTATAGGCATGCACATTCACATTAAAAGGTTAACAATTCAATAAATTATTAGAATATTAGCAAAACATAAAATGGAGTTCTGATACATTTTCAACTAGCGGGGCATATCTCCTTCATTCCTATATCTATCTAGGATACAATGGATTAGCGATATCTCTCATAGTTATTCAGATTGAGATTGATAGTGTATTACGCAATTGGGGTGCTGGTCTCGTTATTTGGGGTTGGCTCTGGTACTGGAGAAAAAAATTTTCTTTTTTAGGTAGAACTGCCAAAAGTGTACCTATGCTTAAACTTAAACCCCCGAATTTGGTTGCTACAACACGGTACAAGCCTGGACTACTTCCTTTCTTGACTACCTACCTAATGAACAAAGGCGCATCCACACTAATCCGTCGACCGTTAGAAGCGCAGGCGCAACAGGTGTCGGCACAATGCCCGATATTCGAGCCATGATCCGCCATTATTGTTATTATTATTGAGTAAATTCTTTTCACTTGTTATGTTTAATTTTAATATTAGACTATAAAAGAAAACCGATACTGTTTGATAATCATGTTGGTCTTGCCGTTTATTCACGTAGATAACTTTATAGTTTTATTAAAATGTGTGACGGAACCCATAGTGTAGGTACTTAGGTAGGTATCTGTATATCATTACGGGTTCCGTCACACATTTGTAGGCAAATACCTAAGAGGTACCTATACTTACCTTACCTTTATTTTTAAACATTTATTCTATGAAATATAAAAATTACCTATTAAGTATTTTTATTTAAAAATATACTTAGTATTTAGGGCCGGCAATTCAGCATGGAAAATATTTAATCTCAGACAAATGTCCACTTCTAGCAGCATGGTAGATGTGGACCCTTTTCACTGCGTTTTTCATGACATTTTCACACATTTCCTGCGTTATTTCAGTGACTGTGTCTCAGATATTTTGTTTTAATTCTTGAAGGTTCATTGGCCTGTTAGCATAGACACATCCCTTTAGATAGCCCCACAAAAAAAGCCAGGAGCTGTTAAATCTGGGGATCTTGAGGGCCAATTAATGTCACAGTTTCTCGAAATTAATCGACCCGGAAACGTTCTTTTCAATGTTTCGATTGCGGCTCGTGCCGTATGACATGTGGCCCCGTCTTGTTGGAACCACATGTTTCCTAAGCCCAACTGATTCACTTGATGTAAGAAAACTGCTTTATCTGTTACAATGCCATGCTACTCAAATTAAATCACTAAACGAGTTTTTGTTAGCCGCGAAGGTAAGTGATTTCTACCAAAAAATGGCCGCAATTTTCTTAGAGTTTTCGCACTTTTCGCAATAGGTACATGATTGGGTTGAGTAGAATGTTATAATAATTAAAATACTTTGTTCAGTCGTAAAACGCTCCATAGCAAAGCCGTATTACACAACCAACTGTCATACTTATTTGCCGCCAAAACAAAATGACGGCAAAAAAAAAGTTGTATACCTCCAAGCTGTTGCCCACCCTATGTAAAAAATGTTTCTTTCTTCATCCGTATTTTGCTCTGTTATAGTATTTTTATCTCACGACGCGACGCGCGCTTTCCTTGTGGTTACCAAGAGTAGGTACAAATATGCTATGAATGTGTGCCCCAGTAGCGTCCGAGACAATGACG
This sequence comes from Apamea anceps, assembly GCA_951799955.1. Classification (NCBI taxonomy): domain Eukaryota; kingdom Metazoa; phylum Arthropoda; class Insecta; order Lepidoptera; family Noctuidae; genus Apamea; species Apamea anceps. The sequence continues at coordinate 14,038,199 of OX637509.1, forward strand.
AAGTCGAAAGTGTGTGTGTGTTATGTGCTGACGCAGACGCTACTCGTCTTCACGCACACTTTCACAGCGTGTTTGTACACTTAGTTACCACAAGTAAAGCGCACGTCGCTTCGGTAGGTATATAAAAATACTGTACCACAGTTGCTGATTCGCTAAGCATAAGTAACTCTCGTGTCGAAATAAGAGAAGGCTACTCTGGTAGATAACTTGCACCCCATACGTGTAACAATTTTTCAATCGCAAACCGTCGGATTTTGAAGGAAACTGCTAATCCATTGCTTCATATGTTTGAAAAGTTTGTCTGCTCGACAATGTAAATCACACAATGGATGTTGTTGAATTGTCAAAATTAAAGGCTTTGCAATTGTGTGTTACGCACTTACCCCGTTGTATTACATAGCAGTCCGGGGGCTGATCGTAGATATTTCTTGTCAATTCATGTGTCCCAAAAAAAAAAACTGTTCAGGACTTTAGTATTTTTTTTGGTACAATATCACTGATTCTATAAGTGCCTTAACATGCCTCCGCCGCGAAAATAATTGAGTATGGGAAACCGCTCAGCGAATTCCTATAAGAAACATTACGTCGCGATTTAAGTAGCAGAACATGAGAATTAGTTGAATTGTAGCAATTGGAGCAAATGTCGTCGCTTTTGACTTAGTAAAATACAGTGTAGGTCTACTTCGGACCCCTTACATTCGTTTTTCCGTAAAATCAACATCCACTTTACAAAAAAAAAAGTTTTCGCTTTATAGACAGCCACAGATACGTGCGAAACAAACGGAGCGATGTCAGCACGACTGACGGGGCCCGAAAGGGCCGAGCCTGCCAGGGTAGCGGGATCGTCCGAAAGGGTTACCGCTGCCCTGGAACATAAAGGGCTAAGGAAGGAACACGGGTGGGTTTTAGTCAGTAAGAGTCTGACACTCCCTCCGCTCCACCCAGAGCGGGAGGGGTCATTTAATGATTTCCCATCCTCAAAAAAAAAGGGGGGCTTACCACCAGCTCTTATAGCAGGGCAGAAGTTGAACTGCACTGCTTTTTTGTACTTAGTCATAGAACAAAAAAGCAGTGCAGTTCCAGCAGTGCAGATCGGCGAAATCACGCGGGAAAGAGATATAATCAAATCTGTGCGTTAGAACAGGCAGTTTCGCTTCAATTTCGCTTGTCGTTGGTATAACGGACAAGTCTGCGGTTTCGCTGCTATAGTTTCGCGGCGGAGATGTGATACTCATACCCGCCTGATGGTTTTGTTTGACCTACGAGGGGTCTTTGTCGATAAAGGTGGGTTTAAATGAAACAAAAGCATATTTCAATAAAAAAAACATTCGACTATTAAATGCATAATATATTAGTTATATTCACAGATTATAAACTTTAGATTAGATTTTCGAGATAATCGCCCACAATTTCTTCAGAGATATTTATTAATATAATGTTAATAGAACATCTTTCATGATTTCCTTTTAAGACCCAAGTTTTGAACAATTACAATATTTTAAAATATGAACCGCATCCTAATAGTAAAAAAATTACAAAGATAAAACGCGTCAAAAGGACATGGCTAAATGACTGCCCCAAGCATGAATAGTAACCTCACATTAACTCGTAATATTTAAATATTCGTTCATGAATTATGAAGCGTTTAATAATTTCCTAGAACTTTCGTGAACTGTTAGACATAAAAAAAGTATCTTAGTTGCTTTTTTTTATTGACATGACAAGTTCAAAGAGAATAATAATACAGTACTACAAACTAGGGACGGGTCATGTCGTTTTTCTAGAATGTCAAATCAAAACTATACTTATATCGATTTTTGATAACAGGTATCAAAACGATTTATTTTCTGAAACTAAGACGTGGTTGCTTGCAGACTGGTTGCTTTATTTATTATAAATAATTCATGTGGGTACTAAGGTAATTAAGTTTGTTGTAGGTTCCAAGGAATGCCAACATTTGTCATCCTTGTTATGAACTGCTGAATTCAGAAGCAACTAGTGATGTACGTTTATTTGGCCATACAATGGTGCGCATAACTTGTGGCCGTTCTGTGAGAAGTATACAATGCAGTGGAAAAAAACGATTTAATGTTACAGAATTTACCAACGTCACATCCAGCTTTCCATCAAGTAAATAAATTGTTTTTTAAATACAGTGTGTTCTTTTATATTTACATGCCCATCCGGTAGCATTATGGATCATCTTCCTTTTCAGATATTCAGTTTCTCGGCCTATAAATCGTCAGAACTACTGTCCCTGACCTCTCTCTCTCTGGTTGTGTTAATGGGCTAGCATCCAATCTGAATGATTTGATCAAACGGACAGATAACCTAAACTAACTTTTTTAGATAATGTTCTTATAAGATTCACAGAATAAATAAATAAATCGTATTTTTGTTGTTTTATTTCAATATCTTTTATGTCCTCCCAGGATGTAACAATCACCACATACTAATTAAACTAAGTCCCCCAGCAGCATTTGTTGGTCAGTCTGTCTGTACGGATGTATTGACAAACAGATTTTAATGGGGTTGTCACTAGTAGGTAGATTGGTTCTTCCGGAAGGTTTAGGTATACATTCGTGTATCCGCCTCTCGAGTCCATTTATTTTCAGTTAATATTAATCCTTATTTTTAAATACTTTCATCATTTCAACCACTACTTATATTGTCTGTGAAAACTGTCTTTATTTCAACTCATTTGAATAAGTAGTTTAGGATTTATAAGAGTTTAATACTTAAATACACGCGGGCGGGGAGTGATTTTTACGCGGATTGTAGAATGCTCGTTGTATCACGGTTTTTGGTGCAATTACCCTTTTGTAGATATTTACTCAAGTACCACCGTGCGAAATTGGGGTGGGTCGTTAGGCAAAAATACAATTATCAATATTATCGCAGATACATCTAAACGCCTAGGTAAAAGTTCATAGCAATATCTTTTATTTGCAGTTTTTGTATGCCTATTGACGTAGGAGTTACACGATTTAATTTTCAGGAATAAAAAGATACTAAAAGTTCCTGAGACTTTTTTTATATGAAATACTAATATCCAGCTATTCAGAATTACATGTTGCTAGGTACCATGTTTATTCATTGTTGAAAAGTCGTCCATACTTCTATTTAGCCATCTCCTTTGGGAATAAGAGGTCGTGACGTCACGCCTTGCTAAAGTGTAGCAAGGCGTGACGTCACGCGGAACTTTAACGGGCGATATCTTCATAATTTTTTATATAATTGACCAAAGAAAAATACGGGTCCAATATTTTTTGATAATCTAACTGACGGACTAAATAGATTTTTTAGGCATCTAGCCAATTGCGTAACACACTTTAAATCTCAATCTGTATCATTTGGAAGGATTTGGCTAATCCATTGCTTCTTATTTTAGAAAAATTTGTCTGCTCAACATTGTAAATAACGCAATGAATGTTGTTGAACTGTCAAAATGAAAGCCGTTACTACTGAATGTGTGTTACTCAATTACGCCGCAGATTATGTAACCAATTGTGAGTTGTATAGTTAAGGCTTTTTGCAGCTAACTAATCTAAACTAATACCTAATGAAGAGAAAAGATTTCATTTTTGTATGTTTGTTTGTTACACTTTTACGCAACGGCTGAACAGATTTGGATGAAATTTGGCACATGGGTAGACCATGACCTGGAGGACATAGGCTTTTCATCCTACATTGCAGACGAAGTCGCGGGCAACAGCTAGTCCATACATGAACTCGCGCCTTCTTCACATTGGCGTAGGCAAAAACTACACAGCGGTACGCTACGATCCTTACATACTTCTTTTAGTCTTCGGTAAGGTGCGTAGTACTTGCAACCGGTGTGCGTGTATTATGACCAATTGTACAGCCCGATTCAAACTTTATAGCAGCTCTGAAGTGCGCTACTCGCTGCGCAGTACCTCACCCCTCACCCCCGCTGACACGTGAATTCGTTACTGCGCAGCGACTCGCCGCATGTTCCGAGCCGCCATAACGTTTGGATCGGGCTGTATGAACGTAAACAAAGCAAAAGGAGTACAGCTTACAATTGTCTACAACTCTGCTCTCCAAACTTTCAAATATCGACGAATAAAATTTGAACCGTACAGATTAGTAACAACATTTTAACATACAATATCACAAATGTCAAATTAATAATAATTAAGTTTAAACAGCTCCTATCTGTAGTATCGGTAGAGCCAATTGGAACGCGTTCTGTATGTAGGTGGAACTGTTGCCAGCCTGAAAATATAAATGGGAGAAATAAAACATCGTCAATGAAAACATAAACTTTCACTATAGTATTTTTGTCAATTAAAAGATAACTGCATACATCTCTCGCTGTAGTATTGTTATCTTACGAAGCGACGCGCTCTTTACTTGTGTTTACCAAGTGTAAACACACGCTGTGAATGTGTGTGTAACCGCAGGTGCCGTCCGAGACGGCACCGAGAGGTGAAGTCGGAAGTGTGTGTATGTGCTGACCCTGCTCGTCTTCACGCACACATTCACAGCGTGTTCGCACTTAGTTAACACAAGTAAAGCGCGTGTCGCTTTGTGAGATAAAAAATACTGTACTCTGTCCACTAGGTTAACCGTTTTTTGAACTATTCCAGATTACGTAAAAGTTAACTTTAAAATGCGTAATAAAATAAATATATAAACTGCCTAATCTTATTAAATTTTGTTATTTAAGAATTCTTACGGACATTATAATATCGCACGAGTATCAGTTTAAGCAAAAAAAAAATAAAAAATAATAATTGATCACTAGTTCGATCTGTCAAAAAACGGTTAACCTAGAGGGCAGAGTATTACAAGTAGTTTTAGGAATGTTGTATTTGTCTTGCGTTATATATCAAAGGCATAGTAAAATTGGTGAACGTGCTAAGGCAGTGTATTATACGCCATATTAAGCATTTCTCCCTGACCATTGCATTTTTTATTTATGGTTATCTTCAAAGGTGCATTTGTCATTATTTTTTTTCAAACACAGGATGCCATCGACGGAGGTTGCGCGTCGATGCCATTCTGTATTCAATACATGATTCTGCGTTGAAAAAAAATGGCTGTTCGATACATTTTGACCGCGTAGGTATTGCATTTTTCTATGAAACAGCAATTTTTTTTTTGTTGACCGCTGACCAGCAACAATAATAATAATAATAATATCCCTGGACATTTCACACAGCGCCATCTAGTCCCAAGCTTAGCAACCTAATGCTTGTGTTATGGTAACAAGATGGCTGATAAACTACTTATATACATTTTTTTTTTGTAAAGACATACATATAATAGAATAGATTTTCTATTGTGCCTGTTGCCTGGCAGTGAAAGTGTTAACCAACGAAAAATTTATACGCTAGGTAATGTTTAGAATCATGTGCTGAATTCATGGTTACAGTTTGCGCGTCGATGTACGTGTCACCCTGTATTTTTCACTCATTAAAATAATTTAAAAATCTTACCTCTAAGAATATATTAGTGATATATGTGTTGGCTTGCTCCTTATTGTCTGTAGGCAGCGCGTTCAGCTTTTCTGTGAAAAGGGTCGCCAGCTCGCTGATGTGTTTTGTTAGCACCACTGTCATTCTGAAAAACGAAAATAAGTAAACTTTAGAAAGATAGGATACTCTTTATTTATTTGACTAGCCTTTTCCTAACTGGGGAACCACTTAGGGTCGGCTTTCAGTCCAATTAGATGCTGCATGCAGCTGAATACCAGTAAATTACATGGAGCGACGGCCTGTCTGACCTTCACAACCCAGTTACAGGGTAACACGATACCCTTTGGTAATAACGTTTGTCAGACTTTCAGGCATCTGACGACCCGTAACGACTGTCAATGATCCACGAATGACACTCGGGACCAACGACGAACCATGTGTGCCAAATTTCATCCAAATCCGTTCGGCCGTTTTTGCGCCAATCCGGAACATACATACAGACAAACAGACAAAAATTCTTCGTTACTAATATGTAAGTATAGAATGGGATTGGGCGGGTCACATCAGCTGTATGCACGACCGCTGGGCAAAATCTCCACACAATGGGTGCCTGAAGATGGACGGCGCCACCGAGGCCAGCCCAGAAAGAGATGGTGAGATGACCTGAAGGCCAATTCTCGTAATTTAAAACGTTCAAAATCTAGTCGCAGTCTCATCTCGGCGACAAACAAATGTCAAAAACATGGAAAAAAAGTAGGGAAATTAGAGGTATTTTTGACAGATTGAGACTGAGATCAGACTGTGAACGGTCTTAAAATTACGAAAATTGCCCCTCTGGACGCGTACTTCGACCACTAGTTCGAGGTGGCGCAGGAAAGACTTCATGAAAGGATTTGGGGAGGCCTTTGCCGAGCAGTAGGACAGTACAGGCTAACAAAAAAATAAAAACCGGCCAAGTGCGAGTCGGACTCGCGCACGAAGGGTTCCGTGTACCATTATCTATACAACATTAGACACTATATTATAACCTTTTTTTTTAGTTTAACTAAATATTCTGTGAATATTTCAAGCATTTCACCTGTTGCCGTTATTAATATTGAGCAAAAAAATGGTAAAAAAATCACGTTTGTTGTATGGGAGCCCCACTTAAATATTTATTTTATTCTGTTTTTAGTATTTGTTGTTATAGCGGCAAAGAAATACGTCATCTGTGAAATTTCAACTGTCTAGCTATCACAATTCATGAGATACAGCCTGGTGACAGATAGACAGACAGACGGACAGCGGAGTCTTAGTAATAGGGTCCCGTTTTTACCCTTTGGGTACGGAACCCTAAAAAAGTATAGAATATATGGTGGGAATCTTCTATGTCCATCATTGGACTCCCCAATGTCACTTACTGTGTGAGAGCGTCCGCTTCATCAGCCGTGGATCTCCGAGACTTGACGAGTACCATCTCAGCCGCCTTGTGGTACTGTTCCACTGACAGCGCAGTACTCTGTGCCAGTGTAGACACGCCTCGCTTGTATACCGCCTTCAGGGGGACTTCGGAGTCTAAAGTTGATATGTAGTCGAGGATTTCTTTGTATTGTCTGGAAGGAGAGATAGGTAAAATCAGTAAAGAAGTAAGACTTTAAAATAAAATTAAGCTGTAGTGCCATCTACATCGCTACGTGCGAACTACGCATCTCACTGATGTCACGTTAAATCCTGCATCGCGCAAGCAGAGTTTACCGCGCGACTAACGTCACGACATCGATCGTTGGGCAGTTGCCCACTAGACACATCGCCTGTCTGGTCTGAGGACCCTCCCTTTTCTATGGGGGATGAGTGGACTTTACACCAGCCAAGAGTCTGGATTCGTGCCCGGTTGATGGCAATAGACATATTACATGATATAGAGAGATATTACTTGGCGAAATGTGGGTGTACTGTAGGTCCTCCTCTGCCCATCTCTTCGGGGAGTACAGGCATGATGTTATCACAAGTTAGAATTAATACACGTAGGAAAGACTTGCCTAACATAATCCAACCGAAAATAAACGTGGTTCATCACAGTCCTAGGTACCAATCAGTACTTTTATACAACAAGCTTCCCGTAGAATTTAAAAGCATAAATAGCGCAAACTTATTTAAAAACAAATTAAAGACATATTTATTGAGGAAGGGCTATTACAGTGTCGATGAGTACCTAGATGATAAGCGACAATCGTAATAATTATTATCGTTCTGGATATTAATTTATTGAATGGAATTAATTTGAAATGGCATGGTGTCTATTTTTATTCTGAAATTTTTTACACTTCATATTGTTTATTATTTTTTTTTATTATGTCTTTTTGTTTTGTTTTTATTATTGTATTTATTCCTCATATAGATTATTAAATGACATCTTATCTTTAGAAAAATTTCTACACAATGTATATTGTTTTGAAATAAATGACTTTATGACTTTATATTATGTTATTGATGGTTTAATGAACACAGATGGTTTAATGAACTTACTTGACCAGCGGTTGGAACTGCAACTTAAGACCCAGGTCTTGTGTAGCGGTCTGCAGTCGTTCATGGAACGCGTCAGACTTTGAAAGGTCATCGCTTGGAGATACTTCGTCTTCATCATCTTCTTCTGGCATTTCACACAGTTCTGTAGATATAAAATTGTGCATGTCAGCGTGTCGTTGACAAAAATAACGTAGTAGTAACATTGCATTGGCTTTATAGCTGTTAAGGTGATATTTACGAAATTTTTAATAAATAAATAATACCATCATCTGCCTAGCCCTTTCCCGGGGGGGGGGGGGGGGTTGCGTTCCAGTCTAACCGGATGCAGCTGAATACTAGTGGATCGACTGCCTATCTGACCTTCACAATCTAGTTAGTGGGTAACACGATACCTCTTGGTAAGACTGGTTGTCAGACCTTTGGGCTTCTGACTACCCGTAACGTCTGTCAAAGATCCACGAATGACAGCCGGGATCATCGGCTTTTTGTGCTTTCCGAGGTACGGAGGAGTCTCGATATTCAATGGATGGTCAAATCCACGAACCGCCCGCGGCAAGCGTAGCTTAACCGTACAAACGAGTCGTGCGCCTGTTATCATTTAGTCACGAGCCCCTTAGTATCAACTTAGAACATGGGTTTATGATACAAATATCTTCCCTTTAGCTTAAACATAGACTGGTCTGTGTTTTTATCCAACATACAACAGTGCTTATTGCATAATTCAATTTCAAATAAATAAAGTACAAATTAGAATCATACCAGCCACTTGCTGCAGCGTCTCCTTGATATCTTGTCTCTTGTCGGCATCGACGCTGCGTATGCGCTCCTCTATACGCATACCCACTTGCTTCGATAACATCTCTAGCGCTTCTAAATGTACTAGGCCTGAAAAAAGAAAAAAATATTTATTATTTTGGCGTTAAACGAACTGCCAGAATATGAAACACCACGCTGCGCTCCAAAACGGGGATCCTAGACGTAGGCAAAAGGCTGCCAAGCTGAAATGGGATTGGGCGGGTCACGTGCAGCCGCATGCAGTCACCGCTGGGCAACAGTCTCCACACGGTACCACCGTCCATCCTCACCAGCGCCGCTGAGGCCGGCCCAGGAAGAGGTGGAGAGACGAACTAGACGCGTACTGCCAGGGTTGGACCGAGGTGAAAAGGGAAGTACACTGCCGAGCAATAAAAAAGTTCCACCCACAAAATGCCGACAAACACCTTAATATCTCCTAAGACATATAATTTAAAATTTGAACACAATATTTACGTTTTTAGTTGGTAATATTCTGATGCGCTGTTAAATGTACTTCAATATTGCAGACGGCGTCATTAAGCTAGCCTTTCCCGTTTAGGAGTAATTTGGTGCTATGTCACTGGAACTTTTTCATTGCTCGCGAGTGTATAAGTGAACAATTTTTTTTTAATGGTAATGCTTTGATGTGGTTCAGAAGTTCAACGGCTATTTCCTAAACTTTATTGTTCTAGAGAAGTCCTTTGATATAATTATCATTTCAGAACCTTACCTTCAAAATCATCGAACAGATTCTCGTAGTGCACCTCCTTGGCTTCTCTCTTCTCTTCCCTCACTCTATCATCTTCTTCCGCCTTGGCCTTGGCTTCCCTCAGGACTTGGGACAGTACTGGTTTGTCACCAGCGCCCAGGCCAAGTAGGGCACGTTTCTTGGCCAACCCCGGGTCACCATCTTGAAGAACTTCCATGGTTTTCTTGCCTATGGTTTCTAGGGTATCTAGGCCTCCGTGTATTACTTTTGTGCCTGTATTTTTTGTAAAAAGAGTAATAATTATGATATAGAATGTATTTTATACAAATCTTAGATTTACTGACAAACAACTCACAGCCTAAACTGCTGTGTATAGAAGCATGAAATTGCACAAGAGTTCCTTGCATAACCTAGATGAGCACTAAGAACAGATTAATATAAATAGTCCTTAACACCGTGTTTCGGCCACGGCGGCCAATGTCAAGGGGAGACGAGTCTTCGACGCCAGAAATATTATAGTGCACAAGTGTGTGCGGAGACGTAGAAGTGCACTTTCTCTTGCCTCATGTTCATAGTCCAATGGGATGGGACGGCACGGCCGCAGAGAGATCAGGCGCAGGACTAACTGCTTAACGTGCTTTCCGAGGCACGGGGGTATCACACCGCCAATTTCCAAACTCCGGGCTGTTAACTAAGAAATTCCCAATGGAAGAACCAATAACACTTTGCCCGATCTGGGAATCGAATCCAGGACCGGAGGACAGCTCAGCAATCGGAGGATTAAACTTTGTATGGCAGTTCATCATTTTGCTCGATGAGAAATCCCATCGGATACAAGGCTTGCAATGATATAAATCTCCATTGATGGACAGTTTTAATATCCTCGAGTGATAAATTCAGCAAGTAAAAAAACAGATAGAAGAGCAAACCATAGTACAATCTGAAAATGCTTCTGCAGTAATTCATTCGAAAGTTACATACTATTTCATATACCCAATTCCTATCAGCCTAGACTAGACTGAGTCCCAAGCAAGTCTATAGGATAAGGGTAATTACATGCCGAAGATATCTCATTGGGATACTTCGTAGTTGCGGTTTGGCTTGCTACGTTGATGTCACCGCCATGTAAAACAAATGCTTGCTAATACACACGCACGCACATGCCGAAGGATGACACATCGCGGGCTGCTTGAGGATTACCTCAATGCCTGGCATGTTCGTGCGTGTCTAATTTGTTTTACATGGATATTTTACGCGAAGTATTGCAGTGAGGCATCTTCAGCATGACCCTAAGACTGGAAGCCTGTAGGTCTAAGTGAGTAGGAGTCATCAAAAGCTGAGGTAATTTCCAATACAAAAACAAAAATCTTAAAAGAAAGTTCAATCATTCCTTACCAGTAGTTTCAACAAACTTAGTAACACCAGAGAACAGGCTGCCAAACTGGAATGCATCCCCAGCGTTGGCTCCAGCGTTGGCTCCAACATTAGCCCCAGCCTCCTCACTTCCAACCACTGTTATTCTATCAGCAGCTGGTACATTCTCAGGCCTGGTGACTCTGGTCTCGTTGTCTTTAGATGTTCTCCTGGCTAGTTCTTCTGGATCGGGTGCACCTATGCCGGTTTCTAGAACTGTTGATATGCCCTGTAAGTATTTATAGATACATTTTAGACTGGGAAAATGTGGGTGTACTATACAGGATGTATCTATCATAAAGGTGTGGTCAAAATTAAGTGTGTTGGTATAGGCCATCAAATCCATGGTGGTGTTGGTCACACCATAATCGGCGTCCCATACATTTGGATCGAGTAGGTATTGAAGTTTTATTTGGACCAATTAATTTTGACCACACCTTTCTGATATACCCTGTAAAGGTACAGGTCTGCTTAACCCTTCGGGGATTACAGGCTGATGATGTTATATGGTGTTGAGACAAGGCGGGTTGCGGAGATTTTTTAATCTCCATGTTCAGTGTTAATATATAGCTTTAGAACAAAGGTCAGGTACAGCAAAGTAATTGCGTAACACATTAGGAATAGGAACAGCTTTCATTTTAACAGTTCAACTTTCATTGCGTTATTTACGTTGTTGAGCAGACAAATTTTTCGAACATATGAAGCAATGAATGAGCAATATCCTTCAAAATTATTCAGATTGTGATTGAAAATGTGATACGTAATTATCAGGTGAGTTTGTTAAAGTAAAAACTCATCAGATTGGATGTTGACCCAATAAATGAAAGTTCGAGTAAAAGTAAATTTTATCAAACACAAATTAAGGTGGATGCTCCAAGGTAGCCGTGGAGCATCCACCTTAATGCTATAATTTTAAATTGGAACGTGGTTTTAAAGTTTTAAAGATAAGTACATATTCTGAGGTGTGTGGACACCTCAGAATATGTTGTGGCATTTCCCATTACTCATTATTTAATATCTTTAAAACTTTTAAAGTTGAAAACCACATTCCACTTTAAAATTACACCATCACTGGTGTGCGGTGATCACAATTATGTTGTTACATTTGGTTAAATTATTATTTATTTATGTAGGTACACACATAGACAAGAAGTAAAGAACAGAAAAATAGGTACAAAGGTAATGCTTGCTTCTAAAGGAATCTTTTCCAACATACCTGCAATAAGAAATTAGATAAAGAGATGTAGGATGTGGATGGATGGTGTAGATTATGTCAAGATTGGGTCAAATAAAATATTTAGATTATCCACTATTGGGTTTTTGATCCAATCCAGATCCTGTTCCTTGCTGCCCTCCCCAAACAATGCCCTAAACCGAGGTCCGTACCACACAGGGGGTACCCTTAGCGTGTAGTCCCTAAGTTGATAAGTTTTATGCCCAGGCTGGAGGCATTAATTTACTAAGGCCCCTGGAGAAGTCCGGTTAAGAACCCCACTCCCAAAAAATAAAACTATTGTGTTTAATAGGCTGTAAGTAAAGTAATATTAAGTTTACCTGGGACACTTGACTGGTGATATTACTAATACCAGCTGTAGCAGAACTAAGACCAGCGGTGGCAGAGCTCAGCAGAGAATCTACACTCCAACCCCAACCCCACCCACTGCTACCTGCGGAAGTTGCTGCCAGTCTATCTGTGACTTCTTGGATGTTAGGTTCCGGTTGTTGGGTTATTGGTTTGGGTTTTACCGCTTGTGGTTTTGGTGGGTCATCAAACTGTAAAAAAGCAAGTAAATGATTTTTCTTTCTGATTCTACTACTTTTACGCAACACAGATCTTGCTCTCTTGTTGCTTATGACTGCAGACTTTTTAGACATTGACTGCCTCCGCGGTCACAAGTGACCACCAAGATTAGATTTTCTATTGTGTCTGCTGTCTGGCAGTCAATGTCTTAAATACTCGTAGAAGCCAAAGCACTTTTAAAAAACAAAAGTAATTTAGTATTGTAAACTAATTTAAATAAATACACTCAAAGCATTTATTTCAAATAAACCAATTACTTTTGAATTGTCAAGGAGTCTGTCAATCAGAAAAATGAAGCTGGTTGGCCATTCCAAAGCATAGTAGGTATTTATCGAGAAGAACGGCTAAGAAACTCCATGGACAATTAATATAGTTACAAAATATTGGTCACATCATTCATGTTGAAATTATGTATGTATAATGATACAGAATGTTAAAAACATACGTAATAAAAAGATTAAAAAAAAAAACATCAAATATTAAATTACATTAAAATAAGCTGTGGCAGCTAAAAGATCACCACACAAATAAAAATATTTTGATGACACCAGTATTAAAATACCAACAAAGCTCTAGAAATACCTTCTGAACATCAGCAGACACATCATCAGTTCCCCAGTCATCAAACGCATCCCAGCCTGTATCCTGAGACTTTTGACTATCCTTTGTAACACTAGGCTTATCCTCTGGTTTACTCTTAGTTTTCTCTGGTGCATTACTCTTGGCACCTGGTTGTGGTGCTATGGGTTCAGTGTCTTCTATGTCAAAGTCGTCCCAACCATCAGTTTCTTTCTGGAATAATGAATTTAAATTAGGACTGCATACAAATGTGAAAGCGTAACAAACAAACATAAAAAAAAACAAATCTTTTCTCTTTATAATATTAGTTTAGATGAGTTGGCCTAGGATCTAGCTAGATTAGTTTAGTAAGTTCCAGGTTGCAAGTTGTGGGTTCGAACCCATCCAGGCACTTTGTGTAATTTATTTCAATACCATTGTTCTCAAAATGGCAGTGTTGGAAAAAATTGTGAGGAAACAGGCATGTCGTAGAGTCAAAAATTCAAAGACCCGTGACATCTGCCAACCCGCACTGGGCCCGAATGGTGGATTACAGTCCACTCCCTCTCACAGAGAGGAGTTAACCTATGTTAACGTTAAAGGGTGATTATACTAAAGTTATAAGCTCACATAGTAATAGGTTGCACAAACTGGAGCAGATGTTCAAAATAAAGTAATTAGTAAACCAAATGCGTCACATAAGGTCATTGCTGCCTTAATTACTATTCATTTTATGACTATTGGTATAACTTTGGAAGAAATTGTTTTATTATACTTAATTCTAATAATTTGCTGTTAATATATCAATCAGCATTATGTTTAGATAAGATATGAACAAAATTCAGTATGAATTAGATATACCTAATGCGTTATAAATTATGTGGTACTTATTGCGCGTTGTTGGACCAACTTGGAAGATGTGAAGACCAGAATGTCCAGCAGTGGAGTGTTATTATTTGAATGTATGACAGAATTTTGGAAGGGTTTTAATTATTTTTCTGATATACTTACCACATTTTCTACTAACTTTTGATCATTTTTGGAACTTGTTTTAGTATCCAAAGGCTTTTGTTCAATTTCCATTGCATTGTCACTGTAATTTGAAGACGATAAACGTTTCTTCCTTCCCTTCTTGTCCGGGGTGCCATGGCCCTCATCAGCACTTTCGAAGTCCTCACTGTCACTTGTAGGCATTGTTATATTATTTATTTTATAGATGACCAGCTGTTTATCTTTTTAAATCAGGTAATTACAAGGAAAATAGAAATCTTGCGTGTTTATTACGTGTTGACAAAACTGCCAACAACACATGACATTGACAGTTTGCGCATGATCGCGTTCCGTATCACAAGAATCATTAAAAAATACATTGTTTTCTGTCTTGCTCAATTTAAGTAAGTTTAAACAGTAAAGAGGATAATATTGCATCTTAAAAATGATAAATAAAAGTATACTTCTTTGTTTTGTTGCTTTATATATCACGAATAGTTTGTGTGTTTCAAAAACAATGTATTTGAATATTATTATACTGTTAAGTTATTTTTTTATTTCTACTTATTAAAATAAAAATTAAAAAAAACTGGCTGAATAGACAAAACAACTGCATGTCTATGGAATAAAAAAAGTGAAAGAAATTAATTCGGATCAAATAGTAAATTCAAATCTACGAAACAAAATACGTTCTCGACAAAGTTTTACGTTTGATCATTTTAATTACTCTTTCATTATAATTAACGTGCTTGATTAGGACAATTTCTAGTTTTGTGATATTTCGCATGTTTGCTTGTCGGTGATATACTTTAATAACTAACTTGCATGCATAAAGCTTATGCTCGTTTTTTTGCTAAAAGAACGTAGGTACTTACCTACTTCAACGCTTCAAACTAGGTATCTACCTACTTCGTCTGTGAACCTCTTTAGGTTGATTTTATTTGCATGTTTATTTGATATTTAGGTATTGTGTTCGAAATAAGGATAAACACCAATTTATCAAGATTTGATAATCACGGTGAGTAACCAGCTGTAATTTCTACGGGTGAGTATCTAAATACCTAGGTACCTACTTACCTACCTACCCATACAGGATAATTTTTTATTCAGTGCGTAAATTTTTACAGGGTGTTCTACCCATGAATATGAACAACATTCACTATGGGACCATCTCTGAAATCACGAAAAAAAAATCAGCAGATTCATACATTTTGGTCGAGTAGGTATTGAACTTTTATAAGAAACAGCTGATTTTTTTTTTTGTGATTTCAGAGATGGTCCCATAGTGAAAGTTGTTCATATTCATGGGTAGAACACCCTGTGAAAATTTACGCACTGAATAAAAAATTATCCTGTATACCTACCTCAGTGTCAGTACCCAAGTTCTTTTCTCGTGTTCTTCTCTATTGCCTGGTAACCTTTTGGCTTCAAATATATGGCGTTAGTTGAGAAGTTAAAGGGATCGTCATTAATATTTCTAAACCATTTAGATTGACCAATTACATCTCGTAGAGTACCTACCTACTTCTAAAGTAGGAGCGATTCATTACGTTTCGTAATAGGTTCTTTCTTAGGTACCTATAAGTACCGTAAACCCGCGTAAGTAGGTACCTACCTACCTACTGACACCCACGACAGTATATTTTTACCAGCAGTAGAACTTAGAACGACTGACCTACCTAGATGCTTAGATCATGTTTTTAAAATGTCATTTTAGGATCTCCTTGGTCCTTGCGACCGCGACGGCTAAAAACAGCCCGGCGACATGCAGTCCTTCCGGAGGCGAAAAGGCGGGAAGATTTGGAAAGACTAAGCGAAAATGAAGCTGGAAGGCTGAACTTACTAAGTGAAGACTGGGATCAAACCTCACTTTCTCTGCCGTATCAAAAGAACAAGAAAAAAAAAAAACAAGTAAGTTAATTTACCTACCAGTGGTGGCTCAGTGTTAGCGGCCGCGACTTCCGAGTTGTTGACAGACGCTTTCAAAATTAAATCAAAATCTTTTATTTCTGACCCATCAGTGTAGTCCATTTGGTTAGTACACACACGACTTAGAAACTAGTGTTAGTGCTTTACTTTGTGCAAATTTCTTCATCACCACTGCTCTGAAAATGATGAAAGATAACATCGCGAGGAAACAGTCCTAGAGCCAAAGAATCGAAGACAGGTGACATGTACCATACCCGCCCTGGGCCCGCGTGGTGGATTACGCCCACTCCCGCTCACCGAGAGGAGGCGTGTATTCTAGAAGAGGGCACATTATAGGCTAGTTATGCTGTCTTTACCTCTGCTGTTTACGTGAATAGTCTGTATTTTCCCGAGGGTGTAGTAAAAGGGCATTGACTTTTGCTGCGATGAATACCTACCCCTACTTACGTACAGACGCCAGCACATCAAGCTACTACAATCTGTCAAATTTCTTTAATAGATTTTCAACTTTATCGCTAAAGCATTAAGGTTCAAAGTTGATTGGGAAAATTTGACAGTTTCGGGTAGCTTGACCTGCTGGCGTCTGTACCTACATACTTAAATATCACGCGTCTTAGTTGGGCACGGTGTTTTGTAGGTCTATTAGTGAAGTAGTACTGTAAGTAGTACTTTTTATTATTTTGACTAGCGCGCATTTTCCCACTGCCGGGCAAATTCTTCCCTACTATCCTTCCACCTCTGTCAGGCATCCTAATAGGGTAGTTGCCTGGGTAAAAAAAAAAAAAAAATATATTTATTCCGTCAGTTAGATTATCGAAAAATAATGGACACGTATTTTTTCTTTTGTCCATCAAACAAAAAATGACAAAGATAAAGCGCGTCATAATTTGGGAGTGGGGGGTCGTGACGTCACTTGCTTGCAAAAGTGTCGCAAGCTAGTGACGTCACGCGGAACTTTAATGCGAACTAAAAAGCGATATCTTCATTATTTTTTATATAATTGACATAAGAAAAAATACGGTTTCAATATTTTTTGATAATCTAACTGACGGACTAATTAGATTTTTTTTAGGAAAATAGCCCATTGCGTAACACACTATCAAACACAATCTGAATCAATTTGAAGGATATTGCTAATTAAACTCAACTCAAACTATTTATTTCAACTAAACCAATTACAGGCACTTTTGAATTGTCAAGGTTCGGTCAGTCAAAAAGATGAAGCTAGTTGCCCATTCCAAAGCGTAGTAGGTACCTATGGAGAAGAACGGGCAAGAAACTCCATGGACACTCTTTTAAATCACAATAATATGGTTACATCATTCATGTTAATCCATTGCTTCATAATATGTTCGAAAAATGTGTCTGCTCAATAACGTAAATAACGCAATGAATGTTGTTGAACTGTCAAAATGAATGGCATTGCTAGTGATAGGTGCCATTAGTCGGTTTTTAAGGGTTTGTAATGTACCTATTTAATTTGTTAATGATTTATATAATGCAAGTTACGTCAGACGTATGTAGATTAGAAGTAAATAAGGGAAAATAGGTCGTTGTTAGGTATTTGTCGATACTTATGAATAATGCGCGTCATTAAGATAGATAGTCCTACCGTACCTAGGTTCTAAACCGACAAATAGATTTGTCGGTCTAGAACCTAGGTTACCTAAAGTTTGTCTACGTCATATTTACCTACTTACTGATAACTACATGTCCGTTGCCCATAAAAACAGGATACGACGTTGCTATTTTTCCACACTTAGGCTTGAGCTAAATTATTGTAAAAAACATACACATGAAAGTATATACGGTACCTATAACAAAAAACATTTCATTTTGTCAGTGTCTGTCTGTCTGTTCCGGCTTATCTCCAAAACGGCTCGACCGTTTTTGACAGGACTTTCACTGGCAGATAGCTGATGTTATAAGGAGTAACTTATGGTAACTACTTTTATTTTAGAAAATGAATTAACGTTACGCACAAAAAAATTAAAACCCATCCGAAATACACGCGAACGAAGTCGCGGGCACAGTCAATACAACTATTTTAGTCCAAATTAGCGTATCGAACGCTTTTAAGAAATCATTACATTTGAGAAGAGCAGTGGTGGCCCAGTGGTGACGACCGTGACTTACGAGTTGTAGGTCTTAGGTTCGAACCCTGACAGGCGCTTTGCTTTGTGTAAATTGTTTCATCACCACTGCTCTCAAAACGGTGAAGGAAAATATCGTGAGGAAACCGGCATGTCCTAGAACCAAAAATTCAAAGACATGTGACATCCACCAACCCGCACTGGGCTCGCGTGGTGGATTATGTCCCACTGCCTCTCATCGAGAGGAAGCCTGTCTACCCAGAAGTGGGAACATTATAGACTGATTTATTACATTTGAGGCCAATTCTAACTTAGACATTTACTACTTTAGTATTCATCCCCCTTATAGTATTTTTATCTCACGAAGCGTCGCGCGCTTTAACTTTAATTCTTTGAAGACGCAAACAGACTTCTGACTTCGCCATTGTCTCGGACGGTACCGAAAGTTTCTGCCCTTACACACACATTCACAGCGTGTTAGTACACGTAGTTACCACAATTACAGCGCGCGTCGCTGAAATGAACTCAGCCTATTGCAGTCCACTGCTGGACATACGAAGGGCGATCAATGCATTGTCGGTATTGGCATGAAAAAATACGTAAATTCAATTAAAATAATTTAAATTTTTAATTGACTTCTAAAAAAGGAGGAGCTTCTGAATTCGGATGTTTGTATTTTTTTTTTTTTCGCTCATAACTCCGTCGCTTGCTAACCGATTTGAAAAATTCTTTTTGTGTTGGAAAGGGTATACTTCCCAAATGGTCCCATAGAAATTTCATCAAAAACGGTTCAGTAGTTTGGTTTTTAAACCAAATTTACTGGTAAAAATTACAACTAAAAAGTGAAAAATAAAAACTTTTTTGCAAAAAAAAAAAATCTACCGACTTCCAAAAACGACACTTCAAAGTGAAAAATAACTTTAATTTCGGAAGTCGGTGGCAAACAACGAAAATGTGAACCCAACGACACCGACTTCCGAAATTAAAGTTATTTTTCACTTTGTAGAGTCGTTTTTGGAAGTCGGTTTATTTTTTTTTGCAAAAAAGTTTTTTCAATGTTATCTCCCATTACCCCAATGCATTTATTACATCTCGAAATTAACTTTGCAATACCCAGTAAAAAAAAAAACTTTTCACTTTCTCTGAAAAAGGCGCATTTATTGCTGCCTTGAGCTCTTCATCGTTGGAAAATCGTTTCCCGCGAAGGACTTTTTTCAAATTAGGGAACAATAATAATCACTCGGGGCTAGGTCCGGGCTATAGGGTGGGTGGTTTATTTATTCGACACCACAATCTCGCACAGCAGCCTTGGAAACACACGCCGTGTGGACTGGGGCGTTGTCGTCAAGAAGCAACACACCGGTGGTCAGTTTACTTCGTCTTATTTCCTTAATTGCTTCCCGTAAATTATGTAAAGTGGTGCGTAGGATGCTGCGTTTATGATTTCACCTTTTTTGTGTACTCAATCAGCAAAATTCCCTTTGATTCCCAAAACACTGTGGCCATGATTTTTCCGGCGGAGGGAACGACTTTGAATTTCTTAGGGGGCGCAGTACCCTTCTTCTGCCACTGCAGGACTCTTGTTTACTTTCAGGGTCATAATGATGAACCCACGTTTCATCTCCAGTAATAATTCGATCGAAAATACTTGATGGAACTTCACCACAGAGCTTTAAAAACCCTCTTCAGCGTTCGATTTGCACTTGCTTTTAAGGCGCCGTGAGCATTCGCGGCACCCATCTTGCACTGACTTTTGAAAAGTAAAGAAGGTTATGAAGAATAGTGTATGGAACCAACAGTCAGGTCATCTCTGCTATCATTTTGATCTTCACTCGGGCATCCTCCAGTATAAGCTTCTCAACTTTTTTCATGTTTTCTTCCGTAGAGGCAGTAACCGGGCCGCCCGAGTGAGTGCCTTCTTCAATACTCTCTCTGCCCCTTTTAAATTAACTTGACCACTTTTGAACCGTAGATAACGAAGGTGCAGAATCATGGTAAACAGCCAACATCATTTCTTGAATAGTTTTTTACTTTTACCTTGTTTGGTAAGGAATTTAATAACAGCGCGGTGCTCAATTTTCTTCAACATTGTTACGTTGCCCATTCCAGTTGTCGTTGACTAATGATAACTAGCAAACTAATGATCACAACTATGTGAAATTTTACCTTTATGCCCTTAGATAGTGTCATTAATTAATTAATTAGTCAAATTACCCACATCATTAGTAAATCACCCTGATACCATGAATACATTGAACGCCCCTCAAATACTCAAATATATGAACGCCCCTCGTAGGCCTCTCCCAGGCTGCGCCACACCACCCTGTCCTCCGCCTGCCGCATCCAGTCTGTTCCAGCCACCTTCTTTAGGTCGTCCGTCCATTAAGCTGGGGGGCGTCCCACACTACACTTGCCGAGCACAGTCGCCTGTCGAGATGGGTGACGCCCGGCTTGCCCCAGTTACATGGGAATTAAACGTAGCTAGCGAAATGTGACTGTCCTAAAGGTCTTTGCCCAACCCTTCGGCGAATAGAGGTGTGATTTTATGTTATGTAATTAAGAACTGGTTCACTTGCTAATGCCCAAACCGTTTGTTATTGTTTAATTATGATGAGTATAGCAAATTAGGTAACAAGCGAAATTCAAACTTGAAGTATGGGAAAATAATAGCCTACCACAAAATTGTTCGTGGTGCTGTTTTCCCATAATTTAAATAGGCGACGAGAAGACTTGACTGAGTTTTCCTAACACAACACACAAATTTATTAAAATACTCGTACAATTAATAGCACTTCTCAACATTTTCAATGCACTTCAATGCTACTCCTGTGAACTTCATCAGGCTGCAGTGAAATATATCTCAATTGAAAACTTTAATAATCTTATGGCGCGTGACAAGGGGGAAAACTTGTTCAGGTTAGTCCTAGCGGATGGCTCCAGTAGCGTTGGCGTGGAGCTCCGCTAACAGGCCGGGGTGGTGAAGCCAGCCGCGCAGCACCCGAAACACTAAGCTACACAGGGCGATGTCTCTACGCACCGCCATCGCCAGCCTGCTGTACCCTACCATCCCTATTACAAAGAGACTCGGGTACATCAGCGGGAAGAAGGGATAGACACCGTACAGCTTTAAAAACAAAGCTTTAAATACAATGATGGGTGTTATGTTCTCGCCTCCTCAGTTCCTCCTCATCTCAGGAGAGTGAGATCATAGGGAATACTGTAAACCTATTTGCAATTAAGTGACTCATGGTAGGAATCGAAACACACCTACGGAACGGAAGGACAACGTCGTAGCTATTCCTTAATGAATTCCTCGTATATTAGTAAGCGGAAACGTTACTTTTGTTTTTATAGAACCTGCAAAATCGAAGGAAAATTGAAATTTAGTCAAAATCAAAATGTTTTATTTCACATAAACCTACATGGGCACTTATGAAACGTCAGAACCTAGGTGCACGGTTCCAATTGGTCGTTTCCTATAGAAAAGAGCCTCTATAAAGTTATTATTTTAAAAATAAATTGGCTTTTACAATGTTTTCAACTTACAGTACGTATGGGAGCACAGCGTAGGCCTGTCAACAAGTACAGTACAGTAAGGTCTACAGATCTAAAGTCTACAAAGCCTACAAAGTCCTCACATTTTTAAAATATAAAAGATTCTATCAAAAGAATAATAAAAAATTTAAAAAACCCCCGACACCAAAAACTATTGAAAAAATAGCCACAAATAGAACTTATTATTAGCCCGTTCTGTTACTCGTAAAGTTTAAAATAGTAGCGTCCCCCGACGGGACAACATTTAATTAAAAAAATTCATACGTACTTACGTAGGGTCATAATTTCAAGGTTATTTTTTTCTTTTTATAGGGTTTCACGTTTATACCTTTTTTGTTCTATTTTTGGCTATTTTTTCAATAGTTTTTCGCTGTCAGGGGTTTTTTAAATTTTTAATTAAATTTTTTATATCATGCTTTTTGTAGGGACTCTTTATTATTTCATTTATTTTATTTTTTTGCGTTTTAAGATTCAGGTAATTTGGTGTTTAATCAGGTTTTTTATAATTCGCCATTTTGTGGTGGCGGCCATCTTGGATTTGAAATTTATCATAGTGTATAGTATTTTACTAGTCAAGCCCTTTCATTTGATACCCATATTGAGGGAGTTGTGAAAAAATATGTAATCCGCAATTTTGTGGCGGCGGCCATCTTAGACCGATTTTCATCAAACATAGCTAAAAACACTCTCGACAAATTCACGTTTCAAACAAAAAAAAAAAAAAAATCAAAATCGGTTCATCCGTTCGGGAGCTACGATGCCACAGACAGACATACACACACACACACACACAGACACGTCAAACTTATAACACCAGTCGTTTTTGCGTCGGGGGTTAATAACATTTAAAACCAAATGATATGTTTATCATTACAACCACTAATAAAAATTT
The DNA here is from genome assembly GCA_951799955.1 of Apamea anceps. Lineage (NCBI taxonomy): Eukaryota > Metazoa > Arthropoda > Insecta > Lepidoptera > Noctuidae > Apamea > Apamea anceps. The sequence goes on from OX637509.1 coordinate 14,060,883, forward strand.
GTAATAATTAAACTTTCCTAGTGTTTTTCAGGGTCTCAGTTCTAGTGAGTCTTCTAATAAAATAATAACGTATAACCAGAGGCTGTTATGATTGCCACTATACACGGGTGGTTAGGACATCGACGCACATGTTACCATGGATTCAGTACATGATTCTGATCAGCATAGCTATTCACAACCACTCAATACACTTTCGTACCGTATCGAACATCAATCAATGTTATCGTAGGAATCCTCTAATTGCAGTTCACAAGTCCAAAAAAAAAAAAATTGTTAGTTTAAATCAAATGACGACCGGTATTCTTCCAACATCTGTTTGCTGTTGGAGTTAAGGCAAACCAGGTTATCGAAATGTGTCATTTTCGATACGATAGCCTGTCGGATGGTTGTGAATAGCTACGCTGGTCCCAACTGTCATTCGTAGATCCTTGTCGGTCGTAACGGGTCAAACTCAAAGCATTTAATTCAAATAAACCAATTACAGACACTTTGGAACTGTCAAGGGGTCGCTCAGTCAGAAAGATGAAGCTAGTTGCCCATTCCAAAGTGTAGTAGGTACTTATGGAGAAGAACGGGCCAGAAACTCCACGGACACTCTTTGTGGGTCGTTAGAAGTCTGACAGTCTGACAACCAGTCGTACCGAAAGGTATCGTGTTACCCAGTAACTGGGTTGTGGAGTGCAGATGTCAGTCCGTGTAAAATACTGACTTACCAATAATTACTGTCTCGTTGGTCTAGAAGTCGCAAGCGCTACTGCTGAGCAAGAGGTCCTGCGTTTGATTCCCAGGTTGGGTAAAGTGGTACCGGTTTTTTCCATTAGGAATTTTTCAGTACCAGCCCGCAATCTGGATCCGTGCCCGGTTGATAGCAATAGGCTGGCTCCAGTTACATGGCATGAAATTTAGCTTTACTAAAGGTCTTTAACCAACCCTTCGGCGAATAGAGGTGTGATTTTTTGTTATGAAATTAAGAACTGGTTCACTTGCTAATGACCATACCGTTTGTTATTATTTAATTATGATGGGTATAGCAAATAAGGTAACAAGCGCAATTCAAATTAGAAATCATCATCATCATCATCATCATCATATTCTGCCTAGCCTTTTCCCAAATATGTTGGGGTCGGCTTCCAGAAATATGGGGAAATAATAGCCTACTGCAAAATTGTTCGTAGTACAGTTTTTCGCATGATTTGGGTTGAGTTTTACAGGTTTATTCGTAAAAAATATTATAGGTACTTACATAAGTACCTATAGTGATTAATTAATAGGCGAGTCACCGTAGACACAAAAACCGGTTAAGTGCGAGTCGGACTCGCGCACCGAGGGTTCCGTACAAATTTGTACGTATGTAAAGCTACAAATTTACGGTTTTCAGATTTTTCCTTTACTTGTGCTACACGACATTGCTTCTTGCCAAATTTCATGATTTTAGGTAAACGGGAAGTACCCTCTATATAGGTTTTGATTCCCTTGCGAATGTAAAGATATACAGCATAAACGGAACATGAACGCCCGTATGTTTTGATTGTGTTGACTTAGAAGTTTGATTTTTTCATTGCTTTAAGGGATTGCAGCCCTGAGTATTTGATATTCACATTTGTTTTTAATTTCAACTTGACAACTCTACGCATTCCTGAGAAGGGTCTGTCCGTCTGGAACCCTTATGGATTTCGTTTTTCCTTTTGAGGTACAGAACGCAAAAAACTTCACACCTTCTTAAATGATCTAATGATTGATTTGGATCAAGCTATATTTCGTTTTTGGCCGCCATGGGTATGGTTTCCATACTAAGATGCCCAATGACCCTTTGTATATTTAAAAAAATGGATTGGGTTATACGTAGGATGCAGCTTTTTGAAGTTAAAAGTCAAAAACTGCAGTGCGATTCTGTAACCATCTCACCGTGAAAACTCAGGTGAAGTGAGCGTGGAGTGAGCGGTCATTCCAACTAATGCTGGGGATTGACACTATTGACAGCTCACTCTAAGCTCACTTCACCTAACTTTTCACGGTGAGATTTTTATAGAATCGATCGGCTGAAAGACCTCCGAAATTTCGAGGTTTTTCGAGCTCCACGCAGTTAGCACAGCACCCTAATTGCGTAACACACTATCAATTTCTACTTGAATCATTCTGAAGGATATTGCTAATCCATTGCTTCATAATTATGTTCGAAAAATGTGTCTGCTCTACAATGTAAATAACGCAATGCACGTTGTTAAACTGTCAAAATGAAACACATTGCTACCCCACTGGTCTTTCGAAGCTACAAAATTAGTTTTATAGTACAGTACAATTTTTTGCGACCTACGATAACTTAAATGAGTTGCCTAATAAGCCGCGGCGTATTGCTAAACTATTACCTAATCATAGCTCTCTGAAATTGGATTGAATTTATTGTTTATTTTTTTTACAAATTGTGTGCCTGGGTGCCTTATGTGTTTTTTTTTTTCTAGAAATTGAGAATTAGTTTGAAATGTTTGGTGACTATTCACCCAAATTAAAACAAGGTGTACAGATACCAGAAGACTCGTAATTTAAAACGTTCAAAATCTAGTCGCAGTCTCATCTCGGCGACAAACAAAAATGTCAAAAACTTGTCAAAATGTAGGGAAATTAGAGGTATTTTAGACACTGAGATCAGACTGTGATCGTTTTTAAATTTACGAGAATTGGCCCTCAGATCTATTTAAGCCTAGTATTTATTGCCTATAGGTAATAGGTACTGCGGGGTAATTGCGTAACATAAGTACTATTAGTAGCAATGGCTTTCATTTTGACAGTTCAACAACATTCATTGCGTTATTTAAGTAGTTGACAAATTTTTCGAACATACGAAGCAATGCATTAGCGATATCCTTCAAAATGATTCATATTCTGGTTGATAGTGTGTTACACAATTAGAGTGCTGAAATCGATTAGAGAACCTAGTTAATTCTTTCCATTGTATTTGTAACGATGCCTTTAACTATAAATTATATTCCCTTAAATAATCACAATAAGGATTAAAAGTTAGTCAATTGCCATTGTGAATGCTTTTATGGTTGAAACTAATTGAAGAGAACGTTTACAGCACAAAATTAATCAGTTTTATGTTTGAACAATCATTCACGTATTCGATCGCTTAAATCGATTAGCTAAACTAATAAAAATACACAAATAAGTCTATTATGAAACAAGGAGAACATAGCGAGCTGGGGAATTTGTGAAAAATAAACAATATTGCCTCGTGGGTCTAAGTGCTACTGCTGAGCATGAGGTCCTGGGTTCGATTCTCAGGTCGGGCAAATTTTTCTATAAGGAATTTCTCAGTAGCAGCTAGGAGCCTAGATTTGTGGCATTAAGCTCCCCCCGTATTACATGGTACTTAAACATACCTGGCGAAATGTGGGTGTATTATAGGAACATCTGTATTTACCTCTTCCGTATTACAGGCGTGATGTTATCTAATTAAACAATATTTAGCAAGTATTTTTCTAAACGTTGCGTTGATAAGAGCAAAATGCTTTTGTTTTTTCGGACAAAAGTAAATACCTAGTTCTATTTCCTAGGCGGATTTACTCATTAGGGCTTTGTTTGCAAAACAAAAGAATAAACTTATAATTGTTTTACACAAACTTCTCGGGGAATGTTGAATGAAGTCTTTGACAGCACAGACAGTTCGATGAAAAAATATTAGTTCCGTCGAAGGATGTCAGTTGTCAGTAGTAACCTTGTTTCTAAGTTTTTATGTTAGATCAGTAGGTCACATAAAACTACAAGATAATCATAACACAACTCAGTTACTTGTGTATAATATGGCAACAATATTATTATAGCGATAGATAAACATACTTACTTATGTAGGTACATATCAGTATTTTGTATGTATGCCCGTATATACGTACATACGCTGTGGAATGCGATCTATACGTATACGCGCCCGTCTATACATATTTATACAGCGGAATCGTAAATAGATTGAATGGGTATGTACCTACCTACTTTTTGCTTACATTGCCAGTTCGTTTCAGTCTCCGCACCGTACATAGCATCAGTCAGTCGGCACTAGTAGACCATGTAATGTAAACATTAGATGGTTGAGGAATGCATTTAGACAGTAGGTGCTGGTAGTGAATATTATCATGTGCGGTGATAACGTGGCTGCGAGTCGGCGGGGTTTAGTCGGCGACCAAAGAGTACTATAAGATACCGGGTAAAGAGTGCCCTCTTGCGCCATTTTTATGCAATCCAGCGCAGTGGCGCCATCTACAAATTGTATCCAAACTAACCAGTCTATAGCTAGCTATATAAAGTGATATATTGTACTGCTGTTTTAATTAAAAAGGTCACAACTAACATTTTCCACGGAATTTGAGTTATATATATATCCGGATAGGCTTTTTTTCCTAATTCCAGATATATATATATAACTCAATTCCATGAAAAATGTTAGTTGTGACCTTTTTAATTAAAACGGCAGTGTAGGTACTGGCTGGAATATTCGTTGGTGCAAGCGCATATCAAAAGTAATAAAACCATTGTCTAATGTTTTAGTCATTTTTATTTTTTATTTTTATAATGTTTATGCTTATCATAATACAACTGTGCTGTTAATTTTGTTTCATCTTCTCCATTATAGGTAATCTTTCCCGTTAAAATACGATTAATGGATCTACACCAACTATGTAGTATGACACTTACTGTTAAATTAAAGAAATACTCTTTTAATTTTTCTTTGTGAATAGTACAATTAAAAGGGGTATCCACTAAAACATCTGCAAACGAATTAATTGTTCCACGTACATTTTGTTTAGGAACACGTTTTTTTAAAAAAGATTCTGTCATATTTTGCAGGTCATGGAAATAATTTTGCAATAGCTCATTTGGATAACATAACCATTTTTTATTATTATATTCTTTAGCTTTTATAAAACTATTATTATTAATATTTTCATTATTCTTATCTAAAAGGTCTTGTCTGCAATGTTTACACGATTTCACAACATTTTTTAAACACTTAGTCAGGACCCAACCACATACATAATTTCTTTGACCAGCATCGGGCTCTTTGGAGTAATCAATTAATACATCCTCAGTAAAATTAATTTTGTCTTCCTCGGGAACATCAGTTGCATCAGGTTTATCAGTGACGTAAAAACTAAGAGTTTGTAGGCACTTGTTGGTGTCCTCTTCGCAATTTGCCCTTTTGGAATGAGGTGTATTATAATTGTTTAATAGAAGTGCTTTAAATGCCCCTTCAAATGATATTGTATTTGGGGCATTATTTCTTGCTCCATAGCTTCTGATGTTCCCAAAAAAGTTTTCTACAGGGTCCTGATTAAAATTACGTGTTAATATTGCATCGTAACCATACTTATCAAACAACACGTTGCAAATTGCTTCCATGCCTTCAATAGTTTTAATTAAATTCTTTACAGATGGTATAGTAGTTTCCACAAATCGTACTTTATTACCAGTAACCTTTTTTTGAATAAATTTCACAGTTTTTAATATTTCCTTTGATTTTAGCCATAGTTGGTGGTGAGGTGAGTGCCTTCTAATTGGCCCTTTATAAATTTTACCATTGGGTATTGCAAAACTACTAACATTTAATGTGTCAAACAAATTGTCTAGTAATAATGTAATGTCTATTAATTGTTGGCATTCTTCGGGCAAATCTCCTCTAGCTATTAAGTGGTCTGTTACCACAGCGAAACTGTGGCTAAAAATTTGGGTTGCGGACTTCACCCTCATTTTATTAATTTTTTCAGGGACAATGTGCTCTTCTGTTATTTTATTTAGCAGTCGTAGCTCCCCTTTGGATTTATCTGCAGCATACACCTGCTGATAATAGTCCCACTTAACAATATTATTTTTATTATTAGAGGTGTACGCCATATCCTTAGTGAGTAAATTATTTCTTATTCCTTTAATTAAATGAGGAGCATCGAACAACGGTATGATCTTCTGACCATTTACCCTGAAAAAATCATGGCGCCACTCTTTGCCTAGCCGCAAATACCTCGCTCTCGTGTCATTAATTAAATCTGTTATTGCCCCTACATTTACGGAGCTCTGATCACAAACAGTGTTAATAATAATTAATCCCGATTTTTGCACCTCTAATGCTACACATTTTATGAGTGTTTTAAGCTCTACTTTTTGTAGGGCATTGGTAAAATAATATGCTACTGGCTGTTTAAAATTATGTTTTAAACCTTTCACCATGAAAACGAGAGCGTGGTCGGCAAATTTGGTGTCTTTGGTGGTGGCAAAACCCTCAAATGCATCTTTCTGCTTGTTATAAAATATTTGAGGTGTCAGAGACATTTCGTCAAACATTAGACTGCACAAACGATCAGCAGTATCTTTTTCGAGTACAGTTTTCTTAATTTTATTGAATACAATGGGATTTATGCCAGGACACAGTTTGATTTGACTTAGCAAACGTTTCATTGCCTTTGTCGAAGGTAATGTAAAGTACTTATAAAGTAAAGAATAGGCCTTTGGACTTTTCTTATACATAGACAGTGCAAGGATTTTTTCATCCATAGTAAACCGTCTACCTTTGGATTTTTTTGCGGATTGCAATTGCATATGGAGAAATAGCTGGGCAGGTGTTTTCAAATTTTTCACAACTTGTTGGAATGCAGCGACTTGGGATAATTTAGCAGCATTTGCCAGTCTTGACTTGAAAGACAGGCCTCTCTTCCGCAAACGACTTATCTCGGACCGCAGTTGTTTAACTTTTGTAGAAAGGGCTTTCACTCCGACATAATTATATGTCGGTGAACTATTAGTAGAACCTAGAAAAAAAATCTTAGATAATTATATTATTTCATAAGTAGGTAAGTACCTAATATAAGTAATATTATTTTGAAACTTGCTATAAGAAAATAACATTTACCCATTCTAATTGTTTTTCTTAAAGATCCACTAGCCTTGCTGTAGTTGTGATCCATCATTACTGCAGATGCATTGGCAGTGCCATGAATTGTGGCTGAAACATAGTAATGGATAATTCATAGAAATTTCATAAGCAAGTTCCCTAATAAATTTGGTTTACCTACTGTACTGTACTAAATACGTGTATATTATCAATATGTGTAAGAACTGACTTCAGCAGGCCTACAATGATGCAAAATTATTATATAGGTACCTACTGATCAGTAGCAAAGGGTAAATTTTTGTAAGAGGTAAGCCGGAGTACATATCTTTAATATGTCTATAGAATACTGACTGTGCCATTTTTCAAAGGGAAGCACTGCTACTGTTTTTATTTGGAAAGAAATCGCTTTAGCAAAAGTGACTAATCTTTACCTGTATTTGTAGAATGTAAATTGGAAGGTTGACTGACATGAATAATATCAGGTTCCCTGGCTGATGTGCCTGAAATCACAATAAAAAATAATTTCACGTATAAAACAGATTTTAGTGGTTTTTACCATAATTTAGAGAATTTATTCTAGAAGGTTTTGGTGTATAATACATTCATATTTAACTTAGATATAGCACAAAAACACCGATGTTTTGAGATGTCATCATCACTAGATCGAATCCGAGCGAAGCAGGGCCAGGCCGCTAGTTAAATATAGCATTAACTATGTATACGAAACGAGCAGGGCTTCTACAATGTTGTGGTTATAACATTATTTTATTTTTATTTTAGCCCATCTCTTGCAAAATTATTATACAGCTACATACAGTTCATATTAGGACAGAAGTCGCTTTATCAAAAACTGACTTAAGATCTTTACCTGCATTTGTAGCATGTAAATCAGAAGGTTGACTGACAAGTCTATTAGCAGGTTCCCTGGCCGATGTTCCTGTAAACACAACAAAAAAAAAAATTAAGAATAATAAAATATTGTTTTTCATATTTGTTTGGCCTACCTGATTCCTGAAAAGTTATTATTTATAAAAATAACTATAAAAAACGTGTTTTAACAGAATTACAATGTGATAAACAGTTTCTGGTAAAAAAAGAGTCATTTTCTAAATCGCCTTTGTGATTTAAGTCTTATTAAGAAGTCTATAAATTGATGAAATCTATGCACATAAATAAAATTGAAGTGTCTGTTTGTAATGTCAAAATAACAGCTTTTTACTAAATGCATAATTATGTAAGTACATATATACAACACTTATAACGAAAAAGCAATTATTTAATTTTTTTTTGTCTGTTCATTCCGGCTAATCTCAATAATAATTTTTGTTTTGTTTATAACGTTGCCCCACCTAGGGAATTTCTCCTGTATCATGGGTGCGTTTACAAACATTTAAACTCACATACACAAACAGACAGCAAAATGTGGTAACTTCCATACAAATGATGTTGCGGGGCAGAGCTAGTCTACACTATAATAATATTATAAAGAGAAAAGATTTTGTTTGTTTGAATTGAATAGGCTCAGAAACTAGTGGACCGATTGGAAAAATCCTTTCACCATTAGAATACTACATTATCCCTGATGAACATAGGCAATAGAATATTTAAAAAAAGTTAGGGATCCGAATGAAAACTTCGATAATGTAACCCAAGGTGTGAAAAAAATTACTAAGGTTGTATATACAATACATATATAATATACAACAATACAATACATATAATATATAGGTTGGTATGGTTACAATTATTATTATTAAGTACTTTCAAAGAGCCTTTATTTCATAGTAAGGGTGATTTATGTACGTTTACAACTGACTACTTGACCATGCATATTTCATTTCTGTATGTCAGAGACCATAATATTATAATATTATTAGGTACATAAGTTCAATATAATAGTAGCAATAGCTAAAAGTTTCAGTATACAGATTCTAAGTATAAAAGAATTGTCATACTAACCATGTAAATGAAGTGATGGAACTGCCAATGCATTTAACCGGTTATTACGGTTTCTATCTCTCGCAGTAAAATGAATGTCGCAAACCAACTTTGTTTGGTAATACGCATAATCAACTGCTGTTTCTAGTTTTCCACCAACAAGATTTACCCAAGCCTTAAGACGCTCAGGGAACTTCTCAGCATTTGGAAAACGATGCATTGGGACATCTGAAATTGGAAAGATAAAAGAGCTGTAGGCTATTTAAATAGTTGTTGTCTTAGCTTTCAACAATTATTGTTGTGCCTTCCATGAAAATCCATAGATGTGCGATATATTACGCAAACCTTGAATACTTAAGATGTACCATTGTTAACCGCTACCACAGTATTTAAAAGGTATACTCAAAGCATTAAATCTTTTACAGCTGTTAGATTCTTCTTCTTCTGTTCAGAATCTAAAATATTCATGTTCCTTATCTAATATTTGACCACTGCAACCCATTATTTGCAGTGGTCAAACCAATGCTCCATGTTTTTTTTTTACTTAAATTCAATTAATCAACCTGCATCTTTAACCTGGAAGCTAATCCGATTAGGAAAAGACCATGTACAGTGCAAGTCAAGAACTAGTATTATCTCTATTATTTACTGCCACTAATGGTTGCCTTTTATTTATTTCTTTTCAATACGGATTTAAAAAAAAAATCCGATGATGTTAAACATGATGATGATGACGTTGTGATATATATTAAACTTACCACTGGGAGCACAGCCAAATGAACATAACTTAGGCATTTTCAAAAGAAATGTTGATAAAACTTAACAACACAAAGCGTCCTTTCGCGAATTTGTTGAACACAATTCAACACGTATTACGGGCCGAAGTCACCAAAGAAAGCGGAGGAACTTAAAGCTCAACTCGACGCAATTTCTGGAAGATTTCACAACCGAAATACAAACGAAAAATGAAAAAGATCTACAAACATGCGCATAGGCAGAGAGTAGCTACCATTTTGCGGGTATCTTAGAGTACTATTTGGGAATTGACAATTCTTCTTTTGATAGTTGCCAGTTAAAAAAATAACAGTACATAAATAATGTCTTATTTTCATGTGTAAAAATATTAAAATATGCTCAATTAAATAATAAAATGTAAAATAAATATTTTTACGGTAAATATGTCATAAAATTTAAAATAATGATTTTTTATTATAGTGACATCTTTTGAGATGTTGTATTAACTAAACCTAAAGTTTTAGAAACAAAATGTAGATGGAGCCACCATCTTTTGATCCAAGCCAAATATAGGGAACTGTCCCCCCCCTGTCGGCGACGCGGGGTCGCGTGGTGCGGTCGTGTGTATCGTTCCTGTCGCTCGAGTGACGTACGGAACCGCTTCGTGTGTTCGCGCTCGCGTACGCGCCGCATTCCATCGTGGGGGCCCTTCGCCGCTATTGGCCGATCCCGCGTGACGTCACACCTCGTAATGAGGTATTCAACATGGCCGTGTAGCTAGTTCGCGAGTGTGCTTCGTTACTCGTTTGAATGGATTTAATCAGTGAAATATGCCAAGGAGACGAAACGGTGAGATACCCTTGCCCGACGGATGGGATTACGCGAGGGACTTTGACGGAAAACTGTATTTCATCGATCACAACAGTAGAAAAACGACGTGGATCGACCCGCGAGACAGGTAAGTTTTCCAAAGAGAAGTGTTAACCCGTAAGAGCCCCATGTCAAAACTTTACATTCCAATGCGATTTCTAACGTTTTCTGATTGAATTTGAGTGTTGTGGTCGTAAATATCGGGAGTGCACGTGATATAGGTGGTTCTATTGAAGTTACAAGTGTTTAAAGCAGCTTTAAAATAGAATAAATCGTGAAAAACAAACTGTTCCGTCGCCGCGACGCTGCTGCTCTCTAGTGGTAAGAATGCGCGTCAACCTCGATTTCACACGACATTCCACTATTTAGTGACAACAAATGAGCTAAACACAAATTATGGTTATCATTTGTTATCCTTTGGAATGTGTTCTGTGGTCTTGTTTTCGTATGGGTTCGTATTTTGTGAGCGGAGCAGTCGGTACGCGACTAATGAGGCCGCGGAACTGGTTCATAGCAATGTTAGTGGCTGAACTGGCGCAGAAATAATTCGATGAAGCGTTTATGTGTTAAGAATGAATGTGGCATGTTGTCTAGATGGTGGTGCGGTCGGTGGTTTCGTAAGGTGCGCGTGTGTGTATGGTGCCGATGCGTGGAGAACGCGGTGGGAGATGGAATGCAATGCATAGGCAAGTTGCGCGGTGTGAATGACAGGCCGTAGAATGCGGCCCGGGCCTGCGGCGATGGTCGCGCCTTTCTAAAGCGGCGCACTCCCCCTCCCCGCTGCCCCGCCGTCTCCCCACACCCCCCTTCACCACCTCAGCAAGCTGCAGGTGCTGCACAACACATCCCTATTAAATACCGATCATGTCTCTAGCCGTATCTATTTACCATAGTTAAACTGACACCTGCACCATTGTTTTAAAAGTTAACCTTAAAAACGGTACACCTGCACTTGAAAATGCATGGTTACAGTTAAAACCGGTCAATTATCACTTTGGTGATGCTAAACGGCGAAACAATTAGCTGTAGTGATGTGAATGTCTGTTCCATTAGGAAAATGAGACAACCTAAAAAACTAACTGTCATCGTCTAATGGTGTTGTATAACGAGCTAATAAAATTTACCATAAAGTTTTGTATTATAAAAAACAAAATACTGTTAAATGTTTTGCAGATTAATAACATAAAATGCAGTTTTAATTGCAAATGAAATTGCAATGCAAAGTTGCAAATGGACATTCAATGTAAAACGGGATGAATTTACACAATTATCATTTTGTTTCATTTCAGACTTATAGTCGCACAGGGGTATCTCGGTAATATTCAATTTTATAATCGACTTAAGTACTGAACAAATATTGCATAAAAATGCGAATGTGGATTGATTCAAGTTAAGAAGGCACATGAGAATCTGGTCCCGGTACATTGACACCACAATAAAATTCGCCGCTGACACAGGAAACATAAAGTGATATTTTTATTGAACCAAACTGCATTCCATACAGTCGACTTTACAGTATGATATTTGAGACGTGGTTACCAGCTTGACACTCCAAAACATACGACGATGTGGCTTTTCTGTTTGTGGTCCTACGTTATCAGGTGTAAACGATAACCCCCCTGCAAGCTGAAAAAGAATGATGCAAAATTTGAGATAAAAAACTACGGTTTAAAATATCATTTATTTCTCAAAGATTTACATATTCACTTAATGAGAAACAAAGTTTTAACATGCAGGTAATTGTTAAAATAGTCCAGAGCGCTCGTCGTGCAGTTAACTTGAATTATTTTTACTCGAAAATTTGGAGTTAATTGGGGTCAAAGAGCATCTACTATCGCCAAATTGCCCACTTAGAACATTGTTTTGAAAAAAAAACAAGTAATAGGAAAAGAGCAACGGCAGTCAAAATTGACCTAGAATTTGGTGTGTGGAGCGGAGGTACCGCGGATGTCACTCTAACGTCGACATCTACTTGTGCGAAACGCGCACACAATAAACCGAGCCACTAAGCCAATTTATTAATGCTAAAAATAACCACGCCACGTCTCGGGCGCATACGACGTTATTAACCTTATACGGAACCTAACTAAACGTTGTACTATGAAAAATGTGCCCTCTCGTCACTGCCTTCGGCAGAATGCAATTATTTACCTACCATAAGAATGTTGTCAGTTTAGTAGACCTGCTTTTTTACATGCAGATGGTCTCATTTTGACGACGAGAGATCGCCGTTTATAACGAAATATTTGCCCTTGAATTTCGATATATAAGGCAGTTTTAACAAGATAAAGATCTTTATGGTGTCGTTGGGCGCTGAGATTATACATTTACGGTAATAAGTGGCTTCTCAAATGCTTCTGTAACGAGATGTTGCGTGCGAATGAGCATTTTGCGGTTTTCGCAGATCTCAAAGACAAGTGTGATACGTAACTAGATGAGCAGCGTAAATAGTTGTGGAAAAACTAAACTACATAGAAGTGTTCGACAGCTACGCATTGTGAACTGAGGAAAAACTACTCATTGTGTCTTTAAGCAAGGAAGCGGCGAAGACAATGATAGCGTCGATTAACAAGCGAATGGGAACTTATACCTGTGTTTGCCGGTGTTTATTACTTTAATTGTATCGGTTGAATGCAGTTTCACTAAGCCAGTACATTGTTCTGTTGCATACCAGAGTATTGCGTTCATTTGATCGTTAATGCATAATTCTATGTTGCGAGTGAAATCTGCGTTAGGTGTCTATGCGTACTCGCCTAGTGCAGGCAAATTGTATGTGGGAAATACAAGGATGCTCGCGTTGGAATGTTTCAATGCGATCTGCATGTCTGCGGTCGAGTAGCTGGTGGCGTGATGGCTAATTTTATAATGTAATTGTTCCTTATACGCTCAACTTTGTTGAAGAAAACAATAATATTACAAGATACGACTCTACTATTTCTTCAAATACAAAGGCTACTACAAAGATCTCCAATATATCGACGGTTATAACAAATCTCTGCCGTTTCTGAACAGTTTTCAAGCAAGATTTTAAGTATAAAATCAATCGTGTTTAACGAAGGTATCTTCACAAGATTGTGTAACCCAAGTATGTGCTTCCCACGCACTGCACAAGTTCTGAGCTCCCTCATGCGTAACAATGAAGGGGCTGGGCATTTTACAGCGTTTCTTGACTTTAATCGACTGCGTTTTAAATAGGTTTATTTGTTCACTTTGTGACCTATTCAACTTGATTAGGTGCAAGAATTGTATGTATGTTTTGCAAAGAAGATATACAAAACATTTCGTTGGAGTGTGTACCGCAGGGTGCGGCGCGTGGCGAACGGACGCGAAATAGCGTACAACATTGTTTATTCTACGCATTCCTCTCAGATAAATATGTCCTTGGCGATTTTATACACCCAGACGCGCGTCGACACCGCCGCCGCCGACACCGGCTTCACTGCACATTTATTTTGATTCCAACAACTAATAAGACGAATGATCGTTTAAAAAGTCTAGAATCTCGACGCTCTACACCAATGTAGAGTCTCTTCTAAATGCAATTAATTTATTAACACCTGACATCCAAAGGAAATGTAATAATTATTTCTAATTATGGATATATGCAAACATTGACTCTTACTCCTAATGTAGTGTAATATATTTCGAAGGGAAATCGAAATTCGTTTAGGTAGATAACGTTATTATAATGAAAATGTGTTTAAAATCACGCATGTTTCAAAATTATCTATGTGAGTAGGTATGCGATAAAAGCTGTTCTGCTCTCGTTTCTAATCAAAATTGGCATTCCTCTCTTATCTATATGCCGTCATAAAACAGTTGTTTACCTACTTGTAACGACTTCTTCATTGTTGTGCACATCTATTTTAGTTTTCGTATCTTTACAATGTTACACCTTTTATTTAGTTCTGTCACTCGGAACTAAATAAAAGGTGTAACGTATATTTGTATAGTGGGCCCGCCCCATAACTTCATGAAGTTAGCATAAGCTATGATAAACTTGCAAAATATGGTGTGTCGACATAGCGGGCCTCGGAATGGTTGGATGGAATTTCTGCGTGTTTGTCCCCCATATAGGGAGTGATAAATTGACGATAGTCGTCGCTCATAAAATTGCATAACTATTTGCTTGATTTGCATAAGAGTGTTTGATTAGCCATCGGAGGACACCCAGACGTCGTCGTTGGCTTAAGAATGTTGCTTATTTAATATTTCCTCTATAAACGTTTGGGACGATTTAATGTCCATAGTAAAATGTACGATTCCAAACTGTCGGATGATGGAACGAAACCGATACTTTACCGCTATTCGACTTAAAAACGTCTAATAAAAATTAATATCGTTATTTACGGGCGCATTCATTAAAGAAAGTTCTTTTTTATGGGAAAGTAATTAACGACGCACTTAATAAGGTGAACATCAATAATATTTTGTTGATGGTATTTATGGGTTTCATTCCTATAGTAATCCTGCCATTATAAAGATACAATACAACGCTGATTGTAAAATTCTTGGCCATTCTCCGCAAAAATTTGGATAGATATAAATCAAGGTTTTGATAAACTATGATCTAAAATTTATGCAGATACAAGCAGGTGTTCTTTCGCTTAATTTATTCCGATTTATTTGCTCCCAAATCGTATGGTTTATATCTGTACAGCTTGTATATCCTATTGCCATGTTAATACCGTGAATGGTTTAATTTTTAGATGTCCATAAATAGAAGCACGGTGAGGCGAACTGGCACAAATCCTTGATTTTGAATAAATTGTTGACGACCCGCCATTTGGGCGTGGGCGAAATATGCGACAACAGACTATAATAAACAATTTTCTCATTCCAATATGTACCTTGTTCCTTAGCAATACTAAGCTATTTGGGTTTGTGAATTTGCAAATGATCGTAAGCGGTGTGGTATGCGAAAACACCTGTATTTCATAGCGATTAGGTGATAGTGTTCTGTTTGCTTCGATGGATTATGTTTAAAGTTTTACCTTTGGTAACTTTTTACCTTTTGATTTTGTACGTAGTAGCTCTCTTGTTTCTATGTTTCCCATACTGCTGTAATAAGGATACATCTCTGCAGATTGTGAATTATTTTACAGTTTGTCAGCGCTTCGTTTCCGCTGTATTTCCATTTGCAATAGATGCTTCTATTCGCCTTCATGCATTACAGTGCTGAATACATTTTCCTGCTGCATTGTAGTATTACCAAAGAAATTGGCAACAGTGTGTAGCAGTAAAAATCGCAAATATTTCCCCGACCCCATTCCACGCGGCCGATCATTCACGAAACAATGGAGCGAAGAATTTTGTTCCTCAACAAACATTCGCAGAAGCCCGGCGCCTCCCATTCATTGGCGATGCGTTCGCGCACATTCATATCTGCTTGTTTGGCCTCTGTTTAATCCATACTTTCCGGTCTTGACACCGCTCTAATAACAACGATATGTGAATGGAGCCGCTTTGGTGCCATTCCTACCTAATGTTTGACTTTCTACCGCTGGGAAAGTATCATTTGTGCAGTCGTGAAGTTGCCGGCAAACATCGTTACAAGCCATTAGCAACATTTCTGCCATACTTCGAGGGCGGTATTCGAGGTTGCAACGAGCAACTGCTTGTGATTGCTTTTCTACATTCTGTAACCATTGCATATTTGCATAATGAGAAGATTTGAATGCCACAGATATCGTTAAAATTGGTGTATGTGTGTGTTTTCTCAATATTAGCCGTACCCTTCTGTTTTATGTAGGTATGCTAATCTCAGAACCGGTCAGTCAAGTCGATGAATGGGCAGTTTTTTGTAACATTCGCTTAATTAATTAGCATGCATCGTTAAAAATAACAAAAGTACAATAATAAATTACGACGATCATAAAGTTTTGTTCCTGCGAATTAGAGTACTAGCTGATTTACTACGACAATTTTTACAACGTCGTGTCCGAGTAGTGCTGAGATTTATTGCGTTTAATCTCCTTCATCAGAATGTAGGTACTTATTACTCAAACAAGCAGCAGAATGGGAGTGACCACAATGCAGTATCAATTAGAAATTCCTCAGTCTCGGCGATATTATAAGCGGGCGGCCGACAATTCGTCATTCTGTATAGACATTATTTAGACTAGGTATCGTATTATCGAATGTTTGTGAGCGGAGTCGTGATACTCATGATATTGTGTCGCACGCGCCGCCTGCCGGCGTGACGAAGGCGGCTGGTATGCGGCGTGATTCAAACGGAAACCCTATATATTCAGTGTTTATGCAACCCGCTGTCCGTCCGTCCGTCACTTCTACAGACAGCATGCAACATTGAATTGTATAAATTACTTTCGATGTGCGAGTTTATTTTGACTATACTTCAAATTATTTCAAATTGTAGATAAAAATTATCTCAGTAATGGAAAATAACCAATGACATCTACCAACTTAATATTACTTGATAAGCTCGTAATTCATTAAAATAAGAAGGATTTCGAGATTTTAAAGGTAGTTAGTGTCAAGAGATCTTTATTATTCAGATCGGAGCACTTAATGTGTGTATATTCTCAAGTCTCTCAAGACGAGCATGAGACCTTGGTGGCAATGACGTGACATGCGTTTCAACAACACAGTTCACACTAGGCGTTGGAATGTCGTTTGTCAATGATCGAATAACGTGTGACGTCATAGCGTCATATTAGCCTGCTGCGTTTACCATCAATACATAATTACCACTTTCGAACGATTGCCGAGGCAATTTGGTAGATAAGTTTGGTGATTGGTCGTGAGTGTGACGCAAGACGCGAACAATGTTTATATGTGTGGTTACTTTAATGCATGTTTCGGTTCAGATACAAATTTTATATTCACGCATTGGATCATCCGGTCGGCATGCTTGGTGCTTCGACGAATTCATTGCAAGTTGTGTTTAATTCGATTATAACGTTGTACGAATGTGTCAGCCGAACGGAATGCGAGAGGAAATCACGTTGACCCCTAACACGATTCCTTTTTTGGCCATCGGAAGGTTTGTAATCTTCCTGTCCGTGAGTATATTTCAACAACACATGAGGATTTATTTAAATAAGCACATAGGATACGTGACATCACGCCGTCGGAATTTACTTATAACTTCGTAAGGAACAGGTTATTCACCTAACATTATTATCCTTAGCCGTGTCTACTGACACAGTTTCATATGACAGATTATCTTATGGACAAAAATCTAAGTGGGGCAATGCCCTCTTGGAGTAAAGGAGTAAAAAAATCGAGATTGTTCCGAAGCCCAAGGAATGTGCATTAAACGGGCCATCCGGATTAAAATATTTCCCTGGCGGTATTTATAGAGCATTAGTAGGTGTGCGTGTTCGTCTGTCGGTCGGTCGATATGTGTGAGACAGCATGGCACCGCCTCCCACCAGACGTGCTCCAAGTTTGTCGTAATCCAGGATTTGGTCATTGGACTTTCGAAATGATACTCGGACAACACATGACTAATAGTCTAATCATTTAGATTAACGGTGAGCCTCTTGATTCTTTGGCGTGTTGGGAAGACATTAACGAGATTTGGCTGATATATTGTTTTAAAATAACGTTTGGATTTTAAGAATATGGGATCGTATGAGAGATTTTACACCTGCAATGGCGTTGAATTCTGCAGGGGCATTTAACTAAATAGTCCAAAGCGGGCAGCAACCTTCATGTTTCTATTTGCGGCTGCTGAACGGCGGTACATTGGCCTTCTCCCGCGCTATTTTCCAATGAGACTGTGATGCACTGGCATATCGCACGGCATAGCTCGCGGATTTATTCGCATCGATTACGCGATAAAGCTGTGTGTGAACTCAATTCTGTTGCGAACTGTATTATATGTGAAAACTTGTATGGAGAGTGAGGTAAAGTAGAACAAATTATATAATTGTGAGTCGGAAGTGATTGCAAAAAAAGGGGACAATGTTTTTTTTCTTATCCATAATACATATTATGTACAGTTGTTTATGTTTTATACATTCGTTTTGTATAATGTAGGAACTGCAATATTTCATGTAATTGCTTATAGTATACAAGTCTAATTTAATAGACCCTAATTGTTTCACCAATTAAAAACCAAAGCAAGACATTTATATTTAATTGCTAGCACATTTGTTAGTATATGTGGTACGTGATTGTTATGAATCTTAGTGTAGCGATGAATGTATCTTTTACATTATCTAAAGCTGAATATAATAAAGAAAACTTTATAATGAATTTAGTTTGTTTAAAAAAAACGTGAAAGAGTGAAAGCCTTTGGTCCTCAAAAGTCTCAGTTCACTAATTTATCAAATTATTGGTGATGACTCTATGACTTCTGTTTGAACTTAGCGCGCAAGACAGGTAGCAAAATTCTAACTTAATTCGGTAGATGGCGTTGTCTTAAAACATCGCCTAAACCCAAACCAGTGTTTTGTTTTGTTAGAATTAGAACTACACGAATAGCGTTTGTTTTCTAGACAAGTGCTTCCGATGTTTTTGGAATTCCCTTTCAAGATATGCAGTGTTCCAATCTTATCACTTCCATTTATATCGGCAAACTGAACACAAAAATACATTCATTGTTTATCATTGATAAGTGTTTTTACAATACTATATAAGGAATGCGACCTTATGCTGTAAAAATGAGTTGTTTGCTGAGCAATTGCAACAATCTGTGTAAAGGTCTTAGCGGATTTTCCGACATAGAGCCAGAAACAATTAAATGTTTATCTAGTATTATAGCACCAATAATTCTGTCGCAGTCTCGCAGTGGTATTTGATTGGAGTCAGTGTTTCGTTAACGTGGGAGCTGGCGCGTGTGTGTGAAAGTGTGCCTGTGTGTGCGGCTAGGGATTCCGTGACACGGGTCACCGTTTCCGAGAACTCGACTCGTCTTGACGTCCCGCTGACAGGACTGGTTTTGCCGTTCTCCCACAACGCAGCAACATTGTTTCTCTATTTGTCTCGCTCACTTTTACTACTCTTGTGTCTCCTTCTTGCTCCCACACCGATGCATTGGATGCGCACACGCACGCGCCCTCTATCCCCTCACCTCGATAAGAGTGATCGTGTTTTGAAATGGACGCCGCATTCGGTAGCTGTGCGGAAGGAGTAACGAATTCCCATTGAAGATTTACCCCTCTCGACTTTGTCTCAATAAATTGTTTAAATAACAAAAAAGAAAGGGTGTACTCTTAGCGTTTTTGTAATGCTTGATTTCTAACAAATATTTTTTGAATGGTACCTAAATGCATTTTGAAGGAATTCATTATATTGTGAATGCATTTAAATAGTTGTTAAATTGAGCTGTAAGGTGCTTATTATAATTGCATGTGAATA
This sequence comes from Apamea anceps, assembly GCA_951799955.1. NCBI lineage: Eukaryota > Metazoa > Arthropoda > Insecta > Lepidoptera > Noctuidae > Apamea > Apamea anceps. Next base: position 14,080,630 of record OX637509.1, read on the forward strand.
TAACCTTACACGAAGTTATACGCACTCATTAAACAGCCTTTACTTGATTGCTTACTGTAAAACAACCAGCAAACGGTAAAACAGAATCACGCGAACATCGAAAACGTCGATTTCAAAAGTTGCACGTATACCGAACTGGACATAAACGTGGCCAATTAACCGAAGAATCTTATTTAATAACCGACTACCGTATAAACGCCATATTAAAAGTCACGAAAACCGTTAAGTGGGATGCGTATGAGACGCGGCGTTCGGTTCATTTCGTCACCATCGGAAATGCGAGTGTGTCCGCTTTTTGTTGGTGAACTGGTTGTACGTGAATCATGATCGAAATTGTAGCAGCAGTGGAGCAGGTCGCCGGCGCCAGCGCTCCACGCCCTGTGCGCGCCAGCTCCCGGGCACCCGCATCGCCCATCATTAATTATTCTCATGCCACAACCTGCCTGCATTATCTGCACGCCTAGGCACAACTTGAATCTAGAAACTTGCACCTGTTTTTTGTTCGATACTATGTTTTATCTATAATTCCATCGCGCTCGTAACATTACATTTTGAATCAGAAAATCTTTAATGTAAAATACGTTCTCGCTTGTAATTCTCACGGCGATTTCTTCGTCCTATATTATGCATCAATTCCTAACCTAATTGCCTCTATTCTGAACGATGTGATTGACTAACGAGATGCTATTTCGACTGGTATAAATCCAATGATATTGACCGCGTCCTCTTGATCCCGTAACTTCTAAATTGATTGAAGGCTAAACGATTTGAACGGTCTGGTGATTAATCTATTTTCGAACTGGTAGCTCTTAAAGACATAAGATATCGGTGTCGAATTTTTGTGAGATGTCTAAAACAAAATTGGTTGGTTTAAAGGAGGCCAGTTGCATGTTTACACACGGAGTAAATACGGAATCATTCCAACCAGTCCACGTTACCGAATGGCCTGTGAAATTATCCAGTCGAAAGATTCGAAATAATAACTGAGCTTATTATTATTTTGCCTTAATGATAGTTATAGAAGCGCAGTAATAGGCTCGCCCCTGTTCGTGGGAAGATCGCTGGGTTGATGTAAGATCTTCTATGGGAAGCTCTTTTTTTTGTTTTGTATTTGCTCGACTTTTCTAAAGAGTGTTTTAAATTAAGTTTTGTTCTAAATAAAAGTTAAGCATTCAAGAGATGTTTTTGTTGTTATGGTGGTTGATAGTTCAAAAACTAAGATGGTTTTAGGAAACCCACAACTTAAAAGAAACTTAGCAGAACCCACCAATATCCGATTAAAAATAATTTCCTGCGCCACAAAAAGCACTCGTCCAACTTTCGCAAGAACAAATTCCCTAGCCTCAATTCTAGGATCACAGTACACAAACGTTTCCTAGACTCAACAAAAAACGTTTATTGTTCCAGATATACTAAGCCACAGACATTCGCGGACTGCATTGGCAATGAGCTGCCTCTCGGATGGGAGGAGGCCTACGATCCACAGATCGGACGCTATTACATCAATCATGTCAACCGTAAGTAACACCTGCTGTTTATTTGGCAGTTTTTCCGACACAACAGATCCCTTATCTGTTCTTAGTATTTTGTGGAGTAGCATGTGTTTTGAATATTGAGATTAATCGTCTTTAAGAATGTTTAATGTGATAGATTTAGAAATACAGGGGTTTGTTTATAAACGATGATTAAAGTTAAGTGACGTTTAAACGTCAAAAATGTATGGTGAAACAGTTGCAGTACTTAACTTTAAGCAACGTTTATGAATGATGGGTACATCTATATTTACTAATATTACAAGGAGGTAACATTCGTGAGTTTGTTTGTAACGGGTAGTTTCCGGAACTAATAATCTGATTCCGAAAATTCTATTACTAAGTAGATGCTACAGTATTTATGTTAAAACAAGAAATTTTATGCGGACGAAGTCGCGAACAGAAGCTAGTATTTTATATAAAACAAAAATTCACCTACTAGGTATATGTATTGTTATATAGTTTCGTCATTTGGGAGAGTTCAATGCATATTAATAAGAAAGTATTTTTAGACATTGACAATATCTTGAAAACCAGTTGTATTGGTAACGAGTCTATCGAATTTTCGTCTGAGAAATTTATCCATATCAAGATTAGCATACTGAGTAGCGAAATGGTGGACCTGTATTAACAATACAATAATTCATTTTAGCACAATGAATTGTTTGTACCGGTTACAACAGGCTAACTCTTATTTATTATCCCCTGGATTATTCAGTATGTCGGGTGAAAAATGTACTACGCGGGGGGCTTATGAAGTACCACGATGCTTTAGTTATTCCCTATGAATTATTGAACAGGTTGATTCATGTCTAGCCTATAGAATGTTGCGACTGTTACGGCCACCATCTTGAATTCGATATTTGAAATCGAAATGCGCAAGAGTTTTAACGTCACACCACGAAAAATAGATGGCGTTGCGCGTATGTTCGGATGCACGTCCGTGCAGTCGTGACTGGTGGATATAATATGTTTTTATGTGAATCCTTAGATTATTCTATGGAGGAGCACTAAATAAGTCGTGTTATGAATGGAATGCTTACGTATCGTTTATTTACGCAAATGCATCTTCGTGAGTCGTATTGAATTGATTAGCCGTTGCATAGATATTGCTTTGCTACCGTGTAATCTCACATGCAGATAAAATAAACGTGTTGTTTTGAATTTTTAATACATTTCTATAATGCATAATGCCGTAGTATGAATATTATGAATAAAGAGTTCCTACAACAGAAAATCTGTTTGAGCATTAAGAGGGTGCACACAGGTCCACTAGCGCCACTCCTTTAAAAAAATATTATCTTGTGACTGAGAAGGAATTATGAAAATCTGTTCAATCAGCGACCTCGGTAAATGTGTCTAGAATTTTCTAATACCTTTTATAAAATTTCATATTGAGACACGAAGCAACAAAATTCGATCTAAAGAAAAGCGGCCACATTCCTATATGTCGTATTTAGTTGCTTCGTGTCTCAATATGAAATTTAATAAAAGGTATTAGAAAATTCTAGACACACTTACCGAGGTCGCTGATTGAGCAGATTTTCATAATTCCTTCTCAGTCACGAGATAATATTTTTTAAAGGAGTGGCGCTAGGGGACCGTTGTACACGCTCTTAAAATTATCTAGACACAATTGTAATTTTGCCGATTTTATTAACAAACAATTCAAAACGTATAAGTCATGACCTGAAAAGTAGATGTCAAGGTTTTCTAAAATTATAGCAAAAGTAATATTTCTGTGGATGTAACTCGCTGCGATACCGCACATATTTCGTTGCACCTTTTAAGGCAATGCTGAGAACATACTAAAACTAGGCTCGGCAATGTCAAACAAATAAGATAACCACATTTACAACAGTAAATTATTCCTAAAGAAGCAACTTAAATCCAGTTTATAAATAACTTCTAACAAGCTTTATGGTCAGTGTCGAAAACTTTCAACGCGACAATATAGTTACCTATCTACACGACGCTATAAAAGGTAAAAAGGCAATAATGACCGCGCTATAAGATGGAAAACGCGCGATATCTGACGACCCGCGAACACCCGATAACGGTGTGCGCAAACGCACGGCGTACATTTTCGCACGACGCTCACGCATTCTTATGCATTATTTATGAAGACCGTAGAACTTTTCCGCCATTTTCTTACTTTTTTTTCGAGACCACCCATCAACTGTTGCTGATCGGATCAGCTTTTGATCGTAGCTTGTTAGTTTTTATGTTTTTTCGGTGTTAATTTCTGAGGACTCGCTTGCTCGGTGCAATTTTCTACAGTAATGGTCGTCAGCGTTGTGAATTTACGAGTCGTCGAAAAGAGACCGTCTAATGCGCATGATAAACTGAAATGTTATGTCATCTCATTTTCCACGGACGTCACTACTACTCTTACTACGTTAGTACGTGATGAGAGTACGTCACTGGATATTAATCAATGTTATTATGATTTAATTAGTATGTATGCAGAAATTATTGTTTCACTATAGTTTTCGACGTAACATATCATCAATGTTTATTGTGATAAGATTAAAAATAGTTTTGATAAAATTCTGCGAATTTTCGTGACTTACCTTTGTTGATGTAAATAATGTCAACAAACGTTTTTTTAATAGACAAATTGTCGCGACTATATCTTCAAAGAAGAATTTCTTTAGACATCTTGGTATTCCGCCTGCCTGGCGTGCCTAATTAAACTAAACGTATAGAACTATTGGCAATTCATCTGATAGAGATCCTTTACATATTCAAGAGCTGAATGGCTAGCCTTTTTGTATAGGATTGATTTTCGTGTTGATTGAAATAAAACAATGTCTTAAAGGAAAAAAATATTGACTTTTCAAAAATAAACACTTACACTGAAACCTGCAACGGTTAATATTTGTATTAAAATCTGGGTTTTCCCTGATTCACATCACCGTAATATATTAAAATTAATCTGAAACATTTGTACAGTTGTAACTCCGAAAGCCGTGCTGCCATCTATGTCGTAGACTGCAAAACATATGTATATTCAAGCAAATAAATTCTCGGAGCTCATTAAAAGTATTTGCTAGGCAATGCTACACGAACTGGAATATTTGTCTTCAGCTAATTTATACATAGGCATCCAGAACAAATTATGCAAAAGGATTCAAATAGGTTTCATTACTGTTCATTTTATTAGATACTATCACAAAAGACAAACAGGCTTCTACGCTTTTTAAATTATATGCGATTTAAATACCTACGTAACTTATGTTGTTACCTACTTAAACTGATTACAGTTTAGATATTTTAATTTAATTTAAACGTGTTGGGAGAAAATTGGATGTTTATTTAGTGTGTTGTGGATTGTGTGTGGTGTGATGTTTATTTAGCTACGCTTGCCGCGGTTGGTCTATGGATGGGTGACCATCTTTACATACCGAGACCCCTCCGTGCCTCGGAAAGCACGTTAAGCTGTTGGTCCCGGCTGTCATTCGTGGATCTTTGACAGTCGTTACGGGTAGTCAGAAGCCCGAAAGTCTGACAACCAGTCTTACCAAGGGGTATCGTATCGTATTACCCAGTAACTGGGTTGTGGAGGTCAGATAGGCAGTCGCTCCATGTAAAATACTGGTATTCAGCTGCATCCGGTTAGACTGGAAGCCGACCCCAACATAGTTGGGAAAAAGGCTAGGCAGATGATGATTTAGTGTGTTGTGGAGTGGGGCGCTATTCTCATAAGTTGTTGGCTGCATGCGTCGGCGCTGCTATGCGTCACATTTACTATTCTGTCATGTTGTGTAGGGTTGCTATGGCAACGAATGTAGTTACTGTTGTTGTATGTTCTATTCAAGTTACTGTTCGAACAACTCCTACTTATATGCGGTGAAAAAAAATTACATATACCGATGCGTAATAATAACAGTTCCAGCGAAATACCGCAGCCGCAGCCTGAATGATAATTCGAGCCAATAAAACAGAATTCATAATTATAATTTTATTTACATTTTACTATAACGTATACAAAATTATTTTAAATCAATAAAAAGTTGAATCAAGTTCGCAGAACCAATAAGTAGGGACGTAGTTTATCAAGCAAAAATAAACCCACAAGAACATCTCCTGTACAAAAATGACTCAAAAACGCTTTGTATATATTCATAAATTCCTGCACAGTAGCCCTACAGTATCCATTTGCAATATTCAATACAAAAAATACAAATGGCTCCCAACTCGTTTATGGTACTATGGTGTTTTACGCGTGTAGATCCGTCGATAGCTTACCCATAGCCCCAACGCCATCGCATAAATTCTCCTCCATGTTAATTGATAATTAAAACTATTTACTTGATTGTATTTTATTAGGTATTACTGTATTACTCATTTTAAGATTCTCTTCTATTGCAATTTAATGTTTGGTCTTAGTTATGGCGGTAGTTTCGTTTATTGTTAGAGTAATTTCAACGCTATCATTACATTGCACGTAGACTTGATTAAGTATACTATAATCGTTAGTCATGAATTTTAGGAGAATTAGGTACAGAATTTCTAGATGGTAATCGAGGAAATTAAAGTATATCGAGTGATATAAAGGAAGTAATCAAATCAGTATCAAGGAACTTTAAATCAGTTAAGTATGTGGATTAATTGGTTGAACTCAATTATCAAACTGCTTCATGATCAACATACCCAAAGGAATTTACCGTACCATTACTTTCCTTATAATATATGCCTATCGTTAAGAAATCCCAGATAAAACAGTAACACGTACATAATTATATCTCCTTGGTAGTTAAGCACGTCGCCATAACAGCGAATTACATTCGAAGTGGCGTAGTAAAACGGCTAAATAATGCGGTCAAATTAGATATGAAAATGCAGGACGTTACAAATGTTTCGCCCATCATTTAAAAGCTCATTTCTTGAAGAATGCCTTGCGGATAACATTATTCATCACTAACGTGGCCACGGCCAGTCGTTAGCGTAATAATGAAAATAAAAATTTACATCGAAGCTCCTCTAGCGATGCATTTTTCGCATTAAATGTTGTAGCGTTTAATGTATAAATAGGTTCACGCTGGTTTCAAGTTTCCCAGTATTGAGATGAGATCTTGATAGCTTTCATTCAAATAATACGTCTCCTTTAGTTTCACCGTGATTAGGGTCTAGGGGTTCTGGACATGCCGTGTCTTAAACATTTCTCCTTTCAATTCCTACACAAAGCTTTAAGGATTCTAGTTTATATTTCTAGAACCATATATATTTTGCGCTGGTGCTGTTAGATACTGCATACGAGTCAATATAAATTCACTGGAATGTTAGAACTTGCGAGAGAAAATTTAAATTCTACATCGAATTTATTTCCTACACGCATACCGTGCTAATGTAACTAAATAATCCTGCTAAAGGCATAATGTTAATACAGAGAATTCCAATCTTGCAGATAAAAACAAAGTTATAAAGTTATTTTAATTTACAGCAAGTAAAGCATTGATTGCATATGAAAGAGCACAACGAATGAGAAATAATTGACATTTAAGCAACATCCATAACCGAGACCGACCAAGATTATCACATGGAGCTTATAGCATAAATAAAATAAATATTAACATGCCGATTCATAGACAAATTGGCAATGAAATAATCTTACAAGATCAACAAAACATTGACACACTCATTAACGATCGTATCACAGTTCTCAATAGAAAAGGACAAGCAGTAATGAAGTTGGAACTCGTTTAAAATGAGCGGTGCAATTAATTTTAATATTTTTCTAGTATTTAAGTCTTTGAACCTGATAGTTTGCATACCTGTGTAAATATGCATATGTTACTTTGTTAATGCCTCCTCCACTTTACATATTTAGTTTACAGCATCCATGTTCTTTATCAAGGTATGTGATCTCCCCCATACCTATTTTCTGCATAAGCCCGCAATATTTATACGCTTCACCAGCTTTTATTTTACACCGCGCTGTGTTGAGAATTTCATTTGATACTTTGAGTTGCTTTCTTAGTTAATTGGAACTGAGTAGGGGGTATTCAATTTTGTTGTAAAAAATATTATTTATAACGTGACCATCTTCAATGACAGTAGTTCATTTATTTTAATTGAAATCCTCGATGAACGATTGAATCTTCATTTATTGTCTACTAATTATATTCTACAATGGTGGCATCGCTTTCATTTGCATGTCTTTTTAGAGGTGTTACTTCAGTCACATAGATTTATACATAGATGGATCTACTTCATGTCGTTGAATATGATTATACATTTGGGCTGTGTGTGGTCAATGCCCACCGTCAAAGGAATCGAAGTCACGTGTATTGCTTGCTTTATGGTCCTTCGGGTTTGATTTAACTTTGATATTGTTTATTATAGGTTTTCGAAAGGAGCTCTATGAATAATTAAGTGCGACGTGACTTTGATTCCTTTGTTCACACCTTGAAATGTGTGTTATTATAATGTTTTCAGGGCACGTTTTGTCTGTGTTTTTTCTCGCCAGACATAGGGACGGATTCCGTAAATTCTATTAGTGTCTTATACATTTATTGCCAGCAAACTTACAGTTGATTTCGTGTCGTGATGTTTGGCAGAACGTATTAGAAAGTTTATGGAAACCTTTTCGTTTCGTCTTGTCATTTACTAAACAACGATTAGGTTCTTGTCCAACGTTTTACATACTAACTTTAATCCTTTGGATATAATCTTAACCATGAGTTGCTTATTTGTTCCCTATTTTATTAATCACTATCACTTTACCTTCATCGCGAACAGTAGCCAAATTACATAGCAATTTCGACGGCATTGTTTCTCTAATCTGATATAAAGTGAGTAACAATCTGTCCGTAGAATCGTTCCGGCCTTGTCGGGTTCAGAATTGAGAATAATAATTGAAAGATCGCCGCATGCGTACTTTGGATGTCACGCGGTGTGCGAATGATAGCGGAATGCAGCTGCCCGATGATGACTGACTCTATGATTGGTTCCTGTCGCTATGTGCTTTATGACTAAATGTGGATCATTTGCTTAGTGTAGGTCATTTTATTTGATACATCTAGTAAGAGAAGTTATATTTATTAAAACGATTTGTCACTCACTAAAGCAGATGAGTAAAGTTTGGCAGTAAACAGTACTGTGCGAGATCTTTCATCTCTGATTCTTAGTCCTTACTTATACAGAGTATAGCTATGACAAAAAGTAAATAATCATCAAACGCAGAACTGGCTTCCAAAAACACAGTCTACTTCGCAATCAGTTTTTCAGATAAACGACCGTGAATTACAATCACGCCAAGCCTCGTCCCAAATGTCACTATCGGCTGTAAAAGCGATCGCTATCACTGTTTATTGAATGCCACCATTATCAAACACTACCTCGGTCTCGTCATTAATCGGTCGGTAATCGGCAACCGTATCGCATAGTTTGACGATGAGTAATTCTTCAGCCTTAATCTGGTTCGCATATTGGCTTGCGGTTGCTGCTTATTTGTCTCAAGTAATTGAGCACGGGGAAAACGGATTTATTAAAATCCCTTTAGCTTTAAATAATTTCTGTTCAATAGGTTTAACTTTTAATAGTAATGAGTAATGACTATGCGTTAGACTAAGGAAAACAATATTTTGTACAGTATGACTATAATGACGCGAGGTTCTATCGTCAAATTTTGGCTATAGAGTGATGTAAAATGGAAAATTTTAGAACAAATACGGTTATTAGTAAAACGTGAATATTAATTGTATAGAAAACTCATACAAAAACAAATGATTGTTACAGAGGTGACGCAGTTGGAAGACCCAAGGTTAGAATGGCTCAGCATTCAGGAAGCGATGCTGAGGGAGTACCTCCACACAGCACAGGAGGCTCTCGAGGTTAGTATTTTCATTTAATACTCCCATTTCTGCAATGGTCATATTGGTAATCATCATAAGAATGGCAGTAGAGAATATATTGAGGACAAGACGGAGTCTGGTTATTCTATGAATTTATCTAATCACGAATCCTTAAAGTTTTTAAATCTACATGAAAACTTATGAATTTATTATCTTTTGCTGTATATACTTAAAATTAATTTAACATTACCAGCAAGTGTATTTCCCGCGACAATTTGCCGCCCATGTCTCAAAGCACTTACTTTGCATCGATTAATGGTTTATCTTGGTTCATCAATCGATCAGTTTCATTTTAATGTGCTGATACGAAGGCAATGTTGTCGATAATTTCAACTTTACTTCATCGTCTATCGAGTGCAGCTGTTACTTATCGGACATCATCGATAAACGCTTTAGCTTGTATCAGTGGAGCAATGTCATTGGATTTAATTTTAACTCAATTAACTTGTGACGTTTGCACTAGATGGCTGAGAAGTTGGCGCGCCTTTTTGCTTTTGATGTAATCTTGGGGTTCACGATCAGTGTCTGGACAGTCTACATAATTATCTGTGAATCGTGGATGAGTTTAATTAAACGAAATAATTCAGTATACCAGAACTACTAAGGCTGGTGGGAAAATTCACATATATTTCACTATATGTGGAATTGTCGCTTAAGTTCTTAGTATCTTGACCTAAATCTTTAAGAAAACAGTATTTAGTATGAGAGATACAGCTGAATACCATAAAGTTCTACTCACTCGCAGGGGAGGTGTATCTGTGCATGAATACAATATATTGACAGCGGTGGGAATAGAAAACAGAATTAACCTCGTTTTGCGTGTCATTTAGACTTTCTGTAGCGGTACACGACCATCAAGTTCATGGATTTAAATGTCATTTGACATTGCCGTGACCCTTTTCATTTATATTCACCGTACCATTACCTACTGTTGTTGCTAAATGCGCCTTGATAATTACCATCCCGCTTAACTTTTCGACACTTGATGTAAAACGTGGTCTTTTTCAATAAACCATTCAAGTGTACTTTAGTTCGAGTGTTTCCTGTAATGAGAGGTTGATGAATATAAAATTATTCAAGTACCGTATTCATTTGAAAATGTTATCTAGAGTGGAAACGTGATAAAATCGCTCTGCTGTCTATTATGCAAGTTAATAGTTAACAATACATACAATGTATATTGCCATTGTCAAAGGTTGAAGTCTTATCTCTGTTCAGAGACGTACGCGAATGCATGTATTTATATACATAGCCTTTATACTTATGAGTAATATTAATTCAGACGACGAAAAGAAAATTGATACAGAACCTTTTGCATCAGAAATTGATGATGATACAGTTATATAATTCCATATAACTGAAGATACAGAATGAGAACCACAAATCACAGGTTAACCTAGTAATAAAATTGTGATGAAATTAAATGAAACTCGGCTATCTGCTATCTATAATTAATTATGCTCAACGGCACATTAAACACTCGTTTAGTGGCTTCTCCGACAGATAACGATGGAATGCGATCGTGCCCTGATACAGAGATAAGAGATAAGTGGTTGCGGTATTGTTTCGAATTGAGCACGCAATGAGAAGAGTCTTGATGGATCAAAGTTCACTCAGGAAGTGAAGTTGGACGCAGTTCAGTTTTAATTTCTCATCGTTTGGATTAAAGAATAAAGAAAAAGTAGGGTAAAAGATGCTTGTCATTTGAGTTGATAGAAGTCAATTTAGGGAGATGGATTTTTCTGAAAGATATGTAGGTTTTGATGCAATTTTAAGTATGAATCATTTAGCAATGGCTAATGTTGTTCACATCGAAAAAGGTCTATTGGTGTTAAAATTATTGTTATTGTGCAAAAGTCAACAGTAGACCCAATCTGAGACCTTTGTAAACCGAACGCACGAAGTGTTATTGAATACCTATTCATCATATGTAACTAAGAAAAACACAAATAGGTACAAGAAATTCAAAGTGCTCAACTTGACGTATGAAGGTCAAAGTCGTTTGTTGATCTAAGAGCATAACGCTTAAATGAATAACAATAATAAAAGGGCTTTACAAACAAATTGTGTACCTGAACAACAATATTTATCGCGATTTTAGTGACAAGCGGCAAAGGTTACAAAGTACTTCCTGACTTGCTGATTGTAATTTTGATAATAACAACAAAATATTTTTCGTGCCGTAATCAGGGTTAATTTATATTTCGTAGTTAAATTTATGTGTCATTGCAACTGCATTTAAAATTCTTTGGTATCTGCTTGAATTAATTTCCAAATAATTGTGTGGGCTTATATAAAGTTATATTGATTCTTATCTGGCATTAAAGGTTAAGAATATTTGGTTCAACTTTCTCAGGTTTGGCGTGAAATCAGAGAAAATAATAAAACCATATAGCAGGCCATTTGAAATAGTTTCCTGTTACCTACGAATACTAGGTTATGGACTTCAAACATCTCACGTCCACATTCGCACTCCGAATACCGTTATCACGACGAATCTGCATTCGTTTAGCGAGAACATACGTGATTTTACCTTCGCATTAGGTTTTCGAGATGTTTATTTAGAATCAGAATAGTGTTAGTCTCAGAAAAGCTTTATCTACAGTTTAACTATTTGATCAGTGTTTCGTTTGCGTCTAGAATTAAATTGACTAGATTCAGAATGATATAAATTATGATCCATTTAGAATAACTACCTCAAGTTTAGGAATTTGTTTTCCAATTAAGTCTAGATTTTATAAAGGACTTGGATATACCAGATTAACTCAACCTACTAACAATACTCGAGTGCTGCAGTATGAAGGAAATGATATTTAAATGAACACAATTTCAATGAGTGAACCTTGATATTTAGCTCCAATTAGTTTGCGCTGAACTGTCAAAATATTGAGGCTATATGTCCGAGACATTTCAGAATTTGCAACGACGTAGTAGATAACTTTAAAAGGTGCCGAATGCTTTGTTTCTGCTATAAAATTTAATTTATCTTAATATTTCCGGGTATCCAGAGTAATTTTCATTTAACGGTACAACTTAGAATCACATTCCCAAAAAGAAAACTATATCTAACAACATCAATAATCATATTATATTCAAATTAGGCTAAGAATCAAAACTTTTTGAATATCAAAATTGCATTAGACAGTCCCTTCATGACCCTTTCACCACTTCCTAGTGCTTTAGCTGGGAAAAAGAAACTCCCCAGCAGCACAACTATCAACAGTGTTCATATACCTACGTACACTTCAAATACCTACCAATTAGCACAGTAATTTCAAATAGGAATGCGACAGACGTCACAGGCATTAGATAGACTACCAACAGTCATCAGAGATAACCTTCAGTTCTGCCAATTGACGTCAATTGATTGATAACTCCGGTGCAAGTAAACAAAAAGATACATTAGAGTGATCAATTACCGTAACCCGTAACCTTAGACCTGTGCGCAAGCGCAAATTGATGTGGATATGAACGGAGTAGGGAGATTATAATGTACTCTGTCATTATTTTCGTGTCTGCTAGATGGTTTCTGTCAAAATGTCATACGGTTAATAGTTTCTCTGCTAGTTTGATATTGGATGAGCGATGTGGAATTTGTAGGTTACTTTCTTTGAGTTGTTTTTTTAGTTTATTTTTACTTACGAATATTGAAGTTTTTCTAAGGCGTGTCGAAGGCACCGCAGTGAATTAGATTTTGTTGGCCCAAAACCTCGCCAATTTTAAAGGCATCGAATATTCCAATGTTGTAGTTAATTACTGAACTTAAGAAACCATATTTGGTTAGATTCCCTTCCAATTTAATTTCTGCAAAGACCTCATATTACGTAGAAAAGATGACATTTGAGCTAAAAACGTGACTCAATGTTTTCTAACAATAAAACGATGTTGTAAAATAGTTTGTAGATATTCTATCTCGCTATGAAGCTCGCATAACACGTTTGCTTAGTCATAATACCAAGAAAATGGCATTCTAGCATCATTTATGTAATCCCCACGTGTTTTGATGCTCAAAAATATGTAAACAGTAGGTGTCGTAAGTTGGGTTGTGGCCGGAAGAGGTACGCATACCGGTGTTAACGAAGAACTGCCTTTACAGGTTGGGTAAATACTTTAATAGGTTTTGTTGTAATTGAGGAGTTGTGAAAATTAATGAGGATATTATGAAAGATCCCTAATCTGAGGATTTTATTTTGCCTAGTCATTTTGCAAAGAAAGAAGTCCTTTTGGAAACAGCTTCAATACTTCCTTACCCAGACCTTAAGAAGGTGGCTTGGACAAACTGGATCCGGAAGGCGGAGGACAGGGTCTTGTGACGTAGCCTGGGAGAGGCCTATGTCCAGCAGATGGATTGCGATAGGCTGAGTTGATCAGTAACTTGTCCATCAAAAACACAAGCTTTAACTTTAGCTATCCGTTAATTGATAGACTGTGTTTCATCCTTGTAATATTAATCCCCTTTATTTTTATCTCATACTTGTAGGTACGGAAAATATCTGCCCAGGAAATTGTTAAACAACTATTAGGTTAAACAACCTGCATGAATCAGATGCTCAAACACGCTGTAAAAGCGAGCCACATCAGGACATAGTGGTCACGGATTTATGATATGGCCGTCTTGGTCAGTTTGCTTTAGATTAGGATATCAACTGCATAGCTTAGAATCTTTAGCTTAACGCATGTTGGCTGGACTGTACAAAATGAATTTAATACTTACTTACTTTAAAGTTTTTACATAACATCACATCTTGTTTCCCCGAAGGGTTGGGCAGAGGTGTGCCTTATAGTACACCCACATTTCGCAATGATTTTTTTTCCATTTAATGATTATGATAAGATTGGTATCCCGAATAACAGGCATCTTCTAGGTATATTAGTTTCACCCTGGACCATCGCTTTCCTCTACGTAATCGAGGTCTAAGAGAAGGCCCATTCCTAAATGAAAATATACGCGATAAGTCTGGATTTAGGGCAGAAAACAGTAAAGAAGATGAAGTTGATGAAAGCCATAGAGATTAATGGCCGTTTGGGCCTCCCAAACTGTGGTTTTTATCTACTGCAATGGCCAAATACCTTAGTAACACGTGAACCACGAAATTGTAATACACGTTGCGTGCAAACACATTGAACTGATCGGATATTGCGTTCCGATGCGTGAGTCAATCTTTCGATAGGCGCTCCAATTCTGCGTAGCGAGTTGTTCCGCGAATAGACGCAGGCGCAGGTTTTCGCGTCTGTTTTAATTTTGGTATAAAACATGAGTTTTCTTTTTGGAATTGTTGGAAAGAATCAAGGATGACTTGGTTTCCGGTAGTTGGGGTAACAACTAAGGCTGAAGCATTGGATAAACCTAAAGATACTAATAAAAATACAATGTCAAGAGATGATTCTGGAGGAGGTCTGGTAATGCTTTCAACTAAGAGTAAAACATAGAAATAACTGTCTGTACTTACTGCAATAAAAGATAGCATAGCATTATTAGCCTATAACGTTCTTACTGCTGGTACACAGACCTTAGCCAGTGCGGGTTGGCAGATAAAAAAAGATGTTTACTTAAAAATATTAAAAGAAAGTAAAAAATATAGTAACTACACTAATACCCGAGAGCCTCTTTTATGACCTCATAAACGATCGACACATCGTAAATCGGTATCGACACTTGATGCCCCATTTCATACTTTTATGATAACAAAGACATAAGCAGTAAAGTTGTGCATATTGTACGTTTTACGAGAGTTTTATCATAGCAGATAACTGAACAGGCCATCAAAGTCACTTAGCTGGAGATAGGAGACGACTAGTCATGTTGCAAATCGTCTTGGAGCTTTGAACCGATAATGCTAGTGCCTTTAGAGATGGGTTTTGTTGTATCTATCTGTTACTTTATATAGATTTTGTCATTTTATGCAAGGTTTTAATGAAACTCTAGAAGCTTTTTGACGTACAAAGTATTACTTTGCTGAATGTTTCCATCAATCACATTTTTTATAAAGTTATCATCTATAGAGTCTTTCACAATAAAACTTACCTTTCGAATATTACAACCAACGTTATTATTAACAAAGTAATTCAATTCTAACATGGCAGCCAGCATGCGAGTGGCATATAAAAATTCACCGACTTATCTCGAGTATATTAGTACAGAAGCCTTGCCACTATAGGGACGTGCAAGCATGTGCACACAATTAAAACAAAACATTTTACCACCAGACAACATACACTCCAAGCAAAAACAGCCTCTACTACCCGAAGAATAGAAAGAACCAAACATTTTCCCAACAGAAAATTAAAGTTTGCCCAATCGTATACATGCTTAAGTCTAGTATGGACGCGTTTGCGCAAGGAAGATGTGACTAGCACTGGCTATATCCAAAGAGTTTAGCAATATGAATAAAATCGTGCTTACTAATTAGCAAATAAGCTTTCGTATAGAATTTTAATTGGAACGTCGAAGCCTACGTAACCTAGAAACCTGTGTTAATTGTTTTCGTTAAAGGTGATAAAGTAACGGATTAATTTGTGTTATAAGCTTGATTGACGATTGTATTTTGTGCCCGGTAGAAGGCCTTAATGAGAGCTAAGTGATGAAATCTACTTGATCGTGTATTGAGAAGGATTAAGGCAAAGTATACTGTAAGAAACGTAGTGGAACATTTTCAAAATCTAGTAGAATTATTGAATGTAAAATTAGAAAAACATTTTCAAAACCTTAAACCGATTTTAGCTTTTAAGATTTTCCCTCCATCTAGTTCTGCACTCACAGTATTTTTGCATACACTCCAGGTATTTCCGTCGTATCGTGCGATTACAGAATTAGATTTGGTCTATAAGACATCAGTCCTTCGCAGAAACATAAAATTTCTTGTGCGCTTCCTAGAACCTACTCACGCCACTAATTTTGTAACAAGGAATGCGGTTGGGTGTGGCTAAGGAAAAACGTATCACTCTTTTGGAAATTAATGTTCTAGGTGAATAACATTCAGGTAGAATTATGTATATTTTTGCATGTTATGAATCAATTATTTCTGCTCTAAATATATTGAGGTCTTATTACGAATGTCTACCGGATATCTGAATATTATCTATCGTTCCACATACAAGACGGTTTTCTGATTCTTCTTCTGTTTTATTTTTTAAATCATTACCCTATTCAGCTTCCACCGTTCCAACGCTGGGCAGAGACCTTGTTTTAAGCATGCCATCCTCCATCTTTTTGCTTTCTTCCTCCAGATTAATAATGTTGTCCCACCTAATCATTAGAGAGATAATATTAGGTAGTCAAAAATATTTCCGGGAAGGATCCAGCCAGATTTGGCGTGTTCGCCGAACTGTGCGCGTGCGCCACTGGTCGTGTGCCACTACGTTATCCGATTACAAAGGACCTTAATACTTGAAGTTATTTGCAAGCAGGTGCTTATAACAATTCAATGTAACCTAATGTTTATTCATTGTTTCTAGTCTTAATCTTGTTGTAAGCGGTTTGTTTCACTAATCGCAGCTTTGCTTTAGATTAAGATTAACAATAATTTCTTAATGCAAAGGAGATTTCAATCCTAATATTAACGACTGCTTAAAAGTTTTATTGCAAGAAACTGCATGTCTAAAAGCCAGTTCTGATAAAGCCTCACATAAAAAGCTTCATCAAGATTTCTCAAAGTGAATACTAAAACACGTTTCCATGTTAGGAGCTACAGCATTCCTGTCTATTACAGCATTCCGGCTTAAACCGTAACAGGCCTATTGTTTTCATATCTCCACTTCAGTAATTCGATCATCCAGCGTCACTTTTGGTGCCACCATGATGTCACCTTTGTTTAGTGTAACGCTAACAATAGAGCCCATATTTACTTTTTATCTTTGTCATTGTGGTCATTGTAATGTATTTTTCTTTTAACCTATAACAGTATCATTAACTGTTGTCCGTTATCTTTTTAGATGGAATGTCTTGGGTATGTTAATACAACATTGTTTAATTTAATCTTGGTGTACGATGATGTGTAGATGGATGATAGGAATTCCATTCTTTAGTATTACTTATTTGATTGTCATCAGAAACTTTACTGTTTCCCACACTGATCGAATTCCATTTATATTAATCTTACATTCAGATCCATCTTACTTTTAATCTTCTTTCTTCTTCTTTTCTTTAATCATAGTTTAGAGCCTAGTATTGCTTATAAACTTCGTTTTATTTCAAATTTTTAGCAACCAAATCAACATTACGAGTGGGCAGCAAAATAACTTGCTATTCAAAGCCCTTCTAATTGCCTAATTGAATAAAGATTTAGAGCCGAGCACAGCGTGAAGATTTGTCTAATTAATACAATTACATTCTCAAATGCAAGTCCACGGATCTTTGTTCCCTATATTTACAAACTTTGCCATTCAACGACGACTTCTCCTGGCTTCATTGTCAGCAGCCAACTGCAAATTCTATTTAGCATTGCATTTATTCAAATACTGAGCGGTAACATACGCTAATACATATTTAATTGAGCACGCCCTGTACATTTTATATGCGCTGTAACAACTGATTATAGCTGGTTATGTGCCTCACAATTTTGAAATCGAATTTTCGAAAAAGGTCTTATCTCATTATGGTGCCTTGAGGGACCCGCGTAGATTTTGAAAGATAAACAAATGTTACTTACATATGAGTTCTAGTTTATCATAGAGTTTTATACTTCACAATTGTATCTAAGACATAGGCTCTCGATGTTTTCTTACCATATTAATATGTGGTCTATTGCATCAGCAGCAATGACTAAAAACTGGAAGGGAAAATATTTACTTACCTCTTTAAGTCGCGGGTTAGAGTCTTATACGTCTCACCCATCTTTATACGGAACCCTAAAAAGGGATACGTATAATTTGTATTATTTTGATTGTGATGGTAGAAAATTGATGGTTGCTGCGAACGGTTATTATTTTTGACCCGGGTTGTTCCTGGAATCAAGGTCGACATGAACCATAGCCCCAGGCACCACAGATGAGGGGGAGGGGCACAGCTTCCAGATCTTTTTTTTACCATAGGCAAGGTTGTTTTGAAGTTTCGGATGTTGGAAATACGGGTTTATGGTAGCTTTGTTTAATGAACTATAATGATATGGTTTGGAGTGGAAGGCATGTTTGGGTATAGTCTAATGTTGATGGCAGTGTACCAAAACCTGTTTTTCTATGAAGTTGGTCTGAGTGAAGCTGACTTTTTTAAACATAGTTGAAAAAAACCGAACCGGCCGGCGACGTGATGCCTATGTTTTTCAAGGCGTTTCACTTAATTCAAAACTTGCAAAGTTCTTGAACCTGCCTCAACGTTTTGGTGAAAAACATACATTACATAAAAGATGTCCGCTTTGCATTCTGTTTAAGGCTCTTTCCTATGTGAGCCACCTCTGTCCACATTCTCGGAAACGCCCGATTACGGTCATTATCATTACAAACTGACAAATGTCAACATACGTGGTTAATCTTGAAAGCAAGGCCCTAAAACAATGTCGGTGTCCTATTTTTTCGGCGTTTAAATGTGTCAATATCCTATCAGGATTTTAGAACTTGTTGAAAGGCTAAGGACTTATAATCCTTAGCTTTTCTACAAGTTCTACTTATATTACCTAAGAGATATGGAATTTCATTAGAACTTACCTTAATATTTCCATGAAATTGTTGAAACTGCGTCATGTTAGCCAGATGGTACGTCCTACACATTAGATTCCCAAAAGGAACGCTTCTAGATCATATTGGCTCACTGAGGATGAGCAACAATATGAAAAGATAAATGTTATGCAAACACAATTCTATTTAACTGCGTAGCCACAGAAATATAAAATAACAGGAAACACTGACATTCCATAGGTAATAATCTTTGTCCAATGAGACAGAGTGGCTGTACATGAACTTTGATAAATTCTCTATTTATAACTTTCCTATTACAAGTCGACATGCGTATGTCTGTTGTCGATGATAGCATTAGCAATTAAATTATACTTAAAGCTTTGAATACTACATTTGTATAAGAAATGAATCGTCACATCTGTAATACTGAAAGAGTTTCTTCAAAAGTTAATTGCCTTGTATACGTCACATAATCTTTCTATCTATCTTTGAATAAATATCTTTTAGGGCATCAAGAATCCGAATGATGGGTTTCCGGGAAATTAATCTACACGCTAACAAAATTCCTTTATGACTGATGATGGTCAACACTTATTTTAAACCTTGACTGTAGGCAATGCTGCTGTTCAAAACCAAAATCAATATAGACAATATAGACCTTATAGGTAGATAGAAAATGATCCTTATCCTTTTTAAATATTGAACCACGCTTCTATATAGCAAAACTATACTAAAAATACTTTTCTCTAAGGATTTTTCTCCAACATAAACGTCAGTACACTAACAAAACCATCACCGAACTCCATACCTGCACAACTGAGACGGGGAGTGATTAAACTGAAGTGTGCACGGAAGCAGCCAAGACTCATCATTACACTAAATTTAAAACGAAACAAACCGACCATAAATAATAGTTATGATACAGCTACCTGGTTACGCTGCAAGCAAAAAGTATGAGAGGTACGTTGGAGGGCCGTGTGCGAGGCACACGGGGCGGTGTGGCTTGTACTTTGTTTTATCAGGCAAATGCGGGAATGGAAAATGTTTCTTGGACTTGTGATTTGTGAAAAGGACTGCTGAAAACGGAGTAATGCAATTGAAAAGTTGGGAGTTTGAAAATGCAAGAAATAAATGGGTTGGGCGCTTAAGACATAGATCCGATGGAAGGAATGGATGTATTGAATGTGAAGAATGAAAACGACTTAAGAAACCCTGGTTGATGGTGTTCAAAGATTTGGAAAAGAATTTAAACATGATAAGGTTAAAATGGTAATGGCAATGAGATTTACTAAAGCAATGGATTATAAACATTCCGCTGAACTTTCGTTACCTTTCACTAAGTCCTTTATAACACAATCAGTAACATAAACAATTTAGTGGTCGCGTGCAAGTAAATCACAAAAAAATCCTTTGTTTTAAACCAAAACTTTCGCGTTACCTCAGATTTCGAACGTAACAGATACACATCTATGCCCGACAGTTTTTTATTACCTCTACAATGTTGCCGGTAATAAACGACACAGTCGATAATTTATCAGAAGTATTGCTTTCAACCGAGGAATCCCAATACGCATTCGATTTTGGGCCTCGAAATATTTTAATTGAAAAAACAGTAACGTTCGAGGTGTCGGGTGGCCATGTATGGAACTTTTGCCTTTTGACATCATTAAAATTATGTTCGGGACATTTTTGTAGACAAGTTCGCCTACATTATAGTATTTTTTCGTGGCCGGTGTTATGATTGGATATTATGATGCTGCTGAGTCGAAATTCTCCGTATCCCAATAATATTTTCCTGGTCATAAGTTCTGCCATGTCTCATAAGAAAACATTGGGTCGTAACTCAGACCCTTCGAATGGCAAACATTCACCTAACTTGACATTTGATAAAGTTTGCCCATCCTGTGAAGAAAACAAGCAGCATATCA
Organism: Apamea anceps; assembly: GCA_951799955.1. Lineage (NCBI taxonomy): Eukaryota > Metazoa > Arthropoda > Insecta > Lepidoptera > Noctuidae > Apamea > Apamea anceps. The sequence continues at coordinate 14,101,558 of OX637509.1, forward strand.
ACATAATACATTAATATGACACATACTTAATTTACTTAGGGGTAATCAGAGTCCCATGTCGTAACGGTTTGAACATGCGATCAACCGGTTATAGGACTCACTTCATTGCTCCTAATTGCAGAGTCTATTCCTGCACAGGCAATTTTAGAGGTTTAAAAAGAAAATTAGCATCGCAACAAGCAATTACGTAGCCTTTTTATGAAACAAGGTATTATTAGATCCTAACAAATGAGGCTGTATTTTGAAGACACGTAATGCCGGTGGTTGAAAACAAGGACCAAGATAATTGTAAGGCTTTTGAACATTTAAAAATAAAATGTTTTTAGCATATCTTGATCAACGAAACGGGTCTAATACCAACGTGGGAAACCCGTAGAAAATCCCCGTCTGTCGTAAGACATTGACTGGACTTCCAATGATTGGAAAAACAACAAATTCTAGTTAGTCCAGTTTTAGTTTTATTTATGAGTAGCCGAATCGGTATACCTTGTCAACATTGAAAACTTTATTACCTACAGAAATTTCTTCAAATAAAATGCCGTCTGTTCCATTTTGGATTCTCCCATTATTCTTCCTCAAGTAATGGTTTACTGGTTATAATACAATATGATGAAACGATTGGTCGCTAAATAATGTCACCTTTCTTGTGGGATGGTACCTACCTACAACGCGGTAAATGCCAACTACTTGCCTATACATTTGATTAAGCACCCACTTCCCTGTATGAAGGACATAGCTGTAATAATCGCCTTGTTTGACTTTACTTGATTTTGATCCTGGAAAACTAATAGGAAATCGCATCCTTAGATGAATTATAGGGAATATATTCAATTACTTCTCAAAACAAAAATGTGGGTGTACTATTTAAAGGCGTGATATTATGTGTTACTTTAAAATTATATTGAACTGTATCAGTCAAACACAATCGATTTATTCTGTAAGAATCTCCCCGCGAAAAATTGGGTGTAGTGAGCTGTCAATAGTGTCAATCCCTAGCATCAGGAGGAATGACAGCTTACTTCAGCTGAGTTTTCATGGTAAGATTTTTTTGTAGAATAGCACTACTGAAGTTGATTCTAGCATGTTAGTAGCAAATTATAAGAAAGTAATTGTAGCATTAGAAACATATTTGTCATGTGTATGATCTGCAATGACCCTCGTCAGTTTTATTCTAGGTCAAACTTCTGTCAAACCATACAAAACAAGAGTATGATGCGATGATGACTAAATGTCGGTGCATCATTGTTTTTATTAGTTATTAGTCACGTCGTAATCCTATTCATTAATCTCATTCAATGGTATTATTTCTGCAGTGACAGTAATTAGCTTTATAGGCTGAAATTTGTCGTTAACTGGCGTCGAAAGAAGTAAAAAGTTATTGAAAAATCCCGTGGTATTCATTTCTCTAGCTATATCATAGAACAAAGTTAAGAAAAATGTTAATATATTATTCTTGAGTAAACATTGTCAATGTAGGAACATACTTTGAATACAATCTACAGTGTAATAATTATATATTATGGCTTCCGTACACAATGCTACTCCATCTATTGTTCCATTCATAACCATCTCAGGTCGCAAGTCCGACATCTTTGTGCATCATCAAACAATTTCTCCCACTGACTCATACCATACTGTTAAAAAACGTAAATCTAAACCCACGTCAATTGAAAACGCTTAGAACAAAGAAATTTTCTCTCCAACATAACTATTATCGTAGCACATTACGATACGCGATAAGCCATTTTTAGACCACGTCAATCCTCATAAAATATGTTTACGCAATCAGTATTAGGTAATAAAGTAACACATGCGTGGAAAGCTTGTACGGTTCGCGTAAAATGTGTGACGCCATGACCCGGCTTTGACTGGATATTGGACATATATTTTTTGGCGATTTTGAAATCTAATGCTGTGTTTGACTCTATGGCACGTGCTTTGGTATTGGCGCGTTCAACTTACAAATTGCTAAAAACCATGGCGAAAGTTGAGGATTGATTTCAGATTTGTCAACAACATTACCAGAATTCTCCACTTTAAATAAAACATCGCATACAATTTAGACTTATTATCTAAAACCATACCTTTAGGCTACGAAAATCCTGTTTCTTTTATTATATAACCGAGCATCCGAAAACCAGCGGCCAATCTATCCATCCAATAAAATTTCATACCATTTAAATTCACTCATATAAATCAGATATTACAGTAATTAGTAATAAATTGAATAATTTTATCTGTGTGCCTCTTAAATCGATTCTTTCTAACGAGATGTTAGATAAGCTATGTAGTTGGTTGTATCGTACCTACGTCATACTTAAATGAATATTCAAAATGTAGCATAAGCAATTAAATAAGACTTTAGTTGACGTACAGTACAATATATCTCATTAAAGATGTAATTTGAACGGGAAAAAAGAGGTAAAAAATAGGCTGCGTCTATTTATATTGAAAAATTAAATACTAATGACATTAATACTGTTTCAATAAGATATATGAGAAACAGCATGTAATTAGTATTTAACAATTAGTATTTAATATCCATCGATAATGATAGCAAACTTGAGCGCAAACGGACTCGCATGAAGCCGATCTATATCCCGACTTGCTCTAAAAAGTCGATCTGTATGCGGTGCTGCGACGTAGGTATCGCCCATCCCTAATTGGCAGTAATAACCATGACACAGAAATTGATGTACCTGCTAATTGGATACAGCCGATCTTGGTCTTGTCCATCGGAAATCGTAAAGAAGAGCGCTGTCGTAAAGTTGTCAGGTTGACAGGCTGGTCGGTGGTACACATATGTCTGTTGCAGCATCATGCATAAACTTTCTTGGGCGCTATTCCTTACCATGGGCCAACGTTTCTTTATACGTATAAGTCAGGTAAGGATTAGCATTTGAAACTGAAGAAGCATGTGGACATGTAAACCAGTTTCTAGTTATAACTATCGCCATAAAAGACGAAAATAAGCCAACATTGAAATTAATAATCTAGAAATAAACGACAGCACAGGCAAAACGATGGCCAGGCACTAGCTGACCATAAAACAGGTCAACACGTAATTACAGTGGATGTACAATATCGCATAATATTATAATAAAAGGCCGCTGAGTTAGAAACGGGTCGTTTGTTAATGTAATGCAACGTTGGGCTACCGTTCGAGCGGCTACCGCCCAGATAATATATTGATTCTAGATGCTGGCTTGATTATGATATATCTGCCGCTCGTATTACACGCCGCCTCGCCCTATACAGCCTTCGGGCTGTAAATTTACGAGGATGCGTGGGTTATTACGCCAATTTCATGGTCCATGGCCGGAGAAAATTTTAGTTAACAAATTGCACAGGTCATCCGATAGCTACTAAATTGTACAATATACCATTCACAGATATCACGTAGAAAGTTTAAAAGCATTATTTCAATACGTCCCATAATAAATGGACGTTCTCTGTAGCACTTGGAAACGATACATCTAGATAATATGCAAAGCGATTCTTCCATTTTTCATCGTAAACGTACCAGTGCACTAGAGGAATTGATTAAATCCATTAAAATACCGTCGATATAAATCGTCTGGCTCTACACATTTGTCATAAGAATCCAATGACATGTATTTTAATCTCCAGGCAAGCGTAACTTCGCTTCAATGTAGGCAGATTTGAATATTTGATTATAATCTATGCTATGAAAATATTTAACCTGAATTTTTGAAATCATTAGCTTGGTATACTAATTTGTATTGTTGGTTTCCTGTTTCATAATTATTCAAATATACAATTGAGATTAGACTCTTAAAATTTCGTCTCTTATACGTTTTACCAAGTACATATTCTTTATCGTAAGTGTGCTGCGAAAGTTCTCTGGCTTATTAATTATCTGACTGTGCTTCAATCTTCTCAGCTCCAATTCTTGTTACTTCACAGTCAACCATATCATCTTTCTGACAGTCTCACAAAAGACCAGCGAACAAATCCCCCTTCATATTCAAATACCATTTCCAATCCTTTGCAGCCATTAAAACACGTGCATCATACAGTCATACCCTTGGAATGTTCAGAATGGGGATCAGTTGTACAATAAAAAGCTCGAATGTACTATACGATGACAGAACATCCAGCGGTAATATTTTTTTTTCGGTATTTTTATTGTAACGTTTTAGTCTTCAAAGGTTTATTACGTCAAATTAAGATTTCATGTTTGTTGTCTCTCTGAAGTGGCAGTACGATTGCTACTTTTTTATTTATCTCTTTTCGTGTTTTTAAATTCTTAATGGATTGTTATATTTTCTTATTTGGTACAGTATCCATGTTATGACTTTCGGAAAAAATGTTGTAATACATCGCTGTATTCTGCAGTAAAATACATAGCGTTTTCAACGTTGACAAGCATTTAAAACTCTTTTTTAAAGGTTCTTCCTTCCCAATTATGCCAATTTCCAACACTATAACTTGTTAACTTTCATAACACTATAATTTTAACTTTCGTCCCATATTTTTTCCTGCAAACTTAAGTGTCTTGTGCAATCAAATATAAAAGGCTTTTGTTTAAAATCCACAGTTTTATCGTTGGCTCGTATAAAACATGTAACGGCCGTAACATTAATGAGTAAAGCCATCGTTATCATGAGAATGTTGGAATTTTAAGAAGTACCTTTCGATACAGTCGCGTGGACCAAGATGTTTCACCCGGTAGCGTTTTAAAATTCACCTTGTAATCGTGAATGAATATTTTCGGGCCCGAAGTTGTGGTAATGGCTTACAAGAGAAATGTGACCGATGCATTCGAGATAAATGAAATATGGGAATCGTATGTTTTATTTTACGAGCTGATTGGACGCTTGCGATCGATGTCAAAATTAACCAGAATTTTGGTTTTTAATTAAGCTGTTTGGTCAGTCCTTGCATGAAAATGGGGAAAATAAAATGGATGGTAAAACGTTATTTTACTCAGTATACCAGAATGTTAGCTCCGCGTTTTAAAATTCCATTGCCACTTAAGCTTGGTATTAAAATCCGATTGTCATAAAAAGACTTGTATAAATCTATAAAAATGTTGACAGCACCCAGTTCGTTGGGGTCACGAGTATATCGCATTCCATTCGGCAATACTTGTAACATACTGTATGATTATAAATTATCTTGGACGAGATCTACTTCGGAGTTTTATGGAAAAATTCCAACATAGTTGATATGTTACGTTTATTGACTGCTGACGTAACTTGGATTGAGGCTTAAAATTATACCTAAGATATAATTACAGCAATTACTACTGCTTATGGAGAAGCATTTGAATCATCTTTATGGCATTGAATTTTCAACCAGCTTTCTGAATGTGTATACAAACGTTTCCCTTTATCCCTGTTTGTAGGGAACAGTTTTTGCTAAATCAATAGCCATGTTTCTATGGAAAATCAATGTAACAAGATGTAGGGGTCCCCCTTTCCTTGTATAGTCCCTTTACCTTTTAAGTTAAATACAAACTTATTTCTACGAAAATGTTTTGTTCCATGTTCTACTTTACGACCACACGTTAAATATTGCGTATTTTATTCACATTCAAGGACTATGACATGAGTAATACAAGATGGCATGTAAGAACAAAGTAAAATAACTTAAATGACATTGAATTCTCTACCGCCGATACTAAGGATGCATACAATTTCAAGAGGATTCTTACCGTCCACTTTACATGGGCCGGTATTTTTTAAATATTTTAAAAATAATTATTACGTACGTGCAGGCTACTGTAGATAAATTACGGGTTGTTCTTTTCCCAATAATTGTAGGTTGGGGTATGAACAGAAATGTTGCGCTAATATTATACCTGTTTGGCGCATCTGGTTCGTCTCGTCGAAGATTTAAGAGTCGCACGGAATTTTCTGGGAGTGTTTTGTATTTTCAGTCTTTATTAACGTCTTGGTAGATGTTAGTATAAGTGGTAATAATTTCACTGTTAGGTTTTTTTGTCGACTCAGATATTCTCTTTGTATGATATAATGGAAAGACGTTGTTTATTTCTGACACAGCTGATTAAACTTCTAAAGAGGTAAGTAAATTCTTAAGCCACCCCAAACTCAACATTCAAGTCCAACCCCAGTCGTAAACTAAAGAATTCTCTTGATAAACATTCCATACGTTTTATTTTAAACCAGTGACATTACCACACTCTTTTGACCCGATGCGTTCATGCTTCATTATAATTATAGACGCGTTCCTAACTTTTTAAAATGTTTTTTTTTTTTTCACCGTGCGCATAAGCCGGTGCAGTTAATGACACCATCTGTCAAAGTTGTACACCGTTAAAGGTCACGCTGGTCCATACGATTATTTGGATATTTCGTTGGTTAGCATAAACAGAATTGAGAATTTTCCTCATTGAAAATATGAATAGTGTTGTAGAAATAGTGTTGTAGAAATTGGTTTTTGTAGTACCTTTATTGCTGCAATCATGCTACGCTAAGTATTTGTTTAGCCCGAGGCCTTTGATGATCTGTTATTATAATACAAAGTGAAAGTAAGATTTTTATTCCTTATTGAACAAAATGTGAAATGGTAATTAATTATGTAATCTTACTATCTCTTAAATTGTGTAATTTCTTTGCTTATTAAATATAGATTACTAGATATGGACTCGCGTCTTCACATGATTATAATAATGGACACCTACTATTGAATTCACCGACGCCTTACAAAACTTTTTTAATACTGAGTTGGCACTGATACCACACGAGGCATCTACCATTTTTAAACATAAAATAAATATAAAAATCAAAATCTTCACGACAAAAAATAATGCAATCTTAACAAAAATTAATCCTAAAATTCCTAATAAGATTACACAGTCAACATCATAACTTATTGATAGCAACTTACATGGTATAGTCATAAGCAACCAAATTTAAGAGCTGGTAGTTTACACAAAGGATCATTTAATATTATCTAATCTTAGCGTAACTCAGTAGTCGAAAGACATTGTCCTTTTAAATCTCTGTCATAAAAATAAAACAAGTTAGACACGGTATGTAGAGTCAGGCCCTCCGGTGATGTAAATGAACCAGTAGTTTAAACTATGAAACTTGTGGTATAAACTATTAAGATTTTAGAGCTCTTGAGTGTTAAAAGCAGAATATTTATAGATGGCTAAGTAGACTAACGATTCCCAATCTAGCTGCATCATATAGAAATTCTAATATATTGTGTCCATGAACATAATAGACATGCTATGATGGAATCTTCAATTCCCAAAATGTTTCAATTTTCAAAGCCATTCAAATTCAATATGACAAACAAAAATTTTTACAAGAAATATGCATTCAATATATTCCACTTCTACAGAACATTGAGCCCACATAAAATTGAACAAAAAACAAAAAGAAAACCATGTCCTATCTTATTTGTATTCACCCATAAGACGTCGGTCGTGCATCAACGATGGAATGCGTCCTCCCAATCATAAGCAGATGACAAGAGTCCCCGGGCATCGCATTTTTAACTAACACTCTAAAATGATTCAACACGAATTGAATTATGGACATTATTCTGTTCGTGACTGTCTTTTCGGGTCACAATTTCATTTTGAATTTGAATTACAGTGCTTTTTATGGGTTTATAATTTCCATCGGCACTTGAATTACAATTTATCTTTCAAGATGTACTAGAATCTTTGTTTTTATGATTTGGTTCCCTATTTCAAACTAAGAAGATGAATCATGCTGCTTTGCTGTAGTTTATTCCTTTTAGAATCCCCAAATCAACTTTGAAATCTTCTACATAGCTGATCCAACAGGCTTTCAAAGTTCTGAAACATTAATCCAGCTTGAGCCTAAATATTGAGCTTATGGTTATAGGTCCGTAGCAACACGTACAATAAAGCGGGCAGGGCTGAAGGACGGGGAAGGCTGTCCCGGCCCGTCCTCGACCCGGCGAGCGACCTCAGCGCGTGCGCCCATTGTTTCACCGCCCGGCTAATGTTACACCCGTCGTAAACTTGCGTGCGCGCACCGTGACCAACGCTCCCAGCCAACGTGGACACATTTTCACATTTTACGAATTTGCATGCCTGTTTTTCCAGTAATCTGGAATTATTGCACTTGGTTGTCGATCCCGTTTGTTGGGTTAAAGTCTCAGGTCTGCAACATGATGCCGTCTTGAACCATACATGAATGTTTTAAAAACATTTTGTGCGTTGGTTCCTTCGGTTGGTTCCATTCCCACCGGCTAGACAAGTAGACATAGCTATTAAAACAATTTCAACGTTGTTTACAGAATACTAATGCATTATCAGTAATCAAACACTTGATAACTCAGATTTGCTCTACGTGTCATGATTTCTCCACCGCATTTTCGGACATACATTTTTTGCACGGGCGTATCAATCTGGATGTTAATCGGGCGAGTTCGTGTCGTCCCGGCATAGGTACTTCGTGCCCACACGAGCTGCCTGCTCGTAACCCGAGATTGTTTTTGAAGCGGGAGACGCGTGCGCGCAGGACGACCTCCGCGCTGGACCTTGGAGTAGGGTTACCAGAGAAATTGTATTCGAACATTGAAATTTTGGAATTTTTGTATCTAGTTATACGCGGTAATTATATCATCTACGTAGATAAATTTATTTCAGGTATTGGGCCATAGGATTTCCGTAAATCCAAGATATTAAACTTGTAATTTTGAAATATATACTTTGTTGTTTTTGAAGTACCAGAATGATGTAACAATTTTTCGCACGATTTAAAACTAAATCTGAATGCAATTCACAAACTGGCTTTACTTTCAGAGCAAGTCCTTTGTCTGGTAACCCTAAACTGGAGACTCACGCACTCGCAATTATGTGTATTCATGCCTTTAACCGCGTTTGCGTTACGCGAGCTATGCGCATGTGGGCAGTATTTAGTACAGCGGTATGAATAAGTATAAACTTGAAACGTAACACAAATAATGCCACGAAGAATGTCCTTAATTCTGGCTTTACTCACAGCCTTTTGTAGGTCTTTGCCTCCTTCGCTCGCGCGTTTTGTTAAGGTTTAACCTTACTTCAAAATTGTCTAAAGAATTTTTGGAAGTCTTAGAAAATATCGCTTTCATTTTTGATTGTCAATGAGGTGTTAATTTATAACGCTTCTCTTTTAGGTTTTTTTTTAAGTCTCATTACATGTGCGTGTTTAGTTTCATTTGGATCCTCCGTACATTGATATATTCGAAACATTTCCTCCTTTCACGTATTGATTCACAGCCTTTGTATGAGTGACCCGGATCGATCTTAGGTCTATCAACATCGCAAGCGGGCAGTAACAACGGCTTCATAAAGGGATGCTTAACGCATTGCCTGGGGGTACAGCATTTGTTCGTCTTCGTGCTTGCCTACTAAAGGCACACGCGTGATTTACGAGCTTGTTACCCATAGTGTAATTTGCCTGTTCCAAGTAAATTGTAATTTTGTTGATTTTCTATTTTCGTTGAGCAAAATTGATGACCGTGGAAACAGTGTTCCAGGAGATCAATCTTTCGAGTATACATACAATTATGAACGCGCGCAAAAGATTGAAGATAATTTAGTGCCCGATTCTTAGAAAACATCTTCCAAGTTTTTTATACAATGATAAGGAAACCCGCAAAGCGAAACAAAAACAAACCTAGGAATGTTCATCATCTAATTGAAACTCCAGCCAGCGGTTTTTTCCTAACATCTACGTCTCCAGCAGTCATTGGTGCGTTCTTCCACACAACGGCGGTGCCTGTGCTATGAACAAACGTATTTATGGTATGGATGGCACGCGAATTCCTGGAACTCACGATTCCCATCCACGACAAAGGATCTCTGTTTTTTTTTTTCAACCATTTCTCACGAGGGTGTTCGCTCGTTTGTTGTTTTTTCAACAAATTCCAGAAATGTTTACGTTATGAAGGTCGTAGGTAGATCTGCATCCCGGCCGTGTATTTTTGTTCGGTGTTTCCCTTTTTTCTTTGTTAAATAAGTGCAAGGTGATTTGTGTATTATTGTACCGTTTGCTACCCTGTATCCTTACAATTCACAACAATTCTTTAAAACTGTTACTGGGGAAATACCCAGCACTCCTTTCGTGAGAAATCAGTCAATGATTTATTGAACTAGAATTACTCCGAATTCATATTGATCAAATACTGTGGTGTAAAAAATCGAAAACATTATTTTAAACATTATCATGAAGGCTTTAGATGTTAAAATGTCTCCCAACATTTGTAAGGGCAGTGATGAATGTCATTTCATAAAGTTTAGTACGTGCAATTATCTAGTAAGAGCCACTTTGCCGACGGACTGGCGTTCCAACCTGATAGGTTGATTACTATAAAAATATTTATGGAATTGATAATAGGCGTATACTATGAAATGAATTTTGTAATAGGCTGCACTGAACTATAGTGTTAAGGGCTAAGCCTCTTTGATTGGTTCCATGGAAATTATTCCTTGAATTAATTCGTATTCGTATGAGTTCTGTTTCAATGTAGCAGTTTTCTACTCAGTACCAATTACATGAATATAGATATCGTATACGAATCCAGAAATTATTCTGATCTTATCAGATAAATAACATGTCTTTACACTACTTAGTTACAATTTAAGCAGATGTCTTGTATTATTGTATCGTCATGTTACTGTGCTCTGGTAATTTCCATGGATTCTAATTACTTAGCAACACGGAGTGCGTCAACCATTGCATTTTAATCTATATGGACTTGAAACCAAAAACAACAAACTTTAACTTACAAAATATTGGTAAGTAAATAAAATGTTGTCGCGTCTGCGCGAGAGTTGAATCTATGGCGCATTCCACGCCCGTAACACCGGGAGCGGTTGGACCCAATAATAAGAATATGAGCGTAAAAAACGAATACGTCAAACCGCGTGTTTCGTGCGCCCGCGCACCTCGCCTCCCCCTCCACCGCCTTCTGTCATATTATTTTTTTTACCTTCGTTTTTTCTTTTCCCCCTGGAAGGATAATCGTGTATGACGCTAGACCGCATTCGACTCGAGTTTATTAATATGAATATTCGGTACATTCTTCTCTTTGTACGTACATCTGTATGTATGATGGATGAGATTAAACTCGTAGTGTGAATGCATGTCCTTGATTTTTTGTTGTATTGATAGTAACATGACTTTTTGTACCGCGCTCTTACGTCCGCTTTGTATTTTTATTTTCCTCGTGAATTTAATGGTGGCCATTTTATATTCCGTGTTAATAACTTTTACAGGGAATTGCTAATTAAAAAGCCGTAATAATAAGTGATACGATACTTCGATACTTGATCGATCGATTGTATTGATTGAAATATTATTACTAAAGTAGGTTTTTAGTACAGTTCTGTAGTGAATACCCTATTAAAAAGTAATATATTCATAGCTAAACAATTTATTTTCTTGGTTGAATGGAATTATAATAATGTGTTGAATGTATAGGCAACTTTCGACGAGTTGTTGATAGCGCAGATGGCGGTGTTATAAAAGCCTCGACTGCGCGTCAGTTGGTCGTGAGTTCGATCCTGGCATGGTTCCACAGACGGTGTGCTATGTAGCTACAGTCTTCTAAGAACATGCAATAGAAATATTTGTGTCTCCTATTAAGATTTCTTCTTCTATAGAAAATGTCTTAGCGGGGCACATATGACATTTTAATTTTTTCAAATATTTTACATGCTTTGCACATATGACATTTTAATTTTTTCAAATATGCATGCTTTTTAGCTTTGAAGACTACTTTTATTATTTATATAATTTTATTATTTATATAATTTTATTATTTTTATAATTTTTATTATTATTTTTATAATTTTTTTAGATTTTAATTTTAGTTTATATGTAACAATAATGTTATTTTTGTCACAACAAAACATTTTTCAGTAGATAAACATAATAAGGAAAATGATTAAGGTAATAAATATTATTGCTGTGCGATACATCAATTTACGTAATTGACATCATATTTTGCTTTAGGTAGGTATTCTACGAATAGTACCTAAAATATTCTTGATATTTTTTTCATTACTCACCTATTAATAATTAATAAACTTTTCATAATTATTAACGATCAGTTTTCGTAGTCATGTCAGACGCGTCGCACCACAGCGTCGTATTATGTTGTAATGGTAATAATTTCTGTAATATGGTAATGCCAGTGCCTGCCCGTGGGCTTGCTTCTTACAGGAGATTGCTCTCGGAGGGGCCCGTGGCGAGTCTCGCCTTTACAATGTTGAGACAAGACAACATTATGTTTCTCATCTTTTTTATTTAATTTTTCCTTTTCTCCACAACTGCCACCACAACAGCCTTTTCCTTAAGTACAACCTGCCACAGAACAATTTTCTTACTTTTATAAATATTTACAAAAACTTCACTGATCTATCCTATTCTTTTCATACAGCTCTCTACATTATAAACGTAAATAACTACACTTAAGCGTGGCTACAGACACCTGGTTTCCTACCTTGTTTTATAAAAAGGTACATTTTTATCAGAAAATCAGCAATTTGTTAGTACCGAGCAACAATAGCGTAGGAAAGTTACACGGCTTGTCCGGTCTATGGTCATCGCAACGCCCAAGGGAAGGCAGCCAAGGCAGGCGTGAGGTATCTCAGGAATTTTAATCGCATCCAAGCCCCCGGCCGCTGGCCGCCATCCGAAAGTAATAAAAACAAAACTTGGTACCTCGGTCAGCTTGAATTTTGGATATGAACAGACATTATCTAGCAAGACCTTCAGTTTTAAACGTTTAAATGATGTTATAATAATGTGCTTCGTGAACAATGAATTTTATTTAGCGTTAAATTAAGAATAAATGTTCCGTGTGCTACTGCAAATTTTTAAATGTTTTGTGTTTGGATTTGATTTAATTAAAATATTTAATTCATTGTTAAAAAAAAAAAATGGAAATGAGATACTGTAATTTACTGTATATAATAGATTTTTTTTATATATAGAAATAATACTAAACATTTTTGAGAGGGAAAGAAAACTTGAATGTGTCGGTCGTTTACAGCAGATAGCCAACGAGAAGAAAAAGACGTAAAATTAGTTCCGTAGGCTGCAGGTGTGATAAGGACAGCTCTATAAACAAACTCGTATAAGAAAGAAAGAGATGCAAGTATGGCAGAGTGAGTCGAAAAGCAACCGGTCCAGGGGAGGCAGATGCTCTCACTAGAAACCCCCACGGCAAACTTACAGATTCCAACAATAAGAAAATAATTATTAAAAACAATTCCAGTAAAGCCTTTATCCAGATTCTGGCTTTCGCATGGGAAATAAAATTACCTCTCACGAAGGTTTCGTACGGAGCTTTATCTCATACATAGCCGTGGATGTGTACGCATATATACCTCATGCCTATAATGCGTTCATATAGCAAATAGAATATTGTACACAAAAAAGTAGCAATAGAAATTTTTCATTACTTTCGTTTAGTCAACTAATAAAAAGTTTAGGAGCAAAAGCAGAGTCCTCTAATCTCTGATCTCTCTTGATTGATTGAAAATATGTTGATGGTTTGATAATATGCCACAAACAATTCAAGGAAATCAAGCACTTTCTCCTAAACGACTTCTACTTTTCAGAATTATATAGTTCTGCGTATAGCATATGTAGGTACAGCAATATGAAATTGAGTCTCGGATTCCTTTCTATCATAATTGTATCTAATTTGTTGACTCATACACATTTTGTGCTGCACTCTTTAATCTTCGTGTTGAACCACGAAATTCCTAAGAATTTCGACTTCAGCATTAATACTAGTAATCGTAGATACATTATCCGTGTTATTTTCGTCATTACCTGAAATTTTACCGGTATTTGTTAGCAAAAAACACATGGTGCTATTAGTCGTACATACCGCACGGAGGAATGTAGGCACCGTGCCAGATTACCTGCCTGTGGACCATCATCTCGTTAACGTTGAGTTTTATGAATTAAATTGCCTATTTTGTAGCTCTTGCTGACAGGGCGTTATACTTAACTGCGGTTTATGCAACACTATATTGAATTTTAATAGCGTTGAACACAAGGACTTAACAAGAATACCGTTGTGGAAGCTATGGAAGAACATTTTTTAAATACTTGCATTGTAATCAATTCATGGTTTGATATTCATAATGTCTTTTACATAAAATCATATTGCAGAACAACGTGCTCGCGTGTCTATTGAAAAATCAAACATGCGCGCACATGTGTGGCTTTAGAATTATGCGGTTAGTTAGCTAGAAAAAATGCGAGCTATTCCATCGAACCAGCGTGAGAATAGCAGGCTGCATCGATCGATCGAAAAACACTTTACGTGAATTCAATTGCTTTTAATTTTTTTCTTACTTCCGAACTTTGGGTCAGTACGAAGGCTCGGAGTCGGGACGGGATTGCAAATGCGTGTAAAGGAATTCCGGAACAAAAATGTGTGCGTCTACCTGCAGCCGGTAGATGCGCCCTGAGCTCCCCCCCGCGCACCTCCCCCTCGCATACCGCCATTAAACCATGTAAATTGATTACGTGGAAAATCTGAGAAAATCGCGCGCTAAGTACTGCGAGCGCGTGACTGCTACATGGCCAGTGTCACATGTGAAATTGCTCGGCTTTTTTGCATTCCGCAGCGCTGTTGTCGCCGCGGTCGTCTTAGGATTGCTGTGATTACGATTGTTTATCGCCCCCTAGTTAACGAGCCTAAGCTGATTCTGAATAATTAAACAACTGTTACGTTTAGGGTTGCCACTTTATTGCTTTTATTAGAAACATTCAGTGTTGAGGTTTTATGATGCATAAAATAGAAAATTAGGTAGCAGTTAGCGGATGTTTTATTGATTCATCTTGACTTTAGTTGCAGTTATCTTTTTATAGTTTTTGGCGATTTCAAACTAATCATCAAATTAACTCTCAATTAAAATTGATCGTGATTAAGACAGTGCACTTTAAAATTCGTCATTGTAGTTTTTCTTTTGGACAGTGAAAAATCTTGAGGTTCTAAAATTAAATTGAATTAAAATTCAAAATCGAATAAACCAAAATTGTGTGAATGATTTTGCTTGAGGGGGATGAGGTCAGTGATGGTCCGTTAGTGCGTCGCTGCGCGCCGACACCTCGGCGGGCCGTGCGTTTCGATTCGACGAACTTATTACGACAGATGGCAGCGGCCCGGGAGGCGGGAGCGCCCGCGGACCGCGGCCCTTCGGAGAGATCGACCTCCGAAATGCGCCCGAGATTGCATTCTTTCGGCGGCGCGGGCGCATTCCACTGCGCGCCATCCGAGCTCCGCGCGCCCGCGCCAGTCGACGCGCGCCCTTTTGGGGGTTAAGATGTGTCCGTTGCGGCGAGCGCTCACTATGTGGTCCCAGCCGCCTCCCCCTGAGCCCGAAACGCAGACGGTCCGCGGGCGCGCGCACACCTGGTGCCGCGGCTGTTTCGGCAGCCGCCAACTCGCACGCATGGTCCGCCAGCCGCCTGAGTACGGCGTCCGCGTCGACCCTACGTCCGTCCAACCCGCCGGCTTGCAAGTGCGAGACGAACCCCAGTACCAGAACATAGACGAGATGCGCAAGCGACCCGAGTACGCTAACCTCGACGAGATTAGTCGCGAGTTCGGCTACCGGCTCTGCCCCGAAGGTCAGAACCTAGAGGACGAAGCTATTTACGAAAACATACTGTCAGTGCGTCAGATACGTTCCGCGGAAGTGCGTTTAGTGCCTGTGTCCGAAGTGGCGTACTACGAAGGTCAAGGTTACGTGGCCACGCAGGTGCTCAGCAGGAATGGAACCTTCCCGCAGTGTCCGCCGCACACCTGGAGTCGGCTGCAGCAAGCTTGCAGGCCCAATGGATCGCTGCGACTTTTCACCGTAAATGTCACTGGTTTTTCCACTTAAAATATGCTCACACTATGCCTAGCATTTGACGTCATTCCTTCGAATACAATGCTCATAGTTATTTAATTGTGATTTTTTACATAACAGGATATAACCGTACGATGATTCGAATGTGTTTTTACACGGATTCCAAAGTAAAAAAGTCATTGCCCAACTTGGCAACTTATAATACCGTATTTAACTCTGGAAGCAAAAAATGCGTGTTTCGGTATTCTGATCTAATGACTTGTTAATTTTGTATGTGACTTGATGAATTTCGTATGGATTTGCGATTTTAACCTTATCTTTAAGAATTATTACGTTCCATTATTATTTTTATGATGCACGTATTCTAGCTCATGTCTTAAAACAAATATTTTAAAATAAATGTTAAGTTGAATAGGAAGATTTTACGCTATGAGAAAATATGTTAGATTAGCGTTTTGTTCAACACGTAGGCAGCTTAACTAAGTTTATTTTAGCCAGTTACACTATATTTTACGATTTTGTTAAATATTGATCGAGCTGTCGAAAGATGACTGGCGGGTAACAGTTTTAAGATAAAGGTACGTTAAATCTTAAACATCAATACACTCGCGTCAAGAAGTAGATACGTTAAACAATTTTTCACAGTGGATCAAACTTATTATAGTAATAAAATCAGACGAAAAACATCGTTGAGCGCCAGTAGCAAAATAATTAAGTTTTTTGTATACATCTTTGTCTTGTAATTCAATCAATTTTTATGTTACCAACAAAAACTTCACTGAATAACTCATCAACGTAATAACGTACCCTTTTTTAAATCAAATGGGCTCAGTATTTTCCTCTTAAAGAAATTATTGATGAAATTAAATTGTTTAGGTTCTCGATTACAGCTGCCGAAATTGATTTTCGTTGGTGGAACGTACGTTTAACATTCTGTTTTGAATTTTATGTTAGCATTGGGAGCTGATTGTAGCCAGAAGTTTAGTCCACCGCCTTTTGTTTCCTTGATGCAAATCATGCAAATTAAATTGATTTGCAATATTAATCTGTACGGCAGTTTAACATCCGTGTGCATAACTCTTCTTAATTTATGTTTCAAATCTGATCGATTGACTGATGGATTAGCCAATATTGCCTTGTTATTCGGTCAGTAGGATATGCTACTAGTAGGTTAGATTTATATCAGGATGTTGTTCGGCACTGTTCCTGTTGACAGCGATGCGGACGAATTTTTTGATGCCCTATGATTCTTTTGCTTGTTTTTTCACATGTACATATGTATTATTATTATTTTAAATGTTAGCTTATTAGGATGTTGTTTGTATTCAGTTGTTTTTCAAAATTTTCTTCCTGTTTCTTTTGAGAAACAATCTTTTCTTAAGTTTTTCTTCCTTCTTGGTATGTTAGTGCAGAAAAGTACTTCGGGTAAAAATCATGTTGTAGTCGCTCTCCGATCGTAGACTGATCCAAAAAACGAAAGCTGATATAGTTATGTAAAAAAAACTGTTAATATCATAAATAATAATAATAATTTTCTCATTATTTATATTATCATACGACAATGTTTTACAGTGATTACAATATGGTAATATGGTATGGCTTGATTCTCGCACTTATCAGCAACACCCAATTAACCATGCAACAAGACCCAATCTATAATAAGGTGGAAGATGGATTATGTAGCTGTCTGCCTGGGCTCTGACTTCAACATCCCCGTTAGTTGCCTAAAAGAAGCTGCATCGCTTTGGAATTTTATATTTATTTCTATCCCTTTTTGTCCACAGGCGAAGAAGGAAATGTACGATGTGAAGAAGCAGAGGTTGTGTTTAGCCCAGGATGAGTACAAGCATTTGAACAATGCGCTCTCCACGCTCGCAGCCTCTCGGACTAGTCGTAAGCATACCTAACAATTATTCTATTCAAGTCTCTTTATAATTTACGCCTGGTTTTGATGACCAGTAACAGATCGTCATCATGATTACTATTCGTAGCTATTGGAAACTATATAAATATATTCGTAACTATAGCCACATAATTAGAACTTTAAAATTCCGAATCCTTCTAATTTAACTTTGGAAAACACTTTCTGAGAACCTAAGCCACTTAACAGTCAGGCGCATCGACCGAGGCTTTATAAATTAATAATATGTAGAGCCTAAAGAGCTTAGCGTCGTCGAAGTCTGAACCAGATAGTAAATTGTAATCAATACCGAAGTACTTAATACGTTTGCATATGCTCAAGAAGGGTATGTGGATAAATTGAAAATAATAATTTTTGCCCCGTTCTACGGATTGAGGTTTTCTTATTTTATTAGGGATCCGTCGAGGTATTATAAAATGTTTCGAATTTACGTAGAGAAGTGGCGTTGGCAGTGTTTTGCCTGTTATGGGTTGCTTACTGTGAAATTAGAATCGTTTATGGAATATTTATTGTCTGCCTAAGTCCAAACTTATTTTTTTTGGTGCTTGGCGAAAAAATATTGTACGGGGCTTCTGGAATATAAATCGATCGGCCATTATTTTTTATTTTTTTCATCAGCTATACTAATATTTCTGTCAAATACAATGTCCCCGATGCGTACGTACAAACAAGCGTTTAATTTTTTATTTTTTTTTCCCAATAAAACCTAAGTGTATGAAACTTTATATTTATCTGATTCCATAGACAGTGTCCACATTTTATAGCAAAAACTTGCCTCTTAATGTTTATGCTGCGTGTCCGTTTATTGAATGTAATTTTGTATTTTATTATAGTCCAGCCCGACAACATTATTTTATTTGTAGCCCTTATTTGTTCTGCTTTGATGGAGACAATTTGGTTATCTTTTCTTGACGCTCAATACTTGGATTTTTTTTATGTATTTTCTGTAATAACTACAGTAGAACCCCTGCTATTTAATTGATTGGATCATCTCTGAGTTGCCATAGGGTGGGTCATTTTATTTTTGGGAATCACTCCATTCATCTTGATTTTCGAATGCGGAGGGTATTCCACTGAGCTCATCCAAATTCTGCTGCCAATTTTCCTAATGTTCATCTATCTTTTATCGCAGTGTGTTCATCAACGACGTCGATGACAACGACGTCAACAACTTCTCGGCACGACCCAGAGCTTCTGAGATCAGAGGTGACGCAGGCGCGCGGCCGGGTGGCTCAGCTACGCAAGGAGCTAAGGCAAGCCCGAGCTGAGGTCGCCAGTGCACGCCGCGGAGTCGATACGCTTGCAGAGTTAGTATGCTTGTGTGGGCCTGCTTTAGGTTCTTAGGTGGCGAATACTGGTGAAGAGGACAGTCAGGAGAGGGAAGCCGACGGGAGTAACGGTGGATTAATGGTAAGGACAGAACTAATAAATGTAGTTAGGAGAACCCTGGGAGCAAGTCGACGTGGCTGTGAGTATAAGAAAGTGCAAATGTTTTGCATGGCATTTAAGAGTTTAGACTTCTCTATCTTCAGTAATACCAAGGTTTGTAATGAGAAACTTCTACAACATTTAGGTTTTAATTAAAAATTTTGGCAAAACTCGGTAACCAGGACGTTCATTAATTTAAAATTTTCCTATTACAGAGTGGAGCAAAAGATAAGTGCCCAACAGGGCTGCTATAACATCACTGAAGCCCAAGCAATCATGACTGAATTGAAAAACATTCAGAAATCACTCACCTCCGGAGAGAAAGAACGGGCAGACCTTATGCAGTCTTTAGCTAAACTCAAAGACGATTTGACGAGATTGCAACTAGGGGACGCATCACCTGATCTGTCAACTCTGTCGCTCCCTCAGGAGAAACTAAGCACTGCCTCCCAAACTGACCTCTGTGCCGATTTAGTTCCCATCGGCACGAGGCTAGCAGAAATGGCGCGGGTTCGTCTGCAATACGACGAAGCGAGGAAGAGGATACAACAGATACAACAACAACTCGCTGACTTAGAGGACAAAGTCCAACCTGGACAGGCAGAATCCGACAAGGATAGGCTGCTACTCTTCCAAGAGAAAGAACAGTTGCTTAGAGAACTCAGGAGTATAACACCAAGAACAAGATCTAAGCAAGAGATGACGGAAATCCAAACGGAGTGCAAGAGATTAGAGCAAGACCTGAAAAATGCCTTCGAAATGTCGAACAAGTGCATTGCTGACCGACTGAGGTTACACGAAGAAAAACAACTGTTACTACAACAGTTGAAGGACGCGTTAACATCAATGACGACCTTAGAAGGACAGTTGAAGACGCTATCAGCAAGTACGCTCTCAGTATCAAGCAGTTCCAGCTTAGGGTCCCTTTCTACAGCCAGTAGTAAGGGCTCTTTAAGTTCCGGCATCAGTTTTACCGATATTTACGGCGGACCGCAAATCGCGTCGTCGTTCTCAACTGACAAGCCTATCGACATGGTCGATTTGCATCGAAGAGTTGAAAGGTGAGTGCAAAATACTTTTCCCCATTCAAACGTCAATGTAAATTATTATGAACACGTTTGGCGAAACATCAAGCAAATTTATGCGTCATCCGAATATATTTATGCTAATTTCTCGATTTAGGACCTTTATAAAGTAGAATTATGATATAAATTTGAACTTCGGACAATGGTTTGAACTTTCTTGAAATCGATTCTACTTTCCCAGTCAAAATGTTTGCAAGCGCAACCTTAAAAGGATTGTGTAGTGCAATGTGACTTTCTCCTAGGATTACCAAATCGTTACATTGCATATCTTCGCTTGTCCTAACTCCTATGTAAGGTTAACTGATACAAGTTTTGACATACTTACTGACTATTGTTTTGTGAATTCTCATGCTTTGAAAGTTTACAGGTATGTAGTTTATGGACTTGGACTAATTCTTTAGTTGTGTAAATGATGTCTGTTTTAAAGCTTCAAGCTAGGGTTTTATTTTACAACTAGTGGTATTTACAAGCTAACAGTACGCGGCTGTTCATATGGCCATCAGGATTTGAAGAAAAGTTTGTAGAGCGTTGTCTCTGTTACCGCGGCATACCAGTAAGACGGTCTCTTTCTAAAACTAGATGATACTGCACGAGTAGATACTGTCCTTCTTGAAAACAACTTCTATTGCTAGCTAAAGTGCATCATCAACCTAGTCGTATATCAATACACTGATCTTAGTCCTCTTCAATAGCACTATTAGGCCCTTTGTACACATACATTTCACTACGGTTTATTCGTCGTGTGTAGGCACGGTCGTCAGTGTTGTACGGATCACTATGGAAGCTTGTTGACGGACACGTTTTTTCTACGGCGCAGTTTATACGGCGTACCGTAAAGAAACTGTGCCGTATACAAAGGTCCTTAACCTCGATCCTCAGCTGCTACCAGTCACTGCGAAAATTGAATATTGTTCTAAAAATCAATCCTTTTCATCAGGTTACTACGCGGTACAAGTTATAACGCGGAGAGTGCAACTCCTGGTGCCAGCAGTTCTCCATCTCAGCCTTCCTTGTCTCCAAGAAGTAGCCTCTCTTCAGCCAGTCCACCACCGCCACCACCTTCTTATAATCAGGTATGTTATTTAATTATATTTTAAGAGTTTATTTGGTTTTTGGCCTGAAAGTTGAGTTTTAGGTAATATGAGGAGCCGTTAGTACTATATTGACTATGTTGTTCTGTATTGCCTATGTCTCGTTATATGGAGAATTCCAGTTATAGGATTATGACATGTAGATACCTAATGCATTTATTTGTTGGAGATAGGTACTGTCAGATATTTGAAAGGACGATGCCCCTTGCAGCATACACAAATACATAAGTTGGTAAAGATACACAAATAAACACAAACAAATATTATTTCGTGTTTTACGTAAACAACCTTTTCCTTACCTTAAAGACGAAAGCGTGTGTGATTGTAATTGACACACTATTATACACACTTATCGGTGTTCGTCACATTCTAGCAAATCTTTATTTATTTTTATTTATTTCCCAATGGCTTTGCCGCAGTGTGACGAATGATTCTTCAGGTGTACACACGGCGTAAGCGCATGTAACGTGACGTTTTAGTCTGTGACGTTGGGCGTCTGCAGTGAAATGTTTTGTCTGGGGTCGTACAGTTGTTATCTACCTAGGGGAGGGGGGGAGGGTTGCCTACATCTATTAAAAGCAGTTTTTTTTTACTAAATAACGTCGTTTTTTTTAGAGAATGTGACAAATGGAAATTGAAACTTGCCTCGTATAGCATTAGATAATGTTATATTGAAAGCATATTTCGCTTTATACCATGGTTATTTATTTGACCATCGAAAAAGATGATCTATTTTACAAAAACATCATTTTAAATGTCTCAAATTTTCAGCCCAAAGGTTGGCTTTCAGATAAGACACACGACATTAAGTTTACTTTGTCTACCTAATCTGGTTGCATTGACAATAATTAGCAAACCTTTATAGTATTCGGTCAACATCAAAGATGCAATAGTAATAACATTATCAGATGTTTTTTATGCCAAATCATATTAAACGCCCCGGGCTCGCCTGTCACTTGCTTTCACTTTATGAACGGTAAATAGACGAGATTAGTGTTTATTTGTTGTCATTCTAATGTTGTGTGTTTGTATGAGAAAGTATACTTGAATGACGTAACCATTGCAATAAAAATGTTTATAAATAGACTTACAGTTGAATTCGCACACGTAACGTCAATTTGAAGTTGCTGTTAGAAATAAGTCTGAAGCCTTACCGTCCAGACATGGCCTTGCATTGTTAGACTCGTATAAAATCTTAAATAATGTATTGTTTGGAGTTTGTTTCGGCATTTCTTCTCAGGGATCAGTCAGCTAAATGCCATCGAGTTTTAAAATATTGACCAAAAAAATAACGTGTAAAAGTGTCTTAAAAGAGCTACTTACAACATCGCCACACGAAGGCTTATAGTTAGGAAGCTTTTAAACTAAAGAATTTGTATCATATAAAAAAAAACGCTTGTTGTCATAAAAGCTACTCAAAAAATGATCATACATTCGTCACTACCAAAGGTATTAGAACATTTTTTGTTTCTAATCTGGCAACACTTACTATCCAAGCTACGTGAAAATCAAAGTGTACTCATACACAAATTATAATTGAACTGTTCTTATGAAATGTTATCAATATATTTTATCTTATAGGTGGAAAGGCAAAGACGGCAGCAAAGAGAATTGGAAGAAAAGTTAGCAGAAATGAGGATAGGTGTCGCCACTGGTCTGAATGAAGTCACAGGACTTGCTACAAGTAAGTGAATTTTAAATTCTATCTAAATTGCATTGTATTAATTTATGGTTCAGTTTTATAAACAGATAAAAGTCTTCACATAACAATGGTTTTTATTTTTTATATCATTATCAAGAAAAAATTACAATTTTTTTTTATTACTTTGATTTAACTTTCCTATATTGATGAATAGAATTAACAGTCCCCTTATATTATTAATTTGACTAACTATTATCTGAGGCTGTATTATGAAAAAGTGTCATCACGATTCCTGTCCGAAAAAGGAATGGTGCCATGGGTTATGTATAGCTCCATCTCTTTCTCGCACAGGAATCATGATGTCACTAAAATGTCACCACCTGACACTTAAAGACACTTCACGCTGATTCAAAAGCATCTAGAGTGCCACAAGGATCTTTTAGCGCCTGAGTGACATTGAAACATTTGTTAAATTGTATGAACAAAACAAGATGGCGGTGTTAGTTCCGATTTTGCCCACTTTGAACCTTGTAGCGTTGTACATTTACCTGTATAACTACTTACTTCAAGTAAATTAACCATAAAATTTTACTTTTAGTTCCAGTACAGTTGCAGGGCCCCGGGCGGCCGTGCGAGCCGCTATCGCCCATATCAGAGACGCCTCCACCACCCTCGCCCCGAACTCCCTCGTCTAGTGGTAAGTGATGTAAAATTATCAGCTCTTCTATTTCTTCTCTTATTGGCTCGAACTATATTAATGTTTTTTTTTTTATCTATCAGAATAGCTCATGGCGTTTTAAAGTAATCATAACACTATATTATAGACAACTTGTTTCTACTTATTTCTGTTAAATGGATTGGTGTTTGGTGTATGCTATTATGATAATTTGGGGGCTTACCACCAGCTCCTATAGCAGGGCAGAAGTTGAATTGCACTGCTTTTTCAATGACTAAGGGCTGATTTTCTAATCGACCGATAATTTTTACTCGCGGAATAAAATTGACGTCTGACATTTTTGGTATGGAAGAACTGTCAAAAATTTAATATTATTCCTCCGATAAAATTTATAACGATAAATGATTCAGCCCTAAGTACAAAAAAGCAGTTCAGTTCAACTTTTGCCTTGCTGTAAGAGCTGATGGTAAGCCCCCTGGCCACTTTAGTTGAATTTTATTGACCGTAGTAAATTGCCACTCACCTCTAACAATGTTCATGGGTTATGGGGTCTTTTTTCAATTGCTGAGATTAAATTACTTATCAAAGAAAATATTTGATTTTTGGAGTTTTATCCAGACAATTTCTATATTATTGAATTACCCATGTGTTTACACTACTTACAGGTACAAACACTAGATCAGTATCAGCGGCAGTCAGCGACGAATCAGTGGCGGGCGACTCTGGTGTGTTTGAAGCGGCGCAGGCGGCGAACGATCCTTCTAACGCAGGTAATGCATTGTAAACCTTATCATTATGAGAATAGGGTTGAGTTTGTGTTGTATGATAAGAAAATATATAAGGTTTAGCTTGATGATAATTGGAGGGTTTTTTAGCGGGTATGTTATATTGGTATTTAGTTTTTGTGTCCTTGTAGGGTTGGATTTTGATGTTTTTTTGCAGCATTTACGATCAGAAACAGGGGTACTAAGATAATAATGAGGTAATAAGATAAAGATGAAAACCATTTAACTCTTATTTTGTAAGATACAGCACAGATAGTTTAATCAAAATATAACCAATGTATTTTTTTTGTTTTTTTTTTTTGTACCAAACTACCCAAGACAGCAATGTTATTGATTATTTTTGGTTACTATTAATTGATTGATTAGTAAATAGACATTACATCAAACTATTATAGTATTTGACGTGTATCTAATATCTTATTTTATTTTGCAGTGAACAGTGCCCAAATTGAGATCAAATTGCGCTACTGTGTGGAAGAAAGCGCGTTGGAGATAGGAATCCTGCGCGCGCGCAACCTGCACGCGTTGTTCATTGATATCGGCACTCAAGTGTAAGTATTATTGTTATTATAGTAATAAAGATAAATAATTTTATTTCTATAAGTAGGGTTACACAAACACTTTTAGACGTCAATAATACTACTCTGAGATGAGTCTGAGAAGAAATATCGAAACAAACTCAGAGGCCATGGTTTCTTTTAAAGTCTAGACGTAATCTTAGTCAGATCTAGCTAGATCAGAACTAGCTTCATCTTTTTGAATGACCGACCCTTTGACAATTCAAAAGTGCCTGTAATTGGTTTAGTTGAAATAAATGATTTGAGTTTGAGTTTGATCATGTAAGGATCAAGGAAGGGGGAGATTAGTATCTGAAATGGCCTTTTGAGGAAAGAACCACAGATTTCAGTGGAACTGTCCAGTCAGTGCACGCATTTGTCAGTAATCGTGCAGCTAAACTCAGAAGTTACGAATGACTCGACGACATTTGGGCAGGCCGCAACAAAAAATGACTCACATAGTCCTCACATTCAAATACAATATGTACCAAAAACCCTGTCCGATCCAATAAAAGCGTATTCCTGGTTCAACATACGTACTAGAAAAAATTGTTATAAAAATGTAACTCATAAAAACCAAAAGGTATTGATTTTTTATTTTTATAATCCATGCGAAATTTGACACTGAATATGGCAAATTTTCATAAGTTGACAACACTCCACCCGCCGGCAAAAGCTTTTTATTTTTACCTATTTTTATTTCAAAGAACACTACCCGTTGTAGGCACTCTTTCATTCAACTAGTCGCCGGCTCTTTGATGTCGCCGATTGGTTGCCCAACGGCGCGCTACTTGTTTGTTGCCAGACCAGTCTTTCGTGGAGATAGCTTTCGATCGGACGTCCGTACGTATCACGCGCTATCGTTTCGCGAACAATGTCGTATTCCAATCAGGAAATTATGTTAAATAAATAGTTTATAAAAGAGAGTGCGATTCGGAAAACGAAGTCAGAACTCGGATTGTGGCAGCTTTCGACTCACTTAAATCGGACACAAGTGCGTGAGGGCTGCAAAGAGTACAATGTGTATTACCTAGTGTTGGAGGTGGACATGTGGAGTGCCATCGCCGAAGTATGCAACGACAACATGTGAACGTTTTAATAAACTGATACCTGTAGTCGGTTAGTCATTGCCAAAAGCACATCACATTTAAAAAAAGCCCTTATCAGGGCTACATTTAATTCAATTAATTGTTTCTTGATAAACAGAATTAGGTCTGAAACACAAGATACAGAGAGTGTATCTGAAATCCCGATCACTATGCCTACACAACAGTATCAGCTGATACCTACGCGTGGGCAGGTATGACGTAGCGTAGGTTTCTTTCGATAAAAGTTTGTTTGGTAACACGTAAATTTTGTGATCAGTGTTGCCTTTGATCAGATTTTATTTTTTATTTTTATTTACTAAATGTATTCACTGGGAAAAAATAATAATCTCAAATCCATCAAATGTTTAACGTATATGTGTACGCAGTACGATGCCGAATAATACTCTTAGGGATCGGACAGGGTTTTTGGTGCATGCTGTATTATGTACGCATATTATCTTTAATATCAACATCATTAATAAGAATAACAAGCGATTCAAAACAACAAATTAATGGTGTGATATAGATAAGTGTCCCTAAGCCTCTTAAAAAGGTGCGGTTGGCGTCGACTAGTTGGTTCTAAAAGTAATTATAATCGATTCGTTCGATTGATGAATCTAATGTAGCAGCCACACACTATTGATGTGAATGACCGATTTTGTGAATTGTTATCTATACTATCTATACTAATATTATAAAGAGGAAAACTTTGTTTGTTTGTTTGTTTGTTTGTAATGAATAGGCTCAAAAACTAATAAACCGATTTAAAAAATTCTTTCACCAATCGAAAGCTACATTATCCACGAGTAACATAGGCTAAATTTTATTTTGGAAAAAAATAGGGTTCCGTAAGATATTTGGGTTTTTCGGACAGAAGGTGTAAAAAATCAACCAGAAACGTTACTTATTTTGCGTACGCTGCCTAAACTATAAAAGATAGAACCATAAAATGTTCAAATTAATTGTAGATCTTATAAATATCTACAAAAAAGTCCGCGATACACTATACCTATCTATGTCGAGTGAGGCACAACAACCATTTTTTAATTTAAAAACTCTTGATTTTTTTTGGGCTACATTTAAACGCATTTATTTTACTCATGATATTAATCCTTATCAAAATAAATTATTTCATCAGTAAGTACTGTTTATGTAGATAATATTTGGTCTTTAAATGATTAAAATTGGACGTTTGGTTTTGAAGTTATGGCGAAATTAAAATATTACGATTTCTGCTGCACGGCCCGTTGCGAAGTGGGCGTCACCAAGGCCGTGCACGTGCAGGAATAAGTTTACAAAATCAAAAATCAAGTCATAATATAACTATTTACATCACATCCATGATCTGTATAGTGTTATAAAGTTTTCAGAATTTTCGCAAAGTTTAAAAAATTCATCTTCTTACTTCTATTTATTTAAAAAAAAAATATTATGTATCTTTATGGGTTATTTTCATTTCCTTTTTCGCAAAGTTTAAAAAAATCATCTTCTTACTTCAATTTTTTTTTTTAATATTTTGTATCTTTATGGGTTATTTTCACAAATCCGAAATCTACGCGGACGAAGTCGCGGGCAGAAGCTAGTAGTTAATATAATAGTTTTTTTATGGAAGTCTAGTAAATTGATAAGTAATTTATTAAATCCTTTGTTTTTATTCAATTATTAACTTTGTTTGGAGCTGATTTTCCAAACTCAGATATCTTTTATCCATGCAATAAAATTGACATCTGACAGTTTCTAAATGGAAAACTTGCAACAGTGTATTGTTAGTGTAGCGTTACAACGTTATATTCTAGAACCGGAACTAACGCCGCTATCTTGTTTTTTGAATGCATTGCAATGCAATTGCAAGTGACTTATCATAAAAAAAACAATAGCATGAATGTTTACCAACAGCGCCCCCTGTCGACGTCATTCGAATGTCAAAAGATTCTGGTAGAAGTGTAGCTATCTATTTCCATTCCTCTTTTTAATGAAAGAGGTCCCAACCCTTGTTCACACAATATGATGTAAGTAACGTGCACGTCCCCCGGCAGCGGAGTGCGGTGCGCGCTGGTGGTGGGCGGCGGCAGCGGCGTGGCGTGGCGCGCGCGCGGCGCGGCGTGGCGCGGCGCGGCGCTGGCGTGGCGCCACGCGCACTGCGCGCCGCTGGCCGGCACGCGGGCCTTGCGCGCCGCCACGCTGCAGGTCAACCTCACGGCCGGCGCCGAGTGCCTGGTGAGTACATGGATACTTATATATTGCTTTCGTTACTGGTCAAAGAGGAGAATTTATTAAAAATATGTCCGTGCGAAGTATGGAAGAAAAAGACATGTTGCGCCGACCCCAAATAAATTGAGATAAGGGCAGGAGAATGATGATGATGATGATGTCCGTGCGAATCTTAGTAACAGTAAATCGAAACCTAAAAGATGAAAGTTTAGGCAGGCATTATAGAATCAGGAAATAATTAGGTACCTTAGTAAAATCACTTAAAAACCAGATTAACTTCAAACCTCACTATAACAGTATTTATTATTACATGTGAAAATACCTACTAAATAATAAAGTACTAAAACATACTTACTTTTCATAAGTATTTTATAAATGATGACAACTAGCCAAATTCGAGTATTCGGCTTTAAGCCTCGAGTGCCATGTGAATACCCCACAAGGCGAGAGCGATTACCTTCTGACCAACCTTACCCTTTACCCTCCTCACCCTTACCCTAATTTAAACTAACCCTTCCCCTTACCCCTTACAGGGCTGTGCTCAAGTGAGCTTAGCAGACTTCGACCCGGATTCTGTGTCTCAGAAATGGTACAACGTGCTTAGCTTCAGGTGTATGAGAAGGGATGAGAGCTCTGATGAGTCTACTGTTATATCGTCGCAGACTTCTACGTTGACTAGGAATAGAGGTAAGCGGGTTTCTTAATTATTATTGTCTAAATTTTTGTTAAATTTTAATAATAAATGTCCTTTAATAGCATTGTTTGTTTATATGATTTACAAAAAAACTATTACTAAAGAAGAGATAATAAGATACTGGTGAATACATACGCGCAGATCAATGTTAATTTTTGAGCCACTGCACTGGGCAACTTTAAAACCATTTGTAGCAAACATATTTTTTGCTGTTTTTATTTAATTAATTCATAGGCAGCAGTTTCGCTCTGACTGTATATAGATCCTGGGACAATTCGGTATGAATAATGCCGTAACAACATAGTACAGCCTTAAAACCTGTATTATTTTACAGGACCAGAAAGTATGACGGGTGCGGAATGCAACGTGGATTGTGGTGATAATTCAGCATCGGAGGACGAAGAGTCTAGAGAGCCACTAAATCAGGTATGTTAACAAAAACAAGTAAAAATCAGAGTAAAACGGTCAACATTTTGTCACCCCTGTCAGGATACATGTAGCAACAATAACCACTACTACGTTAAACATTTTCTGAGGTAATTTCCCTATTGCCTCTCGTAGTTTTTTTTTTTAAATCTTTATTTATTTTATAGAGGGTTTGATCAGACATGATCATGCCACTCTCATAGGCCTCACAGGGATTGACTTATCTACGCTTAATGGCTACGCCTCTCGTAGTACCACATAAAGCAAAGTTTTACAACTTTTCCCCCTTTTAGACAAAATACTGCCAGACATCCATAGTGTTCACTTGGCCATCAGCAACAACAGTTCGTTCCTTCTTTATTTATATTCAAAAAAACTGACACAACGTCCATTATAAAAATGATAAAGTAACTAACCATATTTCTTCTCTTACAGATAGTGGAAGAGGATTCATTTGAGGACTACATTCCGGAAGAAGACATTGTTTTAGAAGAGGAATACCTTCACCCCACCACAGCTGAGAAAGAGACCAACACTGAATGTAACTTCTGTCCTGAAGGAGCGAGGCAGTTGCATAGACGGTACGTACCAATACTGTGCCTCGGTGAAAGTCATTTTAGTAGGCTGTGCCGTTTTTATAGTAATTTTAAGGTGAAGTAGATTTTTATCTTGGGTAAAAGGTATATTTTATACGGTGGTAGTTGCAAAGGAGGTACGTTCTTTATACTGTGCCTCGGTAAAAGTAACTTTAATAGGCTGTGCCTTTTTTAGAGTAATTTCAGGGTAAAGTAGATTTTTGTTGGGTAAAGGTAGTTCTATAAGGTGTTGGTAATGTAACTAAAATGTAGTCTTATGTTAGTTAATTTTATTTTTTTATAGTTTATTTTTGTAGCTGTAAATTGCCTTAGTTGTAATGGTTACGATTTATATCGATGTTTTATGTTACATACACAGACAGTTACTTAAACCGAGGCGATTTCAATGCCTCGTTTAAAGCAAGCGCCTCTTTCAAATAATTACCTTAAATATAGTGACTTCCAAGTCAACCTTGGTAACGAAAACCTAGATGCTTATACAGCAGCCACATTGTTGTCAATTATTCAAACTTTGCTAAGAATCAGAACTTTAGAATGTCAAAATTACATGAGACAGTCCACAAAACGCTCGCTCTTCACCACTTCCTAGTGCCTTAGGTGGGAAGAAGTGGCGCAACAAATTCCCCAGCAGCACACCTGTCTGTTCATTTAGAAGAAATCCTAGGTCCTGACCAATGAGAGCAGTGGTGGCCCAGTGGTAATGGCCCTGACTTACCGAGTTGTAGGTCGTGAGTTCGAACCCAGGCAGGCACTTTGTGTAATTAATTTCATCACCACTGCTCTCACATAGTGAAGGAAAACATCGTGAAGAAACCGGCATGTCTTAGAACCAAAAATTCGTAGACATGTAACATCCACCAACCCGCACTGGGCCCGCGTGGTGGCTTACTGGCCACTTCCTGTCACAGAGAGAAGGCCTGTGACCCAGCAGTGGGTACATCATAGGCTGATTATGGACCGATGAGGTTCTTTGTACAGACGCCAGCAGGTCAAGCTACCCGAAACTGTCAAATTTTCCCAATCAACCTTGAACCTTAATGCATTAGCGATAAAGTTGAAAATCTATTAAAGAAATTTGACAGATTGTAGTAGCTTGATGTGCTGGCGTCTGTACCTATCTTTATTCTTTAAAAGTAGTTGAGGCTTACTAACCTTGGTGTCGGGCTACAATGTACGTTTTCCTCTCAGATATATGAAGTTGAGACGCGCGGCAGGCGACGGCCGGCCGCAGCACGCGCCGCTAGAGAAATAATATATACCCCCTTGTGTACATAGTTGTATATAGGTATGTTTACATTGTGTCGGGTTGCTTTCTATAAGCCATAACGTTTTGGGTTTCCGATTGATTAATATGGGTGATGTGCTCAATAATTTTTAATTAGTTAGTTAATTAATTGGGAATAACGAAAATAATTCGACGGTACCTATTTTAATATCCTATCTACAGTTTTGCAATGGTTCTTCAAAAATCGCTAAATGCGTTAAACATAGCTATTTAAAACATCATTCTGTCTCGTACATCTTCAAACTATTGGCAGAAACAGAACGAGTTTTAAATAGGCATGGAACGATGAGGGAGTGTGACGGGTATTTAGCGATTTGTGGTGCAAGAGTGCTTAAGAGATGCGATTTGTGTTAACATGTATACAAAACACATATAAACTATTTTTTTTTTAGGATAAAAGATTTTAAAAAGTATTGACACTGTATCGTCCCTCTTGTGCAAAATGTAGATAGCGGGTTCTTTAAAAATAGTAATCGTCAAAATATTATTTGTTAAGTTATTATTTTTGTTAGTTACCTATAACAGTATTTCAATTATTAATAATAATAAAATATGGGATTTTTGTTACTTGTGTTTTTCCAATTTAATAATAGGTTGTCTTGTTTTTGTGTGAAAATTATAATAATTAAGTAATGTATTGGGTATGTCACCTCGCATGTTATATTCAAATGATATTACTATACACAAGTGTTATGTGCATGAACAAGCATGAAACGTGGCACAATGTGGATGTATCCTAAATGTTTTTTAAGCATTATTTTATTCAATTTCATTCACTTAAAAGTCATTATAAATTGTCCATTTAATTTTATATATGAAATGAAATATTTTGATATTTGTTAAACTGATACAGTGCACACGCGCTTTACTTGTGGTAACTAAGTGTATTAACACGCCGTGAATGTGTGCGTGACGACGAGTAGCGTCAGCAGATAACACTCGCACACACTTCCGACTTCGCCATTGTCACGGACGGTACCGAGAGCTCCTGTCTACACACACATTCACAGCGTGATTGTACAACCACAAGTAAGCACAAGTATAGCGCGCATCGCTTCGTAAGTGAAAAATACTATACTTTTAAATACAGCCTCTTGTTGTGAAACTTAAATCTTTTTGGCTATGAAATTGACAAAAAAAATGCTCTGCACATACTAATCTTCCACACAACTGTGTACTTTACTACAATAGATTTATATTTCCTTATAGAAAAAGCCAGCAAGTGAACGCCAGCCTCTCCGAGCCCCTGGCTACAATCAAGAGGTCACAAACGTTCTCGCCACAACCACAGAGCATCGCCAAAGCCCAGTACATTTGCAGGTCAGCACACAATTACACATCGTGAGGAAACCGGCATCTCCTAGAAACAAAAATTCGATGACATGTGGCAATTACCAACCCGCACTGGGCCGCGTGTCGCATGTCCTCTCACAGAGAGGGGGTCTGTGCCCCAGCAGTGGGAATATTATAGGCTGGTTATGCTTATGGTACACAGTTACAGTATCCATCCATGCAAATAACTATGTTTGTTACCCTTGCCTTAAAGCCTAAACGGATTTTGATGAAATTTGGCACAGACGTAGACATTGACATATCGTTTCAACCCAAAGAACCATAGTTTCAAAGAGCAGGGAAATAAATGCATACAGAATGCTTCTTCAAAATGTTAACCTAAATTAATCAATATTATATTTCTCCTTAGACTGAACCGTTCGGAGTCGGACTCGTCGATGGCTGCGTACGCGCGTCGTGTTACGTCACATCCGCCGCCCCCCTCCGGCATTCCCTTCGACCGAAGCGTGCGTGAGCGACGCTCACTTAGGTATGTGTATTTTGCATTATCTAAACTCTGATTTTTAATTTCCGTGTCTAAAATTACCTCTGCGATCGACCTTTTTTTGTCAACATGACAATATTTGGTATATATATGCTGTCCAAATAAACCAATTACATGCACTTTTGCATTGTCAAGAGGTCAGTTAGTCAGAAAGATGAAGCTAGTTGTTGCCTATTCTAAAGCGTAGTAAGTTTCTATGGACAAGAACGAGCTAGAAACTTCATGCCATGGAGTTTCTTGGTCGTGCTTTTCATGGAGTCCATGGACACTTTTATAAATCAAAATATGATTGCAAAAACATAGTATACCGTAGTTAACCATGTTGTGTTTGCCCGCAGATGGGGCCGCGCGGGCTCGTGCGGGCGCGGCGCGCGCGCGCGCGGCTGGCAGGCGGCGCGCACGTCGCTGGACCTGGCGCTGGACCTGCGCGCGCAGCACTCGCGCCTGCACCACCTGCGCACCGACATCGCCAACCTCACCGCACTCAAGAAGAGGTACCATACCTTATTACTCAATAGGTGCTGTCTTCAGGCTCGGTGGATAAATAACCGCATGTTATTCTTGGTAACCACAAGTAAAGCGCGCGTCGGTTCGTGACATAAAAATACTGTACCATCGACACGTGGAGAACAAGAATACCCACTTTCTAGTACATAACGGACGTATTTTCTATGTAAGAGATATATAATTTTGACGTACGTAACTCACGATTTATAATCTTTCCAGGTTAGAAGAAGCCTGGACCCGTGGCGACCCCGCCGTAGCCGCGTGGGTGGCTGAGGACGAAACATTACGTCGTCTAGTAGCGCCGGAAGAGCCTCCCGCAGACCGAGCCTCTCGCCTGCTCAGCCGGACCTGTCGCGAGATCTACCGCCTCAGGAAGTCGCGCCAGGGCGGACGGAAACCTGACCTCGTCACCTTCAAGTGAGTACTCAAATTAATCTTGATAATAATTAGGCCAAAACACTTACCCAAACTTTCCGTAACGTCACCACAAAGACCAGTCCTTTTTTTTTTTTTTTTTGAGCATGGGAAATCATCAAATGACTCCTCCCGCTCTGGGTGGAGCAGGAGGGCTTACTGACTAAAACCCACCCGTGTTCCTTCCTTAGCCCTTTATGTTCCAGGGCAGCGGTAACCCTTTCGGACAATCCCGCTACCCTGGCAGGAAGACCAGTCCTGCCAATCTATTCTGTACAAATCTCACAGTGATAACTTAGGTGAAGTGAGCTTATACTATACATATTAAAATATACTTCACCTAAGTTGAGATTTTTAGAGAACTGACCGGCTGGCTCTTTTAGGTCGTAGGAAAGAAAAAAGACTTTTGTTAAAGGCTCGGGTCTTTCCCAATGGGCTATTTTTAAGAGCGCGCGTGAGTGATAGTGTTTTGGACTCGAAAATCATGCATGGCAAGGTCGCTATCCGAACTGTTCTTGTTATTTCTTATGAATTCTATCTTATTGAGGCCACGCATCATGATTCATGATCAAGCGAATGTAATTTTTTTTTCAAATCAATTTTGCTATAAATATATATCAAAACTATCGGAACACTTCGATTGTATTTGCTATAATACTCCAAAATCATACTCAAATAATATTATGTCAAACTAATTATTAAATTCGCTTCTACAGAGAAAAAATGGCCTTCTTCACTCGCACCAAAACCACAATCCCCCTCCTACCGGGGGAAGATGGCGAAGAAATATTATCGGAAGACGACTGGGAAGAAGACTTAGAAGAACGACGAACACCGGACGGACGGTCTTCTAAAACATCCTACGAACTACGTAGAGACCTCCCAGTGACTACGCAAGAGGTGGCTGAAGTGGTTGAGTGCAAGAATCCCTGTTTGAACATTGAGGGGCCAACAGAGGCGAAGGATGACACTAAGACTGATGAGGTGAGGTATGACTTTGTGGTTGATAGAGTGCTGGGTGTACAGGTTTGAAAGGTGCGGCGTTTTACACGGTTGGTTGGGGTACATTGGGAGTGGGTGCGTAGGAGTTGCGACGAAACTTGGTATGAGTACTTTTCATTGAAAAATTGGGTTGTTTTGTCATTAATTCTGACGCTGTCCGGAGTTTTGTGACAAAACAACCACACAGCAACGGACGTATCAATTTTAAATTGTCTTCGCAACTCCTGCGCAATTACTCTCAATTATTACTCACCTTACAGTTTCACAATCGAAATCAATTAAAAGAAACAGTTATTTAAAACCAACCGATGCAAAACAGCTCTAGTATGGCCTATGGCAAAATATGGCACCATTAAAATTTTGCAAATAAACAATATTTAAATATAACTGTGATCATTATTGCCTATTGAGATTTTCTGGATCGAAGACTGAGCGAGAACTTATATATGTGTTATTGGTTATATTATATATGTCCGGACTCTAATAAATGTACGTATATGTGCAAATAGAGTGCCATAAAATTAAGATTACATATTGAATCTTATTCATTTTTGTACCACTTATTATGTATCGTATTGTATGTACAAAGTAAAGAACAAAATTTTGAATGATAGAAACTCCTGAAAACAAGTATGATTTGTTGTTATCCCGTCCATATATAGGTATACTTATGTATTTAAAGTTGTATATGATTAACTAGTAATACAAAAAAAAAAAATTGACAACACATTTTCTTATTGATATTACAAAAATGTAGCCAAGTCAAAAAATATGTTACTTGTAGTTCAGGGGTCAAATTGTGCCTTTTAATTATTGGTGCCTGATATTAAAGCCTGCGATTGTGCCATATATGGCATGCCAGACGGGGTAAATAGGTACAAAGTAGTTGTATGAAGAGTCACAAAATGTATGCCAAACATATTTTTTTATTGTAATTAGAACATAATGTGGGGTTACGGTCACTTTGTAAATAAAAATACGTAAAATTGCGGACCCACCGACTAAGTTCATCTGTAGATAAAATAAAAAAATAAAATAAACAAAAATAATTTTTGCAAAATTTTAAAATTATTCCTAAATTGATTCTTTCAAAATAACAATAATTGCAATTCGACTAACTTTGCAGTTATGTTTTTTTTTTAATTTTTGCAAAAGTTATATCTTATTAGGGTTCTCTCCACCGAATAAATAGGACTTGAAAGGCCAAAAAGAAAGCTTTGTACATAAGGCTTTAGATATGTGGAGTACTTGCCCTATACACTGTTTCAAACTCTACCGACCTAGAAATTATTTGAAATTAAAAACTACTTATTTTAAAATAAATTTCAATAATTATGATTGTGTTCACAAATTTTAATATTCATCATATTTGTATAAGAAGTTGTATTAAAGTACGTGCCTAAAATCTATGATAGTTGTGTATGTTATAATTTTCTAGGTCTCTCACGAACGTACCCGGGCACATTGTCGTTTTAAACGTGCAATATACAACGTATATAGCTTATAATTCCATGTGTGTTAACAGATCTGAGTTTGTACTGAACATTTTTTGTCTCACTCATTATCATTCTTACGTTTAAACTACGCCATCTTTCATTATAAACGTTGACACTTTGGGGATTACCCTAAAACTCTCCTTTCTATTTATTTGTTATTCAAATTTATCAGCAAAGGATAATAAATCGGCGTTTATAAGTAAAGACATTTATTTTTAGTATTTTGTGAACAAAAATATATCAACTTTTTAACAAATTACATTTTTTGGTTACACATTCAAAATTACAAAAATTGTCTGGTTTTTTAGACAAGTTGATATATTCTTGAACTCAATCGTGATGTAAGCATAACTTGTACATTTTGTACATATCGTATTTAATATTATTATTCTAGTTTAAGAAATCTGTGTAAATAATCTGAATAAAAAATACGTTTTATAAAAGAATTTGCATATCTGAATTTTGACTTTATGACTATTATTATTTCTAATTAATTATTTAGCAATATTAGTTGATGTTAAGTATTTTTATAACAAGAATACAATAGTCTCTTAGCTGTAATCTACGTAATGTTACATTTTTGTAAAAAATGTATATTTTTTATTATAATTATTTACTTGGAGTTTTTATACATAGTGTAATTGTTACTGAGGTGAATTTGGATTTGCCAAATTAATATAAGCCTTGTTTTAATTCTTCCATTAAAATAAAGGGGTCATTATATTTTGTAAAAATGCCAATACAATTCATACAAATGAAAATAAAAATTATAAATTAATATTTCATTGTTTGATTTTAAAATAACTTTCCTACTGAATTACAGTGACGGAATTGTCACTAAGTTATGCCCAAAATCAACCACAAGAATGGTTAGGTAGGACCTTCATACGAAACAAGAGAAAATCCACATACTTACATACATAAATTCACGCCTTATTCCCATGGGGGTAAGCAGAAACTGCAGAACGCCTCCTTACGAGGCTCTAGGATATTACTTACCTTAAAACAAAACAAGAGGGAATACCGTAGCCTGCCAGGGTAGCGGGATTGTCCGAAAGGGTTACCGCTGCCCTGGAACATAAAGGGCTAAGGAAGGAACACGGGTGGGTTTTAGTCAGTAAGAGTCTGACACTCCCTCCTGTCATTTGAGGAAATACACCTACATACATACCTATATTCAAATTTTATTTGTTTCAAATTGACGTTATTTCAAGTTAAACAAATATCGACTTTATTTTAATGGTAATTAAGTTGATTTCAGAGTGACTAGCACTATTGAAAAAAATATAAAAATGTTTGCATTTGTAGCGTAAATTGAACTTTATTGTGTAGGAGTTAGTTATTTTTCCATAAACTCATATTTGTTTACATTTTTGGCGAATATGTCGCGAATGCAGATTACGTACATATATTCACACCTTCCTATGGGTTAGGCAGATAGTACAGAACGCCACCTTACACGCTCCTTTTGCTTCGTTTACGGTCATACACACACGCCGGTTGTAAGTACTACGCACCTAACCTTTCTGAAGAACATCACCAAAACGGTCACTAGGTAGGTATATGTCCTAGGGCGTTACCACAAAAGGAAATATAGATGAACAGGTAAAAGTGGACCTACATAATCACTATAGGTACCTAATCACGATAAATTCCCTATTTCCACATGCAAACCTGTTACGAACAGTAAACATTACGAAGCAA
The DNA here is from genome assembly GCA_951799955.1 of Apamea anceps. NCBI lineage: Eukaryota > Metazoa > Arthropoda > Insecta > Lepidoptera > Noctuidae > Apamea > Apamea anceps. Next base: position 14,139,841 of record OX637509.1, read on the forward strand.
TCTAAACTGAAAACACAATCTACACTTACATAACCTCACTTCGAGATCAATCACGGATAGAGCGACATAATGTACTGCGCAAACATTAGCTGTGTTTGCATACAACAGTGTATGAGATTGCACTAGATTGTTCCTTTGCCATGCAATTTTGCACAGCGATGGTGAGAGAATGATAGCCAGCCCTAAATTGGTTGACTCGTCTTGTTTGTCAAGTGGTCGCTGTATCGAATTCTGAGCTGAGAGTTCCACGACTCGTGATTATAACTGAGTTTTCCATGTAATGGAATTTCTCAGCAGGAAGCCCGAATCTAAAGTAGTTATTTTTTGGAAATGTTTTTTGGGATTGGCATTTCGCGGTCCACCTATGAGGTCGTCGGCTTAACCGAGCTTGCCTGTGGATGCCTCAATAAATTAAGTCCTCCAGCCAGGGCTTAAAAAACTAAGCGACTACATGCTAAAGGCACCCCCTGTGGGGTATGGATCTTGGCTAAGGGCGTCACTGGGCTCTCCCATCGATCCAGAGGGACAGACTGGATCGGAATTATATTTTTTGGTAATAGGGTCGCTACCTACCTAAATTTACACGGAAATTTAAAAAGAACTACAAAAAAAATTGGGTGTAGTTAGATACAAGTCCTACAGATACAAGTCTACCTATGTTTTCGTGGCTACAGACGTGAAGTTAAAAAAAAAAAAACTAAGATAGTGGTAAAAAAAAAAAATAGATAGATAGAGAAGATGAACTCAATGTGTAAAAACAGACTAAGTATATAGGCTTTATAAGAGCTAGCCTTGCAGTTTAGGACAAAGCTGTTTTAAATCAAGAGTTTAATCCTAATATCCACTTTCTCAATCTCATAAAACACAACACCTTACTAAAAATAGAAAACCCATCAGTCATGTCACCCACGCAAGCAATACCACATCAAAACTCAACATAGAAATTAACGATAAAACCAAAATTCAGAATCACAAAATTACAATATAAAAGAAAATTAATTATGTAGCCGAAATAGCAGCAACACTAATACTTAGCTATGTAGGGTCAACCACACGACGAATATAACAGTTTGACTTTTATAGGGCCTTTTTTGTAGCAATAAGGGTGATTTTCATAGTTCAAGTGTTGTTAGTGACGTGCGGCTGATCGTACGGGTCAGCGCTACACGCAAAGGGCCAATCCTACAATCTTTGCTTAGAATCGCTTAGATTACACTTGAAACTAACGATCTGTTGGGTGTACGACCAAATATGGTGCACTGATTTAGACATGTTTTTGTGAAGTCCTGAAAACGAACTCGAAGGTCTTTTTGTCTGTTAAGAGAAAATTATACCAGCTTATTATTATTGTCCCCTGCAGAGCAAAGTTAATGCCTCTTCTCTTATCATACAGAGAATACACGAAAATTGATAACCATGCTTGCTTGCTTGAACAAGAAGGGTTAATTAATGATTTCAGACTTATATTAACTATTAGCTTTGGCCCGTGACTTCGTCCGCGTGAAATTTGTTCCACTATTTATGTTAATTCAAGAATTGGGCTATCAAATGCAAAAGGATTTTTTCAAATCAGAGATTACGCCCTACATACAAACAAATACCTAATTTTATGATTAGTTTAGGTAAATTAACATGTTTATGTTGTTTTTGTTGTGTGTCGCTAGTATTATTAATTTATTGAGATTGAACAGCTTCTGTGTAAATATAACTTAAGTACAATAGCCCCGAACTTACACGTAATATAAGTAATAGGCTGATTGCGCAGTGTTCAAGGCTATTTTAACCCGATGACTAGAAGTCTGACGTAGGGGCGGGCGATACAAATCGTATATAGATACAATATCTATGTATCGGCACAATATCCAATACCTATATATCGGACGGCACTGAATCTATATATCGGTATCCGCGTACCTAAAGCGAATATAGCGCGATGAGTTACAGAACCACACACTATACCGATATCGTATCGCATGACATGATATTCGGTTCAAACTGATTCGTGTACAGTACCTAGTAGTATGTAGTACAGTGGTACTGTGCCCTTGCGATGCGCACGGGTGGGAGTGATGTAGCTATAGATGAACGAGCGAGAGAGTGCGAGACGTTAATGTTTAATACTAATTTTAAAAAAATATTTACATGAGCATAGAGTTTAATACCGAATACATTATTTCTTTACAAATGTAAATTTCTTTATACGCTTATAGTTATTAGTATTTAATACAGTTAGTCTTAAGCCTGAGAAAAGTATGAAGGAAAGTTCAATTCACTGATAAATGCTTGACCTATTTAAATAATTAATAAAAATATAAATCTAAAAAACCAAAACGACTGTATGTATGTACCTAGTCAGTACTAGTTTCATTTCAGAGTGCCACCATATTCATATTATCAACACTACCAAACAATACATTCACTGATTTCGAGTATACGGTTACCAATAAAATACAATGATGTCATGAATCGAACAAAACCGAAACCTAAAAATCACAGTACCACTTTCGTTTCAGAGTTCCGCACTGATTCAGCCAATATATAGATACGATATCCGATATTCTAAACCGATACATAGATACGATTTGATATAGAGTAAAGGCGATATTGCCCATGCCTAGTCTGACGGGATTGATTATTCATCGGGAGGAGTTTAACATTTAATATGTGGGCCGATCCCGGCGGCACTGCAATGCCGGGCCGACCCGCGACGGGAGTGGAGCGAGCCCCCGAACATCCCGTCAGCTTACAAAAATCAGTTTAATATACTGGTCCCTCAGTGAGGGAACTTTCAGATATTAAGCTGAAAAGAACAGATACTACACTTTGATCTTAGCCAAAAGGCCGAGAAGCGATACTGAAACATCGAAAATCCGGGGAGGTCGTTCACTCACGGAGAATCTTGACACCGCGATTCAGAAACGTGACGTCAGCGCACAGTGACATCTATCGGTTTGCGAAGGTACTAAATATCAAGTGGGTGTCGCACTTGATATCAGTGATGGCGAGGAATATGAATTCATTTGATTGCCTACAATTAAGAAATAATGTTATAGAAGAAAGATTATAGACAATTTTATTAAATGAGTATCAGTAAATAAACATTGTATAATATCACTTAACACTAACCGTTGTTGTGTAATGTAAAATGTCGTATCTAAGAGAGCCGGGTGATCTGTAACTCAGGACCCTTCTTTCACAGACACCTTACTCTATTTAAGAATGTGCATTAATAATCAGTGCCCGTAATAATATATGATGTTGAGATAAATAAAGATTTATGATTATGATTGTTGATTATCGCACTCGGGAGAGTTGATTTAAAATCCAGTGGATTAACTTAAGCCATAACTTCAACAATAACCTCGTTTAATTAAATTAGCTTTTCAGTCATTTTCTTCAACAAGGTGAAGAGTCTACAAACCAATTGTATTACCAAGAATTCCTTTTCCCAAATCAAAGAAAATGATTCCTCTTTGTTTCTGTGATGAAAACCATCACACCAACCACGTACAACAAACAATAATTCGTTAGAATCACCAAATAATAAACTACCCACAATAAACAGAAATAGAATTTGCGGTGACATTTACGGTAAGAAAATTAGCTATTTTACGAAGCTGTTATGTAAAGTAGCGGTAACCACATCTTATTAAGGTGATTTAAAATAATATGACAGTTGGAATGATGACTAACTGGCGTCTGCTAGTAGTAATGAGTGGTAATTTCAAATGGATGGTTATTATTTTGTGTTTTTAAGGAGTTGTCTGGTCTTGTTCTGTCGTAAATCTTCTAAGTGAGTATTTCCGGTGTTAAACAAGGTTACAGTTCCTGTAAGTCTGCAGGAATTATGATTGGTTTTTTCGATGTTAGCGGTAAGAAAATCCACCTTTGAATTTACTGTTTTGTCGTGTTGATTATAGCGTGGAGTCTTTGGTCATCATCATCTGCTTAGCCTTTTCCCAACTATATTGGGGTCGGCTTCCAGTCTGGTTAGACTGGAAGCCGACCCCAATATAGTTGCATCCGGTTGGATGCAGCTGAATACCAGTATTTTACATGGAGCCACTGCCTATCTGACCTCCACAACCCAGTTACTGGTTATACCCCTTGGTAAGACTGGTTTTCAGATTTTCGGGCTTCGGTCGACCCATAACAACTGTCAAAGATCCACAAATGACAGCCGGGACCAACGGTTTAACGTGCTTTCCGAGGCAAGGAGGGTTGTTGGTATCTAAAGATAGTCACCCATCCACGGACCAACCGCGGCAAGCGTAGCTTAACTTGATTGATCGACCCGTGCGGCTGTTATTACTTAGCCACAACTTTTTTAGAGTTATTGAGTTTTTTCATTAGGTTCAGTAGCACAGGATCTGTTTTTAGGCCTAGAATGGCAAAATATAGCTAGCTAGCTGGGTAAATAAAGTATGGGCACGATACATCGAGTACCATTTTAAAATCTATAGTAATAATAAAGCTGAAGAGTTTGTTTGTTTGTACGCACTAATCTCTGGAACTGCCAGTCGGATTAAAAAACATCTTTTTGCTTTTGATAGCCCAACACTTGAGGAAGAATATGGGCTATTAACATGACGCTAACTCCGAGAAGAGACCTACCCCGTCGCATAGCACCGCCGTACTATTACTTCGTTTCCTCTCAGCGTTCTTTCTGACTCCTATCGCCTTCTTGAGGAAGACATTGAGCTATCAAATACAGTTTTCAAATCCGACAGGTAGTTCTAGAGATTAACGCGTTTAATAAATAAACTTTTCAGCTTTATTATTAGTACTAGCAGCGTCCGGCGGTTTCACCCGCATAAATTTCGATTCCTTGAGAATATCGGGTATCCTATGTGTTAATCCAGGGTGTCAGCTACGTCCATACCAAATTTCATCAAAATTGGTCCAGCCGTTCGAGCGTGAAGAAGTAACAAACATACAAACACACCCTCACACACACACACTCACTCACAAACTTTCGCCTTTGTAATATTAGTGTGATACATTTATTTTCTTGTGTATGATGTACAAGTACACTCATTAATAGTGATGTGCTTTCTTATAAGCAGAAGCAGAATCAGCGTATAATTTTCCCACTGCTGGGACACAAGGCTCCTCTCCGTGAGCGGAAGTGGGCCATAATCCACCACGCGGGCGCAGTGCCGGTTGGCGGATGTCACATGTCTTCGAAATTTTGGTTCTAGGACATGCCGGTTTCCTCACGATGTTTTCGTTCACCGTTTTGAGAGCATTTCTTATAAGATTGTAGGTTAATGCTATGTATGTAGGTATTTAGTAGGTAAGCTTCCATATCTATACTTATAATAAATCTGTAGAAGTGAAATTTCTGTACATTGAAAATATCAAAAAAATAAATGGCAGGGGGTGTTACTAGACCGACACCGAACCCAAAAATGGATTAAAAAAATTTTTGTCTGTCTGTCTGTCTGTCTGTCTGTCTGTCTGTTTGTTCAGGCATCACGCAAAAACTACCGGTTCGATTACGTTGAAACTTGGTATAATTATTCTTTAATATCCTGGGCACTACACTGGGTACTTTTTATCCCGGAAAAGTATATACAATAAAAAACAAACTTAATTTTGCGGTTCGATCCCTAGACCCGATTACTGCACCAACCGCAAATAATAAGTTTGTCTTAGGTTAAGTCACCCGCAATGGAGTTCATTTTTATTCCTTTTAGTTTTTAGAGTTATTTAGGTTTATTTTTATATAAGTCGTAGGTATAGATTTTAATTTTAAAGTATAGGTAGTATATTTGATAGTGACCGTAGGTTATTTTATAATACTGTTAGGTAGGATTAGTCATTCGTATAGATATTAGTTTTTAGGGATTTTGCTTATTTATTGAGTTTAGATTAGTTATCATCAGAAATAGGTTTATTTAGGTAGGTAGGTATTTAATTTTCTGTTATTGAGTTTTTTTTAATTAGATAGGTATTTAGGTAAAGATATCATATAGGTACCCTCTTAATCACCACTAATGAGACACAATTGGTTTTCTATTGTAATGAGCCACAAAGGGCCCGCGAGATAGATGGCATCCTGGGGAAGCACATACATTTTATCCTGTTAGCACGTTCCCGTGGGATAATTTCCGACATCCACGCGGGCGAAGCCGCGGGCAGAAGCTAGTAAATAAATAAATTCGTGCCTATCCTGTCGGGAAATATAGGCGTGACATTTATAATATTCATAAAAAAAAATCGCACTTTAATCCCCTGAACAAGTTCTATCGAATGGCCGAACACATGCACGCCAGCACAGGATACGGTTCATATAACCCAGATTGTAACTTCAAGCTAAAAGAATTTTATTTTTTACTCCACCACCTTGGGGTGAAACTAATTAGGAATTTTCGTCCACTTACCGCCACTTTTTATGCGTAAAAGAACACCATTAATCATAACTAAGGGCTCCCCTGTATTTCTGTTTTTGTAATAGTCTTGCAAGAAAATAACAAAGAAAATAATAAAACTCCCTTTTTGGTATAATAATTGAGTTTTTTTCACGCAATTCTGGCATGATAGCTTGTGGTCTGAAAATGGGGAAAATGATTTCGATTTCTGACGATCCACAATCCTAGTACATAGCTTCCCTGGAGCATGCTAACTAAGATCCCGAAGCCTATGTGCTAAGGTTGATTTTTGCAAAGATTTTTAATTTATTACTAGCTTCCACCTACGACTTTGCCCGCGTGTTATGTCAATAAAAAGTCTATGTCCTTCTCCCCCTGGTAGCCAGTACCCATCAAAATCGGCTAGCTGTTTCTGAGATTAACCGGAACAAACAGAAAGACAGACCGATTTAAAAAAAATAAAATAAATATAGTTTATATGTATAGTACATATTAGTAGGTACATATATACTTTCATATGCATTTAGTAAAAAGCTGTTATTTTGACATTACAATTAGACACTTCAATTTTATAAAGGGCAGATTTTTCTATCGCCATATAACTTTTATTCGACGGACAAAATTGACGTTTAACTGTTTTTGTATAAAAAAACTGCCATAATTTCAAAATGATTCCTCGAATAACATTATAAGATGATTGAAAAATCTGCCCTTGTATAGATTTGTATGTATAGAGTTATTTTATTTTATTAGACAGACCTGCAGCTGGGAAAAAGGCTAAGAAACTTCTAAAACTGAAAGCCACGTGCGATCCCTAAACAAGACATCTCTTTTAAGGTGAAAGAAAGATAAATATCCTGAAACAAAGTAGATATTTACCTACCTATTAAGTACCTACATATACTTTTAGTTCTGTTTTACAAGGGTGGATACGGATCTATACGTACGCATGTGACCTTTTACAAGGACATTTCATAAGGTCAGAGTTTGTCCTTTCTTAGCGTCCCTCCGCTAAGGTAATAGAGGGAAATATTATTTATCGAATTTTATCCTGTTAAGCGCTGGTGGCGTAGTGTGGGACGCCCCCAGCTAGATGGACCGACGACCTAAAGAAGTTTGCTAGGACGGACTGGATGCGGAAGGCGGAGGACAGGGTGTTGTGGCGCAGCCTGGGAGAGGCCTATGTCCAGCAGTGGACTGCGATAGGCTGAGTTCGATCCTGGTAAGGAAAAGTATATTTTCGTTCATCGAGATCATCAACAAATAAAAACAATGTTTTTTTTTCCATGTCAGATGAATGGTTTTTGTCTGTTTCTTCAAGAATTTATCATTCCATGGTTACAAGTAGGAATCCTGCGCATTTCTCAAGACGTTAGCGTGAAGTAAAGAAATAAAAGATGTAGAAAAGGGCGTATAGCAAAGGACGAGTTACGTATTATTGCTGTGTGTAAGTTATAAGAGGCTACAGAGGAAAATTCAACAACTTAAATAGAGCAAGATGTAGTGTTAAAACTCTCTTGTTTTGTCATTTGATGAACGTAAAAAAGGGGAACCAAACCAAATGTATGCGCTCGTATGACGTTGACAGAGGGCGCTGTTGGCAAAAATATATACAATTATTTTGTAAATTATCAAAAAAACAAGATAGCGACATTAGTTCCGATTTTGGCCACTAGCGCTATACACGATGTTGACTAGACGTGACAATTCTTATTTCCCTAAGATTAGAGTCTGTCGTCACGAAAGCTCTCGTAGTTTTTTAAATTCATTTCTTGTATTTAACGGTTGGCGAACAGGTGGACGGGCCCCTTCCGCCTATAGACACCTGCAACATCAATGTGTGTTCACTGGTTCACTGAGGCGGTACTAACCTTAGAGACAGCGTTAAGTGGTCTCACCTCAGAACCATCAAACTGGAACGTATTAATGCTGCTTAGCAACAGAAAGAGGTAGGGTACTTCCTCAAACAAGCCCTTATAACAGTAAGAACCATTCTACATACAGGCATTTTCACCAAGTCAAACGCTTGTCAAACATTTAGGGAAAATAGAGGTATTTTTGACAGATTGAGACTGAGCTCAGACTGTGGACGTTCTTAAAATAACGAGAATTGCCCCTCTGATTTTTCATCACTGCCAATATCTCAGTGATCTTTAATTTCGTGACTATAAGGTTGCTGTTGGGTTGCTGCCACTGCCAAGTCTGTCAAAATCGTAGTGATCTTTATTATTGTTGTAAAAGGGTTGTTGTTCGATTGCAGCTGTCAGAGGTAAAATAACTGTGAAAGGACTGTACGAGTACAAGCATCTTTTGGCGTCTTTACTGACATTGACAAGAGGATGTTTTGACAAAACAAGATGGCGGCATTAGTTCCGATTTTGGCTGCATGCCAAAGGAATTTTGTAGCATAGTATTGACTGCGATTCCGCAGTCTCTTCCACCTTGTACCACTCCAGTGCGTGACCACCGCGTCACGCGCCGCTTCGCCCGGAAGTGGCAGGGGGTAGGCAGCACGGGGGCGGGGGAGGCACAACTTATACCGAATTATGGAAATTTCGTAACATTACTGCCCTGACCAGCGGCTTATGGCTCCGTAATGGCTACTGATTAATGTAGCTAGGTTGGTTAGTTTTTAGTTATGTTTGTGGATGTGGTGTGTAGTTAAAAAAAAGACAAGTAAGTTTATTTGACCCAGGTTAAGTAAGGTACAGTCACGAGCACCAATAAGTCAACACTTGGCAACTTTCAATTTAGATTTTTTCGTGAAATAACGAATGCATCGTTGAAATACGTCATATTACATAAACCTATGGGTTTGAAAATGCTATGTTCGTAACAACATCAAATTTAATTCCAAAATAAAGGAGTAAATCGCTTTTGAATAAAGCCGAGTGTATACATACTTTTGCTCGTGACTGTACACAATATTCACACAAAAAACAAGAAAAAAGTCCAGTCCAGCCCAGTTCAGTAGAAATGTCAGGAGGCTGGTTTCCAACTGGACCAATTGATACGAGGACGTCTTACAGATGCATAAGATGGATTTCTTAGGTAAGGTGTAAGCTAGCAATTCCTAGCTTTTTTCGTAACAAATGTTGCCTAAAACTCGGCTTACTAGTTTCCCGTCCTGCATTTACCTTGTGCTGTATTTTTTTTTTTTTTGATAATTTTATGTGATTTTAATCTGTTTTAATTTATTTTCTTCGATATACTTAATCTGTTTTTAATTTAATAAATTCGATTGTAACTTTTTTAAATTTGATTACTTCAATTTAATTTATTTTAGATTTTTAATGGATTATGTCTAAAAAATAATTATTATAACATCTGAATCCGTGAAACTACGGTCCAAAAAATGCTAATACCTACTTCGTTGTATGTATCGTCATTCGATCCGATTTCTTCCTGTGACCATTAACATTAAGTTTTCTTGGGTCAATTTATCTTGTATTTAAAGCAATTACCCACCGTTTGGTTATAACAGTCATCTCAATAATAATATCGATGTAATAGATATTAAGCCTTGTTAGTCTAGTAGTAGTCGAAAGCGCTACTGCTGAGCAAGAGGTCCTTTGAAAAGGACTTTGTTTAGAGCATACTGCCAGTCCTTTTACTCGTGCAGCCTATGGATCAAATACACTCAGCGAGCTTTCAGTGCCTTGCGGGTCCAATACAATAATGGATTCAGGGCGTTGATGGGGCTGCCACGCTACTGTAGTGCATCAGGGATGTTTGCGGCAGCCCAGGTTGATGGCTTCCATGCTATACTGCGCAAAAGAATTGGCTTCCTGATGCGGCGCGTGCGGGGCAGTCCCAACAGCCTCCTGAGGGTAGTGGCAGAACGACTGGATGCCGACTGTCCTATTATGAGGCACTGGACGAGGATTCACATTACCTGTGAAACCTCGTCGGGTGCCCTCAGGTTTTAATAGTTGTTGTTTTTATTTATTTTTCATATTGTACTAACATAGTTTATAAGTCTGATTGTTACTAACCTAATATGGACCTACTACAGTCTGAAATAAATGATTTTTATTTATTTATTTAACCCTTCGGGAAACACAAGCGTGATGTTATGTCAGATGTTGTCAAATCAGAAACATGAGAAAATTACAGACGAGATTATACTTATGTTAATCCAACCAATGGCTTTTATGCCCTATTCCTAATTCCAGAAATATGAACACAGGAACATGTAATAACTCCCGATGTCCTAACGGTCGTAAAGCATGGTGTATGTTGGCCAACAATGGCCTAGTCACACAATAGCGTGACTTGTGTCATGTGGCCGCTGTGCGCTGAATGACAATGTTGGCGGCGCGGATCACCGGCGCCTAAGGATGGGGGCGCAATTATGGCGGATAAAATCATCTGCTTATCTATAAACAAGCAAAACTATAAATTTAAGCTATCCGTGTGAACTCATCCTCCACCATCGTACTAATGCATATGTCGCAGATGGATTGTAGAATCCGCTGTTTTACAAAACTGCAAGTTGTTTTACAGAACAGTTCCGTTATGTTGTTTTATAAAACAACTGACCAACGTTCAGCTGGATTGTCATTGCGCTACGTTTTACAAATGTTACTGACAGATGTAATACGGAATGGTTTATTTGCAGTCACAATGAGCGTCTTTCATAAAACTCTGATAACTTTTAACTAATACTGTCCTTAAAATCGCTGTTTTCACTTGAGTTAAGATAATACCTTTACATCTTCTGTTTCTTCGGTCCTTTTTTCCAGTAGGCGAAGGCATGCTTGTTATGCAGCCCAGACCTGTTCGTCTAAAAATATTGTTCACCTCTAATTCTTGCGGATGAGAGTAGTAGCTGTTAGCTAGACTAAAGCTGCGAAATTGTAGGATCTTAAAAGACCGACTGTTTGCAAGCTCCACAACTATATTTAGAAATACTATTCTTAGGAATTTTCATATTTCCAGCTCTTGACTGACTTGTATATTGTTTTATTATGCTTGATTTCTCCATTCCGATTTTTCAGATTCGTGTCAAATTGACTCGTGACTTTACTACATTGACCCAAAAGCTAAAGGGGAGTTTAAAATGTCCTATCCGTCGTTTTTTCTTATGCTCACGGTTTTCATCAAATATTTTCTCAGCAGCTCTCAACACCACCACACCCCTCCGGTAGGAAATCTCACGCGAATCTCATTTTCATGCGCTTCACCGTCTGCTGGCGGCTGTTATCAATAATGCCAGCTATTGTATGGTTATTGGGCATTACGTGTAATATCGAATTAGCTGGAAACTGAATTAAAAGCTTTTGATATATTATAAGGATTTTGATTGAGACTTAAAACTAATGACAGTCTGATTATTTATACGCACCGAAGGACCGATGGCTGGATGGCCGGTGTAGCAGATGACCCCTAGAGTGGACCGACGACCTTAGGAAGGTGTCTGGGATAGACTGGATATGGAAGGCGGAGGACAGGGGGTTTTGGCGCAGCCTGGGTGAGGCATATTTCCAGCAGTGGACTGCTATAGGCTGAGGTGATTGACTTAGACATGGCGACGTTAAAAACTACTTTAGGGATTCTGGTAGGAATATAACATTGGCCTGTCATTGAGGGGGGGCAGGTTTTGCTAAACTACTTTAGTATTGGCCTTATGTCATAAGAATGGGGAGCAATAAACGATGACAAATTAATACATACTTGTTACGGTCGCGAATCAACATAGGTGATCTGCAAATTGCAAAAAACGTAAGAAAATTTGAATTTCGTGGGCTGTCTTAGCGCAGCCCCCTTAATGCCAAATAGTGAAAAGCAAGTAATGGTTCTGAAACTCAATGAAATCAAAGTCAAATGTCATTTATTCAAACTAGGCTGAGAATCAGCACTTTTCGAACGTCAAAATTACAAAAGACAGTCAGCCAAAACGCCCGCCCTTCACCACTTCCTAGTGCTTTCGTTGGGGAGAAGAAATGGCGCAACCAACTCCCCAGCAACACCCCCAGTAGTAGACTTTGAAGTAGTCATTACTTCATATCAATCAATCAACCGTGTCAACGTACTATAATCAGAGACCTCTTCCAAATTGCTTCGTGTAACAATGCTGAAACTTAGCGCTGAGATTTAGAAAAGATTAGGCCTAATATAGCTCCTACTGCTAAATAAATTTAAAAGCAAAATCGACCGCGGAGAAACAGAAACTTTTCTCTAGTTTTAATTCAACTTCGCTATAATTAAAAAGAAACATTTCACTCAACTCTTTTGTTGAAAGTTTGTAGGGTTCCGTACCCATGTTACTAAGGCTCCATCTAACACAGGGAGGTATCTATTGAACTGTAATAGGTACACTTTAAATTATCATAAAGTGTGAACTGTCATGGCTACTATAACAACAAAAAATATGTTAGAAACTAAAAGGCTTCCCCATACATATTATAAGAAACGTGTTTTATTAACTAAAGTATTTTTGAAAATTATGTAGTGTTGAATATTCATTCATATTCATTTATTTGCGTTTCACAAGGTAAAATAAGATGTTAACAAAAGGCTTATAGCTAAGAGCCGTTGTAGATCCTGTCAGGGCGCAGCAAAATTATTATTTGATACATAGATTACTTAAAGTTAAAAATCAAAATCATAGAAACTAAAATCAAACTAAAATTATACATAATTACATTCGCATAAAAAGTTAATAAATACAATAAATAATTTAAAAAAAGCCTTTTATTTCATGCATTGAAGAATAAACTAATATTTTTACATGAGTGTGTTTACATTTATACATTGAAATAATTTAAGAAGAAGTTGGTACTTATATTAAATTTTTTGCTTGTTTACATTTCATATTAGTTAATAGTTTCATAACAATCTTCTCGGTTCAATTTCGATTTACTGATTGCAATAAAAAATATATTAAATGTATAAATTAAATTTCAATATTGATATTCATTAAATAAATTATAATTTTACTATAGATTTAAAATAAATAATCATGCATGCCTGAACCCCTCAAGTAGTGAGGGTGAAGGCCTCCTCCAGAGAACCCCAGTGTTCTCGGTCTTTGGCTTCTGTCAGCCAGTTTCTCCCTGCAACTCGCGTGATGTTGTCTGTCCATCTTGTTACTAGGTACATCTAGGTCTTCCTGTTTTCCGAGTGCCTATCACATATAAAAAGTTAATAACAATAACATAAATAATTCTATTATTGGTAAGTAGGTAGTCATTTTCTTAAAATACTATTATTAATATGATACGGTGATAGGTACAGAACTCTTCGTGAGCGCGTCCGACTCGCAATTGTCCGCTTTTTTAAATTCAACTTCGCTATTATTAAAGAAACATTTCACTCAAACGCTATTGCTAGTTTTTATAGCTAATCGTGAAACTGTTTCAGTTTTTCTTACGCTTCCAGTTAATACGGTTTGTAGTTATAAGTCGGTCAACAAGAACTAGTTCGTGATAGAATTGCAAAGAAAATGAAGTAAATTTGTAATGCTACTAATATTTTAAACGAGTTTGTGAGGATGGATCGATGGATAGATGTTTGTGACTCTTGGATGGACTATATGGTTGTTAGCATTAGACCAATAACCCTGTATAGACCCTGTCCGTTCAGAAGTTTTTGCGCGAAAGAGTAACAAACTATATCCGTTCATCCCCTCCGCTGCATTTTGTACTACACACGCCAGTTTGTTACCTAACTAAACCCAATTTTTATGATCATAGATTTGTTGGATTTCTCTCCGCCGCCCCGAAAACAAGGGGAAAAATTCGAATGAATGAATGAATGAACTGCACCGATCCCAGCGTGGTTTGACCAGACTCGATTAATCGAATGAACCCCAAGATTCGCACTAGCTCCTGTAGCCTCATGTTCATGGTGCGACAGCGACCATTGCATATCAAGAAGTAGACCGGGGGGCGCGGTTTTTGTAAGGAGGACGTGCCCGTAGGAAAGGGTAGGATTTAAGAGCCCACCGGATATGCATCCTAGAGTAAGCCTTGGATTAGTGGAGAGATGGGTGATATTTGTCTATGGATGGGCATCTTTTAAAGACTACGCGGCCAGGTGCTACAGTTCGAGCTTCACCCGTGAATCTTTTGGCGAGGTTCCATTGCTTTCTCGGTTCTTTTGTATGTCCTTGCTCTGCTGTGTTATGTTGTGTTAGATGTTTCTGTTTTCGATGTCGTCGTCGGAGTTCTCGCTACTATCCGTTTCCGGTTTTTTGTATATTTCACTAGCAGCAATCTTAATCTTGTTTTTGTCTTCAGCCGTATCCATCCAGAAATCGATTCCCTTGTCGAAGTACTTCATGTCCTGTTTTAGGATGTCGTTCCACGTGTAGATAGGTCGACCGACCTTCTTGGTTTTGGCTTTGTACTCCATTGCTGCATGCAGCAGATGTGGTACGAGGGGGAAAAATTCACTTAAAAAATAATAATAAAGATAATTCATTTTCTCATACATTCGTTCTTATTCAGTGTGAGGCAGTACGAAGATCGCGCACTTAGTTAATCAATAAAATAAAAATACTAACAAAAAACTATTGACAATTTGTTACTTTGTTTTTAGTTTTTTTTTTATTTTTTATTACACGGATTCGGCTTTCATTCGTTTGTTCCTATCACGAATCAGCAGACTCCGTTCGGCATCTATTATAGGTACTCGCTGAATCATGCTCGGGCCGGCTCGGCAGAATTCGAGCTAAGGCGCTCGGCTGTGCTGATCATGTCGGACCCGAACAAGTATGCAGTACCTCAGTGGTGCCCTTAGCACCGGGCCGCTTAGCAACGGGTACAAACACCCGCGTAAATTCGAAGGCAATATCGGCGATTGTTATTAGAGGTAAAGCTTAAAAAAGTGTACCATGTTCAAGACAACCAATATAATCTTTGAAACTGTCACTATCTTTTATTTTTTAGGTGCACTATTTTTATGTATGGTTGTAAAAGAAAAGTCGATTTCATGGTTTACATACGAGTTACGAAGACATGCATTGTATGACTACAATTGTCTGACTTACAATTGGCAGTAGCATTACATTTTGTGTTTATAAGCTCCTGTAGGTTCCAGCCGTTCCAGGAGCAGTCCATATATATTATAACTTTTGCATACCTAATTATAATTTAAAAATGAGATAGTTAACGCATATTATCAAAAACATAATTTAGCTGTTGATATCCTACTTGATCTATATTCACAGAAACGGTCGTCATGACGTCCATTTAAGCCAGATAATAACAAAAGCTGTCATTCCGGTTACAGTTGCATGAGGCTGGTTAATAAAGTTTTTTTTTTCTAGACTTACGGACCCGTTACATGTTATTATTTTGTTTAGAATCTAAATTCTAAGAGCATGAAATTTTGTCCATATCAACAATATATTAATATGTTTTTTTTTTTTAAATTAACCTACCTTGTCCCACTTCCGAGCAAAATCCTCCTTCTCCTGCCGAAACTGTCACGCAGTTTAGCAGGTTTATGGAATGTGTACAAGTATTTGGTTCAAAATAAATTATTTATTATTTACTAGCTGCGCCCCGCGGTTTCACCCGAATACGTTTAGATCCTGTGGGAATATCGGGATAAAAAGTATCCTATATGTTAATCCTAGTCATAAACCATCTGTGTGCCAAATTTCATTCAAATCCGTTCAGTAGTTTTTGCGTGAAAGAGTAACAAACATCCATCCATCCATCCATCCATACAAACTTTCACATTTATAATATTAGTAGGATATTAGTGTTTAGGTCGGTTCTCCCGAAGGGGAAGGGCCGCAGGCCGCACTGTATTTAGAGTTGTATTGAATTGAATCGATACCAAAAAAAAAAAACCAGGCCAGGTACTTAGAAAAATAGAAGGCCCTGATTCCCTTGTTCACAAACTAAACTAAATTTAATTTCTGTGCATCTTTTTCTTTCTATTTCATTAAGAAAAGGACAGAAGATAAAATATTAGTTTAGTCCTGTCAAATTAAGATACTCCATAGACAGATTAGACGTGATTAAAAACATGGCTACTAAAAATACGTCAAATTTACGTCAGGCGCTGACTAATTTGACAGGACTAAACTAATATTTATCTTCTGTCCCTTTCTAAATTAAATAGAAAGAAAAAGATGCATTGAACTTAAATTTAGTTTAGTTTGTGAACAAGAGAATCGGCGCCATGTCAACATTATTTTGTACAGACGCCAGCACATCAAGCTACTACAATCTGTCAAATTTCTCTAATAGATTTTCAACTTTATCGCTAAAGCATGAAGGTTCAATGTTGATTGGAAAAATTTGACAGTTTCGGGTAGCTTGACCTGCTGGCGTCTGTACTTAACCTGATATTCAAAAAGCCTTAGCACAATACATTTTCCATTTCCTACAGTTTTTTCAAATAATTTCTATTCATAGCTTGGTACTCCATAAAATTACATGAACACTAGACATACAAGTATACTTAAAAATATAAATAAGTAAAATAGAAGTGTTTCTTTGTAATGTCAAGATAACAGCTTTTTACTAAATGTATGTAAATATATGGAAGTATATACGGTAGGGTACTTATAACAAAAAAAAAAACATTTTATTTCTGTCTCTCTGTCTGTTTGTTCCGGCTAATCTTCGAAACGACTAGACAGATTTTGACGGGACTTTCACTGTCAGATAGCAGATGTTATAAGGAGTAACTTAGGCTACTTTTATGTAAGAAAAAGAATGATTAAAAGTCTGACAATCAGTCTCACAAAGGGGTATCGTATTACCCAGTAACTGGGTTGTAGAGCTCAGATAGGCAGTAGCTCCTTGTAAATCACTGGTATTCAGCTGCATCCGGTTAGACTGGAAGCTGACCTCAACATAGTTGGGAAAGGGCTAGGCAGATGATGAATTAGGAAAATAATGAATAAAAACACAATCATGAAATCCAATATGCACGCGAATGAAGTCGCGGGCACAGCCAGTAAAATATATAATCCATTAGATTTACCAACAAATGTATAAAAAACACTATCAAATCAAGGTGCCAGTTCGCTCCATAGAACGACTCAACAATACGTATTATTGACCAAACCGCCTCATGTATAATTAATCAAAGTTTGACAAAGAAAATCCTAGTAATGGCGTCGGAAGGCAATCCTTTTAATAATTTAGTTCCGAACCTTTAATTGTACGTACTTTACAAAAGGTAGATCATTTATTATTGTGGTGTTTCTTTGACAGAAAGCTCATTAATGTAAAAAATCTACTCATTTTCTTGTGTGTGTGTGCTACCCTGCTGAAAATGGCTTTTAGGTACTTATTTTTCCGTCGTGTAGACTTATTTTATTGAAACAGAACTTAACCTCAATTTAATGGGCTGAAATCGAAAACAGAGGTCATGAATGTTTGTTCTTTATTAAGTACTTCCTTGGTAATTTATCTCATCATCTGCCTATCCTGTTCCCAACTATGTTGGGGTCAGCTTCCAGTCTAACTACGCGAGCGACTGCCTATCTGACCTCCACAACCCAGTTACTGGATAATACGATACCCTTTAGTAAGATTGGTTGTCAGAGTTTCGGGCTTCTGACGACCCGTAACGACTGTCAAAGATCCACAAATGACAGCCGAGACCAACTGCTTAACTCATTGTTAACGTGCTTTCCAAGGCACGGAGGGGTCTTGGTATGTAAAGACGGTCACCTATCCATGGACCAACCGCGGCAAGCATAGCTTAACATGATCGACTGAACCGTGCGGCTGTTATTACTTAGCCTCAAGCCCCTCACTTGGTAATTTATCTATCTATACTAATAATGAAGCGACGCGAACTCTGGAACAACCAGTCGGATTAGAAAAAATATTTTTGCATTTGACAGCTCAATTCTTGAAGGCTGTAGGCTATTTAACATCAGGTTAGGTTAGGGAAATAATATTAATAATATGTACATGTGTATAAAAAGAGAGGGAAAAGGTTCATAATAAGAAATTCGTCTGCATCGCTGTCAACAGGAAAACTGCCCAAAAGGCTGGCAGTATGGCCACGTTGTGTGGCGATGTTCATTCATTGGACATTGGTACTTGTCCGGATTTGAACTCACAACCTCGTGCATGAGAGGCGAGGAGGTTTAATTTTTTTAAATCTAATTCACGTTATCAATCAGAGGAGTAAAGCACCATATCGTGCGTCCGGTCACGGTCCGGTGCCGGACGCCCGGACAGCCGGACCGTGTAATGATCGTGTGTGATTAGCGTTAGGCTACACTGGACACGGTTTTGTTATCATTACGATGTTAGTTTTATTACCTAAATGCGTTAGAGCAAGTCATCGTGATGTATGATACGAGTAAGTACAAAACAGTAGTTTATTTCAGTGGTTTTTATTTTCATTAACGATAGCTTGTAGCAAGTAGGTAGGTTCGGACTAGTAGGTGCATACGTATCGAGTGATCCCACGTAATCAAACAATGGCGCTTTTTTGGAAAACTTCCTACTTGATTCAAGGCATTTTAAACTACGCTTGCCAGTCCAAGTGTCTTGAAGTTAATTTTTACCCTAACAAGAGGTTGATTCAACATACATAGCTAAGATCAAACTTCTTCAGCCAAGCAATTAACTAATAGAAATGTCTCTGGTTGAATTGTTCTTATTAAAAAGAGCGAAATGCATTATTTAACAATTAATTATTTTCAAAGCCAATTACAATTAGTGTGCTGCACCCTTTGCGTAACACACGATCAATAACAATCTGAATAATTTTGAAGGATATTGTTATTCCATTGCTTCATATAATTCGAAAAATTTGTCTGCTCAACCACTTAAATAACGCAATGAAGGTATTGAACTGTAAGCCAGTGCTACTGATAGTATGTTACGGAATTACCCCGCTAGTTCTTAACAATTAATTACAATCTAGCCTATAACACTAATAAGCAATTTTAATCCAACTTAATTCTTTACGTGATAATTATTCATAATGTTTCTCCTTTATAGCCTGTTTAGACTGAAAACTGACTGTTTGAAGGAAATTTTCTACCAGTTCGGTGCGATCTTACAACATCTTGTACAAACGGAGCAATCAACAAAAGAAATTGAACAGAATATCGAATTTTTCTTCTGCGGAAAACCTTAGTTCCTCGTGGATAACCGTAGGCATACGACGACAGATCGACGTAGGCGTAGGTATCGCAGGCGTAGGTATGCGAAGAACGGAGGGCTTTAACGGACTCCCAACGGCTAAAATATCAAACGTCCTCCTGCTATCATGAGACAGGAGTACTCGCGCGTCCATCAAACAGCAGCTGATTTCATTTAAACCATTTACAGGCTTTTTTGAATTGTCACAGAATCGGTCAGTCAGAAAAATGAAGCTTTTACCCATTACAATGCGTATCAGAGGCGTGCATAGAGTTCCAGAGGATACAGTGGAGCATACGGTGGAGGTCTGCCCTGCTTGGGCAGAGCACCGCCGTGTCCTCGTAGAGGCGATCGGCAGCGGCGGCGACCTCTCGCGTCTGGCCCTGGTTCAAGCCATGGTCCGGGGCGAGAGGGAGTGGGAGGTAGTCACGTCCTTCTGCGAAGCAGTCATGCTAGCGAAGGAGGTGGTGGGGTGGGCGAGAGAACGCACCTTGCGCACCTCACGCCTCAGCCGCCGCGGGAGACGCTCCGGGCGTTGGGAGCCGCGTGACGACTCCCGGCCACCGTAGGCGCGGGCCTGCGGGCGGTGAGTAATGGGTAACTTACCGTCCGATCAGGACCAAGCCCGTGCCGGACGGCGTGTATGTGTTCCACACGCGCCTCAAAGAGATGTCAGCATGAGTGACGGGGCCCAATAGGGCCGAAGCCTGCCAGGGTAGCGGGATCGTCCGAAACGGTTACCGCTGCCCTGGAACATAAAAGGCTAAGAAGGAACACGGGTGGGTTTTAGTCAGTAAGAGTCTGACACTCCCTCCTGCTCCACCCAGAGCGGGAGGAGCCATTTGATGATTTCCCAACCTCAAAAAAAAAAAAGGCGTGCACAGAGTTTTTAGACAGGGTAGGCAGAAAATAAGCCAAAAATACTTACTGCATGTTGGTTTTGGTTCGTCGTCTTGTCGATTAAATAATGATGTAGGTAATAGCCACCTCAAATATCTATCAAAAAGAAATAGTATAAGTTATGATGCAATATAAATGAAATAATGCTACTTTTTAAAATAGTTGTATAGCTAATTTCGGTTCGGAAAACATCGGATAATTTCGTAATTTGTCGTGTTGTAAAAAAGACACTGTCTATTCTGTACGGTTGTGTGCATTATTGTGGCATTGTGTGCCACGTATTTATAGGAACGCACATCCATTCAATCCGCATGACCACGAGAGCACACATATAAACATTTAGACCCGAAGGGTCTTACTACAAAAACTTAAACACTTGTTGAACGAGTGTTTAATGTCAGTTTTATGTCAAAGTCCATATAATTATGCCGTGTTTAAAAGGTGTTTAGCCTAAACAACTGATAAATACTGTTTTGTGGTAGTCAGGGAATAGTTTGTGTCTTTCCTGAGGCACTCCTGGTACTCAGCGTAGCGGCGCTAGTGCCGCGCAATGCCACAATACTGAACGAGCTTGCTTGGAGCGACTGTTTATGATTTTTTTGTTTATTATTAGTAAGTAGGTACTCGTCGTACTCGTAGATAAAATAATAATATATATCAGAACAAGATTATACTGAGTTAGGTAGAGTAGGCAGTGTCTTTCTGTCTTTATGAAACGCACGCCACTGCACAGTAGGTTCTTATGGAGAAGAACGGGCAAGAAACTCCATCGACACGCTTTTAAATCAAAATATTGTCACAAAACGACCACCTTAAAATTAATTACTTGTTTAAACTCGTCTGTTTCCGTTAATTATTAATTAAAATAACGGACGCACATAAAATGTTATCGAATATGTTTCTCACCAAAGTGAACTGTGAAATGTAACTATCAATAAAGGCCGGACAGCGGAGTCGGATGGTGGTGTGAACGCTTTCATTTTCATTAAAACACTTTGCATTACGTTTGTGTTGATGTCCCGAAAAGGTTACTACCATGGTTTTTATTAAAGCGGATAAAGCCCACCGGATTTTTTTAAATTTATTAGTTTTAGTGGGACATTATTTTCCACTGCCGGGCATTGCCCTACCTATTCTCTTTCCATTGTTAATTACCTTGAATTATTAAAGCAAAATAATAATATATGTCGGAGAAGGTATGTCTGTCTCTCGTTAGCATCAGGTATATTTTAATTACTGTGGGCGTACTATGGGTAGTGTTGGTTGGAGCGCAATAGAGAAACGGTTTGCAGTTCAAATCGGATTATAATTTACGAACAAGCTAGTCACACTAGCGAATCACGCACTATAGGTACACATTCAACGATACGGAACGCTGACTGTTTCTAAACACATGTTGTTCGTACGATGTCCAATGTTTCGATCATCCCAAGAGCTCTGCTTACACCGCTTTTGTAGCTGATGCTCTCCTCCCACCACGAACTGAGGCTAGACTCTGTCTAGCGCCACGAGATGGCGCTAACGTTCCGAATAGTCAAACTAATGACTCCGACATATAATTCAGTTGGAATATAAATATAAATGCAGTCCACATTGCAAGCGTTCTTTAAAAAATATCGTCTCATTTTAAAACATCAAGGATTCAAGGCTAAGGACCCTGTCTTGATAATTTAACAAAATAATTGTTTTAATAATGATATTGTACTCGTTGATAATAGTACTTCCTGTGAGTAACCTTTGCTGACGGAAGAATGCAGTACATTTGAGATAAGCTCAGGAGCCTGCAAAGTGAGGCTATGTCCAAGTGACAACTGTCCGACTGGTAGAAAACTTTTTATCGATTGTCATGGTATGAGCATGTGATACGAAAGAATGAGGAAACTCGTGAGGAAAGACACACACACACACACACACACACACACACCACACTACACTTCCACTCCACACACTACCACTCCACCACTTCCACTTCCACTTTCAGACACTACTGAGATGACGATTAATGGAAGAAGGAGACATGTTGCGCCATCCACAAATAAATTGGGATAAGGACAGGAGAACTTTAACCACTAGTGGAACATGATCAGTCATCCCCACTCACTCAACTCAGCATATAGCATTCCGCTGCTGGACATAAGCCACTCCCTAGTTGCACCTCAAACCCTGTAATCTATGTACCGCATCCAGTCCAGTACCGTCTCACTAACATCTTCTAAATCTTTTTTTTAAGACAAGATCTGTTGCTGTTATAAATCCATAAGTCCAGAGGGGTTTCTCGTAATTTTAAGAACATTCACAGTCTGATCTCAGTCTCACTCTGTCAAAAAATACTTCTATTTCCCTGCATTTTGACAAGTTTTTGACATTTGTTTGTCACCGAGATGAGACTGCGACTAGATTTTGAACGTTTTAAATTACGAGAATACGCCTTCTGTTTTTTGTGTATCTTTAAATGCGCTCAGAAGAAGAAGATGTACCTGTTCAGATGGACACTAATGCTTCATAATCTCTCCATTAATCTTTAGAATTAGATTCATAGACTTATTTGTAAGCACCAACGAGCGTTTTTAGATTTGAATAATTATTTAAAGCATTGAACGCATATCTTTAATATTAACATTTATACTATACTTTTTTACTTATATAATTTTATAAATGCGAAAGTAATTCTGTCTGTCTGTCTGTTACCATTTCACGCTGTAACGGGTGAACGGATTTCGATGACATTTGGCACACATGTAGACCATGACCAGAGGGGCACTTCTCGTAATTTTAAGAACGTTAACAGTCTGATCTCAGTCGCAATCTGTCAAAAATTCCTCTAATTTCCCTACATTTTGACAAGTTTTTGACATTTGTTTGTCGCCGATATGAGACTGCGACTACATTTTGAAAGTTTTAAATTACGAGAATTGGCCTTCTGGTGTAGGACATACGATACTTTATATCCCGGTAGAACGTTTCAAAGTGATGATTTTCGACTTTTACGCGGGCGAAGTCGCAGGCAAAAGATAGTTCAATCCTTCTAATATTATAAATGCGAAGTTTATATGGATGGATGGATGTTTGTTACTCTTTCACGCAAAAACTACTAAGCGAACTTGGATAAAATTTGGCACACAGATGGTTAATAACCAGGATTAACATACAAGATACTTTTTATCCCGATATTTCCACGGGATCGAAACTTATGCGGGTGAAACAGCGGGGCGCAGCTAGTATATTATAATGATTAACTATAGCCCTTTGGGTTACGTCTCATTATAATAATGATATTTAAAGTAGTCCTCTCCCCTACACCTACACCTTCCGAATATTATTAACCCCTGATCCGAACATAATTTTATTTAAAAAAAGACAATTAGTTTCCGCTACATCCCCTACTTGTGGCAGCCCCTGAACTAAAGGATCTACGCTAGAGCACGCGCCACAACAGCTGCGTACGCGCACCTGTTGTCTCTATCAACGCATTGACGATTCTCTGTTGTTTGTTGCGTAGTGAATAATGGCGTTTCATGTTTTAGGTCTGGCAATAAAGATACTGCGCTTAGTACGGAAATCAAATAGGTAGTACATATTGCGATGGATCCCATTTCCAGAATGGTTGTGTAAGTTTATGATGAAAGCTGGGTGATCTGCGTGGTAATTGCGTCACAAACATAAAATGACAATTGGTTTCATTTTGACAGTTCACCCACGTCCATTGCGTTATTTACGTTGTTGGGCAGATGAATTTTTCAAACCTATGAAGCAATGGATTAGCACTATCCGTCAAAACTCTCGGATTGTGATTGATCGTGTGTCACGCAATTAGGGTGCTGGAATTCAAAATTTTCCTACTAAAAACCTTTCAGTGTAAGTAAGAAATCTCACATCTCTTTGACATTGAATTACATTCTGTAATTACTTTAAGTCACACCCGGACTTATTACTCCTTATTTATTTATGAAAATCGTCTACTTTTGGAATGTTTGTAAATATGTGAGTACTTAATTTATAATATGTCATGGTTTCATTAATTCATTTTAATTCTTTTACCTATTGTGGTATAGTAATTCTATTTTAGGTGCATCGTCTTCACATATAATTATATAATTAATGTATGCAAAATATTGTAAAACGTTTTAAAAGAGTAACGGTGGAGTTTCTTGCCCATTCTTCTCCATACGAAAACTACCTTTTGGAAGGGACGACTAGAATCTATTTTATTTTTGACGTTCAAAAGTGCCTTTTATGTGCCTATTTGAAATAAATGATTTGACTTTGACTTTAAAGAAGTTTGTGGCATCATCATCATCATCATCAGCCTACAGCAGTCCACTGCTGGACATAGGCCTAGCTATTGCACCCCATTTAGCTTCATTCTCGGCAACTCCCATCCAGCTGCAACCACCTTGCGAAGATCGTCGCTATATCTAGCCTGAAGGCGTTCTACCATAAGTACGTTTACTGATTCACGGTCTCCACTCAAGAATACGTCTACCCCGTGCAGCAGTAATGGCCCAGTAGGAACGGCCGCGACTTACGAATTGTAGGTCGTAGGTTCGAGCCCAGTCAGGCGCTTTACTTTGTGTAAATTATTTAATCACCACTGCTCTTATAACGGTGATGGAAAACATCGTGAGGAAACCGGCAACAAGAATTCGATGACATGTGACATCTACCATTCCGTACTGGGCACGCGTGGTAAATTATGGCCCACTTGATCTCACTGAGAGGAGGCCTGTGTCCTAGCCGTTGGAATATTAAAGGCTGTTCATTGCCACATCAGCTTGCTTATTCTGTGAGCTAAGTTGACCACTTAGGATCTCTGCCGGATCATCTC
The DNA here is from genome assembly GCA_951799955.1 of Apamea anceps. Taxonomy (NCBI): domain Eukaryota; kingdom Metazoa; phylum Arthropoda; class Insecta; order Lepidoptera; family Noctuidae; genus Apamea; species Apamea anceps. The sequence continues at coordinate 14,165,019 of OX637509.1, forward strand.
ATTCCGGATTCCATCCCTCAGAGCGACTCCAAGCCAAGCATAGCTCGTACCATAATCACTTAAATAACAAATATTACCCATTTCACTTCATTTAACATTTTCACTGCCCTCAATTGACTATAATAACCGGTCATTATCAATTCTCTCCGTCACCGATGTCGGCTTAAATGTACATTAGCCTGGTTTGTTTACACAATGTGTATGTTATAAAGCGGTTAAAGTTGTTATACGGGCAATCCGCGTAATTTATATCTTACCAGCTTCTGCTTGCGACTTTGTCCGCGTGGTAGTTGTAAGACACCACAATACCTACACTAAAAAGATACAGCCCATGTTACTCGCTAAAAATGTAGCTTTCTATCGGTGAAATAATTTTTATAATCGGTTTAGGGCTAATTTTTCCATCGCCAGATAACTTTTATTCGAGGAATAAAATTGACGTTTGACAGTTTTTGTATGTATATAACTGTCAAAATTTCAAAATTATTCTTCGAATAAAGTTATCAGATGATTGAAAAATTGGCCCTTAGTATTTTTATAGTTTATCCATTACAAACATATCGAATAAAAAATATCTATTATTTTCTTTTAGGACTGATTTTTCAATCGACAGATAAGTTTTATTCGTTGAATAAAATTGACGACTGACAGATTTTATATGGAAGAACTGTCAAAAATTCAAAATTATTCCTCGGATAAAATTATCTGGCGTTTGAAAAATCAACCCTTAATTAGTTAAGACTAGCGACCCGTCCCTGCTTCGTACGGTTTTTACCACTTGACAAAATATCGATATTTCTTTATTAATATAAGAACGATTAATATTAAAGTTTAAATCCACAAATCTGCCGGAATAAATAGTCTAAATGATGGTGAAAACTGCATCAAAATCCGTTGCGTAGTTTAGAGGAACGACACGAACGGCCACGAAGAGCGACTTTAATTTATTTTATGTATCTTATTGGCTTGTAAAATTTTATGGTAACTGTATGGTTTTAAGTGGGGTTTTTTGTATTTCCAGTGATGGGTTATTGGCGAAACTGATCGTAAGAACTGTATGGGATTACGGTTTTTGAAGTGAAAACTTCTTTAGCGGCGTTATGTGCTTTTGTTGTGATGGGTAAAAAATGTTAAACTCGCGTCAGGACACGTGACCTGATCGAAAATTCGTAAGACGGAGCTTGCGTCAGGACACGTGACCTGATCGAAAATTCGTAATACGGAGGGAGAGTAGACCGCATTCCAAAATATCAAAATTGCACAACGTTAATATTCAAGTTTTCACTTCTGCCGGCACTCCCAGAGTGCAACCCGTTGTTTTTTTTTCTAATTGGTAGGTCTCGTAAAAGAAAGTCTTAGAAATTGGGATATACCTACAAAAATCAATATGACGAATATGCAATTCTGTATCTTTGAGTAATAGATTTTGTCGTATGTAAAATAAAACGAGCTGCTTCTCACACGGACAACTGTACGTCGCTTGCTCCCGCGTCACCAGTCCTGACTTTCTTCATGTTTTGACTGCTGAGACCAAAACTACAAACGTAGTATACAAGAAAGTTTTATAAAAATGTGGCGGTTATCTTAGTATATTGTAGTGTCTTTCGACTTCCACGCCAACCCATGTAATATAAAACAATACAGAATTCCTTACATGAGCAAGCATCTTCTATGTATCTTGCTGACATTTCTCGAGTATTTCAGGACCATCGTCAAGCGGTTGGTTGACTCTTCAGAGGACTGGATAATTTTTAGGCCAGAGAATCACCATTGCCATCCAACGTGGCAATGCTGCCAGCTTTTAGGGCACTTATTCCATTGACAGGCGATACAGACGAATTTTTTTAATGCCCAGTGAGCTCTTCCTTTTTATAAATTGCTGCGTTATATATTTTAGTGTTAGCATGTATATACTAGCTGACCCGGTGAACTTCGTACCGCCTCAGGATCAATAAGAACGAATGTATGAGAAAATAATAAATATTTTACTAATAATATTGAAATATAATATAATATTTATTTATTTTATTTTTTATATACTAATAATTTAAAAAAAAAAATTTTTATATATAATAATCTAAAATATATATTTTTTTAAATATTTTTCGTGAATTTTTCCCACGTTTTAATAGTTATTCTACTATTCGGGACGGAGACAAATCCAACAAATCAAAGTTCATAAAAATCGATCCAACCGCTCTTGAGTTATAAATGGTGTAACTGTAACTAGCCCGACTTTATTTTATTTACGAGTATATAGATTTTTATGTTAGCTTGTATAATATACTGTATCTTGATGACAAAAATATTTAGATTCAGATAATATGATAAATGTCTTGATCCTCATCATCATCATCAGCCTATAGCAGTCCACTCCTGGACATAGACCTCTCCTTTGCACACCATTCAACTCGATTTTCGGCAACTCTCATCCAGCTGCTATCAGCCATCCTGCGAAGATCGTCGCTCCACCTAGCCTGAGGGCGTCCCACCTTTACTTTTACCGATTCGCTTTCTCCACTCAAGAACACGTCTCCCCCAACGGTTATCTGTTCTACGGCTAATATGGCCAGCCCATTGCTACTTCAGCTTATTTATTCTGTGAGCTACGATATGTCGATCACTTTGGTTCTCTGCCGGATCACCTCGTCTTGATCGTAACGGTGTAAATTGCATTTCAAATGTCTATTATTCTGTTTAAAAAACAAAAACATAGCAAACTTAATAAATCTAAATTAATTTAATCGATTAGCATTGCCAATCTTATATTACTGCAAGTAATATTCCGAAACAGCAGCTAATTATGTCTAATTTAATGTTATTTGATCAAATAATATGATAATATACGTCGATTATTATGCATATAATTTATTAGCAAATAAATTAAACTTTGGCGCATCATATTTAATTTGTATGTCAACAAATTAAATATAAATCAATACTATTTAAAGTCAGTGAAAGAAATTGTTAAGCACATTGACTACCAACTTAAATCTTTCTTATATTCAAATCACAACTGTCATTCTTTGACAGTTATATCTTCTTCTTCCTCGTGGCGCTGGCACGACAGTTGTTCAAATTTTGTTGACCCAAAATTCGCCACTTCCCACGCACACATCGGTGGCAGTGCAGAGTCCACTATGGCAGCATGTTGTTTGTTGTTATTGTTTGGCTCAGAGGGCAGGATAAAAAGGAGCATAGTTTGTGAAACAGCATGCAACATCCACACAGGTAGTCCCACTTTACGAGGTTCGACTTACACCTTCCCACTTGGGTCGGAGGTGATTCAGAGACCAAGTGGACCACGGAAGGTAGTGCGTAAGAGGAGGAAAGGTATCCAGCCACAGTCGTCCTGTCACAGCCGACAGTTATATGAAATTGATACAACAAGTAAAATTGACGTAGGTTGTCAATTTGCTTAACCATTAATTTCCGTGACTGTGTTTGGAGTTTTGGTCATTATATTTAATTACTGTCTGCAAAGCTGTCTAGACGTTAGACGATGACCAATAAAATCTAATCTAGTATTGATAGAAAAAAAAATTAAACTTCAGATCTAGAGGAAATCGGTTAAACTGTGGTCATTGCTTGATTTTGGAGCCAACTAAAATTGTATTTTTTCTTTTATTTGTTCATGAATGCTTGTTAAAATAAATAAATAATACTTTTCCGGGAATCGAATCTACTGCTTTGTCATGTCATATGGAAAAATAAGAAGAGCGAGCGAGCCCAGTGAGGCGCGTTTCTTTGGCTCTTTAGTCAACTGGGGCCGCTCGAACTTATCCCGCGGTTGTGTAATTTATTTCATTATCACTGCTCTTAAAACGGTGAAGGAAAACATCGTGAAGAAACCGGTATGTCCTAGAACCAAAAGTTCAAAGACATGTGACATCTACCAACTTGCATTCGGCCCACTCCCTCTTAAAAAGAGAGGAGACCTGTGTCCCAGCAGTGGGAACATTATAGGTAAGCTGAATACATACATATATGGAAAAATATAAAAGTAGGTTTCTTTTCATGTTTATGACAAGAAACATCAAATTCTTTCTGGTCGTCCTTATAAGCTGTTCACGGCGATATCCATAATAAGTAAAGACACCATTTTCTCCCTAAAGAAAAACTTACCTTTTCATTAGAAATCCTGATAACTACCGCCCACAAAAACTACAGCATAATCATAAATTAATATAATTATAATTTAATTAAGTTCTGCAGTGGATTACGTATAAAAAATGTTGCTTATCATGCTGTTTTATCTCAAGATACCGATAATCATTGCTTAACATTACTTGGAGTTAATGCTGAGACCACACGTGAGTTACTTAGAAATTACTTAGTTCAACTTAGTTGCCACATCTGTACTTGAATTTTTTGCTAAGAATTTAGACGATGAAAAAAAACATTATTTAGAATATAATTGTTTATTTTTTGAGTTATAAATGTGTTATGTTTTATTTAAATGCCTTAATTACAATATGCAAGCTAACATTTAAATATATGTATTACGTACAAGTATAAACCTTGCAGAGTAAGCAAACTGAACTAGCAGTGGGCTGACCATGTTTGTCTAAGGACCGATGGCCGGTGGTGCAGACGAGCTCTGGAGTGGAGACCGCTTATCGGCAAGCGTATTGTGGGACGCCCCCTAGCTAGATGGACGGACGACCTAAAGAAGGTGGCTGGGACGGACTGGATGCGGAAGGCGGGGGCAGGGTGTTATGGCGCAGGCTGGGAGAGGCCTATGTCCAGCAGTGGACTGCAATAGGCTGAGTTGAGGTAGACACTTGAAATTATCACAGAGTATGTACTACTAAGGCTGCTATAACAACAATCCATCCTTCGCTTTCCATCAGGCGTAATCGAGGTCAAGAGTAGAGTTGAGTTTATATAATAAAAAAGACAAAAAAAAGGAAGGAGCTCATACATAAAAAAAATCGTCTGAATCGCTGTCAATGGGATAAGTGCCCCAAAGGTTGGCAGCGTTGCCACGTTGGATAACAATGCTGATTCATCATTAATTAGATTTTGTGGTTTTTAATTACATTTGGGACTAATATCTTCTTGGCTCGCTCGTTCCATCATATACTTCATCTGTCGCTGTCTATCAGGCGTGATAGAGGTCAAGAACTCAGGTCCATTTAGCAATAAAAAAAAAATGTGCTCTTCTTCTATGTCATAAAAATATTTTAAAGTAATAATTATCTACTTAATATAAATGTACGATGTCATTTCGTCGAAAGAAACGAATCCATTAACAATATTAAACATTATAATAAAATATTATAATTGTGAAAATATATCACAAAACCAATTTCAAATAATAATTACCTAGATAGTAGAAAACGGACAAAAAAATTTAAAACATAATAAATGTTTCACACTATAATATTACGTAGTAACTCAAAGAAAACAGGTGTTTTATCCACAAATATTTGAATAATACTTAATTATTTTATAAAATTCTTTAATAACATTAATAATTTAGCGATAACGAACACATTCAAATATAAATATTTAAACACATTGCAATTTGCATCAAATATTTTGATTACATTTTTTTATAAATATATCTGGTCTGTATATCCACTTTGCAAATGATATAAATTATTTATTTATAATAGTTTCTTGTTAAATTAGTTTTTAGGTGAAAAAAACCTAGTTTATGTTCTATTGGTCTGTTTTTGACAGGGTTTTCAAAGAGGTGTTATTTTAAATTACCTACAGCATTATTTCGTTAGTTGACTGATGAACATAACTGTGTGTTTTAGAAACATGAAACTTATTATTTAAATGCAAATAATTATGTGACAAGTGTCTCTGTGTGTTCTCATTTCATCGCCAGAGGTCAAAATTTAATTCATTCTTTCGTCCAGATTATCTCCTATTTGGTACCATTTTCTAGATCTCATTTAACTATTATCATATTTCTTAATGATCCACCTAAGGGGGGGGGGGGACGACGACGACGACTACCGACACGGTAATATTATCTATACAGTATTCCAAATCTATACAAACGAACGAAGCGCGAGCCATGCCTCTATGCGCCTCGATCTCGGCATGCTCTCGGCATGCAGACAGTCGCGACTGTGCCGCAGTGACGAACGGACGGTGTGTTGTTTTTTAACAATAACCGCGCGATTTTTTCACTAAAAATAAGTTCAAGTACAGACGCCAGCAGGTCAAGCTACCCGAAACTGTCAAATTTCCCCAATCAACCTTGAACTTAATGCTTGAGCTTTTAATATGACGAGTAGGATATATTGTGCTGTTTTTGGTTGCATGAATTCGTCAATAACGCATCCAGAGATAACTTTTTTTAGATTACCTGGAAACTCTGAAAGGTAAGACTATAAAATAATTTTACTTACTAGTAGGTAGGTACATAATGTGTGTCTTTTTAATTCAAAGTAAAGACGTGGTATTTTATTATTAATAATAGTTGTTTATTGTACTGTGTGTATGAATAATACTAGAAAAAAATAATTTGACCGTCTGTCTGTCACTAGATAGTTGAAATTTTCTCAGATTAAGTATTTCTGCTGTTGCTATAGCAACACATACCATTTAAAACCGTTTTTTTCTCGGTACCAATAACAACAACAATAGCTAGACTCATGAAATATTCACAGAATATTTAGATGTCCGAGAGGGTTGTGATTTAAAAAATTCGTAGCCGTCCGCAGCTATTCAGCTTGGCATTGGTGACCAAAGAATCTTTGTTATGAGTTGTTGCGAGTTGTAGGTACCTAATTTATAGAGACGTTAATAAGCTGAGATAAAAAGTTATTAAAAATCTACCAATCAATAAACAACACGCATTTTTATTGATATTCAATTCCTATTCAATTCACAAAGTATTTTATTTTTTTATATTAAAAAAGTATATTTACAACCACAAAACTTAATGAAAACACAAAGTAGGCAAATGTAATTAAAATGCTGGAGGCGGGCAGCCCTGTCGCATGTTTACGTACCGCGCGGCTGTAGGCATGTATTTCAAAGATACGGCCGAGGTACAATACTGTATAGATAATACTACCGTGCTACCGAGATCATGACGAATGGAAAAGTATTGAAATAAAACATAATTATGTTGTGCCCACCCCAAATAAATTGGAATAGTAGATTCATCACAGTCATTCTCTTGCCCTCGTAGTAAGAGAATGACTGTGATGAATCTACCTAATGCTGACTAAATGTCTAAATTTTCATCGTTCTATTGTTTCCACAGAGCAGTGAGTGAGCAGTGGTATCGGCATCAACATACGAGTCATGGGTTCGAATCTAGGCAGGCGCTTTACTTTGTGTAAATATGTAATTTCATTACCACTGGTTTCAAAACGGTGAAGAAAACCATCGTGATGAAACCGGAATGTCCGAAAAATTCGAAGACAATATGTCACATCTACCAACGCACACTGGGCCCGCGTGGTAGATTACAGCCCACTCCCCGTCGAAGAGAGGAGACCTGTGTCCAGCCGTGGGAACATTATAGGCTGTTTATGCTATCGTTTAAACAGTAACACGATTACTGTTTTTTTTTATGGTTTACTGTGTTTAGATAAAGACAAACAGTAAAACCATAGAAGAGATCGCAGAAAGCGCCTATTGTATATTTTATGGTGTTTGATGTTTTTTTTTTTGTCATGTATTTTTTGGTGTACAATAAAGTATATAAATGTATGTATAAATAAAGAAACCATCTTCTAAAGCCATTTTAAACCTCAAAGGCCAAAGGAGATACACGTGGTTCAAGTTTCAACTCAACCCACATTTTAACGCATATTTTTCAAGTTGGTAACAAATGGACTATGTTTGAGTGAATTATAGAGTCATTAACCACTTGAGTGTTAGAGCGAGACCCTCCATTGTGTTGTCAGTCAAGCAACGCGTAGAGTCACTCGGATTTATGTTTTAAGTTTAAGTAATTACTTAAATAGTTTGTCTGCGAGAAGTGTTAAGTGGGAACAGTTATTTTGGGAGCTGGGACATTTAAGGTGCTGCCCAAACACTTTCCTGCTAATTTCTAACAGCGCACTTTACAATTTTTTTTTTAATTACAAAATAAAAGAGAGGACGCACATGTCACAGAGAGGAAGCCTGTGTCCCAGCAGTGGGTACAGTATAGGCTGATTATGATATTTTTTTATGTCTGATTGATTTCTTTTTTCTTTCAAATGTAGTACACCGTAAAACGCTCAGTTTTTTGGCGTATTGGTACTACATATTACAAGCCAGATATTTTTTTGTGAATTATCAAATGTTCAAAGAAAAGACTTATTAAATAGATAATAATAAAGCTAAATAGTTTGTTTGAAATCGCTAATCTTTGGAACTACTAGTCGTATTTGACAAAGTCTTTTTAGCCTTAGGAGCCGAGCAAGAAGAAGAAGGAAGTCAGAAGGAACGCTAAGCCAAAACGAAGTAATAGCGCAGGCGGGCTATGCGATGCGACGCGGTGGGTCGGGGTCCGAAATTTGACGCAGACGAATTCGCGGACCAGGGGGCCTAAAAAGGCCACTTTGGCAGAATCATAATAGGATAACAATATGAATATTAAAAATCGTAAAATGGTCACAAACTGACAATTTATAATATGATCTGTGTGCAATTACTTTTTCTGTGTACAATGAAATAACATTTAAACTGTAGAAATAAAAAGTAAAAATTCAATTTTATTAATAAAAACTGCAATGAAAAATTTACCGATAAAATTACGGTTTTTTATTTTTTTCATGCGGCAATGTTTACACCAAATATGAAATGAAATTTTACGAAAATTAGAGGAATTGCTAATGATCTGCTGGGGATTCAGGAAATAAATAGCTTTTAGAGGTATTGCTTAAAGTGGCCTTTTTTGGGCCCCAGCTTAGGCCCGCGACTTCATCAGTTAGTAAAATAACAAGATCAGGTTCACTTTAAAACGCGAGGAGTGTTTTGCCAAGTAAAACTTAGGCTTCATATGAAAGTTTTAAGTCCTTGTAAGCCCCATGTTTACAAAGACTTAAAGCGTTCTAATGAAGTCATAAGTTTACTAACTCTTCAATTCCCTTAAGTCACCGACAGGAAGAAAGATGGTAGTCTCCCATTAGCTTCACACCGTTTAAATTTAAATATTCAAAAAGCCTCTCTATTGACAATTATGGGTTATTTAGAAGCCTTAGGGAACCTAGCCTCGATAATTTATGACTGAGGCGATAGGTGCTGGATATGCAATGGATTCCTAGACCATTGCTAATGTTTAGGAGCTACTGAGTTTTGTAGAAGATGGTTTGACAAGTTGACACTATAAAGTATGAAGTCAATGTTTAACTTTAGTAAAATTGTTCATTGTTCTCCTGCCCTTTGTCAATTTATTTGTGGTCGGTACCGTACTGTGGAGACTATATCTTATTTGAAGCTTACATGCAACCTTCGCGAGTCAGCTAAAAGTTATTGGCATGAACTACGAAACAAACATTAACTTAGTTTAGGATTAGAAGAGAATAGGCGTCAGATTTGGCTGATAAGCAAAAGGAAAAAAGATGTAAAATAAATAGAATATAGCGAAATATTAGTTAGTCAATGGCGCCAATTCCCTTGTTCACAAAATAAACTAAATTTATGTTCAGTGCATCTTTTTCTTTCTATTTCATTAAGAAAAAGGACAGAAGATAAATATTAGTTTAGTCCTGTCAAATTAGTCAGCGCCTGATGTAAATTGACGTATTTTTAGTAGCCAATTTCTTAATCACGTATAACTTGTCTACAGACAATCTTAATTTGACACATTTGGCATTTTTTTACAAGGAGGAATCAATTAAACCACGGTGACAGCATGTAGAGAGCTTCACAGTACTTACTTAAATTTTTCCACATATAACAGTCGTCATCTCAAGGTTCACTTCCGCATTTCTAAGCTGTCGGATTTAATACTAATCTCTATTAAAGCTAATTTTAAATCAATATTAATTTATGCTTGTACCAGAAAACAGGCCGAAGATTTTGCAAATGAGGTTTTGTGGTCTTAATGAACCCAAGATCTTTAAATATATCAAGATAATTTATGTCTTGGTGAGAAGGAAGACTTAATTGACCATTATGTCACCATAATTTAGCTTGGTTGAAAGAATGGGACCTTGATGGTATAGACGCCAGCAGGGTTAAGCTACCCGAAACTGTCAAATTTCCTCAATCAATCTTGAACCTTAATACTGCAGCGATAAAGTTGAAAATCTATTAAAGAAATTTGACAGATTGTAGTGCCTTGATGTGCTGGCGTCTGTACAATAGCTGAAAAAGATGATACAGCTGATCTTTTTGAAGCAAATCAAGTCCTTGATATAAGCAGGTGTGAATATGGATAGACACCATTCTAATAAGTGACCAGAGGGCTGGGTCGTTCTTTGGCCAAAGAATTAGCATTGCCATTCAACGTGGCAATGCTGCCAGTCTTCTGGGCACGTTTCCGGATAACAGCGATGCGGACGAGTGCAGTCACGAACAAAAGTATGCATACACTCGGCTTTATTCAAAAGCGATTTACTCCTTTATTTTTTAATGAAATTTTATGTTGTCGCGAACATAGCATTTTCGAACCCATAGGTTTATGTAATGAGTCGTATTTCAACGTTGCATTTATTATTTCACGAAAAAATCACAATTGAAAGTTGCCAAGTGTTGACATATTGGTGCACGTGACTGTACTTCGACGTCTAAATATCCTTTTGTTTTTGTATTTATTTGATTACGAAAATAAAAATTCCCATTTTATTAATTGGTTGGTGCCTATTAACCAATAGTGGGTAAAACCTAAACAAGTGCATGTCAAAGCGGGCCCTATCAGAATACCAGCGCTGCGACATTTATTTTTTAAATGTCGTAGCATCATGCTGAGATAGGAGACTTTTGGCCTCATAGGACTTTCTGTTTCATTTTTCTTTTTGTAACTTTTTTTTTAGATATAATTTGGTTTTGTTACCTACTTTTTTTATATAATTTTTTTTTTTTTTATTGTGTTTAGTTTAGTTTTATTTTATGATCTTCCTGTGCGAGTCGCAATAAATACTTTTTTTTCTTTCTTTCTATGTCTAAAGAGCGTTATATGTTAAGGATACTGCCAATACGTAAGTAAAGAATCAACATCATTATGCGTCGCCTTTTCCCAACTATGTTGGGGTCGGCTTCCAATCTAACTGGATGCAGCTGAATACCAGTATTTTACATGGAGCGGCTGCCAATCTGACCTCCACAACCCACTTACTTACTAGGTAGTACGATACCCCTTGTTAACTGGTTGTCAGACTCGGGCTTCTGACGACCAGTAACGACTGTCAAATATCCACGAATGATAGCCGGGACCAACGGGGTGCGGGCTTTCCTAGGCAAAGAGGGGATCTTGGTATATGAAGATGGTCACCCATCCACGGACCAACCGCGGCAAGTGCAGCTTAACCTGATCGATCGACCTGTGCGGCTGTTATTACTTAGCCACTAGCCCCTCGTACGTATGTAAAGAATATAAAGATAAATATGATGTATTCTCAGAACGTGTTCTGTTACAACCTCTAACAGATGACCTACTCAATATTATTATTGAACTATGCACTCTATAAGGCTTTAGCCTTAACTCCATGCTACTATGTGTATTGTTTGCCATTGTTTTTTAGTGAGACAGGTGCGCGGCCATACCGCGCTTGCGCACCAGTCTCTAACCAACTTGCGCGGGAGTTGGTCGCGCGCCGCCGCAACCGACTAATCACGTGAACGTATTTTTGAAAAATTATTTTTTCAAAGTGTAAGTGTTTGTGTATTGTTGTTGTACGAATTATACAAAGTGTGTGTGAGCGAGTGTTGTGCATCGTATATTTTTGGATATTTCGACAAATTCGACGAAAAATTTCGGATCATTTTCGGTGAGTTATTATTTTAAGCTAGTTTTAATTGGTTGTGTTTTATTGTTATGGCATCGGCACGACGTGAAAACTATTCAATGCTTGAGTTATAGATAATTCGTTTTTGTATATTGTGTGCGTTTCTATAATAATAGTAAGAACTTGTTTTTTCTTGGCTCTAGGTATGTCAGTCGTGTCTATTATAAGGAAAATATTTTTTCCTTCGAGATAATTACTCGTATAATTGTCGCAGCCGTGAATAGGCTAAGTCAATTATTTTTATGATGTCAGTATTGTCCTCGAGAGGCTAATCTATAGAATAGTGTTTTATAATACTATTGTGAAACTTAAACAATTAAGTCTTACTTTCACAATCAAGTTTTGAATATAAACCGAAGTTAAACGTAAACTCAGCGATGTGTTTTTGATAATTACGACAGGTTTTGGACTATTGTGGTGGAATTGTTTGTAAGTTTCTATAAACGTTATGTTGTGATAGTTGACTTTTCAGGCCTTTTTAAACATATAACATCACACCTGTTAGGGTTAAGGGTAAGGCAGGTCAGTCTATTGCCATCAACAGGGCACAAATCCAGGCACCGAAAACAAAACCTAATAACACTTTGCCCGACCCAGGAATCGAACCGAGTACCTCATGCTCTAGAGGTAGCGACCACTAGAGCAGGTTTTGAACTTCTTCGATGATGGCAGTCGATGGCAATAAGTTCAAATATCTTTTTATATTAGGGCTGGACTGTCTGTCCATGAGAAGTGCCAATTAAGACTTCTTTTTACCATCGTGGTGAAAGGATTAACTAATCGAAGAAGTCGATTGCCCAGGGTGCGCGTGTATAACAGAAGATCGGAGAGTACGTCGCTCGGGGAGGTTCCTTTCATGCACCCCGTGGTAAATTATGGTGGAATTATTTGTAAGTTTATATAAACGTTATGTGTTAGGTAGTTGACGTTTCAAGCCTTATTAAGATGAAGAATAAATGACTTTTATTACACAATATACATCACGCTTTGTTTCCCCGAAGGGTTGTATAGAGACCCTACAACCTTATTTCGCCAGTTATGTTTAAGTCTTATGTAACACATGGCGAGCCTATTGCCATCCACCGGGCAAGGATCCAGGCTCCGGGCTGCCATTGAGAAATTCCAGATGGAAAAACCCAATGACACTTTGCCTGAACTGGAAATCGAACCCAAGACCTTATGTTCAGGGGTAGTGGCAGTGACCACTAGATCAACGAGGCAGGTCTCTGTAAGACTACGAGCTACGTCCGATCCGAATTCGAATTCAAAAACCGAGTTCAATCCGAATTGGGAATATTCTAAATTCGAACGGACTAAGTTCGGATGTAGTGCGCAACCCCTTATATAAATAGTGGTATGGCTACATCGAACCGACATTTCTCGGATTCAGATCGGATGCAGTGCAGAACCGCTTTAAGCGTAGGGATAAAAGGAAATTAGGTTTTTCAAGATACTATAGATACAATTTTTTGGGTAGATAGATATAGGCGTTTGTTTATGAGATATATATTGATGAATTTTATATACATCTTGTTTACAAAGAACCACTTCTTAACATTACTTTAAGGCATGAATAATCGATTTTTTCAAACTTTGTGTTAGTTTAAAATCAGTGTTATGATGTCCCTAAATGAAATCCATTTAAAAAATAGACCCTTTTTAAAAGAACTTCGTAAATTTAGCAACTTGTTTATAATGACTAAGGAAGTGAATTCAAAGTGTGTTAACTTGATAAATTGCTTGAGAAAATAATAACAATTGTTATGTTATGACTCAAGGGTAAGTTGAACTGGACATTAATGTTAGTAGTTACATACAAAATATAATCAGCCTATAATGTTCCCACTGCTAGGACACAGGTCTCCTCTAAGTGAGAAGGACTGGGCCGTAATCCACCACGCGGGCCCAGCGCGAGGTGGTAGATGTCACATGTCTTCGAAGTTTTGGTTCTAGGATATGCCGGTTCCCTCAACATGTTGTTATTCAACGTTTTGCGAACAATGGTGATGAAATAATTTACACCCACTTTGGGTTCGAACCTACGACCTACAACTCGTAAGTCGTAGTTAGCCAGTTACCACTGGGCCACCATTGCTCTCAATGTTAGTAACTCTTTATTAATCATTATAAATGCTAATTATTAACATCGTCAGGCCAGCAAGTTTTGAAAGCAAAAGTGCCTGCCCACCTGTGCCTCTGAAAAGTATGAATGCTGTACCTACTTTGGGTCTCCGAAAGTTCTTCTGCAGCTTTTCGCCACCGGCTGCTGAGTGTAGGCATCCTGCAATGCACGCCAATCTTCTCTGTCTTGAGCCTTCATAAGCCAGAGTCGTTCTGCAATCTTGGCCAGAACGCCAATTCCCGTAATAAAAAACGTTCAAAATGGGATATATGGATATAGGGATTTTAGAGGTATTCTTGACAGATTGAGACTAAGATCAGATTGTGAACTTTTTAAATTTACGAGAATTGTCGTGGATATATCACCTGGATATTGTCACCTTAATCAACTCCATGGATTTCCAAAATACATGGTAGGTATTTATTTTATCGTCTGAATTACATATGGCTTCTAATCTATACTTCTTCTGAGCGTGTCACTGACAAGGCATGGCATGACAGGGCATGCGGTGCAAGATGGGAGGTGAGCCATTCTAAACTAATATCTAACTCTATACTAATAATAACCCTGAAGAGTTTAGTAGCTATTTGACACGCTAAGGCCATTAGGAGCCGAACAAAAAGAACGAAAGTTAGAAAGATCGTTAAGTGAAAACTAAGTAATGCGACGGGGTGGGTTGGGGGAACGAGAAATTTTACGCGTATGAAGTCGCAGGCAGAAGCTAGTCACTTGTGTATTCAGACAGTCCGTACAACCTTTATCACGTTTTCAATCTAAAATTCCTATAAAATCTACCTTTGTTACCATCATTTGACTCTAAAGTAAAAAAGGAAAACTTAAAAAATCGGGACTCGAACGAATCCACGCAGTGAACCCTTCACTCCACATCACCCACAAGTCATCAACAACCACCAACATTAATACAACAAACCAGTAATTTATATTTTCCCTATAATTCACAAAACAAGAGCAGCAACATGATTATAGTACAGAATTCCGTTTTTATTTTTACACGGATCTAGAGAGGGTCGTTTATTTTTTCCCGTATCTAAATGGGGGTAATTTGAGACAATTATGATGAATGCCCGCTGAGTCACTGCAGTGTGCTGCGACCTTGTGCTGGTACATAAACTAGTAGTTTTGTATTAACTTAATTGATGTTATTTTCTGTATGTCCTTCACTTGTTGTGTTGCTATGTGGCTTAAAGCTGAATAGAAACGTTTTTTAGAAATCATATTTTTATACATACGAGTACATAAACGCACGCCTTCTTCCCATGGGGTTAGGGAGACACTACAGAACGTCACCTGCTACGATCTTTTCATATTCCTCTTGCTTCGAAGACGTTCAAAATCAAGTCGCAATCTCATCTCAGCGAAATATTTAGGGAAATTAGAGGTATTTTTGACCGATTGAGACTGAGATCAGACTGTGAACGTTCTTAAAGTTACGGGAATCTCCCCTCAGGTCATTAATCGTAAGCATCGATCAAATTAAATTATGATTCCTCAATCTTAAAATATGATCGATGCTAAGCCTTTAGGGACCTACTATTTTAACAATAGTTAAAAACACACAAACCATCAGTTCAGGTATACACGGCTACACATCAAGCTATGCAAAACCAGTATTGGCTGACCGTTCATTGTGAGAAAATATCATACAAAGTGAGGCCAAGACAAACTGGTTTTGTATAGCTTGAAGTGTAGCCGTGTGTACAATCAATAATGAGAGGGTAAACCTCGACTTTCTGGGGGTAAGGTTAGAAAACTCCCTTATGGCCTCCTTCAGCACACACGGACAGTACAGGAACACTAGTAAAACCCACGGGTGGATCTTCGGTGTTTCTAGTACAATCAATAATGTGTGTGTTTCCGTCATTAGTGCGTGTATTCCGTCATTCCCCGTCATGTGTTTCGCAGTTGCAGTCTGGGGCTGCAGTCTCGACATTCATAGCGATCGCTTTACGACCGAATTCGGTCGCAAAGTCCCGGATTGACAGGTGTAATGTATGGAGTGACAGGAGTTTGCGACCGAATTCGG
The DNA here is from genome assembly GCA_951799955.1 of Apamea anceps. Lineage (NCBI taxonomy): Eukaryota > Metazoa > Arthropoda > Insecta > Lepidoptera > Noctuidae > Apamea > Apamea anceps. The sequence goes on from OX637509.1 coordinate 14,181,100, forward strand.
TCGTAAAGCGATCGCTATGAATGTCGAGACTGCAGCCCCTGGAGCCTGGATTTGTGATCGGTTAATGGCAATAGGCTCGCCCCCTATTTTTTTATTACCTGGGACTTAAACATAAAAGGCGAAGTGTCTGTCTGTAATCTAGGTACATTTCTGCCTAACACTTCGCGGCATACAGGCGTGAATATGTGTGTTATGTTATCAATAATCTACTCAGTAAATAAAATCATTATGCAGTGAGCAAAGTTATTATACTACCAAACTATTATATCATGTTAATTATGCCCAAACACTAGTAAATATTGTACGCAAAACAAACATTATCAGCTGAATCTAGTAAGTTATTACAACTTTAATTGACTTGACCTATTGCTATTTACAAACAGAAATAGATACAAATGTAATCCTTCATAAGACGCATTTGTGTCATTTGTTGGTACGAACCCAGGCAGGTGCTTTACGCGAGGAAACTGCAAGTCTTAGAACCAAAAATTCGAAGACATGTGACATCTACTAACCCTTACTGGGCCCGCGTAGATTATAGCCCACTCCCTCTCGAAGAGAGGAGGCCTGTGTCCCAGCAGTGGGGACATTAAAGGCTGATTAAGCTATTAAAATTACATGAACATACAGTGGCGAATTGTGGGTGTAATAAGAGTACACGTCTGCCCAACCCTTCGAGGAAACAAGGCGTGATGCCCATATATTATGTCATTAAAATTTCCTTTACGAGTCGTTATTCTTAAAAGCACCTACTTTCTGCAGCTTGTATTTTTATATGTGCGTGTTTCTATAACAAATAAAGCTATTTTTCTTTCTTTGTTTCCGGAATGCCAACCCCAGTACCACATAACAACTGCCAATTTTTACTATGGACTGAGTAATTTATTGCCTTAGGTAGGATCCGATACGAAAACAAGAGATCTTAGATTAAATTATTGGAACAAATAATAATAATTACATGATTTCCATGAATTTTCCAAATACACTTGCACAACACACAAACATATCGCACACCCTCACTTTCGCACATACACACGCACACGCAATTCAATCAATCACTCACCAACTTCAAGGTGACACAAAATATATCAAGAAAACCCGCGCATTTGAAATTATAATTCTAAACTTAGACCATAATGCTTACAGAGCACCTGTCAGACTAGACTGAACTATAGGCTGAACGTGGCTACTGCTTGTGCCAAACGTTTACAAGAAGATTTATGTTATCGATTTAGAATAATCTATGGCTTTCTGTCGCTTTCTTTATCATTGCATCATTGCTTAACGTGTCTCTGGTTTCTGGAAGTCAACATGCTACAATGTCTTGACAAGTGATTTGATTGGTTCTTTTTAGTGCCTGCAACCTAATTGCGTAACACACGATCAATCGGAATCGGTTTCATTTTGACAGTTCAACAACATTCATTTGGTTATTTACGTGTTGAGCAGACAAATTTTTCGAACTTATAAAGCAATGGAGTAGCAATTTGCTTCAAAATAATTCAGATTCCGATTGATCGTGTGTTACGCAAGTAGGGTGCTGATTGTTGCCAATAGGCTCGCTCACTATTAAATCATCATCTGCCTGGCCTTGTCCCAACTATGTTGGGGTCGGCTTCCAGTCTAACCGGATGCAGCTGAATACCAGTATTTTACATGGAGCGACTGCCTATCTGACCTCCACAACCCAGTTACTGGGTAATACGATACCCCTCGGTAAGACTGGTTGTCAGACTTTCGGGCTTCTGACTACCTGTAACGACTGTCAAAGATCGCTATTACATAGGACTTAAATATACACCGTTAAATTGTAATTGTTTTAATCCTTAAAAGGGGTCATTGTACTCATCATTATGAACCACTTTTACTACGGGACCAACTCTGAAAGCCTGCAAAAAAAAAATCAGTTGATCCATAGATTTAAGTTCGCATAACTTGACATTATGTATGAATCAACTGCATTTTTTTTCACGATTTCAGGGTTGGTCCTGTAGTAAAAGTTGTTCATAATGATGAGCACAATGACCCCTTTTAAGGATTAAAACGATCAAAATTTAACGGTGTATGTGGAGAAATGTGGGTGTATTGTAGGTACACCTCTGCCTGGCCCTTCGGGGCGATACGGGCGTGATGTTATGGTATGTTATGTTTTATTTCTGCCAGCAAAACAAATAAGACAAGATTTGACAACAGATTGACTGTTCAGAGATTTTTTCAGGGTTCCGAAAACTGGCTCCTAAGGAAGTGAATACATATAGTTTCTTAAAGCAATCCTACTTATTCCTATCCTACTAATAATATAATCGCGGAAGTTTGTAAGGATGGATGGATGGATGGATGTTTGTTACTCTTACACGCAAAAACTACTGAACGGATTTAGATTAATTTTGGCACACAGATGGTTTATAACCTGAATTAACTCATAGTCATAGGATACTTTTTATCCCGATATTCCCACGAGATCAAAATATATGCAGGAGAAACCGCGGGGCGCTGCTAGTCTTTCATAATGCGAAATTTTTTAGGTACTACAAAATCGAAATCTTTTCTTCTTTTTTTTCTTTTTTTAATTAAACGTTGCCCCACACTAGGAATTTCTCCTGTATCGTGGGTGCGTTTACAAACATTTAAACTCACATACACAAACAGCCAGACCCGGAATATCTACTTGTAGGTCATACAAATACACTCGAGAGCAATAAATTAGGGTCACATAAAGAAACCTGAAAGTCTCGGAAACTAAGAATGCTAGTTGCTAGCTTAATGAAATAAATTGCGTTTAATGGAAAATCAAATAATGTTCCTAAAATGAAACTAATAAAACTTCTTAGTTAAAAAAAGTTAAGTTTCCGAGACTTTCAGGTAGATTTATGTGACCCTAATTAATTGCTCTCGAGTGTATTTGTTCCGTGCGGGAATAAAACCCGCGACACGCAGCGCAGCAGTCAATCGCTTAACCGCTGCGCCAACCGTGCCGTCGAAATCTTAGCTGGTATTTTTTTTTATACTATAATCTGATTTTATCTCGGATATTTCTGACATCGGTCAAGGAAAAACATCGTGAGAAAACCAGCAGTGCAATTCTGTAACCATCTCACCGTGAAAACTTAGGTGAAGTGAGCGTGAAGTGAGCTGTCATTCCAACTAATGCTAGGGATTGATACTATTGACAGCTCACTCTAAGCTCACTTCACCTAACTTTTCACGGTGAGATTTTTACAGAATCGATCGGCTGGACGTATAGTTAATATAAGTCTGAAATCGCCAACCCGTCTTGAGCAACCGTGGTGACCAATGCTCGTGCCTTCTCTGTATGAGACGAGTTCTTTGCCCTGCAGGCTGATATTAATAAGTCTGCTTTATTTTATCCCTCCATATCCTGTCCATTAGGTAAACCATTTTTGACAGCTGTCTTAGAACGTACACATTCCAGATTAGGTAAAAGTTAACTTTAAAATGCGTAATAAAATAAATATATAAACTGCCTAATCTTATTGCATTATCTTATTTATGACTTCTTTCAGAGATTATAATACCGTACGTGTATCAGTTTTGAGAAAATAAATATAATTGCTCAATAGTTCGATCTGCCAAAAAATTGTTAACCTAGTGGTTAGTATTAGTTACGTTATGATGAAGATAAAACAGAGCCTTTCGAAAATAATTAACAGATTGGTAAAAAACATTGATTTAAAGCACTCCGCGTGAAGGTTGCTGCTTCTAGGTCATTGGATTTTATTTAATTACTTAATTGTTCCGTTTATATAATACTAGCTGCGCCCCGCGGTTTCACTCGCATAAGTCTCTATCCCGTAGGAATATCGGGATAAAAAGTATTCTATGTGTTAATCTTAGTTATAAGTCATCTGTGTGCCAAATTTCATCCAAATCTGTTCAGTAGTTTTTGCGTGAAAGAGTAACAAACATCCATCCATTCATCCATCCATCCATACTTTCACGTTTATAATATTTGTAGGAAGTAGGATTTACTAGGCTTCGCGGCGCTACATAAAGTATTGAGCATGAGAATTTATTCATTTTTAAGATTCTCTGTTACCGAAGGCAGTGGCGGCTCATTGGTATCGGCCCCGACTTACGAGTTACAGGTCGTGAGTTCGAACCCAGACAGGCACTTTAGCTTGTGTATTTTATTTCATCACCACTGCTCTCAAAATGGTGAAGGAAAACACCGTAAGGAAACCGGCATGTCTTGAAACCGAAAATTCAAAGTGATAGATTACAACCCACCCCCACTCACAGAGAGGAGGCGTAGGTCCCAGCAGTATAGGCTGATTATACCTACTATTTATGGTGACAGGACACCCGAGTGAAGGTGACAGGACAACCGTTTGAAGGTGACGGGACACCCGTGTGAAGGTGACAGGGCATGCGGTGCAAGATGGGAAGTGAGCCATTGTCTGTGGAGAGTCGACGCATACAACGGAGGTCTGAGCAGTCCATGAACCCCTTCTAGTGGAGGTTGTCCTTGCTGTATAAATGGTAATTTTGGAAATGTTTGTTCAAGTTTTTATCTAGATGTTTGATATAATATACAGTACAACTTCGAGGTAACAAATCGGAAGGGAACAAGTAAATATTCGTAATATTAAGTAATTCGTTAAACTGAGGTTAGGTTGGTCTAAAATTTGTTATAAAGAGGTAAAAACGTGTCGAAACCTGTCGCGACTGAATCACATACTATTGGGAACGTTATATAAAGGTTTTGGGTTGACAAAATTCGTTAATTAGAGGTTTAAACTTTTTTTTTGATACTTGAAAATTCGTTATAAAGAGGTTGTTCGCAAAAAATCTTCGCAATGTAAAGGTATATTTTTACATTGACTCTTATGGACAATTCAAGGGGATTACGAAGAATTCGTTAAATCAAGGAATTCGTTATATTGAGGTACATTATATTAAGGTTGCACTGTATTATAAATATACTGTTGATGAGTTTGTCGTTGAAATGGATTGGTTTTGCCAAATACTCCTATTCGTTCGAAGTGACTTTGAAGTTAATTAATGAACATGCCGATATCAAAGGAAGATAATAGCTTAGCCATTATAATTCTACAAGAAAGGAAACCAAAATGTCTAGTTCTAGATCTGCAATCAAATTAGGCATTGCCTTTAGTCACCATGTTAGGTATGCGGCCGTTTGGCAATACCACCTTTTTTGGGGCAGGATATATCTTGTGCTACAGCTTATGATAGGCGTCAATTAATGGTAATGAAGCATAATCTATGGAATTGCATGGTTTACATTCTGCCTTACAATTTGAATGAAGCAATCAAATTGAATCCTGCAAACTTCAATGTGAATCATTCAATAAGGCCATATAATTTCTGAGCTGTTCAATCAAAGTGAATGAATTTTGTCGAACTGTGTAAAATTAGGATTAAGTATGTACAATTTTCTAGGTCTTTTTTTAGGCAATGAACTAAACAAATGAACATCGAATTCGAATGGTGTGTCGTCACTTGAGTGAGGTTTTAAGTGAATTTTTCAATAGTAATATCTCTGAAAAACATGGATCATATCAATCAAATCAGCCTATCGTAATTTACTGCTGACCACCCAAGCTGCACCACGACACCTTGGCCTCCACCTTCCGCATCCAGGTTTTGCCAGCATCCTGTTTAAGGTCGTCGGTCCATATAGCTAGCGTGACCGATATGCGGTCTCCACTCCAGCCTGTCAATTCTGTTAAAATCTCACGCTACGGATACACTAGTGACACTCACTAGTGTATCCGTAGCGTCTCACTTCACTTCACCTGAGTTCTCACGGTTTTAACAGAATAGATCAGGAATCATTTGCTCCTTCGACAAACGTGCCAGCCCACTGCCACCTCAGCTTGCTTACTCTGCAAGCTACATATGTCGGTAACTCCGGTTCATCATATACCATCTTATAATCCATTTATGACTACTCCACAAACATTTAAAACTAGTTTACACTACGTTAAAGTTTTTACGATACCTTGTGACTCATTACTTTATGTTTTACTATTATAAAACTAGTCGGACCTGTCATATGCACCTGTTACTATGAACTACTCATAATAGGAATGCCTTGTCATTAGTCGTGACTGTAATGACATACTTTGGAGATGAAAGGGTGATTGGTATTGTTGTGGAGTCGATCGCTTTGTTATAGCGTAGTAACTTTCGTAACGCATCTTGAGTTTTGACCGAGATTACTGCTCAAATCTCTGAATAAAATTCCCTTTCTTTTTTTGTTAGCCTACAATGTGTCCCACTGCTGGGCAAAGGGTCTTTGTTTCTTCCAAACCTCTCTGTCTTGTGCGATCTCTGGCCATGTTGAGGGCCAACATGGCGTGAGATCGCCAATGTTATTGTATTATATATCGTCACACCAACTTCGCCGTGGTCTACCTCGACGGCGATGTCCTCCCTCAGGCGTCCAGTGAGTGACGATCTTTGCCCATCGCTCCGGGTGCATTCGTGAAACGTGTCCAGCCTACTCCCACTTCAGCCTGGCTGAAGAAAGATTCAAAACTATATGGTTGCTGGCAATAGGCGCGCCCTCTATTACATGGGCTTTGACACTTTGCGGGGCACTAAACGCCTCCAGAAGTGTGCAGTAAATAGTCTTTTGTGTCTCTTTCAGTGTCCTTCAGAGAGTTTAACTTATGTAGCTGCCGAAATGTGGGTGTAGACGCCAGCAGGTCAAGCTACCCGAAACTGTCAAGTTTTCCCAATCAAACTTGAACCTTAATGCTTTAGCGATAAAGTTGAAAATCAATTAAAGAAATTTGACAGATTTTAGTAGCTTGATGTGCTGGCGTCTGTACCTTACACCTCTGCCTAATCCTTTGGGGAATACATGCGAAATGTTATGTTTATCTTATTCAAAACTTTAATCTTAAAATAGTATATAACAAAGTTACTTTCCGTATTTATCTGTGTGAGAGCTTATATCTTCAACTATATTTGAATTAAAAGTTCGAAATAATTTTAAAGTTACGGAACTAGAAACTGAATGTCATAGTTAACAAAGTTCAAATTCCATTGCAACCAAAATATTATTAGGGCCTTTTTGTTACAAATGGTCCTTCAAAAGTCAACTTAGAATACATTTCTCTAAAGTAGATAACTAATTAGGTGGCGATGCTGAGATTATGAACACTGCTTATACACAATGGATTTTGATGCGGTTTCCACTATCACTCAGAGGATTTATTCCGAAAGTGTTATGTGCATAATACATTGATAATTTACTTAGATGTAGCACAGAAATCTCCATGTTTTGTGGAAAGTAGCGGCAGGTCGCTCGTATTATTTAAATAAACAGACAAGAAAATACAAAATTAATCGCAAAAATGGATCTTAACATCATATAAATACGAACTAGATTTTAATAATTCATGCTGATGTAAACTATTTCCCATTCAGCAACTTTTGAACTGACATATTCACACTCATTCATAAAAACAGCTGACATTTTCTTTATCTTAAAATACAATATAGAATAATCTTTCGCCTACATCGTAATATAAATTATAATCTTCATAGATAGGTATTGCAAATCCAATATTTCTATACATTTTATTACATTGCAAAACCGTTTTTAAATAAATGTATAATTTCGTTACTAGCAGATGTTCGTTGTTTATGATGATACCTGGGGCTAAACTGCTAAGTATATTATACCTAAAGATTTAGACTTAGGTCAAAAATCTTGAACACAGTCTTTTCCGTGGGCGTCAATTTCGCTGTCTAGCTGTCGATTCGATAAAATATGTATTTGTGTTCTTTATACTGAGGTGTGAATGGGGTAATAAATCATTGTGATTACCATTGGGCTGTGCCAATCTCCGGTACAAAAGCTTTGTTATAATATCATGTTAGAACGCTGCTGGCTATAGGCCTGTCCAAAAAAGGCGTAGTTGTACTGGTTTTGTAAGAACAGCACCCGAATTGCGTTGACTCTCGAATCTGATCAAGTTATCCAGTAGTCGTTTAAGTCACGGCTGTAACAAAATGGTTTCCCCCCCTCCCCTCGCCTCCTATTACATCGAACTATGAGATTAACACGCTCAGCGCCATGTGTATCTTTTGCGATACACACTGTCTAAACACTTGTGTATCCTTTTTGATACACAAGCACCATTCCAGTCTAAGCGCCGTGTATCGCTAACGCGCACACTTTCCATACATTTTGTATACAAAAAATGTTGTCCTGGCCTAGGGAATTTTCCTGGTGTAGTGGTATTGGCATATGGGGCTTGGCGCTGAGCGTGTTAAGGGAAGAGTGAGTGCACTTGTGTCTGCGCACACACTTGGGCATTACAATCTCCATCATCTCAATCTCTTTCGTTATAGTCTCCGCTGAGGATGGTCGCCACGGCCGAAATTCGGTCTGGCGGACTACACATGCGTAATGAACATAACTGGGTACACGTCTGCCTAACCTTTCGGGGATTACGGGCGTGACGTTAATATGTTGTGTGTCTTTTTCAATTTATTTGGGCTATGGAGTAAGTCTTCTTCTTCCATACAAATGTCTGACTGGCAAAATTAATTTGTTTTTTTTTTTCTCTTCGTATCTGTGTGTCTGGGAAGAAAATGTAGCTAACTATATGAATAAATTATAAAATTATATATTAATAAAAATTATAAAACTATGCTTAGGGCAAGTCGGCTGATAATAACCCTATTCACGAATGATGTGGTATATGCGCACAAGCATTTTCTTAACCAAAAAAAGGAAGGGCCTTACAGTAATCGTGCTACGAGTGTGGATCGAAGTCACGACTGCTTGCTTGTAAGTATGAGCCATAATCGTTGAGCTATTACCGCTTTTAAACGCCAAAATTGCTCATAGAAAAGACAATAGAAATCACTAATAACAAATCAAAGCGTAATAATACAATAGTAATATAATAAAACAGTATTGTACGAAATTTTCGTAACACACGATTGTTTATAGTTATTATTACGATTATTTCAACATTTATCGATCGATGTTATGTATTGTGTAGAACGAGATTGTATGGTTGCGGAGTGAAATATTGTACAAGTAAAAGTTGATATCTTGTTGGATTGACAAGTTTTAAAGGTATTAGAGTAATGTGGATTTGTGATAAAGGTAGTAGGAAAATGACTGATGTGTTATGTAAAAAAACGAAAAAAAAGAAAAATATTTTATAAGGTCAGAAATTAATTATGTTTTAAAACTAAATGAAGTCCGTTCCTATCCGACTACCCTGAAAAGAAGCTCCGAAATACTCAGAGGTCACAGTCTTTTCTAAAGTCTAGTCATAATCGTGATTACAGGCTATATGATGACCATACAGATTTGTGTGTGAGATGGTGTGGATATCTCCACCTTCCCAAGATTAAGGGTCCATGAGAATTCAGGGTATGTTATTTTTCACGTAATCTCAGTTTACACCCAAAATCGTGCTGTCATCAACATCTGCCCAGCCTTTTCCCAACTATGTTGGGGTCGGCTTCCAGTCTAACCAGATGCAGACGAATACCAGTGCCTATCTGACCTCCACAACCCAGTTACTGGGTAACACGATACCCCTTGGTAAGTCTGGTGGTCAGGCTTTTGGGCTTCTGAGTATCCGCAACGACTGTCAAAGATCTTCGAATAACAGCCGGGAACAACGACTTAACGTGTTTTCCGAGACACGGTGGGCTCGATATGTAATGATTATGAATGAGTTTTTATACTTCTAACGGTACGAATTGTCAGCTGTCTGTCATTAGTATTTTATAACATGTTACATTTTATCTACATATATACGCCATACATGACCACGACTTTAGATTCTACTTCCTGATATATGTGTATGTAATACACACTTACCACTTACTTATTACACTACACTTACTTATTATGATTAACCTGTATTTTTCATGATAAGTGAATTGTATTATTTTTGAGAAATAAATGTCTTAAACCGTAAACTGTATATATATTGTATAATATTATAAACGCGATAGTTTGTGAGGATGGATGGATGGATGTTTGTTACTCTTTACGCAAAATCTACTGAACGGATTTTGATGAACCTTTACAGTAATATCATAGCTTATACAACAGAATAACACCTAGGATATTTTTTATCCGGATAATCCCACGGGGTCGACACTTATGCGGGTGATACCACGGGACGCTGCTAGTATAAGATATCTTAGGACACAGGCCGAAAAACTGATTACATATTTTTCAAATTAAATAAATTAAGATTACATATATTTATTTAGACATTATATTTTACTAGGTGTCAAATAAATAAAGATGAACATAATAATTTGACAGATATAATAATCTCGTTATGTTGTTTGATTGACAACCGACTTTATGAATATTGACAATAGCTTTGATTATATTGTGGTTTGGCCAGTTCAATGCTTAAGAATTTTTTAACAAAATGTAAAAAGTAAAAAAAAATTACCTCATAATCTCGTTGATGTCTTTTCTTCGGGAGAAAGATTTATTTCCATCTCATTTCGAATAATAAAAAAAAGATTTTTTTTTCCAAAAAATTATTGTATTTTTGTTTCAAAATTACTTATATAATTTCCAAGGACTGTTATAAGTCGAAGATAAAACAAGATAAACCGGCCAAACAAACCGCCTACTACAACCTGTCAAAAAATCTAAAATGGTTTCCGAGAAATTTTTTATTGTAAGTAACCCCACTGCTGGACAAACTAGTACATGTTTGTCTCATTACACGGTACAAACGTGCTACAATTTGGGAATTCCATTGTCGTTGCTACCACACCAGTTTTGTTTGAGTTATCTATTTTAGGAACTGACTACACTGAATGAGGTAAGCGATAGATTTTTGTAGCAACGTAGATTTAATTTAGCCTAGCTACGAGAGCAGTGAGTGAGAGCGAGACGAGTGAGAGCAGCAGCCCACACGTTTGTAGAAATAGTTCTCATTTTGTAAAACTGTATTTTTAACCCCCGACGCAAAAACGACGGGGTGTTATAAGTTTGACGTGTCTGTGTGTGTGTGTGTGTGTGTGTGTGTGTGTGTGTGTGTGTGTGTGTATGTCTGTCTGTGGCATCGTAGCTCCCGAACGGATGAACCGATTTTAATTTTGTTTTTTTTGTTTGAAAGATGAATTTGTCGGGAGTGTTCTTAGCCATGTTTGATGAAAATCGGTCCAAGATGGCCGCCGCTACAAAATGGCGGATTACATATTTTTTCACAACTCCCTCAATATGGGTATCAAATAAAAGGGCTTGACTAGTAGAATACTATACACTATGATAAATTTCAAATCCAAGATGGCCGCCACCACAAAATGGCGAATTACATTTTTTTTTTCACAACTCCCTCAATATAGGTATCAAATGAAAGGGCTTGACTAGTAGAATACTATACACTATGACAAATTTCAAATCCAAGATGGCCGCCACCACAAAATGGCAAATTACATTTTTTTTTCACAACTCCCTCAATATGGGTATCAAACGAAAGGGCTTGACTAGTAGAATACTATACACTATGACAAATTTCAAATCCAAGGTGGCCACCACCACAAAATGGCGAAAAAACAAAAAACCTGATTAAATACCAGATTACTTACCCGAATCTTAAAACGCAAGAAAATAAAAGAAAAGAAATAATAAGGAGTCCGTCCCTACAAAAAGCATGAAATAAAAAATTAAATTAAAAATTTAAAAAACCCCCGACTACGAGAAACCCTATAAAAAGAAAAAAATAACCTTGAAATTATGACCCTACGTAAGTACGTATGAAATTATTTGATTAAATATTGTCCTGTCGGGGGACCGCTACTATTTTAAACTTTAACAGAATGTCAGGCTAGCTAGCTAGCTAATTAGAGCGGTCCCCCGACAGGACAACATTTAATCAAAAAATTTCATACGTACTTACGTAGGGTCATAATTTCAAGGTTATTTTTTTCTTTTTATAGGGTTTCTCGTAGTCGGGGGTTTTTTAAATTTTTAATTTTTAGCTTGTACAAAGGATTGTAGCCTATGTTTTGAGTAAATAAAGAAATACATTTTGTTGGAAGGTAAGGCTTGTATCATCTGCCGTAGGTGTTTGGTGTAGGTATGGCAAGTGAATTGATGATTATGCGACGATATAAAAATGGGAATAGTTGATAAGGTACAGCCGACAGGTCATGCTACCCGAAACTGTCAAATTTTCCCAGTCAACCTTGAACCTTAATGCTTTAGCAATAAAGTAGAAATTTGACAGATTGTAGTAGCTTGATGTGCTAAGGTCTGTACAAATCGGTAAAGCAGAATGACCAGTAGCAGGGACAATAGCGTACTTTTCCAGTTACTTTAAAGTTATACTGCAACAGAGTTTTTACTACTGATGTTCTCTTTGTCAAAAATGGGAGCTGAAGATATTGCTGTTCCATCAAATTGTAGTTTATGATAGGCCTTTTCATGTCTTAATTTCATTATTGACTTTGACATTTGACGGTGCGGTTGGCACAGTGGTTAAGCGATTGACTGCTGCGCTACGTGTCGCGGGTTCGATTCCCGCACGTAACAAATATTTTTATGGCCTACAAGTAGTACCCTCTACCTACCTACCTACCTACCCTCCTGTGTCGTGGGTACGTTTATAACATACGGAACACGTATGTTATAAACGCACCCACGACACAGGAGAAATTCCTAGTGTGGGGCAACGTTTTTTTTAAAAAAAAAAAAAAGAAATTATATTCTGATAATACAATGAAATTAAGATATGAAAAGCCTATAGCAGTCCACTGCTGGACATAGACCTCTCCTATTGCACGCCATTCAACTCGATTTTCGGCAACGCTCATCCAGCATTTCAAATTTCATCACTATATTATTCGCTTTCCATAATTATTATTTAATCATACATATTTCTTGCAGTTTTCAAATTAGTTTGCTAATGGAGCATAAGCTACTACTATTTATGGTATAGCATAGCTTCCTATGTGCACCGATCATTATCGGGCGGCTAGCGCGGGGGTGCTGCGCGTGAGTGGCACGCGGGGGAGGGGCGACGGCCGAAGGAGGGGTGACGGCGTCCCGCGCGTGCGCAGAATGTTAATGCGCCGCGCACCGTGCTCTATGACTTGATATGACTACTTGTAACTTTATTGTACTTACCTGTACAATCACGAGCACTGATATGTATACACTTAGCTACTTTTAAACCTAAATTTCTCCTACTATGCTGATTGTAATTTTATTTTGTTAGGAACATAGTATTTTAGAACCCATAATAGTATGAAATAGGTCTAATCTGAAAGTTGTAGTATTTATTCCAAGAGAAAATCGCTTTTAAAATTTGCTAAGTGTATACAGGGTGACAGGAACAACCGGTTACCATGGATTCACTACATGATTCTGGAAAAAAATTCTGTTGAAAACTTTCGTCGGTAATTTTTTTTTTTAATCTGCTGTTTCCTACTACAAAAGTGCAATACCTAAGCGGTCAAAATACATGGAACAGCTGGTCTTTTTCTATAACCTACAAAAAATTTCAACACCGGGAATTCCAGAATTATGTACTAAATCCATGGTAACCGGTTGTGCGTCGATGTCCCTGCCACCCTGTACATATTAGACCTGGATGAGGCTATCGTATGGAACAACTGATTTTTTTTTAAATAGCCGACGAATTATTTCAAGGTCCAGGATGATGTACGGAATCCATGGTAACAGTTTATGCGTCGACGTCCCTGCCATCCTGTAAATATTAGACCTTGATGAGGCTATTGTATGTAACAGCTGATTTTTTTTTTAAGAGCCGACGAATTATTTCAAGGTCCAGGATAATGTACGGAATCCATGGTAACAGTTTATGCGTCGACGTCCCTGCCATCCTGTAAATATTAGACCTTGATGAGGCTATTGTATGTAACAGCTGATTTTTTTTTTAAGAGCCGACGAATTATTTCAAGGTCCAGGATAATGTACGGAATCCATGGTAACAGTTTATGCGTCGACGTCCCTGCCATCCTGTAAATATTAGACCTGGAAGAGGCTATCGTATGGAACAGCAGATTTTTTTTAAATAGCCAATGAATTTTTTCAAGGTCCAGGATGTTGTACAGAATCCATGGTAACAGTTTATGCGTCGCCCTGCCATCCTGTAAATATTAAACCTGGATGAGGCTCGCACAGACCAGGCAAACATGGTACAAAAGGGAGGAGGCCTACACTCAGCAGTATAATATAATATATTATATTTATTAAATAATAATATATTTATGAAAATAAATATTTATATATTAAATATTTATTATTTTTATTTATAATTTTAAATATTAATATATATATTTTTTTTAAATATATATATTATAAATATAATATAGTACTAAATTATATGCCTAAGACTTACGTGCCTGAACTAGGTAATCCTGTGTTTCAGACGAGAAGAGCTAAAATATATAGCAGTATGTGGAACAAGCTTGCCAATGATGATGATGATACATATAAATGCTCGTGACTGTGCTTGTAAGATAAGATGGCCTAACATAAGCAAGTTTATGTGTGTACTAGCTGCAACCGCGGTTTCACCCGCATAAGTTTCGTTCCCGTGGGAATATCGAGATAAAAAGTATCCTATATGTTAATCTTGGTTATAAACCATCTGTGTGCCAAATTTCATCCAAATCCGTTCAGTAGTTTTTGCGTGAAAGAGTAACAAACATCCATCCATCCATCCATCCATGCAAACTTTCACGTTTATAATATTAGTAGGATGTAACAGTTTGCTTATGGTTATGGTGTACTGTATTTGTCAAGTGACGATTAAGACATGATGTACCAACTTATTAGTGGAGACCCACTATTAGCACCTGTTTTTGTTCATAAGGAGCTACGTCTGCCAACAAACTGCTTTGCAGTTTGACAGAGGTATATATCTGGTTAAAATTATTTATGTCAATAAACACTTTATCTTTTTTTTTTTGAATAGTTAATAATAATAATCGTCCTGCAGACCGTATTTCAGCCATGGCGGCCAATCACAACGGGAGATATTATAGTGCACATGCGTGTGCGCAGACAAAGGTACACTCCCTCATTCCCCTGTGTCATAGCCCGATGGGACGGCAATCCGACACGACCGCAGAGCGATCATGACCAACTGCTTAACGCTTCCTGGGTCACGGGGTATCACGCCGCTAACTTCCAAATTTCAGGCTGTTAAACTTGTTGACTAAGAAATTCCTGATGGAAAAACCTAATAAAACTTTGCCCGATCAGGGAATCGAAGCCAGGATCCAATCAGTAGTCGTAATTGCGACCACGAAGCCAACGGGGCAGTCCATAGAATAGTTACTTAACCCACCAAAAAAAGGCTTCTCAAATTCTCAAAACCTCTGACAACAGTTTTCGGTATGAGAGATGATATCCATCTACAAAATTCTTAGTCACTATACAGGGTGCCAGGGACATCGACGCGCAAACTGTAACCATGAATTCAGCACATGAGTTTAGACCCCAGAGCGCAGAAATTTTTTCGTCAGTTATCAAAAAAAAAATTCTGTTTCATAGAAAAGTGTCAAATTATTTATTTTTACCTACGCGGTCAAAATGTATGGAATAGCAATATTTTTTTTGAATAACCGACGAAAGATTTCGTCGCTATGGGTCTCTATTGATGTGCTGAATCCATGCTTATAGTTTGCGCGTTGATGTCCCTGCCACTCTGTATATTCTGTGCAGTAAATTGTATAAAGAACGACCTACGTTCATAAATCATTCCTTTACGGTACACATCTGTCCATCTCTGCCTACTCTGCTCACGACACAGTCTCCTCTTCCGTTATCCGACACGACACGACAAGACGGTGCAATCGACACACGAATACGATAACTGTTCAACAAACACACTGAGATTATTGAATTTACTCGTTTGGACACTTGACACTTGGGGCCATACGGGTAGAGACGATGGCGTGCTTGCTTGACGGAAGACCTATTAGACCTACACCTTTTGTATAGATCACCCATGGTTTCTCAATTTAGGCTTTATAATTTTATTAAAAAAATATAACTGACAGCATTAAACATTACATAATTTCATTCTCATTTAGTAACTATACATTGAGAAAACTGATAAGGTGATGTGTTGTATTGCCTGTAAGTATTTAACTAAAGGAAAATAAACATGTCCGGTCTAAGGGAGCCGGATGTTCTGTAACTTAGAACCCTTCTATATCAGTCACCTTTCTCTATTTTAGATTGTGCATTCTATTCACCAGTGCCTGTAATATGATGCTGAGATAAATACAGATTTGTGATTTACTTAAGATGGTGTTTCTGGCATAATTAGTCTACCAAAGTTGCTCTTATTTACCCTGTTCTGCACCAAAGGTCTGTTTCGTTTTCTCTCGAGGAATCACTATTTATTAAATATTTTTTTGGATAGGAATTATTTGTTTCGGTCATGTATTATGGTATCTTTGATAGGGTTGGCTTAGATAATCGATTTAACCATATTTCCCCGCTACTGCTAACCTTCTTAAGTAGTGTTCTTTTCGTTCAATAGAATTTACTCACAATCGGTAAGGTGATCTAAACATCCCTATGTCACAGCAAAGAGGTTATGCATGTGGAACTCTCTCTCTCACTCTAATGTAACCATAGTAACATCATGTTGCAAGTCACAAACCTCAACAAAAAAGTGTAAAATGTATGAAAATGAAGTTAGCTTATCATTCTACATAGCTTTCCTTTTTAAAACGACACCGTGAAGTTTTAAAAATGAAAACGGTTCATATTTTATTTTTAGAATTTTAAGTAGTGTTATAAATTATGTTGGTTGCATGTGGTATTTTTATGGAACGTGGTTTTATGTGAGTGTATCGTATTTTGAAAGTTTATTTGTTTTAGCTAGAGAAATAATATACCCAAAGTCTATTCAACTGCTTATGTTTCCAGTTGATGTTATTACCACTTAACCGAATCAACTTTACTTGGGAGTTTAATAAGTTGATTGTAGAATGACTACTATTGAAAAAGTAATAAAATTAGTAAAAGTTGCAGCGCAAACTGAACCTTATGTGTAGGGAATAAAAGTGTCTTTTTCCAAAAACACATACTTGTTTACATTTTTGAAAACTAAATTGCAAACGTAAAATAAACTCAGATTTTTAATTTGCTAGACTAAAATGACAGCTGCGATCGATTTTTTTTTTTTGTCAATATTTTAATTTCGCAGCTGGCAATTAAGTCTAGCAAATTAAACATTTGACTGTAGTGGTTTTTGACGGGGTGTTTGGTTTACGCACGTGACTACTGTTTCTAATATCTGAGCTGATCGTAAGAATTTATTGTAATACTAGATGCGCCCCGCGGTTTCACCCGCATAGATTTCGATCCCGTGAGAATATCGGGATAAAAAGTATTCCATGTGGTTATAAACTATCTGTGTGCCAAATTTCATTGAAATCTGTTCAGTAGTTTTCAGACGACCAATGGGCCAAACATACGACCCAGTGGGTCCCGCTTAATGACAAACGACATCGCGGCAGGCCCAGACGGAGATGACGGGATGAGCTGGACTCCTTTCATAAAGATTGGTCCTTGGCAGCTCTGGACAGAGAGGGGTAGAAAGAGAGTAGGGAGGCCTTTGCCCAACAGTGGGACATTAACGGCTAATAAAAAAAAATAAAAAAAAGTAACAAACATCCATCCATACAAACTTTCGCGTTTTTAATATTAGTAGAATCATGCTGAAGAGAAATAGAAAGTCTCACGGAGAAGAATTGATAATGATGCCTTATAACCCTTCTCCTTAGTAAATGCATAGACTGCCGAAACCCTTAAAAAAAAGAATTTTTACTAAACAAATCATAAATTTTTGTATAAAGTCGTTTTTCGTGTGTCTGTAAAAACGCTTCGCTCTAATCTACACAATAGATTTTGATTTGATTTTCACAATTATTTAGAGAATTAATTCCGGAAGTTTTATGTGTATTATACCTATATTATTGTTTAACTTAAAAATGTGACAAACCGCCATGACATAGAACCATAAATTCGAAGACATGTGACTTCTACCAATCCGCACTGGGGCCACGTGGTAGATACTTGTTGTTGCCCACTCCCTCTCGAGGAGTAAAGGCTCGTGTCCCAGCACTGGGAACATTATAGGCTTATTATTATGCTGTAGCAGACCACAATACAAAATATCTAACAATACCATATCTCCAAAAGGGCATATCTACATAACCATAAAGCTCGCTACAAAAGAGGCTGGGCAGTGGGTGTGTTGATTCATACACTCGAAGAGAAAGTAAGGTCACTTTCCATTTTCTAATTGTTTAGTATTGTGTGCTAAACGAATTTAATTAGTTGTTAATTCTTTAGTACCATGGTGATTGTAATTTGTAATTACGTGGTTTTCTAAATGGTCTCTTGAAGGAGGCTTTCCTTGTTGTGGAAAAGCTTTGTTTTTGTGTTTACGGTTGTCAGTTTTGCAAAACGTAACGTAATGTGACGTAGTTTTATTATTAACCAGCTTCTGCCCGCGACTTCGTCCGCGTAAAATTTATTGATTCCCCGACCCACCCGATCGCATCGCATCGCCCGCGGTATTACTTCGTTTTCGCTTAGCGTTCTTCCTTTTTGCTCAGCTCCTGAGGGTTAGAGCGTGATGTTAAATAATCTATCGCCTTCCTCAAGGATTGGGCTATGAAGTGCAAAAAGATTTTTTTAAATCCGACTGGCAGTTCCAGAGGTTCGCGCGTTCAAACCTTCAGCTTTATTGTTAGTATAGATTTATTAATAACTAGCTGCGCCCTGCGGTTTTACCCGCATAAGTTTCGATCCCGTGGGAATATCGGGATAAAAAGTATCCTTTATGTAACCAGTATTGCCAAGGGGTATCGTATTACCCAGTACCTGGGTTGCGGAGGTCAGATAGGCAGTTGCTCCATGTAAAGTGCTGGTTATAAACCATTTGTGTGCCAAATTTCATACAAATTCGTTCAGTAGTGTTTGCGTGAAATAGTAACAAACATCCATCAATCCATCCATCTATAAAAACTTTCACGTTTATAATATTAGTAGGATAGCAGGATTAATAATACGGCCTCAACTGTACTATTAATAATTAATAAATAGATGTGCTATTCTGTAAATCGCACAATTTAGTTTGAAAAATATGCAAATAGAATTTTGCTAACGACTGACGATGCTGATTTAGAACTCACTTGAATTATGCGTTTTTATAGAGTAGCCTCTAGCTGATCACGAGTTCAATGCCATACTAAATCACGCTTAATCGAGCAACCAAGATATGCACTCGTAAGCTCTTCAGCATACATCATTCTTTGAAGAACTTGGAGTTGAATCTGAAACATTACAACATCATCAACAACTGCCTAGCCTTTTCCCAACTATGTTGGGGTCGGCTTCCAGTCTGACCGGATGCAGCTGAATACCAGTATTTTACATGGAGCGACTGCCTATTTGACCTCCACAATCCAGTTACTGTGTAATACGACATCCCTTGGCAAGACTGGTTGTTAGACTTTCGGGCTTCTGACGACCGTAACGACTATCAAAGATCCACAAATGACAGCCTCAAACAACGGCTTAACGTCCTATCCGAGGCACGGAGGGGTGGTAAAGACGGTCACCCATCCACGGACCGACCGTGGCAAGCGTTGTTTAACCTGATCGATCAACCCGTGCGGCTGTTATTACTTAGCCACGAGATATTTACAACATGTTGATGCAAAGCATCATTCTCCTGCAATCGATTCGCTAGTTCGTAAACCAGAGTAACTAAGATTTACCAATCAAGATACTTTATGTTTTCTCGTATTCTCATTTCATTTTAGCAATTTTACCTGTTCCGCTACTGTTGTTTTTTAATATTAGAATTTAATATTTTATATTTAAGTTTGGATTTGGATTTTTATTAACAACAAATTATATTAGTTTAAGTGGTGAACTTTATTTTTTATTTCGCTACAAAATGGCGCCATATTCCATTGAGAACGACATGTTGCGCAGACCGCAAATTCATTTATTTGGTCTGTGTCTGCGCAACATGTCTTTTTCTTCCATACTTCTCTATTAGTCGTCATCTCGGTAGTCACCCCCTTTCTAACCATATCATCTTTCACACAGTCCATCCATCGTTTCTTTGGTCTTCCCCCACTCTTATAGCCATCGACATTCATGCCCAAAACTTTCCTCACGACATTTTCCTCATTCGTCCTTATCACATGCCAATCGATTTCCACACAATTTTTCACAAATAATAAATAAATATTATAGTAAATATGTATGTATGTGTATCATAAGTTTATAACCTATTTATGTATTTGTGTACCTATTTTAAATACATTAAGATATATTTTTAATAGTTTTTATATCATTGTTCCTCTCAACCAAAGCACCTGCTATCTAATCTCTTCACCACCCTTGGTTGACTGGTAGAGAAAATTGTGCCTTTGTACATTTTTTGAGTACGAAAACTTTAAATAAATAATATACGAGTATAATTGCTTATTTTAAGCTCTACTGTGAACAAGGTTTACCCGAGAGCCTCACTCAGTAGCGGCGACAGTTATGTATTTATGCAATAATATTCTCCTGAACTTTACTTCACGTGGTTATCAACATACTTGGCATAACTGTCGGCGAGTACTTTACGCCTTGTCGTCATGTTGCGCTTATATGCCAGATTACTAACATGTTGCTGACCGCTATTGGGTTAAAATTCACATTCTAGTTTCTTCGTCATCAATATAACGGGTGTAAAAACACACTTGTTCTTCCCAACATGATTTTTTTTTGTACTGGAGATATTGAAGGTCAGTTTTTTTTTTACGAAAACAAGTTTTCATGATCCCTGTACCGTTGCATACACCCATAAGCACAATGTAGAAGCTTCGTTTTCATAACATCGTCTAGAAGTGTTAGTATTACAAGAAATTATACTTTAAGAATTTTATTACTAATCCAAACAGGTTGTTGGCTTTTATTAGAACTAGGCAATGAAGCTTTTGTTACATAGTCATCCTTTTTAAGGGAGAGTCAGTGCCTCATCAGAAGGTTCTGCTTTATGTGTAGTTTAGGGAAATAGGGTATCTCTTTTTAGTTTTCACAATTCTACCTAAGCAAGCGTTTACTACGTCAACGCTTATGCTATACTCATACAGGTAACACGTCTCGATGAAGGAGAAATACTCCATGAAGAAGAATCTGCACCCTAATTGCGTAAAACACTATCAATCACAACCTGAATCATTTTGAAGGATATTGCTAATTCATGGCTTCATATGTTCGAAAAATATGTCTGCTCAACAACGTAGATAACGCAATGAATGCTGTTGAACTGTCAAAATGAAAGCCATTGTTACTGTTACGCAATTTCCTCAAGTTGGAACTCTTAACGTTCAGTAGACTACTAGTTGGGTGGGAGGCCATTCATCAGTCATCGCATTCTTTGTACCGCTTAAGAATTTACAGCAACAATTGAGCCTTCCAATCCTTAGAACACGTGGAGAGCCCGAAGGACCAATTTCGAAGTTTTGATTATATTATTAACAAATTCCTTCCCAATATAAATTCTGGGCCAACAAAACCTAATAGCTCCCTCGAGGTACATTCTTGAATACCTCAATGACAAAAATACTCAAGAAAAAGACATTTACTCACGTTGCCCGAATATTCTTCTTTCGCCTCTAGCGAATTTCTCCAGCGTTTGCAGTTATACGTATATTTGAGTCCAATCAATTCTTGCTCAGTAATTGTCGAGAAAAAATTTACATACGCCGCGAGCATTCGGCGTCTTTCATCGCAAGTTAAAACGTACGTGTGTTAATATGTGTTGGATATAAATCGTGAGTTTCCTAAAGATTCGGATGCCTGGGGCGAGTCGTGGGCGTCTCCACTTCCCGCTACTAATAATGGCTGATTGGGACTCGTTCTGCAGATACGAATGTTTCTTGATGATGATTAGGGGGTGAGAGTTTTCTACCTACACTCATATTTATGGCTAAGTAATAACAGCCGCACGGGTCGATCGATTAGGTTAAGTTAAGCTTGCCGCGGTTGTTCCGTGGATGGGTTATACCATCTTTACGTACCAAGACCCCTCCGTGTCTCGGAAATCACGCTAAGCTGTTGATCCCGGCTGTCATTCGTGGATCTTTAACGGTCGTTACGGGTCGTCAGACGCCCGAAAGTCTGACAACCAGTCTTACCAAGGGGTATCGTATTACCCAGTACCTGGGTTGCGGAGGTCAGATAGGCAGTTGCTCCATGTAAAATTCTGGTATTCAGCTGCATCCGGTTAGACTGGAAGCCGACCCCAACGATGACTCAGAATATTTTTGACCAGAAATGTTACGAAAAAGGATACTGTATGTTTCTGAGACATCAAAGAGCCGAAATAACTACGAAATCAGCCTATAATGTTCCCACTGCTGGGACACAGGCCACCTCTCTATGTGAGGGAGTGGGCCGTTATCTACCACGCGGGCCCAGTGCGGGTTGGTAGATGTCACATATCTTCGAATTTTTGGTTCTAGAACATCCCGGTTTCCTCGCGATGTTTTCCTTCACCGTTTTGAGAGCAGTGGTGACGAAATTATTTACACAAAGTAAAGCCTGGGTTCGAACCCACGACCTAAAACCGTTACCACTAAGCCACCACTGCTTCCTAAAGTAATGTTAAACTATAAATTAGACATTATTAATAGCGGCCTTTGATAGACAGTAAGCTATGATTCTGTGAATTGTATTTGTAATGATTTATTGTACATAAAGTTTACGACGGCTGTTAACGAGTAATAACTTCAAGATAATGTTATTTCAACTCAATCCCAATTACTGTTTGTGGTAGGTATCTGAAAATCGTAATATGCTATTTTTGTACCTACCTATATACTTCCTACCCAACCAGCAAAACAGTCTCAGAACCCACACTTTATAAGAGTAGTAGGCTTTAAGCACTCTTATAATTGTTTTGGAACATGCCATCCATCCTATATTACTTTTAGACAAGCCGGTATGACCTCAAGAACGCTTAGTCTCATAAACAAGTCTTAGATATGTATATAAGAGTATATAACTATGCCATTGTAAGCCACATACTCCTATAATAGTATTTACTAAGACTAATCGCACTTGAGAAAACTTGCTCTTATATGCATATTTTCTAAGCTCGTTTGATTCTATAATAGACTTGCCAAATGCTATTGTAAGACTGTCAGACTAATATCAGGATTGCATAAGAGCACTGTAAGGACGCGCATTTCTGATCTTATTTGAAACTATTATAAGATCAATAATAGCACTTGATAAGTATGATATTAGAGTGATTTTAATCAATCTTACAATAGTCTAATAGTGCGCTTGTAAAATGCAGCAATGCTAATGGCGACACTATCAATACAAAATAACAAATAAAATAATTAAACGAGAACAGGAAATACCATATTTATTAAGGCGCATGAATTTTGAAGCGTAAAACCAGGTCTACTTAACAGTAAATAATATTTTCCAATACGAATACTTACCGTAAAACTTAAATACACGCACTTGATAATAACGGCACTTTAGTATAAACATTAACTTCACAACAAATTTAATTGTTTTCATTTATTAATTGTTTTTTCTTCCGTTGTAACTTTGAAACACGAACTTTTAAGTTTGATCTCACGTAAAATCATAATGAGCTTATTTTACCTCAAACGATTCTAACCCTAGACCAATATAAGCCTATGCAGGCTTACAAGATACTTACGCAAAAGCAATATTAGCCTAAGTCGGCTTAAACTAATTTTGGCTAGATTACTGTAAGTGCAAAGAGCATTCAATTAGACTGATATTAGAACGATATTAAACTAAATATGCTTATAATTGGTGCCCAAACCCAGGCTTATACGATTATATAGGAGTGATGTAAGAGCAAAAATCAGTAGTCTTGGGATTGTTGTAAGCCTAGTTTTTGCTGGTTGGGTAAGCGACATCTTTCTTGTCCACACAAAAAAACTGAACTATTTCATCATCTGCCTAGCCTTTTCCCAACTATGTTGGAGTCGGCATCCAGTCTAACCGGATGCAACTGAATATAACTTTACACGAAGCGACTGTCTATCTGACCTCCACAATCCAGTTACTGCGTAATACGATACCCATTGTAAGACTTGTTATCAGAGTTTTGAGCTTCTGACTACCCAAAAAGACTGTCAAAGATCTAGAAATGACAGTCGGGACTTACGGTTTAACGTGCTTTCCGAGGCGTCTCGATATGTAATGCATGGTCACCCATCCGACCAACTTCGGATATACGCTTGACCTCCAATCATCCCGTGCTGCTATTGTTGTATAGCCACGAGCTCCTGAATATTGAACTATTTCTCTCCACAGAACACGAAAAATCGCTTATCAAAACAAACCAATAAAATTCACAGCTACCCGTCAATAATAATTCACACAATAAGACCATAAAATATTGTAACCTAGCAATTAGTATCGCCCACAGTCCACAGTAGCGGTCGGGTAATCAAGCTGTAGCGATCAAGTACTACAATGTGTGGTCAGAAGGACCAGCGGGGTAATAACGTAAGAAGCATAAAATGCCAATCGATTGCAATGCCTTTCATTTTGACAGTTCACCCACGTTCATCGTGTTATTTACGTTGCTGAGCAGACGAATTTTTCAAACCTATGAAGCAATGGATTAGGACTTTCCTTAAAAACCCTCGACTTGTGATTGAAAGTGTTTTACGCAATTTGTAAATATGATTGGTTCTGCTGTGGTCCTTGGGTTCAGATTTAACAGAAAGAAAAGAAAAGAAAAAGCGTTTATTCGTGGTGACCGCCTAAATTTTCCAAACAAATTACAGACAGACAGATACACAGACACAGACAGACAGATTTACTATTTGGACACTTTACGATAATAAACAGGTACATAGAATAAGCAAGCTGAAGTGGCAATGGGCCGGCCATATTAGCCGTAGAACCGATGACCGTTGGGGCAAATGTGTTCTTGAGTGGAGACCGCGAATCGGTAAACGTAAGGTGGGACGCTCTCAGGCTAGGTGGAGCGACGATCTTCGCAGGATGGCTGGTAGCAGCTGGATGAGAGTTGCCGAAAATCGAGTTGAATGGGGTGCAATAGGGGAGGCCTATGTCCAGCAGTGGACTGCTATAGGCTGATGATGGTGATGATGATGACGATAATAAATGACGGTATTAGGATGTTGAAAGTGTCCTGCCAGATACGAGGTTCTACTAAGAGCTAGATTCACAGTGCTGTATTTGATACATTGGTATTTGGATTAGATATCACAATTGAGTTCGGACAAAACGATGGTGTTGACAATTTGCCGGATTTCCTTCGCAAAGCGACTAAAACTGCACCCTAATTGTGCATCACAGTATCAGTCTCAATGTAAATCATTTTGAAGGATATTGCTTGCATCCATTGCTTTATATATACGAAAATTTTGTCTGCGCAACAACGTAAATAATGCAATGAAAGTTGATGAACTGTCAAAATTAAAGTCATTTCTACTGATTAGGTGTTACGCAACTACCCCGCCGGCATCAGAGTGGTAATTCCCGTATTTAAAAGAACGTTCACATTCTAGCATTTTTTTTTTTTTTGGTTGGGAAATCATCAAATGACCTCTCCCGCTCTGGGCTGAGCGGAAGGGCGTGTCAGACTTTTACTGACTAAAACCCACCCGTGTTCCTTCAGTTGCCTGTGCCAGGGGCCACGGTATCTCTTTCGAACAACCTGCGGGTTGTTCGAAAGCCTAGCCCCATACCTTGGCCCCGGCGGCATCGGCCCTAGCGGACCCCGTCAGTTCGTGCTGACATCTCTTTGAGCCGCGCGTGGAACACAACGCGCCGTCGACCCGGGCCTGGTCCTTACCGGGCGGCGAGCTGCCCAATTGACTCCCGTCTAAGGCGTCTCCTGCGGGGCTAGGGGCGTGAGGGCGCAGAGATTCACATTCTAGCCTCACTCTCGGTCTGTCAAAAATCGTATGTACCTTAATTTTTAATATAATATTGCCGACTACGTTTTGAAGGTTTTAATCACTGGAATTAGCCTAAGTTTTGCAGCTAAATAATGAATTGACACATCTTGTCAAGTCATTATTTAGCTGTAAAACTTAACCATGGCTATCTTCCAAGATAACTTGCCATACTCAGAGCCTACCCTACCCTGCTCTATTTCATCTAAATGTCATACATTTTCATATTTTCTTGTTTGACAAGTTTCCATGTTTCCAAGTGCTTATCATGCCATAAAAGGTAGAATCTAAGTAGCACAGTTTTCTGTGCACCTGTCGTAAATATACGCTTGGTCACTTGCGTAATGTGCAACAGTATACTTCACAAATTAGTGAGTCTATAAAAAACCGGCCAAGTGCGTCTCAGACCGCGCAGTGTGAAGGGTTCCGTAGTTGAGATGAATATTTATGCATGCACAGTATTGATTTTTATCGATTCATAGTATTTCTCGAATGGTGGATGGGTGACTATCTTTACATACCAAGATCCCTTCGTACCTCGGAAAGCGCATTAACCGTTGATGTCGGCTGTCATTCGTGGATCTTTGACAGTCGTTACAGGTCGTCAGAAGCCTGAAAGTCTTACAATCAGTCTTACAAGGGGTAAATATCTTATTACCCAGTAACTGGGTTGGGGAGATCAGATAGGTAGTCGCTCCATGTAAGAGACTGGTATTCAGCTGCATCCGGATACGCTGGAAGCCAACCCCAACGTAGTTGGGAAATGGCTAGGCAGAGGATGAATATTTCTCGAAAAAACTATGAAAAATAAATAAAGTTATTTCTGCAGTTGTTACCGAAAATATCCCATATTTCAAAAAGTATTGTAAGTAGTAATTATGGGATCCAACAATACCCCACATGCTATGTGCACAGAAATAAAAAAGGATTGGGAAGTACTTAATTATTTTACTCGTATTTTCACCACACCATTGATTAACGGTGCATAGAATACAAGTTTCATCGATACAGAGCAAACATTCTCTCGAGTAAAATGGAAATGACGAAATTACAAGGGTTATTTTTTTGTCTTTTGGATACGGAACCCTAAAAAGCAGCTTGCGCGTAGGCAGAAAACAAATATGTGGTTCGTTGGCTACTCTTTGACTGAGGTCAGTAGGCCA
Organism: Apamea anceps; assembly: GCA_951799955.1. Taxonomy (NCBI): domain Eukaryota; kingdom Metazoa; phylum Arthropoda; class Insecta; order Lepidoptera; family Noctuidae; genus Apamea; species Apamea anceps. The sequence goes on from OX637509.1 coordinate 14,208,249, forward strand.
CAATATGGCGCAGTAAAGCCTATTTCAGACCCGACGATATTAAAAGGGATGGTCGAACTCAGTTTCATACAATAGTGAACCTTGTTTGTTGATAGTTAGAATTAGAATTGAAATGCATTACAGAATATTTTAATATTTTTACATTTTTGGCAAGTTATGCTAACTTTATTCAAAGCGGCCGAGTTTTTTGCTGCATACCCTTAATCATATCTAATAGGTATATTTTAAAATAGTTTAAACTACTTATCAAAGAAGGGAAGTTGGCCATTTTATTCCTATTTTTTTATTGAATTTTCCTGCTTCTTCTTCCTATCGCTGGCAGGACAGTAGCTCAAATCTTGTTGGCCTAAAGCTTCACCTTCGTTCCTTTCACGTCGGTGGCAACACAGAGGCCACTTTGACCGCATGGTTTGGAACACAGAGGACAGGTTAGGAGGTGCAGCATGGTTTGTGATACATCTCCTTATCTACACCCTGCTGTCACGATCCTGATGAAACCATATCGACGTGTGTACTTTTTTAACCCCCTTATTTAAATAAATAAATAAAATAAAATACACTTCTAAATCCTATGAAACACCCCTTATGTGCTGTCCATACGTTATTGTATACCGTGTGTGGTATCGCTACGTCGAGATCTCGATACCGGGCTGCAATCGGTCGATACTTCAGTACAGGGGCGGTAGACCTTTTGTTGATAAGTTTTATTTATTTGTTGTGTAATGTTTTATAACCTTATTTGCGTGACACACTTCCAATAATAACCTGATCATTTTGAAGAATATTGCTAATCCATTATTTCATATGTTCGAAAAATTGTCATATTCAACAACGTAGTACCTACCTACATAATGTAATGAATGATGTTGAACTGTCAAAATGAAAGCCAATTGCTATCTGGTTGGTTATTGCTTGGTTGATCTAGTGGTCGCAAGCCCTACTGCTGAGCGTGAGGTACTGGGATCGGTTCCCAGGTCGGGCAAAATGTTATTGGGTTTTATTATCAGGAATTTCTAAGAAGCAGCCTAAAACCTCTCTCTCTCTCTCTTGGTTGATGGCAATAGGCTCGTCCCTTTCTATATATGGAACTTAAACATAACTGGCGAAATGGGGTTGTATTATAGGTACACTCGTGCCTAACCCTTCGGGAATGACAGGCGTGATATTATGATATAGTTAATTTAATTTAGAATTTCCCGTTTCCCAGTTGGTTCACGATCCCTGCTATGCAACAATGTCGGTTGGTCCGACTCGCAAACAAATCATTGTAAGTCGATTACGTCAAGGTTTTTTAATTAATGTTTAGTGCATTTGCATATTAAAAATAATGGTAATTATGCGTTATTTATGAAACTTTAAAATATTTTAGGTTTTGAACGAAAATTAAAAATCTATGCAGAATGCCACCTCAGATATTTTTTGTTAGTTTATTCGGTTCCCACTGCTGGGCAACAGCCTCCCCTTTTTCCTTGTAAACCTCAGATTGGTGATTAATCTATAAACTAATAATAAAGCTGGTCAAATCCAAAGGTTGTCTTTAAAAGATCGCTCTTAGCGATAAGACCGCCATTGTGTCACCCTTTATAAAATGTTTTATATTTATGTTCTGTAATTTGTATGGTGTACAATAAAGAGTATTCTATTCTATTCTAAAGCTGAAGAGTTTGTTTGTTTGAACGCGCTAATCTCTGGAACTACCAGTCGGATTTCTATTATATTAAAAAAAGGCTTATGTTTAACTTACCACCAGATATAGTAACATATAACAAACAAAAATAGTAAATAATCACCAAAATCAAACCTGCATTCTAATGTAAACTTATACCCAAAGTTTTAACATCTCGCTATCCTATTTAAGCAAAATGACTCCAAATAAATCATGTTCGGTTCTCGACAGCCTGCAAAAAATAATCTCTTTTTTTCATACTTTTTTTCTATACAATCTAGTCGTTTCTGGTACTCGCCGAAACGATCGCACTCGAGCGGTGCCGCTGCCGCGGCACCGCTCGCTTCGCTCGCTCGGCTCGTGCGTAGGAGGTCACAGTTTTAGCCTAACCTAACCAAACCATTTTTTTTTTAATTAACCTCGTCTATCTTGTTTGCAACAAGCCGGAGACATAACTTAATATGGCATCATAATACTTTATTTGGTAATAAACCTAAATTTTATGGCAGTCATAGTGGTTTATTTAGGCAGAAATAGCGCATTAATTAGCTCGCTAAGATTTAGTAACCATTTACTACATTTGGTGTTCGAATATAATTTGAAGTGCAAGAACTAAGGGTATCAAAGCATTTTATGGTGGTCATTATATATAATCCTTAAAAAAAATAATAATTTGGTAGTCCAATTCTTGAGGAAGCTTGTAGGCTATTAATATCACGCTACGACCCTAAAGAGCCGAGCAAAAAGAAAAACAGTCGGAAAGATCGGTAAGCGAAAACGTAGTAATAGCGCTGGCAGGCGATGCGATGCGAAGGGTTGGGAACCAGAAATTTCAGACGGATGAAGTCGCAGACATGCTCACATTAAATTAACTCGTGAAACTCATAGACCCTGTAAATTTACAGAAATTAAAGTCTTTTTCCTTTTGCCTACCATTTTCCCAACCATGTTGGAGTCAGCCTCTGGTCTAACCGGATGCAGTTGAATACCAGTATTTTACATGGAGTGACTGCGCGACTGAATATCTGACCCTGTTTCTGAGTAAATCAATACCCCTTGGTAATACTGGTTGTCAGACTTTCAGACTTCCGAATAGAAATTAAAGAAGTACAAAGCAAAAACACGTCGACAAGTTAAAAAAAACCTAGAAAGATCTCGAATCTAAACAAAAAATCGAATCAAACCAATGACTAACTTTTTAATCCAACTAACAACAATGAGCTACCGTATGCTAAACCCGTTATCCACTGAAGCGTAACTCATAATAATACACTAGCCAGCTAATAAAAAGGTGAAGAATTATGAACAGCACGCGAGTATGCTCTCGACGATACAATAATAATAATGGTGGTACATCTCAGTGGGCAGAGGCATTAATTTGTCTTTGTCGGTTCTGAATTATGTAGGTACTTAGATAAATAGAATTAGTGTGCGTCGGTTCATTGGGTTCCTCCGATATCTATCGATATAAATAAAAATAAAATGATCGTTCGTTTGTAGGGGCATCACTTGCGAACGGCTCAACCGATTTAAAATGTTCTATTTTTTGTTTTAAAATGTTTTTTTGGACAGACGATATTGTTGCCATCGTGGGCAAAACCTGGATGAGGCTGGCACAGGAGCGTGGGGATTGGTACAAGAAAAGAGAAGCCTATGCCCAGCAGTGGGCGAAGTGAGGCTGTGGATGATGATGATGATGAGGATTTTATGAAAGGAAAATTGGAAAAGTTTCCCGGAAAATGTTCAAGTTCGAGAAAAACTGAACTGTCCTTTTTTGTATGAATTATTGAAAGGGGATTGCAGATTTTTATATGAAGCCTGGCATACCTACCTGTCCGCCATTTTGTTTTTATTTTTGAAATGGCGGCCCCACAATTAAATATATAGCTGTTTAAATCGATAGCTGATAGTGCAAACAGAAAACGGGGTTTAGTCTTATTATGTTTTCTGTTTCCATTGTTGTCCGGTATTGATTTATACAGGTTTTTTACGTACAGTCGCCATTTTGAAAAAAAATTACAATGGCGGTCAGGTAGGTATGCCACGGACCTTCAAAGCTCTTTTGGACAGGACAAACTCTGTCGGGTCAACTATAATTTTAATTATAAATATGTTTATTTCGAAGCCCGAAAGCTTTACCAAGGAGTACTTATCGTATCGTGTTACCCAGTTGCTGGATTCTGGAGGTACCGGAGAGAGTGGCTCCATGTAGAATACTGGTGTTCAGCTGCATATAGTTAGACTGGAAGCCGATCCCAACATGGTTGGAAAAAATCTAGCGAAATGATGATATTTCGAAGTATGTTTAAAACAAAGCTTAGTTTGATAAGAGTATGGCAAACACAAACTTCGAACTGCTGATAAATAAGTAAGTATAAAATCATGAATCATGTATGTTTGTACAAGTGATGAATCAATGTTTAACGAATACTTACTATTACTTTGTAGAGTTGGCGAGGCCTTTTTTTTTTTTTTTGAGGATGGGAAATCATCAAATGACTCCTCCCGCTCTGGGTGGAGCAGGAGGGAGTGTCAGACTCTTACTGACTAAAACCCACCCGTGTTCCTTCCTTAGCCCTTTATGTTCCAGGGCAGCGGTAACCCTTTCGGACAATCCCGCTACCCTGGCAGGGAGTTGGCGAGGTCTTAGCTTTCTTTTGAGGCTTAGTTATAAAGGTAAATATTAATCATTTAGATGATATTGAGAGCAACCCTGACCCAGTGGTAACGGCCCTGAATTACGAGTTGCAGGTCTAGGGGTCGAACCCAGGCAGGTGCTTCACTTTGTGTAATCTATTTCATCACCCCTACTCTCACAACGGTGAAGGTAAATCGCCAGGAAACCGGCATACCCTAGAACCGAAAATTCGTAGATATATGACATCTACCAAACCACACTAGACCCGCGTGGTGGATTACGATCTCCTCTCACAGAGAGGAGGGTTGAGTACTAGCAGCGGAAACGTTATAGGCTTCATATGTGAAGTGTTATACTAGAACTAATCCAGTAGACGCCCATACTCCTTATAACATTGACGATGATAGCCAAAATGAAAAAAGTATATCGTATTAAAAACAAAACACAATCGTGAGCTTGAAAAAACTTTTTAACAAAAAATTGGACCGCCGAAAAAACTGAAAAGCAAAAAATAATAAACCTTTTTTATTTAACCTTAATAAGGTAAGTTCTTAAACTAATGTAAGTATACCTAAATAATTTTGAGTCGGCGCCAAACAATCAATAAACAAAGATCACTAAATAGCCTTAAATTTAAACGGCGCCGACTCAAAATTATTTAGGTATACCTACTTACATTAGTTTAAGAACTAACTTTATTAAGGTTAAATAAAAAAGGTTTATTATTTTTTGCTTTTCAGTTTTTTCGGCGGTCCAATTATTTGTTAAAAAAATTTTATTATATAGTTTTTTGTGGCTATACCTAATCTACTAATTGTTTGCCAAAGGGCAGGAGGCATATGTGGCACTGAATAGAGTAATAATACACCACTCAGCATTAAAAATCTGTGAGTGAACAATAAATCACCCCTATTTTCCCACCCTTAGGGTTGGATTTTCTTTTTCAAATTTATATGACACCAACTTTGGGGTATACCCTTTCCAATAAAAAAAGAATTATCAATATCGGACTACTCCGTAAAAAGTTATGCGTGGTCATACATAAAAAAAAATATATACGTGTCGAATTGAGAAGCTCCTCCGTTTTTTTTCGTCGGTTGAAAATTCAAGAATGAAGAAGACGTAATAAATAAAAGATAGGTAGGTGCATATATATGAATAGGCAAGTTAATAAAGGTGTTCGTAAAGAAACGGGTGAATGAACCTAAGTAAGTAAACCTCACAGACAAAGGATCTCTAAAAACGGTTCTTTACATACAGGAGATTAATCTCAATTAATGAGAATTTGCTTAAGCGTAGACAATGGTTAATTTGACGCTAAGAAATATTACGATGATAATAGCTTCCACTTTTACGTTTATTAAAATAGTTACACGGAATTTTATTACTGGTTGGGGTAATACAAGTACTTAAGATGAAGTTAATGATTCAAGAAGTTTAAAGATAATGTCTGCGGAATTCTGATACCTACTCAGCTTTACTGGGATTCAATTTGAAGAAGCAGTCTTTTAAAGTCTGCAAAGTATCAGTAATAGCTGGGTGTTGCAGATGTCAATTGGCGATGAACTCTTCGATGCCCGTTGCAAACTGTGGCAGGATACTCTTCCCCCTTCTACTTACTACCTACCACCAAAGCTCCCTGCAGGGTGTAACCTCCCGTGATCCACTTGGAAGTCTCTGAACCGTCTCCGGATACAAGTGGGAAGATGTAAAACCAAACTGGTAAAGTGGGGCTACCTTGACGGAACAGCAGAAGTGGTGGAATGTCACAAACCATGCTCCACCTCCTATCCTGCCCTCTGTGTCCCAAAACATGCAGTCAAAGCGACCTCTGCGCTGCCACCGACAACGCCGTGGAAGTGACAAAGTTTTGGGAAAACAAGGTTTAAAATACAGTCGTGCCAACGACACGATTAGAGCCATTGTTCTGATCATAAGCCTATTTACCCAGAAACGACAAGACAAAATGCTGACAGATATCCATCGCCAGAATTAAATATAGATGGATCCCTGCTTAACAAGTGAATAAAAAAGACATGTTTGAAATAAATATGAGGATATATATACAGGATGGTAACCTCTACCATCCTGTATATATATCCTGATATTTATTTTGACGACGCACAATCTATTACCATGGATTCAGTACACGATTCTGAACAGCCCAAAGTTAAAATTTTTCGTCAGTCATTAGAAAATATATTTGCAGTTCCATACATTTTGACCGCGTAGGTAGGCACTTTAGAATGGGACATTTTTATTTTAGACAGGAGTCCATAGGGTTAGTAACAATTTTACTTCACTTCTAGTATTAGTAGGTTACAGACACAGATGCACATACAATTAAAACTCAGCGTGGAGCTGCATCCACCTCAGCAACATCGGGGAATCCCACCGATCTGCGAATTAAGACATTAATCTTCACTTTAACAGCTGATTTTTTTTTAATAACCGACCAAAAATGTCTTACCCTATCCGTCTAGAATCATGTGCTGACTTCATGGTTACAGTTTGCGCGTCGAGGGCCCTGCCACCTTGCCTTACGTATCATCATTTGTTCCTCGTACTACTTCATGCTATTTTCTGAAAAAAAATCCTTATTTGTCCCACGTTAAATGTACGTATTTCTTTGTGTCGTTCTATAATTTATTTGTTACTTCATGCTTTGGATAATGATGATTCATATCCGAGCAAGTCGTAAAGAGGTCCGAAGCAGGAATACAGAACCATCTGGCAAGCTCAATGATGCAGCAATTTCCGACCGTTCATTGTAGCTCTCAAGTATTTACGAACAGCCATTTTTAAGAGCCGATGGACAACGAAAACGGAAAAATAAAAACTGGCCAAATGCGAGGTGGGCCAAAGGTTTCCTACCTAACACCAAAACTATTTTACAGTTAAAACGATACCGTGTCCTTTGCCTGACGAGCACACGCACAGACGGACGGACAGACAGGCAAACGGCGTTGCCTTAATAATGGCTAATAGGTACGGAACCCTAAAACTCATAACTACAAAACAATACTAGAATCTAACACCTCAAACGATCAATCTAATCCATATAGATAACCAAACGGAAAACATGCGCGTACGCATATTAATAAATCGTTGTTAGCACGCGCGAGGTCATAATTCCGTTGACCTGTGAGTCATCGCCACCGACTCACATGGTCTGATGTTTTCGAATTGACTAGGAAACATATATTTCCATCTACTGTCTGAAGAAGGCTAGGATCTTAGTCATTCTAGATTTTTAGAGTTCGTTTTCGCCCGGAGGTTATGTAGACATGGGTTTCGGGTTTAAACCAGCACCCTAATTGCGTTACACACTATGAATCTCAATCTGTATCATTTTGAAGGATATTGCTAATCCATTGCTTTATATGTTCGAAAAATTTGTCTGCTCAACAACGTAAATAAGGCAATGAATGTTGTTGAACTGTCAAAATACAGCCATTGCTACTGTTAGTGTATTACGCAGCTACCCTGCTAGGGTCCTTCCCTCTAGTTCAACGCTTTGTAATAAACTCTACACCCGAAAATATAATTAACTTTTTTAAGTAGGCACAAACACTTCGCGAGTAAAGACAGCTGTGAAGTTGTGGTGTTATTCAATTTTAGTTCGGGCTCTAAACTAATCTTATGTCCGTAGGTGATACGGAGTAGAAATCGCCCGTAACTTCGGCCATAACTATGGATTTCGTGCTTAGGGCCAATTTGTTGTTTCTTCCATATCATAATGATATTTTTGAGAATTATCTAAGATACGTGAACTTGACGTGTAATGTGAAGGAATTTAACGTAGGTAAAACGGCCGAAAACCGCCAAAAATGCAGTGAACAAGTGAGGTGATCAAAGCTGATTTCATCAGCCTATAATGTTCCCACTGCTGGGACACATGCCTTCTCTCTGTGAGAGGAAGTAGGCCGTAATCCCAGGCCCAGTGCAGGTTGGTAGATGTGCACATACCTTCGATTTTTTGGTTCTAGGACATGCCGGTTTCCTCACGATGCTTTCCTTCCTTTGTTTTAAGAGCATTGTTGATGAAATAATTTTACACAAAGTAAAACGCCTGACAGGGTTCGAAACTACGACTTATAACTCGTAAGTCACGGCCGTTCCTTATTAGCGGTGTTTTTTTTTCAGTAGGACGGAATTTTAGGCTTTTGATTTCATTAGATTACTATATCTAAAGTTTAAACTTAGTGGGATCAATTAATGATTGAGGACGAGTACATCTACTATTGGAATTAAGGATTAAGTAAAAAAATTCTCAAATAGGTATAATGTTATATATTCGCTTAATCTTTTATACAATAAATAAAATTGAAGTGTCTGTTTGTAATGTCAAAATATCAGCTTTTTACTAAATGCATATGAAAGTATATACGGTACTTATAACAATAAAACAATTTTTGTCCGTCTGTGTGTTTGTTCCGACTAATCTCCGAAATGGCTGGACCAATTTTGACTTTCACTGGCATATAGCTGATGTAATAAGGGGTAACTAAGGTTACTTTTATTTTAGAAAAAGAATAAGGGTTCCGCGAAAAAATATTAATAAAACCCATGAAATCCAATTTGTTTTCCGCCAAGCACTCGAACGAAGTTGTTTTCCGACGACAGCTAGTACTCCATATTTAAGTTTTAATAAATACAGAAGTTATTTATGACACTAAAGAAATAGTAACAGTAGCCATATTTACCTTGACAGGAGGCATGTTTCTAGGTGTTAAAAGGAAAATAATCCTAATAAGGCTCTGTTACAAATATGTAGAACAACTTCTAGCCGGCTGGCGCTACTATAGTTAACACCTCGATGACGTCATCCACGTACTGTAACAAGACTTGAAGTATTTCCATGGAATGAAGTAGAGTTTCCATGTGGCTCCTGAAAAGTAGGACACTAACAATTTTTAGTGAGATTTTTAGGGAAAGATGACTAGTCTGTTTTAGAAAAAAAAAAGGTGGATTTATTTATGTACTTGCTGCACCCCGCGGTTTCACCCGCAAAAGTTTCGATCCCGTGGGAATATCGGGATAAAAAGTATCTCATATGTTAATCCTGCTTATAAACCGTCTGAGTGCCAAATATTATCCAAATCCGTTCAGTAGTTTTTGCGTGAAAGAGTAACAAACATCCATCCATCCATACAAACTTTCACGTTTATAATATTAGTAGGATATTGGATAATGGGAGAGGTAATTTGGTATTATTCTCCTATATTATTTACAAAAAAATTATTTCCGAAATTGTTTTTTTTTGGTTCTGTATTGTACCTATTAAACTGCAGGCTTAATTTTTTTGGATTTGGCTTATGTCCTTCCGCAACAGTATGATGCAGTAGTTTAGAAGAAAAAAAATCAGTAAGTGAAATTTAAATGTAGCTAGACGTCATGTCTGGTTTTAGTATTTTGTCTGTAAGAAAGTTGGTATTTAATTTATGCCAGATAAATTACATTAGGTTTCTCGTTTTAGATAAGACTTTATTCCGTTTTTGGTAACACGTGGGAGTACAATACTATAAACTTTTAGTGAAGATGTTTATTATGTAACTCGCATGGATATAAAATGTTTTGTTTAATATAACACTCTATACCAAATCTTAGCTATGAAACTTACATATTGATCTTAACATTTTTATGATTTAATTAGTCTTTCGTAATTTATATTCTTGTCTATTTAAATATAAAATACATTCTGTTTTATTACATTTTACATAATATATTTGCTTGTAGTAAAATTTAATTTCTGCTATAAAAACTATAATGAAATCCAATCTCATTCATTATACTTTATTTTGACTCAGCTGTATATTGATATTATGTTTCTTATTTAATAGTAATCTATTATTATTATTAATGTGTGCTGTTCCGTGTCCCGGAAAGAACGTGAAGCCGTTGGTCCCGCCTGTCATTCTTTTTTATTTCTTTCTTTTTTTTAAAAAACGTTGCCCCACACTAGGAATTTCTCCTGTATTGTGGGTGCGTTTACAAACATTTAAACTCAGATACACAAACAGCCAGACCCGTAACAACTACTTGTAGGCCATACAAATATTTGTTCCGCGCGGGAATCGAACCCGCTCCATTCGTGGATCTTTGACAATTGTTACGGGTAGTCAGAAGCCCGAAAGTCTGACAACCAGTCTTACCAAGGGGTATCGTATTATTTATTTATTTATATATACTTTATTGTATACCACAAAAATACATAGCATAAAAAAATATGTAACACCCAGTAGTATAAGTATTACCCAGTAACTGGGTTGTGGAGGTCAGATACGCAGTCGCTCCATGTAAAATACTTGTATTCAGCTGCATCCGGTTAGACTGGAAGCTGACCCCAACATAGTTGGGGAAAGGCTAGGCAGATGATGATGAAATAGTAATCTATTAATTTAAGAATCGGCTACTTCGGTACATTCCTACATTCTACTTATAACTTTTTTGCTTTTAGTCACTAATAGTTATTAGAGAAGAAAACAATTAAAGATAAATGAGTTTATTTCTACTTGGGTACTTCTAATTTCTTTTTCTCTCTTGTCACACTTCAATAAAAAAGCAGATAATTTTAGTTGAAGCCCGGCCATCGAAAGAATGCGTTTCTGACACTTGTCAGTGCGACAATTCTAATGCAAATAAAGATCAAATTCGCAAAACACGCAAATGTTCGTTTGTATGAAACTGACAGGTGTCAAGATCGCATTCTCTCGACGGCAACGCACTGTATGAAATGAATGCTAAAAGAATGCCACAAAATGTAAAAAGGACTTATCCCGAACAACCCTAAAACCAGGTACACCCTACAGATGTATGATTTTATTATCATCGAAGAGCGTCCGTGTGAATTATATGTTTGTTCATTTGTCTGTTAGCAAACAGAGGCATTCCTTTCTTAATTAGCTCATTAACCCCTTATTTATTTAAAACTGTTTTTTTAGTAATAAATAACACAGTGTGACATATTTTTATTTTTTTGGTTGCTAAATGGGCCTGCTCTTGATCTCGATCACGCCGGATGGAAAGCGACGGATGAGGTCTATGATGGAATGAGCGTGCCCAGAAGATCCCTGTTAACTCTTGCTTTGAAGACATATGGGTTAAGTGTGGAAGGGAGCACAGACGCCGCACAAAGTTCCACACTTTGACTGTGTGCGTAATAAACGTGGAGGAGAAGCGCTGAGTACCTATACCTATACTCTACCTATACTCGTCGGGATATCAATCAAGTGTGGATGGTACACACGGCTACGGCACACGGCACGGTCTTGGCCTCACTTTGTATGATATTTTCTCACAATGAACGGTCAGCCAATACTGGTTTTGCATAGCTTGATGTGTAGCCGTGTGTACTCTGTAGTACAGACGCCAGCAGGTCAAGCTACCCGAAACTGTCAAATTTTCCCAATCAAACTTGTACCTTAATCCTTTAGCGATAAAGTTGAAAATCTATTGATTAAAGAAATTTGACAGATTGTAGTAGCTTGATGTGCTGGCGTCTGTACAATGCTTTTGTGATATAAAATTGTAAAGTCCTCGGTGTCAGGATTTGTGTCTGGTTGAAGGCAATAGTTTCGTCACCTATTAGACGGAACCTAGACATAACTAGCAAAATGTGGGTGAACCTATAGGGTACATCTCTGCCTAACCCTTCGAGGATTGCTGGCGAGATGTGTAATAGTAAAGTTGGCATTCTTTACTTTGTGACCAGCTAGTTAAACTACTAGGCAAGTTAGTCTGTAATATATTTAAAATAATATTTGGCGTGAGGTGAGCACATAAATTTATCGCTGTACGTATTTTGATACAGATTTTGTTTAGTGCCATAATTAAAGCTTCTAAAAATACTAACATTTACAACATCAGCCAGGGCCAGAATAGCGTTGCGGTACGTATTTTTTAAATGTCGCAGCATTATGCCGTCATAGGAGCCTTTTTCGCACAGTAGACCTGTGCGAGGCCAAAAAGGCTCGATATTATTTTTTTTTGTTAAAAAATAATGTTAAGTTTTTTAGTTTTCAATGCTCTTTTTTATTATTTGTATGGTGTGCGTGTCCCAAACAAAAAAGTTTTTTTTTTCTACGACAATATGTAGAAAATGATTAAAAGAAAATTTAACAAAAAAAAAAAATAAGAAATAAGCAGTACCTTTGTACTCAAATTATAATTACTCGTATGTCGTATCCCTTTGTATTTTACTGTGTGTACATAAATAATAAAATAAATAAAATTGGTGGCATAAAAGTATTATTTTAAAGCCTTTCATTAAACACACAAAATACCTACCTACTTAAGAATTCAGATTTTATTTAGATCCACTTTAATTCTTGCCAAACAACCAGGAAATCTACAAGTGTGTGGAATTAATTTATTCTCCATTCCATTCACATAAAAACAAAAGGATCTAGTTGGAATCATTGTCAAAATATTCACTTAATTTATAGTTGTGTTAACATTTTTTACTGTCATCAATAAAATTAACAGGGATTTGCAAACATAATGAACTTTCCTGCTGCGTGGGAGTTGTCTAACTGCTATTGTTATACACTGTGCCTTGGCTAGATTGTACCCGCGATGTTGCCCATCTATATTAATATTATGAAGAGGAAAAATTTGTCTGTATGTCGGGGGTAAACTTCGGAACTTTTGATCAGATTCTAAAAAAAAACATTAATGGGAAGCTACAGTATTGCCGAGTGTCATAGGAACACAACAACAACATTAACAAACAACAACAACAACACAACAAATTTCAAGCGGATAAAGTTGCGAGCAAAAGCAAGTGAAGTGATATTATAAATTTCCAAATTTTGTAGTATTTATTAAGTATAATAACTTAATAAATAAATGCTTAAGATATAATAGGCTGTATAATTATTTATAATACTGGATCTACTACTGGTCTAATGCTTTCAGATATTATATTCTTAATCTGTCTTGAGATATCTCGGGGAGCAGGCCCGAATTTGGACGCTAATTATTTTAATTAAATGTAAGTAATAACAGCCGCAAAGTAGTGCAACATCTCACAGTGAAAACTTAGGTGAAGTGAGTCTGTCAATAGTGTCAATCCCGTTCTTACAGAATAGACCGGCTGGTCGCTAAAAGTTTAAGCTAGGCTTGCCGCGGTCGGTTCGTGGATGGCTGACCATCCATTACACATCGAGTCCCCTCTGTGCCTCTGGTCCTAGCTGTCATTTGTACATCTTTGACAGTCGTTACGGGTGTAACAACTGTCAAAGTCAGAGGCCGCAGTCGTTCCATGTAAAATACTGGTATTCAGCTACATCCGGTTAGACTGGAAGCCGACCCCAACATAGTTGGAAAAGCTAGGCAGATTGATTTGTGTGTAAGTTGCTACTAATTTTGGGATTGAGAATACTGTTACATCAGTATGCTGTGAGTTCTTCACTATTTTTGGTTGATATCCACTGCTTTAGCGGCGGTCCTATCAACATTGATTGCACCTTTTTTTGTTTTTGCTCCATGGTGGTAAGTTCTCATGGATGTCCTCCGCCCTGGGGGTCTGTCTGACCCCCAGGGGGGGGGGGTCTGACTCTTACTGACTAAAAAGCATCCCGGTGTTCCATCTCACACCTACGCCAGCACCGGGGGTCGCGGTAACGTACGTTCCTTCCGCAACCCCCGACTGATTGATTTTACCTAACCTAACATAATCACAGGTTTTTCCAATTTCTGTAGATATAAATAGTCCTCAAATATTACTTACCATTAATCAACAAGCAATAAATTCATGGTTCTATTTGCCTTAGTAACATGTAGGCGTTAAACAAATATAATAAAATATTTACTCCTATTCCGAGTATATTTAATGAAGCTTGTGCAATCCCACAAAGTCCGTTAGTATTTGTTTTTTCAAAACGCTTTTATTAAACAAAGAAACTAGCTTCAGCCCACGACTTTGTTCGTGTGGAAGCCGCATACAACTTCTAAAAAAATGTGGCTGTTTTTTTATAAAACATATTTTTATAACACTCTCAGCCTCCGACACATCGCGTTGCATCGCATCGCCCGCCCGCGCTGTTACTTGGTTTTCGCTTAGCGGTCTTTCTGACTTTTATTCTTTTTGCTCGGCTCCCTCTAAAGTCTTAGCTTGATATCAAATGGAAGCCCAGCCGCCTAACCTTCCAAATCCTACTAATATTATAAACGCGAAAGTTTGTAAGGATGGATGCATACTCTCTCTCTCTCTTTGTTACTCTTTCACGCAAAAACTACTCAACAGATTTTGATGAAATTTGGCTGATAGATTATAATCAGGATTAGGACTAGATATTTTTTATCCCGATCTTCCCAAGGGATCGATACTTATGCGGGTGAAACCGCGGGGCGCAGCTAGTGCAAAAATATTTTTCCAAATCCTACTGGCAGTTCCAGAGATTATTAGCTCGTTCAAATAAAAAAACCAACTCTTCAGCTTCATTACACGTATTAGTATAGATTTTATTTCGATGAATTTCCCGTCTGGTAGGTACCTAAGTAATAATGGTGCTTACATAAATAAATTGAACAAATATTGTATGAAAGACGAATTGTGCGTTAATTACACGCCTTGGAGTCATGTTCTGTGTGCTGGATAAGTAATTTTGATGGGGTTTTAGTGAGGCGGTTAATTTAAAGGCCGCTTCTGTCAATAAAGCTAATATGATAAACTAATAAATGTCAAACAAGATTAGAGGAAATGTCGTATGGGTTCAGTAGTCTCTTACATATGGTTTATATTCTGCCGTTCCGGTAAAAAGCCGTAAGTAACTACTTCTTAGTTGATTTTGAAGAAATTACAGTTTTGTCTGAACTAAAGTTTCAAGCTCTTTTGACAGGTCTTATCGTAAACAGTATGTATCTATGGCTACGAACGAAATAGAGCTTTATCACCTAGATAGAAAGATAGAGAATTTCATACTGAATCCGACACTACATTCAGCTCATTTTTGATGTTGAAAAATGTTAGTTACGACCTTTCACCATCAAACTGAAACTCTAACAATTTATTTCAATTTGACATTATTTTGACATTTACCTAACAAATTATTTTGACGTTTACCTAACAAATTATTTTGACTTTTGTTACTATAGTAATCAAATAATACAATCATTTATATGGTCAATTTGTAGTTTAGTACGAGTAAGCTCTTTATTTGCATGTGAAAATTGTAATTAATTCTTTTTGTATGCCTTTAATAGGCGGATCATAGCGCATATTAACCTAAAAAATGTCCAACCACTGTACCTAGCCAAAAAATATTCACAAATAAATTATTTCAGATTTCTGACAATTTAGGCACTTTGAACTGTCAAGGAATCGGTCAGGCAGAAAGATGAAGCTTGCCCACTCTAGAGCATAGCAGGTACCTATGGAGAATTTGACGGTAGAGTTATTTCCGTATCATCTATGTAGGTATCATAATAACATCAATATTAAAATCACAAGTCTTTAACACTCAAAAAGTAGACAACAATTTTTTTTTATTAGCAACCATGTTTCACTTAGTACGTCCCTGCATGCTAAGCTGTGATTAGTGAACTCACCACAATGGCTACCTTCTAAAAAGAACACAAAAAATCTTGTAAAAACGATTAATTAATTTAAACATTAACATTTTTATTGATTAAGCTTATATTTACTTTATGTTAAGATGTATGCGTCATATGAGTTGCCAAGAACCCCCGTCGTTAGTACAAGGTTTTCTAAATTAGATTTGGCGTTTTTTTTTTAAAATAAATATTATACCTACATTAATATTTTTTTATAATGGTCCTTGTCACACTATGTTATTAGTATAATATGGTGCTTGAAAAGCACGTTATTTATAAGAATGGCCGTGTAAGAATAAGTAATGTGCGTTTTTATAATTTCTAACGTCAGGATTTTATC
Organism: Apamea anceps; assembly: GCA_951799955.1. Classification (NCBI taxonomy): domain Eukaryota; kingdom Metazoa; phylum Arthropoda; class Insecta; order Lepidoptera; family Noctuidae; genus Apamea; species Apamea anceps. The sequence continues at coordinate 14,224,452 of OX637509.1, forward strand.
GTGGATGTCCACGGCATCACGATAAGACCGGGAAGTAAAATGTATGGAAATATATGTATTATGAAGACGCTTTTAAAGCGTAATAAGTTAGCGTAAAAATAGTAATGTTTTAATGTGCACGTATTTCCATGCATTTTATGGACGTGAACGTCCACGATAATATCGTCTAATATGTTAGAAATTGTAAAAGCGAAAAACGTAAGGTAAAAATATTTTGATATGATTTTGTACTCTTTTCTTTACCATATTGAATTACTCTTTCGTTTGCACCACAAATCCTCCTAATATTATAAACGCGAAAGATTGTATGGATGGATGAATTGATGGATGTTTGTTACTCTTTCACACCAAAACTACTGAACGGATTTGGATAAAATTTGGCACACAGATAGTTTATAACCAGGATTAACACATGGATACTTTCTATCCCAGTATTTCCACAGGATCGAAACTAATGTGGGTGCATTCGCGGGGCGCAGCTAGTCAGCGATAAACGTCTATTTAAAACACCCATCTCTTTCTGTCAATCATTTGCACATTTCAAGACAGAGACAGGTTCATGTTTAAGTAGTGTAGCGGTTAGCACACTCAACACATTGAGGAGAATAAGCTAGGTAGCCCGCGAAATTTAAATGTTATTTTGTTCAATATACACCCTGATACTGACCTGCAAATTGCAAAAAACTTAAGAAAAGGAGATTGGCAAGTTGGGTACCTCATCAAATTTAAACGTTTCAAAATCTAGTTATATGCAAATTATAGGTCTTATATCCGTAGTTATTTTCCAAGCTAAAATGTTTTATTAGTAGTTGGGAGTAATTAAAAAACCATGATTTTAGGGTGGAGCCTCGTTAAGGAAACAAAACGCATTAATGCAAAACAAAACGCATAAAATAGACGTATTACGTCAGTGTTGCCATACAATAAACCCAAATCGATGATGATGATTTTAAATTCTTAGTGAAGATTTGATTCGAGAATAGATGCTCACTTTAAACGTCATTTCATATTAAACAGCATTGCTTTTACAAAATTAATTTCGTATCGATTCGATGATTTAAATTAATTCGATTAGTTAATCAATATTTGGCAACACAGTTGTCACATAAGTCAAATACAAAAAAAATATATAAACCATTATGATATTTTTGTTAAGCAATTGGATGGCATAAAATAATTCAAAATCTTCTTATCTGTAATTGCCGTTTTCTTATCTTAACTTACAACACCCCTAATTTAAAATCTTACTAGTTACACAAAAATTCTTCTATAGTTATTAAAGTATACATACATACAATCTATCTACTTTATCTGATTGAAATGTATGACTTATAAGGCGTCGTCCTATTTGGCTAACCATCGTATGATTGAACGATTGATTTCGTCTCACGACGAGATTAAACACACATTTCTTTAGAATGTCCTAATTGAAGGTTGCAAATCATCGCGCGAACACAGGGTTTGATCTCGTCGTGCGACGAAATCGTTCAATCGTACGATGGTTAGCCAAATAGGACGACACCTAAGGGTCTGCCTTGAGTTACATAAGTAGGTACCTTTAAGTATTATTTTTGGTGATCCATTTTGAGGTTATGTATAAATCGATTTAATATCCCCAAGTCTAATGTATGTCTTACCATTACATATTTTGTTATACTCTATTGTAGCATTCAAATCCATATATTCATTCTATGAAACGGTAAGCCTGTATGTGATACTGAAAATACATGGGGTTTTGCCAATCTCCTTTAAATTTCGTGGGTTACCTAGCGCATCCCCCTTAAGTGGTTTGTGGTGCAAACTTATTACTCGTATATATAACTGTAGAAGTTCAACCTCATCATCATTTCAGTCGAAATACGTCCACTGCTGGACAAAGGCTGACCCAAGCATCGCCACCTCGAACGGTTCTGTGTTTCTCGCCTCCAGCGGATTCCTGCGGTCTTCACAAGGTCATCGGTCTTCCGGCACACGGTCGCCACTCCAGAACCTTTTTGCGAGCAATGTGCACTGCCCACTGCCACTTAAGTTTGGCATTCTTCGGGCTATGCCGGTTACTGCGGTTCTCCTGCGGATCTCTGCATTTCTACATGTATAACCCTCTCCATTGCCCTTTGGGTGACTTTCAGCCTTCTAATGAGGCCCATTGTGAGCAACCACGTTTCAGAAGAAGAAATAAACTTGTATCTTATGTCTAAATTCTTCCAAAAAATGGTGTCATTAGTGGTCTTGATTAACATAAGTGATTGGATTGATAAATGATGTGTGTTTTATTACATAATTAAACTCTGGTCTAACGTTAATGAGCTGGTGAAGATTTATGAGCTTTTTCTTAATTCATTGACTATATAAGGCACGCTTTTAGTGAAATCCTGGTGTGATTTGGTCTAATTTGTATTTCTTTATCTAAAAGAATGAAACTAGTTTTTCTACAACCGATCTTGTCTATAGATGGCATACAAAATTTAAATCTACAAACGCACCCAGTTTGTAGATTTAAATTTTGTATGCTATCTCGTACGAAATATCGGTAGACACTATAATTTGAATATCTTTAATGATAATTGCCTTTAATAATTTATTAAGAGTACCCATACGTCGTCGTCGTCATCGTCATGTATTGTGTGTCTTTTGGTCTGTGCTAAATAAATGTTTTTTCTTTCTTTCTTTCTTTCTTTTTCTTTCTTTCCATACCCCTTAAGACAATTTTCTTTTTCGTTAGCCTACATTGTGTTCTACTGCTGGGCAAATGCCTTCCCTTTTTCCTTCCAAACCTGTCTTGCTCGATCTCTGGCCATGTTGACCCTGCAAATGCTATCAGGTCGCCACACCACCTTCGCCGTGGTCGACCTCGATGGCGATGTCCTCCTTCAGGCGCAGTGAGCGACGATTTGATATTAATATCGAACAGAAAAATAAACGTTGTAGAACAGCTTGTTTTCGAGGTCTCCCACTTGGGATTTGAGTTAATTATTTGCCATGACCCAGGCCACAGTAATAGGTAGTTACATAGGTGTTTTATTAACTTGATGCGACGGTGGATCCGTAATAATAACATGGTCCAGTTGGCATCATTTAGATACGGAACCTTAAGAATTGGGCCGCCGACTTTCTATTACAAAATAAAGATGACTTCCATTTATCTGTAACTTAAAAATACAACAAAACTGTTATGAGTTTATGACACTACAAGTACGATAGGTTAAGCACGACACAAACTAACTTAACTCACACTTGGACGTAAAGATTTATGCCAGTAATGGTGCTTAAAATACTGATATTCGTGGATAAGTGACACTTAAGTGAGTAAGCAGTTATGTACTTAATCAATATGAATGTTTTAACTTAAAGTGGGTGTAAATGACGGAAAACATTAGGTTGAAATGTGAGGTAAGTTGGTGTTAAGTTTATTTTGAGGTGATCTTTCGTGAGGAAAGTTTTGAGTGTGAATGTCGATGGCTATAAAAGTAGGGGAAGACTAAAGAAACGATGGATGGATTGTGGTTAGAAAGGGGGTGACTACCGAGATGACGACTAATAGAGAAGTATGGAAGAAAAAGGCATGTTGCGCCGACCACAAATAAATTGGGATATGGGCAGGAGAGTGATGACTTCGTTGTTTAAAAAAATATGGCTCTTAAAAGCTTCTCTTACATAAGTCGCTTCTCGTATACTTTCTTTATATTAGAAAGGATAGTTCAATGTGGAGGGGCTTGTGGCTAAGTAATAACAGCCGCACGGGTCGATCGATCAGGTTAAGCTACGCTTGTCGCGGTTGGTCCATGGATGGGTGACTATCTTCACATACCAAGACCCCTCCGTGTCTCGGGAAGCACGTTAAGCCGGTGGTCCCGGCTGTCATTCGTGGATCTTTGATAGTCGTTTTGAGTCATCAGAAGCTCGAAAGTCTGACAACCAGTCTTACCAACGGGTAAGTGGAATATTGGCGTGGCTAGCTGACATATGGCAAATAATTTAAGCTTCTTGTAATGTTCATTACTGAACATAGGTTCCTAGTATTGTATACATGCAACTATATTCTAACTAAACAGACCGCTGTGCTGCTGGGGAGTTTGTTCCGCCACTTCTTCTTCCCAGCGATAGCACTAGGAAGTGGTGAAGGGCGGGTGTTTTTGGGGGACTGTCTTTTGTAATTTTGACGTTCGAAAAGTGCTGATTCTCAGCCTAATTTGAATAAATGACTTTTGATTTTGATTTTGGGTATCGCATTACCCAGTAACTGGGTTGTGGAGGTAAGATAGGCTGTCGGTCCATGTAAAATACTGGTATTTAGCTGCATCTGGTTAGACTGGAGGCCGAACCTAACATTGTTGGGAAAGGGATAACCAGTGATAGTGATGATGAGTTCAATGTTCTTTTACTTGAAACATCCTGAGAACGGCAGACCCTTGTCATGTTAACAGTGAAATATCGGTACGACGACGGTATGAAAACATCTTGTTCAAAACATTAATCGCAGATAAGTAGCCTTATATGACTCTTGGCTCGAATTAAAGTTTTTAATTCGATCAGTATTATCCTGAGCGATGGCTGTTTTACGTGGATGTGACACATGTTTTCCCCAACTTATTTTTGGAAGAAGTTCCTTATCGCGCGTTGCGAAAGGGGGCTAGACGGAAAAAATTAAGACCAAAAGTTGTAACGACACTTTTTGCTATAGTTGTAGCCGTGCGGCGTGCGCATGTTTCTCTGTCTGTCTCTCTCTCTCTTATAGAAAGCAAGCCAGTTATTTTCGTTTCTATATTTCGTTTGTTTTAGTTATATTTAATATTATTATAATAAATCTGTAGAAGTGAAAATTCTGTACATTGAAAATATCAAAAAAATAAATGGCAGGGGGTGTTACTAGACCGACACCGAACCCAAAAATGTGATTAAAAAATTTTTTGTCTGTCTGTCTGTCTGTCTGTCTGTCTGTCTGTCTGTCTGTCTGTTTGTTCAGGCATCACGCAAAAACTACCGGTTCGATTACGATGAAACTTGGTATAATTATTCTTTAATATCCTGGGCACCACACTGGGTACTTTTTATCCCGGAAAAGTATATACAATAAAAAACAAACTTAATTTTGCGGTTCGATCCCTAGACCCGATTACTGTACCAACCGCAAATAATAAGTTTGTCGTAGGTTACGTTACCCACAGTGGAGTTCACTAAAGTTATGCTCTAAATGTAGTGCTGAAGGTTGAATTTGGCTTGCACCGTTCGCAGCACACGCGTGGCGCGCGGCCGCCACGGATCGCTACCGTATATAAGGATATTTTTTGAACTTTGATTTGAACGGACGTGTTGAGTGGCGAGCGTTCGTTCTTATTTTAACTGCTACTTGCAATTCTAAACCGTGTTTTTCAGTGCGACCTTTTTTATTTCTATTAGTTTTTAGAGTTATTTAGGTTTATTTTTATAAGTCGTAGGTATAGATTTTAATTTTAAAGTATAGGTAGTATATTTGATAGTGTACGTAGTGACCGTAGGTTATTTTATAATACTGTTAGGTAAGATTAGTCATTCGTATAGATATTAGTTTTTAGGGATTTTGCTTATTTATTGAGTTTAGTTATCATCAGAAATAGGTTTATTTAGGTAGGTAGGTATTTTATTTTCTGTTATTGAGTTTTTTTTTTTTTATTATGTAGGTACTTAGGTAAGGATATCATATAGGTACCCTCTTAATCACCACTAATGAGACACAATTGGTTTTCTATTGTAATTAGCCACAAAAGGCCCGCGAGATAGATGGCATCCTGGGGAAGCACATACATTTTATCCTGTTAGCACGTTCCCGTGGGATAATTTCCGACATCCACGCGGGCGAAGCCGCGGGCAGAAGCTAGTATTTAATATTATTATAACTTAAAAATAAAAAAAAATACAATTCCTTCACTAATTAATCGAAAGGAACTTCGTTCCATCCGGGTGTCCCTTGACACCTCTCAAGTTTTTTTTGTGTTTATGTTCTTTCTACGCGGCATATTTACAGCAAATAAACGTATTTTATTTCTTTCTTTCTTTCTAGTCTCTATGAGTCTTGCTGCACTTAAATTATTTGTTTGACCGTGTTTCGATATTCATACCCATCACGTCTGTGGAGGTTCGCTAACTCATTTTGTTTGACCCTGTATATACATCGACGCGCCACCGGTTACCGTGGATTTGGTACATGAAGAGCTAATCACTCAAAACTTATAATTTCCCATACCTAAACTCACGTTTTTTTATGGGTGTAGGCAGGAATTATAAAGCCACCTACTATGATCCTTACATACTCCTTCTGCTCAATATTTTTTTATGTTGTTTTATTAACATCATTTAAAAGGTAACAGTCTTAAATTAAATAATACTTGTACATATTGGGATGCAACCTGTGTCGACACCCTCGCGCCATCCCATCTTCCAAGCACGGTGGGCTGTGATGGGGCGCCTGCTGCAGGAGCAGAAAACCTCAAACGGCGCGAATATAACTTTATTGTCGTTTGAGGTTCAAACACGGCTCAGACATATAAGTAGCTTATGGCATATTACATATTGCATATTAGCGCTGAAGCACTAAACACTATCGAATGTTTTGGCACATCGCCAAGAAGTTGGTTGACTCTTCAAGTGACCAGAAGGCTGGCTTTTTTAGCCCAAAGAAGCAGCATTGCCATCCAACGTGGTAATGCTGCCAGCTTTTTGGGCACTTATCCCATTGACAGCGATGCGGAAGAATTGTTTAATGCACAATGAGCTCCTCCCTTTTTCTATAATTTTTATATACTCGTACGTATTAATATAATTATTTTGCTAGAAATCATAATATTCCAACCAAAAAAATCCTCTATTACAAAACCTTTACAATAAAAACTCATTTAACTTGATATCGCTACTAAAAATCTTTGTTCCTAAGTACGTAAACCATTATAATGTATTTTTACCATAAATTGTGGAATGATGGACGGCCGCTCAATAGTGAGGGAAATAATATGAATATTTCATGAGCTTTTCACTTAATTTGGTCTAAAATAAACAGGTCAAGTAATTTTGTGAAGTGTTGTGGAATGCCGTTGTTAGGGGTTGAGGTGGAAATTGGGTCAAGTATTAATGATATAGTACTGAAATATCGATTATGAAATACCAAAACCCAGCGTAAGAAAACTTTGATCAGTAAAACTGCTGTCAAGTCGCTGTTTTACCGCTGAATTGTTGTATCTGCAGATAAATTACCCAGAACTTTTGAACAAGAGAATGACTCCAATAGGGTGTCTGCTACATGTTGCGCTGACCCCAAACAAATTGGGATATAAGCAGGAGAATGATGATTTCGTTGTTTAAAAGAATCATCATCTGCTAGCCTTTTTCCGACTATGTTGGGTCAGCTTCCAGTCTAACCGGATGCAGTTCAATACCAGTATTTTACATGGAGCGACTGCCTATCTGACCCCCACAAACCAGTTACGCTACCCCTTGGTAAGACTGGTTGTCAGACTTTCGAGCTTCTGACGACCCATAACGACTGTTAAAGATCCACGAATGACAGCCGGGACCAACGGCTTAACGTGCTCTCCGAGTCTCGGAGGGGTCTTGGTATGTAAAGATGGTCACCCATCCACGGACCAGCCACGGCAAGTTTAGCTTAATCTGATCGATCGACCCGTGCGGCTGTTATTACTTAGCCACAAGCCTCTAAATTAAAAATACGATATAACAGAAAATTCCAAGTACCTAGATCAAAGGTGAAAATTGACGACCACATCAACTGACAAGGTACTAAAAAAGCCTATTACTATAAAAAGTTAATTATACTGCACACTATAAGTAAGTTATAAACGTGTAGATAAACTTAATACCGCCTATTTTCATCAGTCGGCTAAGACGTTCCATAGAGATTCAAGAAGTAATCGTAAACGGTAACTACTTTATCCTTTACTTTGTAGGATGTGCGAAGTATTAATGTAGCTCGCGTTTTTGTATCGTTAGGGTCTGTGTCGAATGGGACTATCCCGGGATACGGGACTTTTATGTGGCGAACCTTTATGGCTGGATTTGAGATGTATTTTTTTTTTCAATATAATAAACTATAATATTAGAAAAATAAATTTGTCAAATTAATTAGTTTTTGCTTATACAAGGCGAAAGCAAATAATAATTAAATGAATAAGTAAAATAAAGCAAAATCGTAAAATTATGAATTTGGTCGGAATGGCTATTTTTAGTAATTTAAGTACAGAAATCGTACATTAAAATTACAGTCTATACCTACTTGAAGCCTTTAAAAAAAAAAAACAAGATAAATTAAATTGGATGAAAGATAAATTAAGTCTTATTTTCTTTACCTATCGTTTTAATTTCCGCAGAATCTACATATACACCCCTTTAAAAATCATAACATAACCAGCCTATAATGTTCCCACTGCTGGGATACAGGCCTCCTTTCTATGAAAGGGCGTGGGTCGTAATCCACCACGCAGGCCCTGTGCCTTGATAGAGGTCTTCGAATTTTTAGTTCTAGGACATGCCGGTTTCCCGACGATGTTTTCCTTCACCGTTTTGAGAACAGTGGCCTAAGCCTAACCCAAAGACCCGACAGGCGTTTACTAAGTTAAAAATCATGTCCACCTATTAAATTCCAATCCCGTATTTCCCGGGACTGCCACAGTTCGAAGCGACCCTTACAGCTTAAAGGCCCTTGTATCATGCCTGTCCCATTTAACCACGCCCTTTCCATTGGCCATGACAAACACATTTAATACAAATGTATGAGACAACTTGGCTCTTATGTAATCTATATAATCGTGCCTGCTGGTAAGAAATATTACATTTATTGTGGCGGGTTTTTATTGGATTTGCTGGGTTAAGGTCTGTTCGTAATATATTTTAGTTGAGGCATTAAAGCTAATGGTTACCATCTTTAAGTATAAACGTGTGTAACAGCAACCATTTAGTTCAGTGGATTGTTATTATGAACTTTATTTTTTCATCTATAAAATCTAATTCATGCAAAGTGGTAGGGACTTCAACGTGCAAGCTGTTACCATGGATTCAATACATGATTCTAGATATCAACTGTCAAAATTTATGAAACAGCAATTTTATTTTAAATAGTTGTAGCGGTATCTACAACGCCACATGCGAACAACGCATCATACTGACGTCACGCAAATCCTGCATCTCGCAAGCAGAGTTTACCGCGCAATTAGCATATACACAAACTTTCCAACATCAATCGTGGGGCATTGCCCGCCAGATACAATACCCGTCTGGTCGGAGGATCCTCCCTTTTCTATGAAGGATAAGTGAACCTTACACCCTGTTCCTCATACCTCTATATAGTCATCGAACAATTTCCACACAGATGGTTCAAATTTTCCTTCGCCCCGCTGTGCTAGTTTCTGCCGTGACTTCGTCTGCGTGCAATTTCTTACTTCCCCAATCCACCCTGTCGCATCATCGCATAACCTGCTCGCGCTTTCACTTCGCTTAGCGTTCTTTCTGCCTTTGCTTCTTTTTGCACGGCTCCTAAGGGCCATAGCGTGATGTTAAAACGAATTTTTCAAATCCGATCGGTAATTACAGAGATTAGCGAGTATAAACAAATACTTCAACTTTATTATTAGTAGATAGAATTGCATATAGAAATACTGCGCGGGGGCGCGTCTCCCGCGCACCGTGAGGTATTAAAGTAAACATGCAAGTAAGCTAAGCGTCTTTCTACTTAATAGAACATCCATTGGATTGTGAAATAACCACTATTTATTTAGCGAAATATAGTAAAGCTTCTTAGGGATTATGTTTAGAGCTTGGGCAACGCCGATCTGTCCTTATGCACATAGGTACTACGTTGATTATCAGTTTGTAAGCACCGAGGTTACGACTGTAATCTCACGGTTGTGCGTTTTAGCGCATTATTGAGAAAAATGATGGCTATTTGTTTCAGAATCTTGATTCAGATTTAAAAACAGAGTTTATAGTGAAAGAACAACTTTGTGAGTTCGTGAATTAAATAGGCCGGTCTAACTAAAACCATCGTTGCGCGAACATTCGACCATCGCGTTTAATTTGTTCGGATCCGAATGCGTGGTCGCATCGACAGAGTCACAGCCTTCCGGTTTTCCGAACAAAAGTAAGTAACATGCGTGTGATGATCACGTATTCGTACGAACGATCGTTTTCGTTAGGATATCCCAGCCACCTTTTTAAGGTAGCTGGGATATTCTGGGTGCAGAAGGTGTAGGACGGTGTTGTGTCGCAGACTGAGTGAGGCTCATGTCTAGCGCTGGACTGCGATAGGCTGAGTCGATTGATGTTCAAATCTTGAGCAGTCCCTTAAAAAGTAAATAGAGACTTACATAAATTGCAATATCATGTTAGGACGGCTTCCATTTTCCGTGACAAACACACAGTTTAAAAATAACGGAATACGAGAATTCTCCGTTCACTTGCATTCAAAATGTTGCAAGATAAAGGCTGAACACACGAGTGCAGCGGTTCGCTGCGTACAGTCTAATGTGTCGTTATAAGGCAGGTTCGCATGTATGTCTGACGAGGCATTATAATGTGTGTTTGTAAGGCAAATGTTCATGTTTAGAGGTTTATGTGTTTATGACATTAAGTTATGGGGGACTGTTACTTGGAAAATTGTTTACAGTTTCAAGTTATTAACGTGATTTTAGCCTTTGGTTTACATTGTATTATGTTGGCTTCTGGCCACTGCCAGTAGCCAACATAATACGACCATACTTTTTGCGTTATTTACGTTGAGCAGACAAAATTTTCTTATGAAGCAATGGATGAGCAATATCCTTCAAAATTATTCAGATTGTCATTGAAAATGTGTTACACAATGGTGCTGAAGCTGACATCTGAAGACATTGTGAAATAAAATATTTTTTCCCAATTTGCAAAACAAGTTTTTTCATGCATTCTAAGCTATTGTATTGTAAAGCCTATTTCTATAATAGGAACTATTTGCTTAGGATAATCCTAATGCCTTTTTTCTGACGCCTCACGACCGTGTGTTCTCGACTTAAGACAGCCAGAACAAGTCGCTAAATGCTAGATTCATATTCGATATGCATGTTAACATACAGATAATTGTTATTGGTAAGATCCTTTATACACGAAAAATTAAAAAGAAGTTTCAAGCCGTATGGTTTTGTGCGGATTTGTATCTAAATGATCTACTATGATTCAGTCCAAGGTGTTAGGAGAAAGGGAGTAATCGTACCTAATAGATTATATATTATTATTTATTATTTTATATTATTTGATTATTATTATATATTATTATTATTATAATAAATAATCCTCCAGACTATCGGACATGGTGGTCAATCAAAAAAAAATCTCAACTGAGACCTGCCTTCGGCGCGGGAGATTTTGTAGTGAACAAGTGTGTGTGCCGACATAAGTGCACTCCCTCTTCCCTCACTCTCATAGTCCGATGGGAAGGCAATCCGAGATGACTGGGGAGAGATCAGACGCAGGACCAACGGCTTTACGTGTTCCGAGGCACGGGGGTATCACACCGCAAACTTCCAAACTCCGGACTGTTACTAAGAAATTTCTAATGAAAAATCCAATAACACTTTGAGCCATACCGGAATCGAACCCAGGACCCTGGACCCCACGCTCAGCAGTCGCGCTTGCAACCATGAGACCAAAGGGGCAGTCACTGATTGGACTGACATGCATGTAAACATACAGATAATTTTTATTGGTAAGATCCTTTGCATCACAAAATAAAAACACAAGGAAAAACGAAGTAATATCGCGGGCAGGCGATGCGATGCGATGAGGTAGGTCGGGGTAACAAGAAATTTCACGCGGACAAAGTCGCGAACAGAAGCTAGCAATAGATGAAGGGGGTTTAGTTTTCGAGTGCTGTTCCCAACAGGCTTTCTGTTCCTCTCTACTCTATGGCAAGGCACTCTACACTTTAAACCAGGAGGTCTTTCTGTGCGATCGTTATGCAAATTTTAAGAACGCTCAATGGGCCCGTCGTTATTAAATTATGCAATAATGTGTATTAGTAGCATAATCTTAAATCAAGAACCTGTATAAGGCGTTGTGTTATTTGAAATTTATATGAAATTATATATGTAAAGATTTGGTATATAAGGGATATCTCGTGTAATGAAATGATATTTGATAGTTTCCTTTTAAGATTTTTCCTGTTAAACAATCTCTTTCATCGACGATGAGATGTTTTTCCTAGTTATGTGTTTGGTAAATTATGTATTGCTAGTATTTATTTCACTAAGGGTTGATTTTTCAATCGACAGATAATTTTTGTTCGTGGAATAAAATTGACGTCTGACAAATTTTGTATGGAAGAACTGTCAAAAATTCAAAATTATACCTCAGATAAAATTATCTGGCGTTGGAAAAATCAGTCCTAAGCCTCATTTTTGTTGGAGGTTCAACCTTACGTTAATTCTGTAACTATATCGTTCAAAATCTAGTGGCAATCTCATCTCAGCGACTATTAACGTCAACAATGTTGGTAATTTAGAAGTACATTTGACAGGTCGATATTATAATGAGATTATTCTTAAAAATGCGGGGAATTTTGCCTCTGATGTCATAGAATGAGGGGCTATTGTCTGATATGATCTCTGGACTGATCATGGACATTTTACCATGTAAAATTTTGGTGATTCGTCCTATTCGGTTAAGGGGTTGCATTATTCATAGGTATTTTATAAATAATATCGATATACCTTAGATGTCAGATGACCATAAATATTAATATGCCCCTATATTTACATAACATCACGCCTGTAATACCTAAAGGGCAAGGCAGAGGTGTACTGTAGTACAGTCACGAGCAAAAGTATGTATACACTCGGCTTTATTCAAAAGCGATTTACTCCTTTATTTTTGAATGAAATTTTATATTGTTACGAATATAGTATTTTCGAACCCATAGGTTTATGTAATGTGTCGTATTTCAACGATGCATTCGTTATTTCACGAAAAAATCGCAATTGAAAGTTGCCAAGTGTTGACATATTGGTGCTCGTGACTCGTACACCCACATTTCGCCAGTTATGTCCCTAAATTTATTTACTTATATTAATCCTTACTAGAAGGGACAACCCTTTTCGGGTTAAAAGGCCAACTCAAGCAGTCAATTCTATGAATACTCGGAAAACAGCTCTAAAGATGCGTTGGATTGATCAATACCATTTGAAACTGAAATTATGTTATCATCGCCATCACATCAGCTTATAAACGTCACCACAGACCCCCGTTACAACCGTCTCCATCATATTTTATGTCCACCATAAACTATTGAAGCATTACTATTCAAGAGGTCAGGACTGGACTATCCTCTTTAGCATACAGAGTTACAGCCTCATCACTCTTACTGACCCTTGCCGGAACAGGTTCAGAACCAAACTAGACGAATATAACTAACAGTTACTGCAGAGATACCAGTTATATTACAGCCAGCAATTTGGTAAACTGTCAGATTCATTTCCCCATAACTTTAGACATTTTACTCAGTTCAAAACTACCTCTGACACGGAATATAGGTAGGAGACTTGGCAAAATGTAAATGTGTTCACTATCTGTGTTTAGGATCGTATATTTTAAGTTCTATGGAGTATAAAAAGACCCACAGGATTGCTTAGTGCTATATTATTGGGCGAATCTGCCCACGAGTGGCCGTTTGGCATTTGTTTTGCATTTTATTCAAGGACTTGGGTGTACCGTTGGAGATAACACATGTCATATGCTACCGCTATGCCAATCTGCTAGAGGGATAGTATGCAGTATTGAATAAAGGTTGTATACAGGGAGTTTGTATTTGTGCCCGGTTGATGGCAATAGTCTTGCCCCCTTTGACATGGAACTTAAATATAACTGGCAAAATGAGGGTGTGATATAGGTGCACATCTGCCTGAACCTTCGGGGAATACATGCCAGGCGTGAGGTTATGTAATTAAACCTTAAAATGGAGAGTAGAAGAACTTGTTGTCATTAAAAAACAATACATTAAAATATATCTCAAGTAGTATTTACTACAGGGTCGTTTATAATACACAATCTTTTACTTTTTTTTTCGTTAGTCTATGTTGTCCCACAGCTGGGCAAAGGCCTCCCCCATATTCTTCCTGTCCAATCCTTTATTTTATTTTTAATTTTTTGTACACCGTTGTTATAATAATAGAACGTTAATAGCGCTAATTGGTAGGCTGTGTGACTGACTAGTGACTTCATTACTAAACCACCATTTATTACCGTAAAACGGGGTGAATAGGGATGCACGGGTGAATCGGGACGAAACTTAAAAATGGATTTTAACGTTGAAATAATATAGTTTGTTGCCAGAAAAGACTCTAATGTGTTTACTGTTTTTTTAATTAAAGATTAAGTGTCCTTGTCAGCAACAAACTATATTATTTTAAAGTTCAAATCCATTTTAAAGTTTCGTCCCGATTCACCCCTGCATCCCTATTCACTCCGTTTTACCGGTACATACCGACACCCCTACGTGCCTCGGAAAGCACGTTTAGCCTTTGGTTCCGCGGTCACTCGTAGATCTTTGACCGTCGTTACGGGTAGTCAGAAACCTAAAACTTTGGCAACTAGTCTCACCGGTTGCTACCCCTTAGTGTTACCCAGTTACTAGTTTGTGGATGTCAGATAGGCATTCGCTCCATGTAAAATACTGGTATTCAGCGGCACCCTAATTGCGTAACACACTTTTAATCACAAATTGAATAATTTTGAAGGATATTGCTAATCCATTGCTTGATATGTTCAAAAAATTTGTCTACCCAACAACGTGAATAACGCAATGAACGTTGTTGAACTGTCAAAATGAAAGGTATTGCTACTGTTAGTGCAAATACCCCGCTGCACCTGATTTGACTGGGAATCGACCCCAACAGTTGGGAAATAATGGCAGGTTGATTTTAGGTAACTTGCATGTTTATTCCTGGTGAAAACCTTACCATTTCGCACCTTTAAAGACAAACCGTTACTAAAAGAATTTTTCCATTAACAATGTTCTATGAAAAAGAAATAACTTTTCTGAATTTTGTGTTATAGTGCTAATAAATACACCTCCTATATCACCTCAAAAGATGGCTCAAATCATCATGATTTTAATTTCTATTGCGAAAAAGGCATGCATTTTTTTAATTTAAGCTCCTGTGTAAAATTTTATATTTTCGTTTAGTAACGGTTTGTCTTTAAAGGTGCAATTTGTAGTACAAAGTTTTAAAAACAAAAAGGTTTCATAGCTAACTTTGCCTTTTTAATTTTTTCAGGTAAGCCGACTCTGCAAGCGGTACCAAGTAACGGCAGGTATTCGTTATTAGTTTATTTTATTTCTTAAACCAAATATTTAACTGTATAGAAAATAATGTGGATGGATGTATGGATGGAGGTTTGTTTGTTACTCTTTCATGCCAAAACTACTAAATGGGTTTGGATGAAATTTGGCACACAGATAGTTTATAACCAGGATTAACATATGGGATACTTTTTTATCCCGATATTCCTACGGGATCTAAATTTATGCGGGTGAAACCGCGGGGCGCAGCTAGTCAGCCTATAACGTCCCCCCTGTTGGGCAGAGGCCTCCTCTCTTCGAGAGGGAGTGGGCCATAATCCACCACGCAGGCCTAGTACGGGTTGGTAGACGTCTTAAGTCTTCAAACTTTTGGTTCAAGGACATGCTGGTTTCCTCACGATGTGTTCCTTCACCGTTTTGAGATCAGCGGCGAAGAAATTAATAATAACACAAAGTAAAAAAGCCTGCCTGGGTTCTTGTTGGGGATTACTTGGGTTGGGGATTACTAAACAACAAAAAGAATAAGCTAGTTTCCTAAAAAAATCTAATAAGTCCGTCAGATTATCAAAAAATATTGAACCCGTATTTTTTCTTTTGTCAATTATATAAAAAATGATGAAGATATCGCCCGTCAAAGTTCCGCGTGACGTCACTTGCTTGCGACACTTTTGCAAGCGAGTGACGTCACGCCCACTCCCAAATTTTGAAGCGCTTTATCTTTGTCATTTTTTGTTTGATGACAAAAGAAAAAATACGTGTCCATTATTTTTAGATAATCTAACTGACGGACTAAATATAATTATTATTTTTTTACCCAGGCAACTACCCTATTGTATTTACTTTCCTTTTTCTTTAACGGCCATTCGTCAAAGCCTTTAAAAGTTTTCCATTAGTTACTGGACACCCTGTATACGTATTATTGTTAAAGAAAATGGTGAAAGAAGTGGGCGAGAAAGGCGTTATCCTATGGTCTAAAATGCTTCAGGATTTTGCCCGTTGAGATACTGAATTTATAATAAAATAATGCTTTTGCCCCGAGCTAGGCTTTATAGTACAGATTTTATATCAATGTGTTGTTTTTGTGTAAAACCGCGGGTTTTCTCTTCAAGGCGCTTTCTAAACGACAGCTGGTCGATGGCTGTCATTTAAAATTACATTATGCTATAATTTGATGAGGGAAACTGTCGAAGCTGTGATTTATAAGTAATTATTATTTCCTGTTGCGTTCCTGGGAACGGGTGTGTCAGACTTAGGAAGTATTTAGATTCAGTAGCCTTTCTCAGACCATGAGGGAGCTATGAGACCACACAGAGATGAAAAGCACCAGTGAGCCTCTTGCAAAATGGTTTTAGAACCAACCTTTTGAAAACACACCTGCCTAGCCTTTTCCCAACTATGTTGGGGTCGGCTTCCAGTCTAACCGGATGCAGCTGAATACCAGTATTTTACATGGAGCGACTGCCTATCTGACCTCCACAACCCAGTTACTGGGTAATACGATACCCCTTGTTAAGACTGGTTGTCAGACTTTCGGGCTTCTGACTACCCGTAACGACTGTCAAAGATCCACGAATGACAGCCGGGACCAACGACTTAACGTGCTTTCCGAGGCACGGAGGGGTCTCGGTATGTAAAGATGGTCACCCATCCACAGACCAACCGCAGCAAGCGTAGCTTAACCTGACTGAACGACCTGTGTGGCTGTTATTGTTTAGCCACGGGCCCCTCTCCCTCAACCCTTTGAAAACAATGCCAATAATTATTATGTGTAAATTATTAATATTATTTAATTTATTAAATGCCTATCCCTACTAAGGATATAGAACAGCTATGACGTACCTTACCCATCTATACAAAGCTTGTTACTAAATGCATATGAAAGTATATACGGAACATATGACAAAAAAAAAATCTAAATGTTTGTCTGTCTACTTGTGTCGGCTAATCTCCAAAACGGCTAGACCGATTTGGAGTATTTTAGAAACAAAAAAAAAATTAGTAAAAAGACACATTATTGTTTAATGTTTTCCAAAATCTACACGAACGATGTCGCGGGCACAGCTAGTCGTCAATACAACGATGAATAATCTCGTTCCCACACCGGAATCTGATCCGCTACCTCACAAGGCGGAACTGACTTAAGTATCTAAAGCGTTAATACAGTAATTCAAGGAATAACTTAAGTTCTAGTTAAGTTGCTCCTGTAAAGGCTGCTAATTGAGGATGTGACCGTTAGCTATGGCGTAGGGAACATAACTACATATTTGAATAAGTATGCTTGTTCTACAAGACTAGCTTATGTGAGGGCTGAGGGCATTATCACTTAATTATAGAGAACTATTTAACATGGAACATAATTGGCGAAGTGTAGGTGTACTATTATAGGTACACCTCTGCCCAACCCCTTGGTGAAACAAAGCGTGACGTTATGTTATTTAACTGTTCCTCTAATCCTCCTAATAATGTACACTTTTTTAAATAAATGGGCCTTTTTTTAACTTTCTGGCTTTTTCTCGCTGTTGGTAGGCTGTAACTAAGCTGGGGTATTCCGACCAGTAGGGTTAGATTAGGTTAAAACTGTAACTAATAACGCGCGAGCCGAGCGAGCGAAGTGAGCTTTGCCGCGGCCGCGGTCACGGAAAACATGGTCCTTCAACAAACATGGCCAGCCCACTACCACTTCAGCTTGCTTACCCTGCAAGCCATGTATGTCAGTAACACGGGTTCTTTACCAGATAATTTAATTTCTGATTTAAAATAAGCTCAACAATAATGCAAGTTATTGTTCGAGCATCGCATAAGTTCATGAGAAAATAAAGGTGTGAACAACTGGAGTAATAATGATATGACATATTAATAATTTGTGTCCATAAGTTTTTTCTCACGGAGGAACTGTGACGCATGGTGTGACATTTCAATTAAATTCAATTAGCAGGCACCTTGACAACATCCTTCTTTGGAAGAGGCCAATGGAATATTGTATTTGAATTTGGCCTGCGTCCAGAACCGCAATTGGCCTTCGAACTTTATTATTTAATCATTTCAATACATCATACTCTAGGAGTTTTTATAACGATACAATACTGGACTTTTTCTATATGCAGGTTCTGTAAAATCCACAAATCCGTACCTACAAATATTTCTGTTGAAGCTGTAGATTAAGAAAATGAGAAGCAGAGAAACGATGGATGGATTGTGTGAAAGACGATGTTATGGCTGGATATGAGAAGATGTATGGAAAAATTTATGTTACGCCGACGCGACGCTAAATAAATTGAGATGAGAGCGGTTCTGCTCTGCATTCGATCGGAATCCGAATCCAAGATCCGAATTCAACCCGAACTGGGAATATTCTAAATTCGGACGGACAGAGTTCGGATCTAGTGCGCAACCCTACCCCCCAATAAAATAGTAGGAACAATGGCTACTTCGGACCAACATTTCTCGGATTCGAATTGGATGCAATACAGAATCGCTCTTAGGGCAGGAGGTTGATGACGGTAAATAAACTCTTATTCGTTGGCCAGAAAATCGAAATCCAGAACAACTGTATCCGGACTGAACCCAACCGCGAATAACGTGGCATTATCCCAAATAATGTTATCCCGAATGAACGCTACCCCGAATAACGGGATCACATTAATATAATGGTTAAGGTACACCACGATTTTATCCCCCATTTAAAAATAAGGACTCAAATACACTGACTTTGTTGTGACACACTGCGCCAGTCACCAAGTAACATAAATCATAAAATGTACCGAGGATACTCGAACCTGAAGTGATAATTACAACATAGTATTTTACGACACGATTTACGCAAATAGGTTAGCAGTATTCAGAATAGTTTACAAGATTATTATTATGTGTGCGTTTATCTTTGTACTGTGTATGCTGTAAGGTAAATAGTTTTTAGCGGATTCGCGGAAAATATGCAATGAAAAGAGACTACTTTTATTCAATGAAGCAAATATGTTTGCATTTTAGACCCAGGTGCACTTTATAAATTGTTTACTTGCATTGAGTCTGGCGTAGTCCACTGTTACATAAAACACTTAGAAAATACTTACCTACTTAAGGGGGTTTGCCAAAGAGTTAAGTAAATCACAATCCATGGGCCAGATGTTGCAGTTATGCTTAACTAAACAACCGGATTTGTGATAGGTACATTAAAAGTGTCTAAGAAGATGTGGAACTCGTTTTGCTGATTACGGATATGTATGTAACTCGGTTTGGCTCAAAACCCGAGTCATTGCAGTTTTTATAAGGACGATAGAATGGAGCGCACGGCATCCAAGATGTAGGCAAAAAGGCTGCTAAACTGAAATGGACTTGGGCGGGTCACGTCAGCCGCATGCACAGTGATCGCTGGGCAAAAGTCTCCACGCGGTGGTGCCTGAGGATGGACGGAACGTATACAGGCTGACAGGGAAACTCGACGTATTTCTTGAAAGGGGTTATACTAGAGGTCATTAGCAACAAATTAAGTCCAGTGAAATAGGGGGCGCGTCGATGTCCCTGCCACCCTGTATATCTAATCTTTTGATTATTTCACATCATCTTGTAAGTAACCCTTCAAACTTCGATTAATGAGACACGATTAGAAATCTATTTTTCGTTGGTTTGTAAGGATTCAATCTTTTAACATAACCTTTAGGAATCACTTTAAAGAAACTTCCATGTTTTCCGTGCAGCTCTGAATTTTTTGGTAACTCACGATTGTGACCTTAAATTCAAAAGGCCTAGGCATAATTGTATGCTTTTTTGTTTTTAATCAATAACCACAAATTCACACCTTGCTGTTCCTATGTAGAACGCTATTCGTTTCAGTACATCAAAATCTTTTTTATTACCCTTGAGAGCCTATACTGGCGTTAGAATCCGGTTTACAATAGTTTCTAGTTATTTTTTTGAGATTTTCGCTATTCACGCACGCACTTTTTACGTCAAGGACAATGGTCTGTGATTCATTCTAGGTATGCTGTAATCGTTGCTTCACGAGAATTGACGAAAAATGTTTATTAAATGTTTATTTTTGAGTTTCAAGGAACTTGAAAACCTTTTTTGACTCTTTTAAGTGAAACGGGCTTCAATCATGTAAAATTCGTTGTGATAAGTTTTTCACATATTTTATTATTTTCATTCAATAGTTTACAACACCTATCATTTATTTTGTCTATGAAAATACCTATCTACCTAAGCCGTACATGTTAGGTACACACTTGTAAGGGTCGCAGAGACCATTAAATCAAAGTATGTATCATCCAATATTTCGCCATAAAACCGTATACTTTTAAAACTGAAAGTAAACAACAGACACAGTTTACCACAGCGCTCACCAGGTACCTACTACCTACTTACCTACTCACGACTGACTGTTATATTACGATCTAGACACGAAGTCTATACTTTGCTACTCAGCAGTTAGGCTGATAAGTGGTCGTAGAGCCTTAATATGTACGGTCAACAAAATATATTGGAACTAGCAGTGCTCCAAGGTTTCACTCGCATAAGTATCGATTCCGCGGACATATCGGGGTAAAAAGTATCCTGTGTTATTCTGATTTATATGCTACTTATATTACTGTAAAGTTTCATCAAAATACGTTAAGTAGTTTTTGCGTGAAAGAGTAACAAACTTGTATCCATCCATCCATCCTCACAAACTTTCGCGTTTATGATATCAGTAGGATGTGCCGGCCATATTAAGCTGGGTATACACTATACTTACGCAACAACTGCACTCTTTTTTTGTTGGTTTAGTGGTGGAAATCCTCATGGACTTCCTCCATCGTGGGGGTGACGGAGGGGTATGCCGGACTCTTATCGGCTAAAACCACCGCGATGTTCCACCTCTGTCTATGGCCGGGGGTGCGGGATTCGCATAAGCATTCACCGCTCCCCCGACAGGCTGGCCATCTGCTTTGTGTTAGCTTAGAAATGGCCACCACGACATAGCAGAGGCGCGAATCGGAAAATGTAAGGAATACAATCTTCGCTGGGTGGTACTGTGAGAGCTTTACGAGCTCTCAGGTTACCGGGTGGAGTAAGTAAAACCACAGTTGGTCACAATACTTCAATAATTATTCCAAGAAGATGATTCTACATTTTTTACATTTTTATCCCTTCCATTGGCTTGTCACCCAAATCTGACGCCCACTGTTTTTTTCCTTATTCATTTTATAAAATCAATGTTTGTCTCGTATTTCTGGCATCTACTTTTCAAAGAAGTTTATCATTCGTATGAATGCCAAATTATTCTGCAGACTATACCCTCTGCTCATGACGTAATGTGGGAAGCTAGAAGTTGCAAGAAATAAGGTTTATTGACGGAATTAATGATGAGAAAATCGGTTCTGGGACTTGTAGGCAAGCGTCACTGAATTTTTGAAAGGCTTCGATTAGAACTGCTTGAGGAACTATAGCTAGAAATGACGTGCCTAGTTATTATGAAGCCAAGTTAATGCAGCAGGCTGTTTTATTGATAAGCTTGTTAGTATAAACTTCAACAAAAGTTTGACGAAGCAAGCTGAATGAATTTATTGTGTTACCTACATAATTATATGGTTTAGGATAGTATCAGACAATATATGTGAGCATAAGCATAATCAGCCTATAATGTTCCCACTGCTGGGACACAGGCCTCCGCTCATTGAGAAGGAGTGGGCTAATAATCTATCAAGCGGGCCCAGTGCGGTTTGGTAGATGTCACATGTCTTCGAATTTTCGGTTCTGAGATATGTCGGTTTCCTCACGATGTTTTCCTTCAACGTTTTTGAGAGCAGTGGTGATGAAATTGTTTACACAAAGTAAAGCGTCTGGTTTTGAACCTAGGACCTACAACTCGCAAGTCGGGGCTATTACCACTGGGCATCTAGAGCAGTATATGGTAATTAAATAATTAATTTAGTATATAGTATTCCATCGCTGTCTAGACAGCAGTGTATTATCATAAATACTAAATTGAATGACAGATAATAATGAGGTTTCCCATGCAGACCACACAAGTGTTACCAATCCTCCATGTCCCATTGGGGCGCCATTACAAAACGCAATTAAACCGAATCATTTCGCTAATCCAACGCTCCTCCACCGTGTTATGCACCATCTCATATAAAAATCGATATGTCACGCCAACATATACAAAATAATGGTGAAATATTTAACGATTCGTTCCTTTTAGAAACGCCGGGTAGTTCAACGGAACGGTATACAATATGACACGCAATGGGTTCAATGGAAGGAAATATTTTGGTATTTTAAAGGCATGGTTCCTGGTTTTCGGTGGGTTTCTCATGGGTTTTATGTAGAGATTGTTGGATTGCCGTGAAAATTGTTTTATCCAAAAGTGAACCGCCCCTGCTTCGCATGGTTCTTACGACTTGACAAAACATGGGGATTTCTTTATTTTAGATAGCTTCAATATTAATGTATTACTCACATAAACATTCCAGAATAAATTCTCTAATGGTTTTGATAACCTAAAGGTGGCTGGGATAGACAGGGTGCGGAAGGTCTATGCCCAGTAGTGGACTGCAATAGGCTGAGTTGATTGTTTTGGTGTTGATAGCCGCATCAGAATACGTTGCGCAGTTTAGAAGAACAACGCGGTTACACAGACGGACATACATCCACGAAATGCGAATTTAATTTATTATGTATAGATGGTGGAATTTTGGCAGTGATGGTAATATTTACAAAGGATTAGAATACATCTGCTATAATCCCCGTAGGGGCAGCCTATGGTACATCTATATTTCACCAGTTAAGACCTTGATCTCATGATGTATTAGATTTCCAATTTGTTCTACTTACTCATTTGAAGATGAAGAACTATTTTATGTCCAGTAAAATCACTGTCCATTCCAAGGTTGCCTGGAAGAGATCGCAGAAAGCGATGAGGGTGCCCATTGTATATTTTGTAGTGTTCGATGTATTTTTTATGCTATATATTTTTGTGGTGTGCATGTATTTATATAAAATAAATAAATAAGATGGCGGGACGAGCTGGAGAAAACCAATGACTAGTGGTCCTCTTTAGCCCTGGATCGAAAGAGGTGGAAGTCATGGTGAGGGTTCTTTGCCCAGCAGTGGGATGATGCAGGCTAACAGTGACAGTAAACTCATTTGTGTCTTCAGAAAGTTTAATTTATTTATAAAAAAAAAATACATACAAAAAAACAACAAAAAAAATGTAAAAATAATACATAGCAATTGTTTATATTCACTAAAATCTAGTAATCTAATTTGAGTTTAATTGCCAAGAGATTTTGGAATTTAATAGTTGAGAAATTAAGACTACTTTTAGATTGTATTGTCTGCCAATATAAACTAACCTCTATGTCGATGGAATTCATTGTCATGCTAATTCATTTCTGCGTAGGGTTGGTAGGTAGCTCTGATTCTGGTAAAGTCTAGATTTAATGGGAAGCTATCGTTTTCATGTGTACTAATTGATGGCTTGAAATTAATCAATGATGTTGAGGTTTTCCAAACTTGTGTCGCACAGAAAACAGCAGTAGCTACTGGAACCAAATAGTGTATTTAACAAGAATATAATTTAAAAAGTAAATTGCCTTTTAGTCGGAATAACAGTGTAGTCGTCAGTATCTTATTTGCCGTTTGTTTTTTTTATTTATCTACTTACATCTACCGTTACAGGATAACCCAATGCGATAGTTGCATTATATTTCGCTTGTCGGCAAAATTCTCCTCCAACCAAGGTGTTCCAACGACGACTAATAGAGAAGTATGGAAGGAAAAGACATGTTGCGTCGACTCCAAAAAACTCGGGATAAGGGCAGGAGAATGATGAGTTCAGCAGTACGATTCTGTAACCATCTCACCGTGAAAACTTAGGTGAAGTGAGCGTGGAGTGAGCTGTCATTCCAACTAATGCTAGGGATTGACACTATTGACAGCTCACTCTAAGCTCACTGCACCTAGCTTTTCACGGTGAGATTTTTACAGAATCGATCGGCTGGTACTATAGGCTGGCTAACTGGCTAGTCGACTCATCACTTAGTTTATTTGAAAAATAACTTTTTTAATTTCGATGTTATTATTTATTTGATAGTTTCAAAATACTCATGATTAGTTAATTAGCATGTTAAAGTACGAGTGGTATGCTTTTTAATTTATTGTCATCCCCACATTGTACACATTGATCAAGAAAACTGTATTTCGGACAAATAACATATTATTTGTCCGAAATACAGTACAATATAGGATACAAGATACAATAAAGGCTAGTACACCATTTTGCTTGATGTTCGTGCCACATACATTTATCTACAGTACTAGGAAATTGTCGTGCAGTTGGTAATGACTTCCTCTAACCAAAGCAAACCCTGGAAATATGCCAGGAATCAGGTTAATAAAGTATTATAAACTAAAACCGCTATCGCTAGCTTTCAGCAACGCTATTTACTTACTTAGGTAATTTATAAGTACCTACACAAGGTGTTAATTATGGTAGTGTCTACATATCGAGATCCCTCCGTGCCTCGGAAAGCACGTTAAGCCCCGGCTGTCATTCGAGGATCTTTGACAGTCGTTACTAGGCCGCCAGAAGTCCGAAAGTCTGACAACCAGTCTTACCAAGGGGTATCGTATTACCCAGTCACTGGATTGTGGAGGTCAGATAGGCAGTCGCTCCATGTAAAATATTGGTAGGTAATCAGCTGTATCTGGTTAGAATGGTAGCTGACCCCAACATAGGGAAAAGGTTAAGCAGATGATGAGTGTCTATTATTGCTTAGTAGTGGTTCATTTTACCAAAGCTTTTAATAGTAAAATTGATCAAAATCCATTCAAACACACTCAAAAAGTTGAGATTGGAAATCAAAATGATTCGTTTTACCGGCTCATAGTAACGGAGGCTGACTTAGGTCAGTAATCGCATAAAAACTCAGCAAGCAATATGGCGACCCTACCTCCCGATGACGGCTCATTATGGCGGCCGGAAGTCGAGAGGGGGGCGACCGGAAATGACGTAGCGTGCGCGTGCGCTCAACCGCGCAGCCCCGCGCCCGCGCCACTTGCCGACATGATTATTTTTATCAATTTATCACTCTGTAACGGTTTTTAGAACTTTTTAATAACTGGTTCTGTTTTAATACTTGGTTTTGTTATGTAAGTGTTGTGTGAATGTTTAATTGGAGTTTTTTTTTTTTTGTATAATTTGTTCGAATGTTTTTGAGCTTTGAATTAAATTAGTACGTAGCAATGTAGTAGAGATGCAAATTACATTAGCAAGTCAAAATTAATGTCCTTGGATTTGACAATATTCAATTGTGCTACAAATGCATCATTGGAAACATTCTTATCGTCATAACTATTGCATAGATTTAACTTACAACGTCAAACATTAAGTGAAGTGAGTTTGAAGTGAGCTGTCATTCCACATACACTACAAACGCTATTGACATCTCACGTTAAGCTCACACCCCCTATGTTTTCACGGTGAAATTTGTACAAAATAAAAGAAAAGAAAGGAAAGAAAGAAAGTGCATCATATGACGCATGAAAAAGAACATAAACACACAAAAAAAAAAACAACAATCATTATTTTATGTTATGGTATCATTTTTCACGCGAGTAAAACCGCCACCAAAACCTAAAAACAAAAAACAGCCCAGCAATGCACCTCACATATTTTACTCTGACCAATTAAAACAATGCTATTATAAATCTTGCCATCAGAATATGGCTCAGAGAGCTTTCTCTCGACCTAAAGCTTTGAGGGGTCTAATTGTGGCCGGTCGGAGTTCCGTAAATGCCTTCGGGATCACGCATTCTGGATCATGTGAAGCTGGGGTACTTTTAGAATCTGTGGTATTTCAAATCCAGGTCAAATAACTAATACCCGGTTTTTTAAATGGACATCAACATAATTAAATAATTGTCAAACGCTTGTCAAGTGCTATAATTAGTTGACTTAATTATAAACAGGCAAGGACACTTAAGATGGTTTTCGATATCGGAAAACGAATAATGGAACTCAATGGTGTTGTGCAGGACACCTGGCCAGGCATAGTGGTGACAGGTGGAGTAAGGCAGTGACCGAGTAGCATCCAAGGACTGGGAGACGAAGTGTCGGTCGACCGGTGTGGTGAGCTGGGAGGTTGACATTGTTACCATCGCGGGATAACCCGGGTGACGCTGGCATAGGAGCGTGGGATTTGGCACAAAATAAGAGATGCCGATAATCGTAGTGGGTGAAGTCGGGCTGATGGATGAACTTGTAAATAAATTGGATCACTTGCTTTGGCATCAAATTTTGACACGTCGTTGATTTTATTCCCGGAAACCGAGTGTATTTTTCTTTAAATACGTGTTCCTAAAAGAAGCAAGTTATTTCTACAACGACTTTCAACAGGATTGACATAAGTTTTTCGGTAGCTTATGTTAACCTACTTAATATATTTTTTAATTTTTCTTCACTCAAATTGTATTTGTCTTTTTTGCGACTGATTTTATGACCTACCTAAACTTTGTGTTATATTTGAGTGCAATATGATTTAGGTACTGATTAGAACACAAATCTTCTTGACTGTTGTATTAAAATAGACTGCATCCTCTTGATAGAGACTAAAGACGAAGTTGCGACACTGATAGCTTATAGCGTAATCAGCCTATAATGTTCCCACTGCTGGGACACAGGCCTCCTCTCTGTGTGAGGCAGTGGGCCGTAATCCACCACGCAGGCCCAGTGCAGGTTGGTGGATGTCTCATGTAATGTGTTCTATTGAAAGGGCTGATATTTCAAAACTTCCTTATTACACATTAACAACATAGCATACAAAGTAACTTTATTTAATAAACTAGCTTTTGCCCGCGACTTCGTACGCGGATCCTGTTGCTTATACCAGCGACAACGAGGTAGTCAAAATCAAAGATCTGAAACGTCTAATGTCGAATTCTAAGACCTTGGGGACGGGAAAACGAAGCGTGATGCGCGAGACGATTCGAGACGTTCTAGATCTTTCATTTTTGTAAAAAGCTGGCATGAATCCAGATTTAGTGACTTGATGAGCTCCAAATGAAGTCATCTGAAAAGCACTGTTGTAGGCTCGAATATTGCTTAAGAAATGGTTGGACTTGGGATGCTCGCCATTCAAAAGAACTCGTAAGACCTCCGGTAGCTCTTGCATAGAGTTTAGTCGTAACTTTCCAGACGCACAACAAGTTCCCTTGGTCTCTCCCTTCCACTTACGCGCGTGACAGTGTGCACACACCTCAGACATGATGCCAATGTCTCCGTGTTCGATGTAATTAATAAATGGGTTATAGGAAAACGCGCTCCTTTCTTTATTGTTCCACGGTTGCTCTTCAGGATCATAAACCATAGACTCAGTATCAGATGAGGATGAATTTTATTGCGAAGATTGGACGTATACGGTCTAGATCAATTTGGGCCACACGCTGTTCGACTGACTTGCCCGAATTTCCTGAATCCGCTCACGTTCTTGCGTGGAATGAACAGACACCTCAACACGCATGTCGTGATTTCTTTGCCGAGCAAGTGCGTTGCGTTGCTCGCGCTGCTCGTCTGTCTCCAAAGACCGAGCTAGAGCATGCTGTGAGCGGTCTGCACTAAGGCGCGTCTCATGCTCTTCAGGATTCTCAAGTGATCGAGATGTGACAGTGCGAATACGCTGGGAGCTTAAACGCGAGTCACTCTGCGTGTAAGTCTCCGAAGCGCGAGATACTGCGTGGCGCTCGCAATCGCTTGCTTGGCGTGTATCGCGCTCCTGACTGTTCTCGAGCGACCGAGCAGTCTCAGTGCGGAAAAGCTGAAGACTTAAACTCAAACTCAAACTCAAATCATTTAATTCAACTAAACCAATTACAGGTACTTTTGAATTGTCAAAGGGTCGGTCAGTCAGAAAGATGAAGCTAGTTGCCCATTCCAAAGCGTAGGTACCTATGGAGAAGAACGGGCAAGAAACTCCATGGACACTCTTTTAAATCATAAAATTGTTACAAAATATTTTATTACATCATTCGTGTTGAAATTAACCATGTGAGAACGATGTAGAAATACGTGCAAGTTAAAAGCGTCCGTTATAAAAAAACAAAAACAATTCAGAAATTAAAAATTAAAATAAGCCGAGGCAGCTAAGAGATGACCAGTCCCTACTGGCGGCGCCCGTTCACGAACATGACGTATAGATCAGCACCATTCAGCTCAACCATTTTGGAGGGAACTTAATGATCCAACACACACGCCACCACCAGCGAGACATTTGAGTGAGCATGACATACTCACAGCTGCCAGGGCACATTCAAGTCAATGAAAGTCGTACCCAGTAAATGGTAGCTTTATAGAAAGTACATAGTGCTCACACGTGTGCTATGCAATTATACAATTCTAAGCAATTGAGTTTATACAATGCAATGATAGTTTTTCTTTTCCAATGTTCAGCAGCTCCAACATTGTTTCCGAATGCTAATTAGTTTATGCGCCTCTGTGGAGCAGGACCAGCATTGAGCCAAGCATTTTTGTCAGCGATGTAATCTCCTAACTTATAGTATGCTTGGCTACATAGTGTGCGTTTAATACAAGATTTAAATTTCGTTTCATTCAGTTGGAGTATGTGGGGAGGAATTTTATTGTAACATTTTAAACAGTACCCCATGAAGGATGAGTCTACTTTAGCCAGTCTGAAACCTGTTTGAACTAATTGGTCCCTATTTCTAGTCCTATAGTTGTGTCTTTCACCTCTTTTATTGAAAAGATTTAAATTTTTTCTTACGTACATGATGTTTTCATAGATGTATTGACAAGGTACCGTCATGATGTTAATATCTTTAAACAGTTCCCTTAAAGAATCGCGCCTGCGGAGGCCATATATTGCTCTGATGGCTCTTTTCTGCAGAATAAAAATGGACTCGATATCTGCAGCCCGTCCCCATAGTAAAATACCGTAAGACATGATACTATGAAAGTAACTGAAATAGACTAGCCTCGCGGTATCTACATTAGTAAATTGACGGATTTTTCTTACAGCATAAGCTGCTGAACTTAGCCGTCCTGCAAGAGATGTTAAATGAGGACCCCATTGCAGCTTTGAGTCGAGCGTGATCCCCAAGAAAACAGTTTTATCGACGAATTCTAGTTTCT
This sequence comes from Apamea anceps, assembly GCA_951799955.1. Lineage (NCBI taxonomy): Eukaryota > Metazoa > Arthropoda > Insecta > Lepidoptera > Noctuidae > Apamea > Apamea anceps. Next base: position 14,253,887 of record OX637509.1, read on the forward strand.
CTTTGTTCAATACTATGTCACAATCACTACTTTTAACATTTGGTAAAGCAAATCTTATGCATTTAGTTTTTTTCCCATTTAATACCAAATTATTAGCAGTGAACCAATTTTGTACCTGCAGTAGGGCGTTATTTACGTCGTCAAGATTTGATGCACGCCTATTTATCTTAAAAATTAAGGAAGTATCGTCAGCAAATAACACCATTTGTGGTTGGTTCTTTAATAAATGGGGTAGATCATTAATATATACTAAAAAGAGGAAAGGACCTAAAATCGAGCCTTGTGGAACACCCATTTTTACTTTTAAAGCAAGAGAATTGACACCATTTATTTGAACTTTTTGTTGTCTATCATATAAATAAGATTTTACTAATCTGAGCGCAAGTTGACTTAATCTCTGCTCTCTCTCTGTATCCGTTTCGGAAGCGCAAGATAAAGAATGACGCTCTCGGTCACGCGCAAGTCGTATCTCACGCTCCTGACTGCTCTCAAGTGATCGAGCAGTCTCAAAGCGGATATTCTTTAGACTCAACCTCTGATCACTCTGTGTAACCGTTTCGGATGCGTGAGACAAAGAATGACGATCCCGGTCGATAGCTAAACGCATTTCTCGTTGTTCCACACTTTCCTGACATCGAGAAGCAGTAGTGCGGACTCGTTCAAATTCTAGTCGTAATTGGCGCTGCGTGCTACTTTCTGCGGACAAACTTAGTGCATTACGCTCACGGTTAGCATCTAGCCGTTGTCACGCTCTGGGTCGGTTTCGAGAGATCGAAATAACCTGCGCATCTTAGAAACCCTTGAGTTTAGAGACAGATTTGATATTTTTCTAAAAGGCATAGCTAATATTCCTTCTTAATCCGTTACTAACGATATTCAAATCAATGAAAAATAATCGAATAAGTACGTAAGAATTGCTAGTTAGTAGAAAAATAATAATTATTCGCAGGAAAATTGAACACATCAACCAACACAGGCAGCAAAGGTAACCCCCGTTTCTATAGGATGAGAGCGGCACATTGGCACCTATAACATCACTTTTTGGGAACGAAACCATAGCGCGATCTAACTCGACGCCAACGCCATACAGTTAGAAAACGGAAACTACCGTAATATCATTTACTCAAATTAATTAAATTATGAATAAAACTAAATTGTGGTTAATTTAACAGACAACTACATTATTTTTGCATTAAAAAAAATATGGTAACAGCAGCAAGGAACAAAACTAAGAATTACATACTTAAATCAATTACCTACAACAAATGTGCTTGGTAAGATATAACTTAGAACCAAAAGTTTGACTTGACTTCATGATAGTGTAGCTTGTTGTACAGACGCCAGCACATCAAGTTACTACAATCTGTCAAATTTCTTTAATAGATTTTCAACTTTAACGCTAAAGCATTAAGGTTCAGGGTTGATTGGGAAAATTTGACAGTTTCGGGTAGCTTGACCTGCTGGCGTCTGTACCATCAATCAATCTGTTTAGTATTATTGGTGTGAAACTCTCCATACAATTAGATAGGACATGTAAAGTTCTCAGATTTCATAACAGTATCGTTCCCAATGCACATAAAAAATTCAAAAACTAAAAAAAAAGAATTTTACGATTTTTTAAAACATGACGGCAAAAATAAAAATAAAATAGTATGGGATTTGAACTCGCACCATTTAGTGCGGTAAACGGTCGCCTGACCTTACCGCTAAATTCCCCGTTGACATATTGTTGAAATAGCTGTTTCCTTGCAATTTATAATATTACTGCCCCGCTCCTTTATAAAAATAGCGTGATTATTATGTTCCCAGAGTTAAATTATTCTTAACTAAATAAATAACATGTCATTTTGTGCATTAAATTATTTTGTGCATTCGATTACGAACAAAAACTTTTTAAAATCAATATTGCTTACCTCCCGTAACATACGGCGTGATAATATGTAGCCTAAAGCCTTCCTTGGTTTACAAAGAACATTTTTGCTGAATTTCAATTCAATCTATCCATTAGTTTTGGCGTGAAGCCGTACCATACACACAGACAAACAGATAAACAGACAAACAGACAAAAATTCTAAAAAGTCACTTTTTGTCACCAGTTACGTTTTTCTAACAAAAGCCACTTATTTTTTCTCGAAAATTCTCAATGTACAGTTTTTCTTTCGTTACTGTTTTATTATATGTATAGATTATTCCTAAAAACTTACGACCTATAATAATAATACCACTATATAATTTAATAGCATTAATGTCATAAACATGTCATGTCACTATGTTACATTATAATAATGCAATGTTCGTAATGTCACTACACGACTCCAATATACAGGATGTCCCAGAAGTCGACATCACGCCGGAATCGGGTAATAGGCCACATTATCTCGTTTTTTTTTATTTAAATGCCAATAGTTTTTAAAATACACAACTTAGATTTTTTTAAATATTTTTCTGATAACTATTATGACTTGGCCTATTACCCGATTCCGGCTTGTCGTTGACTTCTGGCACACCCTGTATACACACACATGCATACAATACAAATTCACACAATACTTGCGAACACAATGAAATTACGTATGACGTAACGTACTCATTATGGCTTTATTTTGTAATAATTCATAGTAGTGTGAAAATCATGTGATTGTTGGATTTTTCTGTTCTGTTGTGTACGTGGATTAAACTTGATTAAAGGAAGGAAAATGCTTAGGAAAATGTGTATTTTTGTAGAGTGACATGAATTTTCGCAGGCTTTGGTACATTTCTTGTGGCAATTTGATGTACCCTGGCTTAATTTTATGCATAAAATTTAATGAAAATAAAAGATTTTGACTAATGGTTTTAAAAGCAGCTGTGGAACAAAATAAATAAGCAGTAGTAGTATATTTGTTATGTTTATTTATTTATTTTATACATTAAGCACACAAATGTACAGTGAAAAATAAATTTAATTTCGGAAGTCGGTATCGTTGGGTTCGCATTTTCGTTGTTTGCCACCGACTTTCGAAATTAAAGTTATTTTTCCCTTTGTAGTGTCTTTTTGGAAGTTGGTTGTTTTTTTTTTGCAAAAAAGTTTTTATTTTTCACTTTTAAGTTGTAATTTTTACCAGTAATTTTGGTTTAAAAACTAAACTACTGAATCATTTTTGATGAAATTTCTATGGGACCAATCTGAAAGTATATCCTTACAAATAAAAAAAAATTGCAAATCTGCTTATAAATAACGGAGTTCTGAGGTAACAAACATAAAAAAATACAGTCGAATTGAGAACCTCCTTCTTTTTTGAAGTCGGTTAAAAAGGTCTTGACAGACGGGCAGACAGACGGACAACGAAGTGATCTTATAAGGGTTCCGTATTTCTTTTTGAGTTACGGAACCCTAAAAAAAATTAAGTACTTATAAAGTTATGAATACGGTTAAAGTACCTACGTAATACGTGGCTCTGTAAGTTCTGCTAAAAAGTACCAGAACTTTATTTCTTATTGTGATTTAAACCCCAACATCCACTTTAGAGGCACTTATATTAAAGCCATTTACACGAACCATTACCCCTTTATTTCACAGTCGGCTAAAACAATCCCGACATTAGAAAATCACATGTAGCAAGTTTTCCAGCCTATGATCACCGACAATAGGAGATGTTGCAAACTATTCCATTCAAAGGTTTTCACTCAAGCGGCTCAGCAATAGTGGTTACGGTGAGTGGCTATAACTATGGTCTAGTGGGGCAATCGTTTTGACCATATAGTCATTTAAAAGCTTTTTTTAACTCCTTTGCCAGTACTTGATCTATTTGTATATATAATCTATATACATGAATACTATGGGCTTATGGCTAAGTAATAACAGCTGCACGGGTCGATCGAACAGGTTAAGCTACGCTTGCCGCGGTTGGGCCGTGGATGGGTGACCATCTTCACTTACCAAGACCCCTCCGTGGCTCGAAAAGCATGTTAAACCGTTGGTTCCGGTTGTCATACGAGGATCTTTGACAGTCTTTACGGATCGTCAGTAGCCCGAAAGTCTGACAACCAGTCTTACCAAGGGGTATCGTATTACTCAGTAACTGGGTTGTGGAGGTCAGATAGGCAGTCGCTCCATGTAAAATACTGGTATTCAGCTGCTTCCGGTTAGACTGGAAGCTGACTGGAAAAGGCTCGGTAGATGATACATAACTACTTAATCAGCCTATAATGTTTCCGCTGCTGGGGCACAGGCCTCCTCTCTTCCTGAGAGAGTGGGCTCTAATCTACCAAGCGGGCCCAGTGCGGTTTGGTAGAGGTCACATGTCTTCGAATATTTGATTCTAGGACATGTCGAAGGTCAAGGAAAACAACGTGAAGAAACCCTCACGATGTTTTCCTTCACCGTTTTGATAGCAGAATTGGTGAAATAATTTATACAAAGTAAAGCGCCGTTGTCGGCTGCTTAACCAGGCTGGCCTGTGGTTGCCTCAATTAATGAAAACCGATCAACAATGCTGGTTTCATCTCTTTATGACAAGCGCCTGTTGCCCTACAGTAAGATCATGACATGCTGTATTTTTTTCAGCTTGACAATTCACTTTTTTTCACAGTTGTTCCTCGTTCAAAGCAGAATTTTAAAATATTCATGCCCTGTATCCTTCAGGCTGACGGTAATCAACATGACGACATGACAGCAGCTGGCACCTGCTGATTCTCAGGATATATCCCGTAATAACACACGATCGATGACTTGACGCGACGTAGAAGGCAGTTCCTGACGTTTGAATGTTTTCCTTGTTATTATTGATCAGTACCTAAAACCGCGCTACCAGTAAGGGAAGATGAAAAAAAACGATGGATAGACTAGGTGAATGGTGATATGGTTAGAAAGGGGTGGATCACTGAGATGACGACTAATAGAGAAGTGTGGAAGAAGACATGTTGCGCCGTCCTCAAATAAATTGGGATGGGGGCAGAAGAGTGATGACCTAAAACCGCGTTCTAACCTAAAGCGAACGTGCTCGTTTTGTGAATATGACATACACGCGCGATCAATCTAGTCGCGTGTTACGTCATATTCATAAGCTTTCGGTTAGGACGGGTATTAAAAAAAAACTCTTTTTTTATTTTTATTGGAAGTTGAGCTTACGTATAAATGCGAATTCAAACGATTTTTGAGGTTAAGCTGCTGCTGGGTAACCATTATTAACACGTTCTAACTCTCAAAACGGTGAAGAAAAACATCGTAAGGACACCGGCATGTCCTAGAACCAAAAATTCGAAGACATGTAACATCTACAGTAGGGTATTATTGGGCATTCTATGCCACTGTCGGCAAGTAGCTCGGCTAGTGCGCCTCGCTACGCGACAGTGGCATAGAATGCCCAATAATGAACGATCGATTCGACTGTAGAATAAATTACTATACTCACCTAGAGATCTTGCGAATTATACGACTGGCCGCCAGTAGCTGGGCGAGTTCGACTTGCTACATAACTGTAGCGTAGAATACCGAATAATGAACGATCGTGTCCATACCTATTACTACACTCAATCTTGCGAGTCTGACATCGCTATAACGATCGCTCTATCGCGATAAAGATTGCGGTACTCTTTCAGTTTATAAATATTAATGTAACAAATACATTTACTCATTGCCAATCAGTTTGTTTCCAAGTGTAATCATGAAGTTTGTAAAGCAACCACAATCGCTGCATGTTAAAACTATCTGCGAGGATGTTTGTAAGACTAGTTTTCGTCATGGAGAATTGTTACCTAACTCAGTTCGATGTATTATTTGCGGACCATCCAATTGTGGAAAAACCAATTTATTGATTGGTCTTCTCATACACGAAAATGGATTAAGATTTGAAAATGTTTACATTTATTCGAAAACTCTGTACCAACCCAAATACATTTTTTTAGAAAAAGTTTTACAACGAGTGCCAGGTATTTCACTCCAGAAATATCATGGAAATGAGGAAGTGCTAAGAGTTCAAGACGCAAAACCTAACTCTGTGATAATATTTGATGATGTTGCTTGCGAAAATCAAGATAGCATGCGTGATTATTTCGCAATGGGAAGACACAAGTTCATCGATTGTTTTTATCTAAATCAAACTTATAGTAAAATCCCTAAGCAGTTAGTAAGAGACAACGCGAACTTAATCATACTTTTTAAACAAGATGACATTAATTTGCGTCATATTTATGAAGAACATGTCAACACTGATATGACATGGATTGAATTTCGTGAAATGTGTTCGAAAATATGGAATGAGCCCTTCAATTATGTAGTAATTAATAAAGATTGTTCAAAAAATAAAGGATGTTACAGAAATAAATTTGACACATTTGTAGTCTTTGATTAAGAATATGGTTATTTAAGTCCGTTACCTTCGCGATACCTATTATTATTCTTCAGACATCGCTTAATCAATCACTATCGGTTCGTTATTTTTCTGCAATGGAAAAATCGTTAAAAAGACAAATAGTAGCTGCCGTTGAAGCTGTTAAGAAAAAAGTACGAAAAATGAGAGATGTTGAGAATAACAATCAGCAAACACTAGAATCAGTTTTCAAGCCTGTAACAGAACCACTCAACCAGATTGCTAATCTCAGCAAACAGAATTCTTTCCTGTGTCCTGCAAAAAATGAAGAACATCCGTTTATTGATAAAACTTTGCAGAATGAAGAAGCCAATGTTAACAAAGACAATTCAGACGAACATGAATCTGATATCGAAAGTGACTCTTCATATAAATCATTAATTGAAAACAACCCAGGTCGTGACACGTCATCCTGGTCAGTATCCTCAGAAGCACTGTCAGATATTCCATTCGGTGTCAGAGTAGAGAACGGGAAATTGATGTTAGGTTCTGCTCGTATAACGATCAGCGATGAATATATCACTGTAGCTGGACGCAAATACCGAAATACGCCTGGTTTGAATCAGTTGTTACTGAAGAAGAACGTAGATTTAAGCATGGTTACAGAAAGTGACATGCAGCATTATAAGTCAATGCTACTTGATACAAACGCACATCGACGAGACTATGAGCCGGATAAACCAATAAAAAGTAATAAGGGTCAAAAGTATATGCAAGTTATTAAACCTATTTTCAAACTACAAAGTACAATTCAGACCCATCAATCGAAGGGAAAAGGGCTGCCCTTGACAAAAATGTGGAAGAAAAACGTCGATCTTGTATATTGGGACGATCCAAATGAACTGGTGGATAGGTTAAAATTATTAATTGCATCTCGAGATGCTGGTAACACAGGATTAGATAATGAAATTATATCTATCATTGAAGAATTACGTGAAAGTAAAATTATAAATAAATAAAACACCTATGTATTTTAAAATGTGTGTTCATTTTATTATAAGCCTCACAATACAATACACCTTAAACATGAACGTAGATAAATTCGGACATTATATTCATAAAAGAATGCGATTATCAGAGTTATTTGAGATTAATGAAAATACATTATTAAAATCAGAAAACGGAGATTTTGATTTAAAAACATCAAGATTGAGAGGAATTAAAAATCCAGTAGAAGCTGCCGATGCAGTGAACAAGGATTATGTAGATCGATTGAGTGCTAATATGATGAAAGAATTTAATACACTTATTGATAAATTGCGTTCACAAAGTATTAATGACGCACGGGAAACAGTTCAGGTCACTTTAAAAGCCGGGATACCTGAGATTGTAAGTCATTTGCGGGATAAGTTTTATACTAAAGCAGAGGTTGATAAATTACTTCAAAAAACTCAGTAATGGCAAAACAGCAAATTGTTAATGAAATACACAAAGCAGCACGAAGAAATTTCCTTAGACGTCCTGTCATTCTAAAGGGAGTCGATGACTTGTGGCAAGCTGATCTGATGGACATGCAAAACCTAAAGAAATATAATAAAGGTTACAATTATATTTTAGTGGTGATTGACTGCTTCTCAAAGTATGCTTGGACAGAGCCATTAAAAACAAAAAATAAACTTGATGTTACTCGTGCATTTCATCAAATATTGATTAACAGCAAACGCAAACCTGATAATTTACAAACGGATATGGGAACAGAGTTTTATAACAACTCATTTCAGATGCTTATGAAGTCATACAATATTAACCATTACTCATCATTTTCTACCAAAAAAGCTTCGATTGTGGAGCGATTGATTAAAACTATTAAAAATAAATTATATAAATATTTTAGTTTGAATGGAAACTATAAATGGTTAGATTTACCGTTACAAGTTACATTAAAGACATATAACAACACAAAACATCGAACAATTGGAGTTAAACCAATCGAAGTGAATAAAGCTAATACGACAGTTATAGAAGAAAATATAAAAAAATCATTTAAACATGCAGCCATTTGTAGAAAACCTAAGTTCAAAGTGGGTGATTTTGTTCGGATCAGTAAATACAAACACCAGTTTGAGAAAGGTTATACACCTAATTGGTCGACTGAAATATTTACCATAAAAAAGATTAATTTTACCATACCTGTAACATATCATTTAGAAGATCAGCGAAAGCATGCTATATTGGGAACCTTTTACGAGCAAGAACTTCAAAAATCTAACTATCCTGGTGTTTATTTGATAGAAAGAGTTTTAAAAAGAAAAGGATCACGAATCTTCGTGAAATGGTTGGGTCTAAACAATGAAGAAAACAGTTGGATTGACAAAACTGCAATCGTGGACTAAAATAATATGAATATAAACATTATTTTTGCACTATTTCCATCATTACAATTCGAGCAATGCAAGGTGGTGAACTAGTTAATACATTAATTAATAATCTACCGTTCGAACTTCATTTGCCTGGTTATAATTATTGCGGGCCAGGAACCAAACTCCAGAAACGATTACAACGAGGCGATCGCGGTGTGAATAAGCTAGACGAAGCTTGTATGCATCACGACATTGCCTATGCAAACCATACAGACTTACCCAATCGCCACAAAGCCGATTTACAACTACTAAATATGGCTAAACAAAGACTTAAGTCGAAAGATGCTGGAAAAGGAGAAAAACTGAGTTCATGGATAGTGAGCAAAGTTATGAAAGCCAAACTGAAATCTGGTTCCGGCGTTAAAACGTTTAAAAGTTTCGTGTCAAAAATAAGATCAACGATCAAGAAACTGAACCCAAAGGATAGCAAAACATTAATCAACGTTGCTTACGCAGCGGCAAAAAAAATATTTCCAAAAGTCTCAAAAATTCGAGTACCGCGAGTGATACCGTTACCAAAGACTGGAGGAATTTTACCTTTAATCCCAATTTTTGCGGGTTTATCAGCTTTAGGTACTTTAGCTGGTGGTGCGGCGGGTATTGCAAAAACTGTTAACGATTACAAAGCTGGTCAGCAAAATTTGCAAGAAACAGTACGACACAATAAGGCTATGGAGTCTTTAAAGTTAGGCAAGGGTTTATACATTAAGTCACATAAAAATGGTAAAGGTTTATTTATAAAATCTTCAAAAAACTAAGAAGTAAGCTACCTAATCGTCCTCTAACTAATTTAGATATCCAAAAGGATGCACGTAACATCCCCTACTTTCGAGGAGTCTACATGAAGGATCAATTACCAAGGATGCCAAAACGGATTGAATGTGGTGTCGTTAACTTGGATAATTATAAGAATGTTGGGACACATTGGGTAGCTTATGTTAAAGTTAACAACTATTGTGAATATTTTGATAGCTTTGGGGATTTGAAACCTCCATTGGAACTAATGCGATATTTTAAGAAATGTAATGTTTTTTATAACTATACTAGATATCAGAAATTTAACACAGAAAACTGTGGACACTTATGTTTAGAATATCTAAGGAATTTTTGGAATAAAACGTATAAAAATTATGATTTTCTTTTATTTCAACCATTTGCAAGATGTCACTCACATTGTCAATAACTGGAAACTCTTCAACTTTATCTACGTACTATCCTAACACATTGCAACTAAATGAACAGTATGAGTGCGCCTTATTGCATTTCTCAACATTTAATTCTATTCCAAACATTGACAAAACGAATAATAAGTTCTATTATGGCTCTAACGAAGTTATTGAAATACCAGAAGGCACCTACGAATTGCAAGATATTAATGATTACTTAAAATCTAAAATTAAAGATGCATCAATCAAACTGCAGTGCAATAATAATACATTAAAAACTACTTTATTCTGTACAAAAAAAATAAATTTCAGTAAAGAAGGTACTATCAGAAATTTATTAGGTTTTAATAAGCAGATCTTGGAACCAAATAAATGGCATGTGTCACAGTTCCCAGTCAACATTTTACCTACGACAGTGATCAGGATCGAATGTGATATCGTAAGCGGCTCGTACACAAACGGAAAACCGAGTCACATAATTCACGAATTCGCACTTAACGTACCTCCTGGCTATAGGATTATAGAAATTCCGAAAAACGCAATATACTTTCCAATAAACCAAAACAACATAAGCTGCATAGATATCCGATTGATAGATATAAATAACCGCTTAATAAATTTACGTGGTGAAGAAGTGCAGCTGTATTTGCATCTTAGAAGAAAAAAATGATTGACTACAATAAATATGTGCATCAACAAATTCAAAATATCAGTCCCGCTCAAGCATCCAACCAAATAAGAGCTCGCTATAAGAAGAAAATAAAATTAACTAAAGACAACAAGGCATTTCTCAAAGTGATCGGTTTGCTAAAATGAATATCTTAGACGTTTTATCAGCTCCGACTTATGATAATACGGTTGAAGGAATTGAATTTCATTCGTACAAGCCCTATGTAACTAGTTTTAACAGAAACGATGAAATTCGCATACCTATTAACCAACAGGACTTGTACATCCTTCCGTCAGCGAGTACCTTGTATTTGGAAGGATCCGTTATCGTTAGCAAAAAGGATATGAAAGATAAAGCCACCAGTGTTCATTTCACAAATAATGCTCTACTCTACTTGTTTCAAGATATAAGGTACGAGCTAAATGGAGTGGAAATTGATAGAATAAAAAATGCTGGCGTAACTACCACTATGAAATCGTTAATATCAATGAATGAGAATGAATCAAAGACATCGAGTTCGTGGGGCTGGAATATCGATGGTACAAAAAACATTAATGGAGGTAATTTTTCTGCTTCTATACCACTCTGTAACATCATCGGTTTCGCAGAGGATTTCAAGAAAGTCGTGATAAATAGTAGGCACGAACTGATATTGCTACGAAGTAACACTAACCTGAATGCTGTAAAACTTAACACCGGTGAAATTGTAGAAGACGTTCAGATAAATAAAATCATTTGGCGCGTACCACACGTTAAAGTGTCTGACAAAGAGAAAATAAGTTTGCTAAAACTATTAGAAAAAGATCGACCACTCCAAATGATATTCAGAAATTGGGATCTGTACGAATATCCGGCTTTACCTAAAACTACAAAACATACCTGGTCAATCAAAACATCCTCGCAAATAGAGAAACCAAGATACATTATTATGGGACTACAGACAAATAGAAAAAACAATGGCAGTTCTGATATGTCTCAGTTTGATCATTGTCATGTTCGTGATGTTAGAGTGTACCTCAACTCTATTTACTTCCCGTATGAAAACCTAAATGTGAGTTTCGCGAATAACAGAATTGCTTTATTATACGAGCAATACGTCAGATTTCAACAGTCTTATTACGGGCGTCGACCGGAACCCTTATTAAGTGAAAAACAATTTAAAGATTTGGCGCCACTATTTGTCATCGATTGCTCTAGACAAGCTGATAATGCAAAGACAGGTCCTGTTGTGGACGTAAGAGTGGAAATTGAGAGTGATTCGGAAATACCAGAACAAACTTCTGCGTATTGTCTTATATTGAACGACTGTATTATTGAATATAAACCTTTAAGTAATACTGTGAGGAAAATATCATGAATCCAAATACTGTCATATTAGATGTTCAAGGGTTTAAAGACCTGTACAATAATTTTATAATAAAAGAGCTAGCTTTTGCTACCCGTGATTATACCCAAACATTTTTAATAAAACCACCATACTTGTTTAAACACTTAACAAGTGACGAAAAGAGGCAAGTTAAATGGCTGGAAAGAAACAGAGGTATTTATTGGAACGAAGGGTATATCGACTATAAAGAATTTCGCCGTATAATCGTTCCCTATCTAGAAAATAAGGAAATCGTTGTTAATGGTTTGGAGAAAGTAAAGTGGATAAAGGAACTTTGTGAGAACTGTAAAGTATCAGACCTTGGTACCGAAAAATGTCCTAATTTCTTTATTTTACATAAAAAATATTGTGAAGGAAGAACTAATTTAAATTGTAACAAACATTTGAAGCATTGTGCTCTTAAAAATGTGTTATGTATAAGAAAGTATTTAGAGTTATAAATGTGTACCTACTTATAAGGTTATTGGTTTCATAAATAAAAAATAATTTGTATAGTAAAACTGCTTTTATTTTGTTAAACACCCATCACTTCTTCAAATAAAACAATCTACTTAAAATTAAATAAAACAACATAATAAGTACTTACTAAGTATGGTAAATATTTAGTAATATTATAACTAAATTATTTAAACAACATCTTACGCAAACATTTCTAAAAATCACTATCTATTAAAGATTTAGATATTTTTTTAACTAAAGATTCAGTTTCGTCCATAACATTGTCGATAGCGTCTTTAACAATGTATTGAGCACTTATAATAACGTTCTCACTGTCACTGTCACTGTCACTGGTTTGCGGATTATTATTGCATAGATCTATAACTGATATTTTGATTAATTTGATACCTCGTCGCTGTAATCGGCTCATCACAAAAGATTTAGTGGAATTTTTCTTCTTTAACTTTTCCTTGCATCGTTGTTTTGTTTTCTTTTCTTTCGTCACTTGTTTGCTGTACTCGGGTTCGTTGTGAAGCGTTTCGGAGAATCCTTCATAAGGATTTTGAGCATACTGGCTAAACATAATCTCTGATTCTGTATTCTGGAACAAAAATAGACACTCTTAATGAGTTTAAACTAAAACGTAGGCGTTGATATAGTGATGCATAAATAAACGAATTGTCAGCGGGTACAATATTTATACCAGATTCACTAATAACTTTGATCAAATTGCTGCGAATTCAATCGCTAGTTACTAAACAATATAAAAATAAATTGAGAAACTTACCGATGACATGCCCGCGATAAACACACAGTACAAGTACTCAAGATGAGTATTATTTCGTAAATGGTAAAAAAATAATTTCATCGCAACAATTCACAATTTAGATTATAATGTTAACTAAGCATTTGTGAAGGTTAATGCACTGTTATGTGTTTGTAGTAGGTATTTTGTATAATCAGCGTTATGCAATTGACGCAAACATCGAAATGTGTAGTCTTATTGTATTACGTACTAAATACATTTTACCTCTGAAAAATTAACGATTCAAGTTTCAACATGCACTTCATGTTGAAAATTGAACCTTGGTCGGGTTTCATTTTATTTAACCAACTACGAAAAAAAAAGAGGATGATGTCTTAAAATATAAATTAAACAAGTACTTAGTCATAATCATTCACATTTTATTTTTATTTTTACATTAACTTAGGTTTTAATCCTAAGAATTATATTTATCATACATTAAAAAGTTACTTATGTATATTTTTAAGAACTAAATTAAGATTATATTACATAGGTTACATAAATTATATTCGAACTCTATAGTCATAATCATTCACATTTTATTTTTATTTTTACATTAACTTAGGTTTTAAAACTATGAATTATATTTTATCATACATTAAAAAGTTACCTAGGTATATTTTTAAGAACTAAATTAAGATTATATTACATAGCTTAATCTTAAAATTAATTTTCGCTCATTAAAATAAGTGAGTGACCCCAGGCTCGCGTTGATATTCGATCTACAGATATTGATCGTTTATCATCATTTCGAGATAAAGCAATTTTGTTGACACTCTTAGTAAATATTTCGTGCTTTATGGATTTAAACATAATATTCTTTCTACGAATAATTGTTATGTTTAAGTCTCTTACTACACTTGATTTTACTCCTTTTGCCTTTTTAATGATTTTATCGACTGTTTTTATTGAGTAAAGTTTTGATCTCAAACCAACAAAATCTGAGATATATTTTCCTCCCATTTCATCTTTGAACAACCCTGGAACTTTTTTGTTCATAATTGGTATGTTAAAATCATTTTTATCATCATAGTTGCTGGTGTCGAAATATTGCAAAAAATTATACTTCAAATCACGATAAAAATCAAACGTGAATATTTTATAGACAAACGAATCGGTATCTGTATAACACAGCTGCACTCGGTCTTCATAAAAAGGCTTTACAATATTGTAATGAAAGTCATACATATGTGTCTTAGAAAGTTCTAATACAGTGAATCCAATATAAATAGGTTTATCTAAAATAATTTGGTCAGGTTTCATTTGTATTGCAACTAAGTTTTCAGTTAGAATAGAAGCGCTATGGAAATAGGGGTTGGCTACAAGTCTCTCGGAGGATATAAATTTCTTAGTTCGATTAGATTGATCGCACCATTGATTAACTAAATGAACAGTTACTCTATTTTCAGTATTTTCTAATGTCTTGCCAAAAACACTGTTGTTTAACAACTTAAAAAAGTCTTGTTCGAAAGAACTTTTTGCCTTTTGTCTTAATTGAGTGTTGAATTCTATGTACTGTTTTAAATAGGGACTTTGTCTGAAAGTAATAGCTTTATGAACTTTACGTAATATTAAACCATGTTCTAAACACTTTTTTAAATGAACGTAATGTATTACATAGTTGTACTTATTATGCAAATTTGCAACTAGTTTCTTCGTTGTACCTCCTGGAGGTATACATTTCTCAGGACAAAATGGTAAATCATTGTGGTGTTTGTGTAAATGTTCAGGATAAAAAAGATCGACTTCTAATATAAAGCCCCACTCAGAGTTATCCTCGACATTTTCAACACGAAAATTAGTTAATTCATTTTCATCAAGAAATCTAAAACTAGAATACGGTAAATACTGACACATGCTAAAGCCGTATAGGTTATTACAGTCTAGATATACTATGAAACTCTGAGGCTGTGATGCATTATGTTCTGGCATGTATTTGTGATTTGCTTTTGCATACCGATGGGAACACATGCACAAACCCCCTCGTATACCGCTTTGAATCATTCTGACGATAGCTAAATCCGAAATTAGTTCTAATTGAACACCTGTTTTTAGCAACATTGCATCGAACGATAAACTGGGTGCAGTTATGTAAAAGGCAGGATCGAGTTTGTAATATTGTTTACATGTTTTCCGAAAATTTTGAAATATGTCTGTCAACAAAAGCACGTCTGTTTTTAGGTATAGATCTGTATACTCGCCTAGGTCATTAATATTGAATTCAGTCCAAACATTCTGAGCATGATTATAATCTTCATCGCTAATATCTTCGTTAGTTAAAGAATTATGGAAATAATATTTAGATGGTAATGACTTTTGTTCGTAACATTTCCAATCTTTCATATAGTCATATGGGTACACGCCTTTACGAGTCAGCAAACTAAATTGTGTCTCATCAGAAAAAATTGATTTAAGGTTAACAAAATCGTCTACTTGCAATGTTTTAGCAAGTTTGTCTAAACTAGTTCCTAAAAAGTTGAAGGAATCTAAAAACCTTATTTGTATAAACTCGTTATCAGCAATAGGAATAAACTTTGTAAACGCTATATATTTTTCCTTAGTCTTAGGTATTATTTTAATTTGTCCTGGAATTTCGCCTAACTTTTTAATAAATAAATGACAATCGTATCCAGATAAGTTATGAAAAAATATTGGGATAAATTTTGGTACTTTGTGTTGTAGGTTGCAGTGTCGATGTGCTGCACCTCGGTACCGGCCTGTAATATGACAGTGATCCCTTACTCTATCGGTCAACAGTAAATTTTCACAAAGGTAGCACTTAACAGCGCGTTTGAAATCAAGAGCATCTATTTCTGTGAATATCATAGGCTCGCTTTTAGTTAGAATTCTGTGTATTGCTTTAGCATCTTCAGTTAGTAAATGTATAAATTTTGAAACACAATCTTTTCCGCGATAACTTCTATAGCCGTCAACCCTATCATTAAATGATGACACTACATTATAGGCGAACGCGGCCGCTACGTGACGATGTGAGTATGACGTGTTAGCGGTGTTGAATTCATCGCCGGAAATCGGTTCGAGTATCGTTTCGAAATCAGCATATATGACGAAAGGAATGTTTTGTTTTCTATCATAATTTTTGAATTTTAAAAATGTTCCTTTTTCGGGTAATACCGTGGCAATCCCTCCACACATATGTGATTCAATTCGGCTGCGTGTTGGAAAAAACAATAAGCATGTTTCGCAGAAGTATAGTTTACCATGATGTTTGGTTATCTGATTTCTGACTAGACGAGGTAAATCATTGATAAGACAATAATGAGTATTAGTATTATTTTCTAAGAACAAAAGATGAATGCTCTTAGATTTATGATTCGATGTTGAATACAAAGGTCCAATGATAGTCTTATCATTTTTTAAACCATACACGTAAATATTTAAAAACGGATTATTCTTCTCAAAGACAGCTATGTCCGAAAATGTTATCGGAAATGTCAAACCATCAACATTCAAAACATCTTGGAAGTAGGGATAAGATGAAACTCTGTCGGGATGTTGGTGAGCGGGGTACAGAGCCGCCACTACGCACCATAAAAAGCAATACTCATCATTGTTACGAATATTCAAACAAGCTTTTTTATTTTTTATACATTTTGGTAAAGTTATAAATTTAGATCCACCGAGAGGTTGATATTTGTTAATATTTATTTCTAAATGGGAATTGCTCGAAAATGTCCAACCACTATCTCTCTCCTGAAACTCTTCAATTTTCTTTAACAGTAAATCATCCGTTGCTTTATACATTGAATCAAAATCGTAATTAAGATTAATAATAATATTTTTTGTGGCGAACGATTTCATTTCCTTTTGATCATTTTTAAATTTAAGAAAAAAAGAAAAAAGTTCAAAATTTACTTTTAAAGCTGTATGTTTCAATAATGATCGGTTTATTAGAGTTTTAACTTGTTCACTAATATTAATGAGAAACATTTCAGGAAAATAATTTATTTGTTCGCTAGTTGCGATGATCTTGTAACTAACGATTCGTTTTTTAAACGCAGAATTAACAATTGCGACATTGTCAAAAACAGTGGTCGCACTATTGTTTTTATGAACATTACTACGTAAATGACCAGACCATCGACGATTATCTACAAATAAGTTGCAAACCGAACAGTGGGGCATTATATTACTAATTAAAATTAATTATCACCCCAATATAGCCGTTTAAACTCGAAATGAAACGATCTTACCCACGTAAACCGACTAATAAACATACATACAGAATGTCAGAATTATTGAATTGTTGAATCTGGACCAGGTCTGCATACGTCTTCTAGTTTGATGATTACTTATTCATCAACCAGTGCATCTGATTAGGTATCATGTATTTCTGAAAAAAAAGAAAGATCGGTTAGTACCTATTTTTAGTGAAAATCACCAACATTTTAAACGAAAATACGAAACATATTCAATAATTACCTTCTTGCTAAATACTTAGGTAATGTTGTACATAAATGTTCCAATTTTTATGTAGTCCAAATGTATGTTGTGTCTCAAAATGTGTTTTTAAATCACAATACTAAACATCAGGTACTGCCCACAGCTGCTTCAATCAATGTATTTCTGAAAAAAAAAAAAGAAAGATCGGTTAGTACCTGTTTTTAGTGAAAATCACCAACATTTTAAACGAAACTACGAAACATATTCAATAATTACCTTCTTGCAAATTACTTAATATGTAATGTTGTACATAAATGTTCCAATTTTATGTACTTAGTCCAAATGTATGTTGTGTCTCAAAATGTGTTTTCAAATCACAATACTAAACATCAGGTACTGCCCACAGCTGCTTCAGGAGAGTATAAGACTGTAGGTATTGATCGTTTTCGTGGCTTTGAGATAATGTCAAATTAATTTTTAGTTTTTGACTTTTAAACGTTACTAACTGACGGAGTACTCGTTATTGACTACCTAGTCATACGATAAATTTCCGATATATCAATAAAATATTTGATCAAAATAATTTTTATTGCGTAAAACGTTACACGTGTAACCTTGTTACTTTTTTTTTCTCGTCAGCTAAGTTGCATTCGCAACAGTAAGTTATTTTAGTCAAGGTTGCCACGCATACATATTAAGGTATGGATAAATATCAGAAACTAGGTACTTACACTATCACAAAATAAATAAAATGTAGTATACAGTATATTTATTTGTTAAATGTAGTACTATATTTATTTAAATTTTGTTACTGTTACAAGTTAACTTATTTCTTGTACCTACTTCACTCGAGCATAAAAGTATCACGAGTAAAACTTGGATGTTTAACATAATAAATACTAATCTTATGATTGTATCTAGATTGCTAACTAATCAAATTACTTGCAAGAATATTCCCTATTAGCGTTGTTGATAATTTATCTACTGGTTAACGTTTTGTCAACCCTAAGTCGTTTCGCTGTGTCGTCATTCGATGCTACCTGAAACATCCTTAGTCTTTACTTTTTGAACAAGTATAATGCGTCTAAGGAAAAAAGTTGTTTTACACAACATTATATGAACGGTTGCAGTCATTTTTAATATAGTGAATTATCGTTCGTTTTCCGATTTATAAGCTACATGTTTTCGAAGTACTCGGTACAAACTAAGTGAAGTCTACAAGTGTAGAAGTAATCTTCAAGAAGTGCTCTGCGATCCTGCTGCGTTATCCTATCAATATCAGTGTTGATAGCTAACCGCTGCCTGCTGCCGTCAGTCACTACGCCTGCTTTCATCAGCCTGCCATATCGATTGGACATAATTGGAAAATGTAAGTATAAAACATTCCACTCGGTTCGTAGTTCAGAGCGATGTACTTACTGTAATAATTATGTTTGACTATTATTTTGTTGTTTCTTTATTTCAGGTCTGAGTCTGAGTGCGAGTACTTTCAACAAGCTCCGATCACCGATCAGAAAACGAAACACAGCCGCAAACCGTCTGCAGACAACAATAGGAAACGCAAGTCGCACCTACCATCAACGAATTTAATTCGTACGAGGTAAACAAACTAGGTATTCAATAATTTAGTTCACCATACCAGTTAAAAAGAATCAGTTATTCGTATAATGTTACAAGTCTGCTGACAGATTTGACTTTATAAGGGCCTGATAATTTTTTTTATTCGTACGTCTCTCATGTTCTGCAGGTATCTCTTTTGACTGAGTGCGTATTTTTTCCTATGCGTATCTAAATGGTAAATGCATTCTGTAAATGTATGATGAACTAATAAAAGCTTTCGTTGTTGTTTCAGTAAAAAAACCAATACTGATAATGATGTATTCGGTATCAGTAACAACTACGGGTCTGACACCGTGCTCAAAGACGATTCATCGAGTACATGTCTATCATCATTCTTCGTTAACCGAGTCGCCAACGGCTGCGAGCGGCGAGCAGCGAGCATCAACGGAGAGTACTACATCGACTGCAAGGTGTACAAAGCTGACGACGCGCGCCGCACCGACTCCCTGGAGCTGTGGAAGAAGGCGCTTGTGCGACTCAAGTTCCAGACCGACGCGAATTCATCTCAGTGGCAAAAACTACAAGAGTTCGTGCGTTCGGTAGATACGTTATTCCTAGAAAAACCAATGTTGTACGAAAAATAAACCTAACTAATATGTACCTACCTTGTTTATTATGCAGATCCACTTCAAAGCAGTGAGTTAACAAGTCGTTTCTAATATTGAAACGCATGTCAAAAACACCAAGTCGTTTCGACCCACGAAGCGCATTACCAAAACCAACAAGTCGTTTCTAATACTGAAATGCATGACCAAATCACCAAGTCGCTTCCATTGTTGAAGCGCATTACAAAAACTAACAAGTCGTTTCTAATACTGAAATGCATGACCAAATCACCAAGTCGCTTCCATTGTTGAAGCGCATTACCAAAACCAACAAGTCGTTTCTAAAACTGAAATGCATGACCAAATCACCAAGTCGCTTCCATTGTTGAAGCGCATTACAAAAACTAACAAGTCGTTTCCACCGTTGAAGCGCATATCAAAATCATCAAGTCGTTTCTAACCACGAAACGCATATCAAAATGACTAAGTTAAATCTTAATTATTGATTGTGTCGATAGTTGTCACCACTGTCCAAAGCGAAGCAAACTCGCCTAGCTACTGGCAGCCAGTGATATAACTCGCATGATCTTTGTATGAATACAGTAATAGCAGTCATTTCTAATACGTGCCAAATTCATCAAGTCGTTTTCATTGTTGAAGCGCATTACAAAAACTAACAAGTCGTTTCCACCGTTAAAGCGCATATCAAAATCATCAAGTCGTTTCTAACCACGAAACGCATGTCATAATGACTAAGTTCCATCTTAATCATTGATCGTGTCGATAGTTGTCACCACTGTCCGAAGCGAAGCAAACTCGCCTAGCTACTGGCAGCCAGTGATATAACTCGCATGATCTTTGTATGAATACAGCAATAGCAGTAATTTCTAATACGTGCCAAATTCATCAAGTCGTTTCTATTGTTGAAGCGCATTACAAAAACTAACAAGTCGTTTCCACCATTTGAAGCGCATGTCAAAACCATCAAGTCGTTTCTAACAACGAAAAGCATGTCAAAATGATCCATACCATCGTCCGCTGCAAGGTGAACTCGCCCAGCTACTGGCGGCCAGTGGTATAACTAGCATGATTTCCAGGTGAGTGCAGTAATATACTACATAGTCGAGTCGATCGTTCATTATTGGGCATTCTATGCCACTGTCGCGTAGCGAGGCGCACTAGCCGAGCTACTTGCCGACAGTGGCATAGAATGCCCAATAATACCCTACTATCTACCAACCCGCACTGGGCCCGCGTGATGGATTACGGCCCACTCCCTCTCACCAAGAGGAGGCCTGTGTCCCAGCAGTGGGAACATTATAGCCTGATTATGATTATGGTAGCCGGGGAAGAGGGACGAGCAGTCTTCCAGCAACCCGGCCAAAAGTAGTTGAAGAATACCGTGTGGTTTCAGTCAGCAAGAGTATCACACACCTCCAATGTCAAAGAAGATTGCAACACGCAAAAAAAAATCTTTCACAGTTTTAGTTGTTAGAGCCTGAAGTGCAATGTAGCTCTTATAGGTTCTCAGACAGCCGATCTTTTCCTGAATAACTAATACTGCGTTCGTATCTGAAAGTTCTGTCATTTCCTTTAATGCAAAAAATCCACTACGTTTATCCTTTAACCGGTTGAATGCCGTAATCACAGACATAATTCAAAAGCCATTTTGTCTCGCGTGGATTCACGTTCTATACGAAGGGTTAATGCGAAAAATACCAAACTTACCTACACGCAAACTATTGAAAATAGGTTTCCTTATTATAATGATTGTCTTCACTGACTGACTGCCATGCAAAATGCCATATTCACGATCAATACCTGTTATCACTAATAGGCTCAACTTTCTCATAATTTATTACATACATAATTGTCCATACCATTCATTTACGTATGAAGAATGGGATCCGAAAAGCGATTCTAGAGGGGCAATTCTCGTAATTTTAAGAACGTTTATACTCCATAGTCAGAAGGCCAATTCTCGTAATTTAAATCGTTCAAAATCTGGTCGCAGTCTCATCTGTCAAAAATACCTCTAGTTTCGCCACATTTTTGACACGTTTTTGACATTTTGTTTGTCGCCGAGATGAGACTGCGACTAGATTTTGAACGTTTTAAATTACGACAGTCAGCCTTCTGATTACAATTCAATTTTTATTTCAAGTAACCATGATTCATTTGCTAGTAAAAAACTTATCCTATGTTAGCAATTAAGATAACTTTACCTACATCCTAAACAAATAACAAATTCCTGTATAATATACACAGCGACAGTACTGTCCGACGCTTCACCGCGGCTGCACCATTCCATGGGAAATGGCGCAGCAGCGATTTACGTACGGACAGTCCAGCCTGCTCGAAATTAGAGACAGGATCCTGGTGATGCTGCCCCATACCCCGCGCACCAGAGACGCACAGCGCTTACGCATTGTGTTAGAGAAACAATGATGGCACTTTAAAATTTTAGCTTAAAAGAAAGATTTAACCATTCTGACTTATAAATACTCCATAAAATTATAAACGGTTCTCTTTGATAAATTCCTGATGAAAATACCCAATATTACTTTGCCCGACCTAAGAATCGAACCCAGGACCGCAAGATAAGTCAAAGAAGGGATAATTAATAGTGAGACTAACACTACTCGAGCATTTTATAAAGATGGATATTTGGATGAGCTCCAAACAAACATAGATTAATTTATCTATACTTATAATAAATCTGTAGAAGTGAAAATTCTGTACATTGAAAATATCAAAAAAATAAATTGCAGGGGGTGTTACTAGACCGACACCGAACCCAAAAATGTGATTAAAAAAATTTTTGTCTGTCTGTCTGTCTGTCGGTCTGTCTGTCAGTCTGTCTGTCTGTCTGTCTGTCTGTCTGTCTGTTTGTTCAGGCATCACGCAAAAACTACCGGTTCGATTACGATGAAACTTGGTATAATTATTCTTTAATATCCTGGGCACCACACTGGGTACTTTTTATCCCGGAAAAGTATATACAATAAAAAACAAACTTAATTTTGCGGTTCGATCCCTAGATCCGATTACTGTACCAACCGCAAATAATAAGTTTGTCGTAGGTTAGGTCACACGCAGTGGAGTTCATTTTTATTCCTTTTACTTTTTAGAGTTATTTAGGTTTATTTTTATATAAGTCGTAGGTATAGATTTTAATTTTAAAGTATAGGTAGTATATTTGATAGTGTACCTACGTAGTGACCGTAGGTTATTTTATAATACTGTTAGGTAGGATAGTCATTCGTATAGATATTAGTTTTTAGAGATTTTGCTTATTTATTGAGTTTAGATTGAGGGGCCCGTGGCTAAATAATAACAGCCGCACAGGTCGATCGGTCAGGTTAAGCTACGCTTGCCGCGGTCGGTCTGTGGATGGGTGACCATCTTTACATACCGAGACACCTCCGTGCCTCGGAAAGCAGGTTAAGCCGTTGGTCCCGGCTGTCATTCGTGAATCTTTGACAGTCGTTACGGGTAGTCAGAAGCCCGAAAGTCTGACAACCAGTCGTACCAAGGGTATCGTATTACCCAATAACTGGGTTGTGGAGGTCAGATAGGCAGTCGCGCCATGTAAAATACTGGTATTCAGCTGCATCCGGTTAGACTGGAAGCCGGCCCTGAACATAGTTGGGAAAAGGCTAGGCAGATGATGATTGAGTTTAGATTAGTTATCGTCATAAATAGGTTTATTTAGGTAGGTAGGTATTTTATTTTCTGTTATTGAGTTTATTTATTTTTTTAATTAGGTAGGTACTTAGGTAAAGATATCATATAGGTACCCTCTTAATCACCATTAATGAGACACAATTGGTTTTCTATTGTAATTAGCCACAAAGGGCCCGCGAAATAGATGGCATCCTGGTGCACATACATTTTATCCTGTTAGCACGAAATTATCCCACGGGAACGCCCGTGGGTTAATTTCCGACATCCACGCGGGCGAAGCCGCGGGCAGAAGCTAGTACTTAATAAAAGTTTTCGAAAAAAAGGTAGTGTGTGTTTTAGTTTTTGTAAAAAGATAATTTTACTTATTAGAAGAGTAGAAGTTCATGTCCGTTCTACTGATGTTAGTCTTGAATATATTCTCGTGGTAAATCTTTGATAACAATTGTGTCTATTTTGAGGCAACACAGTCTTATTTTATTTATTCAGGGACAATAAACAGCTGCAATATGGTGTTGGAACAGAGGAAAGATAATACAAAATATAAACAATATTGGCTAAACGAATTAAAAATATGGCTTCCTAAATTACAGTAGGTACCACTTAAACATAATTTATTCATAACATAAGATTTACATTATATAAGCTAGTACATGTGAAAAAATAAGCAAAAGAATCATAGGGCATCAAAAAATTCAACCGCATCGCTGTCAACATTAATGGTGGCCAAAAGGCTGGCAGCGTTGCCACGTTGTATTGCGATGCTAATTCTTTGGCCAAGAAACAGGCCAGCCCTCTGGTCACGTGAAGAGACGACTAACCGCTTGGTGATATCTCGAAAAACCAAGTGGGCACTTAGACATTGGAACTAATATGGTTCAAAATATTACAGATGCACAACAGCTGGTAAAGAATCAGTTCGCAGAGATATTTAGCCCAGGTTGGGGAAACCTCAAGGGTGAGGAAATAATATTTAAATTAAAACCAAACATCATACCGAAGCGCTTACCGGTACGGCGTGTACCATTTGCATTACGTGAAAAAGTGAATAATGAAGTCCAAATATTGCAAAAAAAATTGTCGAATTAGTATAGTAGAACAAAGTATCAATAATTTATTATTTGTATTAAATCCAGCTGCATACTTTATGGCTCTAGACTAGAAGATCAGACGAGGACCAGCGCGGTTAGAATCCAGGGATTCTAGTGAAGATTCACGCCGCGCTGACGGCGCGGCTCGAATCGAGCGCTCGAGTACCGCGCAGGCGCGTGGCGACTGATATAAAGGTGGCTTATTAATCGATTTGCATGAATTTACTCGCCCGAAACGGGTGAATCGACACTTTTAAACAATATTATTTTTTGTATAGGCGACTGGTAGTATTTTTTCATTGGAATAAGGGCAGGAGTATGAGATGATGAGGTGACTCGCACGAATTGGCACATTTTGAATTCTATGCAATGAAGTTAAGAAAGGTACACGCAGAGTACACGTTTTGTCTTCGATTTTTCCTTTTTCTATACTTTATTGCATAAAACTTGCCAATTCGTGCGAGTCGCCTGTAGACAAAAATATATTTAAACGACGCGATTCGGCCGATTCGGGCGAATCGACTAATAACCCATAAAGGTCGGTGCATGTATGACGTAATTTTATAGCGACACGGGGCTTTAGGGATCGCCCTTAAGTGGGTCATGGACTATATAAATATAATTATGTTGGGTTGTTTACGCCTCATTTTACTTGTCGTAGAGGTTTGAAGACTCAGAATGTCCTGGGACAGTTTTGAAGGCAGGAAAAATTACTGAAATCTACCATTTTGATCTGAAGAGTTAAAAAACAAACCTGTCGGCAAATAAAAATTTTCTTTCTTTATATATTTTTTTTTTTGTTAGCCTGTACTGTCGCACTGCTGGGCAAAGGCCTTCCCCAAATCTTTCTTAAGAACTCTTTTCCCACGCCACCTCGAACCATCCCTCGCGGTACGCGTCCAGGTCATCTCGCCATCTCTTCCGGGCTCGTCAGCGCCGTCCACCTTTCTTTAAAATACCTAATTTATTTTAATTTAGACAAAAGGTAAATGCAGAAAGACTGATTGAAAAGACTTTTTTTTTTATTAGCCGTTAATGTCCCACTGTTGGGCAAAGGCCTCCCTACTCTCTTTCTACCCCTCTCTGTCCACAGCTGCCAAGGACCAATCTTTATGAAAGGAGTCCAGCTCATCCCGCCATCTCTGTCTGGGCCTGCCGCTATGTCGTTTGCCATGTAAGATATACGTAAGTCAAATTATTCAACTTGTACCGAAAACCAGAGAGACAAGATTGTCGCGAAGAATGGCATTAAAAGGGAGCAAACTCATTTATAGCTAGCTCCTGCACGCGACTTCGTCCGCGTGAAATTTCTTGTTCCCTGACACCCCATCACATCGCATCGCCCGTCCGCACTATTACTTCGTTTTCGCCTAATGTTCTTTCTGACTTTTTTTCATACTGCTCGGCTCCTTAGCGTGGTGTAGTTAAAAAACTATTATTAATATTAGAAAACTATGTTTGCATTTGATAGCCCACTCGAGGATGGCTATATCTTCCTATCTAATGCAGTTCCAGAAATTAGCGCGTTCAAATAAACAAACAAACTCTTCAGCTTTATTATTAGTATAGATGGTATTGCTCATGTTTAATTCATGAATAAGATTTCCGTTAATTTCCAAAACTAGTCGAAAAATCGCGTGAGTAAAACCGATAACTTTTCTGAATGTCTCACAAAAATTATGCTTTATTTTAAGCATAACGATGCTCTTGTAATTTCCTAAACTCATATCCATGTAATCAAGATATTTTGGTACATTACATCTTTTCGAATAAAAAACAAAGACGGCCAAGAGCGAGTCCGTCTCGCACACGAAGGTTTCCGAACCACCGTACAGTATTTAAAAAAAACGCCGAAAAAACAGGTATCTTGTATGGGGACAGGGACCATTTTTTAAGTTTATTTTATTATTTGTTGTTATAGAGGCCATGGTACCTAGTACACACTCTGGGAAAATTTCAAGTGTCTACCTATTACGATTCAAAAGATACAGTCCTGTGGCTGTCACAGACGGACGGATGGACGGCGGAGCCTTAATAAGGGTCCGGTACGTAGCCCGAAAAACCAACATCCATAAGTACAGGATGAGGCCACGAAATGTGGCGGAAGCGCGTAATTGTCGCGTTTCTCGTGGCCACGCTGCGGTAAGGCCATAATGCCCGTCTGCCAATCATCACGAGCATTGAGCGTGGCGTTGAGAGCGTATCTGATAGACGCAGAAAAGTGCTTTTTGATATTACGTAAATCATTACTGTGTTGGATTGTTGTTAGTAGGATGGTAGTAAAACAAGAGCCTATAAGAAAATATCTTATTTTGTTAGGCGAAATATTTAACCGACCCTATAAAACTTTTTGATAGAATAGAATAGAATACATTTATTGGTTTTAAAACGTGGGTGATCTTCTAGTGATTTACTGACACCAGCACATCAAGCTACTACAATCTGTCAAATTCTTTCAATCTTTAATAGATTTTCAACTTTATCGCTAAAGCAAAAAGGTTCAAGGTTCTTTGGGAAAATTTGACTGTTTCGGGTAGCTTGACCTGCTGGCGTCTGTACAATTTTTAAACTAATGAACCTCTAAAAACTAGTTGGGCTTCTAATGATGCACAGCTTTTTTTTAAAAACGAGCTTTGTAAGTTTCTGGCCTTTTGAAAGAAAATAAATTTATTTAGTACAGACTAAAAGACACACAGTGCACCGTCATCAAAACAAATAAAAACTGTAAAGTCCGATGTAAGAAATTAGCAGGAATATGTGTCTCACGGCTGCGCCAAAAACGTCCAGTTCCTTTTTTCTTTTTTTTCCAGAAAAGGTCCTTGACCTACAGATGTGTTTTCTTCATTTACTAGGCTACATAATTATCTGCCTGCTTCATCAAAATCGGTCAATCGGTACCAACTTTACTTATAAAATGTTAGGTACAAACTCACTTTCGTATTTATTGCACTTGTATATGAATATAATTTGAATCCTTGCTTAGTTTCCCACCATCCATTTAACGGTATATTATTCGTCAGTTCCGTTCGCAACGTAGCAACAAAAAGTTTAAGCTTCAAAACAGAAATTGTGCATCCTTACACGGATTGACTTCCAACTTCCTTAAATGCCGAGCAGCTGTTGAAAAAATAAAATAAAAACTTAGTGTACCTATACAGCATGTTTTAGAAAGGTGTGATCTTTATGGGTGTGCTTACAGACCATCAAACTGAACATAGGACTCCATGGGACCTCATCCTTGGGACCACAACAAAAAATGATCAACTGTCCCATACAAAACTTCGGCGAGCACTGGTGGCCCAGCGGTAAAGGCCGAATTGTAAGTAAAGGTTGGGTCGTAGGTACGAACCCAAGCAAGCGCTTTTCTTTGCGTAAATTATTTCATCACCAGTGCTCTCAAAACGGTGAACGAAAATATCGTGAGAAAACTCAAGAAATGTCCCAGAATCAAAAATTTGAAGACATGTAACCTCTACTAACCTCTCTCATCGAGAGAAGGCCTGTGTCCCAGCAGTGGGAACATTATAGACCGATTATGACATAAAAAACTTCAATACTACTCGATCCAAATGTATAGATGTATAACTTTTTCTCTATTACGATGTTGGTCCCACGGAGAAAGATGTTCAGTTTGATGATCTGTCCCACTCTTAAATTTGTCCACACCTTTCTGATACATCCTGTATAAAAACCTAAAAATATCGACGCTTGGAAACCCTAAGAATTAAATCACGGAAGTGCCAGATGGTCACCGCTGTTCTCATGGCCACACCGTGGTAGGGCCATAATGCGCTGCAATTTTCCTGTGCGGCGAGCGTGATGGTCCTATCACTGCATCCATGATTATTTTAAGTATTTTTTTTATACCTATCTTGAAAGTAAAAAGATTGTTGTGATTATTACTTCGATTGGGTGAATATAGTTCTCCTGCTCACTTTTTACTATGTTTTCATGGGGTGCATAATAATTAGAACAGAGCGTCGATTATCCGAACGTCGTCGGTCAACCGAACGACAGTTTAACCGAACCGCCAATAGTCATTACATTAAGTAGGTACAAGAGAATATTTTTTTTTTACTTTTTTTTTGTTTTTATAAATAAAAAAGTTTCTTATCAGATTACATAATATATTGTTTTTTTTAAATAGTTTTTATTTTATTTATTTGGGAAAAATAAACAATTGTACAGTATGTTTTATAAAAAGGAAAAAAATATATATATATAGACATATGGGTAAATGTACAATCTACGACGTTTCCACAGATTACTTGTGTACAGATATCAGCAGGTCAAGCTACCGGAAACTGTCAAATTTTCCCAATCAACTTTGAACCTTAATGCTTTAGCGATAAAGTTAAAAATCTATTAAAGAAATTTGACAGATTGTAGTAGCTTAATGTGCTGGCGCCTGTACATTATTAATTATATAGATAAGTACAAATTACATTTAAATACTAAGTAGGTATCTTAAACTTTTAGCTTAGTTACTAGTAACTTTTAGCGTAGTTTTTCATGTAGTAATCAGTTTTCCGTATACACGTGTTCCCTATTAGGTAGTTCAAATACTCGACGCTCTACTGTACTTGCGGTATCGTGGAATTTTGATGTTTCCAAGTGTTTTTTTTATTTAAGTCAATAGTGTTTGAAGTTTGGGATATTTCGGACGACCGCATTGAAATAACTTTGATTTCATAGTTTTTTTTTCGAGAAATGTGTAATACTTACTTATTTTTACGGTCGATAAAATCAATGCTGGGCATAAATTATCATCCTACGACCTTTACTGTTCGTAGTCCGACATACACTTTGCTGGTAATATAGTTAGGCCAATATTTTTGAAGGGAGTTTTATTCGTTCCGATTTTAACTATTAAAGTAAGACAAACATAGTACAACGGAAGTGACAGATGGCAACCGCTATTTTAATGGCCGCACTGCGGTGAGGCCATAATGTACCAATCATCAGGTGCAGCGAGCGTGATGATGAAGATCACGGACTATTACAGCATGTACCAGAGGGCATAGTTATTTTAAAGTATTTTTGGTAGTTTATGTTCAAAAGTACTTATAATAGCAAGGATTATAAAGAGACATGTCTCTTGAATTTTCATAGAAAATTCGACAAAATGTCCGTGTCTTATTTGTACATCTTTTACAGTAGTTGCGCAGTCAGAAGCCCGACAGTCTGGCAACCAGTCTTGCCAAGGGGTATTGTGTTACCAAGCAACTGGGTTGTGGAGGTCAGATAGACAGTCGCTTCATGTAAAATATTGGTATTCTGCTGCATCCGGTGAGACTGGAAGCCAATCCGAACATTGTTGGGAGAAGGCCAGGCAGATGGTGATGTTTGGTGAAAAAGTCTAGATTTTGGTGGAAAACGTACAATTACCATACAAATTTTCAAATTAAATTTTCCATCATAAATTAAGAACTATCAAGCTATACCAATATCATAACTTCAAAAATACAACAGGATAAAGTTCTCAAGCTCAACCTTAAACCAACGAGCCTTAAAAACAACAATACATCGCATAGAGCTGCGCGTGAGTCGATCACAATTCACCAAGTCACTGACCCCTACTAATATGGCTAACGACTTATGAATGGGGTACCTCCGTACCTACTATGTATTTTAGATGCGTTTTTTTATTTGAACTCAGTTTATGGTCCGTGTTGTGTGACTAATTTTAGTTTCATGACCATAGTTGATAGAATTTGGGGGGGTGGAGTTAGGTACGTAAAATTTTGACTTAATAAAACTGTAACGGTACCTGTCGGTAGTTATGATTATACCTACAGCAGGTGCCACGAAACATCTAATTTGTTTGTAGGTAGGTTGATACCGTCAGATGGCAGGTAGATCCCAGTATTTCTTTGCGTTAATTTTTAGGATCTCTTATCATCATCAATGATTAAAATAAATATCTTTTTGTTTTTAAAAAAATATGTTGTTTTTTAATTTGCCATAAACGTACACAATATACACACTATAGTGTTCAAGTCCATACAACATACTTCCACGCTAATATTTATGTATAGCTGCGCCCCGCGGTTTCACCCGCATAAGTTGCGATCCTGTGGAAATATCGGGATAAAAAGTATCCTATATGTTAATCCTGGTTATAAATCTGTGTGCCAAATTTCATCCAAATCAGTTAAGTAGTTTTTGCGTGAAAGAGTAAGGCGGATCACACACTACAACGCACCACGCAACGGGGCGCGGGAAACGGAGGCCAATTTCCCTCGCGAAAGCGCGTTTTCGTTGAAAGATTTATTATTATTATAATTGTATGTAAAAAGTCATACGCGGGGGCGCGTTATCTGCGTCCCGTCGCGTGGCGCGTTGTAGTGTGTGATCCGCCTAACAAACATTCATCCATCCATCCATCCATACAAACTTTCGCATTTATAATATTAATAGGATAGTAGGATAACCGCGAAAATAAATAAGTCCCTAAGATCAGCTTCTACTTTCTATGTTTGTACATATGTAGATACTTTACTCCAAAACTTTTTAACTTTTTCTTAGCAAACTGTCGAATTGATTTCGATGAAATCTAGCTGAAACTTTGCTGTGGCCCTAGAGCTGGTCAAAAAACTCAATACTTCCCATTGCGAAAATTGTAGGTCTGGGACAACAGGCAAAGGTACAGGACACAGCTAGTTAAAGGTATTTTTAAATACTTTTGCAACTTGTTTGTTAAAAATACATCCAGCATATGATGTATCCATTGATTCTGCATACATTTGTATGTTTTGTAAGATAATATCGTCATTGTTAACGGTGGGAAGTTGAATGCTCAGACTGTGAATAATGCTATGAGTAATAGTGAAGAGGTAGGTCTGTACAGACGATCACACGTCGGTGGCAAAACTTTAACCTTGAGCTGATCTAGCGTACACGGAGTTTCTATAGAATAAGAGGCCAGTTTATACTGTTTTTGGTTCCGACTGACGTGCTGTCATCTGTACCTACCTATACTGTGCGCTTGCGTCTGTTAAATGGTGTGTTTTTGTTACTGTGATCGCTGTGAAGTTGTGTTTTATAATGGAAATTATCTGTTGCTGACTTAAACTAATGAGTGAATAATTGATTTTCTTTTGTGTATTTATAGTTCGTTTTTGCCTGTGGTGTCATTTGCATATTCGGTAATGACTTGTTAACTAGGAAGTATCTTTGACTTCCAGAAATATGCGTCTTTTGCGTTCGCTTTGTGTAAATCATTTCATCACCACTGCTCTCAAAACGGTGAAGGAAAACGTCATGAGGAACGGCATGTTGCAACCAAAAATTCGAAGACATTTTACATCTTCCAACCCGCACGGGTACGCGTGATTGATTGCAACTCACTCCTCCTCGAAGAGAGGAGGCCTGTGTCCCAGCAGTGGGAACATTATAGGCTGATTATGCACAAGTCACATGACGTACTAATTGTTGTATTAGATTATATTTACTCTAGAAAAGAAAAATAAAGGTGAAACTAATTAAACAAAGTACCAAGAAAACAGTCTCAATAAGACTTCCAGTCATAATTATTTTTTACTGACCAGAATTTCTTGCACCGATAGTTTTGCTTAAATGTAGTGTCAAAATTGTAACCTAGATTTATTAACCGCTTTTCATTTATTTTCCAGTCTTAAAAACTGCTTTTAAAAACTTTTTCGTTGTTCACAAAGTCATTTCATGCTTCTTTATGACGTGGCCGCGACTCAATGAACAGTTTTTCTTCTTAAAATATTTTTTTGGGCTGAGCTGTCCGTGCGTCCGTCACTGGGACGTTTCTTTTGAACCGTAATAGGTAGACACTTTTAGTCGAAGGACCGATGGTCGGTGTAGCAGACGAGTCCTGGAGTGGTGCCCACGTATCGACAAGCGTAGCCCCCCCAGCTAGAAGGACGGACGACCTAAATAAGGTGACTGGGACAGACTGGATGCGGAAGACGGAGGACAGGGTATTGTGGTGCAGCCTGGGAGAGGCCTATGTCCAGCAGTGGACTGCAATAGGCTGAGTTGAGGTAGACACTTGAAATTATCACAGAGTATGTACTACTAAGGCTGCTATAACAACAATCCATCCATCGCTTTCCATCAGGCGTAATCGAGGTCAAGAGTAGGCCAATTTACCACTAAAAAACAACAATAACAATACAAGAAAAATGTTTTTTTTTTTGCACAGTGGTACGGAACGCTTCGAGTGTGAGCCCGACTCGCAGTTGACCGCTTTTTTTACTGTAACCGAACAGCATCAAATTGATTAACCGCAGATAAAATGTTAATGAGGCAATTTAATTAAAATGTCTGTTTGACATTGTTTAGTTTTAATTACTTGGCATTTGTTTTGATGATTCGGCTGGGTAATTTTTACGGTGATTTTCTATTTTATCATGATAATAAAACTGTTCGATTTAGGTCAAAGTCATCACGATTTGTCTTGAGTGCACCCGCACTGAATGGGAAAAATGTCATTAATGTTTTGGGATACTAAGAGCTGGCTTTTCAATCGACAAATAATTTATGTCCTATATTTTTGTCTCCTTTACTCTTTTACACGCTGTCTACATCTCTGTATCTATTCAACTATCGCAGGTATGCTGAAAGAGATTTCTTATGAAATATCTAAGCATCACCTCTGTACTGTTCTTGTTTTCTGTTCCGTTTTTTTCTTGTCTGTTTATATAAGTGTGTACATAAATGGTTAAATAAATAAATAATTTGTATTCGTTGATTAAAATTGACGTCTGACAGATTTTGTATGGAAGAACTGTCAAAAATTCAAATTTATTCCTCGAAGAAAATTATCTGGGGTTGGAAAAATTAGCCCTTAGTTATATGCTAATACACTGGGCCGCAAAAAAAGTGGGTCGATAATAAAAAATGCGATAACTTTTAAAATATTTGAGCAATCCTTTTAAAATAAAAATTAAATTAAAGTTTTTTCTTTACAAATATGGGAAGAAGTAAAACCTTTTTATTTCTTTTTGGTGCGCCAAACGAACCCAAACAATAAACTAAAGTAGGGTTCACGTTATTAGAGCATGTCAAAGATCACGACAGATATTGATTCAGAACGTTTACAGACTTCATTTTCAAATTTTTAAATAAAAATTGCTAGAAAATGTATGAGGGTAAATTACCGCTATTACCATGCTAAAATGCGACAACTATACAATAACACACGGCACGCACATCTTTGAGCTAAGCCGACATCTATTATCCTATTCTCTCTCGTCGCCTCACAAAAGAAAATAGTCATAAGTACCACCCATATTTTAAAAAAAATTGCACATTTGTTCAAAAAGCACTCAAGCGACAACAGAATTACTGACCCGTTTCTCATTGAACCTAACAGACGAGCGTCAGTTTTGAAGTTTCAATGTTACTTAGACAGTTCTGTTTTGCGATAGTGTCAAGTTTCATAAAAAAGTGAGCAAGTGCGAGACCGACTCGCACTTGGTCGCTTTTTAAATCTATTAAGAATTGAAGTGCAAACTAAAATGGACTACTTTACCATCCAATATATAGCGAAACAAGATTTTTAGGGCGCGTGGCCAAATTCGGAACTAACGCCGCCATCTTGGTGTTTCAATCAATCAAAAAATCAACTTGGCCAATCGCAGTCCCCTGCTGGACATAGGCCTCTCGCAGGCTGCGCCACAACACCCTGTTCTCCGCCTTCCGCATCCAGTCTGTCCCAGCCACCTTGTTTAGGTCGTCGGTCCGTTTAGCTGGGGGGCTGGGGGCCTTTTTCAATACAATTCACAAAATAATTGCCCAAACGTTGACCAACGGCGCCCCTTTGTCAATGTCATTCGAGCGCCTAAAGATCCCTGTACCTACCTATGTATGATGTTCATCCTAGGCTCTTCTCTTTGAAGATCATTTGCAAATACAAAATGGCGGCATGTCACTGTCATCTTCTCTATTTGTGCAAATTGGACCACACAAAATGGGCCACTCCAGTTCTTGTGTGGTCTGCAGATGAATAGGACCATAATATAGATAAATAAACTCATCCTGGCCTCTTATAATATTCCTAGAGCAGATTCAATAGTATTTGTGTTTGGTGAGCAAACCTACTGAGAATAGAAGTGCAAACTAAGTGTGGGCCACTTGATTAAAATGATTTGGCTGACCATTATGAATGATTGGCGAGAGAACCGATACTGATCTGCTCAGTAGGTTCACTGAACTCCATGTGTTGCGAGACCGATGAGCATACTGTGCAGGGGTGGTTGGTGTGTCCAGTTTCTTCCTTTTTATTTACTTTACTAACATTAATTATAAGCAAAATTCTTGTTACTAACAACCTTGCCTTGCCTATGGACTTTTTTGTCTGAAATAAATGTTTTTTTTTTTTTTGAGTTGGTTAGGACTAGTCTGGTTCTGTCTATTTAAGTTGTTTTAGTCCGAAACTGCCTCGATGGTCTCGTGGTTGCAAGCGCGACTGCTGAGCGGGGTCTGGGTTCGATTGCCAGGTCAGACAAAGTGATATTGGGTTTTCCGTTAGGAATTTCTTAGTAACAGTCCGGAGTTTGAAAGTTGGTGTTTGGTGCCTCGGAAAACACGTAAAGCCGTTGGTCCTGCGCCTGATCTCTCCCCGGTCGTGTCGGATTGCCGTCCCATCGGACTATGAGAGTAAAGGAACAGAGAGTGCACCTGTGTTTACGCACACACTTGTGCACTATAATATCTCCTGCGTACCTGGCTAATCTCGTTGAGGTTGACCACCGTGACCGAAATCGGTCGGAAGGCTATCATTATTATTTAGTCCAAAAATTACATAGGGTTTTTGATCGGTAGTTTCTTTTCCATATATGATCTATTGTGTGAAATCGCTTTTTTGTGCTTGTGGAAAAAAAAAACCTTTCTAAGCATACTATTTTGACTAGCTTCTAAGCATAGCGGAATTCCCAATCTAGCGTGAATCACAAAAATGTGATCATATTTCGCCAACTCCGTCCTGGCGATGACTGCCAACAGACTGGATTGCCCTTATATCCGGCAATGCTGCAGCAGACATATTGCTACCTTGTGAGTGTTCGTTTTTGTCTGTACCTACTTGTTATCCAGTCTGTATCCTTTTATGTATCCGTTTGTTTGAGACTTGTTACTTGAATTAAACAATTTTTTTTAGGGGTGTTATGCAGTACAGACCGTATTGAAAAACTTTCTCCATGGGACCGACATCTTAATCGCGAAAAATTATCAGCCATCATACATTTGGGTCAAGTTTGATGGTCAGTATATGACCACACCTTTCTGATACATAATATACATATATCGCAAAAACAAAGATGGCACACTATATTTATTTTTGACACCAATGATTATGGAGAGCTCTCACAATACGATAATGTACAAGACTCGTCTTACTAACGGTGCAGGAGGTTTTTCTGGTTACTAGTGAAGTCAATCCAGTTAGAGCTGTTCTGGATCAAAATAAACACTGCTGTTTTAAGGGTTCTTTTTTAATTCATCGGTTTTATGAGTTGGCTTTCGAATTAGAAATCTGCATTGATTACCTGGTTAAGTAGGAAATAATCACATTTAATGAGTTGGTTCTTGCAATTTTAAATGCACCGAGTTTTCATTAGATTTTACTAAGACACCGGCTGCGAGGTGGGTGGACGACGTTGTAGCCATTGCGGGCAAAACCTGGATGAGACTGGCGCAGTAGCGTGGGAATTGGCACAAGAAAGGAGAGGCTTATGACAAGCTGTGGGTGAAGTTGGGCTGTGGATGATGAAGGTGAAGACACCACTTAAGTTTAATTAGCTGAAACAAGACACTTTTACGGCAATGATCTATGAAAATAGACTTTATAGCCAAATTAACCAATAACATATGCACTTCAAAATTTAATTGATTAAAGAATCAAGAATCAGAATCAGAGTTTTGCTTAGGCCTACAATGTTCGGTCATATCACTTCAAAAAATCTATCTATAATCTAGTTTATTTATTTTTATTTAAATTAGGCCAAATTAATCACATACGTTTTAAATAACTTGCCATACACCTAAACATAGGACTAGTAAAAATAGCCCACTTTTTTTACTAACGCCAATTTTGTATAACCCGTTCGTCTGTAACAAAAACACACAACGGAATCGACTCCTGCGCAGTTCCCATCAAACGGGTGTCTACCGGATAATGATCAATACTTGTCTACAATCTAAATAAAGAAATACTTAACGGCTCTTCTATATACGTTGGGTATGACGGAAAGCTTGTTTATAGGGCTTTTAAGAGTAATTGAGCGTAAATTTTTTGGAGCATAAAACTGGTTAATTAACATTTCGATGCTTTTTTTTTGTGGATGGGAAATCATCAAATGACCTCTCCCGCTCTGGGTGGAACGGAAGGGAGTGTCAGACTCTTACTGACTAAAACCCAC
Source organism: Apamea anceps (assembly GCA_951799955.1). Taxonomy (NCBI): domain Eukaryota; kingdom Metazoa; phylum Arthropoda; class Insecta; order Lepidoptera; family Noctuidae; genus Apamea; species Apamea anceps. Next base: position 14,290,802 of record OX637509.1, read on the forward strand.
CCATGTTCCTTCCTTAGCCCTTTATGTTCCAGGGCAGCGGTAAGCCTTTCGGACGATCCCGCTACCTTCGGACGATCCCGCTACCTTCGGACGATCCCGCTACCTTCGGACGATCCCGCTACCGACGGAAAGCTTGTTTATAGGGCTTTTAAGAGTAATTGAGCGCAAAATTTTTGGAGCTTAAAACTGGTTAGGTACTTAACATTTCGATGCTTGAGAAACATTTTAATACTTAATTTTTTCTGATAAAATCTAAATTTTTCTTGAAATAAGAGTTTATAACACTATGTAATGTGACTGCTGCATCTTTTTCGTGTCGCTGGTACGATTGTATTTTAGATCTTGTTGGCCCAAAAATTCTCCATTTCCACGGCGTCGGTGGCAGCGCAAAGGTCACTTTGACTGCATTTTTTGGGACACAGAGAGCAGGACAGGATCATCAACAACGCTACATGCCAACTACGCATCACACTGACGTCACGCAAAACTCTGCATCGCGCAAGCGAAGTTTACCGCGCAACTAGAATACATACTCGTACTACAAAATCCCGGCATTAACCACCAGACACGATACTCGCCTGGTCGGAGGATCCTCCCTTTTCTACGGAGGATGAGTGACCTTTACACCCTGTTCCTCATACCTCTATAATTCTTTTAATTACAATTATTAGCAGTAATTAAAGGAATTGAGAATATTATCTAATCCCCTTCATTACTATTCACTAAAGCCATTAAAACTAATGCGCATTATTAAAATCGATTTATAACTCTCTGAAATAGCACCATAATACTAATTCATTTCTCTGATGAGTATGATACGGTGTTAATGTTAATTCCGCCAATATTATTGCTTTCATGCTCAAAGCGAACTTTACACCTTGTTTCTCATACTTCTATAGTATTTACAACAAAACGTGTATATAATTTTCTCCAGGTTTTATTTCAAACAACCAGACGTTACTACACTGCCGAGCAATGAAAAAGTTCCACCCACAAAATGCCGACAAACACCTTAATATCTGCTAAGACATATGAAAAAAATTTAAAATTTGAACATAATATTTACGTTTTAATTGGTAATATTCTGATGCGCTGTTAAATGAACTTCAATATTGCAGACGGCGTCATTAAGCTAGCCTTTCCCGTTTAGGAGTAATTTGGTGCTATGTCACTGGAAGTTTTTCATTGCTCGCGAGTGTATTTTTAAGTGACAGAAAATACACTTAAAATTATTAATATTAATAACAAATTTATAAATAACATGTTTTTACATGCCCAGAGCAAATAAGTCCTTACAATGTAGTTTATTGAATTAAGTCATAAATCAATCTGTATGAACACATGCGACCTCAATAGGTATTTATGTAATGTATTTAGGGCACACAGTGAAGCCTAATGTTGCCTGTATATAGACATTATGTGCGTGTCTAATGGGGCTGCTTTCATTCGGAGAACTCGTATACCGTGAATGCTTTGATCAGAATTTAGGTTAGGTAAAATTAGGTATGATTGATTTCAGTGAGTATCTAACTAAGGACTAATGGAGATTATAAATCCATGAGTCTAGTATATAAATACATAATACAAAACGTAATATCACGCCTGTAATCCACGAAGGGTTTGGTAGTGGTGTACCTATAGTGACATCCACATTTCGACAGTTATTGCAATAGGGGGCGAGCGTATTGCCATCAACCGGGCACAAATCGAGATTCCGGACTGCTACTGAGAAATCCCTGATGGATAACCCGGAAAACACTTTGTCCAACCTGGGACTCGAACCCAGAACCTCATGCTTATCAGTAACCTACCTAACTTACCCTTTTTTATCCTATCTTAGATACCTATCTTTAAAAAAATATATATCATAATATATGTATATTATATTATCCTGACCTGAAATTATATGTGATTAAAATAATAACCCAGGATTTGATTACAAATATCTACCAAAAACTATCAAACTTCCATCTGAATGACTTCTGTGCTAGGAATCAATGTTATTATTTTATATGCTGACTAATTCCTTATTTAGTGGACACTGACGCATGCCCTCGCTGACCGTTCATTCATTAAAAGGATGGGCAGTAAGCCGGAAATATTTCAATTAATCCATTTGGACTAGTCTAATTCCAACAACTAGTGGACATTCATATACAAACCTATTATAGTTAGCTGACCGTCTGACTGAAAACACACAGCCCGAAATACTGAAATAAAAAAAAAAACTGTCGAGAGGTGTCGTGGGACTTGTGTTCCACGCGCGCCTCAAAGAGATGTCAGCACTAACTGAGGGTCCGCTAGGGCCGATGCCTGCCAGGGTGGCGGGTTGTTCGAAAGATTTACCGTAGCCCCTGGCACAAGCAACTGAAGAAACACGCGTGGGCTTTAGTCAGTAAAAGTCTGACATGAACGAGCGGGAGAAGTTTTTTGATGATTGCCAACTCAAAAAAAAGTGTCGTGGGACACCCAGTTGAAACGGAGTTGTTTTTGCTTTTGCACACTTGGCCAATAAGTAACAAAAAAAAAAAAACCGGGTTCTTTAAGCTAGACGATTACTGACAAATGCTTAACAAGTCCACAAAACTGTGTGTTTATTTCCTCAAGCATCACCATTTCAGGCACTAATCTACATTATCCTCACATGATCTGACCAAGATTATGTCTGGACTTTAAAAGAGACTTTGATCCTTGAGTTTGTTTGGCCATTTCTTCTCAGGGTTAGTCAGATAGGAAATGTCGACTCCATCTAGTTTATTTTATTTATTATATGACGTGTAAAAGTGATTCCGATACTTATTCTATTAGAATAAACAATAAAAACCCCCGACTACGAAAAATCCTATAAAAAGAAAAAAATAACCTTGAAATTATGACCCTACGTAAGTACGTATGAAATTTTTTGATTAAATGTTGTCCTGTCGGGGGACCGCTCTAATTATTAGCCTAACGTTCTGTTAAAGTTTAAAATAGTAGCGGTCCCCCGACAGGACAATATTTAATCAAAAAATTTCATACGTACTTACGTAGGGTCATAATTTCAAGGTTATTTTTTTCTTTTTATAGGATTTTTCGTAGTCGGGGGTTTTTTAAATTTTTAATTTAATTTTTTATTTCATGCTTTTTGTAGGGACTCCTTATTATTTCTTTTCTTTTATTTTCTTGCGTTTTAAGATTCAGGTAATCTGGTATTTAATCAGGTTTTTTGTAATTCGCCATTTTGTGGTGGTGGCCACCTTGGATTTGAAATTTGTCATAGTGTATATAGTATTCTACTAGTCAAGCCCTTTCATTTGATACCCATATTGAGGGAGTTGTGAAAAAAAATGTAATTTGCCATTTTGTGGTGGCGGCCATCTTGGATTTGAAATTTGTCATAGTGTATAGTATTCTACTAGTCAAGCCCTTTCATTTGATACCCATATTGAGGGAGTTGTGAATAAAAAAATGTAATTCGCCATTTTGTGGTGGCGGCCATCTTGGATTTGAAATTTGTCATAGTGTATAGTATTCTACTAGTCAAGCCCTTTCATTTGATACCCATATTGAGGGAGTTGTGAAAAAATATGTAATCCGCCATTTTGTAGCGGCGGCCATCTTGGACCGATTTTCATCAAACATAGCTAAGAACACTCCCGACAAATTCACCTTTCAAACAAAAAAAACAAAATTAAAATCGGTTGATCCGTTCGGGAGCTACGATGCCACAGACAGACATACACACACACACACACACACACACACACACACACACACACACACACAGACACGTCAAACTTATAACACCCCGTCGTTTTTGCGTCGGGGGTTAAAAATACACTCCTGCTTCCTGCAACGTGCGTTAAGGAAATTTGTTGCAAAATGTGTGAATGTTATGTGAACACTCTCTGTGGAAGAGAGTGTAGAGACTCATACAAATTTATCTAATATCAACACTTACCTAAGGGGGTGAAACTTAGTACAAAACCCTTGTGTTGAAAACCGGTATCTAAGCGGATAAAGCCGCAGGAAATACATAGTTGTAACACCAGTTCAATATAAATAAACTTATATTCCCTCCTGTCATATTAATCCACAGACCTACCTACAAACAAAACAAATGCCCGTCGGTTCATTCACTACGGCGTTAGTAATCGCCGCACGCGCCGGTCGCCGTCGGCTCGAGTCGTCTATCTGTCACCCATCATCCATTGTCCACCACTGACTGTCTGGCCTGGATTATTATACACAAACAAGAAAGAAAACGTAAGGACTGAGGTATACAGATCGGAGTGTAGCCTAGTTTTGTAGAATGGCATCTCAATGGATAAGCCTCCCGATCGATTTCGATCACGGTGGCCAATCTCAACGGTGATTAGCCAGGTACGCAGGAGATATTACAGTACACAAGTGTTTGTGTAAGCACAGGGGTACTCTCTGTTCCTTTACTCTCATAGTCCGATGGGACGGCAATCCGACACGACCGGGGAGAGATTAGGCGCAAGACCAACGGCTTTACGTGCTTTCCGAGGCACGGGGGTATCACACCACCAACTTCCGAACTCCGGGCTGTTACTAAGAAACTACTAATGGAAAAACCCAATACCACTTTGCCCGACCTGGAATCTATCCAGAATCCTGGAATCGAATCCAGGGTACGAACAATCAGTACTCGCGGTTGCAATCGCGAGATCAACGTGGCAGTTAGAAAATATTACATAGGTAGATACTACGAACTGTAATTGTGATCTTCCTTTTTTTTGTGAATGATGTGCTATAAGTAACTTATTTACACAAAATCCCATCGTAAATGTCTGTACATGTTTTATTTGTAAATAAGTTGTTGGTGTGCCTATATCAAATATATAAATAGATAGGTAAAGTCTGCTTTTAACAGCATTCCAGATCAAAGCACGCTAAAAGGTAGGTATGGGATTAGGTATCCAAACAACAAAATTTACTCAAACTTGCGACTAAGAACACCATTTGGAGGACGTTTCCAAAAATTTCCAAACCCGTATTTTTGCTTTTGTCAATTATATAAAAAATGATGAAGATATCGCCTGTTAAAGTTCCGCGTGACGTCACTTGCTTGCGACATTTTTGCAAGCAAGTGACCTCACGACCCCCCACTCCCAAATTTTGACGCGCTTTATCTTTGTCATTTTTTGTTTGAATGACAAAAGAAAAAATACGTGTCCATTATTTTTCGATAATCTAACTGACGGACTAAATATATTTTTTTTTACCCAACAACTACCCTATCAACTAGGTACTTACCCTATTGCGTAACACACTATTACACAATCACAATCTGAATCATTTTGAAGGACATTGCTAACCCATTGCTTCATATTTTCGAAAAATTTGTCTGCTCAACAACGTAAATAACGTAATGAATGTTGTTCAACTGTCAAAATGCAACCTATTGCTACTGATAGTATGTTACGCAACTACCCTGCTGAGTCGAGGAAGATTTTTCAAACGAACTTAGAACATCGGTGTATAAGTACGACTTTGTAACTTTGAATCTTTGTGACGCACGTGCCATTGCACCAATAACTATTCTGTCTTGCTAACTGGCTAGTTATTCTCTTTGAGCATTTCCGCTAAATGTAAATTGAAGAGCCTCCATGAATGACAGAACTTAAGTACCCTAGAGTAGCCAATCAGCCAGTCAGACCACGCCGTATCAACCAATCAGCATTCTAAGTAAACGTCTAGATTAATTACAGCAATGTCAATGTATGGTCAATGGTTAAGTCAGGAAGAGTACAGCTCCCTAATTGCATAACACACTATCGTTTCGAAGGATAATACTAATGCATTGCTTCATATGTTCGAAAAATATGTCTGGTCGTAAAAAACGTAATGAATGTTGTTGAACTGTCAAAATGAAAGCCATTCCTATTGATAGTGTTACGCAATTACCTAGCAGGCTGTTACTTGCCAAAGAACTTACTTCAATTTCCCTAGCGGTGGAAAACTCTAGCCGGTAAATACCTCGACATTTTTTTTTTTGTACAACTTTTGAAAAACAAAAGAAGTTTTATAGCTAACTTTGCCTTTTAAATTTTTTCAGGTAAGCCGACCTGCAGGCGGTACCAAGTAACGGCAGGTATTCGTTATTAGTTTATTTTATTTCGGAAACTAAATATTTAACTGTAATAGAAAATAATGTTGTTTATAGTTTTTTTTACTGTTGTGTATTCACAAATGAGTATTTTAGTTATGCGGGTTTTGCACAGGTTTGCCGATTGTCCAAATGGCAATTTGGCTTGGTCGCGGGTGACTAAGATCGTGAGTTCCAAAGTAGATTAGATTTTGTCTTTTGTCGTGCTGCGACAGGTCGCATGCGGTGGGTTACTAAAATCGACCGTGAAAATGCTTAGTCGCAGGCGGTCGCCCGCCGCATGAAAGTCGACATTTTGATGCAAAATGAACTAGTCACCTGCGATTTTTATCGACCTGTGATGGGGTGGCGCTTTGGCGTGGGAGGCAATTTGGTAAGCAACTAGCACGGCAAAAATCGACCTAGTTTAAATCCCCCATTAGGGGTTCACTCGACTGGCATCAGTGAAAAAAGGTCGCAAAGTATTAAAATATAATAACATAAGTTAATATTATACGCAAATACTGTAGCCAAATTATAGTCCAAACTATATAAACCTAATCTACATAGATGACTATAGCCATTAGCATAAACACCACGTTCTAATACCTAAGGTGACACTAGGTGCTTGTCATTGGAAGGTGACATCGATATTATCGTTTCCCAACACTAGTCGCCTAGCAACGTGCGGCTATGTACATGCAAGGACGTGATTGTAGGCGAGCCGTAGTGCAGGGAGTTAAGTAACTCAATGGATTATTTAAATTGCGACCGGATCATAATGGATGTGGCAAATAGAGATTGTATTGGATTTGGCTAGATCTTCCCCTTACTAGCAGCGCCGCCATTATTATCCTTGTCGCACTACACTCAAACTTGTGTGGTGTTTATCTCAAAAGACCCCAGACATTGATATAAATGGTCCTCCTAAATAATCTTACTAATAAAATTGAATTGCATGGCTACAGTCGGCTACATTTTGACCTCCGAGTTTGTTTTGGTGTTGCTTCTCAGAGTAGTCGGCTAGGACACTCTGACCCGGTGCAAAAGTGTTATTTTTAACCAAATTACAAAATAACTATCATTTATACGCTACTGTAGATACACATAACAAGGGTGCAGATTCAAGAAGTATGCATAGTCATTCTGTTGGTATTTTGTAGCCATTTTATTGGTAAGATGAAGAAGCCCGTATTATTGTCCTTTGAAGCCAAAAACGAATCAAATTTATGATTTTGACATTGTTATTAGTTTGTCGCGCCAAAAACCTATAAGTAATGTTTATTTTCTTTCGATTTCTCTGAATAGTCGCCTTTTCTATGGCCATTCGCCATTCCTAGTATTATGTTCACATAAAAATAAAACTTATGAAAATATGTAGAGTAAAATTGATGAAAAGAAAATCGAACCAACTTCAAGAGCTACAATGACTTAGCCTACTCACTTCATTCCACTATGTCTTGGCTACCGTCGGCGTGTGAATTAGTTTTGGTAAAAAAAAAACTGTTCAACTCGTCGCCAAATAGAATTGATGATTTCTTCTTCAATATGTTTTTGTACAGAGTCAATGGTTGTCAAAAGAAATAGCGGCCGCTTTTAGAATCTAAATGACTTTCGTGTGAATAGCTAAGCGGAATATTTGGACGATTTTAATTCTTTGTATTTACTTACACGGAGCTTAGGAAAACTTGGTTTCTTTGAGTTTTTGTTTGCAGTTTGTGGAATGGGTTGAAGACTGTAATGAATTTTCTTATACATGAATGTGAATGGTTTAGATGATAATTCTGATAATCTTTATCATTTTTATTTTATATTATTAAGTTCTAACCTATGTTTACTTATTATTACTTACACTACTGAATGTTGTTCTAAATAAATAAATAATGATGATTCAATCACTATGTTTGGTAAGGAAACGGTAAGTTGTAAGTCATCACCATTCATCATTCTCCCGCCCTTATCCCAATTTACGAGTATGTGGGGTCGCGCAACATATATTTTTCTTTTTTTTTTTTTATTAAATTAAATTAAATTAGTCGGCTTCTCGATAATCACCCCTTTCTAGCTTTATCCACACAGTCCATTCATCGTTTCTTTGGTCTTCCCCTGCTTTTTAACCGACTTCTAAAAAAGGAGGAGGGTCTCAATTCGGATGTTTGTATCTTTTTTTTTTAATGTTTGTTCGCGCATAACTCCATCGGTTGCCAACCGATTTGAAAAATTCTTATTTAATTTAGGGTATTATTTTGTTATTTTAGTGTTATCTTGTATATAATGTATGTTAATAAAAAAAATATATATATATAAAATTATTTTGTTGGAAAGGGTATACTTCCCAAATTGTCCCATAGATTTCCAGGTTCCATTTCATCAAAAACAGTTTAGTAGTTTGGTTTTTAAACCAAAATTACTGGTAAAAATTACAACTAAAAAATGAAAAATAAAAACTTTTTTGCAAAAAAAAAACAACCGACTTCCAAAAACGACACTACAAAGTGAAAAATAACTTTAATTTCGGAAGTCGGTGGCAAACAACGAAAATGCGAACCCAACAACAACACCGACTTCGGAAATTAAAGTTATTTTTCACTTTGTAGTGTCGTTTTTGGAAGTCGGTTGTTTTTTTTGTTGCAAAAAAGTTTTTTTTAAAACCATATTCATGCTCATAACTTTCCTCATGACATTTTCCTCATTCTTTCGTTGTAGAGTGTTCTCAAGTTAGAGATTGCTAAATATACTTCACTTAAGTTGATACCAGGCAGTGTACTCCTAAACCATGACCATAATGCCTTGGAAGTTGGGTAGAATGGTGTGTGATGCAACCTGTGTCGACACCCTCGCGGCATCCCAACTTCCTAGCATGGTGGGCTGTGCTGGGGCGGCTGTTGCAGGAGCAGGAAACCTCAAACGGCGCAAATATAACAACCTTATTGGGAGCTATATGTTTGAGTTGTTTGGGGTTGAAATACTAGGGCCTTGGGGTCCGAGAGCTCATCAAATTTTTCAGGACATCGCCAAGCGTTTGGTTGACCAGACGGCTGGCCTATTTTTAGCCCAAAGAATCAGCATTGCCATCCAACGTGGTAATGCTGCCAGCCTTTTGGGCACTTATCACATTGACAGCGATGCGGACTAATTTTTTGATGCCCAATGAGCTCCTGTCTTTTTCTTTATTTTTTTATTATATACTTGTATACAATATACATATATTTTAGTGTTAGCTTGTAAAAATAGTATTTAATATGTTGAGTACCAATAAAGTAATCACTCCTAAGTCACTATTTAACTATTAATTAAAAAAACACAGTAACCAAGAATGCATTTTTGTTAAATATGGATAAAGTATAGTTATTTCTTTCATTATACTCACATATTAATTACCTACTATACTTATGAATGTTACGTAAAACATATGGCCAGAAACAACTCAAGTTACGCAACCAATTTTTAGATGGAATTCTAATATTCCTAGTGAAAGTTAAAATGTTTTAAATATTTCGTTCCAGTGAGGTAAATCGTAAAACGTAACATTCCTCTTATTACAATTTATTAAAGTAATTACGTATTTAGAATTAAGTAACATTGCCTCTTTGGTCTAGTGACCGCGAAGGCTACTGCTGAGCATAAGGTCCTGGGTTCGATTTCCAGCTCGGGTAAAGTATTGTAAAGTGTAAAGGTGTGAAGGGCGGGCGTTTTGGTGGACTGTATTTTGTTATTTTGACGTTCGAAAAGTGTTGATTCTCAGCCTACTTTGAATAAATGACTTTTGATTGAATTTGATTTTGGTTATTGGGTTTTTCTGTTAGGAATTTCGCCCAGACTCTGTATTTGTGCCCGGTTTATGGCAATAGACCTTTTATAAAATGGGACTTAAATATAACTGGCAAAATGTGAGTGTATCTACTATGAGTACACCACCACCAAACCCTTCGGGAAGAACAGAAGGCAAATTTTCGTAATTAAAAACGTTTAAAATCTAGTCGCAGTCTCATCTCGGCGACAAACAAATGTCAAAAACTTGTCAAAATGTAGGGAAATTATATTTTTTTTTTTGACAGATTGAAACTGAGGTCAGAAGGCCAACTAGTAACTTAAAAAGTTCAAAATCTAGTCGCAGTCTCATCTCGGCGACAAAAAAATGTCAAAAATTTGTGAAAATGTAGGGAAATTAGAGGTATTTTTGACAGATTGAGACTGAGATCAGACTGTGGACGTTCTTAAAATTACGAGAATTGCCTCTCTGGTGTAATACTGTGCGTTTCTTCGTATTTCAAGGTAGTAATGTTACATTATGTGTAATTAAGTAACATCATATTCAGCCTTTAACATTCCCAAGGCTGGGACACAGGCCTCCTCTCAGTGAGAGGGATTAAGTAATTTTAAATGGCGGTAACAAGGCTCAATATAAACAGTTTCAAACATCAATAGAAAATACTATGCAAGAAAAATACCACACGTTAGGGTAGGTAATCAACCGGTAACTGGTACGGACAGTGGTTTGTAGAATAAAACCCTTTTTAGTACGTAAACCTGCCACGTGAATCTAGGACACAATAAATCTTTACCTAAAAGGAAATTATTTTGTGTAAGAAAAGAAGTGAAGTTATTTAATGGTTTGACCTGGGAATGGATTATCTTTCTGGTTGAAAGGGTGATGAAAAAATTGCCTACCCAGTAGTGCCAGTGGTTTTTTTCCTGGAATTGCGCATTTTGGTTCTCCTTCTACGATTTGGACTATCATCATCTGCCTAGCCTTTTTCCCAACTATGTTGGGGTCGGCTTCCAGTCTAACCGGATGCAGCTGAATACCAGTATTTTACATGGAGCGACTGCCTATCTGACCTCCACAACCCAGTTACTGGGTAATATGATAGCCCTTGGTAAGACTGGTTGTCAGACTTTCGGGCTTCTGACTACCCGTAACGACTGTCAAAGATCCACGAATGACAGCCGGGACCAACGGCTTAACGTGCTTTCCGAGGCACGGAGGGGTCTCGGTATGTAAAGATGGTCACCCATCCACAGACCAACCGCGGCAAGCGTAGCTTAACCTGACCGATCAACCTGTGCGGCTGTTATTATTTAGCCACGGTCCCCTCCTTCTACGATTCTACGATTTGGACTAGACAGAAATAAATCAAGGACTTTTGGAGGCATGAGGAACAGGGTGTAAAGTTCACTCAACCTCCATAGAAAAGGGAGGATCCTCCGACCAGACGGGTGTTGTGTCTGGCGGGCAATTGCCCAACGATTGATGTTGGGAAATTGTATCTATGCTAAGTGCGCGGTAAACTCTGCTTGCGAGATGCAGGATTTGCGTGACGTCAGTATGACTCGTTGTTCGCATGTGGCGTTGTAGATACCGCTACATCACTCCCCTCCGGAGACCGGAAGTCGATTGTGGGCTGAGTCTTGTATCTTGCGATGCTTGCCAGGCCAGCTGAGGTTCCAGTGAGTCGGAACCGGTTGCCGCATAGTTCACGGTGAGTCGGAACTGTCTGCGGAGATGTCCCCAGTGAGTCGGGGTGGCGCTGCGTTCCAGTGCGTCGGATGTCGTACAGCGCCGGGTTGAGGCTGGCTGCTGCGTCGACCAGGAGAGGGTGCTCTGCTTGTTGACCGGCCGAAGGTGCAGTGTGCTGTGCCAAGGTTGCTGATGAGGCTGAGGGTGATGACCAGGTATGCGCGGACGCTGCATGCTGGTGGTCAGGATACCCGTTGAAGCCGTGGATGCTGGCTGGCTGGGTGACTCGCTGCTGAAGCTTGCGGGAGTGATGATGATGACGTCACGCTGAAGTGTTTGCACGAAGGCTGCGCTGACGTTCATACTCGGGGTCACCAGTTTGGAGGCATGAGGAACAGGGTGTAAAGTTCACTCATCCTCCATTGAAAAGGGAGGATCCTCCGACCAGACGGGTGTTATGTCTGGCGGGCAATTGCCCAACGATTGATGTTGGGAAATTGTATCTATGCTAAGTGCGCGGTAAACTCTGCTTGCGAGATGCAGGATTTGCGTGACGTCAGTATGACTCGTTGTTCGCATGTGGCGTTGTAGATACCGCTACAGACTCTCTGTATGATGGAGAGCAGTGATGGCACAGTGATGTCAGCCCTAACTTATGAGTCGTCTTCGAACCCGCCAGGCACTATACTTTGTGTAAATTATTTTGTTACCACTGCTCTCAAAACAGTGTAGGAAAACATCGTGAGGAAACCGGCATGTCCTAGAACCAAACATTCGAAGACATCTACCAACCCGCACTGGGCCCGCGTTGTGGATTTCAGCCCACTCCCTCCCACCGAGACGAGGCCTGTGTCCCAGCAGTGGGCTGATTATGCTATATGATGGTTGAATATAACACAAGCAACACTTAAAAAACGTAAATATACCTACAAAACACAGTCATAGAAAATCACAACTAATTAAGCCCATACAACTGTGACCTTGTCAGTTCCATTCAAAGAGACAATTGGCCGGACGGACTATGGGAATATGGCCCTGTCAAACAGACAATACGCCATCGGACGTATGGTGGTTGCGACATGAATATTCAGCGGGACATACCCGGCGTACCTTCACGCTCTTTTGTGGAGAATGGTGGGCAGAATTCCAAACGGATCAGACAGCGATAAGTATGGATCTATTCATATTTATAGTAGTAGTAGAGCCTCTCCGTGCCTCAGAAAGCACGTTAAACCGTTAGTCCCGGCTGTCATTCATGGATCTTTGACAGTCGTTACGTATGGTCAGAAGCCCGAAAGTCTGACAATCAGTTATGACTGATTGTCAGACTTTCGGGCTTCTATGCTATCGTATCGTATTACTACGTATTATTAGTAACTGGGTTGTGGAGGTCAGATAGGCAGCCGCTCCATGGAAAATACTGGTATTCAGCTGAATCCGGTTAGACTGGAAACTGACCCTAAGATAGTTGGGAAAGGCTAGGAAGATGATGATGTTAAGTTTTATTTGGAGTAACATGTCTTTTTTTCCAAACCCATTAGTCGTCATCTCGGTAGTCACCCCCTTTCTAACCATATCATCATTCACACAGTCCATCCATCGTTTCTTTGGTCTTCCCCTACTCTTATAGCCGTCGACATTCATACTCAAAACTTTCCGCCAAACATCATCATCATCATCATATTTTATTTATTTTCCAGATCAAAAAATCCAATTTGTTAGTAATTAAATACACAACTTAAACACTAGTGTGTGTTTTGTCGACATAGCTCACAGAATAAGCAAGCTGAAGTGGGAATGGGCCGGCCATATTAGCCGTAGAACTGATGACCGTTGGGGTAAACGTGTTCTTGAGTGGAAACCGCGAATCGGTAAACGTAAGGTGGGACGCCCTCAGGCTAGGTGGAGCGACGATCTTCGCAGGATGGCTAGTAGCAGCTGGATGAGAGTTACCGAAAATCGAGTTGAATGACGTGCAATAGGAGACGTTGGGGAGGATGAATGGATGGATGGATGATTGTTACTCTTTCACACAAAAACTGCTAAACTGATTTCGATGAAATTTGGCACACAGATGGTTTATAACCAGGATTAACATATAGGATACTTTTTATCTCGGTATTCCCCAGGGGTCGAAACTTATGCGGGTGAAACCGTGGGGCGCAGCTAGTCCATGATAATTGTTAGTTACAAAGGTCTTTAAACTATGTTAGTGACTGTTTTTACCTACATTACAGACTAAGGTAACAAAACAATGAGTTCAGTCAAACAACGTTGCTGTTTTCTGATTTGAAGGGGATGGATGCTAATGTAAATGGCCTGTTCCAGACACGTGCTGAGATATTTTAGCTTTGTCTCGATGCCTCTGGTATGTCCATAAGCTTCACTGACATACGCAAAACACGCGCAATGCATTAACGTGGAGTTGAGGTCACCAGTATGCTAGTATGACCTACCTAAGCTTCGCTAACCACTTAGATGAGCCCCTCACCTCAGATAAGCCCCTTAGATGAGGCCCCAAATTACTACAAAAAATCATGATAAAACAGTCACAACTTTGATTAACGAAGGCAGAAACTAAAGTAACGCCAGACAATAATTAACAGTATGATGAAATAACTGATTAGGCCAGTCCAGTTAGAACAATTTAACCGACCATATATCAGGTATAGTTAACTGGACATGTCATTCGTTCAGACATAAACACTGTAGTTTCAATTTGATTACAACGATTTTCGAAACAAACTATCATAATATATTAAGTATTGAATTCATGGCTCATTAAGTAGATACAACTATTGGACTCTTCTATTGGTCTCTTAGATAACGTCACGGTTATATTTTGCAAACAGATAGGCAGGGATGTAGATAATAACGCAGATGAAGTCAGTTATCGGTGAAATGATAAGCATCATAAATGGCTGAAACAAATGTTGAAATAGTGTTTGCTTGTAATATGACACTTAAAGACAGATTTCAAACAAAATAATGTCATTTAAGCTCTAACAGACAGCACTCGTAGTTTTGACCACGATGAATCATCTTTACCTGTTTTTAGCTTTTCAAAATCAAAAGTCATTTATTCAAATTAGGCTGAGAATCAGCACTTTTCGAACGTCAAAATTACAAAAGACAGTCCCCCAAAAACGCCCGCCCTTCACCTCTTCCTAGTGCTATCGCTGGGAAGAAGAAGTGGCGCAACAAACTCCCCAGCAGCACAGCTGTCTGTTTAGTTAGAATATAGTTGCATGTATACAATACTAGGAACCTATGTTTAGTAATTAACATTACAAGAAACTTAAATTATTTGCCATATGTCAGCTAGCCACGCCAATATACCAACAATGTGCAATAATAATCAACGTTAAAAGGAATTTACTTATCACCCTTCGCAGACAGTTTGATGTTCTACTTTTCTTCGTTCTCGTAATTCCATACATCATCAGCCTGCAGCAGCCCACTGTTGGACATAGGCCTCTCCTTTTGTGCGCACTTCAACTCGATTTTCGGCAACTCTGATCTTGCTGCTACCAACCATTCTGCGAAGATCGTCGCTCCACACAACCTGGCCTAAGGGCGTCCTAGCTTACGTTTAATGTAATTCCATACCTAATAAAATTCTGTACTAGACTATTGTGTATCTATCCTGCAGCCTAATTGTATACTTATCACACATTTCAGTCGACTTCAGCATAATTTATCGCGTTCGTTGAGCAAACGAATTTTTCAAACATTCGAACATTTGTGACTTTGTGTGTTATGCAATGGGGTGCAGCATTTCCTACGCTAAAGGTAGTTGTCATAACAATGATTATTTGAGTAGAACCGCAGTAACTTCTAGTGTTTATATAATCTCAAAATGTTTAGCACCCGAAATTCAATTTATGCCTTCTAAAACCACCACGACTTATGGCTATTGTCTATTGTTAATGGGTACGATAACTCACACGACCGTAGTTTCACTTTTGATTTCTTAGTACCATTAATTAGCAGGCGTTATGTTGTCAGACACTTCAATGGTGGTCACAAGACAGGAGAAACTGGGAATGTCATGTTCTTTAGCGTTTATTTTAGTATAAAGATGGTGTTTAATATTTGTGCTTGTGTGGTTTTGGTAGTTGCTTATTTGCTTTTTATGAGTGGACTAATTGTTGTGGGGCTTAGAGATCAGCTAACTAGGCCCAGAGCCACGGAGGCCTAGTGGTAACGGACTTGCGTGTCGTAGATTTTGGGTTCGACCCCAGACCCCTTATTTACTTTCTGTGAACAACTTCATCACCATTGCTGTCAAAGCGGTAAAGGAAACCATCATGAGGTAACCGACATGTCCTGGAACCAAAAATTCGAAGATGTGTGACACCCACCAACCCACACTTGGGCCGTATGGTCGATCATGGCCCACTTCCTTTCACAAAAAGGAAGCCAGTGTCCCAGCAGTGGGAACGTTATAAGCTGATTACACAACTCGGTCCATTGCAGTCTCCTGCTGGGTTCAGAATATATTATGATTTAATCCCAGTTCTGATGTAATGCTCGATTCATCTCGTCTTAGATTTCCGCATACTCTATTCTCGCTCAGCTTTACATACCTTCTTAAACCGTCGGTTTTATCTGGCTAGGACATACCATGTTTAACTGTACCTTTTGAGGTACAGTTAAACATAGTTTCAACTCCACTACTGTCATTATCATTCATTTTATTTTTGTCGACCGTTAGTTTAGCAAGCTAAATACCAGTTGAGGTTTATGGACAACATAAATACTGCGACAAACTGGTGAATGTGCCAATAAACTAAATTTCCCAAGCGTAATTATTGTGGTGACTATTACTGTTACTGTAAGCCCGAATCATCCCACTGCTGAGCAAAAGCCTCTCCCCATAACTTCCAACTCTTTCGATGTAGGGCTAAAGTGGACCAGTGGTTGTTTGTTTTCTCCAGCTCGTTCGACCATCTTCTACGGGGTCTGTCGCGACGCCTTCTAGCTAAGCTGGTGACTACTACATTCAATTTATTTTATTTTTAAACATTACTTATCTAAATCAGTGGAATTATCTAAGCTCTTCATCATACCCACACTATTTTTAGCCATTTAGCCATTCATCTCTTAGCCCCAATTACACATTTCCCACTGCAAACATAATTAAATCACCTAGAAATACTGTATGAGCCGTATTCATTGTTAAAAATGTTGTTGTTTCAAATAATTCTTCGTATAGTGTTACTAATTATTCCGATACCATCTACGTATGTGTTCGCACCTTTACGTGAAAGGTACGTGGGAACAATCTATTGTTGTACATAGATACTATGTGCATTAGGTATTAATATATTCGTGTACGAAAATGGATAGTTTGAATTTTGTGTGACTCAGGAGATGTGTGTCAGAAATATCTTACTGACTTTGTAATATGCAACTGTTTGATTTGTTTACCTTTACTTCATTGAATTTTCTAAGCCAGAAATTAAAAAATGAACGGATGTCCCTATATCAAAGTGTTAAGTAGGTTTTATAGTGAATTCTAATAATAATCAGCTAAATCTGCTCTGCTGCTTTCTGCTGAGGGTGATCTACGTATCAATTTCATTTTTATACTAGACTTCAGTAAAAATAGCAGTGTATCGATTCGTATACTACCTACTATTTCTCCACCAAGCAACATAATTGACATTGCACCCAAAATAGCTCCCTGCGGCACGCCCTAAAAGCTCAGTCTAAATTCTAGAAATTTCGAACCAACTGCGCGCAAAATATATATATTCATACGTTTCAATACCATATCTTTCCCTTTCATCGTCATGAAAATACAATTATAACGCAAACATTCACTAAATCACTCATAATTATAAGCAAAGCACGATAAAACGCTATAGTTAGTTCGTTTCCCGATGAACGAACACATTTTACTCTATCACGAATCTGGTTACTTCATTTAGTATCATGGCGTGGCGTGCTGACATGACTCGCAATTAACTGGATTTTGTTACACCGGAGTACTGGTATATCAAAATATGTGTATTAATGAGAGTTCATAAACATATTTCAGAGAAGTGAAGTAGGGAAGAGAAAAATCTTTGACTAGTGTCTGCTTTTTTAGGCACTGTACCGGGCACCGTGGCCAAAAAACTGGGCAATGAGGCATTTCTTACCAAAAAAGAAAACTAGAAAAGTTGCTCGATAATGCTCGTCTATGGGTCGTGCCCGTTCTTCTCCATAGCAACCAGACAACTAGCTACATCTTTCTGAATGACCGACTTCTTTGACAATTCAAAAGTGCCTGTAAATGGTTTAATTGAAATAAATGATTTCTTCAGAGATCTTTCAGATTCAGTTTGAGCGAGTTTTGATAAATCCAGAAACAAAAGTAACCTCGAAAAAAAAAATACCAGGCCTCACAAGATCAGATATCTAAAAATAAGTAGATTTCTTACAATTATACACGTGAATTTAAATCACTGCGACACAATGTATCGGATATGCTTGCAACGTACGCCGAAAAATTTTTTGTTTTCATTTATAATTAATATTCAAAAGGTGCAGTCTTTCGCTCATAGCTGAATACTTAATAAGTGATTTGTTTTTTATTTTATTCGTGTTAAATATTTATTAGCAATTTAGAGTACGTTATAGGTACACATTTAGACACGTCGTAAAACAATCGAACTTGTTGTAGGCATTATGTATGGGATTTTGCAACACACTTTCTTTTCTGGTAGCGGCGTCATAATTATCATAAAAAGCTACATGATTGTCATTTTCATCTATGATAAAATACATGTAGTATTTAGAAACATATTTCTTAAATTCACTGATACCCAAAATATACATTTTCATTCACCTCTGAACTCAGGAAAAGTGTTGGTGATCATCATTAGCATAATCAGCCTATACTGTTCCCACTGCTGGGACACAGGCCTTCTCTCGGAAAAAAGGAGTGCCATACGCGGGCCCAGTGCGGGTTTGGATATGTCACATGTCTTCGAATTTTAGGTTCTAGGACATGACGGTTTCTTCACGATATTTTCCTTCTTCGTTTTGATGATCATCATGGTCACAACTAAAAGCCAAAGTGGAAGTACTTTGGCTTATAATTATGATGATGATGATCACCAACACTGCTAGACATAGACTTTCTTCAAAAATCGACAAATAACAATCGGTGCTCGTAATATTATAAAATAACTTCCATTCGCCACGGTGTAAGCAGCAGCCTAACATTTCATAGTTCACATTACAGTATGCTCTCACAATTACAATATTCAGTGTGATGTCCGCTGCGTCTGCGCAACACACGAAGCTTATATTCAAATGATTTGTGGCTTGGAAAGTTAGCCATATATTTACGCAATTTTCCGTTGCTAAGCAAATACCATTGAATGTATGGCAGATATTTTAAATGTTAAGTGATCGTAAAATTGTACTTAATTACTTATTTGTCTATGGGTTTTTCTCATAACCTGTGAGTGCCTTATTAGGTTCCTAATTTACCTATCTGTGCTCTTCTTTGTCCGTATTTATAATTATCATCATGGTAATACTTAGGATGTTCACTCAAGTTTCCTGCTCATAGTATTTAGTCAGTACTGATATTGCTTAAAAGAAAAGCGAAGTTAGTTCTTTAGTTTCTGCTTATCCGCATGGCAATAAGGTGTGTATGTACTTATGTAAAAATGAAGCCATGATATTTTTACTTAAAGAAATATCATTTAGGTGCTGAGTTTAAAATTGCCAGTTTGAAGAGATATAGCTTACCAATAATAAAATAAGAAAATGGAGATTTACACACTTTCGAGTAGGTATTTGATAAACCCATTTTCGGAACCAACCACTTCATATGTTCGTGACCATAATTCCAAATATCCGAGTATATTACACAGTTCGCACATAGTTCTCTGTGATAGATAGCCGAAGCGCACGCGCATTGATGTGCGCCAGAGCGTACGGGATTACGTCATCGTGACGGCTGCGCCGGAGTCGCGCTTTGAGCACGAAAGCGATAATGATGGCGGAATTAATATTAAAATTGTATCTTCATCATCAGAGAAATGAATTAGTATTATGGTACTTTTTCAGAGAGTTATAAATCGATTTTAATAGTGCGCATTAGTTTGAATGGCTTTAGTGAATAGTAATGAAGGGGAGTAGATAATATTCTCAATCCCTTTAATTACTGGTAAGAATTGTTATTAAAATAATTAATAATGTAGGGATATCTTTTGTTGGAGTCATTTTTTAAATAAATAGTAGTTAGTATTAGCCTGTGATGTCCCACTGCTGGGCAAATACCTCCCTAATCTTTTTCCTCTTCTCTCTGTTCAAAGCTGCTAAGGACAAGTTCTTGTTGAAGGAGTCTAGCTCAGTAAATAAATAATGACTGATTTATTTTACATTTTTTTTTTTCGTTTATCACTAATTTGTATTATATTTACGCAAATTAAAAAACGAACAGTCTCAAAATTATAATATGTACAACTTACAAGTATATTAAGAGGAGGCGAAATAAAATAAAATAAATAAATAATATCCCTGGACATTTCACACAACACCATCTAGTCCCAAGCTAAGCAACCTAATGTTTGTGTTATGGAAACAAGATGGCTGATAAACTACTTATATACATTTAAATAATTAAAGAGCATCAAAAAATTTGTCCGCATCGCTGTCAATAGGAAAAGTGCCCAAAAGGCTGACAGCATGACTGATTATTTAGACAGTATAGAACGGGATAACTACTATATTTTTTATTCATTTATTTGATGGTATTTTGGTGAATAACAACAGATGACACGAGATTCGCCAGTAGGTACATTGTTACTAAACAATTCGATTAGACAGTCACCCTATAAAACTGAGGAAAGAAAATATTTGTCTCATGTGTTTATTTATATAATTGATTATGCCCGTTTTTATTATACCAAGTATTGTTTTTAATTGTAAGTATTAAATTATTTCTTAAAATATAAGAATAAATGAATTTGACAATGTGATCAGCCCAATAGGTCGATTTTTTAAGACGTAAATATTTTTGAACATGTAAATATTTTTGAACACGTAAATATTTTATAAGGCCTTACTGCGCTAACTCACCGTCCGATCAGGACCAGGCCCGTGCCGGACGGCGTGTTGTGTTCCACGCGCGCCTCAAAGAGATGTCAGCATGAGTGACGGGGCCCCATAGGGCCGAAGCCTGCCAGGGTAGCGGGATTGTCCGAAAGGGTTACCGCTGCCCTGGAACATAAAGGGCTAAGGAAGGAACACGGGTGGGTTTTAGTCAGTAAGAGTCTGACACTCCCTCCTGCTCCACCCAGAGCGGGAGGAGTCATTTGATGATTTCCCATCCTCAAAAAAAAAAAAAAAAGGCCTTACTGCGCATGTTACCAAAAATGATACTAATAAACTTGTGCTTGTTGTTTTCTATGTTGTGTATGTTGCTTTTCCTAACACCTTAATCATTCATTATTGCTAAATGAAGAAAGATTACGGAGTCAGGAAAAACCTTATTTAAATCCATGAAGTAGATGAAAAGTAGTTGACTGCAACAACACAGTAACTACTCCAGCAACAGGTTGTCAAGCACGGACGGTAATTATTTCCGACACTCGACTTTTATTGAGATAAACTGATCGGGTTGGTACTTGATGAAGATCGTTAACTGTGGTTTGTCACAGTAATAAAAGGTGTAGGCGGAAAAGTGCTACTTAACAACTGCAATGCAAAAGTTTCAGATGCGATCGTCGATAGAGGTTGATCATAATTTTTATAGAAAGAAAGAAAGAAAAAGTATTTATTGCGACTCGCACAGGAAGATCATAAAACTAAACTAAACTAAACACAATCAAAAATAAAAAAACCAAATTATATAAAAAAAAGTAACAAAAAGAAAAATGAAACAGAAAGTCCTGTACGAGGCCAAAAGGCTCCTGTCTCAGCATGATGCTACGACATTTAAAAAATAAATATCGTGTGTGTGTCGTCTACGGGCCGATTTAACAATCGCCAGATAACTTTTATAACAGAACATAACTTATCATCAAACCTGTAAACCCCGATGTGTTAGGCAGAGGAGTGCCTATAACTTTTACCTGAAGAATGAACATGGCCATGGCGCTTCGATTATGTGTAACAAGAAACAATTTTTTCTTTGTTTCTTTGAATATTTTCTATATGCCTTTAATTCCTCAGATCAAGTTATCTGTACATTGAAAAATAAGCTTTAATTATACAGAAACTGCTTATAAATATGATGACTAGATCAAAGGAAAGAGTTGGATGCGGAAGGCCCAAGAATAAGAAAAATGATTCACGCCACGAATCTCTATCAAAGAGAAGAGAGGTAGTAGGTACTGCTCTAGAGCATTTGCAAAAGTATTTTTCTGTAACTTCCAAATTAAACCACCACCAAAAACCGTTGTTACTAACTACATTCTAAAAATAGACATTACACTCAATCCACCCCAAGAACACTCAAATTACAAAGCAATAAACTAAATACGGTAAGTACCTCTTTATATTCTGAGGCCGATCTTCAAAAATCTCAAGGCCACCTTTTCCAAGAAGGCCGGTGTGAGAAGGAATACCATTTATCAGATGCATGGGAACGTGAAGGCTCATTTAAATATTCATACTGTAACAAGAATTGGTGTAGGCAGGAGTGGAGGAGGACAGGATGTCGATAATATTGAATTAAGATTAGTTATGGGGACTTGGATTGACTAGGTACATTAAAGTAAATAATCCTTGGTTTGTAAGGATCGATTATGTAAATGTATTGATGAATGATAATAATGACGAAAAGTGAAAGTACAGACGCCAGCACATCAACCTACCCGAAACTGTCAAATTTTCCCAATCAACCTTGAACCTAATGCTTTAGCGATAAAGTTCAAAATCTATTAAAGAAATTTGACAGATTGTAGTAGCTTGATGTGCTGGCGACTGTACCAAAATGCGAATGAAGATAGGATCGATGGGTAAAATGTAAACAATATAATATTTCTGAAATAAGGTGCGTGTTCGGTGTACAACTACGCGGTACCGGTACTACATATGATCAAACTTCACGTAGGTCCCCAGAACCATGGGGAGGGGATTCAAGTTTAATGGATAGCTCCTAAGAAGGGAAAAATGAGAAAAACGTGAAAAAGGGGAACGGAGAGAGCATAAATAACATCGTAACCAGCATTGGTAAGAATATAATAAACACACACACACAATAGAGAAGAAAACAGATAACAAAGAAGCAAAGATATTAAATTATTAGATACGACTACTTTTATACTGACGGCGACGTTTATATGAAGGCGATTAAAGAAATTGGTCAGAAGAAATTGCTAGAATCAATATAACAAATTTGGCCAATGAATTTCAAATGTGCTCAAGAAGTCTATTTACAATAGAGTCAATCACGAAATCAATACATACTATGCATAAAATTAGACTGCCGGAGGACATATATTAACGTAATTATTTTGCCATATTACTAAATTGGATACAATCAAATATTTACGATATATCAGCCACGACAATCATTAGGATTCTTAACCTGTATAATCTTGTTTACTAATCAATTTCCTTTTCGGAATAGGTACCTATCTGGTATGTAAACTCTGGGGGCGTATTTTCCTATCAATGCTTCTTAAAAATGAAAGTATATTACTAGATGTAAACACAAAAGCTTGTGTTAATGGGATTGACCCATCAAGCTATCTGTGTATGGAAACTTCCCTTAAGTTTCCATACACAGATAGCTCCATATTCCCATACTCCATATTCTAAACACCGAAATAACCTAACTACACATATGTATTATTTATTCAGCATTTATTCGACTCGGGCCGATCATCAAAGACTCCGTTCAGTACCTATCTAACCTCGCTGAATCATGTTCAGGTAATCTCAGCACAATTCAAGCTGAGCCAAGCGGCTTTTCCTGAACATTTAACTAGATATATTTAATTTTGCTGCCCGGCTGTGCCGAATCCTGCTGAGACGAACAAGTGTTCAGCACCTTAACAAAAATAGTCCCTAACTACAGCCTTAATCCATGGTCAAGGCATCAAAGAGTTACACAACAAAAAAACCATCAAATACCCATAAAGCTCAAACTAAACTAAAATAAGTATAATCACTAAATAATGTACTGAATCAATCAAGTAGTAAGTGTCCTTGTAATATTAATCAGTGTTTACACAAAGGTCTTCATCTGATCGATAGTGCTAATGGTACTTACTGTAATGGACGTTACTGACTTAGTGGTTGAGCTTTATTTTCAACTTGGCCCTGTAAAAAAACCTAACGGTGATTATGAAGAATAGACACTAATGAAAACCTTAATTTGAAACTAGATTTGACCGATTTTTGGGTGGTGAACATACAGGTGGTCCAACTGATGAGAAGTCTATGGACATCTGCACTACCAGAAATATTGCAGTTACAGGTATGAGGAACAGGGTATAAAGTTCACTCATCCTATGGACCCGTCTGGTGGACTACAGCTGGGCTGAGGTCGGGAAGTTGTATATATGCATGTCTCACGGTAAACTCTGCTTGTGGGATGTAGGATTGTGCGTGGGGTAGTTCGTATGTGGCGATGTATATGCCGCCACACATTGTCACCCCAGAGACAAAACTAAAATGTGCATACAATTATGCTTGTCATTACACTGTCTAAACTTTTCAAACCGAAACACATACGTTACTAGGCGACAATGTCAAAAATACTTGAGGTTCTTGCTTGAGCATCCTCTTTAATACATGTCTGAGTAATGTAAGTTCACGCTTGCATGCATTATGCATAATTAGCCTATAATGTTCCTACTGCTGGGAGACATGTCTACTGCCACTCTTCGAGAGGCAGTGGGCATGCCTTCTAATTTATGATTCTAGGACATGCCGCTTTTCTCACTATGTTTTCATTCGCCGTTTTGCGAGGAGTGGTGATAAAATTATTTACACAAAGTTAAGCGCCTGTTTGGGTTCGAACCCACGACCACGACTCGTAAGTTAGGCCACCACTGCTCTACGCTTGCATAAATTGCATCAACATTTAGCACCTCTTCCATAATCTAAACGACAGGATCTTAATCCTATGCTTAGTGAAGATTATAGAAGAGGGACTTTGTATGGGCAGTTAGCTGTCTGATTAAACATATATTATGTCTTATAAATCTTTAAAGTAACTGGTGGGAACAGTGTCCTGCTTATGTGGAGTTAGTGGCTCGATACCCGTACCCAATGCAAGTATAATGAGTTCATTGCAAACATACATTACACGCTTTATTACAAGATTCAACAGAATCTCTCGATTCAATCAAATAGGTTAGAGATTCTGCCAAGAATTATAAGCTTTAGATTACATTTATTTTAAAATCCTGTTTGATGCCATATCCCCTTTTATCTTATTTATTTATTTTCACATACTTTCTTCTTACCAAAGGGTATCGTATTACCCAGTAACTGGGTTGCGGAGGTCAGATAGACAGTTGCTCCATGTAAAATACTGGTATTCAGCTGCATCCGGTTAGACTGGAAGCCGACCCCAGCAAAGTTGGGAAAAGGCTAGGCAGATGATGATTTATTTTCACATAAAACGGCCAAGGCTCGTTACGTTAGTTTAAGACACAAATACATAACCATTTATATTAAAAAATATGTATTCCCCAATTTTCACAATAGCACCTACAACTGTTTGTCTCTGCATCACCCATGATGCATGACTGGTAGAAAATGCCTATGCATTAAATTCGCCTCTGTACATTCTACTTAATATTAAAAACGCGAAAGTTTGTATGGATGGATGGATGTTTGTTACTCTTTCACGCAAAAACTACTGAACGGATTTGGATGAAATTTGGCACACATATGGTTTATAACCAGGATTAACATATAGGATACTTTTTATCCCGGTATTCCCTCGGGGTCGAAACTTATGCGGGTAAAACAGCGGGGCGCTGCTAGTAAATAAATATACTTACATAAGTACAATAACGAAAAGTATACAATTACTTTCTTAAAGTATACTCTAGTCTTGTATTGGTATATCTTTTGCACACTACTCCGTCATCTTTTCTCCATAAATTTTGGGAAGGCAGGCAACCAATATTTCCTTAGTTTGCCCTAACAACTTCAACTCAACATTGCCTTTGCTACTCATACCTTTTCGGAGATCTACGGGAACATTAGTATTCCGAATTTCCACATTTCAATGTTCAGAGGTTTCCACTCTTTTCTTCTTTTTTCTTCTCTTGTCTCGTTATTTCGGTTCTTTTAGTGGATACTCGTAATAATACTAGAAGATTGTGTGAGAGTTAACAGTAGCATTTTGGAACTCATTATAACTTACTGCGAACACCAATCCGTTTATCGATTTTAAGAATATTCCCAAAACTATCATACATAATTATATTTACAATGCTATGCTAATGCTTCTCATGCATACTAAACTACGAAAAGCAAATGAGAACAAACTTTTGTATAGACTCTTGCAAAGACAGAAAAACGCTGTGGTTACTAAATTGAACGTAGGTAATAAGAAAGTCCCATACACCTACAAAATCAACAATTTTGGGAAACTTCTTCATAGGTACTAAGAACCCAGAAACCCATCAATACCACAATGAAACACACTTGAAATACACTTTACGAAATTACATTTTCAATTATTTCCTTCAAGTTTACGATGCGTCGCGTTCGCTGTCAGCGGAGTAAGTGCAATTTTCACAAGACAGTAAAATCGTGAGGAAAGTGAAAACGCACTTTGTATTGCTTCATGTTTTATTTTATTGTTTGCGATACTCAATGATAGGTGTCAGGAAATAGTTTTTTTTAGATTGTGCAGTATGAGGAAAATAAGTAGTTACTGTAAGCGCTATTGCAGGAGTAACAGGCATCTTCCGGGCATGCTCGTTCCATCGCATTTCATCAGGCAAGACCAAGAACAAGCGCTGGTCTATTTCGTAACATAAAAATCTTATTAATTTGTTTTCGCTTAGCGTTCTCCCAGACTTTTTTCTTTTTGCTCGGCATCTAAAGTGTAATAGTCTAATAACCTTTCCTAAGAATTGGGCTTTAAAATGAGTAAAGAATTTTTCAAATCCGTGAATACAGATAGATTTAGCTTGTTTTTAATTTATATGCAAAAGGCATACCTAAGTAGCTAATCTACAATATAGGGTAAATAACTCAGCATTCGTAACATCATCATCTGCCGAGCCTTTGCCCAACTAAGTTGGGGTCGGCTTCCAGTCTAACCAGATGCAGCTGAGTACCAGTATTTTACTTCCCCCTTGGTAAGACTGGTTGTCAGACTTTCGGGCTTCTGACGACTGTCAAAGATCCACGAATGGCAGCCGGGACTAACGTCTTAACGTGCTTTCCGAGGCCCGGAGGGGTCTTAATATGTAAAGATGGTCACCCATTCACGGACCAACCGGTGCAAGCATAGCTTAACCTGATCGATTGACCCGTTCGGCTGTTATTACTTAGCCACAAGCCCCTCTTTCGTAAGCTATAACGTAGTATTATTTTTTTTTAATTGTTTTATTATTATTTGATGTTTTTTTTGTGGCATTCTAGTACGCTAATTGATAGTACTTTAGCTTTCCTATAATTTAGATACACGCGAGATCTATAATATGACAAAGACTTTGGCTTAATGCTGTGTATGTATTTAGTTCGTAAGCGTTTATATAAATAAATAGCGCTGTCAACTAAAACTGTGAAACCACTAAAACCCACCTACCGCCTATATTTTACGGTCGTTTAAAAGCCACCAACATATCTGACAGATTAAACTAACGATATTGCTTGAGATAAGTGCACGAGTCTTTAAAATATAGCTGTCATCCGGTGTATCGGTCACCCATCTTGCTAATGACTAACCTAGTTGTGGGTTGCTTAACTTTACTACGAGAAGTATACTACTCGTTTGTGCTTAATGAGGTTGGTGGTCGGAATGGTAGCAAAGATATAAGATCTAAGGTTTGTCCAAACGTAAGTTTTTAATGCTAGTCCATAAATTCAAGGTCGCTCAGCGAGCTATGGAACGGGCAACGTTTGGAGTCTCTCTGAGGGATCGAATCCACAACGAGGTGATCCGGCAGAGAAGAGTTGTCGACATAGCTCACAGAATAAGCAAGCTGAAGTGGCAATGGGCCGGCCATATTAGCCGTAGAACCGATGACCGTTGGGGTAGACGTGTTCTTGAGAGGGGATCGAGAATCGGTAAACGTAAGATAGGACGCCCTCGGGCTAGGTGGAGCGACGATCTTCGCAGAATTGCTGGTAGCAGCTGAATGAGAGTTGTCGAAAATCGAGTTGAATGGCGTGCAGTAGGAGAGGCCTATGTTCAGCAGTGGACTGCTACAGGCTGATGATGATGATGATGAGAAACGGGTCACTAATTTAATTCTGTTGCCGCTCGAGTGCTTTTTGAACAACAGTGGAGATTTTTTAAATATGGGACTGCTGTATGATGAAGTTTTTAACGAAATCGGCGTCTGTGAGCATAATCTTACCCTAAATATTATTGCACTGTTCGATTATGAACTTTCACCGCTGAACCGAGGGTTGAAAATCCAAAACTGCGCTTTCATTCAGGTTTTAATTTAGGCGCCACGCAGTCTTAGTGAGGGGTTGAAATTACAAGGCCTGGAAAGGGATTTTTCTTATATGCATTTAGTTTGAAGTAGCTATAATAGCAACTCATACTATATTATATTTCCATTATGAAAATTCCTCTAATACATAGTTAAATTCGTCAAACAATCCGAGCTTAGAAAATAACTGTCCATCAACTATCGATCAAAATCATCATCATTACACGCTCCCATTGCAAAACTAACTCCATCACCCCAACAATAAGGTCTGATTTCGCAAATCTTGACAGCGTGCGCACGCGCCGATGCGTACGCGCATCTCGGGACCGCATCTCCGTTTTTCGCAACGACACACAATCGTTACGGTCGGGTAGTATACAATATGTTGCATAGAAATTGTATTTCAATTTTCCTGTTTTCATTGTTTGTATATAGTTCCATTACTACTTTTATACATGCGGTGATTACATACAGATGTGTTGTGGTTTTTAAATGGCAGTTTCTATTTGTTTTATATTGATATTTCGCTGTATGTTATTTAAACCGCATGTCGTGTCATTCCGACTTTCGTTAGTTTAGCTCCTATTTCAAATTGTGTTGGCAAAGACTTGAATGTCTTCAAGACTTACTAGGATGTTAAGAGAACTCCTTATGTACTCGTACGATCTAAACTCAGTTGCTCGTCTTCATAAATCATGTACAGACTGTGATGTATTTTCCCAATCAACCTTGAACCTTAAAGCTTTATCTATAAAGTCGAAAATCTATTAAAGAGATTTGACAAATTCTAGTAGCTTGATGTGCTGGCGTCTGTACATGTATCTTACTCCTAACACAAGCAATTCCTTGCTTAAAAGGTGATCTCCTATAACATGTATCGAAATGCTCTTTATAATTGAAATAAACTTTTTTTTCTTTTTGTTACCCCATGCATAGTAAGATTTGTAAGTATACCTACAGGGTGAAATAAGGTAGTATAAAATGAGGTACACAAGTAGCTGGTGTAGCGCTGCTAATTGATTTGCTCTAAGCCATCCGTGCGGCATTTTTACTGAAGTGGAGGCTGAATCTGAAAAGGATTCCATGCTCCAAACTCATATCCAATGAAAAACGCGATCAGATATAAAGAAACTTCTGGCGTAAGACACCAACAGGGCGTTTTTAAGCTAAAGAAAAATCTTCTAAAATCACTAAAATAATACCGACTATAAGATTACACACAATTATTAATACACACACATACACTTTGCCCATATGAAAAATAACGCAAAATCATCCCAGCACTATCCATTCGTGACGCCAGTGTGTCACCGCACATGTCAGAAGTTGGACTCCACGTCGGTCCAGGTTCTCAGGTTGGACAAAATATTATTGGGTTTTTCCATCAGACAGCCCGGATTCTAGACATCTGCGCGGCAATATGGCTGGCCTATTACATGGAACTTAAACATCATCTGCCTAGCCATTTCCCAACTACATATGTTGAGGTCGGTTTCCAGTCTAACTAGATGCAGCTCAATACCAGTATTTTACATGGAGCGACTGCCTATTTGACCTCATGGAACTTAAACATAATTGGCAAAATATAGGTGTTTTGCACACGTCTGCCAGTACAGGCGTGAAGTTACACACAACAACAATTATTTCAAACCCGTATGGGTTTGAAACACAATGGCTCATACGCAACATCCTCCAGCGCTATCCATTCGTTCCGCCAGTGTGTCACTGCGCATTTCACAAGTTTGTCACGCCGTCACGCGAGCCTGCCATGTGGAGCGCCGACGCAACGTTTCCGCCGATTGTCACTGAGGATCTGCTGAATTACTGCCTGTAAATTACTTTTACTATCTACGGTACGTGTGATGGGGAGTTTTAGGGTGTTTTAAAAATGATGCATTGTTTATAAGGTTGGATAATTATCTTTGCTTGTACCTTTTTTCTCTGAGGAGGGTGATATCCCTGGGCTTAAGGTCTAAATTTTGCTTTAGTAACATCGTCTATGTCTGTCAGATTTAACGTTTAAAAATCCTCTGGTCTTTTCTCTTTATATGGTGATTCTTGCCATCTCTTTCTGGCGTGTACCGCGAGGGCTAGCTCGAGGTAGTAGTCTAGCAAATAAAAAACAAATATATGGTAATTGATAAGTACTGGCATACATTGTGGTACTGATTCATTAGGCTTCTGCCTCCTAACTGGTAAATAATAGGCTCGTGAAATTCGACTAAGGGAATTAAAAGGTCAAGAAGGTCACTGACAACAAAACAAAGAGGGTGCTAAACACATGTCTCTCCTTTTCTTTCAATTCATCCAAAGGTTGCCTTTAAAAGTTCGCTTTTAGCGATAAGACAGCCCATTGTATTATTATGTAAAATTTGTACATTTATATATGTTTGTGGTGTACTTATTAAAGAGTAATCTATACAGGGTCGCAGAGACATCGACTCGCAAAATGAAGCCAAATTAATTCATCACATAACTCTAGACCCTAGAAAAAAAAAATCTGATGTTTCATAGTAAAGTGCAGTACCTACGCGGTCTAAATGAAGGGAACAGCAAATTTTTACAACTATTAAAAAAAATACTTCTGAAACCATGGTATCTGCTTGCGCGTCGATGTCATGCCACCCTGTGTATGTACCTATTTAACTAAAAAACTGTAATGGTGACATTAAAATGTGTCCCACGGTGTCAATCCACATCAGACAATATATAGCCCTGTTAAAGATAGACGAGAGAAGAAGAGAAGGAGTTGTAGAAGACCAATTTAACCAAATATCAGTCAAAAATTTTGAAGGTAAAATTGGTGATCTACATAGTCGTAGTCTAACCCTCTACTGCATAATGTCCAACAGAAAACTTTTCCCATTGTGGCCATCAATGGAGAAAGTAAGATAACTGCTAAGTTATTGTACATGGGAATTTCCTTCGCTTACATACTGCGTGCATAATTGGAAAAGTCTGTTCATGAGGCAAGCACTTAGCGCTTACAAATGACTGCGGTAGGTTCTTTATGTTTTGCAAAGGATGGAAATTTTTAGCTAGTAATAAATCTTTTTTTGGCTGGTACACTGTCGTTTCCCATTTCTTTTTATTGCTCTGAATATCTTCATGCAAACGGTTGGTCTAGGCTGTCATTTGTAGATCTTTAACAGTGGTTACGGGTAGTCAGAAGACCGAAAGTCTGACAGCCAATGTTACCAAAGGGTATCATATTACCCAGGTAACTTGGTTGTCCACAACCAAGTTACTGGGTAACATGATATCTCACCTCCAGTCGCTCCATATAAAATACTGGTCTTCAGCTGCATCCAGTGGGACTGGTAGCCGAACCTAACATAGTTGGGAAAATCTAGGCGATAGTGATAATCTTCATGCAATCCATGAGATGGGTTACTTATCGATATCAGTCCTAGCTTTCATTAAAAAACGTCACGCGCAATAATGTAAGGTCTCACTCAATCTTTCAAATTTATTTGGGAGAACCCATACAATAATAACTTCAGATATGTTCAGTAAAAATAATATTACAAATCGATCCCACTGCCCTAGAAGTACCCATAATGCAGAAATGACGTCTTCTGCCAATATTTGCAACAGGGGGGTCTGTTCCCTCACAGACTTAAAACCGCTGACCCAAAAACCATGGTAACAGTAAAGTAACAATCTCGTAAGCGGAAACGCGTCGGGTTCCGCGAATTCGTTACTAGCCACCGAGCCTACTTTAAATTCATTTGGCTGTAAACAATGCTGACTGTGTTTCCTGCCTTTTCTTAGATGTTACTATTGTGTTAGGAGAGTGCTTGAACGTTACTTTTAAATCGTAGGAAAGTTTTGGGGTCAATGTCACTTTTGAACTTGACAGCTGTCAGTCGGCCATTTTGAAAAATGTGTTGTTTGGAAAATGTGACATAAGCGGAAGAACAAAATAATGACCACATTTATAACTTAACAAGCCGGATACATAGGATATCAATCAACTAAGCCTATCACAGTCCACTGCTGGACATAGGCCTCTCCCAGGCTGCCATAGGACATGCCATCGGCAAAAATTAGAATGTTCCTACACACTTTCATACTCTGATTGACCCCTTTAGGGGATGAATTTTCAAAAATTCGTCCTTCAGGGCTCACATCCTACTATAATAATTATTATAATGGTGTAAGTTTGTATGTTTAGATGTTTGTTACTCAATTACACGAAAACACACAGACGAATGCGGCACACAGATAGTTTATAACCTGGATTAACACATACAATACTTTTTATCCCAGTAGTACATTCCCGTGGGATAATTCCTGACCTCCACGCGAGCGAAGCCGCAGACAAAAGCTATTTAGTTATTTATGGAACTTTTGAGCAAAATTACGAACACTTAGACCCAGTGGTTTAGGCTATGCGTTACCTGTCAGTGAATGAATTAAAGATTTTTATTAAGTCGAATAGGACAAAGAAATGTAATTTATACTGTTAGTAGATGTGTGTGCGACTAAAAAAATACATCGATTTCGTCTTTAAACCTACGCGTTCTCTTCAGTTTCTAAAAGCGAAAATGTCGTAAAGTCATCTTAAGATCTCAATAACAGTAATGATTTGCATATTATTGCTATCATCGAGACTATTTCTAAGTAAAATCTATGCTTCATCACGCTTTTGAGTTGATTGCGGTTAGCATAATTATGACGAAGTGTCGATCGTCTGGCGGCGAGATGGGCAGGCGATAATGTTGCCGTGGGTAGAACCTGGATGAGGCTGGCACACTGATAATGATTTTGAGCACAATTATTGGCATCTATGCAAGAAAGGTCAAAATATACATTTCATGCGATATTGATCCCTGAAGAGTACCTTTATGAGGGGGAGATACAAGACTTTTTAGCCGACTGCAACAAAAGGTATGTTTTTAATCGTTTCTACCTCTCTAGATACATAATTAATTATATGCAAAACGGATGCATTTTCTTGAACACCTGTAAAGCTTTTTAGCGACCCTAAAAATCAATAGTTTCTTGTAAATAATGAAAATTCGGCCTACTGGCACAGTCATTAAGTAATTGTAAGGGAATGCATGAAATGTACCAAATAATAACCAAGCTAGCTTGTTTGTTTTTTTTGTCTTTACCGCTTGAAAGGTGTACTTAACTTTTATTGCTAAAAGGCTGAGTTTTCACCATTCTAGTCAAAACCCCTTAAAGTATAACAATAGAGTACCTCTACCTTCTCAAAGTATTTGGCACACTGACCACTATACAGGGTCAAATTAAATTAGCTAGCAAAACTCCGCAGACGTGATGGATATCTAAACATGATAAAAAAAATAATTTGATGGTTTTTTTTAATGGCTTGTGATTGACCGTAATTAGTGTATTGACTTGAAATATCAGTATAAAAACATCGGATTATTTGTGTGTAAGCTTCACATGATGAGTCAAACATCTCAAAACATCTCGACACGATAAAACAAAAGAAAACAGATTTCTCAACTCATACTTCAAGTAACAACACTACCAGCGGTCGATGACCCCCAAAAAATCATCCATTTTTATTAATTTTTTTGTTATCGTGTTTTATAATATCGATATTTTTTTTTGTTTGATTTGTTTTATTTATTTGTAGAAACATGAGTATACATACAAGGCATGCAGGTTGTTCATAAACAAAAAAGATCCCACACCTTTGTGGCAAAGCTAAAAACATTATTTCACATAAACTAAAAATTTAATTTAAATATAAATTTGAATTAAATTGTCCTGTAATCTAATTATAAATGCCTATCACATCTGAAGAGTTTCGCTAGCAAATTTAATTTAACATTGTATAGAAGTAGGTTGGACTTGGCAAATGTTAGATTGATACCATCGCTATTGTTTAAGAATCTCGTAGATTTCGCTGTAGATCTTTTCGTAAATAACAGAGAGAAGGGCTCATAAATGGATACCTATTATGTGTTTTTTACTTTTATATACGGAAAGAAGATGAAATAATATAGTAAAAGGATTGAGGGGGTCATCATCATCATTCATTTATTCATTAAACAATTTACATTGTGTTCGAATTTTACAAAAATTAAAAAATATTTTTTATTTATTTTTTTCTTTTTTTTTTATATCTTAAAAAGGTGATTGGGACAGACTGGATGCTGGAGGCGAAGGACAGGGTTTAGTGGCGAGCCTGGGAGAGGCCAATGTCCAGCAGTAGACTGTGATAGGCTGAGATTTTGCTAATGTTACTGTGCTAATGTGTAGATAGTTTTTGCTAGGTAAGTATCTACGTCCTGATATCCCGATTTGGCTTGACTCGCATAAAAGCTGATGATGATAATGTTTTACTGACTGACCATTACCTTCCTAGCCTTTCCCACGTTTCCTGTGTTGGGTCGGCTTCCAGGCTAACCGGAAGCAGCTGAATACCAGTATCTTACATGGAGCGACTGCCTGTCTGACTCCACAACCCAGTCACTGGGTAATACAATATTACTTAGAAAGACCGGCTGTCAGAATTTCGGGTTTCTGACGTATAAGAGCGGTTCTGCACTGCATCCGATCCGAATCGAACCGAACTCGAATGTTGAATTCGGATTCGGATCGGATATAGTGCGAAACCGCTGTAACGAACCGATTTCGAAGACTGACGAACTCTGTCTATATGTGTCTGTACTCTGTCTAAAGACTGTTTCACTAACTGACCATGAGGATGAAGAATAACATAATATACCTATTTATTTTATACATTTCAGTCGTAACCATAATATTAAAGTTTCGATTCAATCACATACCGTCATTACATTATAGTTTTTGCTAAAGCAATTTATTCACGATATTTATCTCAATAAATCTCAGTAAATTAACATTTTGCAACCAACTTGGTTTAATTTAACCGACCCGTTATGCCCGAGACACATGACGCTAGTTTTTCAACCCAGGATAGTAAGCAAGTGTTAGTAAGTTAGCAAGCTAGCAACTCTAGCTTCGTATATACAGAACTACCTAGCTTCATTTTTAGGCTAGTAAGCTAGTGATAAAGCTAGTAAGCTAGCGTCTCATCAGTCCTGTTAAACTCTCCCAGCTAGGATAGTTTAATAGAATGGGATTCTATTTTATGATGCAGTAGCTACCGCATAACTGATTTTACTATCTTGACCTGTGTACTAGCTTCATGTGGCCGGTTAAGCTAGTATTCGATTGGCTTGTTCAGTAGCTACGCGTTTTGTTGTTCTAGCCCCAACCACGTGTTGTACCTACTATATCATAATCAGCGTATATTATTCCCACTGCTGGGACACAGGCCTCATCTCTGTGAGTGGCAGTGGGCCGTAATCCGCCACGCGGCCCCAGCGGGTTGGTAGATGTCACATGTCTTAGAATTTTTGGTTCTAAGACATGCCGGTTTCCTCACGATGTTTTCCTTCAACGTTTTGAGCGAAGTACGTACGCTGTAATCTACTCGCTTGAAATTATCTGGCATCATGTAAAAAGTACTAGCATGTGCCAAGCCAGGATAGTATACCAAGGTTCTAGCTTGCTTTCCTAGCTTTGAAAAACTAGGTTCGTGTATCGTGTATCTGGAGCATAAGGCTGTTTTGATCGAAATGTATGTATTTTGTATGCGGATTGGATTGAAGGACCGAAATTGGAACACTAAGACCAAATTACTAGATTTAGGCAGTTTATCTGCACAATACTTGTATGAGTGGGTATTAAGATTGTAAGATGAAGTAACGGTTTATTACGATCTTAATCTTTTGGAGATTTATCGTTGATTGAAATGCCAAAAGTGATATATTGTTTTCATGTAAATTGAAATACATTAAAATGCGTGAGGGTTCGTGGTATCAGATCTATCTGCAAGGTTAAGCTGTAGGTACTTGCTATTGTTACGTACTCTTTGGGTGGGATATAATTTTTAATACATCTGGAGCTCAATTGAAAGAGCACGCTTTTAGTTAGTTCAGCGGGGCACACTAACAGTAGCAGTGGCTTTCATTTTGACAGTTCAACAACATTCATTGCGTTATTTATAGTGCTGAGCAGACAAATTTTTGTTCCATAAAGCAATGGATTAGCTATATCCTTCAAAATGATTCAGATTTCGATTTATAGTATGTTACGCAATAGGGTAGTTGCCTGGGTATATTTGGTCCGTCAGTTAGATTTTCGAAAAATAATGGACAAGTTTTTTTTTTTTGTCAATCAAACAAAAAATTACAAAGACAAAGCGCGTCAAAATTTGGGAGTTGGGGGTCGTGACGTCACTTGCTTGCAAAAGTGTCGCAAGCAAGTGACGTCACGCGGAACTTTAACAGGCGATATCTTCATCATTTTTTATATAATTGAGAAAAGAAAAAATACGGGTTCAATATTTTTTAATAATCTAACTGATGGACTAATTAGATTTTTTTAGGAAAATAGCCTATTAGGGTCCTGATTTATTAATGAATATTTACGCCTGAGTAGCCGGTTCAAATAATTATATTTCTTATAAACCTACATGGACACTTATGAAACATCAGAAGCTAGGTGCACGGTTCCAATTGGTCGTTTCCTATGGAGAAGGGCTGGCAAGACACTCCACAGTTAGGTATTATTTTAAAAATAATTGGCTGTTACAATGTTTTCAAATTACAGTGTTAATAGGTATGGGAGGACACTGTAGGCCTGTCAACAAGTACCAGGCACTTAACGAAATAGGAAATAGTCAACAAATCGGAACATCTATGAGTCTACAAATACGAGTACTAATGGAAATTTTATGACTGTTGTTACACGGGCCGTAAAAACCCTATAATGCTGATAATCAAACAACTACCGTGCTGTGTGTTAAAACTCATTCACAATCAATCCTTAATTCCTTATCCACAACACAACACTAAAAAAAGCAGTATTTTTATTTTGTGTTGTCAGAAACAATCTAGAACTTAATCATATGTATTTTAATTACGACCACCCATTTTAAAACCCATTAAGTATAGGAAATCAATGCTTGAATTCATTTACCTATTACTAATATAGATTCTACTAACCACAACCAAAAAAACAGAGCTAAACAGCTTCTAAATGCAACTCTAATTGAATCTCACTTCAAATCAACGATGTCATCTATATTAAAGTCGTATTTCGTGTCTGTCTGTGTGATGGCGTTGTTCTTCTAAACTGTGCAACGGATTTTAATACGCTTTTCACCGACTCTTATACGTTAGGCCTAAACTCGAAATCCCAAATCACTTTATCCCGAATGAACGCTATCCCGAATCACTATCCCAAATGAACACTATCCCGAATCACTCTATCCCGAATGAATGCTATCCCGAATCACGTTTTGATAGTATATACCGGAAGGTTTATGTGTACAATAAATTAATATTGAACTTATACCCAAGGTCAATTTTAACTAGCTAGCGAAACTCCGCAGACGTTATGAGTATCGATATCCAAACACGATATAACAAAGAAAAAAAATTGGTCTTTTTTTTTCTAGGGTCAATAACCGCTGGTATAGGTACTGGAAGTAGTTGAAAAATTATGTTTTTATCGGATTTAGATGTCGAAACCAATCATGTCTATGAAGTTTACACAGAAAAAAACAA
Source organism: Apamea anceps (assembly GCA_951799955.1). NCBI lineage: Eukaryota > Metazoa > Arthropoda > Insecta > Lepidoptera > Noctuidae > Apamea > Apamea anceps. Next base: position 14,328,530 of record OX637509.1, read on the forward strand.
ACTGATTGTGAAACTGATATTTCATGTAACTACAGTCGATGGTTGTCAGACTTGGTAAGTCTGACAACGAGTCTTACCAAGGGGTATCGTATTATACAATAAGTGGAGGTCAGATAGGCAGTCGCTCCATGTAAAATACTGGTATTCAGCTGCATCCGGTTGACTGGAAGCCGACCCCAACATAATTGGGAAAAGGATAGGCAGATAACGATGACAGTCGACGACCCCAAAAAAACAATGAATCTTTTTTTTATCGTGTTTTTTTTCGTCTGCGGAGTTTCGCTAACTAATTAAATTTGACCCTGTATAAGAAAGAAATCTCGATATTTTGTCAAGTCGGTATTACCCGTACGAAGCAGGGTCGGATCGCTAGTGTGAATCTAAATGAATTCCCACAGTCGTCTCATAATTCATGAGAGAACGCTAAGCTATAAACGTATTCATTGCTATGTATCCGGCTGTTAATGAATTTGTCGCGTATGAATGAATACAAACTGTAATTGTGTTGGGGTTGTGAGTCTGTTTGCGGAACGAGATGAGTTTCTTTTCTAGTTGCATCGTCTTCACATAAACCTACCTATACAGACATCGACGCGTAAACTGTAACCATGGATTCAGCACATGAGTTTATACCCCATAGCGTCGAAATTTGTCGTCGGTTAACAAAAAAAAAATCTTCTGTTTCATAGAAAAGTGCAATACCTACGTGGTCAAAATGTATGGAACAGCAATATATTTTTTTTAATAATATGGTGTCTAAACTCATGTGCTGAATCCATGGTTACAGTTTGCGCGTCCATGTCCTGGCCACCCTGTATAATTAACTAGCGTCTGCCCGCGACTTTGTCTGCGTCAAATTTCTTGATTCCCCGACCCAGCGACCGTCTCCCTCCCACAGTAAATAGCCTTCTTCAAGAATTGGGCTATCGAATGGAAAAAGATTTTTTCAAATCCGAGTGGTATAGTTCCAGAGATTAGCGTGTTTTTATTGATATCCCGCGCCCTAATACCATGCTTCAAAACATCCATTTTGGGTGCAAGGTCGTGTTCTGATTAGTATTTCCACAAGGAATAGAAATAAACAAAGTAAAAGATGACATACCCGTTGATCGATGAGGAAGGTGGCATACTTCAGTCCACAAAGCAACTGAATGCTTTGAAACAAATTGTCTTAGACCTAGCCGAGAAGCGCCAGATACGCAAAAGTAGCCCAAAGCCTTCACATACCTACACGTACAACTATACTGATCAGCTCTTCTATAGTTGTCAAGACCAAATTTGGTTTTACAAGTAATCAGAGAGCTCACGAAGAAAAGAGAATTAGTCTGGGTTGCTGTCGCCGGAGAAGGAGTGAGGAGGCCTGTGTCCCAGCAGTGGGAACATTATAGGCTGATGACGCTGTCACCGGATACAGTGAAGAGGACTATATACATATATAGTACAAGGAATAAGGTAAGGTAATTGAAAAACACAACAGATATAATCTAAATTGCATTCAAGTAATCGGCGATATACTTTTTCAATAAAACAACGACTCATATCATTAATGAGATCATTTCTATTTTTATCTATTCACGGATTCAAACTCCAAGCCACTGTTTAAAAACTAAATGAAACAAATTGTAACTTGTCCTCACTTGTTATTCATTAGGTTACACCTAAAACTATTAAATCTAGTTAGCAATAATTATTCAAAATAAACGAATAATTACATTCCAACTTGAGTTTTATATGACCATAAAATAGTGAAGTGAATCGCTGAGCTTCGGTTTCGGCAGATACCAAATTAGTGGCCGATACCGCTACCAGAATTTTAAAAAATATGACTGAAAAGACATCACTACAAACAGTACATTGACCTGTAATCATAGTAAAACCTTTTTCTTTTTTAAATACAGCCGTTATTATTATGGTTTTACCACTGATAATATTTATGAACATACTAAACCATTTCCTTTAAAAGTGTTTTATGGGCAAAGATTAAAAATACAGTGCGTGCGTAGGTGTTCACTTATCACTGCTTTTAAAACATGAAAAGTTATGAAACATGGCTTGTTTTTGTTATTAATAACTAAAGTTAGAAATACAAAGGAATGTTTGAATAAGTCAGTTAAAACATGGATTCTCGTCCGATAAATCACATCGATTTTCAATTGATTTATAGGATCGATATTTTGTTTATTCAAACAATCGAACTAGTTTGGTTTCTAATTAAAACTTTGTCGAGCTGGTATCATATATTAAGCCGATACTAAAAACTGTGCCGAGGCCGAGTGTGTCCGGTCTCTGCCGAGTTTCTTATAGGGATCTTAATTAATTCGGACAGACGTCCGTTCATATGAATGTGGTCGGTGGCAATCTCGTATCTATGCGCTTTTAATATAGCGAGCAACGTGGTGTGGAAAGAACTTTTACGTAATATTTTTCATTTTACGTGTAAATTGAATGTGGTGCAGCTGTATGATGCAAAGCGAGGCAAAAGATGGAAGGATTGAAGCATGCTGTGTGCAAATGTTTTAATGGAAAATACACCATTATTATTTTTTATTATTGGATAGAGATCGCTCAAGAGGTTAAATGAAAAAGGGGAGGCCTTTGCCCAGCAGTGGGACAAAATATAACTTAAGAAAAATTAAAAAAAGAAGTCGTTTCTCATTTAGAGTATGGGTTATAAGAAATTATATTATAAAACTAATTGCGTATCAACAAGTACAATACCACTTCACCTTGAGTTGTGTTCTCCTACAATAAGTTTAGATTAAACCAAAAGATATAACAAATCAAATCAAAACAAAATACATTACAACTCAAACAACTCAAGATATCACTTAGCCTCTCAATAAAACTAAATAATTCATACACAAAACATTTTCCATACACCTGATAAATAATTATTTATTCTCGATGCCGGTATTTGTGAATGCAGAGTCTGTCTCCGCTCTAGCGAGCTATCGACAGAATGACAGGCGAAGCAATATTTGATAGGAAATTCATTTAAATGGAATCATTTTGATTAGCATTATGTCATTAGCTGGTTCGTAATACCGATAGGGTATATTGCAAGCAGCTACTGGTCGTGGTAACCTGTTTTTATTATATCAATTTCGTGTATCAATAATGTTTTGTTAATGAATACATGTGTTACTTGTGGCCTGTACTTAATAAACTGGGCTGTAATTTGTTCTTGAGCTTGTTCTTGATATGGGTGTGAATAGACAAGTTGTGTGGTGTTAGGTAATCTGTAACATTTCTTCATATAATTTTGTATGTAGAAACATGTATGTTCTGTGACTAAAGACGGATCGTTCTACCTGTCATTACTTTCATGCTTACATGCCCATAATGAACGCTATTTAATAAATAGTATATTACTCGTAATACTATAACCAAGTATTTTTTAACTGAGCAGATAGCTGTGCTGCTGGGGAGTTTGTTTCGCCAGTTCTTCTTCCCAGCGAAAGCACTGGGAAGTGGTGAAGGGCGGGCGTTTTGGGGGACAGTCTTCTGTAATTTTGATGTTTGAAAAGTGCTGATTCTTAGCTTTTCATTTGTTTTTGAAAAGGGTCTTCTGTATTCGACAGGCTTGCCCAAATTAGAGCCCATCAAAAGATGTCGGCTCATAGTTTTAGCACATTGAGAATCAAAACCCGACAAATGAGGTATATGCAAACTACTTTTAAGTGATGTATTGGTACTTTTGCTGTACTTACTCGTACCTAATGAGTACGACTTACGATCGAACGACGAAACTTATATTCAAATTTTATTTGTTTCAAATAGACGTTATTTCAAGTTACACAAATTTCAACTTTACTTTATTAGCAATTAAGTTGATTTCAGACTGACTAGCACTATTGAAAAAGTTATAAAAATGTTTGAAGTTGTAGCGTAAACTGAACTTTGTTATGTAGGAATTGAAGTAATTTTTCCATAAACTCATATTTGTTTACATTTCTGGCGAATGTAGAATGTAGTAAATTCAAATATAGTGATGAAATTACAGTTAACATATAAGTAATTCAACGTCACGCCTGTTGTTACGAAGGGTTAGGCAGAAGTGTACCTACCGATTACTACACTCATATTTTGTGTTCATCATCATTTCAGCCGAAAGATGTCCACTGCTGGACACCTGACTGCTGGAGGCCTCCGCCAAGCACTGCCACTTCGACCCGTACTTTTCGCATCCAGCGGAATCCTATGGCCTTTGCCTCCCACCGATCGGTCCACCTTGTGGGAGGCCTTACAACGCTACGTCTTAGGGCCGGCGCCCACTGGCGGCACGGCACGGCAAGGAATTTTTATGCGACGAATAGAAATATATGACAATAAAATTGAAATTTCAATGATGATGCCAAAGGATGTCGCGGCATGCCTAAAGATACCGCGGAATCATTGCTGCCGATGAAATTTCAATTTTATTGTCATTTTTTTTAGTTATATTTTCTACTAGTCGATATAAAAATCCCTTGCCGTGCTGTGCCGCCAGTGGGCGCCGGCCCTTACGGTACGCAGCGGCCATCTGTCCCGCGAGCGACGTGCCTTGTATTTTGTGTTACCTACATTAAATTAGGAAACATAACTTTTAACCTTTTCCTTAACTAACTTAGAATCTAAGTTTAACATTTAAAGGTTCACGTTTTTATCGTAGCCGATTGAAAATTTATATCGGTATCATTTTACCAAAGTTACAGCTGTACTAAAATAGATAAAACATCAGATAACTAACTTGCACCTTTATTAATTAGCTATAAAAGTTAGTTAGGTACTTCGTTTATTTTCATTTTATTTGCGAAATAAATATTGAAAATGTTACTAGAAATGTGGGTTGCACTTTACTAGGAGGTCTAACTGAGAGTTTGTATTCAATATGTGGCGCCATCTACGTCGCCTGAGCAGTAGGTAGCCCAGTGGTAACGGCCGCGACTTACGAGTTGTAGGTCGTAGGTTCGAACCCAGAGAGGCGTTTTACTTTGTGTAAATTACTTCATCACCACTACTCTCAAAACGGTGAAGGAAAACATCGTGAGGAAACCGGCATGTCCTAGAACCAAAAATTCGAAGACATGTGCTATCAACCAATACGCACTGGACTCGGGTGGTAGATTACAGCCCACTCCCTCTCGAAGAGAGGAGAGGCCTGTGTCCCAGCAATGGGAACATAGGCTGATTATGATCGATATCGCCACGTGCGAACTACGCAGCACCCTGACGTCACGCAAAATCCTGCATCGCGCAAGCAGAGTTTTTACATACAACATCCCGACATCAATCGTTTGGCAGAAGCCCACCAGACTCATCACTCGGTCGGAGAATCCTCTCTTTTTTCTAGAGGATGAGTGAACTTTACACCCTGTTCCTCATACCTCTATAAATACTAGTTGTTTAATTCCTTGAAAATAGTACTTATAGAAAGTGCAAAACAATCTACCCAAATGATATTCGCTCAAAAACAGCTACTCTTTGAAGTTGATTGAAATGACTAAGAATTAATTAGATATTTTAAATTTAAAACAATGACATCATCGAAGTAGTTTTTATTAAATAATTATACCTACTGTTTGTATAATATTGCTACTGGTTTTTAAACGTAGTGACTCACTATGGCGTAACATCAGAGTTTTTTTTACAATCAGATTAAGATTCGATTAGATTTCCTTTAGGGATCTTCAGATCTTTTAATGGGAATGATGTTTAATTGGTCACTAAAGTTGCTGGAATAATAAATACTGGAGTTCAGAAGTATATATAATCAGTTTTTAAAATTCTGGGATATACCATGAGGTCGCAATATCCGTAAACATTTGTAACCTTCTTCGTATCTTTATAATACAATAGCTGCGCCCCGCGGTTTCACCTGCACAATTTTCGATCCCATGGGAATATCGGGATAAAATGTATCCTATATGTTAATCCCGGTCGTAAACCATTTATGTGCTAAATTTCATCCAAATCTGTTCAGTAGTTTTTGCGTGAAAGAGTAACAAACATCCATTCATCCATCCATCCATAGAAACCATCACGCTTATAATATTAGTAGGATATAATTTATTATAATTTACAAAAAGTGTGCTCAATACTAAAAACAAAATATTTTACCTCTTTAAAATATAGAGTATAAATCCACACCTTATATCTTAAAAGGAATGTTTTTTTAATGAACTCGTGACGACGTTTTAATTAGTTTGTCATGGATTAAAACAATTCTGTCAATGCACTAATTGTTCTTGGAATATCGGTTTCATTTAATGAAGATTGTAACCTCATTAAGAATCCTTCACTTACGATTTGAAATTGCCAACACGTAGTAGCAAGGTGTTGTGGACAAACTCGTTCTTCTGTGCACGAGAAATCCTTTACCTGGCAGTGGAATCTTTACAGAGGGCCAAGAAAAAAAAAATGGCAGTCGCTTTTAAAACACACACGACGACGCGACTTCGAATAAGCTTTTCCGTAGCTTTTGTCAATCTCCTATTTATTTTTTTAGTTTTCCGTCATTGTTACTGACAGAATGTCACTATCTTGGCCCTCATGAATATTGATTTAATTTTGGGCATACTTTCTGAATCTATCAGGCTTTTATTGCCTTTAAGCTTCAGAAAGAGTTCAGATTTCCGTTTTGTGATGACTGACCAACCTACACAAGACAATGATCAGGGCCCGTATTCCCATAATTTAAAACGTTCAAAATCTAGTCGCAGTCTCATCTCGGCGACAAACAAATGTCAAAAACTTGTCAAAAAGTAGGGAAATTAGACGCATTTTTGACAGATTGAGACTGAGATCAGACTGTGAACGTTCTTAAAATTACAAGAATTACCCCGCAGCTTATAACGTTCCCACTGTTAAGACACATGTATGAGAGGGAGTGGGCCGTAGTCTACCACGTGGGCCCAGTTCGGGTTGGTAGATGTCAAATTTCTTCGAACGTTTGGTCGGTTGTGAAGTCATTCGTTTACCATCACCGTTCATTGGTTCATCGGTTTCCTCGCGATATTTTTCTTTACCAATTTTGAGAGCAGTGGTGATGAAATAAATTAGACAAAGTAAAGCGCCTGCCTGGGTTCAAAGCCATGATCTACTCGTAAATCGGAGCCTTTAAATGATAAATGAGAAATGATTTTATTTTGTAAGTAGGTTTGTACAAACACTTTTACACGTCAATCATATTTTAAAACTAGATGAGGTCGGCGTTTCCTATCTGACTAGCCTGAGAAGAAAGGCCGAAACAAACTCAGACGTCACAGTCTCTTTTAAAGTCCATGTAGGTCGATGTCTGAGATGGTCTTTTGAGGAAAGAACCACACAGATTGAGAGGACCTGTTCAGTCAGTGCACGCATATGTCAGAAATCGTGCAGCTCAACTCAAAACTTAACTTAAAACTTACCACTGGGCCACCACTTCTATAACTATATATAGCAGCGTTTATAAAAGCAAAAATCCGTTACATACTTGAAAACACTCTACATTCCTATAAACATTCATTCCCCTTTAAAACCAACGTCATTCTTCAGATATTCCGTTTAAAAACTTCTTGATGAACAAAAACGAAATTAGCGATTCATTAAATAGTGATACTTAATCGTGGATTATTTAAATGAATTTAATTAAGGCGTGAGCATACGATGTCAGGTGGATGGACTTGTAGGGCAGCTTGATTCTCGTGAAGGAAGGTAGGTAGAAGAATGAGTGCATTGTAACGGATGATGCGTTTTTGTTTTATTGACAAGGTTCTACGTGGGGAAATGTCACGTGAAGTCTATTCAAACTAATATTTCAAATCGATGTTATTTCAAGTTACACAAATATCAGCTTTATTTTAATGTTGATTTAGTTGATTTCAGAGTGACCAGCACAGTTGAAATTGTTATAAAAATGTTTGAAATTTTAGCGTAAACTGAACTTTATTGTGTAGGAATTAAAGTTATTTTTCCATAAACTCATATTTGTTTACATTTTTGTCAAATAAATCGCGTATTAGGTATAGATTTATTCACCTGTAAAAACAAAAACTAGAAACTTAGAAAGTAATTAAGGCAGGATCTAGAATAGAAACATAGAAAAACCTAACGTGGTCATACGCTAATTGTATGATTCTTTGAATCTGCAAATTCTAAATCCTACCTCCCGTAAAATGCTGCTAAGCAAGTTTTTTAAAATGTATCTATTGGCTTCATTGATAAGAATAATATTCTAATGCCAAAATAAAAATACTTATACCTAAGTACTACAGTGTAGCAGTTTCTACAACGCCACATGCGAACAACGCGTCATACTGACGTCACGCAAAATCCTGCATCTCGCAAGCAGAGTTTATCGCGTAATTTGCATATAATACAACAGCCCGACATGATTCAGCGGGCAGTTGCCCACCAGACACAACACCCGTCTTGGTCTCGGAGGATCCTCCCTTTTGTATAGAGTACCTCTATAACAGTGTCGTTTACGTTACCCTTAAATGTTACACATCAGTGAACCAACACCCTAACCTATTTATTTAATCTTCTGCTTACATTTGACCGCACATCAAAAGCCGCCGCCTGGTTAAGATTCAATAGTTAACTTACAATGTCAATCAGTATGCTCTGAGCAAAAAATTATGCTCATATGATAATGAGCAGGCAGTAAAGCACGTACGTTTAATGTTATATAATTGTGGAATTATTCGCGAGAATGCTCATGTTTAAGTTAAAGGGTTTAAGTAAGAAAATGCAATGGTGCTAAAGATTTTTTTTAAGTAAGTGAGTAAAATGCTTTGTAATCTATCTATAATATGTATGTATTTACAAAAAAAAAATGTATATAAGTAGATTATAGCCATCTTGTTACCATAACACAAGCATTACGTTGCTTAGCTTGGGACTAGATGGCGCTGTGTGAAATGTCCAGGGATATTATATTATATATTATTATAATTTTATCGTTAAAATTTTCGTCCCAGTTTTTATTAATAAATTGGTTTTTTATTTCCAGTTTAAATGTTATTAAATTGTGACATGAATTGCACACAGATCATATTATGAATTGTCAGTTTGTGACCATTTTACGATTTTTAATATGATTCATATTGTTATCCTATTATGATCCTGCCAAAGTGGCCTTTTTAGGCCCCTGAACAAATGACCTTTATTATTAATATTTTTATGTTTTACAAATGGTCCTTTGGAAGGCCTACGAGGGGCCGAAGCCAACGCGCTGAAGCAATATAATGAGATAAGGCACCAACCGACGATTATCTGTACGCACTTTGCAAGTGCGTACAATAGTCCTACACCAATCAGGGGTTGTACGTGGGTGTACAACCCCTGATTGGTGTAGGACTATTGCAGGATATGGAAACGAAGATATTGGACTATGGGTTTGGGCGGCTAAGGTGTACTGGTTATCTAGAGCTATGGAAAGACTATGGCCCCTGCCTGACCAATGTTTATAATTATAACTTTAACGATTGGGCATTGTTTCATAAACGTGAACTAGGAATCCTGGGTACATAATATGAAAACTTACAGAATAATTTAGGCTATAACTTACTACTTCTCACCTGCCAAAAGCGAAAAATAAAAAGCATTAGAATTGGTTGAAATTAGTAATTAATCGCAAACCATAGACAACACAACGCCTAGTTGTTCAAGCCCTGTCATTGTAGCTTAAAAAAAAACTTTCTGTCTATTGCCACGTCTCGTAAGACCGGCGTTTTATTTTTGCTAATCAACACCAATCATAAATTAGTACCACTAATATTCAATCTAAAAATTATCGGCAATAAACAGCAAAATTTTCCATTACCCATGGAAGTTTCTATCGACATTAAAACCAAATAAACTTTGTTAGTAAGCTTTGATTTGATTTTGATTTATGTTTTTTTTTTTAAGATTGCCCCACACTAGGAATTTCTCCTGTATCGTAGGTGCGTTTACAAACATTTAAACTCACATACACAAACAGCCAGACCCGGAACAACTACTTGTATTATCCTTAACCACAATCAACCTTGACCAATAACTAAACCACAAATTATACAACACACATTACACAATTTGCCGATAACTAGAAAAAACACGGGCGAACCATAATAACCCCATTTCAGTTTATTATTACCCTATGTTTTCTAGGAACGAATAAAAATCCTTTGAGCCCTGTATGCCGCAATGCGCTTTTAGACGCCGCGCGCCGCCTGCAAATACATATTGTGACTTTAAAACTATGTAATTTTTACTCTATAAATTATAATTGAAACGAAATGGTTTACGAGGAAAAGCAGCTTTTTAGTAGTGTTAGTTTCATGGGGTTAAAAGTCTCAAATCAACAAGAGATTTGAATCGAAACTCGTGGAGGGAAAACAAACTGAAAATTCACATTATGACGCCTAAAATCCGCCATTTTGAATTTCCTGTCATAAATGGCGTAGGTACCTAAAACATATTTTGGATCAAAACAGAGTCTAACATCATAAACCTAGAGTCTAACAATTTCACATTTTCAAATTGGTAATTCTGACCTATTTCTTCATATTGTCTCTCATTCATAATTTACAGTATTCACTGATCTATTTCATCTCACCCCTATTCAAGATAAACATGCTGAAATGACTTTTTTGTGGTATCTACCTGATTTCCTCTTTAATCGTTCACTTTAGCTAAAAGGTCCTTGGAACACCAAAACACCTGAGGAAACAGGCATGTCCTAGAACCAAAAATTTGAATTCATGACATGTGACATCTACGTACCAACCCGCCCTGGGCCCGCGTGGTAGATGGCCCACTCCCTCTCACCGAGAGGAGGCCTGTGTCCCAGCAGTGGGAACATGGAGCTTATGTGGTCTTTGGAATATTCAGCAGTTGAAGGTCCATTTCTTACACATCTGGCCTGCAGGAACCTAAAAACAATAGGTATATCTCGATCTGTTTTTAGGAAAACCCTAAAACACGTAATTACCTACTACATGGAATCACCAAGCACAGTGCAGTCTAGATTCTAGATAGACCTACGTGTTTCCTGTTTTCGGGCCATACTGACTTTGATAGATAGATGCTACATTCGCAGCTACTGTGTGGTCTAGTGCCAAGATATACATATTACGCTCCTTAGGATATATAAACTTTTATACAATTATATAATTTGTCGTACTTTAGAGCCCGTTTTAATAAATACGTCTTATTCAAACTCAAACATAAACTCAAAGCATTTATCTATATAAATAAAAATAAATCACTGAAATGTGCGCATAACTTCCGATCGACTGCACCAAATTAGATAATTCTATTTTTTGTGTTTGTTATTGTCAGGACAAGGTTTGTATAGAAGAAAATTACGGGACGTTCGCCGGGTCAGCTAGTTTCAAATAAACCAATTACACGCATTTTGGACTGCCGACGGGTCGGTCAGTCCAGAAGATGAAGCTAGTTGCCCATTTCAAAGCGTAGTAGGTACCTATTTCTCACTCTTATTTGTGAGCTGAACCCAGAACCATTTCTAATACCGAATTTTGTATGTAGGTATATCGGAACCTAACAGCTTTGACAACGTCATAAATAATCCGCTGAATATGGTTTCACAAAAATTGATTCGCACTAGTGTAATGTAAAAAAATTAAATACCTACTAAATTATATGAAAGTAATCAGTAGGCTACTATTCTCTATTCAGAAAATGGCTGTAAGTATGTGTCTGATAATGACTGACTAACAAGTATATTACCGCGGCCGTCATGAGCTAAGTATTTTACTTATAGTTCACGATTTATACGTAAGAAAAAAAAATTGGGCTACTAAACTAAAACATTTAAAAAAATCACAATGAAATCTATTTGTACTCAATGGTAATTCTCACAATCTATGTTATGCAAAAGCACAAAAAAAAATTGGGTCTTCCCAAAAAACTGTTGTGTATTGCCAAGAAGATTTTAGATGAACGAAATCAAAAGCGATCCGCGAATTCCAAAGCGATTTTCTTTAGTTTTTAAAGCCGATTTCTGTCAATAAACCTGTGAATTAAATGACAAAAATTAGCTTCAAAAAGAAGCCCTTAGTTTAAGACCAAACGCCTACAGACTGCGCCAACCCTCTCGCCAAAATTACTCCAAGTTAGATAAAACGGTTGCATGCAGTGATATACCGCTATATTATATAAAGTGTCGTCGATACAGGTCGCCAGTCCGTCGCCCATTTACCAGGAAACTACTGCGAATACCAAGTGGGGTATAATCAATGATAAGTTGACGCATTTTAGTAAGTGAAACTAGTCATAGATTCAGAATTTGTGAATAAAAACTTAGTAAAAGTAGGGCTTATAAATATATGTAGCCAGGATTTTTTAATATCTTGATTTAAAAGAGTATCATTGGAATTTCTTGCCCATTCGTCTCCATAGAGATCGTTTTGGATTTCAACTTTCTGACTAACCGATCGACGTTTTTACAGTTCAAAAGTGCCTGTAAATGGTTTAATAGAAATAAATGCTTTGATTTGAGTTTGAATTTTAATTAAAACTCCGTAAAGTTCGAACTGTTTGCAGATTTGTCCCAAAAACAGCACCCTAATTGCGTAACACACAATCAATAGTAATCTGAATCATTTTGAATCAAATTGCGAATCCATTGCTTCGTAAGTTCGAAAAATTTGTACAAAATAACGCAATGAATGTTGTTGAACTGTCAAAATGAAACCGATTCCTATTAATTCCAATTAGGGTGCTAATGCTAGCATTTATTGAATTAAATGGATTCCGTTCATAAAGTCTGAAATCTAGACCGTCTGTGTACAGCAAATGTTGTTTTTGAAGCTTAGGTATAAAAGTACTTATATACTCTATAATAAATAAGATTCCAGATGAACGGCATAAGAAATAAATGATATTTTCTATAAATTATCATCTACACATAGGTAAAAATTCGACAAGATGGTCGATATAACCTTGTATAGAGTCTAAATTTTTCCCCAAAAGCAATTAAAGCCTAGCAAGGTCTAAAAGCTTTTCAACCTATTAAAAAGCTCAGACTATTGTTACCTATTTTCCTTTCAAGTACTTTATAAAAGCGTCAGCATATTAAAAAACTTTCTATTTACCCAACACCCAAAATATTTAGTAAATGAATGCCCAACAACTATGAAAAACAAAATACAACATAAATTCAACAATATCGATTCACGCCACTCACTTGATTCATAGACTTGATACTCAGAAACGTTCGTATAAAACTTCGATCAAGACAATCCCTATCAATCATTCTGTGTACTACATAATTAATACCACAGCTCAAAAATCACCACCCACAGGCAATTTGTCTGCCTCGCCGTGAATACAGCTTTTATCAGATCATCATGGAAATAGGGGTTGGAAATAATCAATAGAGTCCTGCCCCACCCCTTAAAGCGCATGCGTGGTGGTATTCACCTGGTGGTGGTGGTATCACCCCATGGGATCGTTCATGCCGTGGTATTAACCCACAGCTCATTCTTGTAAAAGATGGCTGGGAAGCAAGACTTGTCCGTGTTTGGGGCTGAGCGTTTTGGGGACAACTCTTCAGTACCACCATGTAAGTTCTAATTTTAAAATCTTAAGTCAGCCTTCTTTTGAATTACGTCATAGATTTTTTTTTTTTTGTTTTTATTTTTGTGGTTTTTTTCTTAATATTGTCTTTGATATCAGCCATTAACGAATTAAATTATAAATTAATTTTTAAAGTAATTCCGTTTCCTGGTAAAAGGTGTGTGCGCAGTTTTCCAGTTAAACATTTCTTGCGTATTGGTGCCGCCATTTTGAATTTTTGCTCGTTAACAGCGGGCCAATTTAAATAAATGTATGTTAAATATTCCTTTGGTGACTAAAGTAAGCGTTTTTACGAATGTTTTAAAGAATTTAGGAAACTATTCCGGTATTTAGAAGCTTATAAATATTATAAATTAAAGTCGCTTTTCGTGTCTGTTTGTGTGGCCGCGTTATTCTTCTAAACTACGCAACGGATTTTGATGCGCTTTTCACCATCATTTAGAGAATTTATTCCGGAAGATATAAATGCAGATATACTACCTTAATAAACTTACGCATAATAAAAAAAATCTCATGTTCTATCAAGTCGTAAAAACCGTGCGAAGTGGGGGCGGGTCGCTAGTTTCTAATATAAGAAAAAGATTATTATTTGATTAGAATAATCTTTTAATTAATATCTAAGGTGCAACATTAAATTATCGTTATTAATATTATTTTATACTTTTGAGCTGAATTTACCTGAAAAATATTAAATAAATCTTCCAATACAAACATTTTAGGGTGACTACTCCAATTCTTATCCTAACGATTATAAATATACTAAACGGTTAACTTAACACAAAATAGTAACAGTTTTCAATTGTTTTCACAGAAAACCACCCAAGCCTGACCATGGAAAGCGGTAAGATGTGTTTAGAGATAGTTTCCATTGCAACAGATTTGCGACACGACTTACCGTTCAATACTCGTGTCGTGCGCAATGACGTGAAACGCTTTATTTTTTTATTGACTTTTTATTTTTATTTTACGCACTTATTCAATTGTAAAGTATACTTCTGACGTGTAAAATCACTCTATGTATATTTATTTAAATAAACAAGCTTCACAAACACACACGCTATTTGTTTTGCCTCACCTATCCGTATTACGTTTTAAGGGGCGATTCCATTAAAGCGATTATCGCAGGCTTTTTATAGTTTTGAAATACAACCCCAGGTAAGTTACCCTTTTAGGGTTGGGCACCCTTTTATGGGGCGATAATTAAAATTACAGTGACTTATCAAACATCGTTACTTAGGGTTGCAGACTTACCTTGTGTCTATTTTAGAATGACTCAGTGGTACTGAAATAAATTATTAACCTGTTATTTTTTAAATTATTAACGAACTGTCACATAATGCACAGCCCGAACTACTAAATATAGACACATCAAAATAGGCAGATACGTCCCTAAGAAAGCTTAGAAGTTTACAAAGAAATAATTTTCATAACCTAAACACCAACCATCTTATTACAAATTAAAATGTAATCCTTTGAGCCAGTATTTGTATTTTGAACTTTATTTCGATTTAGGCAAAGTTCTTAATATTAAAACGACAGCTTTCAAAAAAAAAAAACAGCACCGAACTAAGCAGTAATTTTTGTATAAAGAACTGCATTTCTATAACAGTTAGGTTCTTAATTCATTAAATTGGCTCGGTAGTTTAAACCTGATCTAAAGAAAAACCTTGTTTTGTAATAAAAGGGTTTAGGGGGAGAATTGAAGTCCAAAAGCGAATACAGTCGCATACAACAGCTAGGATTTACACTATTCAGTCAACTTTTGATTTCACAAAACAAATCTGCTAAAACGAATGGACTGAACTGTAATAAAATTATTTACTAACTGCATAACCCTTAAACAAGTCAGTTTGGAACTGAATTGCTAATTATAATGTTATGAATGTTCTACAAATACTAACAAATCGATCCATTAGTTAAAACAACTCGTGATTTTACTATACTATGACTAAAGCAAAGTTAACTGGAGCAGAGTTTTAGTACCCGAATCAATTAAGCTGTTTACGATCAAATCAAGCTTTAGTTTGGAAATATTCACATGTAAGTGGGAGCAAAATTATTTCTGCACTAGCTGCATCCCGCGGTTTCACTCGCATAAGTTTCGATCCTGTGGGAATATCGGGTTAAAAAGTATCTTACATGTTAATCCTGGTTATAAACTATCATATATCATCCATCCATCCACCCATCCATCCATACAAACTTTCACGTTTATAATATTAGTAGGATTTAGCGCAATATAATTCACTAGCTTCTGTCCGAAGCTTCGTCCATGTGAAATTTATTATTCCCCTGACCTACCCCATCGCACCGCATCACCTGTCCGTGCCATCACTTCATGTTCGCCTAGCGTTCTTCTTTTTTATCGGCTCCTAAGGGTTATAGCGTGATTTTAAGTAGCCAATAGCTTTTCTCAAGATTTGGGATATCAAATGAAAATATATTTTTTAAATCCTACTGTTAGTTCCAGAGGTTACCCCCTCCATTCAAACTTACAAACAAATAAATTTTACCTGTTTACAATATTAGTATAGATTATGGTTTAGTACCTAATGTCATTTTTTTGTGATTTTTTACGAGCTTTGTGCATTAAAACAAAAACACCTCATTAAAATTATCATTATATAAAAGAAAAATTACGAAAACCGAAGATTATTTGTCGGTTTTGTTATAAGAAATGCTTGAATTCTCATATTAGTAAGTCAATAATGAAACTAAATACTGCATCGAAGTTTTCCTTTGATTAGTTATTTACGTAATTCACCGCGCACGGTTTGCTTTCAACTTTATGTCTACACATAGCAATTATTCAATAAAGCATTTATCCAATAAAAACGGAGTCAATAATTAAGATAATTTCAAACAACTGAAGGATTTCTTGTAACAGCAAGCCAAGTCACGACGCTTTAGTTTTTTCTTTTACCAGTCTTGATCATTGGCAATTTCTTCTACAATCAGATTAAAATATTTGTGTACTACAAGTACATACACCTCTGTCTAACCCTTCGGGGATTACAATTGAAAATAGTTGTTTATTCTGTAAATACTATCAGAATCACTTTTACACGTCATATTTTAAAAAGAATAACAAAAAAATTAAACCGCCGAATAAAGTTTTAACGTTTAAGAACTTAGTTATTAAGGCTAAATAAAAAAGGCTAAATTTAATAATCATAACTGCATAATAAATGCGTATTCCTTTTTCAAAAAGATATAATGCTTTATATACAAACTCAATGGTGATGAAAAAAAAAAAACACAGATGTAGTTCAGTATAAATTTCGGTAAGTATTCCAAATTTAAATCACATTAAAAGGGTACTGAATTTCATTCATCCTCTGGAGGAGCCCAGAGGATGAATGAAATTCAGTACACTTTTCTTTCCCTGTTTTTAACAGATTAAAAATGACTATTATTATGTTCGCTTTTTGTGGCATAGAATGTCACTTTTTTGAGCAAGTGGTATAAAAAAAATATACGCGTCGACCTCCTCCATTTTTTTTCGTTGGTTCAAAATTAGCTAGATGCTCGGCATTTCCTATCTGACTACTCTGAGAAGAAAGATCGAAACAAACTTAAAGGTCACAGTCTCTTTTAGGCATAATCTTGGTCAGATCATGTGAACACCATGAAGATTGATGTCTGAAATGGTCTCTTGAGTTATTTGTGTTATGTTATAAAAGTGACTTAGTTGGTAACGTCATGACAGCCTTGTTCCGACCACTGCTGAAAATAGGTCTCCTCTCTTTTGTGCCATGCTTCCCTGCAATATTATCTATACCTACTAATATTATAGAGAGGTAACATTTGTGAGTTTGTATATAGGGGGGTAGGGCCCCGACTTACGAGTTGTAAGTCGTGGGTTCGTACCCAGGCAGGCGCTTTACTTTGTGCAAATAATTTCATCACCACTGCTCTCAAAACGGTGAAGGATAACATTGCGAGGAAACCGGCATGTCCTAGAACCAAAAATTCGAAGACATGTGACATCTACCAACCCGCACTGGACCTGAGTGGTGGATTACAGCCCACTCCCTCCAGCAGATTGGGAACATTGTACGCTGATTATGTTATTTAGGGCGTAATCTTCGGAAGTACCTATTGATCTGTTTCCGAATATTCTTTATGGTTAGCTACAGTGTTGCCAAGTGTCATAGGATGATAAAGAGATTTTATGATAAAACAAAGAATTTGACGCGGACGAAGTCGCCGGAAAAAGCTTGTACTTTATAAAATCTAGAACTTTATCTGTTTCTAAAACATTCAATTAAATATTATAAAACTTCAACGGTTTTTACGACTCACGAACAAAGCGACGTGAAACCTGTAAAAAAGTTATGTATCAACAATTCAACATAGCTAATTTATATTATGGGTGGGCGGCGCGTGCCACACGTGCGGTATTTTATGGTTCTTTTGATTTACGTCACAACGAGATTTCATGTCGTGTGCCACGGGTCGAATAGAATGGCGTGATTTAACCTTTTAGAGCCAAATATACCTACCTATTATTTAGGCGGACGATAATTGGAGTTTTCACCTTACGCTTTTTTGCTTTCTCGGGTGCGTCATAGTTTTTGTTCTCTTTATTTTTACGTAATGGCGTCAAATAAACCGACCCTCATTGTAGTAGCTAATTAATCGAAATAATTTTATTGAAAATTCCTAACTTTTGAAAAAGAATCTGTCTAGTTGTGTGACTACTAAAATAATTATAATAAGCTCTGAAGACCAATTCTCGTAATTAAAAACGTTCAAAATCTCAGTGACAGTCAATGTCAAAAACTAGTCAAAAATCTCGGAATTTCAAAGGTATTTTTGTCAGATTCAGACAGATCAGACTGTGAACGTTCTTAAAATTACGAAATTGCCCTCTGATAATTACGACTATTCTGGTCAACGCAAGTCTACATAAAGATGGTGTACTTAATCTAATAACTGTCTTCAGAAACGATACGCAGCTTATCCTTTAGCCAAACTGTTAATAGCCTCTACAAATATTAATATCAAACAATTCGAGCCTTACCAACTGACCACCAGGCTTCAAAACCGGACTCTCATTAAAACCAAACAGTCACCTGTCATAGATTACAAACCGTACCGTGAGAAACAATAAACGACAAAGATATATATATATAATAATAAACAACTCCACTAGATACGACACTCGCTAATCTATGTCAAGGGTGGTCCACGTCCATAATTTATAATCCTATCTCACGCAATCTCTGTGCCTTTTAGCGAGTAATTATTAACACTTCCAGTAGCCAGTGGGTACATGTCATATTATAATCATTATTGGAAAAAATAACCAATGTTTTGTGATCTCTGTACAGAGGTGTGCAACATTTTTTCAAGTGTCAAATTAAAGTGGGTAATTTTGACATATGTTTGACAGTTGTAGGACAAAGATTAAAAGATTGGAGAGCGGACTATTAAGTGACGAAGTTGTGACTATGATTTATTGCGGTCGTAAAATCATATGACAACACCAAGCTATTTGCTTTCTATTATAGTTTCTAAATACGGAATTTTATAGCTTACTGAACAATTTTATTAAATTACTTGATTTTTAAAGTTCTTGCTATTTTTGTTCGATGTTGGATTATAGGATTTTTATATCATAATAACTTGGTTTAACAATGTAAGTTTTTATCTTTTTAGTAATAAAAATATTTGAGTGTCATCATAAGTTATGGCTAAGAATTTGCTTTCGAATCTAGGCTGGATGGAATGTTATTTTTTTCACACAACTTTATAAACTCGCAAAGTGCGAAGTACCCTGTCAAAAAGAATGAAAAAAAAAATTTAATTTTCATGAGGTATCCTCCATCATTAGAGCATTTTTTTCAGAAAGTTCATGTGTATGAATACACTGCGTGAATTACTGTATTAATTAATTAATACACTGTCAGCGTGCGTAATCCATCGCCGTCTGTTCTTTCTGACTTTTTTCTTTTTTCTCGGCTCCTAAAAGTCTTTAAGTGATGTTAAATAGCCCATAGCTTTCCACAAACACTAAAAGATTTTTTCATATCAGGACTGGCAGTTTCATGGATTAGCGCGTTCAAACAAACAACAAACAAACTTAACAACAGTTTTTTATTAGTGTTGTAGATAATTATTACATAATGCATTAATACTTATTTAAGATATAACATAGCAATCTCAATGTTTTGACATGTCACAAAAAGAAAAAAAAAATGCAAAATTAAATTGAATACGCCTTCTTTCGCGTCCATAATATTTAATAAGATATTCCTAATAGACTTCACAACTAATTAATAAAAACATAGCTAAGTGCTAAAATTAGTTTTCTACTCCGAATCACATTTACCATCCATCAGTCTTATGCAAGCAAAGCTCGCACCATGCATAAGTCTAATTCAAATAAAATACAATATTAATTTCAAATCCCGGGTAATTTAATACAAACATAAACCGTTTACACGGTCCGATTATAATCGAGAGCTCGCCACCATAGTTACGCAATCGAATGAAACTCGATACCGATTGTAAGGGCTTGGGCACACTCGATTAGTTCGTAGATGGAAAAAATCGGGTAGGCTATATCAGGAACGCAGTTAGCAATGGAGTACGTGAAACGTCTTGTGTACACTAAAAATGATTTGAGTTTGAGTTTAAAAAAAACGTCTTGTGAGTGTTTTGTACGTTAGGTATCGCCGCGGGGGCGCCATAGTAGTAGTAGTAGTCAGTTTTCAAGCATAAAGCAATGGATTAGCAATATGCTTCAAAATGATTCAGAACCCTAATTGCGTAACACACGATCAATCAGAATCTGAATTATTTTGAAGCAAATTGCTAATCCATTGCTTCATAAGTTCGAAATTGTCTGCCCAACACGTAAATAACGCAATAAATGTTGTTGAACTGTCAAAATGAAAACGATTCCGATTGATCGTGTCTTACGCAATTAGGGTGCAGATTGTTAAAGTGTTTAACGTAATTAGGGTGCTGGTGTAAGATTAAACTGCCGATGGAAATCTTCAAAAAATCTGGTTGGTACGGAGAGATGGTGGATGGTGGATGATTTTTACCATTAATTAGATTTTCTTTAAGGAAAGTTACAGTTTTAATATCTCGAGAATCGAAAATCCTGCACCTTAATTGCATAACATACTCAATCGGAATCTTGTTTGAAAATTGCTAATCCATTGCTTTATGTTTGAAAAATTTGCCTGCTCAGCAACGTAACTAACTACTTAACGCAATTGCTACTGATTGCAATTGCAATTACCCCGCTGCTCTGTTGAATATCTCGACCCTTTTTTTTTGAGGATGGGAAGTCATCAAATGGCCCCCTCCCGCTCTGGGTGGAGCGGAAGGGAGTGTCAGACTCTTACTGACTAAAACCCACCCGTGTTAAACATAACAGCCCTTTATGTTCCAGGGCAACGGTAACCCTTTCGGACGATCCCGCTACCCTGGCAGGCTTCGGCCCTACCGGGCCCCGTCACTTTGCTGACGTCTCTTTGAGGCGCGCGTGGAACACATACGCACCGTCCGGCACGGGAATATCTCAACCCTTACGTAGCGTAGTTATTTACGTAGGTTGCGTAGCAAAATATCAACGAAGCTGGTTGACTAAACAAACATTCGCGTAAAGCGTCTCACAGTTGGTACATACATTATTCCCAGTTTAATCAATAACCCCTACAATCTTTAGACGATTTAATAAATGATTTATGAGAATACTTTCAGAGACCTAAAAATCTTGTTGTGTATTTACATTTTAACATTTGTTTGTGGAATTAAACAAAAAAAGTATAAAATCAGAAAAAAAATGGCTGATGATAATGATAGTTGTAAGTATGATAGATAAATAAAAATCCAGCAAGACATTCCTCCTGAGGGCCTAGTGGGAGCTTTATACTTATGATCGTGTCGATGACGTTAACGTAAACATCAATTTGTTCTGAAACTGAATAAGCGCCGTCTGGTGACTATGATGTGAAACACAATTATTCCATATAATCTGCCCGCGACTTCGTCTTCATTTTTTTGACATAAAAAATATCCAATTGCACTCGGCAATAGCGTAGATTTCTTTTAGTGAAAGATTTTTTTTTAATCAGATAAGAAGTTCCGATGATCACCACTTACATACAAACCCACAAACTTATATTACAGTATGTAATAGATTAGTATTATAGCCTAATTGACGTAAGTGGACGTCTAAAACTACGACTAAGGCCAATGTTCTCCTTTTCGTACTACTAACTAAATACTATCGATCAATTTGTTGGCCCGTGTGCCCAAGCCCTTAATCAATATAAATTCGAGTAGAATCGAGTAATGAGCGTGTCGTCGACGACTCCGAGACCTATTTACCGGTAAGCTGTCGTAATCTTTATTAATTAGTTTAATTCTGACGGAAAAAAGCGCGGTATTTCTACATTGCATGAGACTTTGGTATCTGTGGAGTGGTAGCAAACAAATTATAGTAAAAGCTTTTTATTTTTTAATTATTTTAGACGTCATTGCTACTTGAGTCTCCGTCCGTGAATTGTCTCATTAATTTTTAGTATCAAGTCGTATAGTCTCTCACAGTTATTTTACCTCTGACAGCTGCAACCCAACAGCAACCTTGTTACTAAAAACAATAAAGATCAGTGTTATTTTGACAGACTTGACAGTCACGACATTAATGATTGCTAAGATATTAACAGTGATGTAAAATAGTTATTTTACCTCTGATTTTCAGACCAGCAACGGATGAACTGTACATCCGTTGCTGGACATTAACTTTCTAATGTCAATTACAATAAACTTTCAAATGGGAAATTTCATTACGTAGGTACCGAATCAAAATGGCCGACGGGTTTTTGCGCAGTCGTGATTACCAGAAAGGGCCAAAACATCGCATCGTGGCATGTTGAAACTTCGTATCCCTATGCGATGTCGTGTCGTGTGTATATGTTTAGGTCAAAAGACAGACTTTGCTGCACAGGCCTTTGACGTAAGCATGTCACATAGGTACAAGAAACTTGTTGCAGGGAATTGTCTCCGAATCATGTTTTCTCCTACATTCATGAGTATAGTAGTGGCTCAGTTCGAACCCAGCTAGGAGCTTTACTTTGTCTAAATAATTTTATCACCACTGCTCTCGAAACGGTTAAGGAAAACATCGAGAGGAAACCGGCTTGTCGTAGAACAAAAAATTCAAAGACGTGTGACATCTACCTATCTGCACTAAGCCGGCGTGGCAGATATTTACAGCCCACTCCCTCTCGAAGAGAGGAGGCCTGTGTCCCAGCAGTGGGAACATTAAAGGCTGATTATGACTGAGCTGTTATAATTCATTGACTGGCTATAAAACTTTAGACTCATATGTATCGCACAGTTGTTTTGTCATCTGTACCTCTATTATTAGATCTGTAGTATGTAGGCTATGCCCTTAAATCGCTGGAGGAACTGGCGGATATTGCTAAAGGATTCAAATTAGATGTCGTACTTGTATGACAGTCTCAGATTAGACCACTTTAGAAGTATGTTACGTGCTATAAACCATATCTTCTACTTAATAGAAATTCGAAATTCATTCATTCAATTTAATAACTGACAAACAACCGCTGGGTAAAGAAGCATAATGAAAGTGAGCACAAAGGTAGGATTTTTGAAAATTCGTTCCCAAAAGAGGTTGAATTTAGGATGGATGTATGAATAGAACGTCGTGTTTAGTGCCTCTATGAAATCCAATCAGGCACACGGCGTTTTTTTAGAAGAAAACCCTTGGAAAATAAGGTTACGTTGCTAATTTTGTGGTTAAGTTTTATACCTACGTATGTGAGAAGAACAGGACCGAACGGACGCTTGGCTGAGGCTTATGTCCAGCAGTGACCGTCTTTCGGCTGAAATACTGATGATGATATACCACTTATCTGCCGTTTTGGAAAACTTGTCGAGGATTAAAACCTTGCCATTATCATCAGAGCGCAGTGCTGACCTAGTGGTGACGGCTGCGACTTTCTTTACGTTTTATTTTGTGTAAATTATTTTATCACCACTGCTCTCAAAACGGTGAAGGAAAAAATCGTGAGGAAACCGGCATGTCCTAGAACAAAAAATTCGAAGACTTGTTACATCTACCAACCCGCACCGGGAACGCGTGGTGGATTACAGCCCACTCCCTTTCACAGAGAGGAGGTCTGTGTCCCAGCAGTGGGAACATCATAGGCTGATTATGCATTATCATCCAAATCATTTCTGTTTTTTTTACCTCTTATTACGTACATATACGAGTACATACCTACTTTTATTACGTCAAGCTGTACTTCATCTGGCGCCTGTTTTGTTTATAACCCGCGCTTTATAGATAACTAGTAATCATTAAAACATTAATCCAATAAATCTTTCAATTCAATTAAACCCATGATTTTATCAATTTAATTGGAAAATCTTTTATTTATCACCATTTCCGTTAGTCTTGACAGGTGAACGGAAAAATTTGTATTTACTTTGCAAATGGAGGTCGCGAAATTACAGACATCGATAAAATATCACTTAGCGCTTAATAACTTTATTTCGTTTATTAGTTTTTGTGATTTATGGTGATTAAGGCAGTTGTTGGTGATTGCTGGTGATTTGTCATTGATTAGAGGTTGTCATATTATGTCGATTACTGCTGCGTTTTGTACCGCCCGTATATCAATTATCAATCAAATGATATTTTCTCTTCACAAATGTACCAAAGCCAAGCACATACAGGATGGCAGGGACATCGACGCGCAAACTGTAACCATGGATTCAGCACATCAGTTAAGACCCCATAGCGTCAAAATTTTACGTCGGTTATCAAAAAACAATATTCTGTTTCATAGAAAAGTGCAATACCTGCGCGGTCAAAACGTATGGAACGACAATATATTTTTTTTAAATAACCGACGAAAAATTCCGACGCTATGGGGTCTAAACTCATGTGCTGAATCCATGGTTGCAGTTTGCGCGTCAATGTCCCTGCCACCCTGTACAAATATATATTATATTATAGTATGGCCGTCTTATTAGGTACTTAATATTTTTATCCGTATAATCAGCTGTATCTGGTTAGACTGGAAGCTGACCCCAAAATAGTTGGGGAAAGGCTAGGCAGATTGATTGAGTCTAATCCGTTTACCCGCTAGCCCCTAGTGTAGTAAGTACATCTTTTTCTCGAGAAATAAAAACCTACTTAAGCGATGCGCTCCCTCCGCTCCACCCAGAGCGGGAGGGGTCATTTGATGATTTCCCATCCTGAAAAAAAATAAAAAAAGGGGAATGCGCTAGGTAGCCCCCCAAATTCATTTTTTTGCAATTTGCAGGTCAATGTCAGGTTATGTTGATTAAAATATAATTCGCGACCGTACCAAATATGACTTTACAGAATTATAATCATTAAAATCATCAATACAACCCTCTAAGTTCATATAATCCTATTTATTGATATTTCGTGAAGTAGTCATTCAATAGGATTGCAAAAAAAAATTAAGAAAATATAAATTTTGCGGGCTAGCATGGCGTTTCCCCCTTAATTCACTTTTAGTCAGGAATTATAGGTAACAAATACATAGTTACATTCGCATATATAATTAATATAATTCTTCTCTTGTTCACAGATTACTCTTGACAGAGCTACCGAAAATGTCCCCGTGACTGAACCCAGTGTGACGAGGTAAGTCTACATTAAAGAAAAAAAAATATTTATTGCCTTTTTAAAAATCTTAGGGGCAATTCTCCTAACTTTAAGAACGTTCACAGCCTGATCAATCTCAATCTGTCAAAAATATCCCTAAAATCCTTACATTTTTGACAAGTGTCCGAGATTAGATTGTGACTAAAGGACATTGCTCTGCGTCCATACATTGTTGGCCCTGGAGCCAAGAGCATCGGATAATTATGTATTGTATTCTCTATCATTAGTAGATTCTTAAAAGATCTTGTATTTGTAGCGGACTAGCTGCAAAAAAGGTATATTTCAAAAAAAGTATCAGATTTTGAGGTTATAATCTAACCATAACAACGATTATTAAATGTAGGTAACTACGATTTTTCATAGCTCTGAGTGATTTTTAAGAAACTGAAAAGTAGTTAATATCATAATACCTACCTAGATAATTAGGTACCTATGCAGTTGTTTTTCTAAAAAGTGGATGCAAGTGCAAAATTAAAATGCATTTAAACTAACGACGCGACGTGACGTTCACAGCAAAACTAGGGATGTAGTACGACACCACACCAATAATCGATTTTTTCGATTAAGATTTACTGTGTTCTTAAATTATTTCAAACTGTCTGTTACATCACCTTTGTCATATAAACATTACAAGTATGTATGACAATGGTTTATTTTACGCCGAAAGAGAAATGTTATTTTTGTATTAGTTGTCGTAAAAAATGAATTAGATAATCAAAATAAAAAGTTTTGATTACTGTATAATATTATTCTTACTACCTATTTAAATTGGAGTATGACTGCATACATAAAGTATTCTTATTATGTTTTTAAAAATACACTTTAGAAAAGAAAACACAATCGATCGAATAATAATTCAATCAATCATTCGATTATAATTGATTGGACATCCCTATTTCACTTCTGACACGACATGACATTAGGCGAAGATGGCGATCTAAATGTTATTAGTCGCGTTAAATTCTATTAAAAGTACATTTTGGAATACAGCTAGTCCGTGATACAGAAGTATTTGCAACTTAAATAATAAAATAGGCGATTAATTATCGTTTAATCTGATACTCTTTATTGCACAGGGCCAATTTGGACATTGTCCTTTTAAACGTTTTTAATCACGGGTATTGGCCTTCAGGTCTGTTGCCTGCAGGTAGGTACTATACAAACTATTTTTAGGATAAAGATCTTTGAAAATCCTTTGATTCCTATCAACTTATGTATTACTTTCTGAAAGAATATAATATTTAGTAATATAATAATAAATATATATAATATTATAATATTTATATTTATCTTGCTTTTTCTACTGTAATTATTGAGCTGAGGCAACTCTCGTAGGTAAGCGTTATTAAAAATTATTTCTGTTGTGTATAATTATAAAGTATTACAGTATTGCAATTAACTTTGCATAAAGAGTTAGGCCTTGACTAACAGCTGATTTGGGCCACAGATAATGTCTCCGAGTTTATTTTTAAACCATAAAGATAGACATGTTGATAATTAATATTATGTAGGTAGTCAGTATAAATTATGCTTCTACGCAATATTTAACATTTGGTCATTTTTATGTAATAAAACACCTAGGTTAGTGTGTTGAAGTATTGCAAAAATAAAAGTATTGAGTATAAAACGAGTACAACGAGTAGTTTAGCAGTTATGAGAGAGCTGATGAACACACATACATACATACATACATAGCCCGTTAAAGTCATAAGCCTCCTTTGGCTGAACAGGGGTAGCCCTAGAATTTATGCGCAGTAAGATCAGCCTATAATGTTTCTACTACTGGGTCATCGTTTTTAAGAGAATATGCTTAGTTATTCTCAACTCTCTGGCCTCTCTTATTTGCAACAAGAAACTATGAATCTGACATCCAAAATCCAATCCAATTTATGAGTGCTTAAATGTCTCAAGTAAATTGTTCTCAAAAGTTGAAGAAAACCTTAGGTCAACAAGACACAGGTTTTTTTTGTAAATAAACATTGCTTTTTTTTTTAATAACAAGTTGTTCTTGTTATGTTTTCGTAAAACCTTGATTCAGGTAAACAAGGACGAAAAATATCACATTTATTGACAGCGACCGATAAAGGTTTAGTACCATCCATAACTAAGTTTTGTTTTTTTAATTATTTTTGTCTGCGATGCCAAAAAGCGATGTTTTACTTCATTATGAAAGGGTCGGGTTGGGTATTTAAAATTATTAAAATAACTTTAAACAATATCTACCTACATACTCGTACTAATATTATAAAGAGCTAAAATTTATAAAATAGGGGTTTATTTATAACCGTTGCTTAAAGTTAAATGACGTTTAAACGTCAAAAATGTTTGGTTAAAGAGTCGCTAATCATTACTTAACATTACACAACGTTCAACGTTCGAAATCAGGAAACAGGAAGTGGTTTATCGGACCAGTAGAGTTCCGATGATCACTCCCAGGGTCTGCAGTCTCGACATTCACATTCGAGACTGCTGCCCCTGGACACATTTGTATCCGAAACCGTATTACCGTATTCCTTTGATTCCGAAAGTTCTTTCAATAATGGGATGCTACATACATCCCTGAGTGTCATACATTTTAAATATATTACCCTATAGTTATTTTATTTTACCAAAAATAGGCAATTAGATTGTGTACGAGAAAGTCTGCTTTACATGCGGGCAAAGCCGTGGGCTCGTTTTAAAAAATATCTGTTCTCGTATTTTTATCTCAACCTAAATCTTATGAAGGTATCGTGATAAAACCTGAAGTTTGAATTCTCTGAAATCGCGCATTTATAAATACGTCATTTCTGTTTGAAATGAGGTAGGTATTTTCTCTGTTACCTACAACTGGCTTGTAGAGAAAATAAACAAATTATAATATCGCCAGACAGTGGGTACAGTGTTGGCTATATTTTTTTTAATATCAACCTTTTTACTATACTATTAAAAAATAAACCTGCAACAGTACAAATCCCGTTACCAATAACCACTACAAAATAAAAACAGAACAAAGGGTTACGTATCTAGATCAAGTCGCACAGTGCTCAAACCGGCGTGGCGTGGACGAAAAAATGTTTATTTATATAAACACCGGTCAAGTACGGAGCAACGTGCTTCAAGTTAGGGCAGGGCAGCACTGTGCACACAAAAACTTGCCGGGCAATAGGGATGTCGGAAGTGTAAACAAGTATCGATATTTTTTAAATGTATCGATATCGCTTTCGATCATTATTCTCTAGCCCTTATCCCAATTTATTTGTGGTCGGCGCAACATGTCTTTTGCTTGCATTCTTCTCTATTAGTCGTCATCTCGGTACTCACCCCTTTCTACCCATACCTATCATCTCTCACATACTCGTAGTCCATACGCATATTTCTTTAGTATTCTCCTCCTTTATTCTCCTGTATTCTCCTACTCTTATAGCCATCCATATTCATGTTCAAAACTTTCCTCACGACATCGATATCGCTTTTGATATATTCCAAAAATATCGATAAAACGGCAACATCTTGTACAATTATTGGTGTTTTTACAGACTTGTACAAAGTCGACTCTACTGTGAAACACAAGTGTGTTTATGCGACGCGTGCTGTGTGAATTTTTACGGATCTGAACTCCCAGCCTTTCGAGCTAGGCGTTTTTTTACCTTGTATCGATTTGTCGAAATATTAAATATCACCAAATAATATCGACATATCGAATGAAAAATATCGATACATTGATATTACAACGACAACCCTACCAGATAACACTATGGGATGTCTACAGCATGTTGCTGTTATTATTTTTGCATAAACATCAAGAAAATGTATGTTACGCATAATTTATATCGCGTAAATCATCAACTTTATCTTATGGTGGAATTGGTTTTTAATACTTGAGTTTCAAAGGTGCTTGTGAGTGGTATTTTTAACCACGACTGTAATACCAAACGTGATCTATATATTTTTTCATTGTTTCACCAATTTGTCACACTTTACACCAAAGCACAAAATAATTAATTTCGTACCCAAAACTAAAAGTGCCGGCCAGAAAAAAAAGTACTCATTTCTTATGGAAAATGACCTCTTGAGTCGACAAAAGTCTACAATTAACCCCCGGCTGCTATTTGAGATTGAAAATGCGAAAATCATATTTTTATAACACTTTCATTTCTGGGAATAAAATGTACGACACTTGATGTCCTTCCATCCGTTAAAAAAGAAGGAAATCTCCAATTGTTTTTTTTTTAGTTAGTTTATTCTTGTACCACTCCTGGACAAATGCCTCCACTCCTTTCATCTCTGGCGATGCCCCGCTTATTCTTCCCAGTTCTAAAAAAATCCATAAAGTTCGTCCCTTCCTTCGTGGCCTGCGACTTCGTATCGATAAAAAAAGGGCAGTATCGATAAAAAAAATTGGAGCTAGGTTTTCCCTCAACTTTGGGCATGAACAGGCTTTATTTAAAACAGCCTGTGTCTACAATTGATTGAGAGGTCGTCACGTCTACTGAACTACTGGGCGGCGCAAATTACCCGCAGCAGTATAACTAGGTCTGCTGTAGCCTCTCAAATTGTATACATCTTTCATCTTTTGCGGTCCACGCTCGGATGAGACGATTGACTACTTAATTGGGTTGAAAAAGTGATCTTTTGTTACGTACGTAGGGACAGATGAGCGATACGGTGTCTTTGATGTTCTGTACGTGCTTTTATTTAAATTGCATGATTACTTTCTGATATTAATTATAGTCAACGAATTCTACTTTACTCGTCAAGATAAAAGGCAATGGTTAACAGGGATCTAGCATCGGTTAACCCGGAAGTAAAGACTATGCCGGTTTCCCATGGCCCTCCCATCACGGCGATATGGGAACACCGCTGAGTTTTAGTGGGTATACTGTCATTCCGACAGGGAGTCCCACATACCCCGTCTTGTCCCCCGCGAGACGGGGATGCATAAAGCATTTCTCAGCGACAAAAAAAAAACAACAAGCTAATTAATTTGATTAAAATACGACATGATTAAAAGCAGTGTTGGCTTAGTGGTAACGATCGCAACTTACGAGTTGTAGGTCATAGTTTCGAACCCTGCTTTCATTTGTGCAAATTATTTCATCACCACTGCTCTCAAAACGGAAGGCAAACATCGTGAGGAAACCGGCATGTCCTAGAACCAAAAATTCGAAGACGTGACATCTACCAGCCCGCACTGAGCCCGCGTGGTGGTTTACGGCCCGCTCCCTCTCACAGAAAGGAGGCCTGTGTCCCAGCTGTGGGAACATTATAGGCTGTTTATGCTTATGCTTTGTAAAAATACATCCGAATGACAGAACCACGCTTCAACTTTTATACAGATAACTAACAAACCAATGCCACGTCGACCTAAATAATACAAATTAAAACAGTTAAACCCAAGGAGAATCCGCATGGCCAACAGTAAGGTATGAATCAATGGGGTCGCAATTAAGAAAATAAGCGACTAATCACCACTAATTAGTGATTTATTGCAATGTTGCCAGTAATTACGGAGACCATAGCTATTCAATGAGTAACGATTGTCCTGTCGAGAACAGAACGTTCTGTTCACTAGTTTGGACTTCTTTGGGATAGATTTTTTAGACGGTAGAATAGAACAATGATGGGTCAAAATTAGTCTTAAATTTTTATATTATTATACAAATAAAGGTATAGATTAGTTTATTTAATAAGCAAGGAAGCTACCAGCACCCTAATTGCGTAACACACTATAAATCATAATCTGAATCATTTATTTCAAGTGCCTACCTGTTGCCATTATTGATATCGAGCAAAAAAGGGCAAAAAAATCGCGTTTGTTGTATGGGAGCAACCCTTAAATATATATTTTATTTTGTTTTTAGTATTTGTTGTTATAGCGGCAACAGAAATACATAATTTGTGAAAATTTCAACTGTCTAGTTGTCGCGGTTCTTGAGATACAGCCTGGTGACAGACAGACGGACGGACAGACAGTGAAGTCTTAGTAATAGGGTCCCTTTTTTACCCTTTGGGTACGGAACCCTAAAAAGGTTAGAAAACATACTTCCGACATGGTTTTAAAAATCCAATGTTGGCCCAACACTGCCAAATATAATGGTACTTTGTGGCCAGTTCCAATGTGTTATTTGACAAATGTCAAAGTTCACCCAACACCAACAAATAGCACAGGAGCGCTGACAAATTCATCTCGCTCCTACATGACTTAACCACTGACAGAAAAATTAACAATGCATGTCGCACAGCTGTTTGTACCGCTTATATTAATGGCTTGAACCTAATCGATCTAGTTATCGACACCTGCAAGTATTGAGCTGTAGGCTGTAAGGTGGTAGCAATCTGTCTTTGTACCTTTAACTACCTTAGGCCTTTAAGCTGGTCGGCTGGTGTTACCAGAAGGCTAATTCTCGTAATTTAAAACGTTAAAAATCTAGTCGCAATCTCATCTTAACGACAATAATTGTCAAAAACTTGTCAAAATGGTGGGGAAATTAGACGTATTTTTGACAGATTGAGACTGAGATCAGACTGTGAACGTTCTTAAAATTACGAAAATTGCCCGTCTGATGTGGTTATAAATATAGAAATACTGGATTCTGCGCACGACTTCGTTCGCGTGAAATTTCTTGTTCCCCCGACCCACCTCGTCGCATCGCATCGCCCGTCCACGCTATTACTACGTTCTCGCTTCGCGTTACTTTTGACTTTTTTTATTTTTACACGGCTCCTAATGGCCCGGGCGTGATGTTAAATATTCTTCCTGAAGATGGGCTATCAAATGAAAAAATTTTTTTTTCCAAATCCGACTGGCTCCAGATATTAGCGCGTTTAAACAAACAGACTCTTCAGCTTCATAATTAGTATAGATATAAGTAGATACTGCCGAGACAGCAAGAGACTCGGATACATTTATTGTCACCAGTAATTGATCTGCTGCAGGCCAAAGGCTTTGTGTCATACAGAAAAGGCTCACATGCGTTTCAATGTCGATTCGATCAGTTCGGTTAAAAGGCTCACATGCGTTTCAATGTCGATTCGATCAGTTCGGTTCGGTTTTCCAAACCAAGAAATCGGTTCATCATCATTCGGTTATACTAATTTATAAATAATAATACTTACCGTAAATATTTTAACTCGTGCTTGGGTTTTATGTAATATATTTTACTGGTACTTACAATATTCATTCAAAACATTAATTTGGACAAAATATCCCTATGTAAACACTTTATGTCAAATAAATTCCTGCTATGTCCAAACACGACTACTAGTATTTAGACCAGAGTAATTTCGTGTTTTCTGCGACTTTGTTTCTGGATTTAAGGCGAGGGCTAGTAGTCCTTTGATATATTGATATTTCATTAAATAGTCATTCAATAGGGTTATACGAACTTAGAGGGTTGTTTTAATGATTGTAATTCTGTATATACATACTTGTTACGGTCGCGAATAATATTTTGTTCAACATACAACCTATTACTGTCACAACCTGTCCACTGCTGGACATAGGCCTCTCCTATTGCACGCCATTCAACTTGATTTTCGGCAACCTCATCCAGCTGCTACCAGCCATCCTGCGAAGATCGTTGCTCCACCTAGTCTGAGAGCGTCCTACCTTACGTTTGCCGATTCGCGGTCTCCACTCAAGAACACGTCTACCCCACCGGTTACAACTTGACCTACCTGCAAATTGCAAAAAACGTAAGAAAATTTGAATTTCACGGTCTACCCTCGTGCATCCCCCTTAAGGTAATTCCTTCAATGTGGCAAGCGAAATTCAATTTAGTTGGCTACATTGAATACCCTTTAGTAAGAGTTTCCTCGAGTAGGTAATGCTAAAGGAGAATTGGATAACAGCTCAACTTTAATTACTCAACTCAGAAACTGGCACCCCAATTTTATTGCGTAACACACTTTCTTCCACAATCCAAAGGATTCCAAAGGAAATTAGTAAACCATTGCTTTATATTTTTGAAAAATTTGTTTGCTCAACACCGTAAATAACGCAATGAATGTTGTTAAGCTGTAAAAATGAAAAGCATTGCAATTGAAAGTGTGTTAAGTACTTAATTACCCCGTGGGTTATAGTATCCTCTGGAGTAGGTACTTGTACCTACTAACTTACGACTTAATGAGAGGATCACAATAATGGTGGAATACAAATTTTAAGACATCGAGGTGACATTTTGAGCAGTCAAGTAATAAAATGTTTAATGTATGTTGCCAATATTTTACGAGACAACAAGACACACTGTTTAAAGTGTGATTTTTATTTGGTATCGTAAATATTAGTATAACAACATGTAAAATTGAGATACTCGATGTTAATGACTCTGGAGCAATTTTATGCCGTGACTTTGTAAATTGTAACTCAAAGGTCTGGTCCTGGATGTTAAGCATGAACGACATGATTTTAACTTGCAATAAACGAATTGTGGAAGAAATTTAGAATTTGACAAATTATAGTGAAAGAAAGAAAAATATTTTATTCTGCACAAACAAAACGCACAGTTACAAATTTAAAAAAACACACACACACTGAACACACACAACACACACACCCCCCCCCACACACCCACACACATACCCCCACACACTTCACATTTGAACACTTTTTAATGCTAATGGGGCTGTGTGGTGGTACAGACGCCAGCACATCAAGCTACCCGAAACTGTCAAATTTTCCGAATCAACCTTGAACCTAATGCTTTAGCGATAAAGTTGAAAATCTATTCAAGAAATTTGACAGATTGTAGTAGCTTGGTGTGCTGGTACACAAAAGGAAGTCTGAAAGTGGAAATGGGGGCCGAAAAGTTGTGTGGAATTCGGTTGTCATGGCATGGGCATGTGATGCAAAGGAATTAGGAGTATGTCTTGAAGAAAGTTTTGAGTATGAATGTGGATTGCTATTTCATAAAATATTAATCAGTAGGATTATAATTATGAACTTAGAGGGTTGTATTGATGACTTTAATGATTATAATTCTGTAAAATCATATTTGGTACGGTCGCGAATCATATTTTAATCAACATATAGCCTGACACTGACCAGCAAATTGCAAAAATATAGGAAATGGATAATAAAACTACCCAATACAGAAAATGCATGTAAAGAGTCCACTTTTCATTTTTATCTCTGTTTGCATCAATGCACAACAAATAAATCATATTTATTAGTAACATCATCATCCATCACTCACTGTTCCGACTTTCCTTTAGTTTTTAATGGCAGCATTCCGTGTCGTAATGTAATGGCGTGATGACATGTGGGTTGTTTCCGTAATAGCCATTTTGATATGTGGCCGCCATTTTGTTTTCATGTTTCTTTTTTATAGTTGCATAGCAGTTTTCCTGAAAGTGGACTGTGTTTTGCGTTGATTGTGTGTTTAGATTGTCAACTTGTGTTTAGGAGTCTTGTTGCAGTTTTGTTTTGATACCTAAGCTTATTTGAATACATGTGACATCTACCAACCCGCACTGGGCCCGCGTGGTGAATTACGGCCCACTCCCTCTCGCAGTGGGGTTTGACCGGAATGGGCAGTGGGCTGATTATGCTAAGTTCATTATAGGCAGCCTACAGTATGCTGTTGTCCAAAAAGCGATAATTCTCAGTTAATTTTACAATTTAATTAGCGAGCGAGCGCACGGTTTTTACGACTTCAGAAAATATCGAGATTTCGTTGTTTTCGTCGTTATAGTATATATTTAATATAAACGTTTTATACACCAGAAAAAAATCGGAATAAATTGTCTAAATTATGCTGAAAACCGCATCAAATTCCGTTGCATAGTTTAGAAAAACAACGAGTTCACATAGACAGACACGAACAGTGACTTGTTTATAATAATAGATATATATGCATTTTGTTTTGCCTAAGTTCAGCTTGAAGGCTTTTTAAATGTATTAACTGAAACAAATAAACATTATAAATACCAAGATCACAGTTCCTGACAGCAGAAGCGAAATAAACCGTTTTTCGCCGTATTCCCCTTAAATGCGCTGCTATTACGTGGACACATAAGATAATTAAGCGTGGTTTATTATTATTGACAGCCTACTAAATTATCGATAGGAAACACATGTCAGCTGAGTGCTGCGCCTTAAATTATACAGTGCGCCGGCGCGAGGTTTGCCGACAAAATGCAGATTACAGGCAGTAGGCTAATAAAATCTAGTAAGTCAAAGTTTACAGCCCACAAACGCGTTGTCACTTTACGGGCAAACCCAACAACCTATTTTCACTTAAAGACAGCCCGCTAGTGATGGTAGCCAGTATAATCAAAACGACCAGTATAATATAATCATACAGATCGGTACTGATATAAATTATTCAATCGTTGATCTTTGACAGTTGTTACGGGTCATCAGAAGCTCAAAGGTCTGACAACCAGTCTTATTCTTTCTCCTACTAACACTAGTTTTTTCATAAGTTTATTATACTAACATTCTACGGATTTCAAAAAGTCTGAATTAAAAAGTTTTTATTTTATTTTTATTTATTTATTTATTAAGGGGTATTGTATTACCCAGTAAATGGGTTGTGCAGGCCAGATCGGCTATCGCTCCATATAAAATACTGGTACTCAGCTGCAACCGGTGAGACTGGAAGCCGACCCCATCACAGTTTTGAAAAGGCTAGGCAGATGATGACAAGACTAGCTAAAACCTAAACTACTGTTTATATTCTTGCACAATAATCCCACGGCCTCTTGCTAAGTGCTATGAGTTTGTTGAAATAAATACTATCAATATATTTCTGTGCACCGATGGCGGTCGTACAAAGTAGATCTTTCCGACTGTTAGCTATTAGATCAAGGATGTGACTGCTATATGGACGATTAGATACGACTTCTAGTCGTCATTGAATTCTATGGCGCGTATAAATCCAAGATGGCGCTTGATAGCAAAAGCGCTGACAGCTGTCAAACTATAAACTTCATCTAAGGTCGGTTCGAATCCTTGTTTTCAATTTTTCGACTTAAACAAATATTATCTTTTTATTAGTGTAAATTGAGATGATTTTAGAATGATTTTGATTTCAGAACTATTAAAAAGTCAAATTTTTTTTGAAGTTGTAGCGCAAATTGAACTTTATTTGAAGGTATTACATTAAATTTCTCTAAAGCTCGTATTCTGAGCTATGGTGCTAGGTTCGATTAGCATGTAGTGCAAAGTGCCATTGGATTTTCCATCAGGATTTTCTCATTAGCTGCCCGGAATCTGGATTTTTGCCTGGTTAGTGAAAAATCTCAATACCTTACTGCTTGCCTAACCCAGGGATCTTTGTAACTGGAACTCCACGCTCAGCATCTATTATTCTGTGGAAAAATCACAAAACTGTATATTTACAAAATTGCGAATAGCCTCAAAATTGAGTGGCTTTAAAGTTGAAATGGGTGTAATAGTCTTGTGATATCTCTAGCTAAACTTAAAAGCATTGTCTGTCCCAATCAAGCACCATAATAAATCAATATTTCACCAACTATTCTCTCATAGACATCAATCATTGGAACATTTCTGTAACTACAACCTACTTGTCACGTAAAGGCAGCTGTCTCACCGCCGGCGATTAACGAGAAGCGAGTGGAGCTAGCAACTAAAAACGATTTAGCGAGAAACCAGCCACCAACCAATATATGAAAGTATACCAACTGAGGCGCAGCCAGGGAGAGGCCTATGTCCAGCAGTGAACTGAGCAGTGAGGCTGAGTTGATTGATACCTACTAACCGGGCTACCAAACTGCACTGGGCCCGCGTGGTGGATTACGGCCCACTCCCTCTTACAGAGAGGTCTGTGTCCCCACAGTAGGAACGTTACAGGCTGAGTATGCTATATGTTGATATCTCTTTGGCTTACATGGGACTTACAATCTTTTGTACGTTTCTTGAGTGAGAAAATAGTTGAGAGCTAGTCGCTTCCTCTTCGACGGTAGGACAGGTGCCCTAGCCAGGATGCTTTATATAATATATTTCCCGTACTTGCAACTTGCTACTAATTGCACCTAACGGTTCAGAGACTTCATTAAATACTTTAATAATCTGATTGGAACATATAGACAGGATGTTCGTATCTAAAATTAAATATACGATTTACCGCTATGGAGCCTCTTAAAGTTATTATGTAGGGATTATGGTGTTTGATTGGTAAGTAGGAAGTTTTCACCCTTATAATCTTTTAGGTAATAGTCGTCAATTAAATTTATTTATTAACTGAACATCACTATCATTACAGAAATTTAAATAAGTCTTATCCTTACAATACAAATGTCATATCATTGGACTTACCTACCTGTAATTAACGCATTTAAACTTGTCAACAGCTGGATTCAGGTTTGAAAGGAGTGATGGTGACGATGATAGGTTCTATTGATCGAAGCCCCCATTTGTGTGGGATTTCTATTGACTATAATGTATACAGAAAAATGCAGTTCTTATAAGTTTGACTCTGGTTTGGGTGGCGAGGCATAGCTATGTCTATCTGCAAAAATACCATGTTTTTGCAATTTCTAACAATTTGGTGTTATGTTTGTCATGTACAGTGGCATTATAATTTATTACATAGTACTTATTATAATTTATAATACCTACATAAACCGTACCATACCGTTAAAGTTTTATTTTTACAGTCCGATTTTATGGTGTCAATTCAGAAAGTATTATTATACCTGTCACACGCAATTTAATTTACAGATGCCAAACTTTATTTGTTTTTTATAACTTAATTATGATCGAACATAAAGGACGTTATTGATATTACTTTATTGGGTACTTACCTTATTGGCCCCCGTCAAAATCACGTAAAGCCGTTGGCCCTGTGCCTGATCTCTCTCCAGTCGTGTTGGATTGCCGTCCCATCTAAATATGAGAGTAAAGGAAGTAAGAGTTCATCTGTATAATTCCGACTCAGCCTGTCCTTTGCTGCTCTCTCTCAGCGACGTCCTAAGCCAAAGTCCGTACCCCACAGGTGCCCTTAGCGTGTAGTTGCTTAGGTTTTAAGTTTTTTAAGCCCTGGCTGGAGGTCTTAATTTATTGAGGCATTCACAGGCAAGCCCGGTTAAGGATAACCTCATAGGCGAGAGCCATTTATAAAAATAAAAAAGTACACCTGTGTCGCGCACACACTTGTGCACTATAATATCTCCCGCGCCGAAGACCAGTCTCAGCTCAGATTAGCCACCATGGCCGATACGGTCTGGAAGACTATGTACCTTATTGGTGATGTTTTTCAGAAAGGTCAGGTGGATCTATGTATGAACTTAAACAAAGCAAAAGGAGTATGTAAGGATCATAGAGGTGGCGCTCTGTAGGTTCTGCCTACCCCCATGGGAAGATGACGTGAGGTTATGTACGATATTTCCTTTAGTCATTAGATTGTCAAAATGTTAAATACCTACCGTGTTCAGAGTGGCGAAAAGAAGGGTCAAGATTCTCCGTTTTATAGGACAAATTGGCCACATACCAGAGACCCCTAAAACGGGCAGCTGTCGTACCGAATAGCTCACAAAATAAATGAACGGTACAAAATATTCTGAGCTAAATGTTACTTGTTCGCAGATGGTCTGTACCTTGTCCCAAGAACTTTGTAGGTACAGTCAGTCGCGCATCTTTGGTAACACTTGAACTTCGAAATCCAACCTTATGCATACCTAATCAGCCTATAGCGTTCCCACTGCTGGACACAGGCCTCCTCTCTGTGAGTGGGCCGTAATCCACCACGCAGGCCCAGTGCGGGTTGGCAGATGTCACATGCCTGCGAATTTTTGGTTTTAGACATGCCGGTTTCCTCACAATGTTTTCCTTCACCGTTTTGAGAGAAGTGGTGATGAAATAATTTCCACAAAAAAGCCAACAATCAACCTTATTTCTTCAGAATGCTCGTGGCTAAATAATTACAGCCGCACGATCGTCGATCGAAGGTTAAAATACGCTTGCCGAAGTCGGTCCGTGATGGGTGATCCATTACATATTGAGACCCCACCGTGCCTCGGAAAGCACATTAAAGTTTAATAGGTTACAAGCGTATTTAAAATATTTATTCCTCAATTTTCACGACTGCGTGCTACCACTGTTTGTCTCTGCATTACCCAAAGGTTGACTAGTAGAGAATGCCTATGGCATTAAGTCCGCCTCTGTAGATTTATGTAAATGCTTGAAGTGTTGAATAAATAAATAAACCGTTGGTTCCGGCTGTTATTGTTAGACCTTTGACAGTGGTTACGGGTAATCAAAAGCCCGAAAGTCTGACAACCAAGGGCAAGGGGTATCGTGATACTCAGTAAGTAGGTTGTGGAGGTCAGATAGCTCCGTGTAAAATACTGGTATTCAGTTGCATTCGGTTAGAGTAGAAGCCGACCCCAACATAGTTGGGAGAACGCTAGGTAGATGATGACAGCTTCAAAATGAAGACACTGTCAGTGTTTACTTGTTAACATCTTATTCATTTCAGGTCGATGGTACTCTTGGTCGGTGTTGTTTTTTTTTTGTTGATTGAGCATCAGTGGCATTTTTAACCGACTTCAAAAAAAGGAGTAGTCTTTTCAATTCAGTTGTTTTATTTTTATGATTGTCACCTCAGAACTCCATTATTTTTAAGCCGATTTGCCAAATACTTTTTTTAATGGATAAGGTATGCTTCAGGGGTGGTCCCATATAAATTTTATTAACTTTGCTTCGGTAGTTTTCTAGTTTACTTCAATAATAAGAAGTTTTTCCACTTAGTTTATATTGATGATGTTTTAACAACTTCCTGTCACTGATCTTTACTTAGCAAGTAGTGTTATATGTTGAGTGGTGGGTACAACTAAAAAGCGAAAAATAAAAACTTAGGTCATCCAAGGTGCAGGTGAACAGGCACTCTAGCAAGTGGGGCATGGTCTGACCAGAAGCACCGCACTCGCCCCGGCTGTTGGATGGGTCAGATGAACATAAAAGTGTGGTTGACAGTACCTATAACCCGTTTTAATTTTAACATAATTTCTTCTGAAATATTTTGAGAAACATCTGTTTTCTTGTGAAATATGTACGCTTAGTGTAAAATGGTTATTTTGTCGTATAAAGAGGCAGCTGGTACGTTTTTTATTGTATAAATAAGTACACAAAAGACGAGTGCCTCTTCTAAAGCTAAGTATTCATCATACTAATATTATAAACGTGAAAGTTTGTATGGATGGATGGATGTTTGTTACTCTTTCACGCAAAAACTACAGAACAGATTTAGGTGAAATTTGGCATACAGATGTTTTATAACCACGATTATCATATAGGATACTTTTTATCCCGATATTCCCACGGGATCGAGTCTTATGCGGGTGCAACCGTGGGGCGCAGCTAGTAATGCATAAAAAACAAAGTCGCTTCTCGTGTCTGTCTGTGTGACCGCGTTCTTCTAAACTACACAACAGATTTTTATGCTGTTTTCACCACCATTTTAGAGAATGTATTTCGGAAGGTTTATGTGTAGGTATATAAAAAAAACAAAGTCGGGATATTACAACATTTAAAACTCAAGAAGTGCTGGACCGATTTTTATGATCTTTGATTTGTTGGATTTGTCTCCGCCCCGAATAGCAGAATAAAATGGGAAAAATTCAAGAAAAAAAAAATATGAAGATAATTCATTTTCTCATACTTCTTATTGATCCTGAGGCAGTACGAAATTCGCCGGGTCAGCTAATTAATATTAAACTAACATTATATTATAACAATAACAAATAAATCTCGATGTTATAAAAAATCAACATACTCAAGTCTAGGTACGAAATAAAATAAAAATATTGAGAATAAATTTTATCTAAAAAATTCTTTTTCTTATTACTGTTTTAATCTCGGCTCTGATAACTTATCAGTATAAAGACAGATACAAAAAAATAACTGTAGTTTCGATTTAACTATTAATAGTTTTCGTAAATACTCAAGTATTGATTGATAATTTCAACCTTAACATCGCAGCCGAAATAGCTCAGTTGGGAGAGCGTTAGACTGAAGATCTAAAGGTCCCTGGTTCGATCCCTGGTTTCGGCAAAACCATTATTTTTGTAGAGTAACTCTTTTTCTAAATTATGACACACTATGCCAATTTGCCGTATTGCCAAAGCCAGTTCATATAACTTTCAGAGAATGGCAATTGTGATTTGAATATACACACAATTTAAGTTGCTGGTAGTCAATTTGATATGCAATTAATTTCCGCGATTTTACGTTATTTTTATCCGACTTCAAAAGAAGGAGGAGGTTCTCAATTCAGCTGAATTTTTTTTTTCAATGTTTTTGCCTCAGAACTCCCTTATTTATAAGCCGATTTGCAATATTCTTTTTTTACTGTTAATATTACGTAGACTCGGGGAAATTCCTTAATTAATTAGGCATCGAATCCCCTTGACGCAATTAGTCACCATATAACACAGGAGCAATTCTCGTAATTTTAAGAACGTTCACAGTCTGATCTCAGGTTCAATATGTCAAAAATACCTCTGATTTCCATACATTTTGACAAGTTTTTGACATTTTTTTGTCGCCGACATGAGACTGCGACTAAATTTTGAACGTTTTAAATTACGAGAATTGGCCTTCTGAATCAAAAAACTGACAATTTTTTATATGCTTGAGTACGAGGCTTTGACTACGCTGTATGTGTATATTTTATTTGTGTCTTTTTTTATTTGTAACTAGCTTCTGTTCGCGACTTCGCCCGCTTATAATTTCTTGTTCCCCAACCCACGTATCGCCTGCCCGCGTTATCAGTTCGTTTTCACCTAGCGTTCTTTCTCACTTTTTTATTTTTACTCGGCTCCTATTGTCCATAGCGTAATGTTAAATACCCTATATCCTTCCTCAAGTATTGGGCTATTTAATGCAAAAAGAATTTTTCAAATCTGGTAGTTTCAGAGATTACCCCCTACATACATACAAATAAACAAATGTTGCTTCTTTGTAATATTAGTATAGATGTGCGCTTTCTTTGTGCAGAAACAATTCTTCTTTCTTTCTTTCGACATATTAATTCCATATTCAATGAAATCGCCCTACTGATCAGAAAACGCATAAGTATAAAATAAAATTTCCCATTATAAAATAGAACCGTTAAAAATTCCCACAGTAGTAACACTCAACCCTTTGAGTAATTAAAATAAAGTAAGTACCCTCCCGACACACGCGAGTAACGGTTAGTTACACATATTATGCAAGTAGCGCTACTTACAGACATAAACTTACGCCTTCTTCTCACGCGGGTAAGCAGAAACTACAGAACGCCACCTGTTACGAACCTTACACACTCCTTTTGCTTCGTTAACGTTCATACATCTGCCGGGTAATTGCATAACACACGATTAGTAGTAATCGCTTTCATTTTAACAGTTCAACAACATTCATTGCGTTAATTACGTTGGTGAGCAGACACATTTTTCGAACATTACAATATGAAACAGTTCATATGTACACACCATATGACAATCTAACGAGGTTTGCAGGGCGAGCATGGCCAGAGATCGCTCAAGACAGACGAAACGAAACGAAAAAAAAATAAACAGTTCAGTACCAACAGTGGAGTAGCAATTTCCTTCAAAATGATTCAGATTATGAATGATAGTGTACGTTTTGGTTTTCCTGTAAAACCCTTACAAATTGTAAAACATTGATTTTATAGAATTTTCATTACAATTGATATTGGTTTTCTATAATAAGGGGTAGATTACGTTAACTTACATTACATAACATCACGCCTGTAATATCCGAAGGGTCAGGAAAACGTATATCATTAGTACACCCCTATTTCACCAGTTACGTGTAAAGTGTACTTAGGTATCGTCATTAATCTGATCCCATTGGAAACCTTCAGTA
Source organism: Apamea anceps (assembly GCA_951799955.1). Lineage (NCBI taxonomy): Eukaryota > Metazoa > Arthropoda > Insecta > Lepidoptera > Noctuidae > Apamea > Apamea anceps. Next base: position 14,371,585 of record OX637509.1, read on the forward strand.
AGAAAAAAAAAAAAAAATTCCTTGACTTTAAATATTTTACCACATCTAGGAATCAAATCCATGGTCTCTAAGCTTGTCAGACCGTTTATGACGACATATCTATACATGTTGTATAGCAGATGATTACTGCAAACTACAATGTGGCCATAAACCGGACACAAATCCCTCCGGTCTGCTACTGAGAAATTCCTGATGGCAAAATCCAATAACACTTTGCCCAACTTGAGAATCGAAACCAGGACCTCATGCTCAGCAGTAGTGTTTGTGGCCAATGGACCAACGAGATAGTCATTTCGTCAACTTTTCTATAGATTGTCCAAGTTGTTAGAGGGCCTCTCTAACAAGTTGAATCGACTTCTTCACTGTATAACTCCTACTTCCTACTATATTATTATGAACGCGAAAGTTTGTGAGGATGGATGGATGGATGGATGTTTGTTACTCTTTCACGCAAAAACTACGGAACGGATTTTGATGAAACTTTAGAATAACACATTGGATACTTTTTATCCCGATATTCCCACGGGATCGTCCCTTATGCGGGTGAAACCGCGTGGCGCTGCTAGTCATACTATATATTTAATTATTTATATTCCTATGGTATAAATAGACCGACGGACACCAAAATCAGGCATCGTGTAAAACTCCATTAAACTAACATTTTTTCAATTATTTTTTCAAACACTTTACCACTTATGTCAAGCTAAGGTTAACGGTGTTGCCATAAAAATAAATTAATCTAAATCACGACAAACGTTTTTTTAATAAGGCAACAATGTTTGGGGGCGTGGGGGGTGACCTAAAAAGTCGGACGGTGTTAAGGGGGTGGTCACTATTTCCTGTGATTTCGAACACGCAAGGTTTTTTTTGTTGTATGTTTAGTGGAAAAGTTTGTAGAATGATTGATGGAAAAATCATGGCTACATTAGGTACCTAAAAAGTAAGGAAAGTTTTTCTACAAAGTGTCTCGTAGCAAGAATAACATATTAACAATCGTTACAGGTCTTCAGAAGCCCAAAGTCTTACCAAGGGGTATCGTATTACCCAGTAACTGGGTTGTGGAGGTCCGATAGGTAGTCGCTTCATGTAAAATACTGGTATTCAGCTGCAGCCGGTTAGACTGGAAGCTGACCCCAAAATAGTTGGGAAAAGGCTGGGCAGATGATGATGAGGTAGTGTATCGTCATTAATTGGATCCCATTGGAAACGTTCTGAAAGCCTAATCTCGTGACTATGACTTTTTTTTTAGTTTTTTTTTTTTGTATTTTTTTCCTCGTTATAAAGCGACATACACACATTCTGGAGCGGGCGATTACTGCAAAATGCAATTTTTGAAACTCAAAGTCATATCATTTACTTCAAATAGGCACATAAAAGGCACTTTTGAACGTCAAAATTTACAAAAATATAGAGTCGATTCTATTCCCTCCAAGAGGTAGTTTCATAAAGTAATTAATCTCATTAAAACTCCTAAAATAACATACCAAACCAATATAAACCCTAAACTGAAAAATCAGGCGACAACAGTTCATATTATTATCTATGAAGCAGGCTTTGGAAGGGGAAATTCTATACCAACTAAGTATATTTTCATTCAAACATAACCCACTAAAATATGTTTATCAACCATCAGACTTGTCAACTAGTAGGAAAAACATATAAAAACCACTGAAATTCAAAACAGAATAAACACAGGCGACTACCTGATTCAAACCTTGTTTTTTTTTCGTCTGTTGCCATGGTAACTTGGTGACAACAAATCCACATACCTCCACATACAATTGTGTTTGAGGAAACCGACTTTATTGCTGACAAATAAGGTTGGGTTTCGTTTGGGTGAAGGAATTTTAATAAGTAATTGCTTCCCGGACATTGCGCGTGTATGAATATTATATTACTGATAAGTATTCGATGAATTGTGTGGAAACGTGAAAGGTTTTCTTGTTATTAATCCATAAATAATTTTCTTTCATTTGACTTTGAAACCATTCAAATCATCCACCGTTGTGAGAGGTACCTACCCCATAACTATAGCAGAGTTCATAATCTCAGACAATTTACATTTCATCGCCTCATAATTAATTATCAACTTTAGTTAAATGTCTTCTAAGTTCATTTTTGAATGAAAAACAGGTCGTAATAAGTTTTTGATTGCAATTTAATTTGAACTTTATTGCATTCAGTCTCTTGTTCCATAACTTAACGGGTACCTACTTAGCTCATATATACCTACTATAATATAACGTTACTTGAGAGGTATTTGTGAGTTTTTTTGTAGGGGGTAATCTTCTGAACTACTGAAACAATTCCGAAAATTCTTTCAGTAATGGGTAGCTACAGTATTGCCGGGTTTCAAAGAATATATTTTATGTTAAAATAAAAAAAATCTAGTCATCATCATCTAAGTAGCCTTTTTCCAACTATGTTAGAGTCGCCTTGCAGTCTAACATAGATGCAGCTAAATACCAGTATTTTACATGGAGCCTATCTGACCTCCACAACTGGGTAATACGATATCCCTGTTGGTATGACTGGTTGTCAGATTTTCGAGCTTCTGACGACCCGTATCGACGGCCAAAGATCCACAAATGACAGCCGGGACCAACGGCTGAACGCAACAGGCAGAATATAATTAGTATATTTAGGGCTGATTTTTCAATCGACAGATAATTTTATCGGAAGAATAATTTTGAATTTTTGACAGTCCTTCCATACAAAATCTGTCAAACGTCAATTTTATTCCTCGAATAAAAGTTATCTGGCGTTGGAAAAATCAGCCCTTAGTTAAAAGATTAGCCAATCAGTTGGGCTAAAAGTGTACCTAACAGCTATGTATCGTCACTCGTAGGCAATCACGGCCGTGGCAAATATGCACTGCGCCAACCGTGTCGTCAAATTGGCATGCAGCCAATTTGACGACACGGTTGGCGCAGTGGCTGGGCGATCGACTGCTGCGCTGCGTGTCGCGGGTTCGATTCCCGCACGGAACAAATATTTGAATTGCCTACAGGTAGTTGTTCTGTTTGTGTATGTGAGTTTAAATGTGAGTGAGGAAACGGTTTTATTAAAAAAAAAAAAAAAAATTGTATCATCAGTATCATTGCTAAATGAGGCGAATACTTAAGTAACAAAAAGAGCGGTTTTGCCGAAACCAGGGATCGAACCAGGGACCTTTAGATCTTCAGTCTAACGCTCTCCCAACTGAGCTATTTCGGCCATGAATGTAATACCTTAATTATCGATCTATATTTTACTGATCGAATTAATTATATCTCTATGTGGGTGTAACAGGGACACCGCTGCCGAACCCTTCAGGGCAAACAGGCGGGTTTATATGAATATGACTTTTAAATGTTTGTATTGCCTACAGGTAGCGATTCCGGGTCTGGCTGTTTGTGTATATGAGTTTTAAATGTTTGTAAACGCACCCACGATACTAAAGAAGAAATTTATAAAACGTTTATTTTCTTTGCGAACTGCTTATGGTAATTTTAATATTTTTTTTATTTCTTTAATGGTAGTTTACAATTAAATAATCTCATGCCGATATCGACTCGGTGACTATTTCTGTTTTTTACGACTATAATTTACTATAATTTATATATAATTTTTTAATATATTATACCTACCGTTACAAAAAAATTCATATCCTTCCACTTTATGAAAGGCGAAAAATATAAGATCTTGTGTTCCTTTTCAAAATTGCCAACGGAACAACTGGTGTTACCGAGTTGTTGCACAAAATCCGGCTGCGAGTGCCGTCTGTGTTCTTACGTAGACCTCATTTATTGCACACCCCAGTGGTAGCCACTACATACAGACGGAACTCGTACATGGTGAGAGCGAGTCGTATGTACAACACGACCTGCTGGGAAGCTGATATCGACATTTTGAATACTAGTGTTGCTAAATTAAAGAAAATTTTATCTAATTGCTTCTTCGAGCGTTAATAGTAATTTACTGTTCTGTTATACATTTTATCATCTGTTCACATGATAATATATTATATTGTATTATATATGGTTATATATTATATTGTGTTATATATACGTATATACTTACTACACGTGGAAACTTGTAATTGGCCTTATTTTTGTATAATCCATTACTTACTGTATCTGTTTAGCTGTAAGTTTTCCTAAAAATAAATAAATAATTAAATTAATTATTACGTTCATCGTCGTCATACACAGTCCGACTTCATCCACTGCTGCCTCTCTTTTCGTGTGCTAATCCCCACGCTCCAGTGCCAGCCTCATCCAGGTTCTACTCACAACGGAAACACTGTCGTTTGCTCACCGCCGGACAACCGACACCCGTCTTCCAGTTCTTGGACGCCACTCTGACGCACGGCTTTACTCCACCTGTCATCACTGCGCCTTGTCAAGTGTCCCAACTCCATTTGAGTTTCCTAATACGCTTTCCGATGTTGAAGACCTTCGTAAGTCTTCGTATCTCCACGTTGGGAACCCGAATGTACATTACGATAAACTTAAAGTAACTTAAATTCTATTACTTTAATTGATTGGTACATAAAGTTTACATTACAGGTCACCTACCGAGGTATCAAACTCAAACCATTTATTTAAATTAAACCATTTACGGGCAATTTTGAATTGTCAAAATTAAATACATAGTCGGTCAGTTTGTCAGAAAGTTGAAGCTAAGCCCATTCCAAAACGTAGATCTCTATGGAGAAGAACGGGCAAGAAAATCTAAGGGCACTCTTTTAAATCAAGATATTACAAAATCCTGGGACATTATTCTTGTTGCTTCTATATGTGAGAACAGTATGAAAAACAAATGAAGACACAATTAAAAAAATAAAATATCACCTTCATACTCCTACGTGACAACCGAAAAATAACAAACATCGTGAAGTAAAGGAAAACACAATACTGTACCTACGTCATCAGTCATTCTGTACAATAGCACCCTTACACAATGAACCACTAACCCCCCCCCCCCCCCTCACCCCCCTCTTACGTTAATTTGATGGCACAGTGACGCATGAATTTTATAAGAGGGTGCTTTTAGGTAACTATGTTTATTTATGTACCAAGTTTTATATCTACCTACGCGGAAATGGAGGTGGATTTATGTAAGACGTCTTGTATGGTTTTATGTGGTGAGGTCTCTTTTCATATATCGTATTGATGATTTTTATGATTATAATTATATAAATAAATATTTGTTACGGCCGCGAATCATAATTATTTAGATCAATATACAACCTGCAGTGCGATTCTGTAACCATCTCACTGTGAAAACTCAGGTGAAGTGAGCGTGGAGTGAGCTGTCATTCCAACTAATGCTAGGGATTGACACTATTGACAGCTCACTCTAAGCTCACTTCTTCTAACTTTTCACGGTGACATTTTTACAGAATCGATCGGCAGCAACCTAATTGCGTAATACACTATTAATCTCAATGTGATTCATTTTGATGGATATTGCTAATCCATTGTTTCAGATGTCCGAAAAATTTGTCTGCTCAACAACGTAAAAAACGCAATGAGTGTTGTTGAACTGTCAAAATGAAAGGTATTGCTACTGATAGTTTGTTACGCAACTACCCGTTGATACTGGCCTTTTTTTTTGTGGGTAATCCTCAAATGGCCTCTCCCGCTCTGGGCTGAGCGAAAGGGCGTGTCAGACTTTTACTGACTAAAACCCACCCGTGTTCCTTCAGTTGCCTATCTCTTTCGAACAACCCGCAGCCCTGGCAGGCATCCCGTCAGTTCGTGCTGACATCTCTTTGAGGCGCGCGTGGAACAACGTGATGTCGACCCGGGACTGGTCCTTACCGGGCGGCGAGCTGCCCATTGCTCGCCGCCCGCAAGCCCGCGCCTACGGTGGCCGGGTTGATACTGGCCATAAAAATCAAATCTTTAAAATGTCTCACCCCCATTTTCGAAACACAAGCATGACCATATGTATGGGTATGAACCACTGACCTCTAATAAACAATGTATAATACAGGTATAAACTTTGATTGCCAGTTGTTTCATTGTTGTTGCTGCAGCTTACATGAGATTAATTACTAACAGTGTAGTTCTAATTTTCAATAGGTAGCTATTTTACTTATTTAAATCTAATCATAAGCCTCCGATGCTCAGTCATAAAAAAAACCTAATTTGATTTGCGATCATAAATCTTTTGTAAAGACAAGTGTCAAATCGTTATAAATTGAGGTACATGACTGATCAAGATCATCGTGTCAAAGTCTAATTCCAATCATTTATTTGAAACTAGCTTCTGCCCTTCGTCGTCCGCGTGAAATTTCTTGTTTGCCGACCCATCCCGTCGCATCGCATAGCCTCTCCGCGTTATTATTTCTTATTCGCTTAGCGTTCGTTCTGATTTTTTGTTGTTTTGCTCGGCTCTTAAGGGTCCTAGAGTAATGTTAAATAGTCTACAGCCTTCCTCAAGAATTAGGTTATCAAATACAAAAAGATTTTATGAAATCCGAGAGTTCCAGACATTAGCGCGTTCAAACAATTAAACTCCTCAGCTTTATTATCTAGATAAACCATTTACAGGCACTTTTGAATTGTCAAGGACTCGATCAGTCAGAAAGATGAAGCTAGTTGTTCACTCCAAAGCGTAGTAGGTTCCTATGGAGAACAACGGGCAAGAAACTCCATGAACACTTTTTTAAATCAAACCTTCTTCAAACCATGTTTTGTCTAAACTAATACATATTATAAAGAGAAAAGATTTGATTTTTTGTATGTTTGTTTGCTATGCTTTCACATTGAAACGTCTAAACGGATTTGGATGAAATTTGGCACAAAGGTAAACCATGCTCTGAAGAAGGTCATGGGCTCCTTTTCATCCTAATTCGCAGAAGAAGTCGCGGGCAACAACTAGTAATACATATAAACCTTTCCTTTCCCCTTGTTCTGCGTGTCCTTGACAAGAAATTATACAGCACAGTCAAACCACTATTATACAAATATGAATAGTTCAAGATATACAAACGAGTAGATTTAATTTGACACTAATGACTTTGTAAACGTGTCTCATACATATTTATGTGAGAAACTCATAAATTACATTGATAACGCGGTACTTTGAGAGGTAAATACGGTTATTTGGAAATAATTGCTATATAAAGAGAATGTTGGTGATGTTAGTGCGGGGCTTCTGGCTAAGTAATACCAGCCGCACGGGTCGATCGATCAGGTTAAGCCACGCTTGCCACGGTTGGTCCGTAGATGGGTGGTCATATTTACTTACCAAGACCCCTACGTGTCTTGGAAAGCACGTTAAGCCGTTGGTCCCGGCTGTTACTCTTCAGTCTTGTGTGTCTTGTGTGCACGAAAGTCTGACAACCAGTCTTACCAAGGGTATCGTATTACCCAGTCACAGGGTTGTAGAGGTCTGATGGGCAGTCGCGCCATGTAAAATACTGGTATTTAGCTGTATCCAGTTAGACTGGAAGCTGACGCTAACATATTTGGAAAAGATTAGACAGATCAGAAGAGAGAGCCGAGATCAGAGGTCGGGTCAGATATTCTTTCTTTCTTTTCTTTCTTAGATAGATTGATAGAGAGAATGTTGGCCGATGTTGGTTTTTAGTTTTTAAAATATGATGCACATGTAAAAGTGTTTGTTCATTTGTCATTTCAATTAAGTCACAGTTATCTGCAATTGTCAGCGTTTGATAAATTAACTACTTCTGATAAATGACTTCTTTTGTTACAGATAATACCAGCAACATAAAGCAGTTACGTATGAGGTGAGCATCTTTTAAATACACTCGCGAGCAATGAAAAAGTTCCAGTGACATAGCACCAAATTACTCCTAAACGGGAAAGGCTTGCTTAATGACGCCGTCTGCAATGAAGTACATTTAACAGTGCATCAGAATATTACCAACTAAAAACGTAAATATTGTGTTCAAATTTTAAATTATATGTCTTAGGAAATATTAAGGTGTTTGTCGGCATTTTGTGGGTGGAACTTTTTCATTGCTCGGCAGTTTATATACGTACCTATTTCAATTACATACATTACATAAATTCACACCTTCTTCAATGGGGGTGGGCAGGCAGAAACTACAGATCGCCTTCTGCTACGATCCTTACATACTATACTATTGCCTCGTTTACGTTCATACATCTGGTCATACACACACACCGGCTGCGAGGACTACGTACCTGACCTTTCCGAAGAACATCTTACTAATATTATAAACGTGAAAGTTTGTATATATGGATGGATGGATTGATGGATGGATGGATGGATGTTTATTACTCTTTCACGCAAAAACTACTGAACGGATTTGGATGAAATTTGGCACACAGATAGTTTATAACCAGGATTAACACATAGGATACTTTTTATCCTGATATTCCCACGGGATCGCAAGTTGTGCGGGTGGAACCGCCGGGTACAACAAGCCACCAATAATTTCTAAAATCTTTTGAATGTTGACTGAAAGGATTAAAAATAACGTAGAGCTTCACCATCGTTAAAGTCCTAGGAGCAAAATTCACAGAGTTATTGAGGGGAAATCCTGATTAGGTACTTACCAATCTTTGTGAAACTTTCATGTAACATAAAAAAAAGAAAACCTATTGCTCCATACCAAGTTTCTTCTACTATTTGAACCGTGCGAGAAAAACCTCACCGTGAAAACTTATTAGGTGAAGTGAGCTGTTATTTTACCTAATTTTTAGTTATTAAGTATTAAAAATAGCATAATGAAACTTTTGGGATGGGAAAATAAATAAAAAAATATTATTTCCTTATTAGGTGAAGTGAGCTGTCATTTTACCAAATTTTTAGTTATTAAGTATTAAAAATAGCATAATGAAACTTTTGGGATGGGAAAATAAATAAAAAATTATTATCTCCTTTATTTCACTTAAATACTTACAAATTACATTTTTAAATATTTTTATAAACAAAAGGATAAAAAAAACATTTAAAAATATAAAAGGTAGTAGCCCATCGGTATCGGGAACAGGGCCCAAGCTACCGGCGGTCAGGGCTCCAGAGAGAGGAACTTCCTGACAATGGGAGCCGTGTCCAGAAGTACCGCTTTCTGAATCAAGCCCTTGATCCAGCTGCCCAACGAGAGCCTCCTTAGGTGTTGGTCGAGGCTCTTGGCTATTAAGCCATTGGCTGTCACGACTATCGGCACAATGATTGCGGAGTCCACATGCCACATGTCGACAACCTCGTGAGCCAAGTCAAGATACTTGAATTGTTTATCTTTCTCGACTTTCACGAGGTTCTCATCATGCGGGACGGTTATGTCAACAAACATTGCGCTGCTCTGATCGATCCACCACCACTATATTAGACTTATTGGCAACAATAGTCCTGTCAGTGAAGATGGACCGATCCCAGTACAATGTGATATTTCCTAAATTATTATTATTATTAATGCTAGGGATTGACACTATTGTCATCTTACCACACCTAAGTTCTCACGGTGAGTTTTTTTACAGAATAGAGAACTACTGTAGCGCAAATTGCTAAACCACTGCGTCGTCATCGTCACTTTGAACCAATGATGAGCACATGTTACATTATAGATTTATTTTTAGAAATTCCCCCAGTTTACCGATAGGTAGATACTTGTTCCGTAAATCGGCTGAATTTAATCTATTCTAACGGACCTTTTCAGATGGTTGATGCCAACCAACCGCGGCCATGACAGTTTAGACGATCTCAAAATGGCGGAAAATATCGGTGTTCCAATCGTGCTCTCAGCGGATGATACGGAAATTTGCGGTTACCCACTGAATAACCGTAACTGATTGCCGAAAGTGTCACGAACAGACATTTTAGTAGGCTCTTAAAATACAATTTACTGAAACCGCATCTTTAGAAGAAAATACTCCTACTAAATAGGTAATAATACTGTAGGAAAACTCAACATGGATTTTCCTTCTCTATCCGAAATTAGAAAATTAACAATTATTTGATATATTCGAGAATAGTCAAATGAAAATCTAAATCAATCTGCCTTGCCTTGTCCAACCATGTTGGGGTCGGCTTCCAGTCTAACTGGATGCAGCCGAATACCAGTATTTTACATGGAGTGACTGCCTATCTGACCTCCACAACTCAGTCACTGGGTAACACGATACCCCTTGGTAAGACTGGTTGTCAGACTCCGAGAATAGTCAAATACCAACCAGTAATTATAATAAAGATACTAATTTCCGAATTGTGTAAATAATAAGTTTAGATACTCATAGGTACCCACAGTACCATAGTACACACCCACATTGGTACGCGCAGTACTCTTAGTTGGGTTAAAAAATTACCTGTTCACAAGTTCAAGAAAACTTTGCAAAAAATTTTAATTGACATATGTTATTACACGGTTGACGAGTTCTTGAATGATTTAGTTTATAACATCAACATTTTCTAATTTCGGTGCCAATATTAATAATATATTTCTTTCTCTTTCTATTTACCTACTGAATTTATTGACATTTTTTTGAATTTTTTGACTGTAAACTTTGAAACTACCCATATTTGTGTCTTACCATAGACAAACATACCGAACTGTATTTACCTTCAAGATCCGATTTTTTTTTTTTTGTTACCTATGTTTTACAAATAATAAATGATTGATTGATTGATTGAGAAAAGGCTAGGCAGGTGATGATGATATTCATGGGTACCTACTATAATACATCTCTGTCTTATTCTGGAGGCAGTGGAGTTGACAACCCAACGTGTCATGACGTATTTTTCTATGGTCACTAGAAGTGGTCATTAGCATTTTTAGGGCTCCTGAATTAAGGGCTCCGTGGGAGTTTGAAGTTTCACAGTCCAATCTAGAAGCAAAAGGAGGAGGAAATTTTGGAGTGAAGAAAAAAATATGAAGAAGAAAGAAGTAAAGAAGATATGACCGCATTGGGCCTTGGCACTGGGAGAATTCACAGGAGTTTTAAATATACCCGTGAATTTCCTGATGCCTCAGCTCAATGCGGTCTCTTTCAACAAAGGAGAGAAGGGGACAGAAGACTGGAGAATTTTGAAGAAGATTGTAATATGAATAGAGATGAAGGGCTTGTTTCACCACCTCCGAAACTCTGGTTAACTATTCTCGCCGACGTACAAATTCTATTAATTTTGTTTTATGTGTATGTAGTAGATACCAGTCAGACACTATTGCACTTGGCACTATTATGTAACTATACAGGGTGGCAGTGACATCGTCGTGCAACCTGTTACCATGGATTCAGTACATGATCCTGTACCCAGCAACGAGTAGAAATTTTTCGTCGGAAATTAAAAAAAAATTGCTATTCCATACATTTTGACCACATGGATATTGCACTTTTGTATGAAACAGCAGATTTTTTTTTATTATTGGCGAAAAATTTCTACGATTGGGGTCCAGAACCATGGTGCTGAATTCGAGATTACAATTTGCGCGTGGATGTCCCTGCCACCATGCACACTACGCGATGTATTGAAACATACCATAAATAGTTAAAAACATGCATAAATTAAGTTTAAGTCGCAATTTATTTAATAGGTAAAGTTAATGTAATGAATGTACTCGTTACTCTAATGGGTGCGAGATAATGCGACGTAGGTAATTAAAATGAAACATGGTACAGACGCCAGCAGGTCAAGCTACCCGAAACTGTAAAATTTTCCCAATCAACCGTGAACATTAATGCTTTAACGATAAAGTTGAAAATCTATTAAAGAAACTTGACAGATTGTAGTAGCTTGATGTGCTGGCGTCTGTACTAAGAATGTGAAAAAAGAGTACATTGTGAATGTAAGTTATTAATGAGTGTGACGCATTGTTTTTATGTTTCGTGTCAAAAAATTTGTCAAATAAATTGTTGGTCCACAAAATTATTTAGAGTACCTAAACGGTCGTCATTATTATGACCACACGATAAAAGTGAATGGTAAAGGGTGGTTGGGCAAAGTGTGATTGGATTTTTCCATTTAGGAATATTTTCTCAGTAACAGCCCGGAGTATGGAAGTTGGCGGTGTGATGCGGGGCTCGGAAAGTACGTTAACCAGTTGTCCTGCACCTGAACTCTCTCCGGTCGTGTCGGATTGCCGTCTCATTGATAGGGTTATCAGAGTGAGGGAGGAGAGAGAGCACCTGTATCTGAGCGCACACTTGTGCACTATTATATCTCCCACGCCGAAGGCTAGTCTCCGTTGAGAATGGCCTGGCTGAAATACGGTCCAAAGGAATATTTTTTTATTTTGTTATTCTTTAAATTTTAGGGACTTTTATAACGCACAGCGTATGTCAGTCCCATCGTAACCTAATACAGGATACACATCAAACTAATGAGATTAATATATCAGGGCCATAACGTCGAACAACTTTCTCGCATCTTCAAAGCTCGGCTTAGCTAGTATTTGGTGGAATGTACCTATGTCGTTCTTGTTCAACTTCAAAGCCCTGAACAACTTACTCCTATCAGACTCAAAGCGAACACATTCCAACAAGTGATGCATGTCCTCCCAAAGGAATATTAGAAGTGAAAACTTACGACTGAAGCCGAGAATCTATCCGCGAAAAAGGTCAGAAAGAGCGCGAAGTGGACCTCATTTATTTATTTATTTATCCTCACACTGGAACGCTCATGCTTAGCAGTAGCCCTTGCAGCGAGGCAGATACTATAAATTGTTTGTTTTTGTATGTTTGTTTTTGAAAAAAAACGTTGCCTCACACTACGAATTACTCCTGAATCGTGGGTGCCTTTACAAATATTTAGGCTTATATCTCACTAGGACACCATGGCGGCGCAACCATGGTCGCGCTACCAGCAAAATATACTCAGCTTTATAATGGGTATCTCACCAGGCGTCCAGTCGGTTGCGCATCCAACAATACATTTTTGGCAGTGCGACCATGGTTGCGCCGCCACTGGTGTTCTAGTGAGATAGGGTCCTTTTTTTGCGGATGGGAAATCATCAAATGACCCCTCCCGCTCTGGGTGGAGCGGAAGGGAGTGTCAGACTCTTACTAACTAAAACCCACCCGTGTTCCTTCCTTAGCCCTTTATGTTCCAGGGCAGCGGTAACCCTTTCCGACGATCCCGCTACCCCGGACGATCCCGCTCCCCAGATAGGGCCCTTAAACTCACATACGCAAACAGCCAGACCGGAACAACTAGCACTATCACACCACACTATCACTGTCTATTAGCACGTCACATGTAAATACTAATAAATGGCTTATTAGCTACTTATCCCACAATACCATTGTTAGCGTGATTACGTATAAAAACATGCAAATGTCATACAAATTAGTCTGTATTGACAATCCGTGCGATCGCGTGTAGCATATTGTCTTTATATGGAAACACTTCCTCACATATTGTCTTCGGATGGAGAAATATCTTATTTTTTACGTCCAAGTTATAGGAGACAGGCAATTTCCATCTAGAATGCTTATTTTTAATTTTAAAGGGACGAATTTCAAGTCTGCTTCAGATTCGCAAGTAATAATTGGCTCAATGATTTTAGCTACAATAATAATAATGATGAAGAATAAGAAAACGAAATGAAGTAAATGTGGTATTGGCAAGAATAACATATTAACAGTCGTTACAGGTCTTCAGAAGCCCAAAAGTCTTACCAAGGGTTATAGCATAACCCAGTAACTGGGTTGTTGAGTTCAGATAGGCAGTCGCTCCATGTAACATATTGGTACTCAGCTGCATCCGGTTAGACTGAAAGCCGACCCCAACATGGTTGGGAAAAAGCTGGGCTAATCATTATCTGATAATATATTAATCTTACTATTTTCCAAATGTGTGCAGAAATTTACTTAAAAATAAGAACAGGAAAGCCTAAAATCTATGCCCGTAAATAAAGTTAAACATACACTTTTCAAGTTTATTTGATTGAATATTGGCTACTTGAAAGCATACATACAACAATTCGTACACGAGCGACTTAGGTATACCATTGGTTGAAAAAACCGAATCTAAACTAATATTTTAAAGAGAAAATATTACATTTTTTGTATGTTTGTTTGTTACGCTTTCACGCTAAAACGGCTCAACGCATTTGAATAAAAGGACATACGATACTTTTATCTTGATATTCCTCCGGGATCGAGACTTATGCGGATGAAACCGCGGAGCATAGCTAGTATAAAAGAACATAGCCATTTATGAGATAAAACTGCACGAAAAGTTAACTCGCCCTTTTGTTATGGTTTGCACCACACAAAACAGATGTTACAGTTACTCACGAACCGATTGTTACCCTATTCAACGCTAATCGTCGGTTAGGCTCCTGTAATCCATATGTAACAGATGATCTAACGTTACTGCTAACGGATGGTTATTGTCTTGGCTTTTTGCACGGTGTCGACCGCCCGGAAATGAGTGTTGTTACCAGTTTTTACTAACGTAGGATTTGTTCTCAGGTTCAATGTTATGTTACATAATCAGCCTACAATGTTCCCACTGCTGGGACACAGACCCCCTCTCTTCGAGAGGGAGTGGGCTGTAATCTACCACGGTGGCCCAGTACGGGTTGGTAGATGTCACATGTCTTCGAATTTTTGGTTCTAGGACATACCGATTTCTTTATGATGTTTTCCTTCTCCGTTTTGAGAGCAGTGGTGATGAACTTATTTACACAAAGTAAAGCGCCTGCCTGGGCTCGAATCTACGACCTACAACTCGTAAGCCGGGGTCAATGAGCCACCACTGCTCTCAAAGTTATGTATTGAACTCTATTATTAGATAACTGCCTCGTTGGTTTAGTGCTACTGCTGAACAGGAGATCGTGAGTTCGATTCCCAAGTGGAGCAACGTATTATTTGTTTTTTTTTTCATCAGAGTTTTCTCAGTAGTAGTCCGGAGTCTGTATTTGTGGTCGGTTGGTGGCAATAGTCTCGTCCTCTATCACAAGGGACTTACACATAACTGGCGAAATGACGGTGTACAGTCACGAGCAAAAGTATGTATACACTCGGCTTTATTCAAAAGCGATTTACTCCTTTATTTTTGAATGAAATTTTATGTTGTTACGAACATAGAATTTTCGAACCCGTTCGTTTCGTTTATGTAATGTGTCGTATTTCAACGTTGCATTCGTTATTTCACGAAAAAATCGCAATTGAAAGTTGCCAAGTGTTGACATATTTGTGCTCGTGACTGTACTATAGGTATACCTCTACCCAACCCTTCGGGGAATACAGCTGTGATGTTATGTAAATATTTTTTTATTTTATTTATTTCTAAATATTAACCTAATTCACATTTAGTTTTAGCCACACAACGAAAGCCTCTCAGGGTTTATCTGCATGTTGGCGAGCCGTTCACATAAAGTCTATGAACAATGTTAACAAATATATATATCATATCAGCGATAGCTTATCAATATTAATGCAGATACATAAAAATATGTGGGTTCGTCTTACTTTATTAAACATTGTACCTACTACAATGTTTTTTGATGAATAAATTATATATTATTATTATATTTTAATTATCAATAGTTTTCATAATAATAATTTTAATGATCGGTAATTTTAGCTCAGTATTCACAGCCGAAATAGCTCAGTTGGGAGAGCGTTAGACTGAAGATCTAAAGGTCCCTGGTTCGATCCCTGGTTTCGGCAGAAACTCTTTTTGTAGAATAAATTATATTAACATACATTAAATTATAATTAACAGTTAAAGTTGTTTGCACAGACGAATTTTTCGAAAATATGGAGCAATGGATAAGCAATATCCTTGAAAATGATTCAGATTGTGGTTCATAGTGTGTTACGCAATAAGGGCGGGTTGTTTCACGTCCACTTGACGCACGCGTATACGTCAAAAATGGTGCTAACTATTGTCAAACCAAAAAAAGCATTATTTCAAATTACAATTACAAAATTATGGCGTTGCCGTACGTCACTCAATAACAAGTACGTAATCGTTATTATTTGACGTAGGTATGTTACGATAACCAACCGTTTGAAACAACCGGCCATAAGGGTGCTAAATTGTTACCGTTTTTGGATAAGTATTCACAGAGGTGGTCTATACTGGTTTTTTGTGGAGATTTTTTTTATAACTAAATATAGAATTAGCAAAACCATAAAATCGTCGTAAATGTTTTAATTAAACACAAAACCAATAAAATATTCAGAAATAAACATTTTTTAGTTTTACGATGATTTATGGAGGATGCAATCATAGTTAGTTATATTTAATTAACGATGTTCAATTTAGATTAAATCTTCGTTTCTTTTTGCGAAAAATTGAGTGTGTGAGTGACTGCAATTTATGCACATAAAATAACTAAATCGAAAAGAAATGATCAAAATAAGCAAGTGGGATATAATGGCAGTTTTGCGGCTTATTTCTCTCGTGGATTACCCGATTATTTTCGAACTGAATTGAACTCAACCATAAGCTGGTCGCGCAGTGATTTCCTCAACCTAACCCACAATCGGCAATACAGCCAAAAAATACTCAAAAACATGGCTTAATTATTAGTCGTT
Source organism: Apamea anceps (assembly GCA_951799955.1). Lineage (NCBI taxonomy): Eukaryota > Metazoa > Arthropoda > Insecta > Lepidoptera > Noctuidae > Apamea > Apamea anceps. The sequence goes on from OX637509.1 coordinate 14,388,057, forward strand.
TCGCACGAATTTACTCGCCCGAAACGGCGGAACCGTCACTTTTAAATAATATAGGTACTCGTAATTTTTTGTGTAGGGCCTTGTGACTAAGTATTAAGAACCGCACGTGTGATCAGGTTAAGCTACGCTTGCCACGGTCGGTCCGTGGATGGGTGACCATCTTTACATACCAAGACCACTCCGTGCCTCGGTAAGCACGTTAAGCCGTTGGTCTCCCGGCTGTCATTCGTGTGGATCTTTGACACTCGTTACGTCACCGAAAATCTGACATCCAGTCTTACCAAGGGGTATCGTATTACCCAGTAACTGGATTGTGGAAGTCAGATAGGCAGTCGCTCCATGTACAGACGCCAGCAGGTCAAGCTACCCGAAACTGTCAAATTTTCCCAATCAACCTTGAACCTTAATGCTTTAGCGATAAAGTTGAAAATCTATTAAAGAAATTTGACAGATTGTAGTAGCTTGATGTGCTGGCGTCTGTACAATACTGGTATTCAGCTGCATCCGGTTAGACTGGAAGCCGACTCCAACATAGTAGGGAAAAGGCTAAGCAGATGATGATGAGGCGACTCGAAACTAACTTTAGTTTCGAGTCAAAAACTTCAGAAATATGTATTAGGCAATTGGCAATTTCTCTCACAAGTTATTCCATAAAAACCGAGGAACATAATATTTTGTGCCGCGTCTCCTCAACCACACTGTAAATAAAAGGGTCGATGAATCCTTACCGAGGCAGTCTCAGCAGCAAGCTCTAAGTAATAATGTTCACAATACAGATAGGGAAGTGAAACATGGTATCGATGAACGCTGTGTCTACGAAAAACGGAATCATCTGTTGATTGATGGGAGTCGGGCTGTGAAACAAGCGGTGGTAAGGAGGTAGCGGTTTGAAGGCAGTTGAAATGTTCGATAACAGAAATAATACTATGAGGTCTACTGCAAAATGCTATGATTATTTTGGAGAAAAACAAAACCATTATATTTTTATTGAATTAGGTAGGCGCCAAATTCTAATTATCTTACCTAGGGTCATTTTTTGTTTAATAAAATAGACTTATTAAGGAATAATTTGTGTACCAGAAACTTGGAACAAACCAGTCTCATCCTGTTTTTCCTTGTACCTTATTAATCACTCTTGGAAGAAAAAAATAATGTGGCACATTTCTGTGACATATCGAAGGTCGGGAGCTACAAAACCCTGTAGGTAACCTTATAAATTATAACAAAATGCGCATGATTTCTTACTAACAAACGCTGTCTTATATGGCAAGATCGCACCCGCTCCTTTCAAGGCCCTACGCGCCACCTTTTTGTAAGTGATCGCTAGACGGATGGGAGTCAGTTTAGTACACAATGCTGCGACTTCCTTATATCTTGGTATCAAAGCGGTTAAGTACAGTTGGGAGGTGAGATAAGGCCCTAATGACGAGGTAATGAGAATTCGTGGGAAAAGGTCGATATCGGTAAAAAGTGTCATGCCACATCACTATGACAAGTTTATATTGGAAAAATGTTTGATGCGTTTCAATTAATTATGATGCCAATTAATTTTCGATCCAGGGCTAAAGTGGACAACTGATCGATTATTTTCTCCAGCTCGTCCCGCTATCATCTACGGGGTCTGCTGCGACGCCTTCTAGCTATGTCAGGGCTCCACATAGTGGTTATTTTGGCCCACATCTTATTGGACATACGGCAGACGTGGTCAGCCCAGTCCCACTTCAGTTTAGCGGCTTTTTGAACTGGAAGTCATGGGGAGAGGCGTTTGCCCAGCAGTGGGGTGGCATCATCATCATTTTCAGCGGTTATTAAAAAAAAAAACCAGAAGCCAAAAATAGGACTGTTACTGTTATTCTAATAAAAATCTATTCTTCGGTGCATCGGACATAGAATTTATACTACCTACATTCTTATCTATTTTAAAACGCAGGTACCTACGGTTAGATTTTTGTTTAAACTATAAAAAAAAACAAACTACATGGAATGAAATGCCCTTAATTAAAAGCTAGCAAGAAACGACCGAATAGGAAATTCCTAATCTTGCAACACTGCTGGCGGTCCGTTCAGCAGTTTGACCTCAAATCAATTTTACATTTTATTTATTTAACCAGTAACTAAAAGCATAATAACTTAATTCGAGGTAATTATAGACAACACAAATAACTCTAAATTAAACATTTTAGTATAAAAACTTGTTTGAACAAGTAGTAATTACTAAAATGGTTTTGAATCGATCGTAAAACTGCAACGCACCGTTTTATGGTTTCGCAAAAATATTACAATGGACGAATTATAAGCACAGAGCATTTACCTCATAGATATAGCTACTACTAGTTATAGCCCGCGGCTTCGCTTGCGTTGTTTCGCCCATAAAGTTATATTGCTGTACTTAAAGTTTCTTCAAAATCCATTCAGTAGTTTTTCTGTGAAAGACTATAAAACATACATATAAGTAGCCATCCATCCTCAGAAACTTTCACGTTTACTGCCCCGTTGGTCTCGTGGGGTACCTATGTTCAATTCCCAGGTCGGGCTAACGTGTTATTGAGTTTTCCATTAGGAATTTCTTAGTAATAGCCAGGTGTTTAGACGTTTTCGGTTTAATACCCCCGTGCCTCGGAAAGCACGTAAAGCCGTTGGTCCTGCGCCTGATCTCTCCCCGGTCGTGTCGGATTGCCGTCCCATCGGACTATGAGAGTAAAGGAACAGAGAGTGCACCTGTGTTTACGCACACACTTGTGCACTATAATATCTCCTGCGAACCTGGCTAATCTCCGTTGAGGTTGGCCACCGTGGCCGAAATCTGTCGGGAGGCTATTATTAGGATTAGGATAACTTCGTTTACCTTCTTATATATTTTTCGTGGCCTGCTTAGTGACAAACATAGGTTGGTGTGGTGGTAGAATCGAGGAACTCCCTTCGATCGTTTTTCGTTTTGTTACTGTCGAAAAACAAAACGGTCGACTGTATGGTCCCCTTAACAAACATTCAGGAATCGATAGCATCACAAATGGGAAACTGACAGACAACGTACAACCTAAACCACTGGGTCTAACTAAGCTAAGCATCGATTTTTAAACAAGAGTTTTTAATATAGCGAAAGTGAGTGAGAGAGATGAATGAAAATTCGTGTCCTATGGGAATGTACCTACAGGTTGGCAGGGACATCGATATAGCTTCGTTTACATTTTTATATATTTTTCGTGGCCTGCTTAGTGACAAACATAGGTTGGTGTGGTGGTAGAATCGAGGAACTCCCTTCGATCGTTTTTCGTTTTGTTACTGTCGAAAAACAAAACGGTCGACTGTATGGTCCCCTTAACAAACATTCAGGAATCGATAGCATCACAAATGGGAAACTGACAGACAACGTACAACCTAAACCACTGGGTCTAGCTAAGCTAAGCATCGACTTTTAAACAAGAGTTTTTAATATAGCGAAAGTGAGCGAGAGAGATGAATGAAAATTCGTGTCCTATGGGAATGTACAGGTTGGCAGGGACATCGATGCGCAAACTGTAACCTTGGATTCAGCACATGGTTCTAGACCCCGTAGACCATTATCGTCGGTCAATAAAAAATCTGCCGTTTCCTAGAAAAATGCAATAAGTATCTATGCGGCTAAAATGTATGGAACGATGAAAAACTTCGTCGCCCCTAGGGGGTTCAGAATCATGTGCTGAATCCATGGTAACAGCTTGGGCGTCGATTTCCCTGCCACCTGTATTATAAATGCGAAAGTATTTTTTTTTTGTTACGCTCCCGCGCTAAAACGGCTGATTTGACTTGGATAAAATTGGGTTCACAGATAGACCATGACCTGGGTAAGGACATAGGCTACTTTTCATCCTGGATCGCAGACGAAGTCGCGGGCAACAGCTAGTAATTTCATAATTGGAACTGACAGAAGCAAAAGTATTAGGCAGGCAGCAGACACACCAAGCAGCATTTACCTTATAAGAAAAAAAAACTGCCTACCCAATCAGTAAAGTAGTTATCTCCGAAATGGATACAGTTCTTAGAAGTTTATTAGCAACAGATCAATTTGGCTCGTGCCACCTAACAGGCAATCCACTTAAATTGTTACCGGTTCTCGAAAAAGGAACATTTCAAGCAGTACCTTCTGCTTGAAATATTCCTTTTACGAGAACCGGTAAGTGTGTTAAATACGTATTTTTAACCGACTTCTAAAAAAGGAGGAGGTTCTCAATTCGGAAGTTTGTATTTTTTTTTTTATGTTTGTTCGCGCATAACTCCGTCGCTTGCCAACCGATTTGAAAAATTCTTTTTTTGTTGGAAAGGGTATACTTCTCAAATGGTCCCATAGAAATTTCATCAAAAACGGTTTAGTAGTTTGGTTTTTAAACCAAAATTACTGGTAAAAATTACAACTAAAAAGTGAAGCATAAAAACTTTTTTGCAAAAAAAAAAACAACCGACTTCCAAAAACGACACTACAAAGTGAAAAACAACTTTAATTTCGGAAGTCGGTGGCAAACAACGAAAATGCGAACCCAACGACATCGACTTCCGAAATTAAAGTTATTTTTCACTTTGTAGTGTCGTTTTTGGAAGTCGGTTGTTTTTTTTTGCAAAAAAGTTTTTAAAAGAAAAAGTGGGTGGCTCATGTGGGTAATACAATTTTTTATAAACTTAGTAATTATACAAAACCACTTCTAAATTATTTTCCAAAAAAAAATTTGAGGTAAATTCTTGGCGTTTTTTTTTCTTTTAGTTTTAGATAAATTATATTATTATTATTAAATTACCGGTTAATATGATAATTAACCGGTAATTTAATAATAACATAATATCACCATATTACCTATACTTCCCGAATGATTAGGCAGAGGTGTAGTTTACACCCACATTTCACCAGTTATATTATGTTTAAGTCCCATGTAATAGGCAAGCCTATAAAAACCAGCGCTGGGATCTGTCTTGCATAGGGTCGCAGCATAATGCTGAGCGATAGCTGTTTCGCGTGGATGTGATGCATGTCAACCATTTCTTATTGTTTTTTTTTCTTTATTTGTTTTTTATGTTCTTCTTTTGCGTCATGTTTACCGGAAATAAACGTATTTTCTTTCTTTCTTTCTATTGCCATCAACGGGCACAAATTCACACTCCGGGCTGCTACTGAGAATTTCCAAAAGGAAAAATCCAAACAACACTGCCTGACCCCTGGAATCGAACCCTGATCTGCATGTTCAGCAGTAGCGCTTGCGACCTCTACAGCAACTTACACAGAATAATTAAAATATTATTCCATAATATGTAGGTATTTTTCAATCGAAAGATAATTTTTATTCGTGGAATAAAATTGACATGACCTGAGGGACAATTCTCGTAATTTTAAGAACGTTCACAGTCTGAACTCAGTCTCAATCTGTCAAAAATACCTCTAATTTCCCTACATTTTGACAAGTTTTTGACATTTGTTAGTCGCCGAGATGAGACTGCGACTAGATTTTGAACGTTTTAAACTACGAAAATTGGCCTTCTAATAGATTTTATATGCAAGAACAGTCAAAAATTCGAAATTATTCCTCGGATAAAATTATCCGTCGATTGAAAACGCAAACAACAAAAGCACTTACTCAAAGAAAACTGAAAGGATACACAAAACTACTTAACGTCAGGTTTTTACCTCATTTCTAAGAAATTAAAGGGTGTGTGTAACACAGGATGCATCTGCTACCGATCGCACAAATTGTGCATTTACCCATGAAGATTATAAACTCATATTCCTTTGTTTACAATACTTATTTTGTTGCGGACAACATGGTTGGAAAGATCATTAAGCAAATAAATAATATTTAAGTCCAGTGACGATCTTTGCCCATCTCTCGGGGTGCATTCGCGAGACGTGTCCGGCCCACGACGCCTGAGGGAGGACGTCGCCGTCGAGGTAGACCACGGCGAAAGTGGTGTGACGAACTGGTCACAGGTTGCAGGGTCAACATGGCCAGAGATAGCACAAGACAGGGAGGTTTGGAAGGAAAAAGGGAAGGTCTTTGCCCAGCAGAGGGACACAAGGTAGGATAACAAAATAAAAAAAAAAAACAGTAAAAATACCTCTACCCTCATAGTAGCTGCCTCGTTGGTTTAGTGGTCGCCAGCGCTACTGCTGAGCATGAGGTCTTGGGTTCGGTTCCCAGAGTGTTATTGGGTGGTAGATCACAGCCCACTCCCTTTCGAAGAGAGGATTGAGTCCCAACAGTGGGAAAATTATAGGCTGGTCATGCAGCCTAACAAAGGCTTTCATTCCTGAATTGATGACTTACGCGTGTAAGCATATCGACAAACACGGCGCCCCTTACGCAACTATTAATAGCCATTACGGCTGACAATTTAGTTAATTGATAACCACATGGGAACCCCCAATTACGTGTCATGTTTCATACCGTTAAAACTTGTCATGGCGTTTGACGAATTTTTCTGTCGAAGTTATGTCATGAAAAGAAAATGGAGAAGGAATAACATACGGGAGGGCTTTTTGTTATTAGTAAGTCTCGAAAGCAGTGGTAGCCCAGTGGTAACGGCCGCGACTTACGAGTTGTAGGTCGTAGGTTCGAACCCAGACAGGCGCTTTACTTTGTGTAAATTATTTCATCACCCTGCTCTGAAAACGGTGAAGGTTTCTATTTATATAAACCCACAATATAGGCTGGTTATGAAGTCTAAATACCGAAGAACTGTCCCATCTGTTTGCTGCGATAAACTACAGCTGTAACAGGAGGTACAGATTGTTCGCCGTGTCTGGGAGTCGACCAGTCGCTGGAGCCCAGTCTCCTATCCCTCGCACTCTCTGCGCTCAACGCTCTCTTGGACGCGAAGCCTGACTGTAATGTGTTCGCGGATGACTGGAAGAGGATCTTGTCAGTATGTCTGGAGTATTGTGAGATGAGAATTCGGCTACTTGTTTGGCACCATCACCAGCGTCCATCAGTTCCTGTAACGTGCAGCTGATACGCAGGACACGATATTAAGTGTCCCATCGTTCGTGGAAGAGAACCAGAGTTACACTCCAAGGCGAAGTCGTCAATAAATGAGAAGAAGCGTACCTATGAATGCCGAGTAGTTGTATACATACTTTTCGTTATTGTACTTTACTTATGTGTTTGTGTCATTAACTAATGTAATTAGGCTTGGCCGAAAAATTTATTTAAAAAGAATAATAATTTAACTGTTTTCTGAATACGTGGAGTTCCTATTCTTTAAACCTAGGGGATGAGAGATGACATAATGATCTCAATATATTATATGTTACTATCTAAATACCTACACATTGTGGAATGTAATTAGTGATTGGGGGTTAGACGCATTTGATTAATAATAAATAATAGTCTTTCCGACCTAATTTCCGCCATAGCAGCTAATCTCAGCGGAGACTAAATATCAACGCGGGAGATATTATAGTAGCACACAAATATGTGCGCAGACACAGGTGCTGTCTCTTCTCTCACTCTCATAGGCCGATGGGACGGCAATCCGACATGACCGGAGAGAGATCAGGCACAGGACCAACTGCTTAATGTGCTTTCTGAAGCAGGGGGCTATTATACCGCCAACTTCCAAACTCCGGGCTGTTAATGAGCAATCGTGGAAAAACCCAATAACACTTTCCCGACCTGGATATTGAACTCAGGACCTCACGCTTAACAGTCGCGCCAGATTACTTTACTAAAACTAGGTAAACCTATTCGCAGATCGGTTGTCCCAACTAACGGTCGGTGTGTAGGACATAATTCTGTTCGTCCTTGCGTGCAGGAGCGGCGTTCGCTCTGTTATTACGGCGAGCAAGGACTGCCGATAATTTGCGCACTAGTGATGGGAAAAGTCGATAGATTTTGATACTAAAGATTGCTAATCGTATTTTATTTTTAATTATGAGTTGGCTTTAGAATTATGTGATGAGTGAACATTACAGAAAAGCGAGTACCTAACGTTTTAAAATTACAATTTTAAGACTTTATTCACATTCATGGGTCAATAGTGGCTGTCGCAAAAAATGTAACCAAAACGCATTAGAATAGTTGTATCGATTCAAAAATCGTTCGCATTTACGTAACGTAGGTATACGTCGTTCGTACCTAATTCGTTGCTTATGCCAGGGAGACAGGGTAGATACATTTGAGGGTAGATTATAATCATTTGACGGTAAAGGCGTTTTTATGAAGCGTTGTGCGTTATGTCGACATCACGCTCTAATTCCACTGACTAACTTGAGATTCCAATAGCTGAAAACGATGCACAGAAATGAGAAAGTCTGTCTCCACTTTGACTCTGCGCCCTAAATGTGTAACACACTATCAATCTTAATCTGAATCATTTTGATGGATATTGCTAATCCATTGCTCCATAATTATGTTCGAAAAATGGGTCTGCACAACAACGTAAATAACGCAATGAATGTTGTTGAACTGACAGTTCAACAACATTCATTGCGTAATTGCTGCTGATAGTGTGTTACGTAATTACCCCGCTCTTATAATGGTTTCGTTATCGATATAAATCCATGATCGTTTATCGATATAAAGACAACACTAGTAAGTTACAGGTAATAGCAGTGGGCGTTCTGAGCTCACCGCGGCTCGGTTGGTTCGCTACTTCTAAACTTGTGTTAATACATCTATTACAAGGTATTTATGCTGTTGAAACATTGTAGTTTTAATTACTTAATTTGTCTTTGAATGTATGTAACTGTGGCTTGCATGTTTCCGGGCAAATGAGCTCAAAGTTTCAGAACAGCGTGTATCAGAAAGATGTGGTCATATTTAAGTATCGTACGTTGGGGTCGGCTTCCAGTCTAACCGGATGCAGCTGAGTACCAGTATTTTATATGGAGTGACTACTTATCTGACCTCCACAACCTAGTTACTGGGTAATACAACGACGACGATAGTTACTGGGTAGTATTGTACAGACCATCAAACGAAAATCCCATGGAGAAACTTGTTCAGTTTAATGGTCTGTACCTCGCCCTTAAATATGGCCATACCATTCTGATACCGCCACCATTCCCTTCTGTGGTCGCAGGAACCCATTGGATGCGAGAAGCACAGACGGATCGAAGTGGAGGTGCTTGGGGGAGGCCTATGTCCAGCAGTGGACGTCTTTCGGCTGAAATGATGATAATGATTCTGATACATGCTGTTAAACTGACGGGTTTTCATGTAATATTTTCTAAAAAGGTGCTATTAGGTATTCTAAGATAACACACTGATTTACAGTGAAGCAAAAGGTTATAACAGCATTATAGCAACTTATAAACGTTGCTTAAAGTTAAGAGACGTTTAAGCATGTATGAAAATCAGGATTTTTAACGTTAAAGTTATATTTGCTTACATAAACACAACATCACGCCTGTAAGCCCGAAAAGGTTAGGCAGAAGTAAACACCCACATTTCGCCAGATATGTTTCAGTCCCATGTAATAATGGACGAAAGGACATCACCCATTTTGGTCCAAATGTAACAGAGACGGGCAAAAAAAAAAATTGTGCTGTATTCCGTTAGAACTGATGGTCCCCCTAAGCATTTGTTATGATGGCACCAAAGCTGTGTGACCATTGTACTCTATGAGCAAATGTAGAGATCAACCCTCGTTCTTTCTGCAAGAGACACAAGTTACACCTTCCACAAACCTGTCAATAAGCCCATAACAAAACCAGCAAAGTAACCTACCTTTCAAAAGTTTCCAACAAAATGGTCGACCTGGCACCAAAAACGCAGACACCCCATAAGAAAATATTTAACATAAAAACATCGGGCATCGCCCTAAATGGGGTTGGGAAACAGGGGCGGCCTCGCCATGGGGTGGCGGAAACCCCTAATGGTAGTTTGTCACGAACCACCACCCAAATTACCACCACAGAGTTCCTAGAAATATATGGAAGTATAATATGGTTTTTTTTTTTGTCTGCTGCCATAATGTTTAGTGTTCGTAGGTTTAAGCTGTTTTGACACGCCATTCGTGATTTAGGTTACAATCTGTAATGCCTGTAAAAGGTAGGTGGGTAGGTGATATTTTTTAAGCAGGCAGGTAGGTACTGAATGTACATAAGTGCTGGTCAGTCGTCGAATGGAAAACTAACTTACTTGCGAGCTCAAATACCTACAAACGGGGTGAATAGGGATGCAGGGGTGAATAGGAATCACCACGTTTGACAGTACTCCTTTGGAAGCCAATGCTGGAGCAATTTTATATTTGCAAGAACCTAAACCACTACGGGAGTATATCAAAACTAAATCGATCCTACTTCAACACTAAAGTCTTTCTCATTCTAATTCATAAACAGTATTTTTTTCTCCGAGCCCGTTGAGCTTGTAAAGTTCTGAGTTGAGCTACACGATTACAGATCAGCTCAGTAATCTTGTAAGGACCAGTCTGGACAGCACCCTAATTGCGTAACACACAATCAATCGGAATCGGTTTCATTTTGACAGTTCAACAACATTCATTGCGTTATTTACGTGTTGAGCAGACAAATTTTTCGAACTTAAGAAGCAATGGATTAGCAATTTGTTTCGAAATGATTCAGATTACGATTGATCGTGTGTTACGCAATTAGGGTTCTGGTCCTTTGAAATATGTGTGGTACTTTCCTCAATAGACCATTTCAGACACTAATCTACATGGTCTTCACATGATTTGACTAAAATTATGTCTGGACTTTAAAAGAGACTGTGAGTTTGTAACCTCTGAGTTTGTTGCGGCCTTTTTTCTCAGAGTATTCAGATAGGAAACGCTGACCTCATTTTTAAAAAAATTAATATGACGTGTTAAAGTGATTCCGAAAATGAAGTGAAATTGCTTATTCTGTAAACAGGATATCTATTTACCGAATAAGCAATTTCACTTCATTTTATTTCATTTCCAGCTCTTACCAATTGACTGAAATCCTTACTTTCTTATAGTCACTGTACTATTCTTTTATCCTGGCGTGGGATCACAGGCCGTTTCACGTAATAATAACAGCAATCGGGAATAGTCAACAGCTGTTTGTCTAGTGATTCAAGCTTTTTTCCTGAGATTATTGAAAAATCGGCCATGACAATTCGAGGAACAGAAAAAAGATAATATTGAATTTTAGTTGAGCGAGCCCCAAGATACAGGCTAACTGACCAGTTTAGGGCTCACTGCCAAATAATATTGTAACCTAGCTGTAGCATAAGCATAGCATAACCAGCCTATAATGTTCCCACTGCTGGGACACAGACCTCCTCTCGGTGAGAGGGAGTGGGCCGTAATCCACCACGCGGGCCCAGTGCTGGTTAGTAGATGTCACATATCTTCAAATTTTTGGTTCTAGGACATGCCGGTTTCCTCACAATGTTTCCCTTCACCGTTGTACCTAGCTGTAGGTAGTATTTTAAGCTACTCATGTCGTCTCAAAATGCTACTATCATGTGAACCTGCTTGCTGTAGATATTACCTGCACAATAAAATATTTTCTATTTCTGTTGCTAGCTTTTCAATTTGAACTTTGAAGCCTGCAAAGAACTGTCTAGACATTTCGATTACCTACGACGTTTTGGTTACAGCAAAGAAAGCTGTTACGAAATTCGCACGAAATGCTTCCATTTATTTTGCTGCACGCAAGTTGCAACAAACGCTACTTACCTACAACATTCATTCAAAAAGCAAAAATCGTCTAGACCCGTAAACACACCGAAAATTCCCTCCTACCCTCGTATTATGTAAATACATTTCCGAAAACTAATCGACACCCATTTTGCGAGTGCATTACATGCAAAACCGTCCAATGGAGCCGGTAATGTGTAGTTTCCTGGCAACCCACCCCTGCTGGCTTGCCACCGGCTGGCACCAAAATTGTGCAAACTTATGCAACGTTACGTGCTCTGTTTGAAAAGTTTGCCAAGCCATTATATTGTTCATCGTGAATTTTCCGTGGAAACCGTACCTGTGGGTACCGACCCCTGGTTTCGTATAGCCGCTTTTGTTTTGTTTTATAGGTATTGTAAAATGGGTTTATTGGTGGATGCCTGGGTTTCTAGGGTTCGTTTTTAGTACTTAGGGTTGTATAAAGTCTAAGGGAGATTGGAAATATGTTATGAATAAATAAGATTGGTATTTTTGTCGTTATTTCAAACAAACCATGTTAACATTTATTGGTTTTGCTTTAACCTGTGAACACAAATAAATATTTATTTATAGTATAGTATTAAATATCCTTTTAGCCAACTTTACTACCAATAAGAATTTAAGTTTCGCTCAACGATTTTCAGATCCTGTTTGGGTTTCCAATTAGACAATTTTTTTCAATCAGTCAGCATTGCCATCCAACGTGGTAATGCTGCCAGCCTTTTAGGCACTTATCCCATTGACAGTGATGCGGACGAATTTTAGAACACCAAAACTAATGCCAGTTAGTCCAATAATTAGTAGGTGGCCTACCTACACAAGAAACAATGGCATAAACTTTTCAGTGATATGCAGGCCCAAGGCTGTTATGTTGAAAAACAAACAGCCTTGTTTGTTTTTCAACATAACAGCCCTGCATTACCTACCTCTTCTTCTCATGCCTCATGTGCTCTTGATAAATAAAAGCCTTTCATCCATTTCAGGCCATAAGCATGGAAGGGTCATCATCAGACTACAGCGACGAGGAGGTAGGAGTCCTGGCGCGCGGTCAGAAGCTGTGGGTGAGAGGAGTCAGGTCGCACACCACTTGCGCAGACATCGTGAGGGCTTTGCAGGACAATCCCGAAGGTAAGGACAGGTTGGCACAACAGTTGGGGCAAATATTTTGTTTATAAGAAGAGAAAAGATTATTTGTTTTTCATCAAGGTTTTTAGATCAAACGTACGGTATTTCGATTCTAAACTTAATTCAGGACTTCGAGTGAGGGTGGTTTAATATTCTTAGGGCGGGTTGTTTTACATACACTTAACGCACGCGTTTTCGTCAAAAATGGCGCTAACTATCGTCAAACCAAAAAAATGGGTGTTTCAAATTACAATTACAATATTGCCGTACGTCAAAATATAACTTATTACGTACTCGTTATTGTTTGATATAGGTACGTATATGTTACGTTAAACAATCGTTTGAAACATCCGCCCCTTAGCTACGATTTCATCATCATCAAGTATCACTCCTAATTCGAAAATCGTCTTGTTAGCTTACCAAATTCACATTTTGAAGACTTTTCCTTTGAAATAATTTTGTATGAAAGTAACTGAAAAACTTTTATGATCTGTGATAAAGATTATGAAAGAATTTCCTATGTATGGGTAGCATCTTTATTTAAAAATTGCACCAAAGCATATTAGGAGTAGCGTCGGGTCGCAATCATTGTGTCAGTCAGATCTTGCCATCGAGTGTATCCAGTCCAGTGCAATTGTTACGCAATGAATGATACACTAGGCTTTTTTTTTTTTTTTTGACGATGGGAAATCATCAAATGACTCCTCCCGCCCTGGGTGGAGCAGGAGGGAGTGTCAGACTCTTACTGACTAAAACCCACCCGTGTTCCTTCCTTAGCCCTTTATGTTCCAGGGCAGCGGTAACCCTTTCGGACAATCCCGCTACCCTGGCAGATGATGCACTAGGCTTTAGTTGATAACTTCTAAGTAATACATTTTTGATCCATAGAACAGGTAGGGTTTTGTCCTCCTTGATGTTAAAATATGTACTTGTATTACAACAGGAGGCGGAGTGAGCGAGCAGGGCGAGTGGGTGCTGGCTGAGAGGTGGCGAGGAGTCGAGAGACCATTACCACCCGATGTACCGGTGCTGCACGTGCTGGCAGCTTGGGGAGACGCCAGGCATGAGGTCAGTACATATACATATTGACCAAGTAAATTAAGCTGATAGGTAATTTAACTATAGTCCTAGAAATCCAAGACATGTTCCATCTACCAACCCACGCTGGGCTCGCGTGGTGGATTACGGTCCACTCTCTCTCACTGAGAGGAGGCCTGCCCGTGTTCCAACAGTAGGATATTATAAGCTGATTATGTAAGCAACTGAAAAGTGCCTCTGTCTCACCATCTCCCTCTTTTTTCCAGGTACGTTTAGCCCTTCGTCGTGTTTCAAGTGGTGGAGAAGACGATTCTGGTCGAGACAGCGATGGTGGAAGTAGGGGAGGAGCACGACGGCGGAGAAGACGAGGTCTGAGGGCAGCTACTCCCCCTCCCAGAGCCAGGAGTGAAGACCCAGCGGCTAGACTCGTCTCAGTCATACACCATCAGACCAGGACCATACACCAGCAACTTGATAAGTTAAGGTATGAAACAATGTGAACGAAAACTTTTTGTAGGCACCTTCTTCAATTATTTGATAATGTGTATAATTGGTGATAATCTTAGTAATAACGACTATAGTATTTTGAAGAAAAGGCCTATTGTATCCTGAATAAACTCTTCGTTTTAGACGCTTTTAGTTACGAATTTCGACTTTGTAGAATCTATATTACATTTTACGCGCCGTCTAACGAGGTCTTTGAGATAATTCTAAATCACAATAATTTTGTACACACTGTATAACAATTCTTATTTTACATTTACAGAGAACAAGAAAAACTCATTGACCACCTAGAAGATCAGACCCACAAGAATCGCATGGAGAAACATGGCACTAACTACCTTCTTGAATCTTACCTCCGAGACCTGGGCAGGTGTAGCGAAGTCAACGACAGCCAAGCTGGGAACAGTGACAGCGGAGTAGGCGTAGGAAGCGGCACCCCACCAAGAAGACACACTAAACACAAATCAAGAAGAGAAAGACATCTGATGAGAGAACACTACTTCACGAAAGAACTCACAGACATATGCCAAGTTAATTCAGAAAGGCTAATGCAAACACAAAACGACACAGACTCCGAAGCATCCGCTGATGAACTATCCAGGATACGAGAAGAAATCGAAATGTTGGAGAAATTAGCAATAGTAAACAAAAGACTACACAGAGAGGAGGAACTAGTTGTAAGATTAACAGCTAAAGTCAAACGGTACATGGACGAAAACAAGGCGAACAGTTGCGAAAACGCTTCTCAAGTAACGATGCTGTTGGACAAAATTGACCAGGAGTTAGTGAATACGGCGAAAGAGATGCAGGATAACGCTGTAGAGCTGGCAAAAGCTGACAGTGAAATAGAAAGTAGAATGAAACTCCTTGATGAATTGACATTAGAATTAGAGGAAGAAGAACTGCAGAATACAGTACTAGAGAGACAGCTAAACGAAGCGTCGAGTCGTCAACCGATTCTTCTGCAAGACAGCTATGTACCTGTTTTAGACCAAACTAACTTAAACCAGACGTTTAACTATGGAAACCCTGGTTATGTCCTTGACACGTTGGTATGACATAGGTTTAAAATCGGAATTATTGTCCCAAAGATGTTATTTTCAAATTACCATATTGTAAGTAGTAGGTAGTAAGTGAAATCATGGAGAGCAACCTTAGCGAAGAATTATTATTGTACATCAAGTTTGAAATGAGTATGAGAGGCAAAAAAAGGAAGACATACAATGTGGAGACGACAATACGACAGTAAATGAAAGCATTGACAATACTAATGCATAAGAGTATTTTGGAACTATAATTTTTTCAAACAAATAGCAGTAATGGTCCGACTAAGTATAGGTTTTGCCAATCTTTGACTAGTTATATAGTGACTAAACTATTGGATATATTTGGTTGAATTTTTGTCAGACTGAGAACGTTAGTAGATATACGAAGTTTAATTTATTCTCGTCTCCACCTTGGGTATTGTGACTTTCTAATTATTTCGTTTATATGTACTTACCTATAAATCATAGAATGACAAAATCAATGCAATAAATGGAGCCATTGTTGGAATTGAAATTGTAAAAGATGCTCTTAAGAAGCTTACTAAAAGAATAGCAAAAACTCCCTCCAATTTTACCTGCATCAAAATATTAAGGTTATGTAGGAATTTCTAGATTATTTTAAACATTATTTACACGCATGTATCTGATATTTTATTTTAGCGTATTTAAGTAACAATGACAATTATATCAGTGGTGCTAAGACTTACCTAATGTAACCAAAATTAGGACTCGTAATGTAATAAGTACTTACTTAAAATAGACAATGTTTGTTTCTGTCTCCATCTGATTTCATTCCTAGATTGAGCCCGTGGCTTCGCCCGGGTGGACGTCAGAAAATATCCCATGGGAACGTACTACCGGAATTAAAAGTATCCCTTGTGTTAATCCAGGTTATAAACTATCTGTGTGCCAAATTTCATCCAAATGCGTTCAGCCGTTTTTGTGTGATTGAGTAACAAACATCCAAGCATACATTCACAATTTATAATATTAGTAGGATTGAAAGCAGTCTTTTGTTTTAATAAACAATGAAGCCTATATTTAATTCGAATACCAAATATGTATAAAACCACCAATCACAGTACATTTAACGTTAAGCCTAGTCAAATTATCTTCCGACAACGACAAATACGATAACGTACGAATAAAATAACAAATAAAAATCACTGAGCATGGAGACACGCCTCGACGGCTGCTGCGCCGGCGCACCCAATCCGTGCACCGTGGTTGAAAAAAATTCAAGAATTGTTACAAAAGAATTTGCTATATTTTTTATACGACATTCAAAATGATCCAAGCGATAATTTTTCTGTGAACCATCCCAAATTAGTTGTTAAAAAGTATATCATTATTAATTATGTTTTTATAAGTGTACATAATACAAATATACAACGATTATAAAGAAGCATGTCTTTTATTTCAAAATAAGGATACTTACGCGGAGACACTCGTGGCTAAAAATAATAACAGCCGTGCTGGTTGATCTTCAAAGTCAAGCAACGCTTGCCGAGGTCGGTCCGTGAATGGGTGCCCATAAAAATCAAAATCAGGTCAAACTAGGCTGAGCCTCAGCACAATTTTCGAGTGTCAAAACTACATAAGACAGTCCCCCAAAACCTTCAATTCCCAGGTCAGTGTTATTGGGGTTTCACACCTGGAATGTCATAGTAGCATCCCGAAACTGGATTTACGCCCAGTAGACGGTAAAAGGCTCGCTCCTTATTACATGAGACTAACAAATATATCTAGCGAAAAATGTGGGTGTACTATTACACTATTATTGATACACCTCTGCCCAGCCTTTCGGGTAATACAAGCGTGATGTTGTAAAGCTACGCGGTTAGCGGGCCTTAGTGTCAATTCGATATTTTTAAATAGATGCCTTTGCTAAGCAATCCCCAATAGTCTTAGTCTTTGGATATTGTAATGGCATGGCTTTTGGTGAAATAAAGAATTTATTTATTTAATACCACTTTGCCCGACCTGGGAATCGAACCCACGACCTCTTCCTCAGGAGTACCGCTTGCGACAACAAGACCTCTTTGACAGTCGCTACGGGTAGTCAGAAGCCCGGAATCTTACCAAAGGGAATCGTGTTTCTAGACCAGAAGCCGACTAAAACATAGTTGGCAAAAGGCCAGGCAGATGATGATGATAGTACATAATGAGGATAGCGAATGAAACAAAATATAAATAGTAAAGGAAAAGTTTTATTGAATATAAATTGAAAAAATAATAATAAAATCCAACTGTATCATTTTTCGTGCCTTGGCCAGTGTTTAGGGAACCAATTAAGAAAATGTTGCTAAGCATAATTTAATATTTTTACTAGAGGGGCTCCTGGCAAAATTACAGAAGCACGGGCCACGGGTCGATCGATCAAGGTTAAGCTAAACTCACTGCGGTCGATCCGTGGATGGGCAACCACTCGTTTCGTACCCAGACCCCACCATACCCTCAAAAGCACGTAAACCCGCCGATCCCGGCTTCGTAAAACTTAAACAGCCGTTACGAGTAGTCAGTAGCCCGCAAGTCTGACAACCAATCTTACCAAGGAGTATCGTGTTACTCAGTAACTGGGTTGTGCAGGTCAGATAGGCAGTATACCCATATAGTGGCTTCCACATAGTTGGAACAGGCTACGAAGATGATGATTATTAATGTAAACCCACGTACACAAAAGTATCGCGACGGGATTTTATAGCGCACTGGATTTTCAACTCTCAGCCATGAGCCGAGCGTTGAGAATCCAACAGAACGTATCCCAGCGCGTCAAAAAAAACATACTGTTGGATTTTCAACTCTCAACGTTAGCGTCAAGAGGAGAGTTGGCTTGAGGGTTGAGTTCGCGCACAAAAACGCGCTAGTGCGAACCTGGGCTTATACCGCGGATTTATGAAAGTACGTTTAGCAACACGTACCTAAATTAGAACTAAACCCAAACACTGGCCAAGGCAGACCTTTAAGCAAGCAACGGGAAGGGAGACGCTGATTAACAGTGTCATAAAAGACGACGAGTCTGGTGTTGCCATGGCAACAAAGAAAACAGTTGATAGTTCTGTCGCCCATGGTTACGTCAGCATCGTCGTCACCCTGAAGACGCTCTTCGTTTACTCCGTATCCATTGCCACCTGGAAAAATAGAGAAATTCAGCTTAGAAACCTGTTTTATAGACAAGATTACTGGGACGAGAATCCGTAATTGCGTAAACAACTCAGATAGACAAAACCATTAACAAAACCATTATGACCATACAACAACAAATAAAATCGTTAATGTGTACAGTATTTTTATATCATGAGTCCGAGACAATGGCGAAGCCGGAAGCGTGTGTGTTACGGGCTGACGCTACTCGTCTTCACGCACACATTCATCACAGCGTGTTTGTACCTACACTTGTTTATCACAAGTAAAGCGTCGCGTCTTGAGATAAAAATACTGTAGTTAATGATCAAAATAATTCAATTAAATTATTAAAATTTGAGTAAGTATTAATTTATCATTAAGTATATAGGTACTCTTTTTACAAGCTGTATTTATCAATAAACGTAGGCACCTAATATTATGAATCGACTTCGTTACAAGTAAGCGCCAGTTATTGCCGTTTTATGTGCCAGTAAAATAAATAAATATCCAGTTTATTATCCGGTATTCGGATACGAATCCCAAAATTAGCCCGGATCGAGAAGGTGGCAGAATGAACTCGACTCTTTTCTTAACAATGGGCCATCAGCAAACAGCAATATATAGGGAATAGAAGTCAAAATCGGTTGGACGGACTATGAAAAAGGTTTGCTTGAAAGTCTTATCTTATTCCGAATGCAATGTAGACTGTAGATACATGCGAGATCTACAAGTATATTACGACAAAGACTTCGGGTTAATGCTGTGTATGCGATTAGTTCGTAAAATAGATATATAAAATACTTGTCAAAAATCCGTTTTACCTCTATAAAAAAATGTAGTAAAACGTCCTGTGAACGACGAGGTTTAAAAAAATATATGAAACCAAGACACTCACTAACAAAACGCTGCAGTGCGGTACTAATTCACCGGCGTAGTAGGAATAATTATAACACTAGGCGGTTCTGGGGTTTCATCGCTCCCAGGGTCAACTTCCGCCATAGTTGTCCTTCTAAAATCATCCGACTTTATAATTATCACCGGCAAGTCTTCAACGTCAGGAGCATACGCCCATTTTCTGTACAACTCCTTGGCGAGAGCCAAAGGTTCATACACTGTTTGTCCAAAACGGTTTACACTTCGACTCGTCACAAACGGTACTTCAACGTCAGCCGTCACAACACGCCGGGTAGCCTTCTCATTAAAATCTTCACCAACTTGCTTTGCCTTCAAAGTGGCAGTCAAAAACGTTAACCATCTTTGATAGTAATAATTTTTGAACAACTCTGCCCACTGCTTACAAGCATAATCGGAAATCTCCCCATTCGGTCCCCAAAGAGTGATCTGGTTTCGTGCGTTTAACTCGTATAAATCAGCTTCATCAGGATCAGCCCCTAGATCCCTTGCTTTTTGGAACCATGTAGCTGCAGTGAAATGTTCGCTTTCGCCCAATATTGCACCTATATTACTCAGCGCATCGAGAAAACGTTTAATTGACGCGTCATAAACGAAAGCGTTTGTAGATCTGTCGTTGACAACGTTCACATAAAGCTGTTCTGCTCTGTACTGCAGAGCTTGCCGCGTCACATCCACTACATCATATTGATAGCCTTCAGTGTCCGTACACCCGTCAACGTTGAGGAACACAAGCTTTCTAAACGCCTGGAATAAATCATAGCTTTTATACCAAGCCCAAGGTTTTATTTTCAAACTAGGTCTTCGAGTTGTTACGTATTTGCCTCTGACTCTATTTAAGCCGTTAAAACTATAAACACTTTTGAGCAGATACTTCCAGGCTTCTGCGGTGGCGTTGCATCCGTGTCGTCTCTCGGCGTAGTCAGTGATCCATGCTTCGAGATCCTGCACTGGAGATTTGCGCCAGGCTGACTCCAACATCAAATCGTACACCACATAGTTCTGGTTGATTCCTTCCGGAGTTAGGCCTATCCCGATCATAGTGCTGTTAGCTCGGGACCTCACTTCATAAACATCTTTGTTTATGGTCACCATATTACCATACATGCCCAGTGTTCCACCGAAGTTGTGTAGCATGCACCAGATGAAAGGTTGACCAAAATACATTTGATAAAGGTCGTACTGGGGCCACTGCTCTGATTGCAGGTCGAGTATGAGCATCCTGCCATTTGGTACGGAATTTATAAAACCTCTCACCCTACTGACAGGCCATGATAGCGGAGCATCCACAAACATCCAATTCTGAATAAGCCATACTGCATCTTTATCAAAATCTGCTAGTGTGTAAAATATTTTTTTTGCGGTCTCCTGAACAAATTGTGTGGAAAGTAGCGTAATGTGGACTTCATTGAAGGGATCGGCCGTGTAAATGTGACTCACAGGCGCTTGTATAGTGATTTCATCCAGAAACATTTTCCCAATGACGGAAAACAAAGGGTCAAATGGGTCCAAGAACAGGCCGCAGCAGTACTCGTTTTCGAATTTATTCCACTGATCCACTTTGTGAAACGTAGTATTGGGGTATAGCTTCGCGAATGCCACTGGAACGTGACCATTGAAAGCTGGTAACACATGAACCATGCCAAGATTACGCATCCTATTAATGATATCGTTTTGAATGTCCGTTTGTAAATTATGCCAGGACTTCGGCAAGGGCCCTCCCCAACCATGGACGTTGCCCATTCGAAGCCATGACAAAAACGCAGGTCCGGTGAAATGTTTGTCTATTTCTTCTTGCGTCATGCCCACCTGGCGGTAAACTTGCGCCCACGCAGCTTCCTGAGCTACTGGTGCCAGTGCCAAGTTAATTCCATTGAGCGCCATCCATTCTACATGTTTTCTGTAGTCATCAATGTTCCACCAGACGAAACTATACGACGCGGTACATACGTTTTGGTAGTATCGGAATCTGTCGTTAGCGACCACAATTTCATCTACTTCTGGTGGCGGATCAGGTATCTGTACGTGTTTGGTCTGCCACTCAATTTGACTCTTGCAATATTTCTTGAGGTAATAGTTGAAACCCCACACTGCCGCCACGCCTGTGCTGGCTTTGATGTTCAGTACCCCTTCATGTGTTTTTAAGCGGAAGGAATCCTTATTATTTTTGAATAAGAGAGGATCTATATCGACCAAAACTTTTTGAGAGTATTGCGAGATGATTTCTAATGCTGAACGTTTTTGAACTTCGGTTGGTACCGCGGTTTGTAGTTTAGTTGGGTCTAAGTATTCTAAGTTTATTGCCGACGCGAGAGCTCCTAGAAGGAGCGTTGATACGATAGACCGCCACATCTCGCTGGCGAAGTCTCACTGCCGAAGTGCCGACCGGCAACAGATGTGTATTCACTCTTATTGTGTACGTCGCAGTTTGAATATTGAATTGGTAAGACCACAAAGTATCCGGACCAATAAATATTATTCATATTAAAATATTTATCCTTCTTTCATTATAAATTGAAGGGATGTTAGGTTAGTTAGTTGTATTTCTGGAATAAAAGGATGGATACCAATACAATAACGTCACTGAGAACGTTTGTCATTGTGATTGTTTGCGGTTTTGCGTTGAAAAACGTTTTAAATAAACAAACCTCGTAATGTACAAAAAAAAAAAAAAAAAATATCTAAACATCGAAGGTTTGATGGTTTCACAATATTTTTATGCAAAACTAGTATTGCCACATTTATTGTCGTATTTTCGTCCTGACATGGTATTTTATGCTAAAGGACATTGCTCTGCGTCCATACATTGTTGGCCCTGGAGCCAAGAGCATCGGATAATTATGTATTGTATTCTCTATCATTAGTAGATTCTTAAAAGATCTTGTATTTGTAGCGGACTAGCTGCAAAAAAGGTATATTTAAAAAAAAATATCAGATTTTGAGGTTATAATCTAACCATAACAACGAATATTAAATGTAGGTACCTACGATTTTTCATAGCTCTGAGTGATTTTTAAGAAACTGAAAAGTAGGTAATATCATAATACCTACCTAGATAATTAGGTACCTATGCAGTTGTTTTTCTAAAAAATGGATGCAAGTGCAAAATTAAAATGCATTTAAACTAACGACGCGACGTGACGTTCACAGCAAAACTAGGGATGTAGTACGACACCACACCAATAATCGATTTTTTTGATTAAGATTTACTGTGTTCTTAAATTATTTCAAACTGTCTGTTACATCACCTTTGTCATATAAACATTACAAGTATGTATGACAATGGTTTATTTTACGCCGAAAGAGAAATGTTATTTTTGTATTAATTGTCGTAAAAAATGAATTAGATAATCAAAATAAAAGTGTTGATTACTGTATAATATTATTCTTACTACCTATTTAAATTGGAGTATGACTGCATACATAAAGTATTCTTATTAGGTTTTTAAAAATACACTTTAGAAAAGAAAACACAATCGATCGAATAATAATTCAATCAATCGATTATAATTGATTAGACATCCCTATTTCACTTCTGACACGACATGACATTAGGCGAAGATGGCGATCTAATGTTATTAGTCGCGTTAAATTCTATTAAAAGTACATTTTGGAATACAGCTAGTCCGTGATACAGAAGTATTTGCAACTTAAATAATAAAATAGGCGATTAATTATCGTTAAATCTGATACTCTTTATTGCACAGGGCCAATTTGGACATTGTCCTTTGCTATTCTTACTTTACTTAGTGTAAATTATTTCACACCACTGCTCTCAAAACGATGAAGGAAAACATCGTGAGGAAACCGGCATTTTCTAGAACCAAAATTCGAAGACATGTGACTTCTACCAACAGGCCCGCGTGGTGGATTACGGCCCACTCCCTCTCACCGAGAGGAGGCCTGTGTCCCAGCAGTGGGAACATTAGGTATAGGCTGGTTATGCTTATGCTTGGTTTTCTCACATCTTGAAATTCTAATCATTGTTCTGGCAAAGTTGATACTACTTAGCATTGATTTTATACCGAACACTATATTTAAGGCCAGACATTTTATGAAATATACATTTTTGTTTGTCGGACTGCAACATCTATTGTGTTTATCTATTAGGGTCAATTTATGACCCTCGTCTCAAGTCACTCGATAACATACAGTCAATTATTTGTTCGGAGTATTCTCTTATCGCTTTCTTATTTACAAGTATATGTGCCGGATACGACTATCTGTTTTGCTTTATTTAAATACTAATTCGTATACCACTAGTTGCTATGTAAACAACATTATCAAGATACACAAACTAGAATAAATACGTATTATCAAACCTAACTTAAAAACTACCCAAGCAAAGTTAATAAAATTTATTTGAGACCTGATTGATTTCGAAAATTCTGTTTTTAAGGGATAGCCCTTAAAACAGAATTTTCGAAATCAATCCACAATTGCCGGAGATATCGCGTAACATATACAACATGTCTCGGAATTAACGCACACCACCAAACACCGCAATTAGAATATTATGTTACTAGCCGCGCCCCGCGGTTTCACCCGCATAAGTTTCGATCCCGTGGGAATATCAGGATAAAAAGTATGCTATATGTTAATCCTGGTTATAAACCATCTGTGTGCAAAATTTCATCAAAATCCGACAACACACAACACAGGAGCAACACAGCACAACACAGGAGTTGCAGGTCGTGGGTTCAAATTATTTAACTACACAAACAAAAATCGTTCCGTTTCTTAAAAACGGTGAAGGAAAACATCGCGAAGAAACCAGCTTGTCCTAGAACCAAAAATTCGAAGACATGTGACATTTATCTACCCGCACTGGGCCCGCGTGGTGGATTAATGCCCATTCCCTCTCGAAGAGAGGACGCCTGCATCCCATTCCAGAAGTGGGAACATGATAGGCTGGATTATGCTATGTATATATTTATTGCGTATCGTATCGCCGAGAGTTATAGTTAGGCTAGTCCTAGCCTAGGCCAACGCAAGTTTTAAAAGTAAATTGTTCCGAATCTCCAATGAAAACTAATTTGAGGCATTGCGAAAGATTAATTTTAACGCCGGAGAATGGTTACTAAAAATGTGTATTTATTTTAAAGTAATTAACATTTTATATTTATTAACCAATTAGGTATCGACTGGTTAAATATTATCATCATTACTGTAATAAATGATTTGTGTGACATCTTGTTTATAAACTTTGATAATTTCGGCTCAATGTAGACTTATTTCTTAAAGTGATTGATTATTTGGGTTCCGTACCTCAGAAGGAAAAACGGAACCCCTATAAGATCACTTCGTTGCCCGTCTGTCAAGACCCTTTTTCTCAGGAACGCGTGGAGTTATCAAGTTGAAACTAATATCAATACTCAAGGCAGCAATCCTTTGAAGCAGTGAAAAAATAAAAGTTTTAAGTAAACTCAATCAAAATATACAGGCGTTTATGTTTCGTTTATGCCTCATATTTTGACACTCGCAAGGGAATCAAAACCTATAGGGTATCCTGTTGACCTAAAATCATTAAATTTTACAAGAAGCAATGTTATGTAGTACAAGTAAAGGAAAAAAATCCGAAAATCGTAAATTTGTAGTTTGTATGTTTGTACGGATTCCTCGGTGCGCGAGTCCGTCTCGCACTTGACCGGATTTTTGTTTTATAATCGAGTGTGAATGAAACATACATTATATAGCATAGCATAATCAAATCAGCCTATAATGTTCTCTCTTCGAGAAGGAATGGATCGATGTTGGATTGAATCTTTGGTTTTATTTAATCCAACAGCCTGCAGCATGCAGCATTTTTTACGAATAGCTTAATCAGCTTATTATGTTCCTACTGTTGGGACACAGGCCTCCTCTCTGTGAAAGGGAGTGGGCCGTAATCCACCACGCGGGCCCAGTGCGTGTTGGTAGATGGCACATGTCTTCGAATTTTTGGTGCTAGGCCATGCTGGTTTCCTCACGATGTACTCTTTCACCATTTAGAGAGCAGTGGCGATGAAATAAATTTCACAAAGTTAAGCGCCTGCTTGGGTTCGAATTCGAACCCACGACCTATAACTGTAAGTTAGGGCCACTAGACCACCACTGCTCTGTGCAATTTTTACGAATGTTTCCCACCAGAATACTTTTTTATTCGCGCAAACACGCGAATACAAGTTACAACGTACATTGATAACATTTATGCGATGCATATAGTTCAGAGGTCACATCGGTTAACGGAGTGCATTCGCCTTCTTCGATTAGTACGTCCTTGAAAACGGAGACAAGATTGGGGGAAGTACCGCTTAAAGAGAGAAACAAACTATGGGGCACGATCTACAGTCACGACTGACAGTATTGACTGATGCTGTATCTCTATCTGATCACTCTGATCAGTAACTTTTAGCAGATATCAGACTTCATTTTTTTGCCTTTCTTTGAATCATAAGTTTAAAATGAATTTTTAGTGAATCAATTCAAGATGTTGGATTTCATCAATCGGCCACCGGATGATCGAAAACTGAAACGAGCAGATGAACGTTAATTCCTAACGTGGAACGTGGAATGAAACAATCGGTTTTTTTTTTATGGCACCTCGTAGTTGACCTAGAGAGGTTGTGACTACTTAACCGGACTATCCTGTGGTTGCCTTAAGAAAACTTAAAGCCTCCAGCCATGGCTTATAACTAAATAATTAAGTGATTACACGCTAAGGGTACTCTCTGTGGGGAACGAACCTCGGCTTAGGGTGTCACTGAGAGAGGGCAGCAAAAAGGGATTAGGCTGGATCGAATTTTTATTATAAGTGCTTTGATGAGCACGGCGTTTCCTAGGACTATCTCTGAGAGGAAAGGGCGAAACAAACTCAGAGGTCACAGTCAAGAATTTAAAGTTATAGGCACAGCTATCGCGCGAGCTGGCATTTCATCTACGAAGGATCGGGCTTGAGTGAAGCGTCTTATACCGGCTTTACGTCTTCAGTTGCAATAAATCGCCGTTGTTCGCCGTAATCGTAATTGAATTGATCATTCAGAAATTTGACTTTCAATCTGGCTTGCCAGAATTTTCTGAACACACGGAGAGGCCATACAGGCAGTTAAGCTTCATTACTGACCGGATGGGTGTACATACAGTACACGCAACGATAAGATTGTTTACTTTTTAAAGATTTACTTCAAGTAGTCGTCGCTCCGGCGGCTGTATACCTCGAGGCTTTTTTTTTTTTTTTTTTCAGGATGGGAAATCATCAAATGACTCCTCCCGCTCTGGGTGGAGCAGAAGGGAGTGTCAGACTCTTACTGACTAAAACCCACCCGTATTCCTTCCTTAGCCCTTTATGTTCCAGGGCAGCGGTAACCCTTTCGGACGATCCCGCTGCCCATACCTCGAGGCTTATTAAGAAAACATGTTTAATTGTCACAGAAACCAAAAAAAAAGGTCACTGAATGAGATCGTGATGTCGTCCGGTCGTCGTGACAAAACACGACGTGTTATATATGTCGCAGCCAACTGGTTAAATTAGCCGTTTAGTCAACCGCCTGGCCTTTGGAAGTAGTGCTCGCCTCGCTTCACTCTCTCGGCTCGCACGCGGTTGATCACAGTTCTAACCTAACCCATTTGGTCAGGGTGTCCTGGCTTAGTTACTGCGACCTGATGATGATCTTCTAATGATGGACACTTCTTTAAATTAATGATCCTCTAAGAGCTTTTTGCGCATCTAATGACGCATATTTTTAAATAATTGAACCTATTTTTCTCTGGCCTTTTCTTACAGTTGGTCGCAGTTACTAAGCTAAGATACGGAACAAATATTTGTATGACCTACATGTATTTGTTCCGAGTCTGGGTGTTTTTCTATCTATAATATGTATGTATTTACAAAAAAAAAATGTATATAAGTAACTACTTATATACATTTTTTTTTGTAAATACACAATAAACTTATCAGCCATCTTGTTACCATAACACAAGCATCAGGTTGCTTAGCTTGGGACTAGATGGCGCTGTGTGCAATGTCCAGGGATATTATTATTATTAAGATACCCCGACCAAATGGGTTAGGTTAGGTTAGAACTGCGAATATCGCGCGCGAGCCGATCGAGCGTAGCGAGCGGTGGCAGGCAGCAGCCGGCGAGCGCTTCATCTAAATTGGTCGCAGTCACTTGGCTATTTCAAAATAACTTTAGGTCCCCAAAATAGGAATTATTAGAGGTTTACAAACAAAAGACGCAATCAAAAATTCCTAGTGTGGGGCAACATTTTTTATAAAAAAATAAATAAATAGGTAATCATTATATTAGATGTTCATTTATATTTTTAGGAGCGCGAAATGGGAATTGAGGTTATTAATGGCATGTGAGCACATGCCATTTTAATCTTTACACTTTATGGCACGTATGGTTGTATTCCCGGTTCGTCTTTCACGACTCTTGAGTAGCCGGAAACCACACAGTTATTCTATATTGTGTGGCACGCAGACAGTACATATAAAATTAATTGAATCACAACTAAAATAGGATTCAAAATACCGTGTATGATTCCTTGCTCATTTTTTTTAAGCAAAACTTGATAGCAAATACCCTGTGGGCTGAGCACGAACGCGCTGAGCAAACGTAACGTAAATTCTAACGATATTAAAATAGAAAATACTCTTTTCACACGTTATATTTATTAAGTTTTAAGACTTTATTCATATATAAGGGCTTGTGGCTAAGTAATAACAGCCGCACGTGTCGATCAAGCAGGTAACGCTACGCCTGCCGCGGCTGGCCCGTGGATGGGTGACCATCTTTACATACCAAGACCCTTCCGTGGCTCGGAAAGCACGTTTTAAGCCGTTGGTCCCGGCTACCATTCGTGGATCTTTGACAGTCGTTACTGGTCTTCAGAAGCCCGATAGTATGACAACCACTCTTGCGAAGAGGTATCGTATTTTACCCAGTAACAGTCGCTGCACACTGGTACTAAAGTACCGGTTGGACTAGGAGCCAACCTCAACATACATATTTGGAAAAAGGCTAGGCAGAGGATTCATATCTATGGTTGATATTAATTTTGATGGTCGCATAAATATTTGTTAATTCTAATACTTCCTTTTTTTAAATAATTTGGTTTTTTTTATTGTGTTTAGTTTAGTTTTATGAACTTCCTGTGCGAGTCGCAATAAATACTTTTTCTTTCTTTCTTTCATAAAATACTAAAATGCAAAAATAAAAATTTGTTGTATTTTTTATTTAAAAAATAGTTCGAATTTACTTCGTGCGTTCGTGATGGGACTATATCCTTTATATGCTGACCCATAGGAGCCTTTTTGGCTTCATACAGGTCTTCATTTTTCTGTTATTCATTGATCTTTGGAACGATGTTCTTTAATGCTGCTTACGATAGGAGTAAAGTGATAGAAATCGTCACGTCACGAAACAGCGTTAACCCTTCGTTTCTGACAGGCGTCCGACCACACACGTTTTTTTTATGCTTTTGTAATTTCGTATGTCATCAGGTGATGACATACGAAATTACAAAAGCAAGTCAACCCCAGCAAGCCGACCCCAACATAGTTGGTAAAAGGCTAGGCAGGTGCCTAGCCTTTTACCAACTATGTTGGGGTCGGCTTCCAGTCTAACCGGACGCAGCTGAATACCAATATTTTACATGGAGCCACTGCCTATCTGACCTCCACAACCCAGTAACTGGGTAATACGATAGCCCCTTTTTTTTCAGGGTGGGAAATCATCAAATGACCCCTCCCGCTCTGGGTGGAGCAGAAGGGAGTGTCAGACTCTTACTGACTAAAACCCACCCGTGTTCCTTCCTTAGCCCTTTATGTTCCCTTCTTCTCCTTCTTGTTCTTTATGTGCCCTTTATGTCTTTATGTTAGGGCAGCGGTAACTCTTTCGGACGATCCCGCTACCCTGGCAGGCTTCGGGCTATCCGTCAAACTTGCTGACATCTCTTTGAGGCGCGCGTGGAACACATACGCGCGGGAACAACGGCTTAAAGTGCTTTCCGAGGCACGGACAGGTCTTGGATGTAAAGAATAAATAATAAATCTTTTCTATATACAAATGGCATTGTCCCACTGCAGGGCGAAACAGAGGCCTCTTCCAAACAATGAAGGCGAAAAAACAGTGACCATTGATCATGTTTGAACAAGGCAGATTGGCGACTTCAGAATTATATTAAGTAATTATAATTCCATTGAAAGGGAGCAGTGATGGCCTAGTGGTAACGGCCGCGACTTACGAGTCGTAGGTCGTGGGTTCGAACCCAGACAGGTACTGTACTTAGTGTAAATTATTTCATCACCACTGCTCTCAAAACGGTGAAGGAAAACATCGTGAGGAAACCCGCATGTCCTAGAACTAAAAATTCGAAGACGTGACCAACCTGCACTGGGCTCGCGTGGTGAATTACGGCCCACTCCCTCTCACAGAGAGGAGGCCTGTGTCCCAGCAGTGGGAACATTATAGGCTGATTATGCATATGCTGTAATTATTCCAAGATGGCTCACGATGTTGTCCTTCACCGATGTCAGTGATGCCCCATAAAAAACCATATTCAAATAAAAATGAATCTGTTGACTTACGGCGACCTGTGGGTCGTCCCCCGGCGCATCCCTGTCGCGGTCGGTGGAGGGCGCGCCCGCGTCTCCTGTGGCACTGGCATTGCCACCCCTCCTCTCCTCACCCTCCACGAGAGTTAGGAACCGCACCAGTTCCTCCTCATCAGCTATGCGGAGAGGAGTCTTCGGACCCACAATCGCTATGGAGACATTCTGTAACAACATTTCAAGTTTTAGGCAAGTGCAATATTGCAGAACTGGATTTTGATGCAATGAAGTCAAAAATTGTAACAATAATATTCTCTATTTATTCTCTTGTCATAACACATAAAGAAAGTTTAGCACACCCTTCTTTATGTGTAACGAAATTCAAAACTTACGTTTTTTGCAGGTATGATTTGTTTATTTGAATAATTAAACCCAAAATTCTAACTGTGTCACTTGAAAGACGTTTTTTATTTGACAATTGAGGGGATGAAAGTTTTATATGAATACCTGGCATACCAACAGTGGCGCCGATTCCCTTGTTCACAAACTAAACTAAATTTAAGTTCAATGCATCTTTTTCTTTCTATTTAATTTAGAAAAGGACAGAAGATAAATATTAGTTTAGTCCTGTCAAACTAATCAGCGCCTGACGTAAATTGACGTATTTTTAGCAGCCATGTTTTAATCACGTCTAATCTGTCTATGGAGTATCTTATGTTCTGTCCTTTTCTTAATTAAATAGAAAGAAAAAGATGCACAGAACTAAAATTTAGTTTAGTTTGTGAACAAGGGGATCAGGGCCATTGTCCGCCATTTGTCACGTCATTAGCCCGTAAAGCGTCATATTTCCGAGATAATGACGTTCAAAGTTGATCATGTGACATCTATATTTTTTGAACTTATGTATATCTTGTTGCATAGATGTTTGAAATAATCACAATAAGTTAATGGCGCCGATTCTCTTGTTCACAAACTAAACTAAATTTAAGTTCAGTGCATCTTTTTCTTTCTATTTCATTAAGAAAACGACAAAAGATAAATTTTAGTTTAGTCCTGTCAAATTATGACGCTCCATAGACAGTTTAGACGTGATTAAAAAAATGGCTACTAAAACTACGTCAATTTACGTCTGTCGCTGACTAATTTGATAGGACTAAACTAATATTTTATCTTCTGTCCTTTTCTTAATGAAAAAGAAAGAAAAAGATATATAATAATAATAATATCCCTGGACATTTCACACAGCGCCATCTAGTCCCAAACTAAGCAACCTAATGCTTGTGTTATGGTAACAAGATGGCTGATAAACTACTTATATACATTTTTTTTTGTAAATACATACATATTATAGATAGAAAAACACCCAGACTCGGAACAAATACATGTAGGTCATACAAATATTTGTTCCGTGCGGGAATCGAACCCGCGACACGCAGCGCAGCAGTCAATCGCTTAACCACTGCGCCAACCGTGCCGTTAGATGCACTGAACTTAAATTTAGTTTAGTTTGTGAACCAAAGAATCTGCGCCATTACCTCAGAAACGTGACGCTTTATAGGGTTTGGTCTTATTATGTTTTCTGTTTGCATTGATGTCAGCTATCGATTTATATAGGACTCAAGCGTCGCCATTTTGAGAAAAAAAAAAAAAACAAAATGGGGGACAGAATGTATGCCACGGTCAAGGTCAAAGCCCTTTAACCTGAACAGGGTTTGTCTACACTTTAAACAGATCGTTTTGGAACAGACATTACTATGAGAGTATCTTTTTAAATCAGGTAGAACAATCTCAGAATTAAAGTCTCACGACATTATAATTATATTAAACCATACCTTAGTGTTAAGATCCACTTCATTTGGCAGGGTATCCCTAAGGGCACGTAGACCATGGGCCACCAAGTCTTGAAGATCACAGTCCATGAACGTACTCAGATGCTTCTCAAGGTAAGTGCGGGCTGACTGGGATCGGGCTCCGATGGCCATGGCACGGCAGTCGAAGAAGTTAGCGGACGGGCATGTCTGGTAGATGTGAGGGCCTTGGTCCTGGAAAGGAGAAAATAGAGGATTTGAATAATAGTTATCAAAAAATTACCAATATCATTGTCAAAACACACCACTAAAAGAACCTCCGTTGTCTTTAAAAGATTGCTTTTGGCTATAAGACCGCCCGTTGTGTCAC
This sequence comes from Apamea anceps, assembly GCA_951799955.1. Taxonomy (NCBI): domain Eukaryota; kingdom Metazoa; phylum Arthropoda; class Insecta; order Lepidoptera; family Noctuidae; genus Apamea; species Apamea anceps. The sequence goes on from OX637509.1 coordinate 14,420,133, forward strand.
CCCTTGTAAAATTTCTACATTTTGATCTGTAATACTTATGGTGTACATAATAAAGAGTACTCTATTTTATTCATTAAACATTTGAGAATGCATTCCTGACACCTGACAGTTTTTATGCAGTCCTTTCAGTTATTTTACATAACATAAATTCATGCCCGTATTCACTGAAGGGTTAGGCAGAGTTGCACCTAACGGTAGTAAACTTCGCAAGTTGTTTCAGTCCCATGAAACAGGGGGCGAGCCTATAGCCACAATTCCAGACTCCGGGCTGCTACTGAGAAATACCAGATGAGAAAATCTAAGATCACTTTTCCTGTCCCGGGAATCGAACCCAGGACCTCATGCTCAGCAGTAGCACTTGCAACCACTAGACCAATGAGGAAGTCATTTTCTAAATCTGATGCAACCTATAGCAACAGCAATAAAGGTCTCAAAAAGGTCAATAAAGGTGTTTTTGTTGTTTACTGATGAAGTGATGACCAATAAACATTTTAATAATTTAAGTCCCTGATAATTTTAACAAAATTATAAGTAGTTTACCATTGATTAAAAAATATGTGTTCAATAATTTATTTCTTAACACGTTGCGGGACGCACTGCATTAGCAGTAGATTTTTCGGTGTTGAAAATGACAGTACGGGCACCGCCGTACAATTTTAACCTCATCTGAAACGGGCATTACAGCCAAATTTTGTATAGAGGAACAAGGAAACCCGTTTTTACTGTCATACCACATCAATCCGGCTATGAAAGTACTGTCATCGTATATTATTCTTTAGTATTGCTCTAGGGCGGTACGGATAAAGCAGTGGTCGGAACGTGTATGGACAATTTTACTGTCATATCGCATAATTTTAAAAAGTCATTACCGTCCCGCAACGTGTTAATCAATAAGTTTCGAGACTAGTAGGACTGTAAGACCCATATCGTAAATTACTGTGCGACGTGATTCTAATATGGTTTCATAAGCGTCACACAGCTTTTCTTCACTGCTACAATGCTGTGGTCGTATCACATGATAGCCACAACACGGATTTCGCTATGTGGTCTTTCCGTGATTGCCACAACACGTCGTGAGCGTTTTAATAAGAGCCATAACAGGAATTTCGCTACGTGGATGTGTTACTGTTTTGCATCCATGGTTCAAATAATCATAGACAAAAAATTATACTTACATCATAACCAGCAACCAGCAGACCAACTCCAAGCGGTCTCTTGTCGTATCTCTGCGTACAGATCTGCATCTTGTTGCCAACCAGACCAATCAGTCTGCCAACGGGCATTGGCGCATCGTGAGCGTACTGGTAGTTCAGGCATTCAGTGCGCATGAAACGGCTGGAAGTATATTAGAAACAAACGTTAGAATATTAATGGTTTAAACAAGTAACAAATTGTTTATTTATATGTTTAAATTGTTGGTCCGTGGATGGGTGACCATCTTTACATATCAAGACCTTCATGCCTCGGAAAGCACGTTAAGCTGTTGGTCCAAGCTGTCATTCGGGGATCTTTGACAGTCGTTACAGGTCGTCAGAAGCCCGAAAGTCTGACAACCAGTGTTACCAAGGGATATTGTATTACCTAGTAATTGGGTTGTGGAGGTCAGATAGGCAGTCACTCCATGTAAAATACTGGTATTCTGCTGCATCCGGTTAGACTGGAAGCCGACCCCAACATAATTGGGAAAAGGCTAGGTAGATGATGAAGTATTTAAATAAAATATAAGTGCTCTGTATCAGGTTTTTGAGGTTCTGGCTTGCAATGGCAGAGGACAGATGTGTGGAAAAGGGAGGTCTTAGACCTTAAATTATTCCTTGAATTGATGTAAGTCATCTTTTTAGCCCATAATTTGCCACTGCTGGTTAGAGTCATCTTTTTAGCCCATAATTTGGGCTAAAAAGATGACTCTAACATCAATTTAAGGATTAATAAAGAAAGTAGAAAAACTTCATAATATTGAAAAGAACCGCAAATTTGCAAAAAACTTGCAATTTCTCTTTTGTTTGTTTTGTTTTTTAGTATCGCTTTTTGCTACTTTGTAAAAGCAAGCACTTTTACAAGGTAGTGTTTTCTGTCAATTTTTTTTTTGTCTTAATTATGCAGAATAATATTTTTTCTTTCTTAATTTAAAGTTATTTAAAGGAAAAAGGGGAGGGCTTTGCCCAGCAGTGGGACACATTGTAGGCTAACAAAAAAAAAAAAAATCTCATAATTACCTCAACATTCTAGCATCAGCAGTCAGCCCAGAGATAGAAATGCCAATATGCTCGTCAATAGGAATAACCTTCTTCTGGTAAGCAGACAATTCACTCACGGCCCTCTTCAGGGCAATAAGTACGGCAAACTGTTTGCTCTTCAAGCCTACAGTAGCTGATCCAAGCTTCACAGCTTCCATGGCGTATTCCACCTGGTGGAGACGACCTTGGGGACTCCATACCGTGACGTCACTGTCATACTGGTTTCGGAACTGTAAAAAGGTTTTAATGTTGAGTATTTTACCTAGCTGTTTGATGTTTCCTGTGCTTGGGTTACATGAATGAAAATTACATGACCAAAAAAAGAACCTTTTAAAACTGTATGTTTTGTTAGGAACTTTTACGTTTACAACAATATGAAAGTTTTTCAGAATTTAGGTTATGATTTTACAACAATAGAGAACTATTGTTTGATAACATAGTATTTATTTTGCGTCCTCGTCAACAAATAGACTTCCATGAAACTGTACAAGAAGTATTTCTTATTAAATTAGACAGAAAAATCGTAATAATGCCAATATAACGCTTTTAGTTGCGGCAATGACGGAGCATAATCGACAACTTTTAAGTCTAAATCAATCAATTGTAACTTAATTCTCGCCGCTGAAGGCACTAAAAATACATTAGAAACTGCTTACCATGTTGATACTAAGATTTCCGAGTAAATTTCACGAAATAATTCAGTTTTATTTGCAGCAAACGAAGCCGACGATGACTATGAAATTGGATATGTCAAAGTCAAACTATCTATTTTGTCTTTGTCAGCCTGTTTGTTTTTGATACTCCATGTGTCTGACTCCGAGGCTTTTGCCAACTTTTCCTGTCTATGATTTATTTTCACAGGAAAAAAGAAAATAGTTGCAGAAGTAGGCGAATGGGCTGAAAAATAAATTAAAAGCACATTTACATACAATACGAAATTTTCTTCACGCGAGCCACCAAGCGTTTTATTACTGCAGCAGCAGGGGTCGCTACTTTGTACCTACAGTTCGTACATACCTAGCTATATAGATGGCGCTATACGTCATGCTCACTGGTTATCACAGCTGGGTATTTAGGTTTTAGGTTTTTGACTTTATGTATGTGGATAGTTCCTCGTACCTACTGTAAATAAGTTAGTATTTTTGTATGCATTAAATTATGTACATAATTTAATGCATACAAAAATACTAACTTATTAGATACTAGCTTCTGCCCGCGGCTTCGCCCGCGTGGATGTCGGAAATTATCCCACGGGAACGTGCTAACAGGATGCCATCTATCTCGCGGGCCCTTTGTGGCTAATTACAATAGAAAACCAATTGTGTCTCATTAATGGTGATTAAGAGGGTACCTATATGATATCTTTACCTAAGTACCTACCTAATTAAAAAAATAAATAAACTCAATAACAGAAAATAAAATACCTACCTACCTAAATAAACCTATTTATGACGATAACTAATCTAAACTCAATCATCATCTGCCTAGCCTTTTCCCAACTATGTTCAGGGCCGGCTTCCAGTCTAACCGGATGCAGCTGAATACCAGTATTTTACATGGAGCGACTGCCTATCTGACCTCCACAACCCAGTTATTGGGTAATACGATACCCTTGGTACGACTGGTTGTCAGACTTTCGGGCTTCTGACTACCCGTAACGACTGTCAAAGATCCACGAATGACAGCCGGGACCAACGGCTTAACGTGCTTTCCGAGGCACGGAGGTGTCTCGGTATGTAAAGATGGTCACCCATCCACAGACCGACCGCGGCAAGCGTAGCTTAACCTGACCGATCGACCTGTGCGGCTGTTATTATTTAGCCACGGGCCCCTCTCAATAAATAAGCAAAATCTCTAAAAACTAATATCTATACGAATGACTATCCTACCTAACAGTATTATAAAATAACCTACGGTCACTACGTACACTATCAAATATACTACCTATACTTTAAAATTAAAATCTATACCTACGACTTATATAAAAATAAACCTAAATAACTCTAAAAAGTAAAAGGAATAAAAATGAACTCCACTGCGTGTGACCTAACCTACGACAAACTTATTATTTGCGGTTGGTACAGTAATCGGATCTAGGGATCGAACCGCAAAATTAAGTTTATTTTTTATTGTATATACTTTTCCGGGATAAAAAGTACCCAGTGTGGTGCCCAGGATATTAAAGAATAATTTACCAAGTTTCATCGTAATCGAACCGGTAGTTTTTGCGTGATGCCTGAACAAACAGACAGACAGACAAAAATTTTTTTAATCACATTTTTGGGTTCGGTGTCGGTCTAGTAACACCCCCTGCCATTTATTTTTTTGATATTTTCAATGTACAGAATTTTCACTTCTACAGATTTATTATAAGTATAAAATACTTACCTACTTGATAGTCACTGGTACTGAGACCGTTGAGAAGAAAGTCACTGGTTTAATTCTAGATCGTGGCCCATAAAAATTCCATGGACACTGTTGTAGATGATAGTAAATGTTACAGTTAAAAAAAAATACCTACCTACTTAAAGTCTTGTTTTCGAGCTATTCGGCGAAGGTATGTACCAAAGTAGATACATCAGTTAGGATGAGCATAACAAGTACGGTATTAGTGTTCTGTGATAACAAGTCTTACTTCACATATTTTGATGGGGCGCACGTGAGAAGTCGCTTGTTGGCACAGTCACCATTGTATGGTAGATCCTGAGTAATGAACGGTAAGCTGGTACGATATGATACACAATACGAATACACAATAAAATTCTTTCATAACTTATAAAGATGAAAAATAGGTTAGCCCGAGTAAGTTAAGACCATTAATCTCCTGAGTAAGCCCTTAATGTTCCCACTGCTGGGACACAAGCTTCCTCTCTTCGCGAGGGAGCGAGCTGTGATCTACCACGCGGGGCTGTGGGGGTTGAAAGATGTCACATGTCTTCGTATTTTTGGTTCTAAGACATGCTGGTTTCCTCACGTTGTTTTTCTTCACCGTTTTCAGAGCAGTGGTGATGATGTGGTTTACACAAAGTAACGCGCCTGCCTGGGTTCGAACCTGCGACCTACAACTTGTAAATCGGGGCCGTTACCACTGAGCCAATACTACTCTCAATCTCCTGTGTAACATGCACCAAAATCGACGACGATTGTCTGGCCTGGCTCCAGCTGATTAAATGCTCTGTGGAGTAACGAGTATAGGAACAACTACGATCCAAATCAAAGTCCTCGAAATAGGCCTATGTTCAGCATTCTAGACTTAGGTATCAAAAAAACGGAGAAGAAAACAAGAAGACCTGCGCCCTTTCATTGGGAGGAGGTCTCAATCCCAGCTGTGAGAACATTGTACAGACGCCAGGACATCAAGCTACTACAATCTGTCAAATTTCTTTAATGGATTTTCAACTTTATCGCTAAAGCATTAGGTTCAAGGTTGATTGGGAAAATTTGACAGTTTGGGGTAGCTTGACCTGCTGGCGTCTGTACTAGACTAAAATTAACAAACTATAATTATGGCGTCGAAAAATTCCTCCGCAACGCTGTCGACTGATAATGTACCCAAGAGACTGGCGGCATTGCCGCGTTGTACAGTAATACTTAGCCTCTGGCCAAGGTAAAAGCCAGCCCTTGGGTCACGGGAAGTGTCAACTAGCCGTTTGGAGATTTCGCTGAGCAAACCCTGAGCACTCGGACCCCACGGCCTAAGGGTTTCAAACCCAAACGGTTCGAAAATATAATTACCTATAAGGTGATTATATTACATTCACCTCTTGAGGTTTTCCGCAGTTTTGAGTCTATTCATCCATGTCGTAGTTCCATAGCATTTATGGTCCGACCTCAAAAGTTTTTATCATAGCGTTTGTTTTTCCACTGAAGAAAAAGCCTTACTATAGTGTTGCAGTCCACTAATAGTAGATACTCGCTACTTTTAAACTTCTAAGCTGATTTTTCAATCGACCGATAATTTTTATTCGTGTACAGTATCAACTGTTGCCTTTCCCCAAGAAATAGGTCCTCAATTTGTTTTTAAATAAGTTAACAGTATTTAAGGATCGTACGAGTAGCAGGTGTTGTTCTGTAGTTTCCGCCTTCACAACTTTTTCCCACAGGAAAAGGCGTGAATTGATGTATGTATGAATGTGTGTTCCCCTGATAGGGGCTGCAAATCGTTTTCACCCGCAATGCGTTTCGTTTCACGGAATCACGGAGCCATCTCACTGATCTGTTTTTTGTGAGATACCACTTAGCTTTGAAAGTTGATTGATTGATCTTTATCTTAGTTTATGCGTTAGATGGAACGTTTGCTGTTCGATTTGTCTAAGTGAGTGTTATTGAACAGTTTTTCTCGAACTTATGACGTGGTAAGTATGGTAAACAAAACAGTTAGAGCTCGACCGAAAATATATTTTTATTTTCGATAAGTCGATTTTTCGGTAAAAGTAAAAGAAATACTGCAACGTCAATCTTTTAATAATTAAATTTAGGGCTGATTATTCCAACGCCAGATAATTTTATCGGAGGAATAATTTTGAATTTTTGACACTTCTTCCATACAAACACTGTCAGACGTCAATTTTATTCCACGAATAAAAATTATTTGTCGATTGAAACAACCCTTAACCGTTTAAACTGAAATCACTGGAAACTTTATACTTTTTACAAAGACATCAAAGATTATTGGCATGATTAGCTAAGGAATTGACTTTGTTTCGAAGTATCCTTGAGAGGTCATAGTGAATTAGGGTCGAAATTCGGTCGAAACCTGTTTTTATGACCTGTCGCCACCTGATAAGTTCTAATTAACTTTTCCGGTAGAAAATTAAAACTATTTTAACTATAAAATGTGAAAGTTTTGATGCATGTGGCTTGGGTTTTTATATTTTTTTAATCATGCTTTTAGCTGAACGTTTTTGGCACCCAGGTAGACTATTATCTAAATAAGTAATTTAAAAAATATTGTCATATTAACTAGTTACAGAAATCATTAAGAAGCTTCTGAACCCCAAACTAGGTAATATTCTGCGGGGTATGTAACACACTATCTACCAGTAGCAATGGGTTTCATTTTGACAGTTCAACAACATTTATTGCGTTATTTAAGTTGTTGAGCAGAAACATTTTTCGGACATATGAAGCAATGAATTAGTAATATCCTTCAAAATGATTCAGATTGAGATTGAAGTGTGTTACGCAATTAGGGTGCTATATTATGTCGTGTCCACAGACCATATAACCTAAAGACCCCGCTTAGCCAAATTTTTACTTACAAGCAAAGCTGCCAAACTTGCGGAGCGCGGGGGAAACAAGTGCCGTGCTCAGACTGAAGTTAGCAGCGGGGGCGTGGCTCAAATATAGAGTGAATTCACCGTATGAGAGGCAGGGGTTCGCTCGACTATGCGACGTCTTTAGGATATATGGTCTGTGGTCGTGTCTAAAAATGACAGAATATACAGCTTAGAGCCAGATTTATTCTTGAAGAAAAATTAATTATTCATTTTTTTAAAATTACATTTTTTACATTTAGTTATTAAAGCAATGTGAAAATAATCTGTGGTGGGTATGTTGAGTAGTAGGTGTGTGCATATTTTACCTGGATTAACAATCAGGCCACTATATGTCCAGGTTTATAAAGCAGTTTCCCTAACATGCGAGTAAAACCACGATCAACAGCTAGCATGAAAACATCAGTGATCAATTAATTCAAATCTCTACAACACAAGCGTAGGTGTCAACTAACTAACATTTTTCAGGTTTAATCGCCTGTAACCACAGTCTTGGGTTAGTTATGTCTTGAAAACCGACACAGTGTCGGTTACCGTCCGACGGGCGCCGTGAACCCGACACTAACGGTAACTTATGACGATTATCTCCCTTCGATTGTAATTTAGAACTCTATTGTAATTGGATGCTGGAGGTTAGGCTGTTTGCAAACGGGACCACTTTCCTCCATCTGATTCAAAAGGATGGCGTGCATGTTGCTTCCTGCAAGTTTCCCTCTTCTTTTTTCGTTTATTCAAATAAGTTGTACAGACGCCAGCACATCAAGCTACTACATCTGTCAAATTTCTTTAATAGATCTTCAACTTTATCACTAAAGCATTAAGGTTCAAGGTTGATTGGGAAAATTTGACAGTTTCGGGTAGCTTGACCTGCTGGCGTCTGTACAAATCGGTATTACATAAATCCCCTGCAGTAGTGACCTACATTTTATTAATTCATTATCATAATCAGCCTATTAGATTTTGATTTTGTTTTTTGGACACAGGCCTCCTCTCTTCAAGAGGGAGTGGGCCATAATCCACCACCCGTCCAGTGCGGGTTGGTAGATGTCATATGGGTAGAAATGTTTGGTTCTAGGACATGCCGGTTTCCCCACGATGTTTTCTTTCACCGTTTTGAGAGAAGTGGTGATGAAATTATTGATACAATTAATTCATCATTACATTTTTTTTCAACTCTTCTCTATTAGTCGTTATCTTGGTAGTCACCTAAAACCTACAGTTTATTATTTTAAGGTCCTTTATAAAACTAAGCTGTTTTTAAAATGAATGCATAAATATAGTTCTGATCGCTCAAATTAACGCCAGAACGTAAAAAATACACATAAGTACATACTTATGTGTAAAAAAAACCTGGTCTGATCCAAAACACCCAAAAAAATAAAAATTATTGAGTGTCTAAAATAAAAAGTTATTTTAAATACATTTTCTTGGGTCAAAATTAACCTAATTTCATTAAAAATTACCAAACTGTCAGTCATGACTTGTAAACAATCGCTACCCGACGACGACGGTCCGCGCGGCCGCGCCCCATGAGCTTGTTACGAAAACATTATTTTTTATTTTTTAAATTACCATCTAAATAGATTCTTATCACCATATTTAACAAGAATCTCAAGGATCGGGCTGGGATTTTTTAAATACTTTATAAGCAACAAATATAAAATGTTAAAAGTGGAAGCGTCTGTGCTCAGCCTAATATAAGTGTACAATTATTTCTGCGAGATTTTTAGATCAAAATTTAACTATCAATGTAACAACCGACGAGAGATAAAAACTATTTTTTCAAGTTGTAGCCGTAAATGTTCCCATGGTACAGACGCCAGCACATCAACCTACTACAATCTGTCAAATTTCTTCAATAGATTTTCCACTTTATTACTAAGGCATTAAGGTTCAAAGTTGATTGGGAAAATTTGACAGTTTCGGGTAGCTTGACCTGCTGGCGTCTGTACCTATGATATTAATAGAGACAGACATATTTAGTATACAAATCTATATTTTTATCTATACTAATAATAATTTGCATTTGATAGCCCAATATTTGAGGACGAAACAACATCACGCAAGAGCCCTTAGGAGTAGCGGGATCGTCCGAAAGGGTTACCGCTGCCCTGGAACATAAAGGGCTAAGGAAGGAACACGGGTGGGTTTTAGTCAGTAAGAGTCTGACACTCCCTTCCGCTCCACCCAGAGCGGGAGGAGTCATATGATGATTTCCCATCCTCAAAAAAAAAAAAAAGGGCCCTAGGCCCTAGGAGTCGAGCAATAGGAAGAAAACGAATAGCGCGTTCAGACGATGCGATGCGACGCGGTGGATCGGGGAGCAAGAAATTTTACGCGAACGAACTCGCAGGCAGAAACTAGTATTGCATTAAATATAACTAGATACGGCCTAATTGTCAACAACCGGGTACAAATCTAACCCTGTGCTGCTAAACTGACTGAGGGAAGAACCGCCACTCGAATGAACGATTCTATATGTACCTAAAGTCAGGGCAATTAATTGTTGACTAAATTGACTACCAATTTCGTACTGCCCGTATATTTGTAAACACAACTGTCATCCATTGGCAGTTGTATGAAATGGGTATATGGAATCATCATCACCATCATCAGCCTATAGCAGTCCACTGCTGGACTGCAGGCCTCTCCTATTGCACGCCATTCAACTCGATTTTCGGCAACTCTCATCCAGCTGCTACCAGCCATCCTGCGAAGATCGTCGCTCCACCTAGTCTGAGAGCGTCCCACCTTACGTTTACCGATTCGCGGTCTCCACTCAAGAATACGTCTACCCCAATGGTTATCTGCTCGACGGCTAATATGGCCGGCCCATTGCCACTTCAGCTTGCTTATATGGAATCCCTTAGATGGAATCGTTGCTTAACAATTAATGTCCCGAATTGTACCTCTACCTAATGGTTTTACCTAATATCCGATCGTTATCGACCGGCGAGACTGGGATTTAGTTTTAACTTTTTTTTCACAGATCCCTAAAACGTAACCTATTCAACCTCCTTTGCTAAATTAATGTAAATTAAAAAAAAAAATTAAATCTAAAGTAATTTTTAAAACTGACATTTAGTTACAATATTACTAACAACTCAACAGCACTTATAATAAAATCAGCCAGTCTTTTGGCACGACTCCAGGTCTGGTCGTGAATGGACTACCCAGTCTGCCCACACGTTTCGATCTGTCGGATTCGTCTACGCGATGTCGGCTTATACGTAAAAAAGGAGATTTTGTGACAAATACATTTGATTTATAACCACTTTAACCTCTATTGTAGCATTGTTACGCAAACTTTTGAAAGGTGACATTATGTTGTGAAGTTTAGTGTTTTTAACCGACTTAAAAATGGAGGAGGTTATAAATTCGACTGTATTTTTTATGTATATAATGTTTAACTGAATAAATGCACATTATGCAAGTAGTTTGTTCAGAATCGTTTACTGAATCGATTTCTGTCATTTTTAATGTCGGTTATTTTTTATCCCAAAAATAATTGAAACTACGTAAAATTACTGTCACACTCGCTATTCAGTCAAAACTTACAAAAATGAGTGAAGTACCTACTACGGTAGACCTTTAATAAGTTTGCGACTGTGTGTGCGCGTAGATTTTTAATGTGACCACAATTTTCTCCCACAATCAGTATAAATAATTTAATAAAAAAACATTGTTTTATACATAATAATAAAAAATCAGTATATGTAGCATGATTATCCTACTTCCTACTAATATTATAAATGCGAAAGTTTGTATGGAAGGTGGATGGATGTTTGTTACTCTTTCACGCCAAAGCTTCTGTACGGATTTGGATAAAATTTGGCGCACAGATAGTTTATAACCAGGATTAACATATAGGATACTTTTTATCCCAATATTTCCACTGGATCGAAACTTATGCGAGTGAAACCGTGGGGCGCAGCTAGTAACATAGTATTCTAATTAGGGTGTGCGTTAATTCCGGGACATGTTGTATATGTTACGCGATATCTCCGGCAATTGTGGATCGATTTCGAAAATTCTGTTTTTATTAAGGGCTATCGCTTAAAAACAGAATTTTGAATAAAATTTATTTGAGACACTATGATCTCAAATAAATTTTATTAACTTTGCTTGAGTAGTTTTTAAGTTAGGTTCGACAATACGTATTTATTCCAGTTTGTGTATCTTGATAATGTTGTCACTTTTGTTTACATAGCAACTAGTTGTAAACGAATTGGTGTTGAGGACGTACCATAACTAAAAAGCGAAAAATATAAAACCTTTTTAGTTAAAAAAAACAACCGACTTCCAAATAAAATACTACGAAGTCAAAAATAACTTTAATTTCGGAAGTCGGTGTCTTTGGATCTATCTGTATTTTAGTTTTTTGCTACCGGCTACCGAAATTAGAGTTATTTTTAACCTAAAAGGCTTTTTTTATTAACTGACTAAAAGGTCTTTTATCGAGGAGAAACTGTTTTTGAGGAAACAATAAACTCCTAATTTGTAGTACCTATTTATGACTCTTTGCGGTGCAGTGGTCGCCCAATGGTAACGGCGGCCGCGACATACGACTTACGTGTAGTAAGTCCTAGATTCGAACCCTGATAGGTAATAGTTTGTGTAAATTATTTCATCACCACTGCTCTCAAAACAGTGAAGGAAAACATCGTGAGGAAACCGGCATGTCCTAGAACCAAAAATTCGAACACATGTGACATCTACCAACCCGCACTAGGCCCACTCCCTCTCACAGAGAGGAGGTCTGTATCCCAGCAGTGGGAAAAGTATAGGGTGATTATAAAGAAAAGAAAGAAAGAAAAAGTGACAGCACGGTTAGCGCAGTGGCTGAGCGATCGGACTGCTGCGCTGCGTGTCGCGGGTTCGATTCCCGCACAGAACAAATATTTGTAAGTCCTACATGTATTTGTTCCCAGTCTGGGTGTTTTTCTATCTATAATATGTATGTATTTACAAAAAAAAAAGTATATAAGTAGTTTATCAGCCATCTTGTTACCATAACACAAGCATTAGGTTGCTTAGCTTGGGACTAGATTGCGCTGTGTGAAATGTCCAGGGATATTATTAAATGTATGATATGATAGTATGATTATGGTAGCATAATCATACTATACTTTTCCAACTGCTGGGATGTTGCTGTGGTTGTATTGTTACTCAAGCGTGATTAATGGTCAATAGACACCAACATCTTCAATAACCCTGTCATCGATCACAAACCGGAAACAGACCGCGCATTCCGAAAATCTCCCCTATTCCAAGATAAAATGATTACAAGATGAAGAGTCATACCATAAGCATAGGCGTATGGTTTGACTCTTCTGAATACCTTATAACAAAACCGGCCTTAGCAAACATAGGTAGGTATTATTAAAATGTGATCAACAACTTATAATAATAGGAGCTCAATGGGTTAGTTTTATGGGGATATCGAACCTACAGTCTGAAGCGCAAAAGTTAATCGCGCACACGCCCACAACGCTATACCTACTTAATACATATGTTTTAAAAATATAGGTACTTAGATACTAGTTTTTTTTTTACATTTAAATACTCTTTTGTGGTCGAAAACAATATGTACCTACAACTCCATTGGAAAAAAATGAGACTATCTTGTGCCCGCGACTTCGTTCGCGTGCATCTCGGAAAACAAAATGGATTTTATGGGTTTTAATTTTCTAGCGCGGAACCCTAATACTTTTTCTAAAACAAAAGTAGCCTTAGTTACTCCTTATAACATCAGCTATCTGCCAATGAAGCCCCGTCATAATCAGTCCAGCCGTTTCGGAGATTAGCCCGAACAAACAGACATACAGACAAAAATTTTAAAATTAAGTTTTTGTTATATGTACCGTATATCCATGTTGGGTGGTGTTGATGACCGAAATAAAAAATCTTCACTTATTGAAACCTTCTTCTTATTTATTTTTAATTTTTAACCGACTTCTAAAAAAGGGGGAGGTTCTCAATTCGGATGTTTGTATTTTTTTTTTTTATGTTTGGTCGCGCACAACTCTGTCGCTTGCCAACTGATTTGAAAAATTATTTTTTTGTTGGAAAGGATATACTTCCCAAATGGTTCCATAGAAATTTCATCAAAAACGGTTCAGTATTTTGGTTTTTAAACCAAAATTACTGGTAAAAATTACAACTTAAAAGTGAAAAATAAAAACTTTTTTGCAAAAAAAAAACACCGACTTCCAAAAACGACACTACAAAGTGAAAAATAACTTTAATTTCGGAAGTCGGTGGCAAATAACGAAAATGCGAACCCAACGACACCGACTTCCGAAATTAAAGTTATTTTTCACTTTGTAGTGTCGTTTTTGGAAGTCGGTTGTTTTTTTTAAACATAAGAATCGTCTCATTCTCCTCATAGCTCGCTCGCCCACACATACTTTCTCATTCACTCATTGCTGCATTCATACTTCTATTTATTTATTAAAGTTATGTTTCGTTCTGAGTTCACATCCCATTGTACCATTTAACATTTAATTTAACAGTTAACATCCCACATGTATTATATACTTTTATATGCATTTAGTAAATAGCTGTTCTTTTGACATTACAAACGGACACTTCAATTTCATTTATTTGCATAGATCATCATCATCTGCCTAGCCTTTTACCAACCATGTTGGGGTTGGCTTCCAGTCTAACCGGATGCAGCTGAGTACCAGTATTTTACATGGAGCGACTGTTTATTTGACTTCCATAACCCAGTTACTGGGTAATCTTATACCCCTTATTTATTTGTATAGATTTTTTTTATTATTATTTAATTAAGGTTCACCAACAGTTGTTACAGACATTATATATATAGTTACATACAAGTAATTGTGTCTTAAGTCTAACTGCACAACCAACAACAGGCAAACACCACATGCAAAATGCTCTTTTAATTATAAATTAATATAATATAATATCCCTGGACATTTCACACAGCGCCATCTAGTCCCAAGCTAAGCAACCTAATGCTTGTGTTATGGTAACAATTCAATTTTAAAGAACCCAATGTATTTACTAAAATTCTAGGTTATATTAAATAATAATACTAATGGCGTCTGACAAACGTCGATATTGAGTCTGCGTGGACGTCAATCAGGTCGCTGCGTTCGTTTATGAGTTTGCACATGCAGGGTACAGGCGAATTAGCACCAGACACTGTACGGCGAACAGGTGGAGCTAAGGGTGTTATAGGTTTGCGAGGTGGTCTACGGGGTACTCTGAAATTTAACCTACATAACTATTGTGGGCAGTCAATGGCGTTATTGAGAAGTTTATACGCGAATCTCGGATCCAAGAGCTCCCTTCGAGATTCCAGGGTACACATTTTGTAGCAGCCTAGTTTATCAAGGTAGGAGAGATATTTAAATGGCCTTCCCTTTGAGTACCCTAGGTATCGGATAAACCTTTTTTGGATACGTTCTATCCGCAGCGAGTGGGTTGCGTAGTGAGGCCTCCTCCGTAGATATATTATGTGTAGGTGCTGTAAAGTCATGACTTATTTGATAGTCGTAACTTTTTCTAGCAGTGGGCGTTGCAGATAGTTTATAGATATTTTATATCTAAAAGTTGAGTCACGGGACGCCATAATAGAGTCATAACTATATTTCAAATATAAGTTTGAAGTTAATCCACATTTGTATAGAATAAAAAATAAAAAAAGGACCTATGTAAATTATATTGGGTTGGATCGAGGTTTCTGGGAAAGGATGCTTGGATTTGTGGGAGGCCTTTGCTGAGCCGTGGGACAGTGTAAAAAAGGAGTGTTAAACGTTGCCTAACCCTTTAGGGTGCAGAAACGAAATTTGTAGTTGACAAGTAGAACTTTAGGGTCAATTTTATCAGTAACAAATCGACCTTATAATTAGACTGCTCGGGTTACAGGTGCTGTACAAATTTCGTTTCTGCCATATAAAGTTAAGTAATGATTAGCGACAGTTTAATCATACATTTTTGACGTCTTAGCGTCTCTTAACTCCAGGGTAGCGGGATTGTCCGAAAGGGTTACCGCTGCCCTGGAACATAAAGGGCTAAGGAAGGAACACGGGTGGGTTTTAGTCAGTAAGAGTCTGACACTCCCTCCTGCTCCACCCAAAGCGGGAGGAGTCATTTGATGATTTCCCATCCTCAAAAAAAAAAAAAAAGCTTCTCTTAACTTGAATAAACGTTTATAAATAAACCCTTCGATTTCAAGGTATTCACTTGTTAATTTTTTTTTTTTTTTCAAAGTTTCTGCATACTCCCAAGGGAAAATTATGTATGTATAATATTGAAAATCCACCTTGCACCTTGTGCAAACATTGCCCTATCCAATGATTCATTTTCTGTTCACCACCTTCTGTTCGCGTGAAATTGCTTATTCTCCGACCCACCCCGGCGCATCGCATGGGTTTATTCAGCTTTCAGGGAAATAAGTAAAAACCTACCATTCGTTCAGGTTTATTAGTAGAGGTATTTCCTTCCAATATCCAGTAGATTTAGAAGTACACAACTGTAGGTACCTATTTCTGCAGTCAAAAAACTTTGCTGTTCCATTTTGAGGACGTTGCAGGATATTGCAGTAGAAGCATGGAATGATGAACAAATAATATAAAACGTGGAAGGGATCAAGGGATATCATAACAAAAGCATTCACATGATTTATGCATGCCGTCTGTTGAGGCAGGTCAAGTCAAGGCCGCCATGGCTCTTTTTACAAAAGGTCTTTACAAACATGGCCCTGTATTGTTAGACTCATATAAAATCCTAATAATTTAATGTTTGGAGTTTAAAAGAGACCATGTACTAAGTTTGTTTCGGCATTTCTTCTCAGCGAAGCTGGGAAATGCCGGTCAGCTAGTTTTTAAAATATTGACATGTAAAAGAAAAAGATCTACTTACCTACATAAATAAACATTTCATTTCATTTCAGATGATTCTACATTCCCCAGCAGATAACCCCATGGTTGAAATTTTTAGAGAGCTTAAAACTAAATCGGCTGTGTGTTGTGTATAAAAATATATGTGACAGACTTTTTAACCCTTGAAGGTTTTAGTTTTCTTCCTAGTTTTCGTTGAAGTCTTTTACTTGGCGAGCGGTGAAATTAAATTTAATAGAACCAAAGGATGTTATTAATAAACATTCTATTAACTTTCAAACAAAACCTTTTAGTACCATTGTTTGATCTTAGAAATAGGTGGGTAGCAAAGAATGGCTACATGGCTCCTCCAAATGACTTTTACTCTCGATTGTACCAAGACAGCACAAACAATAAGTTATGTGTGCAACTGTACTCCCATCCCACTTCCCATGATCTGTAGCAAAAATGACGTCACGGGTGTTCACAGCCACCACATAAAATGCTACGCGCGCCGGCTACGAGCACCAAAACCGTAGAACCACCGCTACGGCGTAGACGCGCTACGCACCATCCGCGTAAACTTCGTACGATCTCGAGTGATAATTTCGGGTATGTGATTTGTATATTATATTGTGTTTATTTGTATATAGTGTATTAACAGTGGCTTAACTTAAAGATTTTTGCAACTGAATTAAACAACTTGGAAGTTTTTTACGTCAAGTAATAACAGATTTAAATCTAATTAGGCCATATTTGTAGGTAAATTACGGAAGTAGTATTTATATGATTTTAAAGTTTGAAATCCTAAAACAATTAATTTAAAAATGACTTATTATACATTAATAACAAAACCATGATTTTTGTATATATAATATTGTTCATTATGCAGAGCTTTCTGAAAATGATGATCAGTTTGGCATAACCAAATAAAATTATAACCATGTAACAGATATTTAAAAAGGTGCAACTTAATCATAATCCATTATTTGCTACGAAAGTAGGTACACAAAATAAAGGTGTTTACAAAACTAAGACCCCTTTACAATCTACCTGTAATTAGGCATGCAAATATTGAAATAAGTTTTAATAAAAAAATAAACATTTCAGTCAAATTAAAAATGACACGAGCCAACCTAAATATAATTTTCAAATTGACAAGAACATGTTTTCATAAAAAAATAGCTCAATTATTAATTAGTACGTCTCCTAAGTTGCTAATTAATGTTTAAGAGCCAATATTATATTGACACGATGTTATAATCTACGGTAAAATTACTTATGCAGACGGATAAAATTCTATAATAACTCTTTGGTGTAGGAAGCTAGAATATGTATAAGTTGGCGTTGGTAGGTTATTTTCATCGTCATAATTAACATAAAACTATCTTGATCTTCTTTCTTAAATTTTTAGACCTTTAGCAGACCACTATTGCAAGCACAAAATTGATGATACGGATATGGTTATCAAAAGAAATTATATCGATTATTATAGAGAGCAGTAATAAAATCACAATGAATACTTTTGATTAAAACTTACTGTCTAGCAAAGGATAGCTAAATAAATCTTCATGTATGTTTTATCTCAACATCATAATATGCTGGCTATACACGCACTAGTTAAAAAAATACACAGTCTAAAATAAAATAAAAAGTGTCTGAGGTAGGAGTGTTCTGAATTACAGATCCGGCTCTCTTATATATGACATTATACAAAACGGTTATAGTCGATATATTATATAAGTCTAAAATCGCAAATAGGTACCAGCAGAAACTAAAGAAATAAAATAAAAATTGACATAATATCGTTTTTGGGAATTATAAAACTGGGTAAAAAATGCAAATTATAAAAACTTAGTAATAAATAATATTACTAATTTGACTGATACATAATTATCAGATTAAAGGCTTACTTATTTCATAGAGTTTTGAAACGTGATATTGGTGGGAATGTATTATATACATGTTTTAAACGAATACATATAAAATCTTCGAATAATTTACCACAAAACAAAACACAAAGAACAAAAGAAATGTCGTTAATGAGTCCTTCTTTGACTCTGATTTAATCTTCTGAACGGCCATTTAAGGATTAAATTATCCATTCGGCTATTTTCATAAAAATTCAAATAAAAACACAAATTATCCGCATAACCATCAGTTGTTGGCAACAAGGACACTATGATTGGCACACAGCCAATGCCAAAATTCAGGGTTTTAATACATCTCTCCTAGATTTTATCAGAGCGGCGGTGGCCCAGTGGTAACGGCCGCGATTTACGAGTTGTAGGTCGTAGGTTCGAACCCAGACAGTCGCTTTTCTTTGTGTAAATTATTTCATCACCACTGCTCTCAAAACGGTGAAGGAAAACATCGTGAGGAAACCGGCTATGTTCTAGAAACAAAAATTTTAAGACATTTGACATCTACCAACCCACACTGGGCTCGTGTGGTAGATTATAGCCCACTCCCTCTAGAAGAGAGGAGGCCTGTGTCCCAGCAGTGGGAACAATATAGGCTGATTATGATATTAGATTTTATCAAGGAGAGACATACTCGTATGTATCTATAGAATTGATTGACTGGTTTTTGACAAGGCCTTTATTTTAGTCTATTATTGTCATAATGCCCTAAGGGTCTCTTTACATAGTATAGACGAGCTTTGATCACTGTGATAACGTGTTTGGTCATCAAGAATACCACAAACTTAGCCCTAACTGCTGGGTCTAGAAACATAATATTTTGAAGAAGGTCCTTATTATTGCAACGAAAGGGAGCTCTAGGGAAGGATTTTTGAAAATTAGTGCTGCAAAGGGATTAAATACTTTAGTAAAATAATTTAGGGCGGATTTTTCCATCGCCAGATAACTTTTATTCGAGGAATAAAATTGACGTTTGACAGTTTTTGTATGAAATAACTGTCAACATTTCAAAATTATTCCTCAAATAAAGTTATCAGATGATTGAAAAGTCAGCCCAGGGTTTTCTTGAATAGTTGTGAAATGTTAAAATGTCCTGTAGGTAATACCATTGATCAATTCACATAGATATTTCTGGTTATTTTCGGAAACCAGGGTGCAGCCATGCACCAGGGTTCAGGGTTGCCAGGGTGCAACTAAAAAAAAAAAAATACACATCTGACCCTTGTCATACAAGGAAGGCATGAACAGCAGATGTTATAAGTTACACAAAATAACTACTGTATAATGGAGACTATCAGATAGGCAGTCGCTCCATGTAAAATACTGGTGTTCAGCTGCATCCGCTTAGACTGGAAGCCGACCCCAACATAGTAGGGAAAAGACTAGGCAGATGATGATAATGGAGACTATAAATTGTTACTAACACTTTTATGTACATGAAGGTGTTTTTAACGCATCAAACATACATTTACCAAACATTTCGATTATCTATAGGCTGCTGTAAACTAAAAGGATTTACTGCAGCTCCCATCTGCACGTTATCCTCTTAGTTTTTATTTAAGTACTAAAAACAAAATACGCTCGGGACTAGGAAAATTTTACCGGTGAGCCGAATTTCATTCAAATCCATACCCAGTTACTGTGAATGCGAAACCTATGAACTATTGACTGAATTATTAAGATTTACCTTTTGTTTTTGCGAGCTACGTTTAAGTTAAATAACGACAGGTATTCGCAGTTAGTTACGGAGGATTTTAAAGAAACTGCGTAAAAACTGATTAGTTTCTGTCTGCAACTTGGTCCACGTGTATGACAACTATAGGTAGTATAAGTACCTTCCATTAAACGTATGCTATTCCTATGGCACTCGGTGATAGTGTAGCTTTCTATCAGTGAAATATTTATTGTAACAGAATCGGTGCTTCCTGAGATTAGCTCTAACAAACAAACAATTTCACCTCGTTATAATATTAGTTTAGATAAATATAAACATTCTCATGGGCATTGTTAGACCCGCACAATATCTTAATAATAAATAATGTTTGGACTTTAAAAAGACCTCTGAGTTTGTTTCGGCACTTCTTCTCAGGGACCAGGCAGCTAGAAATTGCTGATATCACCCAGTATTATAATACATATTTTAATCAAGAAATTGACGTTTAAAAGTGTGTCAAAAGATCTACTTGAAATAAACATATTTTCACCATTTTATTTAAGTTCTCATGCTCATGTGTAGCCACACCTAGCGCCCCGGAATCTACGTATAATGATGAAGTGTCATTGAAGATATCTGGCTTAGTAGATACATACATAATTATAATACAAAAGCGGTAGTGTCCTTGGCAATAATGGCCAGCAGAGATCTATTGTGTTATCAGGGATTAAAATCATTATTCAAAGCAGACACAAACAATATCATACATGACTTGTTACATCACTTCCTCCAATATGTAAATATAATATGAACGTGGATAAAGGAAAAAGAATATAGTTAGTACGGAAACCTGTGGGAAAAAGTGTGAGTATTTATACAAAACACAAATATAGAGGTATGAGGAACAGGGTGTAAAGTTCAGTCATTCTCTATAGATAAGGAAGGATCCTCCGAGCAGATGGGTGTTGTGTCTGGCGGGCAATTGCCCGACGACACTGATGTCGGGAAGTTTGTATGTATGCTAATCGCGCGATGCAGGATTTGCGTGACATCAGTACGACGCGTTGTTCGCATGTGGCGTTGCAGATACCGTTACAGGATAAAATAGAAAACTTGCGACAAATCGAAATAGGAGGTGCAGTAAATGTTACATAATCATAATAAATTGTCGTTTACCATATCTAAATTCTTGAAAAAAATCAGCGCGCGGTGCCTTTGCAAACCGCTCGCCTACGCGAAGTTTTGCATCCCTTTTTACACGCACGCTGAATTAGATATTTTAATTTACAACATGCTCTCTCTGAAGTCTAGACGAAGTTTTCTTGAAACTATGTTTCTATATGATATGTGTAACAACTCGTATGATTGTGTGAATATTACTAACAAGTTATACTATGTTGTCCCTAGAACATTCAGGGACGTGGGGTGCGCGCACGACCTGTTTTCGCCGTCACTCCTAGTCGTACGAACGCAGGCTTACGGGCTCCTCTACATCGCCTTACAGGCAATTTCAATAAGTTTTTCTCTAACTTAGATCTATTTTATCCGTCGGAAAATTTAGAAACATATTGCTGGACACAATCAAAAAATTATGTGAATAATATTGAATCTTTAGTGATAGCTGTAATTTGTGTGTATCTTATTTCATTACTTATTTATTCCGTCCGACTTTAACTTTATCAACATTGTCTTTTTGTGTATCTGTGGAGAAAGTTGTTGGTTACACATTTGTATAACTCCTTATGTTCAATTGCCCTGTAAAATATAATGTGTAATTGTTTGTTTTTCGGAATAAATAAAATAAAAATAAAATTTGTCGCACCTATTCAATTTAACCTGTATATTTACATGTGGCTCAGATAATTTGACGCCACAAATGTTTTAAAATGTAAGCAGAAATGCTTTGTTCCGATTTTAAAGGACCAAATAACAGGTACAGAGACAATCTTATTAAAACCCGGTTTTTGGATCGAAAATCAACGTGGTGTTAAATTATAAATTTCACGTAATCTGACGGAAAATTCCCGTACCTAGTTAAAAACGTTCAAAATCTAGTCGCGATCTCATCTCAGCGACAATCAATGTCAAAAAGGTACTTATTTTTGACTGACTCAGACTGAGATCAGACTGTGAACGTTCTTAAAATTATGAGAATTGCCCCTCTGATTCATAATCAGCCTATAATGTTCCCGCTGATGGGACACAGGCCTCCTCTCTGTGAGAGGGAGTGGGACGTGATTCACCCCGCGAGCCCAGTGCGGGTTGACAGATGTCATATATCTTCGAATTTTTGGTTCTAGAACATGTATCCTCATGATGTTTTCCTTCACTGTTTTGAGAGCAGTGGTGATGAAATAATTTACACAAAGTAAAGCGACCTGAAACTCGTAATCTCAGCCGTTTTCACTTCGCCACCACTGCTCAACTTCCTATACACCATCAGTTAACATGCGTTTGAGAATCTGTTAGCTAATTTCCGAGTTGATTTTTCTTCCAGAAAGCATTTAGTCTCTTATAAATTTAACATCGGTAAACTTGCTTAGAGCTATGGTGGCCGCGGCTTACGAGTTATGCGTCGTAGGTTCACTTCCAGTCAGGCACTTTACTTTGTGTAAACAATTTAGCTCTCGAAGTCCTTAACAGCTCTTGGCGATCCTGAAATATCTATTTTGCCCCAAATCACTGTATCTCTAAACTATAATTGCTTTAATCAATATAAATTTCAGTACCTTCTCTTAACTTCAATTAGTACCTAACATCTAATAATTAATTCATCAAAAGGTACTTAAATTATTTCTAATTTATTAGTTGTTCCAATACTGTCACAAACTTACTTACTTAGAAACTAAATTATTTATTTATATCTTTTCGAAGTATGTTACGGCATCTTTTTAGTGAAGGAGGCTCTTAAATGGACCGTATTTTTATTCTATTTACATTTTCGTGACATTTCCTTATACATTTTATTTTTTACATTTCCGTAGCAAAACCCCTCGTCTGTTAGGCAAGCTTATTAAGTTCGGTAACAATAGAAAAAGTAATAAAAAAAAAAATCGTTTATTTATTTTTTATAATTCTTTTTTTTTATTTTTGTCTCATTAGTGACTGTTGAGATCATATCAGCATAATCAGCCTATAATGTTCCCTCTGCTGGGACGCAGGTCTCTCTGTGAGAGGGAGTGAGCCGTAACCCACCACGCGGGCCCAATGCGGGTTCATAGATGCCACGTGTCTTCGAATTACTCGTACATTTCCTTATTACTTATAAAATACATAGGTATGTGTTATTTTAGTCTGTTTTTACTTTTACTCGATAGAGTTTTCAATATCGTCCATTACGTAAAGTTGAGTTAAGTTGAGCTTCGCGAAAAATCGTTTTGTGTATTAACGGTTAAAGGTTTTCAGTCAACATGAAAGTGTTCCAAGAATAGTTTTGTGTTTCATTTAGTAGTTTTGTCCAGCATCATATATTGTACTGGGTACACATTGTTGTAGATTTTGTTAAAGACGAACTAAATAGAATTCTATTGAAATCTTTGAGTTCCTTTCATGATCATCGTCATTGAGTTCTTGCGCTACTAGATTTTTAATTTTTTATCGTGTTTTATTATGAACAAGTCCACGACTTTGTCCGCGTGAAATTTACGCACTTCGTTTTCTGACTTTTTTCTTTTTGCTCGGTTCCTAAGGGTCGTTACGTGATGTTAAATAGCCTGAAACCTTCCTCAAGTATTGGACTTTCAAATTACCTTTGCCAAATAAAAATACATACTTAATGACGTCACTGAAAGTTGGCAAAAGGTTCTAATACCCTCAAGCAATTTTAGCGACCCAAAGGTAAAACAATAGAATTCATTGTCGATATTATTATAGTTAATACATAAGGTATAATAAACATAGGGAAAATACTACGGTTTACATAAAAAGGTTGTCTTATGATAACCCTGAAACCTGAAGGTGTCGTAAGGGACTTAATTGCAAGTTTGCAACAACACACAATACATTGATTGATACACGTATGGTATTATAATGTATGTAAGAAGCCATAAATAAGATAATTCAATAAGAAGGCAGTTTATATCAGGGTAGCGGGATTGTCCGAAAGGGTTACCGCTGCCCTGGAACATAAAGGGCTAAGGAAGGAACACGGGTGGGTTTTAGTCAGTAAGAGTCTGACACTCCCTCCTGCTCCACCCAGAGCGGGAGGAGTCATTTGATGATTTCCCATCCTCAAAAAAAAAAAAAAAAAAGGGACTTAATTTGATGAAAGAAAGTAACATAGTGCTAATTCTATAGCACCAGTGACTAGGTAAATCCTAATATTGGTGTATTATTTTTCAAACGGAATAAAAAAGAAAGAAATAGTTTTGTGTTGGCAAGTAAACTCCTTTTGTGACTTTTGTTTAGTAGTTACTAACCGACGAAAAAAAACGAAGGAGGTTCTCAAGTCAAGACGCGTATATTTTTTTTTAATGTATGTATGACCACGCGTAACATTTTTAAAGTAGTCTGATTTTGATAATTCTTTTTTTAATTGAAAGGGTATACTCCAAAGTTGGTCCCATATAGATTTGGAAAAAAAATCCAACCCTAAGGGTGGGAAAATAGGGGTGATTTATTGCTCACTTACAGATTTGAATGCTGAGTTGTGTATTATTACTCTACTCAGTGTCATATATGCCTGCCCTTTGGCAAATAATTAGTATATTATAGCCACAAAAAAAAAAAACTTGTTAACAAAAAAATTAAACCGCCGAAAAAACTGAAAAGCAAATAATAATAAACCTATTTTATTTAACCTTAATAACTGAGTTCTTAAACTAATGTAAAGTATACCTAAGTAATTTTGAGTCGGCGCCAAACAATCAATAAACAAAGATCACTAAATTGCCTTAAATTTAAACGGTGCCGACTCAAAATTATCTTTAGCTTTTCAGTTTTTTCGGCGGTTTAATTTTTTTGTTAAAAATTTTTAATTTTGAAAGGTTTTATTCAATTACGTCGGTTTCTTGTTCTCTGTAATTTTGTGGTAAACTTTGGTTTTCTAAGAAAGCGCTTCACAATAACGGTTGTCAAAATACAAAGCGATTTTTGACATCTTATTGCTAAATCCATACAGCACCCTAAATGCGTAAAACACTATCAATCTCAATCTGAATCATTTTAAAGATAGCTAATCCATTGCTTCATATGTTCGAAAGATGTGTCTGCTCAACAACGTTAATAACGCAATGAATGTTGTTTAACTGTCAAATTTAAACCCGTTGCTATTGATAGTGTGACACGCAATTACCCAGCTGGTGAAAATAACACATTTTCATGATGGCCGTTAGAATATTTTGGCCACCACTTTCCTAACCACGGTTAAAGCTTTAAAATTTAATCATTAATTCTTTACAAAAGACAGAATTGTGTGGAAAGGGGAGTGGCAGGCTTTTGCTCTGGTAGTGGGACAATAGAGGCTAGTTAGATTAGATTAGAATTCTTTACCACCATTTCAGAGACCAATCTGAAACATGGCATTCACATGATATGACCAAGATTATGTCTGGACTTTAAAAGAGACTCTGACCTCTGAGTTTGTTTCGGCCTTTCTTCTCAGAGTAGATAGGAAACGCCAACCTCGTCTAGTTTTAAAAAATATGATTGACGTGTAAAAGTGTTTGTACAAAACTATACCTACTTACAAAAATAAAATAATTTATCATTTTAGTGGATACTTACATCATGAAGGCATTATGAATTTAAGCAATTTGCTAAATAAATGTACTAGACTAGACACTGTCGTGCCTATTTTTCGAAGGGGTAGGCAGAGGTGTGTTGCACACCTGTGTATCCGGTTCCGGTACTTGAGCACATTGTCCACTTAGTAATACGATAGTTATAGATAGATGTATAGAAGACTTTTTACTTTGTAATTTATTTTTGTCTTTGAAACTAAAACTATGTACATACCTAGTACTGAAATTCTGATTAATTCCCAAAAATAGTTGGGAATTAATCAGAATTGTTCTGTTAGAATTGTGTGTAATGTTTCTTGCCTGAAATTGAAATGAAATCGAAATGAAATTGAAATGAAATTGAAATGAAATTGAAATGAAATTGAAATGAAATGGAATTGAAATGAAATTGAAATTGTTTCCTTAAAAAAAATGAAATTGTTTGCTTCAACTAATTTTTTTTAAAACGTTGCCCCACACTAGTAATGACTTCTATTTCGTGGGTGCGTTCACAAACATTTAAACTCACATACACAAATTATGGTAACTTATGGTATGCCATAAGTAATTAAATCCCACCATGTAAATTAGGCTATACTCTCTAAACAATACTTGAAAATTCGAACGATTTCGAGTGTGTACCTATTAAAAAAACAAATGAGTTCCATTTCTAGGTTGTGTTCGGTCACTAGAAGGCAGAGATGACCCTTGCAGATAGGCACGACGCGACAGTCCGACGCGATTCTAAGATATATATCCGTAGGACCGTTTCTATGAAAACAGGGTTACGATGCGATAAGACAAGCGTCGGTCTGCTGAGAGGCTTAACTGAGGTTCGAAGTGAACTTTGCAGAACAATACTACTTCGGTATTTTTGGTGAGAATATGAGGCAAATAGATAGTGTTATTTATGTTAATGGCATCAAAAAGGCTCCCAGAAAAATCTTCTTTGCTCCTTAGACAGTTAGCATTTAACGATTATTTACAGTAGATACGTGACTCAATTAAGCCATGAAAGTACATTGGGACTTCTCCTTGAACTTTGGACTCTTCCAAATCTCATTCTTTCAATGTCATAGTATACTTTCCAAGATAATAACTGACTTACAGCAAAGAAAAAACAAACGTAAACAGTCATGGGGAAAACAAAAAAACATGAAAACTAAAACATGTTTTCAGTGCTGCCTAATCGTAATACCTATCATCGTCATACCTATGTACAGATACATCTACAGATATACATAGATACTGTTAACATTAGCATTTTGGTGTCGCACCTATAAGATTTTCTCCTACCAAAAATCGCTCAACGCGCCTTCGTTGTTGTCACTTCAAAAAGGTCGTGAAGAAATGTGGACATACTAACTCTGAATAAAATTAACAATACGCAGTTTGCAAGTGCACGTTCCTAATCTGTGGTAGAAAAGACTTATGCCCTGCATCGGGACAGTAACTGGCCCATATATAAGGTCCTATTAAAATAGGTGGACAAACTTTTAGAAATCATTCAGACCACCAAAATAAGGACAATGGTAAAAAATATATTAAAAAAAACGCATTAAATACTTACAACTAAAATAATAAGCTAACAAAAATAACTTATAAATGTTGGTTACCCAATGCATAAACACATCCCTCCATTGGCTTTAAAATTGTGATGCGAGCATGCGCGCATGGCACGAGTGCAAGTACCTACCCATAATGGATGGATGTGTTTATTCTAGAGTGCCAGGTATTTATTATTTTAGGTCAAAATAAAATCATTTTAATCAGTTGTTTTTTTTACTTGGATATCTTTGGTTAGACGTACTGAGCGCTGTGGTAAAAGTTGTCCATCTATTTTAATTGGACCCTGTATACATATTTACAACTAAAGTTAGTTTAACAACTAAAACAACATGGTGAAAGGTTATCGCTGTTCAATTTTTGAGCGTATAGTGCGACTGCCTCCTATCATAAACCAGTAAGGGGCTAATTACAAACACTTTTGAATTGTCAAAGAGTTGGTCCGTTAGTCAGAAAGTTGAACCTAGTTGGCCATTCTAAAATGTAGATCTCTATGGTGTAGAACGGGCGTGAAAAAGAATTTCTTCTCTTTTAGTTGAAGAATATCGAGTAGTATTTTTAAAAATCGAAGTTCTTACTTTAGACAATCTGAAACGTGGTTGATCTAATTTGTTCCTATTTCTAGTGTTAAAATTATGCCTGTCTCGTATCTTACTAAAAAGACGTAGATTTCTTCGAACATACATACATATGTACATGTTTCAAATACCTACCTACTAGGTATATAAAAACAAAAAAAAAGTAATTAACACACTTTGAGCGGTTCTGTGCTTCAGGCATCCAGTGCCTGAAGCACAGAACCGCTCAAAGTGTTGGTGCTTAGGGGAGGCATATGTCCAGTGGACGTCTTTCGGCTGAAATGATTGATTTATTGGTTGTAGTAACTTTGATCATTTCAGAATCTAGCAAGTGTTCGGAACTTACTAGATTTTTGAATGGTTAATTTGTCTTGTTAATAAATAAGTTGTTTTTGTGCTCTCCAGGAAAAAAATAGTTTGAAGTAATTAATCACTGGGATTTGAATTCGATATGGGGCAGCCGACTGACTAACCAATACAAATTACTGTTATCACTTTTAGCTGGTCTCTAATTTATCCTATTATTAACATATTAAAGGTCTTTTTTATGATCTTAGAGACACCATTATTAATCACCTTAGATTGGTTAGCTTTGTTTGATCGGTAATTATATTCCTAATTCTATAAGAAAATTCTCAAAAACAGCCCGGAGTTTGGATTTGTTCGGTTGGTAATAGGTGTGATCTTATTACGTGGCCATCATCATTATCATCGAACACAGACCGACTTCTCCGTCTACTGGGTATAGGTTCTCTTTGTTAATTCCATGATACTTCTGTACCTTACAACACACTTACAACTCACTCAACACTCACATACTCACGCTATGACTTTTTTTTTTCAGTTACTTCCATCAGTCCTTTCTGGACTGTTATCAGTTTCGTTGCGTGAATAAAGTGACGTTTCAGGTACAGGCGCCATTGCCCACTGGCACCTTGATTGACAGATTCACTGCTGTCCAGCAATTTAACAGCCAGGGGATTTGGATGGGTGGCTAGACGATCAGCATAACGCCTTTTATGTTTATCAATTTCCTCAAGAATGGTAGGAGTGTAGAGAGTATGACATTATGTAGAGTTATTTTATTTTGCACAATTAATTTTTTATTTTATCTTGATGGTTCGCTACCCTTATTTAATGAAGTTGTTTGTTAATTATCAAACGTCCTGAAGTATCTTGTAATGTAAACGTGTCACGAATTAAAATTTAAGATAACGCTACTCAGGCCCCCCAAGATACAGACACTGCCTAGTTTTAGTCATCACCATCTGTCTAGCTTTTTCCCAACTATGTTGCGGTCGGCTTCTAATCTAACAGGATACAGCTGAATACCAGTATTTTCCACCACCCAGTTACTGGGTAATACGATTCCCTTGGTAAGACTGGTTGTCAGACTTTCGGGCTTCTGACGATCCGTAAAGACTTCAAACATCCACGAATGACAGCCGGGACCAGAAGCCCCACCGTGCCTCTCGGTCTGTAAAGTTGGTTATCCATCCGCAGACCAACCGCGGTAAGCGCAGTTTAATCTGAGGGGCAATTCTCGTAATTTTAAGAACGTTCAGTCTGACCTCAGTCTCAATATGTCAAAAAATACTTCTAATTTCCCTACATTTTGACAAGTTTTTGACATTTGTTTGTCGCCGAGATGAGAATGCGACTAGATTTTGAACGTTTTAAATTACGAGAATTGGCATTCTGATCGATCGACGCGTGCGGCTGTTATTACTTAGCCACGAGGTATTCAAATAACTACGTTAAATATTTTAGTAACAGTAAGCATACGAGTACATTATAATTATTTTTTAATTTATTTTGTAACAATAGACCGACAATTTTTTTTATTCTTACCTATAACATACGACTTGCAAATCTAACCACGTATATAGTTCATTATCTGCCTAGCCTTTTCCCAACTATGTTGGGGTCGGCTTCCAGTCTAACCGGATGCAGCTGAATACCAGTATTTTACATGGAGCGACTGCCTATCTGGCCTCCACAACCCAGTTACTGGGTAATACGATACCCCTTGGTAAGACTGGTTGTCAGACTTTCGGGCTTCTGACTACCCGTAACGACTGTCAAAGATCCACGAATGACAGCCGGGACCAACGGCTTAACGTGCTTTCCGAGGCACGGAGGGGTCTCGGTATGTAAAGATGGTCACCCATCCACAGACCAACCGCGGCAAGCGTAGCTTAACCTGACCGATCGACCTGTGCGGCTGTTATTATTTAGCCACGGGCCCCGTGTATAGTTACACCTTCTTTATTTATTATACCTTTGCGAAATACAGTCGTGACGCTTTTATTATCCAGGAGCATGTAGAAATTCCAATCCTTCGCAAATCCTGTCATAAGTCAATTCACGTTACAAGGGTACCTTGTGTACATATAGCTTCCACTCTGCGACTAAAGTAAGATGATCTAAACAAAGTGACGGATCCCGAAGTGAAAAGATTCAAGTTACCTCAAGAGAATTTAATACGCAGATGTGTTATAAATCTGTATTCAAATATCAAGAATGATTGTCTTGTTAGTGTATGTAGATAAGAGTCGTTTTTGATAACAGAGAAATGAAATGAAATTGTTTATTCTTTAAATATCGGAATAACTTTTGCACATCATACCTATTTAAAAAAAACTAATAAGCTCCACCCGATTCCCTTGTTCACAAACTAAACTAAATTTAAGTACCGTGCATCTTTTTTTTCTGTGCCATTGTGAAACGGACAGAAGATAAATATTAGTTTAGTCCTGTCAAATTAAGATACTCTTTATGGAGTTTAGACGTGATTTAAAACATGGCTACTAAAAATACATCAATTTACGTCAGGCGCTGACTAATTTGACAGGGCTAAACTAATATTTATCTTCTGTCCTTTTCTTATTGAAATAGAAAGAAACAGATGCACTGAACGTAAATTTACTTTAGTTTGTGAACAAGGGAATCGGCACCAGAACTATTTGACTAGCCCGGAGAAGAAATGGTGAAACAAAAGTCTAGACATAATCTCGGTTGATGGAGATCATGGAGAATTATGTTTGAAATGGTTTTATCATGTTTAGATGTCGATTCCCATTATATCGGCAGAGTTTCTCTACATACACATACATATATGTAGGGCGTGTGTGTATACATGTGTGATGTATATGTATAGTATATACATGATATACATAAGTACTTATCTCCTTTCAAGAAAGTTAACTGTAATCTGCTTCTGCCTGCCTTTCTCCTAAGTAACATGAAGTGGCCACATGATGTACTTATTTTTCTTTTATTTTCCCGTCACAGCTGTCACCTTATCATTCAATCCCTTTTTATTCACTTTGGTTGATTTTAATAAGTTCCCGAAAATCTTCTTGTAGAACAGTTGAATGTCAAAAATAACAAGTAAGCTTTATTTATACACAAATATTTAAAATAATTTCATTATTTAGCTGACTTTTCCGTGTAAAGGGGGAAAAGTAATTTGCCTTAGCCACGCAAAATTCTATGAAAAATAACGAACAACGGACTTAATAAAAACCGGGTTTTGAATAATGGCTGTTAACGGTTTTATTTTGTAACACCGTTTAATTAGAAGAAGAATAGGTACTGTTTTCTTTAATACAAAAGGTTACCTAAACTAATATTATAAAGAGGTAAAGTTTGTTACTTTGTATGTGGGAGCTATTCTCCGAAATTACACGTCCGATTTCAAAAATTCTTTCATTAATAGAAAGCTACGCTATTGCCGAATACCATAGGATATGTTTTATGTTAAAACTCGCGGACGAAGTCGCAGTTAGAAGTTAGTCCCTATATTTATGTCTTCCTTATTTTAAAAGTAGGTATAACAAAAAAAAAAGTATTATTACATTGATAAATATAATACATCAGAAATACTTATGCCTGTATTTCCGATGTAATATATTTATATATAATAATAATAATATAATAATAAATTTATTGAACCAATGTTACAGTTATTACCTTAAAATTATCTTAACTTAACATCGGTCTGTAACCGTTAGCGATCATCTTTTGGATTTTTGCGGCGGTCCCCAAACTAGGCGGCGCCTGTATCTTGGGGACCAGAGTTGTGATACCTACATTATGCTATTTACCACTGGAGTTTATGTAAGAATAGGTAAGTAATTGCAAATGATTATATAAAACTAAATTAAATATTGAGATCAATATATCATTTCAGCACAGCAACTAAAAAAACTCATGCGCCCACATCAAAATACATAAATATTATAAGTAACCCTATAATTAATCACATTCGTTGGAGAGCTGCCGTAAACTTTTGATAGATGGCGCTATAAGCATATTCGCAAAGGTCGGGAGTAAGTTTCGAAACCACTACATCATTTTATTATGGCAACAGTGAGGCCAAAATGAAAATCCAAGATGGCGGCTGCGAACATTTACAAATCACGTTTAAAACCAATCAAGGATAGATGTTCAAAAAAAAATTTTTTTGGTGCACCTCTAAAGCCGCTCAATGGTTTAAATTAAATGCTTTATACTGCGTTGTGTTTTTAGTAATGAACCTAATTAACATTCATAGAACATTTATTAGTGAGAAGAAGTCAGGGTTACCATAGAAATATTGGTTACGTCATAAGCTTATCAGAGGGGCAATTCTCGTAATTTTAAGAACGTTCACAGTCTGATCTCAGTCTCAATCTGTCAAAAAATACTTCTAATTTCCCTACATTTTGACAAGTTTTTGAGATTTGTTTGTCGCCGAGATGAGACTGCAACTAGATTTTGAACGTTTTAAATTACGAGAATTGGCCTTCTGGTGTTAGGTTCCTACGGTTTTTATTTTGAATAATTCAAAAGATGGAAAAGTATTGTAACTTTTCTATATAATTAAAAAGGACCTGTGAGAAAGGGAAATATTTGGCATCAAAAATATAGAGCAGATTTCGTCCCGATAAACTTAAAAAGAACTAAGCCTGGGCTGAACTTGGAAAAAGTTTTGCTCGGTATGAGCGGGCATAATATTAAATCATGTACCTATGTAGAAAGTAAAACACATTCTCCACAAAGAACTCTTCATCACAGTCACAAAACAGTCTACGACAGCAAATCCCGGAGATACTGTACATAAAACCTCTTTTAATACAAATCCACCGTATATCAGGTTCCCAAATAGGTCTTAATCGTTTTAATCCGGATTGTCCTCATGCGAGGACCGTCTTTTATTTTCCCTTACATAGACATTTTCATTGAAAATTTTGTGATTAATCTTGAAAAAGGCTTATGTTTTGAGGGTACTTTATGACAAGAAATAAGTTAAGGTCTTATTTCTTGTGATGAAAATACTTATTTATTAGGGTTTTTTGGTTCAAAATCAAAATTTGGGAAGAAGTGGCGCAACAAACTCCCCAGCAGCACAGGTGTCTGTTCGGTTAGAAAATACTTGATATTTGATTGTATACAATACTGGGTGACATTACAAGGCACAGAACATAATATAAATAAAAGCTTGCAACCTAAATTAAAGCCTCCAGGCATAAAGGGTTCTGCTTCGTTGGTGTAGTGGTCGCAAGCGCCACTGTTGAGCATGAGGTTTTGGGTTCGGTCCTGGGTTCGGGCAAAGTGTTTTTGGGTTTTAACACGTAGAATTTCTGTGTAGCAGCTCGGAGTCTACATTTGTACCGGATGATGGCAATAAGCACGCGCCCTAGTATAATAGTAAAACGGGAAATTAAATTATACCTTCTTTCTAAGATACAAGTACAGTATATGAAAATTAGTAACATATTCAGCCTAAAATGGAAGAGAAAAGTGTCCTTTGCAAGGTACATTTTAGACCAATTTGGTCGCACGGTAACTATCAATAAAAACGGTTATTATTCTCTAACAGTTATCGATGTGTATTCACAGTGATTATGTATTCAAATAGGGTTATTACACCTCTACGTGTGAGCACCTTTTGATCGAAGTTAAATATTTTAATATGTTACGTGGGTTACTAATAACGATGCAGTCGAGAAAGAAGGTAAAATAATATCTAAATATTATTTTGCGCTCCTTTATTTACGTAGCTACTTTCTCCACTGCATCGTTCGTCTACTGAGCCTAGAATTTGAGTTCTGTCCCCAGCATAGCTATTCACAACCAACGGTTTTAATTACGGGAAATAGCCATCTGATAACACTCACTTTGTGTAGCCATATCTGAAGGCTAATTCCTGTAATTAAAAACGTTCAAAATCTAGTAGCAATCTCATCCTAGCGACCATCAATGTCAAAAACTTGTCAGAAATGTAGGGAGATTAGAGCTATTTTTGACAGATTGATATTGAGATCAGACTGTGAACGTTCTTAAAATTACGAGAATTGCCCCTCTGATTAAAAGCTACATATTTACAATACAATGTGCTGCTACAATCGCGACATAAATTTAACACACGGGTAGGGCTTAGTGACCAGTAATCATTAAAATTATAACAACATAAAATAATTCGCAATGTGCAAACTACCGCTTGCGCCGTTCACCAGGGCTCTCTCTCTTTCCTCCAATTCGCCTACTCAAAATCAAAATCAAAAGTCATTCAAATTAAGCTGAGAATCAGCACTTTTCTAACGTCAAAATTACAAAAGACAGTCCCTCAAAAACGCCCGCCCTTCACCACTTCCTAGTGCTATCGCTGGGAAGAAGAAGTGGCGCAACAAACTCCCCAGCAGCACAGCTGTCTGTTTAGTTACGGCACGCTGTATACTCATATTGCTGCGATGTATAATTTTATTGTTGTAAGTAGGTAGTACTTTTAAATTAACAAAACTAGATGAGCTCGAAGTTCCCTCCAAATACTCTGAGAAGAAATATCGAAACAAACTCAGAGGTCTCTTGTCCAGACATAATCTTGGTCAGATCAAAGTGAGGACCATGTAGATTGGTGTCTAAAATAGTTTTATGAGGAAAGCACCACACAGCACCCTGATTTCGTAATACATCATCAACCCAAATCTGAATCATTTTGAAGGATATTGCTAATCCATTGCTTTATATGTTCGAAAAATTCGTCTGTTCAACAACTTAAATAACGCAATTAATGTTGTTGAACTGTCGAAATAAAAGCCATTACCACTGTTAGTGTTAGTCAATTGCCCCGTAGATTTGACTGGATTTGTACAGTCAGTGCACGCGTTTGTCAATAATCGTGTAGCTCAGCTCGAACCTCACCTGAATGACTGAAAAATTATAAGTCCCCTGTGCTGAACCTTTTCATTCTCCGACTGCACAGTGCTGATATAACATTTGTCACAGAAGTCATAGGTATATCTTTCCGCTCTGAATATTTTATTACTTCAAACACATGAAAACGTTTCACTGCCTTTCACTGAGTACTTATCGTGGTATGTTTATTCTATTACGACTCATGCCATACCTTAAAAACCGTGTTCTTCACGTTACCCATAAACTTTGGCAAACCCTTCTATAGCTTTTACAAATCAAATCTAACAAAGTACATAAAAAGGCTACGTTACAAAGATATTTGTAATTTAATTTAATGAAATTTAATTGAGCTATTCAGTAAGAAAGGGTCTCAATTTGTTGCCGCTTAGTGCAATTAAAATTATAAATCTAACGAATGCTTTGGATAAAGAGCTAAAGAGACATGCATATCGGGTGATTTACGTCAAGGTATTTATTTTGTATAAAAATTAACAAAAAATAAGAATTCATTAATTTGTCCATAATGAAAAAGGCTTATGTCGATGGTCTAAACATCTGGTCGAAGTTTATGTATATTGCCGGAACATGGTACAGTAACGAGCACCAATATGTCAACACTTGGCAACTTTCAATTGCGATTTTTTTCGTGAAATAACGAATGGAACGTTGAAATACGACACATTACATAAACCTATGGGTTCGAAAATGCTATGTTCGTAACAACATAAAATTTCATAAAAAAATAAAAGAGT
This sequence comes from Apamea anceps, assembly GCA_951799955.1. Classification (NCBI taxonomy): domain Eukaryota; kingdom Metazoa; phylum Arthropoda; class Insecta; order Lepidoptera; family Noctuidae; genus Apamea; species Apamea anceps. The sequence continues at coordinate 14,455,875 of OX637509.1, forward strand.
ACATCGCTTTTGAATAAGGCCGAGTGTATACATACTTTTGCTCGTGACTGTACATGTCTTCTTATTATGTCTCTGTACAGTGCACACTGCCTCCTACCCCTTCGGGTGACGTTTGTACGAGTATAGTGCTGTTTTGTAGTTTATTTCAAAAACTCAAAAAAATTATGTCAAATAAACCAATTAAATGCACTTTTGAATCAACAAGGGGTTGGTCAGCCAGCACCCCTATTGCGTAACACACTATGAATCTTAATCTGAAACATTTTGAAGGCTATTGATCATGCTTCATATGTTCGAAAAATGTGTCTGCTCAACAACGTAAATAACGCAATAAATGCTGTTGAACTGTCAAAATGAAACCCATTGCTACTGATAGTGTTTTACGCAATTACCCCGCAGGAAGATGAAGCTAGTTGCCAATTCCAAAGCGTAGTCGGTATCTACAGGGTGAAATTAAATTCATGGGCATCCTTATAAGGGTTCGTTGTACTCATCATTATGAACAACTTTTACTATGGGTCCAAACCTTAAATCGCAAAAAAAACAGCTGTTCTCTACATTTTGACGAGTTATGCTAACATAAATATTAGATTATTTATAGTATTTATGTATGTTTATTTGTATGTATATATTCTCGTAATATTTGTTTTTGATTCTGTTTTTGATTTTTGATTCTATGTATTATTGTTTGTCTCCTTTGTTCTATCACACGCTGTCTACATCTCTGTATTTATTGTCCTATCTCAGGTATGCTGGAAGAGATTTCTTAAGAAATAAGCATCACCTCTGTACCTATTTTTTCTGTTTCTGTTTTTCAATGTCTGTTTATATATGTGTGTACATAAATGGTTAAATAAATAAATAAATGTAGGCAACAGCTGATTTTTTTTCGCGATTTCAGGTTTGGTCCCATAGTAAAAGTTGTTCATAATGATGATTACAATGACCCCTTAAAATAATGCCCATGAATTCAATTTCACCCTGTATATATAAGAATAGACACGTATCTATCTAACTAGCCTGTATTGTCCCATTGCAAGGCCGAGGCCTCCCAAAAAGACAGAATTGTGTGGAAAAGGGAGAAGGATCTCCCTTTTCCACACAATTCTGTCTTTTGCGAGTGCCGGCCAGTCCTTACGGTAGGAGTCAAGCTCGTCCCGCCAACTTCGTGTTAGCCTGCCGCGATGGCGTCGCCCGCCGCGATAGGATACATAAAGTCACGCATATTTCCCATGAGGATAGGCAGTAACTACAGGAAGCCTTCTGCTACGATCCTTACATACTGCTTTTGCCTCGTTTACGGTCATATAAGTACGAACGATACTCATAAGAATAGAATGCGACATGACGTACAGATATGACATTTGCCAAAGTCACAGGTATCTTTGCGCTCTGAGAATTTTAAAATGAAAACGTTTCACTGCATTCCATTGAATACAGTTATCGTGGTATGTTTGTTCTATCATGACTCATGACATGTTGATATCTATACCGACTTACAGAGGTCCCCAAAAGTTAGTTGACTATACCCTGTCCATAAGGTTAACCGATTTTTGACAGCTGTCTTAGAACGTACATATTCCAGATTACGTAAAAGTTAACTTTAAAATGTGTTATAAAATAAATAAATATATAAACTGCCTTATCTTATTGAATTATCTTATTTATGGTTTCTTACATAAATTATAATACCGTACGCGTATCAATCAATGTATTGTGTGTTGCTTCAATCACTACTTCCATCTGTCAAAAAACGGTTTACGTAATGGAGAGGGTATCTCCAAAAGTTAGTTGACTAAATTGGTTACTTTTTTGCTTCCATGTAGACGAAAGATTTAGGTATATTTATTATATCGCAAGATTATTGTTTTCGTTGTCCCAAATATTTTGACAAAAAAATCCATATATGCGTAAAATCTAAAATTTCTGTACAGCAGTAACTCAAGTTTTATGTGACTTCTCACAAATATTTATGCGTTCTCTATAAGTTTTATGGTAGCCATGAAATATTATCAAGTCGTTCTTTATCGTTTCCTGAAGATTTCATAAATCGATGTTTTGCTCACTGTTGTATTACAATGTTTTGAAGGTTGCTGTAATTTAAAATGTTTATAAAAGTAACTAGCTGACCCGGCAAACGTTGTTTTGCCATATAAATTATTTCTAGCTGCGCGCTACTTCGTTCGCGTGGTGTTCTTTTGTACCGGGAACCTTCTGGTCAAGTTAAGAAGACATTGAAGGTCAAAATTCCAACTTTTACTGGCGATTTCAACAAGTTTCTTTTTTTTTTTTGGGTGGAAAATCATCAAATGACCTCAAGTTTCTAATGTTATAACACAACTTTAAATACCCCACGACCCCTGTACCGTTGTATGCACGTATAAGATCAAAGTTGTGCGTGCAATGTCGAAGCATCATGCTGAGATAGGAGCCTTTTGGCCTCGTATAGGACTTACTGTTTCATTTTTCTTTTTGTTACTTTTTTATGTAATTTGTTTTTTTAATTTAAATAATAACATAATAAATAATAACAGCCGCACAGGTCGATCGGTCAGGTTAAGCTACGCTTGCCACGGTTGGTCTGTGGATGGGTGACCATCTTTACATACCGAGACCCCTCCGTGCCTCAGAAAGCACGTTAAGCCGTTGGTCCCGGCTGTCATTCGTGGATCTTTTCGTTACGGGTAGTCAGAAGCCCGAAAGTCTGACAACCAGTCTTACCAAGGGGTATCGTATTACCCAGTAACTGGGATGTGGAGGTCAGATAGGCAGTCGCTCCATGTAAAATACTGGTATTCAGCTACATCCGATTAGACTGGAAGCCGACCCCAATTATGTTTAAGTCCCATGTAATTTGGTTGATTTTTTTAAACTTATTCGTCTTAAGCGCTTCTTCATCTTCGTGAATTTCAAATTTTCCCATGCATAAGACCCTACCTTTGTCCTTCTTCAGGGTTCAAGTTATCTTTACAGCGTGTTTTTTTAGAAACAGCTTTGTGGGTTGGCTATGAAAAAGTACGTCACAAAGTTACAAAGGCACTTTCGCATTGAGGTACCGACACGACTACACGTGTGTGTTGTATTATACAACAAAGCAAACAGTACCTAACTAACCTACACATTATTATTCACCTTTTATTCTCAGTTTGCACAATCTAGGGGGCTAGTTCCGTCATCTGACGTCATCCGACAAGCGAAGACGTTGCATTCACATTGTGTATTACGATGCGGCACGTCTCCGGTTCACGGCTTTACAATAACCGTATCCGAACCGCTTTGTTACCGTTTGTTTTTGTATTTAGAAGAGTGACTTTGTTTTGTTTTAATAGATTTGTGAGCTAAATGAATCTAGCATAATTATAATCAGCCCATCATAATGTTCCCAAAACTGTAATTTGCTGTAATCTACAACGCGAGCCCAGTGCGGGTTGATAGATGTCACATGTCTTCGAATTTTTGGTTCTAGGACATGCGGTGGCCTCACGATGTTTTCCTTCGTCGTTTTTGACAACAGTGGTGATGCAATTATTTTCACAAAGTAAAGCGCCTGCCTGGCTGGGTTCGAACTCAGGAGCTACAACTTTCATTCTCTATGACAAACACGAAACCGCGCGAAATGAACGCGAAGTTGGCGTGGTTTTAACTGTCAAAATACCACGCTTGACAACCGTACGTGGTTTGCACGTGGTAAGATTACGTGGGGAATAATATTTACCATACAGGATTGGGGCCCCGGTATAATGGTAACCGTGTTTAGTTTCTGGATTCACATACAATTAAGCCCGTTGAAATTCGTAGGAAGAGTAATGAATGAACACGATGAACTTAAATTCAATTAAACTAACTTACATAAGCGACTATTACTTGAGGCATTCCTGTCTTTATTTTCAGCTTTATGTTGATTTCAGGGCCAATTCCCTTTGGTATTTAAAAACGTTCAAAATAGAATCTCATCTCAGCGACAATCAATGTCAAAAATTTATGGAAGTTAGAGATATTCTTGACAGATTCGGACTGAGATCAGTCTGTGAACGTTCATAAAATTATGAAAATTGCCCCTCTGTTGTCCTGACATTTGGCATTTGATGTGGACAGACAAGCAATTTGAGGCTATTCTGAAGATCGACATCTTTGATCGACAATCCGTCAAAGAGGTGTGCCAAATTGGATGGTCAATTTCTTCAAAGCTTCCTAGAGAACAATCCAACTAGACATACGCTTTTGTCGGTTTATTGGCATCTACTGGCTGATATATGGAAAATACTAATTTAATTTAATGTCTAGTGTTTCATAATGTTAGTTACTTACTATTGTATAGAATAGAATAGGATCAAGATCTTCTAACTGAATTGTGCTGCTGGGGAGTTTGTTGCGCCACATCTTCTTCCCAGCTAAAGCACTAAGAAGTGGTGAAGGGCAGGCTTTTGGCGGGACTGTCTTATGTAATTCTGACGTTCAAAAAGTGCTGATTCTCAGCCTAGTTTTAATAAATGACTTGATTTTGCTTGTTTGTTCTCTAGAACATTTTATTTGCATGGCTTGGTGATTTCAACGACTATCGTTAAGTCCAGATTACTAAATTGAACTCCTAGACGACATCGACACCACGCTTAGTGCCCAAAGGTGTAAGTAGAAAGATCAGTCATCATCTTCCTATCCTTGTCCCATGTTACCTGGAGGCGGCCCAACATGTTTTTTTCTTCCATTCTCCCCTATCAACTGTCACGCAATTTTTTATCTATTCACTCCCTTTTCTTTCACTCAATCTGTTCATCTTCTTTTTGGCCTTCCTCTTCCTCTCCAGAAATATCAGTGTGGCTTTAATCCCTTGAAGATGAAAAGGACTTGACATTAATAAACAAAATAGAACATTTTACCGAAACAATCTCCAACAGTATTTTTATATTCTGTGACATTTGCGAAACCTTCATTGATTCAAGAAACTGCAGTGCGATTCTGTTGCCAGAAACGCTCTTTATACCTTTTGGAAAATATCACTGTTTTAATAATTCTACATTCGACAAACCAATAATAAACGTCGAACCACAAGAGTTTCGTCGTTTATTTTTGGTTGATGATCAAATACAACTTCGTTTTAATATACACATTTCACCTCAAGCCATTTCTAATAACTGGATCAAAGGACAAACGGTATATTTTCGTTTATTAAAATATAAGAACAAAAATTTTAAAATTGAGCGCAAGAAAATATGAAATGCCTCTGGTTTCCGTATCCAACGTGTACCTACGGGACCTTATTACTAAGGCTCCGTAGTCGCTCCGTCCGTCTGTCACAGGGCTGTATCTTTTGAACCGTAATAGGTAGACACTTGAAATTTTTATAGTGTGTTTACTACTATGATCGTTATAACTACAAATAATTAAAATATAATAAAGTAAAAAATTTAAATTTAATTTTTTAATTTTTTACTTTATTTTACTTATTTTAATTAATGTTTTCGATCGAGCAAAAGACGCCCTTAAATTTTTTATTTTATTTTATTTTAATTATTTGTAGTTATAACGAACGAATAAGAGAAGATGAGAGCTATAACAAAACATGTTCTAACTACTGTAGACCTAACCTAAGCCTGCGAGACGGTTACTGTATTTTAAACTTTATTCCGTCGAACGTAAAGTTCTTAACGTCAGTTTTTGTAATAAGAACTTAAACTTTGTCGGATTATAGTTCGTAATTTAAAAATTGCTCGATGGTTTAAACCTGGGTATATAGAAAAACCTTGTTTTGTAATAAGGCCGTATTTGTCCAATATTCTACGGTGGGAACCCTTCGCGTGTAAGTTCAACTCACAAATGGCTGCATTTTTTATATAATTTGATTCTAAATGAGCAGCTCATTTACGCGAATATTATTCTCATGTAAGCAATGTCTTTTATGAGAAAATAAAAGGTAAGAATCGCTTTAAAAAGATACCTTTAGAAATAAGGTACGTATAATTTTAGACGATAATTTTGCAGAAGGTAAAGTAACGTAATAAGGCCACAACAATTATTACTCAAACTCAAACTCAAACTCAAATCATTTAATTCAACTAAACCAATTACAGGTACTTTTGAATTGTCAAAGGGTCGGTCAGTCAGAAAGATGAAGCTAGTTGCCCATTCCAAAGCGTAGGTACCTATGGAGAAGAACGGGCAAGAAACTCCATGGACACTCTTTTAAATCATAAAATTGTTACAAAATATTTTATTACATCATTCGTGTTGAAATTAACCATGTGAGAACGATGTAGAAATACGTGCAAGTTAAAAGCGTCCGTTATAAAAAAAACAAAAACAATTCAGAAATTAAAAATTAAAATAAGCCGAGGCAGCTAAGAGATGACCAGTCCCTACTGGCGGCGCCCGTTCACGAACATGACGTATGGATCAGCACCATTCAGCTCAACCATTTTGGAGGGAACTTAATGATCCAACACACACGCCATCACCAGCGAGACATTTGAGTGAGCAGGACATACTCACAGCTGCCAGGGCACATTCAAGTCAATGAAAGTCGTACCCAGTAAATGGTAGCTTTATAGAAAGTACATAGTGCTCACACGTGTGCTATGCAATTATACAATTCTAAGCAATTGAGTTTATACAATGCAATGATAGTTTTTCTTTTCCAATGTTCAGCAGCTCCAACATTGTTTCCGAATGCTAATTAGTTTATGCGCCTCTGTGGAGCAGGACCAGCATTGAGCCAAGCATTTTTGTCAGCGATGTAATCTCCTAACTTATAGTATGCTTGGCTACATAGTGTGCGTTTAATACAAGATTTAAATTTCGTTTCATTCAGTTGGAGTATGTGGGGAGGAATTTTATTGTAACATTTTAAACAGTACCCCATGAAGGATGAGTCTACTTTAGCCAGTCTGAAACCTGTTTGAACTAATTGGTCCCTATTTCTAGTCCTATAGTTGTGTCTTTCACCTCTTTTATTGAAAAGATTTAAATTTTTTCTTACGTACATGATGTTTTCATAGATGTATTGACAAGGTACCGTCATGATGTTAATATCTTTAAACAGTTCCCTTAAAGAATCGCGCCTGCGGAGGCCATATATTGCTCTGATGGCTCTTTTCTGCAGAATAAAAATGGACTCGATATCTGCAGCCCGTCCCCATAGTAAAATACCGTAAGACATGATACTATGAAAGTAACTGAAATAGACTAGCCTCGCGGTATCTACATTAGTAAATTGACGGATTTTTCTTACAGCATAAGCTGCTGAACTTAGCCGTCCTGCAAGAGATGTTAAATGAGGACCCCATTGCAGCTTTGAGTCGAGCGTGATCCCCAAGAAAACAGTTTTATCGACGAATTCTAGTTTCTCTTTGTTCAATACTATGTCACAATCACTACTTTTAACATTTGGTAAAGCAAATCTTATGCATTTAGTTTTTTTCCCATTTAATACCAAATTATTAGCAGTGAACCAATTTTGTACCTGCAGTAGGGCGTTATTTACGTCGTCAAGATTTGATGCACGCCTATTTATCTTAAAAATTAAGGAAGTATCGTCAGCAAATAACACCATTTGTGGTTGGTTCTTTAATAAATGGGGTAGATCATTAATATATACTAAAAAGAGGAAAGGACCTAAAATCGAGCCTTGTGGAACACCCATTTTTACTTTTAAAGCAAGAGAATTGACACCATTTATTTGAACTTTTTGTTGTCTATCATATAAATAAGATTTTACTAATCTGAGCGCAAGTTGACCTAGTCCGTAATGCTCGAGTTTAAAAAGTAAGGTTTCGTGATTGACGCAATCAAATGCCTTGGAGAGGTCACAAAAGATTCCTATGGCATCTTGGGCCTCCTCCCACGCTGTAAAGATGTGCTTTAATAAGGTTACACCGGCGTCAGTCGTACAACGTCCTTTGGTGAAACCATATTGCTGATCATGTAAGATTTTGTTGGTGTTAAAATGATTAAGCATTTGATTGAGCATTACCTTTTCGTACACCTTGCTGAATACGGGCAACACGGATACTGGTCTATAATTGTTGGTGTCTTTGCTGTCCCCGGATTTAAAAAGCGGTATAACCTTACTATATTTCATTAAATCCGGGAAGACTCCTTGATCTACACACAAATTAAATATCAAAGCTAAGTATGGCGCTATAGTTTCGATTATGGATGTACAAACTTTGATAGACATTCCCCATAAGTCTTCGGTCAATTTGATTTTGATTTGCCGAAAAGCTTTTATAACAATCATAGGGTTTATATGTTTAAATTGAAATTCAACCGAGCAGCCTGGAACGTTAGCTCTTAATAGATCAATTGAGACAACGGGTGAGGAATTTAAAACTTCCGTCGTTTTACATGGTATATTAGTAAAGAAATTTACAAATTCCTGAGCTACTTCTAAGTTAGAGCTTATGGCCCCACGTGAAGTCTCCAATGCGTAATCATTGTTTCGTATTTTATTCGCACTAGTTTCGTTGTGTATAACTTTCCAAACAGTTTTTATTTTGTTTTCCGCCGTTTTGATCTTGTTACTAATGAACAGGGCTTTAGCTATCTTGCAGGTATTTCTAAAAGTTTTGGAATACATAGCAACATACTTGTTGAAAGTTTCAGTGTTGATATAAGGCTTAAGGCCGTACAGCTCGAACAGTCTTTCCCTACTAATCCTAATACCTCTAGTTGCCCAGTCACTAAATATAAAATTAGGGCAGATATTTTTTATTTTCTTTTCAAAAGTTTTATTGAATTCAGTGTGCACTATTGAAAAGAAATCCTCATACAATTTATTTGCATCGTTCATATTATGATCCAGAACATTTAACTTATTATTTACGGTACTATTAAATCTATTTAATTTGCCAGTCGTTATTGGTCTAAACTGTATTTGCACTTTTTGCAAAGGTGTTTTAAACTTAAAAGTTACCGTTTGTCCACTATGATCGGACGGCAGATAATTTACGATGGCTTTATCCAAATAATCACAATCGCAGAAGACATTATCGATACAAGTAGCAGAAGATGGGGTTACTCTAGTCGGTTCTGTAAAAACATTAAATAAATTGAACGATTTAAAAAGGCTTAATAATCTACTGCTATTTGAATTATTTTCCAAAATATTAATATTAAAATCACCACAAATAATTGTGGTTTTGTTACTGGATGCAAGTTTTGCTAGGACATCCTCCATCACTGACTCAAATAAATAAAAGTTCTGATAATTAGGGGGTCTGTAAACGCACACTACAACATGCTTATCTAGCTCAACACAGGACAGTTCGATACAATGTTCAACTGATAAATCCACTATGTCGTTTCGTTGCTTGGATTTTAAACAATTTTTTATTAAGATTAGAGAACCTCCACGTAGCATAGATTTACGATTAAAACAACTGCAAACACTATAGTTCTCATAATTGATCAGCATTTGGTAATCCTTTAACCAATGTTCAGTTAAACAAACAATGTCAAACTTTGTTTTTTCTAAAAAGATTTCAATTTCTAATAATTTGGAAGAAATACCTTGAATATTTTGATGAAATAATTTCAAGGCATTCTGCTGATCTCCTTTTATTAATTTGGAGCAAGAAGATACCTTGTTGTTGTTAGTTATAAGGATATTCTTACTGGTACCTTCTGTTGTCTTACAAACTAGTTTAAAAGATTATCCGGAGTTAACCCCAAGACTTCAATGTCATCACCGGACGGTGAGCTCACATTGAGTGAGGGACATGGAACCCCCTTCGTACAATTTGTATAAGTATTTATAGCATTTGAGCTACATTTATTCAGGCTCACCACCTTATTATTAGTATTATTACTAACCAATGTGGTGTTAATAATACACGACTTCGACATACTATTTATGTCTGAGTTTATATAAGAAGCTAATAGCCTTGCTATTATGTGTCTAAAACTAACAGGCAGATACACAGTATCCCTAGTCGACTTTAAAGTTTCCACAAAACTGTTGGTGTCAAAATATACAAGTTTGTCACTGTGATGACTAACTAAAAAGTGCATATGTTTATTAAGCATATGAATATACTTGTTTTGTCTATCTGTCAATTTTTCAAAATATGGGAAAGCACACAATATTATTTTTCTACAATTTAACTTTAACAACTCAGTTACACAGTCAGTGATTTCATGTTTTTTGACATTAGAACTGTTACCTACAAATACAGTAATGTTAGTTTTAGGATTAAATAAATTTCCTGTTACTGATGCCATTATTTGTTTGTAGGTTGACCCTGGCATACAATAATTTTGAGTAGAATAACTCAGGTTGTCACTAATTAATTTACCTAAACCTCTTCCTATACTATCTGAGAATATAACTGAATCATGACTACTGAAAGATGAACAAATACCAGTCTCAGGCTGTACCACTTGAGATAGATCTTGTACTATATCAGGTATGTCTTGGTTAAGGTTACAGTCTTGAGACAAACTCTCAGTCTGGGACGGGTCCTCCGTTGCCTCAGGCTGGACAGCAACAGGGTTTGAAACCTGACAAGTACACTGACACATAACTAACTCACTAGCAGCAAGAATATGCTCTTTAATTTGGTTCTGAGAACCCACATATTTTATGTAAAGGGAACTAAGTGTGCCCTCAAGTACCTGTATGTCAGACTGTAAGCGCTGTGTATCAATTTCATAGATTTTTCTGCTGTCTTCTAATTTAATTTGCTGATTGTTTAATTTATTTATTAGATCAACACGTTCTTTCCTCAGAGGAATATTTTTGGAAAAGTGTTTCTGTTGTTTCCTAAATTGATTACATTTTTTAATTATTCTATTCATTCTTGCATATTTTTTCATTTTGTTGTGACTAATTTTATAACTACAATTATAATTTTGTTTCAGTAGGGAATCTTCAGTAAGGTCAATAGTTGTTATAAAATGAGGGTTACAATTACTATTTAACAATTCATTATATAAGTGGTTTTTTTCTTTAACCTGGTTACATTCTATTTCTTTTTCTAACTGGTTAATCCGACTATTAGAATGAAATAATTCATCTTCTAGGTCCCTAACTTTGCTTAAAGCCTCCTCATACAAATGACTACAGTTGTTGAAACCATCCGTGACCACCTTCAATTGGTCGCGTTCATTAACAACATTCAAATATTGGTGATGGAGGTCTACTAGCTCCCGTTTAAGGCTTGAGTTTTTGTCAACTATTTTCTTGAATTCCTCCTCACTTTCATCATTCTCCAGTAGCAATTGGTCATATTGGAGTTTCTTTGCTTCAAGTTTTTGGAGGGCCGTTCTCAATTTCAGGTCCATCTCCTGAGCAGTAGCCTTACGGGTCATCACAGGCATGGTTTCAGGATTAGTTACTGAAAGTATAATAGAGAAACGGTGAGAAAAAGTAGGACAGACAAATTAAATAAAGTTGGAAATGAAAGGGAAAATGAAAGATGTTAGCGTAGGTCAGTGGAGAAATTAGATGAAAAAGATGAAACTAGAAATTAGGATGGCTACTGAGTTGGCTTGAAGAGCTGTTTTCAAGGCTATATTATCAAATTTGGAAATATGTTTTTATTGCCTTACGAATTTTACTTTTTTAAAATTTGACAAGTCACTCGGGCAGTGTTGCCACTTTTTTTTTTATTATCAAATATTAAATTTTCATCGATAACTTTCAAAGCGATTTCATCATTAAATACTTAATAAAAAGATAGCTAACGATTAATTACGATTATAGTGTCATTTTACTCTGAATTTTATGATTCCTGAAGCTCACTTTGATGGAGGCAGGCGCTTCAATTTGTGTAAATAATTTCATCACCACTGCTCTCAAAACGGTGAAGGAAAACATCGTGAGGAAACCGGCATGTCCTAGAACCAAAAATTCGAAGTCATGAAGTCATTCACCAACCCGCACTGGGCCCGCGTGGTGGATCACGGCTCACTCCCTCTCACAGAGAGGAGGCCTGTGTCCCAGCAGTGGGAACATTATAGGCTGATTATGCTACTTTTATGGAAGAGTTACCACAATTCGGCCAAAGTCAATCTGCAGCGAAGAATTCACCTTGTGTAGCGGGATCGTCCGAAAGGGCTACCACTGCTCTGGAACATAAAGGGCTAAGGAAGGAACACGGGTGGGTTTTAGTCAGTAAGAGACTGACACTCCCTTCCGCTCCATCCAGAGCGGGAGGGGCCATTTGATGGTATCCCGTCCACAAAAAAAAAAAAAGAATTCAAGGTGAATTCTTTTTTTTTTAGTAATAAGTACCTACATATTTTTACTAAAGGCTGATTGTTCCATCGCCAGATAACTTTTATTTGAGGAATAAAATTGACGTTTGACAGTTTTTGTATGAAATAACTGTCAAAATTTCAAAATTATTCCTCGAATAAAGTTATCAGATGATTGAAAAATCAGCCCTAAGTCATAAAGACAAAGTATACGTAAAAGCACGTTTTATTGTTTACGACATCTTGTTTCATTCACACTCAAATTGTCGAAGATGTGATCAATCACGATCCGTTTTTTTTAAATAATGGCGCTCGAGCTGCTCTGAACCAAAAATATTGCTAAAACATCATCAACATAGGCCTCTCCCAGGCCGCATCCAATCTGTCCCAGCCACCTTCTTAAGGTCGTCCGTCCATCTAGCTGGGGGGCGTCCCACACTGCGCTAGCCGATACGCGGTCTCCACTCCAGGACTCGTCTGCTCCACCGGCCATCGGTCCTTCAACAAACATGGCTAGCCCACTGCCACTTCAGTTTGCTTACTCTGCAAGCTATGTCGGTAACAAAACAAGATAAAACATAACAAGGACAAAAGGAAAAAAATAAGGGCAAACGAAATAAACGGAATTTGAAATGTGTGGACTGTCTCGTCGAACTTATGTAACGTTTAATTTCTGGTCGAATAATCCTCCATCTCCTATCGACCTTCTACTTAATTTTATATTTTCGCCAGGAAAATATGGCAATACTTTGTTAGGTTTAGTTTGACGCCTGGAAAACTTTTTAACGAAATCAAGGCCAACTTGCCTGAATTCAAGGTTGTCTAAACTATCTTTGGAAAGGTTATTTTCTCTAAATTTAGCGTAAAGCTAACCATTACTCTGATTATGTCCTCGCGTGCCAGCTTAATAGCATCTCAAGCACTTTCCACAAACAATCACATTAGGGAGACACGCCCCTATCTTTTGTTTGACAATTCCATGGGCCATCACGCCTATAATCTCCGAAAGGTTAGGCAGACGTGTACCTTTAGTACACCCACATTAAGCCAGTTATGTTTATGTCCCATGTATAAGGGGGCGAACGTATTGCCATCAACCGGGCATCCCAGGCTGTTACTGAGACATCCCTGACGGCCCTGCCCGACCTGCGCTCTAAATGCGTAACACACTTTCATTCACAGTATCTGCATTTATGTAACATTCATTCTATTTAGCTTATAAGTAAAATCTGTTTTGTTACTGCATTTTCTCCTTCTATGTTTGGTGCATGCCGTGGCAGCCTTTAATTAAGGCTACACTATAAAATAAAAATAAAAACATGGAATCTTCAGCATGTATTATGGTGTATGCTTTGTTGGTTGTCCTTAAATAAATAAATCTGGACCATTTTTAACCCCCGACGCAGGAACGACGGGGTGTTATAAGTCCCGTCGGGGGACCGCTTCTATTTTGAACTTTAACAGATTGTTAGGCTAATAATTAGAGCGGTCCCCCGACGGGACAAAATTTAATCAAAAAATTTCATACGTACTTTTACATACGGTCATGATTTCAACGTTATTTTTTTCTTTTTATAGGGTTTCACGTTTATACCTGTTTTGTTCTTTTTGGGGCTATTTTTCAAGTTTTTTTTTTTTAATTGTTTTAGGCTTTTTACATTTATACTATTTTTATTATTATTTTGTTTCGGAAGTTTTTTAAATTTTTAATTTAATTTTTATGAAGGATAGGTATTGCTAATCCATTGTTTGAAATTTTTTTCTGTTCAACATGATGTTGAACTGTCATAATGATAGCCATTGCTAATCTAATATTGCGACATATTCACCAAAAATGTAAACAAATATGAGTTTATGGAAAAATAACTTTAATTACTATACAATAAAGTTCAGTTTACGCTACAACTTCAAACATTTTTATAACTGTTTCAATAGTGCTAGTCACTCTGAAATCAACTTAATTTCCATTGTTATAAAGTTGATATTTGTTTAACTTGAAATAACGTCAATTTGAAACATAAATAAAATTTGAATATAATTATGTTATTCTACGCAATTACCCTACTGGGCATTGAACCCGGACCAGTTCCGGCTCAGTTCCTTAGCATAAGCAGTCTATCTATAATGTTCCCACTGCTAGCCGAGGGGGAGTAGGCCATAATCCACCATGCGGGCCCAGTGCGGGTTGGCTTCCAAGGGCCTTATTTTAGAGAAATTCTTGAACACACTTAATACCGTAGAAATACCTTAGCACCCAACTCAATTTTAAGTTAGCGTAAAGTATTCTCTCTGTAACTTTAAGATATGTATGTTACTTATATGTTTCTTGAAAGGTATTTGATTCTTCGGGTATTAGCTTGTCACTTAAAGGAATTCGTACGGGATTTGTTGTTGTATTTTCGACGTTGATGTATTGATGTAATTAACTTTATAAGCTGTATGGGTGATTCTTATATTTTCATAATTCTTGTACCAATCAACTCAGCCTATTGCAGCCCACTGCTGTAATAGGCTGGCCTCTCCCAGGCTGCGTCACAAAATCTTGTCCTCCGCCTTCCACATCTAGTGTCTTCCAGCCACCTTTTTTAGGTCGTCAGTTCATCTAGCTGGGCTATAATAATATTGTAGTATTATACAAGACAAAGTATTAGATTAAAAACTATATAAATATAACTATACCTATTTTTTTTTATATAAAAACAAAATGACACTTAGACGTCGAAGTACAGTCGTCCACAACACGAAAACGTGTTCAGGTAGAAATAAAGTAATTCAACCATTATCCACCTTCTCTCCATCCGTGCAAATGGAGACACAGATGACCACTTTTAGCACTTTGTCCCAAAACCATCAAAGAAACATAAACGTCCCATTAGATTTATTTCAGTAAAAAACCATAAAAAATCGCATAAAATTAACCCAAAGAATGACCACCAAGACGAAATGCCCTACATCTTTATTTGTATGACTTTTATACCATTTAGCGTCACCCTGTCATGTTGTACAGAGAGTATCCTTCACGCCTCTCTCTTGAGGGCAGAGAAAGAAATGTTTAATAATTTAAGTGACTTAAAGAGAGCAATATTGGTTGATATAAAGACTTGGGAGACAGAATAAAATGTGTCAAAGTCGAAATCAAATCATTTATTTCAAATAGGCACATAAAAGGCACTTTTGAACGTCAAACATTAAATTAAAATAAAATTGATTCTAGTCGCCCCTTCCAAAAGGTAGTTTTTGTATGGAGAAGAATGGGCAAGAAACTCCACTGTGGTCTTTAAATGGTAATATAGGGCTCTAGGGGAAGTGTGTGTGACCTAAACTATAGGTCAATTCAATTCAATTCATTTATTGCATCAAATATGGTAGGTACATGAAGTTCTTATATAAAATATTTAGTAACACACTCACACACACACATTTACACACATTTTAGGAAACAGTGAGCGGAGAGCAGTGGTGGCTCAGTGGTAACGGCCCCGAGTTTGGGTTCGAACCCATTTAGGCGCATTATATAGTTACTTTGAGTTATTTATTTCATTACCACTGCTCTCAAAGGAAAACATCTGGAGGAATACGGTATGTCCTCGAATCAATAATTCGAAAACTAATGACATCTACCGGCCCGCATTGGGCCCGTGTAGTGGATTACGTCCCACTCCCTCTAACAGAGAGGAGGCCCGTGTGCCAGCAGTGGGAACATTATAGGCTGTAGGCTGATTATGAAAGCGCTTGTCCGGGTTCGAACCCACACGGGGTCACGTCTCTCCAACCTCTGCTTTGTGACATAGAAGTTGGTACATAGATCGCAGAATTGAGATTGTGAACTAGTATAGATAAGGTGAAGAAGGGAAGGGAGGGGAAGAAGGTGGCTGGGACAGACTGGATGCGGAAGGTGAAGGACAGGGTGTTGTGGCGCAGCCTGGGAGAGGCCCATGTCCAGCAGTGGACTGCGATAGGCTAAGTTGATAGATAAGGTACCAGTTTTCATAACTTCAGCTGCTATCAAACTATATTACAACACACAATATAGTTTCAAGACCATCCACAGAAAGCATCCTATCGATACCTATTTATCTGACTACTAGAACACATAACAAAGGTTGCATTGGTCCAGATTAATCTGAACACAAAGTAGTCCAACCTTATCGGCATGAAAAACCTTGGTTTATTACGTCGTAGCCCAAAACATCTAAATACCGAATTGCGTTGCCAAAACAACTGTGGGTCAATGAAACGAGCATGACGCAGACACTTTACGAATAAAACAATTCTACTCAGCAAGGATGTGAGCCACTGTGTCGGTTGGTCTGCAGTAGTTCAATGTCATTTTAATTTCTGTTAGGGTTTTATTTTTTGAGTACCTACTTTCAATTGCGATTTTTTCGTGAAATAACGAATGCAACGTTGAAATGCGACACCTTACATAACCTATAGGTTCGAAAATGCTATGTTCGTAACAACATACAATTTCATTCAAAAATTAAGGAGTAAATCGCTTTTGAATAAAGCCGAGTGTATACATACTTTTGCTCATGACTGTACTACAACTATCTACTGGATTACAATACACAATAATTGATTCTGTTTTATATGTATCGTGCTACAGTCCAATGAAAGAGAGCTTTCTGTGAATGCTAACCAAACCAAATGATAGATACGACACACACTGTCACCCTCGGTTCGCCACAATCTCGGGCCAAGTTCTAGGGGTCGCACTGAACTACTCCAAACTTTGGCGGCCGGGGTGACGGCGCTTGGGTGACAGATGCGCGGTGGATACATACTTACGTACGCTACTATCCGCTCTTACGTATCGCTACTTCTGTGTTATCATCTCCGTATCCGTTGTCGGTGACATCCCGGTGACGGCTACGGTGGATAAACGTACTAACATTATTTTCATCGTTGGTCGTATTCAAAGTAAATACTGTTACTTATTATTTAACGTAACGTTATAACGTAAAGATTTTACTTCCAATCACAATTTCAGTTATTCTCAAGAGGAGCTATTAAAACACATCGCTCTAAAAAGTATTTTTTTAACATAATACTAGACACTAATCACGAAGGGTTAGGCAGAAGTGTACCTTTTAGTAAGGCACACCCATATTTCACCATTTAAGTAACTTTTATTATTTATTTATTAGACTAAAATACTTCCAGCAGTTTATATAATTATTAAAACAGAGTATAATATATGTAATAAGTAATAAATCACACAAAGTAGAAACTACAGTCTTGACGTGCCAAATAGTTACCCTCCCACACAATTACCTCACCTAAGACAAATCCTTCATTATTTTCAAAGACTTTCCTGACATAACTTACTGTAATGTCCTTGCGTGGTGAGTCAGACGTCCACCTACTGTGGCGCCTAGATGTCTGCTGTCTCGACCTTGTGACTGCTATCATAGTATATTAGTGATTTGGTCATGTTCATCTGCTAATCTTGGGAACTTGATATGCCGGCTTGACTGAGAGATTAGGGAATGTAAGGAAATGTGTATATTTTGTTGTATTGTCGGTTGCAAAAAATATGATATGTTTCCCGGCTTCTTAATGGTCAGACAGTGATCTCATGTTGTTATTAGTCTGATAGACAGTATTACAACTGCCTATAAAAATGAGATTTGTCAGCAAAGGAGACTGACAGAATTTGTATGGGAAGTGATCCACCAATAGCGATGCGGATTTGATATTAATTGTGTAATGATACCTCATCTTTACCTTTGTGCAACATCAACAAAATCAGTACGAGAAATTAAAAAAAAAAAATAGATTTTGATGTCCCTTTGCTCTGCTTTGCTTTGGGTATAGATGAGGTAACCTTACAAAAATAACAAAACCGTATCGCTATTGGTCTATTTACCATTTTCGCCCAGTCTCCTTTCATGTAAGTTTTTTCAGTTATATAACTTTCATTTTTAAAGGGGTATTAATTAACAAGTAACTGGGTTGTGGTTGTCAGATAGGCATTCGGTTCATGTAAAATACTGGTTTTCAGCTGCATCCGGTTAGACTAGAAGCCGACCCCAACATAGTTGGGAAAAGGCTAGGCAGATTTGCTTTCAGTGACTGTAAATAACAAAGCTGTGCTTGTAGGTGTGTTCAGGTTGTTAGTAATAAGTCGGCAAAGAGTTTACAATTTTACATTCTCCAGTCTACCATTAACGCAAGGTCATGATACTTAAAGGTCCATCTCTTATGTAACTAATACTACCTACCTATGTTTCGTAATCATTAATTACGTGTCGGATAAAAGTACGCCCGTCAGGATTAACAGAAACTACTAATCTACTTACTGTACTCGCTTCACTGAATTGGACACAAGGTTTTGTAAAATCCATTAAATAATAAAACGTACAGACTAACTGAATATACTGCTCTTCGTTCTCGGAATTTACTATCAGTTATTTTAAAAGGTGGGATCAACCTAGCAGGGTATCACAATCCAAATCTTGAGTCCAATCTTTATCTATAACCAATCATAGGGTTTACCAATCTGAGTCTTTGAAAAGGCGAATCACAAGCAGCCGTCATCGGGGGTCTGTTTCGAAGTGGTAAATTTATCGTATCGGCCGAATGTTCGGCCGTTTCTACTACGAAGTTATTTGGTTCGGTCGGTCCCGATCCGACTGAACTTCATTTTGACATTTGCTGTATCGTATACTCCGAAGTGACACATTCGGGGATTGATAAATGATAAATGATTTTATTTTTTTAGGTTTGTACAAACACTTTTACACGTCAATCATATTTTAAAACTAGATGAGGTCGGCGTTTCCTATCTGACTAGTCTGAGAAGAAAGGCCGAATCAAACTCAGACGTCACAGTCTCTTTTAAAGTCCAGACATAATCTTGGTCAGATCATATGAAGACCATGTAGGTCTTTTGAGGAAAGAACCACACAGATTGAGAGGACCTGTCCAGTCAGTGCACGCATATGTCAGAAATCGTGCAGCTCAACTCAAAACTTAAGGAGCTCAACGGTTCGACGAACAATACCAAAGAAAGGACATTTGGGTAGGCCACATTAATTACTCAAACTGCCAAACCATGACAAAAATTGAGTGGGATACATTAGTAATTTCGGATGTAAGTCGCACATTCATCAAATACGTTAAAGCTGCAGAAGTTTCTCTGTGTCTGGACACCTAGACACTTCTGCACCTTGGTTCATTCAAATCATGGTTGATGGCAACAGACACACTCCCTATTACATGAGACTTAGGGACAAACCACACTTATTCAGTTCTGTTCAGCTATGTATAACGGTCTGTCTGACACACAACTCAATGTCAATTACAAATAGCCAGTTAAAGTTTCTACCGATTTCCAAATTTCCATAAATTATATCAATGCCTTTTCTTTTCTTCAACAAGGCTTTTAAAGTTACAGGTATCATAAAGTGTTTGTATTACTTACACTTTTTGAAGTAAAAACTTCTTTAGCGACATTAAATGTTAAACTCGCGTCAGGACACGTGACCTGATGGAAAATTCGTAAGACGGAGCTCGCGTCAGGACACGTGACCTGATCGAAAATTCCTAAGACGGAGCTCGCGTTAGGACACGTGACCTGATCGAAAATTCGTAAGACGGAGGGAGAGTATACCGCATTCCAAAATATCAAAAATGCACAACGTTAATATTCAAGTTTTCACTTCAGCCGGGGTTTTTTTTTCTTGGCAATAGACGGGGGTCTATTGCCAAGAAAAAAAAACATAACTGTATGTGTAGAAGCCCCATGTAATCCCCATTACATGGGGCTTCTACACATACAGTTATGTTTAGGTGGACCCTTCGGGGAAATACTAAAAATAAAATTATATGAGGTCTATGCTGGAACGAGCGTGCCTAGAAGATTTCTGTTCACTCTTGCTTTGAAGGCAGGAATACAGACGCTTCTGGCAGAGAGTTCCACGCTTAAGCTATGCACGTAATAAATGTGGAGGACTTTGTTCTAAATATAACTTGAATGTAACTTTTCACGTACGCAGGTTGCTTATTCGTTTATTTATTATCTCGCGTGCAGCTTAACGCGAGTTTACTGCAGTATATTTCTAACGTTAGCTCAATTTTTCTTAAGCATCACAGTTTTACGTACTTGTAGAAAACTAAGAAAACGTACCTATTTTTAAACAACTTCAAAAAAGAAGGAGGTTTTATGTTCGTCTGTATGTATTTTGTACGTATGTTCATCGATATTTTCATCAATTGTGGACCGATTTTGAAAATTCTTTTTAGGAAAGGAATTTATTAATAGCAGCCCGGGTTCTGAATTCTCGTAGCAGGTTGATGGCATAGGCTCGCTCCCTATTACATGGCACTTAACTGGCAAAATATGCTCAGCCTAACCCTCCGGGGATAACAGACGTGATGTAGTTAAGTTTATTTTAAAGAATTTCGTCATTGCTCATCTCCAATGCCACGCTTACAAGATATTTTTGGCACATAATTCTACGTATACAAAATCGATACTTAGAGCCTGACCTGAAGGTGTTGTAGGGAACCTTCTTGTACTACCTGCACGAGTTTGTTGACCTCAATGGACGGAATATTTTTTTTTTATCTTTCTTTTTTCCCTCCCTTAAGACCAGAGGGGAAATTCTTGTCATTTTAAGAACGTTCTCCACCTCAATCTGTCAAAGATACCTCTAATTTTCCTATATTTTGACCAGTTTTTGACATTGATTGTCGCTGAGATGAGGTTGCGACTAGGTTTTGAACGTTTTAAATTACGAGAATTGGCCTTCTGTTTGCAGCTAGCCCTGTGCAAAGAAGTCATTATCTAGTTAATAATGTTAATCTGTTTGTCCGTCTGTCCGATAAAATTACATAGAAAGGCTGTTTTTTTATTGAGACTTGAGATTTCTGATTGAGTGATTCGACTGAACACTTAAAGACTGATGGAATATTTACGATCCAAGGAGCGTACCTGCCTAACCTTTTCCCATCTACGCTGGGGTCGGCTTCCAGTCTAACTGGATGCAGCTGAATACCAGAATTTTACATTGAGTGACTGCCTATGTGACCTCCACAACCTAGTTAAGTACTTGATAACACGATACCCCTTGGCAAGACTGGTTGTGAGACGGCTATCACAGATCTAAGAATGACAGCCGAGTCTAACGGCTTAACTAGCTTTCCTGGTTTCGATATGCAATGGATTGTCACCCATCCACGAACCGACCCCGGCAAGCATACCTTAACCTTCAATCGATTTGAGCGACTGGTTTTATTTAAAAACTGTTAATTTTTAGAACTGAACTAAACCAAAGAAAATTATTGTCTTTCAGATTGACTCTTGTGAAACAGTCCTTACTACCTTGTTTACGGACTAGGAAGTAGGTATACAGGGTGAAATTAAATTCATGGGCAACCTTTTAAGGGGTCGTTGTACTCATCATTATGAACAACTTTTACTATGGGACCAAACCTGAAATCGCGAAAAAAAAATCAGCTGTTCCCTACATTTATGTTCGCATAACTCGTCAAAATGTAGGGAACAGCTGTTTTTTTTTTCGCGATTTCAGGTTTGGTCCCATAGTAAAAATTGTTCATAATGATGATTACAATGACCCCTTAAAAGGATGCCCATGAATTCAATTTCACCCTGTATAAACATGCCCATTAAAGTTACATCATAAATGTACACTATATATGGTAGCAACTAGCAATTAAGGATGTATAGTGAAACCATATAATTGCCCACCGGTAACTATGTACACGGTAGGTGTGACAATTAATTAGAAAACTTATAAAATACTAGTGTTTATTTATGAATCACATCATTGTGCTTCATTGCGTTTTCACGAAATATGCATAAATCCCCACTTTCTAGAACGATGCTAAAGCAAGAATCGCGATATAGAACTGAAAGATTTTATAATCTTCACAAAAATGTAGTTTCAAACGAAATGAAATGAAATTGTTTATTCTTTAAATAGGATATCGGAATCACTTTCACAGTTCAAATTGTTATTATTTTTTTAAAATAAGCTAGACGAGGTCGGTTTTTCCTATCTAACTACCTACTCTGAGAAGAAAAGCCGAAACAAACTCAGAAGTCACAGTCTCTTTTAAAGTCCAGACATAATCTTGGTTCAGATCATGTGAAGACTATGTAACCCGTTTAACTACACGATGCAAGTTTCTTGCCCTGTGGCATACCAATTAACTGAAGCAACAAATGACTTGCATTTTCTAAACACTGTAGAATAAAATAGAACTTTCTTTAATCAAGTTAGAAATACTCAACAAGATTGTTAGTAAAACTTACGACTATGTTAGTAATCACAGACACTAAACAAAAACAAGGAAAACAACACAAAAAAAAAATCAACGGCTTGCCCTCCGGGAGTCCCGGCAGAAGTGAAAACTTGAATATTAACGTTGTGCATTTTTGATATTTTGGAATGCGGTCTACTCTCCCTCCGTCTTACGAATTTTCGATCAGGTCACGTGTCCTGACGCGAGCTCCGTCTTACGAATTTTCGATCAGCCGATCGATTCTGTGAAAATCTCAGCGTGAAAAGTTAGTGAAGTGAGGTTAGAGTGAGCTGTCAATAGTGTCAATCCCTAGCATTACTTGGAATGACAGCTCACTCCACGCTCACTTCACCTAAGTTTTCACGGTGAGATAGTTACAGAATCGCACTGCCCGTCACGTGTCCTGACGCGAGTTTAACATTTTTTACCCATCACAACAAAAGTGCACAACGCCGCTAAAGAAGTTTTCACTTCAAAAATGATTGGTCACCGTAAAAGCAATCTGCAAAACGGGGCAGCCCCACCAGTATCCTAAACGCATTGTTATATTGAACGCAGAGAGCGCTGTACGATCTTTGCGTATACCTAGCCCACAGGCTGTAATGTGTACTCGGTGCAACTTTTATTTGAGCTTGAACGCATGGCATGCCACAAGCAATTAAATCAACAAAAAGCAATTTAGTCAGGCTTCCAAATGCCCTAGACACAAAATAACTCTCGTCTTTAAGCCATAAAAAGGCATTCCACGCGGAAATAAAGCTCCTGTAGCTATGGAAACTCGGCAAACTATACTTTTATACTTCTAACAGCTTCTAGCCGCGACTCCGTCCGCGAAAATTTTTTGGTTTACACATAAAATATATTCTATGACACTCGGCAAATCGTTGAGCTCCTCGGCAAGTTTTGAGTTGAGCTGCACGATTTCTGACAAATGCATGCACTGACTGGACAGGTCCTCTCAATCTCTGTGGTTCTTTCCTCAAAAGATCATCTCAGACATCGATCTACATGGTCTGACCAAGATTATGAGTATGTCTGGACTTTAAAAGAGACTGTGAGTTTGTTTCGGCTTCTCTTCTCAGAGAAGTCAGATAGGAAACGCCGACCTCCTCTAGTTTTAAAATATGATTGACTTGTAAAAGTGTTTGTACTACTCACAAAATAAAAATTATTTATCAATACCGTAACTTTCCATTATAATTTCGGAATCGGATCACTAGCTCCGAAGATTTCCTCCTACATACAAACTCAAAAATATTACCTCTTTATAATATTAATATAGATAACTCGTATATAATACTGATATTCAGCGGCATCCGGTTAGACTGGAGTCAAACCCAACATAGTTGGGAAAAGGCTAGGCAGATGATAATAAGATAGTACAGATTGAGATCCTCCAACATTCAGCTGGATAATGAATTAAAAAGAGCATTATTTTCCATGAACTCATTACAACAAAGGTTACGTTTCGAATTTAAGCCTCCCAATAAGCAATCAGATAGCGACAAAGCCATTGAGGCGTTAATTTTTTAATTAAAACTGTTTTTCCGGGAACCGATAATTTACTGGAAAAATTTCAACCGTTCATCGCTAGGCATTCTGGATATTTGTGATCAAAGCGAAATTCCAGTGTTGTGATACGTGGAAACAATGTAGAAATGTAAACGGCTATAAAGCTGCAGAATTCATCGCTCTTTTATAATTACTGCCACCGATTCTCGGTGAAGGTTATCGTCGTGGAGAAAACTTATGTCGAGAAAACCAGACGGGTAATTGCGTAACAAACTAACAGTACGAATGGCTTTCATTTTGACAGTTCAACAACATTCATTGCGTTATGTGCGTTGTTGAGCATACAATTTTTTCGAACATATGAAGCAATGGATTAACAATACCTATCAAAATGATTCAGATTGTGATTGATAGTGTGTTATGCAATTAGGGTGCTGAACCTCTTTTCGTAGAAAGACGGGAACAAATATTTATTGAAGTGAAACTTCTCAGGCGGCGATTCGATAAATAATTGGACGAGAATCGAGAGTGAAATTTCAAGGACGCGTCACGTTTAGGCACGTTTCGTTACATGAGAGAGAAGACAGATATAACTCTCTCCGTCTCTCACACTAAATGTCTCTTATTTATTTTTTTTCAAGTTTTTCTTCTATCACGTATACGGTGATGCACGAGCAATTTTTACATTTGTCCCCATCACTTTGTACAAGAGGTTTTAGCCTTGTAGTAGAACAGTTTTATCTATTAATCCTATACTGGGCAGTATAGGATTAATAAAATCCCTCTCCAGGACAAAGGCCTCTCCCATAAACTTTCACACCACTTTCTGCTTTCTTCTGTGGCTAAAATGTCATGAATGAATCTGCCTAGATGACAGTGACGTAATTATAATATCTTCAAAACAAAACTGCAGTGCGATTCTGTAACCATCTCACCGTGAAAACTTAGGTGAAGTGAGCGTGGAGTGAGCTGTCATTCCAACTTATGCTAGGGATTGACACTATTGACAGCTCACTCTAAGCTCACTTCACCTAACTTTTCACGGTGAGATTTTTACAGAATCGATCGGCTGTAACCTGAAAGACTTACTTATTTGCGTGTTACCATTTTAAACAAGAAAATAAATGTGTCACAACTCAGCCACAAAAACAAAAATGGCGTGATTCTGTGAGATATTTCTATCTCACAGAATCACGCCATTTTTGTTTTTGTAGTAACGGAATTTACATATATCATGAATTTTCATTCATGATATATGTAAATTCCGTTACTGTTAGTTCAGAGCTTACCGGAAACAAACAAACAAACCACGCATTTAATGCTGGTACCAATCTAAGTTAAAGAAACTCCACCAAAGACACATAAAAAGTCAATTTTGAACGCAAACGTTGCAGTAAAGGAACATCACATGTCATTCAAGAACTTTGCGTCGTAGATCGAAAGAGAAATCATCATCTGCCTAGCCGTTTCCCAACTATGCTGGGGTCGGCTTCCAGTCTAACTGGATTCAGCTGAATACCAATATTTTACATGGAGCGACTGCCTATTTGACCTGCACAACCCAGTTACTGGCTAATACGTTACCCCTTGGTAAGACTGGTTGTCAGACTTTCGGCCTCATGATTACCCGTAACGACTGTCAAAGATCTACGAATGACAGCCGACACCAACGGCTTAACCTGCTTTTCGAGGCACGGAGGGGTCTCGCTATGTAAAGATGGTCACCCATCCACAGCCCAACCGCGGCAAGCGTAGCTTAACTTGATCGATCGATTTGTGCGGCTGTTATTATTTAGCCACGCACCCGTCGGTAGATCGGAACATTCCATTTAAAAAAAACAAGTTAGGGTTTTTGCTTGGGCTGATGTTAATGATCCTGTTTTTTTTTTGTATCGACGTACGAGTTATTACTATGTATGACACATTGAGAATAGCCTGTTAATGCCGAAGTAAGATACGTAAGGTAGAAAACACTGGTACCTCAGTGGCATCGACCCCGACTTACGAGTTTTAGATCGTGAGTTCGAACTAAAGCAGGCACTTTATTTTGTGTGAATATATTCATTACCACTGCTCTCAAAACGGTGAAGGAAAACATCGTGTGGAAACCGGCATGTCCTAGAACAAAAAATTCGAAGACATGTGACATCCGCCAACCCGCACTGGGCCCGCGTGGTGGATGACGGCCCACTCCCTCTCACAGAGAGGAGGCCTGTGTCCCAGCAGTGGGAACATTATAGGCTGATTATGTTAAGGTGTAAGCAGGGCTCACTGTCCAGGCTACACCTTAGATAAGCCAATTGTAATATTAGGGTGGTCAGACCTACCACAAACTACACTGAGGGGCTAATCATAATTATCACCACGGCATAAACAACTATTGCATAGCTCGTCACGAGAGCAGATATGTAACAGCTGATCAAAAAATTTAAATATTTCTCCTTCTTTTCAGATTTCCACATCTAACCATGAGTTGTTCCCGGACCGTTGCGTTGCTGGCTGTGTTGTGGCTGGTGGTAGGAGCCACCTCCTCTCCTGTCAGAAGGTCTCCAGACCTTGAGGCGAGGCGCAGAAGTGCTATCGACAGGGGTATGATCAGGTTAGTAACCAATAACCATGTAATATGGATTAATATGGGAATATACGTGGTGATAGTTACGTAGCGGAATTAAACCAATTATTGTTTTATAATTGTCACATGTATCAAATTCTTCCCTGATGCGCTATTGGCGTTAATTTAATAATTTAATTAAATAAACCCACAATACTGTTGTCTCTTTAGGACCAAACTCCTGTACAAGACATTTTGAATTCAAAGGGGGCCACATAGAATATCCCTACTACTGGCTCCTTGCATTGTCCTTCTTTTTAACACTGTAATAAGATTTTTTCTGTTACCCCAACAGATTCGGCCGATCATACCCCCCAGAACCTTCAGCAGCAGACATCAGAGAAGCATTCCAGCGGCCCACACGGCGCGGCAACAGTTTCCTCCGCTTCGGTCGCTCCCAGCCCCTCACCCTTTCAACCGACGACCTGGTCTCCCTGTTGAGAGCATACGAAGAAGACTACGACACCCCCATGACCAAGAAATCCGCCAGCTTCGTCCGTTTCGGACGGGACCCTAACTTCATCCGCCTTGGACGTTCTGCGGAAGATGAGAAGAGCGCTTTCGAGCAGAATTCTGAGCTGGTTGTCAGTGGATACCCTCAGAGGAAAAGCCGAGCGAGGGATCACTTCATCAGGCTTGGCAGGGACAGCGAAGAAGTCAATGAGAATGAGTTTGAGGAGACAGAAGAAAGCAGAAGGAAGAGGTCCGCCGAAGCGTGTCACGACTGTCAGTCGTAATCTCTTTGTTATGTTTACATTGCTGCGCTGACCGCTGTTTGAGATTTTTATTGTGAACTGAACGAGCATTAGATAGCAGTATTTTTTTAATACAAGGTTGTTTTAAAACATTTGCATACTTGATTGTTTGCATGAGTTTTCATTAATGTTTTCAGTATTTTAATTTTAAACTGCTATCGGAAATGCTTGTATTTTTAAACTGTCAATGTTAACACTGTAAATGAGGAGTATTTTGGCAGTGCATATCTCATGCTGCGGTTTTTCATTGTATGTATTAAATTTCTTCTTCCCAAATTTTGGACGGGCTAAAGTTTTCTAATGAGGCTAAACTATGTGGTGCATTGATGTTTTAAAAAAATATAAAAATGATATAAGTATAATATAAGTTTTAAAATTTTAGAAAAATACAGTTAAAAATTTTAACAATATTTTAATTATAAAAGTATTTATCTTAAAGCATAATACGCTTATAATATTTTGATCTCAAATATAAATGTTTTATTATTTCTCTCTTGATAATAATATATGTAGAACCATTAGCAACTGTTAAGTGGGTCTCAAAACTTATAAACATATTTTATTATACAAATAAATATATTAATAAATAGTTATATTTATTTTCTCAAACTCATTTTAATTGTTTCCTGAAGTCATTCTCAAATGTAAAAAATAGAACTACATTTATTTTATGGAACAATTATTTTTTGCCAATATATTTTTAAATGAAACAAAAAATAGTACACTTATAGTGTTAGCATCTGAAATAATATATAATAGGCTGGGTGTTATTTCAATTTCGGATGCACACACTTATTTAAACTTACACATAATTACTCAAACTATGTATTTAAAATGTTAAAATCGATGTTAATAAAATAGTATGTATTGAATTGTTGCAATACTAAATAAAGCATTATTGTGTAATGATTGAGCATTCATTTAATATTTTATTTAAACAATAAAATGGAGTTTATCGATAAAGTTTTGATCACTTCATAATAACCTTTTTTCCCATAAACTAGATCCCAAATACCTACCAATACTAAATATATAACAGTTTAAGGGGTACATAAATCAAATATTTATGAGGAAATTACTTAAAAAAATATGGAAAACATCGCTCAACTTTTGATGTTGTAATAAGCTTATATAAATAATTTCATGTTGAGGAAAAATAATGCCCTGAAGGAAATTATTGAGTTTGTTTTCTAAAAGGTACATTTCAAGCTTGTTATTACAAAATCGGTTATTGAATGTTACGTAAAAGAGAGGGAATAATTACATTATTCATCTCGAGGCTAACACAGAGGGTGGCAAGGATATCGACGCACAACCTGTTACCATGGATTCAGCACGTGATTCTAAACACCCTCACGTCGATAGATTTCAACGGTTATTAAAAAAAAAGTAAGTTATTCTATACATTTTGACCGCGTAGGTATTGCACTTTCCTATGAAACAGCGGATTTTTTTATTGATAATCGACAAAAAATTTCTACACTAAGGGGTCGAAAATGGCCTGCGGGCGGAGAGTAATGGGTTACTCACCGATCCGATCAGGACCAGGCCCGTGCCGGACGGCGCGTATGTGTTCCACGCGCGCCTCAAAGAGATGTCAGCACGAGTGACGATACCGCCGTGTCCTCGTAGAGGCGATCGGCAGCGGCGGCAACCTCTCGCGTCCGGCCCTGGTTCAAGCCATGGTCCGGGGCGAGAGGGAGTGGGAGGCAGTCACCTCCTTCTGCGAAGCAGTCATGCTAGCGAAGGAGGTGGCGGGGTGGGCGAGAGAACGCGCCTTGCGCACCTCACGCCTCAGCCGCCGCGGGAGACGCTCCGGGCGTCGGGAGCCGCGTGACGACTCCCGGCCACCGTAGGCGCGGGCCTGCGGGCGGTGAGTAATGGGTAACTCACCGTCCGATCAGGACCAGGCCCGTGCCGGACGGCGCGTATGTGTTCCACGTGCGCCTCAAAGAGATGTCAGCACGAGTGACGATGACGGGGCCCGATACGGCCGAAGCCTGCCAGGGTAGCGGGATCGTCCGAAAGGGTTACCGCTGCCCTGGAACATAAAGGGCTAAGGAAGGAACACGGGTGGGTTTTAGTCAGTAAGAGTCTGACACTCCCTCCGCTCCACCCAAAGCGGGAGGGGTCATTTGATGATTTCCCATCCTCAAAAAAAAGGGGGTTGAAAATCATGTGCTGAATTTATGGTTACAGGTTGCGCGTCGATGTCCCTGCCACCCTGTATTTTGTTGACTTTAGATCATTTAGAAGTCAGCAAAATGCATACTGACAAACATAAGGTCACGCCATCTTCCCATGGGGGTAGGCAGCATTTACAGAACGCCACCTGCTACAATCCTTACAGACTTCTTCTGCTTCGTGTACTTCGTTCGAACATCAGAGAGGCAATTCTCGTAATTTTAAGAACGTTCACAATCTGATCTTAGTCTCAATCTGCCAAAAATACCACTAATTTCCCTACATTTTTGACAAGTTTTTGACACTGATTGTTGCTGAGATGAGATTGCGACTAGATTTTGAACGTTTTTAATTACGGGAATTGGCCTTCTGAGGCCTTACCACGAGCTCTTAACGCGATCCAGTTTAGGCTGTTGGAAAGAGACAGAGCTATACAAGTCGTCTAGCGCCATCTCGATCCCTGAGCGTAAATTGAATCGCGTTAAGAGCTCGTGGTAAGGCCTCTGATCATACACGCACGTCGGTTGCGAATCAGCAAAATACCACATAGAAAGCAGTTGAAGATGCAATCATCATTCTGCATTAATTTACAGACGATGTTATTTATCAGTTCTTGAAAAGCCAAAAGTAACACTATCGTATTGTGCAGTAACTAGGTTGTGGAGGTCAGTTCAGCAGTCACTCGCTAGTCGTACACATAGTTGGGAAATGGCTAAGTAGATGATAAGTTTCGTTAGAGTGAAAGTAGGTAACATCTCCAACAAGATGTTGTATATGTCGGAGTCATTATATGTCGGAGTCATTCGTTTGACTATTCGGAACGCTAGCGCCAACTCGTGGCGCTAGACAGAGTCTAGCCTGAGTTCGTGGAGGGGTACGAGAGCTACAGCTACAATAGCGGTGTGAGCAGAGCTCTCAGGGGACATCGAAACATTGGACATCGTACGAACAACATGTGCTTAGAAACTGTCTTGCGTTCCGCATCTTTGAGTTGAGTACCTACAGTGTGTGATTCGCTAGTGTGGCTAACTTGTTCGTAAATTGTAATCTGATTTGAACTGCAAACTGTTTTTCTGTTGTGCTATAACCAACACTACCCATAGTACGCCCACAGTAATTAAAATATGCCTGATGTTAACGAGAGACAGACATACTTTCGCCGTTATATATATTTTCAATTGTATTTTAAATTATTATTTAGAAATCTTAAATACAATATAACACTAAAATATATATGTAACAATTATGTACAAGTATATAAAGGGGAAAAAAGGAAATAAAAGAAAGAAACTAATTCAGCATCAAAATATTCGTCCGCATCGCTGTCAGAGGGAAAAGTGCCCAAAAGGCTGGCAGCGTTGCCACGTTGGATGGCAATGCTGATTCTATGGCCTAAAAATAGGCCAGCCCTCTGGCTTTTTTACAAGCTTTTATTTAACTTGCGATGTATGTATGTACTCGTATGTATGTAACTATGTTTGTGTGTTAACTATGTTTGTGGATTCTTGCAACTCAATTTTTAACTCAATCTTCAATCGATTGAGCTGAAATTTTGCATGCATGTGTAAATCGGATGACAATGCAAAATTATTATGACATGGAGCTGATCTAATGATGGAACCGGAAGGTGGCCATAGGAACTCGGTAGTTAAACGACACAACCCCATCGACTTTGGACTCGTTTGATCCGTCTTGACGAGTACTTTGGTGCTAGATGGTAACCAGGGTCTGATGATGGAGCTGGAAGATGGCCATAGGAACTCGGTAATTAAACGACACAACCCCATCGCATTTGGGCTCGTATGATTCGTCTTGACGAGTACTTTGGTGCTAGATGGTAACCAAG
Source organism: Apamea anceps (assembly GCA_951799955.1). Taxonomy (NCBI): domain Eukaryota; kingdom Metazoa; phylum Arthropoda; class Insecta; order Lepidoptera; family Noctuidae; genus Apamea; species Apamea anceps. The sequence continues at coordinate 14,487,250 of OX637509.1, forward strand.
ATTTGATGATGGAGCTGAAAGATGGCCATAGGAACTCAGTAATTAAACGACATAACCCCATCGAGTTTGGGCTCGTTTGATTCATCTTGACGAGTACTTTGGTACTAGATGGTAACCAGGGACTAAAGATGAACAGGTAGCTTAAGTGCAGTAAACGTATATAACGGAAAAACACTGCTACGCGCTACGAACTACGCCGTAGTCAATCTCGCATCAAAAATACTAAAAAGTTAAAAATTAAATTAAAAGAAAAAAAAAACTTTAAAAACAATATTTTATTACGTATTAATAAAAAGGATAAAAAAGTTAAAAGTAATTTAAACCTGATAAGAAATAAATAAAAGCGTGTTACATTGTGTTCTAAATGTTCTTTAATGTTCCATCAAAATGCATCAAAACGCTTTAATTTATGTCTTATTAAGTTTAAATCATTTTTAATTTTTTAGTCCTTCTTATTAATAAGTAATAAAAGCTTGTTTTTAAAGTTTTTTTATCATTTACATTCTTTCTAAGATTTTATGAAAAAAGGGTATAATTATCTGAACATAATTTCTCGAAGTCAGAAGTAGATATATAACATTCAATATCAATTATATTTAATTGCTTCGTTATGAGCGCAGGTGATAATGAGCGATTTGATATTTTAAGCAACCTGGGATAATGAAGTGTATTAATTATATTTAGATTATAATTATGTGAGCAGCAGTGTGAGTGTATTCGTAAAACATCACGTGCTTTGAAATTCGAAATTCATGTGAATTTAAAATCAATTCAGTTTCCTTTTGATTTGTATACGGTCTGTAATAAAAGATTCAAAGAGCAAATTCTACTGAATATGATACCTACTTAGGAACTCACTGCAATGTCTGATAAAGGAATATGAATTCATCTCACGTCCATCTACTTTACATATAAGACGCCTCGTTTGACCACAAAAGAGCAAATGAAGGGTCTGCAAAACTGCAAAAATCTTCAGTCACTTTATCTACAGTTCATTGATTCAACCACTTCTATCTAGGAACATAGAATGTTAGAAATAAGAAATCAGTATAGAAGACAAACTCACTTACAAAGTTCTTATAATTATTATGACATATCCAGTTTTCAAAAGAGACTATCACATAGGTTTGAGGACAGGAAGAAAGTATAATACAATACTCTTTATTATGTACACCATATAAATTACAGACATAAACTTAAAAACGAAAACCGAACCGAAAAAAAATCCGAAAATCCGTACCGTGTGTGAATGTTAGAGTAATTAGTAGAAGGCATCGAGGTAAACTCCCTCTCACCGAGAGGAGGCCTGTGTCCCAGCAGTGGAAACGTTAAACCCGCCTACGATGCAAGCAGCCTGCAATGTATCACAGTGAGGTATCCTTCGGCATGTATGGGCGTGTCTCTGCCTGCATTTGTTTTAAATGAAGGTAACATCGAGGTAGCGACCTAAACTGCGATCGCGACGTATGGCAGTGCCGCATATGCCGAAGGATACCTATCCTTCGGCATATGCGTGCGTGTCTATTAGCATGCATTTGTTTTACATGGAGGTGACATCGGGGTAGGTAAACCACGATCGCAAGGTATCGCAGTGAGGCATCTTCGGTATGTAATTACCCTTAAAGATCGAATTAGATCATCAGATCGATTTTTGCTGAACTGGGCCTTTTTGGCGCAGCCGTGAGGCACACTTTGCTGCTAATTTCTTACATCGGACTTCATACTTTTGATTTAATCTTTTTTTTTTTATTGTTTGTGTCTTTTAGTTTATGCCAAATAAATGTATTTTCTTTCTTTCTTTTCTAATCAAACGACTCGTCGTTTCATATACAGACGCCAGCACATCAAGCGACTACAATCTGTCAAATTTATTTAATAGATTTTCAAATTTATCGTTAAAGCATTAAGGTTCAAGGTTGATTAGGAAATTTGACAGTTTCGGGTAGCTTGACCTGCTGGCGTCTGTACCTTCAAAAGCTACGCGCACGGATCCGGTCGGACCGAACTGGCAATGGTGCAGGTTCCTGTGTCCCTGGAACAGACATTTATGATTTGTTTACAGAGGAAGTGCCGTTTCTATTCAATCTTATTCTATGCTAGGAGGACCCTGGTTTACATACATAGGTACGTGTGAACATATCAAGTGGTACTTCAACGTCTGTTAATGAATATAGGCCTAATGATCTACCGCAAAAGGTTCATGTGGGAAATATTTCCTAGTTTTTGTATTATACGGAGTGGACGAACGGGATTATCCCTCGCTAGATAGTTGAAAAGGATGGTTTCATGTGAATAGGTATCAAAGAAGTTGTAATTAGATTCTATAGTGACCGCATAAAGATTGAAGGAAAGGATAAGACCGCACCGGGACCGCATAAGGATTGGTAATGATGAAGAAATATGGGCTATGCTCGGAGTTTCTTTGAAAGATACAATCAGAAATTAATTTATTTGGAAAAGAACCGGGGTTACCGACATAGCTTGCAGAGTAAACAAGTTGAAGTAGCAGTGGGCGGGCCATGTTTTTCGAAAGATTTATGGTCGGTGGAGCAGACGAGTCCTGGAGTGGAGACCGCGTATCACCAAGTGTAGCGTGGGACGCCCTCCAGCTAGATGGATCGAGTTTCAAACATCTGCAACATGATGTGTGCAAGTGGCCGCCATTTTGTGTTGCGGTGCAGTCTGAAAGAGGCCTATGTCCAACAGTGGACTGCGAACCCAAAAAAGCTTGATGAGGTGATTTCATAGGGAATAAATCAAAGCCTTTATAAAATCCCTGGAACTAAAAACTGTGTCTTCCAACGATATTTCACCAAGGTTCGATTCCCAGGGGGCTTACCATCAGCTCTTATAGCAGGGTAGATGTTGAACTGCACTGCTTTTTTGTACTTAGTCATAGAACAAAAAAGCAGTGCAGTTCAACTTCTGCCCTGCTATAAGAGCTGGTGGTAAGCCCGCAGTGGTCTTATTAAGTTTTTCTATTAATTATTTTACCAGGAGTCTGGATTTGTTCCCGGTTAATGGCCGCTATTAAATGGGACTTGTACCCTTGCTGACATCCACAATACAATGTTAACCCTTCAGTTCCGATCGTCTTACTTAAGTTATCGATCTGTAAGACCAACATACCGACATGAATTATGATTAGGAAGATCAAAAACCGCCTTTATGTACAAGAGCATACTTTGCATGGCTCCAAAAAATTTTAATAAACTACCAAATGGCATAAAAGATTTAAACTTGACTCAATTTAAACGCACCCTAAATCATTTTTTAACCCCCGACGCAAAAACGACGGGGGGTGTTATAAGGGGTGTTATAAGTTTGACGTGTCTGTGTGTGTGTGTGTGTGTGTGTGTGTATGTCTGTCTGTGGCATCGTAGCTCCCGAACGGATGAACCGATTTTAATTTTGTTTCTTTTGTTTGAAAGGTGAATTTGTCGAGAGTGTTCTTAGCTATGTTTGATGAAAATCGGTCCAAGATGGCCGCCGCTACAAAATGGCGGATTACATATTTTTTCACAACTTCCTCAATATGGGTATCAAATGAAAGGGCTTGACTAGTAGAATACTATACACTATGATGAATTTTAAATCCAAGATGGCCGCCACCACAAAATTGCAAAATACATTTTTTTTTTCACAACTCCCTCAATATGGGTATCAAATGAAAGGGCTTCACTAGTAGAATACACTATGACAAATTTCAAATCCAAGATGGCCACCACAAAATGGCGAATTACAAAAAACCTGATTAAATACCAAATTATCTGAATCTTAAAACGCAAGAAAATAAAAGAAAAGAAATAATAAGGAGTCCCTACAAAAAGCATGAAATAAAAATTAAATTAAAAATTTAAAAAACCCCCGACTAGGTGAAACCCTATAAAAAGAAAAAAATAACCTTGAAATTATGACCCTACGTAAGTACGTATGAAATTTTTTGATTAAATATTGTCCTGTCGGGGGACCGCTACTATTTTAAACTTTAACAGAACGTAGGCTAATAATTAGAGCGGTCCCCCGATGGGACAACATTTAATCAAAAAATTTCATACGTACTTACGTAGGGTCATAATTTCAAGGTTATTTTTTTCTTTTTATAGGGTTTCACCTAGTCGGGGGTTTTTTAAATTTTTAATTTAATTTTTTAATAGATAAATGCTACTATACCATTGAAGAATTTCTTGCTGACAAAATTTGTTGTGACTGATCATGTATTTATGATTTATAATGTAATATTCCTATTTGAAGACTTTTAATTTATTTAAATTGTATCGTATATAATGTTTTATTTAATTTCTAATATTGTTAAATTAATGGTGTATATGTGTTTATGGTGTGGTTTTTTGGGGTTTCCGTAAAATATCTGTAAGATCAGTTAAATCACCAAAAAAGCACTAATAAATAGAAGACTTTGACTTACAAAGCAGAATAGCAGCAACAAGTCGTAAAAGCAATAAATAAGGTTCGTATGACAGCAGTAAAATAAAGTACGCAGTATTATGTCTCTGTTAAAGGTTTAATTGGAGAGTTTGCTGTATAAGTATCGCATAACATGCAGTTACGACGTTTATACCGCTCTTGTTGATCGTAACGCTAAATTGTTGCTAGGTTTTCAGGAGATTTCCTCTTCTTAGCGTGTCGATGGCAAAAATAGAAAAAATAAACAGTTTTTTTTTTAATTTGTTTGGCCCAAATTTCAGCAAAGCGGATACCATTCGCTGACGCGGCCATTAGGTCCTTACGTGTTCAGGTGACAGGGCATGCGGTACAAGATGGGAGGTGAGCCATCGTCTCACCGCATACACACCGAATTTTTCGAACATATGAAGCAATGAATTATCAATATCCTTCAAAATGATTCAGATTGATAGTGTATTACGCAATTAGGGGTGCAGCTCACTCCAGAGAGGAACCGTTTTTCAAATTTATTGAAATAAACTTCAATGGACTAGAAAATGGCCTCTGTCTGTCGCCTCATGCCCAAGTGTAACGCGGTAAGCGACGCGGCATGGAGGTTAAGAGCAGCAAAAATGGATAAGGTTGGCCATAGTAGGTTTTGTTTTTTAACTTTATTTCTGACTTCGACATAAAAATGGCTTTACCTCTAAAACTATCCATTTTTTTTGCTTCCCTATAGGCTTTCAATCAGTATGTCACAGACTATATTGTCTCAAAATTTCCGCCAAATTGACCGAACGGCTTTTTCCTAACATTTTGTGCGGGGTCCTTAGTTACAGGTACCTATAGTCTATTTCAAAAGCATGTAATGAAAGTGTAAACAAACCCTGTTCAGGTTAAATTCTTACGCAATCAACCACCACCACCACCACCACTTTTTCCAACTATGATTGTTTCAATAACTTTTTCAAATTGTAATTTGAAAAACATCGACGAAAATTGAGGTGGTAAAACTAACCTGAATTGTCAAATTTTTAATATGACAACTCATCTTTAATGTGTTTTAAAATTAGCATTCTGAAAAGAGAAAAGGAAAGGAAAAAAAAGCAATTAGAAAAAAAAACCGTTTTTATTAAATAATCGTATTCAATAATTATCTAATCAAAGCATTCGATTTGTAAGTGGCAATACAAATTGGCATACACAGGTACCTTTTCTGATCCATTTGTAAGTTTACATTTTCATCAGATATTTTTGAAACAGACATTAACTTGACTTAGTAAGGCCACTGAAGTCAGTAGATGCGAAATAAGACTTTATAACACCACCTACGAAACTAACGCTACGTGCTACGAGCTTGCTACGAGCTTGCACGCTGCGTGCTACGAGCTTGCTACGAGCAGGCTACGGGCTTGCTACGAGCAGGCTACGGGCTTGCTACGAAATCTTTCTTCAAGGTTTTTTTTTCTATTTTCATGTTAAAATCCCCATGAATATGCTTAGGCTATGGTTATGGCTGGTCATCCTTTGGTGTGGGGGAGACTTTTTCATTAGGGCTGAATTTTTTGTCTGATTTATCAATCATCTGATATCTTAATACATAACACATACATATCATTAACTTTTGTGCTCCGTCGAGGATTCCGCGCAAACCTATTACTCCACTTTGTCCTCCAATGAGAAGAACGGTGTTGGGATCTAACTCTCCATTTGCTAAGTTTTGTAGGGTTTTAAATAGTTGTAGTGATATGATTGATTTTCACTTTGATTCTCTCAATAAGCAAAAATGTAAATTTCTGAACTGTTTATCCAGATTTGTTGTAAAAGTTTTTGGACTGTGTGTACATAACTTTTTAAAGAAATTAGGCTTTTAATATTTAGCACATGTTACTAATACATAGTTATATATTTTACTAAGTTTACTTGTACAATATGTAGCTTACAACTAGCATAGTTACTTAGTATTGTTTTTTTTTTTTTTTTGTTCATGTGGTATTTACCTTTATGTAATTGTTGCACTGTGTAGAGTTTAAACGCGTGTTTGTAGATTAGTGTGAACAATTGTTGGTAGGCCTAATAATAAAAAATAATAAAAAAACAGCCTATAATGTTCCCACTGCTGGGACACAGGGCTTCTCTCGTTGAGAGGGATCTCTTAATAACTATTTTTAATTACACAATAGGTGCCTGAAGATGGCTGGCGCCGCCAAGGCCTGCCCAGAAAAACATTGTGAGACGAACTGGACGCGTACCGCATGGGCTGGTTCGACGTCGTGCGGGAAAAGAGTTCCTGGAAGGACTTGGAGGAGGTCTTTACTCAGCTGTGGGAAAGTATAGACTAACAAAAAAAAAATAAAAGCAATTTTATTCCTCGTATAAAAGACTAGCTGCGCCTCGCGGTTTCACCCACATAAGTTTCGATCCCGTGGGAATATCGGCGTAAAAAGTATCCTATATGTTAATCCTGGTTATAGCCCATGTGTGTGCCAAATTTCATCCAAATCCGTTTAGTAGTTTTTGCGTGAAAGAGTAACAAACATCCATCCATCCATACAAACTTTCACATTTATATTATTAGTAAGATACTGACAATATCGAACAATCTGTACATTCTGTAATACTTTAATAATACTTGAAACCTTTTAAAACTGATTGGACATCACAAAATCAATTATGTCCCGTTTGTTTTATAAAGAGCTCAATTCTCCAATTACTGTCATTCCTACTGGAGATTATTTTTAATTAACAATTGATACAATTGTCAAAGTGTTTATTGTTTGTATTGTCTTGTTCGAAAAGATATCGACCTTGACATACTTGAGAAATGGAAATAATTATTTAGCACTTGCTTTTACGGAGGTCGGAAATGATGCCACGGAAATGTAATTTCAGTATAAAAAGTATACTTTGTCCTTTGGTAATGGTCTATCCGTGTGCCAAATTTCATATAAATTCGTGACAGACAGACCGACAGACAGACAGAGTTACTTTTGCATTTACAATATTTGTATGGATTTTGTAGTGGTAAAACGGCATTTTTTTTTTGTTTTTTTTTTTTAATCTTTGCCCCACACTAGGAATTACTCCTGTATCGTGGGTGCGTTTACAAACATTTAAACTCACATACACAAACAGCCAGACCCGGAACAACTATCTGTAGGCAATACAAATATTTGTTCTGTGCGGGAATCGAACCCGCGACACGCAGCGCAGCAGTCGATCGCTCACCCACTGCGCCAACCGTGTCGTCAACAGTGTTTACTGCACTCACAGACAGCTGCAACTGTCTAAAATGTCAGTTTGTATTTTTTTTTTCATTTATTTCAGGTACCATATTAGAAAACAAATAATAATTTAATACATGTTTTAATTTGGTAGTCAATTTGATAGACAATTGATTTCCCTGATTTTACAAACGATGAAAAAAATGTTAGTGAGTTTAATACAAGAAATAATAATTATAATTATGTTTCTCAAAGCAAGAAGTTCTTATACGTTTTTCTTTTTATATTTACAACAAATAAACAAAATTGTATCTGGTTCACCAGCCAAAAGTACCTACTATTATGTAAAATAATACGACTATTTTAATCACATTTTGCTAAGGGCTGACTGTACCAAAGTCAGAGGGGCAATTCTTGTAATTTTAAGAACGTTTACAGTCTGATGAGATCAGACTGTAAACGTTCGTCTCAGTCTCAATCTGTCACAAATATCTTGACAAGTTTTTGACATTTATTGAGAGATGAGATTGCGACTAGATTATGAACGTTATTAATTAAGGGAATTAGCCTTCAGATATCTATTGTCCGTGGAATAAAATTGACGTCTGACATTTCTTGTATGGAAAAACTGTAAAAATATCAAAATTTATTCTCAGGATAAGCCTTATCTTAGGTAGACCTATAAAAGCTTTGTGAAATTCGCCCCAAAGGCACTTAAAAGGGACAGAACAGCACTCGGAACACACTCGGAACTTGAATAAATTTAATTCATATAGATACCCATTATTATGGAAATAAGGGAAAACATAAGAGCATGATTATAATTTCGTTGTAAAAGTTTCAATTTGTTTGGTAAATGTTATTGGTTTCCCCGTTGAATAATGCTTGGTTTTCAAATTGATTGATTGGTTCTTGTGTTTAAATGTTTTTGCTAAAATTACTCGAAGCATGACCCATGGGCTCTTGTTGTATTTTAAAAACTTACTTTGTATGTATACACTTGAGCGACACGCATCAACGGTAAAGGCAACAGCGGTCGTCGACGCCCGCCGTCGACAGTCGCAGTCGTGCGCACCGTACTCCATTACAAGCGCGACATGTTGTTGACGGTTGCAGTCAGTTGCTTCTACCGACGACTGTTACTCGTATGTATGAGCACTTACTCGTAAGTATAGTAAGAGCTATTTTCATAATAATCTTGATTATTATTATTTATTACCTAATAAGTAGTCGAGAGTAGACTTGTACTTAAAACTATGCCCCAGAAAACCGTTTTGACGGTTTGGCTGTGGGAATGGATCATACAAATTTAAAGTAAAGTATTTAAGTATTTTTTTGAAGACTAAAGAAACGATGAATGGACTGTATGAATGATGATATGGTTAGAAAGGGGGTGACTACCGAGATGACGACTAATAGAGGGTATTGAAGAAAAAGACATGTTGCGCCGACCCCATACATACATACATTGGGATAACGGCAGGATGATGATTTAGTATCTTTTTAGTATGTATTATTTACCCTTTGCGGAAACAGGCTAGCCCTGGTTTTAAGTCCACATAATGTACATAATAAAAATGGGAGTTAAACATAACTGGCGGGTTTCCTTTTAATTTAACTTAACTTATGTCTCTGGGCTAAAGATTTTAGGTGTGGTTTTCAACGCCAGCAGTATTTCAATGAGTAAGTATTCAGTATTAGTATGTAGTCTATCTATTGTATTGACGAAAGCAGGAAGCTTGGCAGGAAATAGAAAAGGATGCTTGTGTCTGCTTCAAATAAGTCAGTTGTTCTTATTGTTTGCTGTATGGAAAAGTTTTAATTAAAAAAATTACCTAATCCTACTACGATATTATAAATGCGAAAGTTTGTGAAGATGGATGGATGGATGTTTGTTACTCTTTCACGCAAAAACTACTGAATAGATTTTGATGAAACATTACAGTAATATAGCTACCTAACCTTTTCCCAACTTTGTTGGAGTCGTCTTCCAGTCTAACCGGATGCAGCTGAACACCAGCAATACCAGTATTTTACATGGAGCGACTGCCTATCTGACATCGACAACCCAGTTACATAAGTACCTATTATCTAAAATTCCTAAAACAAATAATAAATAATTTATCTACTATAAATGATGGGTTATATAAAGGTCCAATTATTGTTAACGTTATTATAGATAACTAGTAACTTCTACGTCTAAACCGGTACAAACTTCAAATGAGACGAACTTACCCGTAATGGTTTATTTGACAGTTGAAATTACACTTGTTGATCAACTCCGTTATTAAGTACTCCAACATCCAATGCTATCGATGCTTCGGTTAACAAGTCTATAAGGATCCGAAGTTATTATTACTAACTATTTGGAACTTAAAGTTAACAACTACTCGATATCATTAAGGTTGCTGACACAAACTTAAATGTGAAGCGATCATTGAAATGCCTCATTCCAAATGAGACTACTGAGGCTTTTCGATTATAACTTACGGAGCCGAAACGTGGATACTCAAGGTATGGTTGGTCCATAAATTTAAGGTCGCTCAGCGATCTGTGGAACAAGCCATGCTTTGAGTCTCTCTGAGTGATAGAATCCGGAATGAGGTGATCCGGCAGAGAAACAAAATTGTCGAGATAGCTCACAGAATAAGCAAGCTGAAGTGGCAATGGAATGGCCATATTAGCCGAAGAACCGATGACTGTTGGGGTTGACGTGTTTTTGAGTTGAGACCGCGAAATGGCAAACGTAAGGTATCGCGCCCTGAGGCTAGGTGGAGCAACGATCTTCGCAGGGTGGCTGGTAGCAGCTAGATGAGAATTGCCGAAAATCGAACTAAATGGCGTTCAATGGAGAGGCCTATGTCCAGCAGTGCCTCTGTAGGATGATGATGATGAGGCTATTCGAGCCATTATCAATCAACTCAGCCTATCACAGTCCACTGCTGGACTTAGGCTTCTCCCAGGCCCAGGCCTCCGAGCCATTATACTACAAGCAAATCCAAAGAGACCCCAATGCACAATGCAAACTAACATCGCACACATCTAGGTCATCTCGCCACCTAGATGCGTAGTTTTTTCTGGTTTAACGATAACATTTACTATAGTTACTTAAAGTTGAAGCTCAGAAAATCATTTTTTATTTGTGTACAAACTTCTCATACGTAACGAACGATAAAAACAAAATAACCAAAATTTTCTAAACTCATACTAGAAGTGCGGTCGTTGACCCCAAAACAAGTTTTATTTTTTTTATCATGGTTAGAAATCAATGCCAATCACGTCGGTGGAGTTTCACTATCTATTTTTTTTTTATAAAGGTTTTTATCGATCGTCCAGCACCCAAATTGCGCAATACACTAATAATTTCAATGTGAATAATTTTGAAGGATATTGCTAATTCATTGCTTCATATGTGCGAAAAATTTATCTGCACAACAACGTAAACAATGCAATGAATAATGTTGAACTGTCAAAAACCATTGCTACTAATACTGTCTTACGCAATTACCCCACAGATTATCATATGTTCATTTCCTGCTAGTAATACCTATAATGTGTGCCCACATTCACATACCCACATACCTTTACAGAGTCCCCCTGTGACGCTGAGTCGCCATTGTGAAGCATTGAGACCGCGCTGATTAATGAACAGAGTCGATTTCTGAAGCCTTTGATCATGTAATGACGCGTTATGGGGGTGAACTAATCATACCTTGTCTACGTGTACGGAAAGATGAATGATTAATAGTACTGCGAGGCATTCCACTTAGAGCACTGATTTCAACAGCACTTCCGCGAACCGCACTTGAGCACTTCGACTAACCGCACTGAAACCAAATTTCGTAACGTGCGATTCGGAGGAACAGTTTATCGTTATTGTTTTTAGTGCTACTGCAACGATTCATGGACTGTGTGAATGATAATGTGGTTAGAAAGGGGGTGAATACCGAAATGGCGACTAATATATAGGGTAACCTGGTCTAGGAGTACGCACTTAAGGTTCAAAATATTCTAAAAAAATAAAAATGAAGTCTAGGAAATCAACTAGGCATTTATTACTTCTACAATTTAAACATCTTTCATAAAGTAACACAAAAAAAATCAAAATTACGTTTTATCTCTCAAAATAACAAAAATAATCACAAATGGGAATTGCGTACTCTTACAAGTACTATTGTATAAGAGTACGCGTCTACGTCGATAAGAGTACGCGGAACGTGCATTACTTTTTTTTTTTTCTTTCAGAGGTGGCAAATAAAATTTCCTTGACCCTCGTTATGTCGTACAAGCCTCATGTCACCATTCGGAGCATTTTGAGCATCCTATCCAGTCTTCTGCGGGGGGGTCTATGTAGATTTCAGTACATGCTGGTCATCTCCAAACCTTTTTTTTTTGCATTTTCTTTGGCACTTTAAAAGGTTTTTTGGCCTTTTTAACAAAAGATTTTGAATTTGGTTTTGGAACTTTCTTTGGTACTTTCTTTGAAGCCACTGACTCCTCGAGAGCCAGCTTGTATGGAGACCCACTCAAAATATCCGACTTTGCTCTTTTGCGGTTAGATCTTGAAAGGTATTTAGCTCGTGGTAGGGGGCTACATCTCATTTATATTTTCATTTATATATTTGCAACGAATAAGAACAAAAAACACCAACGAAACGAACTTAAAAATAATTGAATGTAAGAGTACGCGCGTACTCTTATAAGGCACATAACTGCGTACTCGTACACACTCTAGCCAAATCGTAAACGAGCGGAGTTCAACGCTATCTATTGGCGTTGACCGGAATTACGCTTGCTGCATTCGTTAGGCATCGTCTTTGAAAACTCCGCAGTTTACTTCGTTTTTACAAAATAATTGCATTCTAGTCTCAAAAATACTTTCAAAATGGTAAAAACATTTAAGATTTTGAGCAAAAATCTTTAAACTTACATAATTTCTTTGTTTTCTTCCGGATTTGATTTTTTTTTCGCACAGCAGTTTTTATCACAGTTGACATCAAAATACGATTGAAGTTAGCCGCGCATCGTAAACAACTTCACGGCTTCTGGCGTTGCGTACTCTTATCGGATGCGTACTCCTAGACCAGGTTACCCTAGTAGTAGATATTTATATGTAATTACGTATTATTCTTTACCAAGGTCGTCGGTCCACCTTGCGGGAGGCCTTCCAACGCTACGTCTTCCTGTACCTGATCGCCACTCCAGAACCTTTCGGCCCCATCGGCCGTTTATTCTGCGAGCAATGTGCCCTGCCCACTGCCACTTAAGTTTGGGAATTCTTCAGGCTATGTCGATTACCTTGGTTAGCACGGAACCGGTCGAAGTGGAAGTGCTTGGGGGAGGCCTATGTCCAACAGTGGACGTCTTTCGGCTGAAACGATGTTGATGATGAGGTATATATTATATTAATGGTTTATGCGTATCTTTATATTTAAAATATTTATTCCTCAATTTTCAAGATTGCACCTGCCACTGTTTGTCTCTGCATCTCCCAAAGGTTGACTGGTAGAGAATGTCTATGGCATTAAGTCCGCCTCTATAATTTGTGAGCTGGAAGTGTTAAATAAATAAATAGTAGAATTATGAAAGAAAAAGTCATGCTGCGCTGACCAGAAATAACTTGTATATGGGCAGGAGAATGGTGATGATGATGGTACTGCTATCGTGAGTCGGCTAGACTACGAGTACATCGGACGAATTGATTTAGAAGTAATTGGAAAACAATGAATATTTGACCAACTGTTTTTGGGGACTCAACAGAAATGATAACTACTCAAAAAATCTGGGTTATGGTTAAAAAAATTAAGGCCAATTTTATTCTCGTAATTTAAAACGTTCAAAATCTAGTCGCAGTCTCATCTCGGCGATAAACAAAAATGTCAAAAACTTGTCAAAATGTATGGAAATTAGAGGTATTTTTGACAGATTGAGACTGAGATCAGACCGTGAACGTTCTTTAAATTACGAGAGTTACCCCTCTGGTTTATTTTAAAAAGTATATTCAATAAAATAAGACTTGCTTTTATGCTTTTTATTTATGAACAATGAAAATTAAAACTTTGGTTCATAAAATGACATACATACAGGTTGGCAGGGACATCGATGTGCAACCTGTTACCATGGATTCAGTACATCATTCTGAACTCCCATTCGTTGAGATTTTTCGTCTGATTGAAAAAATATTTGCTGTTCTATACATTTTGACCGCAAAGGTATTGAACTTTTCTATGAAATAGTAGATTTTCTTTTGATAACCGACTAAATATGTCTACGTTAGAAAAGAAATGGAAGGAGCAGATGACGTTCATTCTTGTTTAATTTTGTCGGCATCTTGTAAATGTGGATTGAAACAAAAATAATCGTAATCAAATCATAATCAAATAGTTACCAGAGTTCGAACAAAATGGGCAGGGCACATTGCTTACAGAACAGATGGCAGATGGGGTTCTGGAGTGGCGACCGCGTACCGGAAGACGTAGCGTTGGAAGGCCACAAGGTGGACCCGTCACGACCTTGTGAAGGCCGCAGGAACCTGTTGGATGCGAAAAGAACAGAACGAGCCAGCACAGCCTATGGACGACCAGCAGTGGACGTATTTCGGCGGAAATTATGGTGATGAACAAATGTGTACCAAAGTATTCTCTTTGTCACCCACTAGGCGCTTAATATCCACTCATTTTTTACAGCTAGTTACTCGTATAATAACATAAGGAAGTGAACTTTGCCTCTGCTGGTGTGCGACTAACAATATATTGCATAGAACAACGCCTGTTAACTGGACGCGCCGTGCTGAGATTTATATCTGGTATCCTGTAACAGCTAGGGATGGGAAAGTTGCATCCTATAAAATAAAATGATATCGATAATTTTATTGAGGATATTTTTTTTAAGGGAGTTGGTGTGACAGTCGTTGCAGCATTTTTATCTATTATAACTTACTCATTATCATGATCTTAAATAAAGAAGAAGATTTTTTTTCATAGTTTATGAAAAAAATAAAGGCAACACTTTCAGATTGTTGGATTGCCACCCGTCACCTGTCGCTGTTGGTTTTTATAATGAATAAGGGAAGCAGAAGAAACTGAGTCTCATGGCATAATAGGTCTTATACAAAATGGGGTTTCCATTAGCACTATCATGAAATTTTATCATGGTCGAACAAACAAAAAGTTTCGATACTTAATTTGTTCCTATTATGTAATTTTAAACCTTGCGTATCGTGTCGATAATGGAACTTGACATTACTGTGAACAACACTATTCCAGTCCCAGGCGCGCAAGTATCTTCGAAGATGCATAGGTACGAATATAATGCATACAATATCTTTGAAACGAAGTGGTGGTGTTAATCTAAAACTATTTATTATTTGAAGACTAACAGTCAAAGTCAAATTATTTTATTTTTAAAAGGTACAGACGCCAGCACAACAAGCTACCCGAAATGTCAAATTTTCCAATCAACTTTGAACCTTATGCTTTAGAGATAAAGTTGAAAATCCACTAAAGAAATTTGACAGATTGTAGTAGCTTGATGTACTGACGTCTGTACATAAAAGGCACTTTTGAACGTCAAATAAAATGCTTTTTGAACTTCAAAATAACATTAAACCTCATCATTCTCCTGCCGCTATCCCCGTTTATTTGTGGTCGGCGCAAGATGTATTTTTCTTCCATGCTTCTGTATTAGTCGTCATCTCAGTAGTCACCGCCTTTCTAACCATGTTTCACACAGTCCATCCAAGAGTCCCACTCTTATAGCCATCGACATTCATACTCAAAACATTCCTCACGATATTTTCCTCATTTCTCCGTAACATATGCCCATACCATGACAACTAATTTCCACACAAATTTTCAGTAAACACAAAATAACATTAAAACCAATTTAACTAAAAATAACATCCTTCTCATCTATCATCCTTTATCACTTCCTGAAAATTAAGGCAGAAAGAAGAATCGACACTAAAACAAATCATCATCTGCCTAGCCTTTTCCCAACTATGCTAGGGTCGGCTTCCAGTCAAACCGGATGCAGCTGAATATCAGTATTTTACATGAAGCAACTGCCTATCTGACCACCACAAGCCTGTTAAGTAGGTACTGGGTAATACGATACCCCTTGGAAAGACTGGTTGTTAGACTTTTGGGCTTCTGACAACCCGTAACGACTGTCAAAGATCCACGAATGACAGCCGAGACCAACGGCATAACGTGTTTTCCGGGGCACGAATGGGTCTTGCTATGTTAAAATGGTCGCCCAAACCTGATCGATCGATCCGTGCGGCTGTTATTACTTGATTAAAAGCTCCTCTCAAGCTCTTCGACACTAAAACAAATATGTTTTTAATTTTTCCCCTATCATTCGGGCTATTTCACAGCCACACTTCAGAAGAAAAACCTCTTTTCCGAACCAAAATCCCTGTATTTAAGAAGCAATTTGGAACCATCAATCAACGCGGTGATAAGCAACTATTTGTCAGAGATATTCACGGACAAATGACACTAGATATTAGCTATCTATGTATAGTGATAGTACAGTTACATAATGTAAGGACATTTGGACATGTTAGTACCTTGGAAAGTAGGCTATAAATGGAACAACCCCTAATTTGTTGAGGAAACCGTTCGTACATACATACATAAACTCACATATTCTTCCCTTTCCATGGCGGTAAGCTGAAACTACAGAACGCCACCTAGTACGGTCCTTACATACTCCTTTTGTTTCGTCTTCCTTCAATTTGCTGCGTTTACATTCATACATCTGGACGAGGGGCCCGTGGCTAAATAATAACAGCCGCACAGGACCATCGGTCAGGTTAATCTATGCTTGCCGCGGTTGGTCTGTGGATGGGTGACCATCTTTACATACCGAGACCCCTCCGTGCCTCGGAAAGCACGTTAAGCCGTTGGTCCCGGCTGTCATTCGTGGATCTTTGACAGTCGTTTCGGGTAGTCAGAAGCCCGAAAGTCTGACAACCAGTCTTACCAAGGGGTATCGTATTACCCAGTAACTGTGTTAATTATTATTAATAAATTAAAGTAACTGGGTTGTGGAGGTCAGATAGGCAGTCGCTCCATGTAAAATACTGGTATTCAGCTGCTTCCGGTTAGACTGGAAGCTGACCCCAACATAGTTGGGAAAAGGCTCGGCAGATGATGACATCCATACTGGACATACACGCACGACGGTTGGGAGCACTACGCACCTACTGAAAAATAACTCTAAACTTCAAGGGCTACCACAATCATTTGCAAAACAAGTGATAGTATGCTAGAAAGGACAATTTTATTAGTGATAGCAATAAATTGTCAACATATGCTTGAGTACGAGACTTTTGACTACGCTGGATGTGACAATTTTATAGATTCTAATTTCTTTGTAATGTGCGTTTTGTTGAAAAAAAAAAACTTTTTTCTTTCAATAAAAAATGTGCTCATATGGTGCAAAATCGCAAGACACGTCACGTTTCATCTAATAATGCTGCACAATCACCTATATTTCAATTCAGAAGCTCAATTAATTATTAAGTTTTGGAAGAATAAACTCGAGGTCAAACAAAACAAAGTTCAAATTACATTGCAACCAAAATTTATTTAGGACCTCTTTATAAAAAATTGTCACTCAAAAATCAACTTTAGAATACACAACCCTAAAGTAGATTGTTGAGTAAGTGGCAATGGACGTAAATTATTTAAGATTACAAATTGAAGTATACTGACAATTGCCTGCTCTGACTGGACAGATCCATTTAATCTTTGTGGTTCTTTCCACTGAATACCATTTCACCAAACAAATGGTATTCACATGATCTGTCTGCACTTTAAAAGAGAGTGTGTGTGACCTCTGAGTTTGTTTCGGCCTTTCTTCTCAGAGTAGTTAGACAGGAAACGCCGACCTCATCTACTTTCTAAAATATGATTGATATGTAAAAACACGTCACACGTGTGTGTGTGTGTATTTGTAAAAACACGTCTCACGTGTGTGAATGTGTTTGTAAAAACCTACTAACAGAAATTAATTTATTTATTTTTCATTTTTTTTTATATTCATCATTTTAGCTATAAGAAAAGACGGTGACAAATTACCGAAAAACCTAGCAGATATCTAGGTAGGATAATTAAAATATTAATAATAAACTATACACAATATTCTCTGTTACGTAAACCTCAAACCGAACATTAAAATACAATTTTAGCAGAGTTTCCACATAGGTAAAGTGACAATAATCTAATAATAAGTCCGGCGAGGCAATATGCGGACAATGTGAGGAAACATCGACAGACTGAGCGAATGTATCGCTCCCTTGGACACGGAGAATGTGATACTCAAAGTTTTATAAAGCAAAATGTTTTAGACAAGGTTTTTATTTAGGCCTTATTTGTATGCCATACATGCAAGTGGATTGGGCTGAAAATTGTAGAATTGTACATCTACTGGGTCAATTTAAATTAGCTACCGAATCTCCGCAGACGTGTAGGTTATCGATTCATTGAGCATGATAAAAAAATTAAAAAATATTTAGGATTTTTGGGGGTCAACGACCGCAGGTTTTGTTACTTGAAGTAGGTAGGTATGGGCTTAGATATTTTCTAAACTTATAGTGTAAAACTAACCACGGTCACTGACCCCAAAAAAATCAACAATTTTTTTTTAGTTTTTAGTTATTGATACCCACGTCTGCAGAGTTTTGGTAGCTATTTTAATTAAAGTCGCTTTTCACCTGTCTGCGTGACCGCGTTGTACTTCTAAGCTACGCAACGGATTTCGAAGTGGTTTTCACCATCATTTATAGAATTTATTTCAGATGGTTTATGTGTACAATACATTAATATTTAAACTCACATATCATAAAGAAATCTCGATGTTTTGTTAAGTCTTGAAACCATCCGAAGCAGGGGTGGGTCGCTAGTATAACTGGTTTTAACCAGTTCCAGTACTTGCAAGAACCTAATTAACAAGATAAGAACAAAAAACATTTTACTGAAATAAAATAGGCTGACGCCAATTAGAACTTTCTGAACGTCGACAGTGAAAATACTGCCGCTTCCTAGTGTTTAAACAGTCGAGGAGTGGCGCAAAAATATAAGGATAGTAAGTACAGACGCCAGCAGGTCAAGCTACCCGAAACTGTCAAATTTTCCCAATCAACCTTGAACCTTAATGCTTAAGAGATAAAGTTGAAAATCAATTAAAGAAATTTGACAGATTGTAGTAGCTTGATGTGCTGGCGTCTGTACCTACATCTCTCCAATAAAATGTTTCATTTCCGAGTTTCAATAATTATGGATTGTTTTGGTGCGGGTAAAATAAATGAATCGTGGAAAGACTATTTTTTCATCTGTACCTCAGAAATGGCTGTGATTCTGTGTAATACTCTTCTCTTGGGGGGACTAAAGCTACGGTTTCCTGGAAGAACGGTAGCCGCCACAAAATGGTCGCCGTGAAGGCTGTCATGAAAATGATGGCAGCGGGGTTTGATTTTACGGTGTCAAAAAACGCGGTCTAAGTGAGGTCACGAAAAATGCAGTGTTTGTAATAAGTTACAAAACTTAATCATAATAAGTTCACTCACTTAGGATTAGTGTTTAGATTTTGTACACTGTTGCATTAGGATACCCTGCAATGATAGACGTAAGTTGTAAGAAAAATAGCTTTTATAAATAACGTTTCAGTGACGTAATTCGGCGGTAAATTGCGAACCCTACGTGTTGGCCACCGCTCGTCTAGGAAACGATAACTTTAGTCCCCCCAAGATTCAGTTTCAAGATCTCCCACCAGCCACAAACCAAACTACCTAGCCACCTTCGTTAGCCACCTAACATTGATGCTGTTAAGGCAAATACACACTACATATCAGAGAACATGACACGATCTCCATTGACCAGTATTATTGACTTATAAGTCAATTAGCTCGCAAAGAATTTGCTCGCCCGAAACGGGCGAATCGTCACTTTTAAATAATATTTGTTTTTCTGTAGGTGACTCGCACGAAGTTAATTTATTTGTGGACGAGTCGACAGCTCTAGAAATATGAATGAGGCAATTAGCAAATTTTGAATTTTATGCATTTAAGTATATAAAAAAGGTTACTAGGGCACAGAAGTGATAACAGTTAAATATTGTTACGAGCTTCGGGTTCGTGACAATTAAAAATGCCGATAAAAATTACCAAAAGTTACACTTTAATTAATCAACACTAACAATAACTCGAAACACACTAATTATAAAACACAATCACTCTTAAGTCGCACTTGAAGATCGCTTTCGATGTATTCGCATTTATCGCTAATCCAAGTCTGATTGCTCGCGGCTATTCCCGGCCTTATATAGTGCCGCAGATAGTTCCAGAACCTTCTATTGTAGAACCGTCTAGAATGTTCGAGTACATACCGGCCCCGACTGACTAGATGTCGATAGTTCTAGTAAGTTCTAGCTTCGTCATATCTACTCGTCAATAGATGGCGCTAGTATTAGTTCTACCATTCCACAATAGATGGCGACTCTATCAGTTCCGCTATTCCCCAATAGATGGCGACAGTGGTAACTAATGTCACCATATATCAGGCATTAATTGCGGCGCGTAACACTGCCCCCTCCTAAGACATGCTCGTCCCGAGCATTATCGGCTCCATAATAACGCGCCAGTCGATCCACATGGACGATCTTAGGAGTACCTCTTGCACCTCTACTATGAGTCTGAGGTCCCTTTACAGCTGCACAACTTGTACATTTGCGACACCAGTCCTTGACATCGTCCCGACAGTGGATCCAGTAAAACCGTTCTCGTATCTTCAGTAGAGTCCGTTTTACTCCCAGATGACCTCCTGAACAACCATTATGGTACAGCTGTAGCACCTCCGGTACTTGAGCTTTAGGGACAACCATTTGCAAATGACAGCTGTCTCCCCGAGCATTTTCCCATTTACGGCACAGGACTCCATCCTGAATCACCAAGCTGTCCCATTGGGCCCAATAGCTTTTTGTGATCGAACTCATCGCTGAGACGTCGCTCCACCTGGGCTTAGGAGCTCTGGCCTTCATCCACTTCAGAATCGGCTTGATGTCCGAATCTTCCTGCTGTGCACGTTGTACGCTTTCCTTCCACTCGTTGCTGAGGTCTGTCTTGAGCATCCTCACAGGTACAACGTCTTTACTCTTTTGCCTAGTCTTCAAGGCGGCCGTCTCATTCTTCCGCTGGTTGACATAAGTACGGTCCTGTTCGGCCCGCGCATGCGCTTCGCGTCGCACTCGCTCCAACTTTTTCTGTTCCATGTCAACCGCGCGCTTCAATTCTTCTAAACGTTCTAGAAGGGCTTGCTGTTCCTGGTGAGCCATAAGCAACGCCTTCTGCTGGTGCTGAAAGTCCTGGGTGGTGCTGTTAGCTGCACTGCCCTCTGGAGATCGGCCGTCTTCCCTATCTGCAGTTCGCTTGGGGCAACTGGATCGAAGGTGGCCCCTTTTCCCACAGCCGTAGCACCTAGGGCTGTACCCTTTATTGCGGTCGCGAACTGTAGCCGCTGCAACCTCCCTGACGCGATGGGAACGATGATCCTGCCGCACGGCTTCCACCTCCAGTGCTTGGGCCAAGGCGTCCTTAAGCGTCCCGTGGTGCCCGAGCCTCACAGCAGCTCTAACTTCAAGGTCGCGGATGCCGTCGATGAATGCCTGCACCAGGTTCACATCAATAAGCGCAGGTACGGACTGGTAAGCTTTACGCACCAGCTTCTCCACTTCAAGGGCCCACTGCTGCAGGTTTTCATTACTTCGTTGCACGCGATCCTTGAGCTGCGCACGAAACACGTGTTCCAGGTGAGCGTCGCCATACCGAGCCTCCAATGCCTCAAGAAGCTGTTCGTAAGTCACTTCCTTACCGAGAGCTTCCAGAACAGTTAAGGCCTGGTCGCGCAGGCCTAGGGTGAGGGCAGTCATGGCCTGACTATTATTCCAACCATTCGCCTTCATGACAGCCTCAACTGGATTTTGTAGGCCGACCAGGAAGAAGTTCCGTCGAACGGTGGCACTTTGAATCCACGTAGCGAAGGTGTTGTAGCTACGGGAGCTGCGATTCCATCCCCAAGTTTAAGGTAATCCAACGTTTTCTTTACGTCAGCCATCACGGTTTTCTTCACGTCAGCCACCACGTTGTCAACCCGATCATTCACTTGGTCGATCCGGATTTCAGCTTCCGTCAGGCGGTTGTCACATTGAGCAACCTTATCCTTCATCTCCTTCATGTCTTTCCCGAAGGTAGCGTGAAGGTCCTTCATAAGGAGCATCTGCTCTTCCTGGCGGCGCGCTTGCTCCTCCTGGCGGCGGGCCTGTTCCTCCTTGTCCCGCTGGAGCTGTTCTTCCAACCGACGAGCCTGTTCCTCCTGTCGGCGAGCCTGCTCCTGCAGCATCATCATCAGGGCAGCAAAGTCTGGTGCTGCTGATGCTGGAGCTGCTGCGGACGGGTCGGCCTCCGTGGTCGGTAGCTGGCCCTCCGACCTCTGCGGCATTGCTCCACCAAATCGCCTCTGGTCCGTCTCCTGTTGGTGTTGACTCCGGGTACGGATACCCTCCGTGTCGTCTTTAGGTAAAATCGGCATGATTTTAATCCTTGCTTCTGACACCAATTGTTACGAGCTTCGGGTTCGTGACAATTAAAAATGCCGATAAAAATTACCAAAAGTTACACTTTAATTAATCAACACTAACAATAACTCGAAACACACTAATTATAAAACACAATCACTCTTAAGTCGCACTTGAAGATCGCTTTCGATGTATTCGCATTTATCGCTAATCCAAGTCTGATTGCTCGCGGCTATTCCCGGCCTTATATAGTGCCGCAGATAGTTCCAGAACCTTCTATTGTAGAACCGTCTAGAATGTTCGAGTACATACCGGCCCCGACTGACTAGATGTCGATAGTTCTAGTAAGTTCTAGCTTCGTCATATCTACTCGTCAATAGATGGCGCTAGTATTAGTTCTACCATTCCACAATAGATGGCGACTCTATCAGTTCCGCTATTCCCCAATAGATGGCGACAGTGGTAACTAATGTCACCATATATCAGGCATTAATTGCGGCGCGTAACAATATTATAAATTTTATTATATTATTAGCCTGTGTTGTCCCCCTGCCGAGCAGAGGCCTTCCCTCTTTCCACTATTCCCAGTGTACTGCGATTGTGGGCTAATCCTTTAAGGAGTCCAGCTCAACCTGCCATCTCTTTCTAGGCTTGATAAAACTTGTACTTTTTTCTTAACTTCATAGGACAAAAAAAAAATTACCATTCACCCGTTTCGGGCGAGTAAATTCATGCGAGTCGAGTAATAAGCCGTATTATTGACAAGTTTGAGACACAGCGTCTGTTATAATTAACTTAAGGTATACCAGGAGGAACCTGGTGTTATGTAAACGGTGTGTGGACTTTCCGCAATCTGGTTAGTTCGTATACCTATTGTTGATTTGCCTGTTTTGTTGGTGCAGGTGTAGGTTTTATTGGTGAGGGAGTGGAGATGAGTTGTTTTGATCTAGTTGAATGGAAAAATGTGCAGAGATACGAGTATCTTTTAGGCGTAGATTATTCATCATCATCATCATCTGCGAAGCCTTTTCCCAACTATGTTGGGGACGGCGTCCAGTCTAACCGGATGCAGCTGATTACCAGGATTTTACATGAAGAGAGGTCAAGACAAGGCCCATTTAGTAAAAAAAAAAGCGACTGCCTATATGACCTTCACAAACCAAAACCCAAAACAAACCCAAAAATCAAACCCCGTTATTCATCATTATCATAAAAAGAAAATAAAGTTAAAAATTAAAGGTGTCAATTTTATGCTTTATTTTATTTTTATTATTTGTTGTTATAGCGGCAATAGAAAGACACTCTGTAAAAATTTCAGCTATCTACCTATTACGGTTCATTTCAGCCCGCTAACAGTCTGACAGACGGACGACAGCTCTGTTCAGCTTTACGGATGCGTACGCATTCCGTACAAAATCGTTGTTTTCTATGGACTAAAGCTGAACAGAGCTGAATAAGTGTGTTAGTCCCTAAGTAATAGGGTTTCGTTGGCACCCTTTGGGTACGGAACCCAAAAATTATGTCTTACCCAAGAGAATAAGTAATACCGTAACAGTTGTTGTGTCAGACTGGTGTTTGTTCGAATAAACACATAGGATAATATCACTGCGTATTTCCCCAAGGGTAAGGCAGAGCTATAGAACAACTACATTTAGCCCGTCATGCTTAACTCCCATGTAATAGGGGCGAGCTTATTGCCAGGAACCGGGCACACATCCAAACTCCGAGCTGTTATTAAACGAATAAACATCCCTATTGGGTAATTGATTTGATTCGATTTGAACTCAAAACTTGTATGGAAATACACCGTTAAATTTTTATCGTTTCAATCCTTAAAAGGGGTCATTGTATTCATCATTATGAACAACTTTTACTACGGGACCAACCCTGAAATCGTGAAAAAAAAAATCAGTTGATCCATAGAGTATGTTCGCATAACTCGATATGACTATACTCGACTGATTTTTTTTTCGCGATTTCAGTGTTGGTCCCGTAGTAAAAGTTATTCATAATTATGAGTAAAATGACCCGTTTTAAGGATTAAAACGATCAAAATTTAACGGTATATATGTATGTTTGGGAAAAGATGAGGGACTTGTGGCTAAGTAATAGCAGCCGCACGGGCCAATCGATCAGGTTAAGCTAAGCTTGCTACGGTTGGTTTGTGGATGGGTGACTATCATTACATACCAAGACCCCCTCCATGCCTCGGAAGGACTTTAACCCGTTGGTGGATTGGTGACCATCTTTACATACCGAGACCCCTCCGTGCCTCGGAAAGCACGTTCAGCCGTTGGTCCCGGCTGTCATTCGTGGATCTTAGACAGGCGTTACGTGTCGTCAGAAGCCCGAAAGTCTGACAACCAGGCTTATAAAGGCGTATTATCCAGTAACTGGGTTATGGAGGTCAGATAGGCAGTCGCTCCAAGTAAAATACTGATATTTAGCTGCATTTGGTTAGACTGAAAGCTGACGGCATAGGTACTTATATTTACAACTACCTTTAAGCGCACAACGGAACCACGCATATTTTAACTGTAATGCAATACTAATTATTGCTCGAGTGATCATTAATACAAGCTGTTGTTTTGCATCCTCGTCAAATTTCAGGAGGCTGTTATGAAAGACCTAAATAATCAAATAAAATTACGATCCCTGGTAAATAATGAATACATACTTGTTTTTTTTAGTTATTTAAGTTTGACAGTATTTCAGAATACACCACTTTCAAAGAACAGAATCGCTTTATGGTATCGTATAAGCGGCCGCGTTTTTATGTTATGTTATGTTAAGGGCAGTTACAGTGCGTTCTCACACAGGCCGCGTTTTAAAATGCGTGTCCCACACATGCCAATTTCCGAAAATTGGAAAAAAAACTACTTTTTTTATTATTGATTCGTGTCGAGAATCAGTAGCATAGCTACCTCCTTGAATTTGACGAGGATGCAAAACAACACCTTGTATAGTACAATCTGGTGCTCAACCTTTAAATCTCTTCAAACAAGTTAGATTAAATCATTTAACACTCTAATTTAAAAAAAGACAGACTTTTCCAATCAACTTCTAAGTTTTAATGAATGCTCGCATCAAGTTTTTATTAAGGTTTAAGTTTAAACATTAAACTTACACTTTACTAATTCAATATGTCTTATTTCGATCTCAAGCCGAGGGCCTCAGGACCAAAAACTTTCTGAAAGTTCAAGAATGGCGCAAATTGCATCAAAAAGCTGTACTAATCCGAGTAGATTGGATCATTCTGTGCGAGAAAACTAAAATTCTGATCTTAGATTAGTATTTTCTATTTTAGGTAGGACTTTCTTCTATACGGCAAAAAAGAAAAAAGTATTTAAAAAATATGTGCGAAAAAGTATTGGATTTTTTCAGGACTACATAAACATTTCATTTCAGCTGAAAGACGTCCACTGCTGGACATAGGCCTCCCACAGCACCGAATTGTGATGAAATAATTTACACAAAGTGCCTGTCTGGGTTCGAACCTACGATCTATGAGTACAATCGTAAGTCGACTCTGCTCTTAGAATAAAATCATGTTATTTTATTAATGGGCTATTAATAAAATAACATGATTTGAAGATGAACACAATACGTACCCGTCTGTTTATTTATCCTACTAATATTATAGACGTGAAAGTTTGTATGGATGGAGGGATGGATGGATGGAAGTTTGTTACTCGTTCACGCAAAAACTATTGAACGGATTTGGATGAAAGGCACACAGTTGGTTTATTACCAGGATTAACATATAGGATACTTTTTATCCCGATATTCCCACGGGATCGAAACTTACGCGGGTGAAACCGCGTGGCGCAGCTAGTAAAGTAATAAAGGAATCCTTAAAATATTCGGATCGCAAGCCGTGTGGCTTACGATCCGAATATTTTAAGGATTCCTTTTTGTGAGTTTTGGCAAGACTACTTTGTAAAAGATTGACATTGTTGGTTTATCTCAAACAGCTTTTGCCAGCGACTTCGTCCGTCTGATATTTCCTGTTTTCACTTAGCGTTCTTTCTGATATTTTATCTTTTTTATCGGTTCCTAAGGGTTGTTGCATAAATGTTATATTATAGACAATACCTTCCTCAAGAATTGCGCTATCAAATACAAACATTTTTTTTTTCAAATCCAACTGGTAGTTCTAGAGATTATTGCGTTTAAACAAACAAACTCTTCAGCTTTATTATTAGTATATAGATTAATATTTTTAAAAGCTTCGACAAAAAACATATAAATACCGGTTACCCTCTTTCTTATAATGGTTAGGTAGGTATAATTAAAATTTACAAAAGTTTTATATTGTTAATTGAGATGTCATTTTTTATGAATTTGACTTTCCGTTGGTCTCGTGGTCGTAATCGCGACTGCTGAACGTGAGTTTTGGGTTCAATTCCCGGGTCGGGCAAAATGTTATTGCGTTTTTTCATTAGACATACAAAGGTAGAGCCGATCTTAACTGTAATATTTCATATAATTAGGAAAAACCGAAAATTTTATCAACCTAGGGTAAGTTAGGAACAGTCACATGTGGTATTTTTGTAGCAGCCCGGAGTTTGTGGTCTGAACTCCCCGTGTCTCACATAGCACGTACAACTATTGTTTCTGCGCCTAATCTCTCCCTGGGGATTTGCAGACCCATCGGACTATGAGAGTAAAGGAACAGATAGGGCACATGTGGCGCACACACCTGCAGTGCGATTCTGTAATCATCTCACCGTGAAAACTTATGTGAAATGAGCGTGGAGTGAGCTGTCATTCCAACGAATGCTAGGGATTGTCACTATTGACAGCTCATTCTAAGCTCACTTCACCTAACTTTTCACGGTGAGATTTTTACAGAATCGATCGGCTGTTCACAGTATTGGTGAAATGTGAGGGTTCTATAGGTACACCTCTGCCAAACCCTGTCGAAAATACAAGCGTAGTGTTAATTAATGTTAGTAATTCTCGCTTCCTATAAGTAAACAAAAATGAATCGTTTTGCTTGCCATTGGTAGCATTTTTTATGGCCAAAGGGCATACCGTGACGCCTAAGTGGTGGATAATTGCCCACTCACTACTCACCGAGAGGAGGCCTGTGTCCCAGCAGTGGGAACATTATAGGCTGATTATGTATTATGCAATACCTGCAGTAGCCCTGGATCTATTCGAGGTTATTACCGAGACTGACATTGACATATCCACGTCTAGACTAGACAGGTAGACAAGGTAGCAGCTAAAGGTAATCATTTCCTACGCGAGGGCTGACAATGACATTGACATGTGAAAGCCACGCTCTTCAGTGTGAAGCCACTTTGCTACTGCATCTATATACAATACTAGCTTCTGCCCGCGGCTTCGCCCGCGTGGATGTCGGAAATTATCCCACGGGAACGTGCTAACAGGATAAAATGTATGTGCTTCCCCAGGATGCCATCTATCTCTACGCCAAATCAGAAGTTCAGTGGTTTAGGCGTGAAAATGTAACATACAGTTTCAAGTTCAAATCCTCCCCTTAAAAACTGAATTACCCCTTTTTGTCCCGTCAGTGGTAAATTTTCGACAACTTTACATACTCATTATTAATTATTTTCTGTCAAAACTATCAATACTGAGTTTCGAGTTACTCGGACCGCGCATTCAATTTCTTCCACACAAACTTCACACTTCTATATCCCCCTTTGAGGGGTAGTTTTGAAAAACTTATAATGATAAACTTTATTACTTACTTAGGCAAGTATTCTTGCCAAGTTTCAAGTTTATTAACTAAATGAATAAGATTTTTCATATAAACTATATCCCCCGCTTTTCACCTCCACAGGGGTGGAATTTT
Organism: Apamea anceps; assembly: GCA_951799955.1. Taxonomy (NCBI): domain Eukaryota; kingdom Metazoa; phylum Arthropoda; class Insecta; order Lepidoptera; family Noctuidae; genus Apamea; species Apamea anceps. The sequence goes on from OX637509.1 coordinate 14,515,282, forward strand.
AAAAAATCGTTTGGGATTATTCATAACTTGATTCAAAGATTATTTATACCAATTTTCGAGTTAATCAAGCCACGCATTATAATCCTCCCTTGTAAAATTAACAACCCCTTTTCAACACGTTAGGGGTAGATTTTCGAAAAACCCTAAATTATGTTACTCTTTATTTTTGGTCTTAAGTATAAGCACTGAGTTTCGAGGTAATCGGACAGCGCATTCAAATTATTCCATACAAACTTTGAAATCCCCCAATCCCTTATTAGAGGGTAGTTTAGAAGAAAAAAAAAACTGACAATCTTCATAATTTATTTAGATAAGTATTCGTGCCAAGTTTCAAGTTTATTAACTCAAGGAATAAGATTTTTCATACAAACGAATTCCCCCCTTTTCACCCTCTTAGGGGTGGAATTTCGAAAAATCCTTTCTTAGTGGATGCCTACTCTTCACGAAGAACACACCCTCCAAATTTTATGTCTCTAGGACCAGCAGTTTAGGCTGTGCGTTGATCTATCAGTCAGTCAGTCAGTCAGTCAGTCAATCAGTCAGTCAGTCAGTCAGGACTTTGAATTTTATATGTATAGATGAGCGAGGATTCTGCAGTGAAAAGTTTTACTTAAACTTTTGTAAATTAAAATTTTATAACAACACTATTTTCATAATTAACTGTTTACACTAGGTACTAAATTAAAAGACGAATTAACTAAATATATAAATAAATACAAATACAAAAGGATATTCTAGATATGGAAAGAATTTTCATGGAAATTACATTAAATTAAATTCCATTTACATGCGTCACATTCACGCAAAACGGTCATCGCTCAGCATAATTCTAAGACCCTATGTGAGACAAAGCCCCAGCGCTGATTTTCAGCGACAGCCGGCGTAGACGTGATGACGTCAACCGGTGCAGCATACTAGACTATTAGATATAAATAAAAAAAAAGCAATTGGACACATTTGGTCCACTAATTTGCCCTTGGTTGGCGGTTGACTAATTTACCCTATATATATACCTACAAACAAAGTGGTCGCCATAGCTCACAGAATAAGCAAGCTGAAGTGGCAAAGGGAAGGCCATATTATAACCGATGAGCGTTGGGGCAGACATGTTCTTGAGTGGAGACCGCGAATCGGTAAACGTAAGGACCTCTCAGGCAAGGTGGACCGACGATCTTCGCAGGATGGCTGGTAGCAGCTGGATAAGAGTTGCCGAAAATCAAGTTTACTGGCGTGTAATAGGAGAGGCCTATGTCCAGCAGTGGACTGCTATAGGCTGATGATGATGAAGTTTCAAATTTATGTTATTTCAAGTTAAACAAAATATCAACTTTATTTTAATGATAATTAAGTTGATTTCAGAGCGACTAGCACACTAGCACTATTGAAAAAGTTGTAAAAATGTTTGAAGTTGTAGCGTAAAGTGAACTTTATTGTGTAGAAATTAAAGTTATTTTTCCATAAACTCATATTTGTTTACATTTTTGGCAAACAAATCGCGGATGCAGATTACATAGTTATATTTTATATTATGCTGCCAAATCTTTTCCTATTAAATTAACCAACGTAATATTCGAAATTGGATGTAGTTCGCTAATACTGGCTAATGGCTTTGGCTTTCTAGGAAAGCGGTTCGGTGTTAATTTAACGTCATTTAAATCTGTCATTTTTACCAGTGTTTGAAATTTAGCTGTCAAAAAAGCTCTCTCTTTGGACCGCGTTTATTGTTTCGTTCATCGCTTTCTTAGAAAACCAAAGCTAGGAAATAATATGTTGCGAGGACAGCTTCGTTTTTTAACCGTATTTTTTTTTTGTATACATATACAATCATAAATTAACTAACATACATATGTTACGCGATATCTCTGACAGTAGTAAATCGGTTTAATTTTTTTTTTTATTGCATAAGTTATGCCTCAGGGGTAGTCTTATATAAATTTAATTAACTTTTCTTGGGCAGTTTTTGAGTTAGCTACAATAATACGTATTTTTGCCACTTAGTTTATATAATAACTTCCTGTTACTGATATTCACATAGCAAGTAGAGTTTGTGTGGGGTAAGTACAACTTAAAAGTGAAAAATAAAAACATTTTATAAAAAAAAAAACAACCGACTGCCTAAAGACACTACAAAATGAAAAATAACTTTAATTTCGGAAGTCGATGGCAAACAACGAAAATACGAACCCAACGACCCCGACTTTCGAAATCAAAGTTAGTTTTCACTTTGTAGTGTATTTTTTGGAAGTCGGTTTTTTTATTTATTTTTTTTTTTTTTGCTTAGAATTTTTTTTTTCTATCTAGTTTTGCACTACTGACCTCGCTACTTACCAATTTCGTAAAGTATAAATATTATTAAGGTATACAACCTACAGACATCAATCCTCCAGTTTTAATAAAATCCAAGTTAATTTTTCTCTTTACAACAAAAGCATTTTAAAAGGAAACCAAACCCCACTCCAGTTCGTACCCTGAATTAATTTTCAAAAATATACGAAAATCTCCAAAAAAAGCTGCAAAATACAAGTCGGACACGAAGGGTTCCGTCTGTGCCACCGTACAATATTAATGACTTCACATTTTACACCTCCATATTTCACCCTTTGGTTTTTAACTTTTTTTTTTTTGTTTGTTGTTCTAACGGTCATAGTAGCACACACTGAACATTTCAAGTGTCTACCTATAACAGATATAATAAATATACTAACAGTTCAAAAGATAAAGCCATGTAAGGGTGTCACAGGGTTCATCTTTTGAACTAACGACTTTTTTCGAAATTTTTGAATTAAAAACCCTATTACAAAGTCTAGGCGAAGCCCTAGAAATATTATAATATAGTGTCCCGTTGACATCCTTCGGTTTCGTGGGGTAATGCGTAGCACACTAACAGTAGAAATGACTTTCCTTTTGACAGTGCAACAACATTCACTGCGTTATTTACTTTGTTGAGCAGACATACTTTTCGAACCAATCAGCATCCTCCTGCCCTTATCCCAATTTATTTGTGGTCGGCGCAACATGTCTTTTTCTTCCATACTTCTCTATTAGTCGTCATCTCGGTAGTCACCCCCTTTCTAACCATATCATCATTCACACAGTCCATCCATCGTTTCTTTGGTCTTCCCCTACTCTTATAGCCATCGACATTCATACTCAAAACTCTCCTCACGACATTTTCCTCATTTCACATGCCCATACCATCACAACCGATTTCCACACAACTTTTCAGTTACCGGTGCCACTTTCAGACTTCCTCTTATGTACTCATTTCTTATTCTATCCATTCGTGTAACACCACACATCCCTCTTAGCATTCTCATCTCAGCTGCATGCAATTGCCTTTCATTTATCCCTTTTGTGGCCCAACATTCTGATCCATATAAGACAGCAGGTCTAATCAGGGTTTTATCTATCTTCCCGTTAAGAAAATAAGTAGGTTTAGTCCAGGTAATACAAGCAGTTTCACAGGTTAACAGCAAGTTAAGACGACATGAGTAGCGTAAAATATTACCTACAGCTAGGTTACAATGTAGTATTTACTAGTGAGCCCCAAACTATAAAGAAGTCTGTTAGTCTGTATCTTGGGGCTCGGAGTACGAATTCCAGAGTGGAGACGAGAATATGAAGCAATGGATTGTGTGATGTGATTGATAGAGTGCAATTAGAGTGCTGGAACCCTTGAAATTACCACAAGACTTGGCTTTTCTAAGCCTTTTCGAAAAAACGTTTTTGTTATACAGATTTAAAAAAAACAAAAAACTTTGCCCCATCTAGGAATTTCTCAGTAATTAAAATACAGGTACTCAGCTGCATCCGGTTAGACTGGAAGCCGACCCCAACATACTTTTTTTTTTTTTAAACGTTGCCCCACACTAGGAATTTCTCCTGTATTGTGGGTGCTTTTACAAATATTTAAACTCACATACACAAACAGCCAGACCCGGAACAACTGCTTGTTGGTCATACAAATATTTGTTCCGTGCGGGAATCGAACCCGTGACACGCAGCGCAGCAGTCCATCACTTAACCACTGCGCCAACCGTACCGTCAATCCTATTCAAATCCTCATCAAACAGACTTCTTGTTACTTACTGCAAATATAATGTCACATTTTTGAATATATCTTGTGTCAATATTTTGACGGAGGAAACTTGAGAATATCTTTGCGATGGTAAGCCAGTCCAGGAATAGTATTATCAATGTTACAGCCTAAGCATAACTTGGATTCTTTGGGATAATCGTTTGCCCACGGGGTTTGCCCAGTGTCGGCTTGATATAAGATTAGGAGAAAGGGTAAGCTGACAAGCAGTGACAATCCATAGTTCCAAACTTCTATTTTAAAAACATTATTATAAACGAGCCGCAGGCCCGATGGGACTTTCTTTCGGCAAGAATCTGGCTATCGGATAAAAATGCCAGAGGGGCATTCTCGTAATTTTAAGAACGTTCACAGTCTGATCTTAGTCTCAATCTGTCAAAAATACCCCTGATTTCCCTACATTTCTGACATTGACTGTCGCTGAGATGAGATTGCGACTAGATTTTGAACGTTTTTACGGGAATTGGCCTTCAGATAGTTCCAGGTCGGCCATAGAGTAGAACTCTCTGTCGTTTGGGGTAGAAACCTTCGGGCCGTGGGGTCCGAGTGCTCATTGCTTATTCGATGAACTCTCTTAACGGCTGGTTGACACTTCCCGTGACCTAAGGGCTGGCTTATACGTTGGCCAGAGGCTAAGCATTGCCATACAACATGGTAATGCTCTCTACCTCTCGTACCAGTCGACAGCTATGCGGAGGAATATTTCGACGCAATATTTTAGTTTTTTAATAGTTTTAGTTAGTAAGGATAGGTTCTCCGAAGGGTTAGACAGAGGAGGGGAGATAGTATTTAATAAGTGACGACTAATAGAGAAGTATGGTAAAAAAAACATGTTGCGCCGATCACAAATAAATAGGGATATAGAGACCGGAAAATGATGATGTAACGAGTAAGATAAGTCTTCAAAGCCTTTTTAAAACAATAGAATACCCACTGGGAACGCAGTTTTTGGTGGAAAATAATAATTTCTTTTCAACCAACAAATCATTTTATTTTAGGAATAAAATTGACGTGTGACAGTTTTTGTATGGAAGAACTGACAAAATTTCAAAATTATTCCTCGTATAAAGTTATCAGATGATTGAAAAATCAGCCCTTAAAGGGATAAAGACCCAAATAACAGTGACACATGCCAAAAAGGAAAAAAAACAGGGTCTTAGTTAATATATCAATTAATAAATGATGGTGTGGTTGATGGCGATTCGTACAACTTAAACAAGCGATGTGGCGGCATACGGACTTACATTAATGACATTAACTTTCTCTAGGGATGGGCTGCGATGTTGGATTTATCGATGATTTTGTTTTAGAGGAATATTGTGATAAGTCAACGCTAGGTTTCTAAAAAGATGACCAAAATTTAAAAGAGTATGCTAGCTTAGATGTCGTGTTGAGAGGATGAGGGAAAGGCGGCTAACAAAAGGTACAGACGCCAGCAGGTCAAGCTACCCGAAACTGTCAAAATTTTCCGATCAACCTTGAACCTTAGTGCTTAAGTGATAAAGTTGAAAATCTATTAAAGAAATTTGACAGATTGTAGCAGCTTGATGTGCTGGCGTCTGTACTTACAATGCAGATGTTAGTGGAAACGCTGAGAGGGGAATAAATTACGTAATAGGGGAATACCATGTGCTAGTTACAAATATTAATTGAAACAAAGAAAGAAATATTATATAAATGTTAAACTAACACCACCTCGTTCGTCTAGTGATCGCAAGGGCTACTGCTCAGTATGAGGTCCTGGGTTCGATTCCCGGGTCGGGCAGTGTTTTTTCGTTTTTCTGTTCGAAATTTCTCAGTAGCAGCCCGGAGTGTGGATTTGTGCCCACTTGATGGCAATAGGCTCGCCCCTCTATTACATGTGACTTAAACATAACTGGCGAAATGTGGGTGTACTATTGGTACATCTCTGCCTAACCCTTCGGGGAATACAGGTGTGATGTTATGTTATTAAAACTAACATTTTGTTCGAGTTCCTCTTTAAATACTGAAATCATGCATATTTTAATTCAACATGAAACTCAGTTATAGCTGTTGCTTTAATATTTTAAAATCAAAATAGTATGCAATATGTTTGAAACATTCTGTTCTCGGCAAATAGTGATAGCTGTTTGTTTAATTTATAAAATGTAAAACTAAAAATAAATCCTTTCGACATCCGCCGATGATTTTCATGATTTTAAAATGTTTACAGATTCAATGTAAAAGTGTTATTTTAAACATATGCAGTGTTTCATTTATTCAATGTTTCTGACTTTCCGTTTGTTTGGATAGATCGATGGTAAAATAAAGATTTTCTTTATTGCTTTTCTTGTAAATGATCGATTTGTGGATTGAGATTCGATCGAGAACGATTGTTTGAACGATTGTAGTGTTTTGCTAAATTACTATCGAAAGCGAGAAGGTACTTGTATCTGTGGTAACAAAAATTATGTGAGATATTTTTACGTTAAGTAAAAATGGTTTTGAAACGATACAAGCACATAATTAACTTAAAAAAAATGTTCGTAAAAACTGACAGTGAACATTTGAATAATTTAGAAAAAAAGTACATACCCTTAAATTTATTTAATAGGTATTATTATTTTATAGGCATTGAAATAAAAAGACTACTTACTTTACTACTTACTTAAATATCCTAAAAAAATGCATCGTCATTTCATCGACAGTTTGTCCCATCACTACCGGCGAGCCCTCTTTGAAAATTCGATTAACGTGGTGTACACTTACATTATTGTCGTCCAGTGTCCCGTTGGACTAAGCGACATGTGGACAGCCGTATAAACTTACTCTGTGAGTGGATAATTCAGCATGAATTTGTAAACCGAAACCGAATTTCAAAGACAGTTGGTGAGTGTTTTATCGATATTTTTTTATTTTGGACAATTACTAATTGTTTGAATTATTTTGCGAATTAAAAAATCCATTTTATCATAATCCGGTGTGCAGATTTTTAACTATCCTGTGACTTGACCAAATAATTAGGTAGGTACGCAATATTTGTGATCATCGATGGACTAAAAGTTTATACTTAATAGCTTTATCAGACTATGTAAAACTTGTGAAAGAAGAATGTGAGTGCGAAAAATAGGGATTCATGACCTTTACTGAACCACCGAATTAGCAGGCTTCATGACATTGTAAAACCGGGAACTGATTGAAATAAATGCGATTATGTAACCGGCTTTTCTGTGAATGACAACTTTTTAACACAGAATCATCATCTGCCTGGCCTTTTCCCAACTATGTTGGGGTCGGCTTCCAGTTTAACCAGATGCAGCTGAATACCAGTATTTTACTTGGAACGACTGCCTATCTGACCTCCACAATCCAGTTGCTGGGTAATACGATAACCCTTGGTAATAATGGTTGTCAAACTTTCGGGCTTCTGACGACCCGTAACGACTGTCAAAGATCTACGAATGACAGCCGACACCAACGGCTTAGCGTGCTTTCCGAGGCATGGAGGGGTCTCGGTATGTAAAGATGGTCACCCATCCACAGACCAACCACGGCAAGTGTAGCTTAACCTGATTGATCGACCCGTGTGGCTCCTTGCTAATTGTCTAAACTTTTCGACATAAGCTATCTTCGTTCATAAACTCATGACAACACTTCTTTTATCTCGTATCGACGCTAGCTAAGTATATGAGAAAAAAACATTAATGATGTAACTAATATTTTTTGATGCCCAATGAGCCTCTCCTACCTTTTTTTATTATATACTTGTATATAATATATATATATATATATTTATATTTTAGTGTTAGCATGTAAATATTGCAAAGCTATAGTAATTGCAACACAACAAGCAATTGTACAATATTGATATTGAATGTTATAGAAAACAGGTATCTTAATGTTAAAAAACTTAACTATGAACTAAAATTATGTAATTCCTCAACAAAGGAACTTTTAAGTATACTAAGTAGGTAACTAGGCTACAATTTTGAAGCACGCATAAAATCACCAACTAGGGTGAACTCGTGCATTGACCAAATCGCCAGTAACATACGGAGTGTTCAGTCAGAAATTCTTTACCTAAGCTTGTCAGATCACGAAACAGCACAAACTGTTACTATAAAAATGAATAAACACAAAACCATAACTTGCTGGTCTGAATTAAAACGTGACTACTGTGCGGAAAACCTTAAGAAATTTCGAGAATGTATGTCTTCTGTCTCATTTTCGGAAATATTTAACTCGGACACTCTGACAGAAGCCTTCATTTTATTTTATGAAACATTCACATTATATTACGATCTGTTTTTTCCGATGATAAAGGTTAAAGTCAATAATAAAACCAAGCACACAAAATTGGATAACAAAAGGCTTTAAAAAATCCAGCAAAACGAAAAGACAGCTTTATTTAAAATTAAAAAATTGTAGAATTAATAAAAAACAAAATGAGAAAATCTACAAACTTTGTAATCGGATATTTAAATGTTGTGCACAGAAAGCTCAGAAACTTATGAATACAGGCGTATACAAAAACATAAGAATAAATGTAAAACTACTTAGAATGCAATATATCCTCAACGATACATAATTCTAACGATAATAATAATTTGTATAAAAATGACATTGATGAAATAAGTTGTAATAATTAACATATAATAATCCATCTGACATTTGTAATATATTTAATGACTATTTTATTAATTTGACATCTAATCAACTATTTAATTCTAATAATATTAAGCTTAATCAAAATAACAAAAATCTTAATACTATTTTCCTAAATCCTGTAGATGCAAAAGAAGTGTACAAAATTATAATGTCCCTAAATAATAGTAAAACTAGTGGATATGACGGCGTCGCCACACAAGTTTTGAAGGCTTGTGTTAGTTATATATGTCATCCACTAGCACATGTTATAAACCTGTCTTTTTTAGGAGGTGTATTTCCAGATCAGCTCAAATTGTATATCGTGAAACCGCCATTTAAGAGAGGAAACAAGTCAGACCCAAATAACTACCGGCCTATCACAATAGTACCTATCATATCTAATATTTTTAAGAAGGCAATGCATCTTAAGTTAAATAATTTTCTCAGTACACATGACATATTATGCAAGGAGCAGTTTGGTTTCCGTAAAGGTTGTTCAACTGCTCTTGCCATCTTCAACTTTATTAAACTTGTAACAGAAAATATTAACAATGGCAATCCAGCGGTGTCATTATTTTTAGATATGAGTAAGGCCTTTGATTTTGTTAATCATTGTAAGCTATTAAACAAATTAGACTTCTACGGCTTAAGGGGCAAAGCCTATGAATGGATATCTAGTTATTTAAGAAATAGGAAGCAATATACAGAGATATCCAAAGTTATAAAGAAACGTGACAACATATATTATAGAGAGAACTTTAAATCGGTAGCAATAATAAATAAGTGTGGTGTGCCTCAGGGTAGCATTCTCGGTCCTTTACTTTTCTTACTTTACATAAATGATCTTCCGGAGGCCACTCTGCAGAAATGAAATTAAAAAATATTATTAAATAATTATATATTTAAATATAATATTATATATATTATATATTATATTAAATATTATTATTATTATTATTTTATTATTATTTATTATTATATTTTATATATATTATATATATATATATATATTTTTTTTTTATTATTATTTATTTATTTTTTTTTATTTTGAAATTTATTATTTAAATATACATTTCTGCAGAGTGGCCTCCGGTCCTTCGGGATTGACATTTTTGACATTCATGACATTTAAATTTATTGTATTGACTTTTTTAAATTTATTTTTAAATGTTTGTTAATTTTTATAATCGGACAATTTAAAGTATTGAAATGCATCAATGTTATTTTGGTTTGGTCTGTTTTTGTTTAACTTATTTAATGTTCACGACTTGTGTTTTGGGTACGATGTGAAAATGAATGTCCTTATTATTGAATGTAATTTGCACGCCTGCTTGCAGGCTGAATACAATAACTCTTAGGCTTTAAGATCTTCCGTTGTTGAACAATGTATTTTCTGGCAAATAAATATTTTGAATTTGAATTTAAATGATAACTATAAAATGAAAGTATATTTCGTAGTTGTATAGTTCATTTAAAAAAGTGTCCATGAAGCTTCTTGCCCGTTCTCCTCCATAGGACCCTACTACGCCTTCGATCAATAATAGTACCTACTATTGATCGAAGTACTACGCTTTGACTGTCTGACTGAGTCCTTTGACAATTCAAAAGTGCCTGTCAATGGTTTAATTGAAGTAAATGCTCTGAGTTTGAAAACCTGAAACCGTCGTAAAAAATGACTTAGTCGGGCGGAGAGTTTCAAATGCTACTGTCGAACATGAGGTCCTGGGTTCGATTCCCAGGTCGAGCAAAGTGTTATTGAATTTAAATCTCAATGGTGATGGAATTTCTTAAAACATATTTAAGGACCAATATACTTACTGAAAAAATTAAAAGGACTTAAGGAATCCAGCCGTTAAGTGCCAATACGCCGAATAACCTAGCCTTATGGGTGAATCTGTGTTACTTACAATTATTCTTTAAGAAGAGGAAACAAAATATTAGGTATGTTAATATAAAACTAACATTACCTCGTTCGTTTAGAGGTCGCAAGCATGAGCTTAGCATAAGTCCTGGGTTCGATTCCCAGGTCGAGCAAAGTGTTATTGGGCTATCAGGAATTTCTCAGTAGCAGCCCGGAGTACGATTGTACTAGCTTCGCCCCGCGGTTTCACCCGCATATGTTTTGATTCCGTGGGAATATCCAGATAAAAAGTATCCTATATGTTAATTCTGGTTATAAACCATCTGTGTGCTAAATTTCATTCAAATCCGTTTAGTAGTTTTTGCATGAAAGAGTAACAAACATCCATCCATCCATCCATACAAATATGTGTCCGTTTGATGGCAACAGGCTCGCCCCCTATTATATGGGACTTAAACATAACATAGGTGCACGTCTGCCTAACCCTACGAGGTTACATGCGTGATGTTTTGTGATGTTAACAGGTGAAGTACAGATATCAAGTACGCAGCGCATATTCCTAATGCAATTAATCCCTTAGCCGCTTCGATGGAAAGAGAATTTAATAGAATTTGTTGCGCAGTTCCCTTCTCTAACTGTGAAGCGTGGCCTTGAAAATTACACTTGTAGCTTAACTCATATTTTTATAAGTTAGAGGGGCTCGTGGCTAAGTAATAACAGTCGCACGGGTCGATCGATCAGGTTAAGCTACGCTTGCCGCGATTGGTCCGTGGATAAGTAGGTGATCATCTTTACATACCAAGATCCCTTCGTGTCTCGGAAAACACGTTAAGCTGTTGGTCCCGGCTGTCATTCGTGGATCTTTGACCGTCGTTAAGGGTCGTCAGAAGCTCGAAAGTCTGACAACCAGTCATACCAAGGGGTATCGTATTAGGTACCCAGTAACTGGGTTGTGGAGGTCAGATAGGCAGTCACTCCATGTAAAATACTGGTATTCAGCTGCATCCGGTTAGACTGGAAGCCGACCCACCCTGGACGGGACTCAACAGCCGACTCCCGGTCACCATAGGCGCGGGCTTGCGGGCGGCCAGCAATGGGCAGCTCGCCGCCCGGTAAGGACCAGGCCCGGGTCGACGGCGCGTTGTGTTCCACGCGCTCCTCAAAGAGATGTCAGCACGAACTGACGGGGTCTGCTAGGGCCGATGCCGCCAGGGCTGCGGGTTGTTCGAAAGAGATACCGTGGCCCCTGGCATAGGCAACTGAAGGAACACGGGTGGGTTTTAGTCTGACACGCCCTTCCGCTTAGCCCAGAGCGGGAGAGGTAATTTGATGATATACCACCCAAAAAAAAAAAAAACCGACCCCAACATAGTTGAGAAAAGGCTAGGCAGATGATGATGTATTTTTATAAATTAACTTCTTAAATTTGATTAGTAACCATATTGTTGAATAGTGTGCTAATTACCTACTACCAGGCATACAGCCCACACGCGTAGCATGATGAAACGTGTTTTGTCGACGGAAGAATAGATAAAATGACAGATTGTAGACAATTTTCCAAAGAAATCTGAGTGGCAATTCTCGTGATAAACAAAATAAAAGCAGGAATTGGAACAAGTCAGGTTGAAACTGCAGTTTTTGTTTTTAGCTAAAAGAAACAGACAGACAGCTGTCTGTTACCTAAAAAATCCATTGCGAAAATAATTCGTTTCACTGTATAGACAGTTATTTTTGCAGTGGTTTTTTTGTATTAGCCTTGAACTCCAATTTTTTTAAATTTGTCTGTATTTTATAATATTTTATTTCTTACCATCTAATAACTGTAGTTGCTATACATCTAAAAAACTAACGCTATTATTTCAGGTGACAAGTTTCAAGTTTATAAACTCAAGAAATAAAATTTTCATACAAACAAAATCACACCCTAATCACCCCTTTAAAGGTTGAATTTCCAAAAACACCTTAGTGCTCCCTTAAATTATAAAAGGAAGCCGTGTGCAAAATTTCACATTCCTAGTCCCAGTAGTTTCGGCTGTGCGTTGATATGTCAGTCAGTCAGTCAGTCAGCTCCTTCTTTTATATATATTCAATTTCTTATCTACTCTAGTTGCCAGACATCTAAAAAACAAGTACATTTTATTTCAGTAGCACAACCATCTAAAATTTCGAATTAAGCGAACACTTTTAAAAGCATTTTTACCGGAAGTGTTACGCTTACACACTTCCATATATTTTTGATTCTTCAACGTTTTATTTCTTACAAATGTATGCTAATTTCATAATACAAAAAACCGTGAAATATTCAAGCAAAGAGCTTCGAATCGGGGAATTTTGTGATACAAGCGGCGGTGTGAGACAACGTTGCCCTGATTAGATTACTTACTTTTTTTATCTTACCTGCCTACTTGCTTACATACAATTTTGGATAACGTTAGGAAATCACACTTTTGTAGGTATGTACCACCTGCCACCAGGCATCTACCTACCTACTTTTGTAGGTTTGACGGTACGGTTGGCGCAGAGGTTAAGCGATTGACTGCTGCGCTGCGTGTCGCGGGTTCGATTCCCGCACGGAACAAATGGCTTTTGTATGGCGTACAAGTAGTGGTTCCGGGTCTGGCTGTTTGTGTATGTGAATTTAAACTTTTATAAGCGCACCCAAGACACAGGAGAAATTCCTAGTGTGACGCAAAGTTTTTTTAAAAAAAAAACAAAAGAAATAACCTTTAAAAAAGACAACTTCATGAAGACAACAGACGGATAAATAATTTTGTCAATTTATAAAATAAATATCACTTTATTTATTTGTAATGTACCCACTGCTGGGACACAGGCCTCCTCTCTGTGAGAGGGAGTGAGCAGTAATCTACTACGCGGGCCCAGAGCGGTGTGGTAAATGTCGCACGTTTTCGAATTTTTGGTTCTAGCACGTGCCGGTTTCCTCACGATGTTATCTTTCACCGTTTTGAGAGCAGTGGTGATGAAATTAAATACACAAAGTGCTTGCATGGGTTCGAACTCGCGACCTACAAAACGTAAATCGGGGCTATTACCACTGGGCGACCACAAAAATGCAGAAGTACTTAACATCACTTTCAGTAATATTGTAATTGACGACCCTACAGATAATTTATGACAGTCCCTACAGACAATTTATGTAACCCTCTTTGATATTAAACATTATTTTCATAGACTGTTTATGAAGCAACCTCAGGGGTATTTTTGTATCATTTTGTATTTACAAACGAGGTTATATTTTGCAGTGAATGAACTGCTCATTTTGTTGATTGATGGAATGCTTGGCTGGTCTCGTGGGGTCCTGGGTTGCACTTTTATAAAAGTGCCGAAGTTTTGGCGTAGTTTAATACACCATGTTGGAAAGGGCTTTTGTAGGGAAAATAGTCTCTTAAGAAAGGATATCTTCACTAAATAATTGTGAGAAAATAACTCCGTCTTTACATTTCTCTTTTGTTACTTTTTCACGCCCAAACCTAGGGCCTTCATTTCCATTGGCCACTCTGAGCAAGCCGCCAGAACCCCGCGGTCTCTGTGGCCCCCTATTTTTGACCAATTTCGTAGCTACAGGCTGTAAAAACATCTTACGTATCCCAAGTAGTCAGGCCTACTGACAGACAAACCGACGAACGGACGGACAGCGGAGGCTTAGTAATAGGGTCATGTTTTTTAAATGTCGCTGCATCATGCTGAGATAGGAGCCTTTTGGCCTCGTATGGGACTTTCTGTTTCATTTGTATTTTTGTTACTTTTTTTTGTATAATTTGGTTTTTTAACCGACTTCTAAAAAAGGAGGAGGTTCTCAATTCGGATGTTTGTATTTTTTTTTAATATATATTTGTTCGCGCATAACTCTGTCGCTTGCCAATCGATTTGAAAAATTCTTTTTTGGTTGGAAAGGGTATACTTCCCAAATGGTCCCATAGAAATTTCATCAAAAACGGTTCAGTAGTTTGGTTTTTAAACCTAAATTACTGGTAAAAATTACAACTTAAAAGTGAAAAATAAAAACTTTTTTACAAAAAAAAAACAACCGACTTCCAAAAACGACACTACAAGTGAAAAATAACTTTAATTTCGGAATTCGGTAGCAAACAACGACAATGCGAACCCAACGACACCGACTTCCGAAATTAAAGTTATTTTTCACTTTGTAGTGTCGTTTTTGGAAGTCAGTTGTTTTTTTTTTGCAAAAAAGTTTTTTATTTTTAACTGTGTTTAGTTTAGTTTGTGATCATTCTGTACGAGTCGCAATAAATACTTTTTCTTTCTTTCTTTCTTTTACAATACACGCAGACGAAATCGCGGGGGATCAGCGTTGCGTTAGTAGTTAGTGTTATAATACAAAAGTCGGTATGCACGAACAGAACTCAACCATTTACAGGCACTTTTGAATTGTAAAAATTAAATAGTCGGTCAGTTAGTCAGAAAGCCTCTTCCAAAACGTAGATCTCTATGGAGAAGACCGGAGAAGAAACTCCAAGGAGACACGTAGCATTTTATAACATGTAAGGACGTATAAAACTCAGATAAACTGCATGTTTACGCTTCGTCATTATCTTTTTGTTACGGCAACAGCTTATTTATTTTGTTATAAATATGGATAGCCTTCCAGGGTTTTTCGATTTGCGTCATTATTTTCATTAAACAGAGTATAGTTTACATTATTTAATATTCATTATAAAATCTTATTATTGTTTTGAATATATAGTGGGCGATAAGGGTTATGTTAGCCCAATTGTTAACGTCCCTTTGAGCCAATGGCCAAGCCAACGTAAACCATATCAAGGTGGAACTGATCAGCATCCTAATTGCATAACACACTTTTAATCTCAATCTGAATTATTCTGAAGGATATTGCTATCCATTGCTTCATATGTTCCAAAAATGTGTCTGCTCAACAACGTAAAACACGTAATGCATGTCTTTTGTCTGTCAAAATGAAAGCCATTACTACTGTCAGTTAGTGTGTTAGAAAACCTTCTATCTCTATCTATGTATTAAGCCCGTAATGACCCGTTTGGCGGCTCAGTTGGCGCAGTGGCTGAGCGATCGACTGCTGCGCTGCGTGTCGTGGGTTCGATTCCCGCACGGAACAAATATTTGTATTGCCAACAGGTAGTTGTTCCGGGTCTGGCTGTTTGTTTATGTGAGTTTAAATGTTGTAAACGCACCCACAATACAGGAGTAATTCCTAGTGTAGGACAATGTTAAAAAAAAAAAAAAATTACCCATACCTGCCAATGCGGGACATTCCTCTCGTGGGAGCCAAGTTCGTCCCTCCATCTTCATTTTGGTCTGCCGCGATGTCGCCTAATTTGAATGGGATCCCGTCAGTGATTCGTTTAGCCCACAGCACATCTGTCAATGTGCAGTAGTGGCCCAGTGGAAACGACCGTGACTGACTGACTGACTGTGATTCTAGGACATGCCGGTTTCCTCACGATACTCACCTTCACCTTTTTGGGAGTAGTGTTAATGAAACAATGTACACAAAGTAAAGTGCCTGTCTGGGTTCAAACCTACAACTCATACATCGCTGCCATTACTACTTGGCCTTTGCTCCTATACCCTTATAGACATCCACATTCATACTCAAAACTTTCCTCACGACTATCATTTGGAAATAGTTGGTCAAATAGGTTAAAAACATTACCCTTCTTTAGGGCTTCGCCGCAGTCGGGGTATTACGCAAATTCGGAAATTAGCAAAACGGACAAAACATGCAATTTGTAATCCAAACCCCGACCACTTGAGAGCGCTCCCTTCAAACAACAAATAGCCTACATTTGGAATACCGCCCAGCATTGATTTATGTATTTATACAATAATATACATACTTCTATATTTACTAATCCATACTAATATTATGAATTCGAAGGTAACTCTGTCTGTATGTTACCGTTTCACGCCTAATTCACTGAACGGATTTCGATAAAATTTGGCAAGGAGATAGATTCAATACTTTTTGTCCCGGTGTCATATTCCCGTGGGATAATTTCCGATATCCACGCGGACGAACCCACGGTTTGTTTGAACGCGCTAATCTCTAGAAAAGTCAGATCTGAAACATTTGAATTTGATACCTCAATTCTTGAGGAAGATTATAGGCTATCTAACATCACGGTACGCCCCTTAGGAGTGGAGCAAAAAGAAAAAACATCTGAAAGAACGGTAAGCGAAAACGGAACGAAACGAAACGAAACGAAAAAAGTAAAGGTCTCTGCACACAGCGGGCGGGGCGCGGCAGGACGGGACGGCGACGCGACGTTGAGCAGTTGTAATGTACTAGATATTACGGACGACGTCACACAGAGCCACCCCGCTCGACGCGACGGTAACCGTCGCGCCATGCCGCCGCCGCGCCGAGCAGGAATACAAGTCAGAAGCGGCGGGGCGGGCCGTGGCGGAACGCAAGCGCGTTTTTTATTTGTTTCATGCACCCACTTCCGTTTACGTTGTTTTTTCTTAACTAGCGCAAATAAGAGCAATAGGTTTTCCACGCCTGAATCGCTCAACATATTTTTGATGAAAGAAAGGCGCGATGACGGGACGGGACGTGATCGCGCCCGCAGTGTGAACAACTGAACACTGCCGCCGCGCCAGCGCAGCGCCGCGTCGCCGTACCGTCCCGCCGCGCCCCGCCCGCTGAGCGCAGGCGGACGATATGAAGCGACGCGATAGGTCCGTTTTATAAAAGTGTGGCTGTTATTTTAGTATATTGGCGCCGATTCCCTTGTACACAAACTAAATTAAATTTAAGCTCAGTGCATCTTTTTCTTTCTAATTAAGATAAGTACTCCATAGACAAGTTAGACGTGATTAAAAAGTTACTAAAAATACGTCAATTTACGTCACGCGCTGCCTAATTTGACAGAACTAAACTAATATTTATCTTCTGTCCTTTTCTTAATGAAATAGAAAGAAAAACATGCACTGAACTTAAATTTTGGTTAGTTTGTAAACAAGGGAATCGGCGCGATTATTTATGCGAACGAAGTCGCAAGCAAAAGCTAGTTGAAATGATAAATCATTTAATATTTATTACTATGGTTGCCCACACGAGATGTAACTATAGCGAACCGCGTAAACTACGAAATAGAGGTTAAATATAGATATTATTTAGATTTTGATACGTCATACAATTGGCTCATCGTGTGTTCGGTTGAAGTTGTGGACGATGGTTGTGCGACTGTTAGGACATCAGAATGTAAGGTAATTCATAGACGGTTCGTCTAATAGTTTTATGAGCGTTCAGTATGGAAAAGATGATTCTTAATAGTGTAAGTAGGTATAGTATTTTTTTCTCACGAAGCGACGCGCGCATTTCTTGCGGTTACCAAGTGTAAAAGAAAAAAAAACACTGTAAGTAAGCGTAGGAGCTCTCCGCGGGAGACGCTCCGGGCGTCGGGAGCCACGTGACGACTCCCGGCCACCGTAGGCGCGGGCCTGCGGGCGGTGAGTAATGGGTAACTCACCGTCCGATCAGGACCAGCCCCGTGCCGGACGGCGCGTATGTGTTCCACGTGCGCCTCAAAGAGATGTCAGCATAAGTGACGGGGCCCGGTAGGGCCGAAGCCTGCCAGGGTAGCGGGATCGTCCGAAAGGGTTACCGCTGCCCTGGAACATAAAGGGCTAAGGATGGAACACGGGTGGGTTTTAGTCAGTAAGAGTCTGACACTCCCTTCTACTCCACCCAGAGCGGGAGGAGTCATTTGATGATTTCCCATACTGAAAAAAAAAAAGCGTAGGAGCTCTCGGTAGGTACTTACCATCAGAGACAATGGTGAAGTTGGATGTGTGAATGTGTGTGTTATGTGCTACTGCTACTCGTCTTCACGCACACATTCGCAGTGCGTTTTTACACTTGATTATCACAAGTAAAGCACGTGTCGCTTCGTGAGATGAAAATAACGTCTTAAGCACGATTTTCAATCGTTAGATAACTATCAAAGGATCAATATGACTGTGTGACATATATCCTATACAAAAGCTGTCATACCCATTTTTTTCCTCAGATAACCGTTATCTGAAGATTTAAAAATCGGTCCTTAGAATCGCATATAACCGGAATAAAAAGATTTTTAACTAGAAAATTGTATTTAAAATGTTTCTTAAAATTCCTAAATGTCAATTCCTGTAAATTGATTAAAATTGCAATAGGTGTGTAATTGCGACTGGCGACAATTGTAATTTACATAGTAACGACAATTTTTTTTCGTCGCAACAAATTTCTCCTCATTTAGGCCGATTCTCTGAATTTCACACGTAAAGATACGTACAATTTTATAACGTAATCCTAACGTGTTGTTAAAACAAAAGAACTACAAAGACTATGCCAACGTCCAGCTGTTTTGCCTAAAATCGTAGCCAAAGATGTAAAGAATTGGCACTGGAAAGTCCCCGAATCAGCTGATGCAAAAATATGACGGAAAGTGGCAGAAACACTGCACTAATAGCATAATTTTTCGGCGGTTTAATTGTTAACTGCCGCTTTATTCTGTAAAACCACGCAGTGAAAATTTAGGCGAAGTGAACTTAAAGTGAACTGTCAATAGTGCCAATCCCTATTATAGCATCGTGGAATGACAGCTCACTTTTAGCTCACTTCACTTAAGTTTTCACGGTGAAATTTTTACAAAATAGATCGGTTGGGCGTCTCTCTCAAATGAAAAATGGTTTGAAACACAAAATTACTAGAGCTATTTATTTCAACTGAACACACGATTAGCCGTCACAAGCGTAAAGCATAGCGTACAGGCAAACTCCATGGTTATAAGTTCATAACAAAGCACGATGCACGACCAACCACTTAAAGACCTGGCAACAATCCAGAAGTATGTAAGACTAATTTGCTAGTAAAACTAATTCTTGCACATTTCGAACCCGGTACAAATTCAGGTACGCTCACAACAGTCACTTGTGTGGTACAGACGCCAGCAGGTCAACCTACCCGAAACTGTCAAATTTTCCCAATCAACCTTGAACTTTAATGGTTTAGCGATAAAGTTGGAAAATCTATTAAAGAAATTTGACAAATTCTAGTAGCTTGATGTGCTGGCGGCTGTACACAACTAATGGGCGACATCACTAGCGTCCATCAGTTCCTGTAACATCAGCTGACAGGACATGATATTAAGTGTCCCATCGTTTGTGGAACAGCACCACACTTACGCTCCATGGCAGAGTTGTCTATGAATCGACTGCTGCTAGGACACTTCTAGTTGCTATGTATCCTTGTCGATCCCGTCCAGCAATTTGCGTCGTCTTTGATCCAGACATTTGGCGATGCGCATTTGTTTATACTTTAAAAACGGATGGCCGGTCTTGGCTCTGGAGAGATAGTTTATAGATTTAGATATCCACTTTGAATGGTGATATAAGGCTTTTATATATGTAACGGATCGCAGTTAAATTAATGGTTATAGTTTGGTTGATAAATTAATGTGAAGTTGGAGATTACGTGTTTAATAATGTTTAAAGGGATTTTGATAGGTTGCGTAATGAGTAAAGTATTGTGATTAATTTTGACATAACATGCACAAGTTTACACGATACTTACATAACGTTCTCTAATTCATGTAACACCTTTGTATACCCTGTTTTATGCAAATAATTAACGATGGTGATATGTTTGGTGGCTTGTTCACAGGTTCCTTGAATATGGGCGTGCCCAGGCAGCCATAAGGTCTGAAATAAACAATACGTAAACACTGTTCGGCGAAGAGGGCCTCGCCCTAAAGTGAGACAAAATCTAAGTCATACTTAAGCAGTTTATATTTTACCTTGAAAATACAAACTAGGTTTACGGTTTAACTAAACCAAATCATAACACAAAAATAGTTTTAAAAGATAATTTCTTGATTTTTTTTCAAAGAAGCTTCGCTTCCGTAATTTTTCTAAAATACCCAACATACGAAACAAATCAAGATCCATTGCATTATATCAAAGCTAACAAACATTCATTCACAAATCCAGTTTTATCTAAAAATAGTATTCTGATCGCATCGAAACTTTACCCGCGATTTAGTTCGGTACCATTCGCGAAGCGCTTTGCAGCGCTCGGAAGCGCAGAACACAACACTATTTCAGTATCAACAAATGT
Organism: Apamea anceps; assembly: GCA_951799955.1. NCBI lineage: Eukaryota > Metazoa > Arthropoda > Insecta > Lepidoptera > Noctuidae > Apamea > Apamea anceps. The sequence goes on from OX637509.1 coordinate 14,535,967, forward strand.
CAATAATTAGTGATGTGATTGAGTGAACGATTTATTGGTGAATTAATCGATTTATGCAACATTCGAAATTCGAACTTGGTTGTTTGGTATTCCGCGTTCTTGTCTTGAAAAGAAAAAGATTTAAAAAAAATATTTCGGAAAATTTATTTTAATTTCGAGTTTGTTTTGATTATTGCCAATTTATAAGGTTTAATTATCTACTAAAGATTAAGTAATTTGTGTTTTTAATTAATAGACAAAAGGAACTTACCTAATATAATTAGCTTTGGTTTCAACAAAGAAAACGTTTACCTTTAGCTTTTTTATTAGAAACAAATTTTCAATCTTTTATCAAAACATTTGCCTCAAGTTGGCAACCATATATTCTCAAAACTAATAAATTGATTAAAGCAATATTGTAGAACATACCTTTTTAACCCCTTTTTAAAATAAATTTAGCTTTAAAAAAAAGTGTTCATTTTAGAAAAATGAACAAGTGCCACAAAATATTCTTGTAATGAATTTTAAAAGTGATAAATTTTAAAAGAACGAACGAGTGAGTAATAATGGGTTAAGTGAACGTGTTTAAAGTGAATGAACAATGAGCAAAATAAAAAGACGTAAAAAAGACAGCAAGGTTCGCGTCAGGTTCAACATTACAAATGTGGTGAGTTTTAAAACTACAATAAATTTATTGTAACTGAACAGAAAGCTGTGCTGCTGAGGAGTTTGTTGCGCCACTGCTTCTTCTCAGCTAAAGCACTAGAAAGTGGTGAAGGGCGGGCGTTTTGCGGAACTGTCTTATGTCAAAGTCAAAGTTAAATCATATAGTTTCAAATAGGCACATGAACGGCACTTTTGAATGTCAAAAATTAACTTAAAATAAAATAATTGATTCTTAGTCGCCCCTTCCAAAAGGTAGTTTTCGTATGGAGAAGAATGGGCGAGAAACTCCACCGTTACTCTTTTAAAATGTTTTACAATATTTTGCATACATTAATTATATCACTATATGTGAAGATGATGCACCTAACAATAAAATTACTATACCACAATAGGTAAAAGAATTAAAATGGATTAATGACACCATGACATATAAATTAACTATGTGATAGATACATGGTGCTCATATATTTACAAACATTCTAAAAGTGGACGTGACTACGTGATTTTAACGTTCAAAAAGTGCTGATTCTCAGCTATTTTTTGAATAAATCAATTTTGATTTTGATTTTACAGTCTATCCACGGTTAGTTTCCCTCTTCTGTATCAGTGTCAAAATTAAAGTGATCTTTATTCTCACTGTAAAAAGGTTGCGGATGGGATGCTGCTTGTATTGCTGTCAAACGTAAAACAGCTGTGAAAGGAGTGTATGTGCTGGGATACAGGCATCCTCTCGGTAAGAGGCAGTGGGCCGTAATCCACCCCGCGGGCCCAGTGCGGGTTGGTAGGTGTTACATGTCTTCAAATTTTTTCTTCGGTGCTTGGACATGTCGGTTTCCTCACGATGTTTTCCTTCACAGTTTTGAGAGCAGTGGTGATGAAATAATACACAAAGTAAAGTCTGCCTGGGTTCGAACTCACGACCTAGAACTTGTAACCCGGGGCCGTTACTACCGGGCTACCACTGTTCCTCTTATGTACAGACGCCAGCACATCGAGCTACTACAATCTGTCAAATTTCTTTATTAGATTTTCAACTTTATCGTTATCGCATTAAGGTTCAAGGTTGATTGGGAAAATTTGACAGTTTCGGGTAGCTTTACCTGCTGGCGTCTGTACTCTAACTTTGTTATACTATCCATTCACGTAACACACATCCTTCTTTCTTCTTGTGTTTTACGCTAAGTATTTGCTAAAACAGGCCCAGACAGATGCTTTACTTTGTGTAAATTATTTCATCACCACTGATCTCAAAACGGTGATGGAAAACATCGTGAGGAAACCGGCATGTCCTAGAATCAAAAATTCTAAGACATGTGACATCTGCCAACCCGCACTGGGCCCGCGTGGTGGATTACGGCCCACTCCCTATCACCGACAGGAGGCCTGTGTCCCAGCAGTGGGAACATTATAGGCTGATTATGTATTTGTTAAAAAGAGTAGCACTGTACTTTTCCAGAAATCGGTTTACTGACATCCATGGCCATTCATCCGTCCCACTGTACATATTTCAATCTTCCTCAACAATCCGAGTTATTTCTTACTCTACTGCTTCCGTATCATGTGGGTTAAATTAAATAGAACCTAAGAAAACAAACAGTGTTGCCAGTATACAATAAATTGTATTCTGTGGTAGACTGTTGAATCTATTAACTTTATTAGTGTAGTGTTAAAATGTGGTTAGCAGTGCAGTCGTGGTCTTGTAACGGTGGTGGATATACTTCGTGTTTTCTTTTTTTCTATAAAAAATCGGGCTTGAGAAGTGAGTGAAAGGACAATTCTTTTGGTAGGAAAAAGTTCCATGAATTGTTTTAGTGTATGGTTAAAAAAAAAATCGCGACAAAACAAATATGTACCGTGAATGCCTTCAAAGCAAGAGTGAACAGACATCTTCTGGGCATGCTCGTTATAGACTGTTATAGACCTCGTCCATCGCTCTCCATCAGACGTGATCGAGGTCAAGATAAGGCCCGTTCAACAATAGAAAAAAAAAATAGAATGTGCACAGAGTTCAAAATCGCCGAGCTAACAGCAGTGCCTACTAATAAAATTCGTGGCACCGAAAGCGTTGCGGGCACAACTATCACGGACTGTCTTCAAAGCCGTCGGTTGTATATGTGATTTGTATCGCAGTGCGAATAAACAAGCGGTGACAAGCTTGGTTTGTATGGAAAGTGTTGACGATGCCGCTTCTAGCAGCGGACGCCGAGGCGTCTCCGTGCTCTGTGTCAGTGTTGGTTTGGTTTACGGAATAGAAGTGCTGGCATTTCTCTTTTATTTTACATCTGACAGCAGCAACCCAATCAAAAGCAACTTTGTATTAACGAGAATAAAGGTCACTGTGATTTTTGATCAGTGCGAACGTATCAGTACCACTGATACGTGCGAATGAATGCGGTTTGTCGCTGTTATGTAAACGTTAAAAAACAATAACAAACTTTCACTCGAATGAAGCATAGCGCATTATCATAGTTTTTTGTGGTGTAAGTTGTCTGTCTGTCTGTAATACAGGCGGGACTTTGGAATCGCGGGCGCTAAGATTTGGGACTCCGATTGCCCACCGAGTGATTCTAGGGAATACGGTGGCACTGTGATCACGTGGTGCCGTGCAAAGTGAGGCTCAGGGAAGACCTCTTTATAGTCTCCCCAGTGACGTGCCCTAACAAGCGTAGCACTGAGGGGGTTCCGGATTGGTCTATTAAGAGGTAACGGGACCCCCTCCATGTGCTGTTGGTGTTCACCGGGTTGGTTTTAGTGGGTAAGAATCCCACACTCCCTGGTCTTTTTGCCCAAAGTCCAAGCGCCGTTTGAAAGTTTCCCCCCGAAAACAAAAAAAAATCGCTGTCTATCTGTCAGTAACATTGCTTCATACTTATAGATATCTAGTTATTAAAACGATACTTTACGATCAAGGTGCGTCATTTTTATATTCTCGAACATCAAACAGCATCTTCATAGGCACATATGACTAGTACAAATAATATATCCAGTGATTCATGTGAGATTGTAGCAAGTTTTATTGAAAGTTCATCTTTAAAAACAAGGGATATATTATATAGCTCATCGTTCTATTTTTTGGAAAGCCTTGAACTGTTTTATTGATGTCTTAATCTTAATTCCAGGAAGAAATAAACTAAAGGGTTTACAGAATTGAGTAGGTAACTACAGTAAAATATAAATATTTTTACGTTTGACTGCCTTATTGGTAGCCGTGGTCGCAAGCACTACTACTAAGCATGAGGTCCTGGGTTCGATTCCCGGTTCGGGCAAAGTGTCATTGGGTTTTTCCATCTGGAATTTCTCAGGAGCCGGGAGTCTGGATTTGTGCCTCATTAATGGCAATAGGCTCACTCCCTGTTACATGGTACTTGAATATAACTGGCGAAATGTGGATGTACTATAAGTGCACGTCTGCCTTACCCTCCAGATTACAGGCGTGATGTTATGTTTATTTTTACTTACAACCAGTTTATATGAATTGGCGAAAATGCCTGTATCAGATAACGAATTGTTATCATGCCAATGATAACTTTTTATCGTTTTACAGAAGTTTTTATTACAATAGTTTTATTGTTTCCAATGAAAGTAGTAAAGCAATATTGTGATAGAAAGTTCTACTGCTCAAAATTAGCCCAGGTGAGCAGGGCGCGTTAAACCCGCGGAGATTTTTTTCGCGCAATGGATTTTCAACGCACTACTTTACGCTCAGAGTTGAAAATCCAACAGTGTGTTGTTCTGAGTCGTTGGGAAGCGCTCTGTTGGATTCTCAATGCTCGGCATAACACCGAGAGCTTAAAATCCTGTCGCGATAAAATCCTGCCGCGATATTTTACGTTCGCACGAGCGTGGAATATGGAGTTTACGTGTGGTAGGTATATGGCACAGTTTTGTATCCCGGTCAGTTTCAGTCAGAATCAGTTTTGTACATACATATTATATGTGACTAATTCTCACATAAGACTAACGTCGTAGGTATCTGAGACCGGCAAAGCTTCGGAAATTCCAGTATCGTAGGCTATTCGTAGTCTTAATATCACAGGCTTTTTATTTTAGGTATAGTTTGGCCTATGGCTAAATACTATCAAGCGCACGGGTCGATCGATCAGGTTAAGCTACGCTTGCCGCGGTTGTTCCGTGCATGGGTGACCATCTTTACATACCAAGAACCCTCGCCCCTCGGAAAGCATGTTAAGCCTTTAGTACCGGCTGTTATTCGTGCATCTTTGACAGTCTTTACGGGTCGTCAGAACCCCGAAAGTATCCAAGAGGTATCGTGTTACCCAGTAACTGGGTTGTGGAGATCCGATGAGCAGTCCCTATATGTAAAATACTGGTATTCAGCTGCATCCGGTTGGACTGAAAGCTTACCCCAACACAGTTGAGAAAAGACTAGGCAGATTGAGTATGGCCTATTTTAATAGGTAACTATTCTAAAATGGAAAAATCGATTAGGAAGATACAAGATATTGTGGTGTGTATAGCCATAGTTTGACATAAAATCGATTTTACTTATTCGATTATAGGTTCGATTTCAAGCTAATATTATTACTCTCGACCACAGCTCATGTGCTAGTTAAGTTTAGAGGCGACAGAAAATTTCGAACATTGTCATCAAAATAAATTATCTCAAAATGTCTCTTGTAGTAAAAACAAGTGCAAGACTGAGTAAAAACAGTTTATAAAGTGAGACACGAAAAGTATTTAATAAAATAATAATAATATCCCTGGACATTTCACACAGCGCCATCTAGTCCCAAGCTAAGCAACCTAATGCTTGTGTTATGGTAACAAGATGGCTGATAAACTACTTATATACATTTTTTTTTTGTAAATACATACATATTATAGATAGAAAAACACCCAGACTCGGAACAAGTACATGTAGGACTTACAAATATTTGTTCTGTGCGGAATCGAACTCGCGACACGCAGCGCAGCAGTCCGATCGCTCAGCCACTGCGCTAACCGTGTTGTTAAATATAACAAATAAAACATAACATCACGACTGTAATCCTCGTAGCGTTAGGCAGAGGTGTTTATCTATTAGTACACCTGCATTTCACCAGTTTTGCTCTAGTTCCACGTAATAGGGAGCCAGCCTATAGTCATCAACTGAGCACGAATACAGACTCTAAGCTGCTACTAAGAAATTGCAGATGGAAAAGGCAGTATTTAATTAAGCAGTAAAGTTTTTATAAAATCATAATCAAAAATCCTTTATCCGTTTTTGGAAGTCGGTTGTTTTTTGTTGCAAAAAAGTTTTTTATTTTTAACTGTGTTTAGTTTAGTTTGTGATCATTCTGTACGAGTCGCAATAAATACTTTTTCTTTCTTTCTTTCTTTTACAATACACGCAGACGAAATCGCGGGGGATCAGCGTTGCGTTAGTAGTTAGTGTTATAATACAAAAGTCGGTATGCACGAACAGAACTCAACCATTTACAGGCACTTTTGAATTGTAAAAATTAAATAGTCGGTCAGTTAGTCAGAAAGCCTCTTCCAAAACGTAGATCTCTATGGAGAAGACCGGAGAAGAAACTCCAAGGAGACACGTAGCATTTTATAACATGTAAGGACGTATAAAACTCAGATAAACTGCATGTTTACGCTTCGTCATTATCTTTTTGTTACGGCAACAGCTTATTTATTTTGTTATAAATATGGATAGCCTTCCAGGGTTTTTCGATTTGCGTCATTATTTTCATTAAACAGAGTATAGTTTACATTATTTAATATTCATTATAAAATCTTATTATTGTTTTGAATATATAGTGGGCGATAAGGGTTATGTTAGCCCAATTGTTAACGTCCCTTTGAGCCAATGGCCAAGCCAACGTAAACCATATCAAGGTGGAACTGATCAGCATCCTAATTGCATAACACACTTTTAATCTCAATCTGAATTATTCTGAAGGATATTGCTATCCATTGCTTCATATGTTCCAAAAATGTGTCTGCTCAACAACGTAAAACACGTAATGCATGTCTTTTGTCTGTCAAAATGAAAGCCATTACTACTGTCAGTTAGTGTGTTAGAAAACCTTCTATCTCTATCTATGTATTAAGCCCGTAATGACCCGTTTGGCGGCTCAGTTGGCGCAGTGGCTGAGCGATCGACTGCTGCGCTGCGTGTCGTGGGTTCGATTCCCGCACGGAACAAATATTTGTATTGCCAACAGGTAGTTGTTCCGGGTCTGGCTGTTTGTGTATGTGAGTTTAAATGTTTGTAAACGCACCCACAATACAGGAGTAATTCCTAGTGTAGGACAATGTTAAAAAAAAAAAAATTACCCATACCTGCCAATGCGGGACATTCCTCTCGTGGGAGTCAAGTTCGTCCCTCCATCTTCATTTTGGTCTGCCGCGATGTCGCCTAATTTGAATGGGATCCCGTCAGTGGTTCGTTTAGCCCACAGCACATCTGTCAATGTGCAGTAGTGGCCCAGTGGTAACGACCGTGACTGACTGACTGTGATTCTAGGACATGCCGGTTTCCTCACGATACTTACCTTCACCGTTTTGGGAGTAGTGTTAATGAAACAATTTACACAAAGTAAAGTGCTTGTCTGGGTTCAAACCTACAACTCATACATCGCTGCCATTACTACTTGGCCACCTTTGCTTCTATACCCTTATAGATATCCACATTCATATTCAAAACTTTCCTCACTACTATATCTATACTAGGTTAAAAACATTACCCTTCTTTAGGGCTTCGCCGCAGTCGGGGTATTACGCAAATTCGGAAATTAGCAAAACGGACAAAACATGCAATTTGTAATCCAAACCCCGACCACTTGAGAGCGCTCCCTTCAAACAACAAATAACCTACATTTGGAATACCGCCCAGCATTGATTTATGTATTTATACAATAATAATATACATACTTCTTTAAGTACTAATCCATACTAATATTATGAATTCGAAGGTAACTCTGTCTGTATGTTACCGTTTCACGCCTCATCCACTGAACGGATTTCGATAAAATTTGGCAAGGAGATAGATAGCATCCTGGGGAAAGATAGTCAATACTTTTTGTCTCGGTGTCATATTCCCGTGGGATAATTTCCGATATCCACGCGGACGAACCCACGGTTTGTTTGAACCCGGTAATCTCTAGAAAAGTCAGATCTGAAACATTTGAATTTGATACCTCAATTCTTGAGGAAGATTATAGGCTATCTAAGATCACGGTACGCCCCTTAGGAGTGGAGCAAAAAGAAAAAAAATCTGAAAGAACGGTAAGCGAAAACGGAACGAAACGAAACGAAAAAAGTAAAGGTCTCTGCACACAGCGGGCGGGGCGCGGCAGGACGAGACGGCGACGCGACGCTGAGCTGTTGTAATGTACTAGATATTACGGACGACGTCACACAGAGCCACCCCGCTCGACGCGACGGTAACCGTCGCGCCACGCCGCCGCCGCGCCGAATACAAGTCAGAAGCGGCGGGGCGGGCCGTGGCGGGACGCGAGCGCGTTTTTGATTTGTTTCATGCACCTATTTCCGTTTACGTTGTTTTTTCTTAACTAGCGCAAATAAGAGCAATAGCGTTTCCACTCCTGAATCGCTCAACATGTTTTTGATGAAAGAAAGGCGCGGCGGGACGGGACGTGATCGCGCCCGCAGTGTGAATACTGCCGCCACGCCAGCGCCGCGTCGCCGTCCCGTCCCGCCGCGCCCCGCCCGCTGAGCGCAGGCGGACGATATGAAGCGACGCGATAGGTCGGGGGCCGAGGACGTTTTATAAAAGTGTGGCTGTTATTTTAGTATATTGGCGCCGATTCCCTTTTACACAAACTAAATTAAATTTAAGTTCAGTGCATCTTTTTCTTTCTAATTAAGATAAGTACTCCATAGACAAGTTAGACGTGATTAAAAAGTTACTAAAAATACGTCAATTTACGTCACGCGCTGCCTAATTTGACAGGACTAAACTAATATTTATCTTCTGTCCTTTTCTTAATGAAATAGAAAGAAAAACATGCACTGAACTTAAATTTTGGTTAGTTTGTAAACAAGGGAATCGGCGCGATTATTTATGCGAACGAAGTCGCAAGCAAAAGCTAGTTGAAATGATAAATCATTGAATATTTATTACTATGGTTGCCCACACGAGATGTAACTATAGCGAACCGCGTAAACTACGAAATAAAGGTTAAATATAGATATTATTTAGATTTTGATACGTCATACAATTGGCTCATCGTGTGTTCGGTTGAAGTTGTGATTGCACGATGGTTGTGCGACTGTTAGGACATCAGAATGTAAGGTAATTCGTAGACGGTTCGTCTAATATTTTTATGAGCGTTCAGTAGGTATGAAAAAGATGATTCTTAATAGTGTAAGTAGGTATAGTATTTTTTTCTCACGAAGCGACGCGCGCATTTCTTGCGGTTACCAAGTGTAAAAAAAAAACACTGTAAATGTGTAAGTAAGCGTAGGAGCTCTCCGCGGGAGACGCTCCGGGCGTCGGGAACCACGTGACGACTCCCGGCCACCGTAGGCGCGGGCCTGCGGGCGGTGAGTAATGGGTAACTCACCGTCCGATCAGGACCAGCCCCGTGCCGGACGGCGCGTATGTGTTCCACGTGCGCCTCAAAGAGATGTCAGCATAAGTGACGGGGCACGGTAGGGCCGAAGCCTGCCAGGGTAGCGGGATCGTAAGAAAGGGTTACCGCTGCCCTGGAACATAAAGGGCTAAGGATGGAACACGGGTGGGTTTTAGTCAGTAAGAGTCTGACACTCCCTTCTGCTCCACCTAGAGCTGGAGGAGTCATTTGATGATTTCCCATACTGAAAAAAAAAAAGCGTAGGAGCTCTCGGTAGGTACTTACCATCAGAGACAATGGTGAAGTTGGATGTGTGAAGGTGTGTGTGTGTGTGTTATGTGCTACTGCTACTCGTCTTCACGCACACATTCGCAGTGCGTTTTTACACTTGATTATCACAAGTAAAGCACGTGTCGCTTCGTGAGATGAAAATAACGTCTTAAGCACGATTTTCAATCGTTAGATAACTATTAAAGGATCAATATGACTGTGTGACATATATCCTATACAAAAGCTGTCATACCCATTTTTTTCCTCAGATAACCGTTATCTGAAGATTTAAAAATCGGTCCTTAGAATCGCATCGAAAATTGTATTTAAAATGTTTCCTAAAATTCCTAAATGTCAATTCCTGTAAATTGATTAAAATTGCAATAGGTGTGTAATTGCGACTGGCGACAATTGTAATTTACATAGTAACGACAATTTTTTTTCGTCGCAACAAATTTCTCCTCATTTAGGCCAATTCTCTGAATTTCACACGTAAAGATACGTACAATTTTATAACGTAATCCTAACGTGTTGTTAAAACAAAAGAACTACAAAGACTATGCCAACGTCCAGCTGTTTTGCCTAAAATTGTAGCCAAAGATGTAAAGAATTGGCACTGGAAAGTCCCCGAATCAGCTGATGCAAAAATATGACGGAAAGTGGCAGAAACACTGCACTAATAGCATAATTTTTCGGCGGTTTAAATGTTAACTGCCGCTTTATTCTGTAAAATCACGCAGTGAAAATTTAGGCGAAGTGAGCTTAAAGTGAACTGTCAATAGTGCCAATCCCTATTATAGCATCGTGGAATGACAGCTCACTTTTAGCTCACTTCACTTAAGTTTTCACGGTGAAATTTTTACAAAATAGATCGGCTGGGCGTCAAATAAAAAATGGTTTGAAACACAAAATTACTAGAGCTATTTATTTCAACTGAACACACGATTAGCCGTCACAAGCGTAAAGCATAGCGTACAGGCAAACTCCATGGTCATACGTTCATAACAAAGCACGATGCACGACCAACCACTTAAAGACCTGGCAACAATCCAGAAGTATGTAAGACTAATTTGCTTGTAAAACTAATTCTTGCACATTTCGAACCCGATACAAATTCAGGTACGCTCACAACAGTCACTTGTGTGGTACAGACGCCAGCAGGTCAACCTACCCGAAACTGTCAAATTTTCCCAATCAACCTTGAACCTTAATGGTTTAGCGATAAAGTTGGTAAATCTATTAAAGAAATTTGACAAATTGTAGTAGCTTGATGTGCTGGCGGCTGTACACAACTAATGGGCGACATCACTAGCGTCCATCAGTTCCTGTAACATCAGCTGACAGGACATGATATTAAGTGTCCCATCGTTTGTGGAACAGCACCACACTTACACTCCATGGCAGAGTTGTCTATGAATCGACTGCTGCTAGGACACTTCTAGTTGCTATGTATCCTTGTCGATCCCGTCCAGCAATTTGCGTCGTCTTTGATCCAGACATTTGGCGATGCGCATTTGTTTATACTTTAAAAACGGATGGCCGGTCTTGGCTCTGGAGAGATAGTTTATAGATTTAGATATCCACTTTGCATAGTGATATAAGGCTTTTATATATGTAACGGATCGCAGTTAAATTAATGGTTATAGTTTGGTTGATAAATTAATGTGAAGTTGGAGATTACGTGTTTAATGTTTAAAGGGATTTTGATAGGTTGCGTAATGAGTAAAGTATTGTGATTAATTTTGACATAACATGCACAATTTTACACGATACTTACATAACGTTTGCATGCCTTAAGCAAAAAATGTATGATCTCATCCCTAATTCATGTAACACCTTTGTATACCATGTTTTATGCAAATAAATAACGATAGTGATATGTTTTGTGGCTTGTTCATAGCTTTCTTGAATTACCTACATTAGAAGGACATAGGCGTGCCCAGGCAGCCATAAGGTCTGAAATAAACAATACGTTAACACTGTTCGGCGAAGAGGGCCTCGCCCTAAAGTGAGACAAAATCGAAGTCATACATAAGCAGTTTATATTTTACCTTGAAAATACAAACTAGGTTTACGGTTTAACTAAACCAAATCATAACACAAAAATAGTTAGGAAATATTATTAAATAGGAATAATTAAAAGATAATTTCTTGATTTTTTTTTTCAAAGAAGCTTCGCTTCCGTAACTTTTCTAAAATACCCAACATACGAAACAAATCAAGATCCATTGCATTATATCAAAGCTAACAAACATTCATTCACAAATCCAGTTTTATCTAAAAATAGTATTCTGATCGCATCGAAACTTTACCCGCGATTTAGTTCGGTACCATTCGCGAAGCGCTTTGCAGCGCTCGGAAGCGCAGAACACAACACTATTTCAGTATCAACAAATGTCAATAATTAGTGATGTGATTGAGTGAAAGATTTATTGGTAAATTAATCGATTTATGCAACATTCGAAATTCGAACTTGGTTGTTTGGTATTCCGCGTTCTTGTCTTGAAAAGAAAAAGATTTAAAAAAAATATTTCGGAAAATTTATTTTAATTTCGAGTTTGTTTTGATTATTGCCAATTTATAAGGTTTAATTATCTACTAAAGATTAAGTAATTTGTGTTTTTAATTAATAGACAAAAGGAACTTACCTAATATAATTAGCTTTGGTTTCAACAAAGAAAACGTTTACCTTTAGCTTTTTTATTAGAAACAAATTTTCAATCTTTTATCAAAACATTTGCCTCAAGTTGGCAACCATATATTCTCAAAACTAATAAATTGATTAAAGCAATATTGTAGAACATACCTTTTTAACCTCTTTTTAAAATAAATTTAGCTTTAAAAAAAAGTGTTCATTTTAGAAAAATGAACAAGTGCCACAAAATATTCTTGTAATGAATTTTAAAAGTGATAAATTTTAAAAGAACGAACGAGTGAGTAATAATGGGTTAAGTGAACGTGTTTAAAGTGAATGAACAATGAGCAAAATAAAAAGACGTAAAAAAGACAGCAAGGTTCGCGTCAGGTTCAACATTACAAATGTGGTGAGTTTTAAAACTACAATAAATTTATTGTAACTGAACAGAAAGCTGTGCTGCTGAGGAGTTTGTTGCGCCACTGCTTCTTCTCAGCTAAAGCACTAGAAAGTGGTGAAGGGCGGGCGTTTTGCGGAACTGTCTTATGTCAAAGTCAAAGTCAAATCATATAGTTTCAAATAGGCACATGAACGGCACTTTTGAATGTCAAAAATTAACTTAAAATAAAATAATTGATTCTTAGTCGCCCCTTCCAAAAGGTAGTTTTCGTATGGAGAAGAATGGGCGAGAAACTCCACCGTTACTCTTTTAAAATGTTTTACAATATTTTGCATACATTAATTATATCACTATATGTGAAGATGATGCACCTAACAATAAAATTACTATACCACAATAGGTAAAAGAATTAAAATGGATTAATGACACCATGACATATAAATTAACTATGTGATAGATACATGGTGCTCATATATTTACAAACATTCTAAAAGTGGACGTGACTACGTGATTTTAACGTTCAAAAAGTGCTGATTCTCAGCTATTTTTTGAATAAATCAATTTTGATTTTGATTTTACAGTCTATCCACGGTTAGTTTCCCTCTTCTGTATCAGTGTCAAAATTAAAGTGATCTTTATTCTCACTGTAAAAAGGTTGCGGATGGGATGCTGCTTGTATTGCTGTCAAACGTAAAACAGCTGTGAAAGGAGTGTATGTGCTGGGATACAGGCATCCTCTCGGTAAGAGGCAGTGGGCCGTAATCCACCCCGCGGGCCCAGTGCGGGTTGGTAGGTGTTACATGTCTTCAAATTTTTTCTTCGGTGCTTGGACATGTCGGTTTCCTCACGATGTTTTCCTTCACAGTTTTGAGAGCAGTGGTGATGAAATAATTAATACACAAAGTAAAGTCTGCCTGGGTTCGAACTCACGACCTAGAACTTGTAACCCGGGGCCGTTACTACCGGGCTACCACTGTTCCTCTTATGTACAGACGCCAGCACATCGAGCTACTACAATCTGTCAAATTTCTTTATTAGATTTTCAACTTTATCGTTATCGCATTAAGGTTCAAGGTTGATTGGGAAAATTTGACAGTTTCGGGTAGCTTGACCTGCTGGCGTCTGTACTCTAACTTTCTTATGCTATCCATTCACGTAACACCACACATCCTTCTTTCTTCTTGTGTTTTACGCTAAGTATTTGCTAAAACAGGCCAGACAGACGCTTTACTTTGTGTAAATTATTTAATCACCACTGATCTCAAAACGGTGAAGGAAAACATCGTGAGGAAACCGGCATATCCTAGAACCAAAAATTCGAAGACATGTGACATCTGCCAACCCGCACTGGGCCCGCGTGGTGGATTACGGCCCACTCCCTCTCACCGAGAGGAGGCCTGTGTCCCAGCAGTGGGAACATTATGACATTATTGTGGATTTTGTGGGCTGATTATGTATTTGTTAAAAAGAGTAGCACTGTACTTTTCCAGAAATCGGTTTACTGATATCCATGGCCATTCATCCGTCCCACTGTACATATTGCAATCTTCCTCAACAATCCGAGTTATTTCTTACTCTACTGCTTCCGTATCATGTGGGTTAAATTAAATAGAACCTAAGAAAACAAACAGTGTTGCCACTGTACAATAAATTGTATTCAGTGGTAGACTGTTGAATCTATTAACTTTATTAGTGTAGTGTTAAAATGTGGTTAGCAGTGCAGTCGTGGTCTTGTAACGGTGGTGGATATACTTCGTGTTTTCTTTTTTTCTATAAAAAATCGGGCTTGAGAAGTGAGTGAAAGGAGTCTTTTGGTAGGAAAAAGTTCCATGAATTGTTTTAGTGTATGGTTAAAAAAAAATCGCGACAAAACAAATATGTGCCGTGAATGCCTTCAAAGCAAGAGTGAACAGACATCTTCTGGGCATGTTCGTTATAGACTGTTATAGACCTCGTCCATCGCTCTCCATCGACGTGATCGAGGTCAAGATAAGGCCCGTTCAACAATAGAAAAAAAAAATAGAATGTGCACAGAGTTCAAAATCGCCGAGCTAACAGCAGTGCCTACTAATAAAATTCGTGGCACCGAGAGCATTGAGGGCACAACTTCTATCGCGGACTGTCTTCAAAGCCGTCGGTTGTATATGTGATTTGTATCGCAGTGCAAATAAACAAGCGGTGACAAGCTTGGTTTGTATGGAAAGTGTTGACGATGCCGCTTCTAGTAGCGGACGCCGAGGCGTCTCCGTGCTCTGTGTCAGTATTGGTTTGGCTTACGGAATAGAAGTGCTGGCATTTCTCTTTTATTTTACATCTGACAGCAGCAACCCAATCAAAAGCAACTTTATATTAACGAGTCTAAAGGTCTCTGTGATTTTGACAGACTTATCAGTGGCAGCAAACCAATAGCAACCTTATATTAACGGCAAAGTAAGATCATTGTGATTTTAACATTGGTGCAAAATCATAGGTGACTGTGAAAGGACTGTAGCTGCGGTTCCATCTTCTGTGAGATTTAAGGAATAGTACTTCTGATCAAACAGAAAAAGAAATAAACAGGAGAATAGCAATTTCATGGAAAAAGTACTGGAGTTTTAAAGAAATCATGAAGAACAGAAAGTTAAACATGAATTTGAAAACAAAGTTGTATGAGATAGCAATCCTTCCATGCCTTACATATGGATGCCAAACATGGTCCCTACGGTTAAAAGAAGAACACAAACTCGGAGTTATGCAAAGAAAAATGGAGAGAAGCATGTTGGGTGTTAAATTATCGGACAGAATTACTAATGAGGAAATTAGGAGCAGAACTAAAATAACTGATATAGTAGGGAGAATAAGAAGTCTGAAGTGGAAATGGGCAGGGCACATCTGCAGAATGGAAAACAAAAGATGGACCAAGAAAATCATAGAATGGGTACCTAGAGATGGAAAAAGAAAACAAGGAAGGCCGCGAAAGCGCTGGGAAGATATATTTAAGGAAAGATGTGGACCAGACTGGAGGAGACAAGCTAGAGATAGGGAAAAATGGAGAAAGTTGGGGGAGGCCTACGCCGCAGAGGCGACTTCCATAAATAAATAATTTTTACGTGCATGCTAACATGAATAATAATTTATTGATCTTTTATATTATATATTTAAATTTAAATTATATTTTGCTTACAAACACATATGAAATATACAATTATACAATAATAATAAAATAATATGAATTCAACTCAAATAATAAACAATAATATTAATGATACCTAATGAAATGTGTAGTAAGTATAAAATGTGATAGGATAAAATAATTACTATGCTTATTACTTAATTATAAAATTGTTCTATGTATTTATGGTAGAATAAAGGTTTTTTTATTTTTTTATTTTTTATTTTATTTACTTCTGATCTAAGTAACTTCTGAACGTAAGGTGGGACGCTCTCAGGCTAGGTGGAGCGACGATCTTCGCTGGATGGCTGATAGCAGCTGGATGAGAATTGCCGAAAATCGTATTGAATGGCGTGCAATAGGAAAGGCCTATATCCAGCAGTAGTAGTGGACTGCTGTAGGCTGATGATGATGATGACTTCTGATCTGTGGGCCTAGACAAGTGGCAATCGCTTCCAAAGCGTTTCTACAGCAAGTAACTGAACAGTCAGCTATGCTGCTGAAGGGTTTCTTGTGCTACTTCTTCTTCCCAACCAAATCACTAGGAAGTGGTAAAGGGCAGGCGTTTTTGGGAGACTGTGTTATGTAATTTTGACGTTCAAATAGTACTGATTCTCTGCTTTGTTTGAATCAATGCCTTTTAATTTTGATTTTGAAAAAATCTTTCAACAGGCTTGACATAAGTTTTTTGGTAGCTTATGTCAGTCCCATACATTTTTGATTTTTTCATCATCGTTATTGCTGGTAGAATTTAATTCTGTCTAGGCCCTATCGTCATTAGTTTCAGCTCTGCTGGTCCGCATATCAGTAAAAAAGATCTTATTTATTTTTTTCTTTCTTTTTACTTCCATAGTTCTGTTTTATTTTAAACGCAGCGGGGTAATTGCGTAGCACACTGACAGTAGCAATGGTTTCCATTTTGACAGTTCAACAACATTCATTGCGTTATTTACGTTGTTGAGCAGACACATTGTTCTAAGATATGAAGCAATGGATGAGCGATGGACAGCGACAAACGTTGTTATGTAAACGTTAAAAAACAATAACAAATCACTCGAATGAAGCATAGCGCATTAGGATCATAGTTTTTTGTGGTGTAAGTTGTCTGTCTGTCTGTAATACAGGCGGGACTTTGGAATCGCGGGCGTTAAGATTTGGGACTCCGATTGCCCACCGAGTGATTCCAGGGAATACGGTGGCACTGTGATCACGTGGTGCCGTGCAAAGTGAGGCTCAGGGAAGATCTCTTTATACTCTCCCCAGTGACGTGTCCTAACAGGCGGAGCACTGAGGGGGTTCCGGATTGGTCTATTAAGAGGTAACGGGACCCCCTCCATGTGCTGTTGGTGTTCACCGGGGTGGTTTTAGTGGGTAAGAATCCCACACTCCCTGGTATTTTTGCCCAAAATCCAAGCGCCTTTTGAAGGTTTCCCCCCGAAAACAAAAAAAAATCGCTGTCTGTCTGTCAGTAACATTGCTTCATACTTATAGATATCTAGTTATTAAAACGATACTTTACGATCAAGGTGCGTCATTTTTATATTCTCGAACATCAAACAGCATCTTCATAGGCACATATGACTAGTACAAATAATATATTCAGTGATTCATGTGAGATTGTAGGAAGTTTTACTGAAAGTTCATCTTTAAAAACAAGAGATATATTATATAGCTCATCGTTCTATTTTTTGAAAGCCTTGAACTATTTTATTGATATCTTAATCTTAATTCCAGGAAGAAATAAACTAAAGGGTTTATAGAATTGAGTAACTACAGTAAAATATAAATATTTTTACGTTTGACTGCCTTATTGGTAGCCGTGGTCGCAAGCAGTACTACTAAGCATGAGGTCCTGGGTTCGATTCCCGGTTCGGGCAAAGTGTCATTGGGTTTGTCCATCTGGAATTTCTCAGGAGCCGGGAGTCTGGATTTGTGCCTCATTAATGGCAATAGGCTCACTCCCTGTTACATGGTACTTGAATATAACTGGCGAAATGTGGATGTACTATAGGTGCACGTCTGCCTTACCCTCCAGATTACAGGCGTGATGTTATGTTTATTTTTACTTACAACCAGTTTATATGAATTGGCGAAAATGCCTGTATCAGATAACGAATTGTTATCATGCCAATGATAACTTTTTATCGTTTTACAGAAGTTTTTATTACAATAGTTTTATTGTTTCCAATGAAAGTGAAATATATTGTGATAGAAAGTTCTACTGCTCAAAATTAGCCAAGGTTCGCAGGGCGCGTTTTACCTGCGGAGATTTTTTTCGCGCAATGGATTTTCAACGCACTACTTTACGCTCAGAATTGAAAATCCAACAGTGTGTTGTTCTGAGTCGTTGGGAAGCGCTCTGTTGGATTCTCAATGCTCGGCATAACACCGAGAGCTTAAAATCCTGTCGCCATAAAATCCTGCCGCGATATTTTACGTTCGCACGAGCGTGGAATATGGAGTTTACGTGTGGTAGGTATATGGCACAGTTTTGTATCCCGGTCAGTTTCAGTCAGAATCAGTTTTGTACATACATATTATATGTGACTAATTCTCACATAAGACTAACGTCGTAGGTATCTGAGACCGGCAAAGCTTCGGAAATTCCAGTATCGTAGGCTATTCGTAGTCTTAATATCACAGGCTTTTTATTTTAGGTATAGTTTGGCCTATGGCTAAATACTATCAACCGCACGGGTCGATCGATCAGGTTAAGCTACGCTTGCCGCGGTTGTTCCGTGCATGGGTGACCATCTTTACATACCAAGAACCCTCGCCCCTCGGAAAGCATGATAAGCCGTTAGTACCGGCTGGTATTCGTGCATCTTTGACAGTCTTTACGGGTCGTCAGAACCCCGAAAGTATCCAAGAGGTATCGTGTTACCCAGTAACTGGGTTGTGGAGATCCGATGAGCAGTCCCTATATGTAAAATACTGGTATTCAGCTGCATCCGGTTGGACTGAAAGCTTACCCCAACACAGTTGAGAAAAGACTAGGCAGATTGAGTATGGCCTATTTTAATAGGTAACTATTCTAAAATGGAAAAATCGATTAGGAAGATACAAGATATTGTGGTGTGTATAGCCATAGTTTGACATAAAATCGATTTTACTTATTCGATTATAGGTTCGATTTCAAGCTAATATTATTACTCTCGACCACAGCTCATGTGCTAGTTAAGTTTAGAGGCGACAGAAAATTTCGAACATTGTCATCAAAATAAATTATCTCAAAATGTCTCTTGTAGTAAAAACAAGTGCAAGACTGAGTAAAAACAGTTTATAAAGTGAGACACGAAAAGTATTTAATAAAATAATAATAATATCCCTGGACATTTCACACAGCGCCATCTAGTCCCAAGCTAAGCAACCTAATGCTTGTGTTATGGTAACAAGATGGCTGATAAACTACTTATATACATTTTTTTTTTTTGTAAATACATACATATTATAGATAGAAAAACACCCAGACTCGGAACAAGTACATGTAGGACTTACAAATATTTGTTCTGTGCGGAATCGAACTCGCGACACGCAGCGCAGCAGTCCGATCGCTCAGCCACTGCGCTAACCGTGTTGTTAAATATAACAAATAAAACATAACATCACGACTGTAATCCTCGTAGCGTTAGGCAGAGGTGTTTATCTATTAGTACACCTGCATTTCACCAGTTTTGCTCTAGTTCCACGTAATAGGGAGCCAGCCTATAGTCATCAACTGAGCACGAATACAGACTCTAAGCTGCTACTAAGAAATTGCAGATGGAAAAGGCAGTATTTAATTAAGCAGTAAAGTTTTTATAAAATCATAATCAAAAATCCTTTATTCAAATTAGGCTGAGAATCAGCACTTTTCGAACGTCAAAATTACAAAAGACAGTCCCCCAAAAACACCCGCCCTTCATCACTTCCTAGTGCTATCGCTGGGAAGAAGAAGCGGCGCAACAAACTCCCCAGCAGCACAGCTGTCTGTTCAGTTAGAAAATACTTAATACTTGATTGTATACAATACTAGGTGTTAAGTAATTAACATTACAAGACACAGAACATAAAATTTAATTATTTGCCATATGTCAGCTAGCCACGCCACGTATAAAATTTCATAACCCAATAACACTGGACCTGGAGATAGAACCTAGGACTCCACACTCAGAAGTCGAACTTGCGACCTTTACACCGAGACAGGCCATAGCAATTAGTACCTTGGTACTAATTATCCGACACACGAAGTTTTTATGCCTCTTCGTGACAATAGACTTCTGTCAACCTCCATGGGACAAGGTAACGGTGTGAATTTATGGGGCTCGCCTATCGGCATCGTTATTTGATAACATCGGGCAATAGATTTGTTATGTGACAATTTATTGTGACTTGTATGGCGTTATATTTGATAAGGTACAATAGTGTAGATCAGATAGGCAGTCTCCTTGAGACTTCATGCAAAATCCTGGTATTCAGCTAGATCCCGTTAGGCATAGAACCTGACCCCAACATAGTTGGTGGAAAACAGTGCATTATTATACAAGCTGTTATTTTGCATCCTCGTCAAATTCCAGGGAGCTTTTATGAAATACATAAATAATCAAATAAAATTACGATCCCTGGTAAATAATGAATAGGTGCATACTTGTTTTTTTTTTAGATAATTAAGTTTGACATTATTTCAGAATACACCACTTTCAAAGAACAGAATCGCGTTATGGTATCGTATAAGCGGCCGCTTTTTTTATGTGTGTAAAAAGGCAGTTACAGTGCAGTCTCACACAGGCCGCGTTTTAAAATGCGTGTCCCACACATGCCGATTTCCGAAAATTAGAAAAAAAAACCTACTTATTTTATTATTGATTCGTGTCGAGAATCAGTAGCATAGTTACCTCCTTGGATTTGACGAGGATGCAAATCGACATCTTGTATAGTTGCAGAAGAAGATGGACTTAGGAGTCACAAAAAAAGTAATAAAAATATATTAAAGTGCTGTCTTTGTCGCGTCGCTACATGCGCGCACTTTCATACAAACCTATAGACTTGACGTGAGAGACAAGTTACTTGGTGATACAAAAGTTGCTTTTGGGCGCCCTTCCTAAATTTCCTTTTTATTGTATAGTTAGTTAGTTAGACATTTAATTTAGTACAGACGCCAGCAGGTCAAGCTACCCGAAACTGTCAAATTTTCCCAATCAACCTTGAACCTTAATGCTTTAGCAATAAAATTGAAAATCTATTAAAGAAATTTGACAGATTGTAGTAGCTTGACGTGCTGACGTCTGTACCTAGTAATAATAGTTAGTTATCGTTACAGAAATAAACAGTTTATTTAATTACTACGAGTAGCGACTTCGTCCGCGTGAAATTTTTTAAACAATTAATCATGATACTTGGCGGCATTTATTATCATAATAATGTTATTGTTGTTTTCCTCGGGAACAGTACTTTTTTTCGGGATGAAAGGTACCTTATATCTGTTTCTGTACACCAGACAACGTATATGCAAAATTTCAGGATGATTGATTCAGTGGTATAGGCGTGAAAAGGTAACAAACAAACTTACTTTCCCATTTTTACTAGTTAGGATGACATGTAAAAGTGTTTCTTAGACCAATTTACAGAAAAAGACATCATTTACCATTTATCATAGTGACAAAACACTAATTAATAACTCGCAAAGCAACTAGCGACCCCATTAAGACACGCCCATCAGTCTTAGGGCTGACAGCGGTATTTGATGCATTTCCGTTTTAATTTTCATGAAAGCACTTAATGCACAGACAGTCATGTAAATATCTTTGTGTAGGTAGGTGTTAGTATTGCCGGGAAAAAACTT
This sequence comes from Apamea anceps, assembly GCA_951799955.1. Lineage (NCBI taxonomy): Eukaryota > Metazoa > Arthropoda > Insecta > Lepidoptera > Noctuidae > Apamea > Apamea anceps. The sequence goes on from OX637509.1 coordinate 14,557,438, forward strand.
TTATTTTTGTGTGAAAATTTTCTGTTTACAGTAAGTAGTGCGCAATGTAACGCACGCAAAACATTGTGCTTATGAGTGCATGCAATAGGAAAGGGGTCGGGGGGGGGGGGGGTATTTAAAGTAATGTGTATTCAGTTTTGTGTTATGTGTTAGTTGTGTGTGTGTGTTTATGTTGTGTGTGTTACATTAAAAATTTGTTTTCTTAAAAAAATACATAGTTGTTGCGAGGAGTCTATGAAGTTATGTTTATTTTGTAAAACACTTTGGATTGGGTATTTCTATTCGTAACGATTTTCTGAGTGAATTTTATTATACTTTGAGAAGCCAACCCGCACTGGGGACTCACCACCAGCTCTTATAAATAAATAAAATAAAAAATAAAATATTTCAGACCCAATAATCCATAGTTTTGTTAGTATTACACACGAGAAACTATATTAGAAAAAAAAAAACGCAAGAAAAAAAAAATAATTTAACTTATATTGTTAGTGCACTACAGGTACTTAGATACTATGTTAGTAACAATAATGCACACACAATCAGTTCATGTACCGTCCGCGCTCACCTGACACACCGGGCACATGCACATGAACATGTACCCAGTGAGCCATGATGTCGCAACATGGCTTATCACTGATGACCTTCAGAATGCTGTTGGCGCTCCCACGCACTCTGCGCATCATGGACGCTATCCGTTTTCGTAGGATGGTGTTGAAACCATCCACACGTGTTTCAGCAAACATCCCGGAGGCGCTGCAATAACGTGGAAGCCCCAACAACATCCTGAAGGATTGTACTATAACAAGGCAGAAGTTGAACTGTACTACTTTTTTGGTTTATGTACAAAACGCAGTGCAATTCAACTTCTGCCTTGCTATAAGAGCTGGTGGTAAGCTCCTGGGCCCGTGTGGTAGATTATAGCCCGCTCCCTCTCGAAGAGAGGCTTGTGACCCAACAGTGGGAACATTATAGTCTGCTTATGCTTAAGAAATATTATTTTTAAAGATAAGTGTTACATTTATCTTCCCACCGAATGCTAGAATGGTTGACCTAGCCCGGCTTCACGTGTGGTACCTAAGTGAAAAAAATACTTACGAGTATTGAGTAAACACCAAGAAACACTCTAAGTAGGTATCTGAATGCTAAAATTCGTTCAGCAACTTTTTAGGATCAACGTTTCCAAATGGATGTCACAGGTTGACTTCAAAGACATTTTTGGAAAAGTCTCATAATAGTATCACTGTAAGATTAGATATAGGTTATTGTCGAAATTACCGGCCAAATGCGAGTCAGACTAGCAAATGAAGGGCTTCGTACCACAAGACAAAAAACGCCGAAAATAACACATTTCTTGTATGGACACCCCCATTAGCTTTTAACTTTATTTTTATTATTTGTTGTTTTAGCGACAATAGAAATACACACTGTCTAAAAATGTCAACAACTGTGTTTACCTATTACGGTGTATGAGATACAGCCTGCTGACAGACAGACGGACGGACCGATAGACAGCGGAAGCTCAGTAATAGGGTTCCATTACACACCCTTTTGGTACGGAACCCTAAAAACAGCCACAGCATAATCAGCCAATAACATTCCTCTCTAAAAAAAGCCATGTTATATTTCAAATGTACAAATGCAAAGCTTTCAGTTTCATTATCGAAACTCCTTAAAAGTATCTAGCGTTTCTTCGAAAACTAGATGTGTTTGGATTTCTTCTCCATTTAATTGATATCTCATATTCCTTGGCAGTTTGGCACGATATTGGCAAATCCTAGTAAAAATTTAAAGCTTCAATTCTACGAAAAATTTGGTTATCTATAATTTGTTTACATTGTAAATCGTGTTTGAAATGGCGTTGATATTAATGTGTTTTCTTTCTTTTCTTACTTTATCCAATGAAATATGGATATGGTTGGAATTACAGCGTTGCCAGTTTTTTTGAGTATCATTCAGTAAGTATAAGTAACAGAAAATGTATTTTAATAAAAATACGTTACTTTACAAACAACAGTCGCACCGCTGAGTAATCTCCGAAAAGCGGGACAGAGCCTGATGTCCCTCGAAGGACAAATATCAACCTAAACACGCACTAAAAACCAATACCCTCCTTTTGGCTCCACAGTCAGGTAAATACAGTAATAATAAGCCTATAATATTCCCACTGCTGGGACACAGGCCTCCTCTCTGTGAGAGGGAGTGGCCCGTTATCCAACACGCGGGCCCACTGCGGGTTGATATATCTTTTTCTTTTCTTTTTTTTTTTAAAAACTTTACCCCCCACTAGGAATTTCTCCTGTATCGTGGGTGCGTTTACAAACATTTAAACTCACATACACAACTACTTGTATGTCATACAAATATTTGTTCCGTGCGGTAATCGAACTCGTGACACGCAGCGCAGCAGTCAATCGCTTAACCACTGCGCCAACCGTGCCATACATTTATGTCACATGTCTTCGAGTTTTTGATTCTAGGGCATGCCAGTTTCCTCACGATGTTTTCCATCACCGTTTTGGGAGCAGTGGTGATGAAATAATTTACGCAAAGTAAAGCACCTGTCAGGGTTCAAACTTACGACCTACAACTCGTAAATCGCGGCCGTTTCCACTGCTCAAATACTAGACGAAATATAGCGATCAGAAACACGCCCAAAATACGCCCGTTTATACAATATTTGTATATCATTGTGTTCTGTCCATCTATTTGTTGACATTGGCTTGTAAGTTAGTAAGTTCGGTCACCTACAGCTTTTAGTGAGCTTAGAACTTCCAAACAAGTTAGTCCAATTAACTGTGATGTTGTGTGAGATGAACATAGTGATGTTTTAATTGGCAGTTCAAATTCGGTTAACAGTGTAACGGGTTTTTTTTTTTCAACAGTTTTTTTTTTGGCAAACTTTGCTTTGTAGAAACTGAGCTTAGTGGTGATTTCATCGGCTATCCAAATAAAGTGATTGATAATGGAACTTTGTGTTCAGGAGTGCACATGTAAGAGCTGTAGAGTATGTATATTTTATAAATTACACCGCGGTATGTAACGATTCTGTATTTTAATTCGCTTGTTTGTTTCGTTTCTCGTCTACTGAGATGAAAATACAGATAAAAAACCGGCCAAGTGCGAGTCGGACTCGCCCATGAAGGGTTCCGTTGCGTTACGATTTATGACGTATTAAAAAAAAACTACTCACTAGATCTCGTTCAAACCAATTTTCGGTGGAAGTTTATATGGTAATGTACATCATATATTTTTTTTAGTTTTATCATTCTCTTATTTTAGAAGTTACAGGGGGGGGGGACACACATTTTACCACTTTGGAAGTGTCTCTCGCGCAAACTATTCAGTTTAGAAAAAAATTATATTAGAAACCTCAATATCATTTTTGAAGACCTATCCATAGATACCCCACACGTATGGGTTTGATGAAAAAAAAATTTTGAGTTTCAGTTCTAAGTATGGGGACCCCCAAAATTTATTGTTTTTTTTCTATTTTTGTGTGAAAATCTTAATGCGGTTCACAGAATACATCTACTTACCAAGTTTCAACAGTATAGCTCTTATAGTTTCGGAAAAAAGCGGCTGTGACATACGGACGGACAGACAGACAGACAGACAGACAGACAGACATGACGAATCCATAAGGGTTCCGTTGCCATTTGGCTACGGAACCCTAAAAAGCATTATTCTTGATCGATTATTGTGGAATTAGGCATTTGGATAGTTTTAGATCAGTGGTGGTCCAGAGGTAATAAATAGCCCCGACTTACGAGATATAGGCCGTAGGTTCGAACCCTGGCAGGCGCATTTCATTACCACTGCTCTCAAAATGGTGAACGAAAATATCGTGGGAAACGTTCGGAATGTTGTAGAATAAAAAATTCGTAGACCTGTGACATCTACCAACCCGCACTGGGTCCGCGTGGTGTATTACGGCCCACTCCCTCACACAGAGAGGGGGCCTGCGTTCCAGCAGTGGGAACATTATAGGCTGATTACGTTATGCTGGACAAAGGCCTACCCCAAGTCCTTCCAGAAATACTTTTCCCGCGCTACCTCGAATCAGCCCTCTGGGAACGCAAATAAAGATTCATATTCATATCTTTATTTGCGTTCCCTGAGGGCTGATTCACACACTTGAATATAACTACGTATGAAGGTTTTTTAACCTACCGCTATATTGTAAAGTCTTCCAGACCGAATTTCGGCCATGGCGACAAATCACAGCGGAGACCAGCCTTCGGTGAGGATAGTGCACAAGTGCCTGCGTAGACACAGTTGCACACTCTCTTCCCTCGAAGATGCGATGGCAAACAGACACGTCCGGAAAAAGTACAGGCGCAAGGCCAACGGCTTAACGTGCTATCCGAGGCACGGGGAACACCACCAACTTCCCAAACTCCGGACTGTTACTAAGAAATTCCCAATGGAAATCAAAATAACAATTTGCCCGACCCGGAAATTGAACCCATGACCCCTCACTCAACTGTCGCGCTTACGACAACGAGATCAACGGGGCAACGGGGCTGTATTGTAGACACCAACTGTAGGACAATCGAGAGTCTACACAAAATCAAACTTGTAGCTAATATTGTAAAATTTATAGTTTTCGTGACATTGATTTACATTCTGTGATTACTTTACCTCACGCACTGATTTATTACTTGCTATTTTTTTTTTGGAAAATTGTATAATTCTATAATGTTTGTATGTGTGAGCACCACATATCCATCATTAATTTATCATTCTGTCATTAAAATAAAAATACGAGTACTTATGTATGTACATGTGAAAAAATAAGCAAAAGAATCATAGGGCATCAAAAAATTCGTCCACATCGCTGTCAACAGGAACAGTGCACAAAAGGCTCTCAGCATTGCCACGTTCTGTCAGTGCTTCATTTTTAATTTGTTTACCTATTGTGGTAAAATGATTTTATTCTGGCTGCATCGTCTTCACATATAATTTATAGAATTAATGTTTATAAAATATTGTAAAACATTTTCAAATAGTAACGGTGGAGCTTCTTGTCCATTTGTCCCTCTGAACAAAACAGAACAGAATACTCTTTATTATGTACAGTCACAAGCACCAATATGTCAACACTTGGCAACTTTCAATTGCGATTTTTTCGTGGAATAACGAATGCAACGATGAAATACGACATATTACATAAACCTATGGGTTCGAAAATGCTATGTTCGTAACAACATAAAATTTCATTAAAAAATAAAGGAGTAAATCGCTTTTGAATAAAGCCGAGTGTATACATACTTTTGTTCGTGACTGTACACCATATGAATTACATACAAAAAAGATAGACATTTTACAAAGGGTGACACAATGGGCGGTCTTATCGCTAAGAGCGATCTTTTAAAGACAACCTTTGGATGGATCACAAAAGGGGAAGGAGAGACAAAACGTAGGCAGTCTAGAGTAGCGTTGACACCGTATTCCTATGTGCGCCAATGTCAAACATTCAAGCGGCTAATCCACTTTCACGGCTCGACGGCTACATATTCCAGTGTGGCAAATACGCGTAGCCCTGTGTTTTAATGTCTGTAACACAAATAGTTTCCTAGGAACAACCTAAAAGACATTACTCTGTACTTTCTACAATAGTATAGTGAGGTATATTCGGCTCCTATTTTCCCTACCCAGGCAGGCGCTTTAGTTATTTTTCAACACCACAGCTCTCAAAGCGGTGAAGGAAAACATAGTGAGGAAACCGGCATGTCCTAGGACCAAAAATTAGAAGACATGTGACATCTACCCACCCGCACTGGGCCCGCGTGGTAGATTATAGCCCACTCCCTCTCGAAGAGAGAAGGCCTGTGTCCCAGCAGTGGGAACAATATAGGCTGATTATGATTTTCCCCACACTCGATAATGTGCCCCTTTTCGAGAATGACTATGACTTATCTATCTATCTTAGTAATACTGTATACAAAGTACAAATAAAGGTTGTAAAAATCTGTTTATGTCTAATTTAGAGTTTTGGACTCAATTTGGTCGTACCTAGGCGGCGGGGGGGCAACGGCACCTATTGTATTCGCGCCAATTTAAAAGAAGAAAGAAAGAAAATACATTTATTTGCGGCAAACATGACGCACAAAACAAGAACATAAACACCCAAAAAATAACAAGTTGGGGATAAACATGCGTTACATTCACGCAAAACGGCCATCGCTCAGCTTAAAGGGCAAAAGAAAGTCCCAGATATGAACGCTGTGAAATCCCAAAGCTGAAAGATGAAATAAACATTTTGCTCCAATCAGGCATCGGATCTAACAACCCACACGATAGAAAACGCCGTTGGCAACCTTACTACGAATCCATAAGAACGCGATCATTATTATAAATACAAAAGTCATTAATTCAAACTAGGCTGAGCATCAGCACTTTTCGAACGTCAAAATGACATAAGACAGTCCCCCAACATGTCCGCCCTTCACTGCGTACTGCGTAGTGCTTTAGCTGGGAAGAAGATGTGGCGGAACAACCTCCCCAGCAGCACAGCTGTTTGTTATTTGTAATTATCAAACCAGAGTCACAACAAATATCGGTATTAGCTCTTTTAATTGCTACCAGTCCCCACGGTTCCATGCGTCCCTCATCCAGGTACTTTGGTAAATTCATCAGCCCAATGTGCTGTCCGACGACGTCCAGGTTCTCTTTGATCTGACCTTGGTCACCATCGAAACGGAATCTAACTCTAGGATCACTCAAAGTAGCATCTGTTAAAAAACCCATTGGTTATTTTAAACTAAATAACGGAAGACGTAAAATAGTTTAAGTAAACGATGCTGAAACCACTATTTGGTATCAATAAAATAGTTGCTGCTAACAGAGTTATGATCTGTTGGTTCTTAAATAGGATCGTTTCGTCTGTAAATATTTAATTTGGTATTTATTAAGGTTTTATAACTCTTTATTAGGTTTTTATCAGGAGGGGCCCGTGGCTAAATAATAACAGCCGCACAGGTCGATCGATCAGGTTAAGCTACGCTTGCCGCGGTTGGTCCGTGGATGGGTGACCATCTTGACATACCGAGACCCCTCCGTGCCTCGGAAAGCACATTAATCCGTTAGTGCCGGCTGTCATTCGCGGATCATTGACAATCGTTACGGGTAGTCAGAAGCCCGAAAATCTGACAACCAGTCTTACCAAGGGGTATTTATTGTATTGCCCAGTAATTCGGTTGTGGCAGTCAGGTAGGCAGTCACTCCATGTAAAATACTGGTATTCAGCTGCATCCGGTTAGACTGGAAGCCAACCCCAACATAGTTGGGAAAAGGCTCAATCTGTGTGGTTCTTTCCTCAAAAGACATCTTAGACATCGATCTACATGGTCTTCACATGAACTGACTAAGATTATGTCTGGACTTTAAAAGAGACTGTGACCTCTGAGTTTGTTTCGGCCTTTCTTCTCAAAGTTGTCAGATAGGAAACGCCGACCTCATCTGGTTTTTAAAATATGATTCACGTGTAAAAGTGTTTGCACAAACTTACAGAAAATAAATCATTTATCGATCACTGATACTGTGTACTTCGACTCCCACACAAACAATTTCTGGGTAAAAATGTAAACAATGTCGCTAGAACTAGGTATTTTTCTTGCGTCAGTTATAACTTGCACGAAAATAGCTCATGCCGCGCCATGGTGATACCATTACCTGCGAGATAATTGCGTAACACACTAACAGTAAGCAACGGCATTTATTTTGACAGTTCAACAACATTCATTGCGTTATTTACGTTGTTGAGCAGACAAAGCTTTCGAACATATGAAGCTATGGATTAGCAATATCCGTCAAAATGATTTAGTTTGAGGTTGATAGTGTGTTACGCAATTAGGGTGTGCTGGTCAGTACGGTAGGTCCATCGGGCTCAAGGTGCGTCAGACGTACTTAAAACGTCACTTTCGGAGATTAATTGAAGGAAAACTACGTACTGTTACCCATCTGCAATATTGAAATCAATACATGCATCTTCTTTCTTTCTCGTATCGACAAGAACGACAATATATTATAGGTTTGAAAATGGTTCATAAAAAATCGCGTTTGGTCTATTTTAGCTACTTCCACAGCATTATGTCGTATGGCAATTTACTGTGGGTTCGGGCTGCTGACATTAAATCCATCTTTATTTTGCAAAATAAAGCTATCAGAGCCATTTATAATCTACGTCGCCGCGGATCTCTCCGGGAACTATTTAAAAAGATTAATAGCATGACGGTACCTTGCCAAGTCCTTTACGAAAATAAAAAATCTAGATCATTTTAATAAATTATGGTGATAGACAAGATTTTTCTACCAGAAATAAAGGTAAAATAGATTAACCTTTTTTCAGATCATCTGTACCCACATCTTTTTTGGAGTACTGTGTTAAATGTTACAAGATAGCTTGGGATATGCAATTAAATGAAAGACCATTTAAAACTCCTATTAAAAGTACACTTTGCGAGAGGGGCTTCTGGCTAAGTAATAACAGCCGGACGGGTCGATCGATCAGGTTAAGCTACGCTTGCTGCGGTTAGTCCGTGGATGGGTGACTATCTTTACATACCAAGACCCCTCCGTGCCTCGGAAAGCACGTTAGGCCGTTGGTCCCGGCTGTTATTCGTGGATCTTTGACAGACGTTACGGGTCGTCAGAAGCCCGAAAGTCTGACAACCAGTTTTACTAAGAGTTTTCGTATTACCCAGTAACTGGGTTGTGGAGGTCAGATAGGCATTCGCTCCAAACGGCTCTTTTATCCAGTGATATAAATTATATGACAGCAGGGTTAATTCCCCAGGGTCTTTATCTTCAGTGTCAAACGTCCCTATCACCAGAAACCTACCATCAACTTCACGACCCTGTCACCAAAAGCCATCTCCATTAACCCTCACTTTTCTTCCAGACCGGCATGAACCGAGGCTCCAGAGAGGAGCTGCTGGGCAGTTCTCAGGAGGCGCTGCGGAACAGCCACAATGACCTGCGGCAGGTCTACGAGAGGCCCCTCACCAAGGAAGAGAAGACCTTCCTTCTTCATGCCGATAGAGGAGATTATGTCACTGTTAAGAGGTAAGTTCAAGAGCTTAATCGTTTGATTAATCCTCACGCTTGCTCAAGACGGATTGGCGATTTCAGAATTATAGCTAGCACTACTTTCTGCCCGGGAGTTAGTCCGCGTGAAATTTCTTGTTTTAACAAAAAAAAAAATATCCTTTGACATTTTACAATACTGCAGCTTACCATTAGTAAAAGAATTTTCGGAATCGGATCTTCCGAAGATTACCCCATACATACAAATTCACAAATCAGCATCATCATCTGTCAAGCCTTTTCCCAACTATATTGGGGTCGGCTTCCAGTCTAACCGGATGCAGCTGAATACTAATATTTTACATGAAGCGACTGCCTATCCGACCTTCACAATAACAGCCACACGGGTCGGTCGATCAGGTTAAACTACGTTAATTTTTTTTTGTCGTCAACTCACTCGCACATAAAAAATACAATTAGTCTGTGGATGGGTGACCATTTTCACATACCATGACCCCTCCGTGCCTCGGAAAGCACGTTAAGCCGTTGGTTCCGGTTGTCATTCCGAAAGTCTTACCAAGGGGTACCGCATGTAGTGGGATCGTCCGAAAGGGTTACCGCTGCCCTGGAACATAAAGGGCTCAGAAAGGAACACGGGTGGGTTTTAGTCAGTAAGAGTCTGACACTCCCTCCGCTCCACCCAGAGCAGGAGGGGTCATTTGACGATTATCTAGAAAAATCTTTCTTTATAAAGAAAGAATTTCACTTATACTTTATTATTAGTTTGGATACGTGAATAGATGAATATATAACATAGTTGCTATGCTTGAAGAAATTTCTATAGAAATAAGCATCACCTTTGTGCCTATTTTTCTTTCTTGTCTGTTTTTAAATGTGCGTACATAAATATCTGCATTGTTAATATTCACATATTAACTATTTATTTATTGAATAATATTATTTTTAATATTTGTTATTTGACGACACCGTTGGCGCAGTGGCTGAGCAATCGACTGCTGCGCTGCGTGTCGCGGGTTCGATTCCGGCACAGACAAATATTTGTATTGCCTACAGGTAGTTGTTCCGGGTCTGGCTGTGTGTGTATGTGAGTTTAAATGTTTGTAAACGCACCTACGATACAGGAGTAATTCCTAGTGTGGAACAACGTTTTTATAAAAAAAAAACACCAGATTTCCGGTGTGACCTCAAAAACGAAAAGTATCAATCTGCAGTATATCTAGGACGCTCGCCTCGTTCTAATAAATAGGATTACTGAAGTCAAAGCCGCACTTTTACTGTTTCACTATAATCGACTACTTAGCGGATAGACCGCGCGGCTTTGGCACGATTTCTGAACTTTTGAAGGTTTTGAGGTTAATATAATGACTATTGTTTGTTTAGAAAAAAATCTGTTTACATACTCAGCCTATAATGTTCCCACTGCTGGGACACAGGCCTCCTCTCTGTGAGAGGGAGTGAGCCGTAATCCACCACGCGGGCTCAGTGCGGGTTGGCAGATGTCACATATCTTCGAATTTTTGGCTCTAGGACATGCCGGTTTCCTGACGATGTTTTTTTTTTCATCGTTTTGAGAGCAGTGGTGATGATATAATTTACACAAAGTAAAGCGCCTGACCATGGGCTTGAACCTACGACCTACTACAGCACTGCTTAATGATGTTTGATGATAACGAAATAGAATTGTAAGCAGGGCACATTGCTCGCAAAATAGATGGCCGTACCGGAAGACTTAATGTTGGAAGGCCACAGGAATCCGCTGGATGCGGGAAGCACAGAACCGGTTGAAGTGGTGGTGCTTGGGGAGGCATATTATGTCCAGTAATAGACATATTTCGGCTGAAATGATAATGATGATGAGGCTTTGTGTTTGGACTATAGTTTGACCGAAACTGCTTTAGGAATGTGCGGCGAGGCGGGAGGAATGCGCGGCGAGGCGAGGGGCGGGACGCCGTGAGCGATGACGAATGAGCGGCCTGCACTGCCCCCCGTCTCGCCGCGCACATACCGAAGGCGCGGTACAACGGTTTTGGTCAAACTATAGGAAATTAATTTTAATTGATGATGATGATTGTATAGCAAGTTCTTCTAACTTAACAGACGGATGTGTCGCTGAAGAATCGGTTACGCCACTTCTTCTTCCCAGCTAAAGCACTGGAAAGTGATGAAGTGGTGGATGGACGTGTAGCGGTATCTACAACGCCACATGCGAACAACGCGTCATACTGACGTCACGCAAATCCTGCATCTCGCAAGCAGAGTTTACCACGCACTTAGCATAGATACAATTTCCCAACATCAATCGTTGGGCAATTGCCCGCCAGACACAACACCCGTCTGGTCGGAGGATCCTCCCTTTTCTATGGAGGTTGAGTGAACTTTACACCCTGTTCCTCATGCCTCCAAACTGGTGACCCCGAGTATGAACGTCAGCGCAGCCTTCGTGCAAACACTTCAGCGTGACGTCATCATCATCACTCCCGCAAGCTTCAGCGGCGAGTCACCCAGCCAGCCAGCATCCACGGCTTCAACGGGTATCCTGACCACCAGCATGCAGCGTCCGCGCATACCTGGTCATCACCCTCAGCTTCATCAGCAACCTTGGCACAGCACACTGCACCTTCGGCCGGTCAACAAGCAGAGCACCCTCTCCTGGTCGACGCAGCAGCCAGCCTCAACCCGGCGCTGTACGACATCCGACGCACTGGAGTATAACGCAGCGCCACCCCGACTCACTGGGGACATCTCCGCAGACAGTTCCGACTCACCGTGAACTATGCGACAACCGGTTCCGACTCACTGGAACCTCAGCTGGTCTGGCAAGCGACGCAAAAGATACAAGACTCAGCCCACTATCGACCTCCGGTCTCCGGAGGGGAGTGATGTAGCGGTATCTACAACGCCACATGCGAACAACGCGTCATACTGACGTCACGCAAATCCTGCATCTCGCAAGCAGAGTTTACCACGCACTTAGCATAGATACAATTTCCCAACATCAATCGTTGGGCAATTGCCCGCCAGACACAACACCCGTCTGGTCGGAGGATCCTCCCTTTTCAATGGAGGATGAGTGAACTTTACACCCTGTTCCTCATCCCTCCAAAGACGTTTTGGGGGACTGTCTAACGTTCAAAAAGTGCCTAAGAATAAATTATTTTTCGTTCTGATTTTGATGATCCATGAAAATATTGGTTACTAGCTGCGCCCCGCGATTTCACCCGCATAAGTTTCGATTCGAGGGATAAAAAGTATCCTATATGTTAATCCTGGTTATAAACCAACTGTGTGCCAAATTTCATTCAAATTCGTTAAGTAGTTTTTGCCTGAAAGAGTGACAAACATCCATCGTTACAAACTTTCACGTTTATAATATTATAGTAGGATAGGATTTTCGCATAACTTGACTTTGACTGTAAACAGCACCCTAATTGCGTAACACACAATCAATAGTAATCTGAATCATTTTGAAGCAAATTGCTAATCCATTAGTTCATAAGTTCGAAAAATTTGTCTGCTCGACACGTAAATAACGCATTGAATGTTGTTGAACTGTCAAAATGAAACCGATTCCGATTAATTGTGTGTTACGCAATTAGGGTGCGGTTTTCTCCTTCTGGGTAGACGTACCTACTTATCTCCCTAATTAATTGCAATAGATTTCTATAAAAGTATTCTACAATTCAGCAGCACTGCTGTGTTTTAATGTGAAATGTGTATATGGGTGGCAGGGAAATTATTTATTTTATTTATTAAAATTTTATGCACAAGTAAAAATAATACTGTACAAAGGCGGACTTAATGTCCGAGGCATTTTCTACCAGTCAACCTTAGGGTGAAATGAACATTATCTCTTAGTAAGTATAGATTTAGGTACTAAGAGAATAATAGTCGGTAGTAAGTTATACATTCGGTCACATGGCTAGAAAAGTATAGTCGGTAGTAAGTTATACATTCGGTCACTTGGCTAGAAAATAATAGTCGGTAGTAAGTTATACATTCGGTCACTTGGCTAGAAAATAATAGTCGGTAGTAAGTTATACATTCGGTCACATGGCTAGAAAAGTATAGTCGGTAGTAAGTTATACATTCGGTCACATGGCTAGAAAAGTATAGTCGGTAGTAAGTTATACTTTCGGTCACTTGGCTAGAAAATAATAGTCGGTAGTAAGTTATACATTCGGTCACTTGGCTAGAAAATAATAGTCGGTAGTAAGTTATACATTCGGTCACTTGGCTAGAAAATAATAGTCGGTAGTAAGTTATACATTCGGTCACTTGGCTAGAAAATAATAGTCGGTAGTAAGTTATACATTCGGTCACTTGGCTAGAAACTAATAGTCGGTAGTAAGTTATAGATTCGGTCACTTGGCTAGAAAATAATAGTCGGTAGTAAATTATACATTCGGTCACTTGGCTAGAAAATAATAGTCAGTAGTAAGTTATACATTCGGTCACTTGGCTAGAAAATAATAGTCGGTAGTAAGTTATACATTCGGTCACTTGGCTAGCAAATAATAGTCGGTAGTAAGTTATACATTCTGTCACTTGGCTAGAAAATAATAGTCGGTAGTAAGTTATACATTCGGTCACTTGGCTAGAAAATAATAGTCGGTAGTAAGTTATAGATTCGGTCACTTGGCTAGAAAAGTATAGTCGGTAGTAAGTTATACATTCGGTCACTTGGCTAGAAAAACTTGCCAAAAAGTCAATGGCTTCCGTAATTATATATTTTTCACCTACTAAACATACAGTCAGACACCCGTCTTGAGCAGTCGTGGTGATCAATGCTCTTGCCTTCTCCGTTTGAGAAGAGGCCTTTGCACTGCAGTGGGGACAATAATAGCCCATTCCCAACTATCTTGGGGTCGGCTTCCAGTCTAGCCGGATGCCGGATGCTGCTGCCTCTCTGACTTCCACAACCCAGTTATTGGGTAATACGATACTCCTTGGTAAGACTGGTTGACATACTTTCGGGCTTCTGACGACCCGTAACGACTGTCAAATATCCATGAATGAAAGCCGGGACCAACAGCTTAACATGCTTTCCGACGCACGGAGCTATGTAAAGATGGTCACCCATCTACGGACATATTTCTTAGCCACAAGCCCCCCATGATAGGCTGGTATTATAAACATACGATCAGATTAGCCATAACCCATATAAAACATATTTTTGAATTGTCCACAGATTAATAGAACAATTCACACCTCAGTCAGATATCCTGGACATCAACTGCGTGGACCCGCTCAACCGATCAGCCCTGGTAGCCGCCATCGAGAATGAGAACATTGAGCTCATCAAGCTACTGCTCCTCTCTGGGATCAAAGTCAAGGTCAGTTGAAGGTTATAGGATTTAAATGGTTTAATGAACTGGCATAAGTAATGGCAACTGACACTGCTGTGGCGGTGTTTTCAATGCCAAATGCGAACTACGTATCACACTGACGTCATGCAAAATCCTGCATCGCGCAAGCAGAGTTTACCGCGTGACTAGTATAGATATATGTTACGGCTAATAGCCGAAGTTCGGCTACACGTAGTTTTAGCCGGCTACAACTAGTCGTAACCAGTCACATGCGGTTAAACTTAGATGTATCCTACTTACCGTCGGTTAGAACTAGGTTTAGCCTTCATCATAGCGGCTAGAACTAGGCACACCGATGGTTAAACTTAGGTGTATCATATTTATCATCGGCTAGAACTAGGTTTTATTATTTATTTATTTAAACTTTTTGCACAAAAAGGTACAAAGACGGACTTAATGCCTTCATGCCTTTGGCTTGGGTGTTTTCAGTTCTGTTAAGCATTTTGAATTTGTTTTGAGATCCTTATCTCGCATTTCCCGATTGATTCGATTATATTGAAAAAATAAAAGACAGGGATGTTGAAGTGACATTTATAATTATATAATACAAGTAATAAATAAAACTTTTTAGTATACCTACTTACTGAAGCGTGCATTTAGTTTTTAAACAGAGGGACTCCACATTAAAAGACATTTAATTAAGTACACAATTTCATTAAGTACGCAATTTCATTTCAGTGCATAATATAATTCAACACAATTATAAATCTTGTTTCGGACTGACATGGCTTGTCTGGGGCTAGACTAGACATCTTAGTCTAGTCTACGGGGGTAAAACGAAATTGAAAGTGTAGCGCCCACATTAAAAATCATTTGTAGTTTGAAACTTCACCGCCAAAAAATAAAAATCTTATAAAAAATTCCAGCTCCAACAACACATTTTCAAACCTTTCTGCACACAAAATATAAGAAACTTCACCACATAAAAAACTTCAAGAAAGAAACAGCTTTGTTTCAAAAAAAAATCTATAAAAAAGAATACCTTTACTCCCTTGGGAAATCATAGTTCCAATAGTTTGCATGATGACATTGATCGTATATTTTCATAAAGAGGGTAGTTTCAGTAAGACGTACGAAATGGAAATAATAGCTAAGTTCTTTGGTAAAATGGTGGCGGTGTTATGGCAGGAAGTTTTCAACTTGGAGTAAACATATAATGGCCCAGAGGTTAAGGTAACTTATGTATATACTTGATTTACTTATTTCAAAGAGCTCGGTGGAGCTCGTGGCTAAGTAAAGATGTACTTACTTAGCCACGACCTCCACCAGGCGAACACGGGTTGATCGGAAGTTAAGCTACGCTTGCCGAGGTCAGTCCATGGGTTGTCGCTCTATGTAAAATACTGGTGTTCAGCTACATCCGGTTAGACTGGAAGCCGACCCTAAGAAAATAATTGGGAAAAGGCTAGGCAGATGATGAATAGATTTACTTACTTATAGTAAATATATGTACTTAAATACAATGTACAAGCTATCACTAAAATACATGTAACCAGTATAATATTATGTACTCGTACTAGAAAAAAGGGGAAGAGCTCAATGGGCATCATTCACATCGCTGTCAATGGGATACTTAAGTGCCCAAAATGGCAGCAATACCTACGTTGAATGGCAATGCTGATTCATTGATTCTTCTTCTAGAGTTTAAGATTAATAATATTTTCTTCTGTGCTTTTACGTATGAAACGAGCTTTTACTCTGTTGAGAAACAAATGCAGGTCGCTTTAGAGAAAATACAACACTAAACAGTAAGGGCATTGGCGTAGACACGGTTGGCCAAGTGGCCACGATTAACTAGACTCTGACCACGTTGAGACCGAAAACTAGTGTAACTATTATTGGCTCTGCCGATATCCAAGTAGCAAGTCAGCAATAGTGCCTAGGCTATATGGGGTGCTTAAATGTTGTAATGGGGTCACACCATCACGTCCTGGATGGAACACGTCGAATTTCGTCGACACAGTTTACCCTGTGGTATAAGGCACCTGTCCCGCTCCCGCCGCCGCCGTCGAGCAACTAAAAACGAATTGGCGAGTGTTCTCTCTGCCAAGCGAAAGTCGCTGTGCGAGTACTCTTTTTGATAGCTCTTGTCGCTGCGACAAAAGATTACCTACTTGCCCGCGCGATGTGAAAAGTCAGCGTTCAATTATATATATCTCTATATACTTAAAATATAATATAATAATATTTTATTCAGTATTAAATTGGTAAAATATTTACATAAAATCTTAGAAATAACTTACAAAGGTATAATAATGTTAGATGCCTGTACTAGGATAAACCTGTATCACAGGCGGCATGAGCATACTTTATAGTAATTGTAGGACAATAAAATTCTTAATAATATTTAACATTAGAAGTCTTGAAATAATTACAATATATTAATTAGTTATTTTATACCCAGTTTACTTAAATACTATTGGCAAAAACCTTTTTGATGTTGGCATGATTACAATATTTCAATACTATTTACCTTAAACATCAAAATAACAAAAAGTCTTATATACGTAATTATTTAGTTTGCGTAAAATAGTTTCTTGCACTTTATAACCTAGGTAAACACACATTATATGATTTGGTGTCAGCAGAAATTGGTAAGTGGGCTAAAGTCAATGTTGCACAAAATTAAATCACGTTCGAGGCAATGAGTTTATTCGAGATTTTAAATAGCGTATATGTATCTCTTTTACTGACATTGGACCACTCAAATCTTTTGGACGTGTCTAGAGTGAGAAAATCGTTGATAGTCGCTTCCTTGTCGGCGGTGGTACAGGTGAATAAGGCGCGAGCCACACAGAAGGAACGTAAGACGACGATGGGACGCACACGTGGTGTCCCTTCACGTATCTTCATTACTCTTCGTGCAAAATGAATGTGTGTGTGTGTTGTGTGTGTGTGTGTGTGTGTCCATCTGGATTGTATGTCTGCACCTGCGTCCCATCCTCGTCTCACGTAGTCACGTCCCTTCTGCGTGGGCGGCGCCTAATTGACTAAGCGACATAACTTTACAGAAGAACGGTTCAAAGTTAAACTTTTTGGAATAATAAAAATATATAATGACGTAATTCTTATTGTTTTGGAAATCTTATGTTATCATTTGAATCAGAATTTATAATAAACTAGCTTCTGCCCGCGGCTTCGCCCGCGTGGATGTCGGAAATTATCCCACGGGAACGTGCTAACAGGATAAAATGTATGTGCACCAGGATGCCATCTATCTCGCGGGCCCTTTGTGGCTAATTACAATAGAAAACCAATTGTGTCTCATTAATGGTGATTAAGAGGGTACCTATATGATATCTTTACCTAAGTACCTACCTAATTAAAAAAATAAATAAGCTCAATAACAGAAAATAAAATACCTACCTACCTAAATAAACCTATTTATGACGATAACTAATCTAAACTCAATCATCATCTGCCTAGCCTTTTCCCAACTATGTTCAGGGCCGGCTTCCAGTCTAACCGGATGCAGCTGAATACCAGTATTTTACATGGAGCGACTGCCTATCTGACCTCCACAACCCAGTTATTGGGTAATACGATACCCTTGGTACGACTGGTTGTCAGACTTTCGGGCTTCTGACTACCCGTAACGACTGTCAAAGATCCACGAATGACAGCCGGGACCAACGGCTTAACGTGCTTTCCGAGGCACGGAGGTGTCTCGGTATGTAAAGATGGTCACCCATCCACAGACCGACCGCGGCAAGCGTAGCTTAACCTGACCGATCGACCTGTGCGGCTGTTATTATTTAGCCACGGGCCCCTCAATCTAAACTCAATAAATAAGCAAAATCTCTAAAAACTAATATCTATACGAATGACTATCCTACCTAACAGTATTATAAAATAACCTACGGTCACTACGTACACTATCAAATATACTACCTATACTTTAAAATTAAAATCTATACCTACGACTTATATAAAAATAAACCTAAATAACTCTAAAAAGTAAAAGGAATAAAAATGAACTCCACTGCGTGTGACCTAACCTACGACAAACTTATTATTTGCGGTTGGTACAGTAATCGGATCTAGGGATCGAACCGCAAAATTAAGTTTGTTTTTTATTGTATATACTTTTCCGGGATAAAAAGTACCCAGTGTGGTGCCCAGGATATTAAAGAATAATTATACCAAGTTTCATCGTAATCGAACCGGTAGTTTTTGCGTGATGCCTGAACAAACAGACAGACAGACAGACAGACAAAAATTTTTTTAATCACATTTTTGGGTTCGGTGTCGGTCTAGTAACACCCCCTGCCATTTATTTTTTTGATATTTTCAATGTACAGAATTTTCACTTCTACAGATTTATTATAAGTATAGATTATATATATTATTAATTTTTTTAATGAGATTTTTAACTTTAAACTCCTGTAAAGTTAGGTCTATGTCGATTAGTCAATTTTACCTTCCAATGATTGAATTTTTTTATTATTATTTTTATATTATTATTTCTACATTATAATTATTCGCATAAAAAATTAATAATGAATGTTAGTGAACCAGTCTTAAGTTCATTGAATTATTAATTTTTTTTGGGGTTGAAACACTAGGGCCATGGGGTCCGAGTGCCCACTTGGTTTTTTGAGATATTGCCAAGCGGTTAGTCGACTCTTCACGTGACCAGAGGGCTGGCCTATTTCTTGGCCAAAGAATTAGCAACGCCACACAACGTGGCAATACTGCTGGCAGTATTGCCACGTTGTATGGCGTTGCTAATTCTTTAAACAAGCAAAAGAGTCATTTAGGAACAGTTTTGTTCTTGTTTTTTCACATGTATATATGTATTATTATTTTAAATGTTAGCTTAGATGTTAGTTGAATAGAAATTAATTAAAAAAATAAATGTTTAATTATATTTTTGTTATATACAAACATTTTGTACGCCTCGTCGGGAAATACATGTACGGACTATTAACCTATATCTTGCATGCTTTGATTTGTATGTAAACGCATATTTAACAAATAAAGTATCTTTATCTTTAGGCATCGATACGTTTTTAATACATATCCAAAGCAAGTAGAGTGACGATGAAATAATGGGATCAAAGCTCCATTTTTACGATTATGGGTTATAAAAAATAAAATCCATTGATGGCTTCAAACGTATACATTATTTTAGTGATATTTTATAGGATGGTAGTAAGTACTAGTGAAAACAATAAGCTTTATTATGTACTAGCGACACCCATTTCGCACGACTTTTACGATTTCTCGAACCCTGTCTGGGTTCGAGAAATCTCGATGTTTTATGCGCTTTACCTTGTGGAAAATAATTTCATCACAATTGCTCTCAAAACTGTGAAGGAAATCATCGTGGGGAAACCGGCATGTCTTAGAGCCAAAAAATCGAAAACAAAGAAAAAAAAAAGAAAAAGAAAGAAAAAAAAAGCATTTATTTGCGGCAAACATGACAACCTGGACAGACGATGTGGGACTGGAAGTGGAAACTGGCCTGTGGTTGTTTTTTTTTTCTCGCGTCGGCAGAAAGAGTTAGCTGGATGCGTATCCTTTGACTCACGAATATCACGATTTTTAGCTTAATTCGTGTGCTATGCTATTGAACTCTTCCTCTTTACATCCTTTGAAAGAAAGAAAGAAAATGCATTTATTTGTGGCAAACATGACGCATAAAAAAGGACATAAACACACACACAAAAAAAAAAAACACAACACAAGTTGGGGGTAAACATCACATTCACGCAAAACGGCCATCGCTCAGCATAATGCTAAGACCCTATACGAGACAGAGCCCCAGCGTTGGTTTTCAGCGGCAGCCGGCGTTGACGTGATGACGTTAACCAGTGCAGCATGCAATTATACATAAATAAATAAAAACAACAATCAAAACATGAAATAAAATAAACCATTGCAACATATGATTCGACACAGACAAAAAACAACAATCAAAACATGAAATAAAATAATATAAACATACATTAAAAAAAAAAGATGGTGAAACATGAAATATAATGATGAACATTCCGGGCAACGAATCTCGCGCCGCCCGCGCCGGGCCCAAACCGCTCTAGGCCCGCGCGGTACATTTCAGCCGAGTCCTGAAGAGAGAAGGCTGTATCTCGGCAGTGGAAAACTTATAGGCTGATTATGCGTGCACTCGTAAGTTTAATATTAACATAATATAGACATAAACCTTCCGGAATAAATTCTCTTAATGATGGTTGAAAACCGCATCAAGATGCAGCTGAATACCAGTATTTTACATAGAGCGACTGCCTATCTGATCTCCACAACCCAGCTACTGGGTAATACGATACCCCTTGGTAAGACTGGTTGTCAGACTTTCAGGCTTCTGACTACCCGAAACGACTGTCAAAGATTCCCGAATGACAGCCGGGACCAACGGCTTAACGTGCTTTCTGAGACACGCGGGGTCTTGGTATGTAAAGATGATCACCCATCCACGGACCAACGTAAGCGTAGTTTAACCTGATCGATCGACTCGGGCAGCAGTTATTACTTAGCCACAAGCCTCTCTTCTCAAACAGAGGTATAGAGTATGAATCACAGTTCTTGCATTTAAGAAAACTACTTTATAAAAAAATATCAGCTATATTTTGATAACGGCTGAAAGCACTATTCTATTCTATACTGCTTGCAAAATACCTAATTATGCTTAAGTCCATAAAAAGTGGCTTAATAAAGACCGAAGGACAAGAGATTTCTTACCCGGTTGGCGACATAGCCGGGAAAACTAAGTTACGTGCTCGACTCGACCGCGTACAAGTATAACTTAATTTCTTACCTAAGTTACATAGTACATACTCGTACATGAGGGTGATGAAATGAGCTTGGAACATTTTGCTGTAATTTATGTAAAAAAATAAGTTAATTTTACACCCCTTTATTCATAAACGTTGCTTAAAGTTAAGTGGTTATTAGTGACTACTTAACCTTAACCATTTTTGACGTTTCGTTAAGCCGTCGGTTCAGGTCGCCATTCGTGGATCTTTGACAGTCGTTATGGGTCGTCAGAAGCCCGAAAGTCTGACAACCAGTCTTACCAAGGGGTATCGTATTACCCAGTAGCTGGGTTGTGGAGATCAGATAGGCAGTCGCTCCATGTAAAATACTGGTATTCAGCTGCATCCTGTTAAACTAGAAGCTGACCCCAACATAGTTGGAAAAAGGCAGATAATGCATTTTTGACGTTTCAACGTCACTTAACTTTAATCATCGTTTATAAATAAACCCCTGTACGTTTATTTTTTATATTCTCTCGTAGTTGTTTGATGTCGGTTGTAGCAATTGGCATGGTAAAAAAATAAGCCAGTCAGAAACTATGTTAGCAGGGTGCGCTAGATTCCATAGACGGTTCACCTTTGAAACCTTTTTCAGTAATTAACTGTTGAATATAAAGTCTAAGGGTCGATTTTTTAATCCGTAGTTAACTCAACCAATAGTTAAAAATAGTAACTAATGGTTAAATATTGCCAAAATGTATTTTTTGTACAATTGTTAGTTTATCTAATGGTGATGGTGATCTTACTCGACAGTGGCGCCAACTGATGATCACAAAAACGGCCTCATAACGTGGCAACGTGTTTTCAAATTAAACATATAATTTAATATTCACATCGTTATAACGAGGGGCCCGTGGCTAGATAATAACAGCCGCACAGGTCAATGGATCAAATTCAGCTACGGTTGCCACGGTTGGTCTGTGGATGAGTGACTATATTTACATACCGAGACCCCTCCGTGTCTCGGAAAGCACGTTAAGCCGTTGGTCCCGGCTGTCATATATATACGAGTAGTAACTGGGTTGTGGAGTTCAGACAGGCAATCATTCTATATAAAATACTGGTATTCAGCTGCATCCGGTTAGACTGGATGCCGACCCCAACATACTTGGGAAAAGGTGTCAGATGACTGTTATAACCATTTCTTTACAGCAGTTCTTCCAAAACAAAAACCTCCTTCACTCATAATTTAGCACGAAAACATTTACAACTTATCATAGAAACCACACATAACTCTAAAGTAATATCAATCCGGCAGATTTCAGAACAGGTTTACGGTCTAAAAAAACACAGGTTATTGCTATACCTAAATCATTCGGGTCGTCCCGAAACAGATGGAGAAATATCCGTAAACATTCAGAAGTTTGAAACATTTGGAAATGTGGAGGAAAATTCAGATTTATGGGTTTCTAGTATTTGGTCTAATGGATGTTTCGATAGGATGGTGAAGGATTTACTAGGTGATAATATTAAGGTGAAAATAAAAGGGGCTGAAGTTTTATATACATTATGAATAATTTTTGGTATGGGAATAACTATAAATCTATCGAAGGAATCCATGGAAGGAATTTCCAGAGATTCAGGTTATTTATATCACATTATTTCGTCTTAGACTTGACTTTCAGTAAAGGAAACCATAGTGTTGAAAGTGGGAATACTTTAACTTAAGGCAAAAGCGTCAGGGAAGCCCCCGAAATTAAAATTTCCTCACGTTTTATGCAATTTGCAGTTCAGTATCAGGTTGTATGTTGATCTAAATATGATTCGCGACCGTGACAAATATTTATTTATAGAATTTTAATCATAAAAATCATCAATACAACTCTCTAAGTTCACATTATCCTATCGAATGAGTATTTCATGAAATCATGATATTTGAGCCCTCTTCATTGTTTAAAATTAAACTACAATAACAAACCGACATTTCTTTACGTAACGTTATGTTAAATGTAGTTTAAGATAGCATTACGTGTTTATTAAATTATTTATATATACTTTATTTTACACCACAAAAATACTTATAAAAAAACATTCATCAAACACTACAAAATATACAATGGGCGGCCTTATCGCTTTCTGCGATCTCTTCCAGACCAACTTGGAATGGACAGCGATCGCATTCGATATAAAGGTTTTCGACCTAATGTGTATTCGAACTGGCGACCACTCGTAAAAATTTTCAAAATAGCGTGCGTCGCAATAACGTCATTCGAATCTTTATATCACTCCCCCAACCTGGGAACTAAACCCACACTCAACACCCGACCACTAGACCAACGACGTATTCCCGTACGAGGTACCTCTAGTTAACTACGATAGCAACAAAGCTATAATTATAAATTAAATTACTTGAAACGAGTAGGGATAAAAACTGCTCTGTTACCAAATGCCTTTTTATTTTCTTTACAGTCCTAATTAGAGCGCTTTTGAACTTTATTTGGTAGATTCCTTCTGCACATGTGGCTTCCCTGGCACCTCATTAACGGCATAATTATGTAAATGTCTATTAACTGCTCCCAAATTACGATGTTCTTTTATATTTTAGTTTTTCATTGGTTCTATGACATAATCTTTCCATTATTTCACATTATGATACCTACAATTCTAATTGCAACTCTTTATTCGTGGCTTTTGTGGACATGATATTCATTCAAATGGCAATAATGTAATTTGGTTAAAACAGGTTTTAATTTTAATTATTTAACTAAATAATACAACCTAAAGGCGGTTGCTGGAATAGACTGGATGCGGAAGGCGGAAGACAGGGTGTTGTGGCGCAGCCTGGGAGAGGCCTATGTCCAGCAGTGGACTGCGATAGGCTGAGTTGATTGATTGATTGAACTAAATAATAAAAATAAAACTAAACCAGTCCAGTATGGCCTAACACTGTCTCCTAAGATACAGGACTACCTAGTTTAGGAGGCAGGGTTACATAATCCGTGTAGATTTATGTAGATATACCTATGTTATTTTGTACATCTGCTCTTGTATATCATGAATCTTGTGTGTATCATAATAAAGATTATTATTATAGTTAATAGAGAACGCAGACGCAGACAGAACGTTCTACACGTTGACTGATGATTAATGTTGAGGAGAAGCACTGAATGCCACTTATCCGGCATGTCGACTAAGTGTAGGGTCGAACGCGCTCAGGCCCCTAGGCTAGGTGGTGGAGCGACGATCTTAGCAGGCTGGCTTGTAGCAGCTGCATGAGAGTGGACGAAGATCGAGCTAAAGGGCGTGCTATTAGAGGCCTATGTCCAGCAGTGGACTACTATAAGTTGATGATGATGCGTCTGAAAGGCAGATTGGAAAAGGGATTTCAATTATAATTTGACCAAAACCGCTGTGCCGCGCCTTCGGTATGTGCGCGGCGAGACGGGGGGGGCAGTGCAGGCCGCTCATTCGTCATCGCTCACGGCGTCCCGCCCCCCACCTCGCCGCGCATTCCTAAGGCGCGGTACAGCAGTTTCGGTCAAACTATAAGAACAGTTGTAATTTTCGTGTGCTTTTGTTCTCAGGACGCTCTTCTCCACGCCATCAAAGAAGAGTACGTGGAAGCTGTAGAACTGCTTCTGCAATGGGAAGAAGATAACCATGTGGTAGGAGAACCTTACGTAAGTAATCTATAAATACATATAAAATTTAAGTGTCTGTCTGTAATGTCAAACACTCAGTTTGTTACGTACTAAATGAATATGAATGTATATAGGGTATTTATAAAAAATAAAACAATTTTTAAAGCATATCATTCATAACGTACCCAATAATTAAAATACATCCGAGCCAGAAAAAAACTGTTTTCTTATGGGGAATTAGACCTTGATTTTTTTTTTACTATTACAGCGAAAGTCTGCAATTAACCCCCTGGCTGATTTGAGATTGAAAATGCCTTTAGCTGTAGTAGAAATTGTACGGACGCACAAGAAACAAAAGTCAAGTTAGAATTTTTGGAAATACATATAATGTCTGTACACAACACGATATAAATATATACACAGAAGGAGTAAGACACGAGAAACACAATAGATAGGATGAGAACACAAAACAACAATAATAATATTAATTCCAATTACTGAAGAAAAGATAATTATAGAAGATAGACGTGTCTCAGCCATGACAGAAAGTTGACATCAGAGCAGCGCTACTCGTGGCGTATTTCTGTACTAGGTATCTGGTAGGAGTAAAACCTACATCACCCCCCTCCAGAGACCGTCAAGGGCGATAAAAATCAGGAAACCTGACGTGACGACCAGAGCGAGTGGTGTACTCTCTGCTACTGCAAGGTGGAGTGACTTCTTTTGGGTCAGCTTTGTCTGCCAAAATGTAAGCTGGCTTAAGGCGGTCAATTGAGACCGTGACCTCTCTGCCCTTAAATAATATTTTGAAGACTTTGTCTCCCCTTTGCAGAACTTTGTGAGGACCTGTGTACGCTGGTTGTAGCGAACCACGTAATTTGTCTTCACGAAGGAACACGTGATCAGTGGTCTGCAGATCCCTAAAAACGAAAATGCTGGTCTTGCTGTGACGGGATGCTGGAGTTGGTTGCAGGTTTTGAGCGAACTTGCGAATGCGCGCAGTGAAATAATGCGCTCCTTATACCAAGCAATACCCACGGTAAAGACTCTGTCCACTTGTCATTTGCATGGCACATGATGGACGCCTTGAGTTGCCGGTGAAATCGCTCCACCATGCCATTACATACCGGATGGTATGCCGTTGTCCGCTTGTGCTGAAAACCAGCCAATTTGGACAATTGATTGAACAGGGCCGACTCGAACTGTCGACCCCTGTCCGTGATAATGTCTGCGGGACAGCCAAACCGGGCAATCCATCCGGATAGCAGCGCTTTAGCTACTGTTTCGGCAGTTATGTCAACAATAGGTACGACCTCCGGCCATCTGGTAAAACGGTCGACTGCCGTCAGACAGTACCTAAAGCCTTCCGAAATTGGGAGCGGGCCCACAAGGTCGATGTGGACGGTGGTGAACCTTGCACGTGGGAGGTGATACGACCCTAAAGGCGCAGAAACGTGTCGGCTCACTTTGGCCCGCTGGCACTCAAGACAAGCTCGTGCCCACTCCCTGCAGTCCTTCCTAATACCTGGCCAAACGAAGCGCTCTGCGATTAATTTGGCAGACGCTGAGACACCAGGGTGGCTGAGGGTATGCAGGCTGTCGAAGACTTGCTTTCGCAGCATTACGGGCACAAATGGTCTGGGAGGCGTTGTACTGACGTCACAGTACACAGATGTACGCTCCCCTGAGACCTGCACCTTCTCTAAAATCAATGATGATCCTTCCTTGAGTAGGTTGGACAGCTCCGGATCCGCAGCTTGCGATTCCGCGAGAGTGTCAAAGCTGACCGGTACCTGAAGCGCTTCCACGCGAGATAAGGGGTCGGCTACGACATTGTCCTTGCCCGAAATGTGCCTTATGTCGGTGGTGAACTGGGCAATGAAGTCTAGGTACCGGAATTGCCTAGGCGAGCAGTTTTTCTTCCTTTCGTGGAATGCAAAACTGATCGGCTTGTGGTCCGTGTACACGACGAAGTGTCTGGCCTCGAGCATATGGCGAAAGTATTTGATGGCCTCGTAAATGGCCAGTAGTTCCCTGTCATAGGGAGAATACTTTGTTTGCGAAGGGCTGAGCTTCCTGGAAAAGAAAGCTAATGGCTGCCAGCCATCATCGTTAAGCTGCTGTAACACGGCGCCAATTGCAGTATCCGATGCATCAGTAATCAACGCGAGATTGGCATTGCAATCGGGGTGAGCTAATAGGGCAGCGTTAGCTAAGCTTGCCTTGCAGTCTTCAAATGCTTGCAAAGTATTCTCCGCAAGACATATAGGCTGCGAGCCCTTTATGTTGCCAATCAAGAGATTGTGCAGCGGCGCCTGAATCTGAGCTGCGTGGGGTATGAAACGCCTGTAAAAATTAATCATACCCAGAAATCGGCGCAACTGACGGACATCTTTGGGCGGCGGGAAGTTGTTGATGGCATCGACCTTGGAGTGAAGCGGTTTGGTGCCTTTCTCGGAGATGTGGTAACCTAGGAAGGTTACCTCAGGAACACCGAAAACACACTTGGATGTGTTGATCAGCATACCGA
Organism: Apamea anceps; assembly: GCA_951799955.1. Lineage (NCBI taxonomy): Eukaryota > Metazoa > Arthropoda > Insecta > Lepidoptera > Noctuidae > Apamea > Apamea anceps. Next base: position 14,584,739 of record OX637509.1, read on the forward strand.
AATCCTTCATCCTGCCGAAAATAATGCGGAGGTGCTCCTCGTGCTCAGCCTGTGACCTTGAAAAGATTAAGAAGTCATCCAAATAGCAGTAGCAAAACTCCAGTCCTCTCGTCAGTTCGTCGACAAAACGTTGGAACGTTTGGCCTGCGTTGCGCAAACCAAACGTCATGTACGGAAATTCGTACAGGCCGAACGGTGTGGTGATCGCCGTCTTCGGAATGTCGTCTGGACTGACAGGTATCTGATTATAGGCCTTCACTAGGTCTATTGTACTGAAAATTTTACAACCAGAGATACTGTGTGAGAAATCGTGGATGTGCCTAATCGGATACCTGTCAGGGACGGTCCGGGCGTTCAGCATCCGGTAATCACCACAAGGTCGCCAACTGTTATCCTTTTTAGGGGCGAGGTGCAGTGGTGATGCCCATGGGCTCTCCGACGGTCTAGCAGTTCCATTGGCCAGCATCAGCTGGAACTCCTGCTGAGCAATTTTCAATTTGTCTGGCGCTAGTCGCCGAAATGAAGATGAAACTGGAGGGCCTGGGGTGGTGCGGATGTGGTGAACGGTGTTGTGCGGTGTAGTGAGTAGTATACCGGCGGGTCGGGTGATGGCGGGAAACCCGTCCAAAATTTTGTGGTACCTCGAATCACCAGAAGAAATTTTTACAGAGAATATAGATGAGTCTGAGTGATTTGAGGCCACAGAGTAAATGTTCGTATTACTGTCGATTAGTCGTTGGTTACGACAGTCAACGACCAGCGAATAAAAAGACAAAAAATCCGCACCGATAATTGGTTTGGTTACCTCGGCAACTACAAAACACCAATTAAAGTCTCTACGGAGTCCTAAATTTAAATTTAACTGCACGAAACCAAATGTCTTAATGGGCGTCCCATTCGCGGCCGTAAGTTGGTAGTTTGTGCACACACGGCGTTCACTTAGCAGACGACGGGGGTAGACGCAGAGGTCGCTACCAGTGTCGACCAGAAACTGCGTCTTGGTGCTCCGCTCCGTGACGAACAGGCGACCAGTCGAGCGAGGGCAAACGTCTGTCGCCATTACCGACTGCCCGCGGCATTTCCCTGCCGGTAGTCGCAGGGCTTGACGCAGCGCTTCGCCTTCTCGCCGTGCATCGCGTGGTACCAGCACCAGGGTGCTGCCGGTAGCTGGAATCCGAGCGAGTTGATGAGCGATTGCGTGAGTGCTGTTGCGCGTCTCGACCACGGCTATGGGAGCGGTTCCGCGAACGGTTGTCACGCAGCTGCAGCATAAGGTCTTTCATGGCGCGCTTCAGCTCTGCGATTTCGGCTGCCATCTCACTAACCGAGGGTCCTGCTGCTGAAGTTGCTGCGACGTGGCTTGCCGGCGCGACGATGTCCTGCACGCGGTCAGCCAGTTCGGCTAACGCCTCCAGGGTGCTGTGGGGCTGCGATGCCAGGAGGGGTTGGATGCTGGTGGGGAGTCGGCTACACCAGATGGTGCGCACGAAGTCCTCGGGGACGGTTGGTCCTGCCAATCCCTGCAGGTGGCGAAGGAACTGTGACGGCTTCCGGTCCCCTAGCTCCTCGTGCATCAGCAGCTGTTTCACCTTCCGTTCCTGGCAGGCTGACAGTCGCTTCACTAATTCAGTCTTCAGCTTGACGTATCGGTTGGTGGCAGGAGGGGACATGATGACGTCCTTCACCTCCTTTGAAAATTGCGGGTCGAGATGACCGACCACATAATTAAATTTGGTGACGTCATTCGTCACCCCTGCATTCTCAAACTGCGCCTCTATCTGCGCGAACCAAATATCGGGCTCCTCGGGCCAAAACGGCGGTAGGCGCAAAGCGACGCGGTACGCCTCGGCCGCCTCGACTTTTGGATCCGCTAGGCGCTTGGTCCTGCGCGCACGGTGCGCACCGTGGTAGGCGGGCTGCGACGACGCGGTGTGTTCCGATTCACTGTCACTCATTGTCTCTCCGTGTTCTTTACGGGGTCACCAGTTTAGCTGTAGTAGAAATTGTACGGACGCACAAGAAACAAAAGTCAAGTTAGAATTTTTGGAAATACATATAATGTCTGTACACAACACGATATAAATATATACACAGAAGGAGTAAGACACGAGAAACACAATAGATAGGATGAGAACACAAAACAACAATAATAATATTAATTCCAATTACTGAAGAAAAGATAATTATAGAAGATAGACGTGTCTCAGCCATGACAGAAAGTTGACATCAGAGCAGCGCTACTCGTGGCGTATTTCTGTACTAGGTATCTGGTAGGAGTAAAACCTACATGCCAAAAATTATATTTTTATTGTAACAAGTGGTTTAAGCATAATTTTTAAAAAATACCATATTTTAATTGTCATAGTCGTCATCTCGGTAGTCACCCCCTTTCTAACCATATCTTCGTTCACACAGTCCATCCATCGTTTCTTTGGTCTTCCCCTACTCCTATAGCCATCGACATTCATGCCCAAAACTTTCCTCACGACATTTTCCTCATTCCTCCTTATCACATGCCAATCAATTTCCACACAATTTTTCACAAATAATAAATAAATATTATAGTAAATATGTATGTTACATTCATACTCAAAACTTTCCTCACGACATTCTCCACATTCCTCGTAACACATGCAACAATGTTTTACATATTACTTGTTTTTTTTTAATAATATTTACTTATAAAATGACGTGGTTCATTTACTTAGTCTGTAGCTCAATTTTTTTTTTATATCTGATAATGCATCATTGTCAAAATCACAATGATCTTTATTACCGTTACTATAACGTTGCTGTTGGATAAATGCTGTTAGAGGTAAAATAACTATAAATGGGCTGTAAGTCGAAATCATCATCTGCCTAGCCTTTTCCCAACTATGTTGGGGTCGGCTCCAGTCTAACCGGATGCAGCTGAGTACCAGTATTTTACATGGAGCGACTGCCTATTTGACCTCCACAACCCAGTTACTGGGTAATACTGGCTTGGTAAGGCTGGTTGTCAGATTTTCGGGCTTCTGACGACCCATAAGGACTGTCAAAGATCCACCCCTCATAGTATGTAGTATTTTTTATGTTGATTTGCCGGAATACTGTATTTATCCTACTAATCTTGGAATATAGCAAAAACTAAGCGTAACGACAATGATACATAGTTCGCACATGATATTGATGAACAAGGGCGCAATATTTATGGTTGGTCATCCGATTCCTGTCCTACATTGTCATTTATAAACAATTTTAAAAACATATTGAGATGAGTGACCTATCAATTCATACGTCTACTAATATAATAAAGCTGAAGAGTGTTTGTTTGTTTGAACGCGCAAATCTCTGGAACTGACAGTCGAATTTGAAATAAATCTTTTTCCATTTGATAGTCCTTTCATGAGAAAGGTTATAGACAAAAAGTCAGAAAGAACGCTTAAATAAAGTGCGGGCGGGCGATGCGATGCGACAGGGTGAGTCGAGAGCCCAAGGCCGGGTTTCATAAAAATTTGACTGTTATTTTAGTATATTGTGTATCTTACGACTTCCTGTGGCCGCTTGTGGCTGTGACTGCCTATCTGACCTCTACAACCCAGTTACTGGGTAGCGCGATACTCCTAGGTAAGACTGGTTGACAGAGTTTTTGGGCTTCTGAGTACCCGTAATGACTGTCAAAGATCCACGAATGATAGCCGGGAACAACGGTTTAACGTGTTTTCTGAGGCACCGAGGGGTCTCGATATGTAATAAATGGTCACCCATCCACGAACCAATCGCGGCAGGCGTACACCTTCGATCGACCCGTGTGGCTGTTATTATTTAGCCGCGAGCCCCTCCTGTATGTGTATGTATGGGAAGCGATAAAAGAAAAGTATATTACAACCAACATTTTTTTTTTTTTGGTTATACAATATTTTCTTCCAACAGAGCTGGGAGTCCGTAGACCCATCATCAGCGACCTTCACACCGGACATCACGCCTCTCATCCTGGCTGCCCACAGGAACCACTACGAGATCCTCAAGATCCTGCTGGACCGAGGGGCCACATTGCCTGTGCCACACGACGTCAAGTAGGTAGAGTACTTCGTTATGATTTACTAAGTACTAGTAGCGCCACGCGGTTTCAAAACAAAATTGACAAATCGGCCCAGCCGTACAGATCGTCGGATCCGATCATTCGAATGTGTCACTTCGGAGTAGGCCTTCAGAAGTGATAGACGCTTACCAACCTAAAGCATTGTATAGGCTGATTGCACAGTTTTTAAAGTTTTTTTAACGTCGAATAGATATCATGAGATTTCTATTCGTCGGGCGAATATTAATAATCATGTGGGCCGATCCCGGCGGCACTGCAATGCCGGGCCGACCCGCGACGGGAGTGGAGCGAGCCCCGAACATCCCGTCAGCTTACAAAAATCAGTTTAATATACTGGTCCCTCAGTGAGGGAACTTTCAGATATTAAGCTGAAAAGAACAGATACTACACTTTGATCTTAGCCAAAAGGCCGAGAAGCGATACTGAAACATCGAAAATCCGGGGAGGTCGTTCACTCACGGAGAATCTTGACACCGCGATTCAGAAACGTGCGTAAAATGGACAACGCCATCTATCGGTTAGGATGGTAAACTTTAATATTCAAACGTGGGAATGCTTTCATGACATGAAAAATACTAAAATGGTCTACAATGTTTAGTTTTGAGTGTATATTATATTGCATACATACATAATTATGATTGATAGCTTGAACAGAGGCTTATTATTGAATCAAAATCATTGGTAACCGCAAGTTTAACTTTGTTTTTTGATAGGTATTTTTGTATGTAGTCTGAGGATCGGGCACGGCTGATGGCAAGGCTAGATGAATGTACGCATTTGTTAAAAAGAAAATGGTGTTAGATAACTACAATGAAGAAACTATTAACAACAATATATTTTTTAAGTAGGTAATTAATGAGAGATAAATAGTTAAAAACATACACAATGAAGCAATAAAAACTTTTTTGCTAAAAAAATCAACCGACTTCCAAAAACGACACTACAAAGAAAAAAATAACTTTAATTTCGGAAGTCGGTGTCGTTGGGTTCACATTTTTGTTGTCTGCCACCGACTTCCGAAATTAAAGTTATTTTTTTCTTTGTAGTGTCGTTTTTGGAAGTCGGTTGATTTTTTTTGCAAAAAAGTTTTTATTTTTCACTTTTAAGTTGTAATTTTTACCAGTAATTTTGGTTTAAAAACCAAACTACTGAACCGTTTTTGATGAAATTTCTATGGGACCATTTGGGAAGTATACCCTTTCCAATAAAAAAAGAATTTTCCTCCTCCTTTTTTAGAAGTCGGTTAAAAATGATACACAACAATAATAATCATGAGCAGCACTCCTATAATAAAGATTGGTCCTTGGCAGCTCTGGACAGAGGGAGGTGGAAGGAGAGTAGGCAGGCCTTTGCCCAACAGTGGGATATGAATAGCTAATAAAAAAAACCTAACAGTCAGTCAGTTGTCTCGCATAGGGTCTTAGCATTATGCTGAGCGATGTCCGTTTTGCGTGAATATGACGCATGTTTACCCCCAACTTGTTATTTTTTTTTGTGTGTTTATGTTCTTTTTTAACCGACTTCTAAAAAAGGAGGAGGTTCTCAATGCGGATGTTTGTATTTATTTTTTTTTTATGTTTGTTCGCGCATAACTCCGTCGCTTGCCAACCGATTTGAAAAATTCTTTTTTTTGTTAGAAAGGGTATACTTTCCAAATGGTCCCATAGAAATTTCATCGAAAACGGTTCAGTAGTTTGGTTTTTAAACCAAAATTACTGGTAAAAATTACAACTAAAAAGTGAAAAATAAAATCTTTTTTGCAAAAAAAATCAACCGACTTCCAAAAACGACACTACAAAGAAAAAAATAACTTTAATTTCGGAAGTCGGTGGCAGACAACAAAAATGTGAACCCAACGACACCGACTTCCGAAATTAAAGTTATTTTTTTCTTTGTAGTGTCGTTTTTGGAAGTCGGTTGTTTTTTTTTTGCAAAAAAGTTTTTATTTTTCACTTTTTAGTTGTAATTTTTACCAGTAATTTTTATGCGTCATGTTTGCCGCTTTTTCTTTCTTTGTGACAAAAATAATAATAATAATAATTTTTGGAACATCTCAATTCAAAAACGTCCCTCCACCATTTTTTTTTTTAAGGAAGGACGGTTAAATTGATCACCAATGTTCGCTCGTTAGTATTAGATAATATTTCGCTTATAAGAACTGTTGTAATTCTATTGCTTGTTTCTTTTTAACTAAGTACCTACATAAGTGGTTTTAATTCTCTAAATTATGTAATTACTTATAAAATGCTTCATTGTATAGTTTGATATTGAGATAGACCCGTGATAGCACAAGTTTAAACCTTAGTGGTTTTTGGTTGCTATTTTTTATGAATGATCCTGTATTCTTTTTTATAAATGATACAAATAAATAAAAATAAAAATGTAGTCGATGATTTTTGTGCACGGTAAAACTCTAAAGATTTTATGTCGGCACCAACTTAAATGTATAAAATGTGTATACTACTCAATAAATAAATAAATAAAAATAAAAACCCATTTGTCGAATTCTTAAAAAATAAATAATACTTAAGTCATTAAAAAAATGAAAACACAAGGTTTTGATTCCAACACTTTTCAGCACCCTGCATAAAATAAATAAATGATGCTAATAAAATTGGTAATAGTCCTGAATCATAATTAAATTTAAAATATCAAGTATAGCTATGTCAAATTTTAATAGCAACATTTTAGTGTGAATCTATAAAGTCTAAATACTCATTCACAGAATATAATTATTTTTTCATATAAGCCATTTCATTAACGCTGTTTTAGATTGATTGATTGGCAGTTCCCTACACGATTTTGCTACAGATGTACTGTTAACGTTTTCACATCGGTGACGCGAACCCATAACTTTTTTCCCCTACCAAAAATCGCCCAACGCGCCTTCTAAAAAAAAAACTTGAATTAAATTAATTTAATTAAATAAGGATTAAACAAAATTGATTGAATTCAGTGAGGGCGCAGAGGGCTACCTAACTGTCTTATTAAATGGTGGTGTCCTGAACCGTATTCTTCACTTTTATTATTATTATTATCTGACTCCTATTAATTTTTCAACCCAGATGCGGTTGCGACGAATGCGTCAAATCTTCACAAGAGGATTCCCTCCGTCACTCCCAGGCTCGCATCAACGCATACCGAGCCCTGTCGTCGCCGTCCCTCATCGCCTTATCCTCTGCTGACCCCCTACTGACTGCCTTCCAGCTGTCCTGGGAACTGGGCAGGCTGAGCAGAATGGAGACGGAGTTCAGGGTTGAGTATAAGGTACGTGGGCGTTTTTAATTGAAAGTATTTTGCGATAGTGTGCACTTTCGGGTTGAATAAATATATAGTAAACAATGTGGAGACATAAATACGACAATATATTAAAACACTGGCAATACTAATGCATAAGAGTATTATTTATGTAACTACATATATAAAGATACACATAATACTCAAGATTTGCCAACGAGCAATGTAGCGCAGCATAATAGGTGTTAAGCGTACAGATCGAGTTACACCACGCTGCGTTCCATAACTTAAGTAGCGGATGTTGGAGAAAAAACAGCCAGGCTGAAATGGGACTGGGCTGGACACGTTTCACGAATGCACCCGGAGGGATAGGCAAAGATTGTCACTCACTGGATGCCGTCGAGGTAGACCACGGCGAAAGTGGTGCGAAAATGTGATAATATTTGCAAGGCCAACAAAGAAGAAGACAGGGTCGTTTGGAAGGAAAAAGGGAAGGTCTTTGGCCAGCAGTGGGACACAAGGTAGGCTAATAAAATATATATAAAAAAGTGTTGTTTTCAAACAAACTAAATAGTAGTGATGATCCGGCGATGGGATTTGCCAATCTTTGACTAGCTATAGTGAGTCGACTAGTATAGTGAGTCGACTAATAAAAGGTGCTGCAAGCAGGAATAGTCCTTACGGTGTTCAGATATAGATTTTGGCGATAGTACATGCGACATCACCATATACATTTATTAGATACAATCGTTTCAACGAAATCTGTATCTACTTAATAAAATACTTCCAGATCTACGTTACTAGGGTCGCTAACCTGTCTGCATATTTAAGGGCATCATCATCCTGCCAGGGTAGCGGGATTGTCCGAAAGGGTTACCGCTGCCCTGGAACATAAAGGGCTAAGGAAGGAACACGGGTGGGTTTTAGTCAGTAAGAGTCTGACACTCCCTCCTGCTCCACCCAGAGCGGGAGGAGTCATTTGATGATTTACCATCCTCAAAAAAAAAAAGGGCGTCATCATCATCTTCATTCGCCTGCCCTTATCCCACTTTATTTGGGGTCGGCGCAACATGTCTTTTTCTTCCATACTTCTCTATTAGTCGTCATCTCGGTAGTCACCCCCTTTCTAACCATATCATCATTCACACATTCCATCCATGCAGATGTGGCTAAAATAAAAGATTGATAACTTTTATAAATGCCCATAAACGGAGGGTAACTACTCAATGGATCATAATTATTGCCTTATTATTACGCCGGTATTGACAAATCATATCAAAAGTCATTTATTCGAATTAGGCTGAGAATCAGCACTTTTCGAACGTCAAAATTACAAAAGACAGTCCCCCGAAACGTCCACCCTTTACCACTTCTTACTGCTTTCGCTGGGAAGAAGAAGTGGCGCAACAAACTCCTCAGCAGCACAGCTGTCTGCTCAGTTAGAAAATAGTTGATTGGATACAATACTAGGTATGTAAAATAACAAGTATTATGACAAGACACAGGACATTAAATTAAATTATTTGCCATATGTTATATAGCTAGCCACGCCAATATACCAACAAATACAATAAAAACTATACGTACTCAAGCAAAAAAAATAATAAATTAAAAAATGAAAACTGCATGCACTCACCCGTTCAAACTGAATGCAACAAGCCTGGGAGCCTAATCTCTAATGGCCGATTCCTATAATATTATTTAAAGCAAAGGCCTCATAGCTTTGCATAGTAAACCCTCCCATATGGAAGCTATCACAGGTAAAATTAGCTTCTTTATTAGTTTCGAATCTATTTATATGCCCAGTCTGGCAATAAAAAATGCTACCGATGGTAAGCAACACGATTCGTTTTTGTTTATAGGAACCGAGCATTAGTCCGCCAACGGAAGAACGGACCCGTCCGATAGTAGTTCAGTACTTCGAAATGAATCCTATTCCCAATTTACTAACTTTTTCGGACGGACAAACACGCACCGGGATTAAGGACAACTGTCAAACCGTTTTGTCATACATTCTTAGTTGGGGTCCCGAACTAATCTTATGTCCGTAGGTGACAGTGGGGAGTAGAAAACGCCTGTCACTTTAGCCGAATTTATGGATTTTATGCTTAGGGTATAGACCTCCTGGAATCTGGATAGCAATATAACTATCCTTGTTTGTGATCTTCCTACGCGAGCCACATTAAATACTTTTTCTTTCTTCCTTATCCAAACGACTACATAAAGTTTTCTCTCTGGCCAGGCTTTACGCACACAAACTCAAGAGTTCGCAACCTCCCTACTGGACCACACGAGGACCTCAAAGGAACTGGAGATCATGTTGAACTACAACCCTTGGGACATTGACTGCTGGGAGCCAGGGGAACGACAAACCCTCGGCAGATTGAAGTTAGCTATCAAGTATAAGCAGAAGATGGTAAGTCTCGCAAGGATCTTTTCTTCCCATGGCGATTTTTTTTTCGTGCACTGAATTGGCAACGCTCAGAGTTGAAAATCCAACAATGTTTTATTTTGACGTGCTGGGATGCGCTCTGTTGGATTCTCACTGCTCGGCTCAAAACCGAGAGTTGCAAATTCAGTGCGCGACAAAATACCGCCGCAATATTTACATCTTACCTAGATTGTATGAAGCATAACGCCAATAAAACATGAAAAATTCTCTATCTCTTGGGAAAGTACAGGATCTGCTAGTACAGAGCCAGAGCTACACAGATGAGTATCTTGAACTGGTAAAAATGAATTATTGTTATTATAACACCATTGCCTGAATTCCCTAAATGGGTAGACATCCAGATTTCGCCAGTCATTTTACCATATAATAAGAATGTATTTAAATCAAACTCCAGGCTGCTATTGAAAATTTAACAATATATAGAAAAATCCAACCCACATTTGGAAGTGAATTAATTAATTATTGAGATCACAAACATTCCATTCTCATTATGTTCTTAAATGAAATTAATTACTTACGAAACTGGTTAGCAACTTAAATTGTCCGTATATTCAAATCACACCTGTCATTCTTTGACAGGATTATGAAATGGCAAATCGTTAATAACACGGTAAACTGACGTAGTGTGTCAATTTTATGAAGAACTAGTTTATGCGTAGTGAAATTTCGGGCCCCCATCCACCGCATTGCATCGCATCGCTCGTCCAGGCTATTACTTTGTTTTCACTTAGCGTGTTTTTCCGACTTACTAGACAAAAATTGTAATAGCTCGGCTTATATGCATGATATAAATATAATTCATAGCCTATAGCACTGAGGAATAATGCAGCTTTCTACCATTGCAAAACATTTTAGAATTGGATCATTCGTTCCGGAGATCCCCCTACATACATACAAAATTTACCTATTTATATTTCCGTGAAAGTACCTTCACAATCTGAATGAAAATATTGCTTATTTTAATTGTTTATTTGGAAAAAGATTACTGCCAAAATCCAACCATAATGTAGGCCAAATTCTAAGAAACAAGAATTAGCAGTTTATCCCTCTACGTTTGACGTCACGCGGTCACTTTATTTCATTACCGCGGACCGCGGTGGAAAATTTGAGTAAACTATAACTTTACGGGTCACTGACTTTTAGCTTATTATTGGAAGGTTGAAGATTTAGTAGGTGTATGCCACTGAGGCTGCAGTCACCAACAATTTACATATATAGTGCGAAATTAAATTAGCTAGCGAAACTCCGCAGATATGATGGGTATCGGTTTACAATGATGTAGAATACATTACTATTAAACTTACATAATAAAATCAGCCTATAATGTTCCCACTGCTGGGACACAGGCCTCCTCTCTTTGAGAGTTGGCCGTAATCTACCATGCGGGCCCAGTGCGGGTTGGTAGATGTCACATGTCTTCGAATTGTTGGTCGTAGGACATGCCGGTTTCTTCACAATGTTTTCCTTCACCGTTTTGAGAGCAGTGGTAATGAAATAATTTACACAGAGTAAAGCGCCTGTCTGGGTTCGAACCTACGACCGTATGTCACGGCCGTTACCACTTTGCCATCGCTACTCTTTTTTTTTTTCAAAAAAGTTGCCTTACACTAGGAATTTCTCCCGTATCGTGGGTGCGTTTACAAACATTTAAACTCACATACAAAAACAGCCAGACCCAGAACAACTACTGGTAGCCCATACAAATATTTGTTCCGTGCGGGAATAGAACCCGCGACACGCAGCGCAGCAGTCAATCGCTTAACCACTGCGCCAATCGTGCCGTCAAAATCTTTAACTTTTTTTTTTTTTTGAGGATGGGAAATCATCAAATGACTCCTCCCGCTCTGGGTGGAGCAGGAGGGAGTGTCAGACTCTTACTGACTAAAACCCACCCGTGTTCCTTCCTTAGCCCTTTATGTTCCAGGGCAGCGGTAACCCTTTCGGACAATCCCGCTACCCTGGCAGGCTACGGCCCTATGGGGCCCCGTCACTCATGCTGACATCTCTTTGAGGCGCGCGTGGAACACAACACGCCGTCCGGCACGGGCCTGGTCCTGATCGGACGGTGAGTTACCCATTACTCACCGCCCGCAGGCCCGCGCCTACGGTGGCCGGGAGTCGTCACGCGGCTCCCGACGCCCGGAGCGTCTCCCGCGGCGGCTGAGGCGTGAGGTGCGCAAGGCGCGTTCTCTCGCCCACCCCGCCACCTCCTTCGCTAGCATGACTGCTTCGCAGAAGGAGGTGACTGCCTCCCACTCCCTCTCGCCCCGGACCATGGCTTGAACCAGGGCCGGACGCGAGAGGTCGCCGCCGCTGCCGATCGCCTCTACGAGGGCACGGCGGTGCTCTGCCCAAGCAGGGCAGACCTCCACCGTGTGCTCCACCGTGTCCTCTGGGCGATCCTGACAGTGGTGACACCCGGGCGTCTCCTCCCGCCTGATTATGTGCAGGAACCTCCCGAAACATCCGTGTCCGGAGAGGACCTGCGTCAGGCGGTAGGTGAGAACGCCGTGACGTCTCTCTAGCCACTCCTCAAAGAGGGGTCTTACCGCCGCTATCGTGGCGTGCCCTGCGCTGGGTTGCGATAGTCGCTCCTTCCATGCCGCCATGAGATCGCGCCGGAGGTTCGTCCGCTCCGCCGCGGTTTGCCGCGGATGCGGAGTTTCCCCCCGGCGTAGTGCCTCCGCGCGCCAATCATACAGGCGCGCGAGCACTATCGCCTCCAGATCCCATGGCGGCAGTCCGGCAAGGAGGCTTGCTGCCTCGCCCGAGATCGTGCGGTAGCCCCGGATTAGCCTTATGGCTACCACCTTTTGGGGCGCGTTCAGGTAGTGTGCGGCTCGCAGCCGCAGTGAACGCGCCCATACCGGGGCCCCATATAGGGCCATGGACCGCACGACCCCCGCGTAAAGCCTCCGGCAGGAGGCGTTTGGCCCCCTCAGGTTGGGCAAGAGCCGCTTTAGGGCGGCCCCGGCCCGTTCCAGTTTGGGGGCCAAACGTCGGAAGTGCTCGACGAAGTTCCATCGGCTGTCGAGGACGAGACCCAGGTACCTCATCGTGGTCTCGACGCCGATGTGAACCCCTCCTACCACTAGTTGGGATCCTGGAGGTGGCCCGTACCGAGGCCCATGAAAGGACATGGCCTCGGACTTGTGCAATGCCACCTCGAGACCCAACCGCCGGAAAAATCTTTAACTTCTGGTGAACTTACGACCAAAGAAAAATAAAAACCAAGTTACGAATACAATTTAAAACAGGGCTATTATAATTTGTAATAGCAATTTTCAGTCCAACCCATTACTGTAGTACGGTAAATTATTAAAATTACAACTTAGTTTCCAAGGTATCAAATTAGGTAGTAAAATATCCCAGTCAACTTTCCCAGTAAACTTTCTCCCACTAAAACTCATATAAAATATTATCCATACAGACTTTTATAATCCTGGCATAAAAACGCACATAAACACACATTTTACGTCCACATCTCAACATGTTCCAGTTAGCGTCCAAAGTAACAAATTATCTTTCCCAGCCCTTTAATGCCGTAGTTATATGTAACGTCAACCACATCAGATGCACTACGAAAACCGACCTTAAGAGCGTTCGCATTCGTGATTATCCTACTTCTTACTTCCTATCCTATCCTACTAAAATTATAAACGCAAAAGTTTGGATGGATGGATGGATGGACGTTTGTTACTCTTTCACGCAAAAACTACTTCACGGATTTGCATGAAATTTGGCACACAGATAGTTTATAACCCGGATTAACAAATAGGATACTCTTTATCCCGATTTTCCCATGGGATCGAAACTTATGCGGGCGAAACCGCAGGGCGCAGCTAGTTAAATATAAACCAAAGAATTTTTTGCAACCAAGTACTAGGCGTTGGTATTTGTAATTATTTTTAACATTTACTCTTAAATAAAAATATTTAGTCGTAATAAGTATGTACTGCAAATAGAAAATAGTTGACAATATGTCAAGTTTTAGGGCTCCGTACCTCGAAAAGAAAAAACGGAACCCTTATAGGATCACTTTGTGTCCGTCCGGTCGTTTGTCTGTCAAGACCCTTTTTCTCAGGAACGGGTGGAGGTATCAAGCTGGAATTTATATCGAATACTCAGGTCTACTGACCCTTGGAGCTGTGAAAAAATCAAATTTCTAAGCCAACGCAATCAAAAGATACAGCCGTTTATGCCGCAAATTTCCTCAAATTTTCGACACTCGCAAGGGAATCAAAACCTACAGGGTACTTCCCGTGAACTCAGAATCTTAAAATTTGGTACGAAGCAACGTCTTATAGCACAGATAAAGGAAAAAAAATAGTTACATCATATAATAAAAATATTTTAAATAATTTTAAATTGTACGGAACCCTCGGTGCGCGAGTCCGACTCGTACTTGGCCGGTTTTTCATGAGTAAATACCAAAATAACTGTAAATAGCACACAAACTTATAATACCAACGATCTAGTACTTGGCTGTAAAAAAATAGTACCGGTACTTTAGTTTAAATTTTATAAAATAATCACGAAATACCAATAGAAATCCGACATTGCCAGCACGTGCGGTATGAACGCTCTTAAGGTCGGTTTTCGTAGTGCATCTGACGTGACATCTTGACGTTACGTATCCATCTAAGTACCTGTTCCAGTTCTCGTCACTTCTCGTTCACTTAACTACCTGAGACGTGTGTGTTGAGGCCACATTATCGGAGCTCGGATGGTTAAACAGAAAATATTGTGGTTACAATTGTAGTGTATGTGTATCGGAGTATCGGGTCTTCGATTGAGATGGGTGATGTGTAACTGAGACCTTATAATTCTTAAGTAATTGGTGTACAATCCTCACGATGTTTTCCTTCAAAACGGTGAAGGAAAACATCATGAGGAAACCGGCATGTCCTAGAACCAAAAATTCGAAGACATGTGACAAGGTACACCTAGTTACATTAAATGTAATTTATTTCATTTAATTTAAAAAAATAGTACATCAGCAGGTTAATGTACATTCATTGTGCATGGCAATAAATTAATACATACATATTATTAAAACAGATACAGATACAATAAAAAAAATAAGAAAAAAATACCCATAATGTGGCCCTACCATTACAGTAACCAAACGACTGATCATTTGTACCTATTTGGTGCGGAATAAAGTCCGCACGTTAGCTCTCACCGCGTAAAAATAAGATATAAAACAAAAATAAATATTTACTCAAGAAAATACGCGAATAACTGATGGACGTCATAATGGATAAAAATACCTCGCATTTATGAAATGCATTTGGAAAAATATTTTGTGTGAGACAACTTTAGCTTTGTCTGTGGGATGGCGACGCACTGCGATACGATGCCTGTCTTATTGCACATGTCCACAGGCGGCTGTTTGCCAACTTTTTTGCCAAAATATGAATAGACAATGTGTAACTGAATTGATACACATTTTATTAAACTAGTTTGTTCAGAGTCGTTTACTGAATCGATTTCTATAATTTTTAATAAAGGTATTTTTTTATCCCAAAGATAATTAAAACCACGTAAATTACAGTCACACTTCCGCTGTATAGTTAAATCTATCTATCTAGCAAAATGAACGAAGTACCTACCTACTAAGCTAGACCCTTGTACATACGTGTGCGACTGTGTGCGTGCGTAGATTTGTAATGTGACAATGTGTACAATTTTCTCTTACAATCCAGCGTATAGAGGAGTTGAAAGCTCGTCAATCGCATAACCTCCTTATTTTGAATTCGTTAAAAAATGCGTTTGTGACCAATTCCTTAAATAGTAATTTTTTTACTAACTTCAGATACCTAATTACCTTGTTTATTTTTTTTTGCTCGCCATTTTCTTTCTGCCCCAATGAATTGTTTTCTTTTTTTTTAATTGAATTTTCCGTGTCAGGAAATTCAATAAAATTCTAAAGTTAGATGTCTGGTCCGGTGATTTCCTGCTCCTGTTATTTTAACATACTTTTTACAAAATATTATTTACCTCAATCCCGCTGTGACCACTCACCTCAGTTCCGTTTCGAAGTAAAAACATTAAATTGAAACACATTACAGTTTTAAATATAACTCACAGGTCGTCATCCGATGACTTCTTTTTAACAAGTGAATATAATTTTGGATACTTAATGAAAATATTATTTTGATTATTATTTATCATTCCTGAAAACGACAAATTAACAATACTTCCTTGGAGATGACTTGGCCATTGAAAACCGAAAACCACTAATTTGAATAGTTGTCGTCATACAAATCAGTGATTTTCGTGGTTTTTGGGTTTTCAATTTTTTTTCTATTCATAATACACTTACTTGTGACAATCTTGTGCAATCGCTTACATGTTTGGTTTACACTAAGGTATATTGGCACCTGTCCCAACCCGACGAGGAAGCGACTAGGTATCGACTGTTATACTGACCTACCTTGAAAAGATGTAGGTCCCGTGTCTATATAACCCCTCCTTTGGGTTTGCCGTAGTCGGGTAAAAATAGATTATTACTAGTCGACCGTTGACTATCCACATGGCCGGTGAGAACTTTCTCCATTGTACGTTTCCTCAGCGAGAAAATAGTCATAGCTAGTTGCTTCCTCGTTAGAAGTGGGACAGATGCCTGACCCTGCGTACTAACCAAAATAATCGTTCACGCGAACACGCGATCATATGTCACACTAGCAGCGCCCCGCGGTTTCACCCGCATAAGTTACGATCCCGTGGGAATATCGAGATAAAAAGTATCCTATGCGTTAATCCTGGTTATAAACAATGTGTGTGCCAAATTTCATCCATATCCGTTTAGTAGTTTTTGCGTGAAAGAGTAACAAACATCCATCCATCCAAACTTTCGCGTTTAAAATATTAGTAGGAAAGTCCGAAGTAGGATTCTGTTCGGAAAAAAACGGAAGGCGTCCCGCGACTTACGACGCGACCATACGTTCGGGTACGCCGAACAAAATGAACGGGACAATAATTGTTTTTGGTTAGAACGTGGCCTGAGACTTCCTAAAATAGTGCAATATCCTCGGTTACTTCAATATTTAAATGAAGTAACGGAGCAATAGGATGTTCAAATGAAATGGATTCAGTTTTATGATACTAACGAGAGCTACAACAACATTTTCTTACAGAGAACCACATTAAAAACTGTGCTAATATTGTAATTCAATCATCAAACATACTCAACACTGTTTTAAAGCGATGAAACTGCTCTAAAGCAATCAACATTGGCAAACAAGTGTTGTAATGGTTTATTTACAAAGTTTATACCTCTCTTCTTTCATCTCACACCTGGGCAGTTATCTAAACAGTTTAGAGCATGACTTTGAGTTATTTTAGTGTTGATTATGTGATTGCATGTCGATATATACTTAGAGGGTCTTCGCGTATCGACACGACCTACAGGAGTCATCATCATCTGCCTAGCCTTTTCCCTATGTTGGGGTCGGCTTCCAGTCTAACCGGATGCAGCTGAGTACCAGTATTTTACATGGAGCGACTGCCTATCTGACCTCCACAACCCAGTTACTGAGTAATACAATACCCCTTGGTAAGACTGGTTGTTAACACTGTTCCTAGAAAAATTAATCTTATTACATACATTGCTCCTTCCAATTCAGCATCAAATTCTATCCATCATTTTATATTTATTTATAACTTTTTAGGAAGAATATATCCTAGACTCAAAGTTGTTTGTAGACGGGAGTATCCTTTATGACGCATATAAGACCGATGGACTTTTTTCAACTCTTTTCAATCTTACAAAGGATCTAAGGATAAAATAGAATTTCGAAATAATACTAAAAGCTATGTCGGATGATGCCCGCTTATGAAGATAGACTGACATCATCATCATCTGCTGAGCCTTTTCCCAACTATGTTGGGGTTGGCTTCCAGTCTAACCGAATGCAGACTGCCTATCTGACCTTCACAACCCAGGTACTGGGTAGTACGATACCTCTTGGTAAGACTGGTTGTCAGACTGTCGGGCTTCTGACGACCCGTAACGGCTGTCAAAGATTCACGAATGACAGCTAAGACCAACGGCCTAACGTACTTTTCGAGGTACGGAACCGAGGAAGTACGAACTATAAGAGAATAGCGGTTTAATTGCGTAACATACTATCAGCAGCACATTCGTCAAGCTTTCGAATCGGAAATTACATCATTTAATTCATTCATTCATTTTTCATCATTTACTCTGATTTGCCTAGTCCCCGAAAGAAAATAGCTGTTGGAAGAAATAGCGGTCGTCTATTTAATTTCAATTGACTAAATTATCGGGTTTTGGACTTGTGAACTTGTGTTCACAAGTCCACAACCCGATAATAATCGCTGTTCACAAGTCCAAAACTCGATAATTTTGTGAATTTAAATTATCGGGTTACCGTACCGTATTACCGTATCGATGTTGTCGTAGGAACAAGAACATCGATTGATGATCGATACGGTACGGAAGCGTATCGAGTGGTTGTGAATAGCTATTCTAGGATAATAATGAAATTTACTTATTTTATTTTATTATATTCGGGAAACTTACAGCTAATATAAACAGTGCTCTTAAACAATGTATTTGAAGGTCAGTTACAAGTTTCCATTGGTAAACAATAATTGAAACAAAAAAAAGACATCAAAAAAGTTCGGTACAAAATACGTTCATAAAAGGAAACAAAATAACGCGATCGATTAATACAATTTAAAAATAATTCAGACGCAAACAATTACTTTTCCGTAAAAAGCTTTTCACCAACAAACGCTTAAGCCGAGAAACACTGGTATTGAAAAAAAAATATTATGTACAATGAAATACATACTCGTATATTATTGTAATAAAATTCAGTAGATACAATAATGATTTTACAAATGCGTGCAGACAAAAGTAATGTCCTATTATACCTGAAATGGCAAACAAAAAATTCACGTCACGATCATAATCATAGAACAGGTAAATCATAACCATCATTACTCTCCTGCCCCAATCCCAATTTATTTGGGGTGGGCGCAACATGTCTTTTTCTTCCACACTTCTCTCTATTTTTACCTAAAGTATTTTATATTTGACGGCATGGTTGGCGCAGTGGTTAAGCGATTGACTGCTACGCTGCGTGTCACGGGTTCGATTCCTGCACGGAACAAATATTTGTATGGCCTACAAGTAGTTGTTTCGGATCTGGCTGTTTGTGTACTATGTGAGTTTAAATGTTTGTAAATGAACCCACGATACAGGAGAAATTCCTAACGTTGGGCAACGTTTTATTAAAAAAATTTTTTATCTCGATGGCATTTTAGGGTTCCGTAGTCAACAAGGATCCCTTATAGTTTCGCCATGTCCGTCCGTCTGTCCATCTGTCCGTCCGCAGCTTAGTTCAGAGACTCTTAGTACATAATAGAAAGCTATATAGTATATGGTGTGGGGTGTTGTTGGATGGGTCTTTCAAAAATATTGCGGGTTTGTGAAAACAATTTTTCGATTAAGGGATCCGTTTCTGAAATATGAAGCTTTAAATTGATCATTTTTGTTAGAGTCAAATTTGTGTTCCCCCCCGCCCCCTCTGCCATCTAAACTGTTAGTTTTGGATAGTTGAAATAATTCACCGTAGAAGTATATATAACGAAGTTATAAGAAAAACTATCACAGCTAAGTAGGCATTACAAGTTTACGAGTAATAGTCGACCAGCTTACATTTGCAGTTGCAATGTATGGGAGAACATGATTTTCAACTACAATGTTAAGTTTGTTCTTGGGATAAATTCATTCTAGCTACGGAACCCTTCATTGTGCGTGGTACGGCACGCACTTTTTTATAATTACAGACCTCTACCTCTTGTTACCATAACACAAGCATTAGGTTGCTTAGCTTGGGACTAGATGGCGCTGTGTGAAATATCCAGGGATATTATTATTATTATACCTTTTTTTTGGGTGGGAAATCATCAAATAACCTCTCCCGCTCTGGGCTGAGCGGAAGGGCGTGTCAGACTTTTACTGACTAAAACCCACCCGTGTTCCTTCAGTTGCCTGTGCCTGGGGCCACGGTAACTCTTTCGAACAACCCGCGGCCCTAGCAGGCATCGGCTCTAGCGGTCCCCGTCAGTTCGTGCTGACATCTCTGATGCGCGCGTGGAACACAACGCGCCGTCAACCCGAGCCTGGTCCTTACCGGCATTAGATAATATAATAACACAGTAATAACAATTACATTCCTTGGGCTGTCCTTAATTGAAGTCAGGAAATCTTGCTTTTAGAAATCTTGATGAACATGAACAAAAATAATGATTTTGTGTTTCTTGATGGACATGAACAAAAATAATGGTGATCTTAAAAGGTCACTAGTTTAATTAGTTCAAATTCATGGAAAGCTTTTTTTACCACTTTGACTGTCGGCCCGTAAAGTCTCGAATTCAACTGCCTGTTAAGGCTTTTCCTTAAAAATAGTTCTAAAGTAGATTTAACTTTGGTTTTTGTGTCTGCTTGGCAATAAGCTCTATATAAAATGGGACTTGCCGAAGGTTTATTTTTTTGGGTTTGATTTCCAGGCTAACAGTAGGAAAGGCTTTCATTTTGACAGTTCAACAACATTCATTACGTTATATACGTTGTTGAGCAGATACATTTTTTGAACGGACGAAGCAATGGATTAGCAATATCCTTCAAAATTATTCAAATTGTGATTGATAGTATTTTAACTTTATTTATATAATTTCAGTTTGTAGCCCACCCGAACGTACAACAATTATTAGGAGCTATTTGGTATGAAGGACTACCCGGATTCAAGAGAAAAAACATCGTTGGACAATGCATACAGGTATTTACATAATTTCTTTTAAATATAGTGATGTGAAGATATAAGATACGTTCCCGTACACCCTATATATTAACTAATTATTTTTCCATAGGTGGCGAAACTAGGAGTAATGTTCCCAGTATACTGCACTATTTACATGCTGGCTCCAAACTCAGAGTATGGCAGATTCATGAAGAAACCCTTCGTCAAATTCATCTGTCACAGTTCTTCTTACATGCTATTTTTAAGTAAGTTTCTAATTTTTTTATGCAGTAACTGGGTAGTGGGGGTCAGATAGGTGCCCCATGTAAAATACTGGTATTCAGCTGCGTCCGCCTAGACTGGAAACCGACCCCAACAAAGTTAGGAAAAGGCTAGACAGCTACACATGGTAAAGAATCAAACGGCCTATCTGTCAGTAACTGGCCATTGACTTTTAAGGCTACTGACCCTTTTAGGAATCAAAGTAGAAATGACTCAATCTTTAACTTTTAATTACACCAGCACTCAACTACCCTCTAAACTGAAATAAGGTAGGTAGTAGAACTTCCTCGACGAGCTGTTTTTAATACTAACTCATTATTTCCTTTAAATTTCATTTAAAGATATAGAAAATCCAGCTGCCTAACGAGAGCCTCCTCAGGTGTTGGTGGAGTCTGTTAGTTAATAGGCCAGTGGCTGTCACGACTATCGACACAATGACTGCTGTATCGACATCTTATGTCGACAACCTTGCGATCCAGGTCATGATACTTGATTTGCATATATTTCTCAGCTTTCACGAGGTTCTTGTCATGCGGGTCATTGCGACTATGCTTTAATCGATCTATCAACACTATGTCAGGCTTGACATTTCTCGGGACCCTGAGGTCCCGTACCCTTGGAAGGCGTTCGAGGGTCCGAACGCGCAGAGTCCCGTTAGACGTATTTAATTAAGTGAAGCACCTCCCGACGGTTATACCTTTTCGCACTATGCAAGTGCACCCAAGGACAACCCCCGGTTGGTGTAGGACTATTGCAGGATATGGAAACAAAGATTTGGGTTTGGGTGGCTAAAGTGGACTGGTTATTTAAAACTATTACTATTTAATTCCAAAATCATTTTGTCCCTTTTCCTTTGTGAGTGACAATAATTTAAATTGTTTTCTGCTTCACTAGCAAATGGTGCTTAGATACAGGTAAAATAGGGTCTGTTGTCGAATGATTGACTAATAACTAATAATAATAACTTTATTGAAACAGATAACCTTTACAAAAAATACTTAAAGATTAAGTTACAAGTTTAGATAGTATAGGTAGCTTAAATAATGGAAACCCTGCCTCCTAAACTAGGGAAACCTGTGACTTAGGAGTCAGTGTTCTACTGTTACTTCGAATGCTCCAAAAAACCTTTCTGTGTATTTTCTGTGTGTGATTGGATTGCCTATTTCGATTGATGGATGAATAATCAATCAAAGAAAGAATTAGTCTAAGACGCCTGATGGTCTGCCATGAGTCTTCTTATTATTATGTTTGTTACCGGTCAAGCGTAGCACGATACAGGAGTACTTCCCAGTGTGAGGCAAAGTTTCTTTAAAAAAAAAAAACAAATATAGGTACCAACTATCTGACGGGCAATTCTCGTAATTTTAAGAACGTTCACAGTCTGATCTCAGTCTCAGTCTGTCAAAAATACCTCTAATTTCCCTACATTTTTGACAAGTTTTTGACATTAATTGTCGCTGAGATGAGATTGCGACTAGATTTTGAACGTTTTTAATCGCGAAAGTTCCCTCTTAAATGTTCGTCATATAAAAAGGACACAAATTCACTATCTTTTTCCACTTTCAGCTCTTCTATCACTCGCATCTCAACGTGCAGACTACCTTATCCTGGAGTGGTCTGGTATAACGTGGCTCCAGGAGCTGGTAGACCACTGGAAGGAGCGAGAACGGGGCTCTCTGCCCAGCATCATCGAATTCAGCGTCATCATCTACATAGCAAGTAAATTTGCGTTTGTTAGCATGCTTTTCTTATTTTCTGTGATGGTTTTAATATCTAATAACTACTACAGTCCATTTACAGTTACTTTACCTCTTCTTCTTCGTCGATCTCGCAAACATCTGTCGATATGTTGGATAGACTATAGAAAAGCCTACGACTCGGTGCCACATACATCGCTCATGAGGATGCTGGAGTTGTACAAGATTGATGCAACTCTACGCACCTTCCTTGAGTCGTGCATGGGGCAACGGAGAACGGTCCTTTGCTATCCGGGGTGTCGACAGATCCAGGGGAATGATGAGCATATGGATCAAATGGGGAATATTTCAGGGCGACAGTTTGGGTCCACTTTTGTTCTGCTTAGCCCTGAATCCTCTTAGCCCACTGTTGAAGGGTTCAGGTCTAGACTATTTTACCTCTGATTTTGCAACACTATCAAAATCATATTGATACTTATTTTTGTCAAAATAAGGTTGCTATTGAGTTGCTGCCACTGACAAGTCTGTTAAAGTCAGTGATCTTTATCATCGTTACAATAAGATTGCTATTGGGTTACTGCTGTCAGAGGCAAAATAAAGTGAATGGACTGTAACTAGAGTGCTACAGGACCTTATGACACCTAAATTACATTGACGGGGGGGCGTTGTTGGTAAGCATTTGTAAAGTTGACACAAAACAAGATGGCGGCGTTAGTTCCGATTTTGGACACGCGCCAAAAGAACCTTTCTGCGTTGTAGATGGCTTATTAATAAGCCTAAATGTCTTTATACTATAATTTGACATCTCCATTGCTTACATAAATAATAATTACTTTGAGAAACGTAGGGGAACGTAGTTTGGATTTTCTTAAACTTTTCTGATAATTTTATCTTTATAACTTTCTAGCTTCTGCCCGCGAGTTGCGCATGAAATTTCTTGTTTTAACATAAAAATTGATTCCAATATTATTTTTGATTCTCACTTACTTTATAACACAAACCGCTGAAACCGTCCACACTTTGATAGCAAAACATTCAGCTTATCTATATTATCTCTATGCAGAGCTTAAAGTGCATTTAGTAATATTTTCATTATCCTAAAAACCACTCTAGGTTCTACCTGGGCATAACCGGTAGACTGCAAAATATTCTAAACTATCACATTTGTTTCAATATTACTTGCTGAAATATCCATTTCTATTTAAAGCACACGGTTTTTAACTCTCAACCATGTTTTTGAACTTTGTGACGGTTGTTAGCCCGCGTATGCACGGGCGATTTATTACCGCGCACTGGGATATCAACTCTCGCTGTTGAGCCGATATAGCCCGAAGAATTGCCAAACTTAAGTGGCAGTTGGCAGGGCACATTGTTCGCCGAACAGATGGCCGATGGGGCCGAAAGGTACTGGGGTGGCGACTGCGTACCGGAAGACGTAGCGTTGGAAGGCGTCCCATAAGGTGGACCGCCGACCTTGTGAAGGCCGCAGGAACCCGTTGGATGCGAGAAGCACAGATCCGGTCGGTGAAGAAGAGGTGCTTGGGGGAGGCCTATGTGCAGCAAGAAAAACGGTACGGTGTTCGGTAGAAATGATGATGTTGAGCCAAGTATTGAGGATCCAACGGAGTGCATCTCAGCGCGTCAAAAAACTCGTTTAACAGGGTGTGTTGAAAATCCAGTGCCTGATAAAAAAAAAACGGCCGTGGGTACGAGGGCTTCGAAAGAGATGTGTGCAATAAAAAGACTATAGGTTACGTACGCACTGGCAGGTAGCTTGCTAAGCGCTTAGTATGCTTAGCGACTTAACATCCTCCGATACACGCTAGGCGACTAGCAAAGGCGCAACCGGCCGCACTGCGCGCTTGGCGGCTTCGCTAGGCTACTTCGCTAGGCTATTTCGCTAGGCTACTTCGGTAGGCTATTTCGCTAGGCTACTTCGCTAGGCTATTTCGCTAGGCTCTAAGCGCTAGACAAACCACCTGTCAGTGCGTACGTAGACTAGGCTGGCACCAAAAATTTTAAAAAGATGATGATGATGACACAAAAACTGACAATAATCTCTTTTCCAGGTCTAATTTGGGCAGAAATAAGATCACTGTGGACGGGCGGAATAACAGAATACATAAGTGATTTGTGGAACATCGTCGATTTTATAACGAATGCCTTTTACATCGCCTGGATTTGCTTGCGATTCTCCTCTTGGTATATCGTTCAGGTACGTAGTTTTGATTATGGCTGCCATATTGATTTTTTTAGTAGATACGCTTCAAAATTATGGTTACATTTATGTTTCGTTTTGACACGTCTGTCGCAGAGGCTTGACTTAATTCTCCTAGAATCGCCATTATTATTGTGTGTCACTCCCCACCGTATGGACAGTTTTTCGCGTGAGTTAGTGAGGTGAGGGCAAATCGAACAATTAAAAATCTTATTTTTGGTGTTATGCTTATTTCTGTCACCACAACAAGCACGGCAGCAGTCAGAACCCCCTGGGTCTTAGTCAATAATTAGGTTGTGGAGGTCAGATAGGCAGTCCCTCTATGTAAAATACTGGTATTCAGCTACATCGGGAATTCCGGTTAGACTGGAAGCCGACCTCAACTATGTCGAAAAAAGGCTCTAAAGGCAGATTAGAATAATTATTTTTCCCACCATGTTCGTGGGTTATGAATTTATGATAATTATTTTCCATCAGCTTGGCCGTTATTTTGTTTTCCATCATAATAACTGCAAAGATAAACGAGAGTGGGGGGATACCTACTAAACGAAGAAATAGAATCAACTCCTTTATTGTAAGGAAAAATAAACTCATCTCAATTTCAACCGTGTCTGCCGGTTAAATTGGCCCATACTTAATTAAAACAAAACTGCCGAAATGGGAGCTTTACAAATTGAAACATTTCTTGTAATAATTAATTGGAATTATCATAATATTATTCCCATCTATGAATACAATAAGAACCCTGTTCCTTCTCTTGGGGGTTGTATAGTAACTTGTTCCTAATTAAACGGTGAGGTATTAATGTCAAGAAGATTCTGTAATTCGTTTTTTATGATGTCTAGTTACAATTAAATATTTACCTCTTTGAGTTCTGATTAATTTCCATAGCCCATCCAGATCCCTATTGCACACATTGAGTAACTATGATATTTTGCATTATCACCAGCGGGATAATTGCGTTTGGTTTTTTATTTTGACAGTTCACCCACGTTCATTACGTTATTTAAGTTGTTAAGCAGACGAATATTTCAAACCTATGAAGGAATATCCTTCAAAATTCTCGGATTGTGATCGGAAGTGTGTTACGCAGTTAGGGTCCAGGATTTAAAGTTTAAAATTCAATCGTGTCAGGGACACGAACAAGAAGAAAAAGGGTGCAGATCAAATGTGTTGTGACCTATACGCGATATGAGGGAATCGACGCGTAAACGGTTATCATGAATTCAGCACATGATTCTCGACCCCCTCAGCGTTGCAAATTTTGCCGGCTTAACACGCTCAGCGCCATGTGTATCTTTTGCAATACACACTGTCTAAACACTTGTGTATCCTTTTTGATACACAAGCACCATTCCAGTCTAAGCGCCGTGTATCGCTAACGCGCACACTTTCCATACATTTCGTATACAAAAAATGTTGCCCTGGCCCAAGGAATTTTCCTGGTGTAGTGGTATTGGCATATGGGGCTTGGCGCTGAGCGTGTTAAAAAAATATCTGCTGCTTCATACATTTTAAAGATGTAGGTATTGCACTTTTGTATAAAACAGTACACTTTTTAAACACATACCTATGCTTCGAAGTCCCTTTCACCCTGTTTATTAAGGTAGCTGTAGGTCTTACTCTAGGTGCTCCATATTAGACATTGTATCACCTTTTAGCGAGACTACGGCACCGGAACCGACCCCTGGTACCCACGAGAACGATGGGACTCCTACGACCCCATGCTGCTATCAGAAGGGGCCTTCGCAGCCGGCATGATTTTCTCATTCCTCAAGCTGGTCCATATCTTCTCCATCAACCCATATCTTGGACCTCTGCAGGTGTCTCTGGGAAGAATGATTCTGGATATCTTGAAATTCTTCTTCGTTTATATGTTGGTGCTTTTTGCATTTGGATGTGGTGAGTATAAAACGATTAAAAATGTGATAAACAATTTTATGATTTATGTAAAGTCAGGGAAATTAATTGTTAAGCAAATTAACTACCAGCTTCAATTGTCCATATATTCAAATACCAGGTCAGTCTCCGACAGTTGTACAAATGAAATGGCAAATACAAATATAATTGATATAATTTAATATGTAATTGCATACGTCAAATTGACAAAGGGCATCGCAGATCTAGTGGTCGTAAGCGCTAGTGCTGAGCATGAGGTCCTGGGTTCGATTCCTGGGTATGGCAAAGTGTTATTGGATTTTTCCATCTGGAATTTCTTAGCCCGGACTCTGGATCTGTACCCGGTTGATATGCTCACCCCCTACGAATGGGACTCGTTAACTGGTGAAATGTGGGTGTACACACTGTAAGTAGATACACCTCTGCATAACCCTTTGGGGAGTTTCAAAATATCGTCGTCTCTTTCACTCATACCTGGGTGGCAACTGACGGTTTCTTTCTAATGCTCGATATGCCCTATTCATGGCAGGGTAAATAAAGTAAGATACAACTCTGATGCAGGTTTAAACCAACTGATGTGGTACTACGCTGAGCTGGAGAAGAATAAATGCTACCACCTTCCGAATGGTATTCCAGATTTTGATGGTCAAGAACGAGCTTGTACAATTTGGAGGAGATATGCCAAGTAATTATCATTTCTTTAAGTCTAAATCTATACAAACAAATTTATTTGTAATTGACTGGTGAAACATTAAAAGTCACACACATCAAAAGTGTTTAGGGATCAAGTACATTTTTAACTATAAAAAATTATCCAATAAATATTTACCAAATCTAGTCTTCCAGACTGGTTTCTTACTATAATTCCTATATTTAAGTTAACCACTTATACCTATATTTTGTAAAAATTAAGAAAAATTGCAATTTTTGCAAATTGTGAGAAATTAACCTAAGTTACTGTCGTCAATCAAATGGCAAAAAAGGCAAAAATGAGCATTTAAAAAAAATATATTGTGAAGATAAAAAAATTAATAATCTGTGTTTCCACCATTGACACTAATAAAAAATCACAGCGATTTGGCATGCTTAAAATCAGGTCATCAACATCACTTTTAGGAATGGCCGACCACGTTCTTTCTAGCAAGTCAAAAAGTTGTTGTGGGGTATCTATACTCGGCAGAGCACTTCTTTGGAGCATATCCCATGCGTGCTTAATTGGGTTGAGGTCTGGCGATTGAGCAGGCCACGGCTGAACGTTGATGCGAGCATCGGCAAGAGTGTGTGTTACGACCCTAGCCGTATGTGGACATGCATTATCGTGCATTATTCCAAACAAATCACCTAACCGGCTTCACAAAGGGATGATTACGTTTGAAACAAACCTCTCCGCATAAATCTGAGCATTGAGGTTGCCCCTGATTCAAATTAGATCGATTCTTCCGCCGATCCAAATACCGGCCTAAACCATTATTGTTCCCCCTCCATATGAATGAACTTCCTGACAAAATTGAAAACGTTCTTGGTCCTCCAAACTCGAGTACGTCTTGTATCCGGTCTCATACAGAAACGAGATTCATCGGAAAAGCAATAACAACGCCAGTCTTCTTCCTCCCAATTTCTGTGTTCGCGAGCCCATTATAAACGGGCCCTACTATTGCGGGGTGCTATAGGTGGAACTCTCAGCGGCCTTCGGGAACGCAGACCCACTTCGCGTAAACGATTTCGGATGGTTTGTTCGCTTATCAGCAAGCCTGAAGAGCTGTAGACCCTCGTAGCCAACATCATGGCGGTCATGGTACGATTCCGTCGAGCAGTATTTTGGATGTACCGATCCTGTCTGCGAGTGGTGATGCGAGATCGTCCTTCATGTCGCTCGGCCACGCTACCCGTGATACGATAGCGTGTCCAGAGGCGGCTTATGACGCTCTGTGTAGTGCCAAGAGTGACAGCCACAGCACTTTGCCTGGAACCAGCTTGCAACATTCCGACGGCGCTCATCATCTCTTCTCCTGTCAAATGATGTCGTCGCTCCATCAATGCAATTTTTTTCAGTTCCGATGCAAAAATTGTAATGGTTTTGTAAAAACGCTAGTACACACTTTTATAGGAATCCTGATTGACATCACAGTTCATTTTCTATTTTTAATGAAAATTTAAGGAAATTCTTTATTCAAATAGTTAAATTAACTAAAGAGAATCAATAACGATCCAAAAAAGTTAAAATAATAATCCTCAATTGTGTAAAACGTACTTGATCCCTGGACACTTTTGATGTGTGTATGTTTTTTTTTTCGACAATTCAAATACAAATCCATTTCTGACTGAATCATCATCATCTGTCTGAGCATACCCTTTTCTCAACTGTGTTGTGTTGGACCAACACTTTTTTGAAGTGATTCAAATGATAGCTTTTGGAATTTTCTTTGTCTTCATTTAACTCATAATGCTTCATCCACCTTCTAACATCAATTTTTTTTTCCAGCTTATTCGAAACATCCCAGTCCCTTTTCTGGGCATCTTTCGGCCTGGTGGACCTGACCACCTTCGAGCTGACTGGCATCAAGAGTTTCACCAGATTCTGGGCACTCCTGACCTTCGGGTCCTACTCGGTGATCAACATTATCGTACTCTTGAACATGCTGATTGCTATGATGTCCAGCTCCTATCAGATTATTTCGGTAAGTAAGAACTGATGTGTGTAGAATTTGAATTGTTGAAGGTATAATTTCTTTATTATCATATCAGCTGAAATATGATGAGGAGGAATAATAATAATAATGTATCTTTATCTCAGATATACGTCCATATATTTTTACAAAGATAGCGATAGTAAGGTTGTTAGTAGAACACACAAAAAATATACAAAAGGTGTTAATAATTTGTTAGTAAACCATGTTTTGTTTGTACATATATGTGCAGGTGTACACTTGCCCAGTACACAATAAAAGGACTGTTTATTTTGCACGCTAACGTTCTGAGGACAGTGTTGGTGCTACCACGGACCCTGCTTATCATCGATGCAGTTCTTTTCCTAATGATGGAGAAGAAATCATCGATGGAAGCATCCGCAATCATTGCGGAAGCACTGCAGTATCGGGAATTTTCTCAACACTGCCCTCAGCGCGTCATTGTACTGCACACGCAAGGCCAGGGAATGAGTGACACTTTGTGAGATAATTTTGAGTATGATTAGCATAATCAGCCTATAATGTTCCAACTGCTGGGACACAGGCCACCTCTCTGTGAGAGGGAGTGGGCCGCAATCCACCACGCGGGCCCAGTGCGGGTTGGCAGATGTCACATGTCTTCGAATTTTAAGTTCTAGGATATGCCGGTTTCCTCACGATGTTTTCCTTCACCGTTTTGAGAGCAATGGTAACGAAATAATTTACACAAAGTAAAGCGCCTGTCTGGGTTCGAACCTACGACCTACAAACTCGTAAGTCGCGGCCGTTACCACTTGGCCACCACTGCTCTATATCTCTGCACTGAGTATGATTGTGAGTGGCAAATGCCAAAGAAACGATGGATCGAATGTGTGAAATATGATATAGCTAGGGAAGAATGTGACTCTCCTGAGATAACGGTTTATAGAGATGTATGAAAGAAGAAGACTTGCTGCTCATAAGGGCACGCAAATGATGGAAACCAACCAAATGATAGCTTCTGTGTTACACGAATGGATAAAATAAGAAATGAGTATATAAGATGAAGTCTGAAAGTGGCACCGGTATCTAAAATGTTGTGTAGAAATCGATTGTCATGGTATGGGCATGTGTTACGGAGGAATGCGGAAAATGTCGTAAGAGTTTTGAGTATGAATTTCGATAGCTATTTTATTTAATAAACGTTCCGCAAATGAACGGAGTTTTACATATTTTTTTATTTTTATACTAGACATTTCTACTAATCAAAACAACCTTTACAAAGAATTATTTTACGAAACATGAGCTGTATTGTATTTATTTCTCAGGAACGAGCCGACACGGAGTGGAAATTCGCCCGCAGCAACTTGTGGATGTCTTACTTCGAGGATGGGGACACGGTGCCTCCCCCCTTCAACATCATCCCTACCCCCAAGCATTTCACGTGCTGGATCAGACGATGCTGCTATAACAGGGATCGGGGGTCGATTATTGTAAGATTTATTTTTAATTTGTATTTTTCAGTTCCTTGTTCAAGATTTACATGATTGTCGGAATTTTGTATGTAATCATTGATTCTAATTGTGATCTTTGAAGTCTTTGAACTTAAAAGACGCTACCTATTTATACGATTTACAGAGATGTTCAAAAGTTAGGTGGCATTTTTCTACTTCAGCTGTGATGGCACATATTGATTTAAAATAAAAACATATTCAGGTGCTCCTAAGGGATTACTTGATTATTTTTATGTTAATGTTATAGAAGTTGAAACATTTGGATCACTAGAATTTTAAATTCGAATTTGACAGCACGGTTGGCGCAGTGGTTAAGCGATTGACTGCTGCGCTACGTGTCGCGGGTACGATTCCCGCACGGAACAAATATTTGTATGGCCTACAAGTAGTTGTTCCGGGCCTGGCTGTTTGTGTATGTGAGTTTAAATGTTTGTAAACGCACCCACGACACAGGAGAAATTACTAGTGTGGGGCAAGGTTTAAAAAAAAAAATTATAATGTGGTGTGTCACAGCTGAAGAAGAAAAATTTCAACTAACTTTTGGAGGCTACTGTACACTGTGTTTCGTTAGAAATTTATCATTAATAAAATATCACCTACTATTAGATTACTTCATAAGGAAGCCGCACGGGTCAATCGTTAAGCTACGCTTGCCGCGGTTGGTCGGTGGATGAGTGACCATCTTTACATACCAAGACCCCTCCGTGCATCGGAAAGCACGTTCAGCTGTTGATCGCGGCTGTCATTTGTGGATCTTTGACAGTCGTTACGGGTCGTCAGAAGCTCGAAAATTTGGCAACCAAGCGGTATCATATTACCCAGTAACTAGGTTGTGGAGGCAGTCACTCCATGTAAAATACTGGCATTCAGCTGCATCCGGTTAGACTGGAAGCCAACCCCAACATAGTTGGGAAAAGGATAGGCAGATGATGTTGATTAGATTCCTTCATAAGCTTCCTGCAAGCACTATGCTCAAATCACTCTTCCCCAGAATAAATCCCGCGAGAAAGCCCGACAGGAACACGAAGCTGTCATGAGAGTGCTAGTCCGAAGATACGTCACAGCAGAACAGAGGGCCAGAGATGAGACAGGAGTAACGGAGGATGACGTCATGGAGATCAGGCAGGACATCTCCACGCTGCGATACGAGCTGATCGATATACTGCATAACAATGGGATGAAGACGCCCAGGGTTAGCATGCAGGATGCTACGGGTAAGACCCTAAATTATATTTTATGTCTGGATTTGTTTAAAAAAAAACAAACGTCAAAATTAAAATAAGGTTTTAAATCAAGATGAGGTCGCTGTTTCCTATCCCATATTCCTACTGCGACTTGTAAATATGTCAGACAGAAAATGTCTATAATTTTCAAACCTGAAATGCATTATTTTAAAAGGATCCAAAACCGATTTACACGATAAAAGTTTCTTGGCTGTGGCAATACTGTTACGAGCTTTGGGTTCGTGACAATTAAAACTGCCGATAAAAATGACCAAAAGTTACACTTTAATTAAATAACTCTAATTATGTAATAACAACTCAAACACACTAATTATAAAACACAATCGCTCTTAAGTCGCTCTTGAAGATCGCTTTCGATGTATTCGCATGTGTCGCTGACCCAAGTCTGATTGGTCGCAGCTAGTCCCGGCCTTATATAGTGCCGCAGATAGTTTCCGAACCTTCTATTGTAGAAACATCTAAAATGTTCGAGTACATACCGGCCCCGACTGACCAGATGTCGATAGTTCTAGTATCGAAATTTCTAAAAGGATCTATTAGTTCTACTACTTCATACTAGATGGCGCTAGTGGTAACTAATGTCACCATGTACCAAGCATTAATTGTGGCGCGCAACAATACAGTAAAATTGAAGCAACTAATGAATAATATAAGAATAAAACACGTGCATCATTTAAATGTTTAGAACGCAGTTTAGACAGTGCACCTTTTATTGTTACTTTAAGTAATGGTATAGGCACAAGCCTCAGACAATTCAATCGCACCGTAAATCGAAAAATAAGGGGTTAAGCAGAAGTATACCTACATACAGGTCGGGAGGACATCGGCGCGCAAATTGTAACCATGGATTCAGCACATGAGTTAAGACCCCATAGCATCGAAATTTTTCGTCGGTTATTAAAAAAAAATATTGCTGTTCCATACATTTTGACCGCGTAGGTATTGCACTTTTCTATGAAACAAGTTTTTTTTGATATCCGACGAAAAATTTCGACGCTATGGGGTCTAAACTCATTTGCTGAATTCATGGTTACAGTTTGCGCGTCGATGTCCCTGCCACCCTGTATAGTACACCCACATTTTGTCAGTTATGTTTTAAGTCTCATGTAAAGGGGTGAACCTATTGCCATAAACCGGGTGCAAACCCAGGCTCCGAACTGCTAGGAAATTCTAGATGAAAACCCCAATAACACTTTGTCCGACCCTGAAATCGAACCCAGGACATTAAGCTCAGCAGTAGTGCTTGCCAGACCAACGAGGCTGTTACATTGCTAAATAAGTAAGCCAATTCTCTTTGTTCCAGTCGCTGGTAAAAAGGGCAAAGTGATGGAGAGAAGAATCCTGAAGGACTTCCACATTGGCATAGTGGAGGGCATCATAAAAGACGTTATATCCAAGGAAAACAAACCTAAGGATGTGTTCAGTCAGATCGCAAAAGCTATTGTCAGGAGAGGAAGTACTGACAGGTAAGCTATTAACCACAACTTTGTGTACATATTTTAATTACAAAAGAGTAACCGTGGAGTTTCTTGCCGGCTCTTCTCCATAGGAGACGACCGATTGGCACAGAGCACCTTAACCCCAAGGTCCCAATCAAAATTATTGGTCGCGCGAGTACGCGATATTCGCGCGAACACGCAACCGTCGCGTTTATTTTGTTCGGCAAACCCGAACGTGTGGTCGCGTCGACAGAGGGCGTCGGTTCCCCGAACAAATGACATTTTAACGCAACCACCGCGTGTTCCCGCGGCGATCGCGTACTCATGCGACCTTAATTTTGGTTAGGACGAGGGGTCTGACTTCATAAGAGCCCATGCAGGAAAATCTGAAAAAAAAAACAATTTGAAGTTGTACATTTCGTTTGCAGCCCAAATATAAAAATAAAAATATCAGTGATAAAATAATTGTTTTAGCAGTTCGTCGAGCCATAGCAAATGTAGCAGATGCGACTAGTAGGTACCTACAATATATTTGGTGGATGAACTGTCGAGGCTGCCACCGTTATAGCTTTATTTTTTATTGGCCTTGAAAATAACACGCATTCCAGGCTTAATTTGCACAATGCATGTTATGAATGCCGCATCAATTGAAGGCTTTTTATTAAATAATTAATGTGATAACGCCATCGATTTTCTCCTGATTTTTAATGACAGTAGGTAATAGTTTTTTAATGAATCCGAACAGATTAAGCCATACAACCTCACATTCCTGAATGTACGTACCTACTCCTGAAGACTTAGTAAGATCCTAGGTACTTAATAAAAATCTTAAATTCATTCACTGACTGACAACGCACAGACTAAACCACTGGGTCCTAAAAGCATGAAATTTTGCAAAAGACTGGAAAGCAGGACATCTAAACGCAACCTGTCACCATGGATTCAGTACTTACGAGTACATGATTCTGAACCTGCGTTGAAAAGATATAAAAATAGGCTATTTAAAAAAAAATGCTGTTCCATACATTTTGACCGTGCGGGTATCGCACTTTTCTGTGAAACAGAACATTTTTGATAACCGAACAAAAATTTCAACGCATCGCAGTTCAGAATCATAGACTGAATCCATGCTAGCAGTTAGCGCGTCGATGTCCCTGCCACCCTGTATATCGAAAGTGAGTGCTAAGAAAGGGTTTTGAAAATTGATCTCTTAAAGGGAGGGAAGGGGGGTGAGAGTTTGTATGGAATATGTTTTCCAATGGGAAATACTATCGAGCGGGGACACAGCTTGTCTTTCATAAATTTCTTAAACTGTAGACTATAATGATTCTTATATGTTACAGCAAAAAACGCGACTGGAACGCCCTGGTCCGAACCAATACCATTCGCAAGGATCCTATAGGCACCACTGCTGAAGCAGAGACCAGGAGAAGCCGGCAGTCCCTCAGGGCTCACATCCTGGAGAACATAGCTTCCAGGACTATTGACCCGCAGAAACTGTTAGGTACGGTATATTACTACCACTATAGCATAAAGCAGTATTTTTAATCTTACTTCAGAGTGGTAGAGAGATGGAGCTATACACCTGTATAGCTTCATCTCTTTTCTCTGAAAATGAGTGAGCGGCAAATAAAGCAGTATTTGAAAATGTTGTACAGTCAACCGCACATTAATGGAAACAATTTGACACTGACAGCGCATTTATTTAATTTGCCTAGTTCAGGCAAATTAGCAACTGTGCGCTATTTTTTAATTGTTGAGGTAATCAATGTAAAACGTGTGCCCTTTTTATAAGTAAACGATTTATTATTATTATTTATGTCTTAGTTGTGAGAGCGATTTTCTGAGTGCAAAAGTTTTCACTAATATACTGTTGACACATTGTGGAGATTACTCGTAGAATATTATATTGTAAATATAGACGAATTACTTATTCCAAATAACATATTTTTTCAATGTATTTAAAAGTGTTGTCCCGTATTTCGGGACAGATGTCCCGGAAAACATTTAGTCCTAAGGAAGTCTCCGTTTCTTGTCTCTGTTCTTCGAAATTTAGGAAAATAGACACTACCTATTCCTATCACTGTTAATGAGGTAGAATTGATTCAGGCTTGCATTTTTTTTTAATTATCTTATTTTGCTTTTCACTGCTAAAAATCAGAAATATTTATGAATTACGAAACTTTAACGTATAATGAGACCAGTGGGGACCGAAAAGTGTCGGCCCCGACTTACTAGTTGTAGGTCGTGAGTTCGAACCCAGGCAGGCACTTTTCTTTGCATATTTCATCACCACTGCTCTCAAAACGGTAGAGGAAAACATCGTGAGGAAACCGGCATGTTCTAGAACCAAAAATTCAAAGACATGTGACGTCTAGGTACCAACCCGCACTGGATCCGCGGTGTGTATTACGGCCCACGCCCTCTCACTGAGAGGAGGCCGGTGTCCCAGCAGTGGGAACATTATAGGCTCATTATGAATGTACGAAATCCCCTCAAAAATGAAGAAGTATCCAATGAGCTATGATCTAAAACATTATTTTCCTTTCAGAATACAACCCGCACCTATCCACGGTGTCTCCATGCACCAGGGTAGCATACGCGAAGTTCATGAGGAGCAAGATCAAGTCGGACTTCAACGAGAGACAGAAGCAGGGCCGGAGACTCTCGGAGTTCAGCCTTGAAGACGAGGTGTTTGATGCGCCGAAGAAGAGAGAGAGGGACAGCTGTAGAAGATGCAGTGGTAAGATTTGATGGCTATGTTGTTTTACAACGGGTGTGACGCTTACCGGAGTCGAGAGTCATAGGTCATACTCTCCCCGTCATTGTGATCTGTATTTTGTACTGGACAATAGTACCTAGGAACCTTCTGGTTACGGAGATGTAACGATGATGATATGTTAAATGTAAGCATTCAAAAATAAAAACGAACAGATGACACCTGCTCTATGCATAGATCGATTCGCCTGCAAAGTTTCATGACCTAATTTGAAAATTTTCATTGATAATTCTTCTTTTATTGTACGGTTTAGAGGTAACTTTGAGATTTCTCTGTATCGAGAAAATTGTATGCAATCGTGTTTTTGAAACAGACGACACCTCGCAGCAGTCCTCGTCTTTATTGTATATGAATTACAAAGTGAATACTGCAGTATTGTTGAAACTAGAGCCATTAATGCTAAGACAATTTTCGCAATCTGAGGTATTACAGGCCCTTAAGGTATTTTTTTCACGAAAACAAGGTTCAAATGTAACTAGTAACTTTGAAACTACCCCATAACTCCTGTACAGTATTTTTATCTCTCGAAGCGACACGCGCTTTACTTGTTTATATTGTTACGAGCTTCGGGTTCGTGACAATTAAAAATGCCGATAAAAATTACCAAAAGTTACACTTTAATTAATCAACACTAACAACAATTTAAAACACACTAATTATAAAACACAATCGCTCTTAAGTCGCACTTGAATATCGCTTTCGATGTATTCGCATCTGTCGCAGAACTAAGTCTGATTGCTCGCGGCTATTCCCGGCCTTATATAGTGCCGCAGATAGTTCCAGAACCTTCTATTGTAGAACCGTCTAGAATGTTCGAGTACATACCAGCCCCGACTGACTACATGTCGATAGTTCTAGTAAGTTCTAGCTTCGACATATCTACTCGTCAATAGATGGCGCTGACGGATGGCGTGACTATTACTTCTACTATTCCATAATAGATGGCGCCAGTTAGTTCTGCCAATCCACAATAGATGTCGCCAGTGGTAACTAATGTCACCGTGTATCAGGCATTAATTGTGGCGCGTAACACTGCCCCCTCCTAAGACATGCTCGTCCCGAGCATTATCGGCTCCATAATAACGCGCCAATCGATCCACATGGACGATCTTAGGAGTACCTCTTGCACCTTTCCGTATCCGGTAGGTTACGTCATTGATCTTTGTCACAATCCGGTACGGTCCATCCCATTTAGCTTGAAGCTTAGGAGATTTCCCTTTGCTGCGCACTGGATTGTGCAACCACACTAGTGAACCTTCGTCGAACCCTTTACTGTTCATTTTTCGGTCATAACGGGTTTTCATCTTTTCAGACATTTGCTGGCCCGATTGTCTGACGTGCTCACAAATGTCATTCATTTTATTCCGCAAGTTATTCGCATAATCCGTTATACTGCATGGGGCATCAGGTGGTATTCCGGTGATCAGGTCTGCAGGCAGCCGTAATTCTCTTCCAAAGTTTGCGAAGGCTGGTGTCACCGATGTACTTTCGTGAACAGCGCTTCAATATGACAACAAAAACGGTTGTATGTGCTTGTCCCAATCTCGTTGCCGATTTTCCACAACTTTTGCTAGGTACCTCCCCAGTGTCTGATTAAATCGTTCCACCATTCCATCCGATTGTGGGTGGTAAGAAGTTGTTCTTGTTTTATGAGTACCCATAACTCGACAAGTTTCCTGGAATATTTGGGACTCAAAATTCCTTCCTTGATCACTGTGAATCTCTAAAGGAACTCCAAAACGACAGAAGACTTCATAAACTAATTTATCTGCAACTGTCGAAGCTTCTTGATTTGGAATGGCGAAGACTTCCGGCCACTTAGTGAAGTAATCCATCACAACCATGAAATACTTGTTACCACTTTCACTTTCCGGAAACGGCCCCGCAACGTCGAGGGCTATCCTCTCCCATGGTGCGCCAACATTGTACAATTTCAATGCACCTCTACTACGAGTCTGAGGTCCCTTTACAGCTGCACAACTTGTACATTTGCGACACCAGTCCTCGACATCGTCCCGACAGTGGACCCAGTAAAACCGTTCTCGTATCTTCAGTAGAGTCCGTTTTACTCCCAGATGACCTCCTGAACAACCATTATGGTACAGCTGTAGAACATCCGGTACTTGAGTTTTAGGGACAACCATTTGCAAATGACAGCTGTCTCCCCGAGCATTTTCCCATTTACGGCACAGGACTCCATCCTGAATCACCAAGCTGTCCCATTGGGCCCAATAGCTTTTTGTGGTCGAACTCATCGCTGAGACGTCGCTCCACCTGGGCTTAGGAGCTCTGGCCATCATCCATTCCAGAATCGGCTTGATGTCTGAATCTTCCTGCTGTGCACGTTGTAGGCTTTCCTTCCACTCGATGCTGAGGTCTGTCTTGAGCATCCTCACAGGTACGACTTCTTTACTTTCTTGCCTAGTACAATGCTTGCAGTCTTCGGGACAAGGTCTTCTTGACAATGCATCTGCGTTGCCATGAGATTTTCCGCTGCGATGTTCGACCACGAAGTCATATTCCTGCAGTAGTTCAATCCATCTCGCAACTTGTCCTTCTGGATTTTTGAACTGCAATAGCCATTTCAGTGCAGCATGGTCGGTTCGTAAGTGGAATTTCCGCCCCAGAAGATATTTGCTAAAGTGCTGCAATGACTTTACCACAGCAAGCAGTTCTCGTCTCGTAACACAATAGTTCCTTTCAGGCTTCGACAATGACTTGCTGAAGTACGCTATCACAAATTCTTGATCACCATTCCGCTGGGACAACACACCGCCAAGTCCTATGTCGCTTGCGTCTGTGTCAACTATAAATTCCTTGCCCGCATCAGGGTACCCCAAAATAGGTGTTTTGCACAGACGGTCCTTTAACTCCTGGAATGCGATGTCGCAACTTCCATCCCAGCAGAAATGTCGCTTCTCCTCGGTTAGCTTATGCAGGGGTTTGGCTATATCTGCAAAGTTCTTGACAAATCGCCGATAGTAGGAGCACAAACCCAGAAATGCTCTGACCTGAGTCTTGTCTTTTGGAATTGGCCAATCCTTGACAGCGGCGATTTTCTCTGGATCCGTGCGGATACCTTCTTCAGACACTACATATCCCAAAAAGCTAACTTGCCGTTTGAAGAGTGAACACTTCTTCGGACTTAACTTGAGGTTGGCACTCTGGATCTTCATGAGCACGCGTTCCAGGTTTTGAAGATGTTCTTCAAACGTACGGCCTACGATGATGATGTCATCCAAGTAGACCAGGCAGGCATCGCCAATAAGCCCGGTAAGTACAAGTTCCATCAACCTTTCAAACGTTGCCGGAGCATTGCATAATCCAAACGGCATAACTTTAAATTGCCACAGACCCTTTCCTGTCGAGAATGCAGTTTTCTCCTTGTCCTTAGGATCAATTTCAACTTGCCAGTAGCCACTTTTCAGGTCCAGTGTGCTAAACCACTTTACGCCAGTAAGCATGTCCAGCGTGTCATCGATTCTTGGCAAAGGATAGCTGTCCTTCTTGGTAACGTCGTTCAAACGACGATAGTCAACACAAAACCTCATGCTGCCGTCCTTCTTTCTAACCAGCACTACAGGTGAACACCATGGACTAGATGAAGGTTCAATAACACCATCCTTCACCATCCCCTCAATCATGGTTTCCACTTCCTTTTCACGTGCTACCGGCAATCTCCTTGGCCGCTGACGGATAGGCAATTCATCTCCTGTGTTTATTTTGTGTTGAACTAAGCCAGTCCTCCCGATGTCAGCATCGTTTGATGAGAAAACATCGGCATACTTGAGTAACATTTTCTTCGCCTTGACCATTTCATTTTGGGACAGAGCGCTACGGCAGTCTTCTAAAAGTGTGGTCACTCTTGTTTGTGCATCCTTGCTGAAGGTCCCAGTCGATAGATGTTGGCATCGACGCAACCAATCCACTTCCTCGCAAGTACCAACTAGTGTGCCTTTTTCTATAATCTGTTCCTGATCACAAAGGTTCAGCACACGTACCCCTGAGATGTCGGTGGCTCTGACCAAAGTTCGTGCCACTTTCCATGGAAGGTCATTGTCTACCCTTTCCACGAGTACACAACGTTGAGTTTGCCCAGGATTCCGAGGAAGACTAACCAGCACAATCGTTTCCGATCTCGGCGGAAGAACAATCTTCTTAAGGCTGTACACGTTCCCTGGTAACGCCCCTTCCACGAAAAGTTCCTCTTGTCCACATTTTAAAACACCTTGCTTGACGTCAATTTCGCAACAATTCTTCCTCATAAAGTCAAGGCCCAGGATGCAATCGTCCATT
This sequence comes from Apamea anceps, assembly GCA_951799955.1. Classification (NCBI taxonomy): domain Eukaryota; kingdom Metazoa; phylum Arthropoda; class Insecta; order Lepidoptera; family Noctuidae; genus Apamea; species Apamea anceps. The sequence continues at coordinate 14,625,300 of OX637509.1, forward strand.
ATATCAGCCACGATGACATTATGCAGGTAGATTCTGTTGCCTAGCTTCAACCCTATCTTCTTCTCTCCATGGACGGGTATGCGCTGACCGGTGGCTGTTACTAAATTAATGGGTTCTCGGTTGTATGCGGAGTCCCCAAGGGACCGTCTTATCAGTTGGGAACTGACAACCGTGCGAGAGGCTCCAGTATCTATGGTCAGCTTACACGGCGTTCCGTTGACCTCGCCCTTGATGACTAGGCTGTTCCCGTCTTGCGTTTGTGTGATCGAAACCCTTGGGGCTCTTTGAACATCAGCCAGCACCCGCCCCGCAGTCCTGGCTATTACTCGTTTCCCTGCTGCTGGTGCTGGGCGGTGCTGTTAGCTGCACTGCCCTCTGGAGATCGACCTTCATCTCTTTCTGCAGTTCGCTTGGGGCAACTGGATCGAAGGTGGCCCCTTTCCCCACAGCCGTAGCACCTAGGGCTGTATCCTTTACTGCGGTCGCGAACTGTAGCCGCTGCAACCTCCCTGACGCGATGGGAACGATGATCCTGTCGCACGGCTTCCACCTCCAGTGCATGAGCCAAGGCGTCCTTAAGCGTCCCGTGGTGCCCGAGCCTCACAGCAGCTCTAACTTCAAGGTCGCGGATGCCGTCGATGAATGCCTGCACCAGGTTCCCATCAATAAGCGCAGGTGCGGACTGGTAAGCTTTACGCACCAGCTTCTCCACTTCAAGAGCCCACTGCTGCAGGTTTTCATTACTTCGTTGCACGCGATCCTTGAGCTGCGCACGAAACACGTGTTCCAGATGGGCGTCGCCATACCGAGCCTCCAATGCCTCAAGGAGCTGCTCGTAAGTCACTTCCTTACCGAGAGCTTCCAGGACAGTTAAGGCCTGGTCGCGCAGGCCTAGGGTGAGGGCAGTCATGGCCTGACTATTATTCCAACCATTCGCCTTCATGACAGCTTCAAATTGGATTTTGTACGCCGACCAGGAAGAAGTTCCGTCGAATGGTGGCACTTTGAATCCACGTAGCGAAGGTGTTGTAGCTACGGGAGCTGCGATTCCATCCCCAAGTTTAAGGTAATCCAGCGTTTTCTTTACGTCAGCCATCACGGTTTTCTTCACGTCAGCCACCACGTTGTCAACCCGATTACTCACTTGGTCGATCCGGATTTCAGCTTCCGACAGGCGGTCGTCATGTTGAGCAACCTTATCCTTCACCTCCTTCATGTCTTTCCCTAAGGTAGCGTGAAGGTCCTTCATAAGGAGCATCTGCTCTTCCTGGCGGCGCGCTTGCTCCTCCTTATCACGTTGGAGCTGTTCTTCCAACCGGCGAGCCTGTTCCTCCTGTCGGCGAGCCTGTTCCTCCTGTCGGCGGGCCTGTTCCTCTTGTCGGCGGGCCTGTTCCTCCCTGTCACGCAGCAGCTGTTCTTCCAACCGACGGGCCTGTTCCTCCTTGTCCCGCTGGAGCTGTTCTTCCAACCGACGAGCCTGTTCCTCCTGTCGGCGAGCCTGTTCCTGTAGCATCATCATCAGGACAGCAAGGTCTGGTGCTGCTGATGCTGAAGCTGCTGCGAGCGGGTCGGCCTCCGTGGTTGGTAGCTGGCCCTCCGACCTCTGCGGCATAGCTCCACCAAAACGTCTCTGGTCCGTCTCCTGTTGGCGTTGACTCCGGGTACGGATACCCTCCGTGTCGTCTTTAGGTAAAATCGGCATGATTAATCCTTGCTTCTGACACCAATTGTTACGAGCTTCGGGTTCGTGACAATTAAAAATGCCGATAAAAATTACCAAAAGTTACACTTTAATTAATCAACACTAACAACAATTTAAAACACACTAATTATAAAACACAATCGCTCTTAAGTCGCACTTGAATATCGCTTTCGATGTATTCGCATCTGTCGCAGAACTAAGTCTGATTGCTCGCGGCTATTCCCGGCCTTATATAGTGCCGCAGATAGTTCCAGAACCTTCTATTGTAGAACCGTCTAGAATGTTCGAGTACATACCAGCCCCGACTGACTACATGTCGATAGTTCTAGTAAGTTCTAGCTTCGACATATCTACTCGTCAATAGATGGCGCTGACGGATGGCGTGACTATTAGTTCTACTATTCCATAATAGATGGCGCCAGTTAGTTCTGCCAATCCACAATAGATGTCGCCAGTGGTAACTAATGTCACCGTGTATCAGGCATTAATTGTGGCGCGTAACAATATGCTCTCGATACTGTCTGAGACAATGGCGAAGTCAGAAATGTGTGTGTGTGTGTGTTATGTGCAAACGATACTCGTCTATTTGTTTCGGGTGCGCGTTTTGAGACTCAAACCTCACAAGCAAATCGTGACGTCACTACGTCACTTCCAGTAATTAAACAGCCTTGCTGATTACATTTACAGCTCAGCCCGCTATTTTAAGCTCAAAGTAATGTAACTTTGGGCTTAAAATAGCAGGTTGGGTCAGGTTAGTTCTGTTTGCTCACTTTACGTTATTCCGTGTCAGATGCCAGGGTTGATGAGTTAAGTTGAAACTGTTTTGATAAGTTTATATACAGTACGTACTTAAATAAAATTTATTTGTTTATATTTACTTGATCATCATCTGCATCTGCCTAGGCTTTTCCCAACGATATTGGGGTCGGCTTCCAGTGTAACCGGATGCGGCTGAATACCAGTATTTCACATGGAGCAACTGCCAATCTGACCTCCACAACCCAGTTACTGGGTAATACGATACCCCTTGATAAGACTGGTGGTCAGACTTTCGGGCTTCTGACTACCTGTAACGACTATCAAAAATCCACAAATGACAGCCGTGACCGATCGCTTAACGTGCTTTCCGAGGCACAGAGGGGTCTCGGTATGTAAAGATGGTCACCCATCCACAGACCAACCGCGGCAAGCGTAGCTTAACCTGATCGATCGACCTGTGCGGCCGTATTTAGCCACGGGCCCCTCCTGCACCGATCTTGATAACGGCATTTCTCTGGCAAGCGTTGTAACTATGTCATGATAAAGATGATATACAAGTTTGGAGTGTGGAATGTCACAATACATAACTTCACACCTGTATTCCACGAAGCGTTGGGCAGAGATGTACCTATAGTACACCCACATTTCTCCAGTTATGTTTAAGGTCATGGAATATGGGACGAACCTATCGCCATTAGTCGGCACAAATGTAGACTATGGGCTGCTACTGAGAAATTTAAGATAAAAAAACCGAAACCGAATGACGCTTTGGCCGACCCAGAACTCAAACCCAGGACCTCATGCTCAGCAGTAGTGCTAGCGACCACTAGACCAACGAGACTGAAAATACAGTCACAGAATGTCGTTTTCGAAAAAGAAACCTTAACCTAAAGTTTTTCTGCGTCACCTCTCTAGTATTAGAGTGTCCACCACAAAAATGAAGCAAGAGAAAAGAATTTGATTTGTAATTACCTACCAGCATCCTAATTTCACTATCAATCACTTTGAAGTCTATTGCTTTATATGTTCGAACAACTTGTCTGCTCAACAACGTAAATAACGCTATGAATGTTGTTGAACTGTCAAAATTAAAGCCGCTGATATTGTGTTGTGCAATTACTCCGCTGAACTTAATCAAGCGAAAGCTATAAGCGACCTATAATTAATTACTTTCGCTTTTTAATCTCTAAGTACCTCGTCATTTCTCTGTAAGAGTTTTTAAGCAGTTTTTCACTAATTGTGTTTCCTCAACAGGTCGAACATTCCGTAGTAGGACGCCGATCCCAGAAACTGAAACCGATGACGAAGGACAGAATGAAAACGAAATACAAGTCGAAGCCGATATTGAGGACAAAGGTAACGTGGCATTACAATAGATATATATTAACATCTTCCTCTTTCTTGTCTTGTTTTCCAGGAATAGCTTAAACCATGATGGGAGATCAAAGTTGGTTCAAAATCGGACTTGCTGACTCCCTAGGGTATTCCTAAAGGAGTACTGCCTTGGAGTGTAAATGTGGTGCTGCTCCACAAACGATCGGTCCTGTCAGCTGCACGTTACAGGAACTGTCCTGTAACGTGCAGCTGACAGGACGCGTAGGACTTGATATTATAAGTGTCCCATCATCTTAGCGTTCATCAGTATGAACGCTAAGATGGCGCTAAGGTCGTAGCCGAGTTCTGGGCCGAGTCCATTTTGATTGCCATAGACACGCCAAGAAGAAGAAAAAGTATAGCATTTTTTTTAAAGATTTACCAGTGTTATAATTTTAAGTGAGCTACTACCGATGTGCAAATTCAGGATGGGTACTACCTCTTTCACTATTCTACCTCCATGGGGTAAACAGCAGGAAGATGATGATTCTAAGGTCTATTTCTATTCCAGTTTATTTATTCCATTGATGGTAGGTATTCCAATTTAAACAAATATCAACTTTATTTTAATAGGAATTAAGTTGATTTCGGAGTGATTAGCAATATTGAAAAGTTATAAAAATGCTTGAAGTTGTAGCGTAAACTGAACTTCATTGTGTAGGAATTCAAGTTATTTTTCTATAAACTCATATTTGTTGACGTTTTTGGCAACTGAATCGCGAACGCGGATTACCTCTATTGTCATTATTAGGTAACAAAATATTAATAAAAGTAAAAAAAGGTCTAAGAAAACTTTAAACTTAATTACAGCCTGAACAAAATGAAACCTCGACTTCAAGAATTGAATGTGTCGCAGTTAAGCAGAGTTTTAGGTAAATCTCCAATTATCTAGTTTGCTTAACTCAGCGGAACAAAATTAACTCACTAACTTACTTTTAGAAACACCTAGTTTGTTTCAGTCTTTGATATACTTTGATTAAGGTGGATGCTCCAAGGTAGAACGCAAAATTCAAATTTTCTTACGTTTTTTGCAATTTGCTGGTCAGTACTAAGTTGTACGTTGATTAAAATATGATTCGCGGCCGTAACAACTGTGCATTTACAGAATATAAACATTAAAGTCATCAACACAACTCTCTAAGATCAAGTAATCCTACTGAATGACTATTTCATGAAATCTTGACCTTTTAGGATTATGCTAACTTACCAAGTTGTATTACTGATTCTAATGATTATAATTCTGTAAATATATATTTGTTACGGCCGCGAATCATATTTTAAAATCAACGTATAACTTAGTACTGATCAACAAATTGCAAAAAACATAAGAAAATTTTAATTTCGTGGGCTACCTTGGAGCATCCACCTTAATCAAACTATTTTCTTTGTGTTTGTTAGTCCAGCGTTTTCCTAACTATTAACTAAACACGACTTGCATGCCTTCGCAAACCAGTTACCTACTATTCTATCAACGTTCTAATATTTTATTATTCTACTCATGTGTTCTAATATTTTACAAAATTTGTTGTGGTTTTATATTACACTGTCAAAATTTTCTTTTATTATGTATTAGGTATTCAATTTGTTAGCTTAGTTTTTCATTTAATTGTGCATGCTGTGATCCCCTGTAATTGAAGGAAACCTACCTACCAAATACTTTGTCGTTCACTAACTAATAATAATAATATATAATAATGTTTAGTGTATATTTTTTTTTGGAGATCCTAATATAAATATTTTAAACTTATGTGGACAAGAAGTATAATTAAACGAGTTGTATTCGAGTAAGTACATAATGTCAATGCCGTCGATATGGGCGGACGACATTGTTACCATCGCGGGTAGAACCTGGATAAGGCTGGCGCAGGGGCAGGATTGGCACAAGAAAAGAGTGGCCTGTGGTCAGCAGTGGGCGAAGTCGGAATATGAATGATGATGAAGTATATATTAAGAGAACGTTATTTTAAAGTCTGACAACCAGTCTTACCTAGGAGTATCGTGCTACCCAGTCTGGGTTGCCGAGGTTAGATACGCAGTCACTCCATCAAAAATAGTGGTATTAGCTGCATCCGGTTAGACTGGACGCTAACGCCAACATAGTTAGTTAGCTAGATGGTTTACTCGAATACAAGTCGTTTTTATCGCGATTGTAAATAAATGAGAGCAGTGGTGACCCAGGGGCAACGGCCGCAACTTACGAGTTGTAGGTCATAGGTTCGAATTCGAACCCACACAGGCGCTTTAGGTACTTTATGTAAATTATATCATCAACACTGCTCTCAAAACAAGAAGGAAAACATCGTTAGGAAACCGGCATGTCCTAGAACCGAAAATTCGAAGACATGTAACATCTACCAACCCGCATGGGCCCGCGTGGATAACGTGGTAGATCACGCCTAACTCCATCTCACCGAGAGGAAGCCTGTGTCCCAGCAATGGCAACATTTATAGTTGACTATGAAATAAATTAAAAACCCAAGGAAAATACGGATTGCCCGCTGATAGGCAGACTGTGACCGTAGATAAATTCATTAATTACCCGCTAAAATTAATTTGTCTCTAAGATTCCTCTTCGTCAAAATTCAGAATTATTATTAATTATTCAGTTCCATCAAACCGTTGCGATCATCAAAGGAATGCTCTTTAATTTTAAAAGCCTTTGCAATATACAAATAAACATTGTTATCTATAGTAATATAATAATGCTGAAGAGTTTGTTTGTTTGTTTGAATGTGCTAATTTTTGTGAAAACCTGTATGAAGCTGGCACAGAAACGATAGACGTCTCTTTTCTCGTGCCAAGCCCAGCAGCGGGTGAAGGCCGGCTATGCATGATGGCGATGACCGGTCAGCACCCTAATTGACTAACACACTATATCAAAATCTGAATAATTTTGAAGGACATCGCTAATCCATTGTTTCATAATTATATTCGAAAAATGCGTTATGCTAAATAACGTAAATAACGCAATGAATGTTGTTGAACTGTCAAAATGAAAGCCATTGCTACTGTTGGTGTGTTACGCAATTACCCCGCTGTTTTAAAAATTATTTTTGCATTAATACCCCAGTCCTTGAAGAAGATATTTAATATTAAAAATAAATAATAATAATATTAAATATAATATAATACATTATTAATATGATTATATTAAAAATAATATTATAATAATATATTATTTTATATTATTAATATATTATGTTATAATATTAATAATATACGTTAATGTTTAATATATTTATAATATATTAAACATTAACATAAAAAACATCATATTTAATAATAATAATAAATTGGATATTAAACATCAGGCTACGATCCTTAGGAGCTGAGCAAAAAGAAAAAAAGTCGGAAAGAACGCCAAGTGGAAACGGCGTAATAGCACGGGAAGGCGATGTGAAGCGACGGGGTGGGTCGGGGAACAAGATTTTTATCGCGGCCCAAGTCGCGGCAGAAGCTAGTACTAATAATAAAGCTGAAGAGTTGGTTTTGACAAGCTTTGTTATGTTTAAACTCACTAATCTCTGGAACTAAAGTTGTCAAAAAATAAAAGGCCCATATTGACATTGACAGTTCTAGTAGTTAATAAAGATCAAATTTGCAAAACACGTATTCGTTTGTATAAAACTGACAGGTGTCAAGAACGCATTCTCAAATGTCAAAACGGGCTTTTATTTTTTGACAACCTTAGGAGTCGGATTCGAAAAATTATTTTTGCATTTAATAGCCCAATACAGAGACGCGGGCTGGAGCTGGAGATAAAATTAAATTATTTTGTCACTTTGGTATTCATTATGTCTTATTACAGACTTTAATCAAAGGGTTGACCTTACACGGTTAATAAATAAGATAAATTTCCTGCCATCTTGTGATATGATATTATTAATTAATTTTGCGCCATCGACGGATGAATTAATAAAATATGAATTAATTAATGTTATCTTTTTAATATTCTTGATACTTGTGTATTTTTGTATTTGTCGGTTTGCTTTGTACTACGAGTACCATCATCATCATCATCAACTTACAACAGTGCACTGCTGGACATAGGCCTCTCCTACTGCACGCCATCAAACTCGATTTTCAGCAACTCTCATCCAGCTGCTACCAGTATTATTTTTCAATAGTCAGATAATTTTCGCATCAGATTATTTTTTAATTATCTGATGAATAAATATTGCGGTTTGACAGCTTTTGTAGAGAAATTATGTCAAACTGTAATACAGGAATAATTTTTATTCAGTGCGCAAACTTTGACAAATTAAACTTAAATGAGTTTATTAAACACCTATTTTTTATTTTGATAAGTCTTAGTACAAAAAAATAAAGTTATCGCTAACGAAAGATGTCTATTTTGAAATTGATTTTCTGGCCACTACGCGCCGCCCGGCGCGGCAGCGCTCGGTCGTTTTTCGTGCATAGGCGTGGGTAGATAGATATTTACGTGGGTTACATACAATGTACTGATCGCTGATTTTATCAGGTTCGAATTAGACTTTTTTAAGATTAGGCCGTGATCTGAAGTTATTTGAAGAGTAATTCCAATTTTTCCTTCATACTTTCATGGGCTTAGGACCATCAAAATGCAGAAAATAACGCATTATAATCAATTAAATTAAGGCACTTTTAAAAACTTAATACTTACATTTACCGCCAGTCGAGGTCTGCCAGACCCTAGTGCGTGATTTGGGGTCCTGAACTGACCGTGATCAAGCAGCCTCTGAGTGGCTGCTAAAATGGTCCTTTCATTAGGGACCGTGGGGTCCTTACCCCTTACCCCCTAGCATACATTCTGCGAGCTGCTCGTAGGCTTTCACCACATAATAAATAGACCCGCACCATCACATTAGAACTCCGCGGTTACTAAAATCCGACATCGTAAGTTGCGCACTGCGCGGTAAAGCGACTAGACGCGACGTAACGACAACGCAAGCGCAGACTGTCGAACGCCCGGCCGGCCGCCGCCGCCTGGCGCCACCCTGCCGCTGGAAGGGGGTTTCACCCCCTCTGCAACATCACTCGTAAGCCGCACGGCGCCCGCGTTCATTGATATTATTACGAATAGATAGTGTCCATATTTTGCTGATTTAAAGTCGGATAAAAAAATATAAAAAAGTTTTGAACAAATAATGGAAATGTGTTCTATTACTGATACTGAACCACCAAAAATTTTTTGCGCATTGCTTAAAAAATATTCCTGTATTTGTTCTTCAGATACAAGTTATCTGACTATTGAAAAATCAACCCTAAGTTAACCCCTAACCACTTTTATTTCGTAGGTTATATACATACCAACCTATACTAACAGCAGGCCAATTCCCGTGGTTAAAAACGTTAAAAATCTAGTCACAATCTCATCTCAGCGACAATAAATGTCAAAAACTTGTAAAAAATGTAGGGAAATTAAAGGTATTTTTGGCAGATTGAGACTGAGATCAGAGTGTGAACGTTCTTAAAATTACGAGAATTGCCCCTCAGATATTTTCTTCGCCTGTAAAATAAATAAATAGTCTTAGAAGTCATTACATCAATAAAAAATAAACAGTCTTAAAAGTCATTACATCAATAAAAAATAAATAGTCTTAGAAGTCATTACATCAATAAAAAACTAATAGTCGTAGAAGTCATTACAAGTCGTCACAGCGGGCCCTAGGCCTGTCAGAATTTCAGCGCTGCGACATTTATTTTTTAAATGTCGCAGCATCTTGCTGAGATAGGAGCCTTTTGGCCTCGTATAGGACTCTCTTTTTATTTCTTTTTTAAATATAATTTGGTTTTTGATTTTTGACTGTGTTTAGTTTGAGATATTCCAGTACGAGTCGCAATAAATACTTTTTCTTTCTTTTCTTTCTATTATTTCATAGATAATATAATCTCTTACTATAGATATTATAAAATTATGTATGGTTACGCGTATTCTAATGTACGGTAAATACTCTCTCCTTCACTTCCTCCTCTCCCATTTCTACTTTCCTGCCTTCTCTCGACTTTCAGCAACGTTTAGTTATAAATAAACCCATTTTTTGCGAAAAACACAAAAAAGAAACCTATTACTTTCCTTATAATTTCCGCCACTGAACGAAAAGGCGAAAACAATCAAATTTCTATTACCTACGTCACGTCCTGTGCCTCCCAATGTTTACTATGAAACATTAGTATGTTTTATTTTACAATGTCCCTGTTTGGAGGCTATAATTTATTGAGGTACCCACAGGCAAGGCCAGTTAAGCAGACGACAGCCTCCTAGGCTGACCTGTGAGAAACCATACCCAAAAAAAAATTACAGTGTATTCAATAATTATTACTATTATTTTCACATTTTTTTTATTTTTTACTTAATTTACTATGGACACTATTTTCCATTTTATGTATTTTATTTAGGTATTTTAAATATATTATTTACTTTAGGACTAACAAGTACTTACAACTAACACCTACTGTGGACCAAAAAAATGTTTTTTTTTTTTTTAATAAATGTATGATTCTATGAATAATGTATGTTGTTTTACTCTATTCCTCCAGGTTCAGAAGGTGGATCAGAACAGACTCGTCCACTGAAGTCCTCGTCACAAGAGCCATCGGAGCCAAGTACACCAGATTTCGACCCAGCCGACGGCAGCCGACTGCCCCCGCCAGCGGAATTCCAGACCACTGACCACGTCATCACCATAGAACCGGATGCACCAACAAATACCTTATACATCACTCAAGAAGAGGACTTTAATCTTCAGAAGCCAATTACTCCGACTCCTAGCATCCATTCGCAGTCAGAACAGATCCTTTCAGCTTCTAGCTTAGAATCCCAGTATAAAAAGATGTCATCAGAGCCTCCTACAGTTGTCATTACACCAGATGTCAGTGACCCTGAGAGATCTCCTTCCAGGCCTTCGATTAGTACACCTAGATCAGCTAAAGTCAGTCCATCAGCTTCTCCAAGCTATGGAAGAGATAAAGGCAAGTCGAAGGTGACTGGAAGGGTCGTTTCTGGATGGCTTTAAGCTGCATGTAGACCTAATTTGGATATACGGAGTCCAATTAAATTAGCTAGCGAAATTCCGCAGACGTAATGGGTATCAATATGTAAACATGATAAAACAATAAATAAATAAATTTGATGATTTTTTTTTTGTAAGGTCATCGCCCGCAGTTAGTTTTGTCACTTGAAATGTTAGTTAAAAAAATCTGTTTTTTTTTTGTGTAAACTTCACAGACGTGGTGGGCTTCGATATCTAAACACGATAAAACAAAAGAAAACAGATTTTCTCAAGTCAAACTTCAAGTAACAAAACTACCAGTGGTCGTTGACCCCCAAAAAAACACATCAAGTAATTTTATTATTTTATTTTATCGTGATATACGATAGACGTGTTCAGAGACGACGACGTCTGCAGAGTTTCGCTAGTTAATTAAATTTGACCGCGTACATGCTGGAGTTTTTGGGAAATAAGTCTAGTCTTCTAGTGTGTGTGTTCTTACTTCCGAATCGACGTATTAGTGAGATATGATGTTGTTATAGCAATAACTAGTTTTTAACGATATGTTGCCATCGATTAACTTAGGACGATCTAGGTCATGAGTTCGCGACTCTACTATAGTTGTCGTATTTTAGCATAGCAATATCGGTCATTGACTCACCTTCATTTAATCATCATCATCTACAGCCCGACTTCACCCACTGCTGGGCATAAGACTCTCTTTTCTTGTGCCAATCCAGACACTCCTGTGCCAGCCTCATCCAGGTTTTGCCCGCGATGGCAACAATGTCGTCTGCCAATCTCTTCGCCGGACGACCGACATTTCGTCTTCCAGTCCTTGGACACTACTTACTTTGAAAAAAACAGCAAATCTCATTAAAAATCAGCGTTTATGTACCTACTACATTTACTACCATTTTTGTTTAAAAACCCTGAAATAAAGTCCGTTAGCGTCCAACGGAGTAAGTGCATAACACACTATCAGTAGGAATGGCTTTAATTTTGACAGTTTAACAATATTTATTGCGTTATTTACGTTGCTGAGCAGACCAATTTTTCGAACATATGAAGCAATGGATTAGCAATATCCTTCAAAATGATTCAGATTGTGATTGATCGTGTGTTACGCAATCAGGGTGCTGAATCAATATCTATCGTGATCTTCAACATGTTCCAATAACGGAAAACCATACATAGTTTAGGTTCCTACGGAGAGATATTTGGGAAAGGGCAATGCCCGCTATTGTCATACTAAAACGCAACAACTATAGTACTCCTTTGTATTGAAATTGTTGAAAGAAATTCACTGCCACATATCAGTTTCTACATATCGTAATGATAAACAGCTTTTAATATTGTTAAATCCCTATGAGCAAGTGAAGAAAACGCCTTCGTTCCGTACCTTGTCGTACTTAATAGCCGAGTTCGTGACCTAGAAATATTTATATGCCTAATTATCTAATAAATAACAATAAATGTTATGTTCGTTAAGAAACGAATAAGCAATTAAAAAAACGAATTGTGAAATACATTCTCAAATGGCTCGATAATAATCAGAGGAGCAATTCAAGTATTTTAAAGAGAGTTCGAATTCTAATCTCTGTCTCAATCTGTTAAAAATACCTAAACTCTACATTTTTGATTTGGTAGACCAAAATAACATAATAATGTCATGTTGACCAAAAATAACATAATAATGTCATGTTGACAAAAAATGTTGTCATTATAATCTAGCCAATTATAATCAGAATTAATTTCCCTACATTTTTGATAATTTTTTGGCATTGTCGCTTGTCGCTGAATTGAGCTAACAACTGCATTGAACGCTTTTGATTAAGTACGTGAATTGGCCTTTTTTAAACGTGATCAGAAATTCAGAATGATGTTTAATAGCACTGTGTAACGTAAACCCGCATTTAAGATTCGCTTTTTTTGTGACTTAAGTTGTCCATTCTTACACAGAAAAGCGTGATACGTGCGGGTTTAGGTCACACAAGCTATAAAATAGTAAAACATAACTATACTGTCTAACGAGAATAAAGTTACTATTTCGGTACACCTCAAAAATCTAATTAAATGTCGTGCCTTAAACCTGTGCCTAATCAATCCAATCACAGTCAGAAACAACTGTTAAAAGTAGATATTATTATTATCATTATTTTCATCACCATGCTATTAAATGAGCTGTTGCCTACTTTCAGCAACATTTTACTGTAAACGTAGTTTATTGTACATGTATCTAAGATTATTTTAGGAAACATATTGAAATTCCGTAAAATTTATAAATGATAAATGATAAGTAACATACTATTAGATTAAAGTAATTATAGTGTAAAACTTAAACTGCGATCAAGTGACGAATTAATTGGGCCATTCTAATTATGTTATCTGATATTATACCTAATAACTTCAATAATGGTTACAATGGAATCAATTTAAGTTACACTAAAAATGATTTTCAATTAGGAACAAAATGTATAAGTAATTGTGGAGTACCTACTAAAAGGTACACCTCTGCCCAACCCTTCGGGGGATACAGGCGTGATGTTATGTTTCAGTAATTAAAGCAACAAATGAGTAACATAGAAAAGTATTGAAAACCTTTTTACGAAAAAAAAAAAGTTACAAAAAAGAAAAATGTTTTATTCCAATTTGTAACATTTTTACAAAAATTGCCTAAAATACGTATTAATTACAAGACATCTCTAAGTATCAGCCATGTAATAAGCACACAAATCCAGTAAGATAGAGAGATATGCCTTTATAAGACCAGATTGTACTGTAGTTTGTTGACATAGTCTTAAGCGTATGTTTAATAAAGAAATAAAGAAAATAAAACCTCTGGTTTACGTTTGCCACTATTACACAACATTTCTTTGTAACTCAGGACAACATAGACCAATGAAAGATCAAATGAAATCTTGTTCTTTTTATTTTCTTTTCTTGTCTGTATTTATTTGCGAAGTGAGATAGTATTTTCTTTTGGACCGGAGAATTAATCCACAGTCATACTAATACTAGCTGTTGCCCGTGGCTTCGTCTGCGATCCAGGATGAAAGGAAGATGTCATCCAGGGGTCTACCCACTTGCCATATATCATACAAATCCGTTCAGCCGTTTTAGCTCAAACTCATACAAGCTCAAACAACAGCCTCAATAAATTAAAAAAAAATATTGTGCTACCTTTAGATAATATTTGGCGGCACTAAATACTAATTCACTTACAAAATTTTCCCTCCGAGTCTAAGGCTAGTGATATTGATACGAACATAACTATCAGCACGTGGCGATCTGTAGTTAATTTCTGTCTGACCTTTTTTTTTTTGGGTGGGAAATCATCAGAGCGGAGCGGGAGGGCGGGCGTGTCAGACTTTTACTGACTAAAACCCACCCGTGTTCCTTCTGCCTGACCTTAGCGAGAGTTTTAATCGACTACACATCAGTGGTAACATTATGACCTTGAGCTGGCCTTGCGTAGTAAGAACTTTCAATAGAATATGAGGCCAGCTTAGCCACATATATTGAACAATATGGCAGCGTTACTTCTGAAGTCCAACGCGCCACAAGACTCTTTTATAACTATAATAAGTAGATATACCACGAATATTATAATGGCTACTATTCGAATAGTCCGACTATTCGGCTTCGCTTTTTAATATTCGCTATTAAACATTGTAACAACGCTTTTGAATTGGAATGTTCGGTGCTTCGGCCGAGAGCTTAACGACTTGACGAATAAGCATTCGGTATTCGGCAAAATCACTATTCGTGGCATCTCGAATAACAAGCGATGCGACAAAAAAGACTTACAAATGTTCGCTAACAACGCCCCCTGTCAGTGTCATAAAAGCGCCAAATCTCCTTGTAGCATTATACAGAAGTTGGTTACTTAACCTTTAGAAGTAATATGTAGATAACTTTGAACAAGCCATGAAAGTTGTTACCAAAACATATTTATGTAACACTAGCTTCTGCCCGCGGCTTCGCCCGCGTGGATGTCGGAAATTATGCCACGGGAACGTGCTAACAGGATAAAATGTATGTGCTTCCCCAGGATGCCATCCATCTCGCGGGCCCTTTGTGGCTAATTACAATAGAAAACCAATTGTGTCTCATTAGTGGTGATTAAGAGGGTACCTATATGATATCTTTACCTAAGTACCTACCTAATTAAAAAAAAATAACCTACCTAAATAAACATATTTCTGATGATAACTAATCTAAACTCAATAAATAAGCAAAATCCCTAAAAACTAATATCTATACGAATGACTAATCCTACCTAACAGTATTATAAAATAACCTACGGTCACTACGTACACACGGCTACACGTCAAGCTATACAAAACCAGTTTGTCTTGGCCTCACTTTGTATGATATTTTCTCACAATAAACGGTCAGCCAATACTGGTTTTGCATAGCTTGATGTGTAGCCGTGTGTACACTAACAAATATACTACCTATACTATAAAATTAAAATCTATACCTACGACTTATAAAATTAAACCTAAATAACTCTAAAAACTAAAAGGAATAAAAAGGTCGCACAGATAATACTCCGGGTGACGTAACCTACGACAAACTTATTATTTGCGGTTGGTACAGTAGTCGATCTAGGGATCGAACCGCAAAATTAAGTTTGTTTTTTATTGTATATACTTTTCCGGGATAAAAAGTACCCAGTGTGGTGCCCAGGATATTAAAGAATAATTATACCAAGTTTCATCGTAATCGAACCGGTAGTTTTTGCGTGATGCGTGAACAAACAGACAGACAGACAGACAGACAGACAGACAGACAAAAATTTTTGTAATCACATTTTTGGGTTCGGTGTCGGTCTAGTAACACCCCCTGCCATTTATTTTTTTGATATTTTCAATGTACAGAATTTTCACTTCTACAGATTTATTAAAAGTATAGATTAAGAAAATGTTCCCGATGAGGTGAGGGGAGGAGGAGACATCTGTCCGTGAAGTTAGGAAAGTCAGGGAAATTAATTGATAAGCAAATAGACACCCTACGTCAACTTGGCGTGTTATAATATCCATTTCACAAATGTCCAAAAATTACAGCAGTTTTTGAATATACAATTTAAGCTTATAGTCAATATGAAATAGGATAGGGCGAGTCACGTCAGTTGCATACACAGTGACCGCTGAGCAACAGTCTCAACACGGTGGGTGCGATGGCCGCGTGAGGATGGACGGCGCCACCCAGGCTGGTCCAGGAGGAGATGGCGAGATGGCCTAGACACGTACCGCAAGGGTTGAATCAAGATGGCCCCGGAAAAGGATACTGCAGCAGTGGGCACAGTGTAGGTAATTTTTATTTAAAGTCTTGTGCAAGTACTTCGTGTTTATCGAACCATATTTCTGTTGTTAGAGAAAATCTTTGACCATTTCCACCACCTCTCACATATACTCTCACATACACCCTCACATACACTCTCAATACACTCTCGCAGACAAACTTCCCTTGTTCACAAACTAAACTAAATTTAAGTTCAATGCATCTTTTTCTTTCTATTTAATTTAGAAAAGGACAGAAGATAAATATTAGTTTAGTCCTGTCAAACTAGTCAGCGCCTGACGTAAATTGACGTATTTTTAGCAGCCATGTTTTTAATCACGTCTAATCTATCTATGGAATATCCTAATTTGATAGGAGTAAACTAATATTTTATCTTCTGTCCTTTTCTTAATGAAATAGAAAGAAAAAGATGCACAGAACTTAAATTTAGTTTAGTTTGTGAACAAGGGAATCAGGGCCAGTTTGCTTAAAAGGAGGCTCCAAACACTATACCCCTTTTTGTAAACTTAAGCATTAATAAACTTATTATTATTTCACATAAAGAAGTTTACCCACCTTGTATCTATCACATGGCTAGACTTAAACCGTCTTATTACCAAACTGCGCGACAGCAAAGACTGGGTTATATTTTTATAAGACAACTTTCGTAGCCAGTTTTTGAATTTCACACCTTATTCTCACAAATGTAAAGTTCAAAATTCAAAACTCTGGTTTTTAAACAGTATTTGTATTAAGAGCTTTAAAATGGTCGCATAAAGTTCAAAATTCAAAATCGATCGATGGTTTAAACCTGGGTTTGAAGACAAATATTGTTTTGTAATGAGGCCGTTATTGATCAAAAGTTACTTTAAATATTTCAGCCGTAATTATTTAGGTTGGTCCAGCTTTTTCGTAACCTATTCGCCTCAATTCCCCGTCTAACGAGATCCAGCCGAAATCAGAATTTCCACGGAGTGACTGCCGACTGACCGCTGCAATCAAATCGACGCTTCTACGAGTATATAATCTAAGCTTATTTCCCCAAGCATTAATTTATTACTTGACTACCTCTTTAGCTATTCTGTTACTTCAGTGTCATAGTACCTACTTAATTAATATTCACCACCATACATAAACTAAACACCATCGTGAGGAAACAGGCACGTCCTAGAACCAAAAAGTCGAAGACATGTGACATCTGCTTACAATTCTATTTCGTTATCATCAAACATCATTAAGCAGTGCTGTAGTAGGTCGTAGGTTCAAGCCCATGGTCAAGCGCTTTACTTTGTGTAAATTATAAAATTATATCATCACCACTGCTCTCAAAACGAAGAAAAAAAACATCGTCAGGAAACCGGCATGTCCTAGAGCCAAAAAGTCGAAGACATGTGACATCTACCACCCCGCACTGGGCCCGCGTTAGATTACGGCCCACTCCCTCTCACCGAGAGGAGGCCTGTGTCCCAGCAGTGGGAACATTATAGGCTAATTATGCATGTCATAGACACAAAGTTACTAGGTCATTAAAATTTGCGCGGGAGTAGACAGCAACTACAGAACACTCCTACGATCCTTACATACTCATTTTGTTTCGTTTACATTCAAAAACACGCATGCCGGAGGCGAGTGGGTACTACGCACCCGACCTTTCTGAAGAACATCACCAATTAGGTTAATTAATATTTGTAAGTACCTCGTAAACGGCAAAACATAGTGTATCTATACTTACCTATTTTTTTACACCTTTTGCACCAAATGTAAGATTAATTATTATAATTTTAACTCGGATTTTGGTCTTACTCTGTTTTGTTGAACGTAAAGTAATGAGTTCGATCCCTGGATTTATAATATTTTATTGATAAAACAAGAAATTTCACGCGAACGAGGTCGTGGACAGAAGCTAGTTTATAAATGATTTCACAAATCACTGAAGTCCTAACTCTATACCTCAGGGGATGAACTTTAACCAATCGACGCCGTTTTTTCTAAGCGAAATTTTTCCTTTGACGTGCCACAACGCTACGCGCGCCGGCGTCATAAGGTAGTCTCGTATTAATTTTATTGCAATCCTACTTTATTTCCAAATAATAGAAAGAATGAAAAAAATGTAGGAACATAATATATGTCGATCAATTTTGTTTAATTTTTTTGTTTACCTTCTCGAGTACACATCTTATCGTCTGCACGTATTTCTGACAAATAAACCTATTTTCCTTTCTTTTTATTTGGCACAGTAAGTAAGTACCTTATGCCATGGCTTATTTTGTTTTAATTTAATGTTTGAATTGTTTTTTATCTTTTCATTGTGGACGCTTTACTTTGTAACCATATTATTGTGATTTAAAAGAGTGTCCATGGAGTTTCTTGCCCGTTCTTCTCCATAGATACCTACTAGGCTTTGGAATGAGCAACTAGCTTCATCTTTTTGACTGACCGACCCCTTGACAATTCAAAAGTACCTGTAATTGGTTTAGTTGAAATAAATAGGTTGAGTTTGAGTTTGTACACATTTTACCAAATTAAACCAGCCATTAAATTTATAGAACATTACTTGTATTTAATATTTTAGTGTTAGCTTGTAAATTGTAATTAAGGCTTTTTGTTAGTAGTGTTGTTTATAAATAACAGTATATTGAAAATAGAAAAATATAAATAAAACATTGACGGAAATAAGACTATTCCGTGAAAATAGGACCATTTAGGTACTGATCACCACACAAAATAAAACAGCGCCACTATTTTCAAAAACCGTAAGAAATTTTCAATTTCGCGAGATACATAACCAAATTATATTCGTAGAGTATTACTACTGTACCAGGGACGAATTCTCAACGTTTTGATAATGTAACAGCGACACCATAAAAGAATATGCCTAAATTTGACTAAGTAACTAACTAAACATACAAAAAATCTTTTTGTTTTTGGTCACTTATGCGTCGAAGTAGTCCTCCGCATCGCTGTCATCCGGAAATGAGCCCAGAACGTGACAGTGCTGCCAGCACTGCCACGTTGAATGACAATGCTAATTCTTTGACCAAAAAACGAGCCAGCCCTCTGATCACATGAAATGAAGTCAGTAGAAATGTAGTCAGTTGGAGAGAAATTTCCTTTTAAAAGAAGACGCGCAGCCGGGCCCCGACCGGCCATAGTTCCGATCCGAAACGGCTCACAACTGTAGTTTACCCATAAGGTTACAACATTTGCGGCGATGGAAGATCTCAGCAACCGCAGCAGCGGCGTTAGTCGTGCTTGGAAACAGACCGGGCCGGGCTACATTGAAGGCTGCAAAGCCTACCCAAACAATTTCTATGAAAACTTCATAGAAATTGTTCTACGAGAGTTACGTCGCGCTGTCAGCTCCCAGCCATAAGCATTACGTTATAGGAAGCACTTACTTATGCCTACTTGCCTTTACAGCACAAGTATTAGTTTGAAATATAGTCAAGCTCGTAATTGGCTTACCACTTTTGACAACGATTCCTTGAAAATTTAAACTTCACTATGATTGAAAATATCTAACTGTCACAAAGTCTGTTTGTCTTTGTGACAGTTACATAGTTTCAATTTCGTTTTATGACGCGCAAGCGGGATTAACTTTTAGGGTGGCTTATAGTCATCCTGCACGGAAAAGCAGCGCCACATACCGGGTCCAACTGTGTTTTCAAACCATCCAGGAACCCATTGAAATATACGCACAAAATTTCATCATTTTTTCCAAATCGGTCCAGCCGTTTAGGAGTTAGATGACAAACACACGTACAGAAGAATTATATATATTAAGATTATAAAGCGATTACGGAGTCGACTATACGTGAAAGTGAAACAAAAATCATACAGTGATTATTTATATTTATTCTCCTAATACAATTTCGTACAAAACATTAGACAATTTTTCATTTTTCTTCCAAACCTTTATATTTCTAATCGGTTCTGCTTACCCATTAAACAAAACTGATATGAATATATTCAAAACATAAAAGAGCAGAAAAGGTTCATAGTTTTATTTTGTTAATTTTTAGATTTTTTTTTTCTTTTTTTAATAAAAGGTAAGAATATTTTCTTATTAAAGAATGAGTAACTGAATTTAATTTGACTTTATAACAATTTCATGAAACTTAAAACTAGGACAGATAATAAAAAGTTGGATCCATTCCAAATGTTGGGTCGATTCTTGAATTTGAATCTTTTAGTTTTATGGTTTCTATTATAGAGGTTGGGAAGTGTTTTTCAATTAGGTCAAGAAATGTGCACAAAAATTAAAAATATCTTAGTCAAATATTTTCATTCGTTCAATGATTTTTAAGAATTAAAATAGACATGCAAACAACAGAAATAGTATTTAATATCAGATTTTAAATCCATACAAATTAAAATAAAATAACAAAAAAAAATACAATAAAATCCAGATATTTATCAAACAAAAACACTCAAAAAAAATTGTAATAAAAGATAAAAAGAAATCGCGCCACGCATCACGTTTTTCTTTATAAATAAAGTTAAAAAAAAAAAATTAACATCTTTTACATTTTCCCCGTTAACAATACACGTCTCTAAATAAATTCAGTGGGTATTTCCAAATATAGATATTACATACTCTCGGATTCAAGCCACCCTGCAATTTTTTTTTTTTGTAAAGCGTCAATAAATGGTCTTGAACTAAAATTTGGAACAACGATTAAGCACACCAAAATGACGGCCAGTATGTCGGCTTCAAAACTACATAAAAAGTTTTTCTTTGACATAATCAATATTTTAATGTTTGAGACCTATAGTGGAAATGCACGGGAATCCGGGCGTGTATCTTACAACAAAAGCCAGATGAGGTACAATAACACACCACATCAATAAGGAATGTATAACGATGGCGACTACCGCGGTCTATCAGACATTCACATTAGTCATGAATTTGACGCTCTGAAACTACACACGAGCTCGCTACGGAAATATACGAGAACCTATTGATTGTGGTGTGCTTGCTGCAAAAATGGAGGCAAAAGATATCGTATCTTTTTTTAGAAAACGTGTTTTTTTAAAAAAGATACAATATCTTTTTTAAGAGATTTGTAATATTTTGTCGATTGTGTTATGCAAATGAAAAGCAAGAAATGAACAAATCAACAAACTGATAATCATGCAAAATAAATGTAAGTAAAGCAAAAATTTTATTAAATTCAAAAGCTGCTATAGTAAAAACCAAAAGTGAATTTTTGTTCGATTTCTTTAAATATGTTTTTTATTTATTTTATATTTTTCATGGACGTCACATTATTACTTCAATCACCTGCCAAGCAACCCTTACCAAAGTAACATATAAACTTAGACAGAAATAAAAACAAAAATGGTATCAGAACTTTACTAACTCATTCAATACAAAAAAAGCAGAAACCACTGCGCACTGTTCTGAGGACAGGTGGCTTAGGTACTGACATATCAATAAGTTTATGAATAAATTAATTAAAATGAAACTATTCCACGAATTTTGAATAATTTACATAGGCATAATATTAACAAAAACAGCATAACACCACACCAGTTTTCCAGGAAGGTTTAGGCAGAACATAACAAAAATAAATAAATAATAGAAGGAAAATAACATAATATAGCAAGATATTATATCTCATCACATATATTATGTATGGGTCATGCATATTGGGCCAAACGATATTTTAACTTTTGGCCATCTATTCGCTAAAAAGAAAAAGTCCATCCCTGCTGGCAACTTTATTTTTATGGAAAATCCTTAGTGGGAACGATTCCTGACACTCAATAAACCCTAAACATGTAATTTCTCATTAAACACTAACATCCATCGACCCTTTTGACCTTCCTCGGGGTTCGAAGAAGCAGCTGAAATATATCAGTAATTGTATTGAATGAGCTAATATCAACACAAGGAGCTAAACCCAGGCAGTATCTACAGCCAGCCAGTCTTCAGTTGCCTTTTGATGGTCTTGATCTCCTCCAACTTCTGGACTGGTCGCAGTGGCTCTGGTGAAGCTGGTGGTATTAGCTGCTCCGTGCTAGAGGTCGATGTTAGCCGTTTTGGTGGAGACGATGGCGTTTTGGCGGGCTGATGAAATAAAAACACTTATTAAGTAACGACATGCCACGGAAAGTAGGACAAAAATATAGATACGATAGATGGATTCTGTGTAAGATGGTGTGCATAGCATAATCATGTTACAATGTGTGCCTATAATGTTCCCACTGCTGGGACACAGGCCTCCTCCCGGTGAGAGGGACTGGGCCTTAATCTACCACGCGGGCCCAGTGCGGGTTGGTAGATGTCACATGTTTTGGAATTTTAATTCTAAGACATGCCGGTTTCCGCACGATGTTTACCTGTTTACCTTCACCGTTTTGAGAGCTCAGTGGTGATGAAATAATTTACACAAAGTAAAGCGCCTGTTAAGGTTCAGGCTTACGATCTACAACTCGTAAGTCGCTGCCATTAGGGAAAGAAGATGGGTCAATACTAAAATGGGAAGACGAGGTTCCCATCATGCGGAACCGTTTTGTCAACAATCATTTCGCGCCGCTTGTCTCGATCTACTAGTTACTATTACAATTACTAATATTCTATGGATTTCATAGTCTGAATTAAAATTATTTTATTTTATTTTGTATTATTGCCAACTTACTCGTCTCTGGCATTAAAAGCTTAGCAATTTTTGCGTCATTTTCGATTTCGTTGCTTTGGAAAACAAAACAAGACTGCGGCGTACATATACCTACCATCATTTAAATAATGATAGCTATTGTAATTCTTTCTCTCCAGCCTATTTAAAGGCATGTAATGATGTATTTTGAAAAATGTTTTTGCTACGTGGGCTTACGCCTTTCGTAAAATATAAAACATCCTCCAATTATTTCAAAATTGAGAGTAAACTAAATAAAACACGTTAACGAATATTTATCGAAAATGGCTACCTAAATAATAATGATCTTAACTAATATTATAAGGAGAAAGGATTTGATTTTTTGTTTGTTTGTTTGTTACGCTTTCACGCCAAAACGGCTATAAATGGATTTGGATTAAATTTGGCACATATGTAGGTAAACCATGCACTGGATTACACAGGATACTTTTTAACCCGATTTTGCCACGGGATCGAGACTGATGCTGGTGAAACCACGAGCCGCGCTAGTTCTCAATATAACCTAGCTAATGATCAATTACAAAGACCAATATCAACTACAAAATGTAGGACATTGTAGAAACATTAAAAAACCCAGAACAAAACCTTACACTGTTCCTAGAAAAATGAATCTTATTACATACATTGCTCCTTCCAATTCAGCATCAAATTCTATCCATCATTTTATATTTATTTATAACTTTTTAGGAAGAATATATCCTAGACTCAAAGTTGTTTGTAGACGGGAGTATCCTTTATGACGCAGATAAGACCGATGGACTTTTTTCAACTCTTTTCAATCTTACAAAGGATCTAAGGATAAAATAGAATTTCGAAATAATACTAAAAGCTATGTCGGATGATGCCCGCATATGAAGATAGACTGACATCATCATCATCTGACGAGCCTTTTCCCAACTATGTTGGGGTCAGCTTCCAGTCTAACCAAATGCAGACTGCCTATCTGACTGTCTATCTGGGCTGGGTTGTGGAGGTCAGATAGGCATTGAAGAGGTATCGTACTACCCAGTAGGGTAGTACGATACCTCTTGGTAAGACTGTTTGTCAGACTTTCGGGCTCCTGACTACCCGTAACGACTGTCAAAGATCATGTTTTCCGAGGCGCGGAGGGGTCTTGGTATGATGGGAATCTGGGTAAAGATGGTCACCCATCCACAAAACAACCGTGGCAAGCGTAGCTTAACCTGATCGATCGACCAACAAATTATTGACAAATGATTTAATGTAATGTTCTGTGTCTCGTAATGTTAATTACTTTTCATACCTACTATTGGATAGAATAAAATTTTTCTAACTGAGCAGACAGCTATGCTGCTGAGGAGTTTGTTGCGCCACTTCTTCTTGCCAGCGAAAACACTAGGAAATGATGAAGGGCGCCTGCCCTTCATCATTTCCTAGTATTTTGGAGGACTGTGCTATGTAATTTGCCCAATGACACCGACTTCCGAAATTAAAGTTATTTTTCACTTTGTAGTGACGTTTTTGGAAGACGGTTGTTTTTTTTTTTTTTGCAAAAAAGTTTTTATTTTTCACTTTTAAGTTGTAATTTTTACCAGTAATTTTGGTTTAAAAACCAATCACTGAACCGTTGATGAAATTTCTATGGTACCATTTGGGAAGTATACCCTTTCCAACCAAAAAAGAATTTTTCAAATCGGTTGGCAAGCGACGGAGTTATGCGCGAACAAACATAAAAAAAATACAAACATCCGAATTGAGAACCTCCTTTTTTAGAAGTCGGTTAAAAAGTGCCTGGTTTGAATAAATGACTTTTGATTTTGACTGAAGAATCTTTACTTTGGTGGCTTAACAGGAAGCAAGAGTAATGACCTTTTTTGGGACAATAACTATTTACTAACTTCTACTATAACTCTGATCGATACAGTTAAAAATCGAATGGCAATAAAAATATTAAATTCATTCACTGACAGTCAACGCACTGCCTAAACCGCTTGGTCTAAAAACATGAAATTTCACAAGGGATCCATCCATACCAAAGGTGGAGCTTATGAAAGTAAGGACTAAGGAAGGATTTTTGAAACTTTATCCACGAAAGGGGTTTAATATGTGTATGAAAATTCGACATTTATTGACCTGTGTTTGTACATACAGACGCCAGCAAGTCAAGCTACCCGAAACTGTCAAATTTACCCAATCAATCATGAACCTAATGCTTTAGCGATAAAGTTGAAAATGTGACAGATTGTAGTAGCTTGATGTGCTGGCGTCTGTACAAACCTACTTTCAGAAATAAAACCATTTATCATTTTACATTTTTCCGATGGGAAATACAATCGGGCGCACGGCTTGTGTGTAGCAAGAACTTTTTATCTTTGTTGTAGATTTTAATTAAGTACTAACTACTCTTGAGCATGTTCAGAACAAAATTAAAAACCTCGTACTGTGATATTTCATTAGAAGAGCAATATACATATAACTAAACTTGAAGAAGAAGACTCGATACATACACACAGCTGCGTCTAAGAGTAATTACTAAGGCTCGGCGCAAACGGGCCACCAACCACAGTCACCGGTGGCAGTCGCGCGCTACCGCCACTTTTGTAAGTGTCAGAAGCGAGCGATAGCTACCGGTGTTCAGAAGCCGCCACACTTTATAACCCGCTCTCAGCTGCGCAGGCTTACGATGGACTCCAACGCGGAAAGTTTGCACGCGTTATTGTTAATACGCAGACGACGTAGACAACGCCGTCGCCGCCTATATTAGGTGTGGCCCGCAGCGACCACAAGTGGCGAGTCGCCAACACTGCTGTAGCGAGTAGCCACCACCGGCCACACGTGTGCGGCGAGTTTCAACAAAATGTATGAAAAAGCGCGTGAACTGCTTGTCGCTGGCTACCGGTGACTGTGGTTGGAGGCCCGTTTGCGCCGAGCCTTAGTTTCGCAGAGTGTGTCATAATTTATAATAACGACCATTTTATTTCTTGTCCTTTTGAAAATATTGAATATTGTTACAGTTGCAACCACGTATTTCGCGGTCAATGGTTTTTAATATAATAAGCACGTAGTTGTTTTATACGTCACGATGTTGTTTTAAGGAACATCTTGGATAGGAAGCAATAGAGTTACTAATTTCCTAAGTGTAATCTTTCTATTTTTTTTTTATTGTTACCTTTTTTATCTTCTTAACAGTCTTTTATGATGCGCACTGTGTGTCTGTTTTCTTTTAACTTCTTTTTTGTGAATTCGTGGACAATGGGTGTGGGTTACATGTGTAGTAGGTAACACAAAAGAATAGATTATGTATAACTGTATTGTAAGTAAGAATTTTTAGTTAAGCTTGGCATGTAACTGTTTTTTGTCCCTAACAAATAAAATAAAATAGGAAGTTAGTGGTATTCAACTGCATCCGGATAGACTGAAAGTCAGCCAGTCAGACACCATCATAGTTGAGGAAAGGCTAGGCAGATGATGAACTTGGATAGAAAGGGATGAAAAGACCAGAACAAAGTTACATCTACAACTACAAACAAAGTTACACCTATTATTAATAAAGCTGAAGAGTTTGTTTGTTTGAACGCGTTAATCTTTGGAACTACCAGTCGGATTTATAAAAATCTGTTTGCATTTGATAGCCCAATTCTTGAGGAAGGCTATAGGCTATTCAACATTACGCTACGACCCTTGGGAGATGAGCAAAAAGAAAATAAGTCAGAAAGTACGATTAGCGATAACAAAGTGATAGTGTGGACGGGAAAGAAGTAATTTCACGCGGACGAAGTCATGGGCTGAGGCTAGTCGCAAATAAAGGAGAAAGAAGTTACGACTGATATTATTCTCTGTTGCCTGGATCAGCATCCTAATTGCGTAACACACGATCAATCGGAATCGGTTTCACTTTGACAGTTCAACAACATTCATTGCGTTATTTACGTGTTGAGCAGACACATTTTTCGAACTTATGAAGCAATGGATTAGCAATTTGCTTCAAAATGATTCAGATTTCGATTGATCGTGTGTTACGCAATTAGGGTGCGGGTCAATTCTAGGAGTATGGTGTTCAAGGCTAAATTCCTGATAATGGTCGCTTTAAGATGATACTTCCTCATCATTTAATTTGAGTGTCCACAGAGTTTCATGCCCGTTCTTCTCCAAAGGACATTAGGAACCTACTACGCTCTGGAATGGGCAACTAGCTCCATCTTTCTGACTGACCAACTCCTTGACAATTCAAAAGTACGTAAATGTTTTAATTTAAATAAATGATTTGAGTTTGAGTTTGATTAAGGCATCATCCATTTTTAGGCGTCAGCAGATGAAAGCATGGGTTCATTGTCTCACCTGAGTTCAGAATCTCAAGAGTCACTGGTATCTACTGTTAACTGAAGTATTACATTTCTGTATATTTACCAAAATCATCACAATACTTACAGCATCAGTAGCAGAAGTGGAAGGCTGTGGAGCCGCGACTGTCGGAGGTGGTGGAGCGACCTTAGGGGGTGTCGGCGGCTTGACGGCGTCCGCGGGCGGGGGAGCCGGCGCGGGCGGGGGAGCCGACGCGGGCGGGGGAGCCGGCGCGTGCGGGGGCGTGCTGGGGGTCACCTCCATGGTGGGCGCGGCGGGGGCCTGCGGGGGAGGAGTAGAAAAATTTTGGAGAATTTTGAGCATTTTTGAGGTTCAACCTGTATACATATATTTCTCTTGTCATCAATTCCATTCCAACATCCATTCAATTGTAACATTTAAAAGAATGACACGTACATTTTATTGTTATTCGATAATTTGAATTAGGTTGCCTTTTTAGATCGTAAAACGTTTGAATCTCTATCAGTCTTTTTTTTGCTTAAGTCACCACGGAAACGTACTACTCAGATAAAAAATCCTGTGTCGTAAACCCAGACCCCTGGTCTACGTGTGCCATTCTGATTTGCCTCTACGAGTGAACGGATTTCTATTTACATTTAAAATAATAAGTATGGATAATATTCTTACCTTAGCCTTCGCAGGCGCTGGTGGTGGAGGTATAGCTCCGTCTGCGGGTTTTATTTCAGGGACCACAGGTCTGGCTACAGCTATAGCTTCTGTTGGCTTAGCCTCACCATCTTCAGGCTTATCTGGCGCCTGTGTCATACAAAAACCACAGGCGTATTATAACGGGTGTAAAAAGACGCTTAACGAAGCCGAGAGTCACATGTTCTCCCCCTTATTGTGATCAGTTTTTATACTGGACCATACCTGGAAACGTTCTGCTTACGGAGATACAGCTTAAGTTCCAACGTTTTCCTACATTTTTATCATGAAACCAACTTTCCTTTACTTTTTTATCTTTAAATATCGGCTCAACTCCTGTACCGTTGCACAATGCTTCATTTACACAGCATAGCATAAAGCAAAATCTGCCTATAATATTGGGAATACTGCTAGGACACAGACCTCCTCTCATTCACAGGGAGTGGCTCATGATCCACCGCGCAGGCCCAGTGGGGGTTGGTAGACGTCACATGTCTTCGAATTTTTGGTTCTAGGACATGCCGGTTTCCTCACGAAGTTGGGAAACACCGTTTTAAGAGCAGTGATGATGAAATAATTTACACAAAGAACAGCGCCTGTCTGGGTTCGAACCCACGACCTACAACTCGTAAGTCACGGCACCATGTCCAAAAGAATTCTCCGAATATCTACCAGTTAATCTCAGACAGGAAAGTCATGTGTCTTACCGGTTCTTCTCCTGATAACGGTGGTCCTGGCGACTTCCTCTTGATCACCTTTGGTGGAGATGATTCTCCTGGCACACGCTTTGCCTTCAAAGGACTTGGATCTAACAGAAAGAAAATTGTCTTAGTATTAGAACCGCACCTTTTTTTCTAACCAATATTAGTTGTGGCTATTATTTATTTATTTATATGTACTTTATTGTACACCAGAAAATGCTTAGCAAAAAAATACAAAATATACAAAAGGCGGCCTTATCGCTTTCTGCGATCTCTTCCAGGCCACCTTGAAAAATTGTACTTCTATCATTTAAATTACCATTGACAAAAAACTTGACTGGAATGATCACATTGAAGAAATTAGTAAGAAAACTAGTAATTCTTCCTACGCATTGCATTACTTCTGCCTATCACGGACTTGCATCGATCCTTAGATATGCCATTATTTTCTGAGGAAACTCTACGCATAAAGATGCTATATTTAGAATGCAAAAACGATGCGTAAGGGCTATGTTTAGTCCTGCCAGGGCTGCGGGTTGTTCGAAAGAGATACCGCGGCCCCTGGCACAGGCAACTGAAGGACCACGGGTGGGTTTTAGTCAGTAAAAGTCTGACACGCCCTTCCGCTCAGCCCAGAGCGGGAGAGGTCATTTGATGATTTCCCACCCAAAAAAAAGAAAAAAAGGGCTATTTTTGGTCTTAAAATTACAGACAGTTGCAAACCATATTTTATTATAATAATATTAATAATAATTGTTTATTTATCTAAAGTAATACATAGACACAGATTCAACACAGTGATAGACATACAATAATCATGAATGGCTGTTTATACATAAGTGTAAGGTTACAAAAGTCTTTTAATGTATAGACAAAAAAAAAAAAAACCTGTATCTTGAGAGACAGTGTTCGGCAATATGTACGTAAATTTAGTACCTTAAAGAGTGAAGGGGCTTCGATCTACCATAACATATTATAGTGATTTGAACATCATGAGATGTGTGTGTGTGTGAAAGAAAGAGAGGGTGTGTGATCGTGTGAAGTTATTGTGTAAATGTACATAAGTGTTGTAAATTTTTATGTCTAGCAATAATCATGTCAAGCGATGTAGGTCAGTAGTGATTCTGTTTTACTATAATCCTGCTGTAAAAGCCAGGCCGTAGTTTTAGATTTAACGTCAAATTCTCTCACTTTCTTCCTTGTATACAACATGCCGCTACAATGGCGACATTAATTTAACACACGGGTAGGGCTAGTGGCCAGTAATCATAAAAATTATAACAACATAAAACAAATCTTGCTTGAACTTGAAAACTTCGACCTGCGCCGCTCGCCGACATAGGGCTCTCTCTCTCTCTTTCCTTCAATTCGCCTTCTCTTTGCACGTTATTTGTTTTAATTACATTGATGCGATATTATGATCCGTGACCCCGGCAAATGACCCCTGCGCTACAGTTTTTTAAGTCAGGTTGCTCTAAGATGCTATTTTAGAAAATTGTTAATAAATAAATAAATATTAATGTTTAATTAAATTGAAATATATTCATAAAACTAAAAAGCGAAACCGTATACGACGTGTGTTAAATTAATGTCGCCATTAAAGCGCCACGCTGTATATTAGAAACGGTATTATTTGTTAAAAAGAATCCCCAACGTTTTTGAAGTCTACAGATGGTTCTGAACGAAGTCAACATGATAGTCGCCGCGGAGACTTCGTATACGGTCATTGAACTCTCTCCCGATCATTAAACTCGTGGAACAAAGTTTACTACATACATCATAACCCAATTTATAATGGCGACTGGCGATAGCCAATAACCATTAATCTTGCATAGACAAGCGACGCCACAAACAACAACTTTACATAGTAATTAACAAACAATAATATAGTAGGTAACTGAATTATCTATACTAATAAAGAGGTAAAATTTGTTCGTTTGTACGTAGGGGGTAATCTCCGGAACTACGAGTCGGATTTGATTTTTTTAATTCATCTGATACGCAATTTTTGGGTAGCGTTGTACAGGGTGGCAGGGACATCGACGCGCAACCTGTTATCATGTCAGAAAAAAGTCAGAAAGAACGCTAAGCGAAGTACTAGTGCGTGCAGGCGATGCGATGCCAAGGGGTTGGGGAGAAGGAAAAAGGACAACAAATTTCACGCAGCCGAAGTTGCGGGCAAAAGCTAGTTATCAATATGATCGATTAGCAGCAATAGTCGATTCATATTTCGAAATTTTGAAGTAAATTTCGATGCTATCAGTTTTGTTAGTACCTAACTGTTTGTTTTACGGGTAAGTAATCTATTAGAGCGTTAGATAAACAAGATAAAGTTGGCATTTAAAACTTTATTTTTCGGCTATTGGATACTAATATTTTAACGAGTTGTGGTGAAAATAAACAGAATACTTAGGTAAACAAGAAAGTTGAAACTAGAATCAAACTCATTAATGTATTTTTTTCGGTAGCACTTTACTTTCGCTATAGGCCACCACTTTAGATTTTATGTAACGTCATATCTATAACCTATAAGTCGGGAAACAACATGACGCTTCCAACGATACCTCGTTTGTCAAAACAGATGAACATACATAAAATCTTAACCCTCCTTTCACTTTGTCGGGTAAAAGTAGGGCTTATAACTCACACGTTTACTCAGATTTTTAATTGAGAAGTAATAAATACGTTAGTATCGTTCGACAAATAAACACTTCCATAAAAAACACAAACTATCTTTTTAATATGAAAGAAAAGGACAGTACTATACGTTAAAACGAGAAAAAAAAGATTGACCAATGAATTCTAACAAAAGATGGAACGAATTAATTTATCTCATAAAAGAGTGGGTGAAACGTATCTATTTCGCGTAAAGAAAATTACATATTTTTTGTACCTACCTATAAATAATTACCTTTATTTATAAATTACAGAAATTGATTCAATAAACTATTCTGAACAAACTATTTCATAATGTGCATTTATTCAGTTACACATGGTATATACTTTATTGTTCACCAGAAAATACATAACAAAAATACATTGAATACTACAAAACATACAAGAAAGATAGAAAAATTAAACGGAAAGTCCAATACAAGGCCAAAAGACTCATGTCTCAGCATGATGCTGCCTTATCGCTTTCTACGATCTCTTCCAGGCAACCTTGGAATGGACGGTCTGTACCACACCCTTAAATTCGACCAAAACATTTCTGATACACACTGTATATTACCCACAGACATTAATGAATACATCATTTGGTAATCTAATGTACCAGAAGAACTTTGTTACTCATTCTGCTGTAAGAATCCTTAAGTGGTCCCTTACAAACAACGCCCACAGGATATCGTATCCTGGCATGTTGCCAAAACAAAAAAAAAAAACATCTTCGTTGAGAACAACATACTTAAGCATGAATATGCGTTTCATTGCCACATCTAGGACATCGTTAATCAAATAAAATACACTTGCGTGCAGAAATATCGACCCACCCCGTGCTCTTCGGTTTGAAACCACATAACTCGATCAGTTTTAACAAAAATATTTAATAATAATACTTTATTTGCCAAAATGTAGGTGTACAAAGTAGTATGATCTTAATATAAATGTGGCCCATTTACATTCTACCATTACATGTGGTGTGCAAATCTTTAATTCTAGAACACATTAAATTATTAAAAATATCATAATATTCCTTCAGTTATCACTATAAACGTTACAAAATGTCTGATTAAATAAATTAATTGCAAATATTTAATTTCACAATACATTACATAATTAAAAAATGTCCTAAGATTACATCAGTTACCAATATGAATGTTATACAATGTCAGGTTTTATGTATTAATTGAAATGTCAATGTCTATGAATATTGTTATAATCTCAAAATAAAAATAATAATAGTAAGTAAATATCAAATTAAAAAATAAATAAAATATATATTTTAACTTTTAATTTTAATAATTTGTTCGTTTATTTAATATTAGATTGTCCATTTAATAAATAAACAATTCCACCTATACCTACTAATATAATAAAATAAAAACATACCAAAAAACAATAACCAAATATTGTGTACCTTCCTGAAAGTATGTAGATTACATTAGTGAAGGAATGATCAAAGCGGATCGATTAGTTTTCGAGAAAATCGGTGAATTATAAAAATAATGCCTCCTTTTTTGAAGTTCGTTAAAAACTCTAATTAAATGATGAATAAACGAACAGAAATAAAAAAAATTAGGGTTTCGTCAACTCCACTGACAAAAAAATTCACGCAGTTTTTCCAATTAAAAGTCAGTGATGAGGACTACTAGAGAATCAATCAAAAATACGAATTTCAAAATACCGATTTTCATAATTCCGAATGGTTCAAAATTCCGAATATAAAAACTCCGACTTATCATTGCTCCTATTTTTATCATTCCTAAATTTCAATATTCCTAACGCCTATAATTTTATTACTATTCTCGAAATACCGAGTTTCAATAGATCGAATAATAATAAGTCCGACCTAATGATAATTCGAAACATCAAAAATACGAATTCCGATTATTATAACACCGATTAATAGAATTCCGAAATAAAAACGCCTTGTAAAACTGAAGTGAAGTAATTCATCAATAATACAGGGGATTGCATGGAAGCAAGCATGCACCGTACAAGCAAGCAAGCAGCATGTAAGCAGGCATGCAACATGCAGCAAGCATTGTTTCTGTCACGGCTCCGGCGCTGCGGGGTTTGGGCGGCCCCACGCAGCTTATCATCGCAGATGGTTTTAAAGCTCATCACCGCAGCTTCGCCACCTGCTTCTCAGCTCGCGGACACCCCAACCCCCGCGCCTACGCGGGCTTAAATTACACTCTAGGGTAGGGCAGACAAGACTGCGTGAAGTTGGTTTTGCAGCGATTCGTTTCTGTCACTAAATTTTGTAGCATAACATGTCGACTTTTTATGACAGTATTTTAATTTAATTTTGAAAATACTACCAAGTAACCAGCTATATATTTGTAATCAAATAATATTCCGCAAAAAGTAGTTTCAGTATGATATAATGAAATATTTCAAAGGGGCTTCGGCCAATAGCAAAAAGGTTTTTTTGTAAATCAGCGAAATATAGTTCTGTAAAATAATACCTATGAAACATCTAAAAAAACAAAACATATCACACACACACAAAAAACAAAAAAATACATCACAAATTAAACACACACACACAAAAAACACATCACGTCTAAAAATATATGTCAAATAACGCATATACCAAAAAAGACGTCGGTCTATAGTTTACGATAAAATGAAATTCGCATAAATAAAATTGGGAAAAGTGATTCAGAATCCTAATTTTAGTAGTTTATTCGAAGTATTTAAAATCGGAGTGTCGTTTTTCGGACCGAGAACCCTTCGAACATTTGATTCTTCGAGCGTATGAAAATCGTAAAAAAATAAAATAAATTTCGTGATTTTTAATAATAGACATTATAATTCTTAGGTATTATGAAATTCGGACTTTTGAAAATCGGAACATCGAAATTCGGAATAAAATATTTCGGAGTATTTGGGTGTTCCCTTATCAAAGCCTAAAGCATTTGCCAAAAATCATTATTAATAATTAAAATATTCATTAACATTTTTGAGATTTATCGCCTCTCAACAGAAAGTGCGGGATGGGTCATTTTTTTGCACGCAAGTGTATTTACGCAAATGGTAATACATAAACACTCTCTTGTCCTTTGTTTTCCTAAAATAAATAGAAATCATTTATTTGCTTATAATGTGACAAGTAAGAAAGTAAGTATTTTTATTATGAATAATCCTGATATATTTTGCCTTCCGGCATCGGCATGAAAAATTTTAATATAACATCAAAGTTATAAGATCATATGTATTGTCAAAATAATAACCGCATCAACACAATCTAGGGATATTTTAGTTATTCATGTATGCAGTAACATATTGTGGCAACCCGGGACCCCCGGATTTAAATCCAATTGAGCACGCGTGGGATATGCTCCAACGAAGGGCTGAACAATATTTTGCCAAAAATCTGGTGACAGACTGTGAACTTTTCATGTAGCTTCGTAAAGCGCCTGACTGGTTTCGAAGCTACGACCTACATCTCGTAAGTCACGGCTGTTACTACTTGGCCACCACACACACAACACAATCAGCCTATAATATTCCCATTGCTGGGACACTGGCCTCCTCTCTATAAGAGGGAGTGGGCTGTAATCCACCACGCGGGCCCAATGCAGTTTGGGCTTGTGGCCCGTGTGGTGGCTCAAGTTTATTTATTTATTTATTTACAAAGGTACATCAACAGCTTCTGTATACAAAGCTACAAGGGTCAAGTTACTTGGGGTACAGTGTTACTTGGGGTTGGTATTAATGAATACTATTAATTCGTGCCAATTAAGCAATCCGTTACGAGAAACCTCCGATTTATCCTATTGTAATAAGGACAGAAACCGTGTGGTTTTATTTGGTAATAAATGCGATATAATCTAACTAGATAACCCTCTGTTCAATAGACAATAATTATACCCATCGTATTTAACAATAGTTCTAAACAAACAAACCTCTTTAGTTAAAGTTCCTACTACAGCTAATCCAAACCACTGCAAAGAAATTAAATGAAATTGTTTTTTCTGTAATTAGGATATCGGACAGCGTAGGAATTTATCGCTGGTTTAAAAAAAAACTATTCCATACATTTTGACCGCATAGATACTCGCGCACTTTTGTATGAAACAGCAGACTTTTTTTTGAGGACATCGCCGTCTCGGTATACCACGTCGAAGGTGGTGCGACGATGTGGTAACATTTGCAAGGCCAACATGTCCAGAGATGACACAAGACAGGGAAAGGACCAAACAACGTCACACAATATAGTAAAGGACCAACAGGGTTTAGAAAAAACAAAGAGAGGCCCAGAGGTTTGCCCAGCAGTGGGCCACAAAGCAAGCTACCAAAAAAAAACACGGATTGCACTCCGGGAGTGCCGGCAGAAGTGAAAACTTGAATATTAACGTTGTGCATTTTTGATATTTTGGAATACGGTCTACTCTCCCTCCGTCTTACGAATTTTCGATCAGGTCACGTGTCTTGACGCGAGCTCCGTCTTATGAATTTTCGATTAGGTCACGTGTCCTGACGCGAGTTTAACATTTTTTACCCATCACAATAAAAGTACACAACGCCGCTAATGAAGTTTTCACTTCAAAAACCGAAGAAAAATGTCTGCCCCAAAAACCATGAATTCAGCACACGATTATAGACCTAGAATCATGTGCTGAATTCATGGTTACAGTTGCGCGTCGATGTCCCTGAAACCCTGTATAAAATATTGTGACATTATTTACCTGGTTGTGGTGAAGTGGTTCCGTCACCCGTTGGACTAGTGGTTTTCGGCACTGGACTAGCGACTCTTGATGCACCGGGTGCCGGTGATGGTCCCGTGGGCGGAGTCTGGACAAAGATGACGTCATTAAAGAAATGCTTATTTTTTTAGGTTGTTATATTGTAAGTAAGGTATGGCAAATAGGCTCGCCCCCAATTACACCTCTGCCTAATCCTTCGGGGAATCTAGGCGTGGTGTTATAATTTACGTGTTGCGTAACGTAGGGCTTGGCTTAAGGGCTACGGCGTAGACCGACGTAGCAGCGTAGCTTCACCTCGTAGATCTTCGTAGCGGCATTGCTCATAAATACGATCTTATTAACACAAAATCTATTATACAGGATTATTTTTTATTCAGTGCGTAAATTTTTACAGGGTGTTCTACCCATGAATATGAACAACATTCACTATGGGACCATCTCTGAAATCACAAAAAAAAAATCAGCTGATTCATACATTTTGGTCGAATAGGTATTGAACTTTTATAAGAAACAGCTGATTTTTTTTTTGTGATTTCAGAGATGGTCCCATAGTGAAAGTTGTTCATATTCATGGGTAGAATACCCTGTGAAAATTTACGCACTGAATAAAAAATTATCCTGTATATTTGAAAATTCATACATATCAGAAAAGATAGTATAACACTTAATAAATAATTTACATAAAGTTAAGAGCCTGTCTGGGTTCGAACCTACGACCTACAACTCGGTAAACACATTGCTTACTGCTATTCTATGACAAGCAGTAAATAAAAAATAAAATTTTTCCTTAATAACCTCGCCCCAGAAAAGCCACTTCCATGTTTGTTTCCATAATTAAAAAGTAAATTAGACAAGTGCGAACTTCAATCCTCAAAAGTTTCTACTGTGATGCATATCAAATTATCATTTGCATTTTCAAATTATGTCTGCATACTGTTTTTTAACAATAGCGAAAACTGAAAGAGTCGCAGAAAAGCTAATTATTCTATGACTTTTATATTAGGTACTACTGTCCTATATAAAATTAAAATGTCAGACTACGTGTCTGACATTTATAATTACGAAAGTTTAAAGTTATTTTTATTGCTCTATACCAGTTCTGAACAAAACGAAATGCTTGTTTCAGCGTTAAAAATTTTTTGATGCATTCAAACAGTATTTTTTATACTTTTTCCTCGCGATCCTTTGTACGAACACCGCAGTAACTTTGTGTGTATACTTAGTCCTTGTAGTACAATAAAAAGCCTCATACACAAAGCAGGTACTGAAAGTAAAATTCTCACTCAATTGGCACCTAAGGTGCTGAAGACGCTTCTAATCCATTGAAGCAATGTTCGAAAAATTTGTCTGCTCAACAATGTAAATAAGGCAATGAATGTTGTGAACTGAGAAAATTTTTATTTACAAGATAACACTAAAATAACAAAATAATATAAATAAAATAAAACAATTTTCAAACTAAAATATAGCTTCGAAAAATTCATCGCCATCGCTGTCGACTGGTAAGGTACAGACCGGTCAAGCGACCCGAAACTGTCAAACTTTCCCATTCAACCATGAACCTTATTGTTATAGCGATAAAGTTGAAAATTTATGTTCTTTTTTATGCGTCATGTTTGCCGCAAATAAATGCATTTTCTTTCTTTCTTTTCTTTCAACGTCAAATCCCGTAATTAGAAAAGTTCAAAATCTAGTCGCAAACTCATCTCAGCGACAATCAATCTCAAAAACTTGACAAAAATGTGGGGAAATTAGGTATTTTTGACAGATTAACACAGAGATCAGACTGTGAAGGTTCTTAAAATTACGAAAATTGCCGCTCTGGTTATGGAGATATTGAAGTTTAAAGTCTAACTGTTTTGACGTTTTTTTTACAACATCAAGTTTTAAATGTTATAACTGTATACCAAGGGAAGAGGAAACAAAGCTTACCTTAACAGTCCCTGGTGTCGGTGCCGGTGGCGGCGATGTGGAAGGAACAGGAGACGTGGCTGGAGTGGGTGCGGGCTTAGGAGACACCGGTCTACTGCGAGCGTCTGCTGCTGACAGTAATGCTCCTGCTGCATAGCCAGCTACTCCCTCTTCTCCTGTGTGGAGTGAAATAGATGAAAAAAAAAAACAAATTCACATAAAACACACACATACAAAAAAAAATTGTTAGATCGAATAAAAAACAAAACAATCATTCGCACAGAACAGAAGTTTCCTTTCACGGTTATTTTACCTCTGATTTTGCATCACTGTCCAAATCACAGTGATCTTTATTCTCGTTATGATAAAGTTGCTGTTGGGTTGCTGCCACTGACAACTCTGCTAAAATCATTGTGATTTTTATTCTTGTTACAATAAGGTTGTCGTTAGGTTGCTTCTGTCAGAGGTAAAATAACTGTGAACGGACTGTAGACAGGCACTGAATTGTAGTAAACGTGATTTCTTTTTTTTTTGTAAACCATGCGTTTTTAAAACCTAACTATTCCGGCCATTCACGGGTTGACAACAGTGGCATTACAATCTTGTTGATTAGTACATCGTGTATTTAATTTAATAAGAAATAAGTAAGGAAGGAATAAGATAAGGTATTAGGAGCCATCCTAAAAACTTGAGAGAAGATAATATAAGAACAGCCCGTATCCCAAGCAATTTAGTCGGTCGGTACCAGCGCTGGGGCTCTGTCTCGCATGGGGTCTTAGCATTATGCTGAGCGATGGCCGTTTTGCGTGAATGTGACGTATGTTTTCCACCAACTTGTTCTTTTTTGTGTATGTGTTCCTCTTAAGCGCCATATATACCCAAAATAAAAGTATTTTCTTTCTATTGGTGCCCGATACATCATTGAGAAATGGATGACTTTCTCACAAAAAGTCTTGTACCTTTATGTATTAAATCATCTGCCTACCACACCCAAATCATACAACAAGTTACATAAATATTAATGAAGTTTTAAAATTACCTGGTGGTTTCCAAGGTGATTTAGGAGGAGACGTGGTCGACTCTGGTTCACACTCCGCGACCTCCGTGGATATATCCTTGATCAGTTCCAGCAGAGTGTGCCCCGGACTGATTGGCATCTCGATCGGAGTTCCCGCTCTTGAACCTACAAACCAAAGGATAGTTAGTTACATCGATAAAAAAAAAGTTTTATTACCTTCAATAGTACAAGAAAACACTTATCTCACACATTAAGCTTTACAACTAGGCAAACAGTGTCTTCGATGAGCTCTGGTACCCAATGTAAGATTTGACTTGTGTTTAGGGTGCCAGCGTCCTCGCCTAAGATTTGAACATGTAACCGCAGTTGTAAGACAAGCACAGCATGACATCATTAAATTACTAGCTAATGTTGTATCCTATTTATGTAGCCATGTATATAGAACACAACATTAGCTAGAAGAAGAAGCTAAAAGATTCTGCGTGGACTTCTTCCGCGTAGAAGAAACTTATCCTATGACACTCGGTAAAAGTCCTTGTGGCTAAGAAATACTGTTCTTTCTTAGCCACAAGGACTTTTATGCTGCCGCGGTATGCGTAGCTTAACCTGATCGATGAAACCGTGTAGCTGTCTACACGGTTCCATCGATCAGGTTAAGCTACGCATACCGCGGTTGGTCCATGGATGGGTGACCATCTTTACATACCAAGACCCCTCCATGCCTCGGAAAGCACGTTAAGCCGTTGGTCCTGGTTGTCATTTGGAGATGGTTGTTGAGGTCAGATAGGCAGTCGCTCCATGTAAAATGTATTCACTTGCATCCGGTTAGACTGAAAGCCGACCCCAACATAGTTCGGAAAAGGCTATGATGACTCGGTAAAAGAGCAGCTTTCTATCAATGCAAGAACTTTTGTTATCGGATCAGGGGACTCAACACATCTGTTACGCAATTACCCTGCAGGATTCAACTCAGTGTAGCGAGAATTTTAATCCTGTGGCGCTACTTGTGTGATGACTATGATACTTTATTTCTCAAATTTTAAGCCGACTTCAAACAAAGGAGGAGGTTTATATTTTTGTTACCTCATAACTCCGTCATTTATAAGCCGATTTTTATTTGAAAGGTATATACTTTCAGATGAGTTTCATAGAAATTTGATCAAAATCTAGGTTCAGTAGTTTGATTTTTAAACCAAAATTACGGGTAAAATTCAAGTGAAATTGTTTGGGGTAAGTAAAACTTAAAAGTGAAATAAATAATATTTTACAAAAAAAAAAAAACTGACTTCCAAAAAAGGCACTACAAAGTGAAAAATAACTTTAATTTCGGAAGTCGGTGTCGTTGGGTTTGCATTTTAGTTGTTTGCCACCGGCCTCCGAAATTAAAGTTATTTCTCACTTTGTAGTGTATTTTTTTGTAACAAACTTAAAACGTTTTTTTATAAACAATTACTAATGGAACTGCAAGTTCCAAAACAATAAAAACTATAGTCACTTTTAATTTCACTCTGAAACATTGAAAGCACTTAGAGAATCATTTCCTAGAAAAGAATATTTTATTAAAACTTTTAAAGAGAAACACAACCTCGAAATTGAAAGAATACTAGTTAATTTTAGTCAGTGCCAAATGAATATACTTGGCAGCCGCACTGGACTTTGTGGCACCGGTATCCAAAGCTTTTGTGTTTCTATTTCTTTAATTTATGACAGCTTGTTCACTATGCAGCGTTTAAGTGGAATTTCTGCTACCCATCTACGATAATTGATCGGTCGATTAGTGTGTGAAAGATGATATGGCTCGAAAGGGGGTGGCCACTGAGATGACGACTAATAGAGAAGTATGGAAGACAAAGATATGTACCGCCGACCCCAGATAAATTGGGATAGGGTTGGTAGAATGATATTGTTACGAGCTTCGGGTTCGTGACAATTAAAAATGCCGATAAAAATTACCAAAACTTACACTTTAATCAATCAACACTAACAACAATTCAAAACACACTAATTATAAAACACAATCACTCTTAAGTCGCACTTGAAGATCGCTTTCGATGTATTCGCTTGTGTCGCAAAACCAAGTCTCATTGCTCGCGGCTATTCCCGGCCTTATATAGTGCCGCAGATAGTTCCAGAACCTTCTATTGTAGAAC
The DNA here is from genome assembly GCA_951799955.1 of Apamea anceps. Lineage (NCBI taxonomy): Eukaryota > Metazoa > Arthropoda > Insecta > Lepidoptera > Noctuidae > Apamea > Apamea anceps. The sequence goes on from OX637509.1 coordinate 14,666,184, forward strand.
CGTCTAGAATGTTCGAGTACATACCGGCCCCGACTGACTAGATGTCGATAGTTCTAGTAAGTTCTAGCTTCGTCATATCTACTCGTCAATAGATGGCGCTAACGGATGGCGAGACTATTAGTTCTACTATTCCATAATAGATGGCGCCAGTTAGTTCTGCCAATCCACAATAGATGTCGCCAGTGGTAACTAATGTCGCCATGTATCAGGCATTAATTGCGGCGCGTAACACTGCCCCCTCCTAAGACATGCTCGTCCCGAGCATTATCGGCTCCATAATAACGCGCCAGTCGATCCACATGGACGATCTTAGGAGTACCTCTTGCACCTCTACTACGAGTCTGAGGTCCCTTTACAGCTGCACAACTTGTACATTTGCGACACCAGTCCTTGACATCGTCCCGACAGTGGATCCAGTAAAACCGTTCTCGTATCTTCAGTAGAGTCCGTTTTACTCCCAGATGACCTCCTGAACAACCATTATGGTACAGCTGTAGAACCTCTGGTACTTGAGCTTTAGGGACAACCATTTGCAAATGACAGGTGTCTCCCCGAGCATTTTCCCATTTACGGCACAGGATTCCATCCTGAATCACCAAGCTGTCCCATTGAGCCCAATAGCTTTTTGTGATCGAACTCATCGCTGAGACGTCGCTCCACCTGGGCTTAGGAGCTCTGGCCTTCATCCACTTCAGAATCGGCTTGATGTCCGAATCTTCCTGCTGTGCACGTTGTACGCTTTCCTTCCACTCGTTGCTGATGTCTGTCTTGAGCATCCTCACAGGTACAACTTCTTTACTTTCTTGCCTAGTCTTCAAGGCGGCCGTCTCATCCTTCCGCTGGTTGACATAAGTATGGTCCTGTTCGGACCGCGCATGCGCTTCGCGTCGCATTCGCTCCAACTTTTTCTGTTCCATGTCAACCGCGCGCTTCAATTCTTCTAAACGTTCTAGAAGAGCTTGCTGTTCCTGGTGAGCCATAAGCAACGCCTTCTGCTGGTGCTGAAAGTCCTGGGTGGTGCTGTTAGCTGCACTGCTCTCTGGAGATCGGCCGTCTTCCCTTTCTGCAGTTCGCTTGGGGCAACTGGATCGAAGGTGGCCCCTTTCCCCACAGCCGTAGCACCTAGGGCTGTACCCTTTATTGCGGTCGCGAACTGTAGCCGCTGCAACCTCCCTGACGCGATGGGAACGATGATCCTGTCGCACGGCTTCCACCTCCAGTGCATGAGCCAAGGCGTCCTTAAGCGTCCCGTGGTGCCCGAGCCTCACAGCAGCTCTAACTTCAAGGTCGCGGATGCCGTCGATGAATGCCTGCACCAGGTTCCCATCAATAAGCGCAGGTACGGACTGGTAAGCTTTACGCACCAGCTTCTCCACTTCAAGGGCCCACTGCTGCAGGTTTTCATTACTGCGTTGCACGCGATCCTTGAGCTGCGCACGAAACACGTGTTCCAGGTGAGCATCGCCATACCGAGCCTCCAATGCCTCAAGGAGCTGCTCGTAAGTCACTTCCTTACCGAGAGCTTCCAGAACAGTTAAGGCCTGGTCGCGCAGGCCTAGGGTGAGGGCAGTCATAGCCTGACTATTATTCCAACCATTCGCCTTTATGACAGCCTCAAACTGGATTTTGTAGGCCGACCAGGAAGAAGTTCCGTCGAACGGTGGCACTTTGAATCCACGTAGCGAAGGTGTTGTAGCTACGGGAGCTGCGATTCCATCCCCAAGTTTAAGGTAATCCAGCGTTTTCTTTACGTCAGCCATCACGGTTTTCTTTACGTCAGCCACCACGTTGTCCACCCGATCATTCACTTGGTCAATCCGGATTTCAGCTTCCGTCAGGCGGTTGTCACATTGAGCAACCTTATCCTTCATCTCCTTCATGTCTTTCCCGAAGGTAGCGTGAAGATCCTTCATAAGGAGCATCTGCTCTTCCTGGCGGCGCGCTTGCTCCTCCTGGCGGCGCGCTTGCTCCTCCTTATCGCGTTGGAGCTGTTCTTCCAACCGGCGAGCCTGTTCCTCCTGTCGGCGAGCCTGTTCCTCCTGTCGGTGAGCCTGTTCCTCCTGTCGGCGAGCCTGTTCCTCCTGTCGGCGAGCCTGTTCCTCCTTGTCCCGCTGGAGCTGTTCTTCCAACCGACGAGCCTGTTCCTCCTGTCGGCGAGCCTGTTCCTGTAGCATCATCATCAGGGCAGCAAGGTCTGGTGCTGCTGATGCTGAAGCTGCTGCGAGCGGGTCGGCCTCCGACCTCTGCGGCATAGCTCCACCAAAACGTCTCTGGTCCGTCTCCTGTTGGCGTTGACTCCGGGTACGGATACCCTCCGTGTCGTCTTTAGGTAAAATCGGCATGATTAATCCTTGCTTCTGACACCAATTGTTACGAGCTTCGGGTTCGTGACAATTAAAAATGCCGATAAAAATTACCAAAACTTACACTTTAATCAATCAACACTAACAACAATTCAAAACACACTAATTATAAAACACAATCACTCTTAAGTCGCACTTGAAGATCGCTTTCGATGTATTCGCTTGTGTCGCAAAACCAAGTCTCATTGCTCGCGGCTATTCCCGGCCTTATATAGTGCCGCAGATAGTTCCAGAACCTTCTATTGTAGAACCGTCTAGAATGTTCGAGTACATACCGGCCCCGACTGACTAGATGTCGATAGTTCTAGTAAGTTCTAGCTTCGTCATATCTACTCGTCAATAGATGGCGCTAACGGATGGCGAGACTATTAGTTCTACTATTCCATAATAGATGGCGCCAGTTAGTTCTGCCAATCCACAATAGATGTCGCCAGTGGTAACTAATGTCGCCATGTATCAGGCATTAATTGCGGCGCGTAACAATATTGATGATGATCTGCGATTATTGCCACCGATTTTTTTCTCGATCAATTTTACGTCTAATTTAATTCAGGTAAATCAAAAATATATACCACATTCCTTGCCAGTTCATCTATCCTATGGTGAAGTAACTACATGGACAGTGAACTATTGGACATTCTTAATGTACTTTAATAATGTATCTTCATACACAAAATCCAATTGTTTTCATATACTGGACTCGCATTTAATTATTTTAGTAGAGTACTACAAGGATCTTTTGGTACCTAACTGACATTGACACGTGGGCAAAATCAGTTTATAATGTTCCCACTACTGGGACACAGGCCTTCTTTCTATGAGACGGAGTGGGCCATAATCTAACATGCGAGCCCAGTGCGGGTTGGTAGATGTTACATGTCTTAGATTTTTGTTTGGTTCTACGACATGCCGGTTTCCTCACAATGTTATCCTTCACCGTTGTCAGGGGAGCAAAGCATGTTGCTCGTTGGTAAACTGAAATTGTAACACAAATTGTATTGACAAGAGAAGATGGCGGCGTTAGTTCCGATTTTGGCCATGAAAAGAACCATGTAGAGTTGTAAAAGACATTTGAATAATTTTGTCACGTAAAACTCCTATAACTTCTGCACGACACCTCACCTGGCAGTGGCGACCGCAGCACCAACTTTCTAGCTTCTTCCATAGCTCGCTGTAAATTCTGCTGATTCTTGAACGACTCTCTACTGCGACAGCGGCCGATCTGAGACCTGGTGACACAAAGAAAGAAATAACATTTATTTAGCACTGAATAAAAGGCACACAACAAATTCTAGATCATCATCATCTATCTAGTCTTTTCCTAACTACTTTGGGGTCAGCTACCAGTCTAACCGGATGCAGCTAAATACCAGTATTTTACACGTAGCGCCTGCCCATTTGACCTCCACAACCCAGTTACTGAGTAATACGATACCCCTTGGCTAAGCTGGTTGTCAGACTTTCGGGCTCCTGAGTACCCGTAACGACTGCCCCCACTGTCAGGCTGGCCGGGGATTCGGTCAGGAGTGTCACCTCGGCGATGGTGTTGGGCGTGGTGCTCGACGCAAGTCAGTCATTTGCGCAGCATGCGGCATCGATAGGGGAGCGCGCGGCCAAATGCTTCGGGAAGATGTCAAGAGTGTCGGCATCGTCCTGGGGCATTCGATATCCCGGACTCCACGTCCTCTACAGGGGCACTTTCGTCGCCACGGTGACGTATGCTGCTGCTTGTTGGCACAAAAGGGCGACACTCCACGTTGTTCGCAGCGCGCTGCTCAGGTGCCAGAGAACACCTACAGGCGTACAGGTCTACCAGTACGGCTGCGCTAGCGGTATTGGCTGGCGTTCTCCCGGCGGACTTGGAGGTGATCCGTGCGGGGCGGTTCGATGAGGAGCGCCAGAGCGCGGTCGAGACACAGGTCGAGCTGGGCTTGCGGAGACAGGTGCTGGCCCGGCGCAGGCGTGAGATCCACGATGAGGCGATGGATGCATGGCAAGAAAGATGGAAGTATGAGGAGAAAGGACGGGAGCTGTTCCGTTTCTTCCCGGACGTGGCGACTCGCATGAAATCGCACTGGGTACATGCCAGGCCACCAGGTCTCCCAGATTCTCACGGGACACGGGTGCTTTAGGAAAAGGCTGCATGATATGACGTTATGTGAGGACAGTCTGTGCTATTGCGGTATGGATGAGGAAGACCTGCACCACGTGCTGTGGGTCTGCCCCTTGTATGAGGAGGCCAGGTGCAAGATGATGGATGGGATTAGTCGCTTGGAGGTCGGCCCGATCTATTACGGCGATCTCGTAAGTTCACCGGCGAACTTTGACCGACTGGTAGAGTACGCGCACACATGGCATGCCACCCGGAGCGCAATGGAGCGCAATGGAGCGTGAGGAGGAGCCTAGCCTAGAGACGGAGCTGTGATTGCCGCCGACGACGAAGTACGAGTTATAAAAGACTATGTATTCGTGCTCGTTGCCTACCCAGAAGGGGAGAGTGGCATCAGGGACACACACATGGTCAACTTGTAGGGATCAAGAAGCGCCTGCGGACAAATAAAATAAGATGGCCAAGGGAGCTATGTCCGCAGCCGCCCCACGTTTCGGCCCGTATAACGAACGTTGGAAGGGCCATGGGAAGGTTTGGAGGGAGTGTGTCCCTATCTACTACTACCCGTAACGACTGTCAAAGATCCACGAATGACAGCCGAGACCAACGGCTTAACGTGCTTTCCGAGACACGGAACAAATTCTAGATAAAAAAATAAAATTAAAAATGTATTCCGTTGTATGCAGAGTGTGTGCCTCACGACTGCGCCAAATAGGCCCAGTTCAGCAAAGATGCCAGAATGGTGGAAACATTTATATCATCATCAGCTTACAAACTTTGACTACACTGATAGTGAGCCTCTCAATGAAAAATGGGTTATTGCCACAGATATCATGATTGCCAGATAGATTGATGGTCATATGTAGTACAGTAGGGGTACTATACTATGCCTATCAATTGACCCCTAATTCACTGGACTTAATTTGTTGCTAATGACCTTTAGTATAAGCCCTTTCAAGGAATACATCGAGTTTCCCGGTCAACCTGTATGTGTGTACACAAATTGTAAAATTAATATAATAAAAATAAAATACCCTGGCGTTAATAAGGCACATCAAGTTTTAGTTAGTAATATTTATGTAGCTATGAGTGACTGAGTAGACGCTGCACGAAGACATATATTTTAAGTTTGATGTGCTGTGTGCGTAGTACACTGCCGTTAATACAGCACAACAAACTCAAAAACACAATAGAAGGTCCTTTTGCCACATAATATACGTATTATGAGGCAAAAGGAACTTCTGAACAAAATTGCTTGGTCTGTTTTTACGTAACCCCCAGAAAACAAGAATCATCTTTGCCAGGATACTCAAATACCCAAAACAGTAAAAGCCAATTAGCCTCCAGTTCAAAAACAATAGAACCGCCAGATATGACACTCCACTCAAAAATACTTACGAAATTCCAGTACTTGCAAGCGTCTGATCCCACTTAGCGTTAGAGGTGCTCGCGATTGCCAACTTGGCAATTCTTCTGAACCGGGACAGTCCATCTTCATTCTCTGGTTTCTCATCATCTACAGCCACCGGAGCCACTTGGAAGTCCTTCATCAGACGACGCTCCCATATCTTCATCCGCTTGCCGAGAACCACTGTGAGAGAAAAGAGGAGTGTTTAGTTTTGATAGGTTCTGTTTTGGGGGAGAATACGGAAATTCTAAAGCTGCACCAAGTTAAGCGGTTCACAGTCCTATAGACAACATTTTATTAATGTTTAACGACCGTATCGGGTTTATGGGCAGTGAAACTTCAAAAGATACAGGTTTGACGTGGTATAGGAAAACGGTAGTCTTAAGTCTACCGGGTCAAATTATGAGCTAGCAAAACTCCGCAGACGTGATGGGTATCCATATCTAAACATGATAAAACAAAAAATTAATTAATTTGATATTTTTTGTGGCGTCATCGACCGCTGCTAGTGTATTTACCTACTTGAAATATCAGTTGAAAAAATTAGTTTTTTTTTTTTGAGTAATGTTCACAGATGTGATTGGTATCGATATGTAAACACGATAAAACATATTTTCTCAACCCATACTTCAAATAACAACACTGCCAGCGGTCGTTGACCCCTAAAAAAACATCAAATCATTTTTATTTTATCGTATTTAGATATCGATACCCATTACGTGTGCAGAGTTTAGCTAGCTAATTTAATTTCACCCTGGATACACAGCATTTAAAATTGGCCAGTTGCCAGGGGCGCTGTCACACACATAGCCATTTATATTCTTTCTTCCAATCTAACATAACCTGGTTTCCCTGGCAACATTGTGACGTTTCCTCTTCCAATACTTCGTTACATTTTAAATTCATATTTACTTAGGTACCTTTAAGGAATTCATTTCATCCGACAGGTCTATTCATTAGTATTCAATTAGGCAAGAAGTTTCGAGCACTTTTATCTGCTCAATAGTTCCTACAGTCCCCATAGCATCCTACCTGCATTGCATCCTCATTGGAATTTATCATAATAAGCCTGTAATGTTTCTACTGCTGGGACACCGGACACAGGCCTCCTCATGGTGAGAGGGAGTGGTCTGTGACCTACCACGCAGGGCCCAGTGCGGGTTGGTTTTAGGACATGCCAGTTTCCTCACGATGGCGATGTTTTCCTTCACCGTTTTGAGAGCAGTGGTGATGAAATAATTTACACACAATAAAGCGCTTGTCTGGATTCGAACTTGCGACCTCGTAAGTCACAGCCGTTACCACAGGGCTACCACTGGTCTCCCTTGGAATTTGCTATCTTACAAATATCTACTTTCAACCTTATACTCACTCTTCTCCTTCCTATCAGTAAAGCTGACATCCATGCCGTTCTTCTCGAACACTTCGAGCAGTTCATATCGGAGTGCCGACACGTCTCCCTTCAGCTCGTTGATGTCATCCTCTGTTACTTCTTCATCGTCCATCTTTCTGTGCATGGCTGATACGTAGCGCCAGACTAGAGCGCGCATGACTGCGGTGTAGCGAACGTCGGTTTCTTTTTCTTTTTCTTCCTGGAATTAAAGGTAGAAATTAAGAATTAACGATAGAAAATAAGTTTATTAGACCCAGGTCAAGTAAGGCACACAATATTCAGAGATAACCAACAAAAAAAAAACAACAAAAAAAACTTAAAATAGTATTGTGTGCGTCACGGATACGCCAAATAGGCCCAGCCGATCGATTCTGTGAAAATCTCACCGTGAAAAGTTAGGTGAAGTGAGCTTAGAGTGAGCTGTCAATAGTGTCAATCCCTAGTATTAGTTGGAATGACAGATCACTCCACGCTCACTTCACCTAAGTTTTCACGGTGAGATGGTTACAGAATCGCACTGCATTTCAGCATACTCGTAAATGTCAGACAACTAATGCCTGACGCTGGTTTTCAACTGGACCCTGGTTACTAGGACGTCTTACAGGTGTAAACCAGTTTTATGGTGTGTGTAAATATTTAAATAGAAAATTATATAGATATGTGTAGCAAATCATAAACAATTGATTAAATATTTGTTTAAAAATTATTATAAATAAGTAATATCTAATATATTGTGGTGTTTAATTAATATCTTCTTCATCGTAGATGTCGTTTTCATTAATTACTGGGCATGCGGATTCCCGCGAGCTGGCCTAGCGTAGTACAGAGTTACATTAGGTTAATAGGCCATTGTACAGTCACGTGCAAAAGTATGTCTACACTCATGTTGTTACGAACATAGCATTTTCGAACCCAAAGGTTTATGTAATGTGTCATATTTCAATAAAATTCGAAAAGAAAAGCGAACAAATCACAATTGAAAGTTGCCAAGTGTTGACATATTGGTGCTCGTGACTGTACATACCTACTGGATTGGTTACCACCAACGGCCTACTCAAGACTGACAACGTTTAGTTTCATGGCATAGTATAACTGTAATTTATTTAAATAAGACAGTACACTAATTGTGTAATACAATAACAATCTGACCCATTTTGAAGGATATCGCTAATACATTGCTCCATATGTTCGAAAAATTTGTCTGCTCATCAACGTATATAACGCAATGAATGTTGTTAAACTGTCAAAATGAGAGCCATTGTTACTGTTAGTGTGTTACGTAATTACTCCGTGGTGTATTTAAAACTTTTAAAATATTGACGTCATGTCACAAAGTTTTCATAAAGAATCTTTTACAGAATATTAAAATGTATTCCAAATATATTTATGATATATTCTGGGATACAACAAGGCTATTTTTAGACCGAACAAGTAATTAATATAGTACCTAAATGCTCGTTAAGCTGGAGATTAGTGGGCTGGAGCGATGAAATGATAACAAGAGATTGTGTTGTGAATCAATCATTCGAACATTACTCGGTTCTCATTAATTCTGTCGTTAATTAGCTACGTAGAACAAGGCATAAGGACTAAGGACGATGGTTAGTTCCTTCCAGGTATAAAAGGTCGCCTGGAAGAGTTCGCAGAAAGCGATAAGGCCGCCCATTGTATAAGTATTCGATAAAATAAAATTGTTATGTATTTTTGTGGTTTTTTTAAGTTTATATAAATAAATAATAAATAAGGTCAGCTTGAAATTCTTCTAATTAAAAAATCAACGGGTTGCACTCCGGGGGTGCCAGCAGAAGTGAAAACTTGAATATTAACGTTGTGCATTTTTGATATTTTGGAATGCGGTCTACTCTCCCTTCCCTTCCTCTTACGAGTCCTGACGCAAGCTCCGTCTTACGAATTTTCGATCAGGTCACGTGTCCTGACGCGAGTTTAACATTTTTCACCCATCACAACAAATGTGCACAACGCCGCTTAAGAAGTTTTCACTTCAATAAAGTAGGACTTACTTACTTACCTACTTTATTTAAAAAAAAAACAAACAATTTTACTAAAAATAGAAAACTGAATTTTTCAAACAAAATTAATAATTTCAAAATTGGCACGAATTAAACCGCCCTTGACAATAAGGCGAGGCGATGGTATCAACAATTCAACATAAACTTTATGGTATTATCACCTAGTTAAGTATCACAACACTTCAGTTGAATGTTGCTAAATACCTATTCAAACGAAAAAAAAAAGGTTCCACGGCTAGAATGTTAATTGTTATTAATTATTTTTATTGTGTATGTCTAAAATACCTACGTAATGTAGAATACGTGGTTGCAATTAATGTGATAACCTAATCGCCACACTAATTAAAACCATTAAAAATCAAAAGTCATTTATTCAAATTAGGCGGAGAAACAGTCCTTTTCGAACGTCAAAATATTGTTTTTTTTTTTAGAGTTTCATAAAGAAAATATAGCTTTAGATATTGTAGGCCTAGCACGAACATTTTTATGTTATTATAACATTTTTTTTTTATATTCGTATTAGTTATTCTGGTTTTATATTTAATGATATTTTTATTAAAAATATATATATAATCTTAAAAATTAAATAAATTAATAAAAAAAAGAAAGAAATTCATGTATTAATTGGTATTATTATGTGCGTCGTGCTCACAAACTCACATTGCCATCCTTAGCGAGTGAACCTGCAGTGTGATCGAGGATTTAACCGTAACAGAAGTTATCACTTTGACTTGCTTCATACTTCGATTGAACTTCGTTGCTTTATATCTTAGTATCCTACTTTTTAACTTAGTATCTTACTAGACCACGTCCATGGCAAGAAATAAAATTATATTTTATGTGCGTGCAGATACTACGATCTATATAGAATCTTTATGAGGAATTCCCAGTTTACAAAGTTTTCCTAAGTTATTTCTTCTAATATTACGCGAATAATGATTCATTACAACGTTTGTACCTAATCTCACAAAAAAGGATTGTTTACTTAATAAGTTAAGTTTTCATTAAAATGTTTCGTGAAACAAAAGGTATAATTTATTATACCTTTGTTAAAATTTTACCGGATATTAGGCTATGGACGCACGCTGAATGTGATATTTTAATACGATACTACTTAATATGAGAAAACACGTAGGTACTATGATGGTCTACATACTCATTATAAAGATACTATAGCCGTTGCCCGCGACTTCGTCTGCGATCCAGGATGAAAAATAGCCCACGTCCTTACCCAGGTCATGGTCTATCTGTGAGACAAATTTAATCCAAATAAGTTCAGCCTTTTTAGCGAGAAAGCGTAACACACAAATAAACTCACTTTCGCATTTATAATCGTCACTAATATTATAAAGGCGAAAGTTTGTGAATGAGTTTGTGTGTGTTTGTATGTTTGTTACTTCTTCACGCTCAAACGGCTGGACCAATTTTGATGAAATTTGGTACACAGATAGTTTATAACCAACTTACTAACTTTTTATCCCGATATTTCCACGGGATCGAAATTTATGCGGGTGAAACCGCGGGGTGCAGCTACATATATACTACTTTCTGCCCGCGGCTTTTCCCGCGTGGATGTCGGAAATTACTCTACGAGAACATGCTGAACGGACAAAAAGTAGCCTGTCCTTCCCATCTATCTCTTTACCATTTTTTTTTAATCGAAGCCCGTTCATTGGTTTAGGCGTGAAAAGACAACATACAGACCGAGTTACTTTCGAAATTATTTTTTACTAGCTAATTCCCGGCATGTGTTGCAATGCCTTTTTTTGTTTGATACTGTCTCCAGCGCTCACACAACAACTTACCAAAGTTTCATCACAATCGGTCGAGCCATTTTAGAGTTTTTACGTGACTAACGCACTGCAATTGAGGTTAGAAGAAGATTAGTATGGATAGTTAAGATTGTAATTTGTAGAACTCTTTCTACATAGTACAGAACGCCTACTTACAATCTGCAGGTCGAAATCCAGTAAAAAGTATTCATAAAACCGGTAACACACTTGACTCGAATTTTACATTCATGAATGCGGATTCACAACGCCCTCGTAGTATGAATGCCTTCTAATTTGCTACTTCCAAACTTTTGCCATCTACATAGATAGTTCGAAGGATAGTGGGTACCGTATTAGACTAGGTTTATTTATTCAGAGTAGGTATCAATCATTGAGGTCAACTGATCAATATGAAATTTCACGGCAATTTTATTGATTGGAGATTAGACGAAACAATAGTACTATGCTACGTCACCAACGAAATAATTATTATTGTTTATTTCCGAACACACAACAATCCGTAATGTACTTATTAGTAACAACGACTTAAAAACTATGTTAGTATTAGTAAACTTTTACACACTAACCTAACAACGACAAAAATAAACAAAACAACAAATGCCGTTGCTTCCGCCAGTGGGCACTGGACAAAACGATAGTAAGGCGTGCGCACACTTGTTCGGGGCGGTACATTTTATTCGGAAGGATTTGTTGAACAACAAAGCCGACCCGCACCCTAATTGCGTAACAAACTTTCAATCAAAATCTGAATCATTTTGAAGGATATAGCCAATCCATTGCTTCATATGTTCGAAAAATTTGTTTGCTCAACAAAATAAATAACGCAATGAATCTTGTTGAACTGTCAAAATGAAAGCCGTTGCTACTGTTAGTGTGTTACGCCATTACCCCGCTGTCCTTTTGATAATCGTGGTAGGTAAGTGTAGAAAGAGTGTGTATGTAGGTTACGGCACTCGACGGACCTATTTGAATGCCTTTCGAATTCGAAAACTTAGGGTCTTACTACAAAAGCTGAAACACTTGATGAACGAGTATTTAATGTCAGTGTTATGTCAAAGTCCATATAATTATGTCGTGTATAAAAGGTGTTTAGCCTAAACAACTGAACACTGTTTTGTGGTAGTCAGGTTATTGTTTTGGCTCTTTTCTGTAAAAACTAGTACTTAATTGCTTGTTTTTGTTTTACACACGAGATAAGAACCTACCTATTATGTAAACGTTTTTGAACCAGTCAATTATTTTCTGGCTAGCATTGACCTTTAGTATGAAAATAAGCGTGTTCAAAGTATTTTGCCAATTGACCTTTTAGTATGTCAAACTGTAGGTAGCTACCTATTTTCTCATTTCCAAGCAAAAATATTCATCTTTACTGAGTTAATTCAACTTATTAATTTTAAAAGCTTATGGCAAAAGTAAGTATGAGAGGTGTAAAATAATTATTAACCATTATTATTTTCCATAATCAAAATATTTTTTGAAGTTCCTAATTGCAAGTGAGCTGCCTGTAGTTATACCAAAATGCTTGTACCTCTACATTTATATGACGGAGTTATTCGTTTGACTATTCGGAACGCCAGCGCCATCTGGCGTGATTACTGTGAGTTCGTGGGGGTGGAGGAGATCTACAGCTACAAGGGCGGTGTGGAGCAGTGCTCTTTTGATCATTGGACATCGTATGGAAAACATGTGCTCAGAAGCTGTCTCGCGTTCGGTATCGTTGAGTTGCGCAGCGTGTGATTCGCTAGTGTGCTAACTTGTTCGTAAATTATAACCTGAAAGCCAGTTCTCGTAATTTAAAACGTTCAATATCTAGTCGCAGTCTCATCTCGGCGACAAACAAATGTCAAAAACTTGTCAAAATGTAGGGAACTTAGAAGTTTTTTTGACAGATTGAGACTGAGATCAGACTGTGAACGTACTTAAAATTACGAGAATTGCCCCTCTGATTTGAACCGCAAACCGTTTTTCTATTGCGCAATAACCAACACTACCCATAGTACGCCCAAAGTAAATGTGCCTGATGATAACGAGACACATATACTTACCTTCTCCGTCATATATATGTATTTTTATGGTGTACTTAATAAAGAGTAGGTATTCTACAAGGTGGAGCAAAAGTAATGTCGTAATGTGAATGTGCCATAATGTTTGCTAATGGCGTTATAATAACAAACAACAAACCTTGCAACTCTTGAAAGCCCACTATGAAGAAGAGATCAGCAATTTGGAGGATGTTTTGCGAGCAACAATTCAAAATGCCGTAAAAGGAGCACACACCTTTAAATAAACTTTGCGTGAAAACAGAGGCACGTTTACATTATGACATTACTTTTGCCCACCCTGTATTATTCTATCTATCTTGCTGAAGTGTATCAAAGGTCTAGTCAAATTCATATTTCCAATTGATGTTATTTCAAGTTAAACAAATACGAGTATCACCTTTATTGCAGTGAAAATTAAGTTGATTTCAGAGTGACTAGAATTATTGAAAAAGTTATAAAAATTTTGAGATTGTAGCGTAAACTGAACTGTATTGTGTAGAAATTACCTACAGTAATTTTTTTGTTTACATTTTTGGCAAATAAATCGCGAATGCAGTTTACAAACATTTTTTTATTTGTCTTTCTAAAGGCACTCATTGCTCACTTACCTTCATCTTCATCTTCCTAATTTTATCCTTCTTCCTTAATCCCAGCATCTTGAGAAGCAGCTTGGGCGTCGGAAAAATATTGAACGGAGGTGGAAGTGTGGCGCTTTCCTCAAAGTAACTCATCCATAGCCGGGTGCGGGCGAACTTCCATTCTACGTCCGAGTGTTCCTAGAAAATAAACTTATTTTAGGATACTTGTTCCCGTATTCACTAACACTAGACGATACATAGGTAAATTAATGAATGCCTAACACTCGGTTGGATTTTCAACTTTAAGCACTTGCCGAGCATTAGAAACTAAAACAGTGCGCTGTTGTTTAAGAATGAATTTAGGTGTTACCTAGTGTTAGTAAAATTGGGCAATCCTACTAATATTATAAACGTGAAAGTTTGTATGGATGGATGGATGGATGGATATATGGATGGATGGATGGATGTTTGTAACTCTTTCACGCAAAAACTACTGAACGGATTTGGATGAAATTTGGCACACAGATGGTTTATAACCAGGATTAACATATAGGATACTTTTTATCCCGATATTCCCACGGGATCGAAACTTATGCGAGTGAAACCACGGGGCGCAGCTAGTGTTGTAATAAATGAACTAAAAATAGTATGGCCTTCAGGTATAGTTGTTCCGGGTTTGGGCATGTGAGATCGCACCCATGATTGATGAGAAATTATTTGAGAGCAGAAATAGTCAAAAACAGCTAACTAGCTGAAAAGGTTTAAGTTTAAAAGTAAAGTCAAATCATTTATTTCAAATAATATCAGGCACATAAAAGGCACTTTTGAACGTCAAAATTTACAAAAAAAAATGAATTGATTCTAGTTGTCCCTTCCAAAAAGGTATAGTTTCGCATGGACAGAGAATGGCCAAAAACTCCAACGTTACTCTTTTAAAATATTTTACAATATTTTGTATAAGTACATTAATTATATACAATTATATATGTAAAGACGATGCACCTAGAATAAAATTACTATACCACAATAGGGTAAAAGAAATAAATATAAAGCAAGCCTAATTTCAGTTTTTTTTTATATACATTTTGACATTAATGAATTTGATATATGCTATGACATTTGCTTACTTTGTAAAGTATTCTATTATTTTAATTATTGTGAATGTGAAGACTATGTGGGTCATTTTATTTTTTATTTTTCGCTCTGTTCTGTTAGTTTTGTCATGGTCTGGCAGTTTGAGTAATTAATGTGGCCTACCCAAATGTCCTTTCTTTGGTATTGTTCGTCGAACCGTTGAGCTCCTTAAGTTTTGAGTTGAGCTGCACGATTTCTGACATATGCGTGCACTGACTGGACAGGTCCTCTCAATCTGTGTGGTTCTTTCCTCAAAAGACCATCTCAGACATCGACCTACATGGTCTTCATATGATCTGACCAAGATTATGTCTGGACTTTAAAAGAGACTGTGACGTCTGAGTTTGTTTCGGCCTTTCTTCTCAGACTAGTCAGATAGGAAACGCCGACTTCATCTAGTTTTAAAATATGATTGACGTGTAAAAGTGTTTGTACAAACCTACTTACAAAATAAAATCATTTATCATTTATCATTTAATCAGCCTATAATGTTCCCACTGCTGGGACACAGGCCTCCTCTCGGTGAGAGGGAGTGGGTCGTAATCCACCACGCGGGCCCAGTGCGGGTTAGGCCTAATTAATATTCCATAATTGAATATACGTAACTGCTCGCGTATTTGTATCTAGTGCACTGTAGACTCGTTGCTATGCTATAGATTGCAGGCGCTTTAGTAAAAAACAAACACAACGTCAACCGCACATTACTCACTTCGTCGCTTTCATTGACAACGCCTTTATGTCGTAGCAGTAAATGTGGTATTCATTGTGCAAATTTTGCTTGACTAATGAGTTGTTCACTATACCTACCGATATGTATGCAACGGAGTCCACTGTTCCGTGTTAGTTTTAAATTACTTACATTTTATTACTGTCTAATATAATATAATTGAATAATTATTGTTGTTTGTTGTTGTTGTTTGTATTGTTTGTTGTTGTTGCTTGTGCTGTTTGTTTCTATGCTAATTACTTGTACTTCGTAATCGGTATTGTACCGTTTTAATTAACTATAAATAAATACCTTGTATTACTATAACGCCTGCAAAATATAGCATAGCAATGACACCCAAACGAACACTAAGTTTATAACCTATAAAAACTGCAAGGTTAAATTCGCTTAGAGGAATTTTAAAGTACCTCATTTAAGCCAACAGTAGCTATGTTAGCCTATGTTGTGTTTTAACTCAGCTACTTAAACCTGCTAATAGGAACTTAGTTGTTTAGTCATACTGTTTCGTAAATATTATTAACACAGCTTGTAAGTGAATTGTTACTAACGCTAAGAGTCCATGATACTTGAAAATAAATGTTTTATGATTTTCTACTATTTGTATAATTATCGTATGTTCACAAACTTTCAATAAAAACCTGGGTACCTACCTAAATAATACATAGATAGGTTAGTTACTTATTATACATTTGATATCTCTGATCAAGAACCTGTTATTAAACAAATTACATTATTTTTGTCTTGATTATGTAAATTATTATTCATAATGATAAAATAAATTATCTATTGATTTATAAGTAGGTATAGGGCATTAGGTACTTAGGTTATGAATGTTAATTTTAACGTTTTTGTCACAGCCGAAATAGCTCAGTTGGGAGAGCGTTAGACTGAAGATCTAAAGGTCCCTGGTTCAATCCCTGGTTTCGGCAGAAACCTCTTTTTGCTCTGAAGCAAAATTTTATATCTGTTTTTTTTTTAAATTAAACTATAACAAAGATACTTAATGAAATCTGAGTAAAGCTAATGATTAGAATTTACTTAATAAACAAAGTGAAGTATCCAACAGACAGATTAACTTTATCATTTTACCACCTACCTACCCTAGAATACAATAAATAAATAGGAAAATGAAATAATCATGTTTAAAAGCTGTGAACATGATTATGTAATTTAATTTTCCTATTCAAGATAACAGTGAGGGAATTAAGAAGATACCGTAAAAACCATGGTCCGTTGGAAGGCACTTGTCACTTATAAACTGGGCACAAAAACAAAGGAGTCAACGCTCGCCAAACTTTATTAAATCTTCTTGAATAAGATTGATCTATACAGGGTGGAAGGGACATCGATGCGCAATCTGTTAGGTACCATGGATTCAGTACATGATTCAAGACCAATCAGATGGGTTGAAAGTTTAGTAGGTTATTTAAAAAAAATTGACTGTTCATCTGTAGGTACATTCTGAGCGCGTAAGTAACTATTTCAGTTTTCTATGAAACAGCAGATTTTTTTCTTGTTAATCGATGTATTTTTTATACGCTAAGGGTTCAAAAATCATGTGCTGAATTCATGGTTACAGTTTACGCGCCGATGTCCCTTCCACCCTGTATTATACATTTAAGTACATAACTTTGAAGTCTAATAGGTACTTGTTTGCTAGAACGCTTAGTTTCATCTCATTTGCGTACCTATAAGAAAATAGGTGCCCTAACTAAGTACATGGAAAACTTAGAACTTTTCACGATACATCTGAAAACCACTGAACAAAATAATACAGAAAACCCACTTCTATTCCTTTGACACATGTAGGCTAGGTAATAATAGTGAATGTTCTGCCTAGCCTTTTCCCAGCTAGGTTGGGTTCGACTTCCGATCAAACCAGATGCAGCTAAGTACTCGTATTATACATGGAGCTCTAACCTCTAACATCTCACCTCTACAATCCAGTAAGTGGGTAGTAATACGATGCCGTTTCGTAACACACTACCAATCATAATCTGAATCATTTTGAAGGAAATTGCTAATCCATTGCTTCATATTATGTTTAAAAAATAACCGGCCAAGTGCGAGTCGGACACGCTCATGAAGGGTTCCCGTCTCTTAAAAATCACGTCTGTTGTATGTGAGCCCCCCTTAAATATTTATTTTATTTTGTTTTTAGTATTTGTTGTTATGGCGGCAACAGAAATACATAATTTGTGAAAATTTCAACTGTCTTGCTCTTGGGTTCTTGAGATACAGCCTGGTAATGGACAGACTGACGGACAGACGGACAGACAGACAGCAAAGTCTTAGTTATAGGGTCCCGTGTTTACCCTTTGGGTAAGGAACCCTGAAATCGTGTATACTTAACAATACGTTGTAATGTAGACTGCGTAATTTGAACGCATTGAATGTTGTTGAACTGTTAAAAAGTCAAAATGAAAGCTATTGCTACTATTATACGCAATTACCCCGCAGGACCCCGCACTCTGCAGTCGCACTTGCGACTGCAGGACCAATGGTTGACTCAAAGTTAACGTTAATTACTAGTCTAAGTTAATTTAGTAAGTTTAAGTAAACTAGTCTTTATCTAAAGTGTATATTGAAGTTAGGCCTCTGCATGTCCCTTTTGTATTCAAGCTCATTGCAGCTAACCTTCTTTGACGGAGCTAGTTAAACAGTTCTAATTGAATCGCAGGCAAATGAGATAAGCGGGACATTTTCTAAGATCTTAGCGTAACTCATACTATTTTTAACTTGAACTTGACTTATGAAATACTAACTAGTTGATGTCCACGTGTACAAAGTATGTAAAAAGTATCCTACTGATGTTATTGCTATCGTGGTTATAGAACGAAATGTTAATTCGAAAGATTGTTCAATTGGAAATAGGTACTCGTTTTGCACATCCCTAATATTTATCTAGTGTGTTGCCTTTATTCTGAATAAATCTATCTATGGATGATAGGTAAGTATTCATCATCTGCCTAGCCTTTTCCTAACTATGTTGGGGTCGGCTTCCAATCTAACCGGATGTAGCTGAATACCAGTATTTTACATGAAGCGACTTGCCTATCTGACCTCCACAACCCACTGGGTAATACGATACCCCTTGAGAAGACTGGTTGTCAGACTTTCGGGCTACTGACGACCCGTAACGACTGACAGCCGGGACCAACGGCTTAATGTGCTTTCGATGGGTAAGTATTATAATGCTTAAAATTCTGCTGGATAGTTGATAGTTATATTTTCGATTCAAAAATCAAATGAAAAACGTTTACGTAGTGCATTCTTACGGACTGCACCCTAATCGCGTAATACTCACAATCTGAATGATTTTGAAAGATATAGGCAATCCATTGCTTCATATGTTTGAAAAATTTGCTTAGCAATGTAAATAACGCAATGAATGTTGTTGAACACTCAAAATGAAAGCCATTGCTATTGTTAGTGTGTTATTACTCAATTAACTTGCTGGATGATTTACACAGGCAAGGCAAGTTTGGCAAAACGAAAGAGAAATAAATATAAGATACCGGAGGGTATTCATTTATTAAAAATTATTAATAAACGAAGCGTACCAATGTTTTCCTTGGCCCCGGCTGTCATTTGTAGATCAGCAGTGGCAGTCGTTACGGTTAGTCAGAAGCCAGAAAGTCAGCAACTGGGTTTATTTATTTATTTATTTTATTTTACCATTAATGTACATACATATATAAACAGACACTGAAAACTAGAACAGAAAAATAGGTACAGACGCCAGCACATCAAGCTACTACAATCTGTCAAATTTCTTTAATAGATTTTCAACTTTATCGTTAAAGCATTAAGGTTCAAGGTTGATTGGGAAAATTTGACAGTTTCGGGTAGCTTGACCTGCTGGCGTCTGTACAGAGGTAATGCTTATTTCATAAGAAATCTCTTTCAGCATACCTGAGATAGGACAATAGATACAGAGATATAGACAGCGTGTGATAGAGCAAAGGAGACAAAAAATAATACATGGAATCAAAAAAACAATTCACTTAAAAACTAAAAAAAAATTACGAGAATATACTAACATACATAAATAAATACTTCTAAAATAAATATTACTAGAATGATAATAATTATATCATACTCAAAAAAATAAATACATACACAGCTATGATGAAGTGGACAGATAGTATTCTTTCACTCTTCTTTTGAAAACTGCAATAGTTAGTTGTGGAGGTCAGATAGGCAATTGCTCCATGTAATTCAGCTGCACTACTGGAAGCCGACACGAATATTATTGGAAAAAGGCTGGGCAGATGATGATAAACGTTTTCATCATCCTCCTCGTCCATATCTCAAATTATTCGAAGTCTGCACAGCATATCTTCTCTTCTTCCATATATCTATCAGCCTTCAGCCTCAGTAATCACCAGTGATAGGAATAGGTAGTGCCTATTTGCCTAAACTTCGAAGAACAGAGACAAGAAACGGAGATTTCCTTAGGACTAAATTTTTTCCGGGACATGTGTCCCGAAATTCGGGCAACACTTTTAAATACGTTAAAAAAAATATGTTATTTGGAATAAGTAATTCGTCTATATTTACCTAAAGTTTGCGACTAGACATAACATTTATAATTTATAACTCAATAATAATAACTTATCCTCTATGGGCTTTAAAGGAAAAATAAAACACATTGAATATTGTTGTAAGTCTGTTATAACAATATTCTGTGTTTTTTTTTTCGGGACAGATGTCCCGGAAAACATTTAGTCCTAAGAGAGTCTCCGTTTTTTGTCTCTGTTCTTCGAAGTTTAGGCAAATAGGCACTACCTATTCCTATCACTGGTAATCACACTCTTTTCATCATCACCTGCCTAGCCTTTAGCCAAATATGTTGGGGTCGGGCTTCCAGTCTAACCGGTTACAACTGAATACCAGTATTGAACACATAAAGCCATATAATAATCATCTGTCACACAATCCATCCATCATTTTTCTACGGTCTTCCCCTACTCTTATAACTACACCCAATTTTTTCTAAGTAGCTGTTTATTTATAAAATAAATGCGAATAATTTTTATAAAATTTATGAACATAGTAAAAAACTAATAAAAAAAGATAGAACAACGTCTGAAAAGAAAAACGACCAGCATTAATAACTATGCGACTTCATTTAATGTGGGTAGTCTTCACTTTGTCCTTCAATAAATTTTACCGTCTACCCTCGCTTCCGTTGCTTGCGTTTCATGTTTGAACTGCAGTCTTTGGTGCTCATTAAAAAGTGAATAGACAGCTTTATTCCTTTAGCGAGATAAAAATAAGTGACATTTTGCAGGGATAAAACTTTCTGTACATTTTAAAAATTGTTAAGTTTCGTTTGAATTATGTTCATACATCAGTACATAATTCCCTAGTATGCTATAAGCATAATCAGCCTTTAATATTCCCACTACTGGGACACAGAGTGAGAGGGAATGGGGAACGTAATCCAACACGCGGGCCCATTGCGGGTTGGTAGATGTCTTCGAATTTTCGCTTCTAGGACATGCCGGTTTCCTCACGATGTTTTTCTTCATCGTTTTGAGAGCAGCGGTGATGCAATAATTTACACAAAGTAAAGCGCCTAACAGGGTTCGAAACTACGACCTACAACTCGTAAGTCGCGGCCGTTACCACTGGGCCACCACAGCTCTACAATGTCCTATGTCCTATGTCCCAATGGTAAAAATTCTAGCATTGTGAGAAATGTTCATCACACTACAGAAACACGAGGTCCCGTGACACTATCCCTCTGGTAATACTGCACAATGACTGCATTTGTCTTCACTAAGAATTTATTACACTTTAATCTTACTTTAACCGTAAAACTTTGTACGATTGTCCCTTGAATAAGACGAAGAAACTCGAAATATTGTATTGTTGAAACTAACTTCTGATTTGTTTCCTGTGGTTATAGTCAAATTACCGGTCAAGTGCGAGTCGAACTCGCACACGAAGGGTTACCATACCACAAGGCAAAACACGCCGAAAAATTGGAGACCCCTTTAATTATTAACTTTTTATTTTATTTTTATTTCTTGTTGTTATAACGGCAATAGAAATACACACTGAAAATTTCAACTGTCTACATATTACGGTTCCTGAGGTGTATCTCAGGAACAGTATGGAGAAGACGGACGGACGGACGGATGGATGAACGGATGGACGGAGGGACGGACGGACAGCAAAGGCCTAGTAATAGGGTCCCGTTGGCCCCCTTTAAGTACCCTAAATACTTATCACAATTTTTTCAGGGATGACAGAGCTACATACTCGTATAAACCCACAATAAGCTTTTCAAGTGTAGGTAACGCTTGAAAAGCTTATTGTGGGTTTAAGTTTACCCTCAGTGGCACAATTTCTCTTATAATTCAGGGTAACTTGTAATTCTACGTATTTCTTCCAAGACGTTATAGTGTAGCCTCTTTGTCTTTGCACAAGTCACTCTGCATAATGAGACCAACGTCGACACATTCATTATTACTTACGTAAGTCAAAAATACTTACATCAATCATCGCATAGGAGTTGGACATCATAGCGATGAGCAGATTCAGTAGCACGATGACATTGATGACGGAGTAAGACCCGAACATCAGCAAGCCCCAGAAGCGGGTGTAACTCTTGATGCCAGCCAGCTCGAAGTTTTCAAGTCCAACCATGCCGAAAGAGGCCCAGAACAGAGACTGGGAGGCTTCGAAGACGCTGGTGGAAACTTGTTCAGATGAATTGATGTTGACAGAATCTACTGCCATAATGATCTTGTGCAAGGAACTAGACCAGATTTTATATAGATACTGCGTAGGGTCTGTCATTGTTCCAGAAAATTTGCATCATCATAGGAGAACATTACTAATCTTTGGGTCATGAATACTATACAGGGTGACAGGGCCATCGACGCACAATTACCTGTGACCATGGTTACAGTTTGTACTTCGATGTCCCTGCCATGACACGTTGACTGCCAGACAACAATAGAAAATCTATCGTTGGCGGACACCGGTGACCGCGGTGGCAGTCAATTTTTTAATTTTATTTTTATTTATAAAAAACGTGCCCCACATTAGGAATCACTCCTGTATCGTGGATGCGTTTACATAGGCAATACAAATATTTGTTCCGTGCGGGAATCGAACCCGCGACACGCAGCGCAGCAGTCGATCGCTCAGCCACTGCGCCAACTGTGTCGTCGATCAATCGTCGTCAACGACTTAAAAATGCTGGCATACCGAAATCTTTGCATATTTATCATATCTTTTAAAACAAAGTGAGGCAAACGTTGCGCTGTATTTCTACGGATACTAACGCAAATAGATATGACAACATAGTTAATATTTGAGTTATAAACAGAAACAAAACTAAGTAATTAAATAGTTTAGCTTTGAATACCAGAAAAAATTAATAGATAACCAGTTCAAGCACAATCAATTTATTAAAAAATACTAGCATTACTTTTTAAAACATCACAATAATACTAGGAAAAAAAAATTGTGCTCCACATTTAACGGGTTGAAAGTGCACCCCTTACATTATACCGTGACGGGTATTTATAATATTAATTCACTTCCATAACACTACACAAGCCGACACACAATTTTGAACACATTATAGTTAGTATAAAAAACAGGGCGCTCTTTCACTGCCCAACATGATTGAAAACAATATTATTTAGATACAAACCATACAAAGTTGGATTTATATAATATGGCCACGCGGACGATCTAAGTACGAATCATTGGACTGTGTTATGGTACATATTAAATTAATCATATGTGTAACATAGATTTCAATCAGATCTCGGATATAATTCTCTATGTAATGTGGCTGCACTAGTTCGCGATCAGCCAAACCAACGTCCTAGTACGCGTGATAGTCCATACTCTGTCGCATAGTCATGCAGTCCACCTCATCAATCTTCAGGGTGTTGATCTTCACGTTAATGTCCTCTTCCAACTGGATCTGCGTCTGCAGCAAGTAGCGTAAAGAAGCAGAGGCCTCACTCAGCATTTGTTGCAGTTGCAGCGTGCTGTGACGTAACATCTCACATTCGTAGTACAAAGCCTGCCCTGGAGGGTCTCTGACTAGCTCAGCCCCCACTCTTTGAGCTCGTTTGCCAAGTCTCGTGTGTGCCAAAGCTGTGTGACCTTCCTTATCAGACAAGGCTTTCTGTAGTTGCAAAATATTGTTTTGCATGTCGCTAATCTTTTGAGTGGTCTCCCGGTGCATATCCTCGAGTTTTGCTTTAGCTCGTTTCGTATCTTCAATCCGGTCGGCAAACGCATGATTGCATTTCTTGTAAGCTCCCACCAGGTCGTCGATCACTTGTTTGAGGATAGTATCGACAAACATTCGGATTGGACGAGCGCTTGTCACCTCCTTCGCTGCCATTTGTATGTTTTTTGCCGAATAAGCGTTGTACTCATCGGCAGATATGTTCGCCGGATCAAGGTTAGCGTAACCTTCGTAGACGGAGAGGCATAAATCAGTATGTTTGAGGGAAAGATTGTCTTTGTCTAAATCAATAGCTGCTTGCTTGTATTGCAAGTCGCGATCGAGAAGATAGCGTGTGGAACGTAGACGCCGCATCTGTTCGTTCAATTGTTCTAACAGTCGTTTT
Organism: Apamea anceps; assembly: GCA_951799955.1. Classification (NCBI taxonomy): domain Eukaryota; kingdom Metazoa; phylum Arthropoda; class Insecta; order Lepidoptera; family Noctuidae; genus Apamea; species Apamea anceps. The sequence goes on from OX637509.1 coordinate 14,690,377, forward strand.
AATAGGCTTTGTCCCCCAAGGATGGTGGTGATCTCCTGCTGTAGAGCAGTTTCAACTTCGTCGACGACCAAGTCAATGCCAAGACGCCCATCTCTGAGCATCAGACATTTGCGGCAAATCGTCAAAGCATTTGCTTGAATGGAAGCGAGACAGTCCAAGACACGAGTCCTATACATAGACAGAGCTTCTAATTCTGAATATATTTCATTGCGTTGTATTTGCAACTCGTTCTTGTTGAACTCGATGTCACCGATGCGTTCGTCAATGCGTCTGTCAGTAGTAGCTTTCATGATGTCCGCGCGTTCCCCAGTCTCTTCTCGGATTCGCTCGGACTCGCCGAGGATCCTGTCTGCGAGCTGCTGCTGGTCTTCTGTGTTTCTGCATCTTTGGTCGTTGCTTAGCTTCCATTCTGAGATAGTGAACTTGGCTGTTCTAGGCGGTATGCATACTATGGCCTGCTCCGAAAGCCTAGTGGTCGCTATAGGAGCGCCAATCACGTGGCGCACCCCGAACTGCTCCTCACTCATGATAACAAATGGAGAACTTAATAATTTAAAAAAATAAACCTTATCCAAAACTCGATTGCACGTCCCTTGAAGAAATTGACAAAACTGTTTATTTGGTTGTCTTGGTAACGTCGTAACGTGTCGAAGACATGCGCAGATGTCCATTAATAAGGCCGAAAAGATTGTAAGTACGTATACAAACTCTCTGAACTACGTTTTGCCGCGTTTTATCTTTGATACGAGTATCCAAATAACAAAACGTTTTTTTACTCAGTTTTAAGACGCATATCGGTAATCGATATTATTATACGTAGCCAATAAATAAACACTCGCTCTTATGGATGTCTTCTAATAATTTTAGTAGCAGAATAATCTAGCACAAAACAAACTAAAGATTTTGATCTAGCACCACTAAGGTCCAACGAGAACTGACTTTCCGAAGCTCCTCCATTTCATGCAAGAGTCGCCAGCGTTGTCCCAGTCAGGTAGACCACCAGGCAAGACGTAACACTTGCGTTTCTCCAAGTCAGCGAAGTACCACAGCAGTTGGTTTAGACCTAGTTTTGATACGGTACCAAACAAGGCATTAATAGACCAATAAAAAAAATATTATCAAGTATAAAGTAAGTATAGATTTGAATTTGATAGTCGCATAGATTTGAATTTTTTGAGGTCGTGTTCGATAAACGATTTTATATTAAGAGGGATGACCAAGGTAACCCGCAAAATTAAAATTTTCTTACGTTTATTGCAATTTGCAGTATGTTAGTTGAAATATGATTCGCGACCGTAATAAGTATATATTTACAGAATTATAATCCTATTGAATGACTATTTCATGAAACATCAACCTGACCTGCAAATTGCAAAGAAAAATTAAGAAAATTTGAACTTCGGTCTACCCTGGCGCCTCCTCCTTAAGAACACTTAATAACGCGACTTAAAACGCGGCTAGAAACATTATCCATATGTATGATTATTTTTTACATAACTATTTATACGAAAATATTCATATCGCAGACATTTGTAAAATATAATAATAGGTTATTAAATACAGAGATGAGTTTACTGATCACTTTATGGTAGAAAGGTACTTACTTAAAAATACCTAATGAAGCTGAAATTGGAAAAAAAAAATAATGCAAAGTACCAAAATAATACGCGAATCCTAGTTTAGACGGCTTTACGCACAAATTCAAAGACATGAGATTTCATGAAATTAATAATTATAATAAAACAGGCAAACTTACCGCAAGCGAAAGCGAAGAGCACCAAACTGTAGATGAAGAAGAACTTGACGATATCGATGACCATGCGGCCGAGAGAGATCTGCAGCGGCCCCAGGTGAGGGTTGATGGAGAACAAGTGCACCAACTTGAGGGCACTGGAGAAAACCATACTAGTAAGTACCTAATAATAATATTCTCCCGACCGAATTTCAGTCATGGCTGTCAATCTCAATGGAGATTAGCCAAGTATGCAGGAGATGTGTGCAAACACAGGTGCACTCTCTGTGCCTTTACTCTCATAGTCCAAACTCCGAAGGGACGGCAATCTGACACGAGGGGGGGGGGAGAGATCACGCGCAGGACCAACGGCGAACATGCTTTTTGACGCACAGGAGGTATCAAACTAAGGGGGTAACTTCCAAATTCAACTTCTAAAAAATGTTTATATGAAACAACATGGTCGCATTATATATGTATATTTACTACCTAACATCATGTGCCTAGCCTTTTCCCAACTATGTTGGGGTCGGCTTCCAGTCTAACCGGATGCAGCTGAATACCAGTATTTTACATGGAGCGACTGCCTTTCTGACCTCCACAACCCAGTTACTGGGTAATACGATACCCCTTGGTAAGACTGGTTGTCAGACTTTCGGGCTTCTGACTACCCGTAACGACTGTCAAAGATCCACGAAAGACAGCCGGGACCAACGGCTTAACGTGCTTTCCGAGGCACGGAGGGGTCTCGGCATGTAAAGATGGTCACCCATCCACAGACCAACCGCGGCAAGCGTAGCTTAACCTGACCGATCGACCTGTGCGGCTGTTATTATTTAACCACGGGCCCCTCTATTACTACCTAACAACAGTAATAAAATAAAACATTCTCAGCCTACAACTAAATATTAGCTAGAACTCCGTCTGTGGTCTGTACATATTTATGAAATCCGTAACTTTTAAATCTACGTAAAACAACACTGTAAATCTAATCTGCAATCGCGACATATTTGCCAAAAATGTAAACAAAAATAAGTATAATATGGAAAAATAACTTTAACTCCTACATAATAAAGTACAGTTTACGCTACAACTTCAAACATTTTTATAACTTTTTCAATAGTGCTAGTCACTCTGAAATCAACTTAATACTCATTAAAATAAAGTTAATATTTGTTTAACTTGAAATAACATCAATTTGAAACATTTGGAATAGACTTCACCTTAGATTCTTTGTTTTGGAAGATGGTCTGAATTGAGAGCATTTGTACCTTAGAGATAGGCGTTTTTTGTATTAGGTAGTCATATTATAGTTTAAGATATACCCCTGCCTAACCCTTCGGGGAATTACAGGCGTTATGTTATGTTATTGAAGTTTCGTTATACAATGTGGAGACAACAATACGACAATAAATGAAAACATTGACACAACTAATGTATAAGAATTATTGTGGAATTATCAAATGAATCCTAGCATCGAAATTTGAAAAAGTGATTTTTTCAAACAAACTAAATAGTAGAGAGCGATCAATGGTGGCCTAGTGGTATCTGCCGCGACTTACGAGTTGTAGGTCACAGGTTCGTACCCAGACAGGGGCTTTACTTTGTGTAAAAATTATTTCATCACCACTGCTCTCAAAACGGTAAAGGAAAACATCGTGAGGAAACCGGCATGCGGCATGTCCTAGAAGCAAAAATTCGAAGACATGTGACATCTACCAATCCGCACTGGACCCGCGTGGTGGATTACGGCCCGCTCCCTCTCACTGAGAGGAGGCCTGTGTCCCAGCAGTGGGAACATTATAGGCTGATTATGTTATGTACCTAAATAGTAGTGTTGGCCAACTATGGGTTTTCCAATCATTGACTAGCTATAGTGACTAAACTATTGGATATATTTGATTAAATTTTCGTATGCAGACTGGGAACGGCTTGAGATATACGCAGTTTAATTTATAGTCATATTGTCGTCTCCACCTTTTATTTATTTTTAACATAGAAACTAACTAAATTATTTTCTAAATTTTTGGCGGGCGAAATGTAGGCTCATTAAAAATGGGTCAAAAACATCATCATCATTTCAGCTCGGGATCATCCACTGCTGGTTATATGCCTCCCCTTTCGTCTGCCATACTTAACGGTTCTGTGCGTCTCTCAACCAGGTGGTTTCCACGACTTTGACGATTTCGTCAACCCCACGCGCTTTTGGACAGCCCAGGTTTCTTTGGTCAAAAACTTACCTGAAGATATTCGCCGCAGCAAACAATCCTTCAGCAATCAACTGAGGATCGAAGGCATCCCAGTTCTCCCTCGGAATGAACTTCGTTTGAGGGTCTCTCTTAATTTCGGTCGTCTGCTGAATATAGGCTGCGAACCTTAACACAGCCACGGCCACGTAAAGAGAGTTCCTGGTGAAGTCGATGAAATTCCACATGTTACGGAGGTAGGAGCGGATGCCTTCGATGTAGATTTCTTGCGTCTCTTCCCATATGAAGCCTGGAAGAAAAAAATGTATGTAGATGCCCTTTCTATGGTAGTATGGATAGGAAAATAATGTCGACTACATGGATTTAGGTAACATTAGATACATACATAAAATATTCTTTGTTATGTACACCATAAATATCACCACCCACGAGCAACTTTTGCCTCAGCAACTAATTTGTCTCTCACAGTCTACGGGTTTATATGTAAGCGCGCGCATGTAGCGACGCAACAAAGACAACACTTTCATACTTTTGAAAATTTTGTCATACTGTGAAAGACTTTGATACCTACTGTGAATGACAAAAGTTGCTTGTGGGCACCGTCTCTAAATATTGCAGATATAAATGAAGAAATTAATCATAAAAAAGAATTTTGATTTCCCACTATGAACAACTACAAGAATTATGATTATGTAGAAAAATATAGATAACAGCTTTGCTCTATTGTAAAGATAGAAAAGATAGACAACGGAGAAATACACAAATACACAATACAATAGAGTAAAGCTGTTATCTATCTTTTCTATCTTTTTCTACATAATCATAATTCTTGTAGTTGTTCATAGTGGGAAATCAAAATTCTTTTATGATTAATTTCTTCAAAAAGATAGATAACAGCTTTACAATAGAGTAAAGCTGTTATCTATCTTTTTCTACATAATCATAATTCTTGTAGTTGTTGTATCTGCTGGGACACAGGCCTTCTCTCTGTAAGAGAGTGTGGGCCGTAATCCACCACACGGGCCCAGTGCGAGTTGGTAGATGCCACATGTCCTAGCTGTAAAATTCTAGGACATGCTGGTTTTCTCGCGATGTCTTCCTTCACCGTTTTGACAGCAGTGGTGATTAAACAATTTACACAAAGTAAATATTCAAGCATACTCACCTAAAACATAAACCACAACGCATATTTCCAAGTAGGTAGGTCCGTTCCCCCTCTGTTTGAGGAGTTCCTTTTCTAGCTCTTTCACCATCCACTCCGGACCAAACAGTTGTATCGCCTGCACTTCCGCTCTTTGTGATACCAAGATTAGAATCACTGTAGACAACTGACTTGTTAAAAAGTAAAATATGAAAGACAACGGTATATAAAGTATCGACTCACATTTTTTGTAGAAAGCGATTAATTTTAAAATACGTCGAGTAATATAAAGAACAGATGAACCTAGCCTGTTAAAATCATAAGCCTCATATCTGAAAGGACTCAGTCATTCAATAGGAAACTTAGATACCCATTATAAATATAGAACAGTCGTAAAACAACTTACAGTTGCGTAAAGCAAGATAACTTAGTCGTAGAACAGGCTTAAAAACTGCTTTTGGTAAATTGTATTTCACCCAAAGTCTTATTGGTTGCAGCAAAACGTATTTCCGACAAAAATACAAAGAAGACCAGTGATAGTCTTAAAACCAATTAAGCAACAAAACACATACATAATAACCTTGTACAGGGTAGCAGTAGAAAGTAATGATATAAATGAACAAGTCACGTGTATCAAGAACTTCTTGAAGGGCTTCCTTATGAATTTGCCGGTGGAACAGTTGAGAGGAACCATATACAAGGAGCAGTAAAAACGAATGATACAAATGACACACACACGTAAAATGAACAAGTAACTAGACCCGTGTATCAAGAACTTTATGAAGGGTTTCCTCATGAGTTTGCCGGTGGAAAAGTTGGGGGTGACCATGAACAAGGAGCAGTAGAAAGCAATGATACAACTGACATACTCACATAGAAAGAACAAATAACTAGACGCGTGTATCAAGAACTTCATGAAGGATTTCCTCATGAGTTTGCCGGTGGAACAGTAACTGGAGGTGACCATGAACAAGGAGCAGCAGAAAGCAACGATACAATACAAATGGCATACTCACATAAAAAGAACAAGTAACTAGACGCGTGTATCAAGAACTTCATGAAGGGTTTCCTCATGAGTTTGCCGGTGGAACAGTAACTGGAGGTGACCATGAACAAGGAGCAGCAGAAAGCAACGATACAATACAAATGGCATACTCACATAAAAAGAACAAGTAACTAGACGCGTGTATCAAGAACTTCATGAAGGGTTTCCTCATGAGTTTGCCGGTGGAACAGTTGGGGGCGACCATGTAGAGGGAGCAGTAGAAAGGGAACAGTAAGGCGACGCGGCAGATAATCATTATCTTCTCCATGGCGGTCTTGCGACGGAAGCCGGGGACGCCTTCGTACCAGATCGATGCTAACAGCTGTTGAATGTTCGGGTGGGCTACGAACTGAACAGAAAAACAAAAGATTATTGTTGTAAAATATGAAACCGTTGCAGTTTTGAAATTGTTCAAAATTAATTTGGTAAACCAAATTAATCCGTCCGTTGAAGTAGAAGAGTACACAATTTAGACTTCAACGGATATCGATTACTTTAAAGATTTTTATATTTTAAACTTTGACTTTGTAATGCGTCTTATCCGCTCCTATGTGTACTGTCCTGCGTGACTGTCACTTTCCTGATTTGATATGTTTAAGGGTAATAAACATGCCGAAGGATACGTCACTACGATAAATCGCAGGCTTCTTCCTCATTGCCTGGTATGTGCGCTAATGTCTATTAGCATGCATTTCTTTTACATGGAGGTGAAATCGAGGTATCTTCGGCATGTAGTAACGCCTGCTAAATAAGTTAATTCATTAGTAAAGTCAGTGATTGCTTGTCGTAACTTCAAGACTCTGAGTTTAATTATAGGTTTCAATTTAAAAAGTTTTTGATTGATTTGTAACTTAAATCAAGGTAGCTACATTGCCAAAGTCAATAAACTATTCTTGGCTGGTTGACACTTCCCGTGACCCAAGGGTAGGCTTTTACCTTGGCCAGAGACTACGCATTGCCATAACAAAGTGGTAATGCCGCCAGTATCTTGGGTACATTACCAGTCGACAGTGATTGGATGCATTTTTCGACGCTATATTTTAGCTTGTGAATAGTTTTAGTTAAGTTAGTAAATAATTTTATTATTTTTGTTAATTGACTAGGTATTAGTTATTATTTACAAACAAAATTGATTCAATATTTTTACTTTTACCAAACTGCAGTGTGATTCTGTAACCATCTCACCGTGATAACTTAGGTGAAGTGAGCGTGGAGTGAGCTGTTATTCCAACTAATGCTAGGGATTAACACTATTGACAGCTCACTCTAAGCTCACTTCACCTAATTTTTCACGGTGAGATTTTTACAGAATCGATCGGCTGTTGTATATTGAGCCTAAGAAATACCTATTGCTTGAAAATTCTTGGCTGATATCATAAACAAGACTTAAAGAAAATATAACAACGCAGTCACCTTCTTCTGCTTAAAATCGATAGCTAGTTCCAACCTCGCCAACTTCATGTGATCTCCATCCACGAAGGCCGGTTCATCAGGGTCGTGGTTCAGAATGATGGCCAGCTCCTGAGAGCTTCGGGACTGGTCCAATAGGTCTACAGCGAACATTTGTGATTGGCGACGAAGTTCCAGGTATTCTGCTTTACTTTCCTGGAGGGCAGAATTTCCTTTCATCAGTTTTTAGGAATTTCATATAATGATTGAGTTAAGTTGTGGCTAAGTAATAACAGCCGCACGGGTCGATCGATCGTGTTAAGCTACGCTTGCCATGTTTGGGTCGTGGATGGGTGACCTTCTATACTTACCCCTACGTACCTTGGAAAGCATGTTAAGCCCTTGGTGTCACTCGTGTATCTTTGACGGTCTTTACGGGTCGTTAGAAGCCCTAAAGTCTCACAACCAGTTTAAACTGATTGTCAGATTTTCGGGCTTCCTTGGTAAACCAAGGGGTATCGTATTACCCAGTAAATGGTTTGTGGAGGTCAGATAGGCAGTCGCTCCATATAAAATACTGGTACTCAGCGCATCCGGTTAGACTGGAAGCGGACCACAACATAGTTGGAAAAAGGGTAGATGGACGGATGAGTTATGGATGCAATAATGCGTTCATAACAGGGTAAAAAACGAGCGCCCAACAAACATTACCCTCAGCATATTTGGCAATCTCCGAATAGTCACTACACAGCAGAACAAATTAAAAATGGAACAGAATTTATTGGCGAGGTTATTAGATGGTCAATCAATCAACTCAGCCTATCGCAGTCCACTGCTGGACATAGGCCTCTCCCAGGCTGCGCCACAACACCCTGTCCTCCGCCTTCCGCATCCAGTCCGTCCCAGCAACCTTCTTAAGATCATCCGTCCATCTAGCTGGGGGGTATTAGATAGCAAATTGAATAATTTCGCAGTGCTCCTGCTTAGTTCCAGGTAACTTATCTAATATGTAAATATATTACAGTGATTGCCTGTTCGGATAATGTGAAACAGGCCCTAAATATTTCATGCACGAACAAATATCTAAAAATGCTTTCATAAGATCCTTACCTGTTCCGCAAAAGCCAAGTTCCTTAGTTCCCAGGAGAGCTGGAAGGCTGTCAGAATAGGGTCGGTTGAAGACAAGGCTATGAGTGAAGGTGAGGCCAACGCTCTGTATTCATTGAGTCGAGCCAGTGAGTGTCGGAGGGAGTCTTCTGTAGACATGCGGATACATTCCTCACAACCACACCTGCAAATTATCTTTATTTTTAAACTCTAGAATACAGTCACAAATCAAAAAATTTTAAAGGCACTTCTTGTATACCGTTGTATACAAGAAGTGCCTTTAAAATTTTTGTGTGTGAATCGCGAAACAAAAATCTGGTGTTCCCTACATCTTGACGAGTTATACGAACTAAATGTAGGGAACAGCTGATTTTTTTTCGCGCTTTTAGGTTTGGTCCTATAGTAAAAGTTGTTCATAATGATGAGTACAATGACCCCCTAGAGTTATGGGATATAAAAAAAAACACGTTGTATAAAACCCAAGCCCATCAGTCATTTTATTTAAATCCCATAACTTTGTCATTTTTAAGGCATTGTCCATGGCAGGAAAAAAAAGCCTAGTAAGACCCGTGTTTTTTAGTAGCAGCCCGGATTCTGGTTTCGTGTCTGGTTGATGGCAATAGTCTCGCCGCCTATTACATGGGACATAAGCATAATTGGCAAAATGTGGGTGTACTATAGATACACTTCTGCCAAACCCTTCGGAATAACAAGGCGTGATGTTTGATGATAAGTACGTTATGTTTAGCAAGTCCTGTTAAACATGGATCTTATAGACCCCAAAGTAAGTCTCTGAATGGGTAGAATAAACCAAATCACCGAGGGTGTTCTACGGAATGCACGAGATGAAAATAATAATAAAAAATCATTTATTTCAGACTCTCACACATCCATATACACACACAATAATGACTCAGACGGCAAACCAAAGCAAGCGGGCCATCTGATGGATAATAGGTATCATTTTTTGAAGGTACAGTCACCAAAGGAGATAAGTAACCAGGGTCGTCGGATGTAGTTGAAGTTTAGTAAGAAACCGATTAATGTTTTCGAATGAAATTTTATTTAATAAATTAACTGTTTGTTTTCTATAAATTAAATTTTTTCTTATTTATCTTCAACTACACTCGAGAGCAATGAATCCGGGTCACTTGAAGAATCCTAAAAATCTCGGAAACTAAAAATGCTAGGTTAATGCAATAAATTGTATTTAATAGACAATGTAATACTCCTTAAATGAAGGTATTAAAACTTCTTAGTTATTGTAAAGTTATATCATAAAAAAATCAAATTTGAAAAAGGGCCACTTTCGAAGATGGAACTACGAAATTAGAGCATTTGGTTTTGCGTTTGTTTGTAATCTGTCATTTATGTGGGTACATAAACCATGTTGATAGTGCTCTATATTCATTATTCAAGCTGAAATTATGTCGCTTACGCCTGAAGAATGCACCAGAATACTTACAATGCTGGAAACCGGCCGGAGTCAGCGCGATACAGCCAGGACTGTCGGTGTGTCGCTGTCAACAGTACAAAGAGTTCTCCGACGTTACGAAGAAACTGGCTCTAACCTACGCAGACCAGGAACGGGCAGAACCAGGTGTACCACAGCACGAGAAGACCGATACTTAGTGAACACCATGCTTCGAAATCGCTTTCTCACAGGAACTGAACTCACAAATCAGTTTCGACGCCTCGGAGGAAGTAACCCAAGTGCATGGACAGTAAGACGTTGGCTTGCTGAATCTAACTTAAAACCCCTTAGACCAGCAAACGGCCCTAAACTGGAGCGTGGGCATCGTATTTCAAGACTAAGATATGCCCAGAGCCACGTAAATTGGAGTATTGAAGATTGGTCAAAAGTTATGTTCTCCGACGAATCAAAATTTATGCTCTACAAGCACGATGGAAGACACAGAGTGTATCGAAGACCAGGGGAAAGATTCAAGCAAGCATGCATCGAAGAAAAAGTAGCCTACGGTGGTGGGTCTGTACTTGTGTGGGCCGGAATTTCTTCTGAAAGTCGCACAGAGCTGGTGATCATAGAAAACGGCTCTTTAACTAGCGTAAGATATGTGGAAGAAATCCTCAATGATCACGTTGGTCCATTTATGGTCAATTTAGGTGAGGATGCTATATTTATGCATGACAATGCCCGACCTCATACAGGTAGGATTGTGAATGACTACCTTCAAGAGATGACCATTACTCGTATGGAGTGGCCAGCGCGCAGCCCGGATATCAACCCGATCGAGCATGCTTGGGACGAGCTAGGCAGATGCGTAAAACAACGAAACCCTCCCCCAATCACGCTTCGTGAGCTCAAAATTGCTCTCACAGAGGAATGGGAGAATATTCCCCAAAATCGTATAAGGAACTTGGTGTACAGCATGCCAAACCGCGTAAACGCAGTAATGGAAGCACGAGGAGGCAATACGAAGTATTAAAATTCAAGAAAATCGTAATAAAGTTCAAAAATTTCATGTTTCCTATTTTTGTTTTAAGGAGAGATCAGCAGTTTTTTTCTTTATGTAATTTTGTGTTAATAAAATGTATGGTGACTCATATTTTTTTTACTTTCATTTAAGGAGTATTACATTGTCTATTAAATACAATTTATTGCATTAACCTATCATTTTTAGTTTCCGAGATTTTTAACATTCTTTAAGTGACCCGGATTCATTGCTCTCGAGTTTATATTTTATACATATATTTTTTTTATGTTTGTTACCTCAGAACTCTGTGATTTATAAGCCGATTTGCAAAATTCTTTTTTTATTTGTAAGTATATACTTTCAGATTAGTCCTATAGAAATTTCATCAAAAACTGTTCAGTAGTTTGATTTTTAAACCAAAATTACTGGTAAAAATTAGAACTTAAAAATGAAAAATAAAAACTTTTTTGCAAAAAAAAACAACCGACTTCCAAAAAATATACTACAAAGTGAAAAATAACTTTAATTTCGGAAGTCGGTGGCAAACAACGAAAATGCGAACCCAACGACACCGACTTCCACCGACATTTCGGTTTTTTTTTTTTTTTGCTAAAAAGTTTTTTGTTGGCCTAAACTTCGCCACTGCCACGGCAATGTCAGTGGCAGCGTAGAGGTCACTACAGCTACATTTTTGGACAGGATCGGAGGTGGGACATAGTTTGCGCCACCACTGCTGGGAAACAGGCCTCCTCTCTTTGACAGGGAGTGGGCCGTAATCCACAGCTCCAGATACACACCCTCGAGGTAGCCCGACTTTACGAGGTTGGAGGTACATACTGACAAATTTTAACATAGTGATAGTGAAGGCTTACTTAACGTCATGTGGGTTGGGTAGCGTGGCTCCTCGGTCGAGCAGTATCTTGATGATCTCGTAGTTGTTCTTGTGGGCCGCCAGCATCAGTGGCGTTATGTCTGGCGTGAACATTGCCGTATTGGGGTCCACTTTCTGCCAACTCTGTGTGAGGAAAAATTAGACAGTTCAATTTTGAGGTAAAAAATCTCTACATAAGAATTCTACGTTTTAATGTCGTTGATTTGAAATCCTGAATGATTTTCTTGAAAACAATGAAAATTATTGCACTGAAAATCATTTAATTCCGAGAAAGTAATTGAAGTATATATCTAACGTATGCATATTACATATACATCAAAACCCTGTTCAGTTATAGAAATGGTAAAATTTGCTGTAATATTGCTTACAGACAAAAATGGGCTGATGGACGGATGTTAACTTGGTTTTATGAAACGATGGGACTGTCTTTTTCCCTATCTAGCTTAGTAGGTACAGTCACGAGCACCAATATGTCAACACTTGGCAACTTTCAATTGCGATTTTTTCATGAAATAACGAATGCAACATTGAAATACGACACATTACATAAACGTATGGGTTCGACAATGCTATGTTCGTAACAACATAAAATTTCATTAAAAAATAAAGGAGTAATTCGCTTTTGAATAAGGCCGAGTGTATACATACTTTTGCTCGTGACTGTACCCAATAAACTCACATAAGGCTCGTTTTCCTTATGAATCAGCTCTTCATGCTCCAACAGCAGTTCAACAGCCTCTACAAACTCAGCATTGATGGCCTGCAGCAGTGCATCCTTAGTTTCCACGCCCATGATGACGAGCAACTCCACCATTTCCAGGTTTTCTCCATCGATGGCCAAGGTCAAAGCTCCGCGACCCAGGGAATCTACGCAGTTTATTTCTATGTGTTTCTTGCGATGGGCTTTTTGGAGAATTCTGAAGAAAAATTGAGGAGCAGGATATGAAAAGAACTTTGTGAATAGAAGATTTACATACATGAAAAAGTGGTAGATCAAATCAAATACGTTGCACAAGGAATAAAATAATGTATTTTTGTGTCTGCAGACTATGAAAATATCACCGTATCTTATGTGTTATCTCTGCCTCGAAAAAAGAAACCTTGAAAGATCTCGTTAAAAATCGTTAAGTAAGTAATCTCGTTAAGTATCCCCTTATTTGCAGTCGAGTCAAAAGGAATGCTTTCGCAAGAAATAATAATATAAAGTAGAAACAACAACAACAAACAAACAGTAAAAAATACACAAAAAATCTACGTTAAAAATCTCTATTAAATTTTTCTAACATTTGACTGCCATGAAATCCTTTTCAATGCTCAAAGCTGCCAATTTATTGACGTATTCATATACAGTTCATAGGATCATGGATACAGTTCGTCAAAGTTAATACCTACGGTAATCCGATTAGAGCAAAAACATTAATTAAGTTTGTCGATTCTATAGGCAGCGGCCATTTTAAAAATCCACTTTTCTATTATAATTTATGCACAACTATCACTACCCGATTTCTCGGGTGGAGATTCACAGATAGCTCCGCCCTGGAGTGTAAATATGGTGCTGTTCCACAAACAATGGGGCACTTAATATTGTGTCTAGAATGTCCTGTTGCCTGCACGTACTGATGGATGCTACTGAAGGTGCCAAACGCGTCGCCAAGTTCTGGGCCTATCAATTTAGATTGCCATCGATACGCTTAGAAGAAGACAGCCTGATTTACGAGTTGTATCTATGACATGTAGGACACGGTTCAAAGCTAAGCATGCATTTTACTTTACTTTATACAATGTACCCATTTGGCAACATATTGAAGGAAAATAGCGTGATGAAACCGGTATATCCTAGAACCACAGAATCGAAGACATATGACTTTCCAACCCGCTCTGGGCCCGCGTGGTGGAATACATACAGCCCATTCGTTCTTACAGAGCGGAGGCCCGTGTCTCAGTGGTGGAAACGTTACCCATATACTAATTTAGCTTAAAACAAAACCAGCCTATTAGTTTCCCATGCAGGGCACAGGCCTGTTCTCATAAAGAGAAGGCATGAGCATTGATCACCACGCTTCTTCAAGACGGATTGGTATTTTCAGGAATAAATTGACTGCGAGTCCAGCTGCTATTCTGTAAAAATCTCACAGTGAAAACTTAGGAGAATTGAGTGTGAAGTGAGCTTTCATTCCGTCTGATGCAATGCAATGGGTTTTATTGACAGCTCACTTCACCTATGTTTACACGGTTAGATTTTTACAGAATAGATCGGCTGATTAACTCACGATGGCGCCCTTCACCGATGTTAGTTTGCTACTTTTGCAAAAGGTAAGATAGTGCATACCTCTTTATGTGACATTCTGATGCATCTGCACACTACACTAGTATTAGGTAAGCCTGGATCCAAAATTAACTGAAAACAGTCCATCCATCTTTGCCCATCTGATTTCAACATTACATTTTTATGAATCAAAGACGAGTTATTTTCTCCCCAAAAACAATGTTTAAGCTGTTTTATTTTTAACAAAAGGCACTCCCCTGTTTATTCCTGGCTTCTAAATGTAATTGGATGTTAAGTGAATTTCGCCAAAGAAACAACAAATATACATTAATATCTACAAAACCTGAGTTCTCTTTTTATTCTCTCTCTTAAATGTATATTTCTGTTAACTTATTAGTTAGCAGAAATAGACATTTAAGTAGAGCTAGCTAAGTACTTGTAGAGTTGAAAAGGTTTCCAATAATGAGATCCTTAATCATTTACTTATAGGCTATCCATTATTTTACTGGGACCTTATTAAATGCTTAGAAGAAATCGTAGCTTGTTTTATCTCAAGGATCATTTGAACAAAAGAAGTAGGCTTATTTTTGTATTTAAAGTATCGTAATATAGGTAGGCAAGTCCATCGTAGAAATTGTAAGACTGTTTACCTTAACTGGTTCAATAATACCAAAGTCAAACTCTCTCATCTCTATTAAAATATAAAGGCTTATTATGAAAGTTTAGATTTGCGGCCTCTACTCTGACAATAAAATGGACCGATGAATAGGGGAAATTCTCCATAGCAACCCGCATTCATTTTTCACGATTTAAAAGGCATTTTATTAAGTACATGGCACTTTTAACAATGCTGGCAAACGGGGCAGTGTATACAGTCAATCTCTCGTGATAACACCTGAGCTGAGCTGCCTAGCGTAGCACGGAGTTTCAATAGAATACGAAACCAGCGGGGTAGTTGCATAACACACTAACAGTAGGAATGGCTTTCATTTTGACAGTTCAACAACATTCATCGCGTTGCATTTACGTTGTTGAGCAGATAAATTATTCGAAAAGAAAAATCTTCAAAATGGTTCAGATTGTACCTACTTAATTGTAGTGTGTTACGCAATTGGGGTGCTGCTTAGGTACTGGTTTTGTTATCACTAACGTGTGATCTACTATACACCTACAGGCCTCAAGGAAAATATATTTAATTACGTTTATCTTAGGAAATAGGCAGCATTAGGTAAATAATGGTGTCTCACCGTCTCACATTGCCCATATCCCCTCGCTCGACAGCCAGGAGATACTTCTTCTCCTCCAGGGTCAGGGGCTTGGGTAGGGTCGGTAGTTCCATCGGTTTGCGGACACATTCTAGCTCGGGGTCACCCTATACAAGAAAGCAATAAGTATAGTGACATTGAAGTAGGTATGATATGAGCAACGTATACTTAAAGGTATAGTATCTTACTGAAAAAGTTAATATACATTAAAGTATATTATAATTCGCGAAAAAGTTATTCAAAACTGGACTTACAACCCTTTTTTATAAGCCTTCTTTAACTTCACAACCTTATCAGTACTTACTAAATAACAATTCGTTGGTTTAGTAAATAAATCTAAATAAAACAAACGCTTTTTTAAAACTACGAGAATCCCGCTAATTTTGTAAATAAACATCAAAATCAAGATTTTCAAAAACATTCTAATGGCATCTCTATGAATAAATTTTGATTTGAATTTGGAGCAAGGAGGTTTTAATCTCAGAACATTGACGATTGCGTTTTTTTTTTGTGCAGAAAGGAAAGTACAAAATAAAAAAAATATAAGAACCTTATTGCACGCTTTCATATTTTTGCTACAGAAAACGAAAGATTTTATTTTTAATGTGATGTGCGACAAACGACGATTCGAAAGCTAGCATAAGAAACGTTTTCTCTGACTCAAAGAGGCGTTGCACTATGATTTGATGTAAGTAAGTTCAATAAATAATTATGAATGCTAGTGTTGATACCATAGAAATGTAAATATATCTATAGTTCATACTCACGGACTCCAGGTCCTTCCTCTCGGACATATTGTCGGTTTACCCCACGGTGATCTGGAGCGGCGTCCGCCCCCTCAGACAGACTGCTTATCTACAAACTGGAAACACTTAATTTTCACTTAAGCATATGGCTAAACAGATTCTGAAAACAATCATCAGTATGCGCCTTAACGGGTAAACATCACATGATTTTTGAAAACGTATCCTGCACCTTAATTGCGTAAACACACTATCAATCTCAGTCTGAATCGTTTTGAAGGATATTATTGCCAATTGAAAAATTTGTCTTCTCAGCAACGTAAATAACGCAATGAATAGTGTTGAACTGTCAAAATTAAAGCAATTGCTACCGACAGTGTGTCACGCAATTACCCTTGCTGTATCCAATTTAATCTGCTTAAGAAATCCATGTCAAATAATTAGATTAGCTGTTACGGTCAACCTATCACGAAAGCAACATGTGTTTTGACAATAGATGTACTTGTTTGTAATACCAGCAGTGCGATTCTGTAACCATCTCACCGTGATAACTCAGGTGAAGTGAGCGTGGAGTGAGCTGTCATTCCAACTAATGCTAGGGATTGATACTATTGACAGCTCACTCTAAGCTCACTTCACCTAACTTTTCACGGTGATATTTTTACAAAATCGATCGGCTAGAGCCTGATCGATCAAGCTTTAAGAAACCTGATGTAGGTAGTAATAGTGGAAACAATCGAGTCTCCTCATGTTCTCACACAATAAACCATAATCACCACGTTTGGTGAATGGACTAGAGATCACGACGTACGTTTTGTAATTAGTGCATAGGATGGCTAACTAACAGCACTCGCGGGAACAGACTATCTTCTAGAGTGTGGTATTCACAATCCTATATGGTGTCCTATATAACCAGCTGCAGGTAATACGGTGCCGATTAGGAACCATACATCTTCAAGCTAATATCAACACTCCCGAAAATGTAGATAAGATCCTGTGCTGGCCTATGCAGCCCCAGCCAACTCCACAAGTCCATCAACAATTTTGGGCGCCTACTCCGAAGTGCAAAGTGCGAATGTTCGGATCGGACCGACACATGGCCGAACCGAATATTATTGAAAAATGCGAAAAAAGTTCGGATCGGCTCAGTTGGGTCGGGACCATAGTCAATATTCGAAAATTATATTATTTATTTATTATTTTGAATTTTATATTTTAAATTGTTTATTTTTTTTTTACATTGTTCTCACATATAAAAGCAATAAGAATAATGTAGGTACCCAGGATTTTGTAATAATATCTTGATTTAAAAGAGTGTCCGTGGAGTTTCTTGCCCGTTCTTCTCCACAGAGATCTACGTTTTGGAATGGGCAACTAGCTTCAACTTTCTGACTAACTGACCGACAATTTAATTTTGACAATTCAAAAGTGCCTGAAATAGTTTAATTGAAATAAATGATTTGAGTTTGAGTTTGAAAAAGTGGAGGATCGGAACCGACCGAACCAAATAGTAACTTGGTAGCAGAAAACGGCCGAACATTCGGCCGATACTACTTCGGAGTAGACCCCCTGTATCTACCCGTCAAAGTCCACTCGGACGCACGAAGCCGCATAAGCACATACACATAAACTGACGATAATCTGCTTGACATGCCGATTACGACCGTCACCTACTTACGACCTGACATAACCTTACAGTCTAGTAATTCAATTGATGAGCATGTTCGTGTCCTACTTTCAAAGGAAAGTGTTGATAGCGAAATATAGAAGCTTAGCGAGTATTAAAATACAGGGTGGCAGGGACATCGACATTGTTTCCTACAAGTGAAATACCTACGCGGTCAAAATGTATGGAAGAGCAATTTTTTTTTTTAATTTTCGACGCAAAATTTCAACGCTGTGGGTCCAGAATCATTACTGTTACCATGGTTGAACAATTCATTTGGTCCTATACAGGGTGGCATCCCTGCCACCCTGTATAGGACCAAATGAATTGTTCAACTTTAGGTCTGGTTGAGCGACGATCTTCACAGGGAAACGGGTTAATTTTACAGCTTGATAGGAGGCGAGTCGGGCCAAGACTTCAGAGGCACAGGTATGTCAGCAGTGCACTGCTATAAGATTTGAAGATAAAATTATCATTATGTATCGACTACTAGGCCCTATTTCGTAAAACTAACAGGCGATATGCCACAATTCGACAATTTTAAAAGTTTTGTTTATACATTTTCTTATTTATTTAATAGCACCTGTCAAGGAAAGGTGTCAATTTTGTAATTGTTTGACAATTGAATAATATGTTACATTGTTAGTTATATTAGAAGGAGGGTCAAATAGAGGGTTGAACTGGAACCCAACCCTCTATTTGGCCCATATAAGGAAAATGGCCCAACTTTAAACTTCCGATCGAAACTAACCATCACCCCAATTGCGTACACTTTCAATCACAATCAGAATCAGTTTGATGGATATTGCTAATCCATTGCTCCATATGCTCGACAAATTTTCCTACAAATAACGCAATGAATGTTGTTGAACTGTCAAAAAGAAAGCCATTGCTACTGTAATTACTGTTACTGATAGCCAGCATCATCCCACTGCTGGGCAAATGCCTCTCCTCATGATTTCCAGCTCTTTCGATCCAGGGCTAAAGTAGACCGCTGGTCGTTTGTTTTGTCCAGCTCGTCCCGCCATCTTCTACGGGGTCTGCCGCGATGCCTTCTAGCTGTGTCAGGGCTCTACGTGGTGGTTATTTTAGCCCACAGCTTATTGGGCATACTGCAGACATGGCCAGCCCAGCCCCACTTCTGCTTTGCGGATTTTTGAGCAACGTCAGTAAGCTGTGTTTTGGAGCGCGAGTGTGGTGTTCAATGTGGTCTGTCAATTTGACGCCCAGAATACTGCGCTCCATTGCACGTCGGCAAAACTTGAGTTTGGACTTCTGAATGTTTGGCACAGACCAAGTCTGGGATCCATAGATCAAAATGGGAAAGATGCACATGTCCATAACTTTTCGCTTTAGTGTCAAAGGTAGATTTCCCTTCATAAGCTCTTTCATGGACCAGTAGCTCTTCCAGGCATTTTCGGTTCGTCTTAAGACTTCCTTGTCTTGTCTGGACTGGAAAGCGACTAACTGGCCCAAGTAGATGTATTCATGGACATATTGCAGTTCTTCAACATTCACTCTGATCCTATGTTTAGTGGTGTTTGACATAGCTTGGTTTTCGACTTGTTCATCGCTGTAATTGTGTTACGTAATTACCTCGCTGTTGCGGTTTTTGCCGACGCCAACATAGTTGGGAAAAGGCTAGGCAGGTGATGACTTACTATATTTGTTGAGATAACTGTACCTATGACCAAATGTATGAACGTGCACGCATAACGTGAACATCATAGGAACGGGAGAAACGAAAGACAAAATGAAAGATTATAGAAAAATTTCAACGGCGCGATGTCGTAAATAAAGAAAAGAAATGTCACTTTGTAAGGAAAGAGATAAAGAGCTACACTCACACTCACGCAAATCCTGCATCGCGCAAGCAGAGTTTACTGCGCAACAGCCCGACATGATACATCGGGCAGTTGCCCGCTAGACACAACACTCGTCTGGTCGGAGGATCCTCCCTTTTCTATGGAAAATGAGTGAACTTTACACCCTGTTCCTCATACCTACATAGAGAGTACCGTCATTGCGTGCTGGACGAAGCAAAAGGTAGCATCTAGAGCATCCTAGGGTACAAAATAATATACCTTGGGAATCATAGCAACAGTAGAAGGAACAGGAGCTCGGCTCCTAACTCCTAATTAACTTGATGTAACACGATTTCTTGCCTAGAGCTACGCGCTTGTTAACCACCCTAATTACTCGTCGTTAATTACTGTACCGTTAAAAACTTCCTCTTAAATGTAGGTACAGTACAGACGCCAGCACACCAAGCTACTACAATCTGTCAAATTTCTTTAATAGATTGTCAACGTTATCGCTGAAGTATTAGGTTCAAGGTTGCCATGTTTGGGAAAATTTGACATTTTCGGGTAGCTTGATGTGCTGGCGTCTGTACCCACTGAGAAGACTTTTCCATTTATAACAAAACAAGATCGAACTTTAGCCCGAGCATAAGTTTCGGGCCAGTATTTAAAATTCAAACTTTATTTCGACTTGCAGCTTTATCTTTGACAATTCTTACGGGTAGTTAAAAGCCTGAAAGTCTGACAACCAGTCTTAGCAATGGGTATCGTATTACCTAGCAACTGGGTTGTGGAGGTCAGATAGGCAGTCGCTCCATGTAAAATACTGGTATTCAGATGCGTCCGGTCAGACTGGAGCCGACCCCAACATAGTTGGGAAAAGGCTAGGCAGATGATGATGATTTCGACTTACAGCCCATTTATACTTATTTAACCTCTAACAGTATTTATCCAACAGCAACGTTATAGTAACGGTAATAAATATCATTGTGATTTTGACAATGATGCAAAGTCAGATGTAAAACTTAATAGGAAACTGTGAAAGGACTGTAGGTAAAGTTTTTAATATACATAATATAAAAGTGACAACTTTTACCGGACTAAGTTTTGTAAAAACAAAAACAGGTTCTTTTTTCTAAGAGAATCCAGGCTCACTAATTTGTTTCTCACATCAAGTTTACGGGTTTGTATCAAAGTACGCGTATGTAGCGACGCGAAAGTTGGGAGAAATTTTGTCCGCGGGTTTGGGCGCAACTGTCGCCCGTCTGTTGGTTGCAATGCAAGCGCGCGCACGGCGACAAAAAAGTTGCCAGCTAGCCAGTTGCTGCTCAACCGAAAATGTTACAAAAAAGTGGCGTTGCTGTCGCTCCCGTATGCGCATCGACCAAATCTCGGCGAGGAGACAGCGACGGAGACAAAAAAGTTGCTCGGCAACTAAGTTGCTCGTGGGCGCCCTCCCTTATAATAGCATAATCAGCCAATAACGTTCCCACTGCTGGGACACAGGCCTCCTCTCTGTGAGAAAGAGTGAGCCGTAATACACCACGCGGGCCCAGTGCGGGATGGTGGATGTCACTTGTCTTCGAATTTTTGGTTCTAGAACATGCCGGTTTCCTCCCTTATAATGTCAGTCATCCATTTTCAAATTCTTCAGGACCCTTGGAGATACGACTACGTTTTGCTTTCATTTAGCTGAGCAAAAGTATGCCAAGGTCAAGGTCAGTACCAAAATCTATACATACAAATAAATAAAATTGAAATATCTGTTTATAATGTCAAAATAACAGCTTTTTACTTAAATGCATATGAAAGTATATCGGTACTTATAACAAAATACTAATATTTAAAATTGTTGTCTGTCTGTCTGTTTGCTCCGCCTAATCTCCGAAACGGCTGGACCGACTTTACGGGACTGACACTGGCGTTATAGGAAGTCACTTAGGCTACTTTTATTTTTTTTAAAGAATTAGGGGCCGTGCGATAAAAATTAAAACCCATGAAATCCAATGAAATTATTTACACAAAGTAAAACGCCTGCCTGGGTTTGAACCCAAGACCTACCACTAGTGAGTCCACTGGGCCACCACTGACCTTAGATTCAACTACCTAATTAAAAATAGAATAATTATGACTTAAGAGTAACTAACATTGGTACCTACATACATATGGAACTTCACGCCAAAGCCACATAAATGAGATGCACCAATTAACACTATCAAATCAGAAAACAAAACGAACCCAAGGTTTTGACAGAAGGTTCCATAATAATATCACTCTATAAAAATGTTAATTAACAAATGTGAATATGAACAAAAAACGGCACTTTTTGATTCAAACGACAGCTCGCAACACTGCGCTGAAACTTTTTTAAAACAGCGTGGATCAGAGTTTTTCTAGCGGGAAATATCAAAATGAGTTTTTTTTTATAGAATTCTCGTACCATTATAATATTTTATTTTGTGACCTATTTTTCATGATGGTCATAGTCGCCCCAAGCAAACTACTAGTTAAGTATACTAGTAGGTATATCTGCATCAGCATCCTATTTTTTTTTTGTGCGGATATAGCACAAAAAATCTGCTAAAGTTTTACAACCGATTGCCAGATAAACAAAGTAAAGAAAAAAAACCGGCCAAGTGCGAGTCGGACTCGCCCATGAAGGGTTCCGTTACGTTACGATTTATGACGTATTAAAAAAAAACTACTCACTAGATCTCGTTCAAACCAATTTTCGGTGGAAGTTTATATGGTAATGTACATCATATATTTTTTTTAGTTTTATCATTCTCTTATTTTAGAAGTTACAGGGGGGGGGACACACATTTTACCACTTTGGAAGTGTCTCTCGCGCAAACTATTCAGTTTAGAAAAAAACGATATTAGAAACCTCAATATCATTTTTGAAGACCTATCCATAGATACCCCACACGTATGGGTTTGATGAAAAAAAAAATTTGAGTTTCAGTTCTAAGTATGGGGACCCCCAAAATTTATTGTTTTTTTTCTATTTTTGTGTGAAAATCTTAATGCGGTTCACAGAATACATCTACTTACCAAGTTTCAACAGTATAGCTCTTATAGTTTCGGAAAAAAGCGGCTGTGACATACGGACGGACAGACAGACAGACAGACAGACAGACATGACGAATCCATAAGG
Organism: Apamea anceps; assembly: GCA_951799955.1. Classification (NCBI taxonomy): domain Eukaryota; kingdom Metazoa; phylum Arthropoda; class Insecta; order Lepidoptera; family Noctuidae; genus Apamea; species Apamea anceps. The sequence goes on from OX637509.1 coordinate 14,713,224, forward strand.
GTTCCGTTGCCATTTGGCTACGGAACCCTAAAAAGCACCCTAATTGCGTAACACACTTTCAATGACAATCTGAATCATTTTGAAGGATATTGCTAATCCATTGCTTCACATGTTCGAAAAATTTGTCTGCTCAACAACGTAAATAACGCAATGAATGTTGTTGAACTGTCAAAATGAAAGCCATTGCTACTGTTAGTGTGTTATGTTGTAGTGTGCGACGGAGCACTTATTGTGTATGTTTGCACTGTCTAAATGAAAGCCATTGCTGCTATAAGGGCGGATTGTTTCACGTCCACTTTACGAACGCGTATACGTCAAAAATGGCGCTAACTATCGTCAAACCAAAAAAAGCGTTGTATTAAATTACGACAAATGACGACACGTTTGGCGCAGTGGCTGAGCGATCGACTACTGCGCTGCGTGTCGCGGGTTCGATTCCCGCACGGAACAAATATTTGTATTGCCTACAGGTAGTTCTCCCGGGTCTGGCTGTTTGTGTAAGTGACTTTAAATGTTTGTAAACGCACCCACGATACAGAAGTAATTCCTAGTGTGGGGCAACGTTTAAAAAAAAAGAAATAACCAACCGTTTGAAACAACCGGACCTTAGTGTGTAAGGGTGCTTACATAAAGAAGCGGGTTTTCGGTCCCAACTCCCGGTACAGACCTCTGCAGGTTGATCTTCAGAAGGAAACGGTAACACGTTTTACCTTTTTCTTTATGTGTGTGTGTGCGTATAACTTAATGTGGGACTATTTCACCCGCACCGATCGGTACTGACTTGTATTTACCGGGACCCACTTCTTTATGCAAGTCATCATCTGCGGAGCCTTTTCCCAACCAACTATGTTGGGGTCAGCTTCCAATCTAACCGGATGCAGCTGAATACCAGTATTTTACATGGAACGATTGCCTATCTGACCTCCACAACCCAGTTACTGGGTAATGCGATACTCCTTGGTAAGACTGCTGGTTGTCAGACTTTCGGACTAGTGACGACCCGTAACGACTGTAATAGATCCACGAATGACAGCCAGGACCAACGGCTTAACGTGCTTTCCGAGGCACGGAAGGGTCTTAGTATGAGAATCTTCTCATATCACCCATCCACGGACCAACGGCGGCAAGCGTAGCTTAACCTGGTCGATCGACCCGTGCAGCTGTAATTACTTACCCTTACGCAATTACACCGCGGGTTAGACTGTGAGTAGACCCCAACACAGTTGGCAAAGGGTAGGCAGATGATGATTTCCTGGGAAGCTATCGGGCCTTGGGACCTTCCTTGTAAAGATGAAGTGGAACTACCAAACCGATTATGATAAAAGGAAACTAAAGGTCTGTGTGATAAAGAGGTAGTTTAAAGTACTATATTTACCGTGATTTGTAGGTGCGCGTTTATAAACACATATCTCTCACATGGACTTAATAAACTCGAAACAATCATCAAGGTAGATAAAGCCAGGCCAGGCCATTTAATGTACATTGTACTGGGATCACAAACTTTTGTAAACACCATTTCTTATACCTACTTTCTAAGCAAAACGATTATGATCTCATCGATTTAATTAAATACATACATATAAATTAAAGTTTAAAATATTGGAATATACTAAAACACTTAGAATATAAAAAAAAGCCCACCGGTACAGGGTCCAAGCATAGTAGTGTTGGTCGAGGCTCTTGGCTATTAACCCATTGGCTATCACGACAATCGGCACAATGATTGCTAGTCCACATCCCACATGTCGACAACCTCGCGAGCCAAGTATGTTTATGTCTCTTGACATTTCTCGATACCCTGGGGTCCCGGACCTTTAGAAGGCGTACGAGGGGCCGAAGCCAACTGGCAGAGGCCCGTTAGATGTTTTAATTTAATGCGGCGCCAACCGACGATTATCCTTCTTCGCACTATGCAAGTGCACCCAAGGATAACCCCTGGTTGGAGTAGGCCTAGTGCAGAATGTGGAAACAAAGATATTGGATAATGGGTTTAGGTGGCTAAAGTGAACTGGTTATTTAGGGCTACGGATTATTATGATAATATTTAGGCCATACAAAAACTTGTTGCGTGCAAGAATCGAACCCGCTACGCGTTCTCCGAAGGCCTCAGCTGCGCCAATTTGCTTCTAGCCTGTTGCCTAGCCTAGGCGGAATAGGTCCGCGCTAATACATTTCACCTTCACCTACTTAGAATGAGATCTAGACAAAGCCTTTGAAATGCGTGTAAGTACACACAATCCTTCTAATACACGCATTTGGAATTTAAACTTAGTGAAAATAGGTAGTGAAATGGTGGGTGTTTATGCATCTGACTGTAGTGCATAGGTTTCCAAATTAGTAACGCGCGAAAACGACGCGATAAGTTAAAAATGTATTTCTAATTATTTAGATGCATAGTTTTTCATCTGTTATTGACAAAATCATCAGAACTGATGCTGTATGTTTTGAAAAAAGGCCGACGAATATACACAAGAATCATGAAGTCGGCATAAAGCATTTTGTTTTAGATACTCATCTTTAACTACACGTGTTTTGCAAAAATATTCATGAAAATATGTAAAAATACTAATACGAATTTCACTCACATTTTTGGGCACTGACAGACCACGGAATCGCTGCGCATGCAGCGGCAGCCGAAGCGTCTCCGTGCTCTGTGTTTTTAGGCACTTTATTCAGCCTACTTTTAGTTTCACACTTCGCCGCCTTGGCCAGGCCTGGCAGTCATTCCGCAAACAAAAAAAAAACATAATAAAATCTACTTACGAGATCAAACGAACGCCGTGGCTGACGGGACGCCACTCCTGCGCGGCGGGCATCCCCCCGCGGTCTTATACCACCCCACATGATCCAATTAGGGATGTCAGCTGCCAAATGAACCGGTTCGATGCCGATCTGAACCACCACACGTGGTTGTTTGTATACAAGTTTGTAGATTTCAAGGGCGTCTGGAGTTTTTGGCGGGTAGGATTTATTTGTGTGGCACGTGAACAGAAGTATTTGGGCGCTATCGCGCTTTGTGAGGTGATTTTCAGCATTTTTTCAAATCCATTTATTTTTCTTTCACACGCTGTCTACATCTCTGTATCTATTGTCCTATCTCAGGTACCTACCTATTTTTTCTGTTCTGTTTTTTCTTGTCTGTTTATTGTGTGTACATAAATGGCAAAATAAAAAAATAATTTATTTTATTCAGTGCAGTGTAAAATAATATTATAGCCTCCACAGATGGTCCTAATGTAAGAAGGTATAACCTTGGACAGTTAGCTCCTATAGAAATATTAATATTTATTTAATAATCTGATATTTCTTTTGTTATTGAATTTTTCTTTAGGGAATTTCTTAGCAACAGCCCAGAGTTTAGAAGTTAGCGGTGTCATACCACCGTGCCTCGGAAAGCACGTTTAGCCGTTGGTCCTGCCCCTGAGCTCTCTCCGTCGTGTCGGATTGCATGCCGTCCCATCGGACTATGAGAGCTGTGATATAATTATAGTATAGTATATCATGTATAGCGCATTATACATAATATCTCCCACGCTGAAGGCTAGTCTAAGTTCAGATTGTATTGAGAAATACGGTCTTTCAGAGAGAGAGAGCAATAGAAAATACCGTTACGGGCTTAAAAATATGATAAAGGAAAACCCAATCTCTTCACACTACCTATTTATCACAGAGACTGCGTAAAACTTACCAAATACTATACAGGGTAGCAGGGACATCTACGCGCAAACTGTGCACATGAATTCAGCACATGATTCTGAACCGACGAAAAATTTCAACACAGAGGGTTCAGAGTTCAGAATCATCCCAATCTCTTCACACTACCTATTTATCACAGAGACTGCGTAAAACTTACCAAATACTATACAGGGTTGCAGGGACATCTACGCGCAAACTGTGCACATAAATTCAGCACATGATTCTGAACCGACGAAAAATTTCAACACAGAAGGTTCAGAGTTCAGAATCATGTACTGATTCCATGGCAACAGGTTGCGCGTTGATGTCCCTGCCACTCTGTATAAATTCAAATTCAAAATTATTTATTTTGGGACAACTAGATCCACCGGTTAGTGTACAAAAAACTTAAACTATTGTTAGTACTTACTTAAATACAATAAAAAATAAAAAAGGACAACACAGAAAAACATCACAAATCACAAATGCCCCTGTGCTGAAACACCCCGCCTCGTCAAGATAACCAACAGGGAGATACCTCCCTAAAAGATCACCAGACGAACGAAATGCCTCAGCACAGGCGCACGCACATCTTCAGCTATAGTTTTCAGGATGCTCTTGTGACTCCCCCGCACCCTCCTCATAAGTGACACGACTTTTTTCCGAATGACGGCATGAAAACCTCGTCTAGAAATCTTAAGCTAGGAGGCCAAGCATCTCTGTTTTTGACAAACCACCCAATCTGTTCTGTAAAAATCTCACCGCGAAGTGAGATTGAAATGAGCTATAGTGTCACACCCTCTAGGTGAATGGCAACTCACTTCACCCGAGTTTGGACGGTAAGGTCATGGTAATGTTACCGTGGTAAGGTTTTTTCAGAATAGCACCGCTGCTACCTACTTCAAAATGGGATGAATCACTCAGCCACTTTTTAATCCCATAACTCGTGCATTTAAAACGCCCACAAACGAGTGGTCATAAACATAATAAAACAATGAAAATGTTTTTATTTCGTGTTTTTATGACTTTGATGGCTATTACACAGCAGACGCGTGTCGCCAGATGTTTGACATTTTCATACCCTGAAATTCAGTGATCCGTTAAATGTACGGCGATGCCATTTGGCTGGACGTACTTAAAACATATCTACATCTATTTATCTATACTAAGTAATAATAAAGCAGAAGAGTTTGTGTGTTTGAACGCGCTAATCTGGAACTGCCGGTCGGATTTGAAAGGACATCATTCATTTCGTACCCAAAACTAAAAGTTCATAGAAGTGCCAGAAAAAACAAGAAGCGTTTTTTTATGGAAAATTCTGATCGTTCGCCAGTGTGTGGGACGACACACTTTAAGAAACTGTTTCGGCTTTTAAGCCTTTGTGGCACAAGAACCTTGTGCAAACTTTCGCTGGAGCCTGCCACCGCTCTACGAACCACTGGTCAAGTACAAGTCTGCAATTAACCCCCCCGGCTGCTATTTGAGATTGAAAATGCCAAAAATCATAATTATTTTTATAAAAAGTTTATAGTTAATACCTACATGTTCAGGATGTTAAATTCATTTAAAAGTTGGTATTTATTTCATGTTGTGCTTAGAACACTTATTTTTTTGTCTTAATTATTGAGCTAAATATTTAGTTCAAATCGGAATAGAAATAAAATTATGAGGATACTCTTAGCCATTATATGAAATGCTGAAAATTAATCGATACATTATATTATGTAGGTATATCCAATAATTTTGTGTCGACATCTGTCGCTTACCTTACTATGTCCACAATTCAATTTTCTTCAGTAAACATAATCGTAACTAAGAAAATACTGTGATCCTTCACAGAGCTGGTTTTTTACTGAAACTCTATTACCCACTTTACGACAACCAGCAAAACCATAGTAATAAAAGTTCATGACTTTATTAGCCATAACAATATTGCCTGTATAAATGAATAGTTCTATGGAAAATAGCATCAATATTTCTGTAGAAGTCAGCAGTAGTTTTGGCGACATTCATTCATATAATAGATAGATAGATATGTATGTATTCATCTCTTATGACCTCAGTTTGATAACGTAATCGGAAGTTCGTAAATTAGAAGAAGTACCTACCTACAGACTGTTTTCTTTGTTTTCTGATTGCTGTCACTCTCGTGTTCGTAAAAAAAAATTGATTCAGAAGAGCAGTAATGTAATGTTTGCAAACCTGTCTGTAAGCTGAAAACTAGTCACTGGCACGTGGACGTCAGCTACCAACTAGTAAGCGTGAACAACAAGCTGTCACCTAACCTGTGGCGTGCCAACAGAGAGCGGTCGTCTTGCTGACCGCACGTTGGCGACAAGCGGGTGGATTTTGTCGAGGCGTTGCCGGACTGTTACAGCGCAGGAGCGGTGCGGTTATAATGAGTCCTTTAGACGTCGTCGGCTCGAGCTAACGAAAACAATTCATGTCAATTCGTAGTGAAAAGATAAGCCAAATTAATCATCGAGGAAGTTATAATATCATCACTTCATATGAGATGCGCTTCGGTAGCCCGCGAAATACAAATTATCTTACGTTTATTGCAATTTGCAGGTCAGTATCGGATTGTATGTTTCGCGGGCTAACCTGGAGCTTTCACCTTAAGGCCAAGGAGAATGGAGATGGATGAGAGATAAAAATCAAAGAATAACGTAAAAATGTAAAACTTTATTACATCTCACAATTCAACATAAGGTACTGTACACACCGGACTCCTAACATCTCGACTTGTGCAATTCCAGATATGTCACGATATAACCTACACAACATACTAAGCTAAACAATTCATTTTATTATTCTATAGTACAAAAATACAATCAGGGAAATAGTTCGTTCGCTAGTTACAGCGACCTTAGGGTGAATTTCACCAATGAAACAATGCATTCAGCCATGTAAACCGTCTTGAAGCGTTGTATCAAAGTTGCTTTGGAAATCCGCACTAAACTGCCACCCTGTATTTTGCAGAATCGGAAAACAAACAATATTCTATCAGTCATGTTTCATCGTACAGACCACACATCATGCTACCCGAAACTGTCAAATTTTCCCAATCTACCTTGAACCTAATGCTTTATCGATAACGTTGAAAATCAATTAAAGAAATTTGACAGATTGTAGTACCTCGATGTGCTGGCATCTGTACAGTGACTAACAAAAATCAAGTTACCTACTGATTCAAAACAAGTTCTAATAATTTCCAAATAATAGACACAATAAATCAGGTGGATAGTAACTTTAATGAATACAATTATGATACACATAAGACCAAAAAACAGAATTTCCCTGATTATAAAAAAGCTACGGGTATTAAAATTCTACTATATTATTGCTGATAGTATACTTTAGCTAAATAACGATATTTACAATATCAACAACCAAGTTAAAGTATAAGCTTAAACTACAGCTAATTCAAAACTGAACACTTAGCCACCCATTTGATTGCAAATTAGGCACTAAACCATCAGCGATCAAGCAATTTTTGACCATACAAGCCACTTCATTGTACATACAGCAGCGAAAGTCGGTTAAACAAATACCCTCTCAAGATTATTACGCTGAAAAGCAATTCATCTAATCACTTTGTGTCTATTTAGGACGAATTTCACCACTGACCGCGTAAAACACTTGATCACAGTCCAAGGGTCTTGAGGGAAATTCCTAATCTATTGCTTCATATTTTCGAAAACTACGTCTGCTCCATAACGTAAATAACGCAATGAACGTGCCTGAACTGTCAAAATGAAAGACATTTCGATCATTTGCCATTAAAATTGTATGTCTCTTACGCAATTACCCCACGGGTTCCAGAATCGTCAGTGTCATCATTGTTGTGGAATATTGACACTGACAACTCTTGAACGCAGTTTAGATGATACGTGGAGGTATGTACTCCCTTTTCTGTAACTTATTCAATTTTAAGGTTCCGTACCTCAAAAGTAAAAATGGAACCCTTATAAGATCACTTCGTTGCCGTTTTGAAGGAACGCGTGGAATTATCAAGTTGAAATTAGTTATTGTACTGATCGCGTTCAGTTTCATTTGTGAAATTCGCCCTTAGATTTTAAGTAAAAATAACATTACTAACTTAGTAATGTTATTTTTACTTAACATCTAAGGGCGAATTTAACTAACATATAATATAACTTACTTTCGTTGCTGACCGTACCTACAGAAAACGTGTCAATTAATAAACACTGCTGCATCCATATTAATTATTTATAATATCGGTGAATTGATTTATGTTTATTTAGGTCAAAAGTTTAAACAAAGTAACAGTTATTTCAGCATTGTTCAATTATAAGGAAAATCAAAAAAAGCCTTGATTCCAATTTGGAAAACCTACTTTAATTTCCGTCCGATCGATAAACGTTGTTCTGTTGTAAAATGATTAGGTACAAATATTAATAAAACATGTAGGTATTAACCCTACAATTATTATATTTAATAAGGCTCAATAAAATATACTTTAGCGCCTACATCACTTCAGGGTGGCAATCTAAGCATTCCATTACTAAATAAACTTTAAACGCCAAAAATAAGTTACAGTTTCCAATATCCAGTACATTTGGTAGGTAGTATAGCACCATAAGGCGCCATTGCATAAGGCGCGTGTGGCCGAAATCGGAACTAACGCCGCCATCTTGATTTTTCACAAAACAATTGCACAAATGTTTACCAACAGCGCCCTGCTACATGTATTGAAAATTGAAAACTAAAATTGAGTATTTTTTACCGTTTTACCGTTTCGTGTTGAGTATCCTATCTTTCCAGTTGGTTTCCAAGACCACACGGTTAAATGCAATGAACATTTCACTTTTAAAACAAAACTTTTTTTTATAAATAAATGTCCAGTGCAACAAAATGCAACAAGTGAAATAATAATAATAAAGTAAATACGAGTACCTTGACTAAATTGCAAATTAAAGTTACACTTGAAAAATAAAAGCTAAAAGTATTTAGTATATCACAGGATGGTGGATTGACCAAAAATATTTTTAAAAAATCCATAATATTCATACTTTTTTCAACAATCGAATATAAAATAGATAATAAAAATGTTGATAACACAAAACTTAATACTGACGACATAACCGTTAAATAATTTTGGAATAACATCAAAAATACTTAAAATAAAAAATAATTGTAACAAAAAGATTTGTCGTCTGCTAAAAAGTATTGTTTTTGCGTTATACAATGTGGAGACGAAAATAAGAAAATAAATGCAAGAACTGGCAATACTAATACATACGAGTATTTTGGAACTTTAGAAAAAAATCAACATCGATATAAAAAAGTGATTTCTTTTAAACAAACTACATAGTAGGGGTGGGCCTTTGCTATGGGTTTTTCCAATCTTTGACTAGCTATATGTGACTTCAACTATTGGAAATAATTGGTTGAAGTTTTGCATGTAGACTGGGAACGTCATTAGATAAACAAAATATAATTTATTGTCTTATTGTCGTCTCCATCTTGTATGCTTATATGTGAAGCACCATTCAATAAAACATAAGTTTGGGCCAACCCTGAGGAACTAGTAGGTATATAGCAATTAAAAAACACAAATTAAAATGACTTTCCTGAAACTGCGATCTAAATAAAAAGCTTTAAAATCAACCTATCACCAAAACGAGTCATACAATGACATAAATCTAATAAAACAAGAATAATTATAATCTAATAGTACGCTTTGCTTAATATGGCAAAATAAGAATAATAATAAATTGTGATATATCGTAAAAATCTTAAAACCAGTATTAATTGTTCGTCAAAATAATTATATTTTTCTTATAAATAATTGTAAAAATGTGTCAACGATATGAAATATATTTTTTTTATCTCTAAAATCATGAAAATATCGACTTTTAACAAAACATTTTAATGGCAGGTATGTCAAAACCCTCATAATTATTTATTTAGAAATAATAATAAATAGGCCAGGTAGATTAATAAAATAAATTGGGTAGCTGCTTCATAACTTTCTTGCATAATTTAATAGGTTACTAGGGCGCAAATCCAAACTCCAAAAACCCAATAACACTTTGCCCGACCAGAGAATTGAACCCAGCACCCTAATTGCATAATACACTTTCAAACACAATCTGAATAACTTTGAAGAATATTGCTAATCCGTTGCTTCATATGTTCGAAAAAAGTGTCTGCTCAACAACGTAAATAACGCAATGAATGTTGTTGAACTGTCAAAATGAAAGCCATTGCTATTGTTAGTGTGTTAGGTACTCAGTTACCCCGCAGGACTTCGTGCTCAGCAGTAGCGGTTGCGACCACCAAGGCACTTCTTGTGTGCGTACTATCATTAAAATGTAAATCCTGAGTAACACCGTTCACTTCTGCCTTTGAATTTGGATGAAGCAACCACATTATAAATAAACTAAAAAGTTTATCTTTCAATGACGCCGATTCCCTTGTTCACAAACTAAACTAAATTTTAAGTTCGGTGCAACTTTTTCTTTTTATTTCATTAAGAAAAGGACAGAAGTTAAGTATTATTTTAGTTCTGTCAAATTAAAATACCCCATAGACAAATTAGACGTGATTAAAAAATTGATAACTAAAAATACGTCAATTTACGTCATGCGCTGAGTAATTTGACAGGACTAAACTAATATTTATCTTCTGTCCTTTTCTTAATGAAATAGAAAGAAAAAGATGCACTGAACATAAATTTACTTAGTTTGTGAACAAGGGAATCGGCGCCAATATCAGCCATACCCTTTATTTCTGAATATTACAATCAAAGTGTGTGCGTAATTTATTTGAACCGCGTTTACCTTAACAATTCGAGACTAGCCTACTCGTCACCATTTCGCTTCGATCAACAATAGCACTAGATAAAGGATTAGGAACAAAAACACATCGCTCAAGTGGCCGCGATTACATTACAAACCTTAACTTTCAAACATAAAGTTTATTATCGTTTGCAATATATGTATTTACTTCCTCGATTGAAACGTAAATGTAACAACTTTTTAAATAAGGGCAAAAATATTTATGGAAAAATAAAACAATGTCTAAGCAGTAAGGTTAAAAAAAATCTGTCTAATCTTTCCCAACTATGTTGGGGTCGGCTTCCAGTCTAACCGGATGCAGCTGAATATCAGTATTTTACTTGGAGCGACTGCCTGTCTGACCTCCACAACCCAGTCACTGGGTAACGACTGGGTAACGATACCCCTTGGTAAGACTAGTTGTCAGACTTTCGGGCTTCTGACGTCCCGTAACGACTGTCAGAGATCCAAGAATGACAGCCGGGACCAACGGCTTAACGTGCTGCAAAATAAGACCACAACATTATTTCTGGTTTTATTTTTCCGGCCGTTTTTGATGCGTTCATCGGAAATCTAGTACTATCGTTGACCGAAGCCCTTTCCGATAACTTTAAAAAATGCACCTATGCAAACATCACAAAAACAGTGTGCAAGAGAATCGTAACTACTTAAATTCATATTTTTCTGCACACAATTCTCAACCTTAAAACATTAACGATAGAGTTCAACACCGCTAACCTATCTATGTACACACATTTACAGAAAAGTACTAAGGAATGAATACTTTCACTTGAGGTCCTCTTCTTCGTCTTCAACATACAAAAGGTCTTCCATTTTCGTCATGAATTTGCTGTTTAGTTCTTGTTCTACGGGGAGTGGTGAGGTCTGCAAAGGGTTTGAAAAAATGTGTAAGTACCTAATTTTAATACTCTCATAAGACGTGGCAGTGACTTTCATCTGTTCCAAAAATATCAAATAAAATTGTAAACAAATGGATCAGAAAATTTCGCTGTCCGTGATACCAACTTGTAGTGCCACTACAAATTAAATGATTTGATTTGATATTATTTGAACACTTTAGAACGAAAATTTAATTCTTGATCACCATAAAGATGTTTTGCATTTGCCAATTGAGATTTATTTTATAACCTCAATTTTCGTCATGATTTTTCAATTTCAATTTAATAATATTATTCAAACAAAAAAGTTGGAAGAAAAGTTGAAATCTTCTGAATATGAATGAATGTGTACTAACTCGCTTAAGTGAGGTTTTGCGTAAGAATTTAACCTGAACAGGGTTTATGTACACATTCATCAGATATTTTTGGAACAGACTATACAACCGATATTATATTTAATTAGTAACCCCAATATTATTTTGTTACCTGTTAAATATTTTCCACCAATAGTTTAAAAAAGTTGATATATAGAATTATATAACTTATTAAACTAGCCAAGCCAAATTATAATTAAGTAAACCTTTTTAGTCTCGTAAACTCAAATTTTTATTTTTGTGTATGTTACCAATTAACAAGTTGTTGTTGTTGTTGTTAATTATATTTCGAGCTTAGTCGAGCTGTTGATTTAAATCACCTGCATGTTTAAGGGTTTCGAAATCGAATCAGATATAATATGTAAGTTTCAGTACTTTCAATTAAAGAGATCTACTTAATAGAAATCTTAAATTCAGGGATGGACAACACAGCGTACGCTGGATCTAGAGGCATGGCATTTTTAACAAGACTTCCTTTTATAACGAAATTGAGAATGAATTTTAGAAAAATCATCCCCTAAGGGGGTTAAATAAGAGATGGAATTCGTCATTTTTGCCTATAAAAAATCCTATCGGGGGCACAGCTTGTCAAGGAGAAAGCTGTTCAATATGTCGGATAGAATCACCCCTTTAATTCATGCAGAACCTGACCAAATAAATATTCTGTATAGGAAAAAAGAAAAATAAATAAAAAAGGCATGCTTTCCAATGAATTTATTAAGCAACACATAGTGAGTTCACAAACAATAGGCGGTGTTAACTAGAATTTTATATACAATTTAATGTATAATTATTAATTTATTATTATTGACAATATTTCAATGAGGCATAGTAACTTCAAAGTTTAGCTTTTAAAACTATTACGAAAATTTTTAGACATGAAACTCCTAGTTACAGATGAAAAAAAAACCGACTAAGGACTGATTTTTCCAGATAATTTTATCGGAGGAATCATTTTGAATTTTTGACAGTTCTCTCATATAAAACTGTCAGACGTCAACTTTATTCCACGAGTAAAAATTATCTGTCGATTGAAAAATCAGCAAAAGTTAAGTGTTGAAAATTGTATTTAAGATTGCTGATATAATTATATTAATGAAGTCCTGTTGGGACTAAATAGAAAAAAAAAATTATACCTCCAAGAATATTGTCTATAATTTCATAAATATAAGCAAATATTAAAAACAAATACATACACATGCGAAATTTAAGCTCTATTTACTGAAAAGTAATTATCAATATGAACCAGAGATTACAAACATAGTATCTCTGCAATTAATCACAGATATAATATCATGCAGATACAGAAACGCACATCAGTGGTAACAAATTGACATTAACAGCGCCTTTATGTCGTAGCAGTAAAGGCCGTTTTTGTAGTGCAAGTGTTAACACTGATGTGTGGTTGGTTGACTGTACAGTATCCAGATGGCAATATGACACATCGAGCTTTAGCCCAGGCCCGCACGGCCGTTTTCCCCACGGTACTTTTTTTCGCACACTAGATTTTCAACGCACTGCTAAGCGCCGAAAGTTGAAAATCCAACAGTGTGTTTTCTGACGCGCTAGGATGCGCTTTGTTGGATTCTCAATATTTGGCTCGACATCTACAGTTTAAAATCCAGTGCGAACGTGGTCTTAAAAAGATACTGTCACACAGGTACGTCAGAGACGACGTTCTATTAAGTCGAAGTTTTTCTAAACCCGATGCGCCATATTCACGATCAGGCATGTAATATTCCATGCGTTATAATAATAAAACATGCATAATTTGACATGCAAACATATATTACCAAAAGTAGACTCAAGCAGCATAAAAAAGTTTTTAATTCATTTTAACAACACGAGCAAACAACACATAAAAACATGATTTAAAACACTCAAAACCAAACAATTATAGACAAACGAACACAAATTGTCAAAGCAAACCGTTAAAGTTTAATAATAAAAAATACACCCATGTCGACACACATGGCAACACTGAAAACATGTTACCAGTTCACAAAAATGGTAACATTTGGTAGAAAATTCAGTGTTACCAATTTAACATTTGAATCCAGAAAAAGTGTGATAACATGATAATTAAAAATGACTTTTTAAATTAAAAAAAAAATGGATATTAATAGGTAGCGTAATTTTATCAAGCAACACCAGTACCTTGTATGGAAATATAGCACATTGTGGCTAGACTATTGTACTTTATTCTATCATTCACCCTATCACGAATATAGAACAAATTACTGGCACACATACTGAATAAATTATTTTTTGTTAATTAATCTCATTAAAAATAGGTAATTGACACGTTATGGAGATTTAAAAATAAGTCGAATTATATTCACACTAACTAAACCTTATGGGGTGAATATCGATTCAAAGACCACACTTAGACCATATTTAGATAACAAATGAGTAACGCTTTTAATTCGCCTAGCTATGACACCCGTTGCGTGTACGCAATAATAACAGCCAACATTTAATCTATACAGGGTGGCAGAAACACCGACCCGCAACCTGTTACCATGGATTCAGTACATGATTCTGAAACAACCTGCGATAGATAGATAAGACAGATATTATTAAAAATAATTACTGTTCCAAACATTTTGACAGCATACTCTTCCATGAAACATCGGTTGTTTTTTTTATAACCAACGGATAATTTCTACGCTAGGAGTCTAGAATCATGTGCTGAATTCATGGTTACAGTTTGCTCGTCAACGTCCCTGCCACCCTGTATACAGTTTTTCATAAGGCCACGTCATCATGTCAGCATCACGTCACACGATCAATGTACAGGATTAAAGCCAGTCATGTCGCCACCAAGTATTATATGTTTCTTTAGGAAAGGCGTGCGTTCACATAGCACGCTTACATTACCGACTTGTCATCTAAATTTAGGTTTCAGTCTGGCATAACTGAAAGCCACATATTACATTATTTAACTGTTTCGTTGTATATTCTCTTAGATGGCACACAACAGTCTTACAGGACATTTAAATTAACGCCTGCATAACATACTTAACAATTTAAATTCATAAAATCACAGAAACATTACGCAGATATTTTTAGTTTTGTAACTTGGTTGATTTTTATTTAATATAAATAATAATTCATTTTAGTTTTAAGTACTTTGGCACTAACTTTGGCACTATCACACTAGGTAAAATATTTTTTGAAGAATTAGTTTACAGTGAAAACCTCTTTAGGCAGTTTTTCTGAACAGTAACTGAACTGAAACTGAACCGTTACGCTCGGGTCGGTGCCGCTGAATAGCGTATACTCGGCGCTGAATCGCGTATACTCGGGCCCAGTCGTTTTCACTTCCATGCTACACCATCTTTTTTTTCAACATTTATAATTATAATCAGGTAACATTTTTTTGATACTTAATTGAAATTTAAATTATGTATCTTAAAATCTATACTCATGCGAATAAATTGTAATAACAACTTGCCAAATTAATGAAGAATATCATTTAATATTTCTAGGGACAAAATCACGAGACATCAACAAAAACATCTGCAAAGAGTTCTAGAAAGACAGAAAGAAAAGAAAAAGTATTTATTGCGACTCGTACAGGATCATAAACTAAACTAAACACGGTTAAAAATAAAACAAATTATATAAAAAAAAGTAACAAAAGGAAAAATGAAACAGAAAGTCCTATACGAGTCCAAAAGGCTCCTATCTCAGCATGATGCTTCGACATTCAAAAAATAAATGTCGCAGCGCTGGTTCTCTTATCTTCGTTCATAATCTTTGGCATATATACATGTATAAACAATATAATCATGTTTTCATTAGCATTGCAGCTAATGAAAACATGTTTATAAGAATTAAAAACATGTTTATAAGAACCGAAAACAAATATTTTTTTTAATAAAATCAACCAAGTCACAGACTAACGGCCGGATTCTCAAACGGTACCCAATTTTGTCCTCCTGCCTTGCCTGGCCTTCACATCCAGCTGTCAGTTACACTTATAAAGGGCTACAAGGATCTTTTGACGCTCGAATGACGTTGACAAACACTGCGCTGTTGGTTAACATTTGTGCGATTGTGTTACGCAGCTGCATATGGAGAATCGCCAACTCAGCACTTAATACTTTTATCATAGCAACATAGGCTGCTTTAGCTAATAACGCAAACAGCGAGCTGCGATAGTAATTTTTTTTTAATATGTTTTTAAAAAACAAGATGGCAGCCTTACTTCTATTTTCGCCACGCACCAACAGATCCTTGTACAGCTATAAGGGTGAAATCTCTTATAAACGTCATCGGTCTTAAAATGCCTGCTTACGCTTACGCTGAGGACAGATATCCCCAATAGCGTTTGGGAGAAATCAACCAAAGGTTCAAGGACTTCATAAACACCCGGTGTCTGAATTGAGAATTTGAAGTTGAAAACTTGTCAAACTAGCATTACTTAAGGGGAACGCGCGAGGTGACCGGGTAATTAATTTTTTTTTACATTTTTTTGCGACAAAATTTGGAAATTCGCGGACGCGGGATGAATCACCATAAGGGCGGGTTGTTTCACGTCCACTTGACGCACGCGTATACGTCAAAAGTGGCGCTAACTATCATCAAACCAAAAAATGCGTTGTTACAGATTAGTGATTACAATTACAAAAATATGGCCAAGCCGTACGTCAAATAATAAATAGTACGTACCCGTTATTATTTGACGTACGTATGTTACGTTAACCAACCGTTTGAAACAACCGGCCCTAAATAATGCGAAAATAGAATTACAAGTCATCAACTGCAAATTCTCAATTCAAAAACTGGGTGTTAGTCAAGTGTCGTTTGAGAGTTCGGAGGTGGGGACACAGATCACAGTAATAGAGACACACTAGAAGTATTAAAGCTTGTGCAAAGAGGGGGTGGGCAGTGGTTAGAGTTAAGAGAACCGCCGCGATGGGGTACACGTCCAGTACTTGTTCGGACGAGTCATATCGTGGCACTTGAATGCGGACTGTGGAACAAATATATGGGTTACTATGACCTTGAGATTATGAACACAGAATCTGCAGATAAATGACGTAAGAAGAATTTCTCCAACCGAAACTAAACGCGATCAGCACATCTAAGGTCGTTTTTTAATCCCAGATACTAATCTGACATTTAAGTCTTTTGTGTTTGCGTTTTTTAGTATAGAAATTTGAAATTACAACTGCCAAATTAGTAGTATCTGGGTTTAAAAAACGAAACTTTACACCGCGTTTAAGAGCTGTCAGTGTCACCATTGCTGTGGAATATTAACTCTAACAGCTCTTGAACGCGGTTTTGCTGTGCTGGTTGCATTTAGTTCTTTTGGTGAAGTTTGCCCTTAGTTTTCCTAAGATGTGAAACCGTACGCGGAAAGTAGTCAATAAATGGAGGGGGGAGAGCGATATTTTTTTTTCAATCTTGACTAACAGGCTGTTAAGTACACTATGTATTCATTAGACCTTGTCTCTATTCATGACTTAACAAATTGATTTGATTCAATAAAATTATTTCAGAATTTTTACTTTTCGTTGTAAGTCTGAGATTTTTATCACTGTGCACTACTTTTATCTGCCTAGCCTTTTCCCAGTATATTAGGGTCGGCTTCCTGTCTAACCGGATGCAGCTGAATACCAGTATTTTACACAGAGCGACTGCCTATCTGACTTCCGCAACCAAATGGGTAACACGATACCCCTCGGTAAGACTGGCTGTCAGACTTTTGGGCTTCTGACTACCCGTAACGACTGTCAAAGATCTCCGAATGACAGCCGGGACCAACGACTTAACGTGCTTTTAGGTCTCTCTTTTCGTGGTCAGATTTTTTATCACTATGTAACCCTGATTCATTTTCTTACGCTGGAACTACACAACCTCCGCGATTTAATGCTATCTGTTTTTGCATAATCTCATTCCCATCAAAACATTTAAATAAACATGCAACATAAACAAACATGCGGTCATGCAGCATAAAATAAATATAGATGTAGCTGCCTCCAAGGATCGCTCATTACCTCGAGACTTAGCATTTAAAACTAGCGTTATAATGGTAAATATCATAAAAATATTAATAAATTAACATATTTTTCTTTCCTTGTATGATTTGGTAAACAAATATGGCATACAGAAGTTTCCATTTACGGAAAATAAATATGTTTAAATGGTTAATTTTAAACAGATAATATTCAAATCGTAGAAGACGTTAATACAATCTAATTTAAAATACTTATTTAAAAAAATTAGATTTTTTATCACTTTGTTTACCAAATGAGACAAGCAAGAAAAAACACACTTATACTTGTCAACTTCAAGTCATAAAATACTCACAGCAGGATCAATGCGCGGGAAAGGCGCGAGGCATATGATCAGGACGGTCATGTTGTCGCAGCCGAGCCCGCCCGTGGCGCAGTTGGGCGCCAGGCAGCGCTGCATGAGCGCCTCGCACACGGCGGCCGGCTCCCAGCCGCTCAGTAGGCGCACGCGGCAGAATGATACCACCTCCTGCAAGTAGCAGGTAATACGTCACACAATTTCAATTGCAAGTGTTAATTCGTGTTGTGAATGCCAATCCCCGTTATTAAAAAGGTTCTAAAGAAAGAGGTAGATAATGAGATCTGGGGCCTTACCACGAGCTCTTAACGCGATCCAGTTTAGGCTGTTGGAAAGAGACAGAGCTATACGAGTCGTCTAGCGCCATCTCGATCCCTGAGCGTAAATTGAATCGCGTTAAGAGCTCGTGGTAAGGCCCCTGATCTGATTTGTTTAATTCGAATTAACTTACTTATCTATACATGCATGTATTGCACGTGTCTGTGGCAAACAAACTTATTTCTGTTTTGCAAATCTAGTCGCAATCTCATCTCAGCGGCAATCAATGTTAAAAACTTGTTAAAAATTTATGAAAATTACAGTTATTTTTAACAGACTGAGATTAGAACGTTCTCAAAAATACGAGCATTGTTCACTGGTTTCAAACCGCGATGATAGTCAATTCGATCTGAGGAATATTATGGGGGTTTAAACTTGGGAATTCTCAGTAGTACTGCAGAGTCTGAAATTGTGCCCCATAATGGTGAGATGCTGGCCCCCTACCTCATAGAGCTTAAACTGGTGGAACGTAGGTGTACTATGTACTTCTGCCTATCCTTTCAACGAATGCAGGCGTGCTAATTATTACTTTATGTTAAAAAAAAATGGGTACACTACGTTACACTTCTTCCTCTGCTTACCTCCTTCGAGGAATACAAGCAAGAATGCCATCGTGAATGATGTAAAAATGTCAAAAGTTAATTAATCTCGGCAAAGCTTAGCTTAGTTTTAATTTACCTCGTTAGATAACACCTCCCAGATGCCGTCGCATGCGATCACTATGAACTCCCAGTCGTCGTTCAGTTGCCTCACTTGCACATCGGGAAAGGCTGTAAATATAAAACAATCATTTGATGATTAAAAATTTATCAACTATCCCATACAAAACTTCAATACCTACTCGACCTAAACGTATGGGACGGCTGAATTTTTATTCGCGATTACGATGTTGGTCCCATGGAGAAAGTTGTTCAGTTTGATGGTCTGTACCACACCCTTAAATTTGGCTGGTCTTTGAAAACTAACCCTGTATTTGCCATTGACACCTCTACTCAGTTGCCTCACCAAGTTAGATGACCCTGTAACCATATCATCTCATACCTGTAACAATCTGTTCTTGTGGCGAGAGCCTGTAGTTTCTCTTGAAAACATAATCTCCCAATGCCCTGGACAGCGCCAGGTTGCCGTTGACCCTGTTCAGCTGCACCCAGCCGCCCCCCGCCGTGATCCTGCGGAGTTCTTCTTCATTGTTGGGTTTGTGGTCGTATGACAGCATCTCCACCTGGATGGAGAGAAGAAAAGTGATTCTAGTAGTTCTTCCAGAAGAAGGTGGTACCAGAAGAAGAGCTCTTTGTGAAGGAGCATGACCGGGGAAGTACTACCATGATAAAATGGTATATAGTGTGCACCGTCAGGAATTCAGGAACTAAGAGTTCCTTACGCGATACTCGCACGCACACACACCAGTATATAACAGAAAAGGACAGAGAGAGAGAAAAAGTATGATTTAGTTACAAGAAGCTCTTATAAAGTTCTCGCCATCCATTTTTATTTTGAACTCGCAATTGACACTCAGCACCCTCAAAAACCATGAAAACTATCTCTCTAAAGTCGCATGGAGGGGGCATAACAGTTTTTCGTTACTTGAAGATTTATTTCTATTAGTCAATTCTTACCGCAAGCCGCGTTAAAAAAATAGTTCCAAAAATCAAGTTAATTTCTATCCGGTTGCAACTACTATCTTTATGCGCTTATCATTAGTTAGTAGCCCGGAGTTACGAAGTTGGCGGTGTGATACCCCCGTGCCTCGGAAAGCACGTTAAGCCGTTGGTCCTGCACCTGATCTCTCCCCGGTTGTGTCGGATTGCCGTCCCGTAGGAATATGAGAGTGAGGGAAGAGGGAGCGCACCTGTGTCTGTCTGCGCGCATACTTGCACACTATAATATCTCCCGCGTCTAAGGCTAGTCTCCGTTGTGATTGGCTGCCACGGCCGAAATACGGTCTGGAGGACTTTATTTTATTAGTCAGTGACCAAAGCCTCGAAAGTTAATACTTCCGCGCTCAGGTTAAGATTTTAGCACCAGGAGTTACCGCTGCTCATATAATCTTACGGTCAGGGTAGGTGTAGCGATAATCTTCTAATGGCGGCTGGTAGCAGCTGGATGAGAATAGCTGAGGATCTAGTTGAATGGCGTGATACTGGGGAGTCCTAAATCCAGCAGTGGCCAGCTGTAGGATGAGTTGATCATGCTGCTGAAGAGTTGTGGGCCACCTTCTCCTTCCACTCCTGAGGATCACTCACCCCGCCTCTAACACTGGCGACGGCGCGGGAGTCACCCACGTTGGCGCAGTACAGGGTGTTGTCTTTGATCAGCACCGCGACAGCTGTGCTACCGGCTACCTTCTCTTGCAGCATGTCTTCTTCAAGCATCGCCTGGTCCAGGTCTAGGAAACCCTGGGGACAGATATTTTATGTAGATTTTTTTTTTTAATAACACCTATTTTTCTTGGCCAACCGATACCTTTCTCGTATCGATATCGGCACAAAATATGTATGCACATGTCGTGAAAAAATTATAAGCAACTCAGCAAGGTCCTACGCGGAACGGTTTTGCAGCAAAAATAAATTGTTTCTTATTATTATAACGTGCAGACAGAGCGCAATGGTCGAGCAACCGATGGCCGGTGGAGCAGACGAGTCCTAGAGTGGAGACCGCGTATCGACCAGTGTAGAGTGGGACGCCGGCTAGATGCACATAAAGAATATGGCTGGGGTAGACTGGATGCGGAAGGCGGAGGACAGGGTGTTGTGGCTCAGCCTGGGAGAGGCCTATGTCCAGCAGTGGACTGCGATAGGCTGAGTTGATTGATTGACATAAAGGCACTTCTGAACTTCAAAATTACAAAAAGATAGAATTGATTCTAGTTGCCCCTTCCAAAAGGTAGTTTCGTATGGAGAAGACTGCGCATGAAACTTCACCGTTACTCTTTTAAAAATGTTTTACAATATTGTGTATATATTAACTAAATATTATATGTGCACCTAGAATAAAATTACTATACCACAATAGGTAAAAAGAATTAAAAATAAAGCATTAAAAAATTAGCATTAAACATTAAAAAGTCATGCTTTCAATAACAACTATGATAGAAACTGTGTTTCGATACGTAATATATACTTAGTCTCAATATTTTTGCAGATTACACATATCAAGAGAAAATATTTTAAAAAAATACCTTCTAAACTCGATCTCTTTTAGCATAGTTTATTTTACTAATATAATGATAAGTAAATGACTAACAATATTGTACCTACGTATCACTTTAAACACACCGTTCCGATACTCATTCCAAGGTACTTTTACATGTATGCAAGCAGTGTTTCTCATTTTAAGTGAATAATTGTATTCTGTTTTTGAGAAATAAATGTCTCAAATCATAAAAATAAAGCAATGACATTGTAGATACCACTCAAAACTTGACAGTAAAAACATGGAGAACTGTCTGCGCGGAACCAAAAAAATAGTTGATATGAAAAATGTCTACTTCTCACAATCTATAATAATAACACCGGACTGCAGATACAGTCCAGTAAAAAATAACTGATAACTAAAATAAAACACCGCACCTATAAAGATGACATAACTAAATACTTTGCTATTAAATAAACTCTGAAACACCTAAAAGTTTCAGACGTCATGTTGGTAGGTGGGTAGGGCTGGCGAAAGATTAAAAGTGAGATTATAAACAAGTATTGTGAATTGTTTTAATTACGTGACCGTAAGTATGTTATTGTATTTTTCGAAGGAGCCGGCAGACGTGTTTACTAACAAAGTCCCAGGTTATAGGGAGCGACCTATTGCCACTGACTGATACTGCCTGCCTACTGCCCTCGTGTATTTGACCACTGTATTCAAATATACGAGCGGCACGTTGTCGACTGCAGCCGACGACGCGCCATCGGCTGCAGTTGGCTCTGCCGTTGATGCATGCCGCTCGTGTGTATGCACACTAAACGGTTACGAATAGAATACTCTTTATTATATACACTAATACAAAAGAAACAAAAAAAAAATAACAAACATAAATTATAGAAATTTTACAAAAGGTGACACAATGGTCTTTTAAAGACAACCTTTGGATGGATCAAAAAGGGGAAAGAGAGATACTGTAGGTAGTCTACTACAGGCTGCCATTGAAACTATCCTAAGAAGAAACAGCGAAACGAATTCAGGGATCCAAGTCTGCGGTCATATTCAAAGTTTTGCGGGCTACGTTGACGGAACCTCCTTAAATAGGACCTGACAAGTCTATTAGTCGACTACCACACCACCTTACCTAACCTGCACCCTGATTGCGTAACACACCAACGATCACAGTCTGAATCATTTAGAGAATATCTGAATCATTTAGAGAATATCTGAATCATTTAGAGAATATCTGAATCATTTAGAAAATATTGCTAAACCATTGACAATAATGTTCGGAAAAAAAAACTACGTAAATTAATAAAAATATGAATGATGTTAAACTGTCAAAATGAAAGTGTTAGTGCTCCGCTAACCAGATTTTTCCGGTACCTGTGTTCTACTAATATTCTCTCAGTGATAATAATTTTACCTCTATTGCAAAATGTTATCAGCATTAATCTGACAACCCTACTTTTATTTTCAACGACACGTGTAAGGTTTCATGTAATGAGGTTTTTACATAAAATGAATCACATACTAACATGCTACGAAAATAAATATATGCACATGTTATTATAAGGTCACATTCAGGAGTTAACTGAAAATATTATTAGCAATTGTTAGTAGGAAAATGTTATATTTGGAGTATGGATGATGATGCATTTATGTTAATTTTCATTTGGTACACTATGTACTTTTTCATTTTAGCACGGAATAAGGTAATTTGCAATGGCACATATAAAAACCGGTCAAGTGCCAGTCCGACTCGCGCACCGAGGATTTCGTACCAATTTGTAGGTAACTACAAATGTACGGTTTTCGGATTTTTTCCTTTACTTGTGCTACATGACATTGCTTCTTGCCAAATTTCATGATTCTAGGCCAACGGGACCCTATAGGTTTTGATTCCCTTTCGAGTGTTAAAATATGCGGCATAAACGGTACATAATTTAATATAATAATAATTTATTATATTTGTTGGTATATTGGCGTGGCTAGCTGACATAATATGGCAAATAATTTAAGCTTCTTGTAATGTTCATTACTGAACATAGGTTCCTAGTATTGTATACATGCAACTACATATATTCTAACTAAACAGACAGCTGTGCTGCTGGGGAGTTTGTTCCGCCACTTCTTCTTCCCAGCGATAGCACTAGGAAGTGGTGAAGGGCGGGCGTTTTTGGGGGACTGTCTTTTGTAATTTTGACGTTCGAAAAGTGCTGATTCTCAGCCTAATTTGAATAAATGACTTTTGATTTTGATTTTTGATAAACGCCCGTATCTTATGATTGCGTTGACTTACAAGTTTGACTTTTCACTGCTTCAATGGATTGCAGCTCAGTATTTGATCTTAATTTCAACTTGATAACTCTACGCGTTCCTGTGAAAAAGGGTCTTGACAGACGGACGGACAACGAAGTGATCTTTTAAGGGTTCCGTTTTTCCTTTTGAGGTACGGAACCCTAAAAATTGCCAATACTAGCAAGTTAGATCCTGCTTATAAGGGAAATGATTAATGCCCGTTTTCACTAACACTACGCGACACCTTTTTCCCTCGATCTGTACAATCGATCGATCGGTCTGTGTTTATGGTAGAGGCCGTAAAACAATTAACTACTAATTAATAAAATTAATAATTTTAAAAAATCATTAATAAGTAGCTACGCAAACATATGTACAGACGCGAGCAGGTCAAGCTACCCGAAACTGATAAATTTTCCTAATCAACCTTGAACCTTAATGCTTTAGTGATAAATTTGAAAATCTATTAAAGAAATTTGACGGATTGTAGTATCTTGATGTGCTGTCGTCTGTACAGCAGGCCGGAAGGTCAATGTATACAATACATTATAACTTGAAAAACGTAAAATAACGTGTCCGACGGTTTATGTAAAACCTATAAACCGTTATCTCGATGTTTTGTCAAGTTGTAGAAATCGTGTGAAGCAGGGGCGGGGCGCTAGTTCAAAATATATCTCATTAAACATTGATCAGAAGCCGTTATATCTGCAGTTCATTAACACTGAACGAAATTAAGACTTTTAAAAACCGGTTATTTAACATCATAATATACTGATAATGACGTCTTTTGAATCATGTCCGCTCTACGATACAAATTCGTGGGAAAATTATCTAAACTACGACCGAGCCGGTTTAGGAATTGAGAATTTTAAGTTTATCACTTGTCAAACTCTACCTAAACATTACATAAACATATGTATTTTTGCTTCTGACAATATGCGAACTACGCATCACACAAGGCCACATGCGAACATCACAAGTTTACCGCGCAACTAACATATACCAGGTCAAATTAAATTAGCTAGCGAAACTCCACAGACGTGTTGGGTGTCGTTATGTAAACATGATATTGAGGATGAGTGAACTTTACACTGTTATTTTGACCGTGTAGGTATTGCACTTTTGTATGAAATAGCAGATTTTTTTTTAACCGAGGCGGGGTCCAAAAGCCTTTTGACGACATCGTCATCGTTGCGAGAAACACCTGGATGAGGCCTAACAGCGCTCCGTTACTGACGGAACCAGGAAAAATGGGAGAAGAAAGGGGGACACCCAGCAGTAGGTGATTCCGGGCTAAAATGATGGTGATGACACTCACTTACTCCCTGTCCTTAGGGGTTTATAGGGATAGTGGGACTTATGACTTAACTAGTGAAATGTGGTTGTACTATACACCTGCCTACCTTTGCCACCTTTCGGTAATAACAAGCGTGATGTTATGTAAATCAATAGATTAGCTACCTGTTTCAACGCCTCCTCAATGTTGCCGAGATGATACTCTGGTCGCGCTGTTATAAACTTGTGCAGGTGCTTGCCAGCATACTCCGCTATGTTAGATCCTGAAAACAAAGTGCCCAATTAAATGACGCCGGACTCTTGCGCTAGCTTTTGCCTGCGGTGTCACCCGCGTGGATGTTAGAAATCATCCCACGGGAACGTGGCACGTCGTACCGGGACAAAAAGGGGCATATCTACTTTCTCAGGATGCTATCTAAGTTCTTGCAAAATTTTATCGAAATCCTTTCAGTAGTTTGGCGTGACAAGGTAACTAATCTGCATTCGCGACATATTCGCCAAAAATGTAAACAACTTTAATTCCTACACAATAAAGTTCAGTTTACGCTACAACTTCAAACATTTTTATAACTTTTTCAATAGTGCTAGTCACTCTGAAATCAACTTAATTACCATTAAAATAAAGTTGATATTTGGTTAACTTGAAATAACGTCAATCTGAAACATAAATAAAATTTGAATATAGTATGAAATTAGTGATGGATTCAATATGTTTCCATCCCCTGAATGATATGCTGTCTGTGAGATGAAGTTTTTGTATCTTTTAACAGGATGTCTATATTAAAAATTATTATTACTATTATTATTTTTATTTATACAAGCCGTATGTCTAATAGGATTACCATCAGCAAGTAGAAGATACATTACCCGCATATGGTCCCCACGTTTTAAGCAGGGACCATATGCCGGTAATGTATCTGAGTGGACCCTAGCAAAAGTGACATCAGATTATTCCCTGAGTGAGAAAAATGGCAAGTTGGGGATGCCCTAAGAATCCCCTGCCGTAATAGAGGACAGCCACACCACCATTTAAAATGAAAGCAGACACTTACCGCCATGCCCATCATAGACAGCAAAATATGCAGTCCCTGGATCCTCAGGTAGCGACAGTATGTGTGTGTGAGAGTCATCCATGGACACGCGCCATCCTTGCATACAAGAGGAGCCGACCAGGTAGCGGCTGTCCTGCACTGTCGACGACTGCTTCTCCGTCACCGGTTCTGATAGGGTTTGACCCATTACTCTGGAAAATATTTCGAAATTTACATCATCATGACACTAAAAATATATTATTTACTGTTTTGTGTTGTTTGCGGTTCACTTAGATATTTCTGTAATGGCATGCAACCACGTGTAATGCATTAGAAGTGACAGAATCTTCCAGTAACTGATAAAAAAGTACATTCATGAATCGTTTACACTGTCCTATTGCAAGTACCTGATTATCAACCTATATTACCCTTTTATAAGAAAAAGAAAAGCAGAAGAAAGCCCACTAATAATGCACCCAATAAGCCCGAGAGGAGGCCTGTGTCCCAGCAGTGGGAATATTATAGGCTGATTGAGCTATTATACTATATTACCATTCTTCATGGTCTGGTAAAACTTACCCACAGAAGCTTTTCTGCTCAAAATTATGAACAACTCAAGTTAATTCTGTTTATTATTGGATGATATCTCTCCTCCTTAGCTTTAATATAACAATATTCCTATAGCACAGTCACCGTTCACAGATTACAAAATTATGTTATGAAAATGTATGTAACCATAAAATGCAGGAGAGCGTCGTAAATCGTAACGGGTACATGGGAAATCGTAAACTGACCGTCTTCAACCAACACTATCGATAGAATAGCCAGATATGACTAACAACTGATGTCATTATCGTTTTTACAAAAATCAACTTTGACAAGATCTTTTCTTAGCAACAGTACACTCTTATTGCACCCATTAAGCCCACAGATTGTTTGTACAACATATTTACCTCTCACTTAGCACAGAATAAACTGTAATTATAAAATTTAAAACAACAAAAAATGATAAGATAAAACCCTTACTTAAACTACGCTGTTACTCCTCACACACAGAACAAAACATACAAATAAATACACTCACGGTTATGTCGAGCACTAGAAAAACGGTTATTGTTCACTATTGTTTTATTTTGTAACAAATCAAGGCTTATTTTTCAATAATTCCACGAAAATGCGTAGGTAAATAATATCCGAGACAAGATTAAGAATTTAAGATTTTGAGAAACGTCAAAGTGACATGTAACGGAGTTGCCACCTTTTTATAGCTAGATTTAAAATAGTAGAAATCATCACAAAACTCCTATTATAAATATGGCCAAATAGTATACCTATTTCGATAGACTATAAGTTTTACAGTAAAAAATATATCAAATTGATCATTATCCTCATCAATCTATAGCCATTAGCCAGTGGTCTCTCAACTTGCTTTTTTTAGGTTTGATTGGGATAAAATAAAATAAAATGTGTTTGTGAATCATTATTTTATTTACAAAAAAAAAATATTCCCCTGTCACAATAAACTACATTTCCATAATCTCTGGGGCCTAGCAGCAAGTAGAAAAATTAACAAATATTTTCTTTATATCCGGTATTCAACTAAAGCTTATATTTTTGTTTTAAAAAATTGTAGTTTATTTAGTATCAGTAGAAGTTTATAAATATTATGTTTATTGTTCAAGTTAAAAAAAATAAACATGTCAAAAAAAACGAAAACATAAAGTATGCTTGCACTAAACAACAAACTAGGTAAATCGTTGAAGGTTGGAGGTAGCGTACAATACATCACATATCACTGGTAACATTATGTAAACAAATTACTTATTATTAAATTATTAACAATTTAAAATTAACAGCACCTTTATGTCGTAGCGATAAACAGGTAAGAGCCGTTTTCGTAGTGGAAGTAGTACCACTGATTTGAGATTGACTGTAGGTAGGTACCTATACCTACCTGCCACCATTATCAAAATAAAAACTAAATGGATGGGAAGCCTAATTTAATCAGCAGGATATTCATACATAATAGACCCAGACAAATGCAGGGTTCACTAAAATAAATGTATAAAACACTTGCACTGGCCGTGAGCAGCAAAACGACCTAAGTATATTATGAAAACAACACTTGCCTCATTATTTTTGACGCTCCAAACATCATCTTGCTGTGTGTACTTATTTAATAAAAAAAGAATTAAATACTGTGTATAAATAATTAAAATAATACCGTTTGCAATGGTTAAGTATCGCACAAAATGTAAATTTTTAGTAAAAAAAAATGTGCAAATTTGTCAAAATTAAGTTACACCATAAATAATGACAGGAGACAACGACTTTTTTACCGTAAATATAATCAAACTATGGAAGGTAGAATCAAACCAAAAAGGTTTTGGCTCCCAAAGGTACCTACCCTCATCTATGGAGATTCGTCCCGCATGAGCTGTGAATTTGTGATACGTTCCACTTTGTCCACAAGTCCCACAATTTGGCCTAGCGTTATGCTTGTGATGTCGTTCTTCTTGTATCATTATAGCCAGATATTTATTAGCTTCTTCTTTGGCATTTAGACGTTTGCATTTTCATGGGGGAATTTGTCATACTCGTAGATATCCTATCCCATACCCATCCATGCTAGCATCCATCTATGCAAGTAAATCAGGAACCAGCCAGGGCTCAAGATAGTTCCTAAAGTTCTAAGCCCGTGGTAGCCGTAGATTTCGCAGCACTTTTGCATATCAATTGCCAGCACCCTAATTGCATAACACGCTACCAAACAAAATCTGAATCATTTTTAAGGATATTGCTAATACATTGCTTCATATGTTCGAAAAATTTGTCTGCTCAACGACGTAAATAACGAAATGAATGTTGTTGAACTGTCAAAATGAAAGCTATTTCTACAGATAATGAGACACGAAATTAGCCCGCAGGCATGGTCCATCATCATCATCTGCCTAGCCTTTTCCCAACTATGTTGCGGTCGGCATCCAGTCTAACCGGATCCAGCTGAATACCAGTATTTTACATGGAGCGACTGCTTATCTGACCTCCACAACCCACTTATTGGGTAATACGATACCTCTTGGTAAGTCTGGTTGTCAGACTTCCGGGCTTCTGACGACCCATAACGACTGTCAAAGATCTACGAATGACAGCCGGGCTCAACGTGCTTTCCGAGGCTTGGAGGGGTCTTGGCATCTTCTACATACATACATATAAATTGAAGTGTCTGTTTGTAATTTCAAAATAACAGTTTTTTACTAAATGCATATGAAAGTGTTAAGTACAGTACTTATACATATATATTTTTTTGTTTGTTCCGGCTAATCACCGAAACGGCTGGAGCGATATGTTGACGGGACTTTCACTGGCAGATAGCTGGTGTTATAAGGAGTAAATAAACCTACTTTTATTTTAGTAAAGTAATATAATCCAAACGTATTAATGCCACTAAATAAAATGCCACACGAACGAAGTCGCGGGCAGCTGTTAGTCAAACGGATCTAAACAAATTAACCTACGTCGTTAAAGCGTAAATAATGTCTAATTCGTCACAAGCTCGAAGCGTGCGTAGATATACGTAATCACCTAATCATAATATTCATCTAGCTGATTCTAATAAACCAGCTGTGTCATCAGAATTCGGCTGAGGCAATGGCAATGTGGTTTTGCGTTGACTTTTTATACTGTGCAAATATTAAGGGACTGGTATGTCCGTTTTTTATAGAGTTTTACGATTTCCGATTGATAAAGTACAGAAAAAAAGGCAAATACGGAGATAAGATAGGCTCCTAACTACTACACTCTAAGGCAGGCTCTAGCTAAAAGCTTATCTACCCGAATCTGGAAAGAATCGCGTTGTTGGATATTTAACTTTTGGCTCAGCGCCGAAAGTTGAATATCCAACAACGCGCTATTAGGTACATACTTACAAATATACAAATTAACTGTGCGGGCACACCTTAGCTAGAAAACCGAAGAATATCCAGAAACTCGAAAGGAACTCACCCTGTATCAGTATGTTACCTTTTCACGCCTAAAACACTGAACGGATTTCGATAAAATTTTGCAAGGCGTCTATCAGAAACAAAAATGCCTGTTAGTATTGGAATTTCCCAGCCGGCAAAAATAAGTACCTAGATTACAGACCTAGGTACTCCAGTCTCTGTAATCATCACCCTAGCCTATAGGTACCTGCCCAAGAATGAAGGCCCTCTTCAAATCTAGCCAGACGCAGCTGTTCGTTTTACTGTATAACACCTAAACGCTTCACAAGCCAGGTGACTTCCTGAACCTAAAGTGTAGGGTTACTACTGGCAGTCTGTTTCGGGCTTCTGGCAACTAACAACGGAACTCAACTTTGGGCATTTAGTGAGCTAATTAATTATTATTGTCACGTGCAGGAAGGAACCACGTTTCAATGAACCATTTCCCACGTTAAAGTCGCAGACGCAGCCACATTCGATTAACTTAGCCATCGGAAAATCGATATGAAATAGTTTTAAGTTACATTATTAAAGCGAGTGACGAAATCGAATCCAACATGCACGTCAGTATCGAATCGCCGCGCGCCGCGAAAGCGCGTCTTTCTCGCGTGTCCCTGTTTTAGTTATTGAGTGAAAAAAATAACACCGCTTTTGAAAATGGCTTGCCCTATGAGGTAAGCTTTGGTTTTGATTACTTTAGGCGTTTATCTAATTAAATCGACGTTTTAGTGCTTTTTTTTTATTGAACTTTTGAACTTTTTTTATCTGCTTCCTATATTTACTTTAACGACTCATAACTTATTAATAATCTTACTTAATTATCAATTTTTCAATATGTAATTATCTTTTTAAAATAATTATTAACTTCCTTGCTTCAAAGAAACACATTTTTTTTAATGGCCTACCTACAATTATTGTTTTCACCGTTACAATTTTTAAATAACATTTTACTTAAATCTAAGGTTAGTGTAACAATTTCTTATAGGTTAGCACCGCATGCGCCGTATACATAATATTTATGCCACAAGCATTATACTAAGTATACTTATATACATAATATAATATTATAAAATCAGTTGATATATTGACAAAAAATCAGTTGCTCCATACATTATGTCGACTTACGAATCGTAGGTCGTGGGTTCGAAGTTTCGAACCCAAGCAGGTGCTTTACTTTGTGCAAATTATTTCATACATTTGTATGGATCAGCTGACTTATTTCTCACAATTTCAGTGTTGGTCCCATAGCAACAGTTTTTCATAATGATGAGAACAATGACCCCTTTTAAGGACTAAAAGTATGAAATGTAACGGTGTATCATTAATAACTGCCAAGTAGGGAAAACTAAAAATTATCCACCTAATTACATACAAAAATATCTACCTACCTACATTGTATTCTTTTCTGCGATCACCCGAATTAGGTAATATACTGTAATACCCGCTTCTACAAAGATATTCAAAATCAAAATAATCTTACCTTACCCTTTACATTTTTACTATCTCATAACTGTAAAAAAGTTTAAATTTAGATCGAGTTAACAAAATAACCGTTACTTATGAACAGTGAACGCCCGCGACCTACAAATCAGAATCAAAAACTTTTTTTTTTTTTAAATAATGTTGCCTAATTTAAATTTCATAATGTCTACCCTACCGTTACCATAAAATTGCCGCGATTATTTCATTCCATAAAGTTACCTTTCTTTTTTAAAGGGTTCCGTACCTCGAAAGGAAAAAACGGAACCCTTCTAGGATCCCTTTCTTGTCCGTCCGTCCGTCTGTCTGTCTGTCAAGACCCTTTTTCTCAGGAACGCGTGGAGGTATAAAGCTGGAATTTATATCAAATACTCAGGTCTACTGACCCTTGGAGCTGTAAAAAAAATCAAACTTCTAAGCCAACGCAATCAAAAGATACAGCCGTTTATGCCGCAAATTTCCGCAAATCGACACTCGCAAGGGAATCAAAACCTACAGGGTACTTCCCGTGAACTCAGAATCTTGAAATTTGGTACGAAGCAACGTCTTATAGCACAGATAAAGGAAAAATTGCGAAAACCGAAAAAAATTTGTTACATACCTACAAATTTGTACGGAACCCTCGGTGCGCGAGTCCGACTCGCACTTGACTGGTTTTTTCTTTTAATTCAAGCTGACGCAAGTATATATAAAAGAAATGAAATGTGTTTTACATATTTTATAAAACAATAGAGTAGAATAGGTACTAAGTAACACAAAAATATTTCTATAACCATAAAAGTGTTTGCAAAAATAATTGGCCTTATGGCGTGCAGTTAGAAGTAGGTAACAATCATGTAATAATTTATTAGACTTACGTAAAAAACTTAAGCATAGGTATTATTAACGATGCCTATTGTACATATCTGAAAACATGAAACTTGACTCAATACTTTGGTAAGAATGTATTGTGTCGTGTTTCGTGAGAATATAATAATTAGGTACCTAATCGGTCATACGTACAGTCAACAAAAGAGATAAGTATGCAGGGTCGTCGGATATAGTTGAAGTTTAGTAAGAAACGGATTGGTGGTTTCGGATAAAATTTTATTTAATTAATAGAAAACAAACAGCTCATTCATCAAACTAAATTTCATTCGAAAACATCCATCGGTTTCTTACTAAACTTCTTAAAAATCCTTTTTTAGTGGATGCCTATTCTTCACGAAGAACACACCCTGCAAATTTCATGTCTCTAGGACCAGTGGTTTAGGCTGTGCGTTGATCTATCAGTCAGTCAGTCAGTCAGGACTTTGAATTTTATATATATAGATTGTAAAGCCAGGTAGGTAATTACGCTCTACGTAATCAGACTACTGAACCTATTAATAACATAATAAATTATATATTAATTACCAGCTTAACCAAATGAGGACATTATTAATCTCCAGGTTAAAAAATAAGCTTTTAAGTATTTTCGCGCCATTTTGTATCTAATAAACAAATAGACTTATATAGTAGTATAAATAGCAATTTGGTTTACCTATGCATTAACACTGTAGGTGTATGTAGATAAAGAAAAATGGGGTTATTTGTCACAGAAACATGTGCATACAAAAAGATAATTTCTTCTAGGCAATTCATCTGTCCTCTATCTCTCTGCCATCATTAAGATATTTGTAGGCATTTACCGTAAAATTGTTCCTAATACCAGCACCCTAATTGCATAACACACTATCAATCACAATCATCTTGAAGGATATTTGCTAATCCATTGCTTAATATGTTCGAGAAATTTGACGAAAGAACAACATAAATAACGCAATGAATGCTGTTGAACTGTCAAAATAAAAGCCTTTCGTATTGTTATGTGTTACGCAATTACCAATGACTACCAATTAAATATTAGTTAGCACAAAACATATTTTAATTTCAGATTATAATCATTTGCATACAGCTGCTCCACAGGTGTTGTGTTTCCTATTAAAAGTGACGTTATTATTTTAATAACAACCGTTTTGCAATGAGAAACAATAAATTAACATCTTTTGCGGCTTGCAATTTACCGAAGCTGTATGGCAACTCCTTGGGCGAGCGTGGCGGTCAATGTTCATGCCTTCTCTGTGGACTTCGCCCTGAAGTGGGACAGTAATAAGCTCAAGCATAATCAGCCTTAATGATCCCACTGCTGGGACACAGGCCTCCTCTCTATGAGAGAGTGTGCCATAATCCCCCACGCGGGCCCAGTGCCAGGTTGGTGGATGTCACATGTCTTCGACTTTTGGATCTAGGACATGCCGGTTTCTTCATAATGTTTTGCTTCACCGTTTTGAGAGCAGTAGTGACGAAATTATCCAACGTAAAGCGGCTGGTTGGGTTCGAACCCATGACTCGTAAGTTGGGGTCGATACCACTGGGCTAGAACAACCCTGCTCTTCTTTTCGTGCCAGTACATAACCGGAGGTTAGCTATTTGTAATGCCCTGTCCCAATAGCAGACGGTTAAGTAAGGTACCTTAGGGTTCAGTCGGAAGAGGTTCCAGTTTACATTGACAATCGTCCAGCATCCTTGCCGTAATTTCCCTATAAGACTAAATGCTTTCTGCTCAAATGCTCCCTCCCTATAAGACTAATCCCTCCCTGCAGACAGGCGCAACGCGACGACGCGCGACGATGCGACGCAAATCTGGTAGAACAATTTCCATGAACTTGTTCTACTAGAGTCGAGTCGCGCTGTCGCGTCGCGTCGTCCGGTTGCAGCCTTTATGCTTTTCAGTATAACACTATCTTTCGGTGAATTGCAAATTTTTTAGGTTTAGACCTAGGGGCCTCAAAAGGCCACTTTAAGCAATACCTCTAAAAGTTATTCATTTCCTGAATTCCCAGCCGATCATTAGCAATTCCTCTAGTCTTCGTAAAATTTCATTTTATATTTGGTGTAAACAAAATAAAATCTGTAATGAAAACTTTACCGATAAAATTAGGTTTTTTGTTTTTTTCTTGTGGCAATGTTTATTATTTTTTATTTCTAAATGTTATTTCATGTTTGTGTTATTTCATATTCATTATGATATGAATTGCACACAGATCATATTATGAATTGTCAGTTTGTGACCATTTTACGATTTTAAATATGATTCATGGGATTCATATTTATATCCTATTATGATTCTGCCAAAGTGGCCTTTTTAGGTCCCCTACTAGATCAACGAGCCCGTAAAAGGCAAAAACAACAACCTTATAATGTTTCAAGGCAAACTTTTACCTACTGTATTCGCGATAAGAGAAGTCAATATTATGATGTGGTAAATTCTAATGTTTTACGGAAGAATAATATTGATGTTTTCTTGGAATCTGTAGGCAAAAATGTGGACTGTATTTTAATATAGGTCAATAAAATTACGAGTCGCTGACACAACTGACATTTATTTTTTACGACATTCAAAAAGAGAAAAAACCATAAATATATATAAAAAAGGTCGCAACATCATCCCCCCGTGCAGCGATGCTGCAGCAGCTACTGGAGCCCTTCCAGTACAGCTAACTTTCTAGCGGGCCTCTTTAGCGCTCCGCCTTTAGTGACAACGTCAGCTACGCGCACAACCCCATCTTTTCCTGAGTACACTTTGGTCAAACGCGCCATAGGCCACACTGCTCGGGGTAGGTCAGGATCCACGACTAGCACAACGTCATCAACCAAAAAATGTAGGTAGGCAATAATGTGGACTTTATTTTAATATAGGTCAATAAAATTACGAGTCGCTGACACAACTGACATTTATTTTTTACGACATTCAAAAAGAGTAAAAAACCATAAATATATATAAAAAAGGTCGCAACAGAATCGGTGACGAATTGAAATAAATTAGCATACCTATTTATTATATTATAGATGCTTATCTTTTCAGCTTGTTATTGTTTATTATAAAAAATGGCTCCCTATTATAGTAAATTACATCACCCTAAACTGTCCCACTGCTGGTGCCTTACCTACTCTCCAAGTCCGTCAACAAAGATACGGGGCCCCGACCAACGGTTTGTATACCCCCTGAACACGAGCCTCCCCCTCCCAGTGACGATCATCTTGCTTGCAGAAGAAAACATTTTTTGGAGAAATTTTGCTAATCCATTGCTTCATATGCTCGAAAACTTATTCTACTCAACAACGTTAATAACGCAATGCATGTGGTTAAACTGTCAAAATGAAAGCCTAGCACTGTTAGTGTATTACGCAATTACCCCGCTAGACCCTACATGAATATGGTTTTTGGTCCATAAATGTTTCGATGACTTCGTGTTAAGGATCGATTCTAAAGATCAGATTTTTGTGAGGAAGCATTTACAAAAAAACAATTTGCTCTGGTGACTCGCTTGTAATTAACTTGTATACAACGTGTTTTTATGATATCCCATTAATCTAGGGGGTCATTGTACTCATCATTATGAACAACTTTTACTATGGGACCAAACCTGAAAGGTCGAAAAAAAATCAGCTGTTCCCCACTTATGTTTGTATAACTCGTCAAACTGTAGGGAACACCAGATTTTTTTTTTCGCGGTTTTGGGTTTGGTCCCATAGTAAAAGTTGTTCATAATGTTGAGTACAATGACCCCCTAGAGTTATGGGATATAAAAAAAAAACACGTTGTATAAGTGTGGAGCCTCTAAACAAGGTTTCGACATGTACAGACGCCAGCAGGTCAAGCTACCCGAAACTGTCAAATTTTCCCAATCAACCTTGAACCCTAATGTTATAGCGATAAAGTTGCAAATCTATTAAAGAAATTTGACAGATTGTAGTAGCTTGATGTGCTGGCGTCTGTACAACGTAAATAATTTTCGACATCGATGAACAGGTATTTCTGGTTCGACTGGGCTCATGCTAATTATGTATCTGTCAAACGTCGAGAGCGAGGTAGGTACTTACCGGTTAAGTGAGACATTCATGCCATTGTGTGGTTAAAGTAGTCATGATAGAAAACTGTTTGATACAGTCATGAGCATATTAGAAATAATTATGCTATATTGCTATATACAGGGTGTTACAGAAATTGCGTACCACAGCTTCAGGATGAGTTCAGTATCGATAAAGAAACCCGTAAATAATAAATACCTTTAAAAAAGTTAAAAAAAACCCAAAATTATCATAAGATGAACCTTATGTAGCTACTAATTAAATAGCAATAGTTTAGAATTGATTAAAAATTTGGTTAAAATAAGTTTTTATTTTCTTTAAATGCTAATTTACTATTGAACGCAATGAAATACCTACGCCTAAACACTTTGATAACGTCGTGTGAAGGAAGGGTAACTAGGTACGTAAATTACATTTCCAAGTACTTATTTCTTCTTCCTTAATACAATAACCTACTCGTATTTCTGTTCAATACTAGTTAAACAAAATCTTTTTTGTAGGCTTTGTATTTTGACGGTCCTAAGCCTGTTAAAGTACGAAGGGAAAATTGGAATTGTAATTTGCATACCGTCGCTCGTAGCCTTCACACCACACACCATTCCACATCTTGCACCATTTGTCGCGAGCCGTTTTCAGTAGCAAATAATGCACCCGCCCTTATTATTCGGACGCGAGAAGTAAAGGACAAAATGACAACGCGTTCGATAGTAGGTAAGTAATTAAAGCAATAAATATTTACAATAACAAATATTTTAAGTTAGAGGTACTAAATTAGGTTGATCTTGCAATAACTTTTTAATGTTTCATTTTCCTGGGTTCCTTTATCTTTATAACAAATTTTAGACCAACCTAACCTCAATATAACAAACCTCAGTTTAACGAATTACTTGATATAACGAATTTACTTGTTCCCTTCTGATTTGTTATATCGAGGTTGCACTGTATAATTTTTTTATGGAAACTAAAAAGATTTTAAACTATAAATAAAATTTTAATTTTTAATTATATTTAAGTAATTGTTAATGTTTAGTATAAGTAATGTAAATTGTATTAATTAGAATCAATAATATAATATAATAAGTATTATGTATAATTTGCAGTGCCCTTGCAGGGTACCTACATGTTTTAACACTGTGTCATGAAATTTGAATGCATGCCTACTAACCAGTGTAGGGGATGTGGTTGTGCACAGTGAAACACCAGATTTTGCGAAAGGGTGAAGGGTGGGGAGACGTACGCGATACGTCCGTGCGCGATCTTTCGTAGCGAATACTAAAAATTGTTTTGCAAGTCGCGGCGCCGCCGCTAGGCAAGCGCCCCTTCCCGCTCGCATGCGTCTCCCGCTCATGTTATCAGCCCTGGATTTATTAAACATATCACAAATACAAACAAATACGAAAATATAAAATAGGGATACGATCACGCGTCGCCTACATTCCCCTCCCTAGTGCTGCTACAGCACTCATCACCTATAGAGATAGGCGCGACGCGTGTCGCATTTCGCCGCAGAAGGCCGGATTTAGTCTTGACATCGACCACTCGAATGCGGCCATCTTTGCCAGGTATTACGGCCTGCACTACACCTTTTGGCCACACGTTTCTGGGCGAGTTAGGGTCCACGATGAGAACGAAATCTCCCACTTGCAAGGGCCTCTGTTCATCGTGCCACTTCTTTCTCGGGCGCATATCCGGCAGGACTTCGCGCACCCAGCGCTTCCAGAACATATCCGCCAGTTTTTGAGACAGCCGCCATTGTTTTCTAAGATACATGTCAGATTCATCAAAAACACCCAAAGTCGGCAGATTAGACGATGTTCCCAACAGAAAATGGTTGGGGGTTAGAGTTTCAGGACCGTTGGGCTCCACCGTGACGTGGGTGAGGGGACGGCTGTTTATAATCTGTTCTACTTCGGCGAGTAATGTTTGAAGTGTCTCATCACGTGGCGCTCGTTCCCTCAATATGACTTTAAGTGCGCCCTTTACGCTTCTTATAAGCCGTTCCCAAGCCCCTCCCCAGTGAGGACTGGCAGGTGGAATAAAAACCCAAGTGGTCGTCGTACTGTAGGTCGTTGCACCTTCTTTGAGTTTTTCCGCGTCCAGCTCAAGGACACATTTCTTCAGCTCCGTATCAGCGCCTCTCAAATTCGTACCATTGTCCGAGTACAAGTACCGTGGCCAGCCTCTTCTGGCTGCCATTCGTCTCAGAGCCATTATTAGTACGTCTGTGGTCAGCTTGTTTACTACCTCAATGTGAATAGCTCTCACGGTGAGGCAAGTGAAGATAACACCATACCTCTTCTCTCGACGTCGGCCAACGGTTACTTCTAGGGGTCCAAATAGGTCAACTCCGGTGAACGTGAAGGGGCGATGGTGATGAGCGAGCCGCGCTTCAGGTAAGTCACCCATTCTGGGTGGATGGGGCCGAGCCCTCTTAATTCTGCATAACATGCATTTTGAACTGATATACTTCACAGTAGGTCGTAGTCGTATGATCCAGTATCGCTGTTTCAGTTCATTAACGACCATTTCCTGGTTTCCATGGCAAGATTTTTCATGGTAGTACTTCACGAGGAGGTGGGTGACATGGCAGCGGCCGTGCAGTATCACAGGACGTTTTACATTTGTGGATATCTCGGGTGCGGCATCAATGCGGCCAGAAAGTCTCATCAGGCCATCCTCGTCAATAATTGGCGTCAAGGTAAGTAATTTACTTTTTCTATTTAATCTTTTGTTATGTTTCAGGTTGTGCAGGTCATCTGGAAAAGTTTTCATCTGGGAGTACTTCAACAACATGTTCTCAGCGCGTTCCATCATCGCGCCATCCACAACAACACTAGAAACTTTCTTGCATTTATCTATAAAAGATAATACCACACACATGGATCTCATCAATCGAAGCCACGAAGAAAATCTTTCTGGTTCAGGTACAGCAAGTAAGCACATAGGTGCAACATGAATATTGTTTATACATTCTAGATCCACATCGCAAACATCAGGTAGCTGTATATTTGATTCACCCGGCCAGAACCGTTCTTCTTCATATAAAAATGACGGCCCATACAACCACTCATTTTCAAATGTTTTTATATCACAGGTTTCTCGCGTGGCAATATCGGCAACATTCAGTTTCGTAGGTATGTACTTCCAGTCTTCAATTTTCGTAAGCTCGTCTAATTCGCCAAGGCGGTGAGCTATGTAGGCTTTATAACTTCGCGCATTATTGCGTATCCAGTGTAAAACTGTAGATGAATCACACCAGAATATTTTTCTTTCAGCCTTTATTCTATGCTCGTTTATTATAGTATCGGCCAATCTTCCCGCCATAACGGCTGCTTGTAGCTCTAAGCGTGGCATCGATACATACTTTACCGGCGCAACTCGACATTTACTGGACACAAAGGCAACTTGAATATTTTGTTTACAATCGATCCAACGCCAGTATGCGGCAGCGCACATCGCTTGAGTCGACGCGTCACAGAACACATGTAGCTGTAGGTTCGTATAGTGCTCGGTCGCCTGCGCCGGCGACACACTATTCGGTTCATCCGTACTAAGATCGTGCGTCTCGCTTTCACACGCAGGTAGTGCGCGACGAGTACTTCTAGTTGCTGACTCATAATGTCTAGGTAGGCGAATTGTATCAATGTTTGTCATTATGCTCAGCCATTCGACCCATTTTATAAATATTTGGTCCGTTATTTCGTCGTCCCAGCTCACGCCAGACCTCCAGGTGTCTTGTAAAATGATCTTGCCTTTGATCGTGATAGGCGAAAGGAAACCATAAACATCAAATATGGACATTAGTACACGTAGCATTTCTCGTTTAGTAGGTTTCTTTTGTCCAAGCATTATTGGTGTAGGAATTCTTTTGAATGATACGTCGAATCCCAGGTTATCATTAGTCGGAAACCAAATTAGGCCCAGTGTACGTTCTCCGTCATGCAGTTGTCCGTTTTTGAATTTCACAGTCGTCGATTTCAGGTTTTCCTTGGGTAAGTCTTTAAGTACAGACTGCATATTAGACGTCCAATTTCTCATCTCGAAACCGCCTTGTTTGTGGACAAATGTGATGTCATTCACAAGTTGACTAGCCGTTGGTTCATCAGGTAAGGAGTCTATATAGTCATCAGCGTAGTGTTGTGTAAGTACAGCTTGCACGGCGGCCGGCATTGTAGGCCGGAATCTTTCGGCGTTTTTGTTCTTTATGAATTGGGCAATAAATGGAGAACAGTTGGCGCCAAAAATTAAGCTAGTCATGACCCAGGTTTGTACAGGTTCATCTGGAGATTCTCGCCATAAAAATCGCAAGGCATCTCGATCAAGATCTCGTATTTTGATCCGTAAAAACATGTCTTTTATATCACCCGTGACTGCCACCTTGTTTTCTCTAAATCTCAGCATTATCCCGTACAGTGAGGTAAGTAGGTCGGGACCTTGCAGTAGGTAGTCGTTTAAGGACATGCTTTTGTTCCTAGCCGCGGCATCAAATACCAGTCGTAGTTTTTGCTTATTAGGGTTGTCAACTCCAAAGTGCGGCAAGTACCATATTCTATTAGGACTTCTAGTTTCAGTGAGTTTTGATGCATAATCGTTACTGAACAGGTGGTCGATTCTTTCTTTGTATCGCTCTGCGAAACTTGGATTTGCTTTCATTTTCTTTTCAACACCTTTCAGTCTTGTGAGTGCGTTATCGTATGAGTTAGGCATCTCACCAAACGAACCTTTCCACGGGAGTCCCACGTACCACCTTCCATCTTTCAAAGTGGCTGTTTGTTGTAGGTGTTCCGTAGCTTTTACATCTAGTAGGTTTTGGCGGGGCTTATTATTAACTCCAATAGACTCCATTGCAAATGACTGGCGCATCTCGTTTTGCATTTCTCGTAGGATATTCTCACATTCATTGTTTTCTCCTTCTGACAGGAACAGAGTAGACTGCAGCTTAATGTCGTGATCGATCGCAGGCTTGGTACGCATGCACCCGTGCATGCACCACCCTAGTGGAGTGCGGGTGAAGTAGGGATTCGTAGGTTTACCC
The DNA here is from genome assembly GCA_951799955.1 of Apamea anceps. Lineage (NCBI taxonomy): Eukaryota > Metazoa > Arthropoda > Insecta > Lepidoptera > Noctuidae > Apamea > Apamea anceps. The sequence goes on from OX637509.1 coordinate 14,754,773, forward strand.
TTAATTATTTCCAACGGTAAGATCAAATCGTAATTGTCCTGCCCTATCAAAAGTTCCGGTCTGTTTTGTTCATCAAAAATCACATTTTTCATTTCCGGTTTCATCAGTTCATAATCACTCATGTCCGCTGTAGTAGCATTTTGCACAGGTAAGTTCATATTTGTTACACTGCGCGCACGAATTGTAAACTTAGTTCCTTCATAGTTAGAAAGTTCAAGATCGAGTATCTCACTATGGCATACAACTACGCTATTGTCCCATGCACCGCACACACGCATAGATTGTTTATTACCGCGCAATCCCACTTTCGACGCGAGCGCAGCGCTTATCAACGTCACAGTCGATCCGTCATCAAGGAGCGCGACACTACGAAAAGTACCGTTAGGTCCGTGTAGGTAAATAGGCACAGTTTTTAGCAAAACTTTACGGCAGTTCACTTGAAGATGATTGACAGTTTCCACTCGCGACTCAGTCTTGGTATCAGTCTCGGTGACCTCTGTTATATTCACACTATCACGCGGCACTGAGTTCTTGTTTACAATATAATGCAACAAACGATGGTGCGGTAGTCCACAGTTGTCCACGTTACAAGCCGGTGCGGTACAAGTATCTTGTTTATGTTGTGACGTCAGACACTTATAGCAAATACCATGCCGTTTTACAAATGCCCAGCGGTCTTTGCGCAACGATTTTTTAAACTTTTTACAGTCTTGCAGTAAGTGTTCAGAAACGTGACAGTACCGACACTCCTTATCACTTTTTTGTTTATTATTCACTTGTTCACTGTTCACTACTAGAGTACGATGTTTAGAGTTTTCGTTGTTACTTTGTTTACCATAGTTTTGTATGGATGGTAAATTCACAGAAGTTTTTGTTATTTTTAAAGCTTCATCACTGAGAAACTCGGACAGAATAAGCAGCTTTGGTTTTTCTGTATTACTGATAAGAGGGTAACAGTAATCCGCCCACTTTGAGACTAGTATCATCGGTAATTTCGAGAGAATGACCGATACTATGTTCATTCCTTTCAGGTATTCTTCGCGTCCGATGGCAGTCACAGCAGCGACACAGTTTCTTACTTTCACGGAGAAAGAAATAATATCCTTCTGATACTCTTGTGCCATGGGGCGTAATTTACTTATGTCCTGCAGGATCCTCGAAATTATTACATCAGGATTTCCAAACTGAAGTTCCAGTGTGTTCATTACGTCTGCTGCGGAGGTAGCACTAATAAGTAAGGCCGTCACCGCTTCTTTTGCTGGCCCCTGTAGGCTCCTCCTTAGGCGCCACAGGTTTTCTTTGTCACTAAAGTTGCACACTTGCGACGATTCTTCAAACGCTTGTTTGTACTGAAGCCATTCAAGTGGGTCACCAGAGTAATTAGGTAAGTCCCTCGGTGTACACAAGCGATTTAGCATTCTGTCGTTAGATCTGCTGGTACCGGTAGCAGCGGCAGCGGCAAAGTCCTTCAGAGCAGTCGCCAAGGCTCGCACGGTTTCATCAGTGCCACCAGCAGCTATAGGTGGTGGGCGTGCTTCGAGCGTGAGTTCTGTAACGGGAGGTTGCGGGCCGGCGGGCTCCATATGATGCAGGTTCAATTCCTGCGGTGTCGGACGCAACACGTCATCGCAGATGCCACGGTTAGTGACGCCTTGAGTGTTTACCTCCTGCCGACTACTTTCCAGCCACTTTTCCACTACACGGTCATTATTTTCAACTGAGGGTAGACTGCAGTTGCTGCTGTCGTCTTCCAGTTCTGCTAGGTCTGCATCTAGTTTTTTATCTATCAACTCCAATCTAATTTGAGCCTTTGCTTGAGCGGCTTCCAGTTGCAGCCTTTTCTTTTGCGCCGTAATAGATGAAGTTGACGATTTTTTGCGGGTAGACTTTTTAACACTTTGTGCTGTGGAAGGTCCGGGTTGATTCTCGTCCATCTTGCTCCCGGGTTCAATAGGTTTCACAGCTTCCTTTGAAGTGTCTATGTTTTCCCTTTTGCATTGTTCATGAGCATCTCTTTGTTGCGCTTCCATTTGCTCCGCTTCTTTTCTTCTCGCACTCCTAGTGTTCACCATGCTTCGTGGTGGTGTAAAAAACATTCAGAGATCCGTCTCGAAGACCAACTAATGTAGGGGATGTGGTTGTGCACAGTGAAACACCAGATTTTGCGAAAGGGTGAAGGGTGGGGAGACGTACGCGATACGTCCGTGCGCGATCTTTCGTAGCGAATACTAAAAATTGTTTTGCAAGTCGCGGCGCCGCCGCTAGGCAAGCGCCCCTTCCCGCTCGCATGCGTCTCCCGCTCATGTTATCAGCCCTGGATTTATTAAACATATCACAAATACAAACAAATACGAAAATATAAAATAGGGATACGATCACGCGTCGCCTACAAACCAGTGTTTTACATGTAGCAAAAATAAATAAATAAATAAATAAATCCGTAAATAATTTGGGATTAAGGTATCCCTAGATTCTGTTGATGTGTGTATTAATTTATGTCGAGTTCAATCTTTAAAATAACACAACATAACATCAAGCCTGTAATCCCAGAAGGGTTAGCAGAGGTGTCCTCATTTCGCCAGTTATGTCCAATGCTGCAATAGGGGGCGAGCCTATTGCCATAACCGGGCACAAATCCGAACTCCGGGCTGCTATGCTACTGAGAAAATCAGTCTTAAAAATAATTACTTTGTTTTCGATTTCTTTGGGCAGGTTGCTATTAATAGGTGCCTAAACATCAATAACACTAGAATATATTGTAAATGTTACAATTATTAGAATAACTGGTTTTACCACACAACAGGAGTAGACTAAATGTCTGTCTAGCTTTGTTTCCAACCTAATGACGCAAAAAATCACGAAGTATATATCATGTAGGTAATCTAGATAGAAATGTAAACAAATAAAAACTAGGCCTTGATCATTTTTTTGTTTGTTTAAAAAATTATGACACATTAATAGCTTAAAGATATGAATTTTTTCATAACCAACTGAAACTTCGAATACGCATTCAGAATAGTGTCTAGAGTATTGTACCAAAACTCCCCCTTCCGGGGGGGAAGGTTGGAGTGAGCCTAAACTCTGGTTTGGGAGCGCCTGCTGTTGGCATAAATAAAATCACGCTAACACCCTGTATATCTCAGGTTGCACGCGAAGGAAGGTAGGGGAGTTTTAGGTAATGATTCAATACCACATACAGAGTACTGTTATTGTTGAACAACAGATGTTGTAGTTATTAAAAAGTTTGAATACGACTTGATCAAAATTCTTCTTTACATCGAAATTCACGCTAACAACCTGTATACCTAAATTTGCAAGCGGAGGAGGGTCGGGAAGTTTCAGGTAATGATTCAGTACCACATACAGAATATGTGTAAGTACCAAAATTCAGCTGGTTATGAAAAAAATCATATCTTTGGCCAATAATCCTGGGCACCACTGCTGAGTTACTACCTTAGTAAGCAGTGGAAGACTGGTCCCTTTTGGTTCCTTCGTGCCATTTTCCGCTGTCCTGTTCTGTGCTATCATAATCCAAGGGCCTATTTATTAAAACCGCCAGGCGCCAGCCCAATATTTTTACAAGTAGGTAGCTATTTTTCGTACATTTCCCAACATTGCTTGCTGTTTAAAGCCGGATCTGCAGCACCTATTGTGGTTCGTTCACGTCATTATCATTTTAGCCGAATGACGTCCACTGTTGGACATAGCAACTGCTGCAATAATATTAATTGCGTTATTTACGTTGTTGAGCAGACACATTTTTCGAACATATAAAGCTATGGATTAGCAATATCCTTCAAAATGATTCAGATTGTAATTGAAACTGTGTTACGCAATGAGGGGGCGGTCTTTCCCACCACACTTGACAGGTCGTTGTTATAGTAATAGTGTGCCAAACCCACTGCATAGGTATATATCTAGCTCATGTTTTCTCATATTCACTCATTGTTGCCCCCAGATCTGTGTTGGACGAGAGCATGGCTCAGGAAGGTGATACCCTTGGCAACGAGGCTGGCATGCTGTATGGAGAATATCTGATGCTGGACAAGCTGCTATCAGCACAGAGGATGCTGAGCGCCGAGTCTTCCAAACCTGTACACGACGAACATTTGTTTATTGTTACGCATCAAGGTAAAAACTAAAACACTAGCCTGTACATGGTGGCAGGGTCATCGCCACACTGAAACCATGATTTCAGCCGAAAGACGACCACTGCTGAACATAGGCCTTGACCAAACACCTCCAGTTCGACCGGTTCTGTGCTTCTCGCATCCAACGGATTCCTGCGGCCTTCACAAGGTCGTCGGTCCACCTTGTGGTACTATAGGTACACCTCTGCTTACCCCGTTGGGGGCTATGCGCGTGATGTTGACGTGTCGATGTCGTGACGATGTCCCAAAAAGTAATAGATATCGAACATGTTTTTCTTCAAGTGAGCATTATGATGTGACCCAAAAACAAAAGTGTTTATCTCGAGTAATGACTACGCAGTCTGGAAACGACATTATCTTTGGGAAGGCGCCGGATGTAACCTCTAGCACTTGAACTGTCTTTTGATACAAAATTATTTCACGTCCTCTCCTCTACAAACAAACACCGCATTCAATAATGGTGACACTAAAAACTTGTCTTAAAAATATTATCATATTTTCGTGTAAGTGTTTTATTAGCTTTCATTTAACAACATTCATTTTTAACCCCCGACGCAAAAACGACGGGGTGTTATAAGTTTGACGTGTCTGTGTGTGTGTGTGTGTGTGTGTGTGTGTGTATGTCTGTCTGTGGCACCGTAGCTCCCGAACGGATGAACCGATTTCAATTTTGTTTTTTTTGTTTGAAAGGTGAATTTGTCGGGAGTGTTCTTAGCTATGTTTGATGAAAATCGGTCCAAGATGGCCGCCGCTACAAAATGGCGGATTACATATTTTTTCACAACTCCCTCAATATGGGTATCAAATGAAAGGGCTTGAGTAGTAGAATACTATACACTATGATAAATTTCAAATCCAAGATGGCTGCCACCACAAAATGGCAAATTACATTTTTGTTTTTCACAACTCCCTCAATATGGATATCAAATGAAAGAGCTTGACTAGTAGAATACTATACACTATGACAAATTTCAAATCCAAGATGGCCACCACCACAAAATGGCGAATTACAAAAAACCTAATTATATACCAAATTACCTGAATCTTAAAACGCAAGAAAATAAAAGAAAAGAAATAATAAGGAGTCCCTACAAAAAGCATGAAATAAAAAATTAAATTATAAATTTAAAAAACCCCCGACTACGTGAAACCCTATAAAAAGAAAAAAATAACCTTGAAATTATGACCCTACGTAAGTACGTATGAAATTTTTTGATTAAATATTGTCCTGTCGGGGGACCGCTAGTATTTTAAACTTTAACAGAACGTTAAGCTAATAATTAGAGCGGTCCCCCGACGGGACAACATTTAATCAAAAAATTTCATACGTACTTACGTAGGGTCATAATTTCAAGGTTATTTTTTTCTTTTTATAGGGTTTCACGTAGTCGGGGGTTTTTTAAATTTATAATTTAATTTTTATTATTTATGTTGTTGAACAGGCAATTTTTTTTAACGTCTGAAGCAATTGTTTATCAATATCTTTCAAAACGATGGTGTTTGTGATTGAAAGTGTGTTAGGAAATTAGGATATAACATTCATATTATATCACCTAAGTAGGTAACCCCATCATTATCTGGCAAGCCTTTTCCCAACTATGTTGGGATCGGCTTCCAGTCTAACGGGATGCAGCTGAATACCAATATTTTACATGGAGCGACTGCCTATATGTCTGTAGTCCAGCCTATTGATGGAAAACCGGCTTTCAGAATTCCACCTTCATGATCCAAGATGATGGTTCTAAAATCATCCAGAGCAACACCAATCATTTACATCAGTGGTTACTGATGATAATGAAATGGTTTAAAAGATTAAATTCTGGTACACGTTGGATCTTATCATTAAGTCAAAATTGTTTTCGTTGACTACAATTTGACCATCTTTAGGTATTTACGTGTAGGCAATTTGATAACTTCTAGGTACCTAAATTCATTGACGTCAAATTACGGATTGAATATCATAACATGAATGAAAAAAACTTATCGCTGACGACCTATATATATATCTATTATTTAGTTTCGCTTATCTGCCCCCGTTGGTCTCGTGGTCGCAAGCGCGACTGCTGTGCACGAGGTCTGGGTTAGATTCCCAGGTCGGGCAAAGTGGTATTGGGTTTGTCCATTAGGAGTCAGTAGCAGCCCGGAGTTTGGAAGTTGGTGGTGTGATACCCCCGTGCCTCGGAAAGCACGTAATGCCGTTTGGTCCTACACCTGATCTCTTACGGGTCGTGTCGGCTTGCCGTCCCATCGGACTATGAGAGTAAAGGAACAGAGAGTGCACCTGTGTTTACGCACACACTTGTGCACTATAATATCTCCTGCGAACCTGGCTAATCTCCGTTGAGGTTGGCCACCGTGAACGAAATCGGTCAGGGGTCATTATTATTATTTAGATTTGTTAATGGACAAAATATTGTAAAAGATACGCAACTTCCTCTAAAACATATTTTCATCATTTGTTTGGTTCATTATAGGCCAACCGCTTTACTGTGACGTTGCCTGAAGTAGCTGCGCGGTGCGGGAGGGGTGATATTTGTCACAAGTTAACGAATTACTGAGCTCTCGCATCACGTCAACCCACCCCTCCCGCACCGCGCTGCTACCTCAGGCAACGTCTCAGGTAAGCGGTTGGCCTATAGTCCAACGGTCGTCATTATCATTTCAGCCCAAAATTACCAACTGCTGGGTATACTTAAAAGCCTTTCTACGGCCTTCATCCGGTCTTAATCTGCCTAACCATTTCCCAACTATGTTAGGGTCGGCTTCCAGTCTAACCGATTGAATCTGAATATCAGTATCTTACTTGGAGCTGCTGCCTATCTGACCTCTACAACCCCTTTGTAAGACTGGTCGACAGACTTTCGAACTTCTGATTACCTGTAACAACTGTCAAAGATCTATAAAATAACAGCCGAGACCAGCGGTTTCGTGCTTTCCGAGGCACGTAGGGCCCTCGGCACGTAATGGAAAGTCATCCATCGCTGCTCCAGTATCGCACATTCTTAAAATGGTGATGAAAAACATCGTGAGTGGTGGATTATGGCCTACTTCCTCTCACAAAGAGGAGGCCTATGTCCCAGCAGTGGTTTATATGCCTAACCAGAACTCCTTCAAGCCACGATCTGATGAAGACCATCGTTATTCTTTTATTTCCAGCCTACGAGCTATGGTTCAAGCAGATCATCTTCGAGGTGGACTCTGTGCGGGCACTTCTGGACGTGGAAGGTCTTGACGAGAGCCACACCATGGAAATACTGAAGAGGCTCAACAGGATCGTGCTTATATTGAAGGTAGGAAACGAACCAATTGGCTTACTAGATCCTTGACGGCATGTCGTGCACTTTTCATCTGGCGCCACAGTGTACAATGACAGTACCAGTAAACCAATGGTGCCATCAACAAATTAATAGACATCCTTTGGTAGAACTTATACCATGATGTCAAATAATAGGTGGAAGAGACTTGTTCGTATAAGTGCTTATACACACGAGCGACACGCGTCGACGGCTAAAGCAACTGCAGCCGTCGACAGTGTGCCGGTCGTGTATTTGAATACAGTGTACGGTAATGTATGAGCACATAAACGGTCTAGTCTCTTCTATTAATTGGAAGAAAGTCCTTTAACGGAGCTTGCGGTAGGAGTAAACTGGTAGAAATTGTCACGTAACGAAAAAGAGTAGTCTCCATGCGACTTTTTGTTATATATACTTAATGATGAGAGAGATAGATAGTTTTCATGGTTTTCGAGCCGCCATCTTGGAATATAATTTTGAACTTTGTTCCTGCCGGGGATCCCCCGACTCCACACGTATTCATTATTACTGATATCTTGTTATAAGTTTTACAAAAAGATGTCTATTAATTGGCAGAAGAGATTAAACAGTATAAGAGACTTGGGCGAGTTGTTTCACGTCTACTTGATGCACGCGTATACTTCAAAAATGGCGCTAACTATCGTCAAACCAAAAAAAGCGTTGATTCAAATTACAATAATACAAAATTATGGTACCTACGTCATACGTGGTATATTACGTTACCAAGCCGTTTGAAGCAATCGGCCCTTAAAGTACCTATCCATGCTAATACTACTATTATAAATGCATAATCAGCCGTTAATGTTTCCACTGCTGGGACATATGCCTCTTCTCTGTGAGAGAGAGTACCTAGGTCACAATCCACCACGTGGGCTCAGTGCGTAACTCTGTCTCTCTGGCTGTTATCTTTCTACACCTTGACGGCTGAACAGATTTCAATGAAATTTAGCACGCTAGTGGGCCATGACTCAAGACCGAGAGAATAAAGATACAGGGGATACTCCTTCAATTTATTTGAAAGGAAGAAGAAAGAAAATTCATTTACTTATTTATTTCTAACTAGATAACCCGACAGACGTAGTACCGTAACCATGACCTAGATTAGATACATTTTATCGTGGTAAGTAGTACGTTCCGGGATCATTTCCGACATACACGCGGGTAAAAGCTTTTCTGTGATTCCGCCAACCAGCAAATTGTCCTGTTCGTTAATATTTCTGAGAAAATTTTCTGATTTAAATCATTAAAGTTATTCCATACGTCACAGTAATATGTTTATATTGCCAATAATTACGCATATTAACTCTGATAATGAGGAGCCCTGACATTTGACCTGTATCGACATCTACACGTAATTTTTCATCGACAATCTGGCTCGCACGAGTGACGGGCTGTTATTGCGGCCTTCTTCTCTTGTATCTGCTGGAATTGTATTAGATTAGCTCATGCTGTGGTAACATGTTATTTAGTCACCGAAATTCTAGCAAGTCTAAAGCTGAAAATGTCTCATGTACCCTGGACTGCCCTGAACATGGCTGGACTAATGTCCAGTCATGAAATTTTTCGTCAGTCATTACAAAAAAAAAACCTTTCCATACATTTGACCGTGTAGGTATTGCACTTCTCTATGAAACAGCAATTTTTTTTTTATGATAACCGACTAAAATTAGTACGTGGTCTATAATCATGTACTGAATTTATAATTTCAGTTTGCGCAACGATGTCCCTGCCACCCTGTTTACTTTTGAAATATTAAGAGTGTAATAATAATAAACTAACATCTTATGCTTCTGTTTAAACATTTTCCCTATAAGAAACCAGTCGCTAGAGACGAGGCGATTTGCCGAGATTATCGTAAGATCGCGTGATACTCAAACGCATGCATTAAACATGTTTGTCCGATCATAATCTTGTATTAATTTAAACTGCTAATTAAAACAACTTTAAAATAATTGCTAGGCAACGCTTATCAACATTATTGGTAGTTTTTCTCCCGATTACTTCGAGTGAAACGAATCGATTGTGATTTAAATTGATACTAATTCGAGTCAAATTAGGTACCTAGATTCGACTAGCTTGTCGCCGCGGCTTCGCCCGCGTGGATGTCGATAATCTCACGGGAACGTATTACAAGGATTAAAAGTACCCTAAGTGTTAACTCAGGTTATAAACTGTCTTGTCTGTATGCCAAATTTCATCCAAATCCGCTCAGCCGTTTTTATCCAATTCGGAACATGCATCCGGCCATAGATATACATATACATTTCTATGACCGAGACAAACATTATAAAAAGCATATTTTCGGTATCAGACTCGTTAAAAAAATAATTCAATATACAGTTTTGACTTCGTTATTATTTATTTATTTTTATTTATGTATAAATTACTGGCTGTGCCCCGCGGTTTCACCCACATAAGTTTCGATCCCATGGGAATATCGGGATAAAAGTAACCTATGTATTAATCCAGGTTATAAGTTTATAACCTGGATTAATACATATTATTATAATAGATAGAGAATATAATAGATTATACATATAATTTTGCACACAGGTAATTACCTGTGTGCAAAATTTCATCCAAATCCGTTTAGTAGTTTTTGCGTGAAAGAGTAACAAACATCCATCCATACAAACTTTCGCATTTATAATATTACTAGCTATGCCCCGCGATTTCACACGCATAAGTTTCGATCCCGTGGGAATATCGGGATAAAATTTATTGTTCATTCAGATACAATTTATTGTTCATGAAGAAACGACTAACGACTAAAAAGTATCCTATATGTTGATCCTGGTTATAAACCATCTGTGTGCCAAATTTCATCCAAATCCGTTCAGTAGTTTTTGCGTGAAAGAGTAACAAACATCCATCCATCCATACAAACTTTCACGTGTATAATTTTAATAATATTAGTAGGAAATAGGATAGAATTGTATGTACACCAGAAAATACATAACAAAAAATACAATTAACACTACATCACACACACACTACACTTGCATACTTACACTTGGTTAACACAAGTAAATTTTTTAATAGTTATAAATAATAATTATAATAATACTAGCAGCGCGTGAGATAATCGGCATAAAAAGATCCAACGTGTTATTCTGATGTTATTTTAATATTACTATGTAAAGTTTCATCAAAATCCGTTCAGTAGTTTTTGCGTGAAAGAGTAACAAACATCCATCCATGCATCTATCCATGCATCCATCCATCCTCACAAACTTTCACGTTTATAATATTAGTAGGATTAGTAGGACTTATAAGTACACTGGTATTCAGCTGCCTAATAACGTAGCACTCTATCAATCTCAATCTGAATCATTTTGAAGGATATCGCTAATCCATTGCTTCATATCTTAGAACAATGTGTCTGCTCAACAACGTAAATAACGCAATGAATGTTGTTGAACTGTCAAAATGAAACCCATTGCTACTGACAGTGTGCGCAATTACCCCACCCCGGTAGGACTGAAAGCTGACCCCAACATAATTGAGAAAATGCTGGGCAGACGATGATAGTACAGTATTTTTAATGCTGTGGCTGTGGCTAAAGCTGAAATTGGATAGAAATTATCATCATCTTAATTATTGTTGTATCCAAGATGCGCTTAGTAACCGAATCGTCTCGGTAACCAAGTTTATTTAATTTAAATTTATGAGAGACGGCTTCTCTCATTAATTTCCTAGAAAGACGCTCTTCAATCTAGATTCAAGCCTGACAGACTTCGTTCCAATCTTTACTCAAATCTTCATGGTTGAGCATCGTTCTAGACTACGAGCCATAACAGTCGCTATCCTATAATTACATTGCGGTTATTAAACTATCGTCCGATGTATCGAGTATCAACTTTCCCTGGCACTTTCACATCATTCACAAGACGACTTTGTAAGCTGCCTAGAAATTAATATTTGCCGTACCATCAGTAAGTATCTACATAAAATTAAAACCGAGGCAAAACGGTCGAATAATATCTTCCGCGCGAAAGCTGGTCTCCGCTGGGATTGATCGCCATGACCGAAATTCGGTCTGGAGGACTTGTAATCGACTGTTTTCCAAGTTATTCTCGTAGTAAAAACTTAAATATTCGGGCTATTTCCCTTGGATATATCTATCACGTTTAATTATTATTTTTTTTATTAACTTTTCCTTCATAGTATAAATCGCCAACCCGTCTCATTAAGCGTGGTGACCAATGCTCGTGCCTTCTCTGGAAATGAAAAGAGGTCTTTATCCTACAGTAAGACAATAAAAGGCTGGTATTATTATACTTTTTTAAACGAGTATATACATTTAAATCAGGTTGCGCGTAAAAGCTTCTCCGATTGAAATGTGTTTTAAAAATTTCCTTCCTTGTAACCGCAGTATATATATCTAATATATACCTTTTCTTGGTGAGTAAGTACGCAATTATAAACAATTATATTGGTTCAACAACACAGTAACTGGATCTACCGGGTAATTGAACACCTATATCTGTAATTTATCGAGTGTGGGGCAATCTACCTTATTGCTCGGCAATTAAACTGCTGAGTCTTGGAGTAATTTTATAACTCTAACGTCCTAGATTCTAACGGTTCACTGTCGATGGTTTCAAGACTATAAAGGGGATTGAATATTTTTATATGGAGCCTGGCATACCTACAGTGTCCGCCATTTTGTTTTTTTTTCAAAATGGCGGGTAGTAGTTTGGTACCTGTCCGCCATTTTGATTTTAAGCATTCAGACTAATTATTTCAAACGTGATTATGGTGATTATTTGAAATAATCACTCTGAATGTTTAAAATAATAAAACATCTCTGCAACAAGACATAAATGCAAGTTCAAATAAATATGATCAACTTTGAACGTTAATGTCTCAGAAACATGACATATAAACATAATACATACAATAGTTGAACAATTACTGAGAACCTTTGTGTGAACCTCATTGTTTGCCAAATATTGACTACTTCAATATCCACCTAGATCCTATTCTACTAATATTATAAAAGAGAAAGTTTGTGAGGATGGATGGATGGATGTTTGTTACTCTTTCACGCAAAAACTACTGAACGGATTTGGATGCAATTTGCACACAGATAGTTACCAGGATTAATTATTAGGACAACTTTTATGCCGATATTCCCACGGGATGGAAACTTATCCGGGTGAAACCGCGAGGCGTGGCGTGGCGTGGCGTTTATTATAAATTACTAGCTGTTGCCCGCGACTGCGTCTGCGATTTAGGATGAGAAGTAGCCTTCTCTATATCCCAGGCTGGCAGATCGGTTCACAGAGTTAGGTACTGTCGCAAATATAATATTAGTCTAGATGCGAAAGTAACACTGCCCGTCTGTGACTTTTTCTCGCCTGAACGGCTGAATGGATTTAGATGAGGCACACGGGTAGTCCATGATCTGGATGAAGACAGGCTGCAGGTAACAGCTAGTGTGTCTTTTTTCTGGGAAACAAACAAACAACATCACCTACGATAATATCTAAGTATCGTGCTTTATTCGAATACCAACCTTAACTGAACTTGATACGTTTCTGTTTCCAGCTGCTAGTAGACCAGGTGATGATCCTGGAGACGATGACTCCGCTGGACTTCATGGACTTCCGGCACTATCTGCGACCTGCCTCCGGCTTCCAGAGCTTACAGTTTCGTTTGCTCGAAAATAAGGTAATTTTGGTTTTTAAGTATTTCAGACGCTTCACTTTTGTTCATTTTCATCTTTCATTCTACATCTATTACTCGAAACGAAAAGTCTGAACACAAAATGAATCAAAATATTCAATTGTGAACCGGATGTGTGGCGGCTGTCTTTGTGACCCCCACAACTCAGTTAGGTACTGGGTAACACGGTACTCCCTGATAAGACTGACTCATGGCTGTCAGACTTTTGGGTCTGTGGTATGTTTAGGATACCCCAAACATAAACGACGAAACAAACAAACAACGAACAAACATACCCAAACTATGTTCGTAGATCTTTGACGACTTATAAAGATCTACGAACAAACATGTTATCTGCAGTGTCCGTATTTTTTTCCGAACTGTGTAATAAGTTGTCACTTTCCCAACTAGCAAAGTAATCCTATAAAGAAAGATTATAAGTCTGTCACTACTAATAACGTTCTTATAAAGACATTGCGGTAGACTCTTTAACTTATAATAGCATTTGCCAAGCCTTAACATATTTAAGTGCATTCCCTTTTATATCTCGGTCTTATAGTTCACTACAAGACTGATCTATAAAACATCCATAGGACACTTGCTTACGCAAGTTTCTATATTACAAGGTTCTCTCTATTAAATATCCGAACGAAAACGTCAACGTCATGTCGCCAAGTGCCTATCCATCTATCCCTCTCCCTATCATTACGTCCATACGCGACAGAAAGAGAAAGCGCCAACCGACTACCGCTTCCGGACTACGTGGAACAAACCACCAGCGGAGGGACAGAGATTCAACTTCACTTGTAATCGAACACTTACCGCACCCGCACCGCAAGCTAACCGATAAGCTTCGCGACGCGCGCGCGCCGCGGAACATACCAAAACGCCTTAATTAAATTAAACCAATTCACGAGTGTCGGCCGACACAGAACCAGGAAGAAGCAGAGAAACAGAAGCTACCGGACGCCGGTCTGCATATCAGCACGGCACATGCAAAACCACCAAGTAAGTCCTTAACTGTTTCCTACCCCCTTGTGTGCAGGCGACATGACATTCGTTCCCAAGTAATTACACAACGCTTATTGGTCCTTCGACAGCCGCAATAACCCAACTTATTCAACATAAGTTTTTGGTCCATTCGAGTCGGATTCAAAAAATCAGCATTCATAGGTCCCATACCTAAGAATTTAGGCAAATACCTAAGTTCGTAAAACCGCCATATTAAACGAACGCGTACTAACGTTCGTTCATTCCGCTAGGTACATATTTCACTGAGAACCATTGTGCCAACTTAATATTGCTCCTACTGCATTACAATAGCATAGGTCAATATTAAAAAACCGCTTATTATCGTGAGTTAGTTCGGCAAACTTGCCTACTAACTTATTTATAACCAATTACTTCTTACTCACTTACAATAAAAATATTTGTTGTAAGTCTACCCGCTATACTTAATAATTTTTATCCGTTGTATTTTCAACAATAACCCATTATGGAAGAACTAAAAATGAAGATAAAATTACTTCAAGCTAAAAATCAAGCAATCTTTGAGCGTTTATCGTCATTGTATGAAACTTCAAAGAAAATAAATACAATTAATATTGAGCTTCGTTCGGCGGAAACGTTCATGGCGGACACTCAAATACTCTCGATCACTCGTCAGGAATTTAGTGCTAACTTAGACAAAATAAATACATATTCTTTACAAATAAATCCTGATTATACAATCGATTATAACAGTCAAATATCATTTGACGGCGTTTACACCCGTGTCGAAAGAGTTCGTTCACTTGTCGCCGCGAGGTCTGCAAGGTCAACGGATGACTCAACTTGTGATATCGTGAAACAATCTAAATACTCGATCAAACTACCCCCAATTCAGATCCCATTTTTTGATGGTAGGATTGAAAACTGGCCTGTTTTCTACGAATCATTTAAGTCGAACATCCATAGTAATATAAATCTTACAGATTCTCAACGAGTGCAATACTTAATGGGTAATCTGAAAGGAAACGCATTACAAATTACTGCCGGAATTATTCCATCGGGCGAAAATTATAAATCCATTTGGAACAGTTTGGTTCAAAAGTATCAAGATAAACGAACACTAGGGTCACATTACATGTCTAACATATTAAACATTAAACCTGCAAGTAATAATTCCACCTCTTTAAATAGTTTTATTGAAAGTTTTCACGCGTCTGTTTCGGCACTAGAACAATTAAAAATTAACGACTTAAAGGATTTCATACTATTAAATTTAGCCTTGAAAAAATTGGACCCCGCTACCTTACATTTATTTGAGATGCATATGAGAGAGGAGGAGATTCCAACTTATACGGATTTCGTTGAATTCATAAAATCGCAAGTTAAAATATTGGATAGAACTGTTTCGTCTCGAACTGTATCAGTGAACAAAAATAATTATCGTAATCAGTCACGTGATAGTACGGTGCATACCTTTGTTGCTTGTGACAATAACCAAACTTGTTCACACTGTAATGGAAGTGATCATTGGAAGCTTTATATGTGTCCAACATTTCAAGCACTATCAGCCAATTCACGTTTGGACTTTATTAAAAACAAACGTGGATGTGTAAACTGTCTTAGCTCAACACACACGGCTTCACAGTGTAAGTCAATACATACTTGCAGGACATGTAACAAGAAACATCATTCGCTTTTACATCTGGAGCAAATTACTCAACGGTCGGGATCGAGCGACGCTGTGCCTAGTTCCGCGCAGTCACAACAGGTGGCGCTGTGTGCATGTTCACGCGTAGGTACAGATTTACCGCGCACAACCGTATTACTGTCGACCGCACAAGTATACGTTGACAACAGATATAATAGATATGTTTCTGTAAGATGTTTGATCGATAACGCTTCGCAAAACAACATAATTACGTCAGCTTGTTGTAAGAGACTTCAATTAAATATTATACCGCTTTCAAATTCATTTATAAAAGGAGTAGGAACCTCTTCGCGGCCTATTATAGGTTACGTTGAGATAACAGTTACTGCTAAAAATAAAAATAATTCCTTTAAAATAACCGCTCTTGTGGTTGACTGCATAACTGACAAATTACCATCTCACTTTGTTGATACCTCTGCAGTGCAACATTTGTTCAAATTACCGCTAGCCGACCCCCTGTGGCATATGCCTGGTGATGTTGAACTACTTCTAGGGGCAAAGCTGTTCCCATATTTATTACTCAACAATAAAATTATTTCACCTACCGCGCCATCCGCTATTGAAACCGTGTTCGGTTATATTCTTATGGGTGAAGTACCCGCTAGTTTATTTAATAATAAAAACGAAGTACCCACTAGTTCGTTTAATAATAAAAATAATATCGCTGATTTAAATACCGCTTCATATTTTTCTACCGCGTTGAATATAGATGATTCTCATTGTTTTCTGTCGTTAGACGAATCTTTACATAAATTCTGGAACATTGAAGAAATACCCTCAAAATCTTTTATGAGTCCCGCTGAACGGGAATGTGAACAGCTGTACGTTTCTACGGTGTCACGTGACTCCAGCGGTAGGTACTGTACTGCGTTACCATTTTGTAAGAATCCAGATTCACTCGGAAATTCTTATGCTGTCGCTTATCGACGTTTTATTCACTTGGAAAAAACTAAGCTTCGCGACCCTGCTTTGCGCGCTAGTTATAACGAAATAATCCAAGAATACCTTAATCAAAATTATTTAACTGAAACTACACCTAGTGCGGCTGATCAGACTGTAGGTTATTATATACCGCATCACCCTGTTATTAGGAATGATAAACAAACTACTAAAGTTCGCATCGTCCTTGACGCGAGCGCCAAGTCTCATAATGGCGTGTCATTGAACGATTTGTTACACACAGGGCCTAATCTACAGGCTGACATATTTTTATTACTTTTAAATTTCCGATTATTCCCTATTGCAGTCACAGCTGATATAAAACAGATGTATCTTCGAATTGCTGTTATCGATGAGCATCGAAAATATCAGAAAATATTGTTTCGGTTTAATACCGCTGAACCTGTTCGCGAATTTCAATTTAACCGAGTGGCGTTTGGCCTTAAGCCCAGCCCATATTTAGCAATGCGAACAGTCCGTCAACTATCAGAGGATGAAAAACATCGATTCCCGCGCGCATCCATTGTCGCTTCGCATGAGTTATACATGGATGACTTGGCTAACTCGACCTCCACTCTGGAGGAAGCCAAGATTCTCTCCGCTGAACTTATCGCCTTATTTAAGGCTGGGGGCTTTGACCTTACTAAGTGGGCAAGTAATTCCTTGGAACTACTAGATTCTATTCCACACTCCAACCGCTCTTCTATTAACTTTTCTGACGGGGATAACTTAAAGATTCTTGGACTCAAATGGATTCCTTCCGAGGATTGTTTCACCTTTACTACATCTAACTTGGATAAAAGTTGTACTAAACGTTCCATTCTTTCCACTGTTGCCCGTCTGTGGGATGTTCTGGGTCTAGTGGCTCCCGTGGTTTTATTCGCGAAATTACTCATAAAGGAATTATGGAAATTAAACACAGATTGGGATGAAACTCCACCCGATTCTATTGTACTTCTCTTTCAAAAGTTTAAAGAGCAACTGCCTTTACTTTCCTCTTTAAAACTGCCGCGTCATGTAGCCGTTACTATGGGTTGCGTGACAAATATAGTAGGTTTTGCTGATGCCAGCTTGAATGCGTATGGCTGCGTCATATACTTACATGTTACTGACACAAATGGCAACGCACACGTAACTTTGGTGTGTGCTAAATCCAAGGCTCAATTGCAAGAACTACTTGCTAACCGCTACCGCATAGAGTGGAAAATGATTCCACCCCGCGCCCCCCACTTTGGAGGGTTGTGGGAATCTAATATTAAATCTATTAAGACTCATTTATACCGTGTTATCGGTTCTCAGCTTCTTACCTATGAGGAACTCTCGACTGTTCTCACTGAAATTGAGGCAGTTCTGAATTCGAGACCGCTCTGTGTCCTGACTGAGGATCCTTACCCAGAACCGCTTACTCCCGCTCATTTTATAATGGCTTCTCCGTTGACTTCGTTGCCTGTCGTGAACGTTCCCGAAACAACGAAGTCTCTAACTTGCCGCAAAAAATTGCTTAACCAAATGGTTTGCAGCTTTTGGAGAAGATGGCGGATAGAATATTTACATAACTTACAAGTTAGGCAAAAATGGTTGGATGCCGTGGACAATGTTAGGATTGGTGCAGTGGTTCTCATGCATCAAGATGATGTCCCTCCTTTACGTTGGCCAATGGGCATAATCACCGAGGTTTTCCCCGGCAAAGATGGGACAACCCGCGTTGCTATGGTGAAGACATGCAGTGGCTCTTTCAAGCGACCCATTGTTAAACTCTGCCCGTTGCCTTCCCAATGATTTCACCGCGTAATTAATATCACGTAATTTTAGTCGTAATTAATATATTTCAATTGTTTTCTTCTCTCTCTTTCTTTTAATCCGCTTTAACGCAATTTCTTTCCCTTTTTTGAGAATACTACATATCCTCAAACCCGGGCAGGATGCTTACGCAAGTTTCTATATTACAAGGTTCTCTCTATTAAATATCCGAACGAAAACGTCAACGTCATGTCGCCAAGTGCCTATCCATCTATCCCTCTCCCTATCATTACGTCCATACGCGACAGAAAGAGAAAGCGCCAACCGACTACCGCTTCCGGACTACGTGGAACAAACCACCAGCGGAGGGACAGAGATTCAACTTCACTTGTAATCGAACACTTACCGCACCCGCACCGCAAGCTAACCGATAAGCTTCGCGACGCGCGCGCGCCGCGGAACATACCAAAACGCCTTAATTAAATTAAACCAATTCACGAGTGTCGGCCGACACAGAACCAGGAAGAAGCAGAGAAACAGAAGCTACCGGACGCCGGTCTGCATATCAGCACGGCACATGCAAAACCACCAAGTAAGTCCTTAACTGTTTCCTACCCCCTTGTGTGCAGGCGACATGACATTCGTTCCCAAGTAATTACACAACGCTTATTGGTCCTTCGACAGCCGCAATAACCCAACTTATTCAACAACACTTTTACTAGTAATAGCATTTCACAAAGGTAGATATTCTCAAGAGGATTTGCTTTTATAACTCAGTCTTATAGTTAGCTACAAGATTTTATTTTAAGACACTTTTAGGAATAAGTCTCCTATAACTGTTTACAGTAAAACTAAATAATCTAGAATAACATTTTGATCCTATAGTAGCATTTCGTGAGAAAACAAGATTTATTAATATCGTTAGCTGAGATCACTATAATCACTATGCGCCGTTATAGTTTTGGTCGAGACTCTTTTAAATCTAATAGTACTTAATAACAGCGCTATTTGATCAAAAAAGCTTATAAGCTACTAGATCAATGACTTTATTAGTAAACGTCAGCCATTTTGTTGAGAAGCGCGTCAAGTGCAAACGCAGGTGAAGTAAATGAGGGTTCTGCGACCAAAAATATTTTTTCACCCCTAATTGGGAAGAAGAATACGATTTACATGTCGAAGAAACCACTGACTATGAAAAATGTCATGAATTGCTTAAAGATATGCAAAGCTGGGCTATAAAATTGAATATACCTCTCCTAGCCCTGAACGAGCTATCTACTATTTTGAACAAATATTAAGTAATGTTTTACCTAAAGATGCTCGGACTTTATTACATACCAACAAAGAAACATTGTATATTACAATCTCGGACCCAGGACAGTATTGGCACAACGGATAGATTACATGCCTAAAAAATCCGCTACAGGGACTGGATTTAAAAAGTAAATTTAGCATTAGCAGGCATATTTCAAGGGAACCCTAACTTGTTTTTAAATGGAGGCGAGTTATCTGGACTGAAACTGCTACAAGTACTAATTTACCTATATTGTTTCTACAAAGCACTTAATGAAGAGCAATTTCAAAACATGGCGAATATTCATAAGAATTGATGAAATATTTTATTTACAACAATATACTAATGTGCTATTTTTCTGAGGGGATTGTGAAACTAACTAAATTGCGATACACATTTACAGTAAAAATGACTTCCCCACAAGTTCATACACTATATTTACAATATATTATTAGTCATTAATGTTCGTCAATAATACAAAATAATAGTAATAGAAACTTATGTTTTTATTAAGTATACATCACAAAATAACCGGAACCATCAGCCGAAGGAACAACAACGATAACTTCTATTAAAATATACTTATTACTAATAACTAAGTACATTACTAGTGCATTATAAACAAGATTGCTTCAGTAAGATACTTATGTCAGATACTAACGAGAGCGTTTGTGCTTGTAATTGTGTAGTCTCATGTCACTATAGAAGCTATTGCGCTTCGTCAAGTATATTATAGGGCTTAGTAACATTTTAAAAGTTGATTAAAAGATAGTTATAGAAATAAACGCTCCTATAACTGCGCCCAAATCCAGCTTTGTAGCATGATACAAGTTTCTTATAAGTGACACTAAAAGTAGTCTTGAGATCGTTTTAAGTACTTATTTTGCTAGTTGGGTTTGTCTTTTGTCTTTAGTGAATTTGAAAAACACTGAGCGAGGGTTTAATTACCATTGTTTCTCACAAGAAGGTAACGTTTTCAACGAAGCTCCTTTATCAGAAATCATTTGATAATGTGTTGCTTCTATTAATGCTATTGTTTCAAGCATTCTCGTGACAACAACTTTATTAACACTAGTTGTGTCAGCTGAATTGATTTGAATCAATATGACATTGACTTCGATATTGGTACCACTTATACATATTTATTTTAATTATTCCTTACGTACCGTTACCGTATTTCGCCCAATCTCAACGGAGACTAGCCTTCGGCGCGGGAGATATTATAGTGCGCAAGTGTGCGCACAGATACACTCCCACTTCCCTCACTCTCATAGTCCGATGGCATAGTAGGTATAAAGAGGGAAGTAAGTTATCTTCATACAAACGCACCGCGCGCGGCTTGTATGTGTGCGCCAAAGTATCTATGCGTCGCCGCACGCACACTTAAACAAAATCTCGACCCGTTTCTCAGTGCGCCAGTCGGGGCTAACACCGCAAGAGGTTCGCGCGTCACGGCTTTTCGGCACCGCTAAATGTATGAAAAATGTGCCGGTTTATTTTATCCCTTTTTAGGGTTCCGTAGTCAACTAGTAACCCTTATATTTTCGCCATGTTTGTCTGTCCGTCCGTCTGTCCGTCCTCGCTTAATCTCTGTGACCGTTAGCACTAGAAAGCTGAAATTTAATACCAATATGTATATCAATCACGCCGACAAAGTGGTAAAATAAAAATTGGAAAAAAATGTTTTATTAGGGTAGCCCCCCTATACAAAAAAGACAAAAAGTTGTACAAAATAATTTCTGGACTAAGTTTGTAGTATAATCGTATATGCAAGCATTTTTTTTAACTTTGTTTACATATTTTATTATCCTGGACGTATCTTTTTTCAAACAAAAAAAGAATTATTAAAATCGGTTCTCGCAATCCAAAATTATCACCGAAAACTTCTGGCACGTCTATGTATTATTTAGTAACCCAATTCCCCGAGAGATGGCGCTATAGGTACTTATTACATTGGGTCGGGTATTATCGAATTGTTCGGTTGGTCTCTCCTTGGCATTGGCGGTATCTTATAACTACATAAAACTTCTATCAGGAACATGCTAAAGCAATTTAGAACAAAACTAAAATTCATTTTTTAAGTTGGGTTACCACTATGTTCGCGCTCCAGCAGCGCTCCGCGCTCCTGCAACTGCTCCAATGGATACGTCGCGCGCACTTCTACATGCGCTCCCCTTTGACACACTGCGCTCCCCTTTGTGTTCGCGCTAAAAACCGTCACAAGTCGGAGCGCCTGCCGCGGAGCGTGCAATGTTGCACGCTCCGTGTTCGCGCACGTACCCACTACTGGGAGCAGTTGCAGGAGCGCGGAGCGCTGCTGGAGCGCGAACATAATGGATACCTTTAAACTCATAAGTGGGAACACTTATTGTGACGGACGGGAAACTACGGAACCCTACACTGAGCGTGGCCCGACACGCTCTTGGCCGGTTTTTTTTTAATAAATAATACTGCTCTGAATCTTGAATACATTTCTGTATTTGTTAGGAAAACCATTGTTGAACTTTATTGACCAATGATTACTGTATTAGTTATACAGAGATGTGTTATATTTGGCAAAGGGCGGGCTTTAAACTAATGAATTGGTGACAGTACTCTCAGTAACCTACCGTTTGCTCGTGCTCATCACCGCCCCGCGCCGCCCGTCTGCTGGCCCGTCGCTCTTTCTTTCATCGTGTAAGGTTTAATCATCGTTTAGGTAAAACCGACCTCACAATCCCTGTACCCAGACAATACAAGTAAAAAATATAACTTCCCGACCCTTGCCAATTTATAGGCACTGAATTAAAATTTAGCTAAAAGTGACAACCCTGAGACAGTAGGCAATTATATCGCAGATTGGGCCGGAGATAGCCTACTTCCCTTCTTTATACTATGCCGATGGGACGACAATCTGACACGACCGGAGAGAGATCAGGCGCAAGACCAACGGCGACATGTGCTTTCCGAGGCCAGGGGGCTAACACACCGCCAACTTCTAAACTCCGAGCTGTTACTAAGAAATTCCTAATGGAAAAACTTAATAACACTTTGCTCGACCTGGGAATCGAATCCAGGACCCCACGCTCAGCAGTTGCGCTTGCGGGAAAATATATGAAATAAATATAAGTAATATACAAGCTGTTGTTTTGCATCTTCGTCAAATTTCAGGGGGCTGTTATGAAAGACATAAATAATCAAATTTAAAAATTACGATCCCTAGTATATAATGAATACATACTTGTTTTTTTTTTTTCGTTATTTAAGTTTAACAGTATTTCAGAATACACCACTTTCGAAGAACAGAATCGCGTCATGATATCGTATAAGCAGCCGCATTTTTATGTGTGTGTAAAAGGGCAGTTTTACAGTGCGGTCTCACACAGGCCGCGTTTTAAAATGCGTGTCCCACACATATAATACCGATTTTCGAAAATTAGAAAAAAAAACCTACTTATTTTATTATTGATTCATGTCGAGAATCAGTAGCATAGTTACCTCCTTGGATTTGACGAGGATGCAAAACGACACCTTGTATATTAAACTAGCTTCTGCAATTTCGTCTGCGTAAAATTTGTTGTCGCCGAAGAAATACAGGCATTATGTTAGGTTATACTAATAATCCTTATCAATTTTGTTTCCAGTTGGGTCTAAAGCAGGCGCTCCGCGTCAAGTACAACCAGAGCTACCAGACGGTGTTCGGAGACGACCCTGAAGCTATGGACAATCTACAAAAGTAACTATCTACATTTTATTGTAACAACAAAACCGAAAAATTCGGTAGCGTTTTGATTTTCGACCATAGACGTCGATTTCATCTTAACCAGAGGTCTATTTACAGCTTTGCAAGTTGATTCTTGCACGGTTTGCAATGATGCAGTAGTAGTTTGCTAAAAAAATATTGCTTTTATTGATAAATTCACCAAAAGTCAACTTGCTATAGTCATAGACAAACAAATCCACGTTATGATCATCATGATGTCATCGCGGGTAGAACCTGGAAGAGGCTGGCACAGGAGCGTGGGGAATGGGACTAGAAAAGAGAGGCCCGTGCACAGCAGTGGGAAAAGTCAGGCTGTGGATGATGATGATGATGGCTATCTTGTGCGATCTGGTAACTGGTCGGCAGGACCTGGTTATACTTACAGAAGGATATAACCATTTAGGTACCTGATTTATGTGGTCTAATTCAGCTTGTGCTAATCCTAGACCAATCGTAACGGAATCTAATGAATCATTTTTTCCAGATCTGAACAGGAGCCAGCTCTCCTAGCACTGATCGAGCGCTGGCTGGAGCGCACTCCTGGTCTCAACACGCACGGCTTCAACTTCTGGGGCAAGTTCCAGGCCGCCGTCAACAAACAGATCAAGGATGATATTGATGCTGCTGCGGTGAGCACTTTTTCCATCCGATATTATTCTAGGGTTCCATCACTGCAAGTCCAGCCGATGTATTCTGATGGTCACTTCACCTAAGTTTTCACGGAGAGGTTTTTACCGAATAGATCGGCTGTTATTTAAGATTAAAGTCCCGATAGTGTTTTAGTAGTAGTAGAGTTCTTTGCGAAGGACCTTGTATGAGAAAATACTATCACTACCTACTAGCACTATTTCTGCCAGAATAGCGTGCACCATTCAATATGTTCCTGTTTGAAGAGCTAGAGTGCCGGTGCATCATCATCTGCCTAGCCTTTGCCCAACAATGTCGGGGTCGGCTTCCAGTTTAACCGGATGCCTCTGAATACCAGTATTTGACATGGAGCGACTGCCTATCTGACATCCACAGCTATGTTACTTTGCTGGGTAATACGATACCCTTTGATAAGACTGGTTGTCAGATTTCGGGCCACTGACGACCCGTAACGACTGTCAATTTATGACTGACAGCCGGGACCAACGACTTAACGTGCTTTCCGAGGCACGGAGGGGTCTTGGTATATAAAGATGGTCACCCATCCATGGACCAACCGGTCTTCTTGCCGTTGCAAGAATAGCTTAACCTGATCGATCGACCCGTGCAGCTGTTATTATTAAGCAGGGTGCCGGTGTAATGTCATTATTTTAATCTAATTCATCACTTATCGCCATCCTTGAAGCAAGCAAGCAAGCATGTCTCTTCACATACTTAGCGAGAATATTTAACTTTGCTATATTAGATCACTCGACCACGATTCATTAAAATCTACTCCATAAAAAATGAGTGAGGAGTATCAGTCAAGAAGTCCTTCTGACCATAATGTCTAAACCAATGGGTGTTTTAACAACTGTTAACAACTCTATTTCTACTGTTTAATTTATTGGTTTAAACCATAATATTATTTATTATAATTTTCAGCTCGAAACCAACGAGACAGTCCGTCGTCATCGCCTTCAGGATGCTGAGAACCGTCGCGAGATCTACCGCTCCATCTTCGACCCGGCCGTCCATGACGCGCTCAGGTCCAGGGGAGAAAGGAGGTCTGTATCCACTATTAGAATGTAAGTGACTTAAGGTTGCCCCACAGACTGGTGCTTCGACGTTCGCGATTCCGGTAGATCAATTTCCATGAAGTTTTTTTTTTTTTTTAATTGTTCTACTAGAATCGGATCGTGCCTTTACCATGGCCACGAGCTATACGCTTTAGCGACTTGGCTTGTTTTGAATAAAACATCGAGCGGAGCAGGGCTACACTAAACACAAAAGTTCAGGGCAGGCGCGATCATAAAATGTAGAACGAGATGATACGGCCCTCAGGTTTGATTTCCGAGGCTCGTTAATAGGTATTCAATATTCAGTGTCATATGCACACGCTTAGACTGCAACTGCCACGAGTCTTGGCGTTTAGTTACTATGATTATTAACATGACCCCCTGTTCCAGGTTATCCCACAAAGCTCTTCAAGGCGCCATCATGATCACATTCTACAGAGACGAGCCTCGCTTCTCGCAGCCCCACCAGCTGCTCACGCTCCTCATGGACATGGACAGTCTCATCACCAAGTGGCGATGTGAGTAACTTATGAAAAAGTTCATCACTTTTGGCCATCTTGGATTTTCATTTTAAACTCACTATCGTGTTCAGCGCCCTCGAAAACCATTAAAACGATACCCCATGACGAAAAATTTGAACATTTTTGCAGCCGCCATCTTGGATGTTCATTTTGACCTCACTATCGGCTTCAGCAGCGTCGAAAACCTTGAAAACGACACCCATGACAAAACATTTGAAAATTTTTGCAGCCGCCATCTTTCATTTTGACCTCACTATCGGCTTCAGTATCCTCTAAAACCATGAAAACTTTCTTTCTCTCTATTATATGTAATAAAAAGTCTCATAACGCTTTTTAGTAACGTGACGATCTTCAAGTTTACTCTTAGCGAAAGCTCCGATAAAGAACTTCGTTCGAATAAGCACAAGCATAATCAGAGTACAATGTTCCCACTGCTAGGAAACAGGCCTCCTTCTATTTGAAAGAGAGTGGGCTGTAATGTGCCACGCGGGCCCAGTATGGGTTGGTATATGTCACATGTCTTAGAATTTTTGGTTCTAGGACATGCAGTTTCCTCACGAGGTTTTCCTCACCGTTTTGAGAGCAATGGTGATGAAATTATTTGCGTAAAGTAAAGCGCCTGCCTGGGTGCGAATCCACGACCTACAACTCCAACGACCTGTTTTGCTTACTTATTTGATCGGACGATTCCCCTGATGAGTCACGAGCCCGTTACAGAAATAACTGTGTATTTTTTCCCAGACAACCACGTGATCATGGTCCAACGCATGATAGGATCGCAGCAGCTAGGCACAGGCGGCTCATCTGGGTACCAGTACCTCCGCTCCACGCTAAGGTAACACACAACACACAATTTGTACCAATCATGTTTTTCATGCGTATCTATGTATTTTTGTATGTGGGACTCTGGGGTTCTACCCTCCAACGGTAATGGAAAAGCTATCAAAACCAATCGCTTCAGGAGACGATTCCAAAAATATAACACATTAAATACACTCGAGAGCAATGAATCCGGGTCACTTGAAGAATCCTAAAAATCTCGGAAACTAAAAATGCTAGGTTAATGCAATAAATTGTATTTAATAGACAATGTAATACTCCTTAAATGAAGGTATTAAAACTTCTTAGTTATTGTAAAGTTATATCATAAAAAAATCAAATTTGAAAAAGGGCCACTTTCGAAGATGGAACTACGAAATTACAGCATTTGGTTTTGCTTTTGTTTGTAATCTGTCATTTATGTGGGTACATAAACCATGTTGATAGTGCTCTATATTCATTATTCAAGCTGAAATTATGTCGCTTACGCCTGAAGAATGCACCAGAATACTTACAATGCTGGAAACCGGCCGGAGTCAGCGCGATACAGCCAGGACTGTCGGTGTGTCGCTGTCAACAGTACAAAGAGTTCTCCGACATTACGAAGAAACTGGTTCTAACCTACGCAGACCAGGAACGGGCAGAACCAGGTGTACCACAGCACGAGAAGACCGATACTTGGTGAACACCATGCTTCGAAATCGCTTTCTCACAGGAACTGAACTCACAAATCAGTTTCGACGCCTCGGAGGAAGTAACCCAAGTGCATGGACAGTAAGACGTCGGCTTGCTGAATCTAACTTAAAACCCCTTAGACCTGCAAACGGCCCTAAACTGGAGCGTGGGCATCGTAATTCAAGACTAAGATATGCCCAGAGCCACGTAAATTGGAGTATTGAAGATTGGTCAAAAGTTATGTTCTCCGACGAATCAAAATTAATGCTCTACAAGCACGATGGAAGACACAGAGTGTATCGAAGACCAGGGGAAAGATTCAAGCAAGCATGCATCGAAGAAAAAGTAGCCTACGGTGGTGGGTCTGTACTTGTGTGGGCCGGAATTTCTTCTGAAAGTCGCACAGAGCTGGTGATCATAGAAAACGGCTCTTTAACTAGCGTAAGATATGTGGAAGAAATCCTCAATGATCACGTTGGTTCATTTATGGTCAATTTAGGTGAGGATGCTATATTTATGCATGACAATGCCCGACCTCATACAGGTAGGATTGTGAATGACTACCTTCAAGAGATGAACATTACTCGTATGGAGTGGCCAGCGCGCAGCCCGGATATCAACCCGATCGAGCATGCTTGGGACGAGCTAGGCAGATGCGTAAAACAACGAAACCCTCCCCCAATCACGCTTCGTGAGCTCAAAATTGCTCTCACAGAGGAATGGGAGAATATTCCCCAAAATCGTATAAGGAACTTGGTGTACAGCATGCCAAACCGCGTAAACGCAGTAATGGAAGCACGAGGAGGCAATACGAAGTATTAAAATTCAAGAAAATCGTAATAAAGTTCAAAAATTTCATGTTTCCTATTTTTGTTTTAAGGAGAGATCAGCAGTTTTTTTCTTTATGTAATTTTGTGTTAATAAAATGTATGGTGACTCATATTTTTTTTACTTTCATTTAAGGAGTATTACATTGTCTATTAAATACAATTTATTGCATTAACCTATCATTTTTAGTTTCCGAGATTTTTAACATTCTTTAAGTGACCCGGATTCATTGCTCACGAGTGTAGTTGAAAATAAATATGGGGTTATAATAATATACACTTTTTTATGATACATCAGATTTTTTTTTAGACCACTGACAAATAATTTATACACTCGGGGGTCTAAAATCATGTGCTGAATTCATGGTTCAGTTTGCGCATCTGCAGCAGTTGGTTCACCTATAAATAAATAAAATGGCTATCCACCAATTACATATAACATTAGTCGCTCCATGTGAAGTTGGTGGCAAAAAACGAAAATACAAAACCAAAGACTCGGAAATTAAAGTTATTGTTCACTTTGTAAGGTTATTTTTTTCGGAAGTCTGTTTTTTTTGTAATAATGTTTTTGTATGATTAACATTGGTAATGGTACCCACTAACCAAGAAATAATTAAGAGATAGGTAACCGAAGAATAATTTTCCTTTTTTTTTCCAGTGATCGCTACAAAGTTTTCTTGGATCTGTTCAATCTATCAACATTCCTGCTGCCTCGCTCTCTAATCCCTCCACTAGACGATTGCATGAAGAGAAGCCTTACTCTGACTTGGGGGGACACGGTCAAAGACAATAGTGTCAACCGACAGAATGGGGACGGTAACAAAAATAGTAAAAATGGTCTCGAAGAATCGTTATAGGGTTAAATAAATTTTTAGATTATTATTTTGCATTGTTAAGGACCTGCCTTTTGAACGCCACGAACAACTATATATAAAGTATCCAGTCCTTTCAGTTATTTTATCTGTTACAGCAACCAATTATTAACCTTTTAACAATGGTAATAAAGATCACCGTTATGCAAAATCAAATGTAATAAAATCAGAGATAATAAAACTGTAAGGGAATGAAGAAGTAAAATGAAAAATACACTGGACGCCAGCTGTTAAAATAGCTTTCAAAAACGGTTTACAAAAAAAATAATAAAAAATAATGGTGTATTGCCATTCGTGGCATTCGAAAGGAATGTAATTATTTCGAATCTAAGATTCATACCTACTTACCTATTTAAGAACGGAACCGAACATTTTACCTTGTTATAAAAGATTATTACTAAGTACCTAATACAACTGTGGCCTTCAATTTAATACAATGCATTTAGGTAGCTTAAATACAAGTTATTGCAGCCAAACGGGTCGATAGATCAGGTAAAGCCACGCTTGCCGCCGTCGTTCCGTGGATGGGTGACCATCTTTCCATACCGAGACCTCTCCGTGCCTCGGAGAGCACGTTAAGCCGTTGCTTTCGGCTGTCATTCGTAGATCTTTGACAGTCGTTACGGGCCAGAAGCCCAAAAGTCTGACGACCAGTCTTAGTAAGGGGTATCTTATTACCCAGTAACTGGGTTTTGGAGGTCAGATAAGCAGTTGCTCCATGTGAAATACTGGTATTCAGCTGCATGCTGTTAGACTGGAAGCCGACCCCAACATAGTTGGTAAAAGGCAGGATGATACAATGTTTTATTTTAATCATGTCATTTATTTTTAACAAAATTTCAAGCAAATCTGAATTAGGTAATTTATAATTAAAATGTGTTTTAATTCGTAAATTTTTAGTATTAGTTGTACTTTTTGTTAACATTTTAAGAAAATAAAACAATGTTGAGATATCATGTGGTTTTATTCCAAAAAGGTAAATAATGTTTATCAAAATTAAATATCAGTTTTTATGTTTAAAATATGGCAACAAAATATTAAAATGGCAGATCAAAAGATTTCAAAAACAATTAATATGACATTATTCCTAGCTACTACACGCAAACTAGTGAACTAGCAATAGTGAATCAAATATACATAGCAGGTTATGGGCAATGATGTTTTTAGAGTGGTAAGTAGAAGAATAAATTATCATAATAAATATTTTTTTAAATATTTTCTCTACTAAAAACATTAGCGCCTTGTTTCTAGTAATAAAAAATTTACCACGACTGACAGATTCTAAGTTTTCTTGAGTTTCTTTCGCCATTTTGTTCCATTCTTCAAGTAGGTACAGTGCTACAAGGTTATTTTAGCATGTGGTCAAAATCCAAACTAACGCAGCCATCTTCTTTTGTGAATACACAATGACAGTGACAGTTTTACAAATGGCAATGTCATTCTGGCGCCAAAAGATCCTTAAAGCACTTTGTTTTTTTTTAAGCTGACATCACCGAAGGCGCTTCAACAACTTTATCAGGATTGTACACCCCAAACTTATATACTACACGATGTAAGTACTCTTCTCCTGGGACCAAGATGGATGTCGGGAAGTTGGTATGATGCACAGCATCTGGGTAAGTCTGGGTTTCCAGACAGAAAGCTCCGTGGCGGCGGTACCCAACCCCGTTCTTACCAACCAAGGCAGGCTCAGTAGGGGCTGGGAGAAAGTTGGCAGTATAGAACTGGACTCCTGGCTGGTCTGTGTGGACTTCGAGGTAGCGGCCTGAAGGTGGATGGGTTACGGTGGCGGCGAGGGTCAGGACCTGAAACGTGAAATTAAATTATTGTATAAGGGAGGCGTTGTTTCACCTTCAATCATAGCATAAAATTGCATTATATTAGGCTTAGGGTGATATGCACAGACGGTACTGACTTGATTTTAGTTAAACGTTCATACAAATGTACACTTATGCCAAAAATTTGCATGTTTGTAAAAACAAATGTGAACAAATACGAATTAGTAGATTATTAACCAAGGGGATAAAGCAGTGTCTTCTGTCGCGGGTGACGATTTAAATCGCGAGCGTAACGAAGGACTCGAGGTTCACTCCTGAGCGTAGCGAGGGTGTTAAAAACTTAAATCACGAGCGAAGCGAGGGATTTAAGACGAGTCCTGAGTGTAGCAAGGGATTTAAGTTCACCCAAGACTAAGACAGCTTTATCACCGAGGAAAATACTCTACTTTTCGTACCATTTGCGAAAAAATTAACACAATAATAATATGAGATAAGCATTTATTAAAAATAATGACAATTAAAAGTAAAAGTTAACATTCGAAACATTGGTCCAATTATTGATAGAGAGAGTTACATTTTTGTTTGGTACATTTATTGTTGATGAGTTGATTTGAGTATTTCTCTGTTCTTGCGTCTGAGGAACTTGGCAAATTCCTAGACTAATATTTTTTTGTCGGAAAAGCAAAGGCATCAAGCTCATACGGCCTCGTCGGTTTTCGTATTTTTATTTAATAATCATAACTGCATAATAAATGCATATTCCTTTTTCAAAAAGATGTATAATGCTTTATATACAAACTCAATGGTGTATACACAGATGTAGTTCAGTATAAATTTCGGTAAGTATTCCAAATTTAAATCACATTCTCCCCCTAGAGGATGAATGAAATTCAGTACAATTTTCTTTCCCTGTTTTTAACAGATTAAAAATGACTATTGTTATGTTCGCTTTTTGTGGCATAGAATGTCACTTTTTTGAGCAAGTGGTATGAAAATGAACTTTATTATACAAATGCGTTTAGGAGGGTCCATTTTTTCTTTTCTTTTTAGAAGAAAGTCACTAAAGCTTACAAGTAGACATAATGTTCTAGGTAAACTGAAAACGAAACGTACCTAAGGAGCTATAATATGTCAATTGCACGTGGGGGCACGTGGCAATTGACATATTATAGCTCCTTGCTCCTTAGGTACGTTTCGTTTTCACTACTGCCCTTCAAACTAGAGCACAGCAACGCCGCTTCACGACAGAAATATTATATGTACTAAGACCAGGACAAGCTCCTTCATAAAAGGTTTTACTTGGTAATAATGATTGTCCTCACCTGTTTTCCAAGGGTCTCCACACAGTAGTTGTCATCAAAGAGATTGGCCCCAGCGGACATTGCGTCGCCTAGCTTCTTCTGGACGGTGAAGTCGAATGGTGTGTTTTGAACAGCACAGAATCCACCAGTTGGAATTGAGTTGGAGTCCGTCTTGGTGATTCTAGAAGATAAAAGCATATTAAAAGTTTTTTTTTTATATACGTGAAGTGTATTCACATTCCAAATTATTTTATTTCCACTTAAAACAAATATCAACTTAGTACTAGTGAAAATTAAGTTGATTTTAGAACGACTAGTACTATTTAAAAAGTCAATAAATGTTGAAGTAGTAGCGCAAACTTATGAGTACACATATTTGTTATCATTTTTGGAAAATAAATTGCGAACGCAGAATAGTTTGTTTTGCAGAAAAGTTATATGATTAATGATGCTGGGAATCCATTATATTAATCCAAAAATATGCTGTAACTCTAACAAATTATCGGGTTTTATCGTCTCAGAGATTTTTCCCTACATTTTGATGCTATCAAAATTTGTGACAAGATATAAACGCAATCGAGAACAGTGATACACCAAGATAGTCAATAAACATTACTTTTCATAGATAAGTTTTTGTTTTTAATCGACGACACAAAAAGAGGAGTTGTTGGACAACGGCGACGGACAGTATATTTTTATTGATAAGCATGCCAAACAAACAGCCAAAAAAATTATCTACAGTCCTTTTACAGTTCCATACCTCTGATTTTTCCACGCTGTCAAAAACATTGTGATCTTTATTGCTGTTAAAATAAGGTTACTATTGGGTTGCTGGTCCTTAACACAGTTATTTTACCTTGTCGGATGTAAAGCGTAAAATGATTGCTGCTTGATTGATCTTCGTTGATTCTTTGATTGGCGCCGCTTCAAAATGAGTAATTTACATTGATGGAGGAGTTAAGTTGATTCAGGGCCGATTTTTCAATAGACAGATAATTTTTATTCGTGGAATAAAATTGATGGCTGACAGTTTTTGTATGGAAGAACTGTCAAAAATTCAAAATTATTCTTCAGATAAAATTATCTGGCGTTGGAAAAGCCCAGCTTCGACCGGGAAAAGATCAGCCCAAAGAGGCTTTTTGTCGCTTATCAATTTCTTTTTTTTTCTGCAATGTTTTTTGTTAAAAAGTTTTTTTTTATATAAAGAGGTCCACTCACTTATCAGCATTGATGACCACATAATGTTTATACAACTCCTGCGCACCGCCATCATGTCCCGCCAAGTTGAAATACGAGTGGTTCGTAAGATTAACCACAGTTTTCTTCGTGGTGGATGCTTTGAAGTCCACCAGCAGTTTATTGTCGTCCGTCACCTCGTAGGCCACGGTGGTGACCAGGTCGCCAGGGTAACCTTCCTCCATGTCCTTTGATAAGTAGCTCAAGATGACCTTTGAGCCTACGATTGTATAATCCCAGACAACCTGGAATACGAATTAATGTTTCTTATTATCATTTCTGGAGACGCTTTGCAGATGTCAATATTTTTAATTACGAATTTACTGTCTTAGAAGGTCTACTTAGTGGTTCTTAGCATTATGTCCTGGCTTGGATCCCCAGCGGGTAATTGCGTAACACACTTACAATTGCAAAGCCTTTAATTTTGACAGTTCAGCAACATTCATTGCGTTACTTACGTTGTTGAACAGACGAATTTTTCAAACATATGAACCAATGATTCAGCAATTTCCTTCGCATTGTGGTTGAAAGTGTGTGACGCAATGAGGGCGCCGAATATTATTGAGATTCTAAGCGTCAGCATAGTATGAATTTGTATTCGGTTAATGGTAATGATGAGCAGACGAGTCTTGGAGAGGAGACCGTGTATCGGCAAGCGTAGTGTGGGGCGCCTTCCAGCTAGATGGACGGACGACCTACAGAAGGTAGCTGGGACAGACCGGATGCGGAAGACGGAGGACAGGGTGTTGTAGCGCAGCCTGGGAGAGGCCTATGTCCAGCAGTGGACTGCAATATGCCGAGTTGATTATTGATGGCAATGAGAAGAAGTAATTTGGAAGTCTCGCCTTCTATTGCATGGGACTTTTAAGATAACTGGCAAAATATGGATATTCTGATACCCTTACCTTTTGAGGAAAATAAGCTAAATGCTATGCAACGTACCTTATCAAATCCAACAATGCCTCCATGCAGATGGTCCTTGCCATTATTCTTGGCTACATTATAAGTGCGGCCATCAATTTCGAAGGTTGCATTGCCAATGCGGTTAGCACATCTTCCGACAGTGGCACCAAGGTATGGAGTGTTCCTGTTCACGTAGCCATCGAGGTCATCAAAACCGAGGACCAGGTCTTCTTTGACCCCGAGTCTGTCTGGAATCTGTAATTTCACGGAGACGGATTTCATATAAAATTCTCAGTAGTAGCTTGGAGTCTGGATTTTTTGTGGCAAAAGGCTCGCTATTTTAAAATGCACTTAAACATACTCGTAACTAACGTAATGTTGTAATACTTCTGTCTAGGGTTCTGGGAAATAAGTACAGACGGGATGTTATCGATTTCAATACAACCGCAGACCGCATGTCGACCGTTTCGAAGACCGCATGTCGTTGGTGACACTTTGACCTTGAGCCTTACAGCATGCAGACTGCCAGAAAAATGATTCTGGTTGCATTCCATCACTCAGGCGAATTTAGAATCAGTTTCAAAATTGTACAAGATTCGTTTGAAATAAAACATTATTGTGGTAAAAATGGACACGTGTTATGAAATAAATAGCCAAAATTCAGTTAGCATCTTCATCCCTCCCGGTACCAGGGCTCATACGAGCTCTGTAGTACTGTACATAAGTGTACGATATCTTACCTTAATTGACTGAATAATAGCTCCGTAGGATATCACAGATATCTCCGACCCTCCAGTGGTTCTCCAAGTGAACTTTTTCACTGTCTTCTCCTTGCACACTCCGAAGTCCTCCACTACAAGTGACACCATTTCTGCAACTCTAAAATAAAAGGAACGCGTAGAATTGGGAATGGACACCTTCGAGTTGGCCTATAGGATTTTTTTTATTGATGGGAAACAAGCGGAGTCCCTGTAAATTAACAGAGCCGCTGTGATTTGTTTGTCACATTAATTTTGCGATCATTTTGAGGGGCCCGTGGCTAAATAATAACAGCCACACAGGTCGATCGGTCAGATTAAGCTACGCTTGCCGCGGTTTGTCTGTGGATGGGTGACCATCTTTACATACCAAGACCCCTCCGTGCCTTGGAAAGCACGTTAAGCCGTTGGTCCCGGCTGTCAATCGTGGATCTTTGACAGTCGTTACAGGTAGTCAGAAGCCCGAAAGTCTGACAACCAGTCTTACCAAGGGGTATCGTATTACCCAGTAACTGGGTTGTGGAGGTCAGATAGGCAGTCGCTCCATGTAAAATACTGGTATTCAGCTGCATCCGGTTAGACTGGAAGCCGACTCCAACCTAGTTGGGAAAAGGCTAGGCAGACGACGAATTTTGCGATCATTTTCGTTCCAGAAACTTCTTTACAAATCACAGTCACTGATGCATTAGGTGGCGAACTTCCTATTGTAATTCTAGCCAGTAATACTCACTTAAATAAAACTGGCGCAGAAGCATAAGATATTTAGCAGCAGTGGGTGAAGTTGGTCTGTAGATGATGATGATGGATGAACATGCCACAGCTGGGCAAAGGTCTCTCTTGGATTACTGTTCCAAAACCCTAGCTGTCAGTAACTGGCCTGATCAAATATAGTTACTGAACGAGTGAGCTAACCAAAAGTGGGTAAGCACATTAACTTGTTTGTACTCACATTTCTTTCGGCTTTTCACTGTTTCGACGATAGTCTTTGGAGCTTCTGAGTCGAGACACCAAACTGTTACCCATTCCAAGACAGTTTGTATTACTTGAGAATGCATATTTTTATTATATATATATTTTATTATATTGGACTCTTATCAGATACTCACGATGAGTATGTTATCACAGATAATTTACTAGTAACTATGTAAGAATTTCAAGTACCTAGGTGAAGCAAAACTACCAATGCACCGTTTAAGTATATGTAGGTATAGACAACCTGATTTTCTGTAGAAATGCAGCATCTTACTAATATTATAAACTTGAAAGTTTGTATGGATGGATGGACGGATGTTTGTTACTCTTTCATGCAAAAAGTACTGAACGGATTTGGATGAAATTTGGCACACAGATAGTTTATAACCAGGATTAGAATTTAATTTAATCGCGCACTGGATTTTCAACCCACTGCCTAGCGCCGAGAATTAAAAATCCAACAGTGTGTTTTTTTGACGCACTGGGTTGCGCTCTGTTGAATTCTCAATGCTCGGCTCAACACCGAAAGTTGAAAATCTAGTGCGCGATAAAATTCTGCCGCGTTATTTTACCGTTCACGAACATGGGCTAAGTAAGCGCTTATCAAACAAACAATAATAAGTGCCATTTACAATCACAAACTCCATTTTCCAATAGAAAGACTTATCAGTCGAAAAATAACAAACATGAATATAATTTATCGTGTACCATCATTCACAATGACCGCACAATGTGGTAAGATAGCGAGCACATAAAATAATAAAGTTATTAAACAAAACGTACCAAGAGATAAGATGTGAATATGTCCGTACTGATTGGCAGCCGGTCCCCAACTGACGTGAAGTTCTCTATTTGAATTAATAGTGTTACAAAGTTCGTGCGGTTAAATTGGAGTGTGGGATTGGTTGGTTAACCGCACTGGAAGGTCTATTGCTTTACTTGGTAACAAAAGGAGCATCATAGTACAGACGTCAGCACATCAAGCTACTACAATCTGTCAAATTTCTTTAGTAGATTTTCAACTTTATCGTTAAAGTTTTAAGGTTCAAGGTTAATTGGGAAAATTTGACAGTTTCGTGTAGCTTGACCTGCTGGCGTCTGTACTAAGTGAACAATCAATGGATATTTGTTATTCCAGTATCGTTCATTTTAGTATAGTAAACGATACTTGTGACATTCGATACACGAAACTTCTCACTGCGCTCTTGTTTGCATAATTATGTACCTAAGTATGTACCTAGTTTATCAAATTTAGGTGTGTAGGTAGGTACCACACTACATGTTGTTGACTAAATATAATCAGCCTATAATGTTCTGCTGGTACACAGGCCTCCTCTCGGTGAGAGGGAGTGGGCCGTAATCCACCACGCGAGCCCAGTACAGGTTGGAAGATGTCACATGTCTTCGAATTTTTGGTTCTAGGACATGCCGGTTTCCTCATTGACGCACTTTGTTGACTACATGCTAAGTTATAATACCTACTTATTTTTAAATTATAATACTTAAATAATCTAAGAGATATATTATCTTCTATATACTTATAATAAATCTGTAGAGAGGTCAATTCTGTACATGAAATATATTTCCAAAATAACTATCAGGGGGTGATTAGGGATCGATACTGATGCCAAAAATGCAATCAGTAAAATTTTTGTCTGTCTGTCTGTCTGTCTGTCTGTCTGTCTGTCTGTATAACCGTTATAGAAACAAAAACTACTCGACTGATTTTAACGAAACTTGGTACGATTATTTTTCATACTCCTGAGCAGGTTATAGCATACTTTTCATCACGCTACTATCAATAGGAGCAGAGCAGTGAAGGGAAATGTTGGGAAAACGGGAAAAGTTACTCCATTTTTTAAGCTTCCGTCGCGTGTGCAACCTTAATGGTTAAAGCTACACAGAAATAATGTATGACGGAAATGTTCTGCTTAAAATTATATAAAAAATATCCCACGGCAGCATATGTCTATCTTTTATGGTTGACTCACAATGACACGTGTAACTCCCGATAGCTTAGCAGTTCGAAGCATTCTGATTATATTTGTCTACTCTTACGTTTATAACACTCTCAATCATCCCTAATTAAAAAAGTTAACATTATTAACTATTCCATAAAAAAGAATCATAGAAATCGGTATAGAAACATCAAAGTTATACATGAAATACGCTAATAATAAGCCATCGCGCGTGAATACTGAATCACGCTCGACGCCTACCGGTTCGATTACGATGAAACTTGGTATAATTATTCTTTAATATCCTGGGCACCTCACTGGGTACTTTTATCCCGGAAAAGTATACACAATAAAAAACAAACTTAATTTTGCGGTTCGATCCCTAGACCCGATTACTGTACCAACCGCAAATAATAAGTTTGTCGTAGGTTATGTTACCCGCAGTGGAGTTCTGCACACGGCTAAGATACTGTAATATTTTATCTTAAGATTAGAGATGGGCCGACTACATATAGTATTTGCCGACTAACCGACTAGCCGACTAATCGACTAGCCGACTAATCGGTTTTCAAAATGCCGATTAGTCGGCCGACTTATCGGCAATGCCGATCATTCTAATACCTACTTGCTAGCTACTACCTAGCTTAATTACTGACTGATTAATACGTTCTATGTTACTTTATTGGTTTTTGAATATGTTTCAAGACTGTAACTCTAGATTTAAAATCTATATAATATTAAATTCAAAGTCCTTTTTTTTTAGGATGGGAAATCATCAAATGACCCCTCCCGCTCTGGGTGGAGCGGAAGGGAGTGTCAGACTCTTACTGACTAAAACCCACCCGTTTTCCTTCCTTAGCCCTTTATGTTCCAGGGCAGCGGTAACCCTTTCGGACGATCCCGCTACCCTGGCAGAAATTCAAAGTCCTGACTCACTGACTGACTGATATATCAACGCACAGCCTAAACCGCTGGTCCTAGAGACATGAAATTTGGAGGGTGTGTTCTTAGTGAAGAGTAGGTATCCAATAAGAAAGGGTTTTTCGAAATTCCACCCCTAAGACGGTGAAATTGGGGGTATTTTGTTTGCATGGAAAATCTTATTCCTTGAGTTAATAAACTTGAAACTTGGCACCAATACGTAAATTATGAAGTTTGCCATTTTATGTTTTTCTAAACTACCCCCTAAAAAGGGATTGGGGTGTTTCAAAGTTTGTATGGAAGAATTTTGGCGCGCGGTCCGATTTTCTCGAAACTCACTATTTATACCTACGATCGAAAGTAAAGAATAATGTGTATCAGTGTTTTTCGAAAATTACCAGTGACGGGCTGAAAAGGGGTAGTCAATTTTACAGGGGAGGATTTTACTGCATGGCTTGATTAACTCGAAAATTAGTATAAAATAATAATAACGATTTTTTTTTAATTCCACCCCTGTGGGGTTGAAAAGCAGGGATACAGTTTATATAAAAATCGTCTTTATTAGGTTAATAAACTTGAAACTTGGCAAGAATACTCGCCTAAGTAAGTAATAAAGTTTATTATTATAAGTTTTTCAAAACTACCCCTCAAAGGGGGATATAGGGGTCTTGAAGTTTGTATGGAAGTAATTGAATGCTGGGGAGTTTGTTCCGCCACTTCTTCTTCCCAGCGATAGCACTAGGAAGTGTCGAAGGGCGGGCGTTTTTGGGGGACTGTCTTTTGTAATTTTGACGTTCGAAAAGTGCTGATTCTCAGCCTAATTTGAATAAATGACTTTTGATTTTGATTTTGATTTTGAATGCGCGGTCCAATTAACTCGAAACTCAGTATTAGTAGTTTTGACAGAAAATAATTAATTATAATTATGTAAAGTAGTCGAAAATTGACCCCTGACGGGGCAAAAAGGGGTAATTCGGTTTTTAAGGGGAGGATTTAAACTTGAAACTGTATGTTACATTTTCACACGTAAACCACTGAACTTCTGATTTGGCAAAGAGATAGATGGCATCCTATGGAAGGACATACTTTTATTAGGATAGCACGTTCCCGTGGGATAATTTCCGACATCCACGCGGGCGAAGCCGCTGGCAGAAGCTAGTTTCGAATAAAATTGTATTCTACACAAGGTGTAAACCTCTTAAGGGGACCAATGACCCCTTAAGAGGTTTACATCTTAAATTACACTTTGTTTTCAGGTACTTACAATACAATGGCGCTGATTCCCTTGTTCACAAACTAAAACTAAATTTAAGTTCAATGCATCTTTTTCTTTCTATTTAATTTAGAAAAGGACAGAAGATAAAAATATTAGTTTAG
Source organism: Apamea anceps (assembly GCA_951799955.1). Classification (NCBI taxonomy): domain Eukaryota; kingdom Metazoa; phylum Arthropoda; class Insecta; order Lepidoptera; family Noctuidae; genus Apamea; species Apamea anceps. Next base: position 14,794,945 of record OX637509.1, read on the forward strand.
TCCTGTCAAACTAGTCAGCGCCTGACGTAAATTGACGTATTTTAGCAGCCATGTTTTTAATCACGTCTAATCTGTCTATGGAGTTTCTTAATTTGACAGGAGTAAACTAATATTTTATCTTCTGTCCTTTTCTTAATGAAATAGAAAGAAAAAGATGCACAGAACTTAAATTTAGTTTAGTTTGTGAACAAGGGAATCAGGGCCAATACCTACAATTACCTACTCATAATTACTAAAACATTTATTCTTCAGAAAGCTTACAGTCTATCTATACAGGGTTAAATTAAATTAGTTAGAGAAACTCCACAGACATGATGGGGATCGATATCCAAACACGATAGACCAAAAAAAAACAAGTGAATTGTTAAAATATAAGAATTAATTGCAATGAAACGTTTTTAACTATTAGGATACTTAATATGTACAGACGCCAGCATATCAAGCTACTACAATCTGTTAAATTTCTTTAATAGATTTTCATTATCGCTAAGGCATTAAGGATCAAGGTTGATTGGGAAAATTTGACAGTTTCGGGTAGCTTGACCTGCTGGCATCTGTACATTTAAAAAACCATTTTCTTAAACTGTGCTATTATTTATTAAATACAATACCATAGACATGTCTCATTATGTTAACAATGACTGACAATAATATGAGTTTTTTAAGGACACATTAAAATTTCAAGATAATTATTATGTTTGTTTAACGACAAGACATAAATGCAATGTTATTTACATTTACAACTGTCAGCTTTATGAAGTTTAAATTAAAGAAATAATTTATGAACTGGTGAACTGGTGCCCTGAGACAGTGAGGCGGGAAGTAGGAGATGGAGACGGGGCGAGCTGGATAAGTTCCGTCAAGACTGGAAGGAGGACGCGCGGGCTCGCGAAACAATGAAGGAGTGCAGGGAGACCTTTGCCCAGGAGTGGGACAGTGTAGGCTAGTAAAAAAATATATATATGTCGGAGAAGGTATTTCTGTCTCTCGTTAGCATCAGGCATATTTAATTACTGTGGGCGTACTATGGGTAGTGTTGGTTTTAGCACCATAAAAAACGGTTTGCACTTCAAATCAGATTATAATTTACGAACCAGTTAGTCACACTAGCGAATCACGCACTATAGGTACACATTCAACAACTATTATGGCTTTTACCCTGCTGTGAGACAATGGCAGGCAGGTATAAGGATGATGGATCAACAAAACGTAGGGCAGTTCCGAAGCGTCTTCACTGCTCGATCACCAGGATCAAGAATGCCGACTTGGTGCGTTCTCCTCAACCTCGTAACCGACCGGAAACGCCCCGACTCTGTCAAAGCGCGCCAATCCTAGTCCTGATAGTTGCCGCTAGGTGGCGTGCCTTGTTTTGTTGTAAACGTCAATTGCCGGATGCGACTTAAACAAGGTGGAGATGACAATACGACAATAAATTAAACTAAGTATTTCTAATGACATACCCAGTCTGCATACGAAAATTCAATCAAATATGTCCAATAGTTAATCACTAGAGCTAGTGGAAATCCACAAAACTGCAACCATGGATTCAGCACATGAGTTTAGACCCCATAGCGTCGAAATTTTTCGTCGGTTATCAAAAAAAAAATCTTCTGTTTCATAGAAAAGTGCAATACCTACGCGGTCAAAATGTATGCAATGTTTTTTTTACTACTGCCACCCTGTATAGTCGTCCCATCACTACTATTTAGTTTGTTTGAAAAATCAGTTTTGTTATTTCGGCGTTAGGATATATTTGATAGTTCCTTATTCATTAGTATTGCCAGTGTTTTCATTTATAGTCGTATTGTCGTCTCCACATTGTGTATGAAAGTACAAAATGTAGGTACAGTCAACAGAAAAGGTTGATTCTAATTTTTGGTAACGGTCCCAGAAGGTTCAAAACGCGAATCTTAAGAAATATGGACTTGTCTTAGTTAACCATCTTAAAAACGCGAAGTCAACACTATAAGGGTTTTATTAATTTAGAAGATATGTATATAGCAATTTTATTTTTGCATAAATAACAAACAGAAAATTATACATATAAAAAGTCGTGTACAAAAAAGTAAAATAGAATAAACAATAACGTATATTTCGCTACAGAACCAAGATAAAATGACAGATCAAGGGCCCTATAGTCAAGTATTAAAGCCATCACTGTCCCGTCGTAAAAACAAGATGGCGCTAGTCGTCTAGGGGCTGCAGTCTCGACATTCATAGCGATCGCTTTACGACCGAATTAGGTCGCAAAGTCCTGTCACTCCATACATTACACCTGTCATTCCGGGACTTTGCGACCTAATTCGGTCGTAAAGCGATCGCTATGAATGTCGAGACTGCAGACCCTGTATAGCAAGCAGCATCTCTTTCTCACAAACATAGGGTCAGTAACATTTTCTTTTGCGTTTAATTCCTGTAGTCCCTAAAGCGCCTCCAAAGCAGTGACCTGTTCAGCGATGCCACATACGTCTGCGATGTCTCCATGCTTCATTGCAATCTTCACGTATCCATGGTCTCCGAAATCCTCGCCGTAGGAGTTCCTGACGATGTAGTATGGTATGGGGGTTTTCGCATCGGGCTTCCCAAATCCTTCGTACCCAACGATTTGGACCACGTGGTTCGAAACACCGCGACTGCAAAAGTAGAAATAAATTATTATCGAAATAATGCATAATAATCAGCTTATAACGTTCCCATAGCTGGGACACAAGCCTCCTCTCTCTCCTCACTCTGAGAGGAAGTGGGCCGTAATCCACCACACGGGTCCAGTGCGGATTGGCGAATGTCACATGTCTTCAATTCGGTTTCCTCACGATGTTTTGCTTCACCGTTTTGAGAGCAGTGGTGATGAAATAATTTACACAAAGTAAAGTATCTGTCTGGGTTCGAACCCACGACCTACAACTCGTAAGTCGCGGCCTTTACCACTTGGTCACTACTACTCACTCAGCCACTACTGCTCATCGTTATAATAAGATTTGTCAAAAGAGCCTGCCTGCCTCGCTGGTACTAGACCAGAGAGGAGGCAGGCAGGCTCTTTTTTCGACTACTACGTCGCAAGCGCTACAGCTGAGCATGAAGTCCTAGGTTCGATTCCTAAGTCGGGCAGAGTTATTGAGCTTTTCCAGCTATGTTTCTCAGAAGCATCCCGGAGTCTATGCGTCTGATGTTGATCGTTTGATGGCAATAAGCTCGCCCCTAATACAAGGGACTTAAAATTGACTGTTGAAATGTGGGTGTCCTATAGGTGCACCTTTGTCTAACCCCTAGTATAAGGGTTCCGTTTTTCCTATTGAGCTATGGAACCCTAAAAAAGATTAAGTAAAGAATGTAACAGGGGGTGAACCTACCGCATTAAAAAAGTCACTTCTTTTCCAATCTATATAACTGACTTTAAATAGGCTGTATTATCCCACTGCAGATCAAAGGCTTCTCTTGAAATTTGTATGCAAGAAACAGTGGCAGGGCGTTCATTTTTAAAATGGTTTGTCTCTAGATAAACTGCTAGCTTGCTCCACTCGAACGGTGTCTAACCAAGGTATGGTTAGACACCGTTCGAGTATTTCAATAAATATTGTTTTGAAAGGTAATATTGATAAATGTTGCGGTTTTCAGAGGATGTTGTGGTATGCGTGAAAATAATTTCGTATCATTTATTTTAAGATTGGCAACACTAAACGTTCACAGGCTGTTAGGATACCTATCTTTTAAAAAAAAGTAGAATCTGTCTCTTCTTTATTATGTACAGTCACGAGCATAAGTCTTGTATGTTACATACACTTGGCTGTATTCAATAGCGATTTACTCCTTTATTTTTTAATGAAATTTTATGTTGCTACGAACATAGTATTTTCAAGCCCATAGGTTTTTGTAATGTGTCTTATTTCATTATGGTGTTCGTTATTTAAAGCAAAAATCGCTATTGAAAGTTTCCAAGTGTTGACATATTAGTGCACTGTACACCATAATATAAATTACAGACAGAAATAGAGAATAATAGAAATATTACAAAGGGTGACACAATGGGCGGTCTTATCTCTAAGAGCGATCTTTATAAAGAACGCGATAAGTATAGATAGATGATAATAGGACAGTCAATTATCAAACTTCAGTATGGTTGCCGGTGTAATTTACAGGCACAAGAGAAGTTACAAACAAATACATACCTTGTTGACTTTTTTTTTATTTGAAAGGATATACTTTCAGACTAGTCCCATAGAAATTTCATCAAAATCGGTTCAGTGGTTTGGTTTTTAAACCAAAATTACTGGTAAAAATTCAAGTAAGCGAAATTGCGTCGTTTGCTTTCCTATGACTTTTCAGTGATTGCTTAGTGGAATTGTCATGGGATGCATTGTGGCCATAAGTATATTACGCGATATCTCCGACTAATTGTAAATCGATTTCAAAAATTATTCATCAATAAAAACTAGGATAAATAGATAGATAGATAAACGGAGGATAGATAGATAGATATAGGATCATATCCATTAAAAAAAACGAAATGATCTACAATTGCGAGAGACATCGCGTAACATACATACAAGAATAAAAATTCAGTGGAAGTAATGGCAATAGGCTCGTATTACATGGGACTGAGACAAACAAACGTCAAAAACTTGTCAAAATGCAGGGAAATTAGAGGTATATTTGACAGATCAGACTGTGAACGTTCTTAAAATTACAAGAATAGCCGCTCCGGATTGACAGGTGTAATGTATGGAGTGACAGGACTTTGCGACCGAATGCGGTCGTAAAGCGATCTATGAATGTCGAGACTGCAGCCCCAGAGGCCTTACCACGAGCTCTTAACGCGATCCAGTTTAGGCTGTTGGAAAGAGACAGAGCTATACAAGTCGTCTAGCGCCATCTCGATCCCTGAGCGTAAATTGAATCGCGTTAAGAGCTCGTGGTAAGGCCTCTGGTCAAATGAGGGTGAACTATAGGTACATTTATGTCTAACCCATCCAGGAATACCGGCGTGATGTTATGTTACGTTATTACTTACGTGCAAGCCCTGGTAATAACGCCTCCGATGTAGTTCATCCAGTTTGAAGCGTCAACAGCAACCACTAGTGGTCCGTGACCAGCTATATATTCCACCATTACACCTTCATCCAAGTTACTGCAACATTGCAAAGCAAAACAAGATATTAAGACTAGATTTTGCCTGCGACTTCACCCGCGTTTAGGTCGGAAATTATCCCAAGGGAACCTACAACTGGCATAAAAAAAAAATGAAAAAGCGTTTATTCGTGGTGACAGCCTAAATTAACCTAATGTATCCTTTGTCCTAAGCCTGCGCCCTAATTGAGTAATACATTTTGAAGGATATTGCTTATACATTGCCTCATATGTTTGAAATATGTGTCTGCTCAACAACGTAAATAACGCAATGAATGTTGTTGAACTGTCAAAATGAAACCCATTTGTAATGATAGTGTGTTTCGCAACAACCCCACTGGTCATGGTCTATTCGTGTGCCAAATTTCACAGCCAAGTAACAGACAGACAGATTTACTTTAGCATTTCTAATAATAGTACGGATATGCACGACACAATGCTAATTATAGATATCGCGAGGCATACATTTTTTTTCACTAAGCGTTCATTCTGACTTTTTTTTCCTTTTTGCTCGGCTTCTAAGGAAGCCTCCCTCTCTGTTCTCCTCACTCCCTCCTGCAGCGTGCTGTTAAATAGCCTGAAACCTTTCTCAAGAGTTGTGCTATCAAATGCAAAAATATTTTCACAAATCCCGCTTGTAGGTAGCTCCAGTGATTTGAGAGTATAGATTTTACGTTAAAAAAGAAAACAAACTTTACTTTCATTATTAGTATATAAAAAGGATATTGATGAGTATTTTTGTGGGGTAATCAACCACAGAGTAGTCACTTGAAATATTAGTTTAAAAAATCAGTTTTCTTTGTGTAAACATCACTGCCGAGATGGGTTTTCAAAACAGATTTTCAACTCATGCAGCCGTGAGGCACACTTTCCTGCTATTTTTTACATCAAACATAAAACATTACACTTTTTAATTGATTTTTATCTGATGTACCTATGTGTATTGTGTGCATTTTAGTCTGAGCTAAATAATATTTTTTCGTGTTTAGAATAGATATCGATATCCATCACGGAGTTTCGTCGTCTAATTTTATTTGAACCCTGTATATATAGCTAAACATATTATAGATAGAAACTGAACTTCAGAAAGTGCTGATTTTTCAGCCTTATAAAAATATTAATGGCTTTTGATTTTGCTTTCATACAGCCTGGCGACGAATAGTCGCTCCATGTAAAATGCTGGTATTCAGCTGCATCCAGTTAGACTGGAAGCTGACCTCAAGATTATTGGGAAAGGCTAGGCAGATGATGATGGGGACAGCCTGGCGACGCTTTGGGGAAGCCTTTGTCCTTTTAAGCCTTTGTACTTTCTGTGCGTACATGCCTTTTGATGATTAAGCTGAAAGACACAAAACTCACCAATGATGCTTATACTGCTTAACCCGCCTTCCACTATATGGAGATTTTAGCTTACACTCTTGATCTATGGACAGTGTCATGGGGTATTCCTCTTCGGTGACGAATTGTAATTTGTTTAAACAAATGAAGTCCATCGCGGTGACGACATTTCCTTTGTTACAGCCGTTGGTTTCTGTTGAGCAGTCTAGCAGTTCCTGGGAGGAAGAAAACTATGATTCGGAAGTGAAGAACCAGCACCGGTATTGTGTATCATACTATCATTCTCAATCTGAATTATTTTGAAGGATATTGCTAATTAGTGACGGAAGGTTCGCTTTCGGTTTCGGCCAAAAACACAAGTGTCGGCCGCAGTTCAGGTTTCGGTCAAAAAGAAATTTGACAGATTGTAGGTAGTGGCTTGATGTGCTGGCGTCTGTATACAAAACCCAAAAAAGAAGTGTTTACTTATAAATAAAAGTCGGACATGCTGCCTTTAGCATCAGCTAGTAGGGATTTGTTCGCTTTCTGGAAGATTGATAGAACCTCCAAGGCCAACCCCAGCAGAGCGTCTTAGCGATTGTGCGTTCGGTCAAATTAGCAAAATCACACGTTTCAGCGATTACTTCGACGCTGCATCGCGTTTTGACGACCGGCATGCGGCACCCTAATTGCGTAACACACAATCAATCGTAATCTAAATCATTTTGAAGCAAATTGCTAATCCATTGCTTCATAAGTTCGAATTGTCTGCTCAACACGTAAATAACGCAATGAATGTTGTTGAACTATCAAAATGAAACCGATTCCGATTGATTGTTGGTTACGCAATTAGGGTGCCGTTCCGTTTGACTACGGTTTAAAAAATATTATGCCCGTTTCCATAATGCTATATTCCATATTGCTAAATGAATGAGCGTGTTGTTGGATTATCAACGTACCGCCCTAAGCCAAGTGTTGAAAATCAAGTGAAAACGGGAATTATTGGCTCAGTTGATGATACACGGTTCGTGGGACGAGAGAATAAAAGGTGATACCTGTATGCTCCTACTATTGTAATCCTTTAACTTAATCGCGGACATCGACTCCAGGACTCCAACGATGCTGAAGGCCCAACAGCCTTGGCAAATCTTCTGATTTAAGACCGGCTTTACGACATCTCTCTTGCGCCTGAAACCGTTATCTGTTACATTAAACAAAAAAAATTGGTAAACAACGAAAAGTTTCTACTCTGACAGTAAAAACTCTAGTAGTCTAGAACATAGGTTCTCAACGTGGGTGATAACGACGCCCCGAAGGTGTTTGAGGCTGTCGGGGGGAAGTTGTCAGTAGAAGATTCAAAGAAAATCATATATGGGCTGATTTTTCAGACTTCAGATAATTTTATCCGAGGAATAATTTTGAATTTTTGACAATTCTTCCATACAAAATCTGTCAGACGTAAATTTCATTCCACGAATAAAAATTATCTGTCGATTGTAAGTAAAAAAAAAATGGGGGGCTCTAGAAAAGAACATATTCTCAAAGTGGGTGGTGGGCAAAATAACGTTGAGAGCCTATAGTCTAAAACCATGTGCTGACATAATGATAGCACTTTGCACGCCGATGTCCCTTACACCGTGAATAGACAAAACAGTACACCATGTACCTATTATACAGGATTATTACAACCTCAGGACTAAATTACTAACACCATAAACAACAACTTTTATTTATTTATTATTTTATTTATTTACTTAACTTACACAACTTTTTTTAAACTTTTGTTTTATGACTTTTAATAATTCATCAGACTTTGATACAAAGATTAAAATATTTCAATGCAACGCTCTAAATGGTACGAACTCTACGCGAAGCAAAGGGAAGGGCTAGTTAAGTAAACAAACTGCCGTGTCTAGTACAAAATGCAGCGGAGGGGAGCGGGAGTTAGATAGAACAACGAAAACTTGAAGGTTTGTTTTTGGTAAATGTACAGACACCAGCACATCAAGCTACTACAATCTGTCAAATTTCTATAATAGTTTTACAACTTTATCACTGACGCATTAAGGTTCAAGGTCGATTGGGAAAATGAAAATTTGACAGTTTCGGGTAGCTTGACCTGCTGGCGTCGGTACATAATATTATGTTTTGTAAAAAGTCGTAAAACAAAAGTTGTTTAGATGTTAGTAATACAGTCCTATACTCCACTTTATAATCAAAGTATAAAGGTTGTTAGTATTCAAAGAGATGTCAGCATGAGTGACGGGGCCCCATAGGGCCGTAGCCTGCCAGGGTAGCGGGATTGTCCGAAAGGGTTACCGCTGCCCTGGAACATAAAGGGCTAAGGAAGGAACACGGGTGGGTTTTAGTCAGTAAGAGTCTGACACTCCCTCCTGCTCCACCCAGAGCGGGAGGAGTCATTTGAAGATTTCCCATCCTCAAAAAAAAAAAAAAAAAAAGGTTGTTAGTATTTTACCAATAACCCTGTATAGTACACCATGAATTAAAATCTTACCAATCAAATGATCTTGGTATGTTGTTCCTAAATTTTTCATTGATAAATGGTTCGTAAGTTGAATCGGCACAGTTCTTTTCCTTTTCTTGGCAAGTTTGGTAACGTTCTTGCAACATACGCTCGGCGAATTCCTTCTTCGACATGTCAGAGAACTTTGTCAAACCAAATACTGTGTTGTTTTCTAGCAAATTCAATCTGGCTATATCCTTTAAAGATTCCTGAAATGAGTAAATCCTACTCATCATCTGCCTAGCTTTTCCCAACTATGTTGGGGTCGGCTTCCAGTCTAACTGGATGCAGCTGAATACCAGTATTTTACATGGAGCGACTGCCTATCTGACCTCCACAACCCAGTAACTGGGTAATACGATACCCCTCGGTAAGACTGGTTGTCAGACTTTCGGGCTTCTGACTACCCGTAACGACTGTCAACGATCTACGATTGACAGCCGTGACCAACGGCTTAACGTGCTTTCCGAGGCACGGAGGGGTCTCGGTATGTAAAGATGGTTACCCATCCACAGACCAGCCGCGGCAAGCGTAGCTTAACCTGACCGATCGACCTGTGCGGCTGTTAAATCCTACTATCACACTTAATATTATAAAGGCGAAAGTTTGTGAGTGTGTGTGTTTGTTACTTCTTCACGTAAAAACTACTGAACAGATTTGGATGAAATTTGGTACACAGATAGTTTATAACCAAATTAACACATATGACACTTTTAATCCCGATATTCCTACGGGATCGAAACTTATGCGGGTGAAACCGCGAGGCGCAGCTACTAATGTTATAAACGCGAAAGTTTGTGATGATGAATGGATGTTTGTTACTCTTTCACGCAATAACTGCTGAACGGATTTTGATGAAGTTGTACAGTGATATAGCTTAAACATCAGAAATAACACATAGGGTACTTTTTATCCCGATATTTCCACGGGATCGACACTTGTGTGGGTGGAACTGTGGGGCGCTGCTAGTTATTATCTATACAAAGATTATAAAGAGGTAAAATTTGTTTGATTGTATGTAGGGGGTGAACTCTGGAACTACCAGACGGATTTCAAAAAATCTTTTTGCATTTGATAGCCCAATTATTGAGAAAGGCTATTTAACATTACGCTATGACCCTTAGGATCCGAGCAAAAAGAAAAAAAAGTTAGAAAGAACGCTAAGCGAAAACGATGTGATACTTGTTCCACACATTTTGACCTACGCGGTCAAAATGTGTGGAACAAGTAATGTTTTTTTATTATTGCACTTTTCTATGAAACAGCTGTTTTTTTTTATCTCTTACGCAAACTTTCTACGCTAGGGGTCTAGAATCATGTGCTGAATTCATGGTTTCAGTTTGCGCGTCGATGTCCCCTGCCATCCTTTATTTAACCCCCACAATTTCACCAGTGATATAATTTAGATTTTTCATAGAGAATTTAACAGCCCGACACAAAAGTATATCAAGAAGAAAAAATCTTACCTTAAAATTCTCGAATCTTCTGTCATACTCTTCATTGTCGTAAGTTTTATTAAAATCTCTCAAGTACCCGTCGAATCTTAACTTAGCCACGTCTACAACTTCGTTTCTATTAAACGAAGTGCCGTTACGGTTCGTCCAATTGTTGTATAATTCCACAACTGCAAGCCATTCAATGGTCAAGACTGTGATGATGAAAAGAAAAATAACCAAGGTCGCCCAGCGCATTGCAAGTTTTTTTTAAACAACATTTAAGGACAGAACTGTTTGACACGAGTGCAAAGGATACAAACAAAATTAATGTATGTATATTGTATAATTTTCCTGTAGAACGTTAGCCAGGGTACGCGTATGTACGGTCACCAAAGGTGATAAGTAAACAGGGTCGTCGGATATATTATAGTTGAAGTTTAGTAAGAAACGGATTGACGTTTTCGGATATTTTTTCATTTAATTAATAGAAAACAAACAGTTCACTTAACAAACTATATTTCATTCAAAAACATCCATCAGTTTCTTACTAAACTTCAACTTTATCCGACGACCCTTGTTACTTATCTCCTTTGGCGACTGTACGCCATGCCATGATTATGAGGTAAAATGATTATTCATACCTATTTCCTTGTAGTTTTTTTAGGTAAGTGACGTTTTAACTCAGTTTATGTCATTCCAATCATTATCAACAAAACTCTACTTATAAAATATGACTTATATAAAATTTTAAATGTTAGACCCAGGAAATTGTTTAAAATAAATAATATTTATTTTCAGTCTATGTTGGTCTCACTGCAGAGCAAAAGCGTCCCTTTCTGCTTTCCACTCCTCTCTGTCTTGAGCTAGTGTGAACCAATCATGTCTGTAGGCGTCAAGCTCATCCCGCCATCTTCTCCTGGGCCTGCCTCGATGTCTCCGGATGTTTTCTGGGTATCACATGGTGGTAGTTTTGGCCCATTACTCGTTCGACATGCGGCAAACGTGTCCGGCCCAGTCCTACGTAAGCTTGCCTGCTTTTTGGGTGACGTTGGCAATTTGTGTTTTGGAGCTAAATAATAAGTAGATACATTTTGACCTCAATGGGTATAGGAGCTGACATCAGTGGGTACAGGCCGGTGGCGGTGTTGTCGATGCTGAAGGTGTTCGAGTCTGCCATTCAGCGCTGTTATGCAAGAGCAAGTGCGCGGACAGTTATCGGATGCCCAGCACGGATTCCGCCGGGGCGCAGCACTGCTACCAATCTCCTTGATTTCATGGGACTCGTGGTGCCGGTGGCAGATGCTGGGGTGCAGTTGGACGCAGCTTATATTGACTTCAGAAAAGCTTTTGACACCGTCGACAATGACATCTTACTGTGGAAGCTGGCAGAGGTCGGATGTACCCGGCATCTATTGCGGTTTTTCGCCAGTTACATGCAAGGCAGACAGCAGTATGTGGACTGCAACGGATGTGAATCCGACTTATTTATATTACACTTGGTCGGGTGTAAGTCAGGGCACCAACTTGGGGCCTCTAGAATTCATAATTATGTATGATAAACAATTTGCCAGAAGTCGTAAGACATGGCTCTTGTTTATTATTTGCTGATGACCTCAAGTTGGTGCTTGAGATTAGTTCCCAGTCTGATTGCAGGCGCCTACAGGAAGACATCGATTGAATAGAATAATGGAGCCATGAAAACTGTACTTCAACGTATCCAAGTGCTCGTTGATGAGTTTCACCCGAGCTCGGGCACCCCTGCTCTATGAGTACGGGGTGGACGCGGCGCCAATGCAACGAGTCACGGAGGTGCAAGACTTGGGTGTTCCTGATCCTCCTCTCCTGATCTGACATTCCGTGAGCATGTAAGCAGGAGACGCCCTGGATGGGAGTCAACAGCCGACTCCCGGCCACCGTAGGCGCGGGCTTGCGAACGGTGAGCAATGGGCAGCTCCCCGCCCAGTAAGGACCAGGCCCGGGTCGACGGCGCGTTGTGTTTCACGCGCGCCTCAAAGAGATGTCAGCACGAACTGACGGGGTCCGCTAGGGCCGATGCCGCCAGGGTCGCGGGTTGTTCGAAAGAGATACCGTGGCCCCTGGCATAGGCAACTGAAGGAACACGGGGGGTTTTAGTCAGTAAAAGTCTGGCACGCCCTTCCGCTCAGCCCGGAGCGGGAGAGGCCGTTGGATGACATCCCACCAAAAAAAAAAAAAACATGGTGTAATAATTTAATAATGTTGTTAGTTTTAATTTTTCTAATTTGGTTATTGTAAGCTTTGGTTATTAGTATAGGTTATTATTATTCTTAACTGTCGCATCTGGATAAACCCTGTAATGATAGTTTAGGCTGTTATAAAAAATAGATAAATATTTTTTTTTCTTTTTAAATAATTTATTATAAGTAATCAAACGTTGTTACCTACTGGAAAAAAATTGTAGGTAAATAGGACAACAATTTTCTTAAACTGTGCAATTATTTATTAAAAACTTATTATGTTAACAGTGATATAATTAAAAGTTTTTTTAAGGACACATTAACATTACAGATAGAATGGAATAGATAGAATACTCTTTATGATGTACAGACAAGCTACAACAATCTGTCAAATTTCTTTAACAGATTTTCAACTTTACGGTTAAAGCATTAAGGTACAAGATTGATTGGGAAAATTTGACACTTTCGGGTAGCTTCATGCGTTGGCATCATACAAATAAGAAAAGATAAGAAAGAAAATAAGTTTATTAATAAATTAATAGACGTATTTTCTTCTTTGTATTCGGTACAAAGAAGAAAATACGTCGAAGTAAAAAGAAGAGTTATTTTACAGATGAATGTAGAATTAAGATTAATTATTATTATTTCTTAATTTTTTTATAACTTACTTAATGCCAAAGACATTAAATTATTTACTTGACATAAATCTCTTTGCTTAATGCAATAGTTACATTCACAGCTCTATGGTGTTTAAATTGAAAGAAAATAATAGAAAAGTAAGCAATGAATGACCTATATATTATACTCGTACATTCATTTTTAACTGACATAAAAAAATGAGGAGGTTCTCAATTCGGTTGTTTATATTTTTTTTTTTTTTTTTTTTTGCTTTTTTATTATTTTCAGTTTACAGTCAACAGAAAAGGTTGATTAGATAAGAAATAAAAATATGGAAAGATCAGGGTCTGTTTATGTCCGAAATTAATTCGTCTTATACATATACTCGTAACTCCATCTTTTTCTAACTCAAGGAGTTGTATTGCTGATTCTAATGATTATAATTCTGTAAAGTCATATTTGTTACGGTCGCGAATTATATTTTAATCAACATACAACCTGAAACTGGCGCCGATTCCCTTGTTCACAAACTAAACTAAATTTAAGTTCAGTGCTTCTTTTTCTTTCTACTTCATTAAGAAAAGGACAGAAGATAAGTATTAGTTTAATCCTGCCAAATTAGTCAGCGCCTGACGTCAATTGAATTATTTTTAATAGCCATGTTTTTAATCACGTCTAAACTTGCTATGAATGGAGTATCTTAATTTGACAGGACTAAACTAATATTTATCTTCTGTCCTTTTCTTAATAAAATAGAAAGAAAAATATGCACTGAACTTAAGTGTAGTTTAATTTGTGAACAAGGGAATCGGCGCCATTGACCTGCAAACTTCAAAAAACGTAAGAAAATTTGAATTTCGAGGGTTACCTCAGCGTTTTCCCCTTAGTGGAATTGGGTTGGACACATCCGCCGCAAGTCAGATGATCAATGAGCTAAACTTACGACCCAGCGAGAACCACTTATTGGCGACCGACGTCGCGGCAGGCCCAGACGAATATAGCGGGAAGAACTGGACCGAGAGACGCGAGAGAAGAGTATTTATATGATAAATGATAAATGATTTTATTTTGTAAGTAGGTTTGTACAAACACTTTTACACGTCAATCATATTTTAAAACTAGATGAAGTCGGCGTTTCCTATCTGACTAGTCTGAGAAGAAAGGCCGAAACAAACTCAGACGTCACAGTATCTTTTAAAGTCCAGACATAATCTTGGTCAGATCATATGAAGCCCATGTAGGTCGATGTCTGAGATGGTCTTTTGAGGAAAGAACCACACAGATTGAGAGGACCTGTCCAGTCAGTGCACGCATATGTCAGAAATCGTGCAGCTCAACTCAAAACTTAAGGAGCTCAACGGTTCGACGAACAATACCAAAGAAAGGACATTTGGGTAGGCCACATTAATTACTCAAACTGCCAGACCATGACAAAAACTAACAGAACTGAGTGAAAAATAAAAAATAAAATGACCCACATAGTCTTCACATTCACAATAATTAAAATAATAGAATACTTTACAAAGTAAGCAAATGTCATATATTAGTAGTATATATAGCTTTGCCCAGCAGTGGGACAATAATAGCTAATAAAAAATAAATTATAATACATCCATAGCAGTGACCTGTTCAGCGATGCCACATACGTTTTGCGTAAGGTTGCCGTTCTTCATAGCAACCTTCACGTAGCCCTGTTCCCCGAAGTCTACGCCGGCTGAGTTCCTGACGATGTAGTACGGTATGGAGGTTTCACAGTCACTGCAGTTATATCCTTCGTAGCCGACGATCTGGACAACGTGGGTGGCTTTACCGCGGCTGTGGAAGAAAGGATACATAGCCTGATAGATCAAGGTCAAAGCAATAATTTCAATGTACGGTTCGTTTCGATAATGGACAGTTTTAAGGCTCTCCCCAACAGGGGCGTTATTATCAGTCGATAATATCGAATGCGTTATTGCAATATCTGTTTTCAGTACAGACGCCAGCAGGTCAAGCTACCAGAAACTGTCAAATTTTCCCAATCAACCTTGAACCTTAGTACTTTAGCGATAAAGTTGAAAATCTATTAAAGAAATTTGACAGATTGTAGTAGCTTGATGTGCTGGCGTCTGTACATTTTGTATTAGGACGGCCACGAAGTTCCTCACTGCTGCGATAATACTTTATGAGTATATACTTTTTATCCTGATATTCCCACGGGATCGAAACTTATGCGGGTGAAACCGCGGGGCGCAGCTAGTTTATTATAATTTATGGCTGGAGGCCTTAATTTATTAAGGTACTAGCTGCGCCCCGCGATTTCACCCGTGTAGATTCTATTCCGTGGGAATATCAGGATAAAAAATATCCTATATGTTAATCCTGGTTATAAACTATCTGTGTGCCAAATTTCATCCAAATCCGTTCAATAGTTTTTGCGTGAAAGAGTAACAAACATCCATCCATCCATCCATACAAACTTTCACATTTATAATATGTATTAGTAGGATTCACATAATATAGGAAAAGATAGGCTAAATAAGCTGCCGAAAACCTCCTAAAGGACCTGTGACATGGCATTCACAAAAAAGAAAGGTGTATGCTATTTTGATCTTGGTAAAAATAAAATAAAAATAGAAACGGTGAAGGAAAACATCGGTTCACTACGAACATTAATCCACCATGCGGGCCCAGTGCGGGTTGGTCGATGTTACATGTTTTCGAATTTTTGGTTCTAGGACATGCCGGTTTCCTCACGAATATTATAAATATTATTGATTATAATTCTGTAAATACATCCTTGTTACGGTCGTGAATCATATTTTATTCAACATATAACCTGACACTGACCTGTAAATTGCAAAAAACGTAATGAAAATTGAATTTCGTGGGCTACCCGCGGCGCTTCCTCGGCTTGGAAGAAAATTATCAATAATTGTACATAATGTGTCATCAGTATCACTTACGTACAAGCCCTTCTAATGACGCCACCCAAGTAGTTCTTCCAGTTGCTAGCGTCGACAGCAACGACTAGAGGACCGTGGTAAGCTATATATTGCACCATTAGATCTTCATCCATTCTACTGTAATGTTGCAAATGAAAAAATACTATTGTAGGAAAGTTCTTCTCTTTGGGTCTTTTAAAATGATTGGAACGCACGTTTAGCAAAGGTAATTTGTAAAACAGTATGTATTGAGCACTGTACTCAAATACACAAGCGACACGTTGTCGACTGCTCTCGCCGAAACGCGTCGACGGTTGAGTTGCCTCTATCCTCGACGCGTGTTGCTCGTGCGTATGCACACTTAGGGTTATGTTACACTATAGAATAGAATAGAAAACTTTTATTTCAGACAGGCGTCCATAGGGTTAGTAACAGTTTTACTTAACTTCTAGTGTTAATAGGTTACAGACACAGATATACAATTAAAATTCAGCGTGGAGCTGCATCCACCTCCGCGCTATACTGACGCTTTCGCCCATATATAGATTTCTATGTTTTCGACTTAAAAATCAAAATGGCGGTGTTATTTCCGATTTTGACCAGACGTTAAATGGTAAATGCATATAGCATAAGTTATGCTTTAGTTACGAATTACAATAAAAGACACTTATGTATGTCAAAATTTACAAGAAAACAGAATTAGAAAAGAACGTGGAGTATGCATAAGAATGGGCAAAAAATGCCATAGTTACTCTTTTAAAATTCTTTACAATATCCTGTATACATTAATCATAGTTATACTATACGACGGCGATGTATATAAGTAACCAGTGTCGTCGTCATAGATATCCAGAGATATGCCTTCTTTGCGGAATAGTAAGGAGTCCTAGTGCCGCCGCTAATCTCCCACCCAAATACTTACAACATTAACAAATAGTGTACTTACGACACACACTTAAAATTTGAACACGCATACTAAGAAGAAAGCAGCTACACTAAGTCAATTTCTAACAGCACACATGCATAGAATGGGCGGGGCATTCACTTGTAAACATTTGCTATTCAATGCACACGCATGCAATTAGGGAGTCGAAAGCGATGGTCGATAATTTTTGTCGATATTTAATTATAGCACATTCTTGTATTATAATAATAACTTCGTTTAATTTTCTTTAAATAATTTCTTTTTTTTATATAAATACCTATCCGAAAATATAGTTTATTTTTATTAAAATAAAATGGGAATAGTTTTTTAATATTGTATTACCGGTTAAATTGAACGCTTATTTAACACATTTGTAAAGAAATAAAATGTTAAACCCTCAGTATTATAGACAAAGATTTGACAAAATAGCGACGGACCGCGAATTTTCTAATTCAAATTTAGAACTTTGGCGTCTGCTCGGCCTTATGATTGACATGAATTGAGTGCTTGCGATTTAGTGATCAATACAAGAATATTGCGCAAAATAATTTTTTTATTTTCAAAAATATTTTTTTTAATGTTTTTTTTTTTCAACGATGTAATATTAATTTGAGTTTTTACATTTCACGAGTAACTGTAAGTATTGAAATAACAATGTCTTAATTTGGTTCAAACAACATTAAATTAATAACTAATTTAACTCTTTTACTATACATGTAATACGAGAATATTCATTGAGTTCTGTAAAAAAATATTCAGCTGCAATAATACGCATATCGATAAAATCAGTCGCACGCACTCGATTGCACCTCTCTAAATTCAAAACGATCGTTGCGTTCGGGAAGATTCGGGCTAGTTCGGGCTAGTTCGTGTCGCTCCGGACGAAAGTTAATAAAACATTTAAAAATTGATTTAAAATATAAAACACTGACTTAATTGGTTACTTACCGGTGGTAGGACACACCATTTGTTTTCAGGTTGATGGTATTTGATCTATTTTTACATATAATTACTGCACAACTCGGCATTTTGACTTTTTACGCATCAGTACACTGTACGGAGTTGCAAAGCGACTGAATGAAGCGTACAGCCGCCGTTCGAACATAAGAACAATTTTATAATATTGAGGCGCCACGTGCCACGCCCCCAAGGCATATCCCGTGATATCCGTGGTCGTCGTACATATTTGAAGTTTAGTAAGAAACCAAAGAATTTTTTCAAATAAAATTTAATTTAATTAAAAGAAAACGTTCGTTTATCAAATTAAATTTCATTCAAAAACATGCATCGGTTTCTTAATAAACTTCAACTATATCCGACGACCCTGGTTACTTATCTCCTTTGGTGACCGTACCTGGGATAAAATTCCTATACTACAATAGGTACAAAGTATTGAAAATTAAGCAATGACAGAAAAATTCACTATGTTGATAGATACATGCTGGTGCTCACGTATTTACAAATATTGCAACCGTAGACGATTTTTCGTAATTAATTTAATGTACGTTTTAGTACTTGACGGACTCACCAGTAGTGATCAAACCGCTTGACCCGCCGTCCACCATATGGAGGTTTTAGCTTACAGACTCTATCCATGGACAATGTCATGGGGTACACCTCTTCGGTGACGAATGTCATATTGAAATCACAAATATAGTCCATCGCGGTGACGACATTTCCCTTGTTACAGCCTTTGGTGCATGGTGAACAGTCTAGCAGTTCCTGAAAGGAGGAATTGTAGATTGTTCACTAAGGTAATAAAGCAGTGTCTTATGTCACGGGCGCTAAAGGATTCTAGGGCTCGCGAGCGCAACGAGGGAACTCTGAATTTACTTCTGAGCGAAACGAGGGTAAAAAAAACTAAATTGATTTCGAATTAATAGTTTATGAAACCGTTAAATAATCGGGGACTGGCTTTATAACTATTATAGATTTTAAAGGTACACACCCGTATTTTATTTCTACCATCATCTGCTAGGTGGGAATCAACGGGTGGAGGCTACAATACCTAATTGTGTGCAGTTTCATACACAATTTTATTCAAACTCATGCAATTTCATCAAAACCCAAAAAGTAATATCGTAAATATGACGCCTAAATCCAAAAAAAAAAATTAGGATTGTTTGTAACATAAGTAAAACAAAAATAGTTACATATTAATATTTTTGTTTTACTTATATTTCCACTATTGCGTAATTTCATTGGCAACTAAAATCTATAAAGAGAGAACTCTATGGTCGAGCAGTATTTTTTTACAAAAAAAAAACAACCGGCTTTAAAAACAAAAAACAACTAATTTCGGATGTCCGTGTCGTTGGTTCCTCCGCCACCGACTTCCGAAATTAAACTTTTTTATTTTACCTACCCCACAAACTCATTTAATGGTATAACATTACTTGCTATGTAAATATCAGTGACAGGAAGTTATAAAAAAAAAACCGGTCAAGTGCGAGCCGGACTCACGCACCGAGGGTTCCGTATAATTTCACGGTTTTCTGATTTTTTCCTTTACTTGTGCTACATAACATTGCTTCTTGCCAAATTTCATGATTCTAGGTCAACGAGAAGTACCCTATAGGTTTTGATTCCCTTGCGAGTGTCAAAATATGCGGCATAAATGGAACATAAACGGCCGTATCTTTGATTGTTTACTTAGAACTTTGATTTTGTCAGAGTATTTGATATTAATTTCAACTTGTTAGCTCTACGCGTTCCTCAGAAAAAAGGTCTTGCCACGCGGACGGACAGACAAACGGACAACGAAGTGATCTTATAAGGGTTCCGTTTTTCCTTCTGAGGTACGGAACCCTCAGAAGGAAAAACAACAACAGGAAGGCACAGGCAACTGAAGGAACACGGGTGGGTTTTAGTCAGTAAAAAGGTACGGAACCCTAAAAAAAAGTTTTCCTTCTTCTTGGCAGTGGTTTTGATCTACTTACTCCCTTCGTCGACTCTTACGACGCCCACGGGATGAAATGGGGTGGTCACACTTTTATTCTTAATCCGTCACCACACGGCCATCTATGATCTATCTACAGGGTGACAGGGAAACTCGACGTATTCCTTGAAAGGGGTTATACTAGAGGTAATTAACAACAAATTAAGTCCAGTGAACAAGGGGTCAAAACTGGATGGTTAAAAAAAATAAAAAATTTGCTATTATTTCTGAGATTATGTAAGTTTTGCAAGCATTTTTTTTTTAATGATCACTCTTTTTTCAACTGTCAGAAAAGTGTCAATTAAATGTTTGGAGTGGAGTAGTTTTTCTCATAATTAATTGTTTTTGGTAACAAATCAGAAAATTTCTAAAAAATCGAAGAACCGACACAACTCGGTAACCATGCAGTTTTGAAACCTAGTTAACTGGACTTTTGTTGGTAATGACCTCTAGTATAGCGCCTTTCAAGGAATACGTCGAGTTGCCCTTCACCCTGTATATTTCGCATCTTTATACACAGTGTTCTTGTTGCCGCTTAGTGCAAATAAAATGATAAATCAATCAAATGCTATTTGCATTTCATTTGCACGTACGAGAGGAACCCGAGAGTTAAGATGCAAAAGCGGAAGCAGCGGAAGAAGGACGATAATCTTTAGTTTGTATGAAAATTAACAAAATATAAGAATAAATTAATGTGTCCATAATGAAAAATGCTTATTTCCAGGGTCTAAACATCTGGTCGAAGTTTATGTATATCGTCCGGAACACGGTATAAATACAATTATTACCATCTAAAGCAATATATTTTCTTTTAAAAGTGGTGAGATATAAAGTTGAACCTTCTAAATATAGAATAGAATAATGTGTTACTAATTCCCTTTAGTGAGTAGCCTAGCATTTTCCCAACTATTTTGGGGTCAGCTTCCAGTCTCACTGGTCGTAGATAGTAAAAGAAGAACAGATGGTACCTGTATGCTCCTACTCTTGAAATCTTTTAACTTTATTGCGGACATTGACTCCAAGACTCCAACGATGCTGAAGGCCCAACATCCATTACAACGCTTCTGATCTAAGACCGGCTTTACGACACCTTCTTTTCGCCTGAAACACACAAACATTCAGACAATAGCTGAGGATCGAGCCCAATGGCTTATTTGTCTAGTAGTGAATTGCAGGGTTGATGATGAGGAATCATCCTCAAGTTTAATCAGAGTCTGTTTCAAAAGCATCTCATGAAAACAGAAACAATGGTTCAAAAGACGTACCTGTGGATGCCATTTGTAGTGTTACTTACAAATTGAGTACTTTAATTTGATTTTTTTAATATTTGAACTCAAGAGGTATTTAGTATCGTATGCAATAGGAGGGGGTGGGAGTGGGGAGGGGGGAGTGAGGGGTGTGTCCCCTCTCCCCTGGCACCACTTCCATGAAAAGGTAACGCACCGTTCTTGAGAAAAACAAACTATCGTAACCTAACCTCAAGACACTTTAAAGTTGCTTAAGAGGAAACGCTCGCTCACTAGACCCCGCCATCCCCTTCGAACGTAACCTGTTCGAGTCGGGGTTCCCCAAGTCCCGAGGTCGCTTCGCTCGCTCTTGCATCCTTAGTTCTCCTCGTAACGTAACAGTAACATTGCCTTTTGTACACACATACGATCAATGGGGTACACTAACTTTCTTCGGAGCAGAATTTTTGCACGACACCACAGACAATTTACACTAGGACAGATTTGATTGTCCATAGTGTCAATCGCCCATTTTAACGTTTCGTTTTTATTTTTTATCTGATTTAAGGGTAGTTTTTTTTTTAATAATTTCTCTACAAAAATGCATTACCTTTTAATAAGAGTGGTTGCGTTGTAATCCAACCGCTACCAGCTTTAACCCCTTTTATCCCCCAACTCCTGCCAAATGATACTTGTTCCAACCCTCAATTTCCTTCGATAATTTTTCAATTACGATTTAATAATGTTATTCAAATAATAATTGTTGGAAAAAGTGGGGAGATATAAACTTGAAATCTTCTGAATACAGATAAACGCATTTATACTAATTCGCTTTAGTGAGTGATTGCCCAAGAATTTAATCTGCGGGGAAATTGTGTAACAGTCTAACAGTAGCAATGACTTTCATTTTGACAACATAATCAGCCTATACTGTTCCCACTGCTGGGACACAGACCTCCTCTCTATGAGAGGGAGTGGGCTGTAATCTACCACGCGTGCCCAGTGCGGGTTGGTAGATGTCAAATGTCTTCGAATTTTTGTCTAGTACATGCCGGTTTCCTCACGATGTTTTCCTTCACCATTTTGAGAGCAGTGGTGATGAAATACCTAATTTACACAAAGTGAAGCGCCTGTCTGGGTTCGACCCTACGACCTACAACTCGTAAGTCGCGGCCATTGCCACTAGGCCACCACTGCTCTCAGTTCATTTTGACAGTTCAACAAAATTCATTGCGTTATTTACGTTGTTAAGCAATTTTTTTTTCCTTCAAAATGATTCCGATTGTGGTTAATAGTATGTTGCGCAATTAGGTTTAAAAGATATTTATTCTCAAAAAAGACAATGTCACTTACATGAGAACAATGCTTAAGAAAAATAAGTTTTAGAAAGTTCGTCACAGACGTCACGGTAGCCATTATGATACACCCATCCAATGCATTCAGCTTTTAGGAAGGGTGTTATTTGTAATTAAATATTCAGCTAATGCAGCAATTAGGGAGCTGAACAGTGTTTGTTTAGCCCATAGGTTTTCAACGTGGGTGGTAACGCCCCCTCGAGACTGATCTGAGACTTGTCTCTATCAAACGACTATATAATATGAAATACTGGTATTCAATGGGTATTCAGCTACATCTGGTTAGACAGACCCGACCCGGCCGACCCTAACATAGTTGCGAAAAGGCTACGCATATGGATATTATTACACGTTGAAATATAATCGTGGCAATAGCTGTTTCAGATTCATGACAGATGGTAATTTGAAAAAAATTGGGAGGATACTTACGAGTATAGCAAAAAAAAATTAAAAACTAAACTAAGTGGGCAAAATCAAAATGACATTGTTAGTGGTTTAGACTTTCATCAGATATTTTTGGAACAGACAGACTATACATTTCAGGTACTTACCAATCAAATGAGCTTGGTGGAACTTGGGCCCTATATGTTTTGTTGATAAATGGTTCGTCATTTTGCTGCCCGACCGGACAGTTCTTATGCCGGGGTGTGCACACTGTGAGGGGGTATAACAACATACGGCCGGCGTATTCCTGTTGCGACATGTCAGAGAACTTTGTTAAACCAAATACTGTGTTGTTTTCTAGCCTATTCAATCTGGATATGTCCTTTAGAGATTCCTGAAATTAGTAAATTTTTAGGCGTCAGAGGGCTGGCCTGTTTCTTGGCCAAAGAATTAGCATCGCCATACAACGTGGCAATGCTGCCAGCCTTTTGGGCACTGGTCCTATTGACAGCGATGCGGACGAATTTTTGATATAGTTTGACCAAAACCGCTGTACCGCGCCTTCGGTATGTGCGCGGCGAGACGGGGGGGCAGTGCAGGCCGCTCATTCGTCATCGCTCACGGCGTCCCGCCCCCCGCCTCACCGCGCATTTCTCCCGCCTCGCCGCGCATTCCTAAGGCGCGGTACAGCAGTTTCGGTCAAACTATACCCTATGATTCTTTTGCTTATTTTTTCACATGTACATATTATTATTTTAAATGTTAGCTCATATAATGTAAATATTATCTTGATTAGTAATATTATATTGTTATAGCTAATAATTTAGGCGTTTAAATATCTACTCAAATGTGGGTGAATAATAATCCGTTTATACAAGGTGTCGTTTTGCATCCTCGTCAATTCAAGGAGGTAACTATGCTACTGATTCTCAACACCAATCAATAATAAAATAAGTAGGTATTTTTTTTTCTAATTTTCGGAAATCGGCATGTGTGGGACACGCATTTTAAAACGCAGCCTGTGTGAGACCGCACTGTAACTGCCCTTTCACACACACACATAAAAACGCGGCTGCTTGTACGATACCATAATGCGATTCTGTTCTTTGAAAATGGTGTATTCTGAAATACTGTCAAACTTTTAAATAACTAAAAAAACAAATTCAAATTCATTTATTTCGTGAATACAGGGTACATACAGAAGGTGTTAGAATACATAAGATCCGAGCTGTGCCCCGCCAAAAGGCATACAAAATATCAAAGGCAATAAATAATAATAATAAAATACAACAATAATCAAAATTAACAAAATTATTTAGTATGTCATAACTTGAGAACAGATTGAATTTAGTCATTATAATTAAAATTTGTCATTTAAATATTCGTCAACAGAGTAATACACCTTGTTATTTAAAAATTTCAACAGATTTCTTTTAAATTCGTTAATATTAATACTGGATATAACGTGTCCTGGTAACTTATTATATAGGTTTTGAGCCATTGCATAACTTCAGTGCGATTCTGTAACCATATCACCGTGAAATCTCAAGTGAAGTGAGCGTGGAGTGAAGTGTCAGTGTCATTCCACCTGATACTAGGGATTGACCAAGCATACATTTACAATCATAATCGAGATTTTTATAATATTTTTATGCTAATTCTATTGCTCATTTTATATAATTTCAAAACTAGTATTTTAGTAGTCAAAACGTTCCTATTTTGTGGGATTATAAAATAAAATAGAAAAACAGAAACTCAGTCAAGATCTCAATGTTGTATTTTTCTCTTTTTTTCTAGACTAGTCCTTATATAGCTTGAAGTGCGACCGTGCACAGCTACTAGACTGATGTAAATACGCATGGACATTGTTTGTTATTATGAGCGATTGTAGATGGAGTCTAGTAAAGACTGCAACGATGTTCAGCGCTGATAATAACCCAAATCTATTCAATTAGAAGAGATAACCGAGTGTGTCAAGTCATCGAGTGCTAACGGTGTGCCTGGCTGACGGACCAGACTGAATTCAACCCGACGACGTAGTAAGAGTGGCGTGATCACTTCACGCGATTCATGACATTTCGCTCGTGAATCGGGTGAAGTGATAAGATCACGCCGCGCTTGCGCGTTAGGCACTGCCATTTCCAAGAAGTGAACTTGTTTTTTTTTTGCTGTCATTGATGACCATGTACATATTATTATTATGTCTGTTCGTATTCGAGTTCAGTGACATAAATTAGTTCCTAATTATTTTAATGCTTTTAGACATTTTATTGTCTAAATCCACTGTCTTTTATCTGCCTAGCCTTTTCCCAACTATGTTGGGGTCGGCTTCCAGTCTAACCGGATGCAGCTGAATACCAGTATTTTACATGGAGCGACTGCCTATCTGACCTCCAGAACCCAGTTACTGGGTAAGTAATACGATACCCCTTGGTAAGACTGGTTGTCAGACTTTCGGGCTTCTGACTACCCGTAACGACTGTCAAAGATCCACGAATAACAGCCGGGACCAACGGCTTAACGTGCTTTCCGAGGCACGGAGGGGTCTCGGTATGTAAAGATGGTCACCCATCCACAGACCAACCGCGGCAAGAGTAGCTTAACCTGACCGATCGACCTATGCGGCTGTTATTATTTAGCCACGGGCCCCTCCTCTAAATCCACTGTCTTTGTGCATCTAAAAAGTTAATTTTATCAGCCTACAATGCCTACATTTGGTTTTCAACAAACTGATATTACTTACTTAAGTAACCGTGTAGTTCGGAAGCGCCTCAGATCGGTCCCTAACACACGAACCTCCGTCGGCATGTGCGTTAGTTAAGACAATTGATAAAAGGCTCCTTTCATAATTAGGCGCACAAGTTTAATTTACTTACAATATTCAACTCTGTAAATGCGTTAATCGCCATTTTCATGATAGTGGTGGTTGAGGCTAAAAAACATCAAAATTGGGGATTTCGAACATCCACACCCCACTACAGGGGCAGTGAATAATACATCACTTAATTATTTGACGAATTCATCCAATGTTCAAATTAAATAAGTAGTGGTAATGAAGTGTTTTGCAGTTTTGTTATTCAAAGTCGA
Organism: Apamea anceps; assembly: GCA_951799955.1. Taxonomy (NCBI): domain Eukaryota; kingdom Metazoa; phylum Arthropoda; class Insecta; order Lepidoptera; family Noctuidae; genus Apamea; species Apamea anceps. The sequence continues at coordinate 14,821,019 of OX637509.1, forward strand.
AGTTTCGCGCCAATCTTGCGTGTTTACATTTTTACTTTTCACAAATATCACACACACTCATATAGATACGATTTGAAATGTGTCAAATGTAATTTAAAATGTTTTAAACAACAAGAAAGTGCCCATCTCGTAACGTCTTAAACAAACACAAGTTCAATAATACAATTTTCATTACCACTCAACTCATTCGTGTTCAAAATCGCAGAGTTCGCCGACCATTATTGTTTTTTTTTTTATTGTGTTGATGTGCGAAAGCGAAACGATTATTATGCCAAACGATTTTTTTTGTTTCAATCTATTCGAGGAATTAATATGACGAATTTCAGAAATCGATTCTTACAAATTGAAATAAACTTATTTTAAGCATTATATACTAATCTAATAAAAGCATTACACATAGATTGTATCCCGTAAACATAATAAAACCCGTATTTTTGATGCTAGTAACCCTTATATGAACAAGTAGTTCGTGGCACTGGCAACCCTACGCCGAAGTGATGTTGCCATGGGTTACGAGCATCGCGTGAAGGGAGATTTTGTACATTCCGAACTACGCTGTAATCAATTTGTGCGTGCTCACACCTCTTCCGAATTAGCGTGTCATGTAGCGTGTGATAAGGATGTCCCGTGAATCGAAAAAGATGAAGTCTTATGAGTGAGCGCTGTCAACGGTTGTGATTTAATCGGATCTAAATCGGAAGGGAAATTATATATTGTTGAAGTGAGCGCTGTGGGCGATGATGGCCTAATTCGGAATAACCTAAATCTCCCGCCGCGCAAGCGCGTTAGGCACTGCCATTTCCAAGAAGTGAACTTGTTTTTTTTTTTTTTGCTGTCAATTGATGACCATGTACATATTATTATTATGTCTGTTCGTATTCGAGTTCAGTGACAATAATTAGTTCCTAATTATTGTAATGCTTTTAGACATTTTATTGTAATTCTCCTATGTCTGTAATTTAAATGTAATTTAAAATATTATAAACAACAAGAAAGTGCCTATCTCTTAGCGTCATAAACAAACACAAGTCCAATAACACGTAATATTCATTACCACTAGGTACTCAATTTACGTTCAAAATCGCAGAGTTCGCCGACTATTATTGTTTTTTTTTATTTTTATGTGTGATGCGCGAAAGCGAAACGATTATTATGCCAAACCATTTTTTTTATTTCAATCGATTCGAGTAATTAATATGATGAATTTTAGAAATCGATTCTTACAAATTGAAATAAATACCAATCTAATCTAATAAAAGCATTGTTTATAATGGTGATTTAAGGCGGAAACACATTGTTAAAACCCCCCGACAGGACAATATTTAATCAAAAAATTTCATACGTACTTACGTAGGGTCATAATTTCAAGGTTATTTTTTTCTTTATATAGGGTTTCACGCAGTCGGAGGTTTTTAAATTTTTTATTTAATTTTTTATTTCATGCTTTTTGTAGGGACTCGTTATTATTTCTTTTCTTTTATTTTCTTGCGTTTTAAGATTCTGGTAATTTTGTATTTAGTCAGGTTTTTTTAATTCGCCATTTTGTTGTGGCGGCCATCTTGGATTTGAAATTTATCATAGTGTATAGTATTCTACTAATCAAGCCCTTTCATTTGATACCCATATTGAGGGAGTTGTAAAAAAATATGTAATCCGCCATTTTGTGGCGGCGGCCATCTTGGACCGATTTTCATCAAACATAGCTGACACTCCAACACAACTGAACTGAACACTCCTGACAAATTCTCCTTTCAAACAAAAAAAAAACAAAATCAAAATCGGTTCATCCGTTCGGGAGCTAAGATGCCACAGACAGACATACACACACACACACACACAGAGAGAGAGAGAGAGACACGTCAAAATATAACACGCCGTCATTTTTGCGTCGGGGGTTAAAAACGCGACGCGACGCAACGTGTCGACACCCGATATGCACCGTGCACATTACCAACACGCGACGTCACGACATACTAGCAAATTCTGAATCCAGTTAGCTAACAGCAGTGGAATCGTATGGACTTATGTACTATTAATTAATTGTTCGTCGGTCATTTCGCTAAATAGATACAAAAAATAATATTAAATTAGCATAAACTCCGTTTGACAGTTTGAAGAATAGGGAACGCATATAATTGCTCTGTGACAGTTCTCGAACGGCTTACGCGTGGCGTTGGGTGTTGTCTAGAAACATAACGCGCGCGCCGCGTCGGATGGCGTGTTTACCCCCACCATGGGCAACACACCGACCTGGCACGTCTGGATCGAGTGGCGTGTGCGCGCATGGCGTCGCGTCGGATGTTCATAGTGTGACTCTGGTCTATAGAAAACAATACATTTGATTCGACTCAACACGCATCGCGTTTCATCGGGTCGCGTCACGTTTTAATAATGTGTTTCCGCCTTAAATCACCATTATAAACAATGCTTTTATTAGATTAGATTGGTATTTATTTCAATTTGTAAGAATCGATTTCTAAAATTCATCATATTAATTACTCGAATCGCTTGAAATAAAAAAATCGTTTGGCATAATAATCGTTTCGTTTTCGCACATCATAGCAATAAAAAAAAAAAAAACAATAATGGCCGATTGGCCGGCGAACTCTGCGATTTTGGACACAAATTGAGTAGTGGTAGTGAATATTACGTGTTATTGGACTTGTGTTTTTTTATGACGCTAAGAGATAGGCACTTTCTTGTTGTTTATAATATTTTAAATTACATTTGACACATGTTAAATCGTATCTATATGAGTGTGTGTGATATTTGTGAAAAGTAAAAAATGTAAACACGCACGATTGGCGCGAAACTTCGACTTTGAATATCAAAACACTTCATTACCACTACTTTTTTAATTTGAACAATGGATGAATTCGTCAAATAATTATATGATGTATTATTATTCACACCCCTGTAGTGGGGTGTGGATGTTCGAAATCCCTAATTTTGATGTTTTTTAGCCTCAACCACCACTGTCATCAAAATGGCGATTATCGCATTTACAGAGTTGAATATTGTAGTAAATTAATAAACTTGTGCACTTAGTTATGAAAGATTTATAATGGCGTTAACATATGAGCTTTTTATCAACTGTCTAACTAACGCACATGCCCGCGGAGGTTCGTGTGTTAGGGTCCAATCGGAGGCGCTTCCGAATCCGAATTAGACGGATAAGTAATATCCGTTTGTTGAAAACCAAATGTAGGTTGATAAATTAACTTTTTAAATGTACAAAGACAGTTTATTTAGACAGTAAAATGTCTAAAAGCATTAAAATAATTAGGAACTAATTATTGTCACTGAACTCGAATACGAACAGACATAATAATAATATGTACATGGTCATCAATTGACAGCAAAAAAAAAAAAACAAGTTCACTTCTTGGAAATGGCAGTGCCTAACGCGCTTGCGCGGCGGGAGATTTAGTTTATTCCGAATTAGGCCATCATCGCCCACAGCGCTCACTTCAACAATATATAATTTCCCTTCCGATTTAGATCCGATTAGATCACAACCGTTGACAGCGCTCACTCATAAGACTTCATCTTTTTCGATTCACGGGACATCCTTATCACACGCTACATGACACGCTAATTCGGAAGAGGTGTGAGCACGCACAAATCGATTACAGCGTAGTTCGGAATGTACAAAATCTCCCTTCACGCGATGCTCGTAACCCATGGCAACATCACTTCGGCGTAGGGTTGCCAGTGCCACGAATTACTTGTTCATATAAGGGTTACTAGCATCAAAAATACGGGTTTTATTATGTTTACGGGATACAATCTATGTGTAATGCTTTTAATAGATTAGTATATAATGCTTAAAATAAGTTTATTTCAATTTGTAAGAATCGATTTCTGAAATTCGTCATATTAATTCCTCGAATCGATTGAAATAAAAAAAATCGTTTGGCATAATCGTCGTTTCGCTTTCGCACATCAACACAATAAAAAAAAAAAACAATAATGGTCGGCGACTCGGCGTCCGGCGAACTCTGCGATTTTGAACACGAATTGAGTACCTAGTGGTAATGAATATTGCGTATTATTGAACTTGTGTTTGTTTAAGACGTTACGAGATGGGCACTTTCTTGTTGTTTAAAACATTTTAAATTACATTTGACACATTTTAAATCGTATCTATATGAGTGTGTGTGATATTTGTGAAAAGTTAAAATGTAAACACGCAAGATTGGCGCGAAACTTCGACTTTGAATATCAAAACTGCAAAACACTTCATTACCACTACTTATTTAATTTGAACAATGGATGAATTCGTCAAATAATTAAGTGATGTATTATTCACTGCCCCTGTAGTGGGGTGTGGATGTTCGAAATCCCCAATTTTGATGTTTTTTAGCCTCAACCACCACTCATGAAAATGGCGATTATCGCATTTACAGAGTTGATTAATGTAAGTAAATTAAACTTGTGCGCCTAATTATGAAAGGAGCCTTTTATCAATAAAATTGTCTTAACTAACGCACATGCCGACGGAGGTTCGTGTGTTAGGGACCAATCGGAGGCGCTTCCGAACTATACGGTTATGTAAGTAATATCAGTTTGTTGAAAACCAAATGTAGGCATTGTAGGCTGATAAAATTAACTTTTTAGATGTACAAAGACAGTGGATTTAGAGGAGGGGCCCGTGGCTAAATAATAACAGCCGCATGGGTCGATCGGTCAGGTTAAGCTACGCTTGCCGCGGTTGGTCTGTGGATGGGTGACCATCTTTACATACCGAGACCCCTCCGTGCCTCGGAAAGCACGTTAAGCCGTTGGTCTCGGCTGTTATTCGTAGATCTTTGACAGTCGTTACGGGTAGTCAGAAGCCCGAAAGTCTGACACTGGTTGTCAGACTTTCGGGCTCTTCTTACCAAGGGGTATCGTATTACCCAGTAACTGGGTTCTGGAGGTGAAATAGGCAGTCGCTCCATGTAAAATACTGGTATTCAGCTGCATCCGGTTAGACTGGAAGCCGACCCCAACATAGTTGGGAAAAGGCTAGGCAGATAAAAGACAGTGGATTTAGACAATAAAATGTCTAAAAGCATTAAAATAATTAGGAACTAATTATTGTCACTGAACTCGAATACGAACAGACATAATAATAATATGTACATGGTCATCAATGACAGCAAAAAAAAAACAAGTTCACTTCTTGGAAATGGCAGTGCCTAACGCGCAAGCGCGGCGTGATCTTATCACTTCACCCGATTCACGAGCGAAATGTAATGAATCGCGTGAAGTGATCACGCCACTCTTACTACGTCGTCGGGTTGAATTCAGTCTATGGTCCGTCAGCCAGGCACACCGTTAGCACTCGATGACTTGACACACTCGGTTATCTCTTCTAATTGAATAGATTTGGGTTATTATCAGCGCTGAACATCGTTGCAGTCTTTACTAGACTCCATCTACAATCGCTCATAATAACAAACAATGTCGATGCGTATTTACATCAGTCTAGTAGCTGTGCACGGTCGCACCTCAAGCTATATAAGGACTAGTCTAGAAAAAAGAGAAAAATACAACATTGAGATCTTGACTGAGTTTCTGTTTTTCTATTTTATTTTATAACCCCACAAAATAGGAATGTTTTGACAACTAAAATACTAGCTTTGAAATTATATAAAATGAGCAATAGAATTACTTAGCATAAAAATATTATTAAAATCTCGATTATGATCACAGAACAGATAAAACCTCTTTTATCTGTTCTGTGATTATGATTGTAAATGTTTGCTTGGTCAATCCCTAGCGTCAGTGGGAAGACACTGACAGCTCACTCCACGCAAGATTTCACGGCGAGATTTACACAGAATCGACCGGCTGTTCCTATGAAATTGTGTACATACACACAAGTGTACATACAAGTATCTATGTATTCATTATTTACCAGGGATCGTAATGTTATTTGATTATTTATGTCTTTCATAACAGCCTACTGAATTTGACGAGGATGCAAAACAACAGCTTGTATTTACAGGGACAAATTAAATTAGCTAGCGAAACTCCGCAGACGTGATAAACACAGACATCAGAAACATGATAACATAAAAAAACTGATTTTCTTAACACGCGCTTCAAGTAACAACACTACCAGCGTTCGTGGACCCCTATTTTTAGGGTTCCGTACCTCAGAAGGGAAAACGATTATAGATTATAGTAATGATTTTTATAATATTTTATTACATTACGCCTCGGGGATTTGATTTTGGAACAGTGAATTTAATTTAAAGTAAAAACGTATTGATTTTGTTGTATTGCCCTTTACATGACGTTCCGTTTCAAATGATATGATTAATATTACCTTGAATTTTGAAAGTGTCTTGGTCACGTCTTTCAAAAAACATGTAAAAAAGACTAATGAATGAATGAATTAAAAATAACTAGAATAAAATAGAATATTTTATTTATTTAAACTATTACCGTTTTTTACAGTAGTAGCCTGTAACAAAAGTATATAGCATAATCAGATTATAATGTTCCCAAAGCTGGGGCACAGGCCTCCTCTCGATGTGAGGGAGTGGACTGTAATCTACCACACGGGCCCAGTGAAATCTGGGAAACGCCGGTTTCCTCATGATGTTTTCCTACACCGTTTTGAAAGCAGTGGTCATAAAATAATTTATACAAAATATATCAGGAGTTATTTATTCAACCCGTTGGATGCGAGAAGCGCTGAACCGGTCGAGGTGGAGGTGCTTGGGGGAGGCCTATGTCCAACAGTGGACGTCTTTCGGCTGAAAAATGATGATATCAGGAGATAAACATCTTACCTTAAAATTCTCGAACCTTCTTTCGTACTCTTTATCGTTGTAAGTTTTATTAAAATCTCTCAAGTAATTGTCGAATCTTAACTTAGCCACGTCTACAACATTTATATTTCCTTTTGCCTGATTTGCCAAATTGTCGACTGTAAAGACTGCAAGCCAGACAACGGTTAAGACTGTACATACAAACATAGTCACAGATGCCCAAGCCCAACGCATAAGCATTTTTTTTATTTAAGTATTTATTTTTTAATAATTAAATTAAGCGTGGTGCACTAATACAAAGGGAACAAACTACTGTAAATAACTGACCGTACTGCAGTAGAACGTTTGCCAATACACATACCTAAAGTCTGTTCAAAGGAGTTGGCTAAATTGAAGTATGGACGAATTTTCAGCAATGTATAGACATGGTACCTAGCAATATGTAATGCTGAATAGCTGAATATTAGTATTTCATATAAAAAAAGTTTCAGGAACTTTTTATATCTTTATAATCCTGAAAATGAAATCGTGTAACTCCTACGTCAATAGGCATAAAAAAACTGCAAATAAATTACATTGCTATGAACTTTTACCTAGGCGTTACCCAAACAACATTAGATTTTTGTCCAAAACCAAATCCCTATAGTAAATGTACTCGAGATGTGGGTTCTGGACGCTGAATGGGGCGCTGAACGCGCGCAAGAAAACACTCAGGTGGCAGGACTTTTCTGACTTGATTTACATTGGTCAATACAACCTTCACGAATGTTTAGCTAAGCCTTCCGGAAGTGACAACCCCATCAAAATCTGTTTGTTGATACATCAGACAGTCTGACAGACAAACGCGCCAGGGGGACTTAGTTTAATTAGTATGTGGTGATTGTTAAATCCTGCCTAAACTAGATAACAAATACACTGAGTGACCAAGGACATATAAGATATTGAAATAAAACAACAAAAATTCGATTTATTTATTTATTCGGTGAATCTTATAAGAACATTATCTAAATAAGAAGCCGGAGCTGATAATGTGTTCTGGTGTCTCGCCCACCCCAGATACCAGATCACTGTCATGATATGACAGCAACAGCCCAGAGTTCTGTTCCCCACTATACAGCTGCAGTAATATGACAGTATGTCGTCTAAAGAGTCGTCGTGATGAGACGAGATGAGTCTTTCTGATTCATTGAGTTCATTATGTATTTTGAAAACACGGTAAACAACTTGAAGTCACATTTGTTCGATGTTTCTTATATTTATTAGTTCTGGAATGATTCTAGTTGTTGACTTACTTCAATTGTTAACCATCGTGCCAAGATAGTGAGTAGAACAGCGGGCAATGAAGAGGTGAAATGCCGCCGCAGTCTTTGCGTGGCTACACCGCAGTTAATGCATCGCATGATGAATTTATTGCAAATCAAGTACGTGTCGAGTAGCAAGAGGTCAGTAGGTAGGCGAGCACACACAATAAGTCCAATAAACAAGCGAGGGTCAATGATAATCCAAAATGAAAAAGCACAAGGAACAAACACAACAGTCATAGGAGCAAACGGCAGAGCGTTCAAACGATGTCTGACATCTGACGTTTGTTTTGTCATAGAAATGGGATTGAACGTCAAGTGTAACAGAATCAATAAAATAATCGATAGGGATGAAAGATAAAAATATAATTAGCTTTTGTCGACCACTCTTCAGTTAATATTTTTCCACGCAAAATAGGTAGTAAGATTAAACGAAGAAGCTCATTCCGAAGCTTTCAGTTATTTTTATTTGATTTTGATACGAAAAGAGTGAAATTGAATAGAGTCCATTGTCACTTTAAAAACAACTCCATTTTCCGAATCAAATCCCTGTGAAAACACAATAACAAGCAACTAAACAGGACACCGAACGGAACGCCATTGATTCCCGCCAAAAACTCTCGATTGCCACTTCTTAGTTTCAGAAAATAAATCGTTTTGATACGTTATTAACAATCGATATAAATACAGTTTCAATTTGACATTCTGGAAAAGCGATATGACCCCTCACTAGTTTGCAGTACTGTATTATATCCCCTTGAAGTTGTCATGTCAATCAAAAAAGCAACTAAGATACTTTTTTTATGTTTAACTGTTTACGAAAGTTCTAGGAAATTATTGAACGCTTGATAATTCATGAATGAATATTTAAATACTTCGAGTTAAGCTGAGATTACTATTCATGCTTGGGGCAGTCATTTAGCCATGTCTTTTGTTTCAAATTGTTATTTCAAGTTAAACATTATCAACTATATTTTAATGGTAACTGAGTTGATTTCAGAGTGGCCAACACTATTGAAAAGTTATAAAAATGGTTGAAGTTGTAACGTAAACTGAACTTTATTGTTACAGATTACGTACCTATTATAACATGATTTTAATTATATGTATATTAAATAATATTTTTCATATTTCCGTATAGTTCCCGATATTTTCAGGTAAGTAGCGTCGGAACTCAGTGTAGCATTAAATTAATACCTAATCGCTGTGAACCTAATCGAGTTAATTAAAATTTGCAAATGGCTATCTTTTCCTCATTAATAACAATAAGGAAATAAAATATAACTGCTACAAAAACCTAGGATGAAAACTTTAATTTAACCTATTTAACCATTTAGGTTAAATTAAAGTTTTCATCCTAGGTTTTTGTGCATTCTTCTGTGTATTTTTTTTTAAATTTTACTGATAGGTATAAGCGGATTTAATGCCACAAATCATCTTTTAATAGTCAACAATTCTTATGCAAGTTTTGATGAGGCGTTTTTCGTGCGCACAGATACGCGCGTATCCGTGATGCGCGTTTCACTTTCTTAACTAAAACGCAAGTCCAAATATGAGGGCGACTATTTGCGTCGTCGTGCTATGTAGGATGTGCTTGAGAGCTTTGCCACGTTAAAGCATACATCACAGCGCTAATCTTAGCACTATAATCTTTGTTCGTGTCGTCTTTCATTCGAAGTGAAACGTCTGAACAAAAAATTAATCAAAAGTGAAAAATTAATACTAGTACTATTAGTGAACGATGTTTGATTTCGTCACTTCGATCACTCTCTAGGCGAGTGATCGAAATATGAAGTGAAATAAAAATATTTTTTTTTTAGTTTTGGAAAGCTAACGACGCAGTTTCGTTTACTTGAATTTTTACCCGTAATTTTGGTTTAAAAACCAAACCACTGAACCGATTTTGATGAAATGGGACCAATCTGAAAGTAAATTCTTTCCAAACAAAAAAATTAATTTTGCAAATCGTCTTATAAATAACGGAGTTCTGAGATAACAAACAAAAAAAAACCAAATTGAGACCTCCTTTTTTTGAAGTCGGTTAAAGACAAAGATCATATGATTTTGACAGTGATGCAAAATCATAGGTAAAAAACCGGCCAAGTGCGAGTCGGACTCGCCCATGAAGGGTTCCGTTACGTTACGATTTATGACGTATTAAAAAAAAAACTACTCACTAGATCTCGTTCAAACCAATTTTCGGTAGAAGTTTATATGGTAATGTATATCATAAATTTTTTTTAGTTTTATCATTCTCTTATTTTAGAAGTTACAGGGGGGGGGACACACATTTTACCACTTTGGAAGTGTCTCTCGCGCAAACTATTCAGTTTAGAAAAAAATGATATTAGAAACCTCAATATCATTTTTGAAGACCTATCCATAGATACCCCACACGTAAGGGTTTGAAGAAAAAAAAATTTTTGAGTTTCAGTTCTAAGTATGGGGACCCCCAAAATTTATTGTTTTTTTTCTATTTTTGTGTGAAAATCTTAATGCGGTTCACAGAATACATCTACTTACCAAGTTTCAACAGTATAGCTCTTATAGTTTCGGAAAAAAGCGGCTGTGACATACGGACGGACAGACAGACAGACAGACAGACAGACAGACATGACGAATCCATAAGGGTTCCGTTGCCATTTGGCTACGGAACCCTAAAAACTGTGAAAGGACAAATTTTTTAGGTGTCGTGTGAACGTGGAATGAAACAAGAATGAACATTCACTCGAAGTGAAATGGCTGAATCAGCCTATCTGCGCGGTTCATTTGTTTGCCAGTCACGCAACCGCGCGTAACATGGCCGCGGGTCGCAGTGGTCGTGTCGATCCCACCTATATATACAAAGCGAAGCTAAGTCATCTGCCTAGCCTTTTCCCAACTATGTTGGGGTCGGCCTCCAGTTTAACCGGATGCAGCTGAATACCAGTATTTTACATGGAGCGACTGCATATCTGACCTCCACAACCCAGTTACTGGGTAATACGATATACCCCTTGGTAAGACTGGTTGTCAGACTTTCGGGCTTCTGACTACCCGTAACGACTGTCAACGATCCACGATTGACAGCCGTGACCAACGGCTTAACGTGCTTTCCGAGGCACGGAGGGGTCTCGGTATGTAAAGATGGTCACCCATCCACAGACCAACCGCGGCAAGCGTAGCTTAACCTGACCGATCGACCTGTGCGGCTGTTATTATTTAGCCACGGGCCCCTCTAAAGCGAAGCAAACTAAATAAATAAATAAAAAAACATACATGAACCCTGAAAACATAACAACCCTTTTTTTGGGCAGTCGTGTAATAAAGTCCTCTAGACCGTATTTCGGCGATGGCGGCCAATCACAACGGAGACTAGTCTTCTGCGCGGGAGATATTATAGTGCGCAAGTGTGCGCACAGACACAGGTGCGCTCCCTCTTCCCTCACTCTCAGTCCGATGGGACGGCAATCCGACACGACCGGAGAGAGATCAGGCGCAGGACCAGCGGCTTAACGTGCTTTTCCAAGGCACGGGAGTATCACACCGCCAATTTCCAAACTCCGGCCTCTTACTAAGAAATTCCTAATGGAAAAACTTAATAACACTTTGCCCGACCCGGGAATCGAACCCAGGACCCCACGCTCAGCAGTCGCGCGGCAGACCAACGGGGCAAAGAAGCTAAATACACATAACATAACAACACGCCTGTGTATCCTGAAGGGTTCGGCAGAAGTGTGTTGAATGGCCGTGGGCCGCTGTGGAGCGGCGGCTTTTACCGGTTGAATACTGTAATTACTTACAGAAACAATTAAAAAGCCATTACGTCTTGCGTGGATCCACGTTCTGGCTAAACAAGAGCTAAGTTCGTAATACATGCATTAGGTTAAAAAATAATCAAAAGATTAGTTGTTCCATGCGTGTCGAGGTGTTGCAATAAAAAACATATCGTATCTTAAACAGCCTTTTAATTATAAAAGTACTAAGATATTTAATTAAGGCACTTTGTTCACAGCTCTACAGTAACTACATAGATCAACAAAGTTACTTTTGGCAAAATATACATAGGGGCTGTTCATTTATTACATAAGGCCATTTTGACCACATTCTGACACGCCCTGCCCCTACATAAGAAAAAATGAGATTTGAATTAACCCCCTCCCCCCCTTTCAATCTTACGTAAGATGAGTATCTACCAAAATTGCAACGAAAAAATATTTAAAAAAATGTTAGCTTACTTTTGTGATCTTACGTAAGAACAATCTAGGCCTAATCCCCTCCCACCCCCTGTAAGAAAACATAAGACTTTTCGGACACCCTCCCCTCTCAAATCTTCTTACGTAATAAATAAACGCCCCCATACATACGTATTACAAAATGGCACTAGCTATACAAACTAATTAATAACAAACAATGTCCACGCAACACGATAAACATTTGAAGACTGCACTATGTAAATAAGTTTTTTTATCAAACACCCTGTATTGATTTATTTGCTGAAGAAACATCTTGTATGCTTATGTATAATTTTATGCTTTTGTTACAATAAGATCAACATAATTATGAACCCATCACCTTATAATATTCTAAGCGACATTGTTATATCACTGGGTCTTTGCATGTAGACAATGGAACCCTCTTTTGGTAAACGTGTACGTGTATATCCGTAACCAGGCCCCTAGTTCGAAATATATACGGTTAAATCTAGACAACTTTAACTTGTTTATATTGAGTATTATTCATTCTATAGCTATTTGGCACTTATTATTATTGGTCTCCCTTGTTTCATCAAAAAAAAAATTGGCCAATTATCACTTCCCAAAAATTTTTCCGCATAATTTCATTTGCCAAATTATTACTTAGCAAATAAACTGTTCACAAATAATTGTACAGACGCCAGCAGGTCAAGCTACCCGAAACTGACAAATTTGCCCAATCAACTTTGAACCTTAATGCTTTAGCGATAAAGTTGAAAATCTATTAAAGAAATTTGACAGATTATAGTAGCTTGATGTGCTGGCGTCTGTACTCAAAAATTCAAAATTATTCCTCCGATAAAGTTATCTGGCGTTGGAAAAATCAGCCCTTGATAGTTTTTTTACTTCTCTTAAAATATTCTTATTCACAGTAATCTTAGGCCGTAAGAGTTATTTTGAGGACAACATTGCTTGTTCAGTAACATAATTAAGGCACATATTATTTTTATTAAGGACGAATTTCACCAAACTTTTATACCTAGATAAAGTCTTATGCTGAAAATATTTTTTCTTCCATACAAAAACTGTCAGACGTCAATTATTTCCACGGATAAAAGATAACTAACTTTACTAAGGGCTGATTTTACAACCATCTGATAACTTTATTCGAGGAATGATTTTGAAATTTTGACAGTTCTTCCATACAAGAACTGTCACACGTCAATTTTATACCACGAATAAAAATTATCTGTCGATTGAAAAATCAGCCCTTAGTGTATCAAGTTTATAGAACCTAAATTTTCGAGTATTTGTTTAACAATTTTTATATTTTTTAAGATCTACTTTAGCTGATACTTACATTTAAAAATCTTTTATGAAAAAATACATATTTATACTCATATTGTCTATCATACTAATTTATGTATAAAAATAAAAATAAAGTAACTAAATATAATATTTTAACTGTTTTATTGCACATATAAACAAATAAAAACCTACTTATACATAAAAAAAACAAAACAACAATACTTATACGTATTTAAATAAAATACAAACAGAAACTAACATAGCTATACAGAGCTACACGTAGACTAAAGTACAAACTATATGGAATTTCCAAACATGCATAAGTTAGAGGTACAGTCATCATCATCTGCCCAACCTTTTCCCTAATTATGTTGGGGTCGGCTTCCAGTCTAACCGGATGCAGCTGAATAACAGTATTTTGAATGGAGCGATTGCCTGCCTGACCTCCACAATCCAATTACTGGACAACACGAGACCCCTTTGTTAAGACTGATTGTCAGCCTTTTTGTTGTTGTTGTTCTTTCTTTAGCTCAATATTGGGTAATATTTACGACAGGATACTATACCTACTTTAATCTTCCTTCGTCACTTTTAGGTTCATCCAAAAGTTGTCAGAACATTAAACTTGTATAAAAAATAAACTATAAAACGATGGATGGACTGTGTGAATGATGATATGGTTAGAAAAGGGGTGACTGTCGAGATGGCGGCTAATAGAGAGAAGTATGGAAAAAAAAGACATGTTGCGCCGACCTGAAATAAATTGGGATAGGGGCAGGAGAATGATAATGGTGATGATAAAAAAAATAAACTATAAAATACTATTTGTATAAAACACATAACATCACGCTATTAATCCCTGAAAGGTTAGGCAGAGGTATACCTACAGTACATCCACCTATTTGTACATTACCCTGTTATTACAGTTTGGCTCATATAAAAAAAATGAGAATCAAAAACTTAAAATAAGCTGCTGAGATTACAAAGGCAAGATTATAATACATGGTCAGTTCTACTTTTTAGGTCTGTCCAAAATGCGGCTGTTGTGGTAACTTAAAACTAAGATTTTTTATTTAACAAAGTTTGACGGATAATATGCATTGCTATCAAGCGAACAATTTAATTAAATATCAGCGTTAAAACTATCGGGACGCACAGACAGTTCAAAATAATCTCAACAAGTAATAAAATAAACTTTATCTCAATTGCATAAAGTTCTTGTCAGAATGACAGTTTTCGTGTACTGTCTTCATTCTGAAACATTCCTTGTGTCATTGAGTTAATATTTCATTAATTTGACTTGACCGTTATTCGAAGCTTATTTAATTGAGATAGGCACTACGTTTCCCGCCTTCACATTTCTATAGATCTATCTCTTTCTTTTACGTCACTTCCGCTTGGCAGTGGTAGGGTGGCTCGTTAAACGAGCCCCGCCATTTTGAAATCATTGGCGTCTCTTTTCCCGCCGTGATCGGTCGTGTCGTGCCGACACTTAGCAGAATATTTTATTCTTTAAGAAAGTGAAAATATTCCTAACAGTTTTATTTGAATTTAAAGTGAACAAAGTTTAATCTTTCGATTTTAAATATGGAAAATTCGGGTAATAATGCCGATAGAGCGGCTAGTGATGTTCTTCCAGGACCTTCTTTGCCGCAGAAGCGGCGTGCTCGGTCGAATAGCTGTAGTAGCTCGAGTTCTAGTAGTTCGAGTTCCGACAGCAGCTCCTCGTCTAGCGGTGGCAACCCAAAGAGAAGTCGCCGCAACAAGAAAAAGGGGGGCAAACGCAAGCGGCGCTCCGAACGTAAGGTTCGAAAGTTGGCTAAAACAGTACGTAACCTTCGACGGCAAATGGGTCGCCAGGATACCAGTCAACACGTGAGTACTAATTTGGATTATGATGCCATCTCACTTATGTCCAGTACTAGTGAAAATCGTTACGAACAAATGCTGGATGTTGAACCTAGTAATTACAGTGCACGTGGTGATCAAGAATTCACTTTATCTCTTGAAACTAAGCTGAAGGAGCCTACAATACCTAAGACTCCCGAGAATTATTTGAAATTGTTATGTGATGTGCAACATTTAGATAAAAGTGACTGGAATGAAATCAGGTATTCTGACACCCAAAAATTGTACAATCACTCGCCGGGTTACACAGATATTGAAATGAACGAGGAAGTTAAAGTATTTGAGTCTCCTCGTCACCTCGTGTATGCGGATAAGGCTTTTGCAGCCTTGACCATGTGTGTGCTCAAACAAAGGGAGTGTTTACAAGGAACCCTTCAAGAACTGTTACAATGGGCAAGGAATAGTGACTCGCTTAATTATGACACTCTGCTTCAAAAAGTTAATGACCTTTTTTCCGCAGGGGACTTTAATAGGTGTTCCTCAGACTTATTACAGATCGTTTGTGGACATCGTGCTGAGATTCTGCAAATGCGACGAGACTGTGTCACTAAACAGGCAAAGGACCCCTTGATGAAGGCCAGCTTAAAGAAAATTCCTCCGACATGTACCAACCTGTTCAACGCAGAGAAGTTTACTGCTGCTGTAGAAAAAGCTGGCGGAGTAAGAAAATGTTTTTGGCCGTTGCAAAAAGGTAATACGTCTTCTGCCTCGCAGGCGGATGCGAAAAAGTTCCGTGGCTCCTCGCAGGGGTCAAAGCCTTACAATAATTCCTCGCAGGGATTTGCTCAGACAGCACAGGCATGCCAGCACAGTAACACACATTCGCAATGTGTTAGCAGTAACCCACTTTCACAAGGTGGTTGCAGTCGCAGTAATCCACCTCCGCAAGGTGATTGTAACACTCATGTTCATGCTGCTCAATATAATTCGATCGCACCGAATAATCGCCATAGCTTTCGAGGCCGACCGAATGCTCGGCAAAATAATCAGCCAAGGTACGGGCGAAGACGCGCGTCATCGCCTCCCCAGCGGAATAACGACAACAAACGACGCAAGTATTGACTCGTTCAGAGCGGGCCGTCTCCTACAATTTCGACACCAGTGGGAACAAATAAATGCACCAAATTACATTCTAAAAATAATAACCGGGTATCGCATACCCTTTTGCCAAAAACCACCGCTTGTTCACCCAAGCGTTGTCGAAACCAACCTAAATGTTCCAGAATCTGCCGAAATGACATCTGTTATAAACAAAATGATAGACCAGGGAATTCTAGAGCGGGCGGTTGCTTCGCCAAGCTTCCTGTCATCGATGTTTCTTGTCCCCAAAGGCGACGGCTCAACTCGTCCGATATTCAATTTGAAAACACTCAATTCTTACATCATAACAGATCGATTCAAGCTAATAAATGCTTATCGCATCCCCGATTTTCTACAACCGCAGGACTGGCTATGCAAAATCGACCTCTCCCAGGCGTATTTTCATGTGTCTGTGGCTCGCAGCCACAGAAGGTTTCTGCGCCTAATTTATCGCAACGAATTGCTGGAAATGACCTGCTTACCTTTTGGTCTAAGTACAGCGCCCAAGACCTTTGCTGCGCTAACCAATTGGATAGCCCAGACACTCAGGCAACGAGGTGTCAGGATAATTGTTTTTCTAGACGATTTCTTGCTCGCTCACCAGGACGAAAACAAGCTTCGGAGTCATGTGAAGATTGTGCTCGATACTCTGGAAACGTTAGGTTGGCTGATCAATCACAAAAAGTCGATCATCACTCCGTCGAAAAGCTTAGTGTTTCTAGGAATTCATTGGGATCCATGGAAGAATCGCAAGCGCCTTCCCGACGAGAAAATCCCTGGACTTTTAGCGAAAATCGATCATTTGCTATGGAAGCAGCGCACAACACTCAGGGAGCTCCAAAGCCTCGTTGGTCTACTCAATTTTGCCAGTTTCACAGTTCCGAAAGGAAGACTCAATTTTCGAGCGCTCCTGAGCCTCCTGAACGAAATCTTGAAATCGGATCACAGGATACTACACACCTTACCTCGTGCTGCCACAGACAATCTGATATGGTGGCGCCAAAATTGTCAGCAGCCGTCGGCCATACTCATGCCACCTCCTTCTCATTTCCTCACAACAGATGCGTCGGACATCGCTTGGGGAGCTCGCTTGGACAATCTCTCTCTCTCGGGTCTGTGGTCGGAAGCCGAGAAAGATCTTCATTGCAACCAAAAGGAGATGATAGCAATCCTAAGAGTTTTGGAAGATCATTGTCTGCTCCTGAGACACAAGACGGTTTTGATTCAGAGCGACAACAAGTCGGTAGTTGCATATTTACGTCACGAGGGCGGCACCAAATCAGCTCCTCTCCTGGACCTAACTTACAGGCTTTTCCAAGTAACAGAGCAGTATCAAATTCACATGAACGTCTTTTACATACCAGGTATATACAACGGCCACGCAGATCACCTGTCGAGGTTTCGCATAGCTCCCGAGTGGCATCTGTCTGCAGAATGCACGAACAAAATTTTCTCGAGATGGGGAGTCCCGCTGATCGACCTATTTGCGTCCAACCGAGCACATACAGACAAAGTCCTGATCGACACGACAACAGGACTGCCACCACCGAATGTCCACGAAATGACTCTGGAAGTGTGGAAATGTGGGGGTGGTCTGGGATGCTAACATCCTGGAATAGTAGTCAATTAGAACTTCTTGAGAGGTCATGGCGTCCCTCAACACGTAAAGTTTATAGCGTTGCTTGGAAGAGATGGCTAGTTTGGTGTGAAACGCACCAGATTAACCCCTCAACTCCAATAGCCAGCGATTTGGCTAGATTTTTATCTGATCTACATTTAATTAATAAATTATCGTACAATTCTATTTTGTTACACAAATCTGTGGTTTCAACCCTTTGCAACCCAGAATCATCCGGCCAGTTAAGTTCAAATGTCCTAGTAAAACATGTTCTAAAATCTATAGCCTTACAGAGATTGGTCCCCCATGTCAAGGCCCCGGTTTGGAACATAAACGACCTCGCTAGTTTTCTAGAGAGTAAGCACATTGATGAAAATAATACTTTTCAAGTACAGCGACATACAGCTGCTCTATTCCTCCTATGTTCCGGGAGAAGAATCCACGATTTAACTTTGCTCAGAGTTGATTCTAAAAATTATTCTAATCAAGACGATGTATTAGTGTTTTGGCCGGTTTTTGGATCAAAAACTGATTCGGTAGATTACAGACAATCTGGTTGGAGATTAATTTCTAATGAAGCTAACAAAAACTTAGACCCGGTCTACTGGGCTAAGCACACGATCTCGCTTCTTGAGAATCGTAGAAATACTGCAAATTGTAGTAATTTGTTTATTAACATTAGAGGTGACCCTAAGCCTGCATCGAAAACCCTAATTGCGGGCTGGATCAAGTCCCTATTAGTAGAAGCCGGTATTAAGGCATCTCCTGGGAGTTTCAGGTCAGCTGTTGCCTCAAAAAATTGGGTCGACAATTACCCTCTCGAGGAGATTCTTGCTAGGGGTAACTGGCGATCGCAAAATACATTTTGCAAATTTTATAAGCGTGAGGTTATACCCACTGTTAACCGTGTATCTGTAACAGCATTATTTAATCCAGTTGATTAGACATTACGTAATTCTAATTATTATTATATACATGTTTTTATATCTAAAAAGTCTTTTTTGCTTAATCATCAAATATATTTTTATATTAATTACTTATGCCTTCTTTATTTAATGCCTATTTCGGTTATATTTGATCGAATTATAACCACATTACCTTTTAGAATCTCACATTGGCGTCTTCATCACTTCCACCAGGCGATAACAAACACGTCTCAATTAAATAAGCTTCGAATAACGGTCAAGTCAAATTAATAGAAGCGTTTTACCTACCAATAAAACGCATATTAATTTACTTACCTTATTCGAAGCTTATGAACAAGTTCTGCCTGGTAATTGGACTCAATGATTTCAAAATGGCGGGGCTCGTTTAACGAGCCACCCTACCACTGCCAAGCGGAAGTGACGTAAAAGAAAGAGATAGATCTATAGAAATGTGAAGGCGGGAAACGTAGTGCCTATCTCAATTAAATAAGCTTCGAATAAGGTAAGTAAATTAATATGCGTTTTATTGGTAGGTAAAACGCTTCTATTTTCATAGTTGTTTAGATTATTTTTAACAGACTATTCGACCCGATATTATTGACGCTGACTGTACAAGGATCCTTTGACGCGTAGTCAAAATCGGAACTAACAACTCATCTTGTTTTTTTAATACGTTTTACAAAACACAATTGCACAACGACAACGAGCAATCAACATTATTCGAGCGCCAAAAGATCCCTGTGGCACGCTTTTAAACCATTATAAAATAATGAAGCAATTCCATTCAGACCACTCGGTCGTCCATATAGATCACGTACGCCAATTAATAGCATTAATAGCATAACAGAGATAACTAATTAATCAAAGAAGTTATACATAGATCAGAGCGACTTTGCCACAAAATTGAGAAAAAAAAATAATGTGCAGAATTATCAGAAAATAATGATGCAATTCCATTCAGACTAATCGATCGTTCATATAGACCACAAACAAACACTCATCATTGTCTATAACTTAATAAAAAAAGTCATAGTCACCACTTTTCACTACTTGACATCCACAATGGCAACTTCGTTTGCCAGCCCGCAGATGTTTGTGCCAATTGCCAGGTTGAGGTAGCCATCGTTGCCAAAGTCTTTGCCCCAGGAGTTTTTGGCTATGTAGAATGGTACGTCAGCTGATAAATCGTAGCCGACTAATTCAACTGCGTGATTTAGTTCAATTGGGGAGCCACTGGAAGGAGAGAAATAAATTGATTACTTTTAGATTAGGTGATTTTTTAAGGTCTAAAAAAAATAAAAAGGTATTTGATACACCTTTTGTAAAAACTCATCTCGGTTTACAATCCCCAGTTATACGAATGAGCAACGAATACAATAATACTGTATTAAAGACATCTGACCTTGATATATTCAGCAACAAGCTACCGGTATTCAGAAAGAAAATCATGCTATCCTTGCCAAATTGCTTTTAATTTCAATTTTTATATTATCATTATTTTTTATTTCAATTATTGTTTTTATTCTTAACTTTTTCTTCATGTTTATTACCCATATTACTTACTTTAGTCTGTATTATTTTATATTAGTTTTAGTTTTGCTTAATATACTTTTCAAGGCAGCAAGATATATAACCAATGCTATGTATGCCGAAATTGTCATGTACATTAGTCCTTTAGTTATTAAGAGTATTCTAGCATAAGTTTAATGTACGTGGTGTGGCTATGCTTTTCTTAAATAAATAAATAGATGAAGAATGGGGGTTTCGAAAAAAGTACTTTTCTCAGACATGCTTGGAAATCGAGCATTATTTTGACAACCTTCTTCCAGATAAATCCTTTAAAGTAAAAAAGTAAAATGAACATATTGGCGCGTGAACAATTATTTAATTAAGGGCCGATTTTTCAATCATCTGATAACTTTATTCGAGGAACAATTTTAAAATTTTGACAGTTATTTTATACAAAAACTGTCAAACGTCAATTTTATTCCTCGAAAAGTTATCTGGCGATGGAAAAATCAGCCCTTGCTTTGAAGTTCCGCGCATTATTTGAGAAAAATACTATATAAGCCTTGGCCGCTAGCAGGCAATAATGGACACACGTATGCCTGTGCCTCAGCTCTTTTGCAGGCCGCTACAGTAATGTACTATATCGATGCTTGATGAATCAATTTCGGAATTTCCTTACCACTTTTGACAACAATTCCCAGTAAAATGAAACTACTAACTAAATGAAATACTAAGGTTGAAAATATGGAACTGTCACATAGACAAATATACCTTGTCGTTTTGTGACGTGCAAATGGAATTCAACTTTAGGGTGATAAAGTAATTACGAGGCCAACGATACATATCGACACAGTTTTTAGCACTTGATATGTATGAAATGGTACTCGAGTAGGATCGTTTTATTTCAGAGCGGGTTATAATTTAAAAAGTAATTAGTATATGAAACTAGCTGCGTCAGGTAATATTCGCGTGGAGATTCCCACAGCTGTGCTGCTGGAGAATTAAGATATTAATTCTAATTAAGATTGATTATAATTAAGAGATTTGTTGCGCCACTTATTCTTACCAGCGAAAACACTATGAAGTGGTGGCGTTTTAGGGATCTGTCTCATGTAATTTTGACGTTTGAAAACTGCTGATTCTCAACCTAATTTGAATAAATGACTTGATTAGTCGTACATTTTACTGGAATAACAAGTATGCTTTGTCACTCGGGATTAGCGTAGCTTTCGGTGACATTTTTATGTTATATTGGTTCCATGTTTCCAGAGATTAAACATATAATACAAACATACAAATTACTTAAACTCTTCCATTTTTTTCCGCTTATCTATTCCGTTTTATGTAAAGGTGAAATAAATATTTAAAAGCTCATGGACCAACCACCTTAAAAAGGTGGCCAGGGCAGACTGGATGCGGAAGGCGGAGAGAGGGTGTTTTGGGCAGCTTGGGAGATGCCATGTCCAGCAGTGGACTGCGATAGGCTGAGTTGATCGACATAGGTATAAGGCAATGTTGCCAGCTTACCCGCAATGGAACTGTATGACTCCTCCGAGGTAGTGTTGCCAGGTGAGCGCGTTGACTGCCACCGTGACCGGCCCGTGCGTCGCCAGCGCAGACAGGATCTTATCTTCGGCACCCACGAATCTGGAAAAAAAATGTCCCAAAGTATAGTCCCCGTAGTGGTACGCAGAGGTATATTATAGATGGTGTACTCTGGTGGGTCTAGAATCATCCTAGCATCTGTCCATATCTTCACTATAATATCAATCTACTTTTTACCTTAACCGTATAGTTCGGTAGCGCCCCCGAATGGACCCGAACACACGAACCTCCGCTGGCTCAGTAACGGGTCCCATTGGACCTTGAAATGACGACATACGACACCCTTACTGATAATGTAAATATTGATTATGCTACCCATCAAATCTTATGAATGTGCGTTAATTAAGAGAGTAAATACCCTTTATTATCATTTAAAATCTTGAGATGCAAGCTTACACGATAACACTAAAATAACAAAATAATACCCTAAATTAAATAAAACTATTTACAAACTAAAATATAGCGTCGAAAAATTCATCGCCATCGCTGTCGACTGGTAAAGTACCCAAGACACTGGCGGCATTGCCACGTTGTATGGCAATGCTTAGCCTCTGGCCAAGGTAAAAGCCAGCCCTTGGGTCATGGCAAGTGTCAACCAGTCTTTTTGAAATTTCCTTAAAAAGACCATGCGCACTTGGACCCCACGGCCCGAGGGTTTCAACCCCAAACGGCTCGAAAATATAATTATTAATGAGGTTATTATATTTACGCCGCTTGAGGTTTTCTGCAGCCGCAGCAGCAGCACCAGCGCAACACGCTGACCCTGGAAGATGGGATGGCGCAAGAGTATCGACACAAGTTGCATCCCACACTAAAGGCCTACCTACCTTCCATGGAAATAAAGACATGCCGTCCGGTCTCTTGCCATCGTCGCGTGCCAATCCATTGGGTTCTAATACAGCTGGAACGCCGACGGTGACAAGAGCTCGTCGAATGATGTCGTTAATGTTTGCGTGCCGCGCTAAGCGACCCGCACTTCGGCTGCAAGACAGGCCGTGGTGTCCGAGGCTGTTGACAACTACGCCACAGTGACAGCGATGGGGAGAACAACATGGTGCTCCTAGTCGTAAGGAAGCAGCGAGGCGGAAAGTATTGTCGTCGAGCAAAATGCCTATGTTCGACGACGGAAGTGCATGAAGCCATAGACCCGACTCCCATTTACCCACAGCCAGCAGGCGCGCACGCTCTGCAGTAGTAACAGACGTGTTAAGTAAATTATCCTGAACTACATTGCAGAGCGGCTCATCCCACCGTCTCTGGGAAAATGGATTATCGGGTAGATCTGAGTTCGGGCAAGCGAGTCTCCAGGCATCCATAGCCTCGGTGAAGCAGGGCACATCAAAATTAATCAGTGTGGAGGCTAGGATTTTCCTGATTAATTTCTCAGTACCGTGGACCGAGGATATGAAAGCCGGTAAACTAATACTAGAAATTTTGCGGACGCCGAGGCCTCCCAAACGAATGGGAAGAGTAGCTTGTGCCCAAGCTCGGTCGTCCAAGGCCACATTTAAAATCGAAGTTAATGTATGCCTGATAATTTGGTCCATTTTGTCTAAAAGGTGAGTATGATTCCATAAATGGGAAGCGCGAAGAAAATAAGTTAATTTAGGGCCGAAACAGCAGTAACGAATTAAGGTGATGGCCGAATGTATATTAATTTGGAACAATCTTTCCGAAACGTCGTTGAAATTTTGTATTTTTTCCTCAATAAATTCGGAAAAGGAATTTTCAAAGATTGGAGCCCCTAGGAGACGAAGAGAGCTTTTTCCAACAATTTTAATATTTGGAGCTATTGCGTTAAATTTGGGAAGTGTCAGTTGTCTGTCAGTACTGTCCGCTAAATATAGTTCACATTTCGAAAGGTTGAGATCAAGGCCAATGGAATGTAGTTCATTTTTTAGGAAACTTAGGTCGTTTAAAACAGTTTCTACTTCGCCACCCAAGGTGCCATCGTCTAGATACCAAACATTAAATTTGGAATTTAGCTGTCGAATAATTGGGTGAATGGCTAAACTAAAAATCACTGGCCCGAGAGGGTCACCTTGTTGACAGCCAACAGCAGAATCCAGAAGGTTGTCCCGGTACAGTAATTAAGAGAGTTGGATAAAAAACTCATATGTTATCGCCATTCAATCTTCCATATTTAGCGCGCAAGTTTATTAACTTACCTTTATTAAATTCAAGTCTGTAAATGCGATAATCGCCATTTTGATGACAGTGGTGGTCGAGGCTACAAAACATAAAAATTGGGGATTTCGAAAATCCAAACTCCACCACAGGGGCAATGAATAATACATGATTTAATTATTTGACGAATTCATCCATTGTTCATGTTAAATAAGTAGTGGTAATGTAGTATTTTGATATCTAAAGTCGAAGTTTCGCGCCAATCGTGCGTGTTTACATTTTTACTTTTCACAAAAGTCACACACACACATGTAGATAAGATGTAAAATGTGAAAAATATTATTACAAATATTATAAAAAACACGAAAATGCCCAAACCCTAACGTAATATTGAAACACAGATCCAATAACACGTATTATTCATTACCACTACTTAATTTGTGTTCAAAATCGCCGACCATTGTTGTTTTTTTTTATCGTAATGATGTGCGAAAGCGATTATGCCAAACGATTTTTTTTTTAAATTTCGATTGACCCGAGTAATTAATATGACCAATGTCAGAAATCGATTCTCAGAAATTGAAATAAAATTATTTTAAGCATCAAATATAACAAGCATTATTTATAATAATGATTTATGCTTTCCTAATGTAATTTTAATCGTTTTTTGGACATTATATTGAAACTGAGTCAATAACAGAGGACGTATGACCATAGTCATTTATTCAATTTCGCGCCGAATTGTTTCTATATTTGAATTTATATTCGGAATGCGCTTGCTATTCAAAATTATTTTTATTTATTTTGCAATTATTAATTTTTGATACTTTCTAATAGTTTGCTACAGAATGCCCAGTATACATTTTTAGATAGGCTTAGCAAAAGTTTGGGAAATGATGATAGATTAATTAAGTATTCCGCAAACACTTTACATTTCATTATGTTTTGTTAGCTGCATGAGCTTGGTAGTTTTTATTTATATTAGTTTACTTGAGTAATAGAAATTGTTTACTTTTTGTGGTAGTTTCCCAACGAAATTAAAAAAAAAACTGGCCAAGTGTATGTCGGACCATGCACAACGAAAGGTCCCGTACTTGGGATGAATATTTACGCATGCACAGCGCATATCATTAATTTGATCGACTGCAGAAATAAGTTTGTATTTCATAAAAGTTCTCGAAAAAACTGTAAAAAAAACCAAGTTAATTCTGCGGTTTTAAACGAAAATATCCCATATCTCAAAAACGATTGACTTTAAAAGTTAAGTCAATTAGAAACATCATTATAATTTTAATTATAAGTTCCAACAATACCCCCCACACGCTTGTGTGCATAGATTTTTTTCAACCCTCGGGTACATCCATGGGGAATGCTAATTCTAATTATGTTTCAGATCATTTAAATTAGAAATCAGACAATTACAGTTCTTAAAATTTTATCCCAAGCTACAGAACGGCAGCTTGGGACATAATGAGTGCCTACTTCGTTCCACAACGCGCGTCCACAAAAACGCCCGCGTTAACCCTGTAAGAAAGGCTGGCCGATGCAAATTGGTCAAAATCTAGATTTTACGGTTAGTTTAGGTTTGTACAGACGGCAGAGAGGCAGACCGACCGGCACATAGACAGACGGCCACATAACTTTTGTTTTAGTTACTAAGCAAATATATTTAAAACCCCACAACAAGCCCTTTCATTTGATATGTCACACAGAGGTACAGCAAAGATTTTTTTTTTATTTTCTAGTTTGCCCCCCAAGAGTGACCCCATTTTCAAAATTCATTTATTTACGTTACACGTCCGTCTTTGGGTCACAGAAATTCATAATTATGTGTACCAAATTTCAATTTAATCGGTTCAGTAGATTCGAAGCAAATAAGAAAAGACAAGACCCACAGACACAAGTGATCCTGCAAGGGTTCCGTTTTTTCATTTGGACGTACGGAACCATAAAAAATTACACACCTAACCACACCGTACGTGTAGGTACGATAATTAAAATGATTATTTCAAAAATAAATTAATTCATGAAAAATATACCAAAGAGGATATATATAGTTTCTACACCTTTTTTATTTTTTTTTTGCAAATTCCGATTATCGATTAGGCTTTATGCAATTTTTTAATCGAAATAAGAAAACTGGATGGATGGTCAGCACTAAGAAGTCTCATGTCGAAACACAATTTTTTGTAATTTTTATCAAGACTTGATTGCGTTTTATAAGTAGTTTAAGTAAGAAAAATGGTAAAAGTAAGAACGCGGAGAGAATGTTAATATCTTTATTTTTCCCTTTTGCATATTTTCAGCAAGAGAATAGGTTGTTTATGTACACATTTCCAGCGAGTTTAAGGTGCCTACCTTTTGGATAGGTGTAGTAATACCTATTTTATACAACTTTCGTAGTAGACTAACGAAGTTTGACCGACCTCAACAAATAATTAAAGATATTTGCCACAAATATATTGTATAAAATAAGCGCGGAAACATATTTTTCTTAATAAATTTGAATGCTGAAAGTTGATGTAATTTACTGAATTTCATGACGTAATTCGCAACATTCCGTCGAGTCAGCTGATATGTCATATGTCAAAATCTAGTCGAGCAGAGTGGTTAAACAGCTAGCAACAAGGTTCAAACTTACTCGTCACAAGTTCAAGATTTCTCTTTAATAATATCCCTGGATAATAATAATAATATCCCTGGACATTTCACACAGCGCCATCTAGTCCCAAGCTAAGCAACCTAATGCTTGTGTTATGGTAACAAGATGGCTGATAAACTACTTATATACAATTTTTTTTTTTTTTTGTAAGTACATTCATATTATAGATAGAAAAACACCCAGACTCGGAACAAATACATGTAGGACTTACAAATATTTGTTCTGTGCGGGAATCGAACCCGCGACACGCAGCGCAGCAGTCCGATCGCTCAGCCACTGCGCTAACCGTGTTGTCAATTTTTTTTTTTAATGCCTGTACTGTTCTTCTTAGCCTTACAAGCACCGTCAGTGAGATAGAGAGGATATTCCGTCTCTTTCTTAACCACGAGTCAGTCTTATTCAAGCAGCCTTAAATTACAGAGCCTTACCAACTTCATAAAATTTGCAACCTTGACGGATGGAAATAAGAACTCAAAACTTGTCATAGCATCTGTCCTTGACTTCATTAAAAAACAATCTAATTTCTACCGTATCAACTTAAAATAAGGTTCAAACTTACTCGTCACAAGTAAACGACTTTACTTTAACGCCTGTACTGTTCTTCTTAGCCTTACAAGCACCATCGGTAAGACGGAGAGGGTATTCTGTCTCTTTCTCGATCACCGTATCAGTCATCATTAGCCAATCGAGGAGTAGGCAAATGTCGCCGCCTGCGCAGCCACTATTGCCAAGACCAGCACAGTCTACGACTTCCTGAAAGTATTAATTAATAGTTAATCACAGTCATTTGTATTTAGACTAAGTTTCTGGGTGACTGGTAATTAGTGACCGATACTACACATGATTGTTCTCATCATAATAAACAAGTTTGTCTAAGAAACGATTTTTATTTAATTTACCAACCGCATGACCCCAATCACCCCAATTGAATATTGAGTACAGACGCCAGCCCTACGCAGCAGGCGCAGCTACTACAATCTCTCAAATTGCTTTAGTAGATTTTCAACTTTATCGCTAAAGCATAAAGTTCAAAGTTGATTGGCAAAATTTTACCGTTTTGGGTAGCTTAATGTGCTGGCGTCTGTACATAATAAGCATAATACACTCATCAGCTGTCATTTATTGTATTTACTAATCCCTTTTTAATAACAAAACTAAGTATTCCATTTTTTTATCAATGAAAAGACAAAAGGTGTGCATTTACATGCTATATAGTTCATGACATGTATGACCGTCCGCGAGGTCTTTCCCATCTACCATGCCCATCACCACCAACTTTTCTAGATTATCTGGTTACCGACGGGCAATGTGACTAAAGTAACCGACAATCCTTATGCTATAGGTAACAGGATAATAAGTGATTTCCTGGATTGAATTTGACAAGTGGCCACTGAGCCACTGACTAATCTAATTTCTTACTAGGTACGGTAGGTAGTGAGACTGAAAATATTTCATGAATTCGAGTGATTACTCAGTTACTAGGTTGTGGAGGTCAGATAGATAGTAGCTCCATGTAAAATACTGGTATTCAGCTGCATCCGGTTAGACTGGAAGCCGACCTCAACATAGTTGGAAAACTAGGCAGATTGATTAATTGAGGTACCTACCTACAGTCATAATCAGCCTATAATGTTCCCACTGCTGGGACACAGGCTTCCTCCCTTCGAGAGGGAGTGGGCTGTAATCTTTCACGCGGGCCCAGTGCGGATTGTTTGGTGTTACATGTCTTCGAATTTTTGGTTCTAGGACATGCCGGTTTCCTCACGATGTTTTCTTTCACCGTTTTGAGAGCAGTGGTGATGATTTAATTTTGCACAAAGTAAAGCGCCTGTCATGGGTTGACTGGATAAGTTCACTCAAATCTGTGTGGTTCTTTACTCAAAGGACCGTCTCTGACACTAATCTACATCGCCCTCATATGTCTTGATCAAGATTATGTCTGGGCTTTAAAAGGTACAGTGAATGGCTGGCCGAATTTGCCGTGCCTCGGAAAGCACGTTAAGCCGTTGGTCCCGGCTGTCAATCGTGGATCTTTGACAGTCGTTACGGGTCGTCAGAAGCCCGAAAGTCTGACAACTAGTCTTACCAAGGGGTATCGTATTACCCAGTAATTGGGTTGCGAAGATCAGATAAGCAGTGACTTCATGTAAAATACTGGTATTCAGCTGCGGTTAGACTGGAAGCCGACCCCAACATAGTGGGGAATAAGCTAGGCAGATGATGAGTGACATCTGAATTTGTTTCGGTGTTTTTTCTCAGAGCAGTCAGATAGGAAACATCGACCTCATCTAGTTTTAAACTTTTTTTTATTTTGACGTTTTAAAGTGTTTGTTAAAACATCTTTTATCATTTAAACGGTACATTCCACCCAGTTAGCTATAAGTCGATATCTTTTTACCTAGTAACCTACCTGTACGCTAAGTTTATCCAGCTTGCCAGTCTTGATGGCAGACATTGCTTCGATGGTGCCGACGGTGCTGAACGCCCAGCAAGCTCCACAAACACCCTGGTCCTGTACCGGACCGATCACTCCTTGTGCCCTCCTGGAATAGCAGAAAAGCCAGTTTAGCTTCAGATACTTTAGTCTATTTAGAAAATATGCTCTAAAGTAAATACGTATCTGTATAAACAAACCCTGTTTAGTTGTACCCTATATAATAGAATACCCACATTTCACCAGATAAATGTTTAAGTCTCATGCCATTAACCGGACACACATTCAGACTTCGGGCTGCTACTAAGAAGTTCCAGATGGAAAATCCCATTAACATTTTGCCCGACCTAGCAATCGAACCTGGGGCCTCGTGCTCAGCAGTAGCGGTCGCGACCACTATACCAACGAGGCAAATACACAATCAAGTATTACCATAATGCATTATTCGTCCATCTTCGCAATTAAATAATGTTAACTAAGGAATGTATCTACGGCGCAACCAGTTGACGAAAACTGGTTTTTCATAAGTGGGCGATGGATTTATAATTGTGTATCATTAGAAAAAATACTAGTCTGCAAGCCTTTTATATTTTCATAATATATGGTGCGTCCAGAGCAGGGCAGTAGGTTCTTTACTAATTATGTAAATCAGGGTCAATTATCTAAAACAAAATTGATTAGGCTATCAATTTTTCCCAAAAAAACGCTTTGACCAAATTTGCCAGTTGAAAAAAAGTTGAAAGTATATGTTTGAATGTCATATTTAATTAGAATAACCTACACAATTAATTAATTAGGCTACGCTTGCCGAGATCGGTCCGTGGATGGGTGATCGTACATTACATATCGAGACCCTTCTGTGCCTCGGAATGCACCATAGGCCGTTGGTCCCGGCTGTCTTGTAGATCATTGACAGTCGTTACGGAGCCCGAGTCTGACTACCAGTCTTATGAAGGGGACCCAGTAATTGAGTTGCGTTTGCGAGATAGGCAGTCGCTCCATGTAAAATACTGGTATTCAGCTGCATCCAGTTCGACTGGATGCCGACCACAACATACATAGTTAGGAAAAGGCTTTGCAGAAGACGAGTAATCAAATAGGTAGTAAGTTTTAAAATGATCCTGTCGTCACCCAACAGCTCAAAATTTTTCAACCAAGTGACGCGATGACGTATAGCATTTAAGATTATTATTTTACCCGTTATTATAATATTATTGCTTTGCGTACCTAACTAACAAAATGTGGAGGCATATCTTCATCTACTTCATCGACGAAAACAGAAGGCCAATTCTTGTAATTTAAAACGTTCATAATCTAGTCGCAGTCTCATCTCGGCGACAAACAAATGTCAAAAGCTTATCAAAATGTAGGGAAATTAGAGGTATTTTTGACATATTGAGACTGAGATCAGACTGTGAACGTTCTTAAAATGACGAGAATTGCGCCCGTGTGATATTATGTTATGCAATAAGAGAAAAGCCCTGCTGAAAAGATTAGCAAGTCAACAAAGTATTACCGACGCACGAACCCTGTGTACCTAATTAATACCCTAGAAGTTACGTTGACCCAAAATAAACGATGGCCCTGAATCTTCCCACAAAATGATTAACAAATTCTGTAGCGAAATGAACATAGAAACACTGACATGAAACCGGTTTTTCTACAAAAGTATTTAACCTTCATTGCCAGCCACACCAACTGACGAAAACACGAAACAAAAAAGTATACATTACTTGGAAGAATGTTTTATTAACTTCTGCCTGCGTGGATGTCGGAAATTATCCCACGGGAACGTGCTATATCCTTCCCCAGGATGCCATCTATCTCCTTGCCAAATTTTATCGAAATCCGTTCAGTGGTTTAGGCGTGAAAAGGTAACATACAGACAGTTGCTTTCGAATTTATAATATTAATAGTCTGGATTGAGTCATGGTTGTTTTATTTTTAGAGATAATAACTGTTTACCATTTCATATTAGGTATTTTTTATCAACTATTTATACTATGCGTAGGAATACAATCTGAATAAAAGTTAGTAACATCACGCCTGCAAACCCCGAAGGGTTATGCAGAGGTGCATACACATTTCGCCAGTTATGTTTAAGTCCCGTGT
The DNA here is from genome assembly GCA_951799955.1 of Apamea anceps. NCBI lineage: Eukaryota > Metazoa > Arthropoda > Insecta > Lepidoptera > Noctuidae > Apamea > Apamea anceps. The sequence goes on from OX637509.1 coordinate 14,852,551, forward strand.
CATAGGAGGGCGAGCCTATTGCCATCAACCGGGCTCAAATCCAGACTCCAGAAATTAAAGTAAATCTTATCAATAATACATGACTTTATTCCCTGAAGACTCCTTCATTTTATGCAGACATGAGTACATCTTAGTCAAGTCAAGCCGAAAAACCTCAGATCATAGAATCGATCAACGAAAACCCTTATCATACGCGACTCGTCATCGAACCCAGGAGGGTAATTGCGTAGCAGACGTACACTAGCAATGCCTGTCAGTTTGACAATTCAACAACATTCATCGCGTAATTTACGTTGTCGAGCATATACGGATTTTTCAAACATATGAAGCAATGGATTAGGAATTTCTTTCAAAAACCTTCGGATTGTGATAGAAAGTGTGTTACGCAGTTGGAGTGCAGAGGGTCTACTCTTTAAATCCGTCAACGAAGACACGGGCCCGTCTGAAAGTAGTTCGGAGTGAACCCTACACCCGATTGATTAACTTATTTGGCCGGACAAAAACACATCAGCCGGTCGATTCTGTAAAAATCTCACCGTGAAAACTCAAGTGAAGTGAGCTTGATGTGAGTTGTCAGTAGTGTCAATCCCTAGCATTATTTGGAACGACAGCTCACTCCACGCTCACTTCACCTAAGTTTTCACGGTGAGATGGTTACAGAATCGCACTGCAGAGGCCTTACCACGAGCTCTTAACGCGATCCAGTTTAGGCTGTTGGAAAGAGACAGAGCTATACAAGTCGTCTAGCGCCATCTCGATCCCTGAGCGTAAATTGAATCGCGTTAAGAGCTCGTGGTAAGGCCTCAGGAGTAGGAACAACTGCCAAATCGTGGTATCATTCACTCTTAGATCGGACCAAACTAATCTTGTGCCCGCAGGTGTTACGAAGCAAGAATCCGCTGCATCCTCAGCCGAAACTACGGATTTTGTGCTTGTTGCTACTGTTAGTGTGGTACGCAATTACCTTGCTGGACACAGAGTTGTTGTCGCGCTTGCCGACCGCTAGCCCAACAACGCAGACATATCGCAGAACATTGCGTCGTTAAAGAAACTGGATTTGATTATAATCTGAATTTAGATAGCAACTAACAACGCATTGAGATTGATAACGTAACCTGTTAAGAAAGGTTAAATGAATAAAAAGGTCAAAATATTGACGCAAAATGAAGTTTGATACATCATAAAATAATCGAAAATAAATTATGAATAATTAGGCAGAAATATACCATTTTAAAAATGAACGCCCCTCCACTGCTTGTTGCATACACATTTCAAATGTTTGTATAGAAATTTAGCTCTACCTACTCTATTTAATGTCGCATTTCCGCTGACGTTAATATTTCGACTATTTCGTACTGACGTACTTACATTTTTATATTTGAGCTAAAAATAGGTGATTGGTGTGTACCAATTGATCAAAGACACAGGCATCCTAGGTCATCTAGTTTTATCTACGTCGTCAAATAAGTTAAAATAAGTACTATTTTAAGAAACTCAGCTTAACATATTTAAAGAAGAGCGGTAGACCACACGAAGGGGCCGTACTACCGTACAATATTTAACACTATGTTTTTACGCCGAAAAACCACGTCTTTTGTATGGGGCCCCCTTTAATTTATAACTTCATTTTGTTTTTATTATTTGTTGTTAATGGCGGTCATGAAAGAGCAAAGGTGGCCCAGTGGTAACGGCCGCGACTTACGAATTTTAGGTCGTAGGTTCGAACCCAGACAGGCGCTTTACTTTGAGTAAATTATTTCAACATCACTGCTCTCAAAAACGGTGAAAGAAAACATCGTGAGGAAATCGGCATGTCCTAGAACAAAAAATTCGAAGGCATGTGACATCTACCAACCCCCACTGGGCCCGCGTGGCCAGCCACTCCCTCTAGAAGGGAGGAAGCCTGTGTCCCAGCAGTGGGAACATTCTAGGTTGATTATGTTATGGTGGTCATAGTAGTATTCAAAACAAATCCCAATCCCATTTCCTCTGAAATTTCAAGTGTCGACCTATTACGGAGCAAAAGATGTCGGACGGACAGCATTCTCAGTAATAGGGTCCCGTTGGCAGCATTTGGGTATGGAACCTTAATGATGACGTAATTAATGCATCTGACGTCATTCAAACAATTTAATTGGAGTCTAAAAAGTTGCAACGATATTAATGATAACAGGTTTCCTAATGGATTGTGTCGCATACTTAATTAATATTTATTTTATGCATAACTAAAGTTTACTACAATGAAAGGTTTTTTAGGCAACTTCATCATCTGCTGCCTAGCCTTTTCCCAACTATGTTGGGGTCGGCTGCCAGTCTAACCGTATGCATCTGAATACCAGTATTTTACATGGAGCGACTGCCTATCTGACCTCCACAACCCAGTTACCTACTGGCTAATACGATACCCCTTGGTAAGACTGGTTGTCAGACTTTCGGGCTTCTGACGACCCGTAACGACTGTCAAAGATACACGAATGACAGCCCGGACCTACGGCTTAACGTGCTTTCCGAGGCACGGAGGGTCTTGGTAGGTATGTAAAGATGGTCACCCATCCAAGGACAACTTATTAACTTATTGGTCAACTTATCAACGTTTTATAATAATATAGCATTCTTTATCCCAGCCATAAATTACAGAATAATATTAATAAAACTTAATCTCTGACTTTTATGTTTTCGGAGACATGCAAGGCCGTATTACGACGGTTTAGTGGCATTATGATTGAGAAAGACGGAGCTATACAAGACCGATAGCTACATCCCTTTTTGGCACTAAAATCATGATGCAATACTTCGTAATACAGTTGGTGAGCGATCGCAAGCACAAATGCTGCACGAGAGATTCTAGGTGTGACTTCGATTTCCAGGAAGTGTAGATCATAATTGCTCCGTTGCTCTCGTGGTCGCAAGCGCGACTGCTGAGCGTGGGGTCCTGGGTTTGATTCCCGGGTCGGGCAGTGTTATTGAGTTTTTCCATTAATAATTTCTTAGTAACAGCCCGTAGTTTGGAAGTTGGCGGTGTGATAGCCCCGTGCCTCAGAAAGCACGTAAAGCCGTTGGTCCTGCGCCTGATCTCTCTCCGGTTGTGTCGGATTGCCGTCCCGTAGAAATATGAGAGTGAGGGAAGAGGGAGCGCACCCGTGTCTGTCTGCGCGCATACTTACACACTATAATATCTCCCGCGTCTAAGGCTAGACTCCGTTGTGATTGACTGCCACGGTCGAAATACGGTCTGGAGGACTTTATTTTATTTATTTAGAGTAGATCAGTAGGGTTTATGGCAATAGACTCCCCCCCTATTACTTGGGAAATTCCCAATGGGAATTGGACTTGGAGATAGCTACCAGGCCACTGATCGTCATCTGTTGATGGAGAAAGACCGCTGCCAATATATTTGAAACGGACTCACGATTCTCATCAGTGAGAGAGCGATTGAAAAGAGAGAGAGATAGGGATCTTTTCGGGGAAAATAAATGTTATCTAAAGAATTCGGACGCACACACGAACAGCCGATCTATTCTGTAAAAATCTCACCGTGAAAAGTTAGGTGAAGTGAACTTAGAGTGAGCTGTCAATATTGTCAATCCCTAGCATTAGTTGGAATGGCAGCTCACTTCACCTAAGTTTTCACGGTGAGATGGTGACAGAATCCCACTGCTGTATCTAGTCACTTAAAAAACGCAGGGCGACGACATTTTATCTCATTATTATACCTACTTGTACTATTCGATTATGTTATGCGTGTGCAGTTTATTGACGTTAGGCAATCAAGGTTAATTAATGATATTTAATTAAATTAAGTACGACTTGACTTAGTTAGGCATCTTTATTACATTATGTATTGTTTTAATTTACCGCGCATGCTCTTTAGCCCAATTACGCAAAAGCTAATTAAATTATATTATAGCCAGGAATTTGAGATACCTAATTTTCAAGTTATGGAACAACAAACTGAATGTCACACTTATTAAAGTTCAAATTCCATTGCAAACAAAAACTTCTTAGGACCTTTTTGCTGCAAATGGTCACCCAAAAATCAACATCGAATACATTTCACTAAAGTAGATAACTGATTAAGTGGCGATGGAATGTAAATTATCTGAGACTAGCTGACCCGGCAAACGTTGTTTGCCATATAAATTATTTCTAGCTGCCCAGTCCTACTTCGTTCGCGTGGTGTTCTACCCCCTTTTTTTTTTTTTACCCTACTCTTACCCTTCTCCTACCCTACTCCTACCCAACTCCTACCCTACTCCTACCCTACTCCTACACTACTCCTAACCTACTCCTACAGTACTCCTACCCTACTTCTACCCTACTCCTAACCTACTTTTACCCTACTCCTAACCTACTCCTACACTATTAAAAACCCTTAATTTAATACGATTTACGAATTTTTTTTTCCATATTTTCTCACCGCTTAAACCTTCCCTGGACTACGACAAACATTTCAAAACCAAAATCAGCTAAATCGGCCCAGCCGTTCTCGAGTTTTAGCGTGACAAACGAACAGCAATTGATTTAAGAAGATAAGAAGAAGAAGATGTAGAAGATTATGAACACTGCAATTTTATTTACTGCATTAGTACTCACTTTTTTTTTTTTTTGAGGATGGGAAATCATCAAATGACTCCTCCCGCTCTGGGTGGAGCAGGAGGGAGTGTCAGACTCTTACTGACTAAAACCCACCCGTGTTCCTTCCTTAGCCCTTTATGTTCCAGGGCAGCGGTAACCCTTTCGGACGATCCCGCTACCCGCATTAGTACTCACTTGTCAAACGCTTTTGAGAATAAAGCAAAATCCATTGCTTCATTTGTTTGGAAAATCTTTATTCAGCGACCATTTCATGCTTTAAGTTGGGTCCAGAAAAGCTGAATAAAAATGGAATTCGAGGACCCATAATTAGCGGTCTTTTGATCTAGTGAATAATGATGGTTCACAATGCACGTGAGACGTATGACGATGTTAAGAGAATAGCTTAACTTTCCGTTACCTGAGGCTTGATATACAGAAGGGTAATAGCGTAACTCACTAACAGTAGGAATGGCTATCATTCTGAAAATTTAACATTCAATGAGTTATTTATATTATTGAGCAGGCAAATTTTTCGAACATATGAAGCAATGGATTAGCAATATACTTCAAAATGATTCAGATTGTGACTGACAGTGCGTTACGCTGTTACTATGGATCCAGTACATAATTTTGTACCTCCATGCGTTGAAATTTTACTTCATCATCATCTGCCTAGCCTTTTCCCAACTATGTTGGGGTCGGCTTCCAGTCCGAAATGAAATGATGATGATGTTGAAATTTTACTTAGGTTATTAAAAAAAAAACTTTGCTGTTCCATACATTTTGACCGCGCAGATATTGCACTTTTCTATGAAACGGCGCATTTTTTTTTAACAGACAAAAAATTTCCACTACGGGCTGCCAAATTCATAATTACAGTTTGAGCCCTGCCACCCTGTATGATACTTACATCCTAACTTTGTTATCGCGATTGTGCCCGCCGAAACGAGAGAAGAAAAGTAACTCATGAATAAACTTACCAATCAACCTGTAACGGCAAGACCGCCCTTTTCTTCCTGTTGAGAACATAAATATTATGATGAGGATCATTAGCATATTTCCCATCCTCGTCTTCATCATGAGCACTCCTCGCTGCCCTATGAGTCCGGTTCCTCCTTCTGCTGTAAACATCCGTAACCTCTGGAAGCTTTTCGTCAGATAAATGCAGCTCCTTGAACTCAGTCTTGGACATGTCTGATAGTTTTGTCAGACCGTATTTGGCTTTGCAATGATCTGGTCCTCGTGAACCAGCATTTAGCAGCTCTATTTCTCGTACTGATGCCTGGAAAAGAGGTTTCTTATGAGGTTAGTTTGAATTCATTGATGAAGCTTTGTAAAAAGTTGTGAAGAATCTGGAGTTTCGTTTAATTGCATTTTTAGAACAAACTTCCTTAATGCCGCTTGCGGCAGGAGTTGACTGGTAAAAATCGTTATGTCAGGAAAAAGCGTTATGCCTCTTCCAAGCGACTTTCTCTCTTTATTTCTGTCTCTTTCTATTATATACGAGTGTGTGTATGTGATTATCAGGAACTTTATTTTGTCATGTGTAGAGACTGAAAGGAGTTCCATCACGCATCTTTTACCCAATGTATTCTTATCTCTGTTAATTGATACTTCTTTTTTTTGTGTTTGTTATTGTCAGGTTTGTACTTATAGAAAATTAAAAGAAAAAATATATATATGGCGGGACGTTAGCCGGGGTCAGCTACTGTTTCATAAAATAATTTAGATGAACATAAGAACTAGTTTTATACTAGTTCTTATGCTTATCTAAATTATTTTACTATCTGTGTCTTTAAAAAACATTGTCTTGATAAAAATTATTTAATATCTTTTAGATTCTATGTAAGTAATATGTACCTATTACATGTTATCTCCAAACCTTCAAGTTTATTTTATTTTAGGCAGGGGTTTTATTCCCAAATAAAGAAACTATTTTTCTTCAGATATTTAAGTAGTAATTAATGTTGCTTCGGTAAATGTGTAAACCGTTATCAAAAATGTGAGTGATGTACAGACGCCAGCAGGTCAACCTACCCGAAACTGTAAAATTTTCCCAACCAATCTTGAACCTTAATGCAGAAATTTGACAGTTTGTAGTAACTTGATGTGCTGGCGTCTGTACAGCCACGGTCAAAACTCCAACGTCAGCATTACAAAACTATCGCAACGTAACTTGTCGCACTTGAGACCTTCTTATATTTAGGCATTTCAATGATTTCACACACACATACACACCCGCATATTGCACTCTTTCATTACGAACCGAACAACAGCGCGGTATATGATCGTCATCATAGGCCTATCGCGCCACGCAGTCTTTTTCTGATTATGGTAATGAGAAAAAACACCGAATATTTTAAACAAGTCACATAAAATTTGAGGGTAGATTTGAAACAAAATAAATTTTCTGACTGTACGAGAAGTTATACGGTATGACGTTGTTGGTTGGTGAACTTAGTTACGAGCGTTTGTGATATTGATATTAGTGTTGAGTTTGAAGATTTTTATTGAAAATGCAAGCAAATATAAATATTGAAGCCAGGGCGAACATTGTAGCCTTGCATAATAATGAGTTTAATATGTCTGAAATATCCAATGAAACCGGATTTTGTGTAAGCTATTTTGTTGTTATTGATTTTACTTGTTCTCATAAGTGACGCTTCAAAATGTGTAATAAGGATTTCTTTTTTTTAGAGAGATACTGTGAGGCGTTGGGTGAGGAGATGTGAGGAAGAGGGAAGTTTTAAGAGCCGTGTAAGAAGTGGTAGGCCACCACTTATTTACCAGTCTAAGCGACGCTTTATGGTTGGTGAATATGAAACAAATGGTTTCATACCTACAAGATGATTTGCTGAAGAATTTGATACGTCATTGCGCACTGTTCGCCGTGCACTGCATGCCGAAGGCCTCCATCATCGAACACCAGCGAAAAGACCGTTTTTAACACAAAAGCATAAGGAAGAACGGTTGCGTTTTGCTCGAGAGTATTTAGACTTTGATTGGGAGACTACTGTATTTACTGACGAGAAGACTTTCAAATCGTGACAAAAAGGAAGACTTCATTTTTGGTGCAGAGACAATATACGTTGGTCTGATAGTAATATTATAAATAATACGGAGTCAGGAAGAATTAGTGTGAATATGTGGGGGTGGATTAGTACTCAAGGGCCGGGTTAGTTGGCATTTATACCGACGCGGGCCAACAGCAGGATATATTGCTACCTACCTACCGTTCGCAATTTTTACCCAGTGGATGAAATTGGTGAATTTTATTTGGTTCAAGATAATTGTCCGATACATCGTGCCAGTATTGTTCGTGAGTAATTTAGTGAGCATTCGGATGTTAAAGTTATTCCGTGGCCAGCGCGATCCCCTGATTTAAACCCTATAGAAAATGTATGGGGTTTAATGGTGCAAAGATGGGAAGTGCGAGACGAAAGATGTCTCGAACAGCTCAAGTCCCATTGCATGGACTTGTGGGATAGTTTACATGGCACAGATATTTGCAGTAATATTGTGGCCTCCATGCGTCGACGTCTTCTTGACTGCATTGATAACAACGGAGGTCACACTAAATATTAATAAAAAATATAATATTAAATATTATCAGGGGAATTCGGGGGATACACTGGCCATAATAGCAATAAGTTAATGATTGGTAGATTGTAGGATTGAGTTTTAGTTTCAATCTTCTTTTCCTTGAGAAAATGAATAAATTAAGCTATAACCTCAATAAACCAAAAACATCTCATTTTAGTAACAACCAAAAATGATTTACGAACAAATTAGGTATTTTATTTATTGCATAGTTTGGAATATGTTTATGTTTTAAAGGTTGTTATTAACATCAATAAATGTTCCTATGAAAATGGTGTTTTTTTTTTTTTAATTAAATTGCCTAATAAACTTTATTTTGACCCTCTATACCATATTGTCATTGTATTAACGAAACTCAATAAATAATTGAACTCTGACACGAAAACGAGAAGAACAAAAAGAGTCGAAAGAGCGCACTGAGGTTCGAACCTCCACTTCACGCACCCACAATAGCAGACCCTCACTCGTGCGAACCTGCCATCGCTGCTTATAATTTTCATTTGGAATTTTAGCATTGCTTTTAAATAGGCGCTGTGGTCGATAATTTATTAAGAAAAAAACAAATATGTAAGTAGGTAGTGGCAGGTATCTTTATTTAGTGTTGACCACACATGCATCTGACCAACCAACATCGCGCTTTCGTAGTTATAGTGTGCGCGTTACTGTCTGCATTAAAACCTCACACAGAGAGATAGGTGCAGATTTAGCGGGCAGGCCAAAACGATCAGTCCGGTGGTAGTGCACTTAAGGCCGTTGATAGTACTTACCATGTCATGATATCTTAATATATCAATAAACCATTAATGAGTTTAGATAAATTAATGTAATTTTAGTTCACAATCTCACGGTGGGACTTAGAGAGAATTTTAGTGGGAGGCATTCTTAATTGATTCAATAATATAATCCAAACATGAATATTTCATTTTGTTACCTAAACCATACCTAATAGCATAGCATAATAGAATAGATATTTATTTGATTTAAAACATGGTTCCTTACAGTCTTATTAATAGAATTATGATCTTCCATGTTTTGTCATGTTAAAAGTAAAAAAAAAAACAAGGTAATCAATGAAACTGTTTACTGTGTAGGTGTAGGAACCCAGTTACTAAATTGCTCATTAAAAAGTCTTATTTCATTAAAATATTACAAATATGTAGCACCTTCACACAGTGATTCATTCAATCTTGCCCTTGTTATGAATTGAGATAAATATGTAGTCAGTATTTTTGATACGTTATACAAACAAAAAGATAAAGCGCATGACTTGTAAAAAGAAAGAGAAAAAGTTTTCTATGAAATGCAAACTTTTGACAAAACTTCCCATTGCAATTGTCAAGTAAAACTTTATTTTTATAAACAAAATTTTATTCAAAAAAGGAACTCACCACGAAATGTTGAAGTCTTGCCGTGTATTCATCGGGATTTGGGTAACTTTTATTAAACTTTGCTATGTAATCATCGAACATTGGCTTCAATTCTTCCACAGATTTTTCCCGAGTAAGTGTAATGGGTATAGCGATAAATAAAAGACAGAATAATGCAAATCCGAGCACCCAATTCCACCATTTCGTCATTTTTAACGAAATGAAATTATTGTAAACAAAAACAGCAACCACACCACAACACCAAACTCAGTAAACTAATTTTGACAGTAGTCAACAGTGTTGCCAATCCGAGTTTTATTTACGTTTTGGAGTTAATAATAATCATGTTGATTGGATTTGAGACAAATAAAAAAAGATTTCGACTGCTTCAATCACGTATTTTTCAGTTTAGTGGATAAATCAGAAGGTATTTTATAACGAAAACTTCCCGCAGTCATGAGTATTCCACAGTACATATCCTTGATTAACTATTTTATTTTTTAAATGCCCATATTCAGCATTTTGATTCGAATGTCGATAATTATTAATAATTAAAAAAAAAAAAATCTGATGTCACAGACATTAGTCTTTTTGCTAGGTTTTCTTAGTACAGACGCCAGCAGGTCAAGCTACCCGAAACTGTCAAATTTTTCCAATCAACCTTGAACCGTCATACTTTAGCGATAAAGTTGAAAATCTATTGGAGAAATTTGACAGATTGTAGTAGCTTGATGTGCTGGCGTCTGTACAAATGCTTGTTCATTGCCAATCTTACTGCTTGACATAGTGATTGATTGTGGATAGTTTCTATAGCGTGCTCTATGACGCTACTTAGGATTGTAGAGTTGCTATAATGGTTTATAGTGCAGACGATGCGGGGGCATTTGTCATGAAACGTGAAACACAAATTCCAGTAAATAGTAAACTCATTTATTCCACAAAAAAAAATCTTAAAACTACTTCAGACATAATCACTCCATTTTCATACCATCGAAAATAACAAAAAACCACTTATTCTCGATACGCGCTCCCACACCGGTTGTCTTACGACAAAACACATCATTATACTTCTTCAGGACTTCATGGACTGTTGATTGGGTGACATTAGGGGCTAAAGACTTGACGTACGACACTAGGTAGTCTAGCGAGGCTCCAAGTGGATGTACCATAAGAAAAGCTGATAGTAGACTGATCAGCTTTGCTTCTGATGGCTTGACTTCTATTCCTGAGGATGTAACGTCTTCTGGTAGTGGGGGTGGTGGCTGCGGCTTCACATTCTTGTTATCCATGGAGAGGTTGGACACAGGAAGTGGCAGAGGTGGGTACACCTGTAAGTAAAAAGGTATATGAATGAAAACCACTTTTTGAAGGATTCGAAGACTGGAAGGCACCGAATTTTACAGACAAACACACATTTTTAAACAAGAATTGAAAAAGTCTTAAAAATTAAGATTATTGGTTTAGTGATTACAAGCATGACTGCTTGAGAGCATTCTGAAAGTTGGCAACGTCGCAAAAAGCTGTCAAATTGTTTACTGTTTGATTAGTAAATGAATATTACAACCACAGTCAGGCAGTATTATTGAATTTTTCCATTTGGAATTTTTACTGTTTGTATTTCCTGTGAAAATTAATTACCTGTTTGTTATGCTGCAAGGCCTGCTTAGCGATGAAGTGCGCCTTGAACGTCTCGAATCTTCTCTCAGCCTCATCCTTGGCCAAGTGAGCCTCGTTCTTGTAACCTTCCAACTCATGTGTTAGGTTTTCGTTTTCAGCCTAAAGAAAATGAGAAAATATTATGTTATTTTCCGTTTATGTTGTACACACGGCTACACATCAAGCTATACATTTGCAGTTTTAGCTTTTTTTTTTTTCAGGATGGGAAATTATCAAATGACTCCTCCCGCTCTGGGTGGAGCAGAAGGGAGTGTCAGACTCTTACTGACTAAAACCCACCCGTGTTCCTTCCTTAGTTAGCCCTTTATGTTCCAGGGCAGCGGTAACCCTTTCGGACGATCCCGCTACCCTGGCAGGCTTCGGCCCTATCGGGCCCCGTCACTTCTGCTGACATCTCTTTGAGGCGCACGTGGAACACATACGCGCCGTCCGGCACGGGCCTGGTCCTGATCGGACGGTGAGTTACCCATTACTCACCCCCCGCAGGCCATTTTCGACCCCTTAGTGTAGAAATTTTTTGTGTTTTTTTTGCAGTTTTAGCTGACCTCGTATTAGTCGTATCGGCTTGATATTTAGCCGTGTATACCTACTATTATTTTTTTCTAAAATGCGTATATGGAAACTATATTACGACGGATTATAATACAGTTTATTCTAATTGGCAATCAAAGTGTGATTTTAAAAGGATAAAATTGCGCCGTAGGCTTTAGTGCTGCGGCAAGGCAGATTTCAACAATTGCGCGGTACCATTTCACTACAATGAAACAGTAATAATCAAGTCTCTCTCCAGACTAGTGGACCTAACTAAAACTAGGCAGAAGATTATGACAGCATCATCATCTGCCTAGCCTTTTCCCAAATATGTTGGGGTCGGCCTCCAGTCTAACCGGATGCAGCTGAATACCAGTATACCTAACTACCTAGTGGACCTAACTCTAATTTATATTATTTATTGATACTTACTCTCAGTTGCTCATATTTCTCCAAAGACACCGAAGGCTTGCCTGTTCCTTTTTCCATTTCTTCTTCATCAAATATAGCATTGAACTCATCTTTTATGTTGTCCAATTCCTGTAAAATTCGATTGATTAGCACATTCTTTAAACCTTTCAACATATTCATTTTTTTACACAAATAAATCTATTTTTCGCTGTTTTTTAAAGTACTATCGCCAAAACCTATATCGGACTATTTTGAAAACAAAATCCCGTGCACGTGATAACCACAGCTGCGTCCGTAAGTAAAACAAAAGAAGATGCCTTTTAGGTCGACTAATAATATGCGCTGCAAGCAGGAATAGTCCTTACGATGGTCAGATATAGAATTTGGCGATAGTTCATCAATCAGAATCATGTAGTCCCCATCTGTGATAAGTTGCTTACGCCTGTTTCTTGAATACTGCAACTTCTCCGCCGCGGAAGAAAAATAAAAATTTCGCAATCTGTCAAAGTATTGCTTAAATCTAAGAATCAGAGCTTTACTTTGAAAATAAGAAGTAAGAACAGTGATGACATCATTTTATTGGACCAATGATGATAAGGCGCGTAGCTCTGGAAGTCAGGAGTCGATGTCTCGTTCAGCCGGTTCAGCAATTGTGATGGTGGAAAAAACCCGTAGATACTCGTAGCTCGGAAGATAGCTCGGAAAACCCCGTCGATAGCTTGGAAGACCCCGTCGATTCTGACGAACTGGCTCCCCATAACATGAACTCATCACATAATACAATACTTCGACAGATTAGAAATAGATACTTTACCGGATGATGCAGATAAACCAAATCAACTGATGCGGAAGCTTTATTTTGGTTGGGATGGCAGCCGGTACTCACGAAACACCTACTAAACTGCTAACTCACCAATACCTAGTTTGGACATAAATGTCGGGTCCCACCAGCTTCATCGGGCAGTAAAAATAGGTTTTAGGTCTCCTACAATACCAATTTCTTCTTGAATCATTACCATTAGCAGAAAGTAGTCCTGAGTTTTAAAACCGTTTACTGCGATGCGTTGCGACGTTAACAGTTTGGAGTTGGAGCAGAGAAAGTAGTTGGTACTGCGTTTATGTAGATGACGTGTTGATAAAACAGTAAAGCGTTTTGACTTACCTTTTTATAGAACTGAATTAAATTGTTTGTAACAACGGTGTTTTAGATATTATTTGTGACCCTAATTTTTTTTTTTATTATTCGTTGAGTATTATATTAAAAGGCTGGCGTATAGGGCCACAGTGCATAGCAATGTGAAACAAAAAATCACCTACATGTGGAGCAAAACATTGGGTTGCAGCACGGCCCGCCCAAATATACGCATTTCAGAGGTAATACCATGAAAATAGGTTATAAACTAACATCCATATTGTCGAAGTAAAACCTTTACGGGCCGACTCTCAATAGGCGGCACGACGTTTGTCCAGCCAAAGCAATAACATTTGTATGGCCCGGCTTGCTGAAGCCATCCGCGGCATACCGCAGCAGGTATGTTCAAGTCCCCTTGTTATGATATCAATGAAATGTGAGTGCTAAAGGCGTGAAAATAAGATTCCAAATCATTTCTGCGTACGAAAATCCCTTGCTATGCCATGGCGCGCTGTGCCGCCTGGTGAGAGGTCTTAAGAAACGTTACGTACCTCGGTCATTTTGAGCCACATCTCGATGTTCCGGCGCTGCTGCTTCGAGAAATGGTCAGAAACCCGCTGAATTTTCGCCGCCGTGAGTATTTTCGCAACCTGCTCGACTGGCGTTGACAAATGTTTTATGTTAAAAATAACATGGACATTTTATATTTTGCAAACCATACATTTTAAGGAGGAACATCAATGTATTATGGCAGTTCAAAAAACTCTTAGATCGGCGGTAGTAAAACAAAATATAAAATGTCATGAAAATGATATTCTGCAAAATAAATTATTAAACAGTTTGCCAGCCTGCTGTTTCTCATAATATGATTTTATTGTCTCTTCCACGGCACTGCATTGATATAAACTTGTGAAGAGAATGTTGTTCTGCTACTTTAAGTCTTCTCTGACTTCCACTAGATATTCAAGTAATGTACAAGTAAAGTACAGAGTAAAACAAAAACGAGATACAAAAGCATTAGTTTCGTTATTTATCCTTCATTATAAGTCTATCTGACCTTCCCATTTTCAAGTTATATTTAGGAAGTTGACTTTCTTTGGAAAAGTCCGTGGCGGCACCATATCGCCACATGCGAACTACGCGCCACACTGACATCACGCAAAATCCTGCATCGCGCAAGCAGAGTTTACCTGTTTACCGCGCTTAAGACTTTCTATGGTTACAGTTTAGGCATTATAGGAACTTGGCGGCCAAAGCTGGCACTGCCAGTTTCTCAACTTTAAAATTATAGATGGCAAATCAAGGCAGGGTTATCTCTCTGTAACCAACTCACCTCGTTATCTGTCTGTCGTTTAAGCTTACAAGGCTATCAAACTGAATTTATTACCTTTATTTTATCATATATTAATATAAAAATTCTAGTTCGTTTTTACGGCATCCTCAGCTTATATTGAACTTGAGATACTCAAAAAATTCAAAAGCGCCGACACATAACCCGTTGATACAATACCTCCTCGCATTATAACCGCAGGATGACACGGGATGATGATAACCGACCTGTTTCGTCCAACAGTATTGTCGGACGAAACCGGTCGGTTAGACGTAGACTTATCTATACAACTTTTGAAGCAAAGTTGTATCTTTTGCAATACGGTCTTTAAAATATTTCTTTATTCATTTTAAGAGTACAGACGCCAGCACATCAAGCTACCCGAAACTGTCAAATTTCCTCAATCAACTTTGAACCTAATGAATAAACGATAAAGTTGAAAATCTATTAAAGAATTTTGACAGATTGTAGTAGCCCGATTGCTGGCGTCTGTACATTGCACGCGTCGTTTTCTCTACTTTACTACTTACTACAAGTGATCCTCTGATTACAAACAAGGTGCAGTCACTTTCGGGTTACCTTGTACTCCGGTTTAAATAGCGAATCTGCACGTTCTAACGCCAACAGCAAACCTCAGAACTCGACTTGTGCAAATGTATGTAGTTCAAACTCTTTCGATAACGACGAACGCACAACTTTACTTAAACTTTGAGTTATCTATGTTTCAGCTGTTGTCCGCTTCAGTCTGTATAGTAAGCCAATTAAGGCTCAAATAGCGTATATTGTAAGCCAACACAGAAGGAATATGATAAAATGTTCATATTAGAGGCAGCTGGAATCACGTTCAGTCCTCACAGTACCTTGATAAGTCAAATTCCGTCAACTAAGCGAGGAAAAAATTATAACATACTGAAGGAGATTCCCCAGCTTCACCTCCCAATAAGCAGTGCTAGCACAAACCATGTCCAGGGTTGCCCCAAAGGTTGAACGACGACTTAGTGAAGTTTGCAGGAATCTGCTGGGTGCAGCCTAGGCCCAGGACAGATCGGAGGATGGTTCTTGCGGTAGGCCATGCCCATCAGTGCACGTCTTTTGGCTGAGATAATACTGTCCAAGAGATGTCGATTTTCAGTTGACATCAGTTTCATCACGCTCTCTGAGTAACACCTTGCTAAATTGCTACTTACTCCCCTTGTCAGTACAACCCTGATACTTGCCTCTCAAGTAGAAGACTGCATCCTAATTTCGTAACACTATCAATGTCAATCTGAATCATTTTGAAGGATATTGCTAATCCAATGCTTCACATGTTCGAAAAAATTGTCTTCTCAACAAAGTAATGAATGTTGTTGAACTGTCAAAATGAAAGCCATTGCTACTGATAGTGTGGTACGCAATTACCCCTTGCTGGCTAAGACTGTTAGTTTAACGCCTTTAGCGCACGGACGCCAGCGCAGTAGCAAAATGTATGAAAAAATATGTCGTTTCGAGGGAGACTCGCAGCGCTAAGCGTCAGTGTACTAAATGCGTTGACTTCTTTAAGTTTAAAGTTGAATTAGCTGGTTGGTGACGTGTCTTCATTCTCTCCAACTCCTTAGAACGTGTCCGAGTCTTCAGGTCACTGGTGCTGGTCTCCAAACCGCTTACTCTTTCCCTCCCGAATTCTCAAACGACACTTAACTTTATGAGCTTGTACGCACTGCATGTGATCCGAATCCAAGAAAATACGAAAATACATATTTACTGCACTTTCTGCTCCACCGCTGCTGTCGCTGCTACCATAATATTGCTGCACGCGTCACCATCTTCCTCCGTATTTTCTTGGGATCTCAGATCAAACGCAGTACGTACAGACGCCAGCAAATCAAGCTACTACAATCTGTCACATTTCTTTGATAGATTTTCAACTTTATCGCTAATGCATTAAGGTTCAAGATTGATTGGGATAATTTGACAGTTTCGGGTAGCTTGGCCTGCCAGCGTCTGTACATTCACGAGCATAAATCACATATATTTGCTGTCTTCTTGTGAACAAAAATTAATGAATGAATCATGAAATCAGATACTGGCGCCGATTCCCTTGTTCACGAACTAAAGTAAATTTAAGTTCTGTGCATCTTTTTCTTTCTATTTAATTTAGAAAAGGACAGAAGATAAATATTAGTTTAGTCCTGTCAAACTAGTCAGCGCCTGACGTAAATTGACGTATTTTTAGTAGCCATGTTTTTAATCACGTCTAATCTGTCTATGGAGTATCTTAATTTGACAGGAGTGAACTAATATTTTATCTTGTCCTTTTCTTAATGAAATAGAAAGAAAAAGATGCACAGAACTTAAATTTACTTTAGTTCGTGAACAAGGGAATCAGGGCCATTATTGCCGAATTGTCTATATTAACATATTTATGCTCGTGACTATACACACTATAAGACGTTTTGTAAAGCAGTTCTGCTACTTTCAATAACTACCTTTCAAATTGCTAAAGACGCACGTTCCTTCATAAACGATTTAAAATTGAGTTTCGTTTCAGAATTCAGGAAATCTTATGGAATTCAGGAAATCTTATCGGTCGAACCCAATTACCTATCTATCAACAGTTTTAGCATACTGGAGGTAGAAAAACCTATATATCTCTGGTTTTAACGTCCCAATAATCTATATCAGTAGCGATCTGTATGATTATATTATACTGACAGTTATAATTATACTGGCTACCATCAGTAGCTATCTTTCAATAGATTATTGGGTTCGGCCGTTAGTTGCCAACCTGTCTTATGGTGTTCCATTAAATTTCGTGGTCTCCAACTGGATGAATGCTGATGTGTAGTAGATATACAAGCTGCGCCGACTCCAAACTAATTGGGGTTGAGACAGGAGGACGATGGAATTCATCTCAGCTCACAGGATACTCGATCAGGGTCCGATATTGACACTATCCTAAGAATACTCACATTGCAAGTAATAAATTTATCCCTAATGCTGGTCTTCTAACACTGGTAGTATCTTCTCATTGAAGGGGCTCGTGGCTAGGTAACAGCCCCAAGGGCCGACCGATCAAGGTTAAGTAATGCTTGCCGAGGTCAATCCATGGGTGATCATGCATTACCGTATCATAGAAAGTGCACTGGTCCCAGTTGTCAATCAAGTAGATCTTTGACAGTCGTTACGTGTAGTCATAAGCCCGAGTCTGACAATCAGTCTTACCATGTAAAATACTGGTATTCAGATGCATCCGGTTGGACTCGAAACCGACCCCAAGGATCAAGGTATGTTTAGTCTATGTAAGTAGACTAAACATACTTCAGTCTACTTACATTGCAAGATAATGTGTCCGAATCTGTCCCTGATGGTGGTCTTCAAGCTCTGGTACTCATCATCAATCTGCATTTTCTCGTTGAAGAGTCTTCGAAGCTGGTTGTTGGTAGCTTGGATCAGGGCGTAGAAAGTGTTTGCGTTTTTCTTGTTACAATCACCGCGTTCTAGCCATGCGAGCAGGGTCTGAACGAAAGGTTTTAAGTTAGATTGTAAAAAAACTTAAGTATTACAACACGGTTAGCGCAGTGGCTGAGCGATCGGACTGCTGCGCTGCGTGTCGCGGGTTCGATTCCCGCACAGAACAAATATTTGTAAGTCCTACATGTATTTGTTCCGAGTCTGGGTGTTTTTGTATCTTTAATATGTACGAATTTACAAAAAAAAAAATGTATATAAGTAGTTTATCAGCCATCTTGTTACCATAACACAAGCATTAGGTTGCTTAGCTTGGGACTAGATGGCGCTGTGTGAAATGTCCAGGGATATTATTATTAGTTCAGAGAAAAAATATTTTAGGTCTAGAGGTCGCAGGCGTAACTGCAGTGCTGCTGTCCTGGGTCCGTTTCCCATGTTAGGCTAATTCGGTTTCTCTAATTAGAAATTTCTCAGTAACAGCCCAGAGTCAGTACTTATGCTCTGGTTAAGAACAAATAATATTACATAGGGCGTTAAAATGTTTTACTACTTTTGACAAAACATCCCAGACAATGAAAACAGCATTATGGTTAAAACTACCTGCTGCTAACCTAACTGTCGCAAATACAAATAGACCTTGTCATTTTATGGCACTTAACATAATGGGTGATAAAGCAATTAGGATGTTGAAAATATTTAAATGTATCCACTGACCTAAGCCAACCCCTTCGAGGAGTACGATGTAATGTTATGTAAATATAACAGACAGTTGTGCTGCCTGTACTGTGTCGCGCCACTTCTTCCCAGTTAAAGCACTAGGAAGTGGTGACAGGCGGACGTTTTGGGAGAATGTCTCGTGTAACTTTGACGTTCGAAACGTGCTGATTCTCGGCTTAGTTTGAATAAATGCCTTTTGATTTTAAAGTAATAATAATAAATTATTTATTTCCATAAGTAGTGTACAGAATAGGTATGCGCAGCATTTACAGCGTAGGACTTACAAGTGCACAAAGATTTGATCAGTAACCCCCATGCTAGATGGAATCTGTAAAGTAAAGGGAATATTGTACAAAATAGCAAAGAAAACTAACCGGTGCAGCCTCAGCGAATTCATTATCACTCTTGATTTTCTCCCCGACAACCACGAGGTTGGCTGCAGTGAACTGCTCAACGCGAGGTGGAGTCGGTGCACGCTTGCGTTTGTTCTTCTCAAACTCGTTCTGGTCTTCACGGTTCTGTCCGAAGATGATGTGATGTTAGGGAAATTATAATTTGGTCTCGAAATACAGTACCCGAGCGTTAATATAATATCAATGATAATCGAACTTTTACTGAAATTCGATGTGAATGACGTACAGACGCCAGCAGGTCAAGCTACCCGAAACTGTCAAATTTTCACAATCAACCTTGAACTTTAATGCTTTAGCGATAAAGTTGAAAATCTATTAAAGAAATTTGACAGATTGTAGTAGCTTGATTTGCTGGCGTCTGTACAACCACAAGTCATTGCAAAGCAACTCATATCTCATTACAATAAAGTATAAATTAGAACGATTGCCGTGAGTTTGACAAAGCTCTCGGCAATCATTCTAATTTATACCTTAGGTTAATAGTTTAAGTAATAAATATAATAATTTGCCAGTATTTATTATTATTTCTCAAAAAGAACTCGAATTTTCAAATCGCAAACCATTTTGTTTAAATTATTTTTCCCTTTCTCACAAAATGAATAAAATTAATAAAATATAAATAAATAAAAATCAAAGTCGATTTCCGGTACAGCCCCATAAAACACTCACCAAAGCATAATCAATGAACAGAGTTGTTGCCTCGCTTTCCATTTGATCATGAAACTTGATGCGACTACCAGACACAAAGAACGACAGCTCCACACTCTCCGGATTCTCATACCGTACATGACAAACCGCTTGCTTGTGCACCTTCACTTCATCAATTGGACCAAATCGTTGGAAGATCTCTTTGATATTATCTTCACTGATTCCAGAGGGCAGACCTCCAATGAAGATTGTACGACAACCAGGAGGTTTTTCCCTTCGTTGCGGTGTAGTTGTACCAGGGAGAGCCGGGAGGATTACACCGTTGCTAAAGTATATGTGCTGATTGGTCATTTGCATTTGTTGGTTCATCATCATCATATTATTGGGCATCATATTGTTGGGAATCATATTCATGCCAGGCATCATATGTTGCATGTTGGACATGTCCATCTGTTGGTTTAACATAGGATTTTGCATCATGTTGCCGTACTGCATCATGTTTTGTTGTCCTGAAAAGATGATTATTATAATATTTATCAATTGATCTAACCATAATAATAAATGGCACCCACGAAAACACCCTATGCAACCTAATGCACCAGGCACTGAAAATAGTAGAGAACTGGTGCAGTACACACCAACTATCAGTGTACCCAACAAAAACCGAACTGATCCTCTTCACAAAAAAGAGGAAAGTTGCCACACTACAACTTCCACGATGCTTTGGCACTACCCTAAGCCTTTCAACTGAAACCAAATACCTGGGCATCTTTTTGGATAAACAGCTGAACTGGGCTAAACACATCAATCACATCACCACGAAGGCCAGCATATCCCTGTGGCAATGCAAGAGAATGCTTGGGAAAAACTGGGGGATTAGCCTCAGGGTCACTTACTGGCTCTATACCACAGTTATCCGACCAATCATCACATATGGCTCACTAGTCTGGTGGCCCAGAACAGACCTGAGCACAGCCCAAAAATATCTCGAAAAGTTGCAACGATTTGCTTGTGTGGCAATCACAAGCTGCATGAGAACTGCACCCACCGCTGCCCTACAGGCCATGCTTGGTCTGCCTCCCCTACACCTCATTGTGAGAGAGGAGGCGGCCCTGTCTGCCTTCAGGCTCCAGCTATCAGGAACCCTAAGCAAAGACTCGAGAATCAAGCACATACGCCTAAAGGACGAGGCAATCAAACGACGGCCAATGATAGCATCACCCTGCGACAAAGCCCCTAAGCAATACTGCTTTCAAAAGCATTACAATGTAGTGCTTAAAGAGGAGCAGTGCGACTACTCAGGCCCAGGAGAGCTGTTGAGTTTACACTGATGGATCAAAGACCGACTGCGGAACTGGAGTCGGAGTCTTCTCACACAACCTCAACATAAACATATGCAGCCTGCTAGGAATGCTCAACATGGTTTACCAAGCCGAGTGTGTGGGTATAATACAAGCGGCCCATGCCATAGCAGCCAGGAGAGTTACGGACACCCATGTTCGTATACTCTCTGACAGCGCTTCAGTCCTCCAATCCCTAAAGAAGGGATGCATCACATCAAATCTAATACTAGAATATCACATGGCGCTTGAACAGGTAACTGTATCGAACCGCAACACAGTGACACTACAATGGATAAAAGGACACAGTGGATCACTAGGTAACGACGCGGCTGACGAGCTGGCCAGAAGGGCATCCAGCACGCCAGTCTACGGACCGGAACCAGTCGTGCCCATCCCCTTCAACCAACTACGCAGGTGGCTACAAAAGCACACCCACACACAGGCAGAGAACTGGTGGTCCTCGTCACCGTGCTGCAGGCAGTCCAAGGAAGCCATGCCATCACTAGATGGCAAGCGCTCCAAAAGACTACTACGACTGGACAGGAAAGGCCTGCGCCTGGTGACGGGGACCATCACGGGACACTGCTCACTGAACAAACACTTCCATACGATTGGCATAACAGACAGCCCCCTGTGCAGAGCCTGCATGGAGGCTGATGACACCGTCGCACATGTGCTCTTTGAGTGCACAGGCATCGCCCAGATTAGATCAGTAACCCTCGGGACACCCGGATCCTACACAGATAATAATAATAATAAGGCAGTACTCCTCGATACGGCTCGCATTGTGAGGAGGTTTCTGTCTCTGGAGCCCTAACCACCGGTAGCTTGGACCCTGCTCCCGACACCGGTGGATTACTATTTTTTTATATTTTTTTTTTTTTTTTTTTTTATAATAATATTTAAAAATGTAATAAAATAAGAAAATTAAATAAATAAACGACATAATAATAATAATATCCCTGGACATTTCACACAGCGCCATCTAGTCCCAAGCTAAGCAACCTAATTTATTTTATTTTATTTTTAATGCTTGTGTTATGGTAACAAGATGGCTGATAAACTACTTATATACATTTTTTTTTTGTAAATACATACATATTATAGATAGAAAAACACCCAGACTCGGAACAAATACATGTAGGTCATACAAATATTTGTTCCGTGCGGGAATCCAACCCGCGACACGCAGCGCAGCAGTCAATCGCTTAACCACTGCGCCAACCGTGCCGTCAACAGATGTTCTCGACAGACCAGGAGACCTAATAAGCTTCTGGAGGGAGGTGGGCTGGTTGGAATAACCACCGACGGCCGCCATGGCCCACGCACAATGGTCCATCTGAAGGACTAAGTGCGGAAACCAAACCCGTAACAACAACAACAACATTTATCAATTGTGTTAGATTTGTTGGACACATTTAAGGGATCTTTGTAAGATGATAATAATAGTAAGGGCCCATACACACGTACCACAAATACACCACATTGCAGCAATCAAATGTGTGCAAGCAGCTATTCATATTCATACAGATAAGCGCTTATCCAAGTGGTGCGGTTGTGGGTTTGGTGTGGTTGTGAGTGTGTTGTTATTTGGTTGTGGTATGGTTGTGGTGCGATTGGGCCCTTAGATGCCAAAGTCAAAGTTAAATCATTTATATTTTTTTTTGGGAAAACAGACCTTCGGCAAGGGGCACACGGACAATAAAAACTGAAATTTATCATGTTGAAGAGAACTTGTTAAAGCTGTGACTCTGAAAAATGGACTCTAAATAAATAAAAATGGTGTATATATTTGTTATACCTGGCATCACCATATTATTGTGTGGTTGCATGTGGTCCAGCTGCTGCTGCACTTTGTTATCCCATTTGGGATATCTGTTGTGGTGATCGTTGGCATTTCGGTGCCGGTCACCTCTGCTATTCCTGTCCTTGTTTTTGTGGTCACGGTCACGGTCGCGGTTGCGGGACCTTGAGCGTCGCCGACCTCTATCTGAAGCAGTACTACTGTTTGTTGCTACGTAGATGTGGTGAACAAGATAATGGTTATTTTGTTAGTTTACTAAGTAATTAAAGATTGTTGTGGACTTCGCTAGATATAATGTGAAACTAAATACCCTTTAGTATCACATTATATCTAGCGAAGTGGCACTTTGCGGGTCACTAAACTCTGCCAGACATAATAATAATAAAACTTCTACTGTGTCTTGTACAATATCAAGCAATGGGTTAACTGTGAATAATTAACACACAATGTATATGCCATTGGAGTACCTATTGTAAATAAATAAACTCGGAACCGAGTTTCTGAGGATATTTAACTTTGAGAACAGACTTCAGTACACAAGCAAATTAAAATGATTTACTATCAAAAATAAAATCAAGAACCAACCTCGTTCACGCTCTCTCTCGCGGCGATCATTCCTGTCTCTACTTTGTCGTTTATCTTGCATTTGCGTTTGGTCTTGATCATTGCCTTTTTCTTCGTTTTCAGGCATGGTTACAACCTGGCTACTCACGTTTTCAGGTATTACAGGCCCTATAAACTGGTCTGTGGGCTGCGGAGGGTTCACATGCGTTACATGAATTGGCTGCATATGCATTTGATCCCCTATTATGGTAAAGGGTTGTACCAGCGGTGGTGCCATTGCATGAGGTGGTGCCATTCCATGCGATGGTATCACGTTAGGCAACATGCTGGGAACTCCATGGATTATGTTTTGCATAGCAAATTGCTCGTTTCCCCACGTATTCATTATGACGAACGAGCGATGAGCGTCACTAATTTTAATATTCTTGAAGCAAAACTATTAAATTAATCACAGTTTTATGACAAACTTGTATTTGTAGCGTAGCGTTACATTCATTACCCGATAGATTACTTTACTCTATGATTCATACAATACAGACACAGAATACATATACCCTAACGGAAATACAGAACAGAACACTCACTGAACATAGTCTATTGCACTGAACAGACAATTATTTACATTTAGTGTTGCCAAATCCGATTTTAAAAAATCCGCAGGGCAACGCTAAAAATAATGTCCGTAGAAATCCGAAGACTGCAGTTTGGAAAATTCGTAGATCTACGGCTACATCTACGGCCTTTCTTTTAAGCCAGCCATATATATCCGAACAACTTGAAGCTGGCCTTCAAACTACAATAGTTTCAAGTTGAAATTATGTCCAAAGGTAAAATCAATTAAAGTTTCATCTGTTCTTAATTTTTGCGAACGGGGTGTCTCGAGCACAGACATATAAAGAGTAGTCTGTGGTGTCTTTTTGCAACGCATCCTCATTATAAGTAAGAGTCTGGCAGTCCGTCTTGCACGGTTGCATTCGAGATTTACGAAGAAGAGGACATGCTATGGCACGGCCCTAGTGGGGACGCGCCTCTACGTTTACTTTGCGAGGTTTGGTTTAAGACGCTATATGGTACAATTTTGCAGAAGTGTTGTACTGTTGTGAATCGTTTTACTCAAAATATGATTTTTAATTAAATTTTTGGGTACAAATTGATGTTTTCTGTTGCACAGTTTCAAAAAAAGTTAGGACCATTCTAAAGAGAGGGCCATGAGCACAGAAAGATCCTAAGATCCTATGGCCCCCTCCGGCTGGGAGCCCGTGGCATTTTGCCCATCCTGCCACCCTATTGTTACGCCACTGTTGTTATATTTGGTAGATGACGAGCATCGTTCGTTTGAGTTCCACCAGTTACGAAAATCATAGTAAATTTTGGTAGTATTGGTTATGTCCTTGTTATGGAGGGCCTCACACAGTGCACACACGTTCTCAACTTCTTTGGGGTCATGGTAGGAGTAATACTCTTTCCACCAAAAATACTGACTGTATTCTTTTGGCGAGTGTATCAGTTTATTTATCTTGGCTGCTAATTCAGTGATGTTATGCTTTCTAACATCTATGTAAGACCCCGGTGGAAGAAATCTGCAACGAAAAACAAAATAGAAAATTAGAATATTGTATCCTGATTCGGGGTCTTAAGAGTTTATTGTTGTTACAGTAGGTTATATCTTGATATGGACTTTCAATGTGTGATAAAGTTATTATCTATCTGTCTAGCCTCCATGAATCTGTGCGGTTGCGCGTGCCCGCACGCACACTGTACATACATACAAGTAGCGAAGCAGAAAACAGATATGTCGTGAGCTAATCGGTATTTTAATTAATCTTACATTTCCTCTCATCACGGCAATTTTATTGATTGTGAACAACTCATCTCTCTTCTCTCCGCGTTACAATAGTCCTCAAGCCCAATAAATCAACATACGTACCTAGAATAATCAGCTCCACCGTATACAATAGGCACAACATCATTCTGTACCGCCTTTAACAACTTCTCAGTCACATAGTCCTCGTCGAAAGAGTTCTCTATCGACATATAAAAGAAGTAGCTGCTTTTCAGTAAATCATTGCAGGTTGACTTCGGGTATCTAGGACACTGCCAAGTACCACACCTACCATACACAGCCAACATCAAATCGTATGGTTTCAATGCATTCTGCAACGCTGTGACCAACTCTCGTCTCCCACTTCTATCCTCACAGTTAGACACGAACCAAGCTGCTGCTCCAATCTTATTGTATGTGTTTATTACAAGGTTATCATCGACAGCTGCCATTTCTTTCCATTGCATGTTTCGCTTTGGACCCACGATTTCACCGTTGTCATCCCGTATCAGTATGTAGGGGTAAGGTATATCTGAATCAAGTCTATAAGTTGACGTCCAATTGAAAAATCCGTCAAAAACCTCCTCACAAACAGGGTAGTTGTCAGCTGATTCCATGCTGAAGAATATGTACAGTTGATGACGAGACCGCGCCTTGGGTAAGTCAGATGACTTCATTAAATTTCCGTGAAATAGTATAGAATCGAACTTAGATAAGTCACCTCCGAACAACATTCTGTCAGCAGTGACGTAGCATTCAATCACCAAACAGTTGATCGCGGCGAACACTTCTTGTCCCTCGCCTGTCTTGTAGAAGGGAGCGAAGGTTCCTGGCGTCCAGGCCCAGAGTAAGATATATTTGACGTTTTTATCAGTCTTTTGCCAGTCATTATCTCGGATACTTGGCTGTCCCTCCCTGAATGCAGGCTGCGAGAAAAAGAAATAGAAAGCCATACAGATGGCTAGAAAGAAGATCTCAACAGACCTCATATTTTTTGTTAGGAACACTTGACACGCCTGCCACCTGCGCCAGCCACGAAACCAGGCGGCCTGAATACGCAGATACATCTCAAGCATCGTATTTTGGTACCTCAAAATAGATATCTACTGCATCTGGTTGCATTTCTAATTTTATCAGGGCCAAGTGATATACAAATCTTGAATACCTGCAAAAATGCACTTTAATATGTTATTTCGCATGTGACTATAAACACAAGATATGTTTACCCATATCGCTGATAGAACAGAGACGGTTACATCGTGTTGAATGTGGCACCTCTGTACCTCTGTAGAATTCGCTCCAATAGACAGACAGCCTTATAATAATGAGCGTCAATCTGCTGGCGGACATTAATCGCCGTTTCTGGACTAGCTCTAACCAAGCACTGTTCGAAGCATTGTTAGGCCTTTCGGATTTTATAACGTCCTTTTTATAGCTCTTATCACTTTAAACACAATTTGCGAGTATTTCACCTCAAAACTGATTACATTAAAACTTTAATGGACCGTAGGAAGTTTACGACAGCTATTCTTTTATTTCTTCTTTTTACTTACCTATTACACAGAAACGTAGTCGTTTACAATGTAAGAAGACTCAGTCCCCCTGAGTCTTCTGCTTCAGCTTAGCGGCTTTTTGGGCGAACTGAAAACTTTAATTGGCAAATGATGCGAATTTACTTACGCCTGAAGCAAAGCGTACGAACGGTCGTTGTGGCGATGCTTGAGGGAGGTCTTTGTCCAGTAGTTTAATGAACTTCTTCAGGCTGAGTTAACTACAGCAGCTGAGCAATACTCCAGTGTTCAGGTCCAGGGGGCTTACCACCAGTTCTTATAGCAGGGCAGAAGTTGAAATGCATTGCTTTTTTGTACTAAGTCGTAGAACAAAAAAGCAGTGCAGTTCAACTTCTGCCCTGTTATAAGAGCTGGTGGTAAGCCCCCAGGTCCAGGGTTCGTATTTTGAACAACCTGCCTATAGACACATTAAAAAAAAAACTTAAACAGCAATGTTCCGAAGCCGAATTTGCTTATCGATCGCGTCAATAATTTTCTAGCATCCACGAACTGCCAAAACGGGAAAATAGATTATTGTAAAATTTTTGTTTTGCTTGTTTTATTGCATGGAAATTGTATTGTGAAATCCTGGATGCAAAGACTTTTAAAATAATTGATTTCACGATGTGGTAAGTGATTATGATACAAGAAATGAACAATTGACTTCTGATACGTCATACATTATTGGTTTGTAAATATAATACTCGCTTTTATTACTTAGCTCGGAATCAGTGCCGAAGGATTTTGAAAAGACAGCAGAGGTTTTGCCTTTTACAAAATATGGATTATCGTCGATGGAGGAGTTTCGGAAAGCTGAAGAAGAAGTGCATCATCAGGAATGGTTGAAGAAAGCTGGTCTCACTAGTGAAGAAATAAAGCTATACCAAGAAAATGAAGCAGGACTACTGGACCAACGCAAGAAGATCGAATCCGGGATATTAAAAAATAAATTAGAAGAAATATACAATAAAATTAGCAACATGCACAACGTAAATAAAAGGTAATTTAACATTTTATGGCGTCGCTATATTGATAGGTATTAGAGCGAACATTTTGTTATTTATTCTTGAATTATGAATTCAATGCTATCAAAATTATTTTCATGTCAATATTAAATAAATATTATCTCATATGTATGTTTATTAGCAAGACACATATTCGTTTTTTTTTCAGTGATAGTACTCCTCAGGAAGTACAGCCAAGCACGTCATCTGCCACAACACCTGAAAATCTCATAGAGAGACTTCAGCAGAATCCTATCACATTCTACCCTGAGGGTCACCCAATGAACGAGCTTAAAGAATTAGAAGAGCATCTATTCGGACACATCAAATCAGACATGATACCTCTGACAAAAAGGCGCAAACTGCTTCGGCGCTTGCAGAGGAAGAAGGACAGGTTGGTCCAGGATAATCCATTTAACATCACCACCATACCGAGTACATCAAGAGTTGATAGACCCGGCAGCCTCTGGGATATGCGGGAGATGCCTCGTTTGATTCCGCACACCATTACAAGTCGAGATCAAGAAGAGAACGCGATGGGTCCACATTTACGGACTATGTATACTGTCAGAGATAACAAAATCGTGAGGTTAGAACCAGTGCAAGCTGAGCAAGAGGAATATAGGGCTTTGGATATTGTAATGCCAATCAACGAAGCTGAATCGCAGCTGTTGGAGGGTACCAAGATGTGCGTGGATGATATAAGGAAGATAGACCGATTCAAGGATTATGAGCCTGGAATACCTTCAAAGGTGGGTTTACTGAAATACTTTTGATTGTAATATGGTGGTTTTCAATAACTTGTTTGTGATTTGCTCCACTCAAGATTAATACTGTATTCTCTCTTTGTTTGACAAAGACAGACTTTATATATTCTAGAAAATCTTTGGAGCGGTTGCTTAGCATTTTGCATAGCACTTTGCTTGGTCAGTCTAAGACCAAGCAGAACCTCATTCAAAACTCTGGATTACTGAAAACTAAAGCATTTGATTAATTGCAACTAGTTTTAAGTAATGTTTGAGTATTGAGTGAGGTACTGTAATATGAGCCTTAACCAGTCCAGTGCAATGAGAGTCCCGCATAGTTTGGCCGCATCTGGCCTGCAGCGCATCGCACTGGGTGATAGCTCACCAGGATTATTTTTATGGCTGCTGTTATGCATTATGGTTCATACAAGATGAACAAAACTTATTAAGGATTTTTGCAAGATGCTAACCTTAAGAATAGAAGTAAACAAAGCTTGTCTATGGTGTAAACTTTAGGCTTACATTGCACTACTTACTTGTAACAACTTCACTTTTCCTCCCAGGTCCTATATCTGAAGAACATAGCTCCTGGAGTCAGTCAGGAGCAGCTGTTGGTGCTCTTCAACCAATTCGTTCTGGCCAATGGAGGGCCAGTGGATCTGCGGCTAATGACCGGCCGCATGAGGGGACAGGCCTTTGTAGCTTTCCGAAGTAAGTCCATACTCTTGTCTTGTGTTGGATAGTTGTGATTTTTCATATTTTTTGTGCCATTGCGAAACTGTAGTTTGTGCTTGCTGTGTGCAAAGGTTTTTGTGCAAGAACTTGTGTTTCCTAGATTCTGGTATTAGTAAAATATTTGACGAACTTATTGCACTCCAATCTCTGCAACTATATAGCTACTACTCTCTAATCTAAACTCTGTATTTACTAATATCCATTGGAATTTTCAACTAATTTAACCAAGAGCTAACAGTTTACCATAATGCTTGCGTCAAATAATTTTTGGAAACATGATATTAATAACAATTAAAATGCGTGAAAAGAAATGTTCAGATCGTCAACAGTACATTCACAATGTGTTAAAATATTGATATTGAAATATTATATTATTACTGTTAGCCTGCATCATCCCTCTGTTGGGCAAAGGCTCCTCCCCATTACATCCAGCTCTTTCGATTTAGGGCTAAAGTAGACCGCTGGTCGTTTGTTTTGTCCAGCTCGTCCCGCCACCTTCTACCGGGTCTGACGCAACGCCTTCTAGCTGTGTCAAGGCTTCACATCGTGGTTATTTTGGCCCACAGTGGCCACAGCTCATTGGACATACGGCAGACGTGGCCAGCCCAGTCCCACTTCAGCTCAGCGGCTTTTTGAGCAACGTCAGTAATCTGTGTTTTGGAGCGTGTGGTGTTGCGAATATGGTCTGTCAATATAACGCCTAGAATACTGCGCACCATTGCACGTTGGCATACCTATCAAACAGTTGTAAAGCTCATAGAATCTTTAGTAATAATGTCTGCGCGACTCACAAAAAATAACACACCGTTAAATTTTGATCTTTTTTATCCTTAAAAGGGGTCATTGTACTCGTAATTATGATCAACTTTTACTACGGGACCAACCCTGAAATCGTGAAAAAAATCAGTTGATCCATAGATTTATGTTCGCATATCTCGACATAATGTATAGATCAACTGATTTTTTTTCACGATTTCAGGGTTGGTCCCGTAGTAAAAGTTGTTCATAATGACGAGTACAATGACCCCTTTTAAGGACTAAAACGATCAACATGTAAGGGCGTATAACACTTAGGTACCTAATTAACGCGATTTTTTTCTTCGACAGGCGAAGAGCTAGCGATCCAGGCGTTGGAAGAGATCAACGGCACGATTCTTACTGGCAGGCCAGTGATTGCCGTATTTGGCAGGAATACCAACAGAATTCAGGATGATGATGAAAGATAAATAGTTTCTTTTATTCATATACAACACCTGCTCTCGTATAATTTGTTCTGAACCGATAAGAAACGCAGTTTATAACGCGGTCTCATGTTTGCTTTCGGAAAGTAAGCAACGTCGTCAATAGCTGTTTAATATATCAATCAATGTGAATGATTATTTTTAGTATCGTAAAACTGAATATTTAGTTTTAGATGTAAAAAAAAAAACACTTTTAAACTTTCCAAATGCTCTTTTTACATCTGAAAAGTGTTTTAATACCTTATTCAGTTAAAATAATGATTATTGTTGCAACTAATAACCAATATTTTAGCGCGCTAAATTTTATATTTCTATACAGTAATATTGACAAATTAATCAAAACAAGGTAATAGGGGCTCGTGGCTAAGTAATAACAGCCGCACGGGTCGATCGATCAGATTAAGCTACGCTTGCCGCGGTTGGTCCGTAGATGGGTGACCATCTTTAAATACCGAGACCCCTCCGAGTCTCGGAAAGCACGTTAAGCCGTTGGTCCCGGCTGTCATTCTTGGATCTTTGACAGTCGTTACGGGTCGTCAGAAGCCTGAAAGTCTGACAACCAGTCTTACCAAGGGCTATCGTGTTACCCAGTAACTGGGTTGTGGAGGACAGATATCCAGTCGCTCCATGTAAAATACTGGTATTCAGCTGCATCCGGTTAAACTGGAAGCCGACCCCGACATAGTTGGGAAAAGGCTAGGCAGATTGGAGGTAATATTTGACAGCTATTTGCGACGTTGCCAACTTTTAGAATGCACACTCTTAATATGCACATCGAGATTTGCACAGTTTTGGTGCTGTCTCTCTCTTTCATCACCTGTGTGACAGCTTCTTTCTTAAGCCGATGTGTCATATTATGGTACTATTATACAATTTGTATAGTGTGGTACAGGTACTGTGCTAGAGGGATCTTTTGGCCCTTGAAGTATTAGTGAAATTGTTTTGTGAAAAATTGCGAGAAAATTGATAAAAGAAGATGGCAGTGGCGTTCGTTTCTATTTTGGCCACGCGTCAAAAGATCCCTTGTGCAGACGCCAGCAGGTCAAGCTACCCGAAACTGTCAAATTTTCCCAATCAACCTTGAGCCTTAATGCTTTAGCGATAAAGTTGAAAATCTATTGAAATAATGTGACAGATTGTAATAGCTTAATGTGCTGGCGTCTGTAAAACTATGAAGGATTGGACATGGATTTCCTGGAAGTCCATGCTCCTTCCCTGACAGGTATCAGACCATTTAAAAAATTGTTGGGTGCGTAATACTCGCCACTGGCGCGAGTGTATGACAAAATGTTTGAACGTGATAATGCAAAGGAAGTATGCTACCTGCATATTTCCTGCCTACTCCGCAAAAGGCGTGACTTTATGTATGCCTGAAAATGTAAGATATAATCAAATGTATGGATGGAAGTATTTTAAGGGGTGAATGAGTAATTGTAGCAGGTACACAGAAATGTATAAGATGCATTATTTTCAGTGCATTGCAACGCCATAGGCAGCGTCCTAGCTAAAACGAACGTCGCATTAATTTTGTCCGGCGAACACAAACGCGTGCTCGCGCCGCCAGAGGGCGCAGTCGGTTTAATGACATAATATGAACGCGATGATCGCGTATTAGCACGAATGATCATTTCTAGGACGTGGGAATACAATTACAAAGTAAAAAGGTCACATTAAGATGAAATCCTAACGATAAACGATGGAAATAGCACATTAGCATTATAATGGTCAGGCGCGGTCGCAGCCCAAGTTTTTGGGGGGGTCACCAAGTAGTAAGTTAGTAACTTAAGTTAGTAAGGCAAGTACATCATGCACTCTCAACAGCTTGAATGATTTTGGGGGGGTCATGATCCCACGACCCACCCCTCCCCCCTCGGCCGCGCCTGGTAATGGTTCCATTGCATATTCGTTTTCATACTGATTGTAAGAATATTAGATAGGTATACACATCTGTATATGAGCCTAGTTTAATCTATTAGCAAATTTTATTTAAGGCTGGAACATCATTTATGAATGAGTTCAATTTCAACTTTTGATTATTGGCTTTTGTGGGAGTCACCACAACTTTGTCAATGTCATGTACTATAGACCATCAGACGAAGGGGTTTGTTCAGTGAAAATAAAATGGGATAAATAAACTTTTGGTTGCTTGGGATACGAAAAATCAGCCTTCTT
This sequence comes from Apamea anceps, assembly GCA_951799955.1. Classification (NCBI taxonomy): domain Eukaryota; kingdom Metazoa; phylum Arthropoda; class Insecta; order Lepidoptera; family Noctuidae; genus Apamea; species Apamea anceps. The sequence goes on from OX637509.1 coordinate 14,885,383, forward strand.
TGGGGTTGGCCGCAGTTGGGTAAGATGTGTTAGATATTGTACAGACGCCAGCACATCAAGCTATCCGAAAGTGTAAAATTTTCCCAATCAACCTTAAATCTTAATACTAAGTTGAAAATATATTAAAAAAAATTGACAGATTGTAGTAGCTTGATGTGCTGGCGTCTGTTCTAAGTTTCAATTCAATCGAGGTAAAACTCAGTGTGATTGTGTGTTTATTGAAGGATTTGGCCCAGCCTAACAAAAGACCTTTTTTAAAGTTTGTGTGGCATTTCTTTCTTATAGCTACCTTATTGTAGCGACGCGACGCTTATATATATATTGTGTGCGTTCATCGTGTCTATTTACATATTAGTGTACCATCTGATAAATATAATATAAATAGTATTTTTATTGCATAAAATATAGTCACTATTTAGAATGATCATACTAAATTACTAAGCCAAGTACAGTTAGTGTGGCTATGGTCTCAGACAAAGTCATTCAAAATGTATATTTACAGCATCTATCAGAAAGGTGTGGTACGGACTGGGGTTGAGTAGGTATTGAATTTTTGTATGGGACAGTTGATAATTATTTCGCGATTACAACGTTGGTCCCACGGAGAAAGTTGTTCAGTTTGATAGTCTATACCACATCCTTGAATATGACCACATTTTTCTGATTCAGCTGTATATTTTATTGTGTAGCACTACCAGTATTTATTGATCCCCCTGCTAAGTGATAAATTAATTTAGTAGCAAGTGTCTATATGCTCTAAAATAAAATAAATAAATTATAATACATACTTAAGTGAAGTGTGTTTGTATTTAACACTACACACAAGCTGTAGATCGTGTCTATCATTATTGCACTGTAAACACGAAACTCATCATAGATGTAAGACATGAAGATTCATCCTAACATAATATAAAATGTAATTCTGTCTGTCCTTTAGTGCGCCCTGTAACTCCCTAATTGTTTACCCGCTTTCAATAAAAAGGAGGTTCTGTTGTGTTCGTCTTAACCGCAGTTTTATCAAAAACTACTCAACCAGTGTCCATGTCTTGTCCTAAAACTAAAAATTCTAAGACGTGACATACTACTACCAACCCGCACTGGGCCCGCGTGGTAGATTATGCCCCACTCCCTCTCACAGGGAGGAGGCCTGTGTCGCAGCAGTGGGAACATTATATGGGCTGTTTGTGACTCAACAAATTTCGACCAAGTAATAATAAAGTTATAAGCCCACTAAAGGACAGCCGGACAAGCAGAGAAAAGTTGCATTGTATATTATGTAAGGAAAGTATATAATGATAAGTGTTTTGATACGAATTTTGCTGCGTCTCTATGTCTTATGTGAAACATAACGACGTTTAAATGTATTATTTCTCTTTCTTCGTATTATATGATACTCGATTAGGATCTATTGCGGCTACGGTGACGGATTAAGTCTGGATATGATTATCATTACGACCAATGGTAGCTATTTTAAAAAGCCAACGATCGGTAGTCGCGGTCATAAAATGCGGGATCGGGACAACACGAGACTCATTAAAGGCTCATTTACACAGGGCATGTTTATTGCCTGTGGCATTCTATAACATTGAAACAACAATTGCGTGGCACCGCCTAAACAACGCGCACAATTGTTGCACAATACGGGCAAGTTGACTAGGGGCCTAAAAAGGCCACTTTGGCAGAATCATAATAGGATAACAATATGAATCATATTAAAAAATCGTAAAATGGTCATAAACTGACAATTCATAATATGATCTGTGTGCAATTCATATCACAATGAAATAACATTTAAACTGTAGAAATCAAAAATAAAAAACCAATTTGATTAATAAAAACTATAATGAAAAATTTACCGATAAAATTACGGTTTTTCTTTTTTTCATGCGGCAATGTTTACACCAAATATGAAATGAAATTTTACGAGAATTAGAGGAATTGCTAATGATCTGATGGGAATTCAGGAAATGAATAGCTTTTAGAGGTATTGCTTAGTGGCCTTTTTAGGCCCCCTGGTATTGGCGTAAATTGCATGCGATTCTGGCATTAACATTTTCTAATATTCACCTCTCTACTCGCGCGTTTTATGACCGTGATTGCCGCTAGTCTTGGGGTTTAGTATAGTTAAAATTACATTTTTTTAGGCTTCATAGTTTGCTGTTACTCTTTAGGACTCTTAGTGCCTAGTCATCACTTCAGGTTCGTATTACAGAACCTCACTCAAGACTCGAACATTACTTCAAACTAGTTTAGAGCCATTTGATTGGTTGAAACTAATTTCAAGTAATGCTCGAGTCTTGAGTGAGGTTCTGTAATACTTCATAGCGAATACGAAAAACAAATAATAATAATATAAGCGGTCTATTGCTCTAGTTTTGGGGCGTCGAAGTATTGTTATTTGGAGTATTTTGTTGGCATCTGATAGCGATTTTGCCATCATAGATTAGTTGGTCAACGATGGGTTGCATCCAGATGACAAGGCTGCGGGCGGCTTACTGTCAAGCCGTAGCTACATAAATGTGTTTGTAGCTTTAGATGTAGGTACTGTAGTCATCCTGTGCAATACCCATGTATTAGTATTTTGAATTTATCTAATAAAAAAAAAGTAGGTTGAAATGAATCACTCAAACTGATGTAGTTATGTTTAGTGACAAAACAGGCACTTATTTAATATATTTCTTGACAAATTACATTACATTTAAGACTATATCCATTAATCTGATATTTAATGAAAATAAAATCTTAATAAATGTCTAGAAGTATGTTTTATTTTCACTTGTAAACTTTACAGAGTAAGCAATATTTCACATCACCACAACCTCCCAATTTGAAGCCAGTTCGCTACAAATTATGTAGCGAGTATTAAATCGACGACATAACCAATATTATAGTCTATAGCACATTTAATGTATACATGAAACTTTATGCGATAAATTATGATTCAGCGTGACAGTCCTTGTAATTTAGACCTTATGTCAATGTGGACAAAAGTCACAGTCGCGTGCTTGTTAACAACGAATTTACCAGCAGTTTAAGAATTATATTTTTACAGTTTACTTGTATAAAAAGTCTAAAAAGTAACACGAAAATCTTGAGTTTCTGAACTACTGCATAATATAAACAATGATGAATGTAATATTGCATTTTAGAACTTACAATATAAGGTGGTACACACGGCTACACCAAAACAAACATAAATCATACTAAACCAGTTTGTCTTGGCCTCACTTTGTATGATATTTTCTCACAATGAACGGTCAGCCAATACTGGTTTTGCATAGCTTGATGTGTAGCCGTGTGTACTATTAATTCACATTAGTGCTAGTTACAACAAGTATGAAGACTGAAAATAACCTGAACACTTGACTCTTCGAATATAATTATTTATTTACTTAAAAATACCAATATCTTATAACATTAGACAGAGATAAATTCCTAATGGAAAACCCCGATAACAGTGGCTGATCTGGGGTTCAAACCCAGGTCCACATGCTCAGCATTTGCACTTGCGACCACTATACCAACGAGTCATACAAACTATAATTAATTCTTACACACCTAAACTTTAAAAGCAGTCAGTTGTCTGGGCACTTCACCTTTTCACTTCCAAATTTCGAAACTAAGTGTTCACCTTGTTGTCAATGTGGCCGTATTATTTAAATGAAGTAGTATTAACAAATTGACCGCCCTAGTCGGATTAATACGTCAAATGTTTTGTGCCCGTGTCGCCTCACTCAGTCATATAAAAACGAATGAGAACCTATGTTCACTTTCAGTTTTATATGCGTACGTATTTCATTGCACGACCCTATTCGTCGTAGGTATTTATTTGGACGCTGGTGGCACGGCAATTGATATAAAATCAAGCGGTCAATAGGTGTTTTATGCCGTTGCGAAAAAGAGATGGTGCTATCTAGTTCCATCTCTCTCTCACATGGTTCTAAAACGTCATGATACGGGGCTGTTCAATGTCCCATCCAGAGCACGTCGCGTTAATGCAGCGTTCACTGGGCGTCCTTGTTAGAGGACTTGCGCCGTCGTTTGACGACGCGTTTTGGTGACGATCATTCGTTCTCTTTCTTCGGTTGTGGTTCCTCCTCTGAAATAGGAGAGTTACGTTAATTTTTCATCTTGAAACTGTTTCTAGTAGTAATATTATAAGTAGTATAGCTCTTTGTGAAAGAGCTCGTCCGGGAAAGTACGCGTCAAACTTAATTTTTATTTTATTTATTCGGGAAAACAAATACACATTAAGAATTGCAAAAAGATAGGATACAGAAATGATACTATAGTTTGACCGAAACTGCTGTACCGCGCCTTAGGAATGCGCAAACTCAAACTCAAATCATTTATTTCAATTAAACCATTTCAGGCACTTTTGAATTGTCAAAATTAAATTGTCGGTCAGTTAGTCAGAAAGTTGAAGCTAGTTGCGCGGCGAGGCGGGGGGCGGGACGCCGTGAGCGATGACGAATGAGCGGCCTGCACTGCCGTCCCGGGAGCCGCGCACATACCGAAGGCGCGGTACAGCGGTTTTGGTCAAACTATAATGTGAAATCAACCACGTTCTCCATAAATGTTAATGGCAGCTGTAAAGTGCGCTACTCGCTGCGCAGTACCTCACCCCTCACCCCCGCTGACACGTGAATTTATTACTGCGCAACCCTGAACCCCCATGCGTTTAAATTTTACGTCGGTTATTTTTTTATATCTGTTCCATACGTTTTGACCGCGTAGGTATTGCACTTTTCTATGAAACAGGTGTTTTTTTTTTTTTTTTTCTACAAGATACGCATGAACAATAAAACTCTGTCATTGCTTTCGCGCAGTAATACATGTGGGGGGGATTGTAAGTAATATAGAGCTAGGAGAATTCAAGAAGATGGCACTTCCAAGTCATTATAGTAAGTCCGGTACTTTTAGTTCCACTCACGTTTCCCCTCATGCTGGTGGTGTGGCTGCTGCTGATGGTGGTGCATCTGATGGTGAGGCGAGTGCGCGTAGTGCTCGGGCGCGGGCGGGCCGGCGGGTGGGGCCGAGCCGGCGTAGTACGCGGCGTGTTGGTACGCCGCCGGGAACGCGCCCGCGTAGCCGCCGTAGTAGCGGCCGCCGTATGCGCCACCGTACGCACCTGAGGTAACACATTGATATTATTACTTTCTCTTCGCTTAGGAATTGATAAAGAAAGGACAAGTAAAGATAACAGATGACCTGATGACACACAGGTACACACTGCAAAGTTAAACTAATTTTGACGGCACGGTTGGCGCAGTGGTTAAGCGGTTGACTGCTGCGCTGCGTGTCGCGGGTTCGATTCCCGCACGAAACAAATATTTATGTATGGCCTACAAGTAGTTGTTCCGGGTCTGGTTGTTTGTGTATGTGAGTTTAAATGTTTGTAAACGCACCCACGATACAGGAGAAAACCCTAGTGTGGGGCAAAGTTTAATAAAAAAAAAAAATTTGAATATTGGTTACTCCAGGATACCAGGTGCGGTCTAAAACGAAAGAGCGAGACGACACGCGCGAGACTTTGTAATCCCCTACTAAATATTTACCGTCTTGCTCGCACGTTTTATGACCGTAACTGCCACGCGTCTTTCGCGTTTAGTTTAGCAGAACGTGTTTCTTCGGGATGACCTCTTCTTAGCGTGTCGATGGCAATATCTATACTTATTATAAATTAAATTTGCTTTTCATGTCTGTCAGTGTGATCGCGTTGTTCTTCTAAACTATTGAACGGAAATTGATGCGGTTTTCACAACCATTTAAAGAATTTATTGCGGAAGGTTTATTACACATAAACCTTCCGGAATAATTCTTTAAATGATGAAACACGTTAATATTAATTACATAAATTAAAAAAACTCGATTTTATGTCCAGTCGTAAAAACCGTGTGAAACATTTACTAGCAACGCCCCGGGTTGCTAGTAAATGTAAAAACTGGTATTCCAATGCCACATTTAACTTAGGTATTATTATTTACCTGGCGGTGGCGGCGGTCCGGCATGTGGTGGTCCCGGGTGCGCGGGCGCGTTAGGGTTGGGCGGCATCATCATCGCTGTGTACCAAACAAAGTGAACATGTTAAACCCAGTTTAGTATCAGTGGTGTTCGGATTTTCAAGCAAAGGTTTGCGATAACGCTACTTCATATTATTACAGCCGCTTCGGGCCGCAGAGGACAATAAAAGAGCCTATATACAAATTTTATTTGCTTCAAACTGACGTTATTTCAAGTTAAACAAATATCAACTTTATTTTAATGGTAATTAAGTTCATTTCAGAGCGACTAGCATTATTGAAAAAGTTATAAAAATGTTTGAAGTTGTAGCGTAAACTGAAATTTATTGTGTAGGAATTAAAGTTATTTTTCCATAAACTCATATTTGTTTACATTCCTGGCGAATATATCCTGGTTGCTGATTACCTAGATGTGCGTTAGCCTGTATTATACAACAAGCTGTGTGCCTGATGGGATTTCCCCTCAGCAAAATTGTCGAACTTTCATCCACTGTTCAACCGCTTTAGGAGATTAATTTTCCAAATCCTTTCCATAGTGCTCACCTTCGTCATAAAATAATAATAATACAATTTTTATTCAAGTATAAAGTAAAGTAAAAATATGTTTTACATTAATTACAATCGAGGAAACTTAAATTCTAACTGTAAAGTAGACCTGCCAGATCTAGGTTTATGAAAAACCTGTGTTTCAGGCCATCAATTTACTATTTAAAAGGTAGTCATGCGCAAAATTAAAAAAAATCTGTCAGTGAATGAATGAATTTTAGATTTGTGTTGTATTGAGAGAAGTGGTGGCGCAGTAGATACAGCCGCGACCGTATGTTCGAACCCAGGCTGGCGCCTTACTTTGTGTAAATTATTTCATCACCACTGCTCTCAAAACGGTGAAGAAAACATAGTGAGGATACCTATCCCGGGAACACCCAGCGTGCCTATTCTAAAGGCTCCGGTACCTGATGGACCCTCTCTATGCCTCCGTCCTCCGTCCTTCCTCCTCCGTGAAGGCCTCCAGTACCAGTTGGACCACCAGCGCACCTCGACGGAGGACTTTGAAGACCCCCTGACAGCGTCCGCGCTGTGCCTGCTCTCTCCTGCTGCTGTGTTGCGTCCTGCTCCTGCTGCATGGGCCCCCTACGGGTATCCTCCGTGCCGCACACGCACCAGCACCTGCCCTCACCTGCACCTGCACCTGTCATCGGCACCTGCCTCGCGTCGGTCTACCTAAAATTGAAGACATGTGCCATCTACCTACCCGCACTGGACTCGCGTGGCGGATTACTGTCCACTCCCTCCCACAGGGAGGAGGCCTGTGTCCCAGCAGTGGGAACAGTATAGGCTGCTTATGCTATTATGCTAAGATTTGTATAAGAGAGTGAGATAGTAGAAGATAACTCACGGTGATGCGGCGGCGAGGTGATGTGCGGCGGGTGCGCGGGCGGCTGTGCAGGCGGAGCGCCCGGAGAGGAGCTCTCCTTCACCTCCGGCTTAGGGGCAGGCTTCTCTTCTTTACGTTCACCTGAGATACATAGATTATGTAGACGACTCCGAGGTGCAAAGTGCGAATGTTCGGATCGGACCGACACATGGCCGAACCGAATATTATTGAAAAATGCGAAAAAAGTTCGGATCGGCTCAGTTGGGTCGGGACCATAGTCAATATTCGAAAGAGTGTAGGAGTGTAGGATCGGTACCGACCGAACCAAATAATAACTTCGTAGCAGGAAACGGCCGAACATTCGACCGACACTACTTCGGAGTAGACCTCCTGCTTCTCAGCTAAAGCACTAGGGAGTGGTGAAGGGCGGACGTTTTGCGGGGCTGACTTATATAATTTTGAAAGTGCTGATTCTCAGCCTAGTTTAGGTGAGTGACTTTAGTTTTCTTGTGTAAATTCTATATCTTCAAATACATACCTTCATTATCCGGTCCATTATTAGCAGTGTCTTCAGGCTCCTCCTTCTTAACTTCAGGGTCTGGCTTCAACTCAGTGGTAACACCTTCAGCCTTCACTTCCGTTGTAGAAACCTTGTCAACTTGTGTAGGCAAGTTGGGCCCGTTCGTTTCGCCCTTGATTTGAGCCTGGTCTTGCTCCATTGGCTGTAAAGTATAATATTAAATGGTTTTAAATTAAAGTTATAAGAATAGAACTTGGTATTGTGGTATTCTGAAGGACATTGTCATATCGGAGTACCTGAAATTTTGTGTCAACTAGGAGAAAAAATGCTGGATTCTTAGCTGCAACAACATCCTGAACATTTTACTATTATAAGGAACACCTAAGGTTAACCCCAAGGCAAATAGCGTGCTGCACTGGTTATTTTTCTTTTTATTTAATTTAGGGACTTTTATATGTATAAAATATATGACAATCCCAACGTACCTTATCACAACAATAACACAAATAATTTATCTAAATACCTCTTAGACCAAACATCAACTTAATCAGTAGACTTAAAACGAGGACTTACAAATCTAAAAAGACTTTTAGCAGCATCAGACAATGGCACAGACAAAATCTCACGAAACAATCCTATGTTATTTTTATTTAATTGTAGATCTTTTATTAATTTTTCCCTCTCATTGTGAAAGCAGACACACTCCGTCAACAAATGCACAACGTCTTCTACTTTACCACAGAAGCAATGCTTCTAAGTTCTGTACTATACTGCACTTTGTAGAAGTGCTTCTGTCATTGTTCACCTATCAAGTATTTTGGAATTTCATAGAGTTGTTAATCTTTCATTTTGTAATACAAAATAGGCACGTATTTCCACGGTTATAACAGTTCTATATTAGATCTCATCATCGCGGATTCGTATTTCCGAAGATGGACGATGATCGTTCTAACTGAAGCGACAGCTTTGCTGCTGGGGAGTTTGTTGCGCCACTTCTTCTTCCCAGTGATAGCACTTGGAAGTTGTAAAGGGCGGGCGTTTTTGGGGGACTGTCATTTGTAATTTTGACGTTCGAAAAGTGCTGTTTCTCAGCCTAATGTGAATAAATGACTTTTGATTTTGATTGCTGAAGCGCATACTTTTGTTTGGAGATCTGAAGGCGTGTTCTCGTAATTTAAAACGTTCTAAATCTAGTCGCAGTCTCATCTCAGCGACAAACAAAATGTCAAAAACTTGTCAAAATGTAGGGAAATTAGAAGTATTTTCATTGACAGATTGAGACTGAGATCAGACTGTGGATGGTCTTAAAAATACGAGAATTGCCCCTCTGTATGTGTGTAAGGTTACCTCGTCTTTCCTGTCCACGTTGAGCGGCTGTGTGTTGGAGGTGATGCCGCGCCGCATCTGCTCCTGTGCTCTCTCTACCATTCGGGTGAATGTTTCTTCGTCCACAGCCGGTTTGCAGTGCTGTAATACCATCAAATTTACACTTTATAATCATTAAGTAATAAGTAACCAACATTATACAGTTATGCATAAGAAAAGATAATGACTAAAGTCGGTGCCTCTTTTATCGGTGGCCATAAATGAAACTGATAATCTATACTTATAATAAATCTGTAGAAGTGAAAATTCTGTACATTGAAAATATCAAAAAAATAAATGGCAGGGGGTGCTACTAGACCGACACCGAACCCAAAAATGTGATTAAAAAAATTTTTGTCTGTCTGTCTGTCTGTTTGTTCAGGCATCACGCAAAAACTACCGGTTCGATTAAGATGAAACTTGGTATAATTATTCTTTAATATCCTGGGCACCACACTGGGTACTTTTTATCCCGGAAAAGTATATACAATAAAAAACAAACTTAATTTTGCGGTTCGATCCCTAGACCCGATTACTGTACCAACCGCAAATAATAAGTTTGTCGTAGGTTACGTCACCCGCAGAGGAGTTCACGACGGTTATGCTCTAAATGTAGTGCTGAAGGTTGAATTTGGCTTGCGCCGTTCGCAGCACACGCGTGGCGCGCGGCCGCCACGGATCGCTACCGTATATAAGGACGAAGTCTGAGCGCGCGCATTACATTTTTTGAACTTTGATTTGAACGGACGTGTCGAGTGGCGAGCGTTCGTTCTTATTTTAACTGCTACTTGCAATTCTAAACCGTGTTTTTCAGTGCGACCTTTTTTATTTCTATTAGTTTTTAGAGTTATTTAGGTTTATTTTTATAAGTCGTAGGTATAGATTTTAATTTTAAAGTATAGGTAGTATATTTGATAGTGTACGTAGTGACCGTAGGTTATTTTATAGGTAAGATAAGATACGATCCGATACGATACGATTTGTTAGGTAAGATTAGTCATTCGTATAGATATTAGTTTTTAGGGATTTTGCTTATTTATTTAGGTAGTATATTTGATAGTGACCGTAGGTTATTTTATAATACTGTTAGGTAGGATTAGTCATTCGTATAGATATTAGTTTTTAGGGATTTTGCTTATTTATTGAGTTTAGTTATCGTCAGAAATAGGTTTATTTAGGTAGGTAGGTATTTTATTTTCTGTTAATGAGTTTTTTTTTAAATTAGGTAGTTACTTAGGTAAGGATATCATATAGGTATCCTCTTAATCACCACTAATGAGACACAATTGGTTTTCTATTGTAATTAGCCACAAAGGGCCCGCGAGATAGATGGCATCCTGGGGAAGCACATACATTTTATCCTGCTAGCACGTTCCCGTGGGATAATTTCCGACATCCACGCGGGCGAAGCCGCGGGCAGAAGCTAGTTAGGAATAAAATAACATACAACGATGTGTGTAAGTTCTGTTGATTATTCTTTCGCGATTACGATGTTCCTCCCATGGAGAAAGCTGTTCAGTTTGATGCTATGGTATGGATTTTTAGCCGGCTACAGCATAGCAAAAGGAGGATTATGATTTTAACAGGCTACGTATTTGAAGCTCGATGTGTCATTAACGCCCGGGTACTGTCAAAACATAAGAAACAGCGTACCTTCTTAAGTTCCTCCTGGAAAGCTTCGCTGCTCTCGATAAACTTGCGCTTCTTAGCTTCGAACTTCTCTTCGATCTGCTGCAGCTCGTCTTCCAGTTTCTTCTGATGCATTGTCAGGGACTGTACTTGTTTTTTTAAGATCTGCCAATGTGATGTGAGAAATAGTTATTGAACAAACTACATGTAACATGGAATAATGAAATAAAGATGCTGTGTGTTCTTGCACAAAACTTTGTAAATGACTAGCAATGCGGGCTGCACTTTCTATCACGGGAATCCTTGAACTAAGATAAATAGTGATTGTTTTTTAGGAGTATACATAAATAGTAATTATATAATAGAAGAAAATTGCAAATGCTTCGAACTCACGACTTTAAACGCACGGCAATGACCTAACGCTTCCATAACAAAATTCTTGCAATTGTTAATTTGTATAAGATAGAATGTAAAAAGAAGCTTACACAGCGGCTTTTAGAACTTGATTATGAAGAAACTGATAAACTGCTCACAATCTTATCCTAGTCTAGCATTTTCATAAAATACATACAGCCATCCCTTCACGAACACATTCGTATAGCACAGCACACCACACACACGACACTGGCCCTGATTCCCTTGTTCACAAACTAAACTAAATTTAAGTTCTGTGCATCTTTTTCTTTCAATTTCATTAAGAAAAGGACAGAAGATAAAATATTAGTTTACTCCTGTCAAATTAAGATACTCCATAGACAGATTAGACGTGATGATGTTTTTAACATGGCTGCTAAAAATACGTCAATTTACGTCAAGCGCTGACTAGTTTGACAGGACTAAACTAATATTTATCTTCTGTCCTTTTCTAAATTAAATAGAAAGAAAAAGATGCATTGAACTTAAATTTAGTTTAGTTTGTGAACAAGGGAATCGGCGCCAATTTCCACTTCACACTCACACTTCACACGCTAACAAATACACACACGCATTTTTATTTTTCCTTTTGATTTATTAGTACTTTTTCTTTTTGTTATTATTGTTTTCTTTTTTTTTTGTCACATGTCTTAAGTGAAATTATTTGTGAAAATTCCAGTCTCGGCGAGGGGGGGCCAGGAGTCCATAGCACAGGGTATCCTAGTTTGGATTCCTGACTCCCTCAAGTCCTAGTACCTACAATATTTTTGTAACACCTCTATTTTACTGTAATTTTACTTTGTGGGATAAAATAAATACATTATTATTAAATACAAATATATTATTATTGAAATTATCCGTTTTTGAGTAGTCACTAGACAGGATGTCATGCACTTCATAGGAAAAATTTGATTGGTGATAAACCTCTTTTTCAATTCCTTCTTACCTGCATTCTAGCTGTGGTGACCACAGAGCGGACATCCGGTACGACGGTATCAGAGAATATCTCGTTGATCAGGCGATGGTTGCGTAGGTACCTTGCGTAGGCCACATGCTTCACTGACAACCCTTCGTCTTGATCTGAAAATGGTGTACAAATAGTTTTAGTAAAATTGTTCTTTTTTGGGGCAGCATGTAGGGTCAAAACCTGATTTATCAGAACATGAGCCCGTAATTCAAGCACGTTCGCAATCTAATCTCAGTCTATCAAAAATACCCATAATTTGCCCTACATTTCTGTTGCGATTTGTTTTTAATAAAGGGAATTGGCCTTCTGATTTTTCATAGATAACTTGACGAATTTGATAGTTATGATAATTATGGAATGATATCATAACAAATATTATTAAGATCTTTGGGTTTCTTATCAATCATTATTATTGAACTTTTTCAAGATATTTTTCTGTTGTTGACAGCATGTCTAACTGTTTCACAGTCACACATAATTGTTGTGATCTATCTTGCTTCTTAATTCCACTTTTTCTTGACGAGCGCGTTCAAAACTTGTCATATCACCATATTTCTCTGCACTTCATGTATCTATCTGGTGTCTAACAGAGCGTATATCAACATCATCAGCCTACAGCAGTCCACTGCTGGACATAGGCCTCTCCTATTGCACATATTTAGCACCCTGCCAAAGGACCACGAATCGGCAAACGTAAGGTAGGACGCCCGTAGGCTATGTGGAGCGACGATCTGCGTAAGGCAGTGCGTACATAGAGTAAAAATCTGTACTAGACATTTATCTTATTTACATCAATACTTTGTTATTTAGAAGTGTATATCTATATCTACCTTCTTCATCCTCAGCGGGTTGTATATCAATTCTTCTGTCTTGTTGTTGTTGTTCCTTCTGTGAGCTTCCCTTTTTGCTTGAACTCTCTTCTTCAAGATTACCTACTGTTGACACAAAGGATGTGTTAGGCGCTGAACCTTATGGGCCGACACACATTAAGACGATGCAAAATCGCAATTAACTTATGTTGTTATTTTACCCATTTAAGCCAAAATGTAACAACCAACATCTTTTCTTAAAATTTTCGAAGTAATCCCAATATTTTGGATCATTAAACCTGCACCCTAATTGCGTAACACAATCTGAATTATTTTGAAGGATATTGTAAATCCATCGCTTCATGAGTTGGAAAAATTTGTCAGCTCAACAACGTAAAAAACGCAATGAATGTTGTTGAACTATCAAAATGAAAGCCATTGCTACTGTTATTGTTTTACGCAATTACGCTAATGTTTTATATTCAATCTAGTCTAAATAACATTCAGAGTGATAAGTACTAGATTTGGAATATTGGATCAGTGAAGTTTTGTGGGTTGATACATTCAATTTTTGCGTTGCGACGTCGAATCGCTTTTATGTGTGTCGGCAGTATGTGAGCAAGAAGACACGAAGCGACATTGATGCGTGAAAGATGCGTTTGAGAACGTCAAATGGTTGTCATGATGCAATGTAATGAGAGAGTCCTATTTACTGAGGCATTATAACACGTAAGCTATTTAAAGTTACACTTATAGACATAAAACACATAATATTCGAATCTTTAGCCATTTTATGCAAAAAACAAATTGGAGACAACATTTATTTATTTTTATTATACTCCAATAAGTAAGCTTAACTTTCAGAAAAGCGCTGCAAAATAATCACATCAACTTTTATGCGACTCTATAAAAATTACAAACATTTCACATGGCAACACCGTCCGAAAAAAAAGGTTGCCAACAACAAAAACTACACAGACATGTCGACATGCATTCTTTATCCCTTACCTACAGCCTTATTTTTCGCTGCTATATAGGCTAAATATGCAGGCGAGTTGTGGTAGGCCTTCAGACTCTTTTCATACTCCAACTGTTGTCAGATGAGTCCCGTGCGTGCAATATATGAGGTGGCGTGCATGTGAAGGACAAAATAGCGTTACTTGAAGTGCGGGTTAGTCACGTTTTGAATTTGAAAGTGGGTGGACGTGTTTACCGATTGGTTTTTGATGGTATAATTGTATGATTGGAATGTGAGAGATTTCTAATACAACTCTGGATTTGTGGTAATCAGCTGCATCCGGTTAGACTGAATGCCGACCCCAACATAGTTGGGAAAAGGCTAGGCAGCTGGGGAGTGCTGTACAATATCATGTGTTACCAGAAGTTAGTTGGATTATTCAATGTTTTTTTATGTGTGTAAGCAGGAAATAGAAAATCCGCTTTGTACACGAATATGACTTTCTGACTGTGACAACTTATTGCGCCATTCAGCGTATCTAGCGAATCGAGCGTGAGTCGTAGCGTAAAGTAAGGCTGATTTGCAATAGCCAGATAACTCTTGTAGAATAAATAAGACAGGTTGATATATGTATTTTCGCCATATTTATTGTTCAGACAAGTTTTCTGAGAATTGACAAATCAGCTCTTAGACAATGTTTAGCTTAAACTTGAATACACAAGTGAGGTATTTTAGTCTCAGGTAATTTAACAGTTATTACGACAGGTCCACACACTTCCAAATCAGGAACAAATAAACTATTAACACAAATCTCCCACCGGGAAAGGGAACGGACCACAGTTCTTTTAACAATGGATATAATGGCTGTACCCAAGTGCGGTAATATACAGTGGCTAAAATGGTACCTAGCAGTCGTACATGATGGCTGATGTGTTAACACAATGGTAACCAATGTTCATTCATGTGTGATGCTTTTGCTGTTTTTGTGCCTTACTAGGGAGTTTAATTTTTGGTCTTTGGAGGGTGACATTTAGGGATAGATTTGAAATATGACCAAATGTGGACTAAACTAAGTGTTAGCTTTTTGATGCTCACTAAAACAATATTTATTTTATTTTGTAATCATTATGAGTAGAGCAATAGGGATGTAATTTATAAAAGAAATAATAAAATATCTATGGTACAAAAAGTTGCATTTGGAAAGGGGAAGACCCAAAATATAGATTAGATACTTTTTTCCACAACATGTTTTGTTTTCGAACTATGTGTGCTTTATGTTTCGAAATCCTTGGAATCCAATGCCTTGGATACCAATTTTCCAAAATGGGAAATTAGTCACAAATAATAATAAACACAAAACAGCAAGAGCTAAACCTCAAAACCCTGTGTTAAAACAAGCACGGTCGTGATGGTGTGGATTATGCACAAATTTGTACCCTGTGAGTAGGGCATAGGGTTCGTTATTGTACCTCTGGTCTTGTGTGCCAACCACTGTACATAGGCGGGCGACGATTGGTAAGCTTTCAACATTTCTGTGTACTGCGCCTGGATGAAAGAGGTTTGTCAAGTTTTGTGACCCTCTTGGGTCAATTTTTGGGAAATAACATTACACTACACTTGTATCCCCCCAAAGGGTAGCACAGAGGTGCACACTGACATTTTGCCAGTTATGTTTAAATCCCATGTAATATGGGCCTAGAATATTAAGCTATTTATTGTTTGTGCATGAAATTGCACAAACATTGATGACATTATCAACATTTGTGTTATAAAGGCTACTGATTTATACAAAAAGGCAGGTTTTTTTTCTTTTGTTAGCAGGTATATTTCATGATTTTCATTAAGTTTTCTAATTCAATATGCATCAATGAGAATATGATCTTACTTTTATTATCCAATCATTTTTCGAATTTATTGTGTACTTTTGCAGCATTTTGGTAAATGGAAAACTACCTAAGCAGCTTTTGTTTCTATATAGTAAGTTGAGAAAATGCTCAAAACATTTTCTTTGGATTACAATCAGCCTGAGAAATGCCGTACATTGTAAGTAGGTACATAAAACTAGTATCAGATAGAAAGAATGATATCCATACCTTCTCAGCCTCATACTCATCAACATATCCAGCCTTTTCGGTCTCAGGCAGGTCTCTCCACATGCCCCCAATAATTCTTCCAATCTCCCATAGCTTGAGGTCTGGGTGGGCAGCTTTTACAGTATCCCAAACGCGGCGGGAATACCTCATGTACGGCATTAAGGGCTTTTCTGGCGGCTTCGGGGGCTTTGGTAGGCCCGCGCCCTGGAATATTTGAATGTATGAGCATTTTGGTATTGGTTGTGGGAGGAACTTGCTGAAAGTAAGTTTAAGTAAAAGTGTTCATAAAGGCTGAAATTACAATTAGTTACTAATATACTACAGCAGAACAAACCAGTATTCATTTAAAACAATCTACCGTAAAACACACACAAAATATTACCCAATATACTCGACTCACCGCGCCGGCGCCCTTGCCGATCTTCTGCGGCTGAAATCCAGGATGAGAATGTACCGTGGATACAAATGGACTGGTCTTATCATCCTTAGCGGCTGTGGCAGTGGCGCCCACAACGGCCCCGGCGGCGCGCCTCGCGGCCTCTGCACCGAAACGCTGTTGCTGGGGAGTGGGCCAGCCGCCGTACCCCCCCTGGTGGCCCAGCGAGGGACCACCTTGGTATTGCGGGTGGTGGTACTGGTATTGGTTATGGTGCGGCGGCGGTGCATTCATACCGCCTTCAAGCCAAGCAGCGGGGCGGCAATACAATGAAAGAAAAAAACAAAAAGCATAAGGGAATGGGACAGGAGGGGGCGGGGCAAACAAAAGATAATTAAATGCAACAACATCTAAATAATATCAAATCATAATGTTAAGTGGAAGTTATTAGTGTGAGCGAGCAGTACTAGCGTAGTATTTAGTAGGCTTAATTAGCGTAAAGAATCAAGAATCAAAGAACAGACTGGTGTGAGACGATTACTTGTGATGTGAAAACGAGAAAAATTTTGGTGCAATTACAAATTTTAAATCCCCACAGAGTACCTATTTCCAAAACAGATGAGGGTGTGAGAACAATTTTGATAAATAAAAGTAAATCTGATTGTAGCATTACCTTTCATCATACCGAAACTCATGGGGGGCCCCGCAATCATGTAGTCTGTTTCAACATAACAAAACATGAAACAAAACCAACATAACAATAAAATGTAGTCTAATGCGTAAAGAACAAATTAAGAGAAAATAAAAGTATGTTACTAATGCATATACTTTGAAATAAACAAGCATAGAATTGGAGTCATGCTGCCGAGGGTCATAACAGCAGTTAGGTACCAGCAATACCAACTCTCAGCCCTGCTAAGCTTGCAAAGGCATCGAAATCAGGTACATGTTATATGTAGTTAGTATCTAACAACATTCTAGAAACAATATTAATCAAACATTCAAAGAGAACAGTTTCATATGCTGTAAGTGTATTTGGCCAAACTGTTATCTATGCTTTGCTTTCTTTTTTACATTCTAATTATAAAAAAGTGTGCATGGAATACAAACGCGGATTGCTCTGAGGGCTGGGCATCGACATCGATGTGTTTTGTTTGTAACTGTTTGGTGCAGCCATGGCACGGAGTCACTCTGAAAAAGGTACAGTAATATCTAGGTGATGTGTTAAACCACCAACTAATGTCTGCAACCTGTAATGTATATCATATAGTAGATTTACAAAGTAATGTGTTTATCTTGCTGCCTACAAATAAACTTGAAAAGATGAACCTTATGCCACTTTGGAATATTAAACAAGGAACGTCTGACTACTACGGTAACGATAATTTCCTATATTCATGTTTATATTTTGTAAGCTTGTACTAAGTTTACTCCAGTTGTTCATAAATAATCTATATTGACGGATTTATAATTCAGAAAAACATGATCGAGTTATTCTAAAATGCGGACGATTACCGGCCCGTTTATAATCCGAATAACTGTTATTCCTAGCTCGGGAGATAACTTTAAAACACTACTACACGTCTTACCTGGTGCTATCTAAAGTTCAACGAGTTTACTAACTCCAATATCCTGAAATCAGTAAAATAATTCTATTTAACCAAAACAGGGACAAGCGTCACTTTCCATTCCAGTTAGCAAGACGCCATGTTTACGTCAGCCATTTTGTTTCGATTGACACTATTTTGACATTTCGTTCGCATTTTAGTCGATTATTGCTATTGCACAGAAAACAATCTTAGTGTTAGGCTGCACGGTAGTAGCAATTCCACGTAGTAGCGGTTTTACCACACCTTTTTTGTGACATGGAAAAAATACAAGCGCACGCACTGGCGGTTTTGCGACTGGTTCCTTAATTTTTTTTTTTTAATTATAATTCACAAAACTGATGTGTATGTATTACAACAATCACAAATGCATTAAAACCTTTACGACATAATATTTCTGATTGACATAATATGGTATACCGTAGTGCGTGCACCTTCACTCGAGTGCAACTGCTCCTTTTCTTTTATTTTGATCATTTGATAAGTGAGTGAAAGATCCTTTTTTTTTTTTTGAGGATCGGAAATCATCAAATGACCCCTCCCGCTCTGGGCGGAGCGGAGGGAGTGTCAGACTCTTACTGACTAAAACCACCCGTGTTCCTTCCTTAGCCCTTTACGTACCAGGGCAGCGGTAACCCTTTCGGACGATCCCGCTACCCTGGTGAAAGATCCCTAGTGCCTAAATCCAGAATACTTGCATCCATGAATAAGAAAGTATTTCTATGGCTATATTGGTTCACTAATTAATTTTTTTACTTACTAAAGATGCCGAATGATAGCCAATAATTAGCAAAATTTTCGTCTGACATTTGCTTTACCGTACTTTTAGGAAAACTATACGTCCGTTAGGTTGGAGTTGGACTCGAGCCGCAAAAATCCACCTGGCTACACATTTTGAGAACCGTCCGCTGCGCCCTGCCACGGCTCTGATCAACGTATTATACAAAATGTATAAAAGGCTAATTTTTTTCGCTGACATGCTGCCCGTCCGCCTCGTGGTAGTGGACGCCTACCTTTAGAGGTAATAATCGACTAACTCGTAATATTACTAGTGTTGCTAGGTTATTAATTTCAGTGAGTGTAGTTATACTTAATCTGTGGCGAGGGTTTAGAAAAGAGCGCGAAGTTAGAAAAAAAACATGCATGACATTTTTAAGTATTAATTTCGCAACCAAAGTTTACTACAAAGTAAACTAATTTTCTATTGATGTATGACAGAAATACTTTATCTTCACAGAAACTAAGGTCCTCCTGTAAGTTTTATTGTAATTCGCATTTGATTGAGAGTCTAGATTTATTTTTTCAGTTGGTATGGTAGGTTTCAACTACGTTAGTAAAAAGTAGTTAAAAAATGGAATGTGTAAAATCGTGTTAATGTAGCATTATTTACGGCAAATCTCCCTCAAATTCAATTTACTAATATTAGGTACCTACCTACTCCTAAAGATGGAACAGTGGAAACCAACCAACTGTAAAAATAAATCTAGACTCAATCAAGTGCGAATTACCTATTAATGAAATTGCAATGAAATTCAGTACAATCTCAACCTATTTGTCAACACCAGACCTAAAAATACGGAAGTTGGCACGTGAATTATCTACAATTCATAGTCAGTAGCCAAATAAACCAGCTGACCGCGCTGTGCCACTTACCTACAAGCAAATGTCGATCTATAATTTGATTGT
This sequence comes from Apamea anceps, assembly GCA_951799955.1. NCBI lineage: Eukaryota > Metazoa > Arthropoda > Insecta > Lepidoptera > Noctuidae > Apamea > Apamea anceps. The sequence goes on from OX637509.1 coordinate 14,905,205, forward strand.
GCATGGCTGATGACATTTGGCGTCTTTAATTTGTATTGTAAGGCCTTGTTTATAGAGAAGCTGAGCAAAGTGCAGCGCGTGATATAAGCCGCTTACACCCAATTGTTGACAACGGGCTGATAGAGAACATTGTATTAAAGCCAACTTCAAAAATTTGGAAAAAGCCTTATTTAAATTTACTTACATAATATATTGAGTCTTATCACAATTCACAGTCACTTCAAGATTAAAACATTTAAACGGCATTACGGCAGGAAAAAGGAAAAAACGTGTTAAGCTGACCCCAAGCAACATGAGACCAGGGCAGGAAGATGGAAAGTGATGATGATGATGGGAAAGGGGAAGTGTTTATAGGGAGGTATTCTTCTCCCGTCGTATCTGTACAAACTTTAGCTTTTACCTTGGTGGAAATATTCGCCAGTCACAAAGGACCTGGCGCTGGCTACCCTGTGCGTAGGCAGTGTGCGCACTTAAATGCACGTCCAGCATTTAATGCGTGCGTTTCCTCAAAAGACCATTTCAGACATCAATCTACACGGTCTTCACATGATCTGACCAAGAATATGTCTGGATTATAAAAGAGACTGCGACCTCCGAGTTTGTTTCGGCTTTTCTTCTCAGAGTAGTCAGATAGGAAACGCCGACCTCATCTCATTAAGTTTATTATCATTTTATTAAGAAACGCATTTCGTGGAGGGTTTATACTATGGTTTAGTTAGCCTAAGTATACCTATAAGCCATGTTCAGTAAGCTATGCTGATGCACATACTCGAGGAAGGAGGTTCTAGCCTTCTACCTTGTCGAGTTTCAAACTATTCCACTTGTTGATCTACTAAATTCAAAGTCCATATAAACTAAGCTTTATAGTAATAGCGGACGTGATAAACGGGTCCTTGGATTTTATGCAATGAAACTTACGCAATACTATAATATATTAATTATTTTATTGATTGATTTATTGCTGAAATCAAAAGTGGACTTAGATTACTTTCGTTTTCGTGTCATTAAGAACTTAATCAATGTTGGTAAGTCATTGCTTCTTCTTGTCGCAATCTGGTTATTAAAGTATTTACATATTTCACTGTAGGTAGAAAAAAAATCTAAGACGTGACATCCACCAACCCGCACTGGGCCCACGTGGTGCATTATGGACCACTCCCTTTCGGAGAGGAGGCCTGTGTCCCAGCAGTGGGAATATTATTAACTAGCTTCATTTTTCTGACTGACCGACCCCTTGACAATTCAAAAATGCCAGTAATTGGTTTAATTGAAATAAATACTTTGAGTTTTAGTTTATTTTAGACTGATTATGACTGTAGGTACCTCAATCATTCAACCTGCCTAGTCTTTTCCCAAATACTTTGGGGTCAGCTTACAGTCTAACCGGATACAGCTGAATACTATTATTTTACATGCAGCGACTGTCTACCTGACCTTCACAACCCAGAAACTGGGTATCACGTGGGTACCTACAAGTGCCTTGGTAGATACATAGAACAGATTTCCTGTCAGGCACGCTATCAGGGTTGTTTTTAACTTCCGTGAGAACCAGTACCTAATGACTGATATCAATAAGGTCAAAGCATTTTCAAAGTCCTTGGCCTGGTCCCCATAACGAAACGATTAAGGTTAGGTAGGCACCACACCTGCTGCTTTTCACATTTCCCAAATGTTTATATTTACAACGCCACATACTGTTGAAAAATCATCGAGATACTGTTCAGGGCCCTAGTTTGTAGGATTTTTATTAAGGTATTTATTTTAGGTAGATAGTAGGTTCTTGATAAAAAAATCAAATCAAATGCAAGTCTACGAAAGGTCAAGTCCAAGACAGGCGAAAATTGGAATTTTCAAAGGGCTCGGATTTCAATTCATAAGGCGATGATGATGATGTAGATGTCATCAGAATTTGCATTTGATTTGCTTTTTTACCAAGAACCTCTATCAAAGTGAAATAGCTAATGTGTAATTTGCTATATATATCCGTGGTTTATGGTGAAGCCGGGAGCTATAAAGCGCCTGTTGGTTATCGACCAGCAATGGGTTGTAACTAGGCTAAACATAAAAGTGGTTTTCATCGCGCTCCCCGGCTTCACTTACAAAGAAAGATAATATGCGATGTTATATGGTACATTATGTTAATGAGTGCACTAAGGTATTATGTAGGTGCATGCATACTTACTACATTTTGTAAGTACCTATTTCTTTAGTTTCTAAGATGTAAACTTTTTGTGGACCTAAAATAAATACTCTTTCATTCACATTCCACTTAGAACAACATGACATGGCATGACCAAGAAATGTATCAACATCGTCGAAACAAAATCCATCATGGATACTTTTTCTCTCACCGTACTTTGAACCTATGGTTGAATTCATGTAAAATGAAACCAGCGGAACAAGATATTTATAAAAAGATAAAAACACACGTATTGTCAAACAACATGTTCTCGTCAGAATCCTCGGCTGTTACAGTTCGCATACTTTTTGTGTTTGTTCACAAAGCTGTGTCAAAATTTGATATTTCCGCGAAACGCTGGGTGCGGTGTCATTCCTCCCAGGCTTTGATCCCTTGCGACCCCAACTGACCTTAAATACCGACTGTATTATTATTTTGTTTTAGATTAAAACATTAGATTTTTCTGTTTAGGTTGGTCCGTGGATGGGTGACCATCTTTACATATAATAATATGTAAATTTACTGAATCTCACCCTAAGATGCTTGAAAAACTGGGAGATAAATGTAAGTTCAAAACTAGATATCCTAACATATTGATTATTCCTAGAACGAAAACGGAACTATATACCTAGACGAAGTTGCTACCCTATGTGTCTTCAGATTTATAACAAGATTCCCAACCAAATTAAAAAACTTCCAATGGTCTGCTTCAGAAGGGCTTTACACAGGTGTCTAATTGAGAATCCCTTCTATACTATTAAAGAATTCCTTCAGTTTAAATCTAAAAGATCTAATTGTACCTATACCACAAAATTTGCATGTCATTATGTGATGATTGAATATGTAAAGCTACTATTATACTATCACTGTAAGAACTTTTGTAACCATATTTATCTGCAAATAAATCTTTGACTTTGACTACATACCGAGACCCTTCGTGCCTAGAAAGCACGTTATGCCGTTGGTCCCGTCTGTCAATCATAGATCTTTGACAGTCGTTACGGGTAGTCAGAAGCCCGAATGTCTGACAACCAGTGTTACCAAGGAGTATCATGGTGCACAGTAACTGGGTTGTGGAGGTCAGATAGGCAGTCGACCCAAACAGCCGACCCCAACAGAGTAGGCAGATTGAATTGATTAACTAAATTTATAAACCTCTCAAAAATTTTACATGAAAATCCTTTCCCAAACATCTTCAACCGCTAAGTCTTCTGAAGATGAGAAATTTAGAATATGCAGTTGCGTTAAAACTTAAATATTGACGCCTTTTTAAAAAAAAAACATAATGCTGCTACAGGTGCTCCTGCTGCTGATGATGAGGTGGTGATGCTGCTGTGTGCTGTTACAGGTATTTAATTTATTAGTTAAGTAATTTAATGTTATACTTACCTAGTGTTATAGTTAACCCATTCGTTAACTATTTTTATTCCATTAGTCAATTTGAAAATGTGTACAACAATACTCTATTGCTAACTGTGGACTTGTGGAGGCTTGTAAATAGCTTGTCGTCAATTACCACACTACTACTTCTGTATTTGATAGCTGTAAGCCACCCAAAGACAATAAAATAAATAATAATAATAGACGGAATGGCGCCAATTCCCTTGTTCACAAACTAAACTAAATTTAAGTTCAATGCATCTTTTTCTTTCTATTTAATTTAGAAAAGGACAGAAGATAAATATTAGTTTAGTACTGTCAAACTAGTCAGCGCCTGACGTAAATTGGCGTATTTTTAGCAGCCATGTTTTTAATCACGTCTAATCTGTCTATAGAGTATCTTAATTTGACAGGAGTAAACTAATATTTTATCTTCTGTCCTTTTCTTAATGAAATAGAAAGAAAAAGATGCACAGAACTTAAATTTAGTTTAGTTTGTGAACAAGGGAATCAGGGTCAGTGTATTGTTTTAAGCGTCGAAAAAACATCCAATTCACACTTTATCGTAGCAATATAAAAATAAATTACACAATATTTAAACATGGCACGAACCGATATCCGTATGACTCACATAGTTAATTCCAACATAAGCCCAAAAAGTAAAAATATAGAAACACGACAGAATACCCTGTATAACAGTATCGTATAACAAACAAGATAATAAAAATCATAAAAACGTAAATTAACCAAATGTGCATGCTGTTGTCACGTGCCTGAATAACTGCGTCAGTGATCATCAGATTGTTATTGTTACCATTCATAAATTATGATTAAGGTAGATAATAACGAGATATTGTTTGTGAAAAAACACGTTTCCGTTGTAGAAAAATAAAGCAGAAACAATTGAATAAAAACAAAATATTCTCCACTTATTTCAAAATTCAAAACCGCAAGGAGGACGCGCGGGGTCGCGAAAGAAGGCAGGAGTGGAGGGCAGCCTTTGCTCAGGAGTAGAACAGCGCAGGCTAGAGAGAGAATAAAGAACCGCTTGGCTAATCCTGGGCAAACAGTCCAGCCCCGCTGGCTGCTACTATTTACTTTGAACTTTGTGGACTGGGTAAATAAATATGTTTCCACGACATGACCTATCCTTATTTACCTATTTCAATTCGAAGCCACAAAAGACCACGAAATAACCATAAGGTCACACATAGACACCCACCTCCTCAACCAGAAAATAAACAATCAAACATAGATAAAATTAGATCAAGACTAATCACTAGTAGGAAACAGTCAATCGTTAAAAATTTCAGTTTTTCTAACTAAACAGACAGCTGTGCTGCTGGGGAGTTTGTTGCGCCACTTCTTCCCATCTAAAGCACAAAACACCCGCCTTTTAATGCTTCCTGCATTAAAGGGCGGGTGTTTTGAGAGACTGTCTTATGTAATTTTGACGTTCAAAAGTACCGATTTGAATGACTTTTGATTTTGATTATTATGATTGATTTGCTTACGTAGATAATTGGAAAAACCCAAAATTGATATCTCTCCATTTAATCTTTTATATCTTACTTTACCTTCGTTTGTGACTCAGAAGAAATATTGAGATTTTCAGCCGATAAAAGAAATAATACAATAAGTTCCAGCTGGTTAAAGTAGCTATCAGACGACCGGATATAGATAAAGATAAATAATATATATCCATATTATATTATCCTACTAATCTTGCTAATATTATAAACGCGAATGTTTGTGAGGATGGATGGATGGATGTTTGTTACTGTTTCACGTAAAAACTACTAGACGGATTTGGATGAAATTTAGCACACAGATAGTTTATAACCAAGATTAACACATAGGATACTTTTTATATCGATAATCCCAAGGGATCTAAACGTATGCGGGTGAAACCGCGGGGCGCTGTAGTCTTTCATAAAATCCATCAATCGGGAAGACCTGAATGAGACTCGCTCAGTACCACAGTAGCTCAGGCCTGTACTCAGCAGGTTCAAGGTTGCCAATGATGATGATGAATATAGCTATTTGGTTCGTAAGGTTGAGGGAGTTAGATGGAAGAAGGAATAAGACGTGATGTGGTGACCTGATGATGAAGGCGAGAAGTATTATAATTTAGGTTCACCCAACAATCTATACAAATAAATAAAATTGAAGTGTCTGTTTGTAATGTCACTTTTTACTAAATAATAACAAAAAAAGAAAAACAATTTTTACAATTTTCGCCTGTCTATCTGTTTGTTCCGACTAATCCTCGAAACGGCTGGGCCGATTTTGATTAAAGGTAAGGGGATACTTTGAACCCTGGGCTGATAAAGTGCTTTTTATCGATATACCTACTACGCGCAAAAAGCAGTAGGCGGAAGCTACAGTTTTATCTATATTTGCCTATGTGTGACAGTGACATTGTTGCAAACTTATCGAATTTCATAAATAAAACTATTGACAATTGTGGAAAATCACCTAGACTATTTTAGGAATTGTAAAGTCTCAAGGCTGCATGAGATAATAATATATTTTATGTATGTCAGCGGAATCGTAAAATAGATAGTTGACTCTTTTACGATAGGTTAAAGTCAGTTGTTTTAGAACACGAAATGTTTTGTAGTTTTCCAAAAGGAAGCTGCACGAGCATATTATATAAAGTAATACATTATAATAACACAAATTCACTGTGTGTTTACACTTGGTAACCACAACTTTGTCGAAGGACCGATGGCCGGTGGAGCAGACGAGTCTTGGAGTGGAGACCACGTATCGGCAAGCGTACTTAGTGTGGGACGCCCCCTAGCTAGATGGACGGACGGCCTAAAGAAGTTGGCTGGGACAAGCTGGATGCGGAAGGCGGTGGACAGGGTGTGGTGGCGCAGCCTGGGAGAGGCCTCTGACCAACAGTGGACTGCCATAGGCTGATTTAATTAAATCACAAGGAAAGCGCGTGTCCCTTCGTGAGAATAAAAAGACTATATTACTATGTAGTTTGTCCTGATCTTCTACACCTTCGTGAATAAAGCTCTTATTTATGACTAGCATTTTCCCTGCAACTTAGTTCGCATTTCGGACTTAGTTCGGATATTCTCCTAAAAATTCGCCTCCCTATAAAATCAAAATTTATGATCATGGTCTTAAAAATTACATGTTTCGACGCATCGCCCTTCTACTATTGATTTTTTTCTTAATGTCGGCTCCTAAGGGTCATAGCACTCGTAGCATGATGTAAAATAGAATTGTCTTCTAGAATTTTTCAAATTCGACTGGTAGTTCCAGAAATTAGTGCGTTCAAACAAACAAACTCTTCAGCTTTATTATTACTATATAGATATATAATTGCGTAACACTATCAATCTCCATCAGTTTGAAGGATATTGCTAATCCATTGCTTTGTATGTTTGAAAAATTTGACAGCTCTACAATGTAAATAACGCAATGAATGTTGTTGAATTGTCAAAATAAAATCCATTCCTACTGATAGTCTATTACGCAATTAACCTGCAGATTAGTATAGATAGGTACTATAAATTATAATCTAGAGATACTATGCTAATTATAATTATCATTAGTCACCATGACTGCATTTCATGATCTCGTTCTTGTTGTTTACCAAAGATCTTTTCATCAATTTCGCAATGAAGCAATGACTAAAGTCATTAATGATTTCGACCTTGTTTTTGTTCAAACTCAAACAAATCAACAAAAATGTTGAACTATCCTGTTTAATCCAGTTATGGGCTCTCGTTTACTGGTTGCTAATGATGCTAACTGATAGTTATCCTAATGCCTAACTATGTGTCAATAATATTTGTTAAATTAATTAGCGTATGATAATGTAAGGTATAGAAATAGACAATATTTATTGTCCAGGTAATACAGTAAATAAATAAATAATAAATAATATCCTTGGACATTTCAGTAAGCAGGTTCACAGGTTAATAGCAAGTTAAGACGACATGAGTAGCATAAAATATTACCTACAGCTAGGTTACAACATAGTATTTGCTAGTGAGCCCGAAACTAGACAGTTAGAGCGATTCCGCACTGCATCCGATCCGAATCCGAATTCAAGAACCGAGTTCAATCCGAATTGGGAATGTTCTAAATTCGGATGGGCTAAGTTTGGATGCATTTCATCATAGTTAAACTACTATGGCAACTTCGGACCGTCATTTCTTGGATTTGGATCGGATGCAGTGCAGAACCGCTCTTAGTCTGTATCTTGGGGCTCGGATAGTTATAGGTTCCTACCTACTTTAGGAAAACTAACGCATATGATTAAAAGGGCGATGAATATAAATGTTGATGGAGAGTGAGACGGAAGGCCAAAGAAAAGATGAATCGATTGTGTGAGGAATGATTTGAAAGAGAAGGGAGTGAATGATAGCGTGAAGATTGACAAGGGAGAGTGGAAGACAAAAACGTGTTGTGCCGACCCAGAGTAACATGAAACAAGGACAGGAAAATGATGACCTGCTTTAGGAAAATGAAGAAAAATATTGCTGAGTAAAAATATTTATGCTTTGTTTCCAATTGTCGCATCCTTGGAGTCAAATTACTTTAACGACTATCAATTTCAGCAGCCATGAAAAGGGACCTTTTCTTAAAATATTTCCTGAAAATGTTCGTGTTATGTATTTATTTCAGACTTTCGTAATAAACCATGTATTCTTATCGGTTCTATGTTTAGATTTTAAATGTAGAATAAGGTCATTTCCAAATAATGAGGTCATCTGTTTATAAAAATAAACATAATGCTGAAAACATTTGTTTCACGTTGTAAACAAGAAGCCACTGGCTGAAAAATGTCTTATTGCTGAAATAATAAACAATTAATGATTTATGTAAATGGATAATTCTTTTTTTTTTAATCTAAACTCCCCTTTCTAGCTTATTTGTATTGTTTCACATTTATTTACGCCCGGCCCGCAATTTCATCTGCGTGGAAATAATAATAACTATCCTATTCGTTAATCCAGCTTATAAATTACCTGTGTGTCGAATTCCATCCAAACACAAACTTTACAAACTTTTACATTTTATAACATTAGTAAGATACCGACTGACAAAAGCCCGAAAGTCTGACAACCCGTCTTACCAAGGGGTATCGTATTATCCAGTAACTGGGTTGTGGAGGTCATTTTAGGCAGTAGCTCCATGTAAAATACTGGTATTCAGCTGCGTCTGGTTAGACTGGAAGCCGACCCCAACATAGTTGGGAAAAGGCTAGGCAGATGATGAGTAAGATACCGAGTGGACGGAGAAGACACAGCACAAAGAAAAGTGGAGAAATATGGGGGGAGACCTTTTCCCAAGAGTGGGACAATATAAGTTAATGGACAAAAAGGAGGATCCTTCCCCTCCGAAAAAGTAACTTCGAGAAAGTAAGAGTATGAGCACCCTAATTGCGTAAAACACTATCGATCACAATCTGAATAATTTTGAAGGATATTGCTAATCCATTGCTTCATATGTTCGAATAAATGGTCTGCTCAACAATGAAAATAACGCAATAAATGTTGCTGAACTGTCAAAATGAAAGCCATTCCTATTGTTAGTGTGTTACGGAATTACCCCGCGGCTGCTGAAACTTGTCACATGCAATAAACGTGTTTATGGCAATAAGATTACCAGTTTAAAAAATAAACTGAAAATTCATTGATCTTATAGTTATTCAATGATACATCGCCCTTGCATTCGATAATCGATCTTTCGTCTGTAGTGGTTGATAAATTAAATAGTTGGCTGATCTCGTGACAGCTGTAACACCTCGAGTTCATTCACAAGTCCAACGCCTCAATGATTCAGGTACGATGTCAACAATACTGAAGAAATCCCATTCAGTCAATAAATAAAAACTTTATTCAGTTCAGAAAAGACAAGCTGCAAAGGTTAAATATAATGACCACCATAAAATGCTGCTTTGATACCCCTAGTTCTTGCACTTCAAATTGTATTCGAACACCAAATGTAGTAAATGATCACTAAATCTTAGCGAGCAAATTAATGCGCTATTTCTGCCTAAATAAACCACTATGCCAATATTGCCATAAAATGTAGGTTTATTACCAAATAAAGTATTATGATGCCATATTAAGTTATGTCTCCAGCTTGCTGCAAACTAGATAGACGAGGTTAATTAAACAAAAAAAATGGTTAGATTAGGCCGAGCGAGGGAAGCGAGCGGTGCCGCGGCAGCGGCCGGCGAGTGCCAGAAACGACTAGATTGTATAGAAAAAAATATGGAAAAAAAAACAGATTATTTTTTGCAGGCTGTCGAGAATCGAACATGATTTATTTGGAGTCATTTTGCTTAAATAGGATAGCGAGATGTTAAAACTTTGGTTATAAGTTTTCATTAAAATGCGGGTTTTATTTTGGTGATCATTTACTATTTTTGTCTGTTATATGTTACTATATCTGGTGGTAAATCAACATAAGCCAAAAAAAACTAGTAGCAGATTACAACGAGCATACAACAACAACACAACAAAACTACTATTAATAACTGAACTCACTCTACTTATTACAATCTGCCTAGCCTGATCCCAACTACTTATGTTGGTGTCGGCTTCCAGTCTAACCAGACGCAGCTCATCATTTACCTAGCCTTTTCTCAACTATTCGGGTCGGCTTCCAGTCTAACCGCATGCAGCTGAATACCAGTATTTTACGTGGAGCGACTGCCTATCTGACATCCACAGCTATGTTACTTAACTGGGTAATACGATACCCCTTGATAAGACTGGTTGTCAGATTTTGGCCAACCCAGTTACTAGGTAACCTCTTGGTAAGACTGGTGGTCAGACATTCGGGCTTCTGATGACTATCAAAGATCCACGAATGACAGCCAGGACCAATAACTTACGAGGCACGGAGAAGCAACCGGACGAAGAATCAAAGAAACGTAAGAAAAAAAATTTATTTGGGACACACACAGGAAATAGAAATAGGTAGTAAGAAAGAAGCATTTAAAACCAACAAAACAACGAAAAATTAATTGACCAAAATTAAAAAGACCTGTGAGGCCAAAAAGGCTCCTATATCTCAGCATAACATGATACCCCTTGGTAAGATTGGTTGTCAGACTTTTGGGGGTATCGATGTTATGGACGGTCACCCATCCACGAACCGACCGCGGCAAGCGTAGCTTAACCTTTGAACCGTGCGGCTGTTATTATTTACCCATGAGCTTCCAAACAACAATTTGATTATGCAATCAAGATAATGAGCCTGTAAACTTCCGAAGCGGGTCAGTAATACACTCGAGTACCACATAACGCGTAATATAACAATTTACGCACACAATAGTTCATTTGGCACGTTCTAATATTTACGACGGCCTATCGACAACCCCATTTTAATGCATGCGCCAAACTCGTTCGTCTAAAAATAAAGTTCGTAGCTATCACTTGCACCGGTCTCAGTCATAAACTTGCTTTCGTGCTGGACGCCTGTGTTCTACGTTACGTATCACACAAATAAATAAAATGTTAGTGAAACTCGCATTCCCGACCTTATCGTCAGAATACCCAGACGTCGACATGCTGAGGTGCAGAGAGGTCAATAATTTTGCCACCGAGTGCATTCTGCCGCGTCGACCTAAAAGGAGTCTCGCACCTTTGCCAGAGGACAAAGAATGCAGCAACACCGAGTTGAAAAAGACCTGCAAGATGGTGCACAGGAGGTGGAAACACCGAAAACAGTGCCTCAAACTGCCAGCGTTGCCGGAATACGATGAGTGTTGAAGACATTTTTTTGGAATTTGGAAGGATTTCCAAATTTACTGCCTTTGCCTGCCGCGTGCAGTGTTGCCAGTGGCCACGGCACAACATGGCACTTATAAATACCAAACGCATAGAATAAGTACAAGATATTAAGTTTATTTGTTTGTGCATTCGTCAGTTTGTATCTTCGTAATGGTTGCTGTTGAATGAGATGTCCGATATGCGTGCCGGCGAGCTAGTGAGAGTAGCTGTATCGTTAGAAAGCGATGGAAGTGATTTGTGATTAATTGTTTATTAATCTAGTCACACAATAGATACAGATAAAATTGTTATCTAATTAAGTACTATTAGGTGAGTAATTTAATGATCTATTACTTTGATAACCATGGCGATTATTCAATTAAAACAATATGTTTTTACTGTCGTATGGTGGTAATTTGTGTTTCAAGGATTATGTACGTTCTAATTAACGCTATTTATAATTAAAATGTTTAACTTTAACGCTATGTTTCTGTTGTAATTAATTGTATAAATGTATAGATCTGGTTGTAAGCTACATAATTTGTTTTCATGACATGATGCCTAAATGGCTGTATGATAATGGTACCGTCAAAAAAAAGTTAATTAGGAAAATGGCGGATTTCCCGCGCAATTACCTACAAATGTTGTAAAATGTTTATTTTATGTCGTCATCTGCCTAGCCTTTTCCCAACTATGTTGGGGTCGGCTTCCAGTCTAACCGGATGCAGCTGAATACCAGTATTTTACATGGAGCGACTTTATTTTATGTGTGCAACAAAATTATCTCATTGTGTAGGTAAATATACAAATGTAATTCTTGTTTCACCAAATGTGATGGATGATTGTTGTTGACACATGGCCACGCCTCATCGATTAATTCGAAGGTAATCTGCCTACGTACATAAATAACGCAGTTATGTATGCAATCATAAGTAGTAGGTAATCATCACACGATCGATTGGTATTATGTAAGACGCAATTTTTATTAGTAGTTATTCACATTGAGACGATGTTTTAGACTTCATGATTCATGACATTTTGGTGTTCAGAAACTGTGCATTTTTGGAAAATCGAAGCCATTGTATCTATGTATCCTAATATTCTATGCTTAGGTACCTAAACATCTAAAATAACGCACAAATGTTAACATTTACGTGGTTTGTATTGTATTCAGACAGATGTTATTGTTTAAATTCACTGTAGAGGACGTTTGGTGTCAATAATGGTACCTATACCTAAAGTGTTGAACAGTTTTTAGTGTTTTGTACATAAATCCAACTCAAACGATGGTAACCTTATCTATAGGTACTTGGGTTGCAGTAAGTACATTTTGTTAAGCATGTAATGGAACGTTTTTCAGTCTTGTCAAGTGTAAACATACTCAGATAACGAATCAATTTGTGCTTACTTAGTAATTGATTAATTACGAGTGGCCTTATAGCTGTCGTGGAAAATCTGTTGAAACTATTTTAAGATTTTTGTAACCTACTTGAAAAATTAATTGTCGCACCTAAACTAAGGCAATTACGTAGCTTTTATTTGTAAAATTATTCTTAGTTATGTTCGGTAGGTTTACGTATTTACGTGTGTATTTATTTAAACGTAGATATCAGTTAGTTATTTCGATCTGTGATATGTAAATAGATGTCGTAACTATAAGTTATTTTATAAGTTCTCTTTTTCATTAAAATCTATTAAAATTATTCCGTTTTTTTTTCGCTGTTCATCATACCTGTACACATAAGTGCATGGCACAAAAAAACAAACAAATGACAAAACGATCAATCAATCGATTATGTGTGATAAATTAACTCCCTAATTAATTATCGTTGTTCAAATCACGATAAACAAAATACAGATAATAGACAAGTTTATTTTTTAACAACCGTAGTGCAGCCACCATGTGTCTATCCTGCCCTGTCGAACATTGTACTGTTCATGGAATTAGTATGTACTATAATAAAGTATAGTCCTGTCTCATTAAATTATTAATTTTGAGTTGCGATTTATTGCTGCACATAAATATTGAGCTATAAATAATGATAATAACATTATTATTGTATAATAACACGAGAATATGAGTTGTTTACTTCAGAAGCAACGACCACAGTACTATGTTATCATGACATGATTGATTCCTTTGCTATTGACCATTAATTTATTGGAACGCATTACTGGCTGGTTTGACCATGTGAACTTTTGGCCTCGATATTTATTTTTAATTTGGGCATGTTGTAGGAAGTTGCATAATGTCTAAACAAGTCTATATGTAGGTTGATTAGATACTTTACTAACAGGTAAAAAACATGCCGGGTATGACTAGGGATATAACTGTGGTCTTAGCGGAGGCGGAGGCGGAAGTGCGACCTACTGGTACCTAATCACAATTTTTAAGGGGGTGAACTATACTTATTTCACAAAAAACTGTTTTGGTTTTGCCCGATTTAATATGGCGAGCCTATGCCACTCTTCAAGGAAAACCCAATAACACTTTACTTGACTTGGGAACCAAACCCAGGACCTCAATAAGTTACTATACTCTGTTTATTATGACTAACTAATTTTAATACATCCTTTTGATAATTTATCAACATCATCCGCCTCGCCTTTAAATACTGGTATTCAGCTGCATCCGGTTAGACTGGAAGCCGACCCCAACATAGTTGGGAAAAGGCTAGGCAGATGATGATCCGCCTTGCCTTTGCCCTGCATACCAGTATTTTACAAGGAGCAACTACCTATCTGACCTCCATAACCAGGTACAGGTCTATCCAGGTACTGAGCAATACAATATCCCTTGATAAGCCTGGTTGTCAGAATGTCTGGCTTCTAACGACCCGTAACGTCGTTCAAAGATCCATGTATAACGGCTGGGATCAACGGCTTAACGTGCTTTCCGGGGCACGGAGGGGTCTTGGTATGTAAAGATGGTACCCATCAACGGAACGCCCTCGGCAAGCGTTGTTTGTTGATTGTTTATAATTGATATAGAATTGATAAACAATTTTTCAAATATTTACACACATTAGTTTGCATGACCGACATAGCTGTTTCGGTCAATGACTATGGATGTCAACACGCGTGTCCAAGAAGTGCATTAAACTGTAAATTATAGGCCATATTGTACCTACGTAAGTAGACCAAATGTCGCTATGATTGGCTATCAAGGCCGTAGCCAGGAGTTTACTTCGGGGAGGGCGAGGTAGGGTTATAAGGTTGCCAAAAGTGACCTCTAACGAAAGAAAACATACAAAGATTGGAAACATGTCAACACAACATACCTAGAATGCAAAATACAAAGTAAATCTGAAACTTATAAGAAGAAAAACCAACGTACCAGATGTGACGTACCTATGCAATTAAAAACTGAAATGGACGTAGGCAGGTCTTCATCAGGAGTGCCAACGAAAGCTGGACCAGATACGGAACAGAATGGTATCCCAGAGAAGGAAAGAGGAAAATAGGAAGACCAATTTCAAAGATGGGAAGATGACTTGAAAACTACTGCGGGAGGGACATGGTGGAGAAAAACTCACGATTATGAGCCTAAAAAGAGCAAAGCAATCTGGAGATTTCTGATGTCTAAACCTTTAATTTGAATAAATTGCTAGTTTTTTAAGATTGTTAATAAATGCTATTGGTTCCACAAGCTTGGGATACTTAATATCGTGTCCTGTCAACTGCACGTTACAGAAACTGATGACGGCACCAAACAAGTACCTAGCCGAAGTCTGGGCCGAATCCATTTAGATTGCTATCAACACGCTGAAGGCTATTTGAAATTGAATAGGTTTACTTTAATTATAAGTTTACATAATTAAAAGTCAGCCGACGCTGTGGAAGATCACCAGAAATAAAGCGGGTGACAACGATCACTGGATTGAGATAGTGAATTCTCTCATTTTTCCTACGGCCTTGTTGACTATGACATACACATTGTAAGTAGGTGTTCGTTTAAGTAGGTTATGGGCGGAAAACAAAAGATATAATCCGATCAATAGGAAACCTTGAAACAGTTACCTGCTTATGTTGAAGACATACTGACGAACATACATTATAGTTATGATTATATAACACAAGATTTTTCTATGTGGGTCATCATAGGTAATGAGTCTATTTACCATGTATGTATCTGCGAGGTTTCATTTTGACAGTTCAACAACATTCATTGCGTTATTTACGTTGTTGAGCAGACACATTTTTCGAACATATGAAGCAATGGATTAGCAATATCCATCAAAATGATTCAGATTGAGTTTGTTATTGTGTTACGCAATTAGGGTGCTGGTTAGTCCATCATTATCTTTAATAGGTTTGTTATAAACTGAGTGCAAATTGCAGACCGCAAGTCTTTTCCGCACTCAATTACTTTGTATGCTACCTAATCAAAATAGTTGAATCACTTTGCGTTGTTTCCTGAACTGTGAACAAAACTGGACCGTCACGCTCGGGTTGGTGACGCTGGATCGGGTATACTCGGCTCCAGTCGGTCGGTGACGCTGAATCGGGTATACTCGGCTCCAGTTGGTCGGTGACGCTGAATCGGGTATACTCGGCTCCAGTCGGTCGGTGACGCTGAATCGGGTATACTCGGCTCCAGTCGGTCGGTGACGCTGAATCGGGTATACTCGGCTCCAGTCGGTCGGTGACGCTGAATCGGGTATGCTCGGCTCCAGTCGGTCGGTGACGCTGAATCGGGTATACTCGGCTCCAGTCGGTCGGTGACGCTGAATCGGGTATACTCGGCTCCAGTCGGTCGGTGACGCTGAATCGTGTATACACGGCTCCGGTCGGTCGGTGACGCTGAATCGCGTATACTCGGCTTCAGTCGGTCGGTGACGCTGAAGCTTTTTTTTTAATCTGATGGACTATCCTTACATTTTCAATAAAACTTTTTTCAGAAATCATAATTTCCGGCGTTTCAATTGAACAGTCCTTTACAGCGCTGAAAATGAATGGAATTAATTACTCCAGCGCGTACCTAGAAATAATAAAACACTGAGAAACCATTTTAATAATGATTTCGATGTAAACATGAATGGAAAACCATTAACCATCGTGTTAAGGTATAATTGGCGACCCTGACCAAATTCGTTACCTACTGTATAGATTAGGTCAAGGGCGAAGGGCTAGGCAGTGCGTATAGTAGGTTAGGCACCTACCTAACTCGTGACTACCATGAATAACTTAGAATACGCACTTATACCATATTCATTAGTAACCTAATGAATATGGTATAAGTGCGTACCGTTTTTTGACAGCTGTCTTCGAACGTACTTACATATTCCAGATTACGTAAAAGTTAACGTTAAAATGCGTTATAAAATAAATATATAAACTGCCTTATCTTATTGAATTATCTTATTTATGGCTTCTTACAGACATTATAATACCGTACCCGTATCAATCAATGTATTGTGTGTTGCTGCAATCACTAGTTCCATCTGTCAAAAAACGGTTTATCTAATGGATAGATAGTATAAACAATTGTATTCCCTGAAGGGTTATGTGGAGGTGTGTTTATAATATACCTATAGATAGATAATACACCCACATTTCGCCAGTTATGTCTCAGTTAATAATATGTTATGTTATGTATGTTATGAGTAATACAGGGCGAGCCTATTGCCAGCCGGGTACAAATCCGGAAACGGGGCTGCTACTAAGAAATTCCAGATGGAAAAACCCAATAGCACCTTGCCCCACCCGGGAATCGCACCCAGGACCTCGCGCTCAGCTGCAGTAGTGACCACTAGATCCACGAGGCAGTCAAAATGAAAGAGTCAGTTAAAAAAACGGGTTGCACTCCGGGAGTGCCGGCAGAAGTGAAAACTTGAATATTAACGGTGTGCATTTTTGATATTTTGGAATGCGGTCTACTCTCCCTCCGTCTTACGAATTTTTGATCAGGTCACGTGTCCTGACGCGAGCTCCGTCTTACGAATTTTCGATCAGGTCATGTGTCCTGACGCGAGTTTAAAATTTTTTACCCAACACAAAAAACTCCCTCCGTCGTACGAATTTTCGATCAGGTCACATGTCCTGACGCGAGCTCCGTCTTACGAATTTTCGATCAGGTCACGTGTCCTGACGCGAGCTTAACAGTTTTTACCCATCACAAAAAAGTGCACAACGCCGCTAAAGAAGTTTTCACTTCAAAAAAATTAAAGTAGCAGCTACTCCGGAGCCTTTTTTTTTTTTTTTTTTTGAGGATGGGAAATCATCAAATGACTCCTCCCGCTCTGGGTGGAGCAGGAGGGAGTGTCAGACTCTTACTGACTAAAACCCACCCGTGTTCCTTCCTTAGCCCTTTATGTTCCAGGGCAGCGGTAACCCTTTCGGACAATCCCGCTACCCTGGCAGGCTACGGCCCTATGGGGCCCCGTCTCTCATGCTGACATCTCTTTGAGGCGCGCGTGGAACACAACACGCCGTCCGGCACGGGCCTGGTCCTGATCGGACGGTGAGTTACCCATTACTCACCGCCCGCAGGACCGCGCCTACGGTGGCCGGGAGTCGTCACGCGGCTCCCGACGCCCGGAGCGTCTCCCGCGGCGGCTGAGGCGTGAGGTGCGTTCCCTCGCCCACCCCGCCACCTCCTTCGCTAGCATGACTGCTTCGCAGAAGGAGGTGACTGCCTCCCACTCCCTCTCGCCCCGGACCATGGCTTGAACCAGGGCCGGACGCGAGAGGTCGCCGCCGCTGCCGATCGCCTCTACGAGGACACGGCGGTGCTCTGCCCAAGCAGGGCAGACCTCCACCGTATGCTCCACCGTGTTCTCTGGGCGATCCTGACAGTGGTGACACCCGGGCGTCTCCTCCCGCCTGATTATGTGCAGGAACCTCCCGAAACATCCGTGTCCGGAGAGGACCTGCGTCCTCCGGACTCCGGAGCCTGGATTCGAGTTTCGATTGATGGCAATAGGGATATGAGATGGGGATATGTCGGTGTGTTGTCACCTCAGCCTTCGAAGAATACAAGGTTGGTGTAATGATAATACTCATTGTAACGGTCTGCTCAGTCAATAACATCGTAACAATCTGTTTACCAACATAAAACTCACGTTAAATGCATTTCTTTGGAAATTCGTGTTAGAATTTGTAATAGATTAGACTTCTTTGAAAAAGGTACAACCTTTTTCAAAGAAGTGAATTAATAGATTTTATTATAATGTGTATATTGATACCTGAAGGCACAATTCTCGTACTTCAAAACCCTTCAAATTCAAGTCGCAACCTCATCTCAGCGACATTCTTAAAAATACGGGAACTGCTCCTCTGGTCATAAACAAGACGTTAATGAGGTGCGGGTTTTAATCTATACAGAATCAAGATTTCACCTCATAATTTGTTGCAGTATCTAATAGCTAAGTATTTAGAATTCTAGTCCTATTGAACTACACCTGCAAGGAGAAAACCGTTCAAGACATGCATAATATAATATTAAGATAAATATGTAGTTACTAGTGAGAATTATCTATAAATACTTTCACATCACCGAGGGGCTCGTGCTTAAATAATAACAGGCACACGGGTCGATAGAAGATTAAACTATGCTTGCCGCGGTCGGTTCATGGATGGGTGACCATCCGCCTCGGAAAGCGTGTTAAGCCGTTGTCATTTGACAGTTTTTACAGGTACTCAGAATTCCAAAAAGTCTGACAACCAGACTTACCCAGGGGTATCGTGTAACTGGGCTGTGGAGGTTAGATAGGCAGTCGGTCCTAGAAAATACTGGTCTAACCATGTAACTTAGTTAGCTGCGACTTTAACTTAACATAGTTAGTGGGGAAAAAGCTAGGGAGATTGATGACTTTCACATAACCCAGTGGGAGTAAAAGAAAAAACTAGAAGATATAGTCTATGCCAGTTTTCCTCTACAGCATATTTCCCTAAAGTATATTGCATTACATTTTCATTTCATATGAAAATAAACAACTAATTATGTAGTAGTGCTTACTCCACATTCAGATATTTGAACGAGTATTAAGCGTAAACGCCCACTCGTTTTTCGTTTCGTGGAACAGGGCGATCGCGTCATGCCATAAAATAGAGCGCTTTCCCGCGTAATTTAGTTTTGTATAATCTGTGATGCTATTGTTTCAGCGAATATGGTGTATTCGTCTAATTGAACTTGAAGGCCATGGGTTAATGTATGGTGACTGGCGTTTTGAAGCTGGTATTTGCATTGATGATGACTTTACAACACATATTCGTGATCGGTTAGATTTAAGTGAAAAATATTCTTATGGAACCGATATCACGACTGACGTTAGATGCTTTTTTAAATTGTTCTGTCATCAAGTTACAGATTGATTTGGAGAAAAAATCCTGAAGTGAGTTCCACGAATTGCTTTTTTTTTAAAAAAAAAAACTTTGCCCCACACTAGAAATTACTCCTGTATCATGGGTGCGTTTACAAACATTTGAAGTCACATACACAAACAGCGAGACCCGGGACAACTACCTGTAGGCAATACAAATATTTGTTCTGTGCGGGAATCGAACCTGCGACACGCAGCGCAGCAGTTGATCGCTCAGCCACTGCGCCAACCGTGTCGTCAAGCTTTCTTGACGTGTGTCTGTTTGATAGCCATAGGCTCGCCTTTCATAAGTCTTAAACGCGGCTAGTATTCTGCTTAATCCTTCAGGGAATACCTACTGGCGTGCAGTTAAGATGTTATGTTATGTATATGATAAACGATGGAATAAATCTTGATCTAACATTCTAAACGTGTCCCTGATGTGCTGTTACAGCCCCGCTTCTCGCTATTGACAAGTCGCAAGTCCTTTTAGGTACTCTTTTTTTATTTCTACGAATTTTGCCAGATAATGATCATATATTCCTTAACTCGAACACGCTCTTCAGTCGTGCTCACAATCACATTAGTTTTATGAGTAATTGTTAAAATTCTTTCTGAGAATTAACACAGTGACGCAAACAAAAATTTATTGCAATGTTGTTCTACAGTAAATAGTTTAGTTATTATTGTAAGGATATGGCAACGATTAGTAAAACTTGGCGCCATCTTAGATAAGCGTTTATCGGGCTATCGGCGGGAAAACTGGTTTATCTGAGCATCCATCTTGATTTGTAAAAATTGTGAGTGGTATTTAAGATTTGGCCTGAGATTTGATGTGAAATGTTCTTTGAAAATAAATATATAGGATTCTGTGTCAATGTGTCATGCAAAATATAGTTTACAAAAAGATATTTCACTTAGTATACTTAGGTAGGTATACTAACTGAAATATCTTGCAATTTGTAATGTTTTTCACGTTTTATTTGGCTGCGTGTTTTTAATGCCTTCGTCAAAAAAGCACGTGCACAAAGCATTCCTCGTTCGAGTCGGTGTGAAGACAGTATTCTGGTGGTTTTCGGTAAATAGAACTTAGAAAGAAATCCAATTAACAGATTGAAAAGTTCAAAACACTACGAAAGAAGCAGAGAAAAAACATTTTAAAATCTTAAGAATCATGGTTAAACCATAGATATATTATGGACGCCGTCTTTTAACATAACTTCAAAATTCGAATGGTGCCGAGGTGTACATCGATGCATGTCATTTTTAATTTCAGTTTGTTTCCTTATTTTATACCGACCTCCTCCGTGCGGTCACTTGAGTGAGGTTCAAAGCGATTTTATAAAATCTTTAAAGACTAAAGTCGATCTATTTTGTTAAAATCTCTTGGTGAAAACTTGGGTGAAGTGAGTTCACAGTGAGCTTGAAGTGAGCTGTCAATAGTGTCAATCCCTAGCATCATCATCATTCACGGTGAGTTTTGAAGTTTTCATGGTGAGATTTTTACAGAATTCCTAGACCGGCTGTACTGTCTGTAACCACGCAGGTTACGAGTGATAGTGAAGCCATTTTATATCAATTCCGTCATAATATCATCGTTATCTAATCATTATAATTTGAGTCTAATATATGAAGAACGAATCATATCAACAGTTTTAATACCTATTAATAGTAAACGCCATTTTCCTCAAATCACCGCAATAACTTGAAGTGTTTTTCTAACTAAGGAAACATATAGTGCAGGGTTTTTTTTTGATTTACTTACTGGTAAGTAAATTTCGTAGAACGCAGTTCTACAAATAAGTAAAATGGTATATGTTTAGCTGTGGAAAAGTCAATATTTTGCTGACATTGGCGTCACGCACGATTCATTTGAAATAATTAACCGATTCCATAGACACACGCCCCTAAAAAGGCTTTCTAATATTTAAACACAACCAATCAAAATATACGGGCGTTTATGTTCCGTTTATGCCGCATATTTTGACACTCGCAAGGGAATCAAACTTATACTTGACCGCTTTTTTAGGTTAGGACGTAAATTCTTTCTATCGAGGCGGCACGTTTCTAAACTTTAACCAATTCTTTTCCTGCTCGATAAATAATATGGTAGACCAATGGTCCTAGTGAAGGTCGCGGGGATCCGCTGAATGCCCACCGCAGGGCACCGCAAAACCGATGCTTGATGAGTTCAATTGTTTAACATCATCATCATTCTCCTGTACATAACCCTTATTAAGTATTTTAAATGATAAATGATTTATTTTCTGTAAGTAGGTTTATACGAGGGCGACACGAAAGTTTTTAGAAATGGCCGAAAGTAAATGATATAGTAAAAAACTTGCTTGTTTGTTCAGTTTTTGATTTTCTAAGAACTTTCAGTGTTACCCTCGTACAAACACTTTTACACGTCAATCATATTTTTGTACACTATAAGAGGCTGAAACAAACTCAGAGGTCACAGACTCTTTTAAAGTCTAGACATAATCCTGGTCAGATCATGACATGTGAAGACCATGTAGATTGGTGTCTGCAATAGTCTTTTGAAGAAAGAATCACACAACTTGAGAATTGAGTGGACCTGTCCAGCCAGTGCACGCATTTGTCATTTGTATATCCTTTTTATTATGACTTTAAACTTCACCTGATGGATAATAGTGTCTATATTTATACCCAGAAAGCAATTAACGATGTCATACGACTTGAGAAGTTAGATATAGATAGATCTCTTTAAATTGTGTTGTAGCAATCACGAGAGGTTAAGACGTGTCTTTAAATTGTGTTTTTAGCAATCTGAATATGAATATGATTTTCACAGTCAGTTCACCATTGTAGTCAGTTCAGCTGCGCCCCGCGGTTTCACCCGCATAAGTTTCGATCCCTTGAGAATATCGGGATAAAATGTATCCTTTATGTTAATCCTGGTTATAAACCACCTGTGTGCTAAATTTCATCCAAATCTGTTCAGTAGTTTTTGCGTGAAAGAGTAACAAACATCCATCCATCCATACAAACTTTCACGTTTATTATATTTAGTAGGATTAGTAGGAAGGATATTAGTAGGAAGTAGGATAGGATTAGATAACCGATAGATTTGAATGATTTACGGTTGGTGACGTAATCAGATATTATTTATCGAACATACGGATTTTGTGTATGAGTAAATGAATATTAATAAATAATGATGATTATTATAGATTAGGGGCTTATAATAATCGCCACACGTGTCGTTTAAAGGTTAAGCTACGCTTGCCGCGGTCAGTTCGTGAATGGGTGACTATCTATTACACAGAGAGATTCTTCCGTGCCTCGGAAAGCACGTTAATGTCATTCGTAGATCTTTGACAGTCGTTATGGGTAGTAAGAAGCCCGAAAGTCTGACATCCAGTCTTACCTAGAGGTATCCTACAAAATTGGGCTGTAGACTCCACATATGCAGTCACTCCAGGTAGGCCTCCTGTCCAGGCCTCCTGTCTGTGAGATGGAGGGGGCAGTAATTCAGCACGCGGGACAGTGAGGGTTGGTGGATGTCACATGTCTTCGAAGTTTTCGTTCTAGGACATGCCGGTTTCCTTACGATGCCTGTTGTCTTGTCTCCATGTAATACTGGTATTCAGCGAGTTCGTAGGGAAAAGGTTAGGAAAATAGAAAGATATTATTTACAGTGTGGTACTGTGGATATATGTAACTTTCAAATTAAGGTTAAATACTAGGTAGGTACGTAAAATACTAGGGCCAATGTTAGATCTCAAAGAGAATTTTAAGGGCATTGAGAATTTGAGATCCATTCCATAATCCTATTTACTAAATGTCCGTCAGAAAACATTATGGTTTTTTGGAGGGAGTTGGGACATCAGCCAGAAAAAGATAAATTTTATGTGTTGCTTACTTTATGGCTTTTTGCTTTTTTTGTAAAAATCAAAACAGTGCTTAATAAGGATCGATTTTTCAATACTCAGATTTGTTATCTGAGGATTGATATCTAACTGTCATATAAAAATTCTTCAAATAAAAGGTTAACTACTACTATTGGAAAATAAGTCCTTATCCAAATTTATACGAAAAGTTAAATAAATCTGTTCCACACTAATTGCAACGTACCGAGTCCCACTCAGCCTGAAATTCTACCAAAAAATCGATACCAACTTCTCATCGTCGAGCGAGACTCTTGCCAAACACGTAATGCGCATGTGCAACAAAATAACGAGCCCTTTACACCTTGGGAACAAGCAAACAATAGTATCGAGTGTCCCGATACCGATTGTAATCGATGCCTCACATCGTTTGCCACAACAGTCCGTTATTCACATAACAAAGACTCGGTTTGCTACGGTAATCACAGGATCCGATGTTGTTTGTTGTTAAAACGATTCGATCGAATCGATTTTTTCCACATCGATTATTTTTACCTACTCGTTTCTAATGAGTTAATGAGGCTGGTTGTCAAGGGGTTCAGTTCAGGGGTTTTATATAACTGTTACACGATTTGCTTATCGATATTTCTATTTGATACGGTATAGTGTAGAGAGAAAGAACAATGGAGCAGTTTTGTATGGTTAATAAATAGACCATGTCGATTCGATTTTTACAGTTCCCATGACGGTTACCTAGTGACTTTAATAGGGGAGTAGGTATTGTGGTTTTTGAGGTTAAAACTTCTTTGCGCTTTTTCTGAACGAAAATGAACCATCACGCTCGGGTCGATGACGCTGAATTGGCTATACTCGGCTCGAGTCGGTCGGTGATGCTGAATCGGGTATACTCGGCTTCAATCGGTCGTTGATGTTGTATCGTTTATACTCTGCTAAAGTCGGTCGGTGACGCTGAATCGGGTATACTCGGCTCCAGTCGGTCGGTGACGCTGAATCGGGTATACTCGGCTCCAGTCGTAAGTTTTCACATATATCGTGTGGTTATGACCACACGATATATGCACACACCCTCTTTTTTACTATCAGAAGCCTTCTTTCCACTTTTCCTGTCGTAATATGGCTATGGAAGTAAAATAACTGTGAATGGACTAAGTTCCCTTATATTATATTACGCATTGCTCGAAGATGGATGGATGTAAAAGTATCAAGTAAAATCTACGTATTTATGTAAGCAATATCGCTTTTCGTGTCTGTTTGTGCGACCGCTTAGTTCTTCTAAAATGGAGTTTGATGCGGTTTTCACCATCGCTTAGACAATAATTCCGGAAGGTTTATTTGACAAGTCAAATAAAAAAAAAAAATGCCAAATAAAAAAAAAACAAATAAAATATCGAGATTTCTATGCCTTTATTCAAGAATAAAGCATAGAAATCTCGATATTTTGACATGTCGAATGCACCTGTATCAAGCAGGGCCGGTTGCTAGTATAGTAAGTACCCTATACTTAAATAAGCAGCCCTCAAACAAGTAGCCGTACGATAAACTTACGTCTAGACTGAAATGGGTGTCTACGAGGGTCAACAACCTCCTTTCTCGGAATGAACGGAGCCAAGGTTATTACTTATTCAGCTAGTGCTGCCCGTACTCGTAAAGTCTTGGGTTTTCCTGAATTATGTAAGGCACTTTTGTACCTTATGTAATGTCGTTCTTCCGGATAAGCGTCTACTGATTTCTATCGGAAGCATGGCCAAATCATAATTGACCAAATGAAATAATTATAGTGCCTAAACTCCTTACGAATTTGTGCCTCCGCAAATGCGTAAGGAGCTCTCCCCTCTCCCACCCCCCGCAAAAGGAGGATAATGGTACTTGGAGCATCCTAAATGGATAGAGCGAGAGATGGACTTTAACAGGCTGGTTATTGGAGGAGACGCAAGACGCGAAAAGTACTTAGTGGGGCTACTTAGCAGCAACAAAGACCCGAGAGGGGAGCAGATGTGTGGGCCCAAAACGAGGGGTACAATTCTTTACCGATTCGCGGACCTCAGTGGAGTCCCCTACTGCCACATTTTTGAGGAGAGTGACTCCATTAAAGGGGTCGTTTTCGTCAACGAACAACTAACGGTATCTTTTTGTTTATTTGTTTACCAAACTGTAATGACAATGAAATCATCAATTAGCGGCAAGTTATATCGTTGACTTCTAGTTTTTCTAAACTAAACTAAAGAGAAAAGGTATGATTTTTTGTATATTGGTTTGTTACGCTTTCACGCTAATACGATTGAACAGATTTGGAAATAATTTGTCACATGGGACCATTACCAGCATTGGGACATAGGATACTTTTTATCCCGATATTGCCTCGGGATCGAGACTTATGAGGGTAAAACCGAGTAGTGCAGCTAGTTCCGAATATTTTCGGTCCATATCTCGGTCTTGCAGGAGACACTGGTTGAAAACTGTTTATTAAACTAGAAGTCTACAAGACAACGAGTCATTTGGTGTAAAGCAAGAAAAAGCGAAACACGACCCAGACATTTCGTGTGCGTTAGTTAGTTTTTAATGTAATTATAATGTTGTATGTATTTATAGTATTTTTAAGTTATAATAATATTGTATTGTATGTGTTTATATGGGCCTTGATGCCTGAAATAAATGGATAAATAAATAAATAATAGGAATAGTAATGCTGCTGTTATGTTACAGAGAAATGAACTGATTGTCGAACTAAATATAGCAGTCCTTTAAAAGTTCTTTAGGGCAGTAGAACAGCTATCGATAACGAACAATGCATATTGTACTGAGATTTGTTTTTCTACAATTATCAGTAATTTGATAACACTAGTTAGCACAGCAATCGATACGGGGAAATTAATAAATAAGAGCGAGTAAAAACACATTAAACTCTTGCTTAAGGCTAAAAAAAAAAATTCAAATCATATATTTCAAGTATGCCATTAAAAGGCACTTTTGAACGCCAAAATTTACAAGTAGAATTGAATTTAGTTGCTACCAAAAGGTAGTTCTTTTCGTATGGAGAAGAACGGGCAAGAAACTCCATGGTAACTCTTTTAAATTGTTTACAATATTTTGTATGCATTAACTAATTTCTTATATTTTTTTTGTTGTGAAATTTATTCATTTATATCTGTAATTCGTATGGTGTAGGTATGTACTTATTAAGAGTATTCTATCCTATTCTACAGTCAAATAGGCCACAATGCAAATGTGTTATCCCTGACCAGACTACAGACCAGGGGGCTTACTACCAGCTCTTAAAACTTCTGCCCTGCTAGAAGTTGAACTGCACTGCTTTTTTGTACTTAGTCATAGAACAATAAAGCAGTGCAGTTCAACTTCTGCCCTGCTATAAGAGCTGGTGGTAAGCCCCCAGACTATGTTTCGGGTGAACTCGCCAAAAATGCATACACACACCTTCACTTTTAGCGACTTCAGAGACGCCACTAATGCCGATGATGAAATGAAGACACACAACGAGGTATAAACGGGTAGATTTACCCGTTTATACCTCGTTGTTAAGGGTAGGCAGAAGACTAGAAGTCTGGCTACTGATCTTATTAAAAAGCGGCCAAGTGCGAGCCGGACTCGCCTATGAAGGGTTCCGTTGAGTTGACTGAATGAAAGGTAAATTGCGGTTTACTATTTATGACGTATTAGAAAAAAATACTAGATCTCGTTCAAACCAATTTTCGGTGGAAGTTTACATGGTAATGTACATCATATATTTTTTTTAGTTTTACTCATTCTCTTATTTTGGAAGTTACAGGGGCGGGGGGGGGGGGCACATTTTACCACTCTCAATATCATTTTTGAAGACCTATCCATAGATACTCCACACGTATGGGGTTGATGAAAAAAATTTTTGAGTTTCAGTTCGAAGTAAGTATATAGAACCCCAAAATTTATTGTTTTTTTTTTCTATTTTTGTGTGAAAATCTTAATGCGGTTCACAGAATACCTCTACTTACCAACTTTCAACAGTATAGTTCTTATAGTTTCGGAAAAAAGTGGCTGTGACATACGGACGGACAGACAGACAGACATGACTAATCTCTAAGGGTACCGTGTTTTGCCATTTGGCTACGGAACCCTAACAATGGCATCATTCTCTTGCACTTAATTTGGGGTCGGCGTAACCAGTCTTTTTCTTCTCTCTTAAACCGTTTTTTGACAGATGGAACTAGCGATTGCAGCAACACACAGTACATTGATTGATACACGTACGGTATTATAATGTATTTAATGAGATAAGGCAGTTTATATATTTATTTTATTACGCATTTTAAAGTTAACTTTTACGTAATCTGGAATATGTACGTTGTAAGACAGCTGTCAAAAAACGGTTAACCTAATGGACAGGGTGTAGTCGTCATCTCGGTAGCTACGTTGTTAGCCATATTATCAATTTATCAATAATCCATCCGTGATCCATCGTTTCTTTAGTCTTCCTCTTCTCTTATAGCCATCCATATTTAAAAATAGAATATTTAAAAACCGCGAAAAAGAAAAAAAAAAACTTCGTTTTTTCTAATTTCGCTATTTTTTGTCAATAAAAATAACTAAAAGTAATTAAATATTTAACCAACGTGTTAAGTGTTAAACAACAGTGTAATTAGTTAGTGAAAGTTACATAAAACATGTTCAATAGACACTCATAAATTATCCGGTTTTCTTTGTAGACTCTGTAGGAAAGCTGTTACGAGAGAATAGACAATTTAACACGTCTTAGGCCTGCTGTACACGACACGATTTCTTTATGGTACGGCGCACTAGCCGCACCGCAGAATAGTCGTGTGAGCTTGTATATGACCGTATGGTATACGCTTACGGCGTCGTGCCGTAGTGCCACCGTGTCTGTCAACAAACTTCCATAGCGATCCTCTAGGGGTATGAGGACCACAATCAATACAAAACTGAGAAACTAGCCTACACACGGCGAAATCAAACGTAGTTTTCAGCGTTTTCACGTCAAAAAACGTGTGTGTACGCACGATGACGTTATCAAGCTGTACATTTCCAGTATAGGCTGAATTCGGCGAAGTCGAGTGCAGTGCGAAGTCACTTCGCGCTGTACGAAAAGCCTAGGTATACAATGCGTGGTCCGCTAAAACTTGAAATGTATAGCTTGATAATAAATATGTCGTCGTGTGTACAACAGGTCTTAAGCTTTTTCTTCGACCACGGAATATACTTCACGGATCTTATGTAAATCTTGAATCTTTTGTATAATTTAAGTGGTTTTAAGGATTCTTTTCAGCTGTCTTTCTTAGAAATGGGTTTTTTTTGGGATTCCTTGGAACAAGAATTAATTGAAATGGTCGTCCGTAACCTGTGATTCATTGTTAGCGATTTTCTTCTGGTCGAAAAAGGTTTTCAGGATGAAAATTAGTTACTGTAGTAGAACAAGCTTTGAGATTTAAATGTTATCATTTAAAGCAGGTTTATCCGTGCTTAAAATTATATTTACCACTGACTCACGAAAATGGGCTTGTTGGGATTGATTCGTGTTTTTAGATTGTATGTTTTTGTAACGAGTTGAGTTGATATTTTATTTTTATCAGAAAAGGCCTCCTTCGAAAAACCTTCTTTGATTAAATAAAATATCAAATCGTTTTGGTACGTAGGGCAGTAGCTTATTAGCTACATAAACCTGTCGTGAGGGTGAATCACCAGTGAGGCAATCTCTGCGCCCTCACGCCCCTAGTCGCCTCAGGAGATGCCGGACGGGAGTCAACAGCCGACTCCCGGCCACCGTAGGCGCGAGCTTGCGGGCGGCGAGCAATGGGCAGCTCGCCGCCCGGTAAGGACCAGGCCCGGGTCGACGGCGCGTTGTGTTCCACGCGCGCCTCAAAGAGATGTCAGCACGAACTGACGGGGTCCGTTAGGGCCGATGCCGCCAGGGCCGCGGGTTGTTCGAAAGAGATACCGTGGCCCCTGGCCCAGGCAACTGAAGTAACACGGGTGGGTTTTAGTCAGTAAAAGTCTGACACGCCCTTCTGCTCAGCCCAGAGCGGGAGAAGTCATTTGATGATTTCCCACACAAAAAAAAAGGGTGAATCACCAGTCACCATCTGCCTAGCCTTTTTACAACTATGCTGGGGTCGGCTTCCAGGCTGACCGGATGCAGCCGAAAACTAGTATTTAACCCTGTTACTGGGTAATACAATAATTCCCCTGAGTAAGACTGGTTGTTAGACTTTCGGGCTTCTGACTATCCGTAACGACTGTCAAATATTTACAAATGACAGCCAGGACCAATGGCTTAGCGTGCTTTCCGAGGCACGGAGTGGTCTAGGTATGTAATGGATGGTCACCCATCCACAGACCGACCTCGGCAACCGTTGCTTAACCTTGAAGATGGACCCGTGTGGCCGTTATTATTCAGCCACGAGCATTGAGGCTGACTAGTAGACATGTCTAAACTACCTCTTAAACCGTCGCGCGTCGTCTTCATCATCGTTACTCAGTACATCAATATTTCTACCATTACGAGTATGTTAAGCCCCTAAACCTAAAATCTGTCTTTAAGCGCATGAATAGGGCAGAGCCCTGGTAGGGACATATTGATAGAAGTACTCATACTTCTATTACCCTATTGCAGTCACATCGAAAGCAAATAATAGCAATGAATCATGTATGTTTGTATTCAATATATGATAAGTGTAGTCACACGTCGGTGCATGCAACAATAGTTATTATTTCTTATTTTATATAAACACTAGCTTCTACAGCAGAGCAAGGACATACAAAAGAACCGAGAAAGCAGTGGAACCTCGCCAAAAGATTCACGGGTGAAGCTCGAACTGAAGCACCTGGCCGCGTAGTCTTTAAAAGATGCCCATCCATAGACAAATATCACCCATCTCTCCACTAATCCAAGGCTTACTCTAGGATGCATATCCGGTAGGCTCTTAAATCCTACCTCTTCCTACGGGCACGTCTTCCTTACAAAAACCGCGCCCCCCGGTCTACTTCTTGATATGCAATGGTCGCTGTAGCACCATGAACATGAGGCTACAGGAGCTAGTGCGAATCTTGGGGTTCATTCGATTAATCGAGTGTGGTCAAACCACGCTGGGATCGGTGCAATTCATTCATCATTCATTCATTCTGTTTGTAACCTTTTCACGCTTTAACAGCTCACCTCATTTCGGTAAAATAAACCATGACCGATATCAAAACGGGCGAACCCGCAGTCAAAAGCAAGGTTTAGTATAAAAGTTGATAAACCACATTATACTAACGCCATGGCAACCAAATGTTATCAGAACTATTTATTTTGATTTATATTTTTAGCCCATTGTATTTAATTCTTAATTTAATTAGTTACGGCACGCAGTGTTCATGGTTTTTGGCAATTAATTCATGATTTAAATGTTCTGATGGAAAGTTTTGGTAGGTTTAACTATAGTATTGCTCATTTGGATCAATTAGTGCTGTGTTATGGCATAGATAAATTAGTTATCGCTAGTAAATGTACTGAAATCACCTACACTGTTCACTAGGTTAACCGTTTTTTGACAGATGGAACTAGTGATTGCAGCAACGTAACATTGCGATTATTTAAGTACACTTTAATTTTTATAATGTGGTATCGATTATCGATGTTTTGCTATAGAATAAGAAATGGTGCTGTTTCTATGCCTGTGCTTATTATTTTTAAATACAATATTTATTTGGTTCACACGCACACACGAACACTTTTTATTTGATTTTCTATTTGTTTGTATCTGAAGGCTAATTTATTCTCGTAATTTAAAACGTTCAAAATCTAGTCGCAGTCTCATCTCGACAAACAAATGTCAAAAATTTGTCAAAATGTAGGGAATTCTTTTTGACAAATTGAGACTGAGATCAGACTGTGAACGGTCTTAAAATTATGAGAATTGCTCAGACTAAAAGACACACCAAACAATACATAAATCAGAGGGATGTATG
The DNA here is from genome assembly GCA_951799955.1 of Apamea anceps. Classification (NCBI taxonomy): domain Eukaryota; kingdom Metazoa; phylum Arthropoda; class Insecta; order Lepidoptera; family Noctuidae; genus Apamea; species Apamea anceps. Next base: position 14,936,652 of record OX637509.1, read on the forward strand.
TATTGTATGGTGTGTCTTTTAGTCTGAGCTAAATAAATGTATTTTCTTTCTTTCTTTATTAACTATGTATGTTTCATTGATCTTTGCACAGTAATCTATCATAAAAAGGATCACAATATACCTGAAATGTACTCACTTTAAATAAATATCGATAAATAAATCCTATAATTAGACCCTCCTGCAAATAAACTTATCATTCGTCACAGGGGGACTTTTTGTCATTCAATTGACATAATCTGACAAATGCGTCATGTCACGGGATGCCCCGGTATAATAGTAACCATTTACAACTGGATTTATTCCATAAAAGTTATCTTTATGTTTTTTTAGGGTAAGCAGACGTCATAGTCATGATTCGTTGCGTCAGTATTATAAAATCAAGGTACTTAATAAATAGGTCTCAGGTAAATTTCATGGTAATCATAATCGATTATTTGCTTAGAAAGTAAGTAAATAACATAAACGTGTTTACAAAACTTTGTGATTCCTGTACAACCCACGATAACTTAGGCATGCAAATATTAAAAAGAAATCTATACTATACTAATAATAAAGTCGAAGAGTATGTTTGTTTGAACGCGCTAATCTCTGGAACTATCTGTCAAAGAAAAATTATTTTTGCATTTGATACCCCAATTCTTAGGAGGGCTATAGGCTACTTAACATTACGCAACGACACTTAGGAGCCGAACAAAAACGAATAACGTCAGAAAGAATGCTAAGCAAAAACGGAGTAATGGCACGGGCAGGCAATGCGATGCGATGGGGTGGGTCGAGGAAACAAGAAATTTCACGCGGACGAAGTTGCGGTCAGATGTTAGTATTTTTTCTTTTAGAGTTGTCAGTCAAATTAAAATAGTAGAAGAGAATGGAGGATGAAGAAGGAGAAGGATGGTGGAGGATGGAGGATGGTGGATGGTGGTGGAGTAGTAGTAGTGTAGTGTAGTTAGTATCGGCCGCACTATGTGATGAGGACTGCTATGCATGGCGGGCTGATACCAGTCGCGCGAATGTACAGTCAGCGTGAAAAATATCGGGACGAACAGACTGTCCAAAATGATCTTAACAACTAAGAAAATTAAACTTTGTCTCTATTGGATAAAGTTCTTGTCAGAATGACAGTTGTCGTGTACTGTCTTCATTCTGAAACATTCCTTGTGTCATCTATACATATAAAATTCAAAGTCCTGACTGACTGACTGACTGATACGCACAGCCTAAACCGCTGGTCCTAGAGACATGAAATTTGGAGGGTGTGTTCTTCGTGAAGAGTAGGCATCCACTAAGAAAGGTTTTTTCGAAATTCCACCCCTAAGAGGGTGAAAAGGGGGGAATTCGTTTGTATGAAAAATCTTATTCCTTGAGTTAATAAACTTGAAACTTGGCACGAATACTTATCTAAATAAATTATGAAGATTGTCAGTTTTTTTTTCTTCTAAGCTACCCCCTAATAAGGGATTGGGGGGTTTGTATGGAAGAATTTTAGCGCGCAGTCCGATTTACTCGAAAATCAGTATTTATACCTAATATTGAAAGTAAAGAATAATGTGTATCAAAGTTTTTTGAAAATCTACCCCTGATGGGCTGAAATGGGGTAGTAAATTTTTCAGGGGAGGATTTTACTGCAAGGCTTGATTAACTCGAAAATTAGTATAAATAATCTTTGAGTCAAGTTATGAATACATCTCTAACGATTTTTTTTAAATTCCACCCCTGTGGGGGTGTTTGGAATAATTTGAATACGCAGTCCGATTACCTCGAAACTCAGTGTTTATGCTTAAGACCAAAAATAAAGAATAACATAATTCAGGGTTTTTCTAAAATCTACCCCTAACGTGTTGAAAAGGGGTTGTTAATTTTACAAGGGAGGATTATAATGCGTGGCTTGATTAACTCGAAAATTGGTATAAATAATCTTTGAATCAAGTTATGAATAATCCCAAACGATTTTTCAAAATTCCACCCGTGGGGGTGAAAAGCGGGGGATACAGTTTATATGAAAAATCTTATTCATTTAGTTAATAAACTTGAAACTTGGCAAGAATACTTGCCTAAGTAAGTAATAAAGTTTATCATTACAAGTTTTTCAAAACTACCCCTCAAACGGGGATATAGAGGTGTGAAGTTTGTGTGGAAGAAATTGAATGCGCGGCCCGAGTAACTCGAAACTCAGTATTGATAGTTTTGATAGAAAATAATTAATAATAAGTATGTAAAGTTGTCGAAAAGTTACCACTGACGGGACAAAAAGGGGTAATTCAGTTTTTAAGGGGAGGATTTGAACTTGAAACTGTATGTTACATTTTCACGCCTAAACCACTGAACTTCTGATTTGGCGTAGAGATAGATGGCATCCTGGGGAAGCACATACATTTTATCCTGTTAGCACGTTCCCGTGGGATAATTTCCGACAACCACGCGGGCGAAGCCGCGGGCAGAAGCTAGTTGAGTTAATATTTCATTTTCATAGTTGCTTAGATCATTTTGAACAGTCTGTTCGTCCCGATATTATTGACGCTGACTGTACCTACGTATCTCCCGGGCCCCCAACTCATGGAAGGAACTGCATCTATTAAATGAGACAGACGTTATAATTATTACCTACGTTTATTCTAAGCGAACGTGTTTACATCATCGATATACTTTTATAAATCTATGGTTATGGTGTACTTTTATAACTCTATGGTTTACATCAACATGCTTATTCTACCACTGTTTTTTCGAAACAAAAAATTGAATAGAAATAATTTGAAAGCTCATTCTAAGGCTCAAATGTTCGAATGCAACCAGAGTTATATTTCTGCCAGCCTGCGCAACATAAGGTGGACTTTGCAGACAACCTTTACAGAACCGTGGGGCGGAGTCGGGTTTTAGTCGGTAGTCTGACATATTCCTCCGTTCTCCCCAGACGGAGGAAGAGGATTTCTCCACAGAAAAATGTGCCAGGCACGTTAATTTCTTCTCTTATGACACATAGCTAGGTAAAGAGATTAACTCAAGCTGTTCAACAGATTAGCCTGTAAAGTTACTTGACGGAAAATACCCTTCTCATAATTATGATGATGACTGTCTAATCTCTTGGCGCCACATGTAGCTTTATTTTAAATGATAAATTGGCTGACAAAAAAGACTTATACACGTCAAAAACAGATTATGTAAACAAAGCACAAGGAGTATGTAAGGATCGTAGTAGGTGGCGTTCTGTAGTTTCTGCTTAGCCCCATGGGAAGAAGGTGTGAGTTTATGTATGTATGTAAATAAATTGTGTTTTAGAATTCCGTTTGGGGTTGAAACACTAGGGCCGAGTGTCCACTTGGTTTTTCGAGATATGGCCAAGCGGTTAGTCGACTCTTCACGTGACCAGAGGGCTGGACTGTTTCTTGGCCAAAGAATTAGCATCGCCATACAACGTGGCAATGCTGCCAGCCTTTTGGGCACTGTTCCTGTTGACAGCGACACGGACGAATTTTTTGATGCCCTACGATTATTTTGCTTATTTTTTCACATGTACATAATATCTTTATTTTAAATGTTAGCTAATATAATGTAAATAAAAAACTATTGTAAAATTTTCCATCATTGTAAAAAACTATTCCATAAATTTTTATTTTGACCGCGTACGTCACTTTTAAATGAAACAGTTCATTGAAAAGTGACGTACGCGGTTTAAATCAAAATTTATGGAATAGTTTTTTACAACGATGGAAAATTTTACCTTTGGGTTCAGAATCATGTACTGAATCTTGCGAATGATAATAAGTTGCGCGTCGATGCCCCTGCCACCCTGGAAGCTTAGAAAGTTGACACCAAATATCTGTCTCATTTTAGGGTCAATGTCTTCAACATTGTATTGCTGTGAAAATGGAAGTCAGAAAACAAAGGAATCTCTTCTTAACTTTGTAAACATATTGTCCACTGCCAGTAGCAACCTACCTATAGTAACCACCACGTCATCACACTTGGTATAATTTTAGTTCTTAAGCTATTTATAGTCACTATTGTCTCAAAGCTCATCTGTTTGTAAACACAGCTGTTAAAACGTGTTTATAGCACTCGAGATGTTGTTTTGATGTAACTTTCATGTTTTGCTAAATATCATATAATGGTTAAAATAGGAAATTACGTGCAAAGACCTATAAGAAGTGAGGATTATTAATATTTTCACTTCTTGAAGTGATATGATGAGTAACCATCAGCTAAAAAGTACTCTGGTTCTGTACAGGGGGATACGAGATAGATCTGCGAAAATAACATTACGCCTTCGCCGAAGACTTAGGACCCACATCGTCATTGTAATAGATGGTGAGCATATCACCAACAGTAGTGCTTGTGACCACTGAACACATTGTTTGATATAAGAAACCCCGGGGCGTACCACAGGGGGACCACATGATCGTTAATACCGCATTGTCCGGCGTACTACATCGGTGGTACGGTCGATTCACGCGGCTGTGACCCAGCGTACGCCCCGGGGTTTTAGCTGTGAGGCTAAAGGTTTAATGATAAAAACAAATGCGGCTGTATGAAGGCTGACAACATACATAATTCGAGCCTACTCCATTCAGTTTACAGACTACTTTGATAAACGTCTTGCTTACGAAAAAAAGCAATATTAATATGACCTGTTGCACGCACTTTACTTGTTCTAGACATAATAAACTTTTGTTGTTCTAATAAATCCACGCTTTTTATGAAGCTCGTAAAATATTATGTGTTTTTACTACCTCGCTTTGGTTTATCTTATGGAAGTTGGCAGGTAGAACCACTTTTAACAGAAAGTTTTCTCACATAAAATATATTATAACAATAAAATGAAATCTACATACAGTATGGAAACCACTTTTTAATTGACGGTTTTGAATTTAATATTTAATTTTGCTACACTTCTTTAGCCTAATACTAGTTGGGGCAAAAGTAATGTCACCATTTCAATGCGTCCTATTTTTACAAATGGCGTCATAATGTCACTGTGCTTAGAAACTTACGTTGCAGACAGATAAAGAATTAGTTCACAATGCAATGAAGCGGTATGCACAGCTCAGGCAACGATAGAGATTTCGGAACACCAATTTCCGGGTCGAGTCATCTCCCGTTTTGGCGATTTCTAAGATCGTCAGATCTGACGACCTAAAACTTTTTCCTTTGGCGCTTTTTGTAATCTCGCATTTATCAACCAAAGTACAAATCTTGCAAGGCTTGAAAGTCAACATTGAAGAAGAAATCACCAATTTGGAGCTAGATGTTTTGCGAGCAACAGAGACGAGCACAAACGTGCATCAACTCCTCAGTAGGTGGTCTTTGACCGATATAATTTTTTCGACTAATTTCATTTAGATAAAATTTCGTGAAAATAGAGCCAGATTTTTTTAAATTTTCATCTGAACCTTTTACAGCCATTTTTTTGCTGTTGCACATTCTTCCAAAATCTGTGATTGGGGATCAAAATTTCTCGAAAAAATAAGTACAGTCTCCTAAGACCTATTTTCTGTAGCTACAACAGTTAAGCTGCCTGCCCTTACTGCCCCATCGCAAAAATCCCTCCTGTAATAGCACATCAGAAAAATCTTCGTTTTTATTAAAAGCCTACTTACTCGAATCTTGTAAATATTTTCATAGACACACAATCTCGATGTTATTTCACTAAACGCCTCCACGTCTGAGTTTTACATTACAAATCTGTTTATGTTGGTTTTCCCATATATTTTGGCAGCCAGGTAAATCGCTGACGCATTAACATTGGTCAATTTCAAAGGAACTTTAAAAAAACACGTTTTCTTACCTAACCACAAACGTTTGAATTAGATGGTGGTTTACCTAATTCTCTGGAATTGGGAACAAGGATAAACCTATAGATGATATACGTCTTTAGATTAAACGAAGCCAGGCGCGACGCGACAACACAACGACGCAATGCTAGTAGAACAATTTCTATAAAAAACTTTTTGAAAATTGTTCTTCCTGAATTGCGTCGCACCGTCGCGGGGCGTCTGAATGACTGTATCGTCGAAACTCTGTTGAGACGGTGTAACTTTTATTGTTGCTATGAAGACCAACGAGGCAAGCAATGGAAATTAAATGGCACCGTGTAAATGACTCTTTATTTGTGTTTCACTTGACCCATTGTTCTGACAATAATGCTTTTTAGAAAACGCTAATTTCAGTGTGCTTAGACTTTTCCAAAATTGCGCCAGAACACTCAGTCTTTTAAGTTCTACGAGTATTTTCGGGTCTCTAAATACAATTCGAGCATAGCTTACTTTTGTCCAATGCTGGTATACACGCCGCTCCGGAAAATATCTACATCCAATGTTTCTTCTTTATTGTAAACTATTGTTCTTCTTTATTGTAAGTTTAGTTATTTTCTTGATATCGACAATTTCTTATGTTAAGTTACCCATCCACCAGTTGACTGTGCTCATTGATCGTTCCGTATAGTCACTACTTATAACTTCGGCATTTTTATACTGAATTTGGGAAGTTTGTTGCGACACTTCTTCTTCCCAGCTAAAGCACTACGAAGTGGTGAATGGCGGGCGTTTTGTGGGATTGTCTTATGTAATTTTAATGTTCCAAAAGTGCTGATTCTCAGCCTAATTTGAATAAATGACTTTTGATTTTAAATTACTGCATAATAACCTGGTGGGTTATGGTCCACTCCCTTACACAGAGAGGAGGCTTGTGTCCCAGCAGTCGGAACATTATAGGCTGATTATACTTATGCTATCCATAATAACCTTTAACCTTATAACCTTTGCTAACATGAAACATCCAATAAACGAAACAATGAATAAAAGAAAAAAAACATATATTTAAGTTAACACTAACACCTTTGAACAAATTACCTCTCGACGTAAACATACACAAATTCAGTCCAAATTTCTAGTCAGTTTTCTCAAAATTTCGAACACTGCTCCGATGCATGTGTACTATATTTTCTAGGAAAGCCGCCTGCGTAAGTAGTTTTTCATGTTCAACCTGTTGGCAATAACCCATATTATAATTTTGTTGAAGATATTTGGATATGGTTCACAGAATTTTTTAATCTTCCTTAACAACTCACCCGTGTCGTGAGGTTTTCCCAGAGTGCGGATGGATTCTTAAAATTATGACGATGGAAGCTGGGCTGTGGGTGTGTCATCGAGGTTCGTCGCCCGAACAGAGCTTAGATACATACCCGAGTCGGGGCGTTGAGCCTCTCTGAAGGACATTCCGAGCTTAGGGTAACGACCACAAAAGGTGAAGGACCTAAATCCAAGGCATTTGCTTAACTGTGGCTGGCCTGCAGAATGTGAATGTGGAAATAAATACACTTACCTTTTCCGTACCCGTACCCGTTCCGTAATTTGGCTTTTATTTTAGTTTTTTTAGTTTATGATCTTCTTGTACAAGTCGCAATAAATACTTTTTCTTTCTTTCTTTTCTTTATTTTCTCTCTTTTCTTTCTTTTCTGTCTTTTCTTTCTTTCTTTTCTTTCTTTACCGCAGCTTACTTACAGGTTACTGTTACTGTTAGGCTAACAGTAAAGCCTAGCCCAGGAGTGGGATGATGCAGGCGCATCATCCCACTGCTGGGCAAACCCCTCTCCCAATGACTTCCAGCTCTTTCGATCCAGGGCTAAAGTGGACCACTGGTCGTTTGTTTTGTCCAGCTCGTCCCGCTTACAGGTTCGGTCGCCAAAGGAGATAAGTAACCAAGGTCGTCGGATATAGTTGAAGTTTAATAAGAAACCGATTGATATTTTCGAATGAAATTTAGTTTGATAAATGAACTCTTTGTTTTCTATTAATTAAATTAAATTTTATTCGAAAACATCCATCGGTTTCTTACTAAACTTCAACTACGAGTATATCGAACGGCCCTGGTTACTTATCTCCTTTGGTGACTCTACTTGGAGGAACACTGTGTGCTTTCAGTGCTCCCAGTCAGTAGAATTCCGACATAACTGTTTGCTTCACTTCCTGCTCTGAAGATGGTATTCATAAGAATTTCAGCGACACTGCAGTTAAGCCATGCATCTAGAAAAGTGTATCTTCCTTACATGCACTTTGACCGGTCATAATCAGGTAATAATGTTCCCTCTGCTGGGTCACAGGCCTCCTCTCTGTGAGAGAGAGTGGGCCATAATCCACCCGGCGGGCCCATTGCGTGTTAATAGACCTTGGCCGGTGCCTTGTCAACTTTATCCTAATTTTGAAATAATTGAAAAAAAGCCTTTTAAAAACGGGACCTCTACAGGACTAAGACCCAATTCTATAAAATAACCAACTTTTCAATACTAGTGTGTAAGTAGAGTCTCAATAGAATAGTCATTGACATTCGGTATTCTACAAATTATTTATGGCCATTGGACTTGCCACTGTAGTGCTATTGAAACAACATAGTAAGACTATTGTAATCATTGGTAGTGTGGTCCACCATAGATTATACACTATATACCTATGGTGGTGGTGTATGGTGGTGGTATGGTTAATTGTGGTCCACTATAATGTGTCAATGTCATCGTGATGGCCAAAGTTTTCGACATTGTGTTGTAGGGGTTAAGAAAATAAAAGACTACAATACCCGCGTGTTCCCTTTAGTAGCAATCACGTGCTTCAGCAATACCTAGAAAAGTTTATATCGGTTTTTCCTTCGTATGGATCACAAACACTTTCTATAATACTAGACTACTTCAATACCCGGTAGGTGGGTGTACGCATACGCACACAAAATCATTCAGTAGAATTGTAACTCTCGGTAGTATAAATATTTGTATTCCAACTTGGCTGCCACGTTCGACAAGTGCGTCTGCTTAGCATAAAGTCTGGGTTCGATCTCCAGGTCGAGCAAAGTCTTATTGGTATTTTTTCATGTAAGATCCGTCCGATCCAGTAAGTGTCCGGTTAATGGCATTTGGCTCGCCCCCTGTGGCGATAACTCGCGAAATGTGAGTGGACTTAACACCTTTCCGGGATAACAATAAGGCGTGTAATTACACAAACATAACAGATAGTGTCACAGTCTGAAACTTGGGAGTGTCGTAAACGCAGTACAGTCATCCGTATTTATTTAGATATGCACTTTCATAAGCTTTAAATAAACATCGTTTCATGACTGAAAACTGAATATTAGCTGCATTTATATTATTCTGCATATAATGCAGAAAAGTATAATATCTAGTGTGGCCTGATGGCGCAAAAATAAAACCTTTAGAAGTCATTTGAGCCACTGACGAATCTGAGGGGCTCTTCATTACGTAAGCATGACCACACCAGTCCTCCTGTTGGTAACCGCGACCATGAGCCGTGCCACATATTTTCTTCTTTGCCTGACCATCATCATCACTTCAGTCGAAAGACGTTCACTGCTGGACATAGGCCTCCCCCAAGCACCTCCACTTCGCCCGGTTCCGTGCTTCTCGCATCCAACGGGTTCCTGTGGCTTTAACATGGTCGTCGGTCCACCCTGTGGGAGGCTTTCCGACGCCTTGCCTGATACAAAGTCTAAATGGCCAACTTTGAACAGAGCTGAAGCTGAAGGCTGTATTGGGGAAAGAGATAGACTTGCAAGACTTTAACTACCTCGTTGGTCTAGTGGTCGCAAGCTCTGTTGCTGAGCATGAGGTCCTGGCTTCAATTCCCAGATCAGAAAAAGTATTATTTTCTATCAGGAAGTTCTCAGTACCAGCCTGGGCCGGCGCTGTGGATGGCAATAGGCTCGCCCCCTGTTACATGGCAGTTACACATAACTGGCGAAACGTGGGTGTAGGTACAGACGCCAGCAGGTCAAGCTACCCGAAACTGTCAAATTTTCCCAATCAACCTTGAACCTTAATACTATAGCGATAAAGTTGAAAGTTCTTAAGCTATTTATAGTCACTATTGTCTCAAAGCTCATCTGTTTGTAAACACAGCTGTTAAAACGTGTTTATAGCAAGCAAGATGTTTTGATGTAACTTTCATGTTTTGCTAAATATCTGAAGGCGTTTCCTGCAATGAGATAATGGTTAATATAGGAAATTACGTGCAAAGACCTCTAAGAAGTGAGGATTATTAATATCTTCACTTCTTGAAGTAATATGAAGAGTAACCATCAGCTAAAAAGTACTCTGGTTCTGTACAGGGGGATACGAGATAGATCTGCGAAAATAACATTACGCCTTCACCGAAGACTTAGGACCCACATCGACATTGTAATACAGGGTGAGCATATCACCAACAGTAGTGCTTGTGACCACTGAACACATTGTTTCATATAAGAAACCCCGGGGCGTACCACAGGGGGACCACTTGATCGTTAATACCGCATAGTCCCGGCGTACCACATCGGTGGTACGGTCGATTCACGCGGCTGTGACCCAGCGTACGCCCCGGGGTTTTAGCTGTAAGGTCTATATAAAGGTTTAATGATAAAAACAAATGCGGCTGTATGAAGGTTGACAACATACATAATTCGAGTCATTCAGTTTACAAACTACTTTGATAAACGTCTTGCTTACGAAAAAAAGCAATATTAGACATAACAAACTTTTGTTGTTCTAATAAATCCACGCTTTTTATGAAGCTCGTAAAATATTATGTGTTTTTACTACCTCGCTTTGGTTTATCTTATAGAAGTTGGCAGGTAGAACCACTTTTAACAGAAAGTTTTCTCACATGAATAATATATTATAACAATAAAATGAAATCTACATACAGTATGGAAACCACTTTTTAATTGACGGTTTTTAATTTAATATTTAATTTTGCTACACTTCTGTAGCCTAATACTATTTGGGGCAAAAGTAATGTCATCATTTGAATGCGTCCTAATTTTTACAAATGGCGTCATAATGTCACTGTGCTTAGAAACTTACGTTGCAGACAGATAAAGAACCAATTTCCGGGTCGAGTCATCTCCCGTTTTGGTGATTTCTAAGATCGTCAGATCTGACGACCTAAAACTTCTTCCTTTGGCGCTTTTTGTAATCTCGCATTTATCAACCAAAGTACAAATCTTGCAAGGCTTGAAAGTCAACATTGAAGAAGAAATCACTAATTTGGAGCTAGATGTTTTGCGAGCAACAGAGACGAGCACAAACGTGCATTAACTCCTCAGTAGGTGGTCTTTGACCGATATAATTTTTTCGACTAATTTCATTTAGATAAAGATTTCGTGAAAATAGAGCCAGATTTTTTTAAATTTTCAACTGAACCTTTTACAGCCATTTTTTTTGCTGTTGCACATTCTTTCAAAATCTGTGATTGGGGATCAAAATTTCTCGAAAAAATAAGTACAGTCTCCTAAGACCTTTTCTTTGTAGCTACAACAGTTAAGCTGCCTGCCCTTACTGCCCCATCACAAAAATCCCCTCTGTATTAGCACATCAGAAAAATCTTCGTTTTTATTAAAAGCAATGCATTAACTACTTACTCGAATCTTGTAAATATTTTCATAGACATACAATCTCGATGTTATTTCACTAAACGCCTCCACGTCTGAGTTTTACATTACAAATCTGTTTATGTTGGTTTTCCCATATATTTTGGCAGCCAGGTAAATCGCTGACGCATTAACATTGGTCAATTTCAAAGGAACTTAAAAGAAACACATTTTCTTACCTAACCACAAACGTTTGAATTAGATGGTGGTTTACCTAATTCTCTGGAATTGGGAACAAGGATAAACCTACAGATGATATACGTCTTTAGATTGAATGAAAATCCATTAAGGCTCCCGAAGCCAGGCGCGACGCGACAACACGACGACGCAATGCTAGTAGAACAATTTCTATAAAAAACTTTTTGAAAATTGTTCTTCCTGAATCGCGTCGCATCGTCGCGGCGCGTCTGAATGACTGCATCGTCGAAACATTGTTGAGACGGTGTAACTTTTATTGTTGCTATGAAGACCAACGAGGCAAGCAATGGAAATTAAATGGCACCGTGTGTAAATGACTCTTTATTTGTGTTTCACTTGACCCATTGTTCTGACAATAATGCTTTTTAGAAAACGTTAATTTCAGTGTGCTTAGACTTTTCTAAAATTGCGCCAGAACACTCAGTCTTTTAACTTCTACTAGTATTTCCGGGTCTCTAAATACAATTCGAGCATAGCTTACTTTTGTCCAATGCTGGTATACACGCCGCTCCGGAAAATATCTACATCCAATGGTTCTTCTATATTGTAAACCTATACGTAGTTTAGTTATTTTCTTGATATCGACAATTTCTCATGTTAAGTTACCCATCCACCAGTTGACTGTGCTCATTGATCGTTTCGTATGGTCACTATAACTTCGGCATTTTCATACTGAATTTGGGGAGTTTGTTGTGACACTTCTTCTTCCCAGCTAAAAGCACTAGGAAGTGGTGAAGGGTGGTCGTTTTATTGGATTGTCTTATTTAATTTTAATGTTCCAAAAGTGCTGATTCTCAGCCTAATTTGAATAAATGACTTTTGATTTTAAATTACTGCATAATAACCTGGTGGGTTATGGTCCACTCCCTTACACAGAGAGGAGGCTTGTGTCCCAGCAGTCGGAACATTATAGGCTGATTATACTTATGCTATCCATAATAACCTTTAACCTTATAACCTTTGCTAACATCCAATAAACGAAACAATGAATAAAAGAAAAAAAACATACATTTAAGTTAATACTAACACCTTTTAACAAATTACCTCTCGACGTAAACATACACAAATTCAGTCCAAATTTCTAGTCAGTTTTCTCAAAATCTCGAACACTGCTCCGATGCATGTGTACTATATTTTCTAGGAAAGCCGCCTGCGTAAGTAGATTTTCATGTTCAACCTGTTGGCAATAATCCATAGTATAATTTTGTTGAAGATATTTGGATATGGTTCACAGAATTTTTTAATCTTCCTTAACAACTCACCCGTGTCGTGAGGTTTTCCCAGAGTGCGGATGGATTCTTAAAATTATGACGATGGAAGCTGGGCTGTGGGTGTGTCATCGAGGTTCGTCGCCCGAACAGAGCTTAGATACATACCCGAGTCGGGGCATTGAGCCTCTCTGAAGGACATTCCGAGCTTAGGGTAACGACCACAAAAGGTGAAGGACCTAAATCCAAGGCATTTGTGCAGAATGTGAATGTGGAAATAAATACACTTACCTTTTCCGTACCCGTACCCGTTCCGTAATTTGGCTTTTATTTTTGTTTTTTTAGTTTATGATCTTCTTGTACGAGTCGCAATAAATTCTTTTTCTTTCTTTCTTTTCTTTCTTTCTTTACGCCAGCTTACAGGTTACTGTTAGGCTAACAGTAAAGCCTAGACCAGGAGTGGGATAATGCAGGCGCATCATCCCACTGCTGGGCAAACCCCTCTCCCTATGACTTCCAGCTCTTTCGATCCAGGGCCAAAGTGGACCACTGGTCGTTGGTTTTGTCCAACTCGTCCCGCTTACAGGTTCGGTCACCAAAGGAGATAAGTAACCAGGGTCGTCGGATATAGTTGAAGTTTAATAAGAAACCGATTGATGTTTTTGAATGAAATTTAATTTGATAAATGAACTCTTTGTTTTCTATTAATTAAATTAAATTTTATTCGAAAACATCCATCGGTTTCTTACTAAACTTCAACTACGAGTATATCGAACGGCCCTGGTTACTTATCTCCTTTGGTGACTCTACTTGGAGGAACACTGTGTGCTTTCAGTGCTCCCAGTCAGTAGAATTCCGACATAACTGTTTGCTTCGCTTCCTGCTCTGAAGATGGTATTCATAAGAATTTCAGCGACACTGCAGTTAAGCCATGCATCTAGAAAAGTGTATCTTCCTTACATGCACCTTAACCGGTCATAATCAGCTTATAATGTTCCCTCTGCTGGGTCACAGGCCTCCTCTCTGTGAGAGAGAGTAAGCCATAATCTGACCCGCGGGCCCATTGCGTGTTAATAGACCTTGGCCGGTGCCTTGTCAACGTTATCCTAACTTTGAGATAATTGAAAAAAAAAGCCTTTTAAAAACGGGACCTCTACAGGACTAAGGCCCAATTCTGTAAAATAACCAACTTGTCAATAGTGTGTAAGTAGTGTCTCAATAGAATAGTCATTGACATTCGGTATTCTACAAATTATTTATGGCCATTGGACTTGCCACTGTAGTGCTATTGAAACACCATATTAAGACTATTGTAATTATTGGTAGTGTGGTCCACCATAGATTATACACTATATATGGTGGTGGTGATTTGGTGGTGGTATGGTTAATTGTGGTCCACTATACTGTGTCAATATCATCGTGATGGCCAAAGTTTTCGACATTGTGTTGTAGGGGTTAAGAAAATAAAAGACTACAATACCCGCGTGTTCCCTTTAGTAGTAATCACGTGCTTCAGCAATACCTAGAAAAGTTTATATCGATTTTTCCTTCGTATGGATCACAAACACTTTCTATAATACTAGACCACTTCAATACCCGGTAGGTGGGTGTACGCATACGCACACAAAATCACTCAGTAGAATTGTAACTCTCGGTAGTATAAATATTTGTATTCCAACTTGGCTGCCACGTTCGACAAGTGCGTCTGCTTAGCATAAAGTCTGGGTTCGATCTCCAGGTCGAGAAAAGTCTTATTGGTATTTTTAACCGACTTCTAAAAAAGGAGGAGGTTCTCAATTCGGATGTTTGTATTTTTTTTTTTATGTTTGTTCGCGCAGAACTCCGTCGCTTGCCAACCGATTTGAAAAATTCTTCTTTTGTTGGAAAGGGTATACTTCCCAAATCGTCCCATAGAAATTTCATCAAAAACGGTTCAGTAGTTTGGTTTTCAAACCAAAATTACTGGTAAAAATTACAACTAAAGTGAAAAATAAAAACTTTTTTGCAAAAAAAAAAACAACCGACTTCCAAAAACGACACTACAAAGTGAAAAATAACTTTAATTTCGGAAGTCGGTGGCAAACAACGAAAATGCGAACCCAACGACACCGACTTCCGAAATTAAAGTTATTTTTCACTTTGTAGTGTTGCTTTTGGAAGTCGGTTGTTTTTTTTTTTTGCAAAAATGTTTTTTTCATGTAAGATCCGTCCGATCCAGTTGGTGTCCGGTTAATGGCATTTGGCTCGCCCCCTGTGGCGATAACTCGCGAAATGTGAGTGGACCAGATAGTGTCACAGTCTGAAACTCGGGAGTGTCGTAAACGCAGTACAGTCATCCGTATTTATTTAGATATGCACTTTCATAAGCTTTAAATAAACATCGTTTCATGACTGTAAACTGAATATTAGCTGCATTTATATTATTCTGCATATAATGCAGAAAAGTATAATATCTAGTGTGGCCTGATGGCGCAAAAATAAAACCTTTAGAAGACATTTGAGCCACTGACGAATCTGAGGGGCTCTTCATTACGTAAGCATGACCACACCAGTCCTCCAGTTGGTAACCGTGACCATGAGCCGTGCCACATATTTTCTTCTTTGCCTGACCATCATCATCACTTCAGTCGAAAGACGTTCACTGCTGGACATAGGCCTCCCCCAAGCACCACCACTTCGACCGGTTCCATGCTTCTCGCATCCAACGGGTTCCTGTGGCTTTAACATGGTCGTCGGTCCACCCTGTGGGAGGCCTTCCGACGCCTTGCCTGATACAAAGTCTAAATGGCCAACTTTGAACAGACCTGAAGCTGAAGGCTGTATTGGGGAAAGAGATAGACTTGCAAGACTTTAACTACCTCGTTGGTCTAGTGGTCGCAAGCTCTGTTGCTGAGCATGAGGTCCTGGCTTCAATTCCCAGATCAGAAAAAGTATTATTTTCTATCAGGAAGTTCTCAGTACCAGCCTGGGCCGGCGCTGTTGATGGCAATAGGCTCGCCCCCTGTTACATGGCAGTTACACATAACTGGCGAAACGTGGGTGTAGGTACAGACGCCAGCAGGTCAAGCTACCCGAAACTGTCAAATTTTCCCAATCAACCTTGAACCTTAATACTATAGCGATAAAGTTGAAAATCTATTAAAGAAATTTGACAGAATAGTAGCTTGACGTGCTGGCGTCTGTACTATAGGTGCACCTCTGCCTATCCCTTTGGGGAATACAGTCATGATGTTATGTTATGTAAAACATCTGGTACTTACGTAAGCGAACACATTGAGTTCACTTTTAGCATTGCCTCACTCCTTGAAATGAGACAGGTCAGCTGTTCAAACATGGCCACATTCTAAATATGTCTTAGCACCTGAATCAGTAATGATGATATCATACGTCATCTGATTACTTGGCCATGTGCGCAAGATTACATCAGTTCTATGTAGATTGTATAAATAAACGTGCATGCCAAGTTTTTACTAATCTCCGGAATAAGGTTGGATCCTGTATATCAATGCTTGGATCGATAATTGTATAATTTTATTCGTTTCACATATCTAGAGAGCAGTGGTGGCCCAGTGGTAACGGCCGCGACTTACGAGTTGTAGGTCGTAGGTTCGAACCCAGACACGCTTTATTTTGTGTAAAATATTTCATCACCACTGCTCTCAAAACGGTGAAGGTAAACATTGCGACTTCGTGAGGAAACCGGCATGTCCTAGAACCGAAGAAAATCGAAGGCATGTGATATCTACCAATCCTCACTGGGCCCGCGTGGTGGATTACAGTCCACTCCCTCTCACAGAGAGGAGGCCTGTGTCCCAGCAGTGGGAACATTATAGGCTGGTTATGCTTATGCTGCTATGCACCAATCTTGGGTAAGATTTTAAATATTTGGGTTAATTATTTTTCAAACATTTTAAAAATAACGTAACTTGAATCTTTTTTTTATCTCATTTAACACATCTTTACTTTGGTAAGCCTGTAGTGAGATTTCGTGAAAAACTGGTGGCGCCGGTCTTCTGACCTACTTTTCAACTGACCCAGTAAACTACAGGAATTGACAGCTTTTGCTGTCAATAAGGCTTATGCCTTATCCTCTGCCACTATAACAACCAAGAACGATTGGCCATAAGTTTTTCCCAAGAAAATCCGCGGGATTAACACCGTTTCTCTTAAAACCAATCCCTGACATCAATAGAGGGTGTGAACCGCCAAGTTTATGTATTCCGTTCATATAAACATTTACGGAAACGTGCAATACGATCAAAAAGCTAGAGTTTGTACGCAAATATTATTATTCATTAGTACATTTATCTAAGTATCCGGCGGCTAGTGTAAATACAAACGTTCGAATCTGTCTGATTCGCACGTACGCCAAGACTTTCGTGCGAAAAGCGTTGTTATTTTGCGACCACTAATATAACATTTTGAACTTTTTGTATACAGATGCGGGTGGGATTTTTGTGTTTTTATTGCTAGAATCACGAACATGCTAGTAATCTTTATAAACTCTTGCGCATTACACTCGCGAGCAATGAAAAAGTTCCAGTGACATAGCAATGAAAAAGTTCTAGTGACATAGCACCAAATTACTCCTAAACGGGTAAGGCTAGCTTAATGACGCCGTCTGCAATATTGAAGTACATTTAACAGCGCATCAGAATATTACCAACTAAAAACGTAAATATTGTGTTCAAATTTTAAATTATATGTCTTAGGAGATATTAAGGTGTTTGTCGGCATTTTGTGGGTGGAACTTTTTCATTGCTCGGCAGTGTAGTATTACTTACTGTTGTTTACTCTGTTATTGGGTTTTTTCATACCGAGTTTTCTTAGTAGCAACCCGGTGTTTCGAAGTTAGGCTGCTTTTCCACCAGAGATGTGCTATGCAGCTATGCTGCGAGGATATGAAAGCTAAGCTACGAAACTGTGCGACCGTTTCCACTAATGCTAAGCTGTGTAACGGAGCTGTGTAAGATGCGCCGCCCCGAGGTACCTGTGCGTGGAAGATGCTCAATTCGAGCTTTGCGATGCATTGATAGTAGGGAAGGCACGGGGAGTACTCTGCTCTGCACATAGCTACACCACTCGCGCATCCATAGCACGCATCCTTTCGTATAAAAACATAGCTTAGTTGAACCCGTTTCCACCAGTGCTATGTTATGTGGAACAATGAATATGATTGGTAATTATCAAATGCATCCATAGCAACGTAGCATAGTACATTTCTGGTGGAAAAGCAACCTTAGCGGTGTGATACCCCGCCGTAGGCCGTGCCTCTGGTGTTGCGCCTGATCTCTCTATGATCGGATTGCCGTCCCATCGGACTATAAGAGTGAGCGGACAAAGAGAGTGCACTTGTGTCTGCGCACACATTTATGTACAGACGCCAGCACATCAAGCTACTACAATCTGTCAAGTTTCTTTAATAGATTTTCAACTTTATCGCTAAAGTATTAAGGTTCAAGGTTGATTGGGAAAATTTGACAGTTTCGGGTAGCTTGACCTGCTGGCGTCTGAACTATAATATATCCCACGTCGAATGCTAGTCTCCGGTCCGCTGAGATTGGTCGCCATGGCTGAAACTCGGTCTCGAGGACAATTTTTTTTTAAACCTATGATAATAACTGTGCACAAAGTGCTTAGTTACATTTGAGGGAAAACTAGTGGTAATCCAGCTGTAGGAGCCTAACAGGCAGGGAGCCAGAAGCATTTCCATCATGTAGACTACTTTAGTCACTCCCATAGATAATTACAAGATATTTCTATGAGAATATCTTGACTATGGTCACTCTACTTTCGATTCATTTACTTTCTCAGTCAATATATTTATAGTTCAGGGAGAGTACTAGTCTTGGCTGTTGCTTTCCATAACGCCTAATTATTACTGAGAGAACCGACTGATTGGAAATTAGTTTTACGACTTAGCTGACGCTAAATCTCAGCTTTTGCTTTATGCGATGAAATGTTTATCTTTAAAGTATTGTGTGACATCGGTGTAGGAAAATCATCGTGAGGAAACCCGCACCTAATTTCGTAACAAACTATCAATCTTAATCTGAATCATTTTGAAGGACACTGCTAATCCATTGGTTCATATGTTCGAAAAATGTGTCTGCTCAACAACGTAAATAACGCAATGAATGTTGTTGAACTGTCAAAATGAAAGCCATTGCTACTGATGGTGTGTTACGCAATAACCCCGCTGGACTTGTACTTAATATAGGTAAATCTGAATTCGCCAACGAGCCTTTTTTTTTGAGTATGGGAAATCATCAAATGCCCCCTCCCGCTCTGGGTGGAGCGGAAGTGAGTGTCAGACTCTTACTGACTAAAACCCACCCGTGTTCCTTCCTTAGCCCTTTATGTTCCTGGGCAGCGGTAACCCTTTCAGACGATCCCGCTACCCTGGCAGGCTTCGGCCCTATCGGGCCCCGTCACTCGTGCTGACATCTCTTTGAGGCGCGCGTGGAACACATACGCGCCGTCCGGCACGGGCCTGGTCCTGATCGGACGGTGAGTTACCCATTACTTTCCGCCCGCAGGCCCGCGCCTACGGTGGCCGGAAGTCGTCACGCGGCTCCCGACGCCCGGAGCGTCTCTCGCGGCGGCTGAGGCGTGAGGTTCTCTCCCTCGTCCACCCAGCCACCTCCTTCGCTAGCATGACTGCTTCGAAGAAGGAGGTGACTGCCTCCCACTCCCTCTCGCCGCGGACCATGGCTTGAACCAGGGCCGGACGCGAGAGGTTCGCCAACCCGTCTTGAGCAAGAGTGGTGATCAATGCTCGTGCCTTCTTCGAAGAGGCGTTTGCCCTGCAGTCGGACAATAATACACTGGTATTATAATTTCTTTGTAGAGTTCAGAATTTGGAAGTAAGTAAATCATTGTGGTATGGATATAAAGGAAGAAAGAATAACGAAAAAATCGAACGAACGGTACGGAAAATCTGACCACCTAGATTTTACATTAATATAAAAAAACGGGTTGCACTCCGGGAGTGCCGGCAGAAGTGAAAACTTGAATATTAACGTTGTGCATTTTTGATATTTTGGAATGCGGTCTACTCTCCTTCCGTCTTACGAATTTTCGATCAGGTCACGTGTCCTGACGTGAGCTCCGTCTTACGAATTTTCGATCAGGTCACGTATCCTGACGCGAGTTTAACCTTTTTTACCCATCACAACAAAAGTGCACAACGCCACTAAAGAAGTTTTCCCTTCAAAAATATTGTTACAAACCAGTAACTTAGTTCCCTCAATTCCCGAACAATACTTTATCAAAATAAATCTACTTTGTGGACTAGAAAATGGTAACAAGAATAGCCCAATTTATCAATAGAACTGCATCGAGATAAATCTGCAAGCGAAAGAAGAAAAACAATTGAAATTAACAAACTTTCAATTGTTTCAATTCTTCGATGCCGAAATAGCTCCAGTTTGCGAGGTCGTAGTTGCATCTTCCCGCTTGGCTTTCTGCTTAGCTTGGTTCGGAGGTGGTTCAGGGACTTTCAAGTGGACTCTGTGGAAAGATGCTGAGTGTGGATGAGGAGCTGTGGCGCAAACTATGCTCCACCTCCTATTCTGCTTTCTGTGCCCCAAAAGCAGCCATAGCGACTTCTGCGCTGCCACTGACGATGCCGTGAGAGTCACGAAGTTTTGGGGTGACTTTAATATACTATCGTGCCATCGACACGATGAAGAAGAATTCTTCGATTTCCCTGTTCCCATTATTTTGGACTTTGATTACTGTTTTGATAACTTCGTAAATGTAAAATGGATTATGTTTAGTAAACTGGCCCAGTAATGGTCTAATTTTACCGAAAGCTAAAACAATTCGTTTGAATTGATGCTGGGAACGTGTTTAGGTTTATTTTTGGTTTCTATAAAGGTTTTTGAGTTACAGTGTTCGTTGATGGAAGGTTGGTCTTTGTTCGAGTAACTGCGATAGCCTTCCATTGCTGGAAATAGGCCTCTCCCAAGAATCGCCACAACGAACGGTTCAGAGCATTCTGGAGCGGATTTGTCTGTCCCATCGGGTCTGCCCTGTGCCTTTCCACGCTGATTAGGGATATTATTATTTCTTTTAAGGATCTTAGGGCCGGTTGAACCCGGTTATTCATGTCATTCATAGATCTTACACGTTCTTAAGAGTAGCCAGAAGCCCGAAAGTCAGCCAACCACTTTTATCAAGGGGTAGGGGTATCGTTTTACCCAATCACTAGGTCGTGGAAGTCAGATAGGCAGTCGCTCCATGTAAAATAGTACTCAGTTCATCAGCTTTATCCGGTTAGACTAGAAACTGACCTAAACATAGTTGGGAAAACCTGGACAGACGATGTGGGACTGGAAGTGGAAACTGGCCAGTGGTTGTTTTTTTTTTTCTCGTGTCGGCAGAAAGAGTTAGCTGGATGCGTATCCTTTGACCCACGAATATCACGATTTTTAGCTTAATTCGTGTGCTATGCTATTGAACTCTTCCTCTTTACATCCTTTGAAAGAAAGAAAGAAAATGCATTTATTTGCGGCAAACATGACGCATAAAAAAGGACATAAACACACAAAAAAAAAACGAGTTTGGGGTAAACATGCGTCACATTCACGCAAAACGGCCATCCATCGCTCAGCATAATGCTAAGACCCTTTGCTTTAACTTTCATATTTTTTCCTATTACATACATCCATTAAATATTTTAGTATCCCAATTCCAAATGAATAATCTCCAATATCTAACAAGCGGAAGCGACTGATTGACAGCCAATCACAGCACTTGGCATTAGTAAGCGGGTTACGAGCGCGTGCGCAAGCTATGTTTTGACAGAGACGCATGGCGCCGGTGTGGTCACGTGACTTATTTATATCCGTGTGCTTAGTCTATTTGAGTTTCTGAGTATCTAGTGGATAGTGCGAATTTTCTATTTGTTTTGTAATAGGTGACTGAGATCATAATGCTTATGTGCAATGTACGAGTAAGTACAGGCGCCAGGTCAAGCTACCGGAAACTGACAAATTTTCCCAATCAACCTTGAACCCATTGAATTAGCGATAAAGTTGAAAATCTATTAAAGAAATTTGACAGATTGTAGTAGCTTGATGTGCTGGCGTCTGTACCTACTTCATTTCCTACTAGAGCAAAGGTCACAATAGCTTTCCGTCAAAAGCAAAACTTGAAAAAGCCTTATTTATTTATCAAAAGTTTTGGCTGGCTGAAAGCTTACAGTCCAATATCTACCTACAAGTAAGTAATTACTTACAATTAGGGCTTACAATTGCCAATTACAAGCTTCCTTAAATTATTTATTGCCCTAGATTATCTCAACTTCGATGTAAGTATATTTTTCTGAAATTCACTTCAGTATATTACGCAGCTTGTAATTTTATTGGTCGTGTAACTAACTCTGCCACTAAAGTACGCAAAGTTGCATAATGGTTGAAAATATTTTTATCAGAAAATAAATCGTGAATAATTTCAGCCTTGAAAATTACATTATTTAACGTCAACATGATGCATAACGCAAAGTAATATAACAGCACAATATAATGTTACCTTCCGACACCCCACACCACAAGGTCACCGCTCATTATTAAGTATAATTTCCATTTTATGACAATTTAATCCATGTTACTCGTATATTCACACAAAAAAATAATATGAATATAGCCTTAACCACACTCAAATCAAAAGTTTTGTATAGAGACACAAGAAGATTAGTTCATCACCATCATCAAGCCTACCCTTTCTTCTGCCATACTTCTCCGTTCCTCGTATCCCTCATCCATTCATCAATCCATCCATTTTTACATATAGAAGCGACAAGAATAATGTACCCAAGATTTTGTAATGTCTTGATTTAAAAGAGTTTCCATGGAGGTTTTTGCCCGTTCTTCTCCTTTCCTTCTTGTTCTTCTTCTGGAGATCTACGTCTTGAACTGGGCAGCAAAGAGTTTCAAGTTTCTGACTAACTGACCGACTCTTTGACAATTCAAAGGTACATAGTTTAATTGAAAATGCTTTGAGTTCGGGTCCAGTACCCTAATTGCGTATCACATCGTACTCAATCTGTCACTTTGAAGCATATTGCTAATCCATTGCTTCATATGTTCGAAAAATTTGTCTGACCAACAACGTAAATAACGCAATGAATGTTGTTGAACTATCAAAATGAAAGCCATTACTACTAAGTATTAGTGTGTTACGCAAACCCCGCAGGGGAAGAAGCAGCTTAGAAATGAGAACACAAAATTGTCGTTTGTGAAAAAGTGCAAGAAATATGCATTTTCAAACGCTTTCTATAACATTTGTGCATTAGACCTAATTCATCTAGGTCAGCACGACCTTTACGTTTAGATCCTAACCTTGACTGAATACTTATAGTAAGCTGAGATATTAATCAGTTTTCAGCTTACTCGTAGATCGTAAAGTTCATGAATTATTAATATTTGTGCGAGATTTACTCATATTGGTATATTTAATGTTTGTTGAAGATGTTGCAGCTAAGACAACTTGAGAATGTATGTGAGCTATATTATTTTGTGTGTGTTTCGATCGTAAAATCTGTTCGTTCTCAGGTGGAGTTACTAATCAACAAATACAGGACACGTGGGAAAACATGGGGGGCCCGTGGCTAAGTAATAACAGCTGCACGGGTTGATTGATCAGGTTAAACTACGCTTGCCGCGGTTGGTCTGTGGATGGGTGATCATCTTTACATACCGAGACCCTTCCGTGGCTCGGAAAGCAACGGGGTAATTGCGTAACACACTATCAGTAGCAATGGCTTTCATTTTGACAGTTCAACAACATTCATCGCGTTATTTACGTTGTCAAGCAGACACATAATTATTTCAAACATATGAAGCAATGAATTAGCAATATCCTTCAAAATGATTCAGATTGTGGTTGATTGTGTGTTACGCAATTAGGGTACAGGTTAAGCCGTTGGTTCCGGCTGTCATTCGTGAATCTTTGACAGTCATTACGGGTAGTCAGAATCCCGAAAGTCTGGCAAGCAGTCTTACCAAGGGGTATCGTATTACCCAGTTACTGGGTTGTGGAGGTCAGATAGGCAGTCGCTCTATGTAAAATACAGCTGCATGTGGTTAAACTGCAACGACAACATAGTTGGGGAAAGGCCAGGCAGATGATGACAAGGGATAACAGTGGCAAGATTTTGAGATTAATTTATAAAGATAAGTGACGCTCAAACGTCAAAAAATGTATGGTTAAACAGTCGTTAATCACTACTGAACTGTAAGCAACGTTTATAAATGAAAGGGTTTATGTTTAGAAATAGATGTTATAGTTGAAACCGGATATTGGGTTTGAAGTTCTTTGAGAATAACTGTAAACTTTGTAGAGATTCTCCTTAATCGTGGTGAAGAATGCACAAGCCGAAGCGCATGCTGACAATCCCTGCGAAGTATAAGATGGTAAATGAATTAGTAAAAATATTTAAAAGTACATTATACAGTACATTATATGCGAAGCAAACAGATAGGTAACATGCCTACAAAACTATTTTTTAACCTTTAAAAATGTCGAAGTTAAAACTTCGATATTTTCATGACGTTGCATTATTGACGTAAAAATGAACACAAGCTACGTCAGCTGACGTTACAAACAAGCGTTAAAAAACGTATTTAAAAACCAGTTTTTTTCTTATAATAGCTTTATACTTACGTAAGCGATAAACTATCAATATACTTAATTCTAAGATTTGTTTGGTTATGTTATCAATTACGTCTTCTGATGTCAAGCGTAGATGACGTGATTGTCGCTTGTTTAAATTATGAAGTTTGACGTCAAGTCTGGCGTTCAAGTAACGCTATGTTCACACAGCATTGTGCGGCGCGTTTCTTGCAGTTTAAAGATGGGTTCATATTATTTTAAACTGCACATTTTGAGGTTATGTTATTGTTATTAGCGTACTTACTAGGAACGCTATGATGCTTGCTATAATCATCTGGTATAGGTGACCTAGATAACATAGAGCAGTGACGGCCCAGTGGTAACTAACGGCCCCGACTTACAAGTTGTATGTCGTGGGTTCGAACTCAGGCAAGCGCTTTACTTTGTGTAAGTAATTTTATCACCACTGCTCTCAAAACGGTGAAAGAAAACATGGTGAGGAAACCGACATGTCCTAGAATAAAAAATTCAAAGACATGTGACATCTACCAACCCTCACTGAGCCCGCATGGTGGATTACGGCCCACTCCCTCTCACAGAGAGGAGGCCTGTGTCCCAGCAGTGGGAACATTATAGGCTGATTAAACTACCACTTATACTGGATTGTTTAGATTCACAATTGGACCCGGTAGGTGGCGCTGCGATCGAGGTATAAGAAACAGGACAAAGTCTGTCTGGTCAGCTATTAAAATATAAAATAGATAGCTGTAAAGAAGAATAACGACCTTCGGACTTTAGTTAACTACTTAGAAAAATTAAGGTCATTTAGAGTGTAGCAATAATTTATGCTAAATAGGCAAAATGTACTAAGAATTCGTGTCTACATATTTTTCAGACTACGTGCAGTAGGTGAGTTAATGCAAGCCTTCATGTCTGTAAAATCATAATAATAAGCATGATGTTGGTTTTATATATTTTATCTCTTACCGATCTCTGTATCTTTACAGATCTTAGACCTAATTTCCTATACCATTTGTTATATTATTATTTTTATGTTAAGATATATCGTCGCGACGCTTAGAATTTAAAGTGTTAGTAGGTAGTGCTAAAAAACACATTTCCTAGGGAATTTAAGTGCTCAGAAAACTCTTATAGGTATTTTTTCCATTTTTATCATAATCATCAGAAATTGCTCTGGTTCACATACAAACTGCTGCTTTACAAAATAAAAACTAAAACTGCTACTTTTTTTTGCTTTTTTTTTCAACCTTGCTTTATTATAGCTAAAGTTGTTTATTATAGCAAAAGGTTGGGTCTGGGTGGGTGCTTTGCGTGCCTTAGTTAAGGTAGTTAGTATAAGGAGCGTTTTAAAATCAACATCTGTAACTTGTACCTACTTTCTGTGCAAATGAAGATCTATTCTATTCTATTCTAAAAACATTATGTGAAGCATTATCAATGTCAAAATGTCAAAATTATTATGGTTATATGCCTCCCCTTTCGTCTGCCATACTTGCCGGTTCTGTGCGTCTTTCATCCAGTTGTTTCCCGTGACTTTGACGATATCGTCGCACTTTTGGGCGGCTATAGTTTCTTTGAATACTTTTCTTGAATCCCTAACAGGTTTCGCCTCCAAAAAAATCAATGCAAAGATGATTAGAGGGTACGCACACGACCATATCAATGACCTTAATCATTTACGCCGATGACACACAAGTATCGCGTCACTGAGTCACTTTGAACGAGTCCTAACTGACTCGCGGCCCAGAATCCCCAAATTTTCAGGATACATCAATCTTCATTGTAGTCTAGTTCATTCTACAATTAATTTAGTGGCGAGATTCCCCTGTGTATCAATCTAAACTGGTAATCACTGGTTCTATATGGATTGATTGGGAAGCTTATTTTCAAATTGCTGAATGAATTGGTACCGCCTTTCTTAGGTTTAATATTTGTATTAAAAAAGGAAGAGGGGCTTGTGGCTAAGTAATAACAGCTACACGGGTCGATCGATCAGGTTAAGCTACGATTGCCGCGGTTGGTCCGTGGATGGGTGACCATCTTTACATACCAAGACCCCTCTGTGCCTCGGAAAGCAGGTCCCAACTGTCATTCGTGGATCTTTGACGGTCGTTTCGGGTCGTCAGAAGCCCGAAAGTCTGACGACCAGTCTTACCAAGGGGTTTCGTATTACCTTGTAACTGAGATGTGGAGGTCAGATAGGTAGTTGCTCCATGTAAAATACTGGCAGGTATTCAGCTGCATCCGGTTAGACTGGAAGCCAACCGCAATATAGTTGGGAAAAGGCTAGGCAGATAATGATTTGTATTAAAAAAAAGTCGTTATTGCCAACAGATTACAAGGGGTTTATATCATCAACCTACAGTAGTCCACTGCTGGACATAGGCCTCTCCAATTGCACGCCATTTAGCTCGATTCTCAGCAAATCTCATTCAGCTACTACCAGCCACCCTGCGAAGATCGTCGCTCCACCTAGCCAGGTTTTACATTGGCCCAAAACTAGGCAAGCTTGTGTCTTGGATACCAATATGGAGGGTTTACCATTATAAACATTTATTTTAAACACGTGATCCCTATAAACTAGACCGGTAGAAAAAGAATGAAAGAAATGAATGAAATCCTTAGAAGAAGGATGAAAGGGGAATGATGATGATGGTGGTATGTAATGTAGGTTACTTAATTAATTCAGACTGCTGTACCTATAGGTTCATTATCATGTGATTGTTTTCAGCAGCAAATGAGCTCCTTGTGAAGGAGACCTATGTCCTGTTGAACCACTGCCACATAATGTTTTTTCCACAATAATCAAACTCAAATCATGTATTTCAATTAAACCATTTCAGGCACTTTTGAATTGTCAAAATTAAATTTTCGGTCAGTTAGTCAGAAAGTTGAAGCTAGTTGCCCATTCCAAAACGTAGATCTCTATGGAGAAGAACGACACTCTTTTAAATCAAGATATTATTACAAAAAATTAAATTAAAAATTTAAAAAACCCTCGACTACGTGAAACCCTATAAAAAGAAAAAAATAACCTTGATATTATGACCCTACGTAAGTACGTATGAAATTTTTTGATTAAATGTTGTCCCCTCGGGGGACCGCTCTAATTATTAGCCCGTTCTGTTAAAGTTTAAAATAGTAGCGGTCCCCCGACAGGACAATATTTAATCAAAAAATTTCATACGTACTTATGTAGGGTCATAATTTCAAGGTTATTTTTTTCTTTTTATAGGGTTTCACGTAGTCGGGGGTTTTTTAAATTTTTAATTTAATTTTTATTTCATGCTTTTTGTAGGGACTCCTTATTATTTCTTTTCTTTTAATTTCTTGCGTTTTAAGATTCAGGTAATTTGGTATTTAATCAGTTTTTTTGTAATTCACCATTTTGTGGTGATCTTGGATTTGAAATTTGTCATAGTGTATAGTATTCTACTAGTCAAGCCCTTTCATTTGATACCCATATTGAGGGGGTTGTGAAAAAATATGTAATCCGCCATTTTGTAGCGGCGGCCATCTTGGACCGATTTTCATCAAACATAGCTAAGAACACTCCCGACAAATTCACCTTTCAAACAAAAAAAACAAAATTAAAAACGGTTCATCCGTTCGGCAGCTACGATGCCACAGACAGACATACACACACACACACACACACACACACACAGACACGTCAAACTTATAACACCCCGTCGTTTTTGCGTCGGGGGTTAAAAATCCTGGGTACAGATGCCAGCACATCAAGCTACTACAATCTGACAAATTTCATTAATAGATTTTCAACTTTATCGCTAACGCATTAAGGTTCAAAGTTGATTGGGAAAATTTGACAGTTTCGGGTAGCTTGACGTGCTGGCGTCTGTACATTATTCTTATTACTTCTATATATGAGAACAATGTAAAAAAATAAACAATATAAAATTAAAAATAAGCCCTGGCAGATGATTGTCTAAGAATATTTAAGGGTCGTAGTAGGTGGCGTTCTGTAGTTTCTGCTACTCCCATGGGAAGAAGTGCCTTGTAGTTTGAACGGAGAAAGTTAAATAAATTAAAGGAAAGTGAGATTTTCCGTTTTTGGTCTGACCGATAGGAATAGTATGTATGTGAAATAATCTAAGAATCAAATATTTAAAATACAGGGTGGCAGAGACATCGAAGCGCAAACTGTAACCATGGATTCAGGACATGAGTTTAGACCCCATAGCGTCGAAATTTTACGTCGGTTATTAAAAAAAAATATTGCTATTCCATACGTTTTGACCGCGTAGGTATTGCACTTTTCTATGAAACAGAAGATTTTTTTTTTTTGATAACCGACAAAAAATTTCGACGCTATGGGGTCTAAACTCATGTGCTGAATTCATGGTTACAGTTTGCGCGTCGATGTCCCTGCCACCCTGTATATTTTTTTCCTTTAGGTTATATTGTCCCACTTGTAGGCCAAAGTCGTCACACAGTGGGTGCCTGAAGACGAGCGTCGTCACCGAGACAGCCTTAGAAATCAAATATACTTAGTTAGTTTTATATCAGAAAGGTGTTGTTGCAGTTGCAATAGACAGAGGATATCGTATAAGTTGTAACGTTTTGTATTTAGGCATGCTTCAGAGATAGATTTCTTTAGTAATTTCACGACTTGCTGACGTTTGATATTCAGGCAATTCTTGGGAATCAAATTGACGCTCACGGGTCATGCTTCAAATTCCAACAATCTTCTCCTTAATTAGTCCTGAAAGAATCCCATCCGAATCAACCTGCACCAGTACTTACTAGTTCACATAAATGCTCCACTGACGGCCCAATGACGGCATGTCATCGTCATCAAGCATCCATTCGCAGTCATTACACTACTTGAGTCATTTGACGGCCGCGAATTAATTTCATGGTCTGATTATGTTGACTGTACCTATTGGCGGGACCATTGTAATATGGTACTCGGAATTTCAGTCCGATTTCAGCTGGTGTGAGAATTTTTTTCAATGAATCATTGGTTCGTGTATCCGGTTCTGTGTATTGTGACTTGTTGTGTGTGTGACATACTTACATTAGTTGGGATTCTGAAAAATTGTGGACGTAATTTCTGTGTTTGCAGATGTCATTCATATGTGTAACTTTTCTCAGAGCAGATTATGTTTTCGCAAAACAAAACATGGTTTATTTTTATTGTTTTTGGGTTGCAAACAAATAGGCGATGCTCATACCAGCTTAAGGCCTATGGACTGCCATATACCATAAGCATTACAGGGGCGTTGGCATCCTAGAGAGAAGACGAAATAATATTTTATGTGCCTCTCACTGTTGCTAATATCCTGGTTTGAAGGGTTTGGGTATAGCCAAACCCTTCAAACCAGGATATTAACAACACTGCTTGACTGCACAACTAGGTGTAGCAGTAGTCTACCCGGACGAGCTTCCATATTGATTTCTTAACTGCTAAAAATTCAAAAATCTTGTACTGGATTTGAAATGGACTGTTTGCAAAACAAATTCGTGAAATGAATGCTCGCTCGCTTGGTGAGTACATTCTTATACAAAAACAATAGAATTACGATATATTCACTCCCTCTCAAAGGCCTAATTAATTACAAACTGCAGAGTAAGTAAATATTTAAAGCGATACGACGTAGACGAGTCCTCACGTGGTGGAAGACGATGTCATTTGGCACGCGTGTTTATCCCGTGATAATGACATGTAAACAGTGTAAACTATTTGTTACCACGCCTACGTATTATCAGCTTTTGTTGCGATGTGGAAAATAAGTCAGGCTCAGAAGATATAATTTACGGACCGTTATTGGTTAAAAGTAAGACTTGTATCTTTACCAATAATGAAGCAAGGACCTCATAGCTTTGCACAGTAGACCATGAAATGTTAATCAATAGGATTATATGAACTTAGAGGGTTGTATTGATGATTTTAATGATTATAATTCTGAAATACATTTTGTTACGGTCACGAATCATATTTTGTTTACCTAGTACATGGTTGTACGGAATATTTGCACCTGGAAACAAATTGATGATATGCAGTACCTATGTATGTTGTTATAAGTACATACCACAACGACCGCTGCCAATTCAATGGACATGGGCCATGCTAAGAGGGGGAGGGGGGGGGGGGGTTGATCACAACTGGAGAGATAGCTACCTATAATATTATCTTCTTCTATACTTATAATAAATCTGTAGAGAGGTCAATTCTGTACATGAAATATATTTCCAAAATAACTATCAGGGGGTGATTAGGGATCGATACTGATGCCAAAAATGCAATCAGTAAAATTTTTGTCTGTCTGTCTGTCTGTCTGTCTGTCTGTATAACCGTTATAGAATCGAAAACTACTCGACGGATTTTAACGAAACTTGGTACAATTATTTGTCATACTCCTGAGCTGGTTATAGTATACTTTTCATCACGCTACAATCAATAGGAGCAGAGCAGTGAAGGGAAATGTTGGGAAAACGGGAGAAGTTACTCCATTTTTAAGCTTCCGTCGCGTGTGCCACCTTAATGGTTAAAGCTACACAAAAGTCATGTATGACCGAAATGTTCTACTTAAAATTATATAAAAAATATCCCACGACAGCATATGTCTATCTTTTATGGTTGACTCACAATAACACGTGTAACTCCCGATAGCTTAGCAGTTAGAAGCATTCTGATTATATTTGTCTACTCTTACGTTTATAACACTCTCAGTCATCCCTAATTAAAAAAGTTAACATTATTAACTATTCCATAAAAAAGAATCATAGAAATCGGTGTAGAAACACAAAAGTTATACATGAAATACGCTAATAATAAGCCATCGCGCGTGAATACTGAATCACGCTCGACGCCTACCGGTTCGATTGCGATGAAACTTGGTATAATTATTCTTTAATATTCTGGGCAGCACACTGGGTACTTTTTATCCCGGAAAAGTATACACAATAAAAAACAAACTTAATTTTGCGGTTCGATCCCTAAACCCGATTACTGTACCAACCGCAAATAATAAGTTTGTTGTAGGTTATGTAATGTATGGAGTTCTGCACACGGCTAAGATACTGTAATATTTTATCTTAAGATTGGAGATGGGCCGACTACATATATTTGCCGACTAACCGACTAGCCGACTAATCGGTTTTCAAAATGCCGATTAGTCGGCCGACTAATCGGCAGTGCCGATCATTCTAATACCTACTTGCTAGCTACTACCTAGCTTAATTACTGACTGATTAATACGTTCTATGTTACCTTATTGGTTTTTGAATATGTTTCAAGACTGTAACTTTAGATTTAAAATCTATATATATATTAAATTCAAAGTCCTTTTTTCTTTTTGAGGATGGGAAGTCATCAAATGACCCCTCCCGCTCTGGGTGGAGCGGAAGGGACTGTCAGACTCTTACTGACTAAAACCCACCCGTGTTCCTTCCTTAGCCCTTTATGTTCCAGGGCAGCGGTAACCCTTTCGGACGATCCCGCTACCCTGGCAGAAATTCAAAGTCCTGACTCACTGACTGACTGATATATCAACGCACAGCCTAAACCGCTGGTCCTAGAGACATGAAATTTGGAGGGTGTGTTCTTAGTGAAGAGTAAGCATCCACTAAGAAAGGGTTTTTCAAAATTCCACCCCTAAGAGGGTGAAATGGGGGTATTTTGTTTGCATGGAAAATCTTATTCCTTGAGTTAATAAACTTGAAACTTGGCACCAATACCAATCTAAGTAAATTATAAAGTTTGCCATTTTATGTTTTTCTAAACTACCCCCTAAAAAGGGATTCGGGTGTTTCAAAGTTTGTATGGAAGAATATTAGCGCGCGGTCCGATTATCTCGAAACTCACTATTTATACCTACGATCGAAAGTAAAGAATAATGTGTATCAGTGTTTTTCGAAAATTACCAGTGACGGGCTGAAAAGGGGTAGTAAATTTTACAGGGGAGGATTTTACTGCATGGCTTGATTAACTTGAAAATTAGTATAAATAATCTTTAAGTCAAGTTATAAATACATCCCAAACGATTTTTTTTAATTCCACCCCTGTGGGGTTAAAAAGCAGGGATACAGTTTATATGAAAAATCGTCTTTATTAGGTTAATAAACTTGAAACTTGGCAAGAATACTCGCCTAAGTAAGTAATAAAGATTATTATTAGAAGTTTTTCAAAACTACCCTCATGATATGATGGGGGATATAGGGGTCTTGAAGTTTGTGTGGAAGTAATTGAATGCGCTTTCCAATTAACTCGAAACTCAGTATTAATAGTTTTGACAGAAAATAATTAATAATAATTATGTACTTAAAGTAGTCGAAAATTGACTCCTGACGAGGCAAAAAGGGGTAATTCGGTTTTTAAGGGGAGGATTTAAACTTGAAACTGTATGTTACATTTTCACACGTAAACCACTGAACTTCTGATTTGGTAAAGAGATAGATGGTATCCTAGGGAAGGACATACTTTTTATTAGGATAGCACGTTCCCGTGGGATAATTTCCGACATCCACGCGGGCGAAGCCGCGGGCAGAAGCTAGTCTTAATTATGTAGGTATATGACGAGGACAAGGTCAGATAATAAGATCATATTTACAAGACAAACGATACCTAATAAATTAAAAGACAAATAACATCGTATGTTACTGGTCAATGATCCGGATTGGTGGCTATTAAAGGTCGGACCAAATTGAGTTCATGTTTTATTTGGTTAGAGGTTGCGGGCGCTTACGTCGCTAGAATATGAGATTGTTACCATAAATACCTGTTTTAAAATCTTAGAAATATTGGTTGATTTCAAGTTTTTAGTAGCAGTCGGCTTTTTTCAGAGGGGGCCTAAATAATATCAGCCGCACAGGTCGATCGATCTGGTTAAGCTACGCTAGCCGCGGTTGGTCTGTGGATGGGTGACCATCTTTACATACCGAGATCCCTCTGTGTCTCGGAAAGCACGTTAAGCCGTTGGTCCCGGCTGGCATTCGTGGATCTTTGACAGTCGTTACCAGGTAGTTAGAAGCCCGAAAGTCTGACAACCGGTCATACCAAGGGGTATCGTATTACCCAGTAAGTGGGTTGTGGAGGTCAGATAGGCAGTCGCTCCATGTAAAATACTGGTATTCAGGTGCAACCGGTTAAACTGGAAGCCGAACCCAACATAGTTGGGAAAAGGCTCGGCAGATGAGGTTGCAGTCGACTTTTTTATTTTTCATCTTTTTTATGTGTTGTTCATTTGTAAAATGTTGGAAAAGGTTTATTTATTTAATATATTTTTTCTCTTCCCTTTTTTCAGTCTTTACTTACTAATACATATTTGTCTCTCGTAGGTTCCTCTAAAAGTTGTCTTTAAAGAAAAAAATAAAATATATTTATTTAGCACAGACTAAAAGACATACAATACACCAAATACAAACATCAGAAGGCCAATTCTCGTAACTTAGAACGTTCAAAATCTAGTCGCAGTCTCATCTCAGCGACAAAAAAATGTCAAAAACTTGTCAAAATGTAGGGAAATTAGAGGTATTTTTGACAGATTGAGACTGCAAGATCAGACTGTGAACGTTCTTAAAATTACGAGAATTGCCCCTCTGATAGCAACAAATAAAAACCAAATAGAAAGTGTAAAGTCTGAGTCCGGGTCTCCAGGTATTCATAAGGGTGGAACAGCGGGTCGAGGCCTGTCGGGGGAACGGTGAATGCTTATGCGAATCCCGCACATATTTCTAAAAAATCGAAGAACCGACTCAGCTCGGTAACCATCCAGTTTTGACCCCTAGTTCACTGGACTTAATGTGTTGCTAATGACCTCTAGTATAACCCCTTTCAAGGAATACGTCGAGTTTCTCTGTCACCCTGTATAATTGGTAATATTTGGTCCCTTATCGCATAATATATAGTTATAATTCATTCATAATAATATTCGAAGGAATTCCATGAGGATTTCCAACGCGCAACAAAAACAAAAAAGGTATTCATAACGGTGTTAAAACGTTTTTATCACACTACAAAAGAACGTATTTTTTGACATTGGTCCAAAGTGATCGATCACGAAGATCTCATCAAGGCTTCATTTCAGACTGCAAACATGACGTTCTTATGTACTCAGTATCATGAGATGACCGTCTACCTTTCATGGTAATTTGAACATCAAATACACGTTTGCACCTATGACGTTTGTATCTTCTGCATGGCTATTTATTTTGTCATCACAACCTCGGACGTCGTCATCGTTTAGGTACTGCTGAACAAACTTGAAACATAACATACCTAGACAGTACAGTTATAACTATATATGTTTTTTTGTTCGGTGTCGTGTTCCCCTATAACTAGCTAAAAGCTGGGAGTTTGCTCACAGTGAATATCGGCTCCGACTTACGAGTTTTAGGTCGTGGGTTCGAACTCAGGCAGGCTTTACTTTGTGTAAATAATTTCATCACCACTGTCCTCAAAACGGTGAAGGAAAACATCGTGAGGAAATCGGCATGTTCTAGAACCAAAAATTCGAAGACATGTGACCTCTACCAACCCGCACTGTGCCCGCGTGGTAGATTACAGCCCGCTTCCTCTTGAAGAGATGAGGCTTGTGCAGGCTGTGTCCCAGCAGTGGGAATAATTATTATAGGCTGTTTATGCTAAAGTGAATAGGATACTTCAAGGCACCGGCGGCGTCGACTGCATCATCGCTTACCATCAAGCGAGCAAGAGGACCTGTGAACCCTGCGAAACCTGTGAACGTGTCAATTTAGTTATCCGTGCTTTGCAAAACTTAAAACAAATTCTTTTTGTTCAATAAATTGCTGGAAATGCTTAGAGACCTTCTTCTTAGCGTGTCGATAACCATCTAAATGGACCGATGGATGGATGGATGGGATCTAATGGATGGACTCGGCCCAGAATTTCACTCCGTGTTTGGCGCCATCACTTCCTGTAACGTGCAGCTGACAGGACACGCAGGACATGATATTACAGCACCACATTAACACTCCACGGCAGAGTGTAAATGTGTCTGTTTGTAGAGTCCTAAATTACACCGATAAATCTCGAACGCCCGCCTTTTCGAAGGGTCATAGATTCAACGACCATAACACTTTAGTCTCGTTAATGTCTTATGTACGAGTGCAATACTAACCTATTTTCTTCACAACTCGTAAGTTGTGCCACTGGCCCACCACAGCTCTCGACTGTTCAGACTGACATGCTCACTGTTCTTCCTGAGCGAGTCCCATTAAATACTTTTTCTTCCTTTTCTTTCAGCACCCTAATTACGTAACGTAGTATCATCTAAATCTGAATGATTTTGAAGGATATTGCTAATCCATTGCTTCATATGTTCGAAAAATGTGTCTGCTCAACAACGTAAATAATGCAATGAATGTTGTTGAACTGTCAAAATGAAACCCATTGCTATTGATAGTGTGTTACGCAATTACCCCGCTGATTTGTGTCCGGTTGATGGCAATACATGCAACTAAACCATATATCACAAAATGTGGGTGTACACCCCTGCCTACCCCTTTTATTTGTCTTTAGTATCCGTAGCAGAGTTGCTGTGTGGTCCACACTATGAATTATCTTTTATATTATTTATCTCTTCTTGATTGAATTATGACTAAGAACTCTTGACAGGTGGACGCCAAGCTAACTGATAATAATATTGTTTTATGAATGCACTGGAGGGCTGCGTAGCGAGGTAAAGTAGAGATAAGATCCCTTCGAGATGAGCTCTGTCGCAAAAGCTGGATCTATGTCTCAGAGGGATTGTGAATGTCTTTTCAAGCGGTGTACATAGATATAGAGAATATCGTGTTACCTAGTTACTGGATTGTGGAGGTAAGATCTAGTTTGGTTGGAAGCCGACCCCAACTTAGTTGGGAACAGGCTAGGCAGATGATGATGCCATAGGTACTGAGAAGGAATGAGCATGATCACTGTATCACAGATATTTTAGAATATTAAGTCAGTCAGATTTTTTCTTTCACCGTCAATGGTGTCATGTTGATAATGGCTCACCTCCCATCTTGCACCGCATGCTCTGACAGAGCATGCGGTGCAAGATGGGAGCTGCACACGTCGTGAGGTCCTAATGGCGTCAGCGAATGCTATCCGCGTTGCAGATGTTTATGCCAAACAAATTAAAAAAAATAACCATATTTTTGCCATCGACACGCTAAGAAGAAAATGGTGTCTTAGATTTATAGTTGTGGATTATTTTCTTGTATAGGAAACCAGGCATTATTAGGAGTAGAAACAATAACACCGGAACTTATTTATAATTAACTAGCAACCTCAATCCATCGGGCTAGGCACGCCATTGTATTGTACTATTCATAATGTCATTTGTGAACGCTTGGCTGCGTATTAAGAAACGCTACTTTAGTAGCTTTCCACAGAGTAAGAGGACATATATATAGTTTATTACAATATAACAAAATAATAACGAAGACAAAACTGTACATTAAATATTTTTGTACAAAAAGAAATTTTTACAAGGTCGAACGAGTCTGATGTCGAAAATATAGTTTTTATAATTTATGTTCGTTTGTCTGGATTTATGGTCCGGATTGGATCAAAAACGGCGGAACGGTTTTGGATGAAACTTGGCACACAGTTAGTTTATAACCTGGATTAACACATGGAGTACTTTTAATCCCGGCAGTACGTTCCCGTGGGATATTTTCCGACTTCCACGTGGGCGAATCCTCGGGCAAAAGCTAGTATTTAATAATTATAATGTTTGCTGTAAGTAAATTCTAATGGTGTCGAGATGTCAATTGCAAAGATTTACTTTGAAAGCAAGTGGCTTTCGAATGTGTACGCTCACTTGAAGTAAAGTTTGAAATGACTAATAGCATTGCTTTCAAACCATTATCATTGCTTTAAACTGATTTTTAAACGGTTATTTCTGAATCTGGATCTCCTACATAATATAGCACATAAACAATCAGCCTATAATGTGCCCGCTGGGATACGGATCACTTAAGTAATTAGCATTAATTAGCAGCCATAACAAAGATCTTCAGTATACTAAATATTGAATAGAATAATAACACCAGCCTATTATTGTCCCACTGCCGCGCAAAAGCCTCTTCTCAGAATATTGAATATCTTTGCCATAATTAATTAAGGGCATATTTTAACGAAAAACTAAATACAGAGAGTAATGGGAACCCCACGTGAAAACCTATACTGTAACCCAAAATGGGATAATCAGGGATTATAGAACGATACAAAATGAGACGCATTACGCATCGCGGCGCGACACCGGTGATATCAGATAGGATTTCCGGCTTCATCGTTCAACCAATGAGGAAGTAGGAGTAGGGTTTCTAAATACGCATATGGTCACGGGTCATCGAGTCCTTGATAGCTATCGATCTGCCCTACATAGCTCCTATTACGTTTTAATACACATGGTGGAACTGTTTATTACTGGAAGACTTGTCAAGGACTGATTAATTTTGTATGGTAATTAATTGGTTTCACCTAGTTTTCTGACAAAATGTTGAAATACTTATCGGAGATGGTATGTCTGTCTCTCGTTAGCATCAGGCATGTTTTAATTACTGTGGGCGTACTATGGGTAGTATTGGTTAGAGCACAATAGAAAAACGGTTTGCACTTCAAATCAGATTATAATTTACGAACTGTACTGTTTGTGTACAGTGAAATTTAGTCACACTAGCGAATCACGCACTGTAGGTACACATTTAACGATACGGAACGCTGACAGTTTCTGAGCACATGTTGTTCGTACGATGTCCAATGTTTCGATCATCTCGAGAGCTCTGCTCACAACGTTCTTGTAGCTGTCACTCTCGTCCACCTCCACGAACTCAGGCTAGACTCTGTCTAGCGCCACGAGATGGCGCTAACGTTCCGAATAGTCAAACGAATAACTCCGACATACTTATGTTGTTTGTTGTTGTTGTTAATAGTTTGATATTTATTATTATTTTTAGACTATGTTGGTCCCACTGCAGTTCAAAGGCTTCCCTTTCTTCTTCCCACTCCTCTATGTCTTGAGCTGGTGTGAACTAATCTTGTCTGTAGGCATCAATAGTTTGTTGATCTCTTCTTAGTATGTCGATAGCAATCTAAATGGACTCGGCCCAGAATTCGGCTACTTGTTTGGCGCCATCAGGCGTCGTCAGTTTGTTGGTGTTAATTTAATTTACAGTTTGTTGTGTGAACAGGAAGTTATCAACTGCAACATCCAGACGGATGGTAGATGACATCAAGCATCTGTCATTCAGCTTAAAAATTAGGAAGCAATGAAGAGCAGGCGTTTTCGGAAGGTGTCTTCATAGTTTTTAGTACAGACCCAACTCTAAAGCATTTTTTTTTTCAATCTTTATTGTTCCTCTGCTGGGCAAAGCTCTCCCCCATAACTATTCACTGTTCCATGTTTGTTGCCATCTCCGGGTAGTCTCCCGTAAAAGCATCACGCCAGCGTTTCCTTGGCATCCCTCGGCGACGGCGCCCGTCTTCTGGCACCAACTGCGTCCACCTATTTTGGAATATTATGGGTTAATCCGGCTTGACTTGTTGTACTGTGGCGTGTTGC
The DNA here is from genome assembly GCA_951799955.1 of Apamea anceps. Taxonomy (NCBI): domain Eukaryota; kingdom Metazoa; phylum Arthropoda; class Insecta; order Lepidoptera; family Noctuidae; genus Apamea; species Apamea anceps. The sequence continues at coordinate 14,975,638 of OX637509.1, forward strand.
TTCTACATCACTACATGCGAACTACGTATCATACTGACGTCCCGCTAAATCCTGTACCGCGCAAGCAGAGTTTACCGCGCGATTAGCATATATAGGTACAACAGCCCGACTTGAATCATCGGGCAGTTGCCGTAGACACGATACCCGTCTGGTCGTAGGATCCTCCCTTTACTATGGAGGATGAGTGGACTTTACACCATAGTACCACTGAAACACACTCGTTCTCGCTTTTCAAGCAGAAACCACTTTTATTTGAATGCCTCATTGGCCAGGAAGTATTATAGGATTTTCTATTCTTATACAGATTAATTATTATCAATAAGATGGCGCAAACCCACGTCACACAGCCACGTATCACCCGTCTGTGTCGTGGGAAGAGAGATCAACACTCTTCTGACGTTATCAACATTATCTGATAAAACGCCGCCTATAGATCGGGTTATCTGATCTTCGATCTTTTGCATGCTACTTATCTCTCTGCGTCAGACGTCAAAATATAACACACGACTTGATATGATGATAATGTTGAACATAAGTTCATTTTTCTTGTGCAATAATAGAGCCACCACGAGTATCGGTACAAAGAGTCTGTCTGGCGCATCTTAGGCAGTCAGCATCTGTATCAACGAGCTGATTGGCTAATCGTTTTACCACATTATAAGATAATCTATTACTCATTCATAAGTTTAGTTTATAATATTTGTTACCTTAATTTTGTACAGATTTAAAACTGTTACTTAGCAGTATTTTTAGGTATAATTATATAGGTTTTCCTGTACATCCTTTTTTTTATCTAATGTGTAAGCAATATTTGTACGCCTTACAAGGCAGCACATAGTGATACAACATATTTTTTTTATTTTATGCCATCATGTACCACTACATTACACCTACGAGTATGTGTACATATAAATAAATTTGAATTTGTTAATCTGGTACCAACACGAAAGAATAACTATCAAATGACTCGCACGACATTATCACATGCAACACGGATGGCACAATCAACGTATCAAATCAAAATCATATAAATAAGATCAATTCCGATCGATCAACGACGATAGATAGAACTTGTAGCATTTCGTAGCGTGACTATTTATATTTTAAGTCATATGACAAAAGAATTGAAAGTCAAGCTGTTCATTGGTGTCGATGAAATCCAGTTCAATTTCGTCATGGGTCAATTGATGTTATTTTGTGGCGTTCAATTATGACCGTGTCTAACACGTGAAAAGAAATGAATCAAGATGTCGAACTGAATTTATGATATAATGCTCTCGGAGCTGGTAAATCATAGGTTTCAGGAGTAAATTAGTGACTAAACTCACTTCTTTTTGTATAAAATGTGGTAGATAATAAGGATGTTATAGATATCTTAGTGAAAGACATATTCTGTTATAATACAAATTATTTAAAACATAGGTTCGAATGAATACCAACAAGTCCGACAACAAAGAAGAACCACCAGAAGAACCCAGAAGGACTGATTGACTGGTTGGTTGGACTGGACTGGTTGTCCTAAAGTCTGACAACCAGTCTTACCAATTGGTATCGTATTACCCAGTAACTGGGTTGTGGAGGTCAGATAGGCAGTCGCTCCATGTAATATATTGGTATTCAGCTGCATCCGGTTAGACTGGAAGCCGACCCCAACATAGTTGGGAAAAGGCTAGGCAGATGATGATGAGGTTCGAATGAATACGTGGAATTAACGAAGAAAAGACAGGTTAACGAACAATAGCATAACTTGAAAATCCACAAAAATACATTAGAAAATAATTCATCTGAGGATTATGTGATAAGAATGCTTTGCGATAATCCCTTTTTCGATAGTTCTATAAAATATGTCATTGAACCAGCATCAGCAGCAGAGGTTAGCATGGGGTTCAAGAGGGCTTAGACCAGTGGCAATCGCTCTCAAAGCATTTCGTATGTCCACAGACATAAGCATTATTTCCATTATCGCTGATAGAATGTCTGAATCCCTCTTAAGTTTTCGGGCCAGGTCTTGGAGCCATTGCGACTACAAAAATGAATGAAATAGGAGCTACCAATCGACATTGGCCTCCATGATAGCAACACTCCAACTACGCAGTAAGCCCTTTGTTTACTTGAGAGGTATCATAAACTCGTATCGATGTTATTGAGACCACCACTAACTACCACATAATGTTTTATGACATACACGTTGATATTAATAGTAGCAACAATAATGTATGTTTTACGTGAAATTACTTGTTTCTTCACTTGTTTTTGTTTTCTTTAAATGGGGCAATGGAAACAGCAGTGCGATTCTGTAACCATCTCACCGTGAAAACTCAGGTGAAGTGAGCGTGGAGTGAACTGTCATTCCAACGAATGCTAGGGATTGACACTATTGCCAGCTCACTGTAAGATTACTTCACCTAACTTTTCACGGTGAGATTTTTACAGAATCGATCGGCAGGTCGTACCAAGTCCAGTCTTACCAAGGGGTTTCGTATTACCCAGTTAGGTTAGTAGTAGTAGCAGGGTAGAGTAGCAGCAGGGTTATGGAGGTCAGATAGGCAGTCGCTCCATGTAAAATACTGGTATTCAGCTGCATCCAGTTAGACTGGAAGCCGACACCAACATAGTTGGGGTCGGCTTTCATGATGATGACTTGTTTACATGTTTTCGCTTCTTAAAAGGGAGCAATGGGAACAAGTATCTCAACGCTGTTTACTGCTCTTGATACATTTGCCATGCCATGTTTCATCTTTATTTAAGTACCATTTGCTTGATAAATGCACTAAGTTATAAGTTATGGTACACCATTACCTACTGACACATGCGTACACTGACTGGACAGGTCCATTTAAATCTGTGTTGATGCTTTCCCTGAATACCATCTCAGACACTGCATGCACTGCACTTTAAAGAGACTGACATCTGGGTTTGTTTGTTGCTGTTTCTTTTCAGAATAGTCGGTTAGGCAACACCAACCTCATCTAGTTTTGTAATAGAATTATTTCTTTTGACGTGGAAAAGTGTTTTTTACAACCAATTTACACAAATAGAATGTCATTAATCATTTTAGTTTCACACAGTGGCACCGATTCCCTTGTTCATAAACTAAACTAAATTTAAGTTCAGTGCATCTTTACAACAACAACACTTTACAAACTAATATTTATCTTCTGTCCTTTTCTTAATGAAATAAAAAGAAAAAGATGCACTGAACTTAAACTTAGTTTCGTTTGTGAACAAGGAAATCAGCGCCACTATCAAAAACCGGCCAAGTGCGAGTCGGACTCGCCCATGAAGGGTTCCGTTACGTTACGATTTATGACGTATTAAAAAAAAACTACTCACTAGATCTCGTTCAAACCAATTTTCGGTGGAAGTTTATATGGTAATGTACATCATATAATTTTTTTAGTTTTATCATTCTCTTATTTTAGAAGTTACAGGGGGGGGGGACACACATTTTACCACTTTGGAAGTGTCTCTCGCGCAAACTATTCAGTTTAGAAAAAAATGATATTAGAAACCTCAATATCATTTTTGAAGACCTATCCATAGATACCCCACACGTATGGGTTTGATGAAAAAAAAAAATTTTGAGTTTCAGTTCTAAGTATGGGGACCCCCAAAATTTATTGTTTTTTTTTCTATTTTTGTGTGAAAATCTTAATGCGGTTCACAGAATACATCTACTTACCAAGTTTCAACAGTATAGCTCTTATAGTTTCGGAAAAAAGCGGCTGTGACATACGGACGGACAGACAGACAGACAGACAGACAGACAGACATGGCGAATCCATAAGGGTTCCGTTGCCATTTGGCTACGGAACCCTAAAAACGTATAAAAAAAAAGGTTATGTCACACCAATGTCACCTCAGTGGTTCTAAACTTCATCATCATATACGATGAAAAGCAGTGCATCAACAGATGACCTGTCCTTGTTTGTGCCATGTCCGATGATTATTAGTAACGTGACCTGTGACAGTACCTACATATAAAGTTGCATACAAAAGAACGTCGATCTTTGATATAACATTGCCATCTCTGCTAATATCTATTACAGCATACACAGATGTTGAATCATATCAAGGATCCTCACCAGTTCAGTGGTAACCTAGATCACGTGCGTGTGCACACACACAGCTGCTGACGTCATCGGGAAGAGGGCTTTACTCTCGGGAAGTAATGGTGGCTGTAGACTTGCCGGATTTTGGAAGCTGAATTTTAGTTCTTAGAGTCAAGGAATATTTGTTCTTAGTATTGTAAGTCCACGCCGAATTCTTTGCTTGTTATTAATCCTGGATTTCAACAGGCTGTGGATCAGCCTGTTGAAATCCAGGATTGAAAGAAAGAATGGATTCAGCACAGATTCAGCGCACAAATACTCTTTAAAATATTTTCGTTGTAAGTAAAGCACTATTGTTTTATATTACGAAGCACTAGAAAGGCAATATTTCACTATAGATCATTAACATTTGTCACATCCATTTGTTTTTTATAAAAAAAATAATAATTTGAAAATGTCAACATTAAAAAATAATTGAGTAATATAAAAATGTATGTTAAAATAAATGTGTGTGTACAAAGTGGTATCGTATTACCCTCTCACTGGAGTCACCCCATGTAAAATACTGGTTTTCAGCTGCATCCTGTTAGATTGGAAGTCGACTCCAACATAGTTGGGAAAGGTTCGGTAGGTAGTTGTAAACCAATAAATTAAATTAAAAATTTAAAAAACCCCGACACAAAATATCTAATAATAAAAATAGTATGAATTTAAAAAGTCTAAAACGATTTTTTTTAAACTATTGAAAAAAAATAGCCACAAATAGAACAAAAAAGGTATAAACGTGAACCCTATAAAAAGATAAAAAATTACCTTGAAATTATGACCCTACATAAGTACATAAGTACGTATGAAATTTTTTGACTAAATGTTGTCCCGTCGGGGGACCGGTCTAATTATTAGCACGTTCTATTAAGGTTTAATCAAACATAGCTAAGAACACTCCCGACAAATTCGCCTTTCAAACAAAAAAATCAAAATCGGTTCATCCGTTCGGGAGCTACGATGCCACAGACAGACATACACACACACACACACACATACACACAGACACGTCAAACTTATAACGCCCCGTCGTTTTTGCGTCGGGGGTTAAAAAGCAGATTAAAAGATGGAGGGAGGAAAAGCATGTTGTGTTTTTACAACTTCTGACATAGGCGCCACCCATGAAATAAAAACTCTTCTAATAGGTTTGTTTCCTTCACCACAACAAAACAATCCATTACAAAGTCATCAACATCCAGAATTCTGTGAAATAAACAATATAAAATCTTCAGGAGCCGCAAATAATGTTGTATATTGTTTTACAACCGTAATTCAGTTTGTTTGGCAATAAATTGGTAATGGGCGTCCATTTATTGTAAGTACTTGTAAACGAAGAAATAGTAGATGCTTCCAGTGAGGTTTTCCTTCTGTATCGACTTTTCCTTATTGCCTGTGGCTAAAAACAGTTTATTGTAATTGTTTTTTTTCGTACACTTTAAATGATCTTGATTTGGTGGTATCGTTTGGTTTTATTGCTTCCTAAATGTGGGTGGTGAAGCTGGAATTCGGTTCATGTAGGTAGTCTCCTCAATGAAATACTTTCGTTCACACACATAATCTTATATGTGTATCAATAAAGGTTTTACATCGATTTATTTCAGCTACTTTCTTTACGATGTTAGAATTTTAGGTCTTTCTAAGCGACGTTTGTTATATTCATAGTCTCTGAAGGCTTCTACCATAGTGCATAGATAATATGTATTTTTGCAATTTCTTGTCAATTCTGTCATCTTGGTCTAGGCTTGAAATTTTATGGTTTTAGAACCAGTTACTTATCATTCACTAACTACTACCATCATTATTACCATTTAAATTCAATATCTTCATCATTCTTACCTCTATCTTCGAGCCAGTGGACACGGTCCACGACACGTGTACCAAAATACCCTTTACTCGCGTATCCTTGAACAGCTTCTGGTTCATTCGCCTCGACTGCTCTATTCTCGATACTAACTAGATCACTGACGTAATGCTTGTAATTCCTCATTTGTGATGACTGATCGATTCTGGGAATGGTTTAAATTTTTCAACGAGATTAGATGTTTACAGAGAATTAGGTCAGTGATCCTTTTTTGTTTTTAGAAACACGAACGGGGGATTCGGGGTCGCTTACCAAATTTCCTCACAAGCCGAACTGTCGCCACATATATGCAGGTCGATAAAAATCGCAGATGACTAGTTCATTTTTGTCACTTTATTAAGGGGAAGACACTAACACCTGCAACACAGTTTTTACTAGCGCAGGTGATAGAGAATCCTATAATCCAAACTGTATTCATTATGTCAATAAAGAATTATTATTATTATCTCCTTTATTTCAATGTAATCATATAAATTATATTTTTAAATATTAGAATATAAAAAGTATGAAAACATTTAAAAATATAAAAAATAGTAGTCCACCGGTATCGGGAACAGGGTCCAAGCTACCGGTGGTCAGGGCTCTAGAGAGAGGAACCTCCTGACAATGCGAGCCGTGTCAAGAACAACCGCTTTCTGAATCAAGCCCTTGATCCAGCTGCCCAACGAGAGCCTCTTCAGGTGTTGATCGAGGCTCTTGGCTATTAAGCCATTGGCTGTCACGACTATCGGCACAATGATCGCTGAGTCCACATCCCACATGTCGACAACCTCGCGAGCCAAGTCAAGATACTTATTATTATTATTTTGTGTCAAACTTTGAATGCAGCGGGCGTTTGTTTGTGAGTGAACATTTTCACGGCCAATTTTAGTCTTGTAACTTGCGATTTTAGTCACCTGCGGCCTCGCCGAATTGTCATTTAGACACTAGATTTTCGCTACGCGGCGAAAATCGCGCGGCTGTAACCACCTGTGTAAAGCTATGCGGGCTTTACACAGGTGGCTATAGCTGCACAATTTTGCTGTTTCATTGCACCCTGGAAGTTTTTATTCAGGTCAATCCTTTATGTCTTCTTTAGAAATCGAGACTGTCGTCGAAATATTCAGAAGTTGTATTTCTTCTTCTATCTTCGTCGTTTCGTTGATCCCTAATTATACGAGATGTACTTGCACTACATTGTAGGTACTTGTAAATTCTCCATTCGGTAGAAAAGTTATGTGCACGTTAAATTCTTGTAAAAACTTATATAAAACCCAGAAATAGATCCTAGAACATAAATAAAGAACCTATAGATATTCTCTTAAACTAAACATATACAAACTTGTTCAATATCCCAAAACTTTCAAACCATCAAACAGCTATATGTATACACCCCTAGCTGCGCCCCGTGGTTTCACCCGCATAAGTTTCGATCCCGTGGGAATATCGAGATAAAAAGTATCCTATGTGTTAATCTTGGTTATAAACTATATGTATTCCAAATTTCATCCAAATCCGTTCAGTAGTTTTTGCGTGAAAGAGTAACAAACATTCATCCATCCATACTTTCACGTTTATAATAATTAGTAGGAATTAGCTTCTGCCCGCGACTTCATCCGCATGAAATTGCTTGTTCCATGACGTGCCCCGTCGCATCGCATCGCCCGTCCCCACTGTTTTGTTGTCGCGTAGTGTTCTTTCTGTATTTTCCTCTCTTAGCGTGATGCTGATTAAATAGCCTTCCTCAAGAATTGGGCTATCAAATGCAAATTTAATTTTTAGCGCGTTCAAGCGAACAAACAGACAAGCTCTTCAACTTTATTATATATAATGCATATATAATTTCTATACAAAAAAAAGCTAAACGGCTAAATGTATAAGATTTTAAGACGGGAGAACATCTTCCCAGAATGAGTTTTAAAGGTTCGCCAACCCGTGTTAGTACTTATATTGTCGTAAACTTGTTTATACTGTGGTCGATATAAGCTCTTACGATTTTAAGGTTCCAAAAACGGGATTTACGTCACATAGTGAGGTTACTAAACTTAGAATGTAGGCCGGCTGCGCGTGAGGCGGCCTGGACGATGTTGTAAGCAGATTAGATGCACTATTGATGGATGATTGAGGATGCTAGCAGTGAAAAGAGGTGAATACTTACGTAAGAAGTTGGCAGAATCATCTCAGCGCTGATTGGCTGGATTTATTTTCTCCTCTACTTATCGTTATTTCTCCTGCATAATCAGCCTATAATGTTCCCACTGCTGGGACACAGGCCTCCTCTCTGTGAGAGGGAGTGGACCGTAATCCACCACGCGGGCCCAGTGTAAGTTGGTAGATATTACATGGCTTCGAATTTTTGGTTCTAGGACAAGCCGGTTTTCTCACGATGTTTTCCTTCAACGTTTTGAGAGCAATGGTGATGAAATGAATTAGACACAAGTAAAGCTCCTGTCTGGGTTCGAACCTACGACCTACAATTCGTAAGTCGCAGCCGTTACCACTTGGCCACCACTGTTCCCCTGCTATTTCTCCAGACAAAGTTTATTTGTATCTATGTATTGGTATTTATTCTTTTCGAGTTATCTATCTCTTATGTTGCATCTGCCATGTTTTGCCTCTGCATCACCCTAAGGTTGACTGGTAGAAAATGTCTTAGGCATTAAGTGCGCCTTTGTACAGTAGTTTTTTTACTTGTTCTAGCTCACTTCGCACACTCTGTAGCTCACTTCAAGCTCACTTCACCTTTGGGTTTCACGGTGAGGTTTTTATTGAATGTACCGGCTAGACTATCCATTGCTTAGTTTTAAAACGGTAACACCGTGAATAGAACCACCGCGAAAAAGCATTGCACCTCAATGTTTTCAAACCGAAATGTATGTGAATTTCGGAATTTCATTACCACTTTTGAAGTTCAAGCTAAACAATACAAACCCGACTTTAGGTAGGTAGGTTCTACAAGGTTCTAAATCCGGATAATACGTCACTGGTTTACATCAAGCCACTAAACTTAGAAATACATCGTGAACCGGGCTCTCCGGTGGAACTAATAACGTGTCTATTTGGAGATGGATTCAAGTAAAGGGGGTAAGGATGGGAAGTTTGAAGGTAACGACCTTTATATGGCTGTGGTGAATGTAACTTGGGAAATAGAGGGATAGTGAGGAACACTGGCAATTTGACTATTGTACAGACGCCAGCAGGTCAACCTACCCGAAACTGTCAAATTTTCCCAATCAACCTTGAACCTTAACACTCTAGCGATAAAGTTGAAAATCTATTAAAGAAATTTGACAGATTGTAGTAGCTTGATGTGCAGGCGTCTGTACGTGTAAGGTGGATGTATGATCTACGCTTTGATTATCCAATCTATGATATACTAATGTATACTAATAATAAAGCTGAAGAGTTTGTTTGTTTGAACGGCTAATCTTTAGAACTAGGTCGGATATGAAAAATTATTTTTGCATATGATAGCCCAACTCTTAAGGAAGGCTATAGGCTATGTAACATCACTCTGTGATCCTTAGGAGCCGATTACAAAGAAAAAAAAATTCAGAAAGACCGCTAAGCGCAAACGAATAGCGGTCGGGTGATGCGATGCGATGGGTCGGGGGAATAAGAAATTTCAGGCGAACGAAGTCGTGGGTGAAAGCTAGTTATCCTACTAATATTATGAATGAAGGTGAAAGTTTGTATGGATGGATGGATGGATGGTTGTTTGTTACTCTTTCATGCAAAAACTACTGAACGGATTTGGATTTCCCATGGGATCGAAACTTATCCGGGTGAAACCGTGGGGCGCAGCTAGTATTATATAAATAGGACATGTTAATTTACAAAACGGTAAATGTTAAGTTAAGGCTGAAATCGCAATTAGGTTAAAGTAAAACCTAAAATTAAAACAAAAATATTACATATTGTTTTGGTGGCAACATAGGAAACGTAACGAACTATATTGTCATAGATAGTGTAGTGTAGTAGCGATGGCCTGAAACACAGGTTTGAATAAACCTAGTTGGGACGGGTCGCTACCTAACACTTGAATTCCGAACCGTCATTACTTGCACCTGTAATAAAGAGTATTTTAGTTTTAGTTTATTTTTAGGCACTATAATTGTATGGGAAATTCGCTACTCTTGGCTAAATGGGTGTACAGTCAGCAAAGGAGATAAGTAACCAGGGTCGTCGGATATAGTTGAAGTTTAGTAAGAAACCGATGGATGTTTTCGAATAAAATTTAATTTAATTAAAAGAAAACAAACAGTTTATTTATCAAGTTAAATTTCATTCGAAATCATCCATCGGTTTCTTACAAAACTTCAACTATATCCGACGACCCTGGTTACTTATCTCCTTTGCTGACTGTACATTTAATCAAGAGTAGCAAATTTTTTAAACGTTTTTTATTACTTAAATAAGTTACAAAAAAAGATATGTGGATTTTTCGCAAAATCCAATAATGAACCTACCGCAAAAATTACATAAGATTCATCCCACAAACCTAAAAGCTTTGAAGCAGGAAAATCCGCAGGCGCGGCCATAATCCCACCTAATGATATAACTGCCCATGTTAACCCCACTTCCTTCTGACGTCATCCCTGTATATATAGCTCGCAAATCTGGGTTACCCTACCAACTGGGTTACAGCTTTGTTTTCACCCATTTTCGCGCGAAATGTTTTTATGTTACCCCGTTTTTATGCGTGTAATAAAAACATGCGGCGTTACGTCAGAGTTTGATGTAATCTTTCAGGATTTCGTAATATAAGAAATGTGGAGGATTTCGTCTTGTTTACTTGTGTTGATATACGTACGTCAAATAGGACGTTTTGAAATGTTGCCACTACATAAAGCGTAAAACGTTTATTGACGATGATATTCTCTTGTCGTAATTATTTCCTTTTTTTTATATTCCTGTTTGTTTCTATCACATTTAAATTATATTATTTTTCTTTAAGTACGCTGTACCGGTACAGCGTCCTGGTAATTGTTTGCTGCACCGGACGACGTCATTACGTCGGCGCCGGCTGTCGCTGAAAACCAGCGCTGGGGCTCTGTCTTGCATAGGGTCGCGGCATAATGCTGAGCGATAGCCGTTTTGCGTGGAAGTGATGCATGTTTCCCCCAACCATTTCTTATTTTAATTTTTTTGTGTTTTATGTTCTTTTTTGCGTCATTTTTACCGCAAATAAACGTATTTTCTTTCTTTCATATGGAGCAGATCTGCGGAGGTAAAGAGACTTGGACCGTATTCGTTACGGATGCTGTTATAGTCCAGTCATTTGGTACTGGATTTTTACTTTGTCATAAATTCCTTCAATTTTCAAAAATCCGTTCTTTGCCCTCATATTCGTTATAAAAGGAACTCTTATGCCAAATTTCATGCTTCCAGACGAAACCCAGCAGTTTAGGCTGAACGTTGGCTGTCAGTGAATGAATGAATTAAAGATATTTATTAAGTACCTACTTAGGTCTAATCGGCTGAAATGATTTTTATATTAATTATTTTACATATTGTATTTAGTAACATACGGTTACTAAATACAATATGTGAAATAATTCACGCAAGACCCCATTAAAATATTGAGTTAAAAGCATAACCATGCTTTAAAAATTTAAGTTTCGGTCATTGTATTATAATAAAATGAACAATACTAAAAATTTTAAAAGTAACTATTATTATTAAGACAATGGTTTTAAAAAAGTCGCAAATCACAACCGGGACCAACTGCTTAACGTGCTTTCCGAGGCACGGAGCGTAGCTAAACCTGATCGAAAATGCCAAAATTCTTCGCCAAATGAAGGGCTAAAAGGGACACATAACTGAAATGGCTACAAGTTGTCAGCTATGAGCTAAAATATAAACTTCTAGTTCATTATTATACTGCCCTTGAAAAAACCGATGACCTACTTTTAACTCCCAAATGTTTGTGTGTTCCACTTTTATTTGTAATACTTTCGATAACACCAAACATCTGAAGCAACACAATCGGAATTTAATTATCGTATTTCGACATTTATGCATTCGTAAATTCATTTCATGACTTTTTGAGGAGTCAGGAGTTAAAAAAACCTAGTTATTAAATTGGGAATGGCATTTTAGTCTCCTGCGGATTTTCAGAATCATCCACTTGATGGATTTCAAGTGGATGATTCTGAAAATTCGTATAAAAAAAAACAACTTTTCATCGAAATTCTATCTCCAGTTTTATAGATTTAGATGTTTTTTTCAGAAGTCTGTTATGATTTTCATACGGAAAGTAGTTTAGTATGAGTAGTAAAATGACCCTCTTGATGAATGCAGGCGATCAAATCAACATCCTTTGTAGTTAATAGAGAAGTATGTAAGAAGAAGATATGCTGCCCCGACCTTAAATAAATTGGAGAATGATGATGTACAGTCGCCAAAGGAGATAAGTTACCAGGGCCCTCGGATACCGTTCAACTTTAGTAAGAAACCGATGGATTTTTTCTAATGAAATGAACTGTTTGTTTTCTATTAACTAAATCAAATTTTATTCGAAAACATCCATCGGTTTCTTACTTAACTTCAACTATATCCGACGGCTCTGGTTACTTATCTCCTTTGGTGACCGTACAATGGATAATAATAGATAATTAGCTAAGCGCATCTTTTCTGAACTTAATGATGGCAAGCGAAAACAAGGCAGCCAGTTCCTCAGATACAAAGACGTTCAGAAAAGACATATGAAGAGATGCAATATAGATCCATCCCACTCGTTGGGAGGAACAAAATGTTTATGACTTTGATGACCACCGAAGAGATCTCGAGAGCAGACGAGATTACCTTAAGAGTGAACCTCCCTCCAACATACAATATCATTAAAAAAATGGCATTTTATCATGTCCGCACTGTGCACGTACCTTTTAGTTTTTACCTTTATTTGGTATTTTTACCGTTACCTTTATAGTCAAAATAGTTTACTTTAGCTATGTCTGAGTAACACACCTGTAACCTATAGCTGTCGGAAACAAAAACAGTCACCGTAGCCGAAATCGGCATGGGATATAATACTGTAGCACAGTGTTCCCAAACATTGTTCTGCCATGGCCCGCTAATTTTCATACTGCCCCTTCGTGACCCACTTAATAGTTTTAACACCCCCTCACCCCCACGTTGCTATAGCACGTACAAGGCCCTAATTCACGATTTCTTACTTCAAAACCACGTCAATTCCTTAGTTTATCACGACATCTGCTAATACACGTGTTCTATATGACACAATGACGTGGTTTGAACTGTCGAAATCATAGTCTAAATACATGTTGTCCGTACAGTTGACATTTCGATTCCTTGCCGTTAACAAGACACGATATTGACGTGGTTTGCACGTGGTAAGATTTCGCGGAGAATAATACAGAATTTGGGCCCTGTAGCTATGTTTTCATAGCAACACATTAATCTTTACTGGAGAGATTCCATTAATCTAGTTCACTTGTCCCCCTGACCCAATCCGAAGACGTCAATGAAAGTCAATCGATCAAAGTCTACGCCAGATACGTCAGCTTTTACTATCGTTGTGTATAAACCATAACATGAGCTAACATGGGGGTCATTTTAATGTGACCAATAATATCGGTGTTGGTAATTAACTATTAAGTGCAGGTTTAGGGCAAAGTGATTATTAATGAGATAAACATAAGTGGCAAAATGTGGGTGTACCATAGGTGCATTTCTGAACCCTTTGGAAAATTTCAAGCGGGATATTATGTTAGTGCAAAATTAAAATCATTTATTTACAGACGCAGATATTTATGCTGTTCAACTTTACAAAAGTGATGATGAACTGCAGGAGAGTGTTGGGGAAGTTCAGTCAGAGAAGTTTAGAATATATATATACAACATATGCTATCAAACATTGCCAATTAAGGCAATTTGGATTCACTTTCAAAGACAGAACTTACTATAGACAATGAAGATCAGTGAACAGGGAAGTTACGAAAAGTGTATGCACGAAACTAGGTCAAATGAAACAGAATCCTTTCTAAGAAAAAAAAAGGGGGGGGGGGGTGGGATCTTCGGTCGCGTTCTAACTAAAATATCACTTTTGGTTAGGACGTGGGGTCCTGCTTAACCACGACACCTATCTTCGGCTAATCTTCTAACAATTTCGCAATAAAAACAGTACAAGTTACAACACCCAGAAACCCCCTAATCTATTGATATCCTTATCAAAACTTGTTCCACTTTTGATTTCAAACTAAATACTAGTTTTATCTATTCCACGACTCGTAGCTATCGTGTCTACGGCGCACTCGCACTGCCGTCCAGCGATATCCAGATATTAATTTACATTCCTGTTGAAATCCACTCGAAACCGGTACCAACTGGTGATAACCTATCGTAAAGTATGTAATTATTTGATAGAACCACTTGAGCATTGGTTATATAAACGCATGGGGAGTTGAAGGAGATTGAAATAAATGTAGTCTTGTTCCTGAACAATTTTGAGATCAACACCTCAGCGAGTGTTGTTAAACTACTCCGTTCAGTCTGATGCAGCTCACCTATATTTACAAAATATATAAAATAAACACGAATCATGAAGTCTGTAACTCAGCACCAGAGACGTTGCTGGCTACGACAGACCTCATTATCATTCGTAATTCTCTTACCCTTATCTCAATTTATTTAGGGTCGGCGTAACATGCCTTTTTCTTCCATACTCCTCTGTTAGTCGTCATCTCGGTAGTCACCGTTTTTAGTCATATTATAATCTTTCACACAGTCCATCCATAGCTTTTCTTCTCTTACAGCCACATTCATACTCAAGTTTTTCCTCACACCAGACCTAAGAAAGAAAAAAAATCTAAGGTTTATTCTGACGCTGAATGATAGTTCGGTTGGTTGGTGGACATAAAATACACTAGATACACATTTTCAATCACAAGGCTTGAAAGGAAAATCCTAATCTATTGCTACATACGTTCGAAAAATTCGCATATTCAGCAATATAAGTAACGCAGTGAATGTGGCTGGACTGTCAAAATTAAAGGCATTGCGATCGATTGCCATTTTATATGTCAATGATTAAAAATACTAATGAAAAGCACAAACACGAGCAGAATAGCGTCAAATTTTACAATGAAAAGATTCCTATGTGTTTCTCAAATTCAAACTCTTTATCAATATTATGTTATAACATATTAATGACCCCTAAGAAATAAACATACAGCACTTATTCCAAATACTTTCCGAAGATAGGTACACACGACACCACATCAAACTATACATTTCCAGTTTTAACTGACGTCGCATTGTATAGGCTTCTTGTACAATAAGAAGTCAGCTTATACTGGTCATCTATAGCTTGATATGTCGTCGTGCACTCGTGCGTACGCGAGGGAAGGCGCGACTGCGGTCAACGGAGTGGTTTTCCAGTTATTCTGAAAGTGAAAGGAAACGCAATAGGATATTATTAGCTATTTATCTGTTGATAACCTTGTGGTCAACTCGACGGCGACGGCGACGTGGAACTGTACCACGTCATGGTAAATACGCAGTAGAATGCGTAGGTAATGTTTTTTGTTTGATTGACATTGGATTAACGTTGAGTCCGCTTGGTATATCCAGAATTCTAATTCTGTTATTTTGTTCTACTACTTCGTATATCCAGAATGCTAATTCTGTTTTTTTTTTCCTATATTGATATATATATTAATCAACCTTGCTCATTTTCTAGCTTGTCTAATGACCTTGAAAATAAGCAAGGTTTATCAATGACCAGGTAAGTAGTTAAGAGGAATGGAACTCTGGCCGCCACCGACGAGCTGCGAGGACGCGGAGAATTTGATGGTGTTTGGAACTTTGGAGTTAGGAGGAACCCTTGAGGCTGAGCTGTAGACCAAAATAGTTTGATATGATCATGCTTTGACCAACAATTAGCCTTCTCATGCATTGATAGGTAAGCCGTGAAAGTTGCACGATTCTAACAGTATCTTCATAAGAGCTAGGGGGAACCTGTAAAATAAGGAGAGACGTCAGATGAACAAGTGGGGAATTCATTCATTTAGCCGAGAGACGTCCACTGCTGGACATAGGCCTCCCCATAGCACCGTGACTTCGACCGGTCCTGTGCTTCTAGCATCCATCGAATTCCTGCGGCCTTCTCAAGGTCATTGGTCCACCTTGCGGGTGGCCGTCTAACGCTACGTCTTTCGGTACGCGTTCACCCCTCCAAAATCTTTCGGCCCCATCTGTTCTGCGAGCAATGTGCCCTGCGTACTCCTGCTGTTTGGCTATTCTTCGAGCTATGTCGGTTACCTTAGTTCTACTATATCTCATGTCATATGTCGTATCTCTTCATTTCTGATAGAAGTAGGGCTTTAAAGTATATAAAGTCTTATGTGGCAATTCAGCTGCATCCGCTTAGATTGGAAACCGACCCTAACCCTAATAGTTGGGAAAAGGCTAGGCAGATGATGAAAGTCTTATGTGGTATTGTTCTATACTACTTAGTAGACAAGAGACTTCCTAAAAACTTCGAGACTGACATTCTAGGAAGTTTGCCAAAGTTCATTGTTTCATAGTGAACTCTACTATGCTTGTTAGACGTTAAAATTGGGTATCATCCCTGGCGCTCCCACATTGAGTGGTGAGTAAAGACATGGTAACGACGTAGTACAAACAGGGATAGTTAACATTCTTCAACATCCGCAGGTAACTTCATGAAAATAATAAATGGGTAAAAGTAAGGTTTCTCACTACAGTGTGGCTGACGAGAGAATGCTTTCTTGTCACCTATCAGTTTCATGCAAACGAATAAGTACGTGTTTTGCGAATTTGATCTTTATTAATTTTACTAGAAATGTCGCACTGACAGGTGTCAGGAACGTATTCTCCCGACGGCCGGACTTTATGTCAAAAATATGATTCGGGTCCGGAAAAGTGTGCAGCAATTTATTAGTATAATCTAATCTTATATAAAGGCGTGTTCAGTGGAGTTTGATCTAATAGCAGCAAAATCATTGGCGTAAGGTTGTCACTAACCCGTTTTTCGGAAGAAGTTTTTGGAATTAGTACATACTTCTTAGTAAGGCTGCTGGACCACAAAAAATTACAGACAACTTCACGTGTCTATACCACAAATTCGCATCTCGCTTCCCATTGACAACCTCTTATCTTCCTGCCGAGCCTTTTCCCAACTATGTTGGGGTCGGCTTCCAGTCTAACCGGATGCAGCTGAATACCAGTATTTTACACGCCCCGTAACGACTGTCAAAGATCCACGAATAACAGCCGGGACCAACGGCTTAACGTGCTTTCAGAGACACGGAGGGTATATGAAGATGGTCGCCCATCCACGGACCAACCGCAGCAAGCGTAGCTTAATCTGATCGATCGACCCGTTCGGCTGTTATTACTTAGCCACAAGCCTCTCTTTTGACAGCCTCTCTCATAGTATTTCAGTTGATAAACCCTGTCTCACAGCATGTGTAATTTACTAACAATCCGCGTGATTCAAACACGTGGTTGTGGTGTTTCGTAAAAATATCACAAATCAGCTGCGAACTGTTGTCACGTGGATCTGAAAAAAACATACACATTAGTGAGTGTTCTGTTTATTATAATGCGTTCCTGTATTATGTTTTGTATATTTTTTTGTGTTAATGGTATCTTGTGAACTTTTTTTTAACAGAGTGCCAGTCTTATAATGTTTTGGCAGGAGTATAACGTACATTATAAATGTTATTAAAACTAAAAGAAAAACTTTCTGAAACTGATATTGTTGATATTATTAGATGTTTTTATCGTAGTCATGAGGTACCAAAGTACCCTAGACGTAGTTTGTGACGACTTTTTATGCGTTTACTTTTTCTACAAACTTCGAGCCCGGTTGATGGAAATAGCCTCGCCCATATTACAACATGGGACTTAATCATAACTTGCGAAATGTGGGTGTACTATAGATACAGTTCTGCTGAACCCTTCGTGGATTAAAGCCGTGATGTTATGTTATATCTACAAACTCTATATTTCACTTATGTAAATAAGTATGTCGAGGCTTATAGGACTCGATACGTGATGGAATCTGAAATTAAGAGATCCGCAGGAGAATCAAGGTAACCGATATAGCCAGAAGAATTGCCAAACTTAAGTGGCAAACTTATGGGGCTGAAAGGTTCTAGAGTCGCGACCGCGTGCCGGAAGGGGGAGCGTTGGAAGGCCGAAGACCTCCTACAAGGTGGACTGATGACTTTGTGACGGCCGCAGGAATCCGCTGGTTGCGGGAAGCACAGAACCGGTCGACGTGGCGGTGCTTGAGGGAAGCCTATGTCTAGCAGAGGACGTCTTTGGACTCAAATGGGGAAGGACCACCATAATAAGCATTACCAAAAGCTTCGATACTTATCCATCCATTCACTTTTGGACATACATTTTAGCATAAACCATCCAACGATAATTAATTTAGATACTTACCTACTGATTGTCCCAAATCTGTCATTCACTCTCCAATTAGTAAACGAAGCACGATTGTACATAATAGCTAATGTATGTACATCCTTGTCATTAGGATATGAGTTACAATAAGAAGAATGTTTAATATCTCAACACTTTGTATGTTTAAGTCATAACACGACTGATATCCGGTTGCAGTCTGTTAGGAGTTGTACACACTGCGTAATTTAATCAAAATATCTAATTTTCTTATGATAATGTCTGTCTGGATTTACTTTGGCAGGACTTTAGAGGAATAGCCCCCGTTTTATAACGGCAAAATTAAAGTGCTCAAATTGTTGCAAACGATAAAACTTTTCTAAAACAAAATGATTGATAAGAAACTCCGGTAATAAATAAAACACAAACATACTAACACGCCTACAATCCCCGAAGGGCTATGCAGGGGTGTACCCTAATGTACACCCACATTTCCCAAGTTATATTTAAGTCTCATGTAATAAATAGGAGGTGAGCCTATTGCCATCAACCGGGCGCGAATCTGGACTCCGGGCTGCTACTGAGAAATTCCTGGTGGAAAAACCCAATAACACTCTGCCTGACCCGGAAATCGAACCCAGGACTACGTGCTCAGCAGAAGCACTTGCGGCCACTTCACCAACGATGCAATAAATAAGAAGTTCCAAGTCTCTTCCAAAATCTATGAGAACCCCTATTTCTAATCCAGAGACAAAAATATATAATTTGCTGTGGCATCCAGTTTGTTCCAGAATATTCGCCTTCTGCAAAGAGAACACAAAAGAAGGTAAACAAAGATATAACATAAGGAAACATTTCATGTGATAAAGATAATAAACATAAGGAAACATTTCATGTGATAAATAAATAAAATAAAAATAACATGAACGTTGTGTCCAAGCCCTTAGTTGAGGAAATGTTGTACAAATGTTCAACAGAATGTGTTCGGAATAGTTTATCTTTCGTTTGTCCTCGGCTTATGATAATTGTTCGCTATATAGACCGACATGCAGGAACGCACTTTAGCTTGTTGTTTATAGTACCCTGTAAATAGTACCCTGACCTACCTACCTTTTGTTAAAATCAATCACTTTTGGTTGAATGTAAATTAGAAGACAAAGTCACTTCCTTACGGCGTGGACGGAAAGTCCTTGATTTTATTTATTGGAAACGTAAACAGAGTATTTTGCTATTCTTGCTTTTGCACCGGTTTTAAATGATGACTATTCTAATAAATATACACGCTATAAAAAACAAATGAGTTGATCCATAGATTTATGTTCGCAAAACTCGATATAATGTATGGATTAACAGATTTTTTTTTCACGATTTCAAGGTTGGTCCCGTAGTAAAAGTTGTTCATAATGATGCGTACAATGACCCCTTTTAAGGATTAAAACGATCAAAATTTAACGGTGTATAAACAATATTTATTTTAGTTTTGTTCCAAATGCTAAATTCCAATATGTCTATGCAACCAACTCCGCCTCTGCATTCAGACATGACATTACTGATCTAAATATATAACAAATACAGTTTAAAAATAGTTGGCATTGGCTCATAGGCAATAAGCACGTGCGAGTCAAAAATAGATGATACTTAACATCCTTAATATTTATTTACGAGGAAGTACAAATGGTTAATTTTGTATGCAATGCAAGCTCTTTGAATGTTTTAAAAGTGTTAGGCTTTAATCAAGAAATAGTCACGAAAATATTTGTGGATTGTTTTCAAATAAAACCGATAGACTTTTTACATTTTTTTTTTTTTTGAGACGTCTATGTGTATCTATGCCTACCTTATACAGGATGGCAGGGACATTGACGCGCTACCTGTAGGTACCATGAATTCAGCGCATGACTCTAGACCTAGACCCCCTAGTGTAGAAGATTTTCATGGATTATAAAAAAAAAACTGTTTCAAAGAAATGTATGGAACATAAATTTTCTTTTCATACCACTTGCTCAAAAAAGTGACATTCTATGCCACAAAAAGCGAACATAACAATAGTCATTTTTAATCTGTTAAAAACAGGGAAAGAAAATTGTACTGAATTTCATTCATCCTCTAGGGGGAGAATGTGATTTAAATTTGGAATACTTACCGAAATTTATACTGAACTACATCTGTGTTTACACCACTGAGTTTGTATATAAAGCATTATACATCTTTCTGAAAAAGGAATATGCATTTATTATGCAGTTATGATTATTAAATAAAATTACGAAAACCGACGAGGCCGTATGAGCTCGATGCCTTTGCTTTTCCGACAAAAAAATATTAGTCTAGGAATTTGCCAAGTTCCTCAGACGCAAGAACAGAGAAATACTCAAATCAACTCATCAACAATAAATGTACCAAACAAAAATGTAACTCTCTCTATCAATAATTGGACCAATGTTTCGAATGCTAACTTTTACTTTTAATTGTCATTATTTTTAATAAATGCTTATCTCATATTATTATTGCGTTAATTTTTTCGCAAATGGTACGAAAAGTAGAGTATTTTCCTCGGTGATAAAGCTGTCTTAGTCTTGGGTGAACTTAAATCCCTCGCTACACTCAGGACTCGTCTTAAATCCCTCGCTTCGCTCGTGATTTAAGTTTTTAACACCCTCGCTACGCTCGGGAGTGAACCTCAAGTCCTTCGTTACGCGCGCGATTTAAATCGTCACCCGCGACAGAAGACATTGCTTTATCCCCTTGGTTAATAATCTACTATTTATAAACTACGAAAAATTTCATCCTAATCCGTTCAGTAGTTTTTGCGTGAAAGAGTAATAAACACTCATCCATCCATCCATACAAACTTTCGCGTTTATAATATTAGTAGGATAGGATAACATTGAAAACAGACATTAACACAATAGAAAAAACATTGAAAAAAGTCAGAAGATAATAAAATGACCGCAGACATTTTGATAAATTGTTTTCTGAGAATCTAGGTAGATAAATGCTATGGAATTTGATTTATCGGTCATTGTAAAAGGTGTGACGACATGTTCATGATAAATATAACGCCATTGCACAATCTATACTTATAATAAATCTGTAGAAGTGAAAATTCTGTACATTGAAAATATAAAAAAAATAAATAGCAGGGGGTGTTACTAGACCGACACCGAACCCAAAAATGTGATTAAAAAAATTTTTGTCTGTCTGTCTGTCTGTCTGTCTGTCGGTCTGTCTGTCTGTCTGTCTGTCTGTCTGTCTGTCTGTCTGTCTGTTTGTTCAGGCATCACGCAAAAACTACCGGTTCGATTACGATGAAACTTGGTATAATTATTCTTTAATATCCTGGGCACAACACTGGGTACTTTTTATCCCGGAAAAGTATATACAATAAAAAACAAACTTAATTTTGCGGTTCGATCCCTAGACCCGATTACTGTACCAACCGCAAATAATAAGTTTGTCGTAGGTTACGTCACAGTATCTTAGCCGTGTGCAGTGTCCCTAAGTTATGCTCTAAATGTAGTGCTGAAGGTTGAATTTGGCTTGCACCGTTCGCAGCACACGCGTGGCGCGCGGCCGCGCGCGCATTACGTTAGTACTTATCCTTACCTATGGCATTACATTTTTTGAACTTTGATTTGAACGGACGTGTCGAGTGGCAAGCGTTCGTTCTTATTCTTATTTTAACTGCTACGTGCAATTCTAAATCGTGCTTTTCAGTGCGACCTTTTTATTCCTTTTAGTTTTTAGAGTTATTTAGGTTTATTTTTATAAGTCGTAGGGATAGATTTTAATTTTAAAGTATAGGTAGGTAGTATATTTGATAGTGTACGTAGTGACCGTAGGTTATTTTATAATACGGTTAGGTAGGATTAGTCATTCGTATACCTAGATATTAGTTTTTAGGGATTTTGCTTATTTATTGAGTTTAGATTAGTTATCATCAGAAATAGGTTTATTTAGGTAGGTAGGTATTTTATTTTCTGTTATTGAGTTTTTTTTTAATTAGGTAGGTACTTAGGTAAAGATATCATATAGGTACCCTCTTAATCACCACTAATGAGACACAATTGGTTTTCTATTGTAATTAGCCACAAAGGGCCCGCGAGATACCTAGATGGAATCCTCGGGAAGCACATACATTTTATCCTGTTAGCACGTTCCTGTGGGATAATTTCCGACATCCACGCGGGCGAAGCCGCGGGCAGAAGCTAGTAATGAAATAAATGTATTAATGTAATTAGCAGCAGTAGTAGAGTTTGGGTTCGGGTTGGTAGATGTCACATGTCTTCGAATTTTGGTTCTAGGACATGCCGTTTCCCACAGTTTTGAAAACAGTGGTGATGAAGTTATTTACACCTTTACGCCTGCCTTGGTCCCGGCTGTCATTCGTGGATCTTTGACAGTCGTTACGGGTAGTCAGAAGCCCGAAAGTCTGACAACCAGTCTTACCAAGGGGTTTCATATTACCCAGTAACTGGGTTGTGGAGGTCAGATAGGCAGTCGCTCCATGTTAAATACTGGTACTCAGCTGCATCCGGTTATACTGGAAGCCGACCCCAACATAATTGGGAAGAAGCTAGGCAGATGACGATGATTTATGATATACAATATATACAATGTTTTACATACATACCATATGTTATGTGTATTAATAATTAAATTTATCACGCCATTCACTGCGGTTTGTGACTCAGCTATGTATATTACGTATGCCTCTAATCTTAACAGCTGGAAATCTTGTTACCCTTAAGTATCACCTGACTAAAAGATAATTTAATTTAAACCACCGATAGCGAGCATTGTTATTACGAATTTATAACACTAATGATATCAATTATCTAAGTATATTATATCGCTACGTGCCGATAAACAGATTAAGCAACGATATTTCGCAGTAAAGGATGTAAGGTAAACTAATGCATTTGGTTTAATAAGTGTGCGTTGCGCCGCGGTGGGTCCGTGGATGGGTGACTATCTTTATTACATACGAAGACCCCTCCGTATCTCGGAATCCCGGCTGTCATTCGTGGATCTTTGACCGTCGTTACGGGTCGTCAGAAGCCCGAAAGTCTGACAATCAGTCTTATCAAGGGGTATCGTATTACCCAGTAACTGGGTTGTGGAGGTCAGATAGGCTGTCGCGTAAAATACTGGTATTCAGCTGCATCCGGTTAGACTGGAAGCCGACCCCGACATAGTTGGGAAAAGGCAGGCAGATGATGAGGTGTGCGTTGCATGTTTGTGAACGAATTTAAAGTTTTTATTAAGTAGATCATCAGAGGAAAGTTTCGTGGCTAAATAATACCAGCCGCACGGGTATCGAAGGTTAAGCTACGTTTGTCGCGGTCGGTTCGTCGATGGGTGACCATGCATTACATATCGACGCCCCTTCGCGCTTCGAAAAGCATGTTAAGACCCGCACCCTCATTGCGTAACATACAATCAATCGGAATCAGAATCATTTTGTACATGGCACCATATTGGCATGGCACTTGTTTTCGAATTTTTGGTTCTAGGACATGCCGGTTTCCTCACGATGTCTTCCTTCACCGTTTTGAGAGCAGTGATGATGAAGTAATTTACACAAAGTAAAGCCCCTGTCTGGGTTCAAACCTACGACCTACAACTCCTAAGTCGCGGCTGTTACCACTGGGCCACAACTGCTCTCAGGCATAGGCATAGTCACTCCATGTAAAACATTTTAACAAAAAAATTAAACCGCCGAAAAAACTGAAAAGCAAAACATAATAAACCTTTTTTATTTAACCTTAATAACTGAGTTCTTAAACTAATGTAAGTATACCTAAGTAATTTTGAGTCGGCGCCAAACAATCAATAAAGAAAGATCACTAAATTGCCTTAAATTTTAACTGGCGCCGACACCCATTTCTCATATTTTTTTATTTTATTGATTTGACGCAAATGAGTCAATATTGTTGGTAAGGTAACGTTAAACCATGCCGCTAATTCCTGGGTAGTTTGGCTCGGATCGGCTTCCACCATCTCTTTCAATTAATTGTTATTCACCTGTGTGGGCGGTCTTCCACGTGGTTCGTTCTTCAAATCAAAGTTTCCATCACGAAAGCGTTTAAACCAAAATCGCACGGTGCGTTCATTAGCAGTCCGCTCTCCAAACGCAACATTGATATTGCGAGCTGTTTCTGCCGCGTTAGTTCCGCGTCGGAACTCGTATTTAAAAATAACTCGAATTTTCGAAGTATCCATCTTTCTTGTCTAAGCTGAATAAAAAAAAACAACTGAAACTCGATAATCGAATGTTGCACATTTTTTAAAAGAAGAACTTCATAGGTACCATGTGAAAAAAGTTGCACTCAAAAATCTCAAACCATGAAGGTTGTATGTCAATTCGAAGTACCTATTACAATAAAACGGCAATTTCATACTTTAACCCCTATTACTGATATTCAGATACATCCCGTTAAACTGGAAGCCGACCCCAACGTTATTGGGAAAAGGCTTGGCAGATTGACAAGAATATTTTTTTTTTAATTCAGAGATAAAAACTTTTTCCATTTCCATTCGCGGAAAAGTTTGGAGTGTCGTTCTGGCGCGTTGTTTTAAAATGAAAATCCCTTTATGAATGTTTTTGTTTTTTTTTTCCAAGGCTTTGATGTCATTATTATGTTTTAACTTGGTAGAGTTTTTGCTGTCCATTTTCAATGCTTACTGGTTTTTAGGGTTCCGTACTCAAAGGGTGCCAATACTAAGGCTCCGCTGCCGGTCCGTCTGTCACAGGGCTGTATCTTTTGAACCGTACCTAATAGGTAGACACTTGAATTTTTTTCAGAGTGTGTACCACTATGGCCGTTTTAACAACAAATAAAAATAAAATAAAGTGAAAAATTAAAATTTTTGCGTTTCTGTGTTTGTATTTTAAGACTATTCTTATTTGTAACAGTTTTTACATATACTGAATAAAGTAGTCGTTTCGCTCAAATTGTTTAGCTAATTAAAGGTTTATTTGCTTAGTTTACTGCTTGCTTTAGGATTTAACCCTTTATTGTTTTTCTGAACATTGACCTCGATTTGATACTGAACTGAAGAAATTTTCTTCATTGCCAAAACTTTTGAACTATTTCTGATGAAAGAGCTAATTGTGGATCTTCAAATGACAGTAACAGGGCGAATTTTCCCAAGCGCTAATTTCGCGGCGATTTGTACCTTTGTAGGTACCTCCATCATCAATTTGTAGATGGCATAACCCTTACAGTATTTTTTTTCATTCCATTACAGTATTCTTCAAGTACTTATTTGCAACACAAATGTTAAAAATCGCTTGAAACTTCATAGTATGACACTTCACTTTTGCCTAGTATTTATATCGTCGACAATGCTATTCAGTAGGGACCGCACCAGAGATTGTCCTAGAAAAGAAAATTAATTCATTATGTACCTGAAAAAATAAGTATGTTAGGTAGGTACTCGTAGGTACTGTTTAAATTTATCCAGTGACATATCACACCGCACCTTTAATTTCCAACAAACAAACTCAACTCATTCAATATAAAAACAAATATTCTTCGAATTAATTACACCTTAGTCCCAAAGCATTCATTACCTTCAATTCCGAGTAAAGAACGAACTAATGAATGAATTGTCGCACCCATCAATTAGTGAATGAACAATTTTCAGCGCAACTGCGTATATTTAGGCAGACATGTCTAATGTTTTACCTTGGCCTAGTTTGATAAAGCATTATGTTGCGTAGAACCAATGTGGAAATGTATGGAAGTTTGAAATTCTACGAGTTTTTTGTTTGTTATTGTTTGGACACGTGCATTTTAGTATTCGGCATGGCCTATGTATCTACGTATGGCTGGGTTTTTAGGCCTTGCAGAATAGGTAATGTGGCTGCGCAGTTGGGTGGAATGCTTATTGTGAATTTAAACTTAAGTAAAAAGAGAAGAAAGGCAGAACTCCTTTTAATTTGGGTTTCGCCCTTGGACTTTGCGTACATTCGTATAAATCCTACTCCTAGTACTAATATTATACCTAAACGCGAAAGTTTGTATGGATGGATGTTTGTTACTCTTTCACGCCAAAACTACTGAACGGATTTGGATGAAACTTGGCACACATATAGTTTATAATCAGGATTAACACATAGGATACTTTTTAACCCGATATTCCTACGGGATCGACACTAATGTGGATGAAACCGCGGAGCGCAGCTAGTACTCTCAAATTATAGATCTCGGTCAAATTAAGATAAAAGATGGCCACAGCGTATTTTTTTAATATTGGGTTTCACCAAAATGTTGTTTAAAGAGCAGGTGGCTCCGTTTAAAGTGTTGATCTAGTCGACAATAAGAGGGATTTGGGAACAGGGAACAGTGGTGGCCTAGTGGTAACGGCCACGACTTACCTACTTACCAGTCGTAGGTTCGAAACCTGACAGTCGCTTAACTTTGTGTAAATTTTTTTTTGACGGCACTTTTTGGCGCAGTGGTTAAGCGATTGATTGCTGCGCTGCGTGTCGCGAGTTCGATTACCGCACGGAACAAATATTTGTATGGCCTATAAGTAGTTGTTCCGGGTCTGGCTGTTTGTGTATGTGAGTTTAAATGTTTGTAAACGCACCCACGATACAGGAGAAAATCCTAGTGTGGGGCAACGTTTTTTATACATATACCACCACTGCTCTCTAAACGAAAACATCGTGAGGAAACCGGCATGTCGTGGAACTAAAAATTCGAAGACAAGTGACATCTACCAACTAGCACTGGGCCCGCGTGGTGGATGACGGCCCACTCCCTCTCATCAAGAGGAGGCCTGTGTCCCAGCAGTGGGAACATTATAGGCTGAAAGAAGTATTATTCTGTTGTGATTGTGTGTTACTAAGGTGCCGCCGTCCTATCTTGATATAGATTAACAGGATCGCAAAGATGACCCAGAAAGATTTGCACAACGGTCTAATACCAACTAACCGATAGATACCTTCAGGAAAACATACAATACGATAGACTGAAAATATCTAAAGGCCTTCGACTGACGATATTTTTAGTTACGTCTGTCGTAGCCTAAGTAGTCAGCTCGGCTTCCAACCTCTTTGGTTAGATAATATTATAATACCTTGAAGACGTGTTAAGTCCACGAACCTATTACTTATAGTCACTGGACCTGTGTGGTGGATTGCGGCCCACTCCTTCTCACAAAGAGGAGGCCTGTGTCCCAGCAGTGGGAACCGTATAGGCTGATTATGTATTAAAAGGAGGTACAGACGCCAGCAGGTCAAGCTACCCGAAACTGTCAAATTTTCCCAATCAACCTTGAACCTTAATTCTTTAGCGATAAAGTTGAAAATCTATTAAAGAAATTTGACAGATTGTAGTAGCTTGATGTGCTGGCGTCTGTACATAGTATTCTGTAGTGATTGTGTGTTACTAAGGTGACGTCCAATCTTGATAATTAAAGATTACCAGAATCGCCAAGATGGCCCAGAAAGATTTGCGCAACGGTCACTATCTTACTGGCCCACTGAAGTGACTAAGACTAGCTGATAGAGACCTTCAGGAAAGGATGCGATATGAAAGACTGACAGTATCCGAAGGCCTTCACGATTGACAATATTTAATTACGTCTGTCGTATCCTAATCAGTCAGCTCCGCTCCCAACCTCTTTGGTTAGATAATATTATAATACCTTGAAGACGTGTGACGTCCACTTACCTAGCCACTGGACTTGTGTGGTGGATTGCGGCCCACTCCTTCTCACAGGGAGGAGTCCTGTATACCAACATGGTGTTATGTTGTTAACATGGGCGGACGTTTTGGGGGACTGTCTTTTGTAATTTTGACGTTCGAAAAGTGCTGATTCTCAGCCTAATTTGAATAAAAGACTTTTGATTTTCGTGTAAAAAGACCTATCACAGATTCGTCATCTACGCATTCTGTACATCTAACTAAGTAGTTAACGTTGAGGAAAAGTTATTGCTGGGATAAATGAATTAGTATATTTTTGGTATGAAAATTTGACGTTTATGGGTGCATGCAACAGTGCAGGAGTCGTGGGGGTATTTAAAGTTAGGTTATGACATTTAAAAGATGTTTCGTGAAAAAAAAGAAAAAAAAACAGTTGTAACATTGACCGTCAATATCTCTGTAACCAGAAGGCATGGTCCAGGAAAAGCACAGTACAAAAAAAAAAATACAATGTCGGGGAGTATAAGGGTCTCTCGGGTTCGCAAAGCACCTTTTTATACCCTGTTAACCTCTGGTACAACACGTTCTAGAGAACAAAATATATCTTAATTCTTTTGTTTTGTAGGTTAGGTCTAGTATGTAGATAAATTCAATCGTATTAATATTAAACGCGGAAGATAACTTTGAAATGTAGGTGTAGTTTGATTAACAAGCAGTTTTTTGTAAAACAGATCGACACCATCGATCTGTTTTACAAAAAAACATAGGCGGACGTTTTGGGGGACTGTCTTTTGTAATTTTGACGTTCGAAAAGTGCTGATTCTCAGCCTAATTTGAATAAAAGACTTTTGATTTTCGTGTAAAAAGACCTATCACAGATTCGTCATCTACGCATTCTGTATATCTAACTAAGTAGTTAACGTTGAGGAAAAGTTATTGCTGGGATAAATGAATTAGTATATTTTTGGTATGAAAATTTGACGTTTATGGGTGCATGCAACAGTGCAGGAGTCGTGGGGGTATTTAAAGTTAGGTTATGACATTTAAAAGATGTTTCGTGAAAAAAAAGAAAAAAAAACAGTTGTAACATTGACCGTCAATATCTCTGTAACCAGAAGGCATGGTCCAGGAAAAGCACAGTACAAAAAAAAAAATACAATGTCGGGGAGTATAAGGGTCTCTCGGGTTCGCAAAGCACCTTTTTATACCCTGTTAACCTCTGGTACAACACGTTCTAGAGAACAAAATATATCTTAATTCTTTTGTTTTGTAGGTTAGGTCTAGTATGTAGATAAATTCAATCGTATTAATATTAAACGCGGAAGATAACTTTGAAATGTAGGTGTAGTTTGATTAACAAGCAGTTTTTTGTAAAACAGATCGACACCATCGATCTGTTTTACAAAAAAACATAGGCGGACGTTTTGGGGGACTGTCTTTTGTAATTTTGACGTTCGAAAAGTGCTGATTCTCAGCCTAATTTGAATAAAAGACTTTTGATTTTCGTGTAAAAAGACCTATCAAAGATTCGTCATTTACGCATTCTGTACATCTAACTAAGTAGTTAACGTTGAGGAAAGTTATTGCTGGGATAAATGAATTAGTATATTTTTGGTATGAAAATTTGACGTTTATTGGTGCATGCAACAGTGCAGGAGTCGTGGGGGTATTTAAAGTTAGGTTATGACATTTAAAAGATGTTTCGTGAAAAAAAGGAAAAAAAAAATAGTTGTAACATTGACCGTCAATATCTCTGTAACCAGTCCAGGAAAAGTACAGTACAAAAAAAAATACATTGTCGGGGAGTATAAGGGTCTCTCGGGTTCGTAAAGCACCTTTTTATACCCTGTTAACCTCTGGTACAACACGTTGTAGAGAAAAAAATATATCTTAATTCTTTTGTTTTGTAGGTTAGGTCTAGTATGTAGATAAATTCAATCGTATTAATATTAAACGCGGAAGATAACTTTGAAATGTAGGTGTAGTTTGATTAACAAGCAGTTTTTTGTAAAACAGATCGATAGTGTGTATAGTTGTTTGGTCTGTCGCTCAGAATGACATTTATATCTTTTATAAAAGTAAGACGAAGATTTAATTTATATTATACTGACTGCGTCCCGTGGTTTCGTTCGCATGGGTGTCGGATTATCCCACGGGAACGTGCTACCGGGACAATAAGTGGCCTATGTCCTTCCTCAGGATGCCATCTATCTCCTTGTCAAATTTTATCGAAATCCGTTCCTTGCGCGCAGTTTTTGCGTGAAAGAGTAACAGACATCCATCCATCCATACAAGCTTTCGCAGTAATAATATTAGTAGGATAGTAGGAAATAGGATATAGTATGGACTAGCCACCAATTCTTGCTTCGCACGGTTTTAACGAAATAATCTGAAAAAGTCTGGAATAAATTGTCTAAAATATTGGTGAACACCGCATCAAAATCCGTTGCGTCGTTTAGAATAAAAATGCGGTCACACCAGATAGTCACGAAAAGCGATTTACATTTATATTATGTGGGATAAATATTTATAGATGTATATAGATATATGTATATCTATATACATGCATACATTCTTTTGTTTGTTTATATAAAAAAAGTGTTACATCTACATAGATGTAACACGTTTTTATATGAATAAACAAAAGAGTTTCTTACAAAATCTAACGATGTTGATGTCCTTGGCGTGATTGAAATGATTCGCTTGTATAATAATGTAAAAATAGTGGACATTTCTGTTAAGTTTTTTGTTATTCTACAATCTACATTATTTAGGTATGTTTATAAAGACGTTTATTGTGTGTGGATAAAAGATGGGTTGTGATTCGACGATACTTTTGCCAACGCTTGTTAGGTCACTTTATGCATGCATAACTGACATAAAATGCGAGTGTTTAACGATTTTCTTTAGCTTAGCCTAAGTACGAATCTTGTTTTGCTACAATATTTTGAATTAAAAGAGCGTCCGTGTCTAAGTGTAAGTGCAATTCTTGCCTGTTCTTCTCTTAGGAACCTACTACGCTTTGGAATGGGCAACTAGCTTCGTCTTTCTGACTGACCAACCGCTTGACAATTCAAATTTGCCTGTCATTGATTTATTAGAAACTAGCTTCTGCCCGCGGCTTCGCCCGCGTGGATGTCGGAAATTATCCCACGGGAACGTGCTAACAGGATAAAATGTACCTATGTGCTTCCCCAGAATGCCATCTATCTCGCGGGCCCTTTGTGGCTAATTACAATAGAAAACTAATTGTGTCTCATTACATTAGTGGTGATTAAGAGGGTACCTATATGATATCTTTACCTAAGTACCTACCTAATTTAAAAAAAAACTCAATAACAGAAAATTAAATACCTACCTACCTAAATAAACCTATTTCTGATGATAACTAATCTAAACTCAATAAATAAGCAAAATCCCTAAAAACTAATATCTATACGAATGACTAATCCTACCTAACAGTATTATAAAATAACCTACGGTCACTACGTACACTATCAAATATACTACCTATACTTTAAAATTAAAATCTATACCTACCTACGACTTATATAAAAATAAACCTAAATAACTCTAAAAACCTGAACTCCATTGCGGGTGACTTAACCTACGACAAACTTATTATTTGCGGTTGGTGCAGTAATCGAGTCTAGGGATCGAACCGCAAAATTAAGTTTGTTTTTTATTGTATATACTTTTCCGGGATAAAAAGTACCCAGTGTGGTGCCCAGGATATTAATGAATAATTATACCAAGTTTCAACGTAATCGAACCGGTAGTTTTTGCGTGATGCCTGAACAAACAGACAGACAGACAGACAGACAGACAGACAGACAGACAGACAGACAGACAGACCGACAGACAGACAGACAAAAATTTTTTTAATCACATTTTTGGGTTCGGTGTCGGTCTAGTAACACCCCCTGCCATTTATTTTTTTGATATTTTCAATGTACAGAATTTTCACTTCTACAGATTTATTATAAGTATAGATAAATGCCTTAAGTTTGAACTAGAGCTAGATTATAGGTTATTATTTTTGAAAGTTTTGCTGTCTTTTAAATCATTGATTGTGGCCTTCTAATCTTTCGAGGTAACGTTAAAAACCTTATGTGTGGGGAGTAAGGTTTGATGTGCTGTTACGTTCGTGATTGGGCGAAATGCCTTCGCGTCGGTTTTTATTGCATCGAAGTTAAGTTGTTGAGAGGCTTAGTCCTTATTTCTGTTTAGGTATGAACGTTAAAAATCTGCACACACAAACTAGCTGTCAGACTTTCGGGCTTCGACTTTTAAAGATTTACGAATGACATCCGGGACCACGTGCTTTCCGAGGCACGGAGGGGTCTTGGTATGAAAAGGTCACCCATCCACGGACCAACCGCGGCAAGCGTAGCTTAACCTGATCGATCGACCGTGCGGCTGTTATTACTTCGCCACAAGTCCCTCTCTCAAGTATGCTGACAAAGTATTTTATTATTATTTACAAGTAACATAATCTGAAACAATCCATTAGCTATTAAATTCTCTGAATAAGCTAACCATGCATAGTAATTTGAAGTCTTAGTCGTGAGTGCAACAGGAGGGGAAGGCCTCCGACCTCTCTCTCTCTGATGAGATATTGATCCTTTCCTGGATTCCTATTCCGTCCAAACATGGCAAAGGTAAGTACATTTGACCCCACTGTAATACAGTATCAATTAGTACAGGGGGTAAATTGTAACTGTTACTGGCGGCCTTATACATATTATATTGTAATGTACACTTAAGGTAAGTTAGTAAGATTGTATACTTAATAAATTGTAAATAAATCCTAATAATATTATAAACGTGAACGTTTGTATGGATAGATGGATGGATGTTTGTTACTCTTTCACGCAAAAACCACTGAACGGATTTGGATTAAATTTGACTCACAGATGGTTTATAACCAAGATTATCATATAGAATACTTTTTTTCCCGTTGTTCCTACGGGATCGAAACTTATGCGGGTAAAACCGCGGGGCGCAGGTAGTAAATAAAATAAATCTACATATCCCTTTTTCGTGGGGAAATATTCAACTGACCCTCTTAACACTTACTATTAAACGCTTTTTAAATTTATGGACCTCTAAATCAAACATTTTTGGGCTTCTAATGGTGATTGATGAAGGATTTGCCCATAATCGCAGTAGACTGGGAAAAGAGGGAAAGGAGGCCATTGCGCTTTAGTGGAAAAACACGCGCTTATAAAAAAAATGCAAGCTTTTCTGACCTTTTCGTAGTTGGTTGCAGTTACTAAGGGTACCCCGACCAAATTGGCCACGTTAGGCCAGAACTGTGACCAAATACAACGCTATTCTTTTAAAAATATCCGTACAATCTATTCTGGTGCTTACAAATTATGATTAATTCATAAATTAATTAGAATTTGAAAAAACATAAAGAATTTTTTGGGGCCCAAAATAGGAATTAAATATTTGAAGTTCACATAAAGAGGCGCTATCATAATATTAGAGTGTTCAATAATGTTTTTAAGAAAGCAAAATAGGAATAATTCGATTAAACATACCTTACATACATATCTACTAATATTATAAACGTGAAAGTTTGTATGGATGGATGGATGTTTGTTACTCTTTCACGCAAAAACTACTAAACGGATTTGGATGAAATTTGGCACACAGATGCTTTATAACCAGGATTAACGTATAAGATACTTTTTATCCCGATATTCCCACGGGAAGGAAACTTATGCGGTTGAAACCGCGGGGCGCAGCTAGCAATACATACTTATATGCCATATTCGTGTCGCGCACTTGGCTACACTTCCTCTATGGAAGTAGCCTCACACTATTACGCTCAATTTCGTCAAGTCGGCTCATTTGGCGCGTCCACCAGACATCGTAGTTTATTTACCGGAAAGTTGTAAATACGGAGGCGTTTACCTTCAGCTCGAGGGTTGGCAGACGGCCAGCTGTTTCTCAGAATTGTATGATGACGGAGTGATAGGATTAGGGGTGGTTGACATGGAAATTGTGTGTATGAAATAATATTTAGATTGGTATTTTGCTGCTGGTTCAATAATACAAATTAAAGTCGCTTTTCTCGCGCGCGTGTGGTGTGTGTGATCGCCTAGTTTTTGTTAAGTCTGCAACAGA
Source organism: Apamea anceps (assembly GCA_951799955.1). Taxonomy (NCBI): domain Eukaryota; kingdom Metazoa; phylum Arthropoda; class Insecta; order Lepidoptera; family Noctuidae; genus Apamea; species Apamea anceps. Next base: position 15,009,771 of record OX637509.1, read on the forward strand.
TTTTGATGCAGTTTTCACCAGCATTTAGAATTTAATCCGGAAGGTTGATGTATACATAATCAGCCTATAATGTTCCCACTGCTGGGACACTAGGGAGTGGGCCTTAATCCACCACGGGCCCAGTGCGGGTTGGTAGATGTCACATGTCTTCGAATTTTTGGTTCTAGGACATGCCGGTTTCCTCACGATGTTTTCCTTCACCGTTTTGTGAGCAGTGGTGATGAAATAATTTACACAGAGTAAAGCGCCTGTCTGGGTTCGAACCTACAACTCGTAAGTGCTCTAAGTGTATGTATATAATGCACTTACATAAAATAACGTAATCTAAATTTTGCGACTTGTCAAAACTTCAAGTCGTAAAAACCTTGCGAAACAGGGGCGAGTCGCTAGTTTTAAAAGTAAAGCTATTGTAAATACTTAGGCTATCACCCTATGAAGCCCCATCTTCAGCTCCTGCTTTGACAGCAACTTTTCGAAAATCGTCCTTTCAGCAAATTTTTTATACAACGTGGCGCAACAATGGCGACATTAATTCAACACACGGGTAGGGCTAGTGGCCAGTAATCATAAAAATTATAACAACATAAAAAAAAATCGTAACTTGAAAACTTCCACCTGCGCCGCTCGCCGACATAGGGCTCTCTCTCTTTCCTTCAATTCGCCTTCTCTTTGCACGATAATTGTTTTAATTACATTGATGCGATGTTATGATCCGTGACCCCGGCAAATGACCCCTGCGCTACAGTTCTTTAAGTCAGGTTGCTCTAAGATGCTATTTTAGAAAAATGGTAATAAATAAATAAATATTAATGTTTAATTAAATTACAATATATTTATAAAACTAAAACGCGAAACCGTATACGTGTGTTAAATTAATGTCACCATTAAAGCGCCACGCTGTATATAAAATCATTTGCCGTTCGTTAGTCTCGCAAAAACTCTAAAATGGCTCGACCGATTATGATGAAACTTTGGTAGGTAAGTTATTGTGTGCCCACCGGAGAAGGTTTCTTCTAACAAAAATTCATTGTAACGCATGCCGGGCATAAGCTAGTTGCAAATAAAATAAACCTAGTACATGAACACATACATAACTAGCAGCGAATTTTTTTTTCCCCGCAGTTTCACCCGCATAAGTTTCGAACCCGTGAGAATATCGGGATAAAAAGTATCCTATGTATTATTCGCTATATTACTGTAAATTTTAATCAAAATCTGTTCAGTCGTTTTTGCTTGAAAGAGTAACAAACATCCATCCATTCTCACATTATAGGATAATATTAGTAGGATTATGTTGATTATCAGAAATTCTCAATAAATCAGGAAAATAATTTTCCATCTACAAAAAAATTTTAATATCTCAGCAACAAAAACAAAACGCTAAAACAATTGGCCATCACCTTCCCAACAAACCGCCAAAAAAGAACAGGAACACTTTTTAACAAAATTAGCTGCAATCTTTATCGACAACCCTGAAGCAACTCTTTCAGTTTTTTACTGCCCTCTTTTTCTCTCATTCGCAACTGCGCCATTTAAGATGGAGACAGAAGATAGGATGAAATGTTTACTATGTAGTATAGAAAAATATATATGTAGATATATTAATAATAGTCGAGAAGTGAGGGCGTGTCGTCTCCAACGATGTCGATGCGTCGTAGATTTGGCACGGGACTGTGTTTCGTCACTGACATTAATGGAACGAGTATTGACAATTCCAGATTGTACTTTTAATCAATAGTTTAGAAAGTGCTGGAGAATCTCTAAGTTATGTATGCGGGTTCTGAAGATTAATCACGGATGTCATAAAAGACACGTGTAGTATCTACGTTACTTCTTCAGTAAGAATGATCTTTTACTAGCGATGCATTGCGCGCTCCGTAGTCAGCGGTTTTTCGTACCAAAATAAAGTAGTTTCCCAGATTACCTAGTAAGGAGGTTTGAGTACTTACCCCAGTAAGGAGAACTGCCTTCTGAACTGAACTCTTTGCCATTTTCATTCAAAGTCATCATGGCAGCTACGTGTCGACGAGATTTTTTTTTTTCAATTTTTTCGTATCTGCAGTCTCTATGCGTAAGGTTAGTTAGTCTAATTTCCTAATTATTTTCACTTAGTTACTTAGCCGCTCTAGAACCCACGTTTTTTTAATAACCGACGAAAAATTTGAACAATTATTTTTCTGGTTCAGAATCATGTACTGAATCCATGCGACGATGCCTTGCACCCTAATTGCGTAACACACTAATTTGTATCATTTTGAAGGACTAATCCATTGCTTCATATATACGAAAAAAATCTGCTCAACAACGTAAATAAAGCAGTGAATGTGGTTGAACTGTCAAAATGAAACCCATTCCTACTGTTAGTGTGTTACATAATTACCCCGCCGGGCCTGCAGGCCTATTATGAGTGTGTAGGAACGATGTTTCTGAACTAACACCATATTGGCACGACACGCTGACATTTTGTTCCATCTCATTGTTATTTAGTGCTCTCTGATTGGTAGGATTCATTTTGGACCATTTAAGATAATATGCGTGCGAAATAACTTGTTTGGAACGCTTATACGACGTTTTATAGAAGTAATAGTACTCCAGACCGAATTCTCAACGGACAATAGCCATCTATGAGGAAGATATTATAGTGCACAAGCTTTCCGAGACACGGGGGTCAAACATGGCCAGAGCATCCAAACTCCGAGCCCCAATAACACTGCCCGACCTGGGAATCGTACCCTACGCCCAGATTAAGAAGTATCTAGTAGTTGTCAATCCAGTGCAGCTATTTTAGATATTATAATTTTTCTCCCCCAGTTTTGTTTAAACTTCAGAAAGGCAGCAAACAGCGCTTAAAGAAGGTTTTCACGTCAAAAACTACTCACGGTTCAGATGTTTTTTTTAATGGTGTAAGTATTAAAAGTCACCATATGCTGGCAGTAAATTATAGTCAGAATTCCATCGCTACACAAAATATTTACTATTCACGTGCAGCACGTATTTTTTGCCGACTTTACGATCGTTCAAGGAAATCACAGTTTTTCCTTATTTACAAAACATTGACTACCTCCCCTTACTTTTACACGATGTTTCACCTAAACACTTCTGGTAAAAGATTTAAAGTCTGCTATCAAAGCGTTTTGAAAATAAACAAAAATACGTTACGTTGGTAATAACTACCAGCATGTGGCTTCTAGTTTCGTGATCTCGTGGCTAAAAAGCGTGATTTTGTAATTATTACAAAGGTAACTGTGCATGTATCATGAGCATGCAACTGCTCCGTTGGTCTCGTGGTTGCAAGAGCGACTGTTGGGCGTGGGTTGTGGAATGTAAATGGACTGGATCCAGAACTCCATCGGCTCCTATAACATGCAGACGATATGACACGCAGGACACTTTATAAAGTGTCCCACCATTTGTGGAACAGCGCCACATTTACACTCCAAGGTGAAGTTGTCTGTGAATCTCCACCTGAACAGCTTTTCCTTCCTTCAGCCTACCTGTCTGTTTAAAGACTTCCAGGTTAGCCAAGGCAACTCGTGTCCAGGTGGGAGGGTGGGTCTTCACCAGGAGGAACGAATGGTATGGGTACCTAAGGAAGTACTGAAATCCGACCAGAATGAGACAAAAAGAAGAATGGTATATGAAGGTTATACAGGGTGTTAAAGAAATTGCGTGCCATAGCTTAGGGGTAGGTTCAGTATCGATAAAGGAACCCAGGAAAAAAAATAATAAAAACATTATAAAATTATTGTAAGATCAACCTACTTTAGTACCTGCTAACTTAAAATAGCAATCGTTTAGAATTAAAATTATTTTATTTGTTTAAATGATTTAATTACAGACCTACTATCGAACGCGTTGTCATTTTGTCCTTCACTTCTCGCGTCCGAATATTAAGGGCCGGTGCATTATTTGCTACTGAAAACGGCTCGCGACAAATGGCGCAAGATGTGTGCCCCTAACGCTACGACGCGACGGTATGTAAATTACAATTCCAATTTTCCCTTCGTACTTTAACAGGCTTAGGACCGTCATAATACAAAACCTACAAAAAAGATTTTGTTTATGTAATGTAGGTAGATGAATAGATTTATATTTATTATGATTGTATGTCAGGTAGGTCAGGCGCCGGCCGCTGCCAGCAGTCCGCAATATATGTTGGAAGGATATAAATATTATAAGAAAATATAATGCAGGAGCATATTAAACTGGCTTTATTGAAAAGTCAAAAGAACATGACAAGTATAGAGTAAAGACCTTATATCCATAACTTTTTGAATAAAAGAGTATGAATATACAACATGCCCCCTCAAAAAGTTAATCCCATGGCACTCATAATACAAAGGCATAAAAAAGCAGTAAACAAAATCATTATGATATACCAATCATTTGTAAACAACTGCGATGCTTTGTTGGACCCAAAGGTTTCGTCAAAACATCTGCAGGTAACCTCTCGGTGGGCATATACCTAAGTTCAACGGTTTTATCGTTCACTTTCTCTCTGACAAAATGGAACTTTACATCTATGTGTTTTGTCCTATTGTGGTGAACAGGATTCATGGCTAATTTTTGTGCACTCTGACTATCCGTATACAAAACTATGTTAAGAGTCCTACCTGTTATATCGGATATCAATCGTTTTAAAAAGCACGCATCCTTTACTGCTGTAGCCAATGCCATATATTCGGCTTCAGCGGACGACAAAGCCACTGTGGGCTGTTTCTTAGCTTCCCACGAAATAGGGCCGCCTGCGAGTTCAAAATAGAACCCAGTGTATGATCTTCTATCAGTTGGACAATTTGCCCAGTCTGCATCTGAAAACCCCGTCAAAGTTGTTGTATTACCTTGTTTTTTTTGTTGTATGTAATACCACAATCTTTTGTTGCTTTCAGGTAACGAAGACATCGTTTGGCAACATTCCAATGTAACTGATCAAATTTTGAGTTAAATTGACTTAAGCAACTCACGGTGTATGCGATGTCTGGCCTTGTATTTACAGCCAAAAACATGAGACAGCCTATCAACTCCCTGTATGGGTGCTCACACTCACCTACTCCAGGTTCAAGTGTTTTCTTGAGCAGAGGTGTAGACACACCCTTACAATCTTGCATATTGAATTTCTTGAGCAACTTATCAATATATGTGCTTTGAGATAATTTCATCCCATCCTTATTATGATGAATATTTATCCCCGTAAAGAAATTTATTTGTCCAAGATCTTTTGATGAAAAATATTTTACAAATTGACATTTGAAATTGTCAAACGTAATTTCTTTTTTATACAAAATTAGGAGGTCATCGACGTAAACAGCAAGAACCAAGGAGTCCGAGTACGAATTGTTTTTGAAAATACATGGTTCAGATGTCGGCATAAAACCAAGAACTGACAAAGTCTGTTTTAACTTTGTATTCCAGGCTCTTGGTGCTTGCTTCAACCCATAAAGAGACCGTTTCAATAAGCAAACTTTCGACTCATCGCCTTCCTTTACAAAACCTTCTGGCTGTGTCATGAAGATTTCTTCATCTATATCTCCGTTCAGAAAAGCTGTGTCCACATCCATATGCCGAACCTTATAATCTTCCTGCACTGCAAGAGCTAGCAAGGTTCGCAAAGATGAGTTACGCACAACCGGAGAAAACGTTTCATGATAGTCGACACCTTCTTGCTGTCGGAAACCTTTTGCTACTAGGCGCGCTTTATGTCTAACAACATCACCGTTCGCATCTCGCTTCAACTTGAAAACCCACTTGCTAGGAATACAAGTTTTACCTTTTGGTTTATCTACCAAAACCCACGTGCCCTTTCTGACTAAGGCATCATACTCGTCTTTCATTGCTAAAAACCAGTTATCTTTTTCGTCGCTGCTAATAGCAGCCCGATAACTGTTTGGATCGTCGCATCCATCATCTAGCAATGTTTTATATGAAAAATAATCCGGTGGTTTGCGATCTCTCGAAGGATATCGCCTAGATTGCTGATCATCAACATTGTTGACCTCTGTATCGACTGCTTCACTGTTTTCAACATCAGTATCCTCAGCATCCACGAAAGAAGTATCCATGCTAGGAACATCCAGAACATCCATCTCGCTACTCCCAGGTGAAGAGGAGGGAAGAACTTCTTGTCTTGGCACTGCTGCCGATGGTGACTGTGAAAGCAAATTGACAATGTCAGAGTTGACAGTATCAATAGTCTCAATATTATCCTTCAGACCAGTAAAGTTATTTTCAAAAAATGTAACATCTCTTGACTTCATTAACCGTCTAGGAGTTATAGCATTCCGGAAAAAATACGTATGAGGATCTTCTGAATACCCTACAAAAATCTGTTCTTCAGCTTTCATGTCCAACTTACATCTCTGGCTTGATGGAACATGAACAAGTGCTCTGCATCCAAAAACCTTTAGGTGAGACAGATCTGGTTTTTCATGAAACCACATTTCAAATGGAGTTTTACCGTTAAGCGCGCGGTGTGGTGCTCGATTTTTAAGTAGACGCTTGTTTCCACTGCGTCCTGCCAATAGCCTTTTGATAGTGAGCTATGTGACAACAGTGAGCGAGCCTTTTCTACTAAACTACGATTACACCGTTCACTTACCCCATTCTGTTGAGGGCTGTAAGGTGCAGTCGTTTGCCACGCGATACCAATAGACTGAATATAATCCATCAATTCCTTATTCATGAATTCAGTGCCATTGTCCGACCGCATAGCCTTAATCTTGCCACCAAACTGTCTCTCGACAAATGAATGAAAAGAACAAAACTTGGTTTTCACTTCCGTTTTAGAAGAAATAAAATACACAAAAATATAACGTGTATAATCGTCTACAAAAATAATAAAATACCTATTACCTGTAAACGAATTAGTAGAAAAAGGTCCACAAATATCGGTATGAACCAATAGAAGTGGTGACGTAGCTTTCCTGTATTTCAAACTTTTGAATGGCTTTCTAGCCTGCTTACCCTCTATGCAGGGTATGCATGGTTCCTTGTCAACCTCCGTGTACTCTACGCCGATAGCCTGACCTTTTCTTAGTAGATCCATGCCTATACGACATAAATGTCCTAACCTCTTATGCCAAAGCTGGAAGTTGGAACAATCAGAGTGCACAAGTTTAGCTGAAACATTATTGAACACATTAATTGAACAATTCAAAGTATACAACCCATTACATTCAGAACCATACGCTAAAACATTTTTACTATTTACAACATCACATTTTGTGTCATAAATTGTACAGCCTTTTTTATTAAAAACTACAGAGTAACCTTTCTTTACTATTTTATCAACTGAAAGTAAGTTACAGTTTAAATCAGGAACGTGAACTACATTCTCTATCTTGTTCGCCAAAGTACCTGTATCTATTGATACATCACCAATTCCAACAGCCGCCACTTTTTGTCCATTTGCCACAGTAATCGTTCCACCCTGTACAGGCCGATAACTGCTGAACCACTCGCGATGCGGAGTCATGTGAATTGTTGCACCGGAATCAATAATCCATCCTTCAATTGCACCTGGCGCAGAGAGAGCCACTTCCTTAACAACAGCCTGTTCCACCTCCTTATGATGATGGCAATCTGTACCTTTGAAAACCTTTGCCGACACACTCAAAGCCGCCTTCTTATTCTTCTTATTGGGACATTGGGGGCTTTTGTGTCCTGGTTCTCTACATTTAAAGCAGATTATAGGCTTGTTCTTTTTGCTAGTAGAACCTGTTGAACGTAGCGCAGCCACCTGGTCTTGGTGAGGGTCCTTGGAAAGCTCGTTTAACAGCTTCGCCTTAACCAACTCGCTGGTTACTTCAACATTAGAATTCTCTAAAGCCATTATCAGCGGTTCATATCGTGATGTCAAACCTCCGAGAATTATTGCAGCCAAAGATCCATCGTCGATCTTCTTACCAATATCTTCAAGATCTTGAGCAATGCTCATTATGGCGTTGATATACGATTCTATATCTTGGAAATCGATTAAGGCATATTTGTAAAGTGTACGCTCTAGTGATAGCCTACGACCCATACCTTTATCTTCATAAGCTTTTTGTAAAGCACTCCAAGCCTCCTTGGCGTTTTTCGCATTTCTCACATGCGAAATTGCTGCTTCGTCAACCGTAAGGCATATTTTTGACAACGCCTTCTGGTCATTACGAGAGCGCACATCCTCCGCCGTTTTATCAGAATCATCATACCCAGTGATGGACGTCCACAGCTCCTCATGAATGAGAAGCATCCGCATTTTGAACTTCCAGGTTGGGTATCCATCTCGGTTTTTTAACATTTGAATACCGTGAAAACTCATATTATACCCTGTCATCATATAACACCTTATAATTCGTGCTGATAACGTGTTGGAAGGATATAAATATTATAAGAAAATATAATGCAGGAGCATATTAAACTGGCTTTATTGAAAAGTCAAAAGAACATGACAAGTATAGAGTAAAGACCTTATATCCATAACTTTTTGAATAAAAGAGTATGAATATACAACAATATACGAGCTAAGCGACTATACGCCTTTCATTTACTCCACCTAACAAATATTACAGTGGCGACGAGAGTTAATTACCTTTGTGCGCGTGCGTTTTAGAACAATAGTCAAGATGTCGATTGGGAAGTTGAGCGAATTTGACGTTGAAACGGGGCACTGGTCATCCTACGTAGATAGGTTGGAAATGTACTTTGTAGTGAATAAAGTGGCGGAGGAGTTGAGGTTACCTACCTTAATTTCTATAATCGGTGATGAAGCTTATGAGTTACTCGTCAACCTATCGAGCCCAAAGAAACCGTCGGAGTTAAAGTAGGGTGAAGCCGTTGGTATAATGCGTCAGCACCTTCAGCCGACGCCATCTTCATTAGCGGAAAGGTACCGTTTTCGGCAAAAAAGACAGGGAGGGGACGAGAACGTGGCAACCTATGTCACGGAGTTAAAAAGATTAGCTCGGAACTGTAAGTTTTCAGAATATTTAAGTGAGAGCTTGCGGGACCAGTTCATATGCGGACTCAAGAGTGACGTCATCAGGCAACGACTGTTTGCGGAGGATGACTCAATAACATTTTCACAAGCCGTGAAGATAGCGAACGCAATGGAAGCGGCGGAAAGAGACGCAGCAGTAGTGGATGGAGCGTCCACATGCAGCCCAAAGGCGGAAGCGGTACATTTGGTCGCATCAACTACTGGGGACAGCTGCGGAGGGAGCGGCCACACAGCCGCCGCGTACCGGGCGGCGGCGGCGCGCCTGGTGGCGGCGGCGGCAGTGGCGGTGGCGGTGGCGGCGGCGGCAAGCGAGCCGCAAACCGCGTGGCGCGCCCGTCTACCACGAGTTTCGCTTCGGGTCGTAGCAGCAACTGCGCAGCTTGCGGAGCCACTAACCACAGTGTGGCCAGCTGTCGCTATAGGGAGTTCGTGTGCAGCAAATGCCAGCGGACGGGGCATTTACGTCGGGTCTGTCCGGAGAACGTCGAACAATCGTCGCGAGGAACTACAAAACGCGGTCGACGGAGTGGAAATATGTATTCCGCGGAGGTCGTCAGTGAGTCCGACGTGGAGGACATCGAAGAGAGTTTAAACCTGATTGGACTCAACAATTATAAGCCCGTAAGATTGCCTATTTTTATAGATGATATCGTGTTAAAAATGGAGGTAGACACAGGGACGGCGATTTCCTGTATAAATAATTGTACCTACGAACGTTATTTTTCTCATCTTATTCTTATGAAGGATGATACAATTTTAAAATTTTATGATGGTACTAAGATAAAACCTTTGGGAATAATACGCCCACGAGTTCGATTCCAAGGGCAGGAAAAACATCTAGAATTGTTTGTAATAAAAAACGGTACTACATCTTTAATAGGTAGGCAATGGTTAGCAGACCTACAAATAAAAATACCTGTGCTTACATGTACCCGCCAAAGCATGCATAGCACGAATTTTGTACAAGTTAATGTAGGAATTAAAAATATTCTCGACAGATATAAGGAGTTATTCAGCGGCGGACTGGGTCGGTACAGGGGCGGCAAGGCGACGCTGCGAGTGCGCCCGGGGGCGACGCCGGTGTTCCAGCGCGCAAGACCTGTACCATACGCGCTGCGCGAGCGCATCGACGCTGAGCTTGATGGCATGCTGCGCGACGGCGTCATCGAGCCCGTCGACTGCTCCGACTGGGCCTCACCTTTGGTACCGGTGACTAAAGCAGACGGTACGTTGCGGATTTGTGCAGACTATAAGGCGACTCTGAATCCCGCCTTGCTGATCGATCGATATCCACTTCCTAAGATAGAAGATGTACTTGTAGGCCTCAACGGGGCACAGTACTTTAGTAAAATTGACCTTTCACGTGCGTACAACCAGGTAGAACTAGATGAGTCAAAAAAATATACTGTTATCAATACACATCGGGGTCTATTTCAGTATAATAGGTTAGTTTACGGGTTGTCGTCAAGTGTAGGTATTTTCCAACGTATAATGACGAATTTATTGGGCAATATACCGAATGTGCAAGTGTTTCTCGATGACGTCATAATCAGCGGGAAAAATAAAAGCGAGCATTTACACGCGCTCGAACAAGTCTTACAGCGGCTATCTGGGAGTGGGCTAAAGCTAAAGCAAGAAAAATGTGTTTTCTTGGTTGATGAAGTGACTTATTTAGGCTATGTGGTTTCTAAAGAAGGGGTCAAAGCGGACAAATCTAAAATAGAAGCAATAAGTAAACTAGAAGCTCCCAATAATATTAGCGAGTTACGTTCCTTTATAGGTATGGTGAATTTTTTTTCAAAGTTTATTAAAAATTTCAGTTCTATGTTAGTACCCTTACACAGACTATTACGAAAAGGTGTAGACTGGAACTGGGATGAACAGTGTGAGCGTGTGTTTACACAGATAAAACAAGCGTTAATGGGTACCGAAGTATTAGCACACTACGATCCCAACAAACCTTTGATCGTGACGTGTGACGCGAGCGCGCGCGGCGTGGGGGGCGTGCTGGCGCAGCCCGGGCCGCAGGGCGAGCGCCCGATAGCATAATTATGCGTCACGTACGCTTACCACCGCGGAGAAGAACTACTCGCAAATACACCGCGAAGCGCTAGCGATTATATTCAGTATACGTAAATTCCATCAATATATTTACGGAAGAAAGATTATTTTACGCACTGACCACAAACCCCTAGTATCTATGTTAGGCCCGCAGACGGGGATACCTACCATGACGGCGAGTAGGATGCAGCGATGGGCAGTGATATTATCGGCATACAATTACGACATAGAATATATTCGAACGAATGAAAATTGTGCGGACGGCTTATCACGTCTGCCAGAAAATAATAGCGTTAAAAACGTGAAGGAGGAGTCAATTCCTGAACAAACGTACCTACACTTTGCACAAGACGGGTTGTTGCTTAATTATAGCGAAATAAAAAAACAAACGGAGAGGGATCCGCTTTTAAGTAGAATTTTAAACTACCTACGAGACGGATGGTCGGATAGGTGTGAAATCGTAAACTTACAACCGTATTTCAATAGGAAAGCGGAACTGTACGAGGAGTTAGGTTGTGTCATGTGGGGTCACCGGGTGGTGATACCGGAAAAATGTAGGAATAAGGTTTTAAGAATCATCCATGAGCCAAATATGGGCATCGGAAAGTCGAAGGCGTTGGCACGCAGTTACGTATGGTGGCCGGGCATCGACGAGGCGGTGGAGCGCGAGTGTCGCGCGTGCACCGTGTGCGCCGCGTACGCGGACGACCCGCCGCGTGCCCCCCCCCGCCCTTGGCCCTGGCCCGCCAGGCCTTGGTCTCGCCTGCATCTAGACTTTATGGGGCCAATAGGTGGTAAAACTTACTTAGTTATAGTGGACTCAACATCCAAGTGGCTGGAGATATTTCAAGTTCCCAGTACTGCAGCAAGTCATACGATGATGAGGTTGCGCGAGCTGTGGAGTAGGTGGGGAATCCCCAGGCAGATAGTGACGGATAATGGACCGCCGTTTACTAGTAGTGAATTTGCCCAATTCATACAAAGTGACGGTATCCAGCATATATTTACAGCCCCCTATCATCCCTCATCCAATGGGGCCGCGGAAAATGCCGTTAAGACTTTTAAAAGGGTTATTAAAAAAGCTAATTCAGATAATAGCAGTGTAGAACAGGCTCTGAACACATTTTTATTATATTATAGAAATACCGAACACAGCACTACGGGAATAAGCCCTTCAGTCGCACTCATAGGAAGACGGTTGCGAACCAAGTTGGACGTGCTAAAACCCGATGTGGAAGTTAGAATACAAAAAGTGCAGCAAGGGCAGGTTGATAGTGCGGGAGGGACGGAAAGGAGGGTGGAAGTAGGAAACGACATTTGGTATCGACAATACCTAAAGGGGGAGAAATGGCTGCCCGGTACTATAGTTAACTCGACAGGGCCAAGCAATTATAAGGTACTAGACAGTAACGGTAAACAAGTACATAGGCATATCGATCAGCTTAGGCGCAGGACAAGGAGTTCGCTAGTGGTCCCCACAGATTGGTCACGTCCACCAGAAGCTTCAGCTCCTACGTCGCCCCTCGAAGGCAGGTCGGAGCGACCGGAGGTCTCGGTGGCATCGTCGTCGCCTGCGCGGGAGCCTGCGTCGTCACCGCCTCAGAAAAAACATCAGACCAATCAAGATACAGAGGCAGAAGAGTTTTCGACGCCACCGTCTATACCAGTACCGCCCCAGTCTCGCCCCATTAGGAAATGTAGGTTTAATAAAGATGTTAATTATAAGATTTAATTAAGGATTTAGTTAAGTATTTAATTGTTAAATGTACGATAAATATTTAGTTAAGTATAAGTTATGTTAGCAGTATATAGAGTAAGTTAGTTATTGTAATTATTAAGTTAGTCACTGGGAGTTAATTAGTGGTGGAGGGATGTAATGTAGGTAGATGAATAGATTTATATTTATTATGATTGTATGTCAGGTAGGTCAGGCGCCGGCCGCTGCCAGCAGTCCGCAATATACGAGCTAAGCGACTATACGCCTTTCATTTACTCCACCTAACAAATATTACAGTTTAACTAGTATTAAACAGAAATACGAGTAGGTTATTGTATTATGGAAGAAGAAATAAGTACTTGGAAATGTAGTTTACGTACCTAGTTACCTATCCTTCACCCGCCGTTATCGAAGTGTTTGGGCGTTGGTATTTTATTGCGTTCGATGGTAGATAGGTAGCTCTAGGAAATTATTAATTAGCATTTAAACAAAATAAAAACTTATTTTAACCAATTTTTTAATCGATTCTAAACGATTGTTATTTAATTAGTAGGTACTACTACATTAGGTTCATCTTAAGATAATTTTCGTTTTTTTTTTAACCTATTTTAAAGGTATTTATTTTTAATTTTTTACGGGTTCCTTTATCGATACTGAACTCACCCTGAAGCTTTGGCACGCAATAACTTTAACACCCTGTATATCGGGCTACTTCTGAATCCACTGTAAAGTACTTGCTTTCCACATAGTATGGCTACATTCCTGTAGTAAACAATATCATTGTTTATGTTTACATTTCTCAGTTCATCTTGTATGATGGATGTTTCAGATTTATAAATAGACTGTTTTGTTTTCACATTGTTATGAAGTTCCTCAAACTGTTGTGTCTACATTGTTGACATGTTACTACAATTCGTTTTGCTATATCAACACATAACGTGAAGCTGTTTTCCAACTATGCTTGTGCTGGATTCTAGTCTTAATTGAATAATGCTTACAATTTTCAACGCAAACCAAATTCAAAATAGAGTAAAATACTTTTGGAGACATGAGGAACAGGGTGTAAAGTTCACTCAACCTCCATAGAAAAGGGAGGAACCTCCGACCAGACGGGTGTTGTGTCTGGCGGGCAATTGCCCAACGATTGATGTTGGGAAATTGTATCTATGCTAATTGCGCGGTAAACTCTGCTTGCGAGATGCAGGATTTGCGTGAGTCAGTATGACGCGTTGTTCGCATGTGGCGTTGTAGATACCGCTACACACTTTTTATTACGTAAACCAGGTATATAAATTACAGACATCATCATTCTCCTACCCTCAACCCAATTTGCGTGGTGGATTACGGCCCACTCCCTCTCGAAGGGAGGAGGGCCTTGTCCCAGCAGTGGCAACATGGTAGGCTGATTATGCTAAATCTTTTGTAACACTAAAATGAGTAATACTTCGTTTTATAAGATTCCTTTTTGAGTTACGTTGGACTCTATAATGTGACGTCGATTCTGTTTCTTCGATTCCCGTAACATCTTTCATAGGCAGTTGACAATGAGAATGTTACAGAAAAGAATCTCGAAAATTCTTCCTGTCAAGACCATTCAAAACATTTACACGTAAATTTGGACAAAGAAAAAAACGGAATTCACCAATACACTGACATTTCTTCAAATCAAGGTCAGATCAGTCGGCGACAGTGATAAAAAAAGACGAAAACATACGACGAGATAAAAGCGGGCGCCAAACCTGTTACCTATCTAAACGATAAAGACATAGCAACAATATTTTATTCTGTTTAAACCAGTTATAATTATAAAGATAGGACTATATAAAACAGCAGACGATGACGTGCAAGATGTTTTATTTTGATAATATAAGTGGCATTATGTTTCATATTGGTATGACACTGAGGTAATCTAATCGCAGGATAAAAGCAAGAAAATTTTAAAAACAAAATAAATATCCTTCTATACTTTTTTTTCGTTAGCATATATTGTGTTCCACTACTGGCCTCCCCTTTTTCCTTCCAAACCTCCCTGTCTTGAGCCATCTCTGGCCATGTTGGCCCTGCAAACCTCGTCAGATCGTCACACCGCCTTGTTCCTTCTATAAACGTATCCTAATAAATTTCGTGTCACCTGTGCAGTACCTTTTTTCAATTGTCATCTCAGTATTCAATCCCATATCATCTTTCACACAATCCATCCATCGTTTCTTTCATCTTCCCCTACTCTTAGAGCCATCCATTAAATCCTTAACACTTTCCTAGAAATACATGATTTTTCTTTTGGTTTGTGTCTGGGTACGGTCTTACATTCTCCAATGAAATATATCCATTAGTTTAGTCACTATATCTATTTGAGACGCAAAATCCATAGTCGGCCCATTTTAGTATGTTTTATTTGAAAAAAAAAAACAATCAATTTCGATGATTAAGATTTATTTGATACTTCCATAAAAATCCTACGTATTGGTAGTGTCAGTGTTGTCATTTATTGTTGTATTGTTGTTTCGACATTGTATAAGGAAAGTTGATCTTAACAAAAGTAAATCCAATAAACACAATACAATAAACCTTCACGATAAAGGAATGGCAATGTAATGAATAATGACCATTCATGGCGAAAGATTTACCTTTCTTCCGTTGAATAGGAACCTTCTCAACATGAATTACGTCGATCGTTGCTCCTATTTGTTTGTATTGAACCCTTAAGGTGTGTCCAGACCTGGCGAATGCGCCGCTCGCGAGCCGCTTGCGAACTGCGCGCGTGCATTTCATGTTCTTACGCAGCCCCTGCGCCGCAAGCTACGCGCCGTACTCGAGCGGCGCAGGAGGTGCGCGCATGCCGCCCGCGGTGCACCTCCCTCGCTATTCTGTCTTATTTTAAAAAACGGAACCTGCCACCAACGTCTTCTGTTTTTCCTTTTAGTTTTTGTCAGTAATAAAATAGACGATGCTGCAGCAATTATGCTAACGGTAGTCGTATTATCCAACATCTTCGGAAACAGATTCACAACTGAGGCTCATAGTTCAAACGCGAAAGAAGCTTTGTGCGCACGAGCTGCGCGCGCGCTACACGCGCGCTCCCTCGAGCCTTGCTAGGTTGCACTAGAGCGGCGCACCAAACGTAGGCTGTAACCGCACGCGAGTAACACGCGCGCAGTTCGCAAGCGGCTTGCGAGCGGCGCATTCGCCAGGTCTGGACCCACCTTTACAGTGGCGTTTATGTAAGTTTTTCTTGTTATGTCACTCTTTTGTTGGGTGTTTATTTATTCTTTACTGTTATGTTAATTCAATGCCATGGTTGAGACCTTGACTGTGAAAGTTTTAGACTATTTAACTACCTTTTATCATCGGTGTTGGCAAAAATTACAGTACTGATAATTATTTTGCTTCTTTCGACATTCGTTCAGTCCACATAGCATAATCAGCCTATAATGTTCCCACTGCTGGGATACAGGCCTCCTCTCGGTGGAAGGGAGTGGGCCGTAATTCACCACGCACGCCTAGTGCGGGTTGGTAGATGGTCACATATTTTCGAATTTTTGTAGCTAGGACATGCCGGTTTTCTCACGATGTTTTCCTTCACCGTTTTGAGAGCAGTGGTGATGAAATAATTTACATAGCATTATTAATATCATATCAATTTATATACCATGAGAAAGACGGTCTTCAAATTGAGTACAT
This sequence comes from Apamea anceps, assembly GCA_951799955.1. NCBI lineage: Eukaryota > Metazoa > Arthropoda > Insecta > Lepidoptera > Noctuidae > Apamea > Apamea anceps. The sequence goes on from OX637509.1 coordinate 15,026,207, forward strand.
CTTCGACACAGATCATTGCACAGATCTAAAATGTATAAAAGCGTAGAATGAATCATCTGCTTAGCATTCTGCACGCGTCAATGTCGATTGAGGAAAAGGGTCATGATTATACTTAAAGATTAGCCAATAGATTTGTAATCTAGTTAATGCAATTATTTACCATTGTTGATGGCGAATGAATGAATGAATGAATGCCTTTGTGCAATAATCTGTAGGTAATTGACTACTCAACTCTGCAGTTAGATCATATCTTTTACCTAACTATGTTGGGGTCGGCTTCCAGTCTGACCGGATGCATCTATAAGCAATAAAGATATGAGCATTGAGTATCTGAATACCAGTATTTGACATGGAGCGACCGCTTATTTGACCTCCACAACCAAGGGTTATCGTGATATTGGGTAACACGATAACCCTTGTTGGCAGACTTTTGGGTTTCTGAAGACCCGTAACGACTGTCAAAGGTCTACGAATGACAGCCGGGACCAACCGCTTAACGTGCTCTCCGAGGTACGAAGGGGTTTCAATATGACTGTAAGTTGTATCATAATATCTCGATAATTTATCTATGTCGCATGACTTTGTCTTTTCCACGGTTAATCATTTCTTCTTGAAGAGGATAGGATGGTTATAGAGGGCAGAAAGAAACTCAAAGGGAACGTGGAGTGGGAGGCAGTCACCTCCTTCTGCGAAGCAGTCATGCTAGCGAAGGAAGAGGGACAGGACCTCACGCCTCAGCCGCCGCGGGAGACGCTCCGGGCGTCGGGAGCCGCGTGACGACTCCCGGCCACCGTAGGCGCGGGCCTGCGGGCGGAGAGTAATTGGTAACTCACCGTCCGATCAGGACCAGGCCCGTGCCGGACGGCGCGTATGTGTTCCACGCGCGCCTCAAAGAGATGTCAGCAAGATTGACGGAGCCCGATAGGGCTGAAGCCTGCCAGGGTAGCAGGATCGTCCGAAAGGGTTAGCGCTGCCCTGGAACATAAAGGGCTAAGGAAGGAACACGGGTGGGTTTTAGTCAGTAAGAGTCTGACACTTCCTTCCGCTCCACCTAGAGCGCGAGGGGTCATTTGATGATTTCCCATCCTCAAAAAAAAAAGGGTCCATTTAGGTTTTCGCTTAATGAGGCACTAAAACTATCTTACAGTCCAGATTTCTCTTATAATACATTTCGAAGATATCTATTGACCAAAAAATTCTTATATGTATATCCTTCATCGCTAGCTGATGAATCACCTATATTTATATCCTTGTCTAGACGCTATTTCATATTATGATGATCTATCAACCACTTTTTAACTCAATTAATTTCATAGACTCAATAGTTTAGATATTAGCATCTTCATACGCAAATTGGAGATTCGCGTCAATATTATGCGGTTTTGACCTCCACAACTTACAAAAACATTACAAACACAATATTTTCGCAATATTTATTTATTTATTTCCCGATACTCTAAGTAACACATTGCTAGTAGATCCGGACACAAACAATGACTCAGACACTTCATATTCAAAGTCATTTGGAACCGGCCGCTAAAATAGATAAGTCTTGAATATTGATTGTGTCCTGTTATGTAAGGTATACATAATGAATTATACATAAGGGCTATGTAGATCAGAAGGTTTACTTGTACACGAGGCAAGGTTGTAGGCTTATAATGTTTAGGGCTTCGTAAACGGGCAATCTTAGACGGTCAGAATGTGTTTCCTTTTGATATACATAGATTCCTACTTATTTATGGTTACTTGGATGAGGTTCGATATAAATGGGAGTTGCGGAGTAAAGTATGACGATAAGTTATCCTCTCTTGGTAAAGGAGGAAGCTCCAGCCAGTTGGGTGATATTGTCTATAGTGAGGCCTCTGCTTGACCTACCTTTCTGTACCTCATTATGTTTGGGGCTTCGTGAATGATCATCATCAAAATCAGGATGTGTTTCCATCGACGGTTCTCCTTTGTGAAATACATAGATCCCTTCTTCGACTTTGTGGTCACTAATGTGAGGTTCGACATAAACTTTGGCAGTGGCGGAGTAAGGTATGCCGCTCCTCTCTTGGAAAAGGAGGATGCTCCAGCCAGTTGGGTGATATAGTTTATAGCGTGGCCTTTGCCTGACTGTTGCAATTGGGCATTTTTTTTATTGCTAAACGGGCCTACTCTTGATCTCGATCATGCCTGATGGAAAGCGATGGATGAGATCTATGATGGAATGAGCGTGCCAGAAGGTGCCTGTTGACTCTTGCTTTGAAGGCAGATGGGTTTAATGTGGAAGGCAACACAGATTCCTCATCAAACTCACAATCACAAGTTGTTGTTCAACTCAGGATGGTGAGCCATCAGTGGGCCTATGTTGAGCCTCGTCTTTATCACTCATTGGCCTTGTGGCAGTCTCTTGTCGTTCTCTTGGTTTTTATGTGGTTGTTGTATGTCTCACTGCTGAGCGTGGGGTTCTCGGTTCGATTTCCGGGTCGTGCAAAGTTTCATATTATTTTTCCATCAGATATTTCTTAGTAACCGTTTGGAAGTTGGCCGTTGGTCCTGCGCCTGATCTTTCTCCGGTCATGTTGGATTGCGTGACGTCCCGACATCGAACGGTGGGCGAGGGAAGAGGGAGTGCACCTGTGTCTATACAGACACTTGTTCACTATAATATCTCCCGCGCCGAAGGCTAGTCTCCGTTGAAATTGGCTGCCATAGCCGAAATATGGTTTGCAGGACTATTGTTATGTTGTACTTCAGGTGGCCCTGTAGATATCGGTACAGAATTTTCCAGAAAAGCACTTACTGATTAATCTACCTAGTAGACCTTCTGTTTACTTCCTCTTCTTGTCCTATTGTGTGGTAGGTCAAGACAACAGGGAAAACTCGGTCCCTTAGTTAGTGGAATACTTGGCATACTTCATTAGCATTGTGCTGAACCAAGTTTCCTTCCTTAAGAGTCGTTTAGTTGATAATTGATTAACTTGAGACGTGTTCTTGTTGTTTATTTATGAAGGTGGAAGTTTCCGTTCTTTTGTAGGAAATCTTCGGTTTCGTTTATACTTCGGCTTTGTTTTTATGAACAGGTTTTAAGGATATTTGATGCAGGAGGAAAAATGTTGTTGTTCTGTTATGAATATGATCCTCTTGTAAACATCTTGCTAATACTATGGAATATGTATTATGACTTTGTTATTCAGATATTATTGGGATCAACATGGTGTTATTATTGTGTCATTGTGTTATTCACCTTTTTCAATGAATAGGCTGATAAACAAGAATAGAACTATTTGTGTGTACACCATACGAATAATAAAACTGAAGACGGCACGGTTGGCGCATTGGTTAAGCGATTGACTGCTGCGCTGCGTGTCGCGGGTTCGATTCCCGCACGGAACAAATATTTGTATGACCTACAAGTAGTTGTTCCGGGTCTGGCTGTTTGTGTATGTGAGTTTAAATGTTTGTAAACGCACCCACGATACAGGAGAAATTCCTAGTGTGGGGCAATGTTTTTTTTTTTTTTAATAAATAAAACTGAACAGTTTGTTTGTTTGAACGCGCTAATCTCTGGAACTACCGGTCGGATTTGAAATAATGTTTTTGCATTTGATAGCCTAAGTTTTGAGGAAGGCTATAGGCATTACGTTAAGGCCCTAAGGAACCGAAAAAGTCAGAAAGAATGCTAAGAGAAAATGAAGTAATAACGCCGACAGGCAATGCGATGCGATAGGATGGGTCGGGGGAAACAGAAATTTTGCGCTGACGAAGCTACAGACAGAGATATAAATGTAGCCATTTTACTTAGGGTGACGCAATGGGCGGTCTTATCGCTAAAGGGAGCATGAGCTAATTAGGTTCATAGCACGTGGCGATCTTCAGTTTCCGTCTACTCCCAAGGGAAAAAGGCGAGTGTTTAATTACGTAGGTATACAACTTTTTTTTTTTTAGGATGGGAAATCATCGAATGACCCCGCCCGCTCTGGGTGGAGCGGAAGGGAGTGTCAGACTTTTACTGACTAAAACCCACCACCCGTGTTCCTTCCTTAGCCCTTTATGTTCCAGGGCAGCGGTAACCCTTTCGGACAATCCCGCTACCCAGGTATACAACTTCATCTCCATTTATACCTTATTGATTTGAACCATACAAATAGCCTCATTTTTGCACTGAGAAACAATATAAGTGTAGTTTCCTATCACTTCCTTTTATCTATATCTTGATAACAAAAAACTTGAAAACTTGTAACAAACTTAAAAAATTAAAAACCCCCGACACCAAATAACTATTGAAAAAATAGCTACAAATAGAACAAAAAAGGTATAAACGTGAAACCCTATAAAAAGAAAAAACCGTACGTAAGTACGTATGAAATTTTTTGATTAAATGTTGTCCCGTCGGGGGACCGCTCTAATTATTATATACTAGCTTTTGCCCGCGGCTTCGCCCGCGTGGATGTCGGAAATTATCCCACGGGAACGTGCTAACAGGATAAAAAATATGTGCTTCCCCAGGATGCAATCTATATCTATGCCAAATCAGAAGTTCAGTGGTTTAGGCGTGAAAATGTAACATATAGTTGCAAGTTCAAATCCTCCCCTTAAAAACCGAATTACCCGTTTTTGTCCCGTCAGTGGTAAATTTTCGACAACTTTACATATTTATTATTAATTATTTTCTGTCAAAAGTATCAATACTGAGTTTCGAGTTACTCAGACCGCGTATTCAATTTCTTCGACATAAACTTAACACCCCTATATCCCCATTTGAGGGGTAGCTTTGAAAAACTTATAATGATAAACTTTATTACTTACTTAGGCAAATTTCAAGTTTATTAACTAAATGAATAAGATTTTTCATATAAACTGTATCCCCGCTTTTCACCCCCCACAGGGGTGGAATTAAAAAAAAATCGTTTGGGATGTATTCATAACTTGACTCAAAGATTATTTATACTAATTTTCGAGTTAATCAAGCCATGCAGTAAAATCCTCCGCTGAAAAATTGACTACCCCATTTCAGCCCGTCAGGGGTAGATTTTCAAAAAACCCTGATACACATTATTCTTTACTTTCAATATTAGGTATAAATACTGAGTTTCGAGTCAACCGGACTTTGCGCTAAAATTCTTCTATACAAACTTTGAAACCCCCCAATCCCTTATTAGGGGGTAGTTTAGAAGAAAAAAAAAACTGGCAATCTTCATAATTTATTTAGATAAGTATTCGTGCTAAGTTTCAAGTTTACTAACTCAAGGAATAAGATTTTTCATACAAACTTTCATCCCCTATTTTATCCCCTTGGGGGTAGAATTTATCAAAATCCTTTCTTAACGGATGCCTACGTTATAACATCAGTCAGTCAGTCAGTCAGTCACCTTTGAGTTTTATATATTTAGAAGATACTTTTCCGGCATAAAAACCCAGTGTGGTGCCCAGGATATTAAAGAATAATTATACCAAGTTTCATCGTAATCGAACCGGTAGTTTTTGCGTGATGCCTGAACAAACAGACAGACAGACAGACAAAAAAATTTTAAATCACATTTTTGGGTTCGGTGTCGGTCTAGTAACACCCCCTGCCATTTATTTTTTTGATATTTTCAATGTACAGAATTTTCACTTCTACAGATTTATTATAAGTATAGAAGATATGCGCCTAACATTCTGTTAAAGTTTAAAATAGTAGCGGTCCCCCGACGGGACAACATTTAATGAAAACATTTCATACGTAATCGTATCACTCAAGGAAATCTCGATCACAACAAAAACACATGTTCCATGTCTTAAATCTCAACGTAATTTCAAACAAAACAAATATATTTGTGTCTGATTGCATCACGCTAAACAGAATTTGTCAATTTGCACAAGGAAATGCATTTTATTTTATTTTTAAGGACAATAGATACATAGTTTTGCCTGTGGCTTTGAGGAATCTATTTAGACAATCAACGCAGTCCATCTCATTTACGTCAGAACTCCCAGTTGCTCAGCTTTTAGTATTCCTTCTTATATTATCTTATTATTTAATCTCTATGGCCGGGGAGGCTAAAGAGATTAATGTTTAATCTACCACTGTTTATCTCTGCATCATCCAAAGGTTGACTGGTAAAAAATACCTATGGCATTAAGTCCGCCCTGCATATGTATGTGCTTGATGTATTAAATAAATAAATAAGTAAACAAAATTGAGGGGCTCTAGAAAAAAAAAAATATCAAAGTGGGCGGTGGGCAAAATAACGTTGAGAACCTATAATGCGACACGACATAGACAAGGTCAATGGCTGATGTTCCTATGCTAAAAATAACCGCAACACTAAACGAACTGTTAAAATTATTTAAAATATCTGATATTCTTATCACTTACATCATCTTTATCATTAATATCATCATTTTGTTGGAACTTACGTCCCTGCAATCTAACCTTTTAACAAAACCATACTTACTCATATGAATTAAATAGGTTACTAAGAAACTCTATCTGTCTCTCTGGTAGACCATGACCAGCAGTGCGATTCTGTAACCATCTCACCGTGAAAACTTAGGTGAAGTGAGCGTGGAGTGAGTTGTCATTCCAACTAATGCTAAGGGATTGACACTATTGACACTCACTCTAAGCTCACATCACCAACTTTTCACGGTGAGATTTTTACAGAATCGATCGGCTGGGGTTGCAGTCTCGACATTCATAGCGATCGCTTTACGACCGAATTCGGTCGTAAAGCGATCGCTATGAATGTCGAGACTGCGGCCCCTGTGTTAGGACATACATAGGTCACTTTTTATCCCGGTAATTATATTCCCGTGGCATAATTTCCGATCTCCACGCGCGCGAAGCCTATAAGATCATCAATTCTACGATATATATGGGTGTTTATCTATAGAAGCTACGAGTACATACTCGTATTATATCAAACGCCATCTTTATCAATTAGAAAATCGATCTCAAACAGTCACTCGCATCTCCCACTATCACCCAGGAAATATCGATTAAACATTTCAATGATCATGCGCAGTTTTTTGACAGTACATAAATCAGCTCGTCAAAGATCAAAGGTACCCTTGACTGCTGGATTTATTGCGCCTGCTGGCTTTGGGTTGTTTCTGGCACTGGTCCAGGAGTGGATGTACTGTAGACATTGCGGCTACACGATGATGTTAGGAATTAAAGGTGGTATAAATAAATAGGGATATTTATTTATATGATAAATGATAAATGATAAATAAATGATAAATGATTTTATTTTGTAAGTAGGTTTGTACAAACACTTTTACACGTCAATCATATTTTAAAACTAGATGAAGTCGGCGTTTCCTATCTGACTAGTCTGAGAAGAAAGGCCGAAACAAACTCAGACGTCACAGTCTCTTTTAAAGTCCAGACATAATCTTGGTCAGATCATATGAAGACCATGTAGGTCGATGTCTGAGATGGTCTTTTGAGGAAAGAACCACACAGATTGAGAGGACCTGTCCAGTCAGTGCACGCATATGTCAGAAATCGTGCAGCTCAACTCAAAACTTAAGGAGCTCAACGGTTCGACGAACAATACCAAAGAAAGGACATTTGGGTAGGCCACATTAATTACTCAAACTGCCAGACCATGACAAAACTAACAGAACAGAGCGAAAAATAAAAAATAAAATGACCCACATAGTCTTCACATTCACAATAATTAAAATAATAGAATACTTTACAAAGTAAGCAAATGTCATAGCATATATCAAATTCATTAATGTCAAAATGTATATAAAAAAAAACAACAACAAAACAAAACAAAAACATTCAATATATTGTAAAGATTGGAAGCAGCTTAATCCCAAGCCTTTTTGTCCTCGATATAAGCCTTAACGGTATAAAAGGCTTTCTGGCACAACTTACGTTTAATGAATGATTTGAATTTATTAAGGCTTAGATCTTGAACGGGGCTTGGAACTTTGTTGTAGAAGCGTATACATTGGCATCTGAACGAGCCACCTATTTTCTTGAGCCTTGTTGTAGGTACAACAAATTTGTGTTTGTTTCTAGTATTTATATCATGTATATCACTGTACTTTTTAAACAATTTTATATTTTTATGGGCATATAAAAGATTTTCATAAATATACTGAGAAGGCACAGTCATAACATTAATTTCTTTAAATTTGTCTCTGAGCGAGTGTCTCGGACTCAATTTATAAATTGATCGAACAGCTCGCTTCTGTAAAACAAAGATAGTCTGAATATCAGCGGCATTTCCCCACAATAGAATACCGTACGACATTACACTATGAAAATAGCTAAAGTACACTAAACGGGCTGTCTCTATATCAGTTAAATTACGAATTTTTCTAACCGCGTATGCTGCAGAGCTTAGCTTTTTTGATAATTTATCGATATGTGGACCCCACTGAAGCTTAGCATCCAAAGTTATGCCCAAGAATACTGTGCTGTCTTCAGGATTCAATTCTTCGCCCTTTATCAACACATTGGTTTTCACCTGCCTAACGTGAGGTAGCGTAAACTTAATGCATTTGGTTTTTTTCTCGTTTAAAAGTAAATTATTAACATTGAACCAGTGGACTACTTTAGAGATCGCGGTATTTACATCGTCAGTAACCTGCTGCTGACGTTTAAGTTTAAACAAAAGTGAAGTGTCATCTGCAAACAACACTATATCATGATTATCCTTTATGAGGTACGGCAAGTCATTTATATAAATAAGAAACAAGAAAGGGCCAAGAATTGAGCCCTGTGGGACTCCCATTGTTACTATAGATCCGGGAGATCTTTTTCCATTAACATCAACGCTCTGAATCCTCTTACTCAAGTATGAGGTAAGAAGATCCAGAGCAGTGTTCCTGATTCCGTAGTGGCGGAGTTTCCTGATTAACGTTTCGTGAAGAACGCAATCGAATGCCTTGGACAAATCACAAAAGACGCCCAAGGCATCGCATTTATCTTCCCAAGCATTATAAATATGTCCTAAAAGTTCAACACCGGCATCAGTAGTTGAACGACCCCTTGTAAAACCGAACTGTTTGCTATGTAATAATTTATGTTTATTAAAAAATCTTTGCATTTGATCTAAAATTAATTTCTCAAAAATTTTACTAAAGGTAGGTAGTACAGAAATAGGTCTATAATTTGTAGGGTCTGATGTACTACCTGATTTAAACAAAGGTATTATTTTACTATTTTTCATGAGGTCAGGAAACTCCCCACTGTCAATACAACTATTAAAGATAAGAGCTAGAGTAGGTGCTACAATGTCAATAATAGACTTAGCAACTTCTACAGAATTACCCCACAGATCTGCAGTCTTTTTAACATTTAATGTGTGAAAGGTTTTAATTATATCTCTACAGGTAATATGTTCAAAATGAAATTCCGAATCACAACCATTAACATTTTCCTTCAGCAAAGACTCAGCAACAAAAGGTGATGAGTTTAGGGATTTAGTAGTTGAAACGGGAATATCTGAAAAGAAATTTTCAAATGCCTCGGCGACTTGTGAGTCTGATTTTACTATGTTGTCATTAATAGACAGGCTGTAGTCAGTATCTCGTTTACTAGATCTTCCCGCTTCACTATTAATAATAGTCCAGGTCGTTTTAATTACATTACTGCTGTTTTTAATCTTTGAACCTAAATAACGAGACTTGGCCATATAGCAGACTTTTTTAAATAATTTTGAATAATTTCTAACGTACAAATTAAATTCATCAGTGTTAACATAAGGCCTTTCATTGTACAGTTCATAAAGCCGTGTTCTACTTTTATGAATACCAATGGTAGCCCAATCACTGAAAGATGCGTTACTGTTAACCAAGATAGTCTTGGGAATAAAGGTGGAATCAAATTGTTTACAGTATATATTAAAAAAAGTATCATATAGATGATTAGGATTGGCATGAGTTGTCAAAACTGGTAAGTTATTGATGAGTTTAACCTTAAAAGCCTCTAAGCGACTTGCAGTTTTGGGGTTAACAGTGATATCCTTTTTAGCCACTTTTTTGTTTTGGTTTTGAATAGTAATCTTTTGCCCGCAATGATCAGAGTCTAGTATATTTATAATTTCTTTGTGGCTTGGTATAATATCTGTATAAATATTATCTAGGCATGTGGCACTAGTAGGTGTTATTCTAGTGGGCTCTAAAAATAGGTTCACAAGATTGTAGGACTGAAACAGACTTATAATTTTACTACAAGAACCTGAGTTTTCTAATAAATTGACATTAAAATCACCACAAATGATAACGGACTTGTTTGAGTTACAAATCCTGTGTAACACTTCATCCATTACCTTTTCAAAGCAGTCATACAATCCTGAAGGGGGTCTGTACACACTTAATACAACCAAGTGCTCCAATTCTATACAGGCAATTTCAACTGTACGCTCAACAGATAGGCTCACAATATCGTTACGATCTTTAAATTTGAGCTGGTTACTTACTAAAATTAAAGAGCCACCATGGATAGCATTTATTCTGCTGAACGAACTACCAACCTGGTGATTATTAAAATTGAACAAGAACTGGTGACTTTTCAGCCAGTGTTCTGTTATACAAAGAATATCAATACTATTAAAATTCATAAATAATTCTACTTCTAAATCTTTGTTCATAAATCCTTGAATATTTTGATGCACCAGGTTGATACTATTTACTGTTTCTAAGCCCTTTATTGAGCTGTTTTTGCAATTTTTTACATTATAGCTAGAGATTGCCTCTGTTGTCTTAATTTCTAATTTAAATTATTAGAAATGTCATGAATTGTGACCAAATTATTAGCAGAATTATTTACAATGTCATTGCATTGCTCAAAAGAAGCAAGTTGTTTAGCCAAATTTTTGGCTGTGATAGAAAAAAAATATGATAGCGACACAGCTATCTGTCTTTTATAATAATTAGAAAGATAGTACATAACACTGTTATATCTATCTTTTGTCAGATATAAATTATTACTAACATACATACATGATGATAGCTCTAATATAGTTTGGAGTTGAAAGTCATGGGTGGATACAATCTGTTTTGTCTCTCTGTTAATGCACAAGTCTATAATGTTCCCACTGCTGAGGCACAGGCCTCCTCTTTTTGAAAGGGGAGTGAGCCATAATCCAACACGCGGCCCCAGTGCGGGTTGGCGGATGTCACATGCGTGTCTTAGAATTTTTGTTTCAGTACATGGCAGTTGCACAGAACCTCTTTTATCTGTTCTGTGGGCAGTTGCCTTTTTTTTGGATGGGAAATCATCAAATGATCTCTCCCGCTCTGGGCTGAGCGGAAGGGCGTGTCAGACTTTTACTGACTAAAACCCCCCGTGTTCCTTCAGTTGCCTGTGCCAGGGGCCACGGTATCTCTTTTGCGGCCCTGGCAGGCATCGGCCCTAGCGGACCCCGTCAGTTCGTGCTGACATCTCTTTGAGGCGCGCCGTCTACACGGGCTTGGTCCTTACCGGGCGGCGAGCTACATGGCGGTTGCCTCACGATGTTTTGCTTCACCGTTTTTGAGAGCAGTGGTGATGAAATAACTCACACAAAGTAAAGTGCTTGCTTGGGTTCGGACGGCTGCGGCCGTTACCACTAGGCCACCACTGCTCTCATCTCTCTCTATACTGATGACTAAGCGATTTTAATCATCATTGATTCTCCTGTCCTTATTCAAACTATATTTGTCACTTCAGTAGTCAGCTTTGTGGTAGTTACTTTCTAACCATACCTATCATTTTTCTTTCAAACAATGCATCCATCATTCCTTTGGTCTTCCGTTACTTTTATAGCATCCCCATTCTAAACTTTCCTCACGATATGTTCCTCATTTTTCCTCGTCACATGCACATACCTTATCAAATCTATTTTATAACGAAACATATTGGACGTTGAAATAGTGTTTTAATGCGAGGCACAAGCTGTTTTAAAGAGCCCATCGATGACTAAATGATGCACACAAAATCGATTTGAAATTTTAGTATGCAACATTACAAACTGTAGGTATGCCAAAATATTTCGAGGATCGTTAAAAATATGACGCAAAACACACGAAACCAAAGTTGGTCTCTGAATCATCGCTTTTATATGAGGAAAAAGAAATATTATAGGAATAATTATGTCGGAAGATAATAATATGACACTCACTGCTAATTTCTAGAAATCGGCATTTATTGCTTTATCAGTTTTCCACAAAATTGACACAACGTCAGCAGGGTAATTACGTAACACACTTACACTGCGTGTCTAATGGCGCTGGAACGTGGTCGCTCACAATGGGCCATAATAGAAGGCTTAAAGTCACCCAAAGGGTAATAAAGAGGGTTATGCTTGGAGTTTCCCTGCCTGATCCAATCAGAATTGAAGAGATCCGCAGGAACCGCAGAACCAAGGTAACCGATACAGCCCGAAGAATTGTCAAAATTACGTGGCAGTGGGCAAGGCACGATGATGATAATGATGACACTAACAGTAGCAATGGCTTTCATTTTGACAGTTCAACAACATTGATTGCTTTGAGAGCTCAACAATTACTTTTTCTATTGTTACCGAACCTAATAAGCTTGCCTCACAGACGAGGATGACGATGCGCTGAAGTCATGGTTACGGTTTGCGCGTCGATGTCCCTGCCTTCTTTTATAAGGAGTGCCATGATAAATTTAGTAAATATGTGATATACAGCCATTCAAGTGTCCATAGAATTTGATGCATTTGTGTATTGTGTTCATATCTTGGTTTTATGCTAAGTGTTTTGGGTCGTGGGACGGTATATGTCTGATGTTGCGGTTTTTCTAGATATCATTATATGACTTGTTTTTTTTGTACCTTTATCGCGGCTTAGTTTTGGAGGATTTGGTACTTAAACGGCTTTGCATATTATATTCTTTTTTTTTTTTAGGAATAAGCAAGTCAAAATCCTCCACGTCCTGCCAGGATTTTGACTGAAAGTGAATCATCAAACTGAGTCATTTAAAACCACTGAACAGAATCACTGGAAGAAAACAGAGTCACTGGAAGAAAAAGACATGTTTACAACACAATCTTATTCGGATGTACCTCTTGATATCTCAGGTGTCAAGTGGGTCAATATCTATATAGTACTACTAACGTGCTTACCGAGACACGGAGGTATCGCACCGCCGACTTCCAAACTCCGGGCGTTGGCCCTACGCCTGATCTCTCTCCGGTCGTGTCGGATTGCCGTCCCATCGAACTATGAGAAGAGAGAAAAAGAAAGAGAAGAAGAAGAGAGAGAGAAAAAGAAGAAGAGAGAGGAAAAAGAGAGAAGAAGAAGAAGAGAAGAGAGAGGGGAAGAGAGAGTGCACCTGTGTTTGCGCACACACTTGTGAACTATAATATCTCCCGCGCAGAAGGCCCCGTAGAGATTGCCCGCCATGGCCGATATATGGCCTAGAGGACTATTATTAGTACTACTACAATCCCTGCAAGTTATACAAGATCTTAACCATATTCTAAATCCGAACCTTTTCTATTTATCTCTATTCCGTAAGAAAAAGTTCAAAAGAAGGGTTACACTACGTCATTGGCCAAACGGGCTAACTCCAGATAGATTTTGTACTATCTCTACTCAAATCCAGTTGTAAAATCAAGATTTATGCTTTAATTTTACAATGTGATGATGCTGAGGAATGGGTAAAATGTCGCCAGGAAAGTTTTGAGTATGAAGGTGGATGGCTATAAGAGTAGGGAAAGACAAAAAAGTGATCGATGGACTGCGTGAGAGTTGATATGGTTAGAAAGGGGGGGGTGACTACTGAGATCACGACCAATAGAAAAGTATGGAAGAAAAATACATTTTTACAATACAACCTTGATCCCCCCATGCATTTAGTCTATGATCTACCACACCATAATATTTACTGTATTTGACATTGAAATGAAGACACCCACTTGAATTTTTATCATTATGTGTTATCATGTTATATTGTACCACTAGTCTGATCACCAGATGACAAGATAAGCAATTTCATTACAATATGGAAACGAAATACTCTGAAAATCTGGTTTTCCCAAAGGATTTTGAGGTCAGGCGATATATTACGGCAAATCCCCATATTACATATGACAGTCTGTAATCCACTTACTATATACCTGAATAAATATATTGGAAATTACGTGATAAACGTAAAAACCGTTTGAATTTCCTGTAATTTATTATTGTTCAAAAAAACTGTTAGTGTCGGCCATCGTAAATTTCCGTCAACCAAAACGACCTAATATTCCGTGTGCCAAAAAAAATTGCTAATAAATAATCTAGATCTTGTTCTTGTTTACGTTCAGTCTTATATCTTAGCTGCAGTCAACGTCCTAAATTAAACACCTTGGAGTTTGTCCTCATTATTTGTTATAAACAAAAATAATTGGCAGTTCCGGAAATACGCATCTTCAAAATGGCGGGCCCGATGTCACTGCGCACATAAAAGGGTGCTGACTGAACATCTAAAGGTGTCAAAATACTCGTTTATATGTTGTTGGTGTACTTAATTAATGCTTTAATCTGTTAAAAGGTTAGTGAAGATTAAAGAAGCGATGTTTTTAAGGACCTGACAGAAATATTGGTTTGCGCATCAATATTATCGCGTAATGTTTCTTTACTGGTGTCATTGCTAAAATTAGGTTGCACTGTTGCTTTCGTGGGTGTTGTCAGAGTGATGTTTGGCTTATAAGCTGTTTTTCCTAAACTCCGGTACTCATCATTAATGACTTTGAATGCGGGCCTAAACCGGAAATCCCTATTTTTTGCAGCAGCGTTCTCTATAAAACTATACTGGCCAACCTGCCTGCCATCATCATCATCATCAGCCTATAGCAGTCCACTGCTGGACATAGACCTCTCCTATTGCACGCCATTCAACTCGACAACTCTCATCCAGCTGCTACCAGCCATCCTGCGAAGATCGTCGCTCCACCTAACCTGAGGGTGTCCCTCCTTACGTTTACCGATTTGCGGTCTCCACTCAAGAACACGTCTTCCCCAACGGTCATCGGTTATCACCCGCCTGCCAAGCGTGGCAAAAATGCCAAACCTTTTTCGGTCATGGCGGCCAATATCAACGGAGACTAGCCTAGCGCGGGAGATATTATAGTGAACAATTTTTTACAGACACAAACACTCACTCTGTCTCATAGTCTGATGGGGCGGCAATCCGACACAACTAGAGAGAGATATGAGAAATTTCTAATGGAAAAACCCAATAACACTCTGCCTGACCTGAGAATCGAACCTAGGATCCCACGCTCAGCAATCGGGCTTGCGACCACGAGACCAACGGGGTAGTTAATCGATTTTAGATGCTTGCATCCGTCGGCCCATCTATTTCGGAAAGTTCCTGTACCTACTTATACTAGTGTGTAAAAGCTGCCAAGGTTGATGGTAACGGGGGTAACTGATGCGAGTACAGTTTGTCATTTATTATGGTATCCGGAATAATTTTTATGTCAGATAATTGGTGCGTCAGCTATAGCAATAGGCCGGAAAACGACCAATGTAAAAAAAGATTAACGGTACTGGTTTGACGTAGATCATTTAGAAAAAAAAAACGTCGGTAATAAAAATATTGCAAGTCTTAGGAAAATCTTTGGATCATTTCATAATATTCAAACAAAGTTAAGACCGGGCGCTACAATATTTTTAATTTAGAGGCAGTATCTTACAATTTTCTGTAAGGAGTTTCTTGCCTGTTCTTCTCCATAGGTTCTACATTTTGGAATGGGTAACTATGTAGTTTCATCTTTCTGACTGACCGATCCCTTGACAATTCAAAAGTGCCTGTAATTGGTTTATTTAAATAAACTTTGAGTTTTTTTGAGTTGGAAGATTTGGCTTTACAATTATGGCTTAATAATTCATTAAAGGCACAAAGCTACGCGATCATTCATTCATCACTATCATTACTTAAACTCCTAAGTTCTTTTCTTTATCTATTGTTCTATTGTGGACACAAAGTTTTTCAGGTAAATCATTTCTTGGTAGTCGATTGTCAATCGCAACTTAGGATTGCAGCAACAGGATGCACACCAGTATATATCTTTTACTATGCTAGGTACCTGTAGCGTTTAAAAAAACCGACCCCTTGACAAATCAAAAGTGCCTGTAATTGGTTTATTTGAATAAATAAGTTTGAGTTTGTTATACTCTGTCCACTCAGGTTAACCGTTTTTTGACAGATCGCACTAGTGAGCAATTACATCTCTTTTGTCAAAACTGATACACGTACGGTATCATGTCTGTAAGAAGTCATAAATAAGATAATTCAATAAGATAAGGCTGTTTATATATTTATTTTATTACGCATTTTAAAGTTAACTTTTACGTAATCTGGTATAGTTACGTTATAAGACAGCTGTCAAAAAACGGTTAACCTAGTGGACAGTGTATAGATAAAGTTTTATGAGACTAGATCTTATCTACCATTGTTATATCAAGCATCTAGTTAAAGTCTAGTTCTTGTTCATAAGATTATCTAAATCTTGCTCAGATACGTGTAGATTTCATATCAGTTGTCATAACTGAATCTGATCCAATTGAATCCAATGCCTTTTAATAAAAGATATTTACCGCATAATAGACACCGATATAGGTAGTTCTTACCGTATAAAAGATATGTGTAGATACAGCAAACCTACAAGAGTCTATCCCTGAAGTAAGGTGACCTTTACCTAACCTTCCTCTTAACCTTTAAAGAGCAACTCTAAAAGCAAATCCAATGAACGTAGCTATATATTACGAGGCAACAGCTTCAAGTTTGACATCTTAAACAAGTGAAGAAGGCGGTTTCACCCCGGGGTCTTAAAATACACCACGCGCGAGACGGCGCGGCGTCCGCGTGACCTTTCGATGTGTATTTTTTTAGACTTTTCAGTGACATTGTGACGCAAATCAGTATTTATTCCTGAACTCATATATTAGCTGTCTATTCTAAAATCGTAACGAGGACGGTACTGTGACAATCATCGAGTTTGTCAAACGAAAGTAGGTATAGGATGTCTGATAAACGTTAGTTGTGTGTTAAAAAAATCTCGACTTTGTAGAGTTTTTTCAATAATGTGCGGCTGGAAGACTGTATAAAAAGTTTTACTAGACTGGATTTAAGTTAATAATTTTAGATTTATTTGGCTTGTGTAGCTGCAAACCAGTCGGTGGGTGTACAGACGCCAGCACATCAAGCTACTACAATCTGTCTTTTCTTTAATAGATTTTCAACTTTATCGCTAAAGCACTAAGGTTCAAGGTTGATTGAGAAAATTTGACAGTTTCGGGTAGCTTGACCTGCTGGCGTCTGTACGTTTAGTGCATTCTAATAGCTGTTGGTATAAGATTTACTTTGCGATAGAAATGTATGTATACCAAAGAAACGATGGATTGACTGTGTAAAAGATATGGCTGGAAGGGGGTGGCTATCGAGATGACGGCTGAAATGGTGATGATGATGAGGTATATATTATATTAATGGTTTATGCGTATCTTTATATTTAAAATATTTATTCCTCAATTTTCAAGATTGCACCTGCCACTGTTTGTCTCTGCATCTCCCAAAGGTTGACTGGTAGAGAATGCCTATGGCATTAAGTCCGTCTCTGTAATTTGTGTGCTGGAAGTGTTAAATAAATAAATAGTAGAAGTATGGAAGAAAAAGTCATACTGCGCCGACCACAAATAACTTGGTATACTTATGGGCAGGAGAATGGTGATGATGACGATGCAGATCAATTTCAGTCTGCCTCACGCTTATGGACTGACAATTGTTTATTAAAGTGTTAGAATTTAACTAATTAAATTACATCATAGTTTGCTGCATCAGTACCTAATATGTATCATCATTTAAACATTGGTTTCTAATGATCCTTTTATCTCACCAAGTTTTGGCTGGCTAGGAGAGGCATATGTGTGTATCCAGCAGTGGACTGCGATAGGCTGAGTTGATTAATTGATCTCTCCCAGGCGGCGCCACAACACCGTGCTCTCCGCCTTCCGCATCCAGTCTGTCCCAGCTACGTTTTAAAGGTCCACCTAGCTCGGGGGGGGGGGGGGAGGTCATATACAAGGTTTGCTGATACTCGGTCTCCACTCGAGGACTCGTCTGCTCCACCGGTCACTGTCTTCGGTTTTGTGTTGTTAGCCAAATGTTCATTTCCCTACTACTCAATATTTAAAGTAGTATCTTTATTTTTAGCCACTCGTACAAACTATAAATTGTGTTTCACGACTGTTGGCTAAATTACTTTGTTTACGGCAGTTTTCGCGAAGTTGTTGCTAATTCTAAATGAGTTTTGTTAATTTTAAAGTTCAAGGTCCGTCACGGGCTTTAGTCTCGTGGACGAGTATAATTGCAGTGCAATCAACAAAGAAGAGTCATGCTTGGTGTTTTGCAATAATGCATGGTCTAGCTAGTTTAAGTAAAATGACTTGTGCAATATCATCAAGAGGAGTACCAATTACGTTAACTTTAGAGTCCAAAAGAGACGCTTTCTTATCACCTCTTCTTTTATCAAGCTCGTACGTATTATCTATTCTGTGCTCTGCCTTTCACATCCACTTGGCTCAATCTGTACATCTGCGCCCAAAATTTTACATGTCACCATATACATACATAATCAACCTTTAATATTCCCACTTCAGAAACACAGCCTCCTATCTGTGAAAGCGAGTGGGTTGTAAACCATTACGCGGGCCCAGAGCGAGTAGTCAACATATGCACAACATTATATTCATCTGGTTCTCGGTTTCCTGGGGGCTCTCCGACCACCTGCTCTTGTGCCAGATTGCCAACATAATCTGGTGGTTTCTTTTTGACTAAAACATGTCAGACCACTGTTGTTGTTTAACAAGGAAAGGAACTACTGTATAAATCAAATGTACATGCTTGTAAGTTAACATTACACTGCTTATCCTGCACGTATGGCCTCGATCCTTATCAACAAACAAGTGATACAGCGGCACTTTACAATGTTTGCAGAAAACCACTCGGCCGCATTGAAACCAAAATATTTGTTTTACTTTACTTCTGATAAATCCGTGTCGTTCCCGGTAATATATTGCTCTCATTTCAGCCCGTTGACGTTGAAGGCGTTAAGGGGATAGGCCGAAGCGTCGCCCGTTCAGTAAAAATAAAATGACCAAATCGAATTTCATGCACAGTTTCCAAATGAGATAAGTAACAGGGTCGTCGGATATAGTTGAAGTTTAGTAAAAAACCGATGAATGTTTTCAAATGTAATTTCATTTGATAAAAGAACTGTTAGTTTTCTATTAATTAAATTAAATGTTATTAGAAAACATCCATGGGTTTCTTACTAAACTCCGACTATATCCGACCACCCTGGTTAGTTATCTCCTTTGATGACCGTACCTACTACAGTGATTAAGGGAAAAGAGCGAGGGGGGAGTGAGTGCATCTGTGTCTGCGCACACACTTGTGCACTATAATATCTCCCGCATAGATGGATTCTTTTTTATATACTTGTATTCAAAAAGCTTTGGATTACGATGAATCATCACACTAGATACGTCCAAAAGTCAAAAAATATTGTCAGCAAAAAATTCTGACTCAGACAAAATATCTAGGTACCTATAATTTTCTCAAACGAGGAATAAATCACTAAGTGTGTTGGTCAAAACTAAAAAGGGGTCAAGTCCGAGCTGTCGTAAGTCTCCTGAGTCCGAACACGTAATTTAGTTGTGTAAACAAACACTTTCGAGTCAAAATATTGTGGTTTTCCTGTAATTTGCCTTGAACCTGATCTTATTATACTGAAGATTTTCCTGCTTCTTGAGTAACTTTCTCAAGAACTCGCTGTAAGCTGACAAGGTTCCCTTTTATTATATTCGTGTCACCGGTTTTATAGCCTGAGAATTCACATTACATAAATATTCGAAATTAATTTCGTTGGCCCAATTTTAAACGACTTTCATTCGTTCAACACACACACGACTCTTATTTTGCGGTATTGCTTCTGCAGATAAGTATTGCATCTTAACTAATATTATAAATTGCGAAAGTAAGTTTGTTTGTTTGTTATGCTTTCACGCTAAAGCGGCTGATGGAATTTGGATAAAATTTGGCACATGGGTAGACCGTGACCTGGAGAAGGACATAGACTTTTAACAGCTAGTTTATGTATAAGAGCATGGAAGCCTAACAATCACAAAAAAAAAAAAACTGAAGAAATAAAAACATAATCTAATCATAATTAATAATTTAAATGTCGTAGCATCATGCTGAGATAGGAGCCTTTTGGCCTCGTATAGGACTTTCTGTTCCATTTTTCTATTTGTTACTTTTTAAAAATATAATTTGTTTTTTTTTTTTTTTAATTTTTCATCTTCGCGACGTATCGCATCGCTCGCCTAAGCGTTTACTTCGTTTTGGCTTAGCGTTCTGACTATTTTTCTTTTTGTCGGCTCCTGAAGGTCGTAGCGTAATGTTCAATTGCTCATAGCCATCCTCAAGAATTTGGCTATCAAACGCAAAAAGATTTTTTTGCATTTGATTTGATTGATTTCCGAATGGTAGCATTTCCAGAGATTAATGCGTTCAAACAAACAAAACAGCAAACAAACTCTCCAGGTTTATTATTTGTACTAGCTGCGCCCCGCGGTTTCACCCGCATACGTTTCGATCCCGTAGAAATAACGGGATAAAAAGTATCCTATGTGTTAATCCTGATTATAAACTATCTTTGTACCAAATTTCATCCATATCCGTTCAGTAGTTTTTGCGTGCATCCATCCATCCATCCGTCCATCCATCTATCCATCCATCCATACAAACTTTCGTGTTTATAATATTAGTAGGATGATAAATTAATTATTTTTGTTTGCAATTTGTTCTTGTCAAAATTCATAAATCGAGAAGTCTAATCGTTTAATCGGATCTTTGTCAAAACCGAATTGATTTCGGTCTAGTTGCGTGGTTGAAATAAGCTTTGGCGCCTATTTTAGGTCCAATTACATTATCTAGCTATTTTTAACCCCCGACGCAAAAACGACGGGGTGTTATGAGTTTAACGTGTCTCTGTGTGTGTGTGGGGGGGTGTGTGTGGGTGGGAGTGTGTGGGGGTGTGGGTGGGAGTGTGTGGGGGTGTGTGTGTGTGTATGTCGGTCTGTGGCATCGTAGCTCCCGAACGGATGAACCGATTTTGATTTTGTTTTTTTTTTTCAAGTAGTTAACTACAGCTGACTACAGGGTGAACGGCTGCTGGCTGTATAGTTAATTGAAATTATGAGTTTAGAAAATCCTTCTTTTTGTTTAATCATCATCCGATATCAATACCCATCAGATCTGCTTCGTTAGCTAATTTAATTTTACTTTGGATTACGCCAATTTCGTTTGTTAGTTTTGTACCTATATTTAGCAGTACTTATTGCTTATCAACAAGATTAGTTAATAAAAGCTATGAATTATGATGAATCATTACAATATTATGAATGTCCAAAAAACAAAAAAAAATGTAATTCTGACTCAGACCAATAATTTAATTTAAACCTGCATTTAAATATAGTCAGAAAAAACTGGAATAACTCAGGTGCCATTCACTCAGCTACCATTAAAGCTGGTGCCGAATGTGGAATACGTCTTATTACTTTCCTCCGAAATGTCACCTAACAACTGCTGCCACACGTGATCGCCACCGTGACGGCAAGTCTATTCACCGATCCAGAAGTAGACCAAACACTTATGAGTAACATCTAAAAATTGACACGAATCCAACGTAGTAGCGTAGCAAATTACAAGATTATGTTCAGGAAGAGTTTGTAAAAACATCAATTTGTTGGCAAGAGCTAACGGGTAATTTGTAAACATAGATGATGGTAGATGTTTTTTAATATCGCATAATACATACACAATTACACATACATAATCAGCCTATAATGTTCCCACTGCTGGGACACAGGCCTCCTCTCTGTAAGAGGGAGTGGGCCGTAACCCACCACGCGGGCCCAGTACGGGTTGGTAGATGTCACATGTCTTCGAATTTTTGGTTCTAGAACATGCCGATTTCCTCACGATGTTTTTCTTCACCGTTTGAGAGCAGTGGTGATGAAATAATTTACACAAATAAATAAAAAAAAAACAAATATTATATAACATCATGCCATGTATAAAGGTAGGCAGACGTGTAAAGTACATTACATTCATTGATTTAGGAGCAGCGAGGACCTAAACAAAGTGGCATTCTATCAGCGTTAACGATGATGACGGAGTCAAAAATATATTAGATTGACATAAGCTACCGAAATCCTCCTATCAATCCTGTTGAAAGTCGTTGGAGAATTACGAAACGGTTTGAAAGCGATTGCCAGTTGTCAGCCCGTCTGCTGTTATTGACACTATTAACTTTTTTGACATCTGCAGATGTTTTGATATTCTCTTCTTGTGGTTGGATTCCCAGTAGTCAATCCTTAGTTTTTCGTGTCGCTAGCACGACAGTATTTTAAAATTTTGTTGCCACAAACACTTCACTTCACTTCGCCAATTACTAGCCGTCGTCGGCTGCAGCGCAGATGCCACTGCATATTTTGGGGCGCAAAGGGAAGGATAGGAAGATGGAACAGCTCTACAGCCACACCTTGCTACCGTTTCGTCGAGGTAGCCCCAATTTACGAGATTTGAGTTACATCTTTTTACTAGAACTATTGGTATACTTTATGAATTTGCCGATGAAGAATCTAGACTTTACTTTCCCGAGTAAACAATGGAATATTTTAGAATCATAGTTATCGTGTAACTTCTCAGTGAACTTATTTTCTTAGAATTACAATAAATGTTTAAAAAACAAAGCCGCGCGTCCGGGATCAAGCATGTACATATGTACAATGATTAACTGGGTTATCAGTTAATACTGAGTTGATTTTTATTTAATACATTTTGCTGGTTTATGTACGGTTGGTAATGGTCTATGAAAGTCATATTATGTATCTACTGTTGGCTGTGAGCCAAGTAAGGAGGTAAGTCTTGAAAGGAGGTTTTCCCTAAACTGGGTCGATGACCGAGGAGAACTTAGTAACACTATCATGATCCGGATGTTTGGCTAGGCTTGCACTGTCTGCTTTATCGAAATATTACAATACATACATTTTTTCCCATCGGTAACGTTATGGTTTCCATACTTCCAAAAGTAATTCATTTAGGTAAAGCTGGGCCGCCGACGAAATTTTGTAAACACTGCTTTCCCAAATAACGTAGGGTGCAGCCCAAAGGGAGCCTAAGACATGTCCCAATAAAAAACAAAACTCAACGCACTGGAGTGGTAGATATGTTTAACCTCAGTTTAACAAAAGGAACTTCAAAAAGTCCAATCCAGTGTTTTAATTTCGAGATTAATTACCTAATTGCCCTCTGTGTATGACAATAGGCGTTTGTCCTGCAATGCGATATTAATAGAGTGGTATATTATAGCTTAACTTTCATCAATATTCCAACATTATGGCATTTTTCCAACTACCATAGACCCAGACTTCCTCATATTTGGTAGACCGTAAACCATAAAACACGTGGCACAGCCCGATGATTCATTCTGTCTGATTAATTGACAATTTTATTGGGTATACTACGTTATTTTTGCCCGAGGTGGGCGTGGCTTGGTAAAAAAAAAAATATCTCGCGATGTGAGTAAAGTTGTATAAATTATAGTGTTGATGGAATTGCCAGTTTGTCTAGGAGTGTATTTAAAATACTGGTTGTATTAATGGCTTTTTTTCTGGCGCGGTTTCCGAGCGTGAAGTCAATTTTAAAGATCAAGGGTTTCATTTCCCAGAAAGTTGGTCGGTTTTTTGCCAGGGAATAATGGACTATTTTGGCGAAACGGTCGTTCGTTTTTCACATAGCAACCGAACCATGTTCATTTTTTGGGTCAGCGAGTTTCTTACCCTTTGAGAATTGGAAAATACATAATATGTGTAGGTACTATAGCCAAAATCTATATGAAATTTGTGAATGAAATAAAATGAAATTTAAATTAATTAATAGAAAACAAACAGTTTATGTATCAAATTAAATTTAATTCAAAATCATCTATCGGTTTCTTACTAAATTCAACTATATCCGACGCCCTGGTTGCTTATCTCTTTTGGTGACTGTGCGTATGGCCCTATCGCCCACCTTGTCTTGTAGACCAGGTACAAGTTTGACTAGTTTTCACTTTTAATATTCATATTGGCTACAAGTTAACTGAAGCTAATCTTGTTAATAATATGTTGAGCTTCTAGGCAAGCAGGTAAGAGGGGCAACTAAGCTGCTATAAATAATAATGAGCTGAGTTTGACCACAGTTTTACAATTTATAACTATTATTATTCATGGACATAATTATGGAGTACGGAATTTGAACATAGGTATAGCAAGGTATAAAAATTCCAAAGTGTTTTTAATCAAAGTAAAAGGAGTTTTTAAGCTACGGAGATTTTGTTTTTTTTTTTTGTTTAGCTTTTACTGTCCCACTGCTGGGCAAAGGCCTCGCAGGCCCAAGTCCTTCCAGGAACTCCTTTCCCGCGCCACCTCGAACCAGCCTTCGCGGTATGCGTCCAGGTCATCTCGCCACCGCTTTCTGGGCCGACCTCGGCGGCGCCGTCCATCTTCAGGCACCCATTGTGTGGAAACTTTTGCCCAGCGGTCATCCTGACCCGCCCAATCCCACTTGAGCCTGGCGGCCTTCTTGCCTACGTTTACAACGGAGTATTTTTCCCAAAATTACAGATAAAGCGTTGGGTTCCTCAGAGAGCGGTGAACGGTCAGACAATAACAGATGTCCAAATACAGAGCGTTTTTTGACACCGAAATGTCAAATACTGGCGACAGTCGTTATTAAAGGAAGGAACCGCTTTCCTATTATAAAAAAGCTGTGCCGTTTCTATGCGAAAAAAGTTTTCTATATTTTAGTGACAACGACCAAAGTTGGGCCACAATAAAGTAAAATAGAATAGACATTTATTTTGCAAATATTGGTAATACATAATAGGTGTTATAATACCCGTTTTCATACGCGATTTTCCCGAATTTTTTAAGGAAAGAAGAAGGAAAGAAAGAATATACATTTATTTGGCACAAACTAAAATACACACAATACACCAGATACATACATCAGGGCCCGTATTCCCGTAATTTAAAACGTTCAAAATCTAGTCGCAGTCTCATCTCGGCGACAAACAAATGTCAAAAACTTACCAAAATGTAGGGAAATTAGACGTATTTTTGACAGATTGAGACTGAGATCAGACCGTGAACGTTCTTTAGATTACGAGAATTACCCCTCTGATAAAACAAACAATAAAAAAGGTTAAATAAAAAGTGTGAACTCTGATGTAAGAAATTAGCAGGAAAGTGTGCCTCACGGCTGCGCCAAAAGTTTTTCAGTTATTAAACTAATAATTTCTTTATTTCTAGTTTAAATAAAGAACAAAGAATAACGTTTATTTGAACACAGTTCGTGAAACACAACATTCAAATAACATAATAAAAAACTAATAACAACGTTTCAACTACAGTAGTGTGTGCCAAATAGTTACTACAATAGTTTACCCTTTTTGCCAGTACCCACAACAACAAATCATCATTACTCCACATCCACATTCTCATATATTTCGTATATGTTTACCGACACACAGAAGAAAATAAACAATTCCTCAGCAATCCACGTCTGTAAATAAGTATTCGCCTTGATGAAGTTGACGCGGGGGAAATAAGGGATAAATCCTCGCCTGAGTGATGTCGAGGCAATCCTTGTGAAAAGGCTTCGTTTGGGATAGACGATAAACATGGAGTAGAAATTAATGGAGCGCTAGTAAGAGGGTTGAAGGTCAGTCAACTTTGGCATTTGCTGTAAAAGCTTTGGACCACAACCACATATCTCTAAGAGTATATAGGTACATTTTACTTTGTTCGTAAGTTCTGTGACCTGCCGATCGATATTTTATAAATCACATCGTGAAAAGCTCACTTTACCTAAATTTTCACGATGAGATTTTTTTATTTCGTTATTTGTATTTTGTGTTTTACGAACTGTGTCGAAATAAACGTTATTCTTTCTTTCTTTATTTAAACCAGAAATAAAGAAAATTCAATAGTGTCAATCCCTAGCTTCACTGGAACGACAGCTCACTTCACCAAAATTTTCACAGTGAGATTTTTACAGAATAAACCGGCTGTAGTGCTATATTCTGTCATCATCTCACCGTGAAAACTTAGGTTGAGTGAGCTTAAAGAGAGCTGTCAATAGTGTCACTCCCTAGCATTAGGTGGAATGACAGCTCACTTTGAGCTCACTTCACCTATGTTTTCACGGTGACCTTTTTACCGAAAAGCACTACTGTTATTTTGGGTGGTGTTCTTATTGATTAAATACTTGACCTTTTTAGCTTATTTACACAAGTGCGATTTAAGGGCCGATGGCATATCATAAGTTGAAGCAACAATAAAAGTTTATTTATTTTCTTCTTTTTTCTTGTATGCTACAGGCAAGAGCATCGTGTAAATGGGGGCTTTACTCGCGGTATAATGGTCTGAACTCTGAATAGATGATTCGTCATGTTTTTCATGTAACGAAAGACGTTTCATCTTTATCGTGTTAGATTAGGTACTATGTGATTTGGACCTTGACACTTTGTTTGAAGTTTTTTTATACACCTACTTATTCGTAGCTAGCACTCCATTTTGATTTATTCCATGTATCGTAGGCCCGAGAATTATATGATGAACGTTGTATGTGATTTGTTCCCCTTTTTTTGGGGATATATAAGGATTTATGCTGAATTGTGGTTATCGAATATTTTGGGATGTACAGTTATGCTGATGTATGGAACAGAATCAATCCATTCTTGAGAAACGGGGTTTTTACTGTTTTGTTTATTATTGGTGCTATCACAAAACTGGTTCATGTAGCTGTTACTTGGTTTACTTACAGTCTTACTAAGGGGTATAGATAGATAGAATACTCTTTATTATGTAATTACACCATAAAAATTACCGTCATAAATGTAGAAATTTTACAAGTGGTGACACAAAGGGCGGTGTTATCGCTGAAAGTGATCTTTTAAGACAACCTTTGGATGGATTAAGGGAGGAGAAATAATACTGAAGGTTGCCGAGCCTGTTGGGTGGTGGGCGGTGGCTGTAGGTGCCTGGTGGTGGGTATGTCTAACCCAATAACAAGGTCATCAGTACCGGTACCAAAAAAACCATCCATGTAAAATGCTGGATACCAGTATTATACATAGAGCGACTGTCTATCTGACCTCCACAACCTAGTCTTAACTGGCTGTCAGATTTTCGGGCTACTGACGACCCGTAACGACTGCCAAAGATCCACAAATGACAGCCGGGATCAATGGCTTAACGTGCTTTCCGAGGCACGGAAGGGAACCCAGTAACTAGCTAACATGGAAAATACGGGTATTCAGCAGCATTTGGTTAGACTGCAAGCCGACCCTCCACATAGTAGGGAAAAGGCTAGGCAGTTAATGATGACTTGGTTGACTTATGCTTTCAGGGCAATGGAAAGAGCGACAATTCACCTTCCAAAGCTCAGTCTAGAATTTTCCACCGCTGGACAAGAAAAGCTAAAATACAAAATACGAATACACCTCACAGAGACAGCGTGGCACCTACGTTTTCAAATAAATTATATTTTTACGATTAACACGAATTTACATAAAACGAAGCTAATATTAAATGTTTCCTATTAAATCGTGACAGTTCGTGTGAAGTCGTTTAATACCTATAACGTATTGTCCCAAATCTTGTTATTTTCGTCGATCACTGAAATAAATGTTCCGTGAATTAAGATTTAAGCGTTTTTAGGTCATCGCTTCGTGAGATTTCGGGGAAAAGCGATGAGACACAGCTCTTGACGTAATATTAACGAGAAAAACAGCTTTCTGTGTGTTAACGGCGCTATATATTTTAGTGAAAGCATCTTTTGTTAAGATTTATTCATATTTTCAGTAATTTTTGTGGCTTTTTAATCTCAATGATGGCGGATTTGTCGGATTCGCGGTAAATACTCCTTTTAACTTTTATTTGTGTGGTATTTCTTCTTCGTTGAAAAATTTCTTCTGCAATATTTTATCTTGTAATAATTTTCGCGTAAGTAGTCTTCAATTCAATTTAATTCTCGGGGAAATAAATGTTTCACCTACGTCTTGTAAACGTTGGTAGATCAGTGCTTATGACACAGATTTTAACTACCTACATATAAAAAAATGCGACTGGCAATATACCGTGATACATTCACGTATCTATCAGTTATTCATATCTGTAGAAACCTATATGCAAGTTCTTCAGATCTTCCTGAAGCCGATGTGCCTGGGCCTGGCATCAATCCCTAATCTGCGTTAGCAATTTGGTTTCCTTTCATGTAAACAAATTTAACTTTTTGGATAACAACTTTAACCTACGTAGGTATAAATATCAGTTTGCGCTACAACTTCAAAATCTTTGTTGCTTTTTTCAATGGCATTAGTTATTCTTAAATCAACGTAATTTCCCCTGTATAAAGTTGATAAATTGGAAACGAGGATTTCAACAGACCTTAGGTGTACCTACTACTAGCTGCTAAGTATATTGCTGGCGTTTCGGCTGATTACCGTAATGCTCATGCTCAATCCTCTACGTTTCTGAAGGTCATGGTCATCCGCCAGATGACGCCACTATCACAGGGCATTACACTCATCCATTACCTTCATATTATTTATGTCTAAAATTGGAATTATTTTCATTACCTAATCGTTAGAACTTGGTGATTAAAATAGTTTCAGGACTGCCACTGTTTAAGTTTTAGAGTAATTTGCTTTTAAAATATTTGATCATGATACTGAACCGTGTCTAATGGTGACAATATCTCATTTAAAAAATAATAAACTACATATTTTAGGTACATGATAGATGGTTATGTCCTTAACTTTTGTTTATGAATTGTTCACTTCCCTTTGAACTAGCTATATAGTAGGTGTGTAAGAACTTCGATTAGACAATAAGACGTCAATACATTTTTCATATTTTGGGTATTTGCTATTCATAAGAAAACTGACTTCCATTGTCTAGTACCACAACAACAATATTGGATTCCATAAGGCCACTTCTTCTCTTTGAAGAATAAAATCAGGAATTACCTACTTCATTTTTAATATCAAGTTTGTTTACATATATACGTAATTACCTACTGGTTTATCAGTTCCTCCATTAAAAAGTTTCCATTACGTACAAGTGTCAAGAAACGTTTTGTATTGTGAAATAGTTAATAAATAAAACATACATTTTGTTCTATTTCTCGAGACCGATTTTATTGTAATATGCACGGGTAAGCCGTTACACGTGAATAATGTTTGTGTGCAGTTAGGAACATGTTCTAATATATACAGTGGCCTCCAAAGTTAGTTTAAATTTTTCCACTTCGGTGTGAATGCTGTGATGCCACATTATTTATTTATTACTTCAAACACATATATGTACAGGGCGGACTTAATGCCATAAGCATTCTCTACCAGTAAACCTTTGGGTGATGCAGAGACAAACAGTGGTCAGTAACAATCATGAAAATTGAGGATTCAATTGTAAATATAAAGATACGCATAAACCTATTAAAACCATAAATATAATATATACCTAATTACATATAAATATAAGCACAAAAAAAATATGCTGGTGCTCCTAAGGTGTTCAAATATTTGGATCACTAGAATTTTAGATTATAATGTGGTGTGTCGCAGCTGAAGTGTAAAAATGTCAACTAACTTATTGAGTGCCTTTTTTTTTGTTTTCGGGGGCAAACCTTCAAAAGGCGCCTAGTCTTTGGGGATAAAACCAGGGAGAAACCACCCCGGTGGTCACCATCTGCACATGGAAGGGGCACCATTACCTCTCAAAAGACCAATCCGGAGCCCCCTCTGTGCAACGCCTGTTAGGGCACATCTCTGGGGAGACTGTAAAGGGGTTTCCTGAAGCCCGACTGTGCAAGTGTGCAAGGCAGCACATGCCCACTGTGCAACTTACTGAGTGCCTGCCTGGCGTCTGCCCACCTGCTGTGCCTGCTGTAGGTGTCTTTAACACGCTCAGCGCCAAGCCCCATATGCCTATACCACTACACCAGGAAAATTCCCTAGGCCAGGGCAACATTTTTTGTGACGGCGCTTAGACTGGAATGGTGCTTGTGTATCAAAAAGGATACACAAGTGTTTAGACAGTGTGTATCGCAAAAGATACACATGGCGCTGAGCGTGTTAAAATCACCAAACTTGGGAAATTTGGAAGATTACCCTCTTGACTTTGACCTAGGTACTTGTTTTACAATTTTCATCACACTTGTATACGGACTTGTGTTCGCAGTGCAGTAAATATAGAATGAGGGACTTAGCCTTTTAGTTTAACCCAATTAACGACAGCTACAAGACAAATAGGGATATTCTATTAATTATAAATAGGGTTTTTAGCTACAAAACAGCTAGCTGAAGATAACATGCAAGTATCTACTTATGTAAAGACGCGACGCGAAAAGTAAAGGCTACCCTTACTTTTCGCGTCGCGCCTGCCTACGAGAGCTTTTAAAATTAAAAGCACTACCAATCATAACCTGGATCCTAATATTGCTAATATTTCTTCATCATCATCATCTTCCTGCCCTTATCCCATGTTACTTGGGTTCGGCGCAACACGTTTTATATTATATTATTAATATTTCTTCATATTTTCGAAAAATGGGTCTGCTCAACAACGTAAATAACGCAATGAATGTTGTTAAACTGTCAATTTGAAAGCGATTGCTACTAATTGTGAATTACGCAATTACCCCGCTGTTATACAAAGTTCTAGGTATGTACGCTAGGCGTCCACGAAAACAGGACAACACCGTGTGATGTAGGTACCTAGTGCAGCGTGCCCCTAAGAGGAAACAATATGTTCACATTACCCACATAGTATGGGAAATTCTGCAGATTACAACATAAATACTGCAACAGGATAAAGGATAATATTAACTTAATTACTACAGCATCCACACTTGTTGTTTGTTATTGTCCTTATCAGCACTATTATGGGGAAACCAGCCGCCAGGTTTAGAGGTCAAAACTTTAATAAACAAGACTTTTTTGGAGCGGTATAAACCGCATTGTTATGATCGTGTTAATAACGTGCGGTGCAAAATTATTTGTTCAAAATTGGGGGAAAAACCTGGAATTATGATGTAGAGTTACAGTATTTGTAATGATGGATCATTATTACTGTTTACAGTCTATTATTACATGTTGAAACATAACAATTAACTAATAGTGTAACTGTTACCGTTACATACAGGGTGGCAGGGAAATCGACACGCATCCTGTTACCATGGATTCAGTACATGATTAGGAAACCCTGCGCTTAAATTTTTCGTCGGTTGGAACAAAAGATAATAGCTGCAGTTGTTCAGTACATTTTGACTGCGTAGGTATTAATTGCACTATTCTGGTTGTACTCTAAAATCATGTGCTGAATTCATGTATACAGTTTGCCCATCGATGTTCCTGCCTTGTAGAGGCTCCGCTCGAGGTCTAAAGTAGACGGGGGGCCGAAAGATAAGTGGGAGGCAGTCAAGTCAAGCAGTCATGCTAGCGAAGGAGGTGGCGGGGTGGGCGAGGGAACGTACCTCACGCCTCAGCCGCCGCGGGAGACGCTCCGGACGTCGGGAGCCGCGTGACGACTCCTGGCCACCGTAGGCGCGGGCCTGCGGGCGGTGAGTAATGGGTAACTCACCGTCCGATCAGGACCAGGCCCGTGCCGGACGGCGCGTATGTGTTCCACGCGCGCCTCAAAGAGATGCCAGCACGAGTGACGGGGCCCGATAGGGCCGAAGCCTGCCAGGGTAGCGGGATCGTCCGAAAGGGTTACCGCTGCCCTGGAACATAAAGGGCTAGGAAGGAACAAGGGTGGGTTTTAGTCAGTAAGAGTCTGACACTCCTTTCTGCTCCACCCAGAGCGGGAGGGGTCATTTGATGATTTCCCATACTGAAAAAAAAAGCATGACTATATGTAGTTAAAGCCGTGTCAAATGCGCGTGTTTTTTCGAAAAATTACACATAAAACCTTACCCATAAACATTTGTTTTCATATTACACAAGCTGTCTCCTGCGCATTCAAATATTTTTAGATTAGTGTCACTTATTCACAAGACAATATGTCAGTTGGAATTAAGCTTTCAAATTAAACAAACCCTTCCCCTTTTCAGCTGCGCGGGGAATGTTTTCTACGCAGCAGCAGCAGCGCGGAATACACGATGTTTTATGCATTACATAAACCTATGGGTTCGAAAATGCTA
Organism: Apamea anceps; assembly: GCA_951799955.1. NCBI lineage: Eukaryota > Metazoa > Arthropoda > Insecta > Lepidoptera > Noctuidae > Apamea > Apamea anceps. Next base: position 15,058,458 of record OX637509.1, read on the forward strand.
TGTTCGTAACAGTATAATGTTTCATTCAAAAACAAAGGAGTAAATCGCTTTTGAATAAAGCCGAGTGTATACATACTTTTGCTCGTGACTATACACACATTGAATTTGAACTGTCTTTCAAAAGTTAGGTAGATCATAAAAAATAGGAAGAAGATAAATTATGAAGCGTTTTATTTTTATCCATATGGAATAATCCATGACCTGGAAGTGCTATGATCCATCTACTCGTGTTACACAACGAAGCCTCATAATAACTACACCAGCGTTACCACGCTCATCTACTTTCAATTAAAATCGACAAAAAACACATGAATACATACCTACCTACATATTAGATCAACTCGATTACTTTAGTTACGTATTCGTTGCGTAACTGCGCCGGCGCATAGTATCGTAAAACGTCACTGCGATACGTCAAGTGCGTCGTGTTGGTGGATTATGATAAGATGTCATTATTTTTTTATGGTTCCTAATTAATTGGGTTTAGTTTTGGCGCGTTTTATTTTACTCAGGCCCAAAGAGGTGGCACGCAGTGTACCATGCGCTCGTCTTTATGGGAGGACGTGCGGTTGTGGGATCCCCGCACCGCGCGAGAATCGGGGCCGCGGCGAAGGTACATGAATCTCCCGGGCCCCCGACTCATGGTAGTACTAGGAACAGTGGGGTGTTAGTCAGTCGGAGTCCAACATAACCCTCCGTTCTCCCGACAAGGAGGGTATCCGTGAGGATATAATAATATTAGATTGCTAATATAATATTAGATTCTAATGAATCTAATATTTTAAATGTAAAAGTTTGTATGTTTGTTGCTCAAACACTAACGGATAAATAAAGTTGGGCACATGCACATGAGTAGCCTAAAGACCTTTAAGATTAACACATATACGATACTTTTTACCCAGGTGTAGTACTTCTTCCTAGGATGCGTGTGAAACCACGGGCAAAAACTAGTAATGAAGTAAGCAAGTCAGCAGATTGCTCAGATTGCGCTGGGCGAACGCATAGTACAGACTCCAGCACATCAAGCTACCCGAAACTGTCTAATTTTCCCAATCAATCTTGAACCTAATTGATAAGCGATAAACCTGAAAATCTATTAAAGAAATTTTACAGATTGTAGTAGCTTGATCTGCTGGCGTCTGTACCGTACACGTGGAGACCTTTTACTGTCCTGAATTTAAGTTAACAGAAACAACATTCAATTAAAAGATAGCGGATTAAATAACTAGGTAGCATGCGCGAACGCAACAACAACGTCAGCGCAACAAGTGCATGTGACGTAGACGTAATTTGACACTGCAGTCATAGAATAGGCAGATACAGTAGGATCACTGGCAATTGACTTTCTTTTCGGGTCTCCGGACGACTCCATAATCTATCAGAGACCCACATGGTGGAAGAAAGCATATCGTGGAGTTTCAGCCCTTGCGATTCCGGTCCAATTTGCTTCAGGATCTAGGGCATAAGAATATGACAGAATAAAAGTACATGTGACTTCCTATTTTGCCCACCACCCACTTCTGTTTTTTTTGTCTATAGCCCCCTCATTTTTATTACTAACCATCTGTTGCAAATCTGAAACAGTTATTGCCACGATTATATTATTTAAACGTGTAAAAGATGGGATATATAATTTTCTCTGGGCCTTCTACTGGTGCCCTCAAAGTCTCAAACCCCCACGAGGGGGCGCTATCGCCCACGTTGAGAACCTATAGTACATACGCATGATCAAGCTTGAGACTAGATGATTCTGAGCTTCACGCATTTCCTCGCAGTGTGACATCGGCCTACATAATTTTTTTGACCCACATTTTCTTATTCAGAACGCAAATTCAGCTTGTTTTTTTCCTATCAGCCTTGATTTAGAACACAAGACATTTATTTACTGTGTCACAAGATGAACAACGATGTATGATGTAACTGCAGGTTATCCACGGCAGCATGGCAACTACATGCGATTATGACATGTGTAATTCGACACAAGCACTGCACAAAAGAGAAGCAGTCATGGCCCACTGGGGCAGTGGTGGGCCAGTGTTTCTTTTTTTATAAATGGCATCTCGTAGTTGACCTAAGAGGTCGTGACTACTTAACCGGGCTATCCTGTGGTTGCCTTAAGTAAACCTAAAGCCTCCAGCCAGGGAGGTGGGCCAATGGTAACGACCGCGACTTATAAGTTGTAGATCTTAGGTTCGAACTCAAATTGGCGCTTTCATAATCAGCCTATAATGTTCCCACTGCTGGGACACAGGTCTCCTCTCTGTGAGAGAGACAGGCGCTTTACTTTGTGTAAATTATTTTCATTAATTTCAATTAATTTCATCACCACTGCTCTCAAAACGGTGAAAGAAAACATCGTAAGGAAATCGACATGTCCTAGGAAATTCAGAGACAGGTGTCTCTACCAATCCGCACTGGGTCCACGTGGTGGGTTACGGCCCTCTCCCTCTCACCAAGAAGAGGCATAGGCCTCTTCCCTCCCTCCTCCTCCTCTAGGCAGATTAAATTGCAGAAGATTCGAATTACAGTAGCACGTGCAACTTTGAGTTAAGGTGTGTCTAAGTAGGTAAATGGATAACATTATGTAAATCGATAATATTGTGTGCCGATTATGTAAAAACTAGATTCAGCAAAATACTTTAGCGGTTTAATTGTGTAAAGATTACAACAAGATTTTCTTACAAAAAAGCCTAAGTAAGCTTTTTTTTTATGAGTTGCTCTATAATACAGACTAGAGTTTATTTTGGCAAATCTTCTAGATAGGAAATGTCGACACCACTTACTTAGCTTGTTAATAAACTGACATATGAAACTGATCTACTTTTCCAACTTACAGTATTTTACATAATTTCATTTCACCTGTAGTGCAGTATGGTAAGCACGAGGGCATAAAATGACATAATCCGATACTTGACAGCGGCGCCGGCGCCGGCGCCAGAATCAGGTTACGGCAGTAAGGCCATGCGGTGTTTATTAAATGACGGCGCGACATTGTTAGTTGCCATGGCCATTTGATAGGGTTCACGGCTAAATATGGACATGTAAAATACATACAGGGTGGTAGGGACATAGACGCGCAAACTGTAACCATGAATTCAACTCTTTAATAGAAAAGTGCAATACCTACGCGGTCAAAATGTATGGAACAGCAATATTTTTTTAATAAGCGACTGTACTGACTTTTACTGAATCCATGGAAACAGCTGTTATAGTTGTTGTTGTGTTGACAGTTTAAAAACATTAATTGCGTTATTTACGTTGGTGAGTAGACAAATCTTTTGAACATATGAAGCAATGGATTAGCAATATCCTTAAAAATGATTCAGATTCTGATTGATAGTTTGTTACGCAATTAGGGTGCTGGTTGCGTGTCGAAGTGCTCGCCAACCTTTATTTTGGCTTTTGTAGTTTTCGGTTTTTTCATAGAATTGAATCATAGATCGAGGTTGAGTTTGTAGAAAATGTTAGTATGAATACGCCTGCAGTGCCATTCTGTAACCATCTCACTGTGAAAAGTTAGGTGAAGTGAGCATAGAGTGAGCTGTCAATAGTGTCAATCCCTAGCATTAGCTGGGAATGGCTGGGAATGACAGCTCACTCCACGCTCACTTCACCTAAGTTTTCACGGTGAGATTTTTACAGAATCGATTGGAAGGGGGCCTAAAAAGGCCACTTTGGCAGAATCATAATAGGATAACAATATGAATCTTATTAAAAATCTTAAAATGGTCACAAACTGACAATTCATAATATGAGTTGTGTGCAATTTATATCACAATGAAATACCATTTAGACTGTAGAAATAAAAAATAAATAAAAAACCAATTTGATTAATAAAAACGGTAATGAAAAATTTACCGATAAAATTACGGTTTTATTTTTTCATTCGGCAATGTTTACACCAAATATGAAATGAAATTTTACGAAAATTAGAGGAATTGCTAATAATCTGCTGGGAATTCAGGAAATGAATAGTTTTTAGAGGTATTGCTTAAAGTGGCCTTTGTAGGCCCCCTAATCCTACTCCACATCACGCCTGTATTGCTGCAATGGTTAGGCAGAGATGTACGCATTGTACACCCTCATCTCGCCAGTTACTTTGAAGTCCCATGTAAAAGGGGGTGAGCTTATTGTAATTAAGAATAGTGTAGGTATATTTTCTTTTTTTCTTTTTTTTTTATTTCTTTTTTTTTTTTTTTTTGCTGAACTGGGCCTTTTTGGTGCAGCCGTGAGGCACACTTAACTGCTAATTTCTTGCATCGTTCTTTTCACTTTCTATTTGTTTTTTTATTAGTTGTTATCTGATGTATGTATCTGGTGCATTGTGTGTCTTTTGGTCTGTACTAAATAAATGTTTTTTCTTTCTTTCTCGAATCTAAGCCGTAAAAATTGTCCTATTAAAAAAATTTGACCTTCCAGAAAATTCAATAAATCAATGGATTATCTTAACACGGAACCCTAAAAGCACCCCATTAAGAAGTACCTTGTCAGATAAATCAATTTTATAATCATGTGGGAGTTTCAACTATTACAAAATATCATGCGTCAGCGACAAGTTCGTGTGATTATGTGCGATTCGATACACGAGCTGCGCGCGCGCAGTTTCGTCGCACGTGTCAAAATTATTAATAACATTCAGTTTGTTTTGCTGACTGTAGTATGAGTCATGGGGTTTAGTAATCTTTTAGGTTGGAATGTGTGATATCAAATTATTTAAATCACGAATTTAAAGGTCATTCGGCATCGCCATTTGCACAAAAAATTTAAATTAGTTAATCTTTATAAAGTCAAGAAGTGTTAGGCGACTGTTTAACATACATTTTTGACGTTTGAATGTCATTTAACTTTAATCATCGTTTATAAATAAACCCCATACAGTTTTGCCAACGAGACTATCCCTTTTGATGGAGTATCCCAGATGTCCGTTCACCTGTATCCATAACTATTTGAACAACGCCTTTGACGCCGCAACAAACGTGACCACCTACTGGGCCCAGTCAATCTGCCTAGCCTTTTCCCAACTATGTTGGGGTCAGCTTCCAGTCTAACGAGACGCAGCTGGAAGGTATCCTATGTGTTAATCCTGGTTATAAACTATCTGTATGCTAAATTTCATCTAAATCCGTTCAGTAGTTTTGGCGTGAAAGAGCATCAAACATCCATCCATCCATCCATCTATACAAACTTTCGCGTTTATAATATTAGTAGGAAGTAGGACATTACGAGAAACCAAACAAAACTTAAATTCATACAGCCAGCCACATTAAAAGATTTGTCCAGGAACAGGTGCTGATATTAAAAAGCGTATCTCTCTCTGGCTGAGTTGAAAACTGCCTCAACTTCATTTGAAAAAACATTAGACAGATGGCAGAAAAGCGTTATGTGCGTTATGCCCCCTCCATGCGACTTTCGCTCGTTATAATAGAAACAGACACACAGAGAGAGAACGTTGGATTTGATCAAAATTAAAATCCAAGATGGCGGCTGCGAAAACATTTCAAATTTTTCATCATGGGTGTCGTTTCCATTGTTTTTGAGGGTGCCAAAGCCGATATCATCTGCCTAGCCTTTTTCCCACCTTTGTTGAGGTCGGCTTCCAGTCTAACCGAATGCAGCTGAATACTAGCATTTTACATGGATTGACTGCTTATCTTATCCCCACAACCCAGTTACTGGGTAACGTTATTATATCCGCCTTGGTAAGACTGGTTGTCAAGACTGACAGCCGAGACCAATTGCTTAATCAGTTTTCTGAGGCGCGGTCTCGATAATCAATGGATGGTCACCCATCCACGAACCAACCGTGGCAAGCTTAGCTTACCCTTCGATCGACCCGAGCGGCTGTAATGATTTAGCCACGAGCCACCTACTGGGCCCAAGCAGTATAATATAGATAAACTTGCCGTCGTTTCGAAATCAAGAAGTATTGCCAAACTGTACTGCCTTTATCTAGTTCTTTCTTATCTCGATGAATACAGATGCTATTAATCTTAGTTGAGGGTCCAGTGAACGGGAAGACTTTTGTGTAAAAGTCGGTTCGCAGTGGGTTGGCACTGGATGCAATTAGGACCCTATCAACGGAGAATAAAAAATACTGAATGATTTCACTGAAGAAGTCGGAGTTGGGACACATGAACAGTAGATAATGAGTCAAAAACAAAAAGATTGTTATGCTTTTACGACATAACTTAAAAACTAAACAAAGTAGAATAGTTAGATATAGGAAACAGGTACTAGGTATGTCATTGATGTCGATAATGAAGGTTTGAGTCGTGAACTAAATGACCTCTAGTTATTGTGAAGGACTAGAAACCAATCGATTCAGGAAACATGACTAGGTAGTTAGGTATGTCAATGTGTTATGGTCCAGGTCCAGTTGAAAACCAGCGTCAGGCACTAGTTGTTTGGCATTTTTGCTGAACTGGGCCTTTTTGGCGCAGCCGTGAGGCACATTTTCCCGCTAATTTCTTACACTTTTTACCCTTTTTATTTGATCTTTATTTTTTTGTTTTCATCTGAAGGCCAATTCTCGTAAATAAAAACGTTCAAAATCTAGTCGTAGTCTCATTTCGGTGACAAACAAATGTTAAAAACTTGTCAAGATGTAGGAAAACTAGAGGTATTTTTGACAGATTGAGACTGAGATCAGACTGTGAACGTTCTTAAAATTACGAGAATTTGCCCCTCTGATGTATGTGTCTGGTGTATTGTGTGTCTTTTATGTAGTCTGTGCTAAATAAATGTATTTTCTTTCTTTCTTATGAAGATTTCGGACGTAAATTGAATGACCTCTAATTATTGTCAATGACTAGAAACCTAGGCTGGTTCTAGTACCGAACTCTCGATTAAAATTGGTGTTTTGTTGCGTCAATAGAGAGGTGTGAATTGAATAGGTAAACTGTGACGAGGCAATGTGTTTGGTTTCGAGATCGGAATCTGTCTGGAATTCTAGATAGATGTCAAAATATCTAAATGTCATAGACCAGCGGTCTTTCCGTTATAACTAGTAAATCATTTTTATTATTATTATTAAAAGCCTGTGATGTCCCACAGCTGGGCAAAGGCATACCTATTCTCTTTCCATTCCTCTCTTTTTAATGCTTCTGAAGACCAGTTCTTGTTGAAGGAGTCCAGCTCATCCCATCTCCGGCTGATCTCAGTAAAATAGTGTACAGGGTAAACCTATTTTTACAAAATGACCCACCATCAAGCCGTCATCTACGCAGTTTTTACATCAAACTAATTAACTTTGTGCAAAAATAATTGCTGGAAAACTACTTTTATTTTTGGTGTGAATACTCGCTGTTTTCGGTAATGCTTAGGATGCGTCTAACGGTACGTGGGAGTATTTAACATTTAAAACTTATCTTCGTAAAGAAACGTAGATAAAGTTAGAAGCTTGACCTTCAATCAAAACCAGAAGGTTCTCGGTATGGTCCAGTACAAAAAAAATATCATAATAACGGGAAGAACAACACAAATAAATAAATAAATAACAAATAACTCTTGAATTCATTAAGTGGTATTTTTACACCCGTTATAATTGTCAGTGGTCAAAGAAGAAATGCAATTTTTGCATATCATATAAGAACGCTAAATGCCGAATTTTGTTTTATTTAGAGTTGAATTGCAAAATGAAATATTTACCATTTCTTACAGAAATTCTGACTGGTCTTCAAAGTCCCTTTTAAAAATCAAAAGTCATTTATTCAAACTAGGCTGAAAATCTTCACTTTTAGAACGTTAGCTTCCTAGTGGATTAGATGCACAGTTCTCTGCTCAGTTAGAAGAACTATTGCATTTTCTTTATTTATTAGGTCACCTATAAAATATTTACATAATTTTAAAAGTCTTAAAATAATAATAATATACATGTAGAAGTGTATAAAAAGGAGGGGAAATAATCAAAGGGCATCAAAAAATTCGTCCGCATCGCTGTCAATAGGAAACGTGCCCAAAAGGCTGGCAGCATTACCATCGCAAAGCTGATTCTTTGGCAAAAAAAAAAACATTTTTGCAAAAAAAAAAGCAACCGACTTCCAAAAATGACACTACAAAGTAAAAAATAACTTTAATTTCGGAAGTCGGTGGCAAACAACGAAAATGCGAACCCAACGACACCGAGTTTTTATTTTTCACTTTTTAGTTGTAATTTTTACCAGTAATTTTGGTTTAAAAACCAAAGTACTGAACCGTTTTTGATTAAATTTCTATGGGACCATTTGGGAAGTATACTCTTTCCAACAAAAAAAGTAATTTTCAAATCGATTGGCAAGCGACGGAGTTTTGAGCGAACAAACATAAAAAAAAAAATACAAACATCCGAATTGAGAACCTCCTCCTTTTTTAGAAGTCGGTTAAAAATAGGCCAGCCCTCTGGTCACGTGAAGACTCGACCAACCGCATGGCGATATCTTGAAATACTATAGATTTTCTTCAAATTCTTTGTCCTTTCTTTGTTTTACTTTAGTTATGGCTCTGAAATCAAAACAATCTCCCTCCCTTTTGTAAATATGCTTTCATATATACCACGTGTACGATAATGAAACATCCCATTCACCGCTATATTAATCAACAATCCAAGCCCTACCTAAGGGAAGTACTTACTAGTTTTCCAATAAAACTCACACGTGTAACCATTCACGGTTAGATTCAGATCTCGTGCCTCGTGTATAGTGAGATTACGTTTCTGATTGAGTACTACGTTTTAACAACACATTTGCAAACAGTTCTTATCGGTTGAATAATCAATTTTTCCGGATATCTAACGTAATTATGAACTTTGTTTCAAATGACGGTTTCCCGACAAAAGTTGGACGCCATGTTTATCTTTATTTCCGTGGATGTTAAAAGCCACTTTGGAGTCGAGATTTCGGGAAGCTTGTCCAATTAACATCTACCCATGATCTATACCTCTGTAGGATCGTTTGAAGTTATATCTAATTTTGAAGCTTACAGTAGAAGGTACAGTCATATGTCAACACTTGGCAACTTTCAATTGCGATTTTTTCGTGAAATAACGAATGCAACATTGAAATACGACACATTACATAAACGTATGGGTTCGACAATGCTATGTTCGTAACAAAATAAAATTTCATTCAAAAATAAAGGATTAAATCGCTTTTGAATAAGGCCGAGTGTATACTTTTGCTCGTCGGGTCGGACGGGCTCGGCGGGACGTACAGTCGTACGTCCCGCCAAAAACAGGCCGCCATCTTAACTCGTTGGTTTTTAAAAAAGATGACAGATCTGTCTAAACAATCTACCTAGCCTTTTCCCAACTAATTTGGGGTCGGCTTCCAGTTTAATCGGATGCACCAGTATTTTCCATGGACCGAGTTTCTATCTGACCTTCACAGTCCAGTTAGGTACTGTCATTCATCTTAACAGATGTTCAGTTCAGTCTATACTCACAGTTTGGCCGACGAGAGAATGCGTTCTTGACATTTGTCAGTTTCATACAAACGAATACGTGTTTTGCGAATTTGAACTTTACCTATTAATTACTAGGATGGTCGCCCTGACACGTGTCAGGAATGTCACTATGAGTTTTCTATGCGTAAAGTGCATTGCGTCTAGGATTTTACAAGTTTTACTGTCTTGGATTACATCTTCCAATACCTATTATGAACAACGCAAAAGAGATAAGATAAATCAATACATAATTTATCGCTGCTTAATTCATTCATCATTGTATTGGTAAGTTGTAATAACGATGACCCTCTTGTCACATGATAGTCACAATGCTACGTTTATACTACAGTGCACGACCCTCGACCACGTAAGATAAAGAAAAGTGGTCAATACAGTAATAAAAAATCCATATTATTGCAATAAATAAAATCAAAAGTCATTGCTCAAATTAGTCTGAGAATCAGCACTTTTTGAACGTCAAAATTACATAAGACAGTTCCCCAAAACGCCCGCCCTTCACCACTTACTAGAGCTTTCGCTAGGAAGAAGAAGTGGTACAACAAACAATCAAAACTGTCTGTTCAGTTAGAAAAAAAAAACCGGCCAAGTGCGAGTCGGACTCGCCCATGAAGGGTTCCGTTACGTTACGATTTATGACGTATTAAAAAAAAACTACTCACTAGATCTCGTTCAAACCAATTTTCGGTGGAAGTTTATATGGTAATGTACATCATATATTTTTTTTAGTTTTATCATTCTCTTATTTTAGAAGTTACAGGGGGGGGGGACACACATTTTACCACTTTGGAAGTGTCTCTCGCGCAAACCATTCAGTTTAGAAAAAAATGATATTAGAAACCTCAATATCATTTTTGAAGACCTATCCATAGATACCCCACACGTATGGGTTTGATGAGTTTCAGTTCTAAGTATGGGGACCCCCAAAATTTATTGTTTTTTTTCTATTTTTGTGTAAAAAATCTTAATGCGGTTCACAGAATACATCTATTTACCAAGTTTCAACAGTATAGCTCTTATAGTTTCGGAAAAAAGCGGCTGTGACATACGGACGGACAGACAGACAGACAGACAGACAGACAGACAGACATGACGAATCCATAAGGGTTCCGTTGCCATTTGGCTACGGAACCCTAACTAGATCCTATAAAATAATACTTGGAGTCTGCCAACGGGCTATGGAACAAAGTATACTAGTGTTAGCATACACAATAATCGACTACTTAACTAATATTATTTGTGGGTTGCAACATCGTCATTTTTAACATTTGATGCTTTTGAAGTTGTGGCAACCCATAGATAACTTTTGATGAAAAACGGCGGGAACGGTTGCAGGGTTTTCCCTGTCAGTTAGAGATGATGAAAGTGGTCTCGAGTTAAAATTACTATTTTACTGTGTAGAGTTCCAATAAATTAAGTTGTTCAAGTATTTGAGTTTATATTTCTAACAAGTCAGAAGTGTGCTAATGTTTATCTACGTGCCTGATGTTGTGGTATCCTGGACCAAGGACAGTTTAAGTTACCTAATATCATATGCTACGAACGGACGACGCGACACGGCGCGTGCGTGAGTGATTATTATCAATTTATTGAACTACCGTGCGATCTGGACAGCGCGCCCGGTGCTCGTCAGCCCCCCTGAATTGGCCCAACAAGTTGAGCCCGCCGGCGCACTCAAAATGCAGAGTGCGCCTGGCCTGGTATAACTTCGTTTACCTGTGATTTTGTGACAAACTTGTTGTTTGTATAAAACGTGCATAAGCATGCACGAGCGTGCTTGAACTAAGAAACAAGGTTCAAACATTTAGTCAGTGATTGTTGGGAGGTACCTACCTAGTGAAACTCAGTGAAAGTGATACCAGTTTTGGTGGTTTATTTACATTAATTGTAATCAAAGACAATAATTTGAAATGAATGCTTCTAAATAATGGATTTGAATAGTCCATAACTGCTACTGCGATGGAGTTATTATTTTAAGTATTACCGTCCTATTGTTTGAATATTTCCAGTTGCTAGTTGAAGCGGTCACATTACTTTATTGATTAACTTGTGTTGGAAACTGATTTCAGCTGGATTTATTATTATTTTATTTGTTAGTTATCTTTAGCATTGTAAATATTAATTTTTTATTATCTAGTTACCTGTCAAAGTGATACCAGTTTTGGTGGTTTACTTACATTAATTGTAATCAAAGGCAATAATTTGAAGTGAATGCTTATATATTATGGATTTGAATAGTCCTTAACTGCTACTGCGATGGAGTTATTATTTTAAGTATTACCTATCGTTTGAATATTTCCAGTTGCTAGTTGAAGCGGTCACATTACTAATTGATTAACTTGTGTTGGAAACTAATTTCAGCTGAATTTATTATTATTTTCTTTTGTTAGTTATCTTTAGCATTGTAAATATTAATTCTTATTATCTAGTTACCCATCTAAATTCGTTGTTGGTGCATTTAAATAATTTTGATTTTATTTTGAATCACTCAAAATCGTTTAACGTGGCAATGGGCAATTCTAAGCGAAGGCGACGTGAGACAAGTAGTGATAGCTCGTCTGTAAATAGTAGTGATAGTGATAATAACCATCGTAGGTTGCGGCATAGTAAAAAGCGAAGTTATGTTAAAAAGCATAGTAGTAGTCATAGACAACATAGTAAGAGAAGTAGGAAGCAAAGGCATTCTAAACGTACTGATCGTGAGTCAACGAAAACTCCTCCGTTGACTTCCGTAACACCACATGCAGTTACTAAGCAGACTTTTCCTAACTTATTGAATAATATTCCAGTAAATGTGAACAACCCCGTCTGTAACTCTGCGTCACTACCAGCACCCAATTTCTGGGCTCAAAACAACTTTCCTGTTGCTTTTAGTGTTGTACCCGAATTTGACCCTAGTGATAATAGCCAAACAATAGAAAATTGGATTAACAAGGTCAGTGAATGTGCGCAGATTTACTCTTGGAATGATCGTCAAATATGTCACTATGCCCTTCCCAAATTAAGTGGGTTAGCCAAGAAGTGGTACCAGGGTTTACCCTCTGTACTATTTGATTGGAATGAGTGGGTTCAAAAATTAAAACAGGCTTTTCCTTCCAACGAAAATTATGGAGATCTGCTGACAGCAATGTTAAGGCTTAGATGTAAATTTGGTCAGTCTTTAGAACATTATTATTATGACAAAATGGCACTTATAAATAAATGTGAGATAACGGGCAATAAAGCAGTTGGCTGTTTAATACACGGTATTGACGACAAATTTGTACGAATGGGAGCAGGAGCCTGCATGTTTAATGAACCGGAACAAATCCTTAATTACTTGCGTACTGTGTCCCAACACGACAATAATACACCTTCCAACTTCCGTAACCGGAATAACGCGCCACCTAAAAATGCCAATAAGATTTCTAATGAGCAAACAAAAACCAGCACTAACGATAACATTCGATGTTATAATTGCAATGAGCTAGGGCACATAAGTTTAAAGTGTAACAAACCCATTAAACGATGTAACTTTTGTTTTAAATTGGGACATGAAACTAAAGACTGTCGTAGAAGAAACGCAAATAATAGTGACTCTTTAATTAAAACGAATACCGCTACAGAGCAAAATAAAACTATCTTGTGCATTACTAATAGTGAATCCGCAAATTCAAAATATTACAAAGATGTCATAATAAACAATGTTATCCTGCAAGGATACGTTGACCTTGGTAGTAAATGTACTCTGGTAAGAGAATCAAATGCAAAGCTAATAGTAAATGATTGGGATATCAAAAATTTACCCATTTTACAGGGATTCGGAAATTCCGCTGTAAAGCCGCTAGGCAAGTTTATAGCAATTTTGGAAATTGGCTCAGTTAAAGCTGAAACGGAAGTTCTAGTTGTAAATGATAATTATTTACAGACAGCGATATTAGTAGGGCAGTCTTTTACAGAAAAACCAAACGTTATTATCTTAAAAACAACAGATGAACTGGTATTTATGCATACACCAGATTTTGAAGATAATGTGTGTAAGACTAAGGTATACGCAGATGCTGATAAAGTGATAAAACCTAAAACTGTGATGCCAATAGATGCTATTACCAATGACGCATATAGTGGTGGCTTGTGGGTACAATACAGTTTTCGGATTTTACCGCAGAATGAATATGCTGTTTTGTCTGGGGTTTTTGAGTTTGAAGCAGGTAAAGGATATTTAATGATTACAAATCTATCATCTAACGATTTAAATATTAATAAAGGAACTTTATTAGTTCGGGGTCAACAATACCAAGAAGTAAATAAGGAATATATAGGTTTAACAACGGAAACCAAAAATTATGAAGAGTTACCTTTATCAGATATAAAAATCAGTACGGAAGTAACTGAACAACAAAAAGTACAGTTATTTGATTTGTTAAAGAAGTATAGGGATTGTTTTGCAATGAACTTAGGAGAGTTAGGAAAAACTAATCTAGCAAAAATGGATATTACTCTAACAGATAATAGACCAGTAGTATATAATCCTTATAGAATATCACACAGTGAGCGTGACCACCTAAATAAAATAATTGAAGAATTATTATTGAACGGTATAATACGCGAAAGCACTTCGGATTATTCCAGTCCTGTTATCTTAGTGAGCAAGAAAAATGGGGATAAACGGCTTTGTATCGATTATAGGGCCCTAAATAGAAAAACGTTAAAAGATAAATATCCGTTGCCTCGCATCGAAGACCAACTAGACAGATTAGGGGGCAACAAGTTCTTTATAAGCCTTGACCTCACTTCAGGATATTACCAGGTACCAATGAGTGAGGCCAGTAAGCGATTTACTGCGTTTGTAACACCGGATGGTTTGTATGAGTTTGAAAGAATGCCTTTTGGACTTGCCAATGCACCTAGTGTTTTCCAAAGGACGATTAATTGTATGCTTAGGGGTAAGCAAAACTTGGCGTTAGCTTATATGGACGACTTATTGCTGACATCACGTTCAATTGAAGAGGGTTTAGATAAGCTGGAAAAGGTTTTTCAATTATTAAGGTCTGCTCATCTAACATTAAATCTTAAAAAGTGTGATTTCTTTCAGACTCGTATAAATTATTTGGGCTACGAGATTAGTTCGGATGGCATCCGACCCGGGGTAGTCAAAATTCAAGCTGTAGTAGATTTCCCTTTACCTAAGAACGTTCACGAGGTTCGACAGTTTGTTGGCCTTACAAGTTATTTCCGACGGTTTATTCAAAATTATTCTATGATAGCAAAACCTCTAACGATTTTAACAAAGAAAAATGTCTCTTGGTGTTTTGACGAACCTCAAATCAAAGCATTTAATGAATTAAAAAGTAAATTAACCACCCGACCTGTTTTGGCACTATATGAACCTGAGGCTGAAGTAGAAATACACACCGACGCTAGTAAAATCGGTATAGGAGCAATTTTGCTACAACGGGTGAATTCAGATAAAGTATTCCATCCTATAGCCTATTATAGCCGTCAAACGACACCAGACGAAAGCAAACTACACTCGTATGAGTTGGAAACCTTGGCGGTAGTTTGTGCTTTGAATAGGTTTAGAGTTTATGTTTTGGGTAAATCGTTTAAAGTCGTCACTGATTGTGCCGCTATACGCAGCACAATGACAAAAAAAGACTTGATACCGAGAGTAGCGCGTTGGTACATATTGATGCAGGAGTACGATTTTACTGTAGAACATCGCGATGGTAACAAGATGAGTCATGTCGATGCACTGTCACGCAACCCAAGTGACTCTGAATCCAATGTCGTAGCACAGGTGGTTGATGTTTTAACAATAGATGACGATGCGTGGTTGCGCACAGTGCAGGAACAGGATTCAGAAATACAAAGGATAATTAACATTTTGAATGATTCAGAAACAAAAGATATTGTCGAGATCCATAAGAACTATACTGTTAAAAATGGTCGTTTGTACAGAATAACGAAAGATAAAAATGATGTAACCAATTTAAAGTGGGTAGTACCAAAATCAGTGAGATGGCAAATAGTTCGAATGAATCACGACGATGTCGGTCATTTCGGTTTTGATAAAACCTACAGTAGGATAAATCAGATTTACTGGTTTAAAAAAATGAGACGTTTTATTAAAAAATATTGTAGTTCGTGCTTAAATTGTGCCCACAATAAGTTACCAGCTGGAGCTAAAGAAGGGGAACTTCATACAATCCCAAAAATTAATAAACCATTTGATACACTTCATACCGATCACTGTGGTCCCTTTCCTATCAGCAAGAAAAAGAATTGTCATATTTTAGTGATCATTGATGCATTCACTAAATTTATTTATATAAAGCCAGTAAAAAACGTTAAAAGTAGTACTACTGTGCAGGTATTTACGGAATATTTCTCGCTATTTGGAGTGCCACGTCGTCTGATATCCGACCGCGGTACTAGTTTTACAAGCAAAGAGTTCTCAGATTTTATTAATAAAAGGGGCGTTAAACATATCTTAAATGCCGTAGCCTCTCCCAGGGCCAACGGTCAAGTTGAGAGGTACAATCGGACTATTGTTGATGCTATAACGGCTGCTAATCACAATAAACAAGAAAATGAGTGGGACTTGTGTTTACCCCAGATACAGTGGTCTTTGAACAACACAATAAACAAATCCACAGGTCGTACTCCTTCAGAAATGTTGTTTGGAGTTCAAACCACCGGCGTTTCGGATGGTTTTATGAACCCACTTGTCGCGGAATCTCATACCCCGTTAGACCGCGATGAGATTAGAACGGATGCAGACTCGCGAATTCAATTAAGCCAACAACTACAAAAAGAGCGTTTTGATAAGTCTCATAAAAAACCAACGGAGTATAAAGTAGGAGATTTAGTTCGTGTAGAAAAAGATATTCGCACAGACCCTGGACACAGCCGTAAACTAATACCAAAATGTGTAGGACCGTACAGAATTTCTAAAATAATAGGCAACGATCGTTATGAAATAGAAGACACTCCTATTACTAGAAAAGAAGGCTGCAAACCATATAGGTCGGTTTATGCTGTTGATAGGTTACACCCTTGGCTTGTTTTTAATCATGATGCGATGTCGAGTGATTCAGAGTAAGAGTCGGCAATAACTATTGTTGTAGTAATATAGTAATTGAGATTGTTAGACTAACAGTGAACGAAAATATTGTAATTTGCCAAGATTGCTTGAAGTATGGTCTTGAGATATAATTAATTTGATAATGAAGTCCCACTTGGACAACAATTAACTTCAACTTAAAGAATTGTACACAGATAATTATTTATTAAAGCGATATCTAATAACTTGTATCTTATGAATACAGAGAATAGTACTGATTATTAAATGCAAATGAGTTGAAGAATGTTTGTTATTTCTTACTAAATATGTTGATTTGTGAACAAATTAAAGTGAACGAACTTGTTGCAATATACATAATTAAAATATAAGCGAGATGTAGCGTTATTGAAGATAGTGATGATTCATGAGTCACTACAACTGAGTGTTTGTAGTCGATGTTTAGTTATAAAAGTGAGTCACTACAACAGTGTTTGTAGTCGATGTTTAGTAATAAAAGTAAGTCACTACAACTGAGTGTTTGTAGTCGATGTTTAGTTATAAAAGTGAGTCACTACACCAGTGTTTGTAGTCGATGTTTAGTAATAAAAGTAAGTCACTACAACTGAGTGTTTGTAGTCGATGTTTAGTTATAAAAGTGAGTCACTACAAGTGAGAGTGCTTGTAGTCGATGTTTAGTTATAAGAGTGAGTCACTACAAGTGAGAGTGCTTGTAGTCGATGTTTAGTTATAAGAGTGAGTCACTACAAGTGAGAGTGCTTGTAGTCGATGTTTAGTTATAAGAGTGAGTCACTATAAGTGAGAGTTCTTGTAGTCGATGTTTAGTTATAAGAGTGAGTCACTACAAGTGAGAGTGCTCGTAGTCGATGTTTAGTTATAAGAGTGAGTCACTACAAGTGAGAGTGCTTGTAGTCGATGTTTAGTTATAAGAGTGAGTCACTACAAGTGAGAGTGCTTGTAGTCGATGTTTAGTTATAAGAGTGAGTCATTACATTTGTGAAAGGTCTTGTAGTCGATTAGACGAAGTTCAGAATTTAAGAGCGAATGAGTTTCTAATTAATAGTAAGATTTTGATGTACGTTTTCTTTTTCTTTCTCTTTTTCTCTTTGTTTATTTTCAAATTTTGTTAAACGCGAGGCCGCGTTTGTCGTCAGGATTAGCCGAATGTTAGCATACACAATAATCGACTACTTAACTAATATTATTTGTGGGTTGCAACATCGTCATTTTTAACATTTGATGCTTTTGAAGTTGTGGCAACCCATAGATAACTTTTGATGAAAAACGGCGGGAACGGTTGCAGGGTTTTCCCTGTCAGTTAGAGATGATGAAAGTGGTCTCGAGTTAAAATTACTATTTTACTGTGTAGAGTTCCAATAAATTAAGTTGTTCAAGTATTTGAGTTTATATTTCTAACACTAGGTGTCAAACCCACAGACCGCATTAAGAACTCTATACTTCGTTCCAAAACACAAATCCGACGGTGGCTGCACAGCTGCTGGACTAAAGTTGAACAAGGCTGGCCATATATCTCGCATGTTGGAGCAGCAATATGCAAAAGTCACCACTAAGTGGATCCCAAATGGCAGGAAACGACCGCGCAGCAGTCCCAGAAAGAGATGGCGGGATGGACTCCTTAAAGAATTGGCCCACAATCGCAGTAGACCGGGAAAAGTGGCAGAAAGCCCATTTGCCCTGCAGTGAGATAGCACAGGCTCATAATAATAATAAAAAAATAGTAGGTATGTAAAGTAATTAACATTACGAGACACAGAACATTTTATTTGCGATATGTCAGCTAGCCACGCCAATATAATAAATAATAAAATGATCGCTAGGTTGAGACAATGTTTTCCATTCATCCAAAAGTCATCATAGAAATAATAATTTTAATCAGCAAAAGTTTAATAAGTTATCAGAGTAGGTATTCCGATAACAGTTGATATTTATAAACAATGTTATAGTTTTGTATTACGCAGGGATTTCCAACTTTGTGATAAGGAATAACGACCACAACAATGTTAACAACTGTTGAGTTTGTAGCACATATTGTGGAGACCACAAAACATACCTAATTAATATCGTACGTTTTGTATTTTTCGAAAGGTAATTTTGCACAAAACTAAAAAGCGTATCGCTGGGTTTTCGTTGCTCGCTTTCCTTGTTAACTCCACATTACCTACAGAACCAGTAACAAACAGAGAATTTACAGTCTTTGACAAACATTCAAAAGTCCAAACTCAAGGTTGGCCAACGGGCCATTGCACGTTGGCAAACCTTGAGTTTGGACCTTTTGTTTGGCGTCAAATTGACAGACCATATTCGCAACACCACACTGCGCTCCAAAACACAGATTAGGTACTGACGTTGCTCAAAAAGCCGCTAAGCTGAAGTGGGACTGGGCTGGCCACGTCTACCGTATGCCCAATAAGCTGTGGGCCAAAATAACCACTACGTGGAGCCCTGACACAGCGAGAAGGCGTCGCGGCAGACCCCGTAGAAGATAGCGGGACGAGCTGGACAAAACAAACGACCAGTGGACTACTTTAGCTGAACCGAAAGAGCTGGAACTCATGAGGAGAGGCCTTTGCCCAGCAGTGGGCAAACAGTAACGTAAGTAACATAGAAAAACTCACGCCTTTTCCCCATGTGATGGGGGTAGGTAGAAACTATAGAACGCCACCCGCACGATCCTTATGTTGTAATCAACCAGTGACGGTGTGAATGTGGATGGATTTATGAGTATGGGTAGACCACAGACTCGAAAGATGGTGACTACCGAAATGACGATTAATAGAGAAGTGTGGATGAAAAAGACATGTTGCGCCGACCTCAAATATGTGGGTTAAGGGAAAGATAACGATGTCTCTTTGTTTATGAGCAACCTGTTTCCATGAATAGGGTAGTTGCTTGGGTAAATAAATAATTATTATGTTTAGTCCGTCAGTTACATTATCGAAAAAAAATGGACACGTGTTTTTCTTTTGTCAATCAAACAAAAAATTACAAAGATAAAGCGCGTCAAAATTTGGGAGTAGGGGGTCGTGACGTCACGCCATGCTAAAAAGTGTAGCAAGGCGTGATGTCACGCGGAACTTTAACGGGCGATATCTTTATCATTTTTTATATAATTGACAAAAGGAAAAATACGGGTCCAATATTTTTTGATAATTTAACTGACGGACTAATTAGATTTTTTTAGGCAGCCAGCCTATTCAGAAACTGATCCTGAAAAAAAAATCTGCGCTGCCTAGGGTCTAGAGTCATGTCCTTAATTCATAGTAACAGTTTGCGCGTCGATGTCGATGTCGATGTGATTTAGATGGGATATTCATAAAACAGAATATAATACTACAATAAACAAGCTGCATAAATTCCAAGTTTCTATGCGAGTAACCTTGCTGTCAGTTACATCATGGTGTTGCTCAATAGCGGTTTTCATTTGATTAGTTTGCTTTAGTCCCACGTCCGATGCGTCATGGTGACCGTTAACCATGAATCATGATGGACGGTACATGTGTCGGTGGATTGTTATTGTTTAGCTTTTAAGGCAGACCGCACGGCTAAACCTGGCTAGAAGCACTGTAGGAAAAAAAAAGAAAGAAAAACGAGTGCGGTCGTAGGACCCCCGTCAGGAATGAAATTCCTTTCGGGACACTCGCACGCACACACACTCGTATAATTATAATAGAACGAGACAGTGAGGGAGAGAGAGAAAGTGTGAATTTAATACGCGTTTTTAATACGCGTTAGTACTCGTATAAGTTTTTAGAAGCTGAGTTGTCGCCATCTTGCATGTTCATTTTGACCTCGCTGCCGGGTTTAGTTCCAGTAACTGGGTCGTGGAGGTCAGTTTTGCTGTCGCTCCAAGTCAGCTACGTCTGGTTAGACTGAATGCCAACCTCAACAAAGTTGGAAAAAAGGCTAGGCAGATGATATAGGCTTTCGTACCCTCAAAAACCATGGAAATGACCGACCATGATGAAAAGTTTTAAAGTTTTCGCAGCCGCCATCTTGGATTTTAATTTTGACCAAATTCACACGTTCTCTCTCTCTCTCTGTTATAACGAGAGAAAGTCGCATTTATGGGGCATAACGCTTTCCTGCAGCTGAGCAGACAAATCTTTCAAGCATAATTATAAAGCAATGGATTAGCAATATGGTCCAAAATCATTCAGATTGTTATTGTAAGTGTGTTACGCAGTTAGGATGGTTTGCCAACTGTTCTGTATTCCGTATTAGTTTCCAGCAGAATAATTTTGAAAAATACATTATATACAACTCGTCTACTTAGGACATCCCAAAGTTTACTTTTAACACTTACGCAGACAGATGCGACCAGATTCTGGTAGAACAATTTCCATGAAATTTTCCTAGAAATTGAGGTCTAGATATTGAGGAACTCTAAATAAATTACTACGCAAAAACGTTTACCTCAAAGATAATTCTAGTATCAGTTACAAGCTAAAGATTAACTCAGGTAATCAAGTGTTAATCGTCGCAGATTGTCACGATTCGTGTACCTCTGATAAACAATTAAAACGTCATTGTGAAAAACATTTCTTTTATTGTATTCTAATGACATAAAAATACCTTCGTTTGTAGGAAAAAGGCGAAAAACCCCGAGATTTCTTTTAGAAGTTATTTCTTTGTTAGTTAAAGTCACGCGATTTGTTATAATTAGGTTTTACCTGAAGTCTCGTGCACGTGATAAAACCTTGTCAATTGTTTGTTTTATTTACTGAAACGCATAATCATTATTATTGATTGTGTGACATGACACGCTTGCATTCCCCAAATGGGTTAGGCAAAAGCGAATCGTACACACACTCACTATTATTTTTTTGGGTTGGTGGTTTTTAAAACATTTCTTTTTCCCCTTTCGAAGACAGCAATATGTGGAAGTAAAGTTCGATGTATAATGACTTTTTATTTGATTTAATAATTTTCATTAAAGGGTCTAACGGACTTCTGCGAGTTGGCTTCGGCCCCTCGTGCGCCATCCAAAGGTTGGGGATATTATTATCTATACTTATAATAAATCTGTAGAGAGGTCAATTCTGTACATGAAATATATTTCCAAAATAACTATCAGGGGGTGATTAGGGATCGATACTGATGCCAAAAATGTAATCAGTAAAATTTTTGTCTGTCTGTCTGTCTGTCGGTCTGTCTGTCTGTCTGTCTGTCTGTATAACCGTTATAGAAACAAAAACTACTCAACGGATTTTAACGAAACTTGGTACAATTATTTTTCATACTCCTGAGCTGGTTATAGTATACTTTTCCTCACGCTACTATCAATAGGGGCAGAGCAGTGAAGAGAAATGTTGGGAAAACGGGAGAAGTTACTCCATTTTTTAAGCTTTCGTCGCGTGTGCAACCTTAATGGTTAAAGCTACACAGAAATCATGTATGACGAAAATGTTCTCCTTAAAATTATATAAAAAATATCCTACGACAGCATATGCCTATCTTTTATGGTTTACTCACAATAACACGTGTAACTCCCGATAGCTTAGCAGTTCGAAGCATTCTGATTATATTTGTCTACTCTTACGTTTATAACACTCTCAGTCATCCCTAATTAAAAAAGTTAACATAATTAACTATTCTATAAAAAAGAATCATAGAAATCGGTATAGAAACACCAGTTATACATGAAATACACTAATAATAAGCCATCGCGCGTGAATACTGAATCACGCTCGACGCCTACCGGTTCGATTACGATGAAACTTGGTATAATTATTCTTTAATATCCTGTTGGTCCCGGCTGTCATTCGTGGATCTTTGACAGTCGTTACGGGTAGTCAGAAGCCCGAAAGTCTGACAACCAGTCTTACCAAGGGGTATCGTATTACCCAGTAACTGGGTTGTGGAGGTCAGATAGGCAGTCGCTCCATGTAAAATACTGGTATTCAGCTGCATCCGGTTAGACTGGAAGCCGACCCCAACATAGTTGGGAAAAAGGCTAGGCAGATGATGATGATCCTGGGCACCACACTGGGTACTTTTTATCCCGGATAAGTATACACAATAAAATACAAACTTAATTTTGCGGTTCGATCCCTAGACCCGATTACTGTACCAACCGCAAATAATAAGTTTGTCGTAGGTTATGTCACCCGTAGTGGAGTTCTGCACACGGCTAAGATACTGTAATATTTTATCTTAAGATTAGAGATGGGCCGACTACATATAGTATTTGCCGACTAACCGACTAGCCGACTAATCAACTAGCCGACTAATCGGCAATGCCGATCATTCTAATACGAGTACCTACTTGCTAGCTACTACCTAGCTTAATTACTGACTGATTAATACGTTCTATGTTACCTTATTGGTTTTTGAATATGTTTCAAGATTGTAACTTTAGATTTAAAATCTATATATATATTAAATTCAGTCCTTTTTTTTGAGGATGGGATATCATCAAATGACCCCTCCCGCTCTGGGTGGAGCGGAAAGGAGTGTCAGACTCTTACTGACTAAAACCCACCCGTGTTCCTTCCTTAGCCCTTTATGTTCCAGGGCAGCGGTAACCCTTTCGGACGATCCCGCTACCCTGGCAGAAATTCAAGGTCCTGACTCACTGACTGACTGATGTATGGACGCACAGCCTAAACCGCTGGTCCTAGAGACATGAAATTTGGAGGGTGTGTTCTTAGTGAAGAGTAGGTATCCACTAAGAAAGGGTTTTCGAAATTCCACCCCTAAGAGGGTGAAATGGGGGTATTTTGTTTGCATGGAAAATCTTATTCCTTGAGTTAATAAACTTGAAACTTGGCACCAATACTAATCAAAGTAAATTATGAAGTTTGTCATTTTATGTTTTTCTAAACTAAAAAGGGATTGGGGTGTTTCAAAGTTTGTATGGAAGAATTTTAGCGCGCGGTCCGATTATCTCGAAACTCACTATTTATACCTACGATCGAAAGTAAAGAATATTGTTTTTCGAAAATTACCAGTGACGGGCTGAAAAGGGGTAGTCAATTTTACGGGGGAGGATTTTACTGCATGGCTTGATTAGCTCGAAAATTAGTATAAATAATCGTTAAGTCAAGTTATAAATACATCCCAAACGATTTTTTTTAATTCCACCCCTGTGGGGTTAAAAAGCAGGGATACAGTTTATATGAAAAATCGTCTTTATTAGGTTAATAAACTTGAAACTTGGCAAGAATACTCGCCTAAGTAAGTAATAAAGTTTATTATTATAAGTTTTTCAAAACTACCCCTCAAAGGGGGATGTAGGGGACTTAAAGTTAGTGTGGAAGTAATTGAATGCGCGGTCCAATTAACACGAAACTCAGTATTAATAGTTTTGACAGAAAATAATTAATAATAATTATGTAAAGTAGTCGAAAATTCAGCTGCATCCGGTTAGACTGGAAGCCGACCCCAACATAGTTGGGAAAAGGCTAGGCAGATGATGATGATGATGATGTAAAGTAGTCGAAAATTGACCCCTGACGGGGCAAAAAGGGGTAATTCGGTTTTCAAGGGGAGCATTTAAACTTGAAACTGTATGTTACATTTTTACACGTAAACCACTGAACTTCTGATTTGGCAAAGAGATAGATGGCATCCTAGGGAAGGACATACTTTTTATTAGGGTAGCAAGTTCCCGTGGGATAATTTCCGACATCCACGCGGGCGAAGCCGCTGGCAGAAGCTAGTATAGAATATTACCAAAGACACCATAATAATAATATTGATGACCGTGGGGTACTGCTACATGATAAACTCACCTAATTAGTGTTAGCAGTAGGTTCGATTCATAAATCTTGTCTTCCAAAATTCGCAACTTCCACGGCGTTGTCGGTGACATAGCAGAGGTCACTTTGACTGCATGTTTTGGGACACAGAGGGCAGGATAGGAGGTGGAGCATGGTTTGCGACATAGCTCCACTATCACACCCTACTGCCGTTCCGTCAAGGTTGCCCCACTTTACCAGTTAGGTTCGAGTATAGACCACAAGCGGTAGGCTAGCTGCTAGACATCGTAATCACAAACTCACGCGATTTCTTTTAATTAGGTTTTACCTGAAGTCTCGTGCACGTGATAAAACCTCATCCATTGTTTGATTTTTTTACTGAAACGGATATTATCAATGACTACATGACATAACATAAAATTACACCTGTATTTCCCAAAAGGTTGGTCAGAGGCGTATTGTACGTACCCACCTTTAATTTTTCTTAAAAACTACGTAACGGTTACTATAGGGTTGGTGGTTTTTAAAGCAATTCTTTTTTACGTTTTGACGACTGTGATGCGGAGGTAAACTTCGATTCCTAAATGTCTTATGAGTCTAGCCTATCTTTATGCATTCAGAAGCCTCTGATAAACATTGGGTTTATACATGATTATAATACTTAAATATGCTTGGAACTAAGCCTGATTGTCAACACTTCACGTGATCAGAGGTACAAATATCTTTCAATCTGATTCAGATTGAGATTGATAGTTTGTTACGTAATTAGGGTGCAGATTATTGAAAGAAATAGGATCTATATACAGAAGGTAGACTACTTAGCTGCTAGCCATCTTTCACAAATTCTCTTAGTGTCACTTAGGGTTAGGGGTCATTCGGCCCACTATGGAAATGGGACCGCGGACCAGTTACCCCTTTTAAAAATTTATAATGGTTAACTGGTCCCACATCTATTTTATTAAGCTCATTGTTGCGACCTTTTTATATATTTTATGATTTTTTACTCTTTATACATGTTGTCAAAATAAAATTCAGTTGCGTCAGTGATTCGTAATTTTATTGAATTATAAAAACTACAGTCCACATTTTGCCTACACTCATCTAAAACTTTAGAAAAAGTATTTTTGTCGATACTCATGTTTGTAATAGTACCAACTTCAGAAAAAATGATGCATTAGTGTGACAAATGTTTTCTAAGGGGTAACTGGTCCGCGGTCCCAGTTCCATAGTGGGCCGAATGACCCCTAACCCGTCACTTAGGCACTCATTTATTTATACCATGTAATGTTATAATTGTTTTGTACTATCGTTGTCGATTGACCCCCTTAGCAGACCAAGGCCTATTTATGGCCAAACAACTCGAAGAGGTCAAGCAGCTGTGTGACTTTTTAACTTAGTTTTGTATTGTATGTACAGACGCCAGCAGGTCAAGCTACCCGAAACTGTCAAATTTTCCCAATCAACCTTGAACCTTAATGCTTTAGCGATAAAGTTGAAAATCTATTAAAGAAATTTGACAGATTGTGGTAGCTTGATGTGCTGGCGTCTGTACCTAATGGAAAATAGAACAATAAAACCTGAATAGTGGATGTTTTAAATATTGCCCATTGTTGTTATTATTACAGAAAACAATATACTTTAGGACTTGTTGTAAGCCGCCATTAAAATAGGTAAATAGTTCAATACTATTCCTACATTGTATGATTGTGTCGCATATAAAGCCACTGTTACAATTAAAAATTTGTGGCCTCTTACGGCAAGTTGACATAAGCCCAAAGGACAGGTGGTTGGGTGTTGATACATAAGGAAACAACAAACTATCTCAAACACCGTATATTTACAAAAATAAATCTAAAGCAATAAACGGTGAACCTTAAAGAACTTATTTACCTTATCGTTAACAAATTAAGTAGGTGTCTATAACTATATCTTAATAATAATAATAAACTCTTATGACACATAGTTGCCCATACCTTATAGTTATAACATTTTGACGTATTTATACGGCTGTCGGCAAGCTTTGTAACTAATATCTTTGTAACAATTTTTTATTTTTTTATTTAAAACAGCGTCCATGGAATTTCTTGCCCGTTCTTCTCCATAGGTACCTACTACGCTCTGGAGTGGGCAACTAGCTTCATATGTATGACTGACCGACTTCTTGACAGTTAAAAAGTGCCTGTAAATGATTTAATTGAAATAAATGCTTTGAGTGTACTTTGTTACACTTTAGACTACTTCTTCAACATTTTTCTAAGTTATGATAACAATGAGGATGTTCTACTGGGTAATTTACAATGATAATGAACTATATAAATCTAATCGAGATGACGACTAATAGAGAAGTATGGAAGAAAAAGACATGTTGCGCCGACCTCAAATAAATTGGGATAAGGGCAGGAGAATGATGATGATGATGAAGAATGAACTATATGAATCCAAATCTAACCATTAACGATTGTGTATTGGCTACACCCTATTCTTTCTCACTACTCTCTCCCTACACCTACTCACTACATCCCAAGCAGCACACAAGCGTTTTCAACATCAATATACCAACCTATTTAGAACTTAGAGTTCTTTTAGAGACGTACAAGAGTGTTATAAAATGCTTTTGTCTTTATAAGAGTGATTTATGAGTTATTATACAGCTCAAACTGTATAAAATCTTTATTGAGGGATCTGCGTAAGCTTGGGGTGCTTAAACAGAATATTAAAATTCTACTATACAGCTTTAAGTATTTTGTGACACTTCAATCTGGTTTCATCGTTAAAGCTGTATACAGGCTGTATTTTACATGTGATCACTTACTTATTACAACTCTAAGTGTTATTACAGTATCACTTGATACTTGTTTCTGTACAATGGTGTATGCAAACTCCGTTCTCAAGCTTATTTTTATGGCGTAATTGTACACTATTGTAAATACAGTGGTTTTATGACTTCTGTCTATGAGGGTGTTTTAAAACTAAAAAAAATAAATGACAGCTATAGTACAGCTTTAGTCTGTATTACTGACACAGTCACTTGATTGCATGACGAATAAAATTAATGTTTTCACTGTGAAGAAATGCAACATGTGGAAAAAAAGAAAAAGATCTGGTGCAGTCAAGAGGAGGATTAAAAGGAAATATTTGAATATTACAAATTATCAACCAAGTAACAGTTATGATAGTGAACCATCATTTATTGAGGAAGCAAGAGAATCATTAATAAATCGGACAACCTACAGTCAAGCGTCAATTCCATCGACGTCCAACGAAGAAGGTTCCGTAGCAAAAACATTAAACAGTGATAATAATGATCATAACAGTTATATCAAATGTGTAGATTTAGGACAACCTTCGGAACCTGATAATGAAGTTTTTTCATTATGTGCGAAAATTAGTGTGATTTAAATAAAAAGGCAACAGGCACATGTAACGTGTATGAGTTTTTAATAACAAGTAAAAGTGACACATGAATGATGTGCGTACGAGCACATAACAAAAACATAATACATAGTTTAGGTAGGACGGAACACTTAGAGCTATGATCAATGTCGTAGGCGCTCCAACATTCCCCCGAGCGTTGAAAGTCGAGCTTTCAACCAGACTTCGATTCTGGTAATGGGCATATCCTGTTGAAGGCCCTCCGGATGACTCCAGTAGAGGTCTTTATATCTGCTACCCGGACAATTTCATCAGTACCTGGATGTATGGCGATGACTCTTCCTAGTCTCCACTTCAGAGGTGGAAGATTCTCCTCTTTCATGACTAGGAAGGCTACAAAAACAACAATAGAATTTTTTGTCTCCGGGAGAACCACAGCCACGAGATTACGTGTTTCTCTTAAATACTAACAAGCTCGTATAAACAAAATTTAATAACAAATAACATTTACATAAACGTTGTGACTTAAGGACAATGGACAATCAAATTAACATGATTATTAAGTGTTTTTCTATGAAAGGTTTAAAAAGTAAATTAACCTCTTGAAAAGATCACCCTATAAAAGTTCATTATTGTAAAACTAACAAAGAGATTCCTCCTCCTCTTCTTCAATAATTTCTTTTTCGCCTGTAGCGTTTTTGTCGATTTTACCTTTTTCACCTGTATCCATTTTATTTTGATTCCTCTCGATTTCTCTGATCTGATTCATTTTCAGCTATATTTTTTTTAAGCGCATCTTTTTTGGTTCTCATACTTTTAGTTGCTCTTTCATTCTTACCGAGTTTCCTCTTCACAGAATTTTTCAAGACGTTTCTATGATTTTAAACGGCATATTTTCCTGAAAATAAAGTAAAACA
This sequence comes from Apamea anceps, assembly GCA_951799955.1. Classification (NCBI taxonomy): domain Eukaryota; kingdom Metazoa; phylum Arthropoda; class Insecta; order Lepidoptera; family Noctuidae; genus Apamea; species Apamea anceps. Next base: position 15,086,966 of record OX637509.1, read on the forward strand.
GATATAACATACACAACACACTAATAATACTTTGCAATAAGTTTACTTAGGTATAATAATGTTCATACAAAACAATGTATTTTATATGAACGAGTTATAAACTCTACTTTTCACTTCGATTGCGAGTAAATCAAACAGTGATATAGCAAGTTAACATATATTTTAGTTTAAATTAACAATTTTTGGAACAATTTTTCAACTTTTTTACCTGAGTAAATAAACATTAGGCTTGTGTGTAGGAGAACTATACTGCCAAATCACAAGTGCGTTTTAATAAAATATTATTGATAAAGTGAGGAACGGATCAAAGTAATTTTGAGCTCAGGGTTTTTCATTTCTTTAAGCGTAACTCTAAAGAGCATTATAAGTTATGCATAGAGAACTAATATACAGCCTAAGTAATAAACATATTCTATTATAAAGCTGATTAAAAGCCAATAGCTGTACAATGTAATCCATAACTTACTTAGTACAGCTATTCAGACTATAATACTCTCCAAATATTATGTAGGCTGCTTAGCTAATTGTCGCCATTTTCGAATGTTTAATAACAAAATTTAAAGTATAATTAAAGGATTTTTTTACAAAATCTTAAGCCGCATCATGATAATCAGCTTGAATAATGATCACTGTGCCCTTATATCTATTACTTTAAAATTATTTTTTTATTCTAACCTTAAAAACAAACATTTACTTACCGTATTTAGTATTTTTCTTTATGTCAGCTCGATTATTTTGCTGGCGCGTGAATATTTTGAAGGAAAACATACACAGGTTCACAATAAATTTAATTTGCACTTTCAATTCACCAAATAACAACATCAGATATACAAATCTACGGTTATCTTTTACTTCTAGTAATAAATATTAAATAATAGTGTCGCCATTTCTACTACACGCATAATGTCATCGAAAATAGTTTTGTTTTATTTTTATTCTTTTGTAATCCTCTTCAAACACCTATTTAGAACACTTTTCGTTACAAAAGAATTATAAGATAATATCTGTAGTATAATGGTTTCTTTGTACACCGAATAACAGCTTTAATACAGCTATTGTACAGCTTCTCTTTTGCTTGTACAGCTACTATACAGCTCTAATAACGACAAAAGCTGTATAATATGGGCCCTTTTTTTACTTACAGGGGCTGTTTAAGCGCTTAAACAGCCTCTATACAGCCTGAATATGCAGCTTCTAGTATAAAAACCAACTTAAATACAGCTTGTATACAGCTTGCAATGCTACTTGGGATACACTCACGCACATCCTACACTTACTCTCTACACACACACACTCAGACCCTACATTAATTCACCACAGCACACAGTTAAACATCTTGCATTTGTGTTTCTTATACATAAATTATATCCTGTTTTCTTTTACACCATTTGGTTATTGTTGAAACGTCCCGATTTAGTATAATATGGCTTTGTTTCTAACGAAGAATCACTGGCTCCTAAGACACAGGCCCCTACACCTAGTTTAGGAGTCAGAGAATTAAAACTATTGTGACCTAGTTAGAAGCCTTATAGGCTCTTTGTCTTTGGATACTGTAATGCGGTAAAAAAACTTTTGGTGAAATAAAGAATTTAATTTAATTTATTTATTTATCTATTAGGTAAGCCGTTGGTCCTGCGCCTCATTTCTCTCCGGTTGAGTCGGATTGCTGTCCCATCATACTACGAGAGTGAAGGAAGAGAGAGCGCACCTGTTTATGCGCACACACTTGTGTCTTATAATATCTCCCGCCCCGATAGCTAGTCTCCGTTGAGATTAGCCGCCAAAACCGAAATTCTGCCTGGAGACCTGTTAGGTAAGCGAATAAAAGTTATGCATAAAAATTACTATTTGGTATTTTTACAAATATTTTGGTGTTCGCTCTAGTATAATTCTTTCTCGAATGTCTCTTATCATTGCCAATCTTCGATCTACTAAGTATGAACATCGAAGTCGCCAATTAAGAAAAAACGCAGGCTAATCGTTACCTACACTCTATATTTAGAAATAAAATTCCCTACATAACAATAACACCAAAAAAAGTAACAAATATTTTGAATCAACTGTCACTTCTATTCATAGTAAACAATACAAATAAAACTCATTGTTAAAACATGCATCTTATGACCAAAATATCTTGACACTTCAGGGTAGCGCTAGTAGTAAGGGCAATCTGTCAAATTCAGTATCGTATTTTTAGTTCCATATTTCGCCACCACCTAAGTTAAAGTGGTCAGTCTGTCAACAAATAATTTCAGACAGTCACGAGGCGCCTTCCAAAGCGCAAAGCCAAAATAATAATACATTTCAAATCCAATTAAAATGCAATTATCACCCTTATTGATATAAGTTTAAGCAGTATGTAAATGTTAGTCAACGGTAAATGAAAGTTTGTTCAGGAAATGCTGCCAATTTTCTGTCAAAACATTCAGCTCATCTCAGAGCCTTGGCCTGAAGCTTCACAGAAATTGTAATTATAAATCTGAAAAATATTTCATTTTAAAAGACATCACTCACTATCGCTGAAGACCTGGACATGAGTTACCTTGGACAACCTGGAAGTCTTTAAACAGATTCTAGGCCCAGGTAGACCTAAGCAACGAAAACCTGTTTAGGTGGAGATTCATAGACGACTCCGCCTTGGAGTTTAATGTGGTGCTGTTCCACAAACGAAGGGACACTTAATATCGTGTCCTGCGCGTTCTGTCAGCTGCACGTTACAGGAACTGATGGACGCTGGTGATAGCGCCCACGCTGGTGATGGCAAGTAGCCAAATTCTGGGCCGAGTCCATTTAGCTTGCTATCGACACACTAAGAAGAGACTCACTATAACCACACCGCTCCAGCACAGTTAACGGCCCGGCACCGCTTTGGAACGAATCAATCCGCTTGTAACCAATACGCCACCAGCAAGACGACTGCTCGCTGCTGGCACGCCACAGGTGAGGTAACAGTTTGTTGTTTACGCGCCGCTTACTACTTAGTTGGTAGCTCACCGTCCATGCGCCACCGGTTAGTTTTCAGCTTACAGACCGGTTTGCGAACATTAGTGAGTGATCTCGCTTGAGAAGCACGCGTTTCTACGTTATATGTCTCAGTTTACGTGGACTGGCAATTAATTTAAAGCTACTGCACTTGACGAAGAAACAGACGTGCGACCGGCGTGAGGACCGGGCACGGCGAAAGGTCCCCGCGAGTACGGCAAGGCAACAGCATGCATATCGCTCGCAGGCATGTCTTCACCTGGGAGTGGGCTGCTCGCTTAAAGCGCTCCGTCGGCGCAGCTGTATATTTACTATTCTGAATTGTCATCGTAAAAATTACTTTAATACAGTTGATTTAAAATCATCATCTGCCTAGCCTGTTCCCAACTATGTTGGGGTCGGCTTCCAGTCTAACCGGATGCAGCTGAGTAGCAGTATTTTACATGGAGCGACTGTCTATCTGACCTCGACAACCCAGTTACTTGGTAATACGAAAGCCCTTAGTATGACTGGTTGTCAGACTTTCGGGCTCCTGACGACCCGTAACGACTGTCAAAGATCCACAAATGACGCCGGGACCAACAGCTTAACGTGCTTTCCGAGACACGGAGGGGTCTTTGTATGTAAAGTTACGTTAGTCTTGGTATGTACGTTAGTCTTGATTTAAAATCCTAACTTAAATGACAAGTTAATTGCAGTGTCGGAGCGGTGCCCAGCCAACACAGATTAGCTGAATAAATTTTGCGTAAAAGCAATTCTTTTGACTTTAAGCTGGATAAAGTATTTGTATAACTTCTGTGTAAGCGCTTATACAGATGATATTCAAGCAATTTGGGCACAAAATATCTTGCTTCAATTTGGATAACATTTGATTAATAGCCACATAGCAGCTGAATAAATGTACAACACACTGAATATCTTCTGCATAAATTCTGATTTTTCTTTAGTCCAGAAATTATACATATTTTATGCAGTTGTTAATTTGTGAGTTCAGATATTCAAATGATATTCAAAATTCCGATCTCAGGACTAGTTTTACAAAGAAATTATGCAAGTAAAAAAAGTATAAATGTATTTTTCATTGTGACGAAATTATTTTGTGTTACTTAGTTCAAAAAATTGTAATGGTCGCTGATCACGTCTTCAAAAATTTGGTAAGTAAATTGTTTCATACATTTTAAGTAAGTTTAAGGTGAATTATATAAACGCATGGCACTTTACTGTGAATTATCAATATGATTATTATACATTTTTTGAGCGCCTTAAGATAAAGCTACAATTTAAAAGGTAAACAAATGTGAAATAATATTTAAATTAAATTATCTTTACTTTTTATCAAATTTCAGTCCCAGAAAATAATGAGAATCAAATTTTGTATAACTGCTAATGTTTCCTACTCACTAAACAAAGTGTTTCATAAGATAAATGTTGAGGATTTTTATAAAAAGAGGTTATGTGGAACGTTAGTTAATGGCGGACGGCCAATTTGAATAAAAGTGTCTATTTCAGTGATTATTTTGCTTATTTCTGCTTAATAGTTCACATACGTCTACATGTCCAGAAATTATTTGGTTTAAAGTACAATAATTATACATTTCTCAGAGAAAGGTCTTAAATTACATAATGCAGTATACTCTTATTCAGCTTTTTAGGGTTCTTTTTTATATAAAATAAATTCATGAATATTTGAGGTTGATTGGACCTATACTAATGTAGGTAGGACCCACTATTAGGTTTTTAAAGTTATCTACAGTACTACTATGAATGACGCATGGCGTAATATTTAGTTGTTTGACAATTTGACAATTGTTTTTTACCAACTAAAATATACATTTAGATACACAGCACTTTGTAGGTAGTCGCAACCAAAAGTATCGCGCTTCCTTTCCCACCACAACACTTCAAATGGGCGCTCGGCTAAACTCGGCTTACGATCGGTTTGCGCTTGGCCACGCTCGCTGCGTTGTTGCTCATTCGAAATTGTAACTTTAAATAGAGAGGTCCCCGTTATCGTAGCTTCCTTGTCGCGCTCGTGTAGTCAATAAGTAAGATACAAACGTAAACATCGAGATTTATTATATAAAGTTAGTATTTATAATAGTGTTGTTGTTGTTTGTAATAGTGTTGTAGTATTTTTGAAGTGTTATATAAAAATTATATATTTTTTTCAGAAACATGTTCAAAATTCGTTTCGACTCGCAAAAAAGGCCGGGTTGAATTATCAACAGTGCCCGCTTCTTGGGAGCATAATGGAAAGTTATACTGGCCAAAAAAAAAATGGCAATCATTTCAAAACTTTTGAAGAAGCTGAGGAAGAATTATCTCAAATGTTGAATAGAACTGATACCTACGGATTACGAACAACAACAAGATCCACGCGTTAATACATCTTCTCGTATTTCACAAAATAAATCTCCTAGTATTGTATAATTGTATAGCACATGAGTGAGTACTATGTACATACTATAAAGCTACCATTTACTGGGTACGTCTTTCATTGACTTGAAGGTGCCCTGGCAACAGAGAGTATGTCATGCTCACTCAAATGTCTCGCTGATGGTGGCGCATGTGTTGGATCATTTGGCTCCCTTCAAAATGGTTGAGCTGAATGGTGCTAATCCATGCGTCATGTTCGTGAACGGGCGCCGTCAGTAGGGACTGGTCATCTCTTTGCTGTCATGGCTTATTATAATTTAATTTAATATTTGAATTGTTCTTATTTTTATTTTTTTAAACTTTTCATTACGGACGCTTTTAACGTTCTGCATCGTTCTCACATGCATAATTTCTAACATGAATGATGTAACCCAATACTTTGTAACCATATTATATTGATTTAAAAGCGTGTCCATAGAGTTTCTTGCCCGTTCTTCTCCATAGGTACCTACGCTTTGGAATGGGCAACTAGCTTCATTTTTCTGACTGACCGACCCCTTGATAATTCAAAAGTGCCTGTAATGGTTTAATTGAAATAAATATTTTGAGTTTGAGTTTTTGAGTTTGAGTTTGAAAGATTTTAATTCGATGGCATGGTGATGCACAATCATCGTGTACAGAACCCTCTTCAACTGTATTGGTCGCACTTGACCCGGGCCTTTGTATCAGTTGTCAAACCCTTTTCTATTACTGCACAGATACTATTTTTTATCTTTACATACTCTCGTGAACACTTTCTTCTTATTCCTCCCGTTCTCTTTCTTTTTTCCTTTACGCTTTTGTTATTATTTTTCTGAGGAGGCATATTGTTTATGCAGCATTTATCAGTTTTGTCATGAAATGGTGAAATATCTGGATATAAACATACGATATCTTCAACTAATCAGTTATTTGCTGCTTAAGATACCCACATTTGTAACTGATATCGTTTTAAGCTGAACATAAAGACAATTGTACGCTTATAGCGCTATAAGTTAGGTAAAACAAGGAGTTTAGCTTCTGCCCGCGGCTTCGCCCGCGTGGATGTCGGAAATTACCCCACGGGAACGTGCTAACAGGATAAAATGTATGTGCTTCCCCAGGATGCCATCCATCTCGCGGGCCCTTTGTGGCTAATTACAATAGAAAACCAATTGTGTCTCATTAGTGGTGATTAAGAGGGTACCTATATGATATCTTTACCTAATTACCTACCTAATTAAAAAAAAATAACCTACCTAAATAAACCTATTTCTGATGATAACTAATCTAAACTCAATAAATAAGCAAAATCCCTAAAAACTAATATCTATACGAATGACTAATCCTACCTAACAGTATTATAAAATAACCTACGGTCACTACGTACACTATCAAATATACTACCTATACTTTAAAATTAAAATCTATACCTACGACTTATAAAATTAAACATATATAACTCTAAAAACTAAAAGGAATAAAAAGGTCGCACAGATGATACTGCGGGTGACGTAACCTACGACAAACTTATTATTTGCGGTTGGTACAGTAATCGGTCTAGGGATCGAACCGCAAAATTAAGTTTGTTTTTTATTGTATATACTTTTCCGGGATAAAAAGTACCCAGTGTGGTGCCCAGGATATTAAAGAATAATTATACCAAGTTTCATCGTAATCGAACCGGTAGTTTTTGCGTGATGCCTGAACAAACAGACAGACAGACAGACAGACAGACAGACAGACAGACAGACAGACAGACAGACAGACAGACAGACAGACAGACCGACAGACAGACAGACAGACAAAAATTTTTGTAATCCCATTTTTGGGTTCGGTGTCGGTCTAGTAACACCCCCTGCCATTTATTTTTTTGATATTTTCAATGTACAGAATTTTCACTTCTACAGATTTATTATAAGTATAGATTATGCAGAAGTCAGCTGTGTAAAGAAGAAAAAATCCAAAATATTCAGCATCTGAATAAATTAGTACCATTTCGTACACTATGCAGCTCAAAGAAAATATTTCGTCTAATATTCAGCGTTTTGCTGTTTAACTGCTTTGCTTAAATATGTTATACAGGACAATGCAAAAACTTTAGCTACTGTGCAGATAATAGCTGTTTCAATTACTTTTATTTGAATATCGCTTGTTTAGCAGATTCTACTCTTGATTACTATTCAGCTTAAAAAAATACCGCGAACTTTATGCAGAATTTAGTAAGCTTACAACATTATTTTAATTTAAGAACTCTCTTATTCAAAATAAAGCCATAACATCAGCTGTAATACAAAAGTAATAAAGCTTGACACTGCTTATTGTGGTATATTTTCGCTACTATCTGGCTTATGTGTTGGCTGGGTGCTGATATAATGAGTGACGACCTTTGTTCGATGTCGGTCAAGCACTTGAACTTCCAGTTTGATTAGGAAGAAGAGAAAAAAAACCGTTAGGTACCTAAAATAAAATTGCGGCATATTCGCCAAATATGAATTTATGGAGATATAACTTTAATTCCTACACAATGAAGTTCAGTTTACGCTACAACTTCAAAAAAGTTTTATAATTTTTTCAATAGTGCTAGTCACTCTGAAATCAACTTAAAAACCATTTGAATTAAGTTGATATTTGTTTAACTTGAAATAACGTCAATTTGACACATAAAATTTTAAATACCTAATAATAATCTAATAATACATTATTTCCTTTTTGTTTTGCTATAGGGCCACAAGTTACATTAAAAAATATTCTAATGCAACAGTTTTTTCCTAAGTATACTAGTTACTTTCCCACGTAATAGGCTCGCCCCCTATGAGTTGGACCGTATTTATTTATTTATTAAGGTACACTAACAGCTCTATCACACCAACATAATAAAGGCGAAAGTTTGTGAGTGAGCGTGTGTGTGTTTGTTACTTCTTCATGCTCAAACCACTGAAGGGATTTGGATGAAATTTGGCACACAGATAATTTATTTATTACCAGGATTAAAACTAGGATACTTTTTATCTCGATATTCCCACGGGATCGAAACTTATGCGGGTGAAACAGCGGGGCGCAGCTAGTGTGTAATATATATTAAGTACTAGCTGTGCCCCGCAGTAAGTATCCTATATGTTAATCCTGGTTATAAACCACCTGTGTGCCAAATTTCATCCAAATCCGTTCAGTAGTTTTTGCGTGAAAGAGTAACAAACATCCATCCATCCATACAAACTTTCACGTTTATAATCGCAATAGTCTAGGTCTTACACAGTCGCCAATTATTAGGTTTACCAACAATCTCAGAAAACACACATAATAAAGGCTAGAATTAAAAAATTATGGAAAATTACCTCAACACGTTTTAATTGCTATATTTTATCTTAATTCATCAATTATAATTAAAAAGGTCACGAATGTGATTGCAACAGTGAAATTCGTTCTTGTTATCTGACCTTTTAATACATACCTAGTTACCAGTTCAATAAAATCACAGCTTGATACTAATTAGAAAACCCCCAAGTCTAGACGTCTGGACTGTACAACCATAATTTCTGCTTAGTCACACACAGTTAATCCAAACGTACAGACGCCAGCAGGTCAAGTTACCCGAAACTGTGAAAATCTATTAAAGAAATTTGATTGATTTTAGTAGCTTGAGGTGCTGGCGTCTGTACCTTGTTGGTTCAGTCTAGTGGATGCAATAACGATTTCTGAACGTTAGTTTATTCCTGAATCTATACGAATAATAAAACTGAAGGGTTTATTTGTTTCTTTGAACGCGTTAATCTCTGGAACTACCAGTTGCATTTGCAATTCTTGAGGAAGGCTATAGGGTACCTGACATCACGCTACACTTATGAGCCGAGCAAAAACAACAAAAAAAAAAAGACAGAAAGAACGCTGCGCTGAGCGAAAACGATGTACTCGCGTGGGTAGGCGACGCGATGCGACGGGATGGGTGAACAATAAATTTGACGCTAACGAAGTCGCAGAAGCTAGTTAAACATAACTGGTGAAATGTGAGTGTACTATAAAATACCTAAAAGTTGGAAAGAATTGCCGCTATCGTTATTTAAAAAGAGGCTGCGAAGCTTTTTGACAGTCAAAGTATACTATAGTGTAACAGAATTCTTGACTGATAAAAAAATTGAAACTTAGACTGCTTTACAATAATGTTTAAAATAAGAATTATGTTTGGTTTTGTGTTGTTTCTTGTTCTGTTCGTTTGTTAAAGTTTAGCATTAACTAGTTATAGTTTAGTGTATTTGTTCTTATTTTTGTAATTTTTGCATGCCTACTGGTAAAATATGGCTGAACCTATTTCCTTAAAACACCATGTACTCTACCCATATTTGCAAAATAATAGTTATTTGTTATACAAGAGTGCAAAGTTGCTTTTTAACCGCGTGTTCAATTTTGATGACCGAGCAAGCGAAGGATTCTAAAATTGAATCACGAGCGCAGCGAGTGATTCAAAATTAGAATCCTGAGCGTTAGCGAGGGAATCAAAAGAGCACGAGGTGAAAAATCTTTGCACTCGAGTGCAACACGTAACTTTTCATTCCACCTCAGCGAGGAAATGACTAAATGTAAAAATGCCACTAATTTAGGATAGGTATCGATATGTTTGTCTTTTTTCTTCTTTATTGTTGCTTTTAGCATCGAATACGTACTCCATAGAGTGCTTGCTTTCTTGTTCTCGGATAATTCTATAAAATATGCCAGCAAAACGTTTTCTGAGAAAGTTTTGGCTCCTTTTGCTAGTCGCCACGTGTTGAACATATCGTACTGTTTTAAATACTTCTCGCGTGATTGTTGAGGGAGAAAGCTCATTTGCGCATTATTAACAGTTTCAGTCAATTCTGTTGGCGTCAAGCAAACTTCCTCGTCGCTAGAATCACTCATTTTAGTTTTTTCACTTGTTTTCAAGTTTCTTGTTTTTAATATAAGGTTTAACAATGACGTGAAAAAATGCCGCGTAAAGAACCGCGTACAAAGCAAATTGAAAAAAGAACACCAAGAAGGTTCCGAGTCTGAGTTTTTAACAAATTAAAAAAAAGTTGTATGATATATTCGGCACCATAGAGGTAGCAGTAAATAGGTTTAATTTTTTTTTTAATTCACAAACTTAGTGCACACGATGTTCTAAATTCAATTTACTTTATCCTCTAGAGAATAAAAACGGCTTTTCCACTCAGATATTGAAGATTAAAAATACTCTTTCCGAGATGGTGGGATGAAAAATATCTTTATCTTATCTTTATCTATAGGTACACCTCTGCCTAACCCTTCGGGGATGACGGCCGTGATGTTAAGTTAATACCCGAGTCGGGTAAAGTATTATTGAGATTCATCATCATCCTGGTCTTATTCCAATTTATTTGGGGTCGGCTTGATACATCTTTTTTAACCGAACGGAGGATGTTCTCAAGTCGACGCGTATATATATATATATTTTTTATGTATGACCACGCATCATTTTTTACAGAGTAGTCTGATTTTGATAATTCTTTTTTATTGGAAAGGGTAGCGACTCAAAATTACTAAGGTATACTTACATTAGTTTAAGAACTTAATTATTAAAGTTAAATAAAAAAGGTTTATTATTTTTTGCTTTTCAGTTTTTTCGGCGGTTTAATTTTATTGTTAAAAAGTTTTTCTTTCACACAGCCGTCAGCACGGAAGTTTCATTGAGATTCTCTTTTCAATATCCTCTGTAGCAGCCCGAAGTCTAAGGGCAATTCCCTTAATTTTACGAACGTTCGCAGTCTAATCTCAGTCCCAATCTGTCAAAAACTTTCTTAATTTCCTTACATTTTTGACAAGTATTTGACACCGATTGTCGCTGAGATGAGACTGCAACTCGATTTTGAATTACGAGAATTGTCCTTCTGGTTTTGCGACCCATTAATATCAGTAGATTCGCCCCATATTAGATGGAACTTACAACATACAAAGCTGGCCCAAATGTGATAGTACTATAGTTCTACCTACCTCTTGAAGGATTAAAGGCGATATGTTATGAAAACATCTGACTTCCGTCATTTGTCAGCCATTATTTCGGCAGCTGCTGCCACACAATAGGTCTGGCCTGATAACCCCACACAAAGGTAGGAAGGTAAAAAGAAACATACCAACTATCAAACAAGATGGCCGCCTCTTATAAAACAGTTTTTAACAAAAGGAAGATTTGCTTTTACAGTTATATAAAGGTACAGGTGATGTCAGATGGAGTAAGGCAGGGACGGAATGGCGACCAAGGACTGTAAGACGAAGTGTCGGTTGTCCGGCGACGAGATGGGCGGAAGCTATTTTCCTAAAAAAAATCTAATTAGTCCGTCTGTTAGACTATCAAAAAATATTGAAACCGTATTTTTTCTTTTGTCAATTATATAAAAAATTATGAAGATATCGCCCGTTAAAGTTCCGCGTGACGTCACTTGCTTGCGGTACTTTTGCAAGCAAGTGACGTCACGACCCCACTCCCAAATTTTGACGCGCTTTATCTTTGCCATTTTTTGTTTGATTGACAAAAGAAAAAATACGTGTCCATTATTTTTCGATAATCTAACTGACGGACTAAATATAATTATTATTTTTTTATTTATACTTATATATTTTTTTGCAACTTCTCTGGTAAGAACTAGCCCCCTAATTGCGTAACACACTATCAATCTCAATCTGAATCAGTTTGAAGTATATTGCTAATCCATTGCTTCATGTGTTCGAAAAATGTGTCTGCTCAACAACGTAAATAACGCAATGAATGTTGTTAAACTGTCAAAATGAAAGCCATTGCTACTGATAGTGTGTTACGCAATAACCCCGCTGGATAAGTTTGGCACAAGAAAAGAGAGGACTATGCTCTGCAGTGGGTGTGGATGATCATGGCGATGATGATGAAAGGTACAGACGCCAGCAGGTCAAGCTACCCGAAACTGTCAAATTTTCCCAATTAACCTTGAACCTTATTACTTTACAAATAAAGTTGAAAATCTATTACAGAAATTTGACAGATTGTAGTAGCTTGATGTGCTGGCGTCCGTACAAAGCTACGCGATCATTCATTGATCATTATTATTACTTAATGTATTACTTAGTTATTTTGTTTAATCTATTGTTCTATTGTGGACAAAGCACTTATTTGCAGTTTAATCATTTCTTGACAGTCGTTTGTCAATGGCATCATAGCATTGCATGAAGCGGATGCGCTTTTGTTTTTCTTGCACTATGAAACCCGATCAAGTCAACGTGAAAACTTAGGTGAAGTGAGCTGTCAATAGTGTCAATCCCTATTGTAGATACCGAGCATGAGGTGGAATGGCAGCTTACTTCATTTCACGGTCAGATTTTTGCGGAATAGGTTTACAGTCGGTCTATTCCGTAAAATTGTGACCGTGAAAACTTAAGTTGAAGCGAGCTTGAAGTGAACTGTCATTCCATCTCATCACTTCACCTTAGTTTTCACGGTGAGATTTTTAATAGACTGGCTGTCCCATTTTAAGAAGCAATTTAAAGGATAATATTTCAAAATATTACAAACAATGCACTATCGCCAAAATATATATCTGGGGCTGCAGTCTCGACATTCATAGCGATCGCTTTACGACCGAATTCGATCGCAAAGTCCTGTCACTCGATACACATTGCACCTGTCAATCCGGGACTTTGCGACCGAATTCGGTCGTAATGCAATCGCTATGAATGTCGAGACTGCAGCCCTTGACCACCGTAAGGACTATTCCTGCTTGCACCGCGTAATTCACTTGCAGTCGACCTAAGAAGGATCCTCTTTTGTTTTACTTACGGACATATCTGTGGTCATCATGTGCACAGGATTTTGTTTTCAAAATGTCAGATATCGGTTTTGGCGATAGTATGTCACACACAGCACACACTTCTAACCTAAGGGTACATATCGTAGGAGTTTGATCACGTCAATTGGTCAAAAGATGGAGCATCACATTTATAACCGTTCTGTTGACATCTTTCAAAAGAATTTCAAGCATTTTCTGGGCAATTATGTGGTTGATAAACAACGTGCAAAATGCTCACCGCGCGCTGTAAATAGCCGTGCCATCCCACGTCTTTAATTGTGTGTAGTGTTTGTAAACGTATTGTTGACAGCCTATCATTCACTCACTCACGAGCAGCTGTGATCTATGGACCTGATATGTCACTGTCCTAATTATAGTCAGCCAAATTGTTATTGGTTACAAATATTTTATTTGTTTGGGTATCCGTGACCCATATGGTATGAAATACTACTATTTAGAGGCACAACCGTGGAATTACATACATAAATACAAAAACTCGCGCCATTTGCCATGGAATTAGTATGTACTATTTAAGTAGTACAACAACAAACAATTATGAAGGTTTGGACCGACTTATTTCTGTCTCACAGAATAAACACGATGAAGTGGCAATGGGCCGGCCATATTAGCCGTAGAACCGATGACCGTTGGGTAGACTTGTTCTTGAGTGGAGACCGTGAATCGGCAAACGTAAGGTAGGACGCCCTTAGGCTAGTTAGAGAGACGATCCTCGCAGGGTGGCTGGTAGCAGTTGCATGAGAGTCGCCGAAAATTGAGCTGAATGGCGTGCACTAGTAGATGCCCTATGTCCAGCAGTGGACTGCTGTGGGCTGATGATGATTTGTGGTTTCAAAAAGGTTTAATGTTAACTAAAGGCTAGAATAGGTAGATACCTAAGTATTAACCTCTATGTGATTTTTACTGTACATATGACTGTAATGGCGATAGAAGATAAAAAAAAAACAACACCAGAGCACCACCTGCGTACCTATTTTTTCTGTTCTGTTTTTCGTTGTCTGTTTATATATGTGTGCACATAAATGGTTAAATAAATAAATAAGATACTTATAACCGTTCTCGAAAAACAAAGACAAATTAGAATTTCTATATTTATACCTGTAATTTATATGGTGTACAAGCTACTACAGTATATGTCAAATTTCTTTAATAGATTTTCAACTTTATCGCTAAAGCATTAGGTACAAGGTTGATTGGAAAAATTTGACAGTTGCGGGTAGCTTGTTGTGCTGGCGTCTGTACATAATAAAGAGTATACTATTCTATTCTAAAGACATAAAACTCGAGAAAATATTGAACTTTTTCTTACAACAAAATATATACAGACCTGCATTACGTCACTTAATAGACACCTATTCCCAAGGTGGCAGACACTAAAAAACGCCACGAAATATGATCGTAGCTTATTTTACTAGTTTTGCTTCTTCTACCTTATGTATTTATACAGGGTTAAATTAAATTAGCTAGCGAAACTCTGCAGACGTGATAGGTATCGATATCATCATCTGCCTAGCCTTTTCCCAACTATGCTGGGGTTGGCTTATATCGATACACGATAATTTAAAAATAAAAACTATTTGATGTTTTTTTTTTTACTTTTGGGGTCAACGTCCCCTGGTAGTGTTGTTACTGACTGTATGAGGTGAAAAAATCGGTTTTTCTATTACGTTTACCCATCACGTCTGTGAACTTTATACAAAAATAAACTGTTTTTTTAAATTGATATTTCAAGTGACTACACTAACTGCGGTCAATGATCCCACAAAAAAATCTAATTAATTGCTTTTTAATACTGAATAAAATATTATTTTTTTTTTTTTTTATGTTATTACTAGCTGCGCCCTGCGGTTTCACCCACATAAGTTTCGAACCCGTGTGAATATCGGTATAAAAAGTATATGTTAATCCTGGTTATGAACCACCTGTGTACCAAATTTCATCCAAATCCGTTCAGTAGTTTTTGCGTGAAAGAGCGTTTATAATAATATAGTAGGATGTGTAAATATCGATATGTCTGCGGAGTTTCGTTAGCTAATTTAATTTGCCCTGTATCGTCTCTTTTTAAACACTTCATTAATTAACCTACCTATTTTAAATTACACTTTTTGTTCTGGAAAACCCAAGATTCTCATTCCCACACAATATGAGGTAATTTAACCTCAGAATAAGTTGTTTAGCGAACAAATACCTATTAGTAATGAAATAAATAAACTTTAAAACAATAGAATGGTGACACCAGTTGAATGTCATCTGTTCTGTCGACATTATAATGACATTCAGACGGTCGGATTAAATGTTGAAGTCGACATTTTTGTCTGAAAGGAGATTAATAGCGGTAATCCACAGCCTCAAAGCGGTCTGTTTTTGTTAGTTAGACTTTTTTGATGCAAAACATCGTGAGGAAACCGACATGTCCTAGAACCAAAAATTCAAGGCAGATATCCACCAACCCGGACTGGGCCCGCGTGGTAGATTATAGCCCACTCTCTCTCACAGAGCTAGAGGGAGCCCTGTGTCCCAGTAGTGGGAATATTATAGGCTGATTCTATTTAGATAGTTCAAATTGATACACAGATTTCATATTTGATAACACGCAGATGGATTTATTATTCAACAATTGAATCACACTAATATTATGAAGGCGAAAGTTTGTGAGTGTGTGTGTGTGTTTGTATGTTTGTCACTTCTTCACGCATTTTTTTCAAATTTATTTCCACGGGATCGAAACTCACGCGGATGTAACCGCGGGGCGCAGCAAGTAAAAAATAAAATAAAAAATAAAAACTATGAATTTATACCAATTTGACTTTGAATGTGCTTTTGTGTCTTTCAAATTAAGATCTCATCGCACATCAACATTTAATCTAAAAATATCTTCTGCGTCTTACGTGTCCCAGCATCCTGGACACATCCTCTCCTCATAACTCAGCATGACACACCCTCAGACCTCGAGACCGTCGTCGGGTCAAAGTCACGCTGGAAATAGAAGCAGGATGTGGACAGACCCTGATGGGTGGCTAGGGTTGTCAAATGCTGAATGTCTAGGTTTATTTCAGAATTCGCTGCGCCCCGCGGTTTTACCCGCATAAGTCTAGATTCCATGAGAATATCGGGATAAAAAGTATTCTTTGTCCTAATCGAGGTCATGGTCTACCCGTGTACCAAATTTTATCCAAATCCGTTCAGTCGTTTTAGCGTGAAAGCGAAACAAACAATTTTTTTCTTAAAGTTACCTTTATAAGTTTAGAAATATGGATGGGAGAAAGAAATACAAACAAAATATATTTTACTGAATAACCTGCAGGGGATCATTGACATTCCGAAAAAAAACCATGGTTTCTGCTTTATTATTTGATTTTCCCTAGTAATATTATAAATGCGAAAGTTTGTATGGATGGATGGATGTATGTTTGTTACTATTTCTCGCAAAAACTACTGAACGGATTTTGATGAAATTTGACAGTAGCTTTTACATTCGAATAACACATAATATACTTTTTATTCCCACGGGATCGATATTATGCTGGTGAAACCGCGGGACGCTGCTAGTTTGAAATAAATTCTTTAAGTAAAGAAACGTCGAGAAACACCTGAATTAATCTTCAACCAAATCTTCAGAACATACTTAGGCTCATTCTCCTAAGTTACACCTTCCACGGCCAGTCAAAATAACCTCGTAAAGCTCACAGACGGTAGTCCACAATTTGTTAATAAATAACTAGAAAAACGCACCGGATGTTGACGACATCAAATCACTTACATTTGCATTACAAAATCTGTTTTATCACAACTGTAAACTCTCATGTTTTTCAATGTCAGTCCAAAAATAGAACACAAAGTTATTCTAAAACGTTTTCAGCGAATATTCCAAGTTATTATTCAATTATTTCGTCACCGTATGTAGTTACCTTCATGCTAATAAAAAACGGGTCTGTACCCTACTTAATGGGTGTGAATAACGGACACCTAAGTAATAATTCATGAAAACACTCCCGTAAGCTCTAAATACATGAATTTGAAAATGTATCAAATAACTATGAAAACATACTTAATATACGGTTCGTCAGAATTTAGTAATATTTTTTTTTCTAAATAAAATTAATCAAGTGCGAGTCGGACTCGCGCTCGAAGGGTTCCGTACCATTATCTATAAAAATCACGTCTATTGTATGGCAGCCCCCCTTAAATATTTATTTTATTTTAATTTTATTATTTATTATTAAAGTAAAAATACAACTGAGTATTTTGTGAATATTTCAAGTGCCTACAAATCAAAATCAAAATCAAATCAAATCAAATCATTTATTCGCATAGAATGTAGGTGTTTAACAAAAAGTTGGTAAAAAAAATATATATAATTGGCCCGTGTACATTCTGCCTGAGTATTGGCATGCAAAAATTTAACAAATTAAGTTTCAAATTTAAATACTAAGGAACACCAAATAGATTTAATAATTTCAAAGATAGGTTTCAAATTTAAATACAGTACCTGTTGCCATTAGTGATATATAAGTTCCCATTAGTGATACTACCTACCTGTTGCCATTAGTGATATCGAGCAAAAAAGGGCAAAAAATCGCGCTTGTTGTATGGGAGCCCCCCTTAAATATTTATTTTATTTTGTTTTTAGTATATTTTGTTATAGCGGCAACAGAAATACATAATTTATGAAAGTTTCAACTGTCTAGCTATCGCGGTTCTTGAGATACAGCCTGGTGACAGACAGACAGACGGACGGACAGACAGCGAAGTCTTAGTAATAGGGTCCCGTTTATACCGTTTGGGTACGGAACCCTAAAAAGTGCACGCTATAATATACAGGGTGGCAGGGATATCGACGCACAACCTGTTACCATGGATTCGGCACCCTAATTGCGTAACACACTCATCTCAATCTGAATTAGATAAAGAGGTGCTTGAAACTTCAGGCTCGGCCAATTTTCTATGACTAACAGTAGATGCCAAACTTCAGTGAGGTCCTCATATTTCAAATCTAGCAGGAAGACTCAGTTCGGCTGCCTACGCCGTCAGGAAAGTAAGACAATACACTGACGTTGATACAGCTCGTTTAGTCTGTTTTAGTTATTTTCACAGCGTTATGTCCTACGGTATTCTGCTGTGGGGCAAAGCCACTAATATACAAAATATATTTGTCCTTCAAAAACAAGCTGTTCGAGCAATTTATCAGTCTTCAAATTTTTGGTTCTAGGACATGCCGGTGTCCTCACGACCTTTTCCTTCACCGTTTTGAGAGCAGTGGTGATGAAATAATTTACACAAGGTAAAGTGTTGGGTTACTCTTGTAAGTATGTAAATGCAGTTTACATGGAAATATTTACTTACGCACAGTAAGTCATTATGCATAAATATAGCTAGACACTTAATGTAGGATTTATCCAATGCATTTTACATAAAGACCAGTACAGTAGCCTCCATATTAAGAACACAGCAATCATAAGTTTACCTCGAACTCAAATAGGTACACTAGACTACACATCAAGCTATACTTAATTTCCAGTTTTAGCTAACCTCGCATTGTATAGGTTTTTTATACAGACGCCAGCAGGTCAAGCTACCCGAAACTGTCAAATTTTCCCAATCAACCTTGAAACATAATGCGTTAACGATTGAAAATCTATTAAAGAAATTTGACAGATTGTAGTAGCTTGATGTGCTGGCGTCTGTACAATCAGAAGTGAAGTGAGCTTATACTGGTTGTGTACAGCATGATGTGTAGCCGTGCATACTAGGTATTATTGTTATGCAGTTGGTTAATTCCACGATTTTCTGTTACCAAGTCATTAAAATGCTTTACAAAATGTAGAAACCGATTCCAATATAAAGCTTGTTTTATTGTTATTTTATTTTATTACCTTGTCGTTATTTAAACGACTCACATACAGCGCAGTATATATTTTATCTATATATTGTGTGTTTTTATCATTCCTTACCCAAAGAGTGCCAACGGAGCCCTCTTACTAAGGATCCACTGTCTGTCCGTCTGGCACAAGGCTGTATCTTTTGAACTGTAATAGGTAGATAGTTGAAATATTCAGAGTGTGTACTACTTTAAAAAAACCTACTAATATTATAAACGTGAAAGTTTGTATGGATGGATGTTTGTTACTCTTTCACGCAAAAACTACTGAACGGATTTGGATGAAATTTGGCATAAGGGCTTATAACCAGGATTAACATATAGAGTACTTTTATCCCGATGTTCTCACGGGATCGAAACTTATGTGGATGAAACCGCGGGGCACTGCTAGTTAATAATAAAAGTAAAGATAAAAATTAAAGAGGGTTCCGTACAAGAATCGCGCTATAACAACAAGTTACAAATTAAAGGTTCCAAGAACATATTTAAAAAAAATATGCAGTGTTAAATATTGTACGGTAATACGGAACCCTTCGTATGCGAGTCCGACTTGCATTTGGCCGCTTTTGAGACTAAAAAGCTGAAAAATTAGGATGCTGGCTAGCATCCTAATTGCGTAACACACAATCAATCGCAATCGGTTTCATTTTGACAGTTCAACAACATTCATTGCGTTATTTACGTGTTGCGCACACAAATTTTTCGAACTTATGAAGCAATGGATTAGCAATTTGCTTCAAAATGATTCTGAATCCGATTGATCGTGTGTTACGCAATTAGGGTGTTGATCCTCTTCATGACGTCATCAGATAGCATAGACTATGTCTGTTCATGCCACATTGGAATCGTGTTCGATGCAAAACGTTCAATAATGTATCGAATATTGTATTGATTACATGTTTATTTTCCCATACATGTGACATAAGTTAAAGATACGAATATTTAAATTTTGTCATTGAATCATTATTAAAATTCATGACTTTCTACATTATTCTCTTTGCTTTCTAAACTCAGTGTTTTCTAAACATGATCATAGTTTTCTATTAAAACTATGTTCATGTTTAGAAAACACTATTGAATTAAATAAAGCTTGAGGGCAAGAGACCGTAATAAAATCTTAAGATTTAGACTAATAGGTAGATACCCCTACATTGCTTTACAAAATAATTATTACTTGAAGAAATATCAGAATGTAATTAATCAGGGATTGCTGTTAAACACCATGATCTGACACAAAACAGACTAAATCATTAGAAACCAAATCCAGGCTTAACATTATCATTTCAGCCGAAAAACGTCCAAGCACCTCCACTTCAACCGAACCGCTTCTCGCATCCAGCGAAATCCCGCTTCCTTCACAATGTCGGTCCACCTTATTTGGCCTTCCAACGCTGTCTTCCGGTACGCGGTCGCCACTGGAGAATCTTTCAGCCCCATCGGCCATCTGTTCTGCAAGCAATGTGGCCTATCCACTGCCACTTATGTTCGGACATTCTTCGGGCTGTGTCGGTTACCTTGGTTCATCTATTGCGCTCTTCATTTCTGATTCGATCACGTAGGAAAACACCAAGCATAGCCGTCTCCATTGCCCTTTGAATGACTTTCAGTCTGCTAATGAGGCCCATTGTGACGCAATCCAGACATAATGATCATCTCAATACATGTCCCCAAATGAATTCGCAAGAAAAACAAACAATATCGGTCGTAAATCTATAGAAAGATCTCGAAGGTCGAATTTAGGACAATTCTGGAGTCATGACACATATCGAGACAATCAGACAGACAGTTTTGTCATTCAAGTCAATGGCCGCCTATTGTTCGGTTTTTGGAGGCGTTATACTTCGATGACTTACTTTTGATAGTAGTTGATAAGGATCAAGGAATTTTGGTCGATGTATGCGCGATAGTTTAACAGTTAGTGTGTAGTCCTACAGTAGTACTTCAAGTGTAGTAAAACTTTTTGAACGTGTTCTTGAGTGGAGACGCGAATCGGTGAACGTAAGTGGGACGCCCTCAGGTAAGGTGGAGCGACGATCTTCGCAGGATGGCTGATAGCAGCCGGATGAGAGTTGCGGAAAATCGAGTTGAGTGGCGTGCAATAGGAGAGGCCTATGTCCAGCAGCCGACTGCTATTGGCTGATGATGATGATGAAAACCTTAAACCTCGTACGGTGATCTGTCCAAAGTTTTTTAGCCAAGGCGTAATTTTTTGTCAAGTTTTTCACCCTCAGCGCAGCCTCACGTATAACACGTAATTTTGATCAATCAAACACAATCCGAGGTCAATCTTTCATTTCATTCAGTCAAATTGTTTCGTTGCTGAATTCAACCTCTATCGCTTCAAGCCTTCATTTCATCCATTCCACATGTGACCTGACCAGCATAATTGCGTAACACACTATCAATTACAAACTGAATAATTTTGAAGGATATTGCTAATCCATTGCTTCACATGCTCGATAAATTTGTCAGCTCAACAAACTAAATAACGCAATCAATGTTATTGAACTGTCAAAATGAAAGCCGTAGTAGTGTGTTACGCAATTAACAGATACTTCTACTGATTCCATGAAATGCCCGAACTGCTGTCAGCTTTGCCATTTTATCAGCCACGTACACTTACACTGAGCAGGATAAAGTTAAAACAATTTATAACAAGGAAACATCGGGTTAAACCCAAAAATACCCACGACTGATTACCATAAGCGATAACTGAACCACAGTAACAGCATCAGAAACCGGAAATACGTAACCACTGCGTGTTTGTTGCCGCGGCATTGTTCATATCAGCGAGGGCATGTACTGGAGATAACGACCTATGACCTGTGCTTTGAAGGATAAGAGCGGAAAATCCCTGGTCACCAGCGGGGTAGTTGCGGAACACACTATCAGTAGCAATGGCTTCCAGTTTGACAGTTCAATAACATTCATTGCGTTATCTACGTTGTTGAGCAGACAAATTTTTCGAATATATGAAGCAATGGATTAGCAATATCCTTCAAAATGATTCAGATTTAGACTGACAGTGTATAACACAATTAAGGTGCTGGCCAGGCTATTATAGGAAGACGGTTTGGTGATTGGTTGTTAGGAGGAAGACGCTTATCCTTATTCGCTTAAATAAACAAGGGATATTGTGTTAATTTAAAATATAGATAGATAGGGGTTTGTGTCTAAGTAATAACAGCCGCACGGTCCGATCGATCAGGTTAAGCTACGCTTGCCGCGGTTGGTCCGAGGATGGGTGACCATCTTTACATAATAAGATCCCTCCGTGCCCCGGAAAGCACGTTAAGCCGTTGGTCCCGTCTGTCATTCGTGGATCTTTAACAGTTGTTACGTGCCGTTAGAAGTCCGATAGTTTGACAACCAGTCTGACCAAGGGGTATCGTATTACCCAGTCACTGGGTTGTGGAGGTCAGATAGGCAGTCGCTCCATGTAAAATACTGCTACATCCGGTTAGACTGGAAGCCGACCCCAACTTAGTTGGGAAAAGTCTAGGCAGATGATGATTGTGTTAATTAAAGTGCAACCTACCTGGGTCATTCATATCTGTCGAGTGCACCTGATGGACCAAGATCGTCACGCAGCTGTGGATGACTGGTGACGGGTACCGTCATCGAGGCAGGCCTAAAACCGCTGTGATGACCTGGGATTAATTCATGTTGAGTTAGCCAAAGAAGGGAGCAGTAAGAAAAATGTGGAAGTCGATGAAGGAGATCTTTGCCTAGCAGCAGACAGCAGGAACGCAATGTAGACAGTAGCTTAGTAAAAAACTGCTTCTTAGCAGTGGTCTTAACGGCAACGCCCATTGAAATTGAAATGGACTCTAAGACCTTATTGCGTGGTTTAAACATGATTGAAGACTTCGTACACGAGGAAGTTATTATACGTTTGAAAGTTTAACTGTTTGTCAAGGAAGTCGTGTTGATAACGTTAATTGAATTTTAATTAGTTATAATAATATTCTTCGGCCTTGACAACTCTATTAATGCGTCCGGCTAATAATTATAACTGGTGAAGCGGATCCTTACTCGAGTAGTCGTGTCCTCTACACGAGTCTATGGCTGGCGAAGGACTAAGCGACAAGAGATTTTTGGAAAGAGGTTGTTACTGCCTTCCGAAACTCCGTGTCTTCGTCTCTTTCTGCCAAGGCTTATTTTTTATTTTATATTTTAATTTGTTTTTTTACATTGTTCTCACATATAGAAGCAATAAGAATAATGTAACCAGGATTTTGTAAAAATGTCTTGATTTAAAAGAGTGTCCATGGAGTTTCTTGCCCGTTCTTCTCCATAGAGATCTACGCTTTGGAATGGGCAACTAGCTTCAACTTTCTGACTAACTGACCGACTATTTAATTTTGACAATTCAAAAGTGCCTGTAAATGGTTTAATTGAAATAAATGATTTGAGTTTGAGTTTGAGTTCTTTGTCAGCGGCAGTTGGAGAATGCCGTGAGAATAAGCAAGAACTGTCCCCATCCACCAATCTTTAAGGATAATTTTTTCTTCTTTCTGTTTTGAAAAACTGCGTCTATCTGAAGCACTGGCTGTCTCAAGATAACATCAGCATCAGGCATCCTGATAAAATCTTTCACACACCTCCAACGTAGGAAGACATCTTCTGCGTCTTTGATCAGATAAGGACCAGACGATGCAGGAACATATTAACACACTCTTCTACGCAGCAGACCAGATAAAGACCACTTTTCACCCACATGAGATCTTTATCCAGTCATCACAGCAGCCCTATCCAAGAACAATCTCGGTTTATATTTAGCACATCCTATTTTAGTAACAATTGAATGATTATTCTTTTATTCTTGGACCGTCACGTCGGCTTCCTGTGTTAACAATAAGGTTTTTTGGCGGTTCGTTTGACGTCAATACAAGATGGCATATCCTGTTGCGTGTGCGCAGTTTTGTGAATTGATGCAGGTAAAGGAAGATGTATTGTTAAAGTTACGAGATTTTGTAAGAATAATAATGGTTTTTGTGAGTGAAGAAAAAGATGCGATATTGAACTTTCGTATACTTGCAGTGTCCTCCAAAACTTAGTTGACATTTTCACTTCAACTGTGATGCCACATTATGATAAAAAGACTAAATTCAAATATTTGAACTGTACACTATAACGTAATATTATTAACTTATCATATAAAATAATCAAGTAATCCCTTAGAATTACCATATTATTTTTTTATGTTAAATTAAAATGTGGATTTACAGCTATAGTGGAAAAATCATCATCAGCTTATAGCAGTCCACTGCTGGACATAGGCCATCCCTATTGCACGCCATTCTACTCGATTTTCGGCAACTCTCATCCAGCTGCTACCAGCCATCCTGCGAAGATCGTCGCTCCACCTAGCCTGAGGGCCGCCTTACGTTTACCGATTCGCGGAAAAATGTTATGTAACTATTGGAGGGCAGTGTGAATTATACAAGAAACTAAACTAAGCAAGGGCAGGGTCAGTCAGTTTTATGCAACAAGACAAAGACTTTCGTTAACAATATGAAACCAGTCAACCGTGATTTATTCATTAAAGCTTCATGCGACGGAACACAGACGGACTTAAAACTATTTCGAAGAATTAGTTAAGTCGAGGAATTCGTTATATTGAGGTACGTTATATTAAGGTTGCACTGTATTTGACACCTTATTCTAAACTTGCGCGTGTTCTATTCGAACATTCGATGTTCGAGCTAAACACCGGCGCTAAATTATAGCCGGCCTACACTACATAAGGTTGCCTTCGGTGGACAACCTTTACAGTACCTACGTCATATCAGGCATAACATATGTTACAAAAATCAATCAATCCATATTTCCTAAGTTCTATAAAAACTTTTTTGTAAAAAAAAACAACCAACTTCCAAAAACGACACTACAAAGTGAAAAATAACTTTTATTTCGGAAGTCGGTGTCGTTGGGTTCGCATTTTCGTTGTTTGCCACCGACTTCCAAAATTAAAGTTATTTTTCACTTTGTAGTGTCGTTTTTGGAAGTCGGTTGTTTTTTTTTTTTGCAAAAAAGTTTTTATTTTTCACTTTTAAGTTATAATTTTTACCAGTAATTTTGGTTGAAAAACCAAATTACTGAACCGTTTTTGATGAAATGTCTATATATAGGACCATTTGGGAAGTACACCCTTTCCAACAAAAAAAGATTTTTTCAAATCGGTTGGATAGCGACAGAAATATGCGCGAACAAACATAAAAAAAAAAAAATACGAATATCCGAATTGAGAACCTCCTCTTTTTTTAGAAGTCGGTTAAAAAGAGCCCCAGTTTTTAACTCTCCAACTAACACTTTGCCCCTCGCTACAAATCCTTTTTCCATCAACAGTCATATTTTGAAAACAATTTTCCATAAACGTGTTGGACACGTGTCCCCATCACGAGCCAACGCACCTTCGGTCGCGTTTGGAACCCCGTTCTGAACAACGTGCAGCATGGTACCAAACGTGCTGTTCCCTCAATCATACCAGGGGACATAAATTAGAAATCTGTAATTATCACATTAATGTCAAACCTATAAATCTTTGAACGAGGCGTACAAACTTGACGATTTCCATGGATATGTATGGCATTCGCTGAAATGATACAGTACAAGAAAATGCTTGCTTTAATCATAAACAGGGTCAAATTAAATCAGCTAGCGAAACTACGCAGAGGTGATGAGTATCGATATCTTAATGATAAAAGAAATAAGAAATTAATTTGAAGTTTTTTTTGGGGTCATAATCCGTAGGTGTGTGTATTCACTTGAATGAGCAGTTTTTTTTTTTTAAATTTGTGTAAACTTCACAGACGTCATGGGTATCGATTTCTAAAACGATTAAAAAAAAATTCATAGTTCAGGTAACAACACTACCAGCGGTCATTGACCCCCCAAAAATATATTCAAATCTTTCTCTGCCGAGTTTCTTACTTCAGTAAATTCGTCATGCTCCCTTAGATGTCACTGCTTGCGGTCGGGGGTCGGGTTGCCTTTGCCTCCTTCCCTCAAATATGGCGAGGGGGGAAACAATAACTGACGATATATGTGTTTACTATAAACCCCTACCAGCTTAACCTTCGAAGAATGTAGGTGTACAACAGCTCCATGGATTTGCTCTATTTACAAATCAAGTTGAACAATACATCGACCGTCTTGTCAACAAACTTTAATATCGCCAAACACTCGATCTTCTTTCCTTAGTTACAAGTCACTACTCTAGCTATTCTAGTTTGCATTAACCTTTACGCGGACGAATTTGAACCACCACGTCACGATCTAACTAAATTAACAGCATCTGCTATTAGGAGAACAGTTACTCCCGACGGCGACGTCACGCGTTTATTTGAGGAGTGTGGGTACGTGCACACCGACTATAACGTGATCTCAACCGTGTTTGATAGAGATTATACATGGCGCCTATGGTTGGGACAAAAAATATTGATATAGGGTCTTTTATTTATTCGTGACTGGAGGCGGGTTCCGGATATCATTATTTGGACTTATCAGTCGGAAATAATCCAACGGGGCCTTACTGCCGGGATAAAGGTATCCTTTATGTCCTAACCCAGGTCATAGTCCGCTTTTGTTCCAAACATTGAAGTCCGTTTAACTGTTAAGGCGTGAAAAGGTTACAGACAGAGTTACTACTATACTGTAGACTTATTTAAATACTAGCTGCGCCCCGCGGTTTCATCCACATAAGTTTCGATCTCGTGGGAACATCGGTAAAAAGTCCTATCCTATGTATTAATCCTGGTTATAAACTATATGTGGGCCAAATTTCATCTAAATCCGTTCAGTAGTTTTGGCGTGAAAGAGTAACAAACATCCATCCATCCATCCATACAAACTTTCACGTTTATAACATTAGTAGGATGGCATCGAGATTTTACCTAGAAATGTAGGTAATAATATCTTTAGAATTGTGTACATACGAGTTATCCCATGTGTCACAGTCATCAGATTGAGTCTTGTAAACTAAGTTATCATATACAACTATACGAGAATCTCAGGGCCGTAATTCTTTAAGACGCAATGAACGATACCGCGCGAAATCAACACGAGATTGGCGAGATTAGCTAAGGAATTCACATGGTTTCGAAGGTAGTCATAGTGAAGGGATGTGATAGGGTTCAGGACGCTCGAATGACGTCGACTGGAGGGCTTGTGCAATTGTCTTTGGGACATGTATTTAAAAAACAAAATGGCGGCGTTAGTTCTGATTTTGGCCACGCGCCGCAAGCTCCTTGTACCTACAGCTATAAGAGCCTATTGCACCCAGAGAAATGTAAAAAACAGTTGCACCATAAAGAAAATCACAATGACGCCTTGACTGAATGACCTGAAATCGTCAACACACAGAGAACAAGTATAATGATCGATTGGCATTGTTGTTCTGTAGGTATGAGAAGAGATCTCTACGCCCTCACGCCCCTAGCCGCCGCAGGAGACGCCCTGGACGGGAGTCAACAGCCGACTCCCGGCCACCGTAGGCGCGGGCTTACCGTCAGCGAGCAATTTGCAGCTCGCCGCCCGGTAAGGACCAGGCCCGGGTCGACGGCGCGTTGTGTTCCACGCGCGCCTCAAAGAGGTGTCAGCACGAACTGACGGCCGCTAGGGCCGATGCCGCCGGGGCTGCGGGTTGTTCGAAAGAGATACCGTGGCCCCTGGCACAGGCAACTGAAGGAACACGGGTGGGTTTTAGTCAGTAAAAGTCTGACACGCCCGTCCGCTCAGCCCAGAGCGGGAGAGGTCATTTGACGATTTCCCACCCAAAAAAAAAAATGTATGAGAAGAGGCATTTGCTCTACAGTTCCAGATGAATTATTATTCCAGTTACGTCATACTCCTAGATATAATTTAGTACATATAGGTATGCTAATAAATATTATGCATTTAACTGTTGCAGGCACGTAGGCACGCTAGTAAAATATGATCGTCGTTGCTACCTATGAACATTATATTTACATATGTATTCTTAAGTACATATTACTAGTTAAATAGAAGCACGTTGATGCAGCACGTTGCGACAGACGTGGATGGCAGTAGGTACCTACTGGTTTTAAGATGACTATCTATATGATAGGTATTTGTCATTAATTTACCGACGCTGATTAAAATCTCGTCAGGCTGCATGGGGCAACACGGACACGGGCCTCCTCTCAGTGAGAGTGAGTGGGCCGTAATCAAACACGCAGGTCCAGTGCGGGTTGGCAGATGTCACATGTCTTCGAATTTTTGGTTCTAGTAGGACATGCCGGTTTCCTCACGATGTTTTCATTCACCGTTTTGAGCAGAGGAGGAGGAGAGCAGTGGTGATGAAATAATCTACACAAAGTAAAGCGCCTGTCTGGGTTCGAACCCCTACAAGTCGCGGCCGATACCACTTTGCCACCATAGCTAATAATAAATATCAAATTCGCAAGAAACGTATTCGTTTGTATGAAACTGACAAGTGTCAGTCCTTATCCATTCCTAATCTTAGACACTGCTGAAGTTACATAAAAAGGTATTTCAAATAAAACATAATTTCTCACCACAAAAAGCCACTTAATTTTTTAATTTCTTATCGTTCCACGGTACCCTAAACCTACCCATATATACCACGAATACCGTCACAGACATGACGTGGGTAACTATGTATACAAACGAATTAACTATGACGGCGTTAACTAAAAAACTATTGACGCAGATCTATATCAGATTTGCCGGAAACTATATACCTAGTGAACAGACATCGTGATGATTGTTTTTTTTGAGTTGGTACGCATGACGAAATATCAAACTATACATATCCTAATAAGCTATCATTGTACGGCAAGTTTTTAATCCATTCCAGCCTAATACTCGATCGGCTTAATCCCGATCCAACCTGTGCCTCGCTGACCTCCCCCAACGGCGTCCTAAGCCGAGTTCCGTACCCTACAGAGACCCTTAGCGTGTAGTCGCTTAGTTTTTAAGTTTCTAAGCTCTGCTTGGAGGCCCTAATTTATTAAGGCATCCACAGATAAGCCCGGTTAAGCAGCCACCAAAGTTGACCTGCGAGACATCAATTACAAAAAAAAAAAAAAAAAACGGAAAGCTTATAGCTTTCACCTGGGCACGCGTTGCGGTAGCCAACTTGGGAAACTTTAAACGGACTCCGTAGTCAGCGGGGTAATTGTGTAATACACTAACTGAACAGTAGCTTTCATTTTGACAGTTCAACAACATTCATTGCGTTATTTACTTTTTTGTGCAGATTTTTTTTTTGTACAGTCACGAGCAAAAGTATGTATACACTCGGCTTTATTCAAAAGTGATTTACTCCTTTATTTTGGAATGACATTTTATGTTGTTATGAACATAGCATTTTCGAACCCATAGCTTTATGTAATGTGTCGAATTTCAACGTTGGATTCGTTATTTCACGAAAAAATCGAAATTGAAAGTTGCCAAGTGTTGACATATTGGTGCTCGTGACTGTACATATAACAATGGATTAAAAAATATTGCTGTTCTATACATTTTGCGCACACTTGCATTGCACTTATCAATAAAAAAGACGTTTTTTTTTTCGGATAACCGACAAAAAAAAATCTTCGCTACGTCTAGGGTCATGTGCTGAATTCATGGTTACAGTTTGCACGTCGATGTCCCCTGGTACAGACGCCTACTACAATCTGTTAGATTTCTTTAATAGATTTTCGACTTTATTGCTTTTTTCGTTGCTTTTTTGGCTTTATTGCTTTTTTTTTTTTTTTTTTTTCAAGGTTGATTGGGAAAATCTGACAGTTTCGGGTAGGTTGACCTGCTGGCGTCTGTACGTACCATATTATATTATTCACACAATATGGTAAACAGACAATTTGTGTTTCTAGGGACTGCTAATTACTACATTCTCATAAATAATTTAGCATATTTGGCATAATTTCGCCACGTTACCTACATATTTCACTTCACATTATTATTACTACAACTGGCATATTTTATGGCACGTGTTCTGCCCATACCCATTGCTATGGTCCACCTGGCATAAAAGATCTGTCTCGGTGACCGTTGCTAATCTTTTGAAACTTTTTTTTATTTTGCTTCGTCGGTTATTCACAAAGGAGATGGTCTGTATTACAAAAACCGTTGGTATCTGGCCGTTGAGGCTCCCCAATTTGTAATGTTTTCATGAATGAATTGTTCCCTACGATCAATGTGAAGGTCATATTATAAGCTTGCCGGAGTTGCAAAAAAAAATAATATTAACGGTTTAACGGTTGCATACTTTGGCCGACTTTCGCAACCGACTATCTACTTTATGATTAACGAGATCCCTCAGGATTGTTACCAAAGCCTGATACTAGTCTAGTCTGGTCTGGGGGGCCCGTGGCTTAATAATAACAGCCGCACAGGTTGATCGGTCAGGTTAAGCTACGCTTGCCGCGGTTGGTCTGTGGATGGGTGACCATCTTTACATACCGAGACCACTCCGTGCCTCGGAAAGCACGTTAAGCCGTTGGTCCCGGCTGTCATTCGTGGATCTTTGACAGTCGTTACGGGTAGTCAGAAGCCCGAAAGTCTGACAACCAGTCCATTGGTGTAATTGCCGTATGGCGTTCCAGTGTGAGAATAAATAAATAAATTAAATAAATATGTATCTTATCTATTCTGTATTCTGTATTACAATTAGCAGAAAATAAATCGAGTTCCGATACAGATCGGCCCGTAAACCCATCTTCCCAGAGACAGTGGGATGAGCCGCTCTGCAGGTTGGTACAGAATAATCTTATCAATACGTCCGCCAATACTGCTGAGCGTGCCCGCCTGCTGGCTGTGGGTGAGTGGGAGTCGGGGCTCTGGCTTCAAGCACTTCCGTCACCCAACATAGGCATTATGCTGGGTGACACCACCTTCCGGCTCGCTACCTGTCTACGTTTGGCGCTCCTTGCGGGGGGTCCGCATCGCTGTCAGTGCGGTGAAGCTGTTGACTGCCTCGGACACCATGGCCTATCCTGCAGTAGGAGCGCAGGAGCGGATAACACGGCACGCCAGCATTAATGACATCATTCGTCGTGCTCTCGTCATTGCCGGGGTACTTTAGAACCCCACGGCCTGCCACGTGACGATGGGAAGAGACCAGACGGAATGACCATAATGCCCTGGAAGTTAGGCAGACCTTTGGTGTGGGATACAACATGTGTCGACACCCTTGCGCCATTCCATCTTCCTAGCATGGTGGGTTGTGCTAGAGCGGCTGCTGCTGGTGCAGAAAACCTCAAACGGCGAAAATATTCCAACCTGATTGGGAGTTATATGTTCGAGCCGTTTGGGGTTGAAACACTAGGGCCATGGGGTCCGAGTGCCCACTTGGTTTTCGAGATATCGCCAAGCGGTTAGTCGACTGGCCTGTTTCTTGGCCAAAGAATTAGCATCGCCATACAACATGGCAATGCTGCCAGCCTTTTGGGCACTGTTCCTGTTGACAGCGATGCGAACGAATTTTTGAGCCGTATGATTCTTTTACTTATTTTTTCACATGTACATATGTATTATTATATTATTTTGAATGTTAGCTTATATAATGTAAATAAAATATCTAAAACAAACCTTATACAGGGTGACAGGGACATCAACGCGCAACACGTTACTATGGATTCAGTACATGATTCTGAGCCCCTCTGCATTCAAATTTTTCGTCAATTACAAAACTAGACCGCGTAGGTATTGCACTCTTTATATGTATAAAATAGCAAATATTTTTTAAACTTCCATCCTGTATAGATAGATCTGTAGGCACGTGGAATATTGTCGTCGAAAGCTTTATGTTCTTCTTGGTGTCGCTGGCATGACTGAATTTTAAATGTCATTTTTCCTAAACTTTGCCACTTCCACACGGCGTTGTCGGTGGACTTCTGCGAGTTGGCTTCGGCCCCTCGTGCGCCATACAAAGCTTGGGGATATTATTATATAGAATATTGCCAAAGACACCATAATAATAATATTGATGACCGTGGGGTACCCACTGCTACATGATGTACTTACCATGCTTCGAATTAAACCTAATTAGTGTTAGCAGTAGTTTCGATTCATAAATCTTGTCTTCCAAAATTCGCCACTTCCACGGCGTTGTCGGTGACATAGCAGAGATCACTTTGACTGCATGTTCTGGGATACTGTGGGCAGGATAGGAGGTGGAGCATGGTTTGTGATATAGCTCCACAATCACACCCCACAAAGCTTTATGTAAATCATGTTAGTGACGTCATACTTCCAGACTACGAAACCTCAAAATAGACGTATATTTATATCAAATTAAACAATATTATCAGACAAATAATATTTGCGTTTAAATTAGTCATTTAAATGAAATTAACTTTATCAATGACCGAGTCCTATTTCAGGCTACTGACTAAGCTGCTAGCTGTTTGTCACGAGATTTTTACAATTTATTTGTTTTACGTATTTAATAATAAAACAGCTGCGTAACAGATGCACAATCTAAGAGAGCCTATGACTAATATTTTGTTTTCTTTAGATAAATATAAAAGTCACTGAAGATATAAACATTATGCGCAGGAGTAAGTAATTAGGCTACGTATAGGATACATCCCGGAATGGCTGATTCAGCAGCACCCTAATTGCGAAACACACTATTGATCAAAAGTTGAATCATTTGGTTTGATCAAGCGGCCTTCACAAGGTCATCGGTGGACCTTGTGGAAGGGCTTCCAATGCTGTCTTCCGGTACGCGGTCGCCACTCCAGAACTTTTCGACTCCATCGACCACCTGTGCCATCTGCCACTTAAGCTTGGAAATTCTTTGTGCTAAGGGCGTGGCTTAAGGTGAGCAAGAAGGAAGGATTTTTGAAAATTCACCCCTTAATAGGGTCGAAAGTTTTCCGATGGCAAACCCGTCGGGTATACAGCTTGTCTTATAATCCAAATATTTATGAACGAGAATGAAGCAACTACTGTCTGTGTTATAATTTTTTTCCCAATTTATTACTTATCATATTTTTATCCTCTATGGTTATGGAATATTGACACTAACAGCTCATGAACCTGGTTTTAGATGTCGATCGAGTTCAGTTTCATTATTGATGTTCGTCCTATGGAACGTAGTAACTGATGTTCTGTAATTTCTGCCTTCCCCCACAAGAGAAAGGCGTGATAATACTGTATTCCTCGAACAGAAACACTTATAAAATGCGGACAATAAAAGATCTCATTGCTATAGGTACCATATAAAGGCATATTATATTCAAAATTGAGATCAATCAAAGTAAAAGTGCGCGGGCGCAGGCTCTGCTTATAAGGTAAGGTCAGCTTACTGCGGAGTACTGAAGTGTTTATATAACCGTACATGGGTGTACGGTTATATATCTGTTGTGTCTGTTGTTTATAATGATGTAAGGAGAATATACAGGGTTAAGATTGTTTATGGTTGTAAGAAGTGATATAGGTAGGTGTAAAGGGTTAAATTAAAATGGATGCTCAAAATGAGATGATTCAGGAAGATAGATTATCATGTTGATATTTAAAACACTGTTACAATGTTAGTATGCAGACACGCGTCGACGACAGAGGCAACTGCAACCGTCGGCGGCGACGCGTGTCGGCGACCGTCGTCAACGAGTGTGGCTGCCGTCGATAGCATACCGCTGGACTCCGCTCGAGTATTTGAGCACGGTGCTTAAAGAATCTGTATGCACACATACAGTTACATGTTTTAATTCACAGCATTCAAGTGTTATATAGGTTGAATTCTCTTATAAAAGACACAAAGAATGGGGATGGACAAGGAAATAAAAATCATCTCCACTTAACGTGTAGATATACATCATTTCAGATTTTTTTTACCGCTTTGTCGCCAAATTACAGCTTACTAGTACTAGGAGTCTCTAAGTTAAGCCGCGGACAGACAGACAGACGGAAACGGTTCCTTGTTGACTATGGATATACTATAAGTTACTATTAACATTTCCTTTTCATATTGTCTGTAAAGGAAAAACAAAATCACCATATTGAATTATCCAAATTACGATCTCCACATAACCGCTTTAAAATTTGACTAGACCGGAAAAAACATCGAGAATAGAACATTAAAATGAAACATAAAATACATGTGAAATTAGTAGATTGTCAATATTATGTTTAACCGTATGAATAAGTCAAATAAGTGAATCGTTTTGACAATCGCCTCGCGTGCACGTTTGCCGTTCACAAAATCACGGTGAACAGTTAGCATCTTTTATTCATTGCGCGATCGTCCCACGGTGCCACCTGGGCCAAAGTATCGCAGATTTTTTGTAACTATTTGTTATTGTTGGTACCGGTTCTGGGCACATAACTGCTGGACCGACTTTGATTGTGGTATTGTTCGTTGGGGACAAAGGGAGAGAAATTGTGCAAAGATCAACTGATTTCGGCAATGTGCGATGACGTATATTTACGTAAAATTTAGCGCAGTGTGATGGATTTGCTGTTGTAGCTGTGGCACATAACTTCACGCCTATTTTCCGCAAAAGGTTAGGAGCAGAGGTGTACTTACCTATAAAACTCCTCAGTTGGGATCGAACTCACGTCGTCTAGCTTACATCAGTAGCTATCGCAGGCGCTTACACCACTAAGCTATGGGAACCTTCTTATACCTAACTAAAATATGGGCTCGTATTCCTTCATTGTGTACCCGTTTATTCTATCTTTAACCGCGTGTGTATATTACGTATACCCACACAGTAATAATGACAGTCACCGATGTATGCGTTATGTAAACTAATTAAATGGGCCCGCTATATACCCACATTTCGCCTGTTATGTTTTAAGTCCCGTGTAATAGAGGGGCAAGCCTATTGCCAATGCAGACTCCGGACTGCTACTAAGATGGAAAAACCCAATAACACTGCCTGACTTGGGAATCGAAACCAGTACCTCATGCTCAGCAGTAGAATACATTTTTTTTTAATGCTGAGTGGGTCTGCTCTTGACCTTGAGCACGCCTGGTGGAAAACGGTAGATGAGGTCTATGATGAAACGAGTGTGCCCAGAAGATGCCTGTTCACTCTTGCTCTGAAGGATTACTTTTATTTATGTACATAAATACCATAGTAAAACAATATCAAGGAAAATTACAGTTTTTTTTTTTTTGGGTTTTGATTAACGTAGGTCTGTGGCATCTAACAACCCGCTCTGGCCTCGCGTGAAGTTACTCCCTCTCATAAATAGCTAGCCTGTGTCCCAGCAGTGGGAAAATTATAGGCTGATTATGCAGTGTAGGTCTAACTAAATAAATACAATTGAATTGAATTGTTTTCATAAGAATACGAAAACATTGTAACTACCGGGGCCATTAAATGACATCACCGCTTTATGTCCTTTGACTAGCTACAGGATAAAAGGACTTAGCAGGATAACATTGCCATAATTAATATGAAAGATAATGCCCAATTTCTGGGAAATTGTCGGTTTTATTAAGGTTTGGCCCCCGATGATGTAAGCATGAAATAATATTATATAATATGTATGTATGTATATTGTTACTTTAGGGACGGTTGGATGACACATGCAATGTATCAAATTATGATGTGACAACTAAGACTAGTGCTGAGTGGCTCGTGGCTAAATAATAACAGCTGCATGGTCGAAGGTTAAGCTACGCTTGCCGCGGTTGGTCCGTCGATGGGTGACCATCTTTACATATCAAGAACCCTCCGTGACTCGGAAAGCACTTTAAGCCACGGTTGACCCCGGCTGTCATTCTTAGATCTTTGGCAGGCGTTAAGGGTCGTCAGAGGCCCGAAAGTCTGACGACCAGTCTTACCAAGTGGTGTCGTATTAGCCGGTAACTGTTGTGGAGGTCAGATAGGCAGTCGCTTCATGTAAAATACTGGTATTCAGCTGCATCCAGTTAGACTGGAAGTCGATCCCAACATAGTTGTGAAAAGTCTAGGCAGATGGCGATGGTCTGGTCCCCGATGATGTAAGCAAACATAAACAAATGCAAATAAAAATATTATTATTGGGGACTATTGGATGCAAAGACATTAAATTATTTATTGGATGACACATGCAATGTATCACGAGTGACAACCATGACGAGTGCAGCTATTGCTAAATAATTAAATATTAAAATACATAGTACCTATGTAGTTAGTGCTAGTATTAATATTGCTAGTATTTACGTTTTATAGCCCATGAGCATATTTGCAATGGGTTGAATTGCAAGTATAACTGCGTTGTGTTATCAGGTCTAAAATATCTAAAATATTATGAGTGATAGGTTAAATGAGTAATCACTTTATTTTTCTAAGTAGGTTTGTACCATAGAAATACAAAAAACAGACAGCAAAAACTTTTTTCTTACATCTTTGGTTTACTTTTACACGTCAATCATATTTTAAAAACTAGATGAGGTCGGCGTTTCCTATCTGACTAGTCTGAGAAGAAAGGCCGAAGCAAACTCAGAGGTCACAGTCTCTTTTAAAGTCCAGACATAATTTTGGTCAGATCATGTGAAGAGCACGTAGATTGGTGTCTGACATGGTTTTTTGAGGAAAGAACCACACAGATTTGAAAAGACCTGTCTAATCAGTGCATGCATTTGTCAGTAATCGTGCAGCTCAACTCAGAACTTAAGGAGCTCAACGATTCGACGAACAAAAAAACAGAATTAGCGTTTGCTTGTCTGCTTGCTGTATTTCACTTTCAACTGGAAAGCCATTAATGTGAAACAAAATAAAACATTGGAACTTTAAATTACCATTTTTTTATAGGGTTCCGTACCTCGAAAGGAAAAAACGGAACCCTTATAGGATCACTTTGTTGTCCGTCCGTCTGTCTGTCAAGACTCTTTTTCTCAGGAACGCGTGGAGGTATCAAGCTGGAATTTATATCAAATACTCAAGTCTACTGACCCTTAGAGCTGTGAAAAAATCAAACTTCTAAGCCAACGCAATAAAAAAATACAGCTGTTTATGCCGCAAATTTTCGACACTCGCAAGGGAATCAAAACCTACAGGGTACTTCCCGTAAACTCAGAATCTTGAAATTTGGTACGAAGCAACGTCTTATAGCACAGATAAAGGAAAAATTGCGAAAACCGTAAATTTTTAGTTACATCATATAATAATAAATAACATTTTTAATAATTTTAAACTTACTACCTACAGGTTTGTACGGAACCCTCGGTGCGCGAGTCCGACTCGCACTTGGCCGGTTTTTGTTTATACACTCTTGTAACCTTATACTTTTTATTCTTTGAAAATTGAGTGTTTGCGTCAGTATGGGCATTTGGCATTGGGAATTTTAAATCAAATTATTAGCGAACAATGAAATACCTCCATAAATGAATATTTAAATCCAATTAAAACTTTTACTAACACTCATTTCCTTTTAGTATAATGTAGTAATGATATGTTTTACAGGCACTTATGCAATAGGCACTGAAATCTAAACATAATCTATATCTACATTTTTAGTTTGTTTGACCGCGCTAATCTCTGGAACTACTTACTAGTCGTATTTGCAAAAATTCTTTTTGTATTTGATAGCCCAATTCATGAGGTAGGCTATGGAAGATCGAAAAGAAAAAAAGTCAGAAAGAACGCTACGCGAATCCGAAATAATAGCAAGCGCGAGCGACGCAATGCGATGCGATGGGTCAGGGGAACAAGAAACTTCACTCGGATGAAGTCGCAGGCAGAAGCTAGTACCTACACAAATTAATATTTACCAATTAATACTTTTACTAACACGCATTTCCTCTAACTATACGTAGTATTTTCATGTTTTCCTTTAACGTCAAATTACCTACAAATATTACCTTACTTACCTTACCTTATAAGTACAAGTAGGTACACACTATGTACAGTCACGAGCAAAAGTATGTATACACTCGGCTTTATTCAAAAGCGATTTACTCCTTTATTTTTTAATTAAATTTTATGTTGTTGCAAACATATTAGTTTCGAGCCCATATAGTTTATGTAATGTGTCGTATTTCAACGTTGCATTCGTTATTTCGCGAAAAATCGCAATTGAAAATTGCCCAGTGTTGACATATTGGTGCTCGTGAGTCTACCTACTATGCCTCACTACCGATGCTACCGATTATGCCTCGCGAGGCAGATAGTACAATGCCTAGATAATTAGTGATCGTCGGAGGTCGAGCGAAAAGCGGTTACATCGCTAAATGTCAGGCACATACTAGGCACATACTATGTACTACATAGTATGTGCCTGACATTTAGCCATGTAACCGCTTTTCGCTCGACCTCCGCAGATAGTACAACGCCTAGATAATTACTGATCGTCCTATGTAATTAGCCAATGGAAGTGTTGTTTTCTAAGCCACTGTACCTAAACTCACCCTTGATATTATATCTTACTATGTTTTTGTTATTTACGTATGTAAAGCTCCTTTTTGCTAAAAAATAAATGGCATTCAAGTTTTGCTCCTGGGACCATAAACACAACTCAGTAAACTTTACCTGATGAAATAAATCTTGTAAGGAAGCCGTACAAATTGCATTTGTTTGTAAGAACAAAAGATTATGCAGTCTGCTAAATCATTTCAAGTTTGTGTACCTGACTCCCCGTAATCTTCCAGTATTAAGAAGCAATTCCTACTCAATATAAGCAAGACTAATTGGTGATTATAATCATAAAATATTACCTGACTGTCCTGCAGCAGGACAGTCAGGTAAGTCAAAGTCAATTTATTTATTATAAATAAATGATTTGACTTTGACTTAGCAGAACTCCTGCTAAGTCAAAGTCAAATCATTTATTTCACAAAGGTAAACAAAAAAATAGAATTGATTCTATTTGCCCCTTCCAAAAGATAGTTTCGTATGAAGAAGAATAGGCAAGAACTCCACGGTTGCTCTTTTAAAATATAGATGAATTATTATGTGAAGATGCACCTAGAATAAAATGAGTACTTACCACAATAGATAAAAACAATTAAAAAATCAGGTCTAGTCGTTACGAGTAGTTCGAAGCCTGAAAATCTGACAACCAGTCTCACCAAGGGGTATCGTATTAGCCAGTAACTGGGTTGTAGAGGTCAGATGGGCAGTCGCTCCATGTAAAATACTGGTATTCAGCTACGCCCAATTAGCCTGAAAGCCGACTACAACATAGTTAGGAAAATTCTAAGTAGATGATGACGAACTGTACTATAAATGCAACCACACAGCGTACTCTTGCGCTCCTCAACTCAATCTTATTAACTCAAGATGTGGACCTGTTCACTGACAAGTTGAACAAAATTATATCTGCGACAAATGCCCACCTCACACACTGTCATACTGTAACTTGATTACTCATCTTTTAGAATACATGTTTTACATAACTAGACCAAGCTCTGTGTACTATAAGTTAGTAGTTAAACATTAGTACCTATTTAATAATAATAATATCTATGCTGAAAACAACTGTATACATATATTGCCAAATGTAACTTGTTTGTAGACGCCTTGGGTTGACCTGTTAAGTCTACAAAATAAATCTAATAAATAAATAAATAAAGGATCAAATTAAATTAGCTAGCGAAACTCCACAGACGTGACGGGTATCGATATCTCAACATGATAAAACAAAAAATCAATTACCTACCTAATTGATGGTGTTTTTGTGGGATCATCGACCGCAGTTAGTGTAGTCTTTTTGTGTAAACTTCACAAATGTGATGTATTTCGATATGTAAACTTGTTAAAACAAAAGAAAACAGATTTTCTCAACACAAACTTCAAGTAATAAAACATAGCTAAGAACACTCCCGACAAATTCACCTTTCAATAAAAAAACATAATCAAAATCGGTTCATCCGTTCGGGAGCTACGATGCCACAGACAGACATAGACACACACACACACACCCCCACACACAGAGAGAGACACGTCAAACTTATAACACCCCGTCGTCGTTTATTTAATCGTATCATACCGATATCCATCATGTCTACAGAGTTTCGCTAGCTAATTTAATTTGACCCTGTATAAGAGACTAGTAAGAAAAACAAAAGAACAAATGGTCTTTTGCCAGTTTTTAGCCATATGGCCAGTCTCGTAGACTCACAAAGTCATAATCAACAATGCTAAATATAGAAATCACATGCTCGATAAAAGCAATTTAAATCTTTTTATACACTTTGTGGAGTCCAACAATATTGGACGGATCTCAAATAGACGCCACTGAATCATTTTTATACATAAAGCTTGTTTAATAAGTTATTTTTGGCTGACTAAGAATTCTCTGGATCATTCGCAAATTCGACAAGATAAATTGAGTACTTCGTCAGCCAACGTCTTACACGGATTGATTACCAAAATCCGTGACGTTTCATACAGTTTTCGACTTACCGTACTATTTTGCGGATTCTTAATACATTCCTACATACATACATAAGCTCACGCTCACTCTTCCCATTGGGGTAGGCAAAGTTACAGAACGCAACCTGCTACAATCCTTACATACTGCTTTTGCCTCGTTTACGTTCAGGCATCTGGTCAACACAATTGGCCAACACAATTGGACAACACAATTTGATAGTTGTCCCACTTATCCTTATTTCCCGATAAGTATTTTCCCGTCCGAAAAATAGAATTTGGCACTAGTTTTGACGGATCAATTTGAAACACAGACAAACGGCAGCATCAACATCTTCGTTGACGGACTTAGAAAGTAGACCCCCTGACCTTCCTGAAGAACATCATCAATAAGGCCACTTTGTATCCAGCATGGGGTCTCGGCGTGTCCACTTACATCTCCTTTGTAGATAATAAAATAAATTCCTGTTAAAGCATAATCAGCCTATAGACATTATTTCCCACAGCAAACTCAAACCTCCGCTCTGTGAGAGGGAATGGGCCGTAACCATCGATCACGTGATCGATGGCCGTAACCAATCACGCAGGCCTAGTACAGGTTGGTGAATCTCACAAGTCTTCGAATTTTTGTCTCCAGGATATGAAGATTTCTTTATTGTATATTCCTTCACTGTTTTGAGAGCATTAGCATAATTCCTGTTATAATTGTCGGCATTTTAATCAGTACTATTGCCAAAACCTAGTTCTGACCATTTTGAAAACAAAATCCCGTGCACATGATGACCACAGCTGCGTCCGTAAGTAAAACAAAAGAGGATCCTTTTTAGGTCGATCAATAATATGAGCTGCAAGCAGAAATAAAATAGTCCTTACGGTGGTACATTTATTCATAATTTATGTTAATCTAGCTTGATTGGGTAGCCTGGAGCTTTGGAACCGCACTCCAATTAGCATGTGACAAGAATAAAATTATTACCCTCGTCTTCATACATAATTAAGTATGTAGATTGTCAAAAAAACTTTTGCATATTTTATTACGTGATCCATTAGTTAACAGACCGAAAGCTTACCTAAACGCAAATTTATACAAGGTGGAGACGACAATACGATAATAAATTAATCTTCGCATACCCAATGAGCATTGGTGCAGTGGTAACAGCCACGACTTACGAGTTGAACAGTCAACAGCAAAAGTAGATGATCAAGATCAGAAATTCAATACTAATGAACGGAGTTCGCTTCAGAACTGTGTGGCGTACTAGTAGTAAATGTTTGGTATAATTTACAATCACATACTTTTAAATCACTTCGACGCCACACAGTTCTGACGCGAACTCAGTTCATTAGTATTGAATTTCTGATTTTGGTCATCTACTTTTGCTGTTGACTGTACGTCGTAGGTTCGAACCCAGACAGGCACTTTACTTTGTGTAAATTATTTCATCACCACTGTTCTCTAAACGGTGAAGGAAAACATCGTGAGGAAACCGGCATGTACTGGAACAAAACATTCGAAGACATGTGAAATCTACCAACCCGCACTGGGCCCGCGTGCTGGATTAAGACCCACTCCCTCTCGCAGAGAGGAGGCTTGTGTCCCAGCAGTGGGAATGTTGTAGGCTGATTATGTATATCTAATGACGTTTCCGGTGTTCATACAAAAATTCAACCAAATATACCTAATAGTATATTTACTATAGCTAGTGAAAGATTGGCAAAAGTAGGCCACTCACTATTCTTTAGTTTGTTTAAAAAAAATCGGTTGTCTGTAAAGTCGGTTTACTGACGATAGTTGAACGTGACAACGTCATAAGAAAATACTGATGGAATGGTTTCATTTTTCTAAAGAAAATTTTAATGGAACGCCTCAGAGCGAGGTAACGCCGCATACGTCATGTTTTTCCGTGCGTGCAGCCGGCTCCATCGAATTATAAAATGTTGTCACGTCAAAAATCACTTTTTAATTTTTGTGTTAGAATTTATTTGATAGGTTCAAAATACTCCTTTGCATTAGTATTGCCAGTACTTTCATTTATTGTTGTATTGTCGTCTCCATAATTGTATACAAGGTCAAATTAAATTAGCTAGCGAAACTCCGCAGACATGATGGGTATCGATATCTAACCACGATAAAACAACAAAAAAAAACAGATTTTTTAAATTCATACTCGAAATACACTAACTACAGTCGTCGTAACTCCAAAAAAAATCATTAATTATTTTTTTTCGTTTTGTCATGTTTAGATATCGTACCCATAAAATCTGCGGAGTTTTGCTAGCTAATTTAATTTGATCCTGTAACCTTAGAATCTCTCAATTGCCTGTAAGTTCACCGATACTCTAGCTAGTAACTCTAGCTACGATTTTGAGAAATTAAAGTTGCCATTATAAATATTACCTACCCATGTGTGCAATAAGTACCACTTCTATACAAGTTATACAACAACATTAAAAATCCTCATTAAACACGGCACGTTTACATAATTTCCTATACTAAATAAATCCTAAATAAATTATTATAGCTAAGTAAT
The DNA here is from genome assembly GCA_951799955.1 of Apamea anceps. Lineage (NCBI taxonomy): Eukaryota > Metazoa > Arthropoda > Insecta > Lepidoptera > Noctuidae > Apamea > Apamea anceps. Next base: position 15,129,879 of record OX637509.1, read on the forward strand.
AAATATTTATTGTTTACGGCTCAGGCAAGTCGAATAAATGTTTATGTGTTCATGGGGTCACTGCACTTAGCATGCGCAGTGTCTTACGTAACAGGTTCCATTCAATTAGTGGTAATTAGACATTCGAATGTGTATTAATTGGCAAAGTAATCAACATTTGATATACATTATATAACGCTTGAATAATTACTTGAATTGCCGTGAGGTAGCTGATAACTGATGAAGGGAAATATCCAAGTTGGCAGTGTACGTCACAGTAATGAAGCCAAAAACGTCGACAAAATTAACGGTCGTAACGGAAATAGCACTACAATCGTCATTTGGCAATTTGATAAGACCGAAATTAACTAACTCAAGGTTGCTCAGACATTAAATCTGACTAGCAACTAAGTTCACATCCACATTTTTGACAATTTCGTCTTGCCCCGGGCGGTACAAACAAGCAGATATTAATTTTTTACTATCAATCTGCTTAGCCACCAACTATATTTATTTATTTATTTTTATTTATCCATTTATTCCAGGCATCAAGGCCCATATAAACACATACAATACAATATTAATATAAATTAAAAATACTATAAATACACACAACATTATAATTACAGTAAAAACTAACTAATGCACACGAAGTGTCTGCGTCGTGTTTCGCTGACTGGTGTCATGTAGCCGGCCACGAAACCGGCGGTACACAACACCCTTCGGCCAGAACTCTTTCTTGAGGAAATTCTCGAGATGATGTGTCGGAACACGCACCACGAACAACTTAAAGTTTGTGTTGTGACGCGACTCCAACTTCTCGACCCTCAAAGTCCAGTTGGTCTTCACACGCATGTACTCCACAATCCCCTCAACCTTCGTGGAGTGGTGCAATCTGGACACGTACAGCTGCGTCGTCGGGATTGCTGGTCGCAGCAGCATGTTGGGTCCTGCCGGCGCGGTGCCGCACTGGTTCTGACAAGGAGGCTTCTTCTTCTTCTTCTCCACCTTGATGAAACCATCCTTGTCGCACGTGTCCTTCTATGTATATAAGTGACTTGTCTATCTGACCTCCACAACGCAGTTACTGGGTAACACGATACCCCTTGGTAAGACTGGTTGTCAGACTTTTTGTGCTTATGACTGCCGTAACTACTATCAAAGGTTTACGAATGACAACCGGGACCAACGGCTTAACGTGCTTCCTGATATTAATTTCTTACTGCATACTCGTAGGTCTGTGAATGTGCGGCAAGTGTTGAATACGGTAAACGAATCTCCCACCCCTGGCCATTGCGGCCCTAAGCAGCTAGAAGATATCGTATGAGTTTACACAGTAAGAGGGTGACATAACCCCTTGCCTCCCTCAGGCGAAGGGCATGGCAAAAAAGGCAACTAGTCAACTAGCGCCTTAAGAGGGACTGACATGTTTTTAGTACCTAAGGTAAAAGTTTTGTAACCCCAAAGAGCACAAAATCAGCCTATAATGTTCTTCTGGGCCACAGGCCTCCTCTCTGAGAGGGAGTGCGCCATAATAGTAATAGAGCCCAGTGCATATCTTCGATTTTTTTCGATCGATGTTGTTCTTCACCGTTTTCAGAATACTGACGTCAAAATATTTTTCACGTAAACCTCGCTTGAAAACACATGAACTTTTGAATTAGGTCACGAAATTCTAGAATAAAGCTAAAACTATACTTAACAACACACTATTGTGGGAACCACGATATTTCTGTCAATAAACCAGAAATAAACCGGTGTTCGGACTTGCTTAACAAGTACACACGACGAAACATCAAGCTTTACTGATCCAGTATAACTTGACCTCGTATTCTATAGATTTTTCATACAATGAGAGGTCAGCTTAAATTGGAACGTGTGCTTGATATGTTGTACTGTGTATGAGTTGCATAAAAACAAATTCTCTAAACTATAAATACTACTGTTTTTGTTAGTACTAAATTAACATTAAATGACGTTGATATTTATATTATTTTCTCACGCTGTTCATATAAATAGAGTGTATATTAAGAACATACTTTACCGTGCGAAACTGCGAATGTTTTTTGTTGAACGAAAAAACTTGTATTGTTGGTATTGTGCGGTTCATTTTGTTGTTTATTTATGTGGGAATATTTAATTAATTAATTTAATGACCATAAACAATCGACTATATGTACAAGGTGTAATTGAAATAACTGAAAACTTCCTAAGGGGTCATTGTACTCTATATTACACTGAGACCAAACCTGTAATCGTGAAAAAAACATCTGCTGCACCATATATTTCCATAATCAGCCTATAATATTCCCACTGCTGGGACACAGACCTCCTTTCTGTGAGAGGGAGTGGGCCATAATCCACCACGTGGGCCCATTGCGGGTTGGTAGATGTCAAATGTCTTAAATTTTTGGTTCTAAGACATGCCGGTTGGCAGGCTCGCGTGGATCCACGACGCGGGATTGCCTATGCTAACAAAAGGACAAAAGGTTTTAAAAAGCATTTTTAAGGTCTTGGAATCTGTTACCGGTTCCAAAAGTTCCACAAATAATTTAAGAAGATACACATCGTGTAACACAAAAGTGACGAAGAGTCAACAGCGATGCATCGACTAGTACTTTATTAAATTAAATCAAATAATCATTTATTTCAGGAAGTTATTCTCATATTAAGCACACACATACACACACACATAAAAATACAAACACACACACAGAAATATACCTAAAACATTACACATTAAAACATCGCATTAAAAATAAATAAGTAAAAATAAAATAAAATTATAGTTATTAGGTTAAAATTCATTCAATTACATTTAATAATAATGGTAAAGCAATAATCACTTAATAAATGGTATTATTATTGACGCCAGCAGGTCAAGCTACTGTCAAATTTTCCCAATCAACCTTGAAACTTAAAGCTTTAGCGATAAAGTTAAAAACCTATTAAAGATTTTTGACAGATTATAATAGCTTGATGTGCTGGCGGCTGTACTATAATATTGTGATAATTCGCAACATAGTTATCTTAATGATACCATTTGTCGTCAAGTGACGCATCGCTCGTGCTCACACAATATATCATTAGGTGAATAGTTGGAGTTATCGCAGAGCAGACCAAGAAACATAACGGGGTCAATGACCGCTGAAACTATAGGTAGGTAACTGTTTCGAATCCAAATTATCGTACACTCTGGAAGTAAGTATTTTTTTTACAGTATTGTTTACGTAATTAATGAAGTTCGATTCCCAGGTCACATAAAGAGTTAATTGGTAATTTGTGACGGTTGGTGGCAGCAGTCACTTCCTATTGATTTCTTGGTGAAAGATCGGTGTACTATATAGGTAGCTCTGGCTATCCCTTCGGGTAATACAGCGTGTAGTTATGTTAATGTAAAATGAAGTCATGAACTTTGCATAGAAACCAGATAAAACAAATGAAAATGGTTAGCAATTGTTTTTGCTCGTCTCTCGAATGACAAAAGAAATCGTTTTGAAACGTCAACTGACATGCCTCCACCCTGACAACTCTTTTGTATAAATTCAAAACGCTATATAATACAGGGTGCCCTACAAATAAGTATAAGAAAAATATTGCAATGGACTGATGATCTTGACAGAGCCTTTAGAGAAACCAGAAAGAGCAGTTGAGAAATATCTCGAGATTAGCTCATGGTGGCAGGGACGTCAACGCGCCAACTGTAACATGAATTCAGCACATGATTTTAGACCCTCTATCGTAGAAATTTTTCATCTATTATCAAAAAAAATCTGTTGTTTCATAGAGAAGTGTACCTTTGCGACCAAAATGTACTGAATAGAATTTTTTTTTAAAAATAACCTACGATAAATTTCAGCGGCTTTAGAATCATGTACTGAAGCCATGTGAACAGGTTGTGCGTCGATGTCCCTGCCGTCATGTATACAGAGACCAGCCAAATCTAAGGATGTGGTACAGACCATCAAACTGAACAACTTTCTCCATGGGACCAACATCGTAATCGCGAATAAAAATTCAGCCATCCCAAACATTTAGGTCGAGTAGGTATTGAAGTTTTCTATGGGACAGTTGATAAAATTTTCGCGATTACGCTATTTGTCCCATGGAGAAAGTAGTTCAGTTTGATGGTCTGTACCACATCCTTAAATTTGGCTGGTCTTTGAAAGATAACTCTGTATAATCGCAACCAGACTGATCGATGTTTCTCATAGACATGTTGTGGCAGTAATATAATAATAACAGCCTATTATTTATTTATTATTATTATAGAAAGGCCTCTTCTCAAACAGAGAGGACATGAACATTGACCACCACGCTTGCTCAGGGCGGATTGGCGAATTGGCAGTTTATATAATAAAAATCTTTATTTATCCAAAAACATACAGAGTTCGAAATACAGTTTTGATATTCGGTTAAAATATATTATCGTTTATTTCATTTTTAACCGACTTCTAAAAAAGGAGGAGGTTCTCAATTCGGATGTTTGTATTTTTTTTTTTTTTTTTTTTATGTTTGTTCGCGCATAACTCCGTCGTTTGCCAACCGATTTGAAAAATTATTTTTTTGTTGGAAAGGGTATACTTCCCAAATGGTCCCATAGAAATTTCATCAAAATCGGTTTAGTAGTTTGGTTTTTAAACCAAAATTACTGGTAAAAATTACAACTAAAAAGTGAAAAATAAAAACTTTTTTGCAAAAAAAAAAAGAACCGACTTCCAAAAACAACACTTCAAAGTGAAAAATAACTTTAATTTCGGAAGTCGGTGGCAAACAACGAAAATGCGAACCCAACGACACCGACTTCCGAAATTAAAGTTATTTTTCACTTTGAAGTGTTGTTTTTGGAAGTCGGTTCTTTTTTTTTTTGCAAAAAAGTTTTTTAGACGTCAATGTCCCACTGCTGGGCAAAGGCCTCCCTAATCTCTTTCCACCGCTCTGTCCAGAGCTGGATTGAATTGAAAAAACAGTAGGCAAAGAAAAAGAAACAGTGGCATGGAAAAACTAGAAATACCGTACATCCAATAACTGGAAACTAACAGGCAAATTTGAAAACTTTGGAGCCGGAATTTCTCATTTATTAATTATTTATCTATGCGTAGAACGGCCAAGTCTTTGCTGGGAACACAGCCAAACAGTTAAATGGGAAACTACTAAAATGTAGGCGATAACCAAGCGGTCAGTGTAGGCGCAATGACAGTATCTCGTATTTTGTGGTCTGTGGGGGAAGCCCATGTTAGTGGGCGATAACAAACCGGAGTTTGGATATGCTAATATCAATCTTTATGTAGAACCAAATGTTATTTTAAGTAAAGCAGACGAGGACAAGGTTTTACTGTGGGTGGACTTGAAGTTTATATTTGTCCAAAATGGACGAGAAGTAACAAAGTACTCAAGGAGTGGATAAACCGAAACGTCGAAATTGAAAATTGGTTGTACATGTAGGTGTTAAATAAGAACTAGGTCAAGCAGTAAAGATGCTAATGGAAGAACTAACATTGATTATAATGATATTACAAAATGACTTCGGTGGGAAGTGACAACAAGCATAAAAATGGCAACGACATATATGTAATGTTGAATAGACAATTAAAAAAAAACAGTTTTCAAATCGGATTTTTTTTTTTGACAAATAATGTCACAATCCTATGACAAGAGGAGTCTAAATATCCCAAGGTATATTAACACAACAAAATTAATGCGAGAAGTAGTAAAAAAATATATAAAAATCTAAGACCATATCACCAGACGACAGCTGTAAGAGAATGTAAACGGCAAAGGTTAAGGGCCTTACTCTCGTTTAGTACCGTAATACGGTCACTTTATGACGAATATTTCTCATTAACGGCTTGATTAAAAGATCTGAAAAAAATATATGTTTGCTATAGATTCATGAACAACATTTCTGACATAGGATTTTTTCGTATGGCTAATACTTTTGCCTTAAAAAAATATTTACCAACACGCTATTTTTTTCTTATTTTCGATATTACTTCTAAACGGCTTTGATGTTTGGAAAAATTTTTACACTGAAAAATCGATGGTTAAAGGTACTACAGATGTGACATAGCTTATTTAAATCAATCAACATTTGCATAGGAAATGTCCCCACTTTGAGATCGAGCTTCAGAGGTGCTCTGCGCGGGCGCGGGCGGCAGTCGTGCGTTAGCATTGAGACGGGATGGCTGTGTCGCTCGCTGCTACGCTCCGGCTATCGATCGACTACGCGCGTCTGTCTGTGTTAGTGCAAATATTTACGAACGAATTGTATCAGTGTGCGTTTATTGAGTAGCTCGCTGCAGATGGCCCATTTCTATTGTGCGCGTGGACGCTTACGATAGTAATACAAGTAGTAGGCATATCTAAACTATTATTAAAATGAGAAAAGATTCGATTTGATCAAAATAAAAGTCCAAGATGGCGGCTGCAAAAATTTTCAAATATTTCATCATGGGTGTCGTTTTTACACTTTTCGAGGGTGATAAAGCCGATAATGAGGTCAAAATAAAAATCCAAAATGGCGGCTGCAAAAATTTTCAAATATTTCATCATGGGTGTCGTTTTCATACTTTTCGAGGGTGATAAAGCCGATAGTGAGGTCAAAATAAAAATCCAAAATGGCGGCTGCAAAAATTTTCAAATATTTCATCATGGGTGTCGTTTTTACACTTTTCGAGGGTGATAAAGCCGATAATGAGGTCAAAATAAAAATCCAAAATGGCGGCTGCAAAAATTTTCAAATATTTCATCATGGGTGTCGTTTTCATACTTTTCGAGGGTGATAAAGCCGATAGTGAGGTCAAAATAAAAATCCAAAATGGCGGCTGCAAAAATTTTCAAATATTTCAACATGGGTATCGTTTTAATACTTTTCGAGGGTGATAAAGCCGATAGTGAGGTCAAAATAAAAATCCAAAATGGCGGCTGCAAAAAATTTCAAATATTTCATCATGGGTATCGTTTTCATACTTTGCGAGGGTGATAAAGCCGATAGTGAGGTCAAAATAAAAATCCGAAATGGTGGCTGCAAAAATTTTCAAATATTTCATCATGGGTATCATTTTCATACTTTTCGAGGGTGATAAAGCCGATAGTGAGGTCAAAATAAAAATCCAAAATGGCGGCTGCAAAAATTTTCAAATATTTCATCATGGGTATCGTTTTCATACTTTTCGAGGGTGATAAAGCCGATAGTGAGGTCAAAATAAAAATCCAAAATGGTGGCTGCAAAAATTTTCAAATATTTCATCATGGGTATCGTTTTCATACTTTTCGAGGGTGATAAAGCCGATAGTGAGGTCAAAATAAAAATCCAAAATGGCGGCTGCAAAAATTTTCAAATATTTCATCATGGGTGTCGTTTTCATACTTTTCGAGGGCGATAAGGCCGATAGTGAGGTCAAAATAAAAATCCAAAATGGTGGCTGCAAAAATTTTCAAATATTTCATCATGGGTATCGTTTTCATACTTTTCGAGGGTGATAAAGCCGATAGTGAGGTCAAAATAAAAATCAAAAATGGCGGCTGCAAAAATTTTCAAATATTTCATCATGGGTGTCGTTTTCATACTCCTCGAGGGCGATAAGGCCGATAGTGAGGTCAAAATAAAAATCCAAAACGGCGGCTGCAAAAATTTTCAAATATTTCATCATGGGTATTGTTTTCATACTTTTCGAGGGTGGTAAAGCCGATAGTGAGGTCAAAATAAAAATCCGAAATGGCGGCTGCATAAATCTTCAAATTTTTCGTCATGGGTGTCATTTTCATAGTTTTCAAGGGTGCTACAGACAGCCGATAGTGGGCTCACAATGTAAATCCAAGATGGCGGCTGCAAAAATTTGTTTTTGTTTTAAATCATAAGTGATAAGGAACTTCGAATAACCTAAGTTATTCTGATCAAACTAAAATTATTAAGTAACTAATGATTTCTTGATTTTAGGTACAGACACCAGCACATCAAGCTACCCGAAACAGTCAAATTTTCCCAGTTAACCTTGAACCTAATGCTTTAGCGATAAAGTTAAAAATCTATTAAAGAAATTTGACAGATTGCAGTTAAGTAGCTTGATGTGCTCGCGTCTGTACACGATACTTATTTGACAATAATATAGTGTGATGAGTTTCCAAATAAACAGTGTTTTCTTATTACCAGACCGCATGAGTGAGTGTCTCTGTCTAAAACAAGTTCGGGGGTAAACACGCACATCCACGCAAAACGGCCATCGCTCAGCATTATGCTAAGACTCTACGAGATGGAGACACTCACTCATGCGGTCTGGTGATAAGAAAACATTGTTTATTTGGCAACTCATCACACTATATTATTGTCAAATAAGTATCGTGTACAGACGCCAGCACATCAAGCTACTTAACTGCAATCTGTCAAATTTCTTTAATAGATTTTTAACTTTATCGCTAAAGCATTAGGTTCAAGGTTGATTGGGAAAATTTTACTATTTCGGGTAGCTTGATGTGCTAGTGTCTGTACCTAAAATCAAGTAATCATTAGTTACTTAATAATTTTAGTTTGATCAGAATAACTTAGGTTATTCGAAGTTCCTTATCACGTATGATCTAAAACAAAAACAATTTTTTGCAGCCGCCATCTTGGATTTACATTGTGAGCTCACTATCGGCTGTCTGTAGCACCCTCGAAAACTATGAAAATGACACCCATGACGAAAAATTTGAAAATTTATGCATTTTGAATTTTTATTTTGACCTCACTATCGGCTTTATCGCCCTAGAAAAGTATGAAAACGACACCCATGATGAAATATTTGAAAATTTTTGCAGCCGCCATTTTGGATTTTTATTTTGACCTCACTATCGGCTTTATCACCCTCAGAAAGTATGAAAACGATACCCATGATGAAATATTTGAAAATTTTTGCAGCCGCCATTTTGGAATTTTATTTTGACCTCACTATCGACTTTATCACCCTCGGAAAGTATGAAAACGATACCCATGATGAAATATTTGAAAATTTTTGCAGCCGCCATTTTGGATTTTTATTTTGAACTCACTATCGGCCTTATCGCCCTCAAAAAGTATGAAAACGACACCCATGATTAAATATTTGAAAATTTATGCAGCCGCCATTTTGGATTTTTATTTTGACCTCACTATCGGCCTTATCGCCTTTGAAAAGTATGAAAACGACACCCATGATGAAATATTTGAAAATTTTTGCAGCCGCCATTTTGGATTTTTATTTTGACCTCACTATCGGCTTTATCACCCTCGCAAAGTATGAAAACGATACCCATGGTGAAATATTTGAAAATTTTTGCAGCCGCCATTTTGGATTTTTATTTTGACCTCACTATCGGCTTTATCACCCTCGAAAAGTATGAAAACGATACCCATGTTGAAATATTTGAAAATTTTTGCAGCCGCCGTTTTGGATTTTTATTTTGACCTCACTATCGGCCTTATCGCCCTCGAAAAGTATGAAAACGACACCCATGATTACATATTTGAAAATTTTTGTAGCCGCCATTTTGGATTTTTATTTTGACCTCACTATCGGCCTTATTGCCCTCGAAAAGTATGAAAACGACACCCATGATAAAATATTATAAAAAATTTTCAGCCGCCATTTTGGATTTTTATTTTGACCTCACTATCGGCTTTATCACCCTCGCAAAGTATGAAAACGATACCCATGGTGAAATATTTGAAAATTTTTGCAGCCGCCATTTTGGATTTTTATTTTGACCTCACTATCGGCTTTATCACCCTCGAAAAGTATGAAAACGATACCCATGTTGAAATATTTGAAAATTTTTGCAGCCGCCGTTTTAGATTTTTATTTTGACCTCACTATCGGCCTTATCGCCCTCGAAAAGTATGAAAACGACACCCATGATTACATATTTGAAAATTTTTGTAGCCGCCATTTTGGATTTTTATTTTGACCTCACTATCGGCCTTATTGCCCTCGAAAAGTATGAAAACGACACCCATGATAAAATATTATAAAAAATTTTCAGCCGCCATTTTGGATTTTTATTTTGACCTCACTATCGGCTTTCATCACCCTCGAAAAGCATGAAAACGACACCCATGATGAAATATTTGAAGACTTTTGCAGCGCCATTTTGGATTTTTATTTTGACCTCACTATCGGCTTTATCACCCTCGAAAAGTATGAAAACGACACCCATAATAAAAGACTTGAAAATTTTCGCAGCCGCCATCTTGGACTTTTATTTTGATCAAATCCAATTATCCAATCTTTTCTCATTTTAATATTAGTTTAGATACCTACTACTTGTATTACTATCGTAAGCGTCCACGCGCACTATAGAAATGGGCCATCTGCAGCGAGCTAGTCAATAAACGCACACTGATACAATTCGTTCGTAAATATTTGCACTAACACAGGCAGACGCGCATATTATTACTGATTTATAATAATTCAAATTCATGAAACAGGATCACATTTTTATAAAATCTCATTTTTATGTAAGTCCTAAGAAGACCTACAGTCTATGCAAATAAAATGTTATTCTATTCCTAAGACAAGTATACATATAAAAATTAAAAATTTAAAAAACCCCCGACTACGTGAAACCCTATAAAAAGAAAAAAATAACCTTGAAATTATGACCCTACGTAAGTACGTATGAAATTTTTTGATTAAATGTTGTCCCGTCGGGGGACCGCTCTAATTATTAGCCTAACGTTCTGTTAAAGTTTAAAATAGTAGCGGTCCCCCGACAGTTCTTTTCTTTTAGTTTCTTGCGTTTTAAGATTCAGGTAAGTAATTTGGTATTTAATCAGGTTTTTGTAATTCGCCATTTTGTGGTGGTGGCCATCTTGGATTTGAAATTTGTCATTGTGTATAGTATTCTACTAGTCAAGCCCTTTCATTTGATACCCATATTGAGGGAGTTGTGAAAAAAAAAATGTTATTTGCCATTTTGTGGTGGCGGCCATCTTGGATTTGAAATTTATCATAGTGTATAGTATTCTACTAGTCAGGCCCTTTCATTTGATACCCATATTGAGGGAGTTGTGAAAAAATATATAATCCGCCATTTTGTAGCGGCGGCCATCTTGGACCGATTTTCATCAAACATAGCTAAGAACACTCCCGACAAATTCACCTGTCAAACAAAAAAAACAAAATTAAAATTGGTTCATCCGTTCGGGAGCTACGATGCCACAGACAGACATACACACACACACACACACACACACACACAGATACGTCAAACTTATAACACCCCGTCGTTTTTGCGTCGGGGGTTAAAAATACTCGATATCATTTTTAAAGTTTTACCCCCGTTAGGAACTAAGTCCCTTCTCACGTATGATTTTAAACAAAATGTCTAAATGAAAAATTACTAAAAAATAATGTCCAGTAAAAACTTAAAATATACGTAACATAAGTATCAATCTATACAAAATATATCAGCTTTGCATCCGCCATTCCCCTCTGGAATCGTAGGCAAAAATGACGACCTGCGTGCGGCATTCTGCGCCTCTGCATATTCTTTGATCGTCGTTTTAGTACAGCGCGCCACCGCGCGCGTTTTACGTATTCGGGGGTAGAGCGCTTAGCTCCGCCCACATACACAAGGTCAGCGAGCCTTCTATACACCTTAAAACAAACGCCAGACAAAAGAAAAAGGCTATCCCTGAGTACGTCGTAATAAAGCAAATAATTATTAAGTTTCTTTATCAAGAAACACAAGGCTCCAGGAGATTGGCCGAACAATGGACAAACGGCTACGCAAATAATACCTGAGCAGTAGCCTTGAAAGCGATGCCCTACCAAACAAACCATTATACGCACAATATACGCAAAGAAAACAAAAAACGATGAATGAATACACGTAAATGGAAAACCTGCTTTCATTGTCCAGAAGAATTTTAAAGAGTCCCCCTAATATGTTCCAAGTTGACCATACATGTTTGTAAACGCTGAGCGACTTATTGACATCATTTTGCGAATCAAGTATGGTTTCTGCTCAAGTATAGACGACCTTATACGGTATCTTGTGATTCTGTATATATATTTCTTGTGCACCAGTTACCGTATGTGTATTATGTATGGGTATCGTATAAACACAATATTGTGATTCCTACATTATTCAATTTATGTGGAGTCGACCCAGTATGTTTTCTTCTTCCGTATCAACTGTTATCTCAGTATTCACTATCCTTTATAGACAGATCATCTTTCACACAATCCATCCATCATTTCACATTCACTTTCTAAAATTTTTATAGACAGCGTAGCAGGGACATTGACGCACAACCGGTTACCTCCATGGTAAGTCAGTACATGATTTTGAAAATTTTTGGCGGTTCTATAAAAACAAATTCGCTGTTCGATCTGATTTTGTTTTTGATAACCGACGAAAAATATTAAGCTAGCTTCAGAATCATGTGCTGAATTAATGGTTACAGTTTGCGCATCGATGTCCCTGCCACCCTGTATAGTAAAGATTAACCATTCTGTATTATAAGATATCCAGTCCTCAAATTGTACTGTTACTCAATGTAACCTTCAAGGATGTATACTGAACTGTGAACTTTCAAAAATTAGCTTATTGTTTTTGGTCCACGTGTATATTTATATTGGATAAAGAAAATATCTTGCTAAATAGATATAGTAGACTAACTTTCGATAAATCAAGTAATAATCTGGTATATTATATCTTTCTTCTAATGTTCGTATAACAATCTTACTTTCTTTTTTTTTTGTCTAGCGTCATGATTGCAGCGATATATAAAAAATCCATATCCATTATTCAGATGTTAACAATCCGATAATATACTATGTATGACAATAATTTACGGGATCATTATATGACGATACATCGCCAGCCTCAAGCCACGCTCAACGCGGCGTGTACGAACACCGCATAGTACCACTTTCTGATAACAATTGTTCATACATGTACACGTCATGTATAGTTTTACGAGTCATAAGTGGTTGCCAACCGATCGGTTGACAATAGCCAATGTTGTCAGATGACACTTACGACTACATTCGTGATGGATTGTAAACAAATGGTATTATGTTAACATCGTCTTTTATTTTAGCATTAGTATGTACCTATTATTGTGTTTATTAGTAATGAAAGCAAGCAAGTGTGGTGTTCAATGCTCGTACCTTCTCTGTATCATAAGAGACCTTTGCTTTGGACAATAATAGAGGACAATATATTATTAGTAGTGAAAGCCGTGTGGATATGTCAAAATCAAGAATGCTATATTACGTATATTATCCTCCACTCCATTTTTTTCCACTTTGTACGTGGGGTTCTGATTTTGATCCCTAGTTCGGGCATAGTTTCGTAAAGATTTTTTCAATAGTTTCCCATGATCGGGTTTGTGACCGCTTCACCCCAATAGCCGGGCCTCCTCCGCCTCCAGTGATTATGGGACTGAAACCTAGCTCACGGATTGTAGTTTTTCAAAATTAATACTGTTGTCTGAAACTGTTTTTTGAACCATTTTACAGTTTTTTTTTTTTTTGTCTCCTTTTTCTTAGAACCTGTCATGCATTTGGACATTTAGTATTTTTATGACGTGTTCGATTTCTTGCTTGCTATGCTTGGTAAATATTTTTTATCATTCATCGCTGCCCACCATTTTCAGAAAGAATCGTCGTGTTGTTATTTTGCTAGAAAAATCCATTATTTTCTCATTCTTTTTATCTTGGGAGCCATAATAATATGATTTTATGAGATTCATAATGGCAATAGCAAATCATTGGTATCGTAATCAATATATCTCTAGGTACTATCGCCAAACCCTATATCTGACCATTTTGAAACCAAAATCCCGTGCACATGATGGCCACAGCTGCGTCCGTAAGTAAAACAAAAGAGGATCATTTTTAGGTCGACTAATAATATGCGCTGCAAGCAGGAATAGTCCTTACGATGGTTCAGATATAGATTTTCGCGATAGTACCTACAGTTGATAGGGTCAAAGGAGAGAATCTGTTTATTAAATATCACAACCACTACAAAGCCCTGTTCTTACATCATTTTTGGAATAACATTATTGTTTTCAAAACAAGTTATTTATTTTCCTTAACAAATTCTCCTTGTTGACGAGAAACATTGTTCATAAATACTTGGTTCATAATAATTGAGACTGGAATTATCCATTTTAGTTTACATTGGATTTAAATACTATAGCAAAATGCAAAGGCAGTAGGTTCGCCCCCTATTACATAGTCCCATGTAATAAAAAACGAATAAACATAACTTACCCTTGCGAAAAGTGGGTGTAAGCCCTTCAGGGATTACCGATGTGATTATGTTATGTGTAGAATTTAAAATTCAGTCATAATTTCTCTAGTTTAACATAAGCCGAGAAAAGGTGTAAACTATTGTAAGCCCACATTACGGCAGATATGATTAAGTCCCGGGGGGCGAGCCTATATTTCAGTGAAATGCCTTTCAAATTATTTTCAATTTCAAGAATGATTTTCATTTTCAAAGAATGCTTCAGCAGTCTTTGATTTTCCATTCTACCAGGAAAATCACTTTTAAATACTTTTGCCGCATTGTCTATAAAAAAATGTACCATAAATGACATAGCATAACATCACGCTAATATTCCCCAAAGAGTTTGGCAGAGATGCATTATAGTTTACCAACATTGCCCCAGTAATGTTTAAGTTCCATAATGTATTAGGGCGAGACTTTCGCTAGTCTGCAGCGGCATAATATTATAAATTCTACGGATTAATTTTGTCATTAGTAACTTCGACCTTCATTTATCAAAATATACCTAATGTCGTTTTTATCACAAGAATATCGCGTATGTTATCAACTACATAACATCACGCCCGTAAATCCCCGGCAGAAGTACGCCCACATTTCGCCAGTTATGCTTAAGTCCAATGTAATTGGGGGCGAGCCCACTGCCATCAACCGACACAGATCTAGGCTCCAGACTGCTATCGACTATTTAATTTTATTTTCTCAAACATTAAATAAAAATGTACAAATTTCCTCAAGATTTAAAGCATTTCCTTTACTTTTAATAGGTTAAGTTTTAAACAAATTCTTGTCAATGCTATATTTGTTTTTATGTAATGTTCAGTGCCAAGCAATGGCGGTTCTATGAGTGTATTATGTTGTAATATTTACATCATAGAATTGTTTGTTTTCGTTAAGAGCTTGCAAAGAGTTTGCATAATAAAAAGAGCCAGAGTTTCTTATGCAATATTTATTTAAAAACAAACAAAATGCTTTTTTGTTTTATCATTTCCTAACCGTTTCTTGCTAGCTCTTCTCCATAGAAAATGACCACAACTGGCTTTTGACCTTCCGTGTCCAAGTAGGTTTATGTGGAACAAAATATCTTGACACTGCAAAGTACAAAAAAAAAGATTTTTTTTTTTTTTTGTTTAGCTGCATATCTCGGTATAACCTTGTAGAGATGACTGAAGTTCCTCGCTGCGTAGTGCAATTTCTCCAGACTTGACCTAGTGTGTTTAAACTCCGTACAAGTCAAAGGGCTTTGACTCTATCTGTAAGTCTACCTAACTTCGTAGACGATATAATACTGTGTGTATGTTTGTGTTAAATGTTTCTCAAATAATGAAATACCATTGTGACATTCAACAGCATTCATTGTTTTTGTGTAAATCAGACTCATACATGATACTTGATCACTCAATTCAAGGATTTCTATAATGTTTTCTGTATTGTCTTCCATGTTATTGTAAAGAAAAAGATCAAGTGTTTCCTGTATATTCAGTTAATTGATAAAGCATTCTGTGTCAACCATTTAAAGTTTTCTTTTAAACAACTGAGCGCAAAAGGAAACTGCCCTTGATTTTATTCAATGTTGTGAATTATGTCAAGGTGTACTTACGTAGAAAATAAAGACGTAAAATTCAGTAAAAACACATTTTTATTCCAGAAATACAACTTATTCTAGACCTATCACCTACATGGGCATATACTTTGGCTAAACATCTTTTTGGTTTCACTTTCACAAATGTCCCAACACTTTTCCACCGTGGTTTCCAAAGGTTCACTTCTCCAGGCGGTTCTAACTTCACAGTACACCTTCAGAATCGTTCAGGACCCGAGGGTTGAAGCCGAAAAGCCGGCCACAGCTTCATAACTTCATCCGTGAGGCGGTAGCGAGTGGATCAGGGCTCCTCGTCCTCGGAGAGAGAAGGCAGCGCCAAAGTGCGGCGGAGCTTCTGCCGTTGGGGTGAGATGGACTTCTGGCGGCGGAGGCCCTCGGTGCGCATCACGTAGGACCTCTGCTCCGGCTCGAAAACCTCCTCGGAGTCATCTTCCACCAGCGCAGGCAGCGCGGTTCCCCTCAGCTTCTGCCTCCTCGGGCAGTCAGTCACAACGGTGTCCATGTCGCGGTGCTTGGGCAGCGATGGATAAACATTGGCGTACAGCGCGGCAACAGTTTCTAGTTTCACAACCATGTTGAAAACTTGAACTTTATTGTTTGATATTTGAGTAAGGTTTATAGAACGCGACGTGCTCTCTGTGAGTGCTCGTGGCAGAGTGCGGGGCGGCGGGTCGGCGCGCCTTTTATACTCTCGCGAGCCGTGATAAATTGGTTTGTGTGCAGTTCGTCTGGCGTCACTACGTTTGTATGTGTTTACGTTAAGGTTCGCGTTCACTTGAGGCGTGTAAAAACCGTTTTGCTCATAGTACGTAGAAGAAACACACCTTTGTAAGATTTTACGTCGTTTTGCGTAAACACTTGGAGTCTTGATCGCTTTTTTGCAGTGCTGAAGTTCTTAGAACGTGTTTGTAATAGTTTTGGGGACGCGATAAGCGTAGTTGGGATTTCCTATTTGTGTATCGATTTTGGGCTGTGAACTTTCTTGGTATCCCAACTAAACATTGTCGTCCGGAAAACTCCTCCACCTCTCCGGTTCTCTTATTCATTACACATCATATCAAACATTTAGAACATGCCACGCAATACAAAATCGATCCCCCTTGCGATACACAAATTCCCATCTGCGACAGTATTTCCACTCTTATGCACATATCCTAAGCACGTAATAGAGACGGACGGGCATCATGTGCATGAGCTTGACCCGGTTAATCGGATTGAAGCTCCTCAAGTGAGGATACTTGCTAACAACACTGCACTGGCTTTTTGACCTTCGAATGCAAATAGTATAGTGACATGCGATGCAATATTACGGGATATTCATTACTTACTTACTATTGTGCATTTCTAAGTGTAGATTTTCTTGTTTTTTAGGTGTATATTGGCACCTTGTGGCTATTTCCTAACATTCATGAATAGTTTGTGAATAGTTTTAGTTGAGTTAAGATATAATTTTGTTATTTTAGTGTTAGCTTGTAAATTGTAATTTTTGTGTCTTCCTACTAATATTAAAAACGTGACAGTTTATATGGATGGATGGATGGATGTTTGTTACTGGTTCACGCAAAAACTATTGAACGGATTTGGATGAAATTTGGCACACAGGTGGTTTATAACCAGGATTAACATATAAGATACTTTTATCCCGATATTCCCACGGGATCGAAATGTATGCGGGTGAAACCACGGGGCGCAGCTTGTTGTGAATAAATATAAGACATTCATGTAATTAATTAGATATTATTGAATCGTGATTTTGTATGTCGTGCTGTGTCTTTTGTGTGTACCAAATAAACGATATATTTATCAATCTAGTTCTAGATGTTTTCACGAAACGTATATTTCATTAGTTGGTCTAGTTTTCTTTTCGGAAAACTAGTGTTCTGGTGCTTTTTTGCTATAATTCTGGTGTTCAGCTTGTTTATTCTTGTTTTTCTGTGATCACGTGAATTCCACTATGATTTCAGTACTCGTAAAACGTCTCTCTCTGAGAAAACTTGTCTGAGGAAATATTTTTCCGCGGAAAACTAAAACACTGTTCTGACAGGTTTTGCGTTTGCATTGGCCGTTTTTACGAACGTATAATTACTTACATAACATTTGTTTTGAAAACGTGATATTCAGGGTTAATATTCAAGATTTAAAAAAAAGACGACGTTGTCTATGTAGGACTATCCCGTTGGTCCAGTGCTCGCAAGCGCTTGCACTGAGCACGACGTCTTGGGTTCGAGTCCCAAGTAGGACAATTATGGGCTTTTTGTAGTATCTGGAATTTCTTAGTTGCAGCCCAGAGGATGGATTTATGCCTGGCTCATACGAATAGGCTCGCCCCCTATTATATGGGATTTGAACATACCTACCTGGTGAAATGTAGGTAACCCTCTGTCCAACCCTCCGGGGAAACAAGGCGTGATGTTATGTAATATAAAGTATGCCTAAGTAGATGAAGGCTTTCAAGCCCACCTGGAAATCGGACTACGCCAATAAGTGTGAGCCAAATGGATTAATAAACCCTGACCTCATTGATTGTCACGTAACACTTTTATTTACAGATACCTTCAGACATTCATTTGTTTAATACAAATATAGCTTCTGATCTATTTCTAGAATCTAATTTAGAATATTATGCTGCCAGTTCCAGGATTCAATACATCTTTCAATGACCCAGTAACGCTTGTTATAGCGATTTTCTAGGAACAAAATACGACATTTAAGTAGCTAGATCAATTACATACGTCACCTTGTAACGTTCCCACTGTTGGGACACAAGCCTCCTCTGTGAGAGGGAGTGGGCTGTAATCTACTACGCGGGCCCAGATCGGGTTGGTAGATGTCACATGTCTTCGCATTTTTGGTTCTAGGACATGCCGGTTTCCCTACGATGTTTTCCTTCACCGTTTTCAGAGCAGTAGTGATGAAATAATCTACACAAAGTAAAGCCTGTCTGGGTTTGAACCTACGACCTAGAACTAGTAAGTCGCGGCCGATTCCACTGAGCCACCACTGCCAATATTATGCTGCCAGTTCCAGGATTCAATACATCTTTCAATAACCTAGTTACGTTTGTTAGAACGCTATTCTTAGAACAAAATACTACATACGTAGGTAGATCAATTACTAGTGTACAATACCGTGTGAAATGTGTTTAGTGAGAAAAAGTGCCAGCTTTAATGATAATATTATACATTGTGAGGAGATCTGTATCATTCCATGTTTGTAGAAATGGTAGTTGTTATTATGTACACACATGGGAATCATTGGCCTATTTTCCTTAATTATAATGTCTTCTGCCATAAACAAGGCAGGGACATCGATGCACTAACTGTAACCGTGAATTCAGCACATGATTTTAGACCGCCTAGATAATTTTTTTCGTTTATCAAAGCAAAAAAATCTGCAATTTCACAAAAAAGTGACCTAAGCGGTCAAAATGTATGGAATAGCTCATATTTTTTTTTTTTATAGCCCACGAAAAATTTCAACTGAGGGAGGTTCTCAAATCTCAAATCGTTTATTGTAATCCATAATGTACAATTACAGATGGTAACCCCCGACCCTGTCGAGCACAGCTAATTTTTAAATAGGTTGAGAGAGGAAGAGCGCTTATTAATTTTCTTTGTTATTAAGTTAGAATTATTTTATATCCTATTATCTATCTATACTAATATTATAAAGAGGAAGGATTTGTATTTTTGTGTGTATGTTTGTAATGAATAAATTAAAAAACTTCAAAAATTCTTTCACCATTGGAAAGCTTCAATCACCCTAAGTGACATAGGCTATATTTATTGTAAAAATAAAAAAAAAATCTTATGTCCACCCGTGCGAAGCCGGGACGGGCCGCTAGTGTATTTATATTTCCATTCATTCTATTCTACATGTACTGACTCCATGGTAACAGGTTGCGCGTCAATGTCCCTGCCACCCTGTACAAGCCTTGGACAGTGAGTGTCTATGATAATAATCATTCTAATTGGCAAGATTTTTGGTGATAAGTCAAAGTCAAAACGTAGTAGTAGTAACGTAGTTTTTTGTTATTAAGTGACCACCTTCATGGTATAGGTACACGTTGTGGATTGTATGTGTCATAAGTGATTGAGCATTGCGTATTGGTTGCACGTAGTTATTGGATATTGTCCACAGTCGTTTCGACGTTAAGGATTATTTTAATTTGGAATTGTCCCTTTTCCTCAAATTATATATTGTCTTTCTTTTCCTTCTTTTTGTTTTACATTTCCTTCCTTGTCTAAATCACGTTTCGAAACAGGAAAAAATGTACAAGAAAGTAAAATATACCTAGTTTAACCCTCTTATTCTTCTTCGTGTCACAGGCACGACGGTATTTCAGATCTTGTTGGCACAGAACTTCGCAACGTCCTCCGCAGAGTTCACTTTGACTGCATGACCCCCTTATTAATAAACGTCAAGTTACTATCCCTATAACCTCTTCAGATTACCTCATCATCACCTGCCTAGCCTCTTCCCAACTATGTTGGGGTCGGCTTCCAATCTAACCGGATGCAGCTGATTACCAGTATTTTACATGGAGCGACTGGCTATCTGACCTCCGCAACTCAGTAACTGGGTAATACGATACTCCTTGGTAAGACTAGTTGTCAGACTTTCGGACTACTGACGACCCGTAATGATTGTCAAAGATCCGCGAATGACAGCCGGGACCAACGGCTTAAAGTGCTTTCCGAGGCACGGAACCTCTTCAGCTTACCCATACTTGCAATTTTCGAGGATCAAGTTTGGCATAACATAACCACGAGTTTACGGGTCATAAAAAGGACTTCTCCACAAAATTATCCACAACGTAAAGATAACTTAGATAAGGCTATCTACAATCTACATCCATTCCTCTACCCTAACTTCAGACAGTTTAACGACCGCCCGAGGCCCAAACATCTATTATTGATTCCTTCGTGTGTTACCAGCCCAATACCATTCGGGGAAAACAGTCCCAATAAAATGCTGAGGTATATCCGCACCCCAGAGTGCCCTAAAGTGCCCCGAGACACCCTTAAGCACGGTTGATGTGAGGGGTGCAAAAATTTACGATGGCAGGATAGATGTGCGAATGTTTATTTCGTTTTGAGAAGAAAAGGGATATGAATGAATGGAGCGAAACATGTTGTGTTTTTTTAACCAGTAATACGACCTGACACTGTTCGCACAGGAAAGTGATCATTCGTAACGAAAATAAGGTAACAAACACCTTTTATTATATGCTAAAATCATACAGGAAAATGTTGATGTGATGTATTTACAAAACGATTAAAAAATAACCATTATACAAAATGAACATAATGTTTTTGGAGGTTCTCAATAAATGAATAATCCTTATCAATAAAATAATACATAATAAATTATGCTGATAAGATGACTTTGACTGCATGACCCCCTTATTAATAAACGTCAAGTTACTATCCCTATAACCTCTTCAGATTACCTCATCATCATCTGCTTAGTCTCTTCCCAACTATGTTGGGGTCGGCTTCCAGTCTAACCAGATGCAGCTGAATACCAGTATTTTACATAGAGCGACTGCCTATCTGACCTCCCAACCCAGTTGGGTAACGCGTAAACCCCTTGTTAAGACTGACTCTCAGCTTTTCGGGCTGCTAACTACCTGTAATAACTGTCAAAGATCTACGAATGACAGCCGGGACCAACGGCTTAACGTACTTTCCGAGACACGGAGGGGACTCGATATGTAATAGATGATCATCCATCCACGAACCGACCACGGCAAGCGTAGCTTATTCAATCGACCCGTGTGGCTGTTTTTATTTAGCCACGAGTCCCTCTTAATATGTGTGAACGCAAACAAAGCAAAAGGAGTATGTAAGGATCATAGCAGGTGCCGTCCTGTAGTTCCTGCCTACCCACCCCCATTGGAAGAAGGTGTGAGTATAGGTATGTATATATAATAAATTATTAGATATCCTAGTTATAAGTGGGCAAAGTATCGCTCAATGAGTGACTTTCCAATAACATCACGAAACATACCTGAATTTCTTATTTATTGAGCAATCATAAATTATGTCACCAAACAAACACCTCCACGTTTCATATAACTTATTCTACTAATATTATAAACGCGATCGTTTCTATGGATGGATGGATGAATGTTTGTTACTCTGTCAAGCAAAAACCACTGAACGGATTTGGATGAAATTTGTCACACAGATAGTTTATTACTTTTTATCCCGATTTTCCCACGGGATCGAAACTTATGCGGGTAAAACCGCGGGGCGCAGCTAGTAACAATATAAAGGAAACAAATTATCTCCTCACGCGTACGATAACTTCAAGTACATACACAGGTACATTAGAGAGATATATGGTTTTCTCCGGTTTTGCTAACTCACCTAATGTAATAGATGTTTACACGACCAGATGGCAACGAGATCCTAGGTGTTTAAATTATTAGGTCATGCGAGGAAAAATCTTCCACTGTTGAGCATGTATTAAATTAGTTCCTACATACTACACATATAAATAACAAAATAATATCCTAACTTAACTAAAACTATTCACCTTTTTGATACCCAATGAGCTCCTGTCTTTCTCTTTAATTTTTTATTATACACTTGTATATAATATACAAAACTTCAATAACTACGCGACCCAAATGTGACGACTAATTATTTTGTCCCATGGAGAAAGTATAGAATTTGATAGGCTGTACCACGCCTTTCTGACACTGTATACCAATGCGTAATGTACAGACGCCAGCACATCAAGCTACTACAATCTGTCAAATTTCTTTAATAGATTTTCAACTTTATTGATAAAGCATTAAGGTTCAAGATTGATTGGGAAAATTTGACAGTTTCGGGTAGGTTGACCTGCTGGCGTCTGTACCTAACCTAAATAAGGAAATAGTCTTAGAATAAAGGATAATAAGACCATGCCCTGTGCCATGCCCTTCGAGGCTACATTGACTATAAGGAAACTCATACGCGGTAAAAACATGCCTATTACTTCCACCGTATTGTTAAAGTATTAATTAACAGGTGCTATATGGAAAAATAATTATCCTAGGAAACCAAACGGCCATTAATATGCATCTGCAAACGATTATCAATTGTGATCATGGTATCAATTGGTTTTCCAACTGTGTTTTTCCGAATATCGAATCGAATATATATAATCGAGTTTTATGGCTAAGCAAGGTTTATAAATATGCACACAATAAGAATAAGTGATGTATTGCCAAATGTATGAACGTAGCATTAGTATAATGTTCCCACTGCTGGCTGGGACACAGGCGTCCTCCCCCCGAGTGGGCTATAATATACGCGGGCCCAGTGCGGCTTGGCGGATGTCACATGTCTTCGAATTTTTGGTTCTAGGACATGCCGTTTGCCTCACGATGTTTTCCTTCACCGTTTAGTGAGCAATGGTGATGAAAGTATATACTTTCTGGGTGAACGTAAACGAGGCGAAAGGAGTATGTAAGGATCATAGCAGGTCGCGTTCTATTGTTTCTGCCTACCCCCATGGGAAGAAGGTGTAAGTTTATGTGTATGTGAGTTTGTAAGAATTAGTCGAGTCATGATATATGGTGCAAAAAGTGCTGGACCGACTTAATTTAAATAGTCATCGACACGCTAAGAACTTTGTGGACAATCATTCATTTTCAATCAAGTTTTTCCCAAATACGTAGATTACTCTAGATATATGTAGTTTAAACTGAGGGGTAATGAATATGTCAAAAATACTTCTTATTTCCCTACACTTTTGACAAGTTTATGGCATTTGTGGCTGAGATGAGATTGCGACCAGATTTTGAACGTTTTCCATCACTGGAATTGGCCTTCTGATACCACTGTAAACATTATTTTACATGTAGAGTCACGAGCACAAATATGTCAACACTTGGCTACTTTCAATAGCGATGTTTGCCTGAAATAACGAAAACACCAGTGAAATACGACACATTGCAAACACCTATGGTTTTGAAAATACTATGTTCGTACAACATCAAATTTCATTCAAAAATAAAGGATTAAACCGCTTTTGAAAAAAGCTAAGTCTATACACTTAAGCTCGTGACTATACACCCAAACACCGGTTATGTTTAACTCCCATGTAACAGGGGGCGAGCCTATTGCCAGCAACCGGGCACAAAGTCAGACTCCGGACTGCTCCTGAGAAATACTATCCTACCATAAATACACCTCTGCTCCTTCCCGGAAACAAGGCATGATATTATATAATGTTATAATTTTACATAGAAAGACATTCATTAGACCTTCGGACCTCCAAAGTCACCAGCTGACGTCACAACCAGGGGCAGTACCCAGACGCCGACGGGACTGTGGCATTCAATCAGACCGCCAAAGTCGGAGGCTGAATCATAGCTGACGTGAGTCATACACACTAGATTAAAAGTCAAACGTTTTCTGTATAGCAGAACTCGGGTTTCAACCAAGACTTGACTAAATGAATTCGTTACTTTTTGATAGGCGTGTACCAACGTACAGACGCCAGCACATCAAGCTACTACAATCTGTCAAATTTCTTTAATAGATTTTCAACTTTATCGCTAAAGCATTAAGGTTCAAGGTTGATTGGGAAAATTTGACAGTTTCGGGTAGCTTGACCTGCTGGCGTCTGTACAGTCAACAGCAAAAGTAGATGATCAAAATCAGAAATTCAATGCTAATGAACGAAGTTCGCAGCTATATGGCAGCTGTACTAGTAGTAAATGTTTGATATAATTTACAATCACATACTTTTGAATCACTTCGACGCCACACAGTTCTGACGCGAACTCCATTCATTAGTATTGAATTTCTGATTTTGATCATCTACTTTTGCTGTTGACTGTACATTGACACCATCTGCGGGGTCATTGCGTAAAATACTATCAGCCGATCGATTCTGTAAAAATCTCACCGTGAAAAGTTAGGTGAAGTGAGCTTAGAATGAGCAGTCAATAGTGTCAATCCCTAGCATTAGTTGGAATGACAGCTCACTCCACGCTCACTTCACCTAAGTTTTCACGGTGAGATGGTTACAGAATCGCACTGCAGTATGCTTTCATTTTGACAGTTCAACAACATTCATTGCATTATTTACGTTGCTGAGCAGACATATTTTTCGAAGATATAAAGCAAATATGATTCAAATTGTGTGGTACGCATTCAGCGGGGTAATTGCGTAACACACTAGGAATGGCTTTCATTTTGACAGTTGAACAACATTCATTGCGTTATTTATGTTGTTGAGCAAACGAATGTTTCGAACATAATGAGCAATGCATTAGCAATATCCTTAAAAATTATTCAAATTGTGATTGATAGTTTGTTACGCAATCAGAGTGTAGGTGAGGCAGTGGCCAATCGCAAGCCTTTCATATACTAAATTACCCGCCTTTTGAACTTCACAGCAGTCTTGTAAAATACCCATACTTAACTTTTAAGTTACCTACGTGCGATTAAAATCCTTCAAATGATTAAAAAGAATAATTATGCAGGGAAAAATACACTTACCTACAAAGGTAGTGAAAATCAAATTATACCCTGTTCATTAGGTTGACCGTTTTTTGACAGCTGTCTTAGAACGTACATATTCCAGATTACGTAAAAGTTAACTTTAAAATGCGTAATAAAATAAATATATTAACTGCCTTATCTTATTGAATTATCTTATTTATGGCTTCTTACAGACATTATAATACTGTACGTGTATCAATCAATGTATTGTGTGTTGCTGTAATCACTCGTTCCATCTGTCAAAAACGGTTTACCTAATTGGTTATAACCGTTTTGTGACACTAAGACGTAAAAACAATGAAGCGCCTATTGTGTCTCGTTCAGTGTCCTTCAAATAGATAAAAAAAAAATATGGAGGGAAAAGAGGTACCTACAAAACTAGGTTTTTTTTCTGGTTTCACAGGAAAATACAGTTGTAATATAAACTCAAATAACAACGTATAAAAACTATTCAAATATGTTACGTCCATTTAATCGTTTTTTCTAGAGTAAGCAGGAATAGAACAGTTAAAGAACTCGGGTGGAAAAAAGAAATATGTAAGAAGACCAAATAAAAAATCAGGTTCACAATGTTGTGTTCAATCTTTTTGTAGAGCATTATTTAACTTGGCTATAAAAGAAAAAAAAATCTATCGTTTTACGAACCGCGCAGCATCAAAATTAGTTGCTTTTAACCGACCTAAAAAGAAGGAGGAGGTTATGCATTCCGCGCGGTTTTTTTAATTTTTATTAGATAGTTTCTAATGATTTGCTTTAGAGAGAACGGCGGGGGTCTCCAGACAGAGCCATCTTCGAACAGTCTCCGGTGTTATTCTTCTTTGATGGTAGATAGGTTTCAATCACATTGCACTTAACTGAAACTCAAAACATTTATTTCAATTAAAACATTTACGGGCACTTTTGGATTATCATTTAACAAGGAGACATTCAGTTCGAGTTAGTAAGTGAAGCTAGCCGCCCATTCCAAGACGAAGTAGGTTCCTTATGGAAAAGAACGGGCAAGAAACTCCGTGGACACTCTTTTAAATCAAAACATTATTTTACAAAAGTTTCTTGTTCGACAATTACAATATCAGTCCTTGTTACACTTTTATCGGGATACCAAACGCCGTCATGAACGTAAAGAAAACAAAAAGAGAAAGAAAGAAGAAAGTAAAGTTGTTTATTCAGCAAAAAACAACAAACATTACAAAAAACCATCAATCAATCAATCAACTCAGCCTACCGCAGTCCACTGCTGGACATAGGCCTCTCCCAGGCAGCGCCACAACACCCTGTCCTCCGCCTTCCGCATGCAGTCAGTCCCAGCCACCTTCTTTAGGTCGTCCGTCCATTTAGCTGGGGCATCTAAATAACAAAAAAACAAAAAAGACATAAAATACACATACAACGTAGTCAAAAGCCTCGTACTCAAGCATATAAACAGTTGTCAATTTTGTCCATTGCTTAATGTCAGGGCCAGGAACCAAAGACAACACACATTATTTGACATTGAAAACTTTGGAAAAATTTATGCCCGGAAAATGAGGTTCGCCATCGATTATACCTTCTCCATTCGGTAAACCGTTTTTTGACAGATGGGACTAATGATTGCAGCAACACACACTACATTGTTTGATACACGTAGGTACGGTATTATAATGTCTGTAAGAAGCCATAAATAAGATAAGGTAGTTTATTATATTTATTTTATTACGCATTTTAACGTTAACGTTTACGTAATCTGGAATATGTACATTCTAAGACAGCTGTCAAAAAACGGTTAACCTAATGAACGGGGTATAATTGACTTTGAAAACTTTGGAAAATTAATGTATGCCCGGAAAATGAGGTTCGCAATCGATTAACTATACATACTTACATGGAATTTGAACATAACTGACAAAATGTGAATGTTAAAACTTAACACTTATGGTATAAACTGAGTAGTGAACATGATTTGGACATTTTCAATACCAGTGTTTCCCATACGCAAAATACGCGCATTGACGTGGAGTTGTGGACACCAGCCCGTATTACCTATTAACAGTATTTATCGGCATTTGTTTTGTGAAAAGCTTCTTTACGAAAACGTAATTGTTTGCATGTAAATGATTTTTAGTTTGTCAAACAGTCGTGTAATTTTATTTCCTAATTTATGTTATAGCTATTTTGTACCGGACTTTTTTGTTGTCTTTTTTGTTTAAGTGTTTATCAGTGGAATCTTGCAAAATAATGGCCTTCAAATGCATATTGCTTAAGAACAATGATTATATTAGCTGTAAGTGTACCGAACAGTTTTTTTAATTTTTTTTATTAGCCTGTACTGTCCTACTGCTGTGCAAAGGCCTCCCCCTTATCCTTCCAGAAACTCTTTTCCCGCGCCACGTCCAACCAGCCCTCGCGGTACCCCGAACAAAATAAAATAAATAAATAAAAATGAAGACGTTATATTCAAAAAATAATATATTTATTAATTTTTTTATAAACACGTTGCCTCACACTAAGGACCAACTTAAGGGTATACTCTTGGGTAGCGGGATTGTCCGAAAGGGTTACCGCTGCCCTGGAACATAAAGGGCTAAGGAAGGAACACGGGTGGGTTTTAGTCAGTAAGAGTCTGACACTCCCTCCTGCTCCACCCAGAGCGGGAGGAGTCATTTGATGATTACCCATCCTCAAAAAAAAAAAAAGGTATACTCTTTCCAATAAAAAAAAAAATCAAAATCGGACTACTCTGTAAAAAGTTATGCGTGGTTATACATAAAAAATATACGCGTCGACTTGAGAACCTCCTCCGTTTTTTTTCGTCGGCTAATTAAAAGCCAATTCTGTAAATATATATTTGTTACTGCCGCGAATCATATTTTAATCAACGTACAACTTAGTGCTAACCAGCAAATTGCAAAAAACGTAAGAAAATTTGAATTTCGCGGGTTACCTTGGAGCATCCACCTTAAGTGTTAGCTTATATTATGTAAATAATGGCGCCGATTCCCTTGTTCACAAACTAAACTAAATTTAAGTGCAGTGCATCTTTTTCTTTCTAATTCATTAAGAAAAGGACAGAAGATAAATATTAGTTTAGTCCTGTCAAATTACGATACTCCATAGACAGTTTAGACGTAGTTAAAACCATAGCTACTAAAAACAAGTCAATTTACGTCAGGCGCTGACTAATTTGACGGGACTAAACTAATATTTATTTTCTGTCCTTTTCTTAATGAAATAGAAAGAACTTAACTAAATTTAAGTTCAGTGCATCTTTTTCAAACTTCGTTTTATTATTAATCAAGATAATGACACCGATTCCCTTGTTCACAAACAAGGGAATCGGTGTCATTATCTTGATTAATAATAAAACGAAGTTTTTTTAAATACCGGAAAAAAGCAAAGAAAATGCACCAACTAGAATGTTCTCCCAAAAAATCTTCAAGATCCTTTCCACAAATCATTTCACAGATTAGATTACATCAAAGCATACATTGTCTCATGCCCTACATAGAACACACAAACAACACTCAAATAGGTCTGTTTGTTTTTCCAAAAGTAGGACAAAACGGTAACTAATGAGTCATCAAGTCAATGTTCACGTAAAACGGTGAAATCCTTTAATGGCTATAGTGCAAATAAATGAATCAGAAGACGTAACGGGGTGGGCAGAAGTGCAACTGGACTGAAAAGTACAGTATTTTTGACCTGAATCTTTTTTGGAAGAATGTCAAACTCAAACTCAGAGCATTTATTTCAATTAAACCATTTATAGGCATTTTTGAATTGTTAAAGAAGTCGGCCATACAGAAAGTACGGTGGAGTTTCTTGCCCATTCTTCTCCATACGAAAACTACCTTTTGGAAGGGGCGACTAGAATCAATTCTATTTTATTAACCGATTTCTAAAAAAGGAGGAGGTTCTCAATTCGGATGTTCGTATTTTTTTTTTTATGTTTGTTCGCGCATAACTCCCTTGCCAACCGATTTGAAAAATTCTTTTTTGTTGGAAAGGGTACAACTTAAAAGTGAAAAATAAAAACTTTTTTGAAAAAAAAAAACAACCGACTTCCAAAAACGACACTACAAAGTGAATAATAACTTTAATTTCGGAAGTCGGTGGCAAACAACGAAAATGTGAACCCAACGACACCGACTTCCGAAATTTAAGTTATTTTTCACATTGTAGTGTCGTTTTTGGAAGTCGGTTGTTTTTTTTTTCAAAAAATTTTTTTGTAATTTTTGACGTTCGAAAGTGCTATATATGTGCTTATTTGAAATAAATGCTTTGCTTTGTCTTTGAAAGATGAAGCTAGTTGCCTATTCCAATGTGTTGTAGGTTCCTATGTAGACGAACAGACCAAAAACTTCATGTACACTCTTTTAAATTATATTGTAACAAAATATTAGGTACATCATTAATGAAAATAATATGGGGAAAGAATCTGAAGTAAAGGTAGTTAGGGAGAATTGGATAGAGGAGGTGAAGAATTAGATTAGGTTAATTGAATTTAATTAGATTTTCCAATGTCTGGTGGAGCAGACGAGTCCTGGAGTGGATACCGCGTATCACCAAGCGTGGCGTGGGACGACCCCCAGCTAGATGGACGGACTAAAAAAGGTGGCTGGGACAGAATGGATGCGGAAGGCGGAGGACACGGTGTCATGGCGCAGCCTGGGAGAGGCCTATGTCCAACAGTGGACCGCGATAGGTTAAGTTGATTGGTAAATAATTTAGTAAAGGGTAGCCTTTTTATGTTGGTAGCTATTTTAAAATCTGAGTATTAATGCCCCACACAGATACCGCTTATTTGAAATAGAAAAGATAAAAACCTGACATGCCAAAATATTGAAGATAATAATTTATAATAGAAAAAAATACACACAAGAGAGCGAAATAAGTATACTTAAATGATTCGGAAAATTCGTATTTAAAACCAAAAAAGACCCGAGTGACGTTGACTCATTGAAGTGAAAAGTAAACATATGGGTAAAACATTTACGTCAGTCCGGTCCCTACCAAATATGGTTACACAAATATTATAGGTAATTTCTAAAACCCGCAGGAAATGTAAGTGACGGCGCAGCAAGTGGCGCCACCTCGTTTTGTTACGAAGTTACTGGAATTACCGAAGAGGTCGCATTAGAATGGCACTGTCACTCTAGCAGAGCGTCGCATCGATGATTGCGTGGCGGCTGTATTTTACTGACGGATATGATGTCATCATCTGTCATCGACGAACTGCTATATTCCGGCGCCATCCTGGGTGATATTGAAGCTGCTGAACCACTAATACGATCACCACTTTGGTGTAGGCCTTATAGACTGCAGGGTTGCAGACCATATTCTATTTCGTTAAGTACCTGGTACTTGTTGACAGGCTTACACTGTTCTCCCTGGATACCTATTAACACTGTAATTTGAAAACATTTTAAAAGCCAATTATTTTTAAAAGAGTAACCGTAGAGTTTCTTGCTGGCTCTTCTCCATGGGAAACGACCAATTGGAACCGTGCACCTAGCTTCTGACGTTTCATAAATGCCCACGTTTATGAGAAATAAATAAAATATTTTGTGTTATAAAGGCTCCGCGATTTTATGTATTCAGACACGTAGCCAATGACTTCTAAATGACGTGTGGTAAAATTTAACTAATCACAACGATGACACTGACGTCTTCGGTTCAAAGTTCAACAAAAGTCACAGTGTGACATCATGATGACATCAAAAGGAAATTAGTTCATTATCCTCCTGAACAATATAGTACCTATTAATCTCGTTATTGTAATGGTTTTCCTATTTTCTCCAGAGAGGTTATATCCCTCTCACTGAGAGGGAAGTCCTCACAGTGGGGGCATTACAGGTTTATTTAGTTACTGCTACATAAGAAGGTTTCCCCATTAAATGAAATATATTTAGGTGCTGTCCAATTCTGGGTTTTTTAAGGAACGCATGCGTTAAACTCATGCAATTATTTCAATTTATTTGGGGACTGCATACAGTATCTTCCTACGTTTTTAGGGACCCGTACCCAAAGGGTGCCAACGAGACCCTAGCACTAAGCCTCCGCTGTCCGTCCGTCTGTCTGTCAGCAGGCTATATCTTAGGAACTGTAATAGGTAGAACGTTGAAATTTTCACAGAGTATGTATTTCTATTGCCGCTATAACAGAAAATAAGTAGATAATAAAAACAAAATAAAGTTAAAATTAAGGGGATGTCATGCAAGAAACGTATTTTTTCGGCGTTTTTTGCCTTGTGGTACGGAACCCTTCGCATCCATACATCTCTTGCAGCCATCATCTCATTGTTCAATCAAAAGGCACTTCCTTTCTAGCCTTATTGTCGTCTCACACAGAATCCTGCATTTTCTTTGGTCTTCCGCTTTTCTCATTACCAAATTGCAAAAACGGAATCCGGTCCTTTGAAAATCACAACCACTTTTCTATACCGGTAAACGTAACCTTTACTTCAAAAGGTATGTTTTTTCATCCTTAAAAAGAATTCTGGTTGAGCGATTCAGCCCCTGCCCCGTCCTTTGCCCTCAGTAATCTTTTTCTCTTCGTTGTTTTTACAGCCTGGAGCGAGAGGAAAATTGTCCGGTTTATTATTTGAAGCTGATGAATTTATTGAGATTCTGTTAAGATTGGTTAGGGTTCTATTTTTTTTTTATATTATTCGTAGGGACTTGTATAATCAAATCACTAAATCCCTAAATTTTTTCCTTTATAAAAAGGCACGAAGAGTATAAAAACAGCTCATTTCGTAGAAAAAATATATACACTCGCGAGCAATGAAAAAGTTCCAGTGACATAGCACCAAATTACTCCTAAACGGGTAAGGCTAGCTTAATGACGCCGCCTGCAATATTGAAGTACATCTAACAGCGCATCAGAATATTACCAACTAAAAACGTAAATATTGTGTTCAAATTTTAAATTATATGTCTTAGGAGATATTAAGGTGTTTGTCGGCATTTTGTGGGTGGAACTTTTTTATTGCTCGGCAGTGTATTATAGTCCTCGAGACCGTGTTTTGGCCATGGTAGCCGATCTCAACAGAGACTTCTGCGCGGGAGACATTATAGTGCACAAGTGTGTGCGCAGACACAGGTGCACTCACTCTTCCGTCACTCTCATAGTCCGATGGGACGGCAATCCGTCACAACCGGAGAGAGATCAGGCACAGGACCAACGGCTTAACGTGCTTTCCGAGGCACGAACTACTAAGAAATTCCTAATGACCACGAGACCAACGGGGCAGTAGAAAAAAATATAAGCCAGTCAACAAGGTAAAAAGTGAGGCTGACTCCCAGGGTGTGGCGAACGTACGTAAGTAACGTACCTACGTGTCGGCACTCATAGTGGTCATGTAAATGAGTCAAAACGATTTTATAAATTAAATAAAATCAAGGAAAACGACCTTTGAATCTTTATGACTACATAACTAGCTTATGCCCGCGAATCGTATCGCATCCCATCGCTCTCCCGTGCTACTACTTCCTTTTCGCTTAGCGTTCTTCCTGACTTTTTTTCCTAGGGTCGTAGCGTGATGTTAATAAGCCAAAACCTTCCTCAAGAATTGGGCTATCAAACGCAAAAAGGATTTTTCAAAACCAACAGGTAGTTCCGGTGTTCAACCCCTACATACAAACTTAGAAACAAACAAACATTTTACCTCTTTATAATATTAGTATAGACAATTACCACTAGGCACTAATAGAAATAAGGAAATTAGGTCAAAACACAATCGCGACAGACGGTCCTACAGACAGACAGGCTCGCGAACAGGAGACAGATTTCAATTACTACTCCATCTTACCTAAACAGACAGACGTACAGACAATCGGCTATCACAATGAAGACACTTCTATTGTTTTCGAGATAATTACACTGACAGACGGATGGACGCTTGACTTTGTTGTGTTGAGAAGCTTTAAGAAGATCGACAGACATCTTGAAATTGTCGTCGCTGTTTTAAAACGTTTATTGACAATGGCGCAGATTCTCTGGTTCACAAACTAAACTAAATTTAAGTTCAGTGCATCTTTTTCTTTCTATTTCATTATTAAAAGGACAGAAGATAAATATTAGTTTTTGTCCTGTCAAATTACGATACTCCATAGACAAGTTTAGACGTGATTAAAAATTGGCTACAAAAATACGTCAATTTACGTCAGACGCTGACTAATTTGACAGGAATCAACTCGAACCCTGGCAGGCACTTTTTTTTTTTTTCAGGATGGGAAATCATCAAATGACTCCTCCCGCTCTGGGTGGAGCAGAAGGGAGTGTCAGACTCTTACTGACTAAAACCCACCCGTGTTCCTTCCTTAGCCCTTTATGTTCCAGGGCAGCGGTAACCCTTTCGGACGATCCCGCTACCCCTGACAGGCACTTTACTTTGTGAAAATTACATCATTACCACTGCTCTTAAAACGGTGAAGGAAAACACCGTGAGAAAACCGGTATGTCCTAGAACCAAAAATTCAAAGATGTGTGACACCTAACAACCCGCACTGGGCCCGCGTGGTGGGTCTCAGCGCACTCCCTCTTACAGAGAGAGGGGGCCTTTGTCCTAGCAGTGGGAACATCATAGGCTGAATATGATTATGATACCTACCTCCACCTCTACCAGAAGGCCTCCCACCCAACCATACTTACTAGGTACAAAATTCCAATTTTTCATTCCGTATTGTCCTAAATAAAGTGAATATAAACAAAACTCCGGTGAAACTCATCGTTTCGACGAAATGATGCCCTCAAAAGGATATAAATACCAGTTTTCCTCGTGTTTAGCATACTAAGCACTTGTTTTTCCTCATTTTGAAGTCAACGTACCTTGATGGCGACATTCGTAAGACGACTGCGCATCAATTTTACTTCAAAACTATTTATTTTGGTGTTTTAATGAATAATTTCCTTTTGGTCTCGCTCGTTCTACTGTTACATACCCTTTTTTATCGGTGTCCAACAGAAGATATAAAAAGATGAAATAAAAAACAAAATTAAAATTGTTTCATCCGTTCGGGATCTACGATGCCACAGACAGACATACACACACAGAGAGAGAGAGAGAGAGACATGTCAAACTTATAACACCCCGTCGTTTTTGCGTCAGGGGTTAAAAAGGCAGTCAATGATAGTCAAATCATTTATTTCAAATATGCACATAAAAGGCACTTCTTAACGTCATTTACAAAAAAAAAATTGAATTGATTCTAGTTGCCCTTCCAAAGGGTAGTTTCGTATGGAGGAGAAAGAAACTCCACCATTACCTAAAATGTTTCACAATATCTTGTATATACATTAATTATATTATGTGAAGCCGCTGCACCTAGAATAAAATCACTATACAATAATAGGTATAAAAAAGCAATGACAGGTAAATTAATTATATGATACTGCTCTACAACTCTCTCACTAACCTAATATTAAGAAAGAATTCTTCTAAAAGATCTCTCTGTTAACATCTGACCTCCGAGAACGCTTGATTAAATAGATATTTTTTCTAATGAATAAATCTGAAACCTGAAAAAAATACTGGATTTATTATTTTACAATAATTTGAAAAGCTCTCAGCTCTCACCTTTTCACCGTTCGTCTTTCAGTTCACTTTCAAAATAATAAAATACGGTATTTTTTTCAGATCATACCTCTGAAAAAATACCGGATATATTATTTTACAATAATTTGAATAACCCTCACCCTTTCACAGTTCGCCTTTCAGTTCACTTAATTCTTCCATTTTCAGCTCAATTTTCGTTCAATGAACTTTCAAAAAAAGCTTTCATTTCTTTCATCTCCAACATTTTTTATACCTGCCTTAAATTATTGTGTTCTCGAATTTGAATAGAATATAATTTCTTTATTATTTACATCTCAGCTTAAAATGCAATTTTCATCCAACTGAGTTCAACTAATAACAGTACAGTCTAACGACCTTCGGGTCTGCCTCTATTCATTGAACCTTTGACCTTCAAATTGGCGTAGAAAATTCTAGGCAGACGGGATGGGTCCTTGAACCAACGCCCCCTGGCCTAGTTACTAAAATAGTCTACAATCTTAGGAGTCAGGATGTTGATTCAATTATGAAACATGATTTGAGGTTAATGGATTCTATACACTACCAGCCGTTATAGTTCGAGCCAGCTGAGTTTTGAGTGCGCGTAGTCCTTACAATGCAGCCAAAACTCGGAATTTTCTTCACAAAGTTGGATACAAGAGAGAAGCTTGGTAGTGCCTCTTATCTATCTTTAAAAAATATAATTCCCTAATATTTACGAACTTCACTTAAATGATCGCACAGAATTTTAAAGCAAAATCACTTGTCTATAATTAGTTAAATTATTTTTGATTCACACCTTGATACCGTCTGAACTTTGAAGTTATGTTTATAGAGAAGTAGCTGTTGCCCACGACTTCGTCTGCGATCCAGAATAAAAAATAGCTAATGTCCTTACCCAGGACTTGGTCTATCTGTGTGCCAAATTTCATCCAAATCCGTCCAGCCGTTTTTGTTTGATTGAGTAACAAAAAACTCAGTTTCGCACTTAAAATATTAGTTATGATAGCACTAGTGTACTTTGTGATACTAATACTGTGAACTGAGGGGCAATTCTCGTAATTTTATGAACGTTAACAGTCTGGGCCCGTATTCCCGTAATTTAAAATGATCAAAATCTAGTCGCAGTCTCATCTCGGCAACAAACAAATGTCAAAATGTAGGGAAATTAGAGGTATTTTTGACAGATTGAGACTGAGATCAGACTGTGAACGTTCTTAAAATTACGAGAATTACCCCTCTGATCTGTCTCAATCTATCAAAAATACATCAAGTTTCCCCACATTTTGACAAGTTTTTGACATTTGTTTGTCGCCGAGACGACACTGCGACTAGACTTTGAACTTTTTAAATTATGAGAATTGGCCTTCCGACCAGCACCCTAATTGCGTAACACACAATCAATCGGAATCGGTTTCATTTTGACATTTCAACAACATTCATTGCGTTATTTACGTGTTGAGCAGACAAATTTTTCGAACTTATGAAGCAATGGATTAGCAATTTGCTTCAAAATGATTCAAATTACGATTGATTGTGTGTTACGCAATTGGGGTGCTGTTTCATAATATTGTTTTGTTTTTTTTTTTTTATAAAAAACGTTGCCCACACTAGGAATTTCTCCTGGGTCCTGGGTGCGTTTACAAACATTTAAACTCACATACACAAACAGCCAGACCCGGAACAACTACTTGTAGGCCATACAAATATTTGTTCCGTGCGGGAAAAAACCCGCGACACGCAGCGCAGCAGTCAATCGCTTAACCACTGCGCCAACCGTGCCGTCAAATTACCAAATAGGACAATATCTTATTAAAAAATCAAGCCAAGATCTACTATATAATTGGAAATTGTGATCTAGAGCCAATACAGACCCAAATTCCAGCCAAAAAACACCCCATTTCGATCCATACATGTCTAGAAACCATTATGTAACTTACATTCGAACTTTAACATTCACAAAGTGGCGGGATTTCGTCTAGCCATGCTGGAGCCAGTCTCATAACCTACTTTATGGGGCGAATATGTCGGTGGCACACAGACATGGTGTGGGGTGAATGTAGAACTTTTTTATTGATCTGACAAATAATTCAGAAGTGTTTCTTACATCGATACTGTAAAGGTTGTCCGCGAAAGGCCCTATGTAGTGCAGGCTGGTAATAGATTAGCTCTGATCGCATTCGAACAGTCAAGCAAGTTTAGCAAATATTTTGTTTTATTGTTTAGAATAAAACAGTGATATTTTTAGTCGGGGAAATGTAAAAGACATTCAGTCAAAAAACTTTTTTGCAAAAAAAAAACAACCGACTTCCAAAAACGACACTACAAAGTGAAAAATAACTTTAATTTCGGAAGTCGGTGTCGTTAGGTTCGCATTTTCGTTGTTTGCCACCGACTTCCGAAATTAAAGTTATTTTTCACGTCGGTTGTTTTTTTTTTTGCAAAAATGTTTTTATTTTTCACTTTTAAGTTGTAATTTTTACCAGTAATTTTGGCTTAAAAACCAAACTACTTATAAATTAAATTTAATTAAATTTCTATGGGACCATTTGGGAAAAAGAATTTTTCAAATCGGTTGGCAAGCGACAGTTAGGCGCGAAAAAACATAAAAAAAACAAACATCCGAATTGAGAACCTCCTCCTTTTTTAGAAGTCGGTTAAAAATAGATGTAAGGAAATCGTTATGTTGTTTGATTTCTAATAAGAGCTCATTAGTTCCTCACAGTACCTACTTATGTGTAAGTTTTATAGAATGATGAAAAATTCTTTGCTGCAGAGTTGAATTTATCCTTCCTGCGTTTTTTGTGGTGGCAGGAACATTGATGCGATACATGGTTCTAGCTTAAAGGCAAGTTATTAAAAAAAAATGCTGTTCCATTTTAACCGCGTAAATATTGCACTTTTCTATGTAAAAGATGACTTGTTTTTAAATCCATGGTGACAGGTTCCGCGTCGATGTACCTGCCACCCTGTATAAATAAAACGAAATGTTGTTCGTTGGTAAGCACATATCGCTTGAGAACGGCTGAACGGATTTGACATTTTTTGTTTTAAAATGTTCGTAACAGTCCAAATTAGGTTTTTATGAAAGAAAAACAGAAAAAGATTGCCGAAAAATTGGAGAATTGGGGAAACACTAAAAGAAGTTATTGAAATTTGGACAGGAAGTCTGCCGGGTCAGCTGTTCATAATAACAATTATCTTCCATTTTTTTTTTAGCTCTTCTAAAAAACTTGGAATTTATTTAAGTATGATCTAAGCAACAACATATTCTTTATTATCGCTGTAGTTTTCAAACAATATAACCGTTAAGATTTTAATATTTGTGGCCAGCTGACATAAGCCCAAAGGACAGGTGATTTGTATTAATACATAAGGAAACAACATACTACATCAAACACCGTATATTTATAAAAATAAATCTAAGGTGAACCTTAAAGAACTAATTTACCTTATCATTAACAAAAGAGGTAGGTGTCTACAGCTATATCTTAATATTGCCAGCCAGCTAAAATTTCAGCAGAAATAGCTAGGGTCGTGGGGAGTTGTTATATTATTATTGTTGTTGTTATATTATTGTGCCTTTTCCTTTGACATAATCCTTCAGTGTTATTCATTCCTCATTTGTTTCCTTATGACTTTGAGTATTGAAAATATTCTATTTATATCTGGAAACCATGCGGCTATTTATAATTAATTAAATCAAATAATAATATCTTTCAAATACCCTTCACAATCTAACTTAATCTTAAGATAAACCGATCGATCTTGCTCTATTCCGCTTAGTTGTATATTGAAATCATTTCATCATTCCATTGAACAGTCTTCATATTTCATCATCATCTACCTAGCCTTTTCCTTACTGTTGGGGTCGGCTTCCAGTCTAACCGGATGCAGCTGAGTACCAGTATTTTACATAGAGCGTCTGCATATCTGACCTCCACAACCCAGTTACTGGGCAATACGATACCCCTTGACAAGACTGGTTTTCAGACTTTCTGACTACTGACGACCAGTAACGACTGTCAAGGATCTACGAAATACAGCCGGGACCAACGGCTTAACGTGCTTTCCGAGGCACGGAGGGGTCTTGGTATGTGAAGATGGTCACCAGCCATCCACAGACCAACCGCGACAAGCGTAGTTTAACCTGATCAATCGACCCGAGCGGCTACTACTTAGCCACAAGCCCCTCATAATCATGGTCATCCTACCAATATTATAAACGCGAATGTTTGTATGGATGGATGGATGTTTGTTACTCTTTCACGCCAAAACTACTGAACGGATTTCAATGAAATATGGCACACAGATAGTTTTTAACCAGGATTAACACATAGGATACTTTTCATTCCGATATTCCCACGGAATCGAAACTTATGCGGGTGAAACCGCAGGGCGCAGCTAGTATAGATATATTTATTACATAATTATACAGTCAGGCAGGCAATAGGCTCGACCCTTATTACATGGGACTTAAACATAACTGATGAAATGAGGGTGTACTACCTCTCTGCCTAACCCTTCGGGGATTACATGTGTGATGTTTTGCTATGTACATTATACAGACACGTGAAAAAAAATGCATATACTTTTATCAAAATCCAAAAGTGATTTTCTCGTAGTGATTCCATTCCAATATTACTAATCTAATATCGCGACTTATTCACCAAAAATGTAAACAAATATGAATTTATAGAAAAATAACTTTAATTCCAACACAATAAAGTTCAGTTTACTCTACAACTTCAAACATTTTTATAACTTTTTCAATCGTGCTAGTCACTCTGAAATCAACTTAATTACTATTAAAATACAGTTGATATTTGTTTAACTAAATAACGTCAATTTGAAACATAAATAAAATTTGAATATACGTTGTATGAGAGCAGTGGTGGCTCAGTGTTATCCGCCTCGACTTACGAGCTGTCGTGAGTTTGAACCCAGGCTGCCTGCCTGGGTTCAAACTCACGCAGCTTTACTTTGTATATTTAATTTCATTATCACTGCTCATTGAGAGGAAACCGACATGTCCTAGAACCAAAAATTCGAAGATATGTGACATCCACCAATCCGCACTTTGCTTGCGTGGTGGATTTCGGCCCACTCCCTCCCACAGAGAGGAGGCCTGAGTCCCAGCAGTGGGAACTTTATAGGCGGACTATGCTTAAGCTACTACCGTCACAAATGATATATATACAGGATAATTTTTTATTCAGTGCGTAAATTTTCACAGGGTGTTCTACCCATTAATATGAACAACTTTCACTATGGGACAATCTCTGAAATCACAAAAAAAAAATCAGCTGTTTCTTATAAAAGTTCAATACCTACTCGACCAAAATGTATGAATCTGCTGATTTTTTTTTCGTGATTTCAGAGATGGTCCCATAGTGAATGTTGTTCATATTCATGGGTAGAACACCCTGTAAAAATTTACGCACTGAATAAAAAATTATCCTGTATAGAGGTATGAGGAACAGGGTGTAAAGTTCACTCATACTCTATAGAAAAGGGAGGATCCTCCGACGAGACGGGTGTTATGTCTGGCGGGCAATTGCCCAAATATTGATGTTGGGAAATTATATCTATGCTAATTGCGCGGTAAACTCTGCTTGCGAGATGCAGGATTTGCGTGACGTCAGTATGACGCGTTGTTCGCATGTGGCGTTGTAGATACCCCTACAGTACATTACAGTGTGAATCAATACTTTTGGCAAAAATCTTCGATGATTTTTTTTAGTGTTTACATATTTTAACAACTGACTGTAATATTCATATTGCAGTGTATTTTTACTAACGTAACTCTTGAAACATTTTTATTTGCAATTGAAACTGACCCTGAAAGCGATAAGGGTTTCCAACTCGTTCATGAAGCTGTAAATCAACAATAGTTTTAAAATAACTGGCATATTCCCATGTTTCTAAGTCAAGGTAATCGTGTATTATTATTTTTTTTTTTTGATCGGAAGATAATATGCTTAGGTGTACTAGAATTGTAGTCATTTTAGCTGCTTCTGACTAGATTTAAAGTATAATGATCCTCTTCTTTTTCTTCTCAGTGTGTTGATGGTAGATTGCAGCCCACTCCCCCTCGAAGAGTGGAGGCCTGTGTCCAGTCCCAACATTGCTGCTGATCAGTCTATTTGTCGATGACAATCTAAATTGAGACGGCCCAAAATTTACAAAATTAGAGGTTGTACACTGCAACTTGGTCATTTAAGTGTCTGTACCAATTTTTTTCGATACTTTGCAACACACTAGGAATTTCTCCTATATCGTGGGTGCGTTTACAAACATGTAAACTCACATACATAAACAGCCAGACCCGGAACAACTACTTGTAGGCCATACAAATATTTGTTCCGTGCGGAAATCGAACCCGCGACACGCAGCGCAGCTGTCAATCGCTTAACCACTGCGCCAACCGTGCCGTCAGATTGAAGAAGAAATTTTAACATAACTTGTACATAAATATATAGTCCGCCAGACCGTATTTCCGTGGCAGTCAATCTCAAGAGAGACTAGCCTTCGACGCGGGAGATATTATAGTGTACAAGTCACCACAAGTGTGTGTACAATAACTAAGTATAGTATGGGGATGAGAAACAAAAAAAGTTATTGTAAAAAAATGAGTTAGATATAAGTAGCAGTTGTATTGATAAAAGCCAAGAGATATTTTAGCTGTACGGGGTGGCAGGAATATTGACGCGCGAACTGTAATCATGAATTCAGCACACGATTCCAGACTCTCTACCGCAGACATTTTTATTCCGGTATAAAAAAAAATCTGATGTTTCTTAGAAAAGTGCAATACGTACGTTGTACGTGGTCAAAATGTATGGAAAAGCATTTTTTTTTTCATATCCGACGAAAAATTTCAATACCCGGGCGTTCAGAATCAAGTACTGAATCCGGGTAACAGGTTGCGCGTCGACGTCACGGTGTATTTTAAATTGGAATCTAGAATATATTTTTTCAACATCCCTTTTTCCTCTCATACCCATAACCAACCCTTACAACGCTACACGATACTATAACAACAGCCAATCAAGGGTTCACACAGAGTTCATCGGGTTGAAATCGATCCGCGACCTCTCTCGGCAGTCTACGCCGTAGCTCGGGGTTATTGACGTTTCACTTGCCTTAATTAAACGTCATTCAAGCGAGAATTGCATTAATTGAAGAAGAAAAAAGTATTTTATTCGTAAAATGAGATTTTGTTTGTAATCAATGAAAGACGAAATGATTTACGAGTTGTAGATCATTAGTTCGAACCCTAACAGGCTACTTTGTGTAAATTATTTCATCAACTGCTCTGAAAATGGTAAAGGAAAACATCGTGAGGAAGCATGTGCATGAAGTATAAATTTGAAGACATGTGACATTACTAACCCGCACTGGGCCTGCGTGGTGGATAACGGCCCATTCCGTCTCACTGAGATGTCCCAGCAGTGGGAACATTGTACGTTATTATGTATTATGCAATGAAAGATGGTTGTCAGGTATTCTGTTGATTCATTGTCATAGAATTTTAAAATTGTCACATAAAGTAAACGTTTGTAACACAGCTAAAACGTTCCAAGTTTAGTAGGTTCATGGTTATTTTATAACATATATTATACTCATTTACTACATCAATTACTTATTTAAAACACTCTATGGCCGAATTATTACAGCTTCCATCTATACCTACAATCCTACATGGCTAGATATTAAAAACAAAATCAAGCCATTTATTAAAAACATTATCCTTACCTAATCTATCTCCAATCGACGTCATCGTTCCCAATTCCTAGGAATTAGTAGAAGTATCATACTGTGACGTCACCACAATAGATGTACGTCTCTGTTTCGCGAACCAGTGCGCAGATTCAGGAGGGAGGGGGAGAGAGTACGTCACTATAGCCAACCCCAGTTTAAGGAAACACGTAGGGTACTTATTTTTGTTTTATTTTATCACGTGTTTGTTAGGGTTGATTTTGAAATACGTGTTTGCAAAATTGTGTTGTTTGTACGTCATAATAATTGCATGCTGTTTGTGGTACATTAGACGGTTCGCGGTTGCTCCACGAGACGAAACTAAAGTAAAGTCAATACAAGCAGTGATTCTCGCTACCTACCTGTTACCATGCAATTTTTTTCACTAGAACAACGCTATTTTCGGTATATGACTGGGATATGCTGAGTTGAAGTAACATCTTATAGCGAGTTTTTCGTTGGTATCCTATGGTTGACGCGGACGAGCGACTGACGCTCTCGCCAGGCGGTCCCGCCGCCTGCAGGCTTGTACGAAAAAGGTGAAAAAATAAATAGGCTTAATCAGGGAAAATCTAAAAAAATCTCATAGTTCTCTCGACATGCAAAGATGGAACTAACTTTGATCATTAACTACGGTTCCTCGCTGCGTTTTGATTACCGATTCCTAAAATTTTTTGCTACCTGTATGATTCTCTTTTTAGAGGGACTTGTGGCTAAGTAATAACAGCCGCACGGGTCGATCGATCAGGTTAAGCTACGCTTGCAAATGCAATAAATGCATTTTCTTTCTTTTCTTTTTTGCCGCGGTTGGTCCGTGGATGGGTGACCATTTTCACAAACCAAGACCCCTCCGTGCCTCGGAAAGCACTTAAGCCGTTGGTCCCGGCTGTCATTCGTGGATCTTTGACAGTCGTTATGGGTCGTCAGTAGCCCGAAAGTCTGACAACCAGTCTTACCAAGGGGTAGAATTACCCAGTCACTGGGATGTAGAGGTCAGATAGGCAGTCGCTCCATGTAAAATACTGGTATTCAGCTGCATCCTGTTAGACTGGAAGCCGACCCCAACATAGTTGGGAAAAGGCTCGGCAGATGATGATGCATGATTCCATTTTTACTTTTATTTTGATTTTTCAATCGACATAATTTTTATTCGTGAAATAAAATTGACGTCTGACAGTTTTTGCATGGAAGGACTATCAAAAATTCAAAATTATTCCCGGATAATATTATCTGGCGTAGGAAAAGTCATAGAAAACAATTTCTGATCCGTAAATTCCAAACCCCATTCCTTTAATTAAAAACAAAAAGAAAACCCGCACTTTCTACTCAAAAACAAAACCAAAATCTTAACAAGGGTGTGTATTACGATATTCCATACCACAGGTGGGTGATCCCATCCCGCAACCATCCCATAGCTCACACAATACCCATGGGAATCGAAGGGGCGATGTTATTCGGGAAGGGGATCCTTATTAATGTAACTGTCTTCTTTTTTCGTTTGCCATATTTTGTATGTGGGCCCGTGAGAATATGGGAAGGGTATGTAAGGCCACGCATTATACACATTATAACCGGGCCGCAGTATGCAGCATTGCAAAAATGCACGAACACACTAAAAAAAAAAAAAATGCACTAGTAGTTTTTGCGTAAAAGAGTAACAAACATCCATCCATCCATCCATACAAACTTTCACGTATTAGTAGGATAAGGGGATCCATATTATTAATGTCACTCGTTTTTTTCGTCCGTCATCTTTTGTATTGGTCCTGTGAGAATATGGGGTTGGAATCTTTTAGTTACTGCTTTGGTAATGGGTAATGTAAGAGATAATAGGGCTTTTGATGTCGAAGTTTTGTGGTAAAATTGCAAAAATAGGAAGAGAAAGGTATGAAGAGAATGTACAAAATAATAATAATAATAATAAGGTTTATTTCATAAAAACAGTACTTAGATTATATTACAGTTTAAGTGCTATGATAAAACAAAAGTACACAAAAGTTTTAGCATCTGAAGCCGAACTAGGG
Source organism: Apamea anceps (assembly GCA_951799955.1). Classification (NCBI taxonomy): domain Eukaryota; kingdom Metazoa; phylum Arthropoda; class Insecta; order Lepidoptera; family Noctuidae; genus Apamea; species Apamea anceps. The sequence continues at coordinate 15,174,546 of OX637509.1, forward strand.
AGAACCTGTATCTCGGCTAACAGCGCCAATCCCCTCGAGTTACATTAGATTAGAGTTCTTAAATGCTAGCATTTTACAAAACAAAGGAAAAAATAAAGTAAAAATAAAATTATGGTCTAAGGTTGTATTGGTTTGCACCTCTCTTTGTGTTATGTGATATGGTGAATGAGTGAGTGTGAGAGGGTGTGTCGAATGCCGGTACCAAAATGTACTACCATATATTCGTACGAATCGTTGATATTTACGCTTTAAGATATAACGGGATTCATTTATAGTGTTACTGTGTTTTTTTGTATATGGTCCCGTGTGAATATGGGATGGGGATCTTAAAGGGTACTTATAATTAATGTCTGACTCGTATAGCGTCTTAACATTATGCTGAACAATGGCCTTTTTGCGTGGATATGACGCATGTTTTCCCCCAACTTGTTATTTTTTTTGTGTTTGTGTTATTTTTATGTTGGCCGCAAATAAATGGATTTTCTTTCTTTCTTTCTAAAGGGTAATTAATGTAAAGGATATTATGGGCATGACCCTTGATGTCAGTATAATCTTTCAATATGATGTTTTGGCGAATTTGCAAAGATAGGAAGCGAAAGATCTGTTTTAGGTGACACAATGTACAAAATGGTTGACCTACGGATTGGTTAATAATAAAAATTTGTACAAAGAGTTAGATTTTCAATAGTTTAGCTAGTTAGTTCGCTAGCTAGCTAGCTATTCTGGCTTTTAGTGCCTTAAAAGGCCACCAGTCGGAACCAGTCGATGCTGTTACAATTAATAGCATTTTTTTAATTAACTAGAGCAGTTAGATTACTGTTACTGTTAGCCTGCATCATACCACTGCTGAGCAAAGCACTGTCCCCATGACTTTCAGCTCTTTCGATCCAGGACTAAAGTAGACCACTGGTCGTTTGGTTTGTTGTTCATAAATCCACAAAGCTGAAGTGGGACTGGGCTGGCCACATCTGCCGCATACCCAATAAGCTGTGGGCCAAACTAACCACCACGTAGAGCCCTGACAGGTAGAACTGGAAGGTGTCGCTGCACACCCCATAGAAGAGCAGTAAGATTGATTAGGTATTTTTGTTTCTTGTGTTTTATCTATGTACCTACTTATATCTCAAACTTATCTTTCTTGTGTATTTTTATTTATTTAACCATTTATTTACACACATATATAAACAGACATAGAAAAACAGAACAGAAAAAATAGGTACAGAGGTGATGCTTATTTCATAAGAAATCTCTTCCAGCATACCTGAGATAGGACAATAAATACAGAGATGTAGACAGCGTGTGATAGAGCAAAGGAGACAAAAAATAATACATAGAATCAAAAATAAAAAAATCACTTAAAAACTAAACAAATATTACGAGAATATAACATACAAATAAACATACATAAATACTTCTAAAATAAAATAAATACATACACAACTATGATGAAGTGGACAGATAGTGTTCTTTCACTCTTCTTTTGAAAACTGCAATAGTTTGGCAGTCCCTAATGTCAGGCGGTAGTGAATTCCACAATCGCACCGCGTGCACTGTGAAGGAGTAGGAGTAGAAGTCGGTGGAATGGGGAGGGGACATAAGAAGGTTTTTAAGATGCGACCTACAAGGTGCATCTGAAGGACGGGCGTAGGAAAAACGCTCCCGCAAGTAGGATGGTGTTTTGGGATTGTGAAGGAGATTGAATAGCAGACATAATATCCGAGAGTTCCTGCGAAGTCGAATGGGGAGCCACTTGAGTATCTTGCGAAAGTTGGAGACATGATCAAACTTTTTAAGGTTAAAAATAAAACGTACCTATACAAATATTTTGCAAACGCTCAAGTTTATTTAAAAGCTCCTCCGTGGTATCCAAGTTTCAAGTTTCTTGTGTTTATAAGAAAAAAATCGTTCTATGAATGGATAATGTAAAGTCGTGTATTATTTCCAAAGGTCGGAGTAGGTAGATTGATTTTTGGTACTTGTATCATAAATGTTCACAGAAAGAATAACATGGATAAGTAATTTTCTCGGAAAGTAATTCCGGTATTTCCGGATCCAATTAAATGTTGTTAATGTTGGTAGTGATATCATTACTGCTAAATTAATTTAAAAGAACGAGTGAGCTACCGGGCATGTCGTCGCTGGGCGTACGCATTGTTTTGATAACCGGGTAGTGCACCACCCATGATCCTTTGCTCTGATTGGTCGTTGGGTTGTGTCAAATGGTGACTGGGTAACGTTAAAAAATAATATGAACAACATAATATTGCTCATTTTAATACAATTCCTACCTAAGTTCCGGTTTTTTTTTTAATAATCAACCAATTCTGAAAATCCGGAAGAATGTGCATATACGTTTCGGATCAATGACCCCAATTCAATCTACCTACTCCGACCTCTGATTATTTCTCACACTAATTATTAATTATTTAATAAAACATCATCACCTCATTTTAATTCATTAATAAAATCTGTTATAACTAGCGTTTTATATCCTGTGGGGCAATTGTGTAACACACTATCAGTAGCAATATATAGCTTACATTTTGACAGTTCAACAACATACATTGCGTGATTTACGTTGTTGAGTAGCTTGTTTTTCTAACATGTGATGCAATGGTTTAGCAATATCCTTCAAAATGATTCAGATTGTGTTTGATAGTGTGTTACGCAATTAGGGTACCGACCCTCTAGGCTCGCTAGGCTCTTTCCGATGCCCCACCGGCCACCAGGCCAAGAGATGTTCTTTTTAAAGATGGAGCATAGGTATTACTTTATATCCTTTAACAGTTACAAGTTACTTACTTCCCTGCGAAAACTCTTCAAATTATGTAGTTAAACTGACGGGCTCATATTTATATTAATCACTAGGTTCTGCCCGCGACTTCGTCCGCGTGAAATTGCGTCGCATCGCCACGCCCGGCGCCCGTCCGCGCTATTACTTCGTTTTCACTTAGCGTTCTTTCTAACTTCTTTAATTTTGCTCCTAGTGTGATATTAAATAGCCTATATCCTTCCTCAAGAATTGGGCTATCAAATGCAAAAAGATTTTTTCAAATCCAATTGGTATTTCCAGAGATTAGCGCGTTCAAACAAACAAACACTTCAGCTTTATTATTAGTAGGTAGATATAGATTTTAATGTGAATCTTTCAAGGTTAAAAATAAAAAAAACAAAAACATGGACTTACATTTCCTGTAACAAAACAATACGTGTACAATATGAATAATTACAGATAGTAATCAAAATTGTTGTTTCTGTACGCAAATAATAAAAATAGCGGCTGTTATCATTGTCATTATCTAGAATACTACATCGTTACGCAAACCAACTGGATATGGAAAATCACCGATCTAATGGAACTGCGCATTTTTATGTACATAATGACTCTAATAAAACAATAAAAATAATACGTATACAATATAACGTTAGATTGAAGTACCTAGTTATATCAAAAATATACCTAAGTTTGTTGATTGATTAGCTAAACGAAGATTGCAGTCAAACGGACAGTGGTTTTTCTGCACAACGTTAATATTCAAGTTTTCACTTCTGCCGGCACTCCCGGAGTGCAAGCCGTTTTTTTAGTAATCATTAAGACAAGAGGGCCTATAAAATTGGCGTTCTATCAATCAATCAGCGAAATCAACAATGGAAAAGTAAAAAAAAAATATTGGATTGTCTTATGCTACACTACAGTCAATCCTATTGAAAATCGTTAGTGAAATAAGACTTCCTCTTGTACCTACTAAGATTCTACAGTTTCGTCACTGAAATAACAAAACAAAACGCTTAAAACCGGAAATAAACCGCAGTATTATCGTACACTGTTGCTAAAAATAATAAAACCAAATGCTGTAGACCCTGGAAATGACCGACAACACGCCGAGATCACGAAGGTCGGGAGTAGCATGCTCAAGTTCTAATAGATAATCATATAATTGAGACAAAGGTTGTAACAAAGGTCGCAGACGACAGTGAAGCAATACTGTATAAATATTAATAATAAATAAATGTTTACGAGTATGAAGGAAAGTGTTCATTATATTAGTCGGGTCGGGATCAACAAATGAATGGCGAATCGTATTTTCTAGCCACTTCTTAACTACCTACTTAGTTACGTTTACACTTACTCTCCTTTCTCCAAAAATCTTGGGACCTTATTGAGTATCGTGTTTGGAGAAAGGAGAGTAAATAAAATCCAAGTGTACTAGTTATTGTCTATTCAAATGAACATGAACGTTAGGCACAATGACACTTCTTACATTTGTTGGAACACAATTTATCGCCACGGCGCTGGGAAAACGACTGGCCTTACCGCTAAACTATATGCGCGGGGAACATTGCATTGCAAAATGCAATGTTCCCTGAAAACTGAATGAAAACTGTAGGGACAGTTTTCATTGTATTTGTTGGTATATTGGCGTGGCTAGCTGACATATGGCAAATAATTTAATTTAATGTTCTGTGTCTCGTAATGTTAATTACTTTGCATACCTACTATTGTTCGAATCTAGTTCTTCTAACTGAACAGGCAGCTGTGCTGCTGAGGAGTTTGTTGCGCCACTTCTTCTTCCCAGCAAAAGCACTAGGAAGTGGCGAAGGGCGGGCGTTTTGGGAGACAGTCTTATGTAATTTTGATGTTCTTAAAGAGCTGATTCTCAGCCTAGTTTTTATAAATAACTTTTGATTTTGATACCTTCCAATAAACGTTTTGACGTACAATAAGACAGATACAGGACATAGCGACTAAAATCGCAACTTAGCAACCCGAATACATTAAGATCCAGATGCCCTAAACTTAGGCAGTAGACATTTTGTCCATCGTTGTACAGACGCCAGCACATCAAGCTACTACAATCTGTCAAATTTCTTTAATAGATTTAAAACTTTCTTGCTAAAGCATTAAGGTTCAAAGTTGATTGGGAAAATTTGACAGTTTCGGGTAGCTTGACCTGCTGGCGTCTGTACATGTACAGATTGCGCGTCGATGTCCCTACTACCCTGTATATAGTAAAATATCCGTCGGAATGTGCTACCGGATAAACAACTTATGTCCTTCCCCAGGGTACCATCTATCTCTTTGCCAAATGTTATCGAAATCCCGTATTGTAGGTAGATATTATCATCTGCGGAAGTCCTAAGGGTAGTTCACTTTTCGGACTTCTGGTTTTAAAATAACAACCGCCACCGGTTCCATCAGACCTCGTGACCTCTACCACAGATTTCCGCAACGAATGGATCCGCAATACCCGAGAGTCGACCTCCAATTGTTCTAAACATCTAATTCAGTGCCGTCAATCAACACTACTTACAATACGAAGAACAAAACATTAAGCGTCGTTCACATTGTGCAGACAGAATTAGACTTCGGCTGTACTAATGTGAATGGGGATTAAAACTGCCACTTGGTCACTTCAGCACCCTAATTGCTTAACAACTATCGATCACAATCTGAATCATTTTGAAGGATATTGCCAATCCATTGCTTCATATGTTCGAACAATGTGCCTACTCAACAACGTAAATAACTCAATGAATGTTGTTGAACTGTCAGAATGAAAGCCATTCCTACTGTTAGTGTTCTACGCAATTACCCTGCTGATATCGCTACTATCATTAGGTTAGAATTTGACAGCTAGCTGTCTCTATTAGTACCTACATTTTTAGTAGGTGTGGGGTGTGTGTGTGAGTGTGTGTTTAACTTATCATATTATGTCAGTGCTAGAATTAACTTCTCTAAAATTTTCAGTGCTGGAATATTAGGAACATCACCCTCCAGTTGGTCTTCAACTATCAGATAGGAAACACCGAACTCATCTAGTTTAAAAAAAATATGATTGGCGGGGAAAAAGTGTTTGTACAAACCTATTTACAGAAAATAAATTATTTATAATTTATAACTCCGGCTCCCGGTTCCGGGTCTTCAGGTTGTTTCTGTTATAAGCATCCAGTATTACCAAAACAAGAACTTACAGTTTTTAACTAATATGCAGTTCATAATATATTTGCCTTTAAACTATAATCTGCTTTTTACTAGTGGATGACGCTTCCCTTTTCCTTAGCTCATCTTTAAATTGTGCTACACTCCAAGTCGCATACAGTATTAATTAGTTTTCGTTTAATTTGTGACACATACACAACAGTGGCAGTTTCTGGACTAACAACAGTGCTGCCACCTATGACGAGCTTTTAGTTTTTACACCCCATTGACTTGAACTATGCAGACTAAATTATAAAAATGTGTGCTAGTTTTAATTGGCAATTAACGTACTATGAAAAGCGAATAAGGCTGTAGCTTGATTATACATGCTTATCGCTAAAAGCATGACTGTGAAACAGTTTAAAATACCGAACTACTTCAATTTATTTCTTGTTTTAAACCGAAGCACTTAAGAAATATTTACATAATGTAATATTTATTCATTTCATATTTACATACTGTAAGTAATTAAATTACATAATAACATAAACAACCGCATACCGCAGAGTACATTTCGAATGACGCGTAAATATTTCAAAGTAAGTTGTAACAAATATGAAAAACTCTGCCAATATAAACTGTGCCCAAGGAATAAGATAAACCATTATATTATTTATTTATCTGTCAGATTATACGGTGAAACAAGCGTCATAGCCGTCTTCCATTTATTGAGAAACTCGGCGTTTCACGGAAATCCTCGGCTGTGAGTAAAATCACAAAACAAATATGTTCAGAAGTACAACGAGTGAAAACAGGCGCACCGACAGATCGAAGCACTCAATTTGGCTCCTAAACTTAGTACTAGAATCGCTAAATACCAGATCCGCAAATTACCAGACTCGCAAAACACCGGATTCGCCATATGCCAGATATGCAAAATACCAGAAACAAACAAACAATTGAGTTCTGTTTATAGACTATCCTGTATTAGTAACTATTTCTTTGATAGATATTAATGAGATTGTCATCCACAGGTACTTTTCTGAGACACTTTTGGAACAGACCATAGACGCTTACGTAAGGCGATCTCTAACTGACGAATGCCTGTAGAGTCCGTCTCACGAAAGAGGTCTCGCAAACGCGGCGCGACTGTCGTGACGGAATTATAAATATTGTTGAATGAAATAAAAATGAATCATTGATCTCGACATCATATTATAAGCAATTTTTAATAAATAGCACAATCCTAAATAGAGAAAGGTGTATGAGGTAGGAGGGTTGTGGTGGGAATGTTGCTAACAGGGTAATAATAATTAGTTCCACTTATTGCCGCAGGACTTCTTTCGTGAAACGGACTCTACTTGAGCCGTGTCCGCCGTGTTTATGTGTGGATGCGTTTTTGCTATTTGGCGCAGCCGTGAGGCATACAATGCTACCTATTTGAAGTTTTTTGTTTTTTGTTTCTGTGTGAATATTGTGTGCCTACTACCTAACCTTGGTCAAATAAATTTATTTTCTTCCTTTTCTTTTTCTTTTCTTTCTTTTCTTTCCTTTCTTTCCTTTCTTTCTTTTCTTTTCTTTCTTTCTTTTATTTCTTTCTTTTTCTTTGCTCGTTGTGTAGCGCTGACCTTTCGTATCTATCTACTTTGTGGTAAAATGGTTGGCAGGCTACCAACTACAGAGGATAATGATCTTTACGCTTCAGTATAAGGGTTTTCTCGGAAGCTTGTACTTTTGGGAAGGAAAATGTAGGTAGCAGATCGACTCCAAGAAAACTAATATAGGTAGTAAGTATTAGCATTTTATACAGGGTGGCAGACACATTGACGCGCAAACTATAAACATGATTTCAGCACATAATTCTAAATATAGACATTTCATAGAAAAGTGCAATTCGTGCGCGATTAAAATGCAATTTTTTAAAATAACTCGCGATAAATTTTGACGCAAGGAGGTTCAGTGATCTGAATCTATGGTTACAGGTTGTGCTTCATGTCCCTGCCATCCTGTATTTTTCTATATGTATATAACGGCGCTATCCTGCGCCGTTATATAAAAAAAAACATAAATGCCTTTATAAAAAAAAATGTCTGATGGTTGTCTGAAGTTGAAGTTTTCTTGGTGATGACAAACATTTTAGTTATCTTATAATATAAGATAGAATCAAGGAAGGTTTGCAAACGCAGGCACTTTACAATTTCGTAGTCGTACACAGTTATAATAAGTAATTTTAATGCTAAATAATACTTGAAAATTTGATGTATAAGCAGATAACTATTTTTTAACAGAAAAATGCATTAACCAAGTGTATAGATAGGTATAGGTTTCTTGTCTCTGTTATTTCCCGCGCTGAAAATACATAGTTTTGTTTAAATAATATTATCGCATTTACATAATTTTTAGATAGAATTTTGTAGAAATATCCGTACTTACATAACTGCAATAATATGTACCAACAAAAAATCTTGCTTTAAAAAAAAATAGTATTTTGTCAAAATCATTATACAGGTACCAGCAGGTCAAGCTACCCGAAACTGTCAAATTTTCCCAATCAACCTTGAACCTTAATGCTGTAGCGATAAAGTTGAAAATCTATTAAAGAAATTTGACAGATTGTAGTAGCTTGATGTGCTGGCGTCTGTACCAATCAGCGGGGTAATTGCGTAACACATTATCAGTAGCAATGGGTATAATTTTGACAATTCAACACATACATTGCGTTATTTACGTTGTTGAGCAGACAAATATTTCGAACATATGAAGCAATGGATTAGCAATATCCTTCAAAATGATTCAGATTGTGATTGAAAGTGTGTTATGCATTAGAGTGCAGGATATATTAATAAAAACAGATTCATAATCATCAAAACTAACAGTTCCTGGTTGTAATCACCTATGAATAAAACTGGCAATGGGCCAATAATCTTACTAATACATGAAACAATGATTTCACACTGTGTTACTAGGTACTTAATATTTAGAAATCAAAATATTTAGGTACGTTGAATCTGTGTATAGTTTTATTAACCGCCGAGGAACAGCGGTGTAGTTACATGACACACTATCAGCAAGTAGCAATGGCTTTCATTTTGACAGTTCAACAACATTCATTGCGTTATTTATACAAAAGCGCACTTAATGCCTAAGGCATTTTCTACCAGTCAACCTTAGGGTGATGCAGAGGCCTCAAAGAGATGTCAGCATGAGTGACGGGGCCCAATAGGGCCGAAGCTTACCAGGGTAGCGGGATCGTCCGAAAGGGTTACCGCTGCCCTGGAACATAAAGGGCTAAGGAAGGAACACGGGTGGGTTTTAGTCAGTAAGAGTCTGACACTCCCTCCTGCTCCACCCAGAGCGGGAGGAGTCATTTGATGATTTCCCATCCTCAAAAAAAAAAAAAAAGGGTGATGCAGAGGCAAAACATGGCAGATGCAACATACGAGATGAATAGCTAGGAAACGGACGGGTGTATTTACGTTTGTTGAGCAGACAAATTTTTCAAACATATAATGCAATGGTTTAGCAACCAAGGCATGGTTTAGCATGGTTTGGTTTGGTTGGTTTTGGTTTGGTTTTTGGTTGGTTTGGTTTGGTTTATTCAGATTATGATAGATATTACGCAATTAGGGTATAGGTTGATCTGTAATAGAAAATGTTGCAACACAAATCTTACAGTTATAATGAGCATGCATAATTTTCCTAAATACATTTTGAGAAAGAGCTTTGAGTGGCAAACAAGCCATTTAGCAGAGAGTTCGACAGTCTTCCTCCAGATGGACAAAAAAGGTAAACCTTGAGACGAGACCGCATTTCGAAAATAGAGAACCGTACGTAGATTGGACCTCCTATAGATGGACGGGCATGATCGACTTCGCAGAGAAGTTAGAAATGGATAGGAGCTGACAGTCACGGAGGACCGTTCGAGATCTGCTGGAAAATTCTGTCGCATTTCAGAGACTGAAATTTTTTTTTGAGAATTTTATAGACTACACCTAGGAGCACACATTCGTATGTACAGACGCCAGCAGGTCAAGCTACCCGAAACTGTCAAATTTTCCCAATCAATCTTGAACCTTAATGCTTTAACAATAAACTTGAAAATCTATTAAAGAAATTTGACAGATTGTAGTAGCTTGATGTGCTGGCGTCTGTACACATTGTCTTTAAACTCATAAAAAACGAAACTGTAAAAATTTTAAAGTGTTAAAGGCGTTACCATCAATATTGAGTTCCTCCAAAACATGACCGATCACGGCCAACCAACGTAAACACCAATTATATATTCCAGAGCGTCGAACAACGCAGGTTATGTTAATCAAGTAAACTAATTACAATAAGCAACGTACGAAGATTGATGTGACAGCGTATAGTAACGCTAATTTCACGTAATGTACGTCATTTAGGCGGTATGAGCGTAGCTAAGGTATGAGGTGGGAATAACAAGTCTGAAATACACAAGAGAAAAATAACAACGAATTTATTTATAGAAAGGATAATTTTGTTCTTTAGTAAATAACTTAATAGCTTCAGAATAAGGCTGTAAAAATTCCTATAAATCCTACTTTATTAGCACCTTTGCGAATCGGAATATAACCTAAAACTAAGTTTTTAAGTTTTTTTTTGCAAACGTGCTTTTTTTACGTCAGTCCTCCAACGCACACACATAGTGTCTTACGCAATCACAATATAAATCATTTTGAAAGATTTCGCTAATACATTGCTTCATATGTTCGAAAAATTTGTCTGCTCAACAACGTAAATACACCCGTCCGTTTCCTAGCTATTCATCCCGTATGTTGCATCTGCCATGTTTTGCCTCTGCATCACCCTAAGGTTGACTGGTAGAAAATGTCTCAGGTATTAAGTGCGCCTTTGTAAAATATTTTTTTACTTGTGTGTATAAAGTTTTAATAAATAAATAAATAACGCAATGAATGTTGTTGAACTGTCAAAATGAAAGCCATTGCACTGTGTTTAGTTTAGTTTGTGATCTTCCCGTACGAGATGCAATAAATACTTTTTCTTTCTTTTCTTTCTGAAACTGTCAAAATTAAAGTCATTCCTACTGTTATTGTGTTACTCAATTACCCAGCCGCACTGGGCCCAGGTGGTAAATTACGAACCACTCTCTCCACCACCACTCTATTCTCTTACAGAGAGAAGAACCTCTTAACAACAAGCGCAGCATCCAGGAATCACTTATTATGGTCAGAAGCTCTTGGTACTTACCTACCTAACGAGAGCCTCTTTATTGGTCAAGGACTATAAGACTATTGACCGTTAGGTACGACTAGCGACGCTATGACCGCTAAATTAACTTCTCACATGTCGACAACCTCATGCCGTATGTCGAGATGCGTAAATGTGTCTGAGTTATACGCAGTGACGAACCATCTCATAGTAATCAACTCATGGTGGTCAACTTATTACAATCTTATGGTAATTTTAAGAAGTCTAGTGGCTTTTTAAATTACTTATTGATTTATGTGACGCACCAAGTGGCGCCATCTAGTCTTGTTATGACGTCACTAGAATCACCGAAAAGGTCAGATAAAAGTGACAATGACTGATGACAGTTACTCTAGAAGAGCGTCGCATGGATGGTTGCGTGAAGGCTGTCTTCTGATGACAGAGAGGATGTCAGGGGAGCCACTGTCGTACCACGTCCACAACGAACTGCTATATTCCGGCACAATCCTGATGATATTGAAGGTGACCCACTAATAAGAGAGATGACAACTTCTGGTGAAGGCTATCCTGTGCCGTTATATTTAAACGCACATTTTGACTTTTGCAGAAAGCACTAATAGAAATATTGTACAAAGGTGGATTTAATGCCTGAGGCATTTTTCGTCTTTGGGATGCAGAGACAAAACATGGCAGGTGTAACCTAAAAGATAGCTTGAAAATAATTATAAAATTATACAAGAATACTAATACTATGTTAGATGTAGACACAAAAAAAAGAAGGAAAATACGTTGATTGGCGGTAAACATGACTCAAAATCAAAAAAGAACAAGTTGGGGGTAAATACGCGTCACATCCACGCAAGTACACCTCAGTATACCTAATGCTACGACCAAAAAACACAAATAATAAACTTTACTGTGCATTTTGTTAGAAAGAAGAATAGATGTTCTTCCGCCATTATGTTATGGCCCAGTCTTCATACTCGGAAAACCTTCTTCTTACCAAAATGCCATTAATACATATCTTTCTTTGAGCCCGACGAAACCTTAGATGGTTAGATCTTATATACGTCGTTGTTTAATGGGACCACTTAGGATGGCAAACACTTCAGGCATATCATATTTTGCCAACGTACGTTTCGCATTAGTGGCCTGATTTTTCTACTCTCTGATTCTACCTATTCACACAAAAACTTGCCATCAACAAAAGAAAAGAAAGACAAAGTACATATTTACTGGGACTCGTACAGGAAGCTAGTTACGCAAACTATTAGTAAGACACAGAAATAGAAAAATACAAAAAAATAATACAACTGCTGAGCTTACGCAAGTCTCTTAAAAAATTAAGATAAAAAACCTGCTGCGACTTTCAAAAATAAATGTACAACCGTAATGGATCACTTCTTTGTCCATCTGTCTGACTGTTAGTCTGCCAAGAACCTTTTTCTATAGGAAAATAAATTAATATCAAATACGTACCTACATAAGACTACCGTCCCTTGGAGCTCTAAAAAAATCTAACTTCTAAATGAACGCAATACCGATAATGACTAAAAATACGGCCAGTTATGCGACATATTTTGATACTCGCAAATAAATCAAAACCTATAAATCATAACCTACCTAAGGTACTTCTCGTTGACCTAGAATCATGAAATTTGCCAAGAAGCAAGGTCTCACAGCACAAGCAAAGAAAAATGTCCGAAAATCATTAATTTGTAGTTTTACTTCTTCTCAATTACGCAGTTCTAAAAGACTTATTCTAAGATTTATAGGCCTCAGTAATTTATTTAGCACCACGTGTAGCCACAGGCGAGTTTTAAGGTCAAACTAGAGTCAACAGTGTGGCAGCAACCGAGCCAAAATCAATAAAATTATCATCTTAGCCAGACGATTTAAAAAAATATAGGTAAGAATTTAGACGTCATTGGTGGACCGTCTCAGGAGCGGAGTTTCTCCAGATTATTCGCAACTGGTTGTGAAATAACGTATTAATTTAGTATAGATTGTCATCATCGTTTCAGCCGAAAGACGTCCACTGCTGGACAATGGACATGGGGCTCCGCAGGCCTCGCCACTTCGATAAGCCTCCAAATTGCGTAACACACTATCAATCCTAATCTAAATCATTTTGAAGGTTATGGCGAATCCAATGCTTCATAAGTTCGAAAAAAAACTGCTTCTTCTTCTTTTCGTGTCGATGGTACTCTTTTTCCATATTTTATATTGTTTGGGCCCAGTAGGTGATCACGTTGATTGCGGCATCAGTGGCATTCACTAAAGCACTCCAGCAAGTGGAGCATGGTCTGATTAGAGGCACCGCACTCGCACTGGGTATTGGTTGGTTCAGTAATTCCCCACTTCGACAAATTGTGTCTGCAGCGCCCTACTTGGGTAGGCAACCGATTGAGAGCTTTCCATATACGCCACGAAAAAATTCTACTCAACATCGTAAATAACACAATAATCATAGACCCATCGGTCTTGAGAAAGACCGGTTCGTGCCATCGTGGTGACAGGATTAATCACCTAGACGCTGCATCAAACATGTGAAACACCTCAAAATTACCTCTGCGCTGCCACTGACGACGCGGTGGAAGTGACAAAGTTTTGGGCCAAAAAGATATAAAGTTCGGTCGTGCCTGCGACAAGAAGAAGAAGAATAAACTATTCTCACTCTCATCAGACAGCGAATACAAAAATAGAATACATTTCTAGCTTTCGGGCGTGATCAAGAAACATCAAGATAAAAAAATCAAATTTGAATATATTTATTGTCAGCTTTACACTTATTTAATTAAATATAGTCTACCAATAAATTAATGAATCTTGCTTGATTATATGTCATTTGAAAGGCAGACTCCGGGAACCGACTGAGAAACACCAAACTACTCATTAAATGAAACTTAGTAGTCAAAAATCAAATAGCAAAACAAACTTTTATTGCGAACGACATTACGGTTATGTGTGATTGGAGAATAATACTATTATTATTCTCCAATCATTCTAGATTAAAGCTACACAAATAAAAGAAACAATAATAAAATGCAAGTGTTCACATTACTTTTATAACGAAACTAGACTTTTATAGTTCCAGTTATTTCAAGGTTTTTTTTAATATATTGCAGTAAAACCACGTTTTGTGGCACGTTATCCAGTGAAAATGACAGAATAGAATATCTAATATCTTTATTATGTACACCATAAATATTACAGAATATAAATGTAGTTTTACAAGGCGTGACACAATGGGCGGTCTTATCGTTAAAAGCGATGTTTTAAAAACATTTTAGAGAAAGGACAGACAATGCTGCAGTTAGTCTGTGGTGTACCATTAGCATATTGTTGCGCGCCATAATTAATGCCTGGTACAATGGTGACATTAGTTACCCGAAGCTCGTAATAACATATACAATAAATACATATACAGGGTGGCAGGGACAAACTATAGCGTCGATTTTACGTCGGTTATCAAAAAAAAAAATCTTCTGGAAATCAAAATGTATGGAACAGCAATATATTTTTTATACACAAACCATATACTTATCTATATAAATAAACATATACAATAATAATCATAAAACAAGTGCAAAGAACATAATAAATGACGTTTAAGGAGAGAGATAGTGTATTTTTTAACATCATTTTAAAAATGAACAAATTTTGGGCTCGCCTTATTGACACGGGCAAGGCATTCCATAACCGTACTGCCTGAACAGTAAAAGATTTATCGAAGAAACTGGTAGAATGTAGAAACTCTAGTCTCAAGTTGATAATTTATCTTAGTAAGTAGTAATTAGACCAAATAAGGTACAGCACGCATAGCATTGACTCCTGAAATACAGGTACCCTAACTAGCTCTGGAGCCAGGGTCTCACATTTTTCTGTGACCTGTTTTTGTGGAAATAAAGAATTACTTATAGCATGACCACTGTATAGGTAGAAATGAAAAATGACAGATTATAGAAAGATATCTATAATCATACAGGTGTTTACCTAGTTTGGGTTTCAGAGGCTTCATAGGGTTTTGTAACACTAATTTATATTTCAATAAAGATTTATTATTATTATTTCTATGGTGTGATGTCAAAACTGCACGGATCTGGGAAGTATGGCACAAGAAAGGGGAGGCCTATACCCACCGGCTAATGATGATGATGTCAAAAATGTAATAAGTAATAGAATGGACTGTGTGATATGGTTAGAAGGGGGTGATTACGGAGATGAAGACTAATAGAGAAGTATGGAAGAAAAAGACATGTTGCGCCGACCCTAAATAAATTGGGAGAAGAATAAAAGGAATAATTAGGAGAAGATGAATAGAAAGAAACAGATGAGTTTGGTTTTTCTTCGTAGAATAGGTACAGAAGGGACCATGCTGCGCGTACTGGATTTTTGATTCAACATTGATTACGTAAATCAGAAGGCCAATTCTCGTAATTTAATACGTTCAAAATCTAGTCGCAGTCTCATCTCGGCGACTAACAAATGTCAAAAACTTATCAAAATGTAGGGAAATGAGACGTATTTTTGACAGATTGAGACTGAGATCAGACTGTGAACGTTCTTAAAATTACGAGAATTGACCCTCTGATCTCCTTCGTAAAATTTACTTTACCTTACAATATGTTTAAAACTAAAACAGACATCGTTACAGTTACTTAGAGTATGGCAAGTTATGCCATAAGTGCACCATTGAATCCCATGGCATATTAGCATGATAGAATTGTCCGTTATGGTACATTTTGTACCATTGGGAGTTACCTGTCAGGTCCATATGTAGAGCGTTATTATTCAATGGTAATGAGGACTATATTTAGTAGAATTTTATAATGATAATTATTTGATACTGACTGCCTCGTTGGTCCAGTGGTCGCAAGTCTTACTGCTGAGCATGAGGCCCTGGGTTCGATTCCCGGGTCGGGCAATGTTACGATTGTCACAACCCAGTGCTGGACACGCCACAATTGCGGCGATAAGTCCCCTCTTTGAGGAGTGACTGGAGTCTATTCTGTAAAAAATCTCACCGTTAAAACTTAGGTGAAGTGAGCTGTCATTCCACCTACGGATTTTAACTATCGACACCTCACTTCACCTAAGTTTTCACGGTGAGAAGTTTATAGAATAGAACGGCTGGAGTGGAGACGCGTATCGGCAAGCGTTGTGTGCGAAGCCCCCTAGCTAGACCGACGACTTTTACCGATCACCTGGCAGACGCTAAACGGCACGAAAAACAAGATTTCTGATATAGAAACTAGTATACCTACCTATCAAGGTATACGAAGATAATAGGATTTATCTAATAACGTCGCGACATTACGTCAGAAGCTTAGCATAATGTTATTATCTACGTAGGCGTGTTTGTTTGTCGTCATAACAGCTGGTTTATGTAGATTTGTTGGAATTATATTATTATTTGTATTTTTCTCCTTTTGACCTTGTCCTTTGTCCTACGAGCCTTTTCCCAACTGTGTTGGAGTTGCAGCTGACTACCGGAGGCAGCGACTGCCTATCTGACCTCCACAACCCAGTTACTGGGTAACACGATACCCTTTGGTAAGACTGGTTGTTGTACTTTTGGACGTTTAACTACCCGTAAAGACTGTCAAATGTCTACGAATGACAGCCGGGACCAACGGCTTAACGAGCTTTCCGAGACAAGGAGGGGCTCGATATGTAATGGATGGTCACCCATCCACGAACCGACCACGGTAAGGGTAGCTTAACCTTCGACCGAGCCGTGCGGCTGTTATCATTTAGCCACGGGTGCATTATGTTTTCTTTTTCGTTAGTCTATATTGTGTCCCACTACTGGGCAGGGGCCTCCCCTTTTTCCTTCCAGATCTCTTCTCTCTTCTTCGGTCTTGTGCAATCTCGAGCCATGTTGGCCCTGCAAACATCAGATCGTAACACAACCTTTGCAGTGGCCTACCTCGACGGCGATGTCCTCCCTCAGGCGGCGTCCAGTGAGTGACGATCTTTGCCCCGCTCCGGGTGCATTCGTGCGACGTGTTTGGCCCATTCCGACTTCAGCTTGGCTGTTATTTCGTTTTTTCAAGAGGACATGAGAAGTCAAAATTTTTTTTACTGTGACACGTCTGTGTCTACAACACTTAGTAGGTAATAAGTGCATTTTTTTTAATGCACTTATTACCTACATTTATATTCAATTCAGTAATAACTTTTATTATTTCGCATTTGTGTTTATGTTCATTCTTTGTATTTCTATTATAATCAATTCGCAATAAAAACATATTATTGACACAACTCATTTATTTACTTGCAATAGATACCTACTGTCACGAAAAATAATAACAACCACAAGAATGTATACGTATGTAACCATTAAATAAAGGGAAAACGTTCACAATAAATAAAGTACACACGCCAGCAGGTCAAGCTACCCGAAACTGTCAAAGCGATCGCACTTTTTTTTTGACTTGACGGGAACGTTCTTACTTATTGCGTCCCTTCCCTTTTATTTTAAAAGGGCTTATGTACAAACTTTTAGCAAAGGATTGTCAACTTCACTAGTGATAAAATAAGATTGGTTTTTGAAGGCTGGGTGGTGGATGTTAGGTCGTTCCAATCAACCTTGAACTTTAATACTATAGCGATAAAGTTGAAAATCTATTAAAGAATTTTGACAGATTGTAGTAGCTTGATATCTGTACTATCCAAGTTAGTCTAAGAAGCAAAAATAAATGACAATATTTTGTTCTACTTTTTCAGTAAATATATTACGTTTTTATTTTATTCATACTTCTACGACTGCCTTGTTGGTCCTGAGGTCGCAAGCGCTACTGTTGAGCATGAGTTCCTGGATTCGATTCCAGGCTCGGGCAAAGTGATTTTGGTTTTTCATCTGGAATTTCTCAGTAGCAGTCTGCAGTCTGGATTTGTGCCCGATTGATAGCAATAGGCTCGCCCCCTGTTACATGGACTAAAACATAACTGGCCAAATGTGGGTGTACAGTCACGAGCAAAAGTATGTATACACTCGGCTTTATTCAAAAGCGATTTACTACTTTATTTTTTAATGCAATTTTATGTTGTTACGAACATAGCATTTACGAACCCATATGTTTATGTAATGTGTCGTATTTTAACGTTGACATTCGTTATTTCTCGAAAAAACGCAATTGAAAGTTGCCAAGTGTTGACATATTAGTGCTCGTGACTGTACTATAGCTACGGCTCTGCCTAACCCTTGGGGTAATACAGGCGTGATGTTATGTTGTTCTACATACTTCATTTAGCACTGAATTTCCTTACCTTTAAAGCTTTGTCCGACATTTAAAAAATCATTACTTGGCAACATTCAGATGGCGTATTAAGATGGCGGCAAACAATTATTTCCGATATTCCTTTGTCGAAGCTTACATAAACTTCAAAACTAGTTTATTCTATGTATGTTGGCAATTAATGTTATTTCAAGTTAAACAAATATCAACTTTATTTTAATGACTATTTAGTTGATTTCAGAGTGACTGGCAGTATTGATAAAGTTATAAAAATGTTTGTAATTGTAGTTTAAACTGAACTTTGTTGTGTAGGAACCCCATATATTCGTTTACAGTTTTGGCAATTAAATCGCGAATTACGTACATGTGCCTTGTCATAACAAAAAAATCTAGAAAATACAGTGGAATCATGATTAAAATAACGCGTAATTCGTTATTATTTTTAAAACAACTTGAATAGATATTAAATGGCGTTAATCGCAATTTAGCTGTCGATTGTAATCAACTGGTCTTTCCCTTATCACCGTAACTAGGCTTTGATAAGCCATAAAACAATAATATTTTGCACTGATAGTGATAACTACTTACTTAAAACAGTCATCGATTCTGGGAAGAGTCGAAATAATATTTTTGTTAAAAAATTTTCCGTTATGACGGAGTTTCAAGTTTTCCTTAAAATGAAATTATTATAACATATATAACATTACCTGTAATCCCCGCGGGGTTAAGCAGAGGTGTAAGCTACCTATAGTACACTCTTAATCGGTTCTTGCAGTGTGAAGTCAAATTGACATTTTCACATGCACCTGGTGTACCTACCCTGCTGGCTGATTCACTTTTACAATCATATAATCAGTACTCGCTGTTCCATGGGACTAGTGGGACATAATTTAAAAAATATATTAGTATCAGTTGTCCCATGGGACTAGTGGGACATGATTTTAAAAATATGTTAGTATCAGTTGTCCCATAGAACTAGTGGGACTCATAATCCCACTTGTTCCATCATGGGACTGGGTCAATGGGACTAGTGGGACAGACCCCATATTTCACCAGTTACATTTAACACGTTGACTGCCAGACAACAGAAACAATAGAAAATCTATTGTTAGCGGTCACCTGTGACCGCGGTGGCAGTCAATGCCTCAAACCGGGCACAAATCAAGACTCCTGGCTACTACTGAGAAATTTCTTATGGAATAACCCAATGACACTGTACCCGACCCTGGAATCCCCTGGAACCCAGGGTCTCGTGGTCAGCAGTAGCGCTTGCGGCCAGTCGACCAAGCAAGGCATGGCATGATTCAGTCTTCCTTAAATTGAGACGGATCTCTACCACATCATCATCGTCTAGAACCCGACTTCACCACTGCTGAGGAGCACAGACCTCTCTTTTCTTGTGCCAATCTCCTCGCTCCTGTGCCAGCCACATCCAGGTTCTACCCACGTTGGCAACAATATCGTCCACCCATTTCTACCTATATTCTAACACTATTCCTAGGATTAAAATCAGCGTAAAACGTGCTCGTTTTTATTGGTATCCAATACCTATATATTATTTTCGGAGCTGTATTCAATGATGTTGATTAATTGGGGTCAAAGAATAACTAACATGTGATGTACTGCAAGTCATCCCTGACATTGAAAATCATATATTTATATATATATATATTATATAAATATACAGTGTTCGAACACAGATAGACGCTTTACTTTGTGTAAATTATTTCATCACCACTGCTCTCAAAACGGTGAAGGCATCATCGTGAGGAAACCGGCATGTCCTAGAACCAAAAATTCGAAGACATGTGACTTCTACCAACCCGCAATGGGCCCGCGTGGTGGATTACGGCCCACTCCCTCTATCAGTGTGAATGTTATAGGCTAATGACTCATAAACAATGTGATAAAGGTCTATATCATGTCGAACCGAGGAAGATTTTTTTAAAAAAAAACCTTGCCCTACACTAGGAATTTCTCCTGTATCGTGGATGCGTTTACAAACATTTAAACTCACATACACAAACGATCTACAACAAGTTGTTCCGGGTCTGGCTAGCCAGACCCGGAACAACTTGTTGTAGATCATACAAATATTTGTTCCGTGCGGGAATCGAACCCGCGACACGCAGCGCAGCAGCCAACCGTGCCGTCAAAACCGTGCCGTCAAGAGATAACTATTGCGCAGTTCCATAAAATGTAAATGACCCAACTGCATTTACAATTTTTGGAACTGCGCAATAGTTAGCCAGCGCCGAAATAACTGTTTTATGGTGTCAATGGCTTTTATTGTAGTGAAGTGTATGTATTAACTATAAGTCCAGGGGGCCTACTCCGAAGTGCAAAGTGCGAATGTTCGGATCGGACCGACACATGGCCGAACCGAATATTATTGAAAAATGCGAAAAAAGTTCGGATCGGCTCAGTTGGGTCGGGACCATAGTCAATATTCGAAAGAGTGTAGGAGTGTAGGATCGGAACCGACCGAACCAAATAGTAACTTCGTAGCAGGAAACGGCCGAACATTCGGCCGATACTACTTCGAAGTACCTCACAATCATTCAAGTAAGTTTTAGTTGTGTTGCCTGAAGTCGCCAACCCGTCTTGAGCAGGTATGGTGATCAATGCTTGTACCTTCTCTATACGAGAAGAGCCCTTTTCCCAACAGTGTGACCACAATAGGCTGGTCATCAATCATCATCATCTGCCTAGCCTTTTCCCAACTATTTTGGGGGTAGCTTCCAGTCTAACCAGTATTTTACGTAGAGCCACTGACCTCTGACCTCTTCAACCCAGTTACTGAGTAACACGATAACAACTTGATAAGACTGGTTGTCAGACTTGCGGGCTTCTGACTACCCCTAACGACTGTCAAAGATCCACGAGTGACAGCCGGGACCAACCTTAACGTGCTTCTCGAGGCAGGGAGGGGTCTCGATATGTAAAGATGGTTACCCATCCACAGATCGACCGTGGCAAGCGTAGCTTAACCTGATCGATCAACCCATGCAGCTGATATTACTTAGTGACGAACACAATAATAGGTTAGTTATATGTTTTTTTTTAATTATTAATGTATTCTGCAGACTTTTGACATTCACGCTTATTAGAATAAACTTCAAGAAAATAAAAACTTAATTACTCTTTATTTGACCAGATGTTCTAGAGGTCTTAATTTCTATCATTTGAGGAGTATCTTCTGAATGTATAATTTATATTACCTAAGTAAATGTAGATTTTTGGCCAATTAAAAAAGGATTGCAAGTCATTTTGCCAACTTCCGTTCATTAATATTAACTAACTGAATGTTTAAGTAAAATAAAACAAATACCTACTTACATCAATATAATTCCTTTTTAATTAATTTTACATAAAATTGTATGCTCTTAATTATTGACTTTGCTACGCTTTAAACTTAATTTACAGATGTTTTCAGCAGTTTTCATTCACCACGCACGACCCAGTGCAGACTTTTATTTTCAAAAACGTTTAAATTACTTGCAAACGAAATCTAAGCAGTCTTTCGTACCAACACCTAATTGCGTAAGCCAACCCCAACCCAACCCTGTGAAAAGATGTCTTGTGGCTTTTAATAATTAAAAACCATAAGACATGACAATGACATGACATGACGATGACATGACATGATAATATGACGATGACATGACATGACGTGACGATGACATGATATGACGATGACATGACATGACGATGACATGACATGACATGACGACGACATGACATGACATGACATAATATGACGATGACATGACGATGACATGACATGACGATTACATGACATGACATGACGATGACATGACATGACATGACATGACATGACGATGGTTATATTAACGACTATTTCATCATTTTCATTTGTTCATTCAGTTTGATAAGCCATCTTATACCTAAAGTACTTTAGCACTTACGTATTTAAGTGTGTAATCTTTAAATGCTTACTTAATACCGTAGATATGCCGATGACTTTGACCGACACCTTCATTCACTAGAATCTTTAAGTAATTCAATACTTATCGTAATTTTTCGACAGGTGGTAATCCTATCATGAGTATCATCAATTAAAATGGCTTACCGAAGACAATTATCTTGTATAACAAATTTAATTATTGGCGTGGCTAGCCGTCATATGACAAATAATTTAAGTTTCTTGTAATGTTAATTACTGAACATAGGTTCCTAGTATTGTATACATGCAACTATATTCTAACTGAACAGACAGCTGTGCTGCTGGGGAGTTTGTTGCGCCACTTCTTCTTCCCAGCGATAGCACTCGGAAGTGGTGAAGAGCGGGCGTTTTTGGGAGACTGTCTTTTGTAATTTTGACTTTCGAAAAGTGCTGATTCTCAGCCTAATTTGAATAAATGACTTTTGATTTGATTTGATTATAAGTGGTTTCGTCATCAAAACGCACGTGTTAATATGTGTGCATTATTATACTTAAGCCATTCTTTGTGATGGTGAATCGTATTAAGAATAACGTTTTTATTTTGAAACCAATAGTTTATAGTATCGTAATAACAAAATTGGTCGTGTGAAAGTGGCGGTCTCTTCATATCATAAGAATAAACAAGCATCAGCCTTTAATGTTCTCACTGTTGGTCGGCTGGCCTTTAATGACCCAGGCCAGGTGGTTGGCCCACACCCTCTCACAGAGGTGTGTTGGTGGATATATCACATGACTTCGAATTTTTAGTTCTTGGACATGTGTAGTTTCCTCACGATATTTTCCTTCACCGTTTTGAGAGCAATAGTCATGATATAATTTACACAAAATAAAGTGCCTGGGTTCAAACGTACGCTCAAGTCGCGGCCGGTTCTACTGGGCCGCCACCATTCCCAAGGTCCTCGTTCTCTTCAATACAATATCATGATGACAGACATACATATCTACATACCAATATAATGAAAGTCGACGCCATTGCTTGATTGGTGGTACCTTCATAATACATACAAATACCTAATACATTACATTTACTCAATCGGTCATGAACCGACCACGTGAAAACAACGTGCGTCCGTAAAAGTTAATATATGCTAACAAAACAACCGTCTGGCCTGGTCTGGGGAGTCGCTTTGTAAACAAAAGAGACGATGCATATTCAGTACTTGTCTGTATTGTTTCGTAAATTACTTACATTTGCGTTTATTTCCACGAACTGGTAAATAAAAAACAACCGACTTCCAAAAACGACACTACAAAGTGAAAAATAACTTTAATTTCGGAAGTCGGTGTCGTTGGGTTCGCATTTTCGTTGTTTGCCACCGACATCCGAAATTACACTTTGTACAATGTACAACAATTTCACTTTGTAGTGTCGTTTTTGGAAGTCGGTTGTTTTTTTTTTTTGCAAAAAAATTTTTATTTTTCACTTTTTAGTTGTAATTTTTACCAGTAATTTTGATTTAAAAACCAGAGTACTAACTCTATGGGACCATTTGGGAAGTATACCCTTTCCAACAAAAAAAGATTTTTTCAAATCGGTTGGCAAGCGACGGAGTTATACGCGAACAAACAAAAAAAAAGAAATACAAACATCCGAATTGAGAACCTCCTCCTTTTTTAGAAGTCGGTTAAAAACATAACATAACATTGCACCTGTAATACCCGAAGAGCTAGGCAGGGGTGTACCTAATAGAGCAGTGGTAGCCCAGTGGTAACGGCCGCGACGTACGAGTTGTAGGTCGTAGGTTCGAACCCAGACAGTCGCTTTACATTGTCTAAATTATTTCATCACCACTGCTCTCAAAACGGTGAAAGAATACATCGTGAGGAAACCGGCATGGCCTAGGACCAAAAACTTAAAGACATGTGATATCTACCAACACACATTGGGACCGCGTGGTGGATTACGGCCCACTCCCTCTCACTTAGAGGTGGCCTGTGTCCCAGCAGTGGGAACATTACAGGCTGATTATGTACCTAATAGTACACCCATATTTAAGTCCCATGTGGGATTTTAAACACTCCTCCTCGGCTTGGTGAAGTTTTTAACTTTATCGCAAAAAAGTGTGAGAAAGGGAAGACGACCCTGACAGAAACCACTCTCCGTGATTTCTGAAGTGGCAAAATTCATTGAACTAAATAGGGTAGTTGCCTGGATAAAAATAATACTTAATTATATTTAGTCCGTCAGTTAGTTTATCGAAAAATAATGGACACATATTTTTTCTTTTGTCAATCAAAAAAAAATGAAAAAGATAAAGCGCGTCAAAATTTGGGAGTGGGGGTCGTGACGGCACTTGCTTGCTAAAATGTCGCAAGCAAGTGACGTCACGCGGAACTTTAACGGGCGATATCTTCGTCATTTTTTATATACGCATAATTGGCAAAAGAAAAAATACGGGTTCAATATTTTTTGATAATCTAACTGACGAACTAGTTAGATTTTTTTAGGAAAATAGCTTATTCAAAGTCAGAGTCAGGTGGCGAGCCTATTGCCGTCCACCACAAATCCATAGTCTGAGCAGCTACTGATAAATTCCAGATGGAAAAACGCAATGACATTTTATGTGTCTTTTTTTTTCTGTCTTTGCCTGACCTGTGAAACGAACCCATGACCTCTTGCTCAGCAGTAGCGCATGCGACCACTAGACCAACAAGGCAATCTAACAAAACAAACGATGCAGTCAGTATCTGTCTGTATTGTTTCGATAATTACATACATTTGCGTTCATTTCCACGAACTAGGCTAGTATGTAAAAACATTACTATTGTATGAATCAATTATCTTGACCTACAAGATACTTGTTATTTTCGAAATAGGAATTAATTCCGAATTCAAATTAAATGCACATAAATAACAACTTAATTATAAGTTGTTATTTATGTACAATTAATCATTAAAATTAAAATATAATAATACAATAACCTAACTAAACTATTAACAAACTAAAATATGGCGTCGTCGATCGACAAATTCCTTCGCATCGCTGTCGACTGGTAATGTACCCAAGAGACTGGCGGCATTGCCACGTTGTATTGCAATGCTTAGCCTCTGGCCAAGATAAAAGCCAGCCACGGGAAGTGTCAACCAGCTGTTTGGTTTCGTTGAACAGAGCACTCGGACCCCACGGCAGGGTGTGAACCCCAAACATCATCATCACTCTAAACAATATCAACATCATCATCTCCCTATTCTTTTCCCCACTATGTTGAGGTCGCCTTCCAGTCTAACTTAAGCTGAATACCAGTATTTTATATAGAGCGACTGCCTAACTGACCTCCACAACCCAGTTACTGGTCAGGTCTGTCAAAGATCTACAAATAACAGCCAACCAGCTAAACAAACATCACTTCGAAACTCGAACAAAAAAAAAACAAAAGTCATTTATTCAAATGACGCTGAGAATCAGCATTTTTGAACATCAACATTACATAAGCGACGCGGCCGCCCCTTGTATATTTTGTAGTGATAATTGTATTTTTTGCTATGTATTTTCTGGTGTACAATGAAGTATATATAAATAAATAAGCTGGCTGGGGTAGACTGGATGCGGACGGCGGAGGACAGGGTGCTGTGGCGCAGTCTAGGAGAGGCCTATGTCCAGCAGTGGACTGTGTAGGCTGAGTTGATTGATTGAAATAAATAAGACAGTCGCCCAAAAAGCGCGCCCTTCACCACTTCATAAAACAGTTAACGTAATATATATTTAGGTCCTAGCTCTACACTTTTTAGGGTTCCGTACCCAAAGGGTAAAAACGGGACCCTATTACTAAGACTTCACTGTCTGTCCGTCCGTCTGTGCGTCCGTCTGTCTGTCACCAGGCTGTATCTCAAGAACCGCGATAGCTAGACAGTTGAAATTTTCATAAATTATGTATTTCTGTTGCCGCTAGAACAACAAATAATAAAAACAAAATAAAATAAATATTTAAGGGGGGCTCCCATACAACAGACGTGATTTTTATAGATAATGGTACGGAACCCTTCGTGCGTGAGTCCGACTCGCACTTGGCCGGTTTTACTTAATTTACGAATTTTATATCAATTCTATTCATCATGTCCGGTGGCTAGGAAATACCACTGCTGAACATGAACTTGCTAAATAATAATTTGTCATTTTAATATTTTACCTCTAAAACATCTATATCTGAAAAGGCCTCATAACAACCGTAAACAAGAAAAATCTCAAAGCACCCACACAAACCACTAAAAACCCTACAATATGATGTTTCAGAAAGGAGAGGGCGAGGAGATGGAGCAGAGGTGGCTCAGTAGTATCGTCTCGACTTACGAGTTACGAGGTCGTGAGTTCGAACCCAGACAGGCACTTTGTTTTGTCTATTATCATCACCGCTGCTCTCAAAACGGTGAAGGATAACATCGTGAGAAAACCTGTCCTAGAACTAAAAAGTCGAAGACATGTGACATTACCGACCGGCACTGGGCCCGCGCGGTGGATCACGACCTACTCCCTCTCACAGAGAGTTGGCCTGTGTCCCAGCAGTGGGAAC
The DNA here is from genome assembly GCA_951799955.1 of Apamea anceps. NCBI lineage: Eukaryota > Metazoa > Arthropoda > Insecta > Lepidoptera > Noctuidae > Apamea > Apamea anceps. The sequence goes on from OX637509.1 coordinate 15,201,376, forward strand.
AGTCTATAATCACATTATAGACTGATTATGAAAGATGTTTCAATAATCATCTCACTAAGAAATTTCATAACACCCTCACTCACAGATAACTCATCAAACACGTACAATGAAAATTCAAATTCAAGTATACAACACGTACAATTAAATAAACAATTGAGATACGACACTAAAATGTAGCTAAATGACGCACTTTCGTTGAAAATACGTCATTATTTGTCAAAATAGTGGTTGCGCGTTATCACGATTGATCGAGTCGTGCTGTGTTGTGTTGTAATATATCAAATTTGATTCTGTAGGTTTTGGTTGTATCACTAGTTAGGCGTTGCGTATTTGCGTAGTTTGTGCGTATTGAAAGGACGAGGAGTCGAGATGGCGTACTTGAGTTACGTAGCTTTGGGTTGGATTAAAATTAGATTTGTTATTTTTATTTCTGCCTCTTTGAAGTGGGGGTGGTTTGTAATAAGGGTAAACGGCCTTCTTTCTTTCAAAACTATTTTTCTTTCTAAAGGAACAACTAGGAAAGAAATTTAGACGTTTCTAAGTGGTCTAAGATATTCCCTACATGTACTTAATTGTCAAGGTTTTCCAAAGGTCCAACTAAAACTGCTACGCGAAAAACATCGTAGCTTGAGTACTTCTAATGCTCTGCTCTGACATAGAAATCATCAACTACCAAAGTAATATTGAGATTACATATACATGCTGTTGTTTTGCATCCTCGTCAAATTTCAGGAAGCTTTTATGAAAGACATAAATAATCTAATAAAATTACGATTCCTGGTAAATAATGAATACTTACTTGTTTTTTAGTTATTTAAGTTTGACAGTATTTCAGAATACACCACTTTCAAAGAACAGAATCGCGTTATGGTATCGTATAAGCGGCCGCGTTTTTATGTGTGTGTAAAAGGGCAGACACAGCCTAGTGCGGTTTCAAACAGACCGCGTTTTAAAATGCGTGTCCCACACATGCCGATTTCCGAAAATTAGAAAAAAAAAATACCTACTTTTTTATTATTGATTCGTGTCGAGAATCAGTAGCATAGTTACCTCCTTGAATTTGACGAGGATGCAAAACAACACCTTGTATATTATGTACAATTTCTTAAGAAATCCTTGATTCATTTGGAATAGTGTGACTGTTAGTCTGTTCATCACCCAAAGGTTGACTGGAAGAAAATGCCTATGGCATAAAGTCCGCCCTGCACTTGAAGTATTAAATAAATAAATAAATCCTGTGTCCTTTAACTTTTTAGCACCTTTTCTTGCTTCAATAAAGTGAGCAGCAATCAAAATCATTTATTCAAACTAAGCTAAGAATCAGCACTTTTATAACGTCAAAGTAACCCAGTCCCCCCCTTCACCCGTCCCAGTTCCTAGAGCATTAGCTGGGAAGAAAATTAAATAGTGACGCAACAAACTCCCCAGCAGCACAGCAGCTGTCTGATAGGTGTTTGTGACCTGTGCTGTACTCTCTAAAAGAAATAAACATAACATTACAAAACCAAAAGCGTAGCGTGGACCAAGGAGAATAGCCATCGATATACCATACTTTCCTTAACTTTTCTATTAATATTAGGTACTATTGCGTTTTATTTATTTTTGCGTATTTATTTATTTTACTCGATGGTCCTAGTTTATCATCTGTGACTTCAAGTGACAGCTATGTGACCAACCCAGCAATGCATAAATATGTAAGCTATCACGCCCGTTATGCCTGGAGGCTTTTATTTAGGTAGTAAGTTTTTATTTACATTTTAATTTTAATTAATTATTTTTAGCTTGAGTACGTATAGTTTTTATTATATTTGTTGATATATTGGCGTGGCTAGCTAACATTATGGCAAATAATTTAATTTTATGTTCTGAGCCTTGTAATGTTAATTACTTAACACCTAGTATTGTATACAATCAAGTATCAAATATTTTCTAACTGAACAGACAGCTGTGCTGCTGGGGAGTTTGTTGCGCCACTTCTTCTTCCCAGCGATAGCACTAGGAAGTGGCGAAGGGCGGGCGTTTTTGGGGGACTGTCTTTTGTAATTTTGACGTTCGAAAAGTGCTAATTCTCAGCTTAGTTTGAATAAATGACTTTTGATTTGATTTGATTGATTTGACACACTTAATTAGAAAGCGACTTACATCCGATTCTCCAGCGTATGATCAAATTGTTATAAAAGAAAGCACTTTTTAATAACTCGGCCAACTCTGACGCACTGTTCTAACTGTTTGTTTTCATTCCGTTCTCATTACCGCTTCCCATGCATTGTAATCGTGTTTTGGGATAAAAATTCCTTGTGTTTTACTCATTACAATTATGTACTATCGTTATAACAACAAGTGTGTCCTACATGTAATAATCCATACTTATAACTTACGACCCGACCGCGTCTTCGTCCTCGTAAAACGGACCCGACCAACCCCATCTCGTTTTGTCCATTAGGTAAACCGTTTTTTGACAGATGGATCTAGTGATAGCAGCAACACACAATACATTAATTGATACACGTACGGTATTATAATTTATGTAAGAAGCCATAAATAAGATAATTCAATAAGATCAGGCAGTTCGTATATTTATTTTATTACGCATTTAAAAGTTAACTTTTACGTAATTTGGAATATGTGCATTCTGAGACAGCTGCCAAAAGATGGTTAACCTTATGGACAGGGTATAGGTATAGCGTTCTTTCTGACTTTTTTTTTTTTTGTTCATGCTCGGCTCCTAACTGGAGCTTTATGCACAGCTTCAAACCGGCGACTGTCACCAGCCAGTGGCGCCGATTCCCTTGTTCACAATCTAAACTAAATTTAAGTTCAGTGCATCTTTTTCTTTCTATTTCATTAAGAAAAGGACAGAAGGTAAATATTAGTTTATTCCTGTCAAATTAGTCAGCGCCTGGCGTAAATTGACGTATTTTTAGTAGCCATGTTTTTAATCACGTCTAAACTGTCTATGGAATATCATTTGACAGGACTAAACTAATATTTATCTTCTGCCCGTTTGTTAATGAAATAGAAAGAAAAAGATGCACTGAACTTTTTAGTTTAGTTTGTGAACAAGGGAATCGGCGCCATTGTCACTCTTATCCGATCTTTTTGGTGACTCTAAAAACTTATTAACAAAAGTATACAAATAGTTCTTCTCTTAATCATGTTTTTTTTATATATTGTAATACATATTAATTTTATGTTTAATCAAAAGATAACACATGTTGTAACTATAATCACATTGATAATTATGATAATTGAATGTTTACATTGTCACGTCTCACTGAGCATGTATCGGAGTGGCCAGCTAGTAGACGTCCATTCATCATCAGATTACATACACTGACGCACGTATTATCCTACTTATAGTATTATAAACGCGAAAATCTGTATGGATGGATGGATGGATGTATGTTTGTTACTCTTTCACGCAAAAACTACTGGACGGATTTGGATGAAATTTGGCACACAGATGCTTTATAACCATCTATACTTTTTATCCCGATATTCCCACAGGATGGAAACGTATGCGGGTGAAAGCGCGGGGCGCAGCTAGTATTATCTAAAGTGTTGTTTAAATATAATGATAAATGATAAGTGATTTTATTTTGTAAGTAGGTTTGTACAAACACTTTTACACGTCAATCATTTTTTAAAACTAGATGAAGTCGGCGTTTCCTATCTGACTAGTCTGAGAAGAAAGGCCGAAACAAACTCAGACGTCACAGTCTCTTTTAAAGTCCAGACATAATCTTGGTCAGATCATATGAAGACCATGTAGGTCGATGTCTGAGATGGTCTTTTGAGGAAAGAACCACACAGATTGAGAGGACCTGTCCAGTCAGTGCACGCAATGAAGATTTTTGTCTGTCGACTGTTTTAATTTTCATTTGTTTTGGCTTAGTTATGGGCATGTTTTAATACTGGCAGGATCGCGTGTCAACATTTTATGTTTTAGTATGGAATAATTTATGGTACTGTCCAGAACTTGACCCACTTGCTGGAATGTCCCAAGTGTCGAAACACCTGTCTGTACCTTTGAATATCTAATGAACGCCATTGAAACTGGTATTATCGTTGTGACATACTGAGCCCAATTAATTTAAAAAGTACCATCGACTCGACAAGAAGAAGTCATCATCTGTTTAACCTTTTACCAACTATGTTGGGGTCGGCTTCCAGTCTAACTGGATGCAGCCGAATACTAGTATTTTACATAGAGCGACTGCGTATCTGACCTCCACAACCCAGTTATGGGTAATACCTTGGGTAAGACTGATTCCACAAGAAGAAGAATGGAAAAAATATCTCTCGTTACCATTTTTGTGGTTTACAAGCTAATTCTGTGTAAAATTTGCATCAAAATTGGTTTCGGAGTTTAGCTAAAAAAATTGATATTGAATGAATCAGATTCATATCAAATTAATTACTACGTACCAAAACAATCGCAAGAAAGACTGTAGCTGTGGCGAGACTGTGCTTCCTTACCCAAACCTTTCATCTCACCCGCTGAAGACCTCCCACCTGGATATGAGTTACCTTGGGTAACCTGGAAGTCTCTAAACAGACTCTAGACCCACGTTGACCTAAGCAACGAAAACCTGTTTAGGTGGAGATTCATAGACGACTCCGCCTTGAAGTGTAAATGTGGTGCTGTTCAAACTCAAACTCAAATCATTTATTTCAATTAAACCATTTACAGGCACTTTTGAATTGTCAAAATTAAATAGTCGGTCAGTTAGTCAGAAAAGTTGAAGCTAGTTGCCCATTCCAAAGCGTAGATCTCTATGGAGAAGAACGGGCAAGAAACTCCATGGACACTCTTTTAAATCAAGACATTTTTACAAAATCCTGGTTACATTATTCTTATTGCTTCTATATGTGAGAACAATGTAAAAAAACAAATTAAAAATAAGCCTTGGCAGTTAAGAGATGACCAGTCTCAACTGATGGCGCCCGTTCACGAACATGACGCGTGGATCAGCACCACCCAGCTCAACCATTTCGTAGGGAACCGAATGATCCAACACACGCGCCACCACCAGTGAGACATTTAAGTGAGCATGACATATTCTCAACTGCCATGCTCTTTCAAGTCAACATCAAAATATCATAAAAAACGGATCCATGGTTCTTACATTTACAAAATTTTCAAAAATGCTTCTAAATTATACAAAACTATAGTTTGCAATATAATCAAGATGAGAGAAAAAAAAATAACTACCAATCATGAAGAGGTATTTAATACTGAAGTATTAAAAGTTAATCCTGATTAAATAAAATAAACACTAAAAAAAAAAACAAAAAGGGGAAGCATCTCTTCCAAGTTCCACAAACGAAGGGACACTTATTATCATGTCCTGCGTGTCCTGTCAGCTGCACGGAACTGATGGACGCTGGTGATGGCGCCAAACTAGTGGCCTTCTAGGCAGAGTCCATTTAGATTGCTATCGATACGCTAAGAAGGAGAAGAAGTTTAATTAAAGACAAACACTGAACAAATATCTTCTTCTTACTTAAAGCTAGCCAAATCTTCAACAAAGGTAGAAAAATAACTGTTTTGTATGTTAAATAAATACCACGAGCAGAGTCACAAGAAGACACTATAGTCAATCCATAACCGATTAATTTATCAGCTGCCATTGACGCAAGCACCAAAAGTTTGTTTTACTTCATTGTGAACACAATAGACATCCCACACCAAATTATTTTAACAAAAATATACACGCAACTATGAACTAAAAAATCTTGTACACATAAAGCTGAAAATCGCGTGGTCCTGAATATTTGATTGTACACGCGTTACTTAGTATTCAAAACACAGAAATGCAATGAAGGTATAAATAAGTTTTTTCAGTACATTCGAGATGTAATCGATTCGCATCTAGTTTACATTGTGGTGTTGGTTTGCGTCAAAATATTAATTAATACAACAACGACATTTATTAAGGGTGAATTATAAAAGTTTCAACGATTTTCAATGATTGTGATGACGCGCGTAAGGGCATCATGTCTGAAACAACAGACTTATATAGTACATACTAATTCCATGCAGACGTGTTTCGAATTCGAAATAATAAAGACAATATATATTGGTTCGGGTTATACCCTGTCCATAAGGTTAACCGTTTTTTGACAGCTGTCTTAGAACGTACATATTCCAGATTACGTCAAAGTTAACTTTAAAATGCGTAATAAAATAAATATATAAACTGCCTTATCTTATTGAATTATCTTAATTATGGTTTCTCACAGACATTATAATACCGTATGTGTGTTGCTGCAATCACTAGTTCCATCTGACAAAAAACGGTTCACCTACTGGACAGGGGTTGCGCTTGCGACCACTACAACAACGACCAATATTATGTGAAATACTAAAACAGGTACTTTACCTGTGCTCACCAGTTGGCGCCACTGTCGAGTAAGGTCCTGAAGTATAGCTCTATAAACGGGCGTGAAAACCAAGTTTACATTTAAATCATATAACGTACCGTAAAAATATCAAGCATGCCATGCCGCAAGTTTCCGAAAGATAAAATTGTCTCAAAGCACTGACATTCATTGACCCGTAACTCATATTTGCCATAATTAATCTCAGGTATTGCAAAATATTCACAACATTATTCTAAATAGAAAAAACCCGCGTAGCCCGAAATGTCAAATGTCACTGTTTGTGGGTAAACAGTGACCTTTGACATTTCGGAGACCTCAAGCTACACTAGCGCCTCTAGCGGTAAATTCATACACGATGGGCTATCTTATATTAATATCATTGCGTAACACTAACAGCAGCAATGATTTCCATTTTGATAGTCCCACGACATTCACTGTGTTATTTACATTGTTGAGCAGACAAATTTTTCGAACATTTGAAGCAATGTATTAGCAATTAGGGCGTGCAAAGCCGGAAGGTCTCCAAAACCGGTTTTGAATTCCGGTTTTGAAGGCCCAAAGCCGGAAACCGGTGTTAGCTCCGGTTTCGGCAACAATTTCATATTGTTTATATACTTAGTAGAATTTTAACAAGAAAACAATATTCTTAGATACCCACAAAATCTACAAATAAAAGAAATTGTATCCCACCCCAATACCAAGTAGAACACATTCAGTTTGGATAATATGAACTTAAAATAATAATAAAAAATAACTAATTGAGATCAAATCAACAACAAGTAAGATTGTGGTACTTTTAGTGGATACCTAACAATTCTGGTAACAAGAATAATATATTTTAAACATACAAAACACATTCATCATCCAAAGACACTAAACACACAAACACACTAAAACAACACAATTTATTACTATACGTTACAATTTCTACTAACAAAATTATTAAAGGATTCTACTATTGACTTTAAAACGAGATCAAATCAACTGTGTAAGTGTGTACCATAAACTAATTTAAGTAAACAATAATCATTTTTTTCCAAGAGACCGCTGTTCTTGATAATGTGTCCTTAAGAATAGAAGTGCATCTAACATTTTGACTTGACTGCGTTCGAAAAAAGTTGATTTAAATCAAAATGTAAATACGTAATCCAATAACTGGAAAACCGGAGCTAACTCCGGTTTTGTCTCTCAACCCCGGTTTTCAAAAATTGGGAAATTTTGTCCGGTTTCCGGTTTTTAGCAAAACCGGAAAACCGGGTTTGCACGCCCTATTAGCAATATCCTTTAAAATTATTCAGATTGTAATGGAAAGTGTGTTACGCAATTAGGGAGCTGTTCACAACATTAATTTATATTATTTAGACAGCTGTATGTACTTATACAAACGTATCAATAGCAGAAGGGTGAATAGTTTTATTTCTGTAAATAACGCGACATGTATACATATTTCTATAGAATTAACGACGTAAAGACGTTATGTTTTTGACCTTCTACAATCAGTAAATAATAACTACAATACATAATGTAATAAGGCCTATGCACATATGGTTGTGTTGATAGTCAGTTCAGTAAATAGTCCAATAGCAAATACACCTTGAGAACCTATCTAGCTAAACAGTTGGGTTAGGTTAGGATTATATACGACGTACGAGTAGTCTAGTTTGAAGAATATCATGAAAAGTTCAACGATAGCTCTGTCTGTATGTAACGTTTCCACGCCTAAACCACTGAACGGATTTCGATAAAATTTTGGTAAGGAGATAGAAAGCATCCTGGGGAAGGACATAGGCTACTTTTTGCCCTGGTAACACATTTCCGTGGGATAATTTCCGTTAGCAGGAAACTTGAGTGAAACACATTTCCACGAAAGCCGAAACTTGCGCGAAAAGACATTTCCGCGAATGGACTTTTGCGCGAATGGAGTTTTACGCGAAGGGACACTTACGCGAAAAGACATTTCCGCGAATGGACTTTTGCGCGAACGGAGTTTTACGCGAAAGGGACACTTGCGCGAAAAGACATTTCCGCGAATAGACTTGCGCGAACGGAGTTTTACGCGAAGGGACACTTGCGCGAAAAGACATTTCCGCGAATGGAGTTTTACGCGAAGGGACACTTGCGCGAAAAGACATTTCCGCGAATGGACTTTTGCGCGAATGGACTTTTGCGCGAAAGACACTTGCGCGAAGAACACTTGCGCAAAGAACACTTGCCACACTTGCGTACTATAATATCTCCCGCGCCGAGGGCTAGTCTCCATGTAGATTGGCCTGACAGATGACTATATATTTCATAATATATTGGATTAAGGAATGGAACTCTTTGACGAACTCCCAATACCTGGAAGTCTTCAAGTCCTGACTGAATAGGTTACTGCTAGGTAACCATGCACCATCGTCGACCACATCATCGCTCACCACGAGGCGAGCTAGTGATCAAACGCAAAACAACCCATAAATAAACATCAAAGTTGTTTATTTACCACTGTCTAGTAAACACTTGAGGATATCATTATACTCCACTACCGCATATTCGCAGATAAAGCCGATATGTGTGGAGTATGCCTATGTTATAAGCCCGAAGCACTCGTGGGTGGTGACTAAAGGATTAAGTGATAGAGGGCAACTTTCACGAGGGAACTTCGTGATTCGGATATATTTGCACAAGAAGTTGCATGGATACTCGTAATCAGCCTCAATGTTCTCACTGCTGGGACACAGCCCTCCTCTCTTTGAGAGGGAGTGGGCCATAATCTGCCACGCGGGCCCAGTGCGGGTTGGTAAATAGGTATCACAAGTGTTCTAAATTTTTATTCTAGGACATGCCGGTTTCATCACGATGTTTTCTTCACCGTTGCGAGAGATTAGTAACTATTACTTCGGCACATGCAAGGTTCTTACCAACCAGCACCACCCGCGTGGTGTATACTGGCCCACTCCCTCTCACAAAGAGGAAGCCTGTGTCCCAGCAGTGGGAACTTTACATTACACACAACAAGGTGTTAGCAGTAAAGTTTTTTTAACGGAGCTCGTCCAAGATAATTCTATATTTTTTTCTGCCAAGGAGCGATGCTGTATTCAAGTTTGAAAGGTGCATGGATCATCTAACTAGTCTTTCCCCAACTATGTTGGGGTCGGCTTCCAACGTAACCGTATGCAGCTGAATACTAGTATTTTATCGAGCAACCTCCTATCTGACCTCTCCTTATGACTGTTTGTCAGTTCTCGTGTTTCTGACTACAAGTACTTCTGATTTCGGAACTCAGGCAGTCATTCTATGTAAAAAAAGCTAGTATTTATTTACATAATCATAATGTTCCCACTGCTACTAACACAGGCCTCCTCTCTGTGGGCCGATTGTACTGTAATCCACCACGCGGGCCCAGTGTGGGTTGGTATTTATTTTCCCGGTTGAAATGGCAGCTGACCCCAACATACTGTCTGAGCTTCTAAGGATTACAAAGTAAATAGTCATGATGGATCGGAAATCACGATGTTCGTTAACAAAATATTTGTATTGACATAGAGGAACTCAAATATGTATAACCTTAGTTTTGGTGACTGATAACGAAAGCTAATTAATTGTAAAATAATTATGTGCTACATATTAATAATTATGGAGTATCTCAAAATCAAATCAAAGCAAAAGGCAGGAGCTCATTGGGCATCAAGAAATTTGTCCGCATCGCAGTCAAAGAAATAAGTGCCCAAAAGGCTGGCAGCATTATCACGTAGGATAGCAATGCTGATTCTTTGGGCTAAAAATAGGCCAGTCCTCTGGTCACGTGAAGAGTCAACCAAACGCTAATTCTTTGATACCCAATGAGCTCCTGCATTTTTCTTTATTTTTTATTATTATACTTGTATATAACATACATATATTATATATTTTAGTTTTAGCTTGTAAAAATAGTATTTAATCAAAAGTCATTTATTCCAATTAGGCTGAGAATCATCACTTTTCGAACGTCAAAATTACGTAAGAAAGTCCCCAAAACGCCCGCCCTTCACCACTTCCTAGTGCTTTCGCTTGGAAAAAGTGACGCAACAAACTCCTCAGCAGCACAGCTGTCTCTTCAGTTAAAAAAAACATGTTTCTATACAATATCTAATAGATAAATCATGTTTTGTCCTATTTTTCTACGTGGGTATCTATTATTACGTATTGTGTGCACTACGTAGGAAAGTACGTAACATTATTTTAATAATAAAAGACAAGTTATTGCTGTTGTTTAAATATTTACTAATGTAGAAGCAAAGACCTTTAACCATACAACCTTGGCAATGTTGTTTTTCTTTTTTTAACCATGTGACATTTTCTCTCGATCTTTTAACTTTGGTTTTTTTTTTAATTCTGGGGTTTCTCATCTTGTTTTATTCACTGCAATAAGATCTACATAACTACATATAATTATTTAGATCATGGAAACCTTTTCAATATGCAATAGTTGTCTCAGTCAGTTTTATTTCGGTAATCTGGAATTTTCAGTCTGGATTATATGTGGTTAAAACGCTAAAACTTCAGAATTGGGGTTTTTTCAGAGCAGTTTGAAGAAATACGAAAGCGCTCCAATGAGCACAAAGAATGTTAAGCCATGAATTCTTCTTGAGGGCCGCGACTTACGAGTTATATATAGGTTCGACCCAGGCGGGCCTTTTTCTATGTGTAAATTATTTCAACACCACTGCTCTCAAAATCGTGAGGAAACCGACATTTCCTAGAACCGACAATGCGAAAACATGTGACATCCACCACTCTGGGCCCGCGTGGTGGATTACGGCCCACTCCCACTCACCGAGAGGAGGCCTGTGTACCAGCAATGGGAACATTATAGGCTGGACATGCTATGCATATATGAGAAAGCCTTTTTGCAATAATTGTCTATGTCAGCATGTATTTTATCGGTGGAGGTCTGCCCTGCTTGGGCAGAGCACCGCCGTGTCCTCGTAGAGGCGATCGGCAGCGGCGGCGACCTCTCGCGTCCGGCCCTGGTTCAAGCCATGGTCCGGGGCGAGAGGGAGTGGGAGGCAGTCACCTCCTTCTGCGAAGCAGTCATGCTAGCGAAGGAGGTGGCGGGGTGGGCGAGAGAACGCGCCTTGCGCACCTCACGCCTCAGCCGCCGCGGGAGACGCTCCGGGCGTCGGGAGCCGCGTGACGACTCCCGGCCACCGTAGGCGCGGGCCTGCAGGCGGTGAGTAATGGGTAACTCACCGTCCGATCAGGACCAGGCCCGTGCCGGACGGCGTGTTGTGTTCCACGCGCGCCTCAAAGAGATGTCAGCATGAGTGATGGGGCCCCATAGGGCCGTAGCCTGCCAGGGTAGCGGGATTGTCCGAAAGGGTTACCGCTGCCCTGGAACATAAAGGGCTAAGGAAGGAACACGGGTGGGTTTTAGTCAGTAAGAGTCTGACACTCCCTCCTGCTCCACCCAGAGCGGGAGGAGTCATTTGATGATTTCCCATCCTCAAAAAAAAAAAAAAAAAGCATGTATTTTATTATCAAAATGGCGTAACATTTTGGTACCATCTACTTTATTGAAACAAGTGAAGTTTCCAATAGCGTGGCGGTAGTTTTCCTACGAAACATTGACGTAAATGAACACTATTACGGAGCTATTGTTGTTAACAAAAAGCTGCCTGTTTGTCTGTGTGGCCTTCCAACGGTAATGTGGTGTAATGTTTTCACAGCCTGATTGTTTTTGTTTTACAATTTCCTACTTGTAAAGGTAAGTAAATTCGATTGTGTACGAGTGTCTGACGCCCCCCAGCTAGATGGACCGACGACCTTAAGAAGGTAGCTGTGACAGAGTGGATGCAGAAGGCGGAGGACAGGGTGTTGTGGCGCAGCCTGGGAGAGGCCTATGTCCAGCAGTGGATTGCGATAGGCTGAGTTGATTTGATTAAAGAGAACTTTTTAAAGAAAAACCATTTGTGCACATGAATATGGTACCCATCGTGATCAAGGATTAAAGAAGATGTACTGAAAGGTGGTTTAACTGATCTGCTCTGGTTCAGAAAAATACATTCGGATTGAAGCCGATTTATTTTTCGTGTAAAAAATGTACTTTAAATTTACTTATTTATATACTAGCTGAGCCCCGCGGTTTCACCCGCATACGTCTAGGAATATCAAGATAATAGTATTCTATGTTCTAAATTTAAACCAAATCCGTTTAGCCGTTTTAGCGTGAAAGCGTAACAAATAAACAAACAAAAATTAAAGCCTTTCACTTTATAATATTAGTTTAGATAACAACAGCTTTGTACACCTACGTAGGTCAAAAAAAGTAAAATTTATCCTAAGATTGCGTAATTATTACAAAAAAAAACCGTTACTATGTGGCCAAGTTACGCCATCGGAAGACTGGCATAAATAAACAGCGCATAATTGCACGCTCTTTCCGAAAAACTTTTCCATAAAAACACACAAATAAGACCTGCTAACATATTTAAATACGTAACGGTCCAGCTTATCAGTAGGACCATTCCGTTTGTTAAACACCAAACAAAAATAACAGAAGGGCAAGCCAATGTTAAGCGAACCTGGTTTTCATCATTATCACCATCCTCCACAGATCCAACTATAACCACTGATGAGCAGGCCTCTCTCTCTGTTTGTGCTAATCTCCACCTTCCTATGCCAGTCTCAACCAGGTTCTACCCATAATGGCAACAATGTCAACCGACACTTATACGCTGTTCTTGGATGCCACTCAGTCATATGTCCTCATCATCATCATTTCAGCCGAAAGACGTCCCCTGCCAGACATAGGCCTCCCCTAAGCACCGCCACTTCGCCCGGTTCCATGCTTCCCGCAACCAGCGGATTCCTGCAGCCTTCGCAAGGGGTCCACCTTGTAGGAGGCCTTCAATGCTACGTCTTCCAGTACGCAGTCACCACTCCAGAACCTTCGGCCCCATCGGCCATCTGTTCTACGATTAATGTGCCCTGCCCACTACCACTTGGCTATTTTTTGACTATGTCGGTTACCTTGGTTCTCCTGCGGACCTTTTCATTTCTGATCCGATCAAGTAGGGAAATTCCAAGCCCTCTCCATTGCCCTTTGAGTGACTTTTAGTCTTCTAATAAGGCCCATTGTGAGCGATCACGTTCCAGTGTCATTAATCATCACTGGCAACACGCACTGGTATTTCAAAGACCAACCCGCTCTAGTTGCGTAACATACTTTCAAACACAATTTTATAGATTTTGAAGGTAAAGTATTTCATCATCATCATCTGCCTAGCCTTTTCCCAACTATGTTGGGGTCGGCTTCCAGTCTAACTGGATGCAGCCATATTTTACATGGAGCGACTGCCTATCTGACCTCCACAACCCAGTTACTGGGTAATATAATACCAATTGGTAAGACTGGTGAAGGTAAAGTATTTCATTGCTTCATAAGTTTGAAAAATCTGTCTGCTCAACAACGTAAATAACGCAGTGAATGTTGTTTAACTGTTATAATGAAGTATGTTACGCAATTACCCCGCCAGTTAACAATACCTCAAAATTGGTATGAATGGTCTTTCTGTCTCCCATTTTAGTGGTAAAACCAACGCACCACCACGTTATCGGGTAGCGGTCACGCGATAACAAATAACGTCCACATCGGCGCGGACGCCGCTATCTGTTTGTTAATACGTTGCTACTCGTCATTCAACGTCGCTAAGTCATCTGATATTATTCTTATCTTATTTATTTTTGCGCAATCATATGCGATATTTGCTCTGGCCTACCGTATTAAGAAACATTAAGTAGCTCTTAATATGAGTTAAGTAGGTATATGGCTGCATCTATATCGCCATATGCGAACTACGCATCACATTGACGTCACGCAAAATCCTGCATCGCGCAAGCAGAAGTTACCGCTTTTTTATATTTATACAACTGCCTGAAATCAATCGGCGGGCGTCCAGCCGCTGGCGCTCAGCGGCGTCCTAGCCGAGGTCCGTACCCCAAAGGGGATGCCTTAAGCGAGTAGTCGCTTAGTTTCTAAGCTTTTTAAGCCCTGGCTGAAGGCCCTAATTTATTGAGGCATCCACAGGCAAGTCTCCTAAGTTGAACTGCGAGATGCCATTCCCAAGCAGCGATAGCACCCTTTACCTACGAGTTAACTTTTGTCATGAGATGCCTGAACTCGTTACCTACTTTCATTGTGCAATGCAAGGATACTTTTATGTTGTTACAAACCGTGCGCCCGAAGAGATTTCCCATAGGCAAAAATTACGACCTTTCATCCTCTATTCAACCCCTTTAAGGGAATTTGTGTCTAAAAATTTTCTTAGTGTTCCCTTCCGATGTAAAGGAACTCTTGTGAGTCATGCTTCTACACCCAGAAGTTGAAGCTGTGCGTTGTCTGTCAGTGAATTTATGATTTTATCAAGTAGGTGTCATATTTCTTTATTTATAAAAAATTACAGCAGTCTTGTACAGACGCCAGCAGGTCAAGCTATCTGAAATGGTCAAATTTTTCCAATCAACCAAAAGTTGAACTCTATTAAAGAAATTTAACTGATTGTAATAGCTTGAGTAATAGCGTCTGTACTTAAAACTATCCCCTACAATACCATGGGGCATATGGCTTTTTATGTGTCATTACTCATTAAGCAAAAATAATCTCGCAGAAAGCTATCTAAGGGAAGCACTACCACCATACTTGTTCCTGTCACCAATTCGCAAACCATAGCTTTGTTAGAGTCAAAGGAGAACACCAAAGGAAAGGCCGTTCTAAGGATTTTAATAATACGTTTATTTTTTATGTATTGTGTATTGGAAGGTGTGTTTACTAAGAATACGTGAGACGTGTGATCCCACACAAGGCTAAAAGAATAGTACAGTCACTATGCGAAAGTAAGGATTTTGGTCAAGTGATAATAGCGGGTTCGGATAGTAAGAAATAATATTTATGAGTTACAAAGAGAAAGACGATAGTATTGAAATAGGATCGATTTGTTTTGTTGCTATACTCAACAACAAACGGGGTGATGATTAACAGAAAACTTTTTGCAAAGGTTACGTAATAATGCAGCCAGACAATGAATCAGACATTCACAGTTTTCTGCGAATCCTTAACAAACAGACATGAGTTATTCACTTGAGATTAAGACATATGCAGCTGGTAGATATTCTTTAAATATAAGTCCCTTATCATAACATTTTTTTTTAAAGTGACTATGATTTAAAAAATACCTAACTCGTCCGTCCACTGCTGGCACGTAGGATGTGGACGGAGAGGTTTGCCTCGTTAACTGCGTGGTTCATTTGTTTGCCATCCACGCATTCATGCGTAGCGTGGGTCGCAGTTGATGATCCCGTGTACATTTTCATACAAAATGAAGTTCAGTGCATATGTGTGGCCGTGGAGCAGTGCTTTCACTATAATGTTAGACACTCATACACTACGACTTTGTATCAGCTGCCCAATTACATATCCGCAACGACCACAATTAACTTAGCTTTGTAGTGCTCCCCAGCTAGATGGCCCGACGATTTTAAAAGGCGTCTGGGACACCCTGGGGTTGCAGTCTCGACATTCATAGCGATCGCTTTACGATCGAATTCGGTCGCAAAGTCCCGGATTAACAGGTGTAATGTATGGAATGACAGGACTTTGCGACTGAATTCGGTCGTAAAGCGATCACTATGAATGTCGAGAATGCAGCCCCTGGATGTAGAAGGCGGGGAACCGGGTATTGTAGCATAACTTAGAACAGCACATGGCAGCCAGGCAAGTTGATCGATTGTATAAGTCACTAATTTATTACTCAGCAGCCCATACTCCGGATGCGTGCAACACTTACAGGATACGCAAAAAGGTTAGTTAATGATAACCAAAGTAGCTGATAACATTGTCTCTAATAATATAGATAAAGGTTTATTTTTATCTGTTATCTCTCTGCAAACTGGTTTAGTGTTATTTTTAGCTACTTCATTGTTAGTCATAGGTTTTTTTGGGTATGATCAGATTGTTAACTTTTGCTGAGTTATGTAGGTACGTTGATAAACTTAGTATAGTCATAGAAAATAAATACTTTTTAAAAATATGTTGTTTTGCCTTACCTCCTAAGACTTTATCGTCTTTCCCTAATCCTTTATTTGGGGGTCTTTGCACGTCGATTTCTTCCATACTTCTCTAGTAATTTCGCTTCACTTCCAGCCATACCCCTCATCCATTATCATCAGCCTATAGCAGCCCACTGCTGGACATAGGCCTCTCCTATTGCACGCCATTCAACTCGATTTTCGGCAACTTTCATCCAGCTGCTACCAACCATCCTGCGAACATCGCCGCTCCACCTAGCCTTTGGGTATCCCACCTTACGTTTACCGATTCGCGGTCTCCACTCAAGAACACTTCTACCCCAAAGGTCATCGGTTCTACGGCTAATATAGCCGGCCCATTGCCATTTCAGCTTGCTTATTCTGTAAGCTATGTCGACAACTTTGGTTCTCTGCCGGATCACCTTGTTGCGGATTCGATCCCTCCGAGAAACTCCCAGCATAGCCCGTTCCATAGCCCATCCATCATCATTTATATATTCATCACTCTCTAAGTCAAACGCGTTCATATATCTTCATCGAATATCCACAAAGGCAACGATTTCTTTTGGACTTTTCTGCCAGTGGTGCTACTTTCAAACTCCCTTAAATATTTACTTTTAAAGGACGATACCCATCATCATCATCAAACTCAAACTCAAATCATTTATTTCAATTAAACCCTTTCAGGCACTTTTGAATTGTCAAAATTAAGCTAGTGAAGCTAGTTGCCCATTCCAAAACGTAGATCTCTGTGGAGAAGAACGGGCAAGAAACTCCACGACACTCTTTTAAATCAAGATATTATTACAAAATCCTGGGTACATTATTTTTGTTGCTTCTATATGTGAGAACAATGTAAAAAAACTAAACGATTTAAAATATAAAATTCAAAATAAGCCCTGGCAGTTAAGAGATGACCAGTCTCAACCGACGGCGCCCGTTCACGAATATGACGCGTGGATCAGCACCATCCAGCTCAACCATTTCGTAGGGAACCGAATGATCCAACACACGCGCCACCACCAGTGAGACATTTAAGTGAGCATGACATATTCTTAACTGCCATGCTCTGTCAAGTCAACATCATCATTTAGCCCATATCCCAATTTGTTTGGGGTCAATGCAGCATGTCTACTTCCTATTAATCCTACTAATATTATAAATGTGAAAGTTTGTATGGATGGATGGATGTTTGTTACTCTTTCACGCAAAAACTACTCAACGGATTTAGATGAAATTTGGCACACAGATGGTTTATAACCAGGATTAAGATATAGGATATTTTTACTTTTTATCCCGATATTCCCACGGGATCGAAACTTATGCGGGTGAAACCGCGGGGCGCAGCTAGTCTTCCATAAACTTACATCTCTATAAAGCATCATCTTAGAATAGGAGATGATACTATGTCTCCAAAATCATCGTCCGTCATCCTGACAATGAGCTCTGCAGAGTAATTGAGCAGTAGCAACGGCTTTAATTTTGACAGTTCAACAACATTCAGACAGCAGACAATTTTTTCGAACATAATTATGAAGCAATGGATTAGCAATATCTTTTCCACATTGAGGCTAAAAGTAAATAAATAATGTTTAGACAAAAACACATGTTATAATAATATGTAAATCAGGTAAACAATCAAATGAAAACACGTGGAGTTTGCTGTAAACACGCGTGGTAGTGCTGCTTCCAGTCAAGTGCAGACAGCACGTCATTAGATAGCGCCTGTTGCTAACTGAAGATAATTACTACTGCCCATTAATAAAAACCTGTAGTACAGCCATTTATGAATGGAGTAAAAAGGTAATAAAAGATAAAAAGTACATAAACAAAACACTTCACCGTGTAGTCAGATAATTGTAATAATTCCATCAACAATTTCCTCGCCTTTGTTCTTTTGGTCGTCCCGTACCCGGTAACGTATACAGGGTTTATATTCAAAGATCAGCCTTCCAGGGTGTGGTACAGACCATCAAACTGAACAACTTTCTCCATGGGACCAATATCGTAATGGCAAAAAATTTATCAACTGTGCCATAGAAAACTTCAACTCGACCGAAACGTATGGGACGGCTGAATTTTTATCAGCGATTACGTTGTTAGTCCCATGATAAAAAAATTTCAGTCTGATGGTCTGTACCACACCGTTAAACTGATCTTTGAAACCCTAAATAGAACTTAAAACTTAGGTGAAGTGAACTTATTCAAGTAAGCTGTCAATAGTGTCAATCCCTAGGATCTTGTGGAGTAACAGCCCACTTCAAGCTCAATTAACCTAAGTTTTCACGGTAAGATTTTTACAGAATAGGTAGACAGTATTGCGTTCAAAAGGGATCTACACGTTGACTGCCAGACAACAGACAGAAAAGAAAATCTATTGTTGGCGGTCACCGGTGACCGCGGTAGCCGTCAATGCCTTAAAATGTTTACTCCAGTCTTATTTTACGAATTAGTGGTTCAGTTATGTACTCAATGGGAACTCCCAATAAAGTAGTATGCTCACTTAAATGTCTCACTGGTAGTGGCGCGTGTGTTGGATCATTCGGTTCCCTACAAAATGGTTGAGCTGGATGGTGCTGATCCACGCGTCATGTTCGTGAACTTAACTGCCAGGGCTTATTTTAATTTTATATTTTAAATTATTTCTTTTTTTTCATTGTTCTCACATATAGAAGCAATAAGAATAATTTACCCAGGATTTTGTAATAATATCTTGATTTAAAAGAGTGTCCTTGGAGTTTCTTGCCCGTTCTTCTCCAAAGAGATCTACATTTTGGAATGGGCAACTAGCTTCAACTTTCTGACTAACCGACCGACTATTTAATTTCGACCATTCAAAAGTGCCTGAAATGGTTTAATTGAAATAAATGATTTGATTTTGAGTTTGAGTATTTAATGATGCTTTAATATGAAATCCCAAGTACTGCACAATTGCATGAATGAGCTCATGACGTAGCTCTAGCAGCGAGTCAATGAGAATGACTTCAGTCTTGTTCAGCAAATTTCTTAGAAGTGGGTAGGACGACGTACAACTTAGGACGAAATGCAACTCTTGGAAACGGCATGTATGTCCAGCGGAGGATTGTGAATTTCTAGGCTGAACTGAGGCTGAGGGAGGACGAGGCTGACTCTGACTTTTTTTCAACATCATATTTAATAAAAACACAAAGGGTCAAAGATTTCAACAAGCTGGACATCATCCCCATTTATTCATAAACGTTGCTTAAAGTTAAGTAGTGATTCGCGACTGTTTCACCATACATGTTGTGTCACTTAACTTTAATCATCGTTTATAAATAAACCCCCTAGTCTGTAAAATAATCTCATTCCAAGGTGCACCCGAATGAGCAGTTAAGAAAATAATTCCTTCTGCCTCCTTTATTTTATCACAAAAACTACGCAGTCCTTTTAATTCAGAGCTTCCTGAAAAATCAATGTGTAAAACTATCAAAGGAAAATATTGTTACGCGCCGCAATTAATGCCTGATACACGGTGACATTAGTTACCACTGGCGACATCTATTGTGGATTGGCAGAACTAACTGGTGCCATCTATTATGGAATAGTAGAACTAATAGTCACGCCATCCGTCAGCGCCATCTATTGACGAGTAGATATTTCGAAGCTAGAACTAACTAGAACTATCGACATCTGGTCAGTCGGGGCCGGTATGTACTCGAACATTCTAGATGTTTCTACGATAGAAGGTTCTGGAACTATCTGCGGCACTATATAAGGCCGGGATTAGCCGCGAGCAGTCAGACTTGGTTTTGCGACACGAGTGCATACATCGAAAGCGATCTTCAAGTGCGACTTAAGAGCGATTGTGTTTTATAATTAGTGTGTTTTGAATTGTTGTTAGTGTTGATTAATTAAAGTGTAACTTTTGGGTGATTTTTATCGGCATTTTTATTGTCACGAACCCGAAGCTCGTAACAATTGGTGTCAGAAGCAAGGATTAATCATGCCGATTTTACCTAAAGACGACACGGAGGGTATCCGTACCCGGAGTCAACGCCAACAGGAGACGGACCAGAGACGTTTTGGTGGAGCTATGCCGCAGAGGTCGGAGGGCCAGCTACCAACCACGGAGGCCGACCCGCCCGCAGCAGCTCCAGCATCAGCAGCACCAGACCTTGCTGCCCTGATGATGATGCTGCAGGAACAGGCCCGCCGACAGGAGGAACAGGCTCGCCGACAGGAGGAACAGGCTCGTCGGTTGGAAGAACAGCTCCAGCGGGACAAGGAGGAACAGGCTCGCCGACAAGAGGAACAGGCTCGTCGGTTGGAAGAACAGCTCCAGCGGGACAAGGAGGAACAGGCTCGCCGACAAGAGGAACAGGCTCGCCGACAAGAGGAACAGGCTCGCCGACAGGAGGAACAGGCTCGTCGGTTGGAAGAACAGCTCCAGCGGGACAAGGAGGAACAGGCCCGTCGGTTTGAAGAACAGCTGCTGCGTGACAGGGAGGAACAGGCTCGCCGACAGGAGGAACAGGCTCGCCGGTTGGAAGAACAGCTCCAACGTGATAAGGAGGAGCAAGCGCGCCGCCAGGAAGAGCAGATGCTCCTTATGAAGGACCTTCACGCTACCTTAGGGAAGGACATGAAGGAGGTGAAGGATAAGGTTGCTCAACATGACGACCGCCTGTCGGAAGCTGAAATCCGGATCGACCAAGTGAGTAATCGGGTTGACAACGTGGTGGCTGACGTGAAGAAAACCGTGATGGCTGACGTAAAGAAAACGCTGGATTATCTTAATCTTGGGGATGGAATCGCAGCTCCCGTAGCTACAACACCTTCGCTACGTGGATTCAAAGTGCCACCGTTCGACGGAACTTCTTCCTGGTCGGCCTACAAAATTCAGTTTGAGGCTGTCATGAAGGCGAACGCTTGGAATAATAGTCAGGCTATGACTGCCCTCACCCTAGGCCTGCGCGACCAGGCCTTAACTGTCCTGGAAGCTCTCGGTAAGGAAGTGACTTACGAGCAGCTCCTTGAGGCATTGGAGGCTCGGTATGGCGACGCCCACCTGGAACACGTGTTTCGTGCGCAGCTCAAGGATCGCGTGCAACGAAGTAATGAAAACCTGCAGCAGTGGGCCCTTGAAGTGGAGAAGCTGGTGCGTAAAGCTTACCAGTCCGTACCTGCGCTTATTGATGTTAACCTGGTGCAGGCATTCATTGACGGCATCCGCGACCTTGAAGTTAGAGCTGCTGTAAGGCTCGGGCACCACGGGACGCTTAAAGACGCCTTGGCCCATGCACTGGAGGTGGAAGCCGTGCGGCAGGATCATCGTTCCCATCGCGTCAGGGAGGTTGCAGCGGCTACAGTTCGCGACCGCAATAAAGGGTACAGCCCTAGGTGCTACGGCTGTGGGGAAAGGGGCCACCTTCGATCCAGTTGCCCCAAGCGAACTGCAGAAAGGGAAGACGGCCGATCTCCAGAGGGCAGTGCAGCTAACAGCACCACCCAGGACTTTCAGCACCAGCAGAAGGCGTTGCTTATGGCTCACCAGGAACAGCAAGCTCTTCTAGAACGTTTAGAAGAATTGAAGCGCGCGGTTGACATGGAACAGAAAAAGTTGGAGCGAGTGCGACGTGAAGCGCATGCGCGGTCCGAACAGGACCGTACTTATGTCAACCAGCGGAAGGATGAGACGGCCGCCTTGAAGACTAGGCAAGAGAGTAAAGAAGTTGTAACTGTGAGGATGCTCAAGACAGACCTCAGCAACGAGTGGAAGGAAAGCGTACAACGTGC
This sequence comes from Apamea anceps, assembly GCA_951799955.1. Taxonomy (NCBI): domain Eukaryota; kingdom Metazoa; phylum Arthropoda; class Insecta; order Lepidoptera; family Noctuidae; genus Apamea; species Apamea anceps. Next base: position 15,223,564 of record OX637509.1, read on the forward strand.
ACAGCAGGAAGATTCGGACATCAAGCCGATTCTGAAGTGGATGAAGGCCAGAGCTCCTAAGCCCAGGTGGAGCGACGTCTCAGCGATGAGTTCGATCACAAAAAGCTATTGGGCTCAATGGGACAGCTTGGTGATTCAGGATGGAATCCTGTGCCGTAAATGGGAAAATGCTCGGGGAGACACCTGTCATTTGCAAATGGTTGTCCCTAAAGCTCAAGTACCAGAGGTTCTACAGCTGTACCATAATGGTTGTTCAGGAGGTCATCTGGGAGTAAAACGGACTCTACTGAAGATACGAGAACGGTTTTACTGGATCCACTGCCGGGACGATGTCAAGGACTGGTGTCGCAAATGTACAAGTTGTGCAGCTGTAAAAGGACCTCAGACTCGTAGTAGAGGTGCAAGAGGTACTCCTAAGATCGTCCATGTGGATCGACTGGCGCGTTATTATGGAGCCGATAATGCTCGGGACGAGCATGTCTTAGGAGGGGGCAGTGTTACGCGCCGCAATTAATGCCTGATACACGGTGACATTAGTTACCACTGGCGACATCTATTGTGGATTGGCAGAACTAACTGGTGCCATCTATTATGGAATAGTAGAACTAATAGTCACGCCATCCGTCAGCGCCATCTATTGACGAGTAGATATTTCGAAGCTAGAACTAACTAGAACTATCGACATCTGGTCAGTCGGGGCCGGTATGTACTCGAACATTCTAGATGTTTCTACGATAGAAGGTTCTGGAACTATCTGCGGCACTATATAAGGCCGGGATTAGCCGCGAGCAGTCAGACTTGGTTTTGCGACACGAGTGCATACATCGAAAGCGATCTTCAAGTGCGACTTAAGAGCGATTGTGTTTTATAATTAGTGTGTTTTGAATTGTTGTTAGTGTTGATTAATTAAAGTGTAACTTTTGGGTGATTTTTATCGGCATTTTTATTGTCACGAACCCGAAGCTCGTAACAATATTTTCACAGGTGTTGCTTGTGCGCAGTTAAGCCTTTGTTAAGGAATCTTTTGCGTATAATATAGATAATCTCTTAAACTGTTGTTTATATAAACCATATGGCATATTTATTGTTATTTGTGTTGCGTGGTAATTCATAATATTGTAAACATTATGAATGTGACGTCAGCTACTGATAGATAAATTAGTTTTAATTTTATTTAGGTATCATTTTCATTTATTTAACCTGTATTGATCGACGACCTTAAAAGGCTGGGCCGGACTGGATGCGATAGGCGGAGGACAGGGTGTTGTGGCGCAGCCTGGGAGAAGCTATGCCCAGCAGTGAACTACGATAGGCTGGGTTGATTGATCTTGTAAATTATCATCTCTTTAAAAGTATATAAGGGTTCGTATATCTATATACAGGATAATTTTTTATTCAGTGCGTAAATTTTTACAGGGTGTTCTACCCATGAATATGAACAACATTCACTATGGGACCATCTCTGAAATCACGAAAAAAAAATCAGCAGATTCATACATTTTGGTCGAGTAGGTATTGAACTTTTATAAGAAACAGCTGGTTTTTTTTTTGTGATTTCAGAGATGGTCCCATAGTGAAAGTTGTTCATATTCATGGGTAGAACACCCTGTGAAAATTTACGCACTGAATAAAAATTTATCCTGTATATATAAAATTCAAAGTCTTGACTGACTGACTGCGATATATCAACGCACAGCCTAAACCGTTGGTCCTTGAGACATGAAATTTGAAGGGGGGATGTTCTTAGTGAAGAGGTATCCACTAAGAAAGGGTTTTTCGAAATTCCACCCCTAAGAGGGTGAAATGGTGCCAGGGTAGCGGGATTGTCCGAAAGGGTTACCGCTGCCCTGGAACATAAAGGGCTAAGGAAGGAACACGGGTGGGTTTTAGTCAGTAAGAGTCTGACACTCCCTCCTGCTCCACCCAGAGCGGGAGGAGTCATTTGATGATTTCCCATCCTCAAAAAAAAAAAAAAAAAAAAAAAAAAAAAAAAAAAAAAAAAAAAAAAAAAAAAAAAAAAAAAAAGAGGGTGAAATGGGGGGATTTTTTTTGTATGGAAAATCTTATGCCTTTAGTTAATAGACTTGAAACTTGGCACTAATACTAATCTAAGTATATTATGAAGTTTGCCATTTTATGTTATTCTAAACTACCCCCTAAAAGGGGATTGGGGGTTTCAAAGTTTGTATGGAAGAATTTTAGCGCGCGGTCCGATTATCTCGAAACTCACTATTTATAATAATAATAATAATAATTAATTTAATTTATAATTATAAGTTTTTCAAAACTACCCCTCAAAGGAGGATATAGGGATTAACTCGAAACTCAGTATTATTATCTTTTGACAGAAAATAATTAATAATAAGTATGTAAAGTAGGTCAACAATAATAATTGACCCTGATGGGGCAAAAAGGGGTAATTCGATTTATAAGGGGAGGATTTTAACTTGAAACTGTATGTTACATTTTCACACCTAAACCACTGAACTTCTGATTTGGCAAAGATGGGGAAGGACATAATTTTTGTCCTGGTAGTATGTTCCCGTGGGATAATTTCCGACATCCACGCGGGCGAAGCCGCGGGCAGAAGCTAGTAGGTATATAACACGGCTGCTGCGTCCTTTTTCTTGGCTCAACTTTGGCGTGCAACGCGTCCGCGTGTCTAGATTCTCTAGGGCAAGTAGCCGGCCCTGATCTCTTAGACAGTAAGCTGTAGATATGTATTGTGTATTTTTTGTAATATCGCTTGTTTTAAGATTGACGGCGAATTCTCCGTAGATGGAAAGATCTTTAGTTATAAGAGTTATAGGTTTATTGTCGTGTCGGTGAAACATTCTGTAGCTGGAAAGGCGTGTCGTCGCGGGATGCGGGATGTAAAAAATTAAATAAGTAAGGGACAAGTTCTTAAATAGTTGGCACATCTGCTTATAAGAATTCATCAATGGCGTGTGAATTTGCCACTAGAGGCGCTTGTGTCGCGTGAGGTCCAATAACATTCACTTTTCACTGGTTTTGGCAGGATTCGTGACATAAATTATAATTTCTTTCATTTACCTGTTGAAAAGTGATCTCCTTCGTGAAATTATCGCAAATATGGATTATTTGGCGATGCATGTGAACGCTTCGAAAGCGGAATTAAGAAAGAGGTGCAAAAATAGGCGGCCTCAAAGAGCAGCTGATTCAGAGGTTTCTTTGTTTACTATTTACAAACTAATTTTTTGCCAAAAGTATGCTTGTTTGCTGAGGTAACAGCTATGTTTTTTCTTTTTACAGACTTCAAGACTATGACCGAAACAATAACTTTGTTGGAAACGTAGTATTACAAAACGATTCGGTGTATACTGTTGAGTGGCCTTCAGACAGTTCGTACAGTACTGTAACGACTAAAAGTTAATCACCAGACTTGGATATCGTTAATATTACCATTTACTTTTTAGAAGTGTACGCAGACAATGTGGGAATGACTGAGTATGTTGCAGTACATAGAAAGGGCTATAATATGATGATTAATGGATACCTAATGGCTCTAGGCACATGTAATCAAAATGATGTGTTTTTTACAGTGGACAGGTACACTCTGAAAAAACAAAATCGTTGTCATACTTTGTGAATATTGCCATTGAGACAGATGGAAAAGTTGTTCAGTCCATGTGTGAGTGTGCTGCTGGTAAAGGGCCACAGGCAGTCTGCAAGCACATAGCTTGTATTTGCTATGCAATTTTAAGATTTAAAGAACATTCTGAATGGAAAGCTGAAAATTTGTGAACAGAAGATTACAAGAGATGAAAGTAACGTAAAAGTTACTCAAATCAGGATGAATAAGAAAGATAATTACTTACGATTTACTGTAAGTATTTGATTCTTTGGGAAACACATAATCCTCGGGGTTAAAATGTGTTTTACAAACACGAGAATGTTTTGTCGGAGTATAGTTATTCCTGCGAATCGCCACTATATAGCCACTGTTTTAGAACAATTTTATCTTTTGGAAACCTGTGTCCTCCTTTTTTTCCGAACAAAACGGAACTGCACAAGGATACGGCACAGCTACTCGATATGATGATAGTTATTTATAATTAATAAACTTAATGAGATTCAAGATTTAAAACTTTCAAAACAATTCAAAACTTCGGCGCCGATCTTCTAAAGCCGCCTTTGACATCTATACCTCTGGACCTTAGTCAACAGTGGCGCCAACTGGCGAGCAAAGAAACGATAGTCCCCATTATTTCATCACTGCTCTCAAAACGGTAAAAGAGAACGTCGCGAGGAAACCGGCACGTCCTAGAAACGTGGTAGATCACGGTCCACTCCCTCTCACAGAGAGGAGGCCTTTGTCCCAGCAGTGGGAACAGTATAGGCTGATAATGTATGTAGTTTATGTAAGTCATCACAAACCATGCAGATGGCCCACCACAATAACATCAACCTAATAACATTTACCAGCAAAAGCCAGTCTCAATAACAGCTAGCATTATTACCTAATATTATTCCAAGAACAAAGTTGTTTGTCGAGCGATTGCTCCATATGGCCTTTATATTGTTTGTGAAGTAAAAACCTTTGGTTTAAACAAACAACTCCGTTAGTGCAGTTGTTTTTCATTTATGATTCATCGGCTAAACTAATTGTTTACGAGGATAAGTATATATGACTATTTACCATGTATTTTAATGACTTTATTTGCGTAAATGTTAACGTAAATATAGGTAAGTGAAGTGATTCACTGAGGAAGTGAAAATTTATTGAAATTTGTAGTAAAAATACTGACTGTTGCCCATGGTTTCTGACATAATCCTAGGGAAATTGCTTCATGCACCAAAACAAATGAGGTCACCTCAAAATTGCAATGGCTTTTTCTTCAAAAGGCCAGGCATGGTCCTGGGCCCCAAGTCTGCTATTTTTATAAATTCGTCATTCTAACACGATCCCATTCCCATCCCATTGTCATATCTGCTAAATTCTTAATGGCGATCATTGGTCGGTCAATGGTCTCGTATAGAATTGTGTCATAATGACATTGTCGTATTGCCTTTATTAGAAAACCCGTTAGTAGAAATGATTTTCGAAAAACTACCACTACTTTATTTATGCCAGATTTCATTTATATATATTTTTACATATTATTTATTAGTATTTTATACAAGTCAAGTGTTTTATGTAAGTCAGTCATTCATTTATCATTATGTACGAGATTACCATTCTATGCCATTTCTTTCAATGGAGTGTCAGTGGTTGACCACTGGAAAGTCATAATGACGCCATTATGTTAGTAGATTACCAAACTTGTCAAAATCAACAATTATGAAATCAATGATAGACCATTCTGACACTATTGTAATAGCAGACTTGAGGCCCTGGATTGTTTGATTCACATATCTTAATAAATCAAAAATCTAATGTTTGGAATATTTCTTTAGATCATAAGGGAGCTTACATAAAGAAGCGGGTTGTCGGGCCCGACTCCCGGTACTGGTCTCTGCAGGTTGATCTTCGGAAGGAAACGGTTAAGTACATGTTTTACCTGTTCCTTTATGTGTGAGCGCATAAGTTAATGTGAGACTATTTTATTACCCGCACCGATCGGTACCGACTTGTCTTTACCGGGAATCCGCTTCTTTCTGCAAGCACCCTAAGTTTGGACTTTAGAGAGACCATGACCTCTGAGTTTGTCACGGTATTTCTTCTCAGGGGTCTGTCAGCTATGAAATAACAGCGCCATCTAGTCTAGATGCCAAAGAAGATCTACTTACAGAAATATACATTTTATTTAAACGTATTTCATGTGCTTAATCAAGATATGGTCTAATAATATTCTAGGGTTGTCTGCAAGGTAGTACCGGGATTGACTCTACCCAGACTGAGCCTGACGTACATTTAAATATCACCACTCGTAGGCTATCTTATTTAAGTTTGCGTCTAGAATGTGGGGTATTCTAGACACCAACTAAAATATTATAATATTCAAGTACAGAGCTGCAAGGTTCTTTTCGCGCGTGGCAAACATTGGAACTAACGCCGCCGTCTTGGTTTGTCAATACAAATTCGGTGACGATTTCACAAATGTTTACCAACAACACCCCTGTCAATGTTATTCAGGCGCCAAAAGATCCTTGTCAAGTATTTATAACTCACGGATCGTCGCGCGCTTTACTTGTGTTAACCAACAAACATGTTGTAACTTCGCCCGAATCTCGGAAGTACTGTCCGAGATTCGGGCGCTCCGGCGCTTACACACACATTCCACATACACAGCGTGTTTGTACACTTGGTAACCACAAGCGCATGTCGCTTCGTGATATAAAAATACTGCAGCACTCTAGGTAAGCACTTACAGTCACTGCAGTGACTAATTATTATAATATTATCACAGTGAAGTGGAGGAAAAATTCCGAAATTCCTTATCATTGAGGAAGTTACAGTTTTAGTGTAGGTACAAATAGGGAAGTTTGTATTTACTACTCATTTGCATAACTAAAATAGGTGCAGTGACGAAATACTTCGCAATGAATGGGCGGGTGTCGGTGTAGGTACCTAAATATTTGAAAAATTATTTGTTTAATTAGGTACGTCAAATAATTGAAATGATGAATGAAGTGCTTGCATAGCACTTATTTAAACTTCCTTTAGTGACTGATAGGATATTACTGGTTGTTGGTTGGTACAGACGCCAGCACATCAAGCTACTACCATCTGTCAAATTTCTTTAATAGATTTTCAACTTCAGTTGATTGGAAAATTTTGACAGTTTCGGGTAACTTGACCTGCTGGCGTCTGTACCTAATATAGGTTTATTATGTGCAGTCATCGAAATGTAGGTGCTTATTGGGTTTGTAAATAAATTATATTTATTATATGTATAGATAACTATACTATTTACTGTGACTAACTATAAAAAATAAATACAAAACAAAGGACATAGGCGTCGAAGCATTCGTCCGCATCGCTTCACGGAAACGTGCCCAGAAGACTGACAGCATTGCCACGTTGAATGGCAATGCTAATTCTTTGGCCAAAGAACGACGCAACCCTCTGGTTACGTGAAGTGTCGATCAGCGAGGAGAAATTTCCCTAAAATGGAGACGCAAAATAAATAAATAATATTTTATCAACCAACCAACGAGAATTAGTAGACCCAATTAAATATGTCTACTGTCGTAATAATAATAATAATAATATTTATTTATTTGCATATGTGTATTGATATATATTCTATATATGTATTGATATGTTTGAACTGCCTATAACGCTTGCCACAATTCAGTTAATATTTCATCACATCTAATTATTCTTTGAAAACCTTTAAGAATAGTTCCATCATTCAAGTTATGTATCTGGAAGAAAGTAGATACCGAGCTAGATGAATACCAAAACAGCCCTGCTATCATAACATCACGCCTGTATAAATCGAAAGGGAGTAAGCAGAGCTGTGCAGTATACCCACATTACACCAGTTAAAATACCATGTAATATGGGGCTTGACTATTTGCCATCACCATTACCATACCATAATTATAGCCTTATGTAGGAAAACGTAAAACGTAAGAAAGACTTGCCTTACATAATCCAACCAAAAATAGACGTGGTTCATCACAGTCCTAGGTAACAGTCAGTATTTCTATACAACAAGCTTCCCGTAGAATTAAAATAAAAATGACATAATGGTTGGCTTTTATTATTTTGAAATTTTTACACTTAATATTGTTTTTTTTATTTTTCATTATTTCATTTTGTTTTTATTATTGTATTACTCATATAGATTATTAAATGACATCTTATCTCTTGTAAAATTTCTACATAATGTATATTATTTTGAAATAATATTTTAAAAAAATGACTTATGTCTCACCTGCTGGGACACGAGCCCCTTCTCTCGGTGAGAGGGAGTGAGCCGTAATCCACCACGCGGGCCCAGTGCGGGTTGGTAGATGTCACAAGTCACACAGTCTTCACATTTCGAATTGCCATTGACCGAGGACAAATCAAGTCCACACCAGCCAGACTCCGTCAGCCCAGCTACTGCAACAAGAATCCTACGAAAAACCAAAATAAGTTTAATATGCAAAGAAATAAGACTAAGAAATAAGGAAAATTGCTATAAGAAATAGGAATAAGGAATAAGACTATTAGGCAATATAATTACGTAAAACTCAGCTTACGTACATAAACATCTACTTTTAACATCTTTATTACAACAACAAACACTCTTGATTTTTACTACCGACCGACCCACTAACCTAATTACAAAAGTTTCTAAATAAACGTAAACATAAACACTATGTTACATAACATAGCATCGCGCTCGTATTCTCCGGGGTTAGGCAGAGATGCACCTATTAGTACACCCACATTTCGAAAGTTATGGGCGAGCCTATTGCCATCAACCGGCCACGAATCCAGACTCCGCGCTGCCACTGAAAAAATCCAGATGGAAAAACTCAGTAACACTTTGCCTGATCCGAGAATCGAACCCAGGACCTCATACTCAGTAGTAGCGCTTGCGACTACTACACCAACGCGGCACTCGAACACCATGTTATCCGTTCCCGAAGAAGGAAAATAAGTGAATACAAGTGTCCTATCAAATAGGGTTTGGGAATTCCCGACAATTTCAAAGTCCCGGGAACTCACGGGACTTCGAGACTTTTTTTTTTAAAGGGATAGCCTTTTTTGAAGAATTTTAATTGAGTTAATTTCTGGTGAAACGTATTAAAATATAATAATAACTTTAACGTTAATTTCAATCTTAATAATTGCTTTGTTTATTTCTTTTAATCACACACAGATTTACTTTTAAGCAGTTAAGTAAATCTTACAGTTATAAAACGAACTTAGTTAAAAATCATACTAATTCTTAATAACTTTACTTTCTTATTAAATTTATTATTTCAAGTTAAACAAATATCAACTAACACTAATATATACTATATACAATTATATAATACAAAAAAATATAGAAAAAGACAGAAGCTCATTGGGCATCAAAAAATTCACCCGCATCACTGTCAATGGGATAAGTGCCTAAAAGGCTGGCAGCATTACCACTTTGGATGGCAATGTGATTCTTTGGGCTAAAAATAGGCCAGCCGCCTGGTCACGTGAAGAGTCAACCAACCGCTTGGCGATGTCACGAAAAATTTGATGAGCACTCGGACCCCAAGGCCCTATATAGTGTTTCAACCCCAAACGGCTCAAACATAATATAGCTCCCAATAAGGTTGTTATATTTGCGCCGTTTGAGGTTTCTGCTCCTGCACAGCCACCCCAGCACAGCCCACCGTGCTAGGAAGATGGGATGGCGCGAGGGTGTCGACACAGGTTGCATCCCACACCAAAGGCCTACCCATCTTCCAAGGCATTATGGTCATTCCATCGGGCCTCTTTCCATCGTCGCGTGGCAATCCATTGGGTTCTAAAACAGCTGGCACCCTGACGGAGACAAGAGCCCGACGGATGATGTCGTTAATGCTGGCGTGCCTTGCCATCCGTCCAGCGCTCTTGCTGCAGGATAGGCCATGGTGTCCGAGGCAGTCGACTGCTTCACCGCATTGACAGCGATGTGGAGCTCCGCAAGGAGCGCCCAGGTGCAAACATGTAAATAATGATAATAATAATGTAACATCTAGTAATTCTAGTATCTGATCTAACAATTTCGACAATCTTGTCTCATCTCGAGCCTCGACCCGAAAGTCCCGGGACTCAAGACAACTAAAATTACGAAAAGTCCCGAGAGTTCGAGACACGAGACGTCCCGGGACCCAAACCCTAGTATCAAAACATGAGGAATAAACAAGTGAAATACGAAGAAACTGAGTAATCAGTCTAATCAGGCAGATGAACAATAACACAAGTCCTTACACCAGACGATACGATGCCGACACGATCATGCAACGGTATGTAAATAAATAAACAAAAACTTACACATACCGAACACCACCTGATTTGATCCTTAATTACATCTTACTCCTTTTGTCTCGTTTACGAGTACGTTCATACATCAGCGGACTAATTGCGTAACACATTATCAGTAAAAATGGGTTTCATTTTGACAGTTCTACAACATTCATTGCGTTATTTACGTTGTTGAGTAGGCACATTTTCCGAACATATGAAGCAATGCATTAGGGGCGGTTAATTTATTACGTAAGACGATTTTTTTAGGTCTCCAAAATAGGAATTATTTGAGGTTCACAAAAAGGTTGTAAAAGGTGACTCCTTTTACAACCTTTTTGTGAACCTCAAATAATTCCTATTTTGGAGACCTAAAAAAATGAAATAACCGTGTAACTGCTACCAATTTGGATTTGGTTGGTCACAGTTCTAATCTAACGTAACCTATTTGATCGGGATGCCCCAGCTAATGACTTAGTTACTGCAACTCATCATCTGCCTAGCCTTTTCCCAACTATGTTGGGGTCAGCTTCCAGTCTAACCGGATGCAGCAGAATAACAGTATTTTACATAGAGCGACTGCCTATCTGACCTCCACAACCCAGTTACTGAGTAATACGTTACCCCTTGGTAAGACTGGTTGTCAGACTTTTCGGGCTACTGACGACCCGTCACGACTGTCAAAGATCTACGAATGCCAGCCGGGACCAACGGCTTAACCTGCTTTCCAAGGCACGGAGGGGTCTTGGTATGTGAAGATGGTCACCCATCCACAAACCAACCGCGACAAGCGTAGCTTAACCTGATCGATCGACCCATGCGGATGTTATTACTTAGCCACAAGCCTCTGCAACTAACCGTGAGAAAGGCCAGAGAGTTTAACAGAGGCCCAATTTTTTTTTTGTGTGCTTCTTTATAAATTCAATAAGTTTTTAGAGGATCAGTCATTTCATTCCTATTTGGTGTGTCATTAGTCGCAGGATCGCATTTAAATCGTATCCTTTAAACAAACCCAATGCTCGCGGGGGACGAACAAGCAAAGGTCACACTGCACCAACAAAGTCGGCGAGATAAGTAGTTAATGTTGTGACTTATTTTATGAGCATAATGTAATTGTATTATTGCAAGGGTACACTTGTGTTATATACCTATCCTTTTATTTATAGACTTCCTAACTGATACGTCTTGACTCAAGACGAAGGTTGGCAGTTAACGGGGGGTTATCCGAATGTGCTTGCTTAAGAATCAATTTTAAATGGTCCAATTAGTGTATTTAGGTTCTGAAAAAATACATGTCACAGATAAATCCTTGATTAAGGGAATTTAATTGTTCAAAACACGATAAATTGCAACTTGCTCGATGAAAAAAAATCCGAAACATAGTCGATTTCCAAATCATTTTCCGTTTAATTTCCTAATTACAGCACAAAATAAGAACGAACCTAAGAAAAACTAATTCAGTTGATCAACTGCAAATATTTTATAAGTACTGTGGCTATACAACATCCCTAGCAATTAATTCTTCTTTATGAATGAGTAGGTACTACTTTATTTACGTATGTACCTACTGCTACTTCTTCTTCTGCTCTTAAAACGGTGAAGGAAAACATCGTGAGGAAACCGGCATGTCCTAGAACCAAGAAATTTGAAGACAAGTGACATCTACCAACCTGTACTGGGCTCGCGTGGCGCATTACGGCCCACTCTCTCTCACAGAGAGGAGGCCTGTGTCCCAGCAGTGGGAACATTATAGGCTGATTACGCTTATGCTACTGCTATTTTACTGTTAGTGTCAACTTTGATCAACACTACTATAATATTTAGACAGCTACTTAGCAGTCCTGACATAACTATTGATATTTACGAAAATGTCAGCAAACTTTGTAAAGATTTCGCCATAAATCTGCGGAGTTTCACAACAAAAATAGTTTCGTTGAAACTGAAATAACATCATTTCGCTAATTTCTGTAATATTTAAATAATCTCTTTGCTATGTAAATAAAGATTACTGTAAGAACTGTATTTGTCATCGTTTGTTTAAAACATATTAAGATAATTTACTGTACATAGGCACCAGAATGTGTGAATCATCTCGTATGTGTTCTGTGAAACTATCTACCTAATGAATGAATGAGTCAATCACCAATGGGCTTCATTAAAAACTGGTATGCAGCTCGTGGCTTTACAGGATTTTTTTTTAACCAGTGCGCAAACTGTAGCGATGATTCAGCACATGATTCTAGACCCTCAAGCGTAGAAAACTTACGAGAGCATCGATATATATGTACTACTTATAACTCTATGTTCGAGAGCTATCAAAAGACATCAGCCACAACACCCTTTCCTCCGCCTTCCGCATCCAGTCTGTACCAGCCACCTTTTTAAGGTTGTCTATCCATCTATTAGCTGGGGGGCGTCTCACGACACGCTGCGCTGGCCGATACGCGGTCTGTAACCCAGGACTCGACTGCTCCACCGGTCACCGGTCCTTCGACAAACATGGCCAGCCCTCTGCCACTTCAGCTTGCTTACTCTGCAAGCCACAGAACAGATAAAAGAGGTTTTATCTGTTCTGTGCTGCAAGCTATGTCGGTGATACCTATCTCCTATATATTATACAGACACACGGTTACATAGGTAGGTACTAAGTAGAAATGGCGTCATATCAACTAGGTACTTATGCAATTACAAGATATTTATCTGGTTGTTAATTTAACAGGACTGACGCATTTCGTTACATCAGCCTGTAAGATTTAATCACACGTATTGCATTCTACCCACACATTATCAACCTAAAATGTTTCCACAGCTGGGACTCCTGCCCCAGATTAGCTGTGCTCCTGCCTCCTCTTTGTGAGAGGGAGTGGGCCGTTATCTGCCACGCGGGCCCAGTGCGGGTTGGTGGTCCTAGAACCAAAAATCCGAAGGCATGTTATCATACCTTCGAATTTTTGGTTCTAGGATGTGTGCTGGTTTACTCGCGATGTTTATAATATACAGGGCTATTTGTAAAACACCAGCAACCTCTTAAGAGGTCATTGTGCTCATCATTATGAACAACTTTTACTATGGGACAAAACTGAAATCGCAAAAAAAAAATTAGCTGTTCCCTACATTTGTGTTCGCATAACTCGTCAAAATATAGGGAGCAGCTGATTTTTTTTCGCGATTTCAGGTTTGGTCCTATAGTAAAAGTTGTTCATAATGATGAGTACAATGACCTCTTAAAAGGTTGTTGGTGTTTTACAAATAACCCTGTATAATACATAAATAAGTTACACAAAGTAAAACCTGTCAGGGTTCGAACGTGCGACTCGTAAGTCACGGCCGTTACCACTGGGCCACCATTCTTTTCACATATTTCAGGAACATTTGAAACGGTATAATGAAATCAGGTACATTATAGAGTCATTGCTTTTTTTTTATGTATATATACATTTTGACATTAATGAATTTGATATATACTATGACATTTGCTTACTTTGTAAAGTATTCTATTATTTTAATTTTTGTGAATGTGAAGACTATGTGGGTCATTTTATTTTTTATTGTTCTCTCTGTTCTGTTAGTTTTTGTCATGGTCTGGCAGTTTGAGTAATTAATGTGGCCTACCCAAATGTCCTTTCTTTGGTATTGTTCGTCGAACCGTTGAGCTCCTTAAGTTTTGAGTTGAGCTGCACGATTTCTGACATATGCGTGCACTGACTGGACAGGTCCTCTCAATCTGTGTGGTTCTTTCCTCAAAAGACCATCTCAGACATCGACCTACATGGTCTTCATAGGATCTGACCAAGATTATGTCTGGACTTTAAAAGAGACTGTGACGTCTGAGTTTGTTTCGGCCTTTCTTCTCAGACTAGTCAAATAGGAAACGCCGACCTCATCTAGTTTTAAAATATGATTGACGTGTAAAAGTGTTTGTACAAACCTACTTACAAAATAAAATCATTTATCATTTATCATAATTCTACTATTTGACCGTTGACGCAAATCGTAAAGATTTTATTGCAAATTATCATACAATAATGACATTTTTCTATTTTAACGCTTTATTTTTCTACTACAACGGTAAGGTATGACGTCATTATTACATCAATGTGAACCAAATAAAAAATCGCCACCTCGTCTCGCCTCGTTGGTCGCAAGTGCTACTGCTCAGTTCCTGGGTTCGAATCCCAGGTAAGTAAAGTGTTATCGAGTTTTCCATCAGGAATTTCTTAGTAACAGCCTGGAGGCTGCATGTGTGCCCGATTGATGGCAATAGTCTCGCCCCCAATTACATGGGACTTAAACATAACTGGTGAAATGTGGGAGTACTATTGGTACACCGCTGCCTTACCCTTCTGGGAATACTGACGTGATGTTATAGTTGACATACATGCATGTATTTATGTCAACAGTTATATTAGTCTTATGCTATTTATTTGTAAGCAAACGCCAATTCAGTGTAGGTAGCGCCATCTATGCATTCATCTAAGAACTTTTGATGGCTTCAGTTTTCAAGCACCCTAGATAATGCTGCTACGGTCTACGACGGCGCTACGCGGTGGTGCTACGCTACGCTTAGGGCAACATAGCTCTCGAAATTATATTTGATGGAAATAAGACCATTTCGTGAAAATAGGACGATTTACGGCGAATATAACTTCGAGAGCTATATATTGACGATTGATTTATGATTATCATGATTGCCGCGGTGGGCAACATTGAAAGAATCGCCTTAAACCTCATTCTTACTACCAATTGTCGAGAAGACATAACACTTAGCACCATCTCGCGGCAAAGTTTTTTTACAAGGATCTCTGTTGGCAGCAATTAAAAGAAACAAACACTTAGTTTTACACACAATTCACCATTTTCGCGGAACTACATAATTTGACAGCGTAATGCCTTCTTCCCGTGGGGGTACGCAGAAATTACAGAACGTCACCTGCTACGAACCTTACATACTCCTTTTGCCTCGTTTAGACTGCTTTTCCACCAGTTGCTATGGATGCGTTTGATATCTACCAATCATATTCATTGTTCCACATAGCATAGCACTGGTGGAAACGGGTTCAACTAAGCTATGTTTTTATATGGAAGGATGCGTGCTATGGATGGGAGCTATGGATGCGCGAGTGGTGTAGCTATGTGCAGAGCAGAGTACTCCCCGTCGTGCCTTCCCAACTATCGATCCTCACACAGCTATCTCGCGGCAGCTCATCATCATAGCACATCTTACTCGCTCCGTTACACAGCTTAGCATTAGTGGAAACGGTCGCATAGTTTCGTAGCTTAACTTTCACGTCCTCGCAGCATAACTGCATAGCACATCTCTGGTGGAAAAGCAGCCTTACGCTCATACGTCTTCTAGTCATAAACACACGCCGGTTGCGAGTACTACGCAGCTGACCTTTCTGAAGAACATCACTGTTAAGGTCACTAATTCACTATATGTCCTTCTAGGGCGTCGTCCCGACGTTTCCACTCACAGCTGCCTTGTAAATACTATTTGTTAGTCGCCATTCATTCCTCCTCTCCTGACCTATCCAAGCATAATTTTCAGTTTTTGTCACTACATCTTCTTTTAAACGGTACCGTTGCCTTATCACATCACTACTCAATCTTCGTATTTCTTAGTGGATGGCATGACGATAATATCACCGCGATTCTCTCGCTCGTGGAGACGGCCCCTTAGTAACAGCCCGAAGTTTGGAAATTGGCGGTGTGATACCCCCGTGTCTCGGAAAGCACGTTTTAAGTTTGTCCTGCTCCTGATTTCTCGTGTCCATCCGTGTCGGATTGCCGACCTATCGGACTATTAGAGTGAGGGAAAAGAAAGTGCATCTGTATCTACGCACACACTTGTGCACTATAATAACTCCCGCGCCGAAAGCTCCGTTGAGATAGGCCGCCATTGCCGAAGGACGGTCTGGAGGACTGTAGTCCTCCGAAGTAGCATTTATTTGGCTTTCATGCTTCTATAAAAGTTAAAAAAAGAGTAGTGTGAAAATACAACAATAACATTTTATTTTCGTACCTTACGTTACATTACATACAAGTCAATTTAGGGAAAACCGATCGGTGTGTTTACATTGACCAAATATATATGACAATTTTCCGATGCTCACGTAAATATACCTAAATATTTACATTTTTGTACAAAGTAGGTAGGTATTGGAAAAGCGAAGTTACCCAAACACGAGAAGTAAAAATTATATTTAGCATGGCACACTGTTTAAATAAAAAGTAACTATGTTCACTATATTTCGTCAATGTTGAGGAAATAAAACTTCATTCAGGGCAATGTAAACAACCTGATTTTCATATCATCTTTTCAAAATATCTCTTATTAGCCACGTGGTTGACCATTGAATCCACCGAACCCTCCTTGTCCGCGACCTCCCTGGCCACCACCAAAGCCTCCTTGTCCGCGACCTCCCTGGCCACCACCGAAGCCTCTTTGTCCGCGACCTCCCTGGCCGAAACCTCGGTTACCGCCAAAGCCTCCTTGGTTTCCGAATCCTCCCTGGCCTCCACCGAAGCCGGGCCGGCCTCCGCCGAAGCCGGGCCGGCCTCCGCCGAATCCTCCCTGAGGTCCACCAAAGCCGCCGTTTCCAAATTGTGCGATAGCCACTGCCAATACGGCCAGCAACACTCCGAAGATTAACAATGTCTGTAAACAATACAATTTTGTTATTTTTGCAAATATTCAAATGAATGTATTTCACGTAAATAAACCCACGTAAATATTTTGGTAAAAATCTAAACTCAACAGTTTTATTTACGACGGATACAAGGAATTTGACACATTCTTATGTTTTGTAGAGAGGGTGCAGGAGTGCAACTTATAATAACTATTGGCGCCGATTCCCTTGTTCACAAACTAAACTAAATTTAAGTTCAGTGCATCTTTTTCTTTCTATTTCATTAAGAAAAGGAGAGAAGATAAAATATTAGTTTACTCCTGTCAAATTAAGATGGAGTATCTTAATTTGACATAGACAGATTAGACGTGATTAAAAACATGGCTGCTAAAAATAGGTCAATTTACGTCAGGCGCTGACTATTTTGACAGGACTAAACTAATATTTATCTTCTGTCCTTTTCTAAATTAAATAGAAAGAAAAAGATGCATTGAACTTAAATTCAGTTTAGTTTGTGAACAAGGGAATCGGCGCCATTATATTCTTTAATTCCGACATCTATCGATCGTTGCAATTACAGACACACAATGAATTCGCAGGGCCAAACGAGTAGGTACAGTCATGAGCAATAAAATGGAAACGTTGAATTGTTGAATTCATGTCAACAATAACATTGCAAAAGAAAGTGCACAAGCTATACTTTAACACAGTACCCAAGTATATATTATATAGTACATTTTATATTAAAATTAATTTTCATGCCCCAAACAGGCAAAATATGAACTGCTACATGAGTGCCTCGGAAAGCACGTTAAGCCGTTGGTCCCGGCTGTCATTCGTGGATCTTTGACAGTCGTTACGGGTCGTCAGTAGCTCGAAAGTCTGACAACCAGTTTTACCAAGGGGTATCTTATTACCCAGTAACTGGGTTGTGGAGGTCAGATAGCGATAGGCAGTCGGCCCCTTGTAAAATAGGTACTCTTATTTAGCTGCATCCGGTTAGACTGGAAGCCGACCCCAATATAGTTGGGAAAAGGCTCGGCAGATGATGATACATGAAACCATCAACTCTTACAACTGCTCTTACCTATAATTATTTTCTGTAAATAAACGATTCATACCCCTTTATTCATAAACGTTGCTTAAAGTTAAGTAGTGATTACTGACTTTTTAACCCCCGACGCAAAAACGACGGGGTGTTATAAGTTTGACGTGTCTGTGTGTGTGTGTGTGTGTGTGTGTGTGTGTATGTCTGTCTGTGGCATCGTAGCTCCCGAACGGATGAACCGATTTTAATTTTGTTTTTTTTGTTTGAAAGGTGAATTTGTCGGGAGTGTTCTTAGCTATGTTTGATGAAAATCGGTCCAAGATGGCCGCCGCTACAAAATGGCGGATTACATATTTTTTCACAACTCCCTCAATATGGGTATCAAATGAAAGGGCTTGACTAGTAGAATACTAAACACTATGACAAATTTCAAATCCAAGATGGCCGCCACCATAAAATGACAAATTACATTTTTTTTTTACAACTCCCTCAATATGGGTATCAAATGAAAGGGCTTGACTAGTAGAATACTATACACTATGACAAATTTCAAATCCAAGATGGCCACCACCACAAAGTGGCGAATTACAAAAAACCTGATTAAATACCAAATTACCTGAATCTTAAAACGCAACAAAATAAAAGAAAAGAAATAATAAGGAGTCCCTACAAAAAGCATGAAATAAAAAATTAAATTTAAAATTTAAAAAACCCCCGACTACGTGAAATCCTATAAAAAGAAAAAAAAATAACCTTGAAATTATGACCCTACGTAAGTACGTATGAAATTTTTTGATTTAATATTGTCCTGTCGGGGGACCGCTACTATTTTAAACTTTAACAGAACGTTAGGCTAATAATTAGAGCGGTCCCCCGACGGGACAACATTTATTCAAAAAATTTCATACGTACTTACGTAGGGTCATAATTTCAAGGTTATTTTTTTTTCTTTTTATAGGATTTTTAACCATACATTTTTGACGTTTTAACGTCACTTAACTTTAATCATCGTTTATAAATAAACCCCTAAATCTTATTCTTTAAAATTACGTAATACTTAGGTCGTCACATTATTGTATCAAAACTATTTATACCTTATTTTCTTGGAATTTGTTTGACGTAAATTTCTGAAACATGTATTTACCTACGCTAGACGCTGTATCATTAAAATATAGCTAATGATGATTATCTTGATTATACCTAATCAATAACTGATTATATACCACATAGTAGTACAGTACAAGTATCTTTCGCAGCGTGGCAAAAATCGGTACTAACACCGTTGTTAAAAAAAAATACAATTACACTAAACTATTTTCATAAATGCTTGCCAACATCGCGCTCCTGTCTTATTTGAACACATTATTTAACCCTTAAACAAATGCAGCGCTGTGTAAGACTTATCAAAGATGTTAAAATGGCTTTAGCTTACACGTAGAAGTAGTTTTAATGTATGTAAAATTAAATATGAAAAAAACATAGTATATATGTTTTTTTTTTTTTGGTGGGATTATATTCCCCTATATTTGGTTAGGATATGTTTGATTAATTATAAAATACCAAAATGTAGATCATTGTCGGGTGGGAAATAATTTCCCTACATTTGAATAAGGGAAGCAATTCTCACAAATGCTTGCAAATAACACGCCGCCCGCTGTTTTTTTCAAATACAATTACTTCACTAAAGAATTTTCACATTTTCACCAACAACGCGGCCCTACCTTTTTTAAATAAATTAAAATTACAATTTCACTAGAAAATATTCACAAATGGTTACCAACAACGCGCCTCTGTCAATGCCATTAAGGTGCGAAAAGATCCTTGTAGCACTTTACATGTTACGGCGATGAATAGAATATTAGTACAATTTGAGTGTCTAGTGGGTATTCAATTCACTGATTACGTTTTGTTTACTTTATTTTGGAAAAACTGTATACCTTAAACTGTAACACACGAATTTGATTAGATCATTTTGAACACAACATGAGGAACTTACTTTTAAAATACCTAAGCTATACAGGGTGTAAAAAGAGCCATAACATAGCCGTCACACATTTTGTACAGACGCCAGCAGGTGAAGCTACCCGAAACTGTCAAATTTTCCCAATCAACCTTGAACTAATACTTTAGCGATAAAGTTGAAAATCTATCAAAGAAATTTGACAGATTGTAATAGCTTGATGTGCTGGCGTCTGTACATCAAACTATGTAACATTGAGTGAAAATTATTACTGGGAAACGACTTATATTTTTGATGAGATAAATCGGAAAAATCGCTGTTTACGGTAAAACGCAGTAAAACGCACGCAAACCATTATGCCTAGGGATGCATGCTACAATAAAGGGGTTGTGGAGCTAGTCAGTTGTGGTTCTAAATTCTACACGGTGGTAAGGGATGCGCTGGACAGAAACCGGTGGAGGCGGATCATCCGCTCCAGATGCAACTCCGAAGCTGACCACGATCCTCAGACATGAGAGACCGAGTACAAAGAGAGGGGAGCTAGTTAAAGTTAAGTTATAACATTTAAAACTTAATTTGGAAAAAAACTTCAAGAAAAGTCAGAACTTTGACCTTCAATATCTCCGTAACCAGAAGGCTCCCAAGTATGTATGGCCCGTTACAAAAGAATATGTCACAATGACAGGACCAATATAAATAAATAAGTTACTTATGCATTTTTTCACATTCGTTACATATATACATTCGTAACTAGCGGCCCGCCCCTACAAGGTTTTGTATGACTTGACAAAACATCACGATTTCTTCATTAATTATGAGCTTAACACCTTCCATACCTTCCAGAATAAATTCTCTAAATGATGGTGAATCAAAATCCGTTGTGCAGCTTAGAAGAACTCCGCGGTCACACAGAAAAACACGAAAAGCGACTTTTATCTAAACTTAATATTGTGAATTAAGTTTAAAGTCGCTTTTGATTAATAAAAATGATTTACTTTTTATAAGTTTGTTTGTTTAACGACTGAACGTATTTAGATGAAATTTGGCACATGGGTGACCTGGTTTAGGACATAGTATACTTTTTATGCCGATATTCCCACGGGATCGAGACATATGCCCGCGTGACACTGCTAGTTAATAATATGTATAGCAATCAACGGATACATTTCATTGCTCGATCGTATGCAAACAAGGTACCAGAAAACAATTACATGATAGAACGAAAACACAGAAAAACTTATTATGAGAATATTACCTTTGATGATGCCATGGTCGCGAACTGTAACGTATGACTGCGAAGGTGTTTTTCCTTGTGCTTTATATATCCGCTATACAAAGCAATCAGAGTTTTTCTGGTCATACTATGCTAATTGTTATATCAAATGTTTGTGGTTCTCAACTCAACAATTCGTGGTTTTTCTACGAAATGCACATCAACATGCTGGGTGTTGTATTTGAGACGCTACCGATGCGATGTCCAGTATCGGCAGCGTCTCAAATACAACAAAGAGAGCTGTCTCCATAGCTATTTGCAACCTTTCGACAGGCTGCCGTGTCGAATGACATATTTGAGCTGATTTGCCTTGCCCCCGACAGCAAATGTTTGTCAAAATAGAGAAAATCTCGAAAATGTTTATAGTATACGGCGGGAATGCTACCCGGATGCTGAGCGCTGCGAATAATTGTTTAGCGCGTCTTAATGGGAATATTTTAAATGTTTTAGGTCTTGGGCTGATTTTTTCAACGCCAAATAACTTTATCGGAGGAATAATTTTGAATTTTTGACAGTTCTTCCATACAAAAAAGGTCAAACGTCAAATTTATTCAACGAATAAAAATTCGGTCGATTAAGAAATCAGCCCTTAGGACAACTCAATCATCTCAACGGATTAGCAGATTTTGATGGATGATAGCACAGTATAAAGTTATGTATACTGTGGTGATAGTGTGAGGGTGCTGTAGCTGATGCCAGAGATCCACTTTCTCTAGGGGTGGGTGATATAGGTAGGTACTGTACCACTGTTACAGGGATCTATTGGCGCTTGGACATTTGCAGGGAGGCGTTGTTGGTAAACCTTCATAGGTACTATTTTGTGAAGTTGTATTTGAAAAAACAAGATGGCGGCGTTAGTTCCGATTTTTTTCACGCGCCAAATTGACCTTGTAGCGCTATATATACTTTGACATTGGATTATTGCATTTGTTAACACCTTCCTCCGTAAAAGTTAGAAAAATGAGTTCTGAGGTTATATTGTAACAGTATTTATTGAGTCTAGATTTATGCCCAGTTGATGGCTATAGGCTACCGACCCACTAACCTGTAATAAACAGTATAATATAGGTCAGTGGCTCGACGCCTATTTTTAACCGACTTCTAAAAAAGGAGGAGGTTCTCAATTCGGATGTTTGTATTTTTTTTTATGTTTTCGCGCATAACTCCGTCGCTTGCCAACCGATTTGAAAAAATTCTTTTTTTGTTGGAAAGGGTATACTTTCCAAATGGTCCCATAGAAATTTCATCAAAAACGGTTTAGTACTTTGGTTTTTAAACCAAAATTACTGGTAAAAATTACAACTAAAAAGTGAAAAATAAAAACTTTTTTGCAAAAAAAAAACAACCGACTTCCAAAAATGACACTGTAAATTGAAAAATAACTTTAATTTCGGAAGTCGGTGGCAAACAACGAAAATGCGAACCCAACGACACCGACTTCCGAAATTAAAGTTATTTTTCAATGTATAGTGTCATTTTTGGAAGTCGGTTGTTTTTTTTTTGCAAAAAAGTTTTATAGGACATAATTGGCGAAACATGGGTGTACTACATGCACACCTCTGCCCAGCCCTTCGGAGATATAAGACGTGTGTTATCGACTTCCGGTCCTGCTTATACCAGCTCGACTTAGTAATTTAAATAATCATTTTAACGTCAATATTTTTGTATTTAATAGGTAATTGTTATGAAATTGTTTATTTATATGTTTGATTTATTCTTGGTGTTTAAAATAATCAGCCGATCGATTCTGTAAAAATCTCATCGTGAAAAGTTAGGTGAAGTGAGCTTAGAGTGAGCTGTCAATAGTGTCAATCCCTAGCATTAGTTGGAATGACAGCTCACTCCACGCTCACTTCACCTAAGTTTTTACGGTGAGATGGTTACAGAATCGCACTACTGAATTGTTGAATATCCATTATGGCGCCTTCAGGTTGTCAGCTTCCGGCGCGCCAAGTATTAAGTTTAAATTAATGATTGCTTAAGATTATTGATTCAGATACTTTATTTCATTTATTTCTTTGTTATTTAATTTTCTTCAGTATAGTTAGTAATACAATCAAAATATTAAGTAATACTGAAATCTATAAATACCGATGTGCTAGGCAGTTTGAATCAGTCGTTTTGTAACCGTCACCAAATGCAAACGCCGTAAGTAAAACTGTCTGATTTTAGAAAATAATAAACGTATTAAAGTGCAAAGATCGTTTGTAGATTGTTATTTGCAATATATTGGTGGCCTTGGTGGGTAACCTGGCGTAGTTGGTTGGTTTAAAAGTCAGGGAAATTAATTGTTAAGCAAATTGACTACCAACTTACAACTGTACCTACGTGTGATTTTGTATAAAACGGCTTATCGGCAAATTGACGTAAGGTGTCAATTTTCTTTGCCAATTCATTTCCGTTACAGTGGGTACATGGAGCGTATTATCTATGTCCCAACTGATAAAAACAGATTTCATCAATGCAGGGATTTCCTTTTTTTATTATTTTGATATTGATGTGTGCGCTTGGCATGTCTTGTATGTGCAGAATAAACAATATTTCTTTATGTTTTTTTTCTTTTCTTTGTTGGATCTTGAAGCTTCCTAAACTCATAACTATCTCTGCGAACTAAACAAATTAAAAGCCCAATTCCGTAAAAAACTCGTATAATAAATTTAAGAACGATAACATCACTCGTAGCGTTAAGTATAGTAACAGTGAACAACATTGGCATAAACATGCGCCCGCGCATCGGACGCCTCTTGTGTATCAACGGCGCATGCTATAAGCCGATGATTTCGCGCGCTGGATCTTTTTCAGCAGGATCTGGAAAGATAGAAAGATACCTGTGAATAACTTGGAAATAAGAATCCAAGAGACACAGCCTCCCAATTTTGGACTTGGCAGGACCAATCTAGAAAAAAAATGCTACTTATAAAATCCTATATCTTTATTTACATAATTTAATTAAAAAGCTAACAGTCTTAAAATAATAATATATACAAGTATATAAAAAGGAGGGGAAATAATGAAAGGGCATCAAAAAACTCGTCCGCATTGCTGTCAACAGGAAAAGTGCCCCAAAAGCTGGCAGCATTGCCAAATTAAAAGTAGAGGCTGAAAAAGACGCGAGTAACTTTATCCAGGAT
The DNA here is from genome assembly GCA_951799955.1 of Apamea anceps. Lineage (NCBI taxonomy): Eukaryota > Metazoa > Arthropoda > Insecta > Lepidoptera > Noctuidae > Apamea > Apamea anceps. The sequence continues at coordinate 15,247,494 of OX637509.1, forward strand.
GATACCGAAGGGCTCCCGCGTCGTGAACCCTTCGTGGTTCTTCTGGGTCGAGCTTTAAGGTAAATTAAACATCATTTACACGATGCAAGTTTCTTTCCTGCATACAATATAATCTTGTAATTTGTTGTCTCCGTCCTTCCCCACGCAAATCAAGTCAAATCGATCAAGTCTGTAGCTACACTAAGTAAAAGCTACAGTGCAACCTGGATAAGGGGATCTCAAAGGACCTGGGTTAGAAGGTTTTCATTTACCCAGTGTTCCAAATAGTCAGGTTTCAAATGACAGTTGTCTCATTTACAGAGGGCCCCCGCTAAGGAAGGTCGAAATATACAGCTTTTCATTTATAGAGGAGAGGAACCAACGTGTGCAGACCCATATTCAAAATGATAAATTACCTATTATAAGTTCGTCTTAGGGCTGATTTTTCAATCAACAGATAATTTTTATTAGTGGAATAAAATTGACGTCTGACAATTTTTGTATGGGAGAAGTGTCAAAAATTCAAAATTATTTCTCCGATAAAATTGTCTGGCGTTGGAAAAATCAGCCCTTACTTATAAAATTATAAAGTCCCAATTATAGAGGCAAAACACGAAAAATCTTTCAAATGAATTATCTCGCTGAAGAGTTTGTTTGTTTAAATTGTTAGAACGCGATAATCTCACTCAAGAACACAATCGAACTACCGGTAGGATTTGAAAAAGTATTATTGCATTTGATAGCCCAAAATCAAAATCAAAAGTCATTTATTCAAATTAGGCTGAGAATCAGCACTTTTCGAACGTCAAAATTACAAAAGACAATCCCCAAGAAACGCCCGCCCTTCACCACTTCCCAGTGCTATCGCTGGGAAGAAGAAGTGGCGCAACAAACTCCCCAGCAGCACAGCTGTCTGTTCAATTAGAAAATACTTGAGAAAGGCTATTTAATCACGCTAGGCCCTGTAGGAGCTGAGCAATAATAACAAAGATCAAAAAGAACGATAAGCGAAAAGGAATTAAAAGCATGGGAGGGTGGTACGAGGAAGACGAAGTCGCGAGTAGAAGCTAGTGCATCTAGCTCAATAAAGGTTTAATCATTATTCCCAGTAACAAAGGTATTTCAATCCAAAAGTGTCTCGACCTCACTGTAAATAGCAGTAGTAGAGATTTCTCATAATTATATCCAGAGGGATAATTGCGTAACACACTAAAAGTAGCAATAGGTTTCATTTTGACAGTTAAACAACATTCATTGCGTTATTAACGTTGTTGAGCAGACAAATTTTTTGAACATATGAAGCAATGGATTTGTAATAAATGATTCAGATTGTGATTGGTGTGTTACGCTATTAGGGTGCAGCACCCTAATTGCGTAGGTAACACACGATCAGTTGGAATCGGTTTCATTTTGACAGTTCAACAACATTCATTGCGTTATTTACGTGTTGAGCAGACAAATTTTTCGAACTTATGAAGCAATGGATTAGCAATTTGCTTCTAAATAATTCAGATTCCGATTGATCGTGTGTTACGAAATTAGAGTGCAGGTCCCACTTAACCAGGTTACACAGTATTAGCGACGACGTGATAGCAGCATGCAAGTGAAGTTAAGAAAATTCAGACGAAAAAACTAAATATTACAACGTCTGAAAGCATTTTACCACATCACATACTGTTTATATTGATGGGGGGCTGACGTTTAGCGTCAGTAACGCTTAGGATTCTGCCTTTTCTGAAAATAGAGATGGGCAAATTTAGAGCACCCGTATAGGTAAAGAAATGAAAAAAAATATGTCTATCCATCTTACAATATTCTTCAGACGTTTTTTTTTTTTTTTTTTGTAATCCGTAGGCATCCGAATGCTATCCAAATACCAAATGCAAATGCCGTGCGGCGTGCGCGTGTTTCTCTGTCTGTGTATAGAAAGGAACTTCGTTCCATCCGGGTGTCCCTTGACACCTCTCAAGTTTTTATTATTAATAAACATTCTTACAGTTGGTCTAGTCGCTCTTTGCATTAATTAAAAATATTATGAAAATTAATATGCTTTAGTCAATACCCTAAAAATATTTATACATTGTTCAAATTATACATTAAAATAAAAACTCATATACATGCAATAGTCATACATTATCAGTTAAACAAAATACATTAACCCAAGTTTTTGTCATTAAAAAAAATCATTTCATCACGCTTTACCAATCAAGAATTCCTTGAGCTTAAGTTCAAATATATAGATGGCTGATATACTTTTAATACAGTTTGGCAGTTTGTGATAAATGTTTACTCCCATTCAAAATATACTAGATTTCAATTTAACTGTTCTACATCTCATTCCGGATAGCTCATTTTTATGTCGTGCACTTTATAAGTGTTTCATATTTTCTTATAAGTATTGCTTTTTATCATTCTTGCCGCTTCATAGACATTATGTGTAATTAATGAAGACAGAGTTAAAATTTTTAACCTCCTAAACACTTGATTTAATCTGCTATAGATGTTGAAAATCTAGTCTTAATCTCATGTCAGCGACAATCAATGAAAAAACTTGTCATCATTTTAGATAAATTAGAGGCTTTTTTAACATAATTGAGACGAATTAGAATGCAAACGTTCTTAAAAATATGGGAACTGCCCCTCTGATCTAATACGCTCATTAGAGCATACGCTGCTGACGCTGCAACATCATTACCCTAAAACTGATAAGAAAACACTCACCATATTATCATGGTCAATCTTCTTCTGCTGGTTCTTGCGGCACACCGCAGCGGAGGGCACAGGCCTCCGGGCCTCTTGTTGCTGCGCCGGAATGGAACCCTTTGCATTCCTGGCACTCAAGATCTTCGACAGCAGGATATGATTGTGCCTCTCAATTTCTCGAAGACGCTCATTCGTGAAAGACATGTTAACTCGTCGAGATTTGGGGCCGGAAACTGACCTGGAATTCGAAAATGATAGATGAAGCATTTTTGCTGTGCTTAAAGCTGTACCTACATAGTTTTCCAGAAATTATGGATAAATGTTGCACGGTATAGCATTTTTAACTCACGAAGGGCGCGCTTTACTTATGGTAACCAAATGTACAAACACGCTGTGGCATGTGCGTGAGACAGGTATAGCGCCACAAACACCCACACACACTCAATCGATGTCGATCGATGGTTAAGCTACGCTAGTCGCGGTCGGTTCATTGATGGGTGGCCATCCATTACATATCAAGACCCCTCTGTGTCTCGGAAAGCATTTTAAGCCGTTGGTCCCGCCTGGTTGGCGTTCGTACATCTTTGAGAGTCGTTACGGGTAGTCAGAAACCCAACAACCTGACAACCAGTCATACAAAGAGGTATCGTGTTACCCAGTAACAGGGTTGTGGGGGCAGTCGCACCATGTAAAATACTGGTATGCAGCTGCATCCGATTAGACTGGAAGCCGAAAAGGCTAGGCAGATTGATTGCAGTGATTGTCATTGAAAGTGTCAATGTTGGCAAAAAGAAGTACCTCAAACTTACCCAAAACTGGTAGATCTCCCGGATATAGAACCTGGCGGTTTACTTGTAACAGACGACTGACTTTTGGTTAATTTAACGGAAGACCTTGCAGTAGGTGCTCGACTCGTATCAGTCGACTTCGGTAAAGACTTCACAGAATCAATAGACACTTCCTCGTCACTACTCTTTACCTCATCCTCACTTTTATCCTCTTCAAATTCATCAGAATAAGCGTCCTCCTCATTATAAGCTTCAGAAACTTCATTTTCGGACTCGGACCCATCGTAGACGCACGATTCAACGCATATGTTAGGTCTTTTGACTCCGTCGACTATACAGCCCATTTCGGTGAGGTCTTTCGAGAGCTCATCAACTTCGTTGTTATTCTCCTCCTTGTAGTGTTTCGATTTCATCTGTTTACAGTCTCCGGATGAAAATTCGGTGTCGATGTAATTCAGTTTAACGTGTTTCTCTCGGCGTGCCATTGTGGAAGCGTGCAAGTACTGTGGGCTGCTAAAACAAGGAATTAGCTTACCTACAGGTGCTTGTTTGTTTACCTACATAGCGAGAGAAAAATTGTGAGCCTGTCTAGTGGTACTACCTAATTACTAAATCAACTTTGATAGTCTTAGTCGCGTCCAGACGTAAATATTTACGCTTTTTTTACTTTTAGCAGGGTAATGTTTTGCGTTTGCGATCCTAACAAGACCATAAAGTGTCTGAATAGTTTCCGCTGTGGTGTAGAGTGTTTTTATGTGTCACGCTCACGTGAGAAATATTATGCCACTTATCGAAAACTTGTAGACCATGCAAAGTCGTGGCACTGCATGGTCTAAAAAGCTTCTTGGTAGATATATATAGCCTGACTCTGCCTGACAGGCCAGTAATAGTACCTAACTGGAGGTAAAGTTAGGAATTCAAATCAGCATTTGTAAAGAGATGTTAAAAATACATATAAAACAAGTAACGTACCACGCGTGAAACGTGGAACTGTCAATCACAATATCTAACGAAGAATTAGCGCCTTACAATAAACTTATAGCAAATAGATAAACTACTAGTTACTGCTCTATTTAATATTAAAGTAAATTTAATGAACAAAACTCTGATTACTTTCAATAAATTACTTATAAATTGTATACAACGAAGCGCTAATACGAAATAAATAATTATTGTAAATGAAAATTAGGCTCGGAAAACAACAACAAAAGACTTGTGTCAAAATTATCTTGTTTTGGAATCTTACAAATGTCGTTTCAAAGACCATGAATTGCCAGTGTCTTGTTCTCTTTTCTTTCACTATAAACTCTTTCTTGTATTAACCCTTTAATCAGGAAATAATTCAATAAAATCAAAACTTTGTAAAAAATCGATTACCGTCTTAGCAACAGCTAAACAAAAGTCGCGCGGTTTGGTTGCTGAGTTTGCGTTCCGTTTCCATGGAACTATTCCGGTGTACGCAGCTAATGTTTCGGATGAAAACCTGCCGGACTTGTTTATATTGTGAAACTATCGTGTTGTAGTCTTTTTCAATTCACATCAATGAAAACTCTATTAAATATGATAGGTGGATAGTGGTTAATAATGATCACGCCATGAATAGGACAATTTATAATTTAATCGAGTCGAGAATATCATCTGTATTTCGGTCGATGTTGACATTTCGTGTGATTCCTTCATTCACTCGTTCACATAAAAAACTACCTTTGGATGTGAGAATTCGTGTGTGCGATAATGATTTTTTGATAAATTCCGTGTTATTTAGTTAGATTATAACAAATTTATCATTAAAAATGGTGACTATAATAAAGAACCAATTACTAAAACATCTATCGAGGTAAGTGCACCGTTTAGTTATGTCGAATACATCTCTTGTTTTATAGATTTGTTGCAGTGATATTATTTTAATTAATTTTCAGTGATTAGAGCTTACAGGACTTTGGTTTAGCATATACGCAAATTAGATATGCTTTCAATGTATGAAACAAACGTAATGAACTTGACACACATGCGTTTCTTTGTTTGATTTATTTATGTATTGTTATCATATCTACTTAAACATTCAAAAATGTATTGTGCAAGCCGTAAAATTTAAAAGAACACACACTTATCAGTTCTAATACTTGCTCTGTTAGCCGCTGTAAATAAGGCCAAGTGCAATGAAAAAAATAGCTGTACACTTAGAACATATTCCATAATTATAACATAGTCAAAATAGATAAAAATGTATTCTTATTAGTGTCGCGTCGTAAATGCGCGACTAACTGACGTGTTAAGTTATCAGTCGGTCGAATTCGTTAGTCGTGAGCCACACATGTTGTTGAACTATAGTAAATTAGGCATCTGTTTCAAGGAGAATGCAACACCTTGGAAACTTCAGGAAACATTGTTATTGATAACATTATTCTGTAAAATACCATTCATGTTTCTATTTATTAAGTTAGTTTTTCCTTAAATAAAATTCTTTTCTCTTGTTGGGAAACCATATTTTATTATTTTGTCGCTTCTGTTTATGACTTCTTAAATGCAGTTTAAGATCCACTTAAAAATACTTTTCCAAAAGCGCTCACTATTTTGTTATTAAAATATTACAATCAAAACAGTCAGTTTTTAATAAAAGAGTAATACATTAAAATGAAAAATAATAAGTTAAGTAAAAAAAATAGTTCTAAATTCTAGAATAATGCATAATTATTATTATGAATCAGGCTTGTTATTTTCTAGTTCCTATAACTAAATAAAATAAAAAAGCTTTATTGACACAAAAATATTTTACAATTTGTTTTTGGTAAACAGTAGGTACAATTCTGCAATTGAACACAATTCGAATGACCACTAACACCTAAACTGGGCCAAGTCTGTACCTTAGGCATTAGATCTTTCCCGGGTAACTATCTAAAGACGTGTACATTAAGATCCAATTGTATATTGTAAACAACTTTTGCACATTAAACTAATACAATAAATAATACCAACCAATATAATAAAATACAGATTAAACTGCAGGTATAATGTAATAGAAATATTATAACTAATTTGTTGACATATTCATTGTACAATTTTTCCAAATACCTGAACTACCTACCTACCTGAGCTGAATGATGACACCTATTATAAAAGAGTAGGTAATATACTATTACATGCATATTTATTGTAGTAGGGGGGATTAACCAGAATACAAGTAAAAAAACATGCTAATCTTCAACACAGTTTACAATAACAATAATTCATTATTAACACGTTTCATTTGCTTAGCAACACATGTGGTTCAGTTTATTATCACATAAATATCCTGTATTCATTATTTATTCTACCAATTTACATAACATACACAGTTCCAAAAATACTAGTAGTATAATACCGTAATTTAGTTACATTTATCTTTATTGGCTAGCTGTGTAACCGAAGTGATAACATAGATTAACATGCTGTCTTTATATACTTACCTTTACAACTTATACAAGTTGCACCCCAATTGCGTAAAACAGTTTCAAGCGCAATCCGAATGATTTTGAAGGATATTGCTAATCCATTGCTTCATATGTTTGAAAAATTTGTCTGCTCAACAACATAAAAAACTTAACGAACATTGTTGAACTGTCTTAATGAAAGCCATTGATACTGTTACTGTGTTACACAATTACCCCGCAGAAAGCAATGATAATATTCTTCTGACCGCTGCAGAGAGGTAGCAGTCCCATACTTCCTTCCTTTTATTTCCTTCCTCTTCCTCTTAGGGTTGATTTTTTCCTAGCAATAGGAAAAATTCAAGCCCTTTTTTGGATCCAGTTCATATTATATGTTTAAAACTGACTCAGTTGGTATTCACCATGGTCATCATTTTCTTGCCATTATCCTAATTTATTGGGGGTTGGCGCAACATGTCTTCTTCTTCCTTAGTTCCGGTATTCCTGTTGGGTCATATACTTAAATAGGTCAGCAATGATTTTTACTTAAATCTATCAACATTTTCTGTTAAATTGTTTGTCTACACCTAACATCAATGCTGCATACTTGAACTGAAGTGTATGAGTATAACAAGTGACGATCATTTAAACTGTATATAGCAATGTGCAACTTGAAAAGCCTATATCAGCGTTCTTCAAACTTGTGTAGTGGACGCTTGAGAAATTGGGATAATCGTCACAGGCTATTGTTACAGTTTTCAACAGTCATAATTAATTTATAGTTTATTTCTGGTTCCCCTGGTGGTACATACTCCCAGACCCAAGTTAGCAAACCCTGCCTTGAACAAATTAGGAAAAACATTTGAAAAAAGTTTCAAGAGGAAAAACAGTCACATAGTTGTTGGCAGTGGCACTCATTCAATACAATTTTTTTTTTTTCTAAAATTAATATTATCTATTAATAAAACACCAAACATAGGGACATGGCAGTGGTAGATATACATTATATCATAAAAAAATATTTCTTAACCAGGGAGAAAACAGGAATATGTTGTATAGAATGAACGCCAACAACCACATGACCACATTTCCTCTTAAAAAGGAACGGTACACTGCTTCACAGAATAGGTACTTTGGTTTTTCATTATTCTGTTTTCATTATATTTAAACTGTATGAATAATAAAACTTGGAAGATGATGAAGTATTAAAGTTGAATTATTCATAAATAAAGTTTGCAATGTACTTCAAAGAACATTGAATTTATTTTGTAATATCAGGAAATTCATGTTTAAATTATATTTGATGTACAGATGCCAGCAGGTCAAGCTACCCGAAACTGTCAAATTTTCTCAATCAACCTTGAACCTTAAGGCTTTAGCGATAAAGTTGAAAATCCATTAAAGAAATTTGACAAATTGTAGTAGCTTGATGTGCTGGCGTCTGTACCTATTGATTTTGGTTGATAATGATAACATTAATTTATTTTCAATAAACTTGTCCTGTTTAAAAACGAGATTAGAATTACTTCTATGAGTGCTGTCCTTACAGTTTTGACGGAACCTATCCAGTTCGTCCCGCCATCCTCTACGTGGCCTGCCGCGACCCCGCCTCACTTGATGTTGGTGTAACAGATTATTACGCCCACGATAAATCGAAGATTCCTGAAGGCCAATTCTCGTAATTTAACACATTACATTATATATAACATTACTTCTAATTTCCCTACATTTTGACAAGTTTTTGACATTTGTTTGTCGCTGAGATGAGACTGCGACTAGATTTTGAACGAGAATTGGCCTTCAGACTGTGAACGTTCTTAAAATTACGAGAATTGCCCCTCTGGTCTAAAAGAAACCGGTCTCTAACGTAAACCTCGTTTCTGCACCCAACAGATTCACAAAGAATCTGTCACCAGAACAGATCTCCCTCTCAGCGCTACGAGGGTCTGGTGAGCTTCAGGACTTGACCTTGGATGAGGAGCTTCTAACTGACCTCCTGGAGCTGCCCGGGTGGGTCAGACTCACGTCTGCCAAGTGCAACCGAGCTTCCTTCAGGATACAATGGACCAAGCTGAAGACTGTCCCTATTGTGCTGGTAAGTTTGACAGATCGTTTTCCATTTACAATTACCCCAGATACGGGCATATCTAGGTCGTTAGCACTAGGACCTAGACTTACGAGTTGGAGGTCATTGGTTCGACCCCAGGTAGGCTAAACTATAGGCTTTACTCTGTGTAATTTATTTTATCAAAACGGCGAAGGAAAATCATGAGGATACCGGTACCGGCGGCATATCCTTGAACTAAAACTTCGAAGACATGTGACATCTACCTAGCGGTGGGAACATTATAGGCTTTATGCTAAGCCATGACTCGGGTACTGCCTGCTTAGGTAGGGCCGGCCAATAATATCAATGAAGGTAAGCAGTACATGCCGCGATAATTTTAATATACTTAGGTGTCGTTAGAAACCAAAAAAATGAACAATTTCTACTGGATTCTGTTTAGATCTAGTATGAATTTGAAAACAGCCGCACGCCTCGATAGAAGGTTAAGCCACGCTTACCGAGGTCGAGCCGTGGATGGGTAACCGTCAATTGCAAATCGAATCCCTCCTTGAGAGTAAGGAGGGATTCGATATGCAACGTTTTCGATGACAGTAACAGTGCTGCTGCTGTCATTTGTAGATCTTTGACAGAAGTCTAAAAATTCTGACAACCAGTCTTACCAAGGGGTATCGTATAAAATCGTATTAGTCAGTAACTGAGTTATGGAGGTCAGATAAGCAATCGCTCCATGTAAACTGGTATTTAACAGCATCCGATCAGACTGGAAGCCGATCCTATCCGATCCGATCGATCGAAAAGGCAGATGATAATTGTTTCTTTTTGAGTCCACAAATAATTATTGGCAAAAACAGTTACAGAATGAATTTATCGTTTTAAATTCGTTGATCGACTGATCGTTATCAGCTTTGTATTATCTTACTAAATACGTAAGTAAGTAATAAAATGTAATGTGCATTCCATATCGCAAGAAATAACATAAATAAATAGTTGTTCTTATTACTATAACTTTAATTCATTCACGTAATTATGGTCGTATGATATTTTCCATAAAACAAGGATTCCTTTGTACTATTCTGCGAAGTTGTATCATTAAAAAAAATATATAAGAAACAGCAAAAATAAGATTATAACAACCATAATCATTATAATATTACAATAATAAAGCTGAAGAGTTCGTTTGTTTGAATTAATTTCTGGAACTACCAGTCAGATTGGAATAAATCTTTTTGCAATTGTTAGCCTAATGTTTAAAGAAGGCTATAGGCTATTTAACATCACGCTTCGACCCTTAGGAGCCAAGCAAAAAAATCGGAAACAGACCTAAGCGAAAACGAAGTAAGGGCGCTGGCGGACGATGTGATGCGGTGGGGTGGGACGTCGGAATAAGAAATTTTACGTGGCCGATACGGCAGAAACTAGTATAAGAGTAATTCTAGAAAACTACAAAGGCTCTAAGTATACCACGATGCCACAAATCTATGATACAGAATACAGCTTTACAAAGTGGTATGTTGTAATCATTATCTTCATTTACGCGTTGTAATGCTAAATAATTACTAGCTCCGATGTATTGTGTGCTCATTAAAATTTCCATAGCAATGTTATTTATTTTAATTATGTAAAATTCTATCTTGAAGGTTTTTGGCCTACAGGATAATAATATTGGTGGATTTCATTTCAAATTTCAAAAATTATCTAGATTTTTTTTATTATATCTAAGTTAAATATTAATGTTTAAGGGCTGATTTCACCAGTCAGATATATTTTATCAGTGGAATGAAAATTACGTCTGACAGTTCTAGTATGGAAAAACTGTCAAAAATTCAAAATTTATTCACAGGGTAGGACTTATTCCAAGTATAAAAGTTTGCTGGTATTCTCCAGATAATTTTACCCAAGGAATAATTTTGAATCTTTGACAGTTATTCGATAGAAAATCTGTCAGACGTCTATTTTATTCCACGAATAAAAAATGTCTGTTGATTCAAAAATCAGCCCTTAAACACATAAATATTCCGGAATAAATTCTCTAAATGAAGGTGAAACCCGCATCAATATCCGTTGTGCAGCTTAAAAGAACAACGCGGTCACTCTCAGACAAGACTCGAAAAGTGATTTTATTATATGTATGGGACAAACATTTAAAACTAGTATACAATGAGCAGTTTACCTACAAGGCGATCACGACGAAAGGAGACAATCCAATCCAATTTTAACAAATTATACATCCATATTATAAAACTACTATAAATATTACCAGCACCCTAATTGTAATTTTGAAGGATATTGTTAATCCATTGCTTCATATGTTCGAAAAATGTGTCTGCTCAACAACGTAAATAACGCAATGAATGTTGTTGAACTGTGGGGTAATAGCGTGTTACGCAATTACCCCACAGTCCTTGTTATTATTTTCATGTAAATTAAGTGTGAGCTAAATATTTAGATTTATATTCCAAGTTTATGAAAGAAGTTGTCTGAATTTTAATGCTTGCGGAGATGAGCGGTGGGTTTACTCTCGTTTCTAATTTCCAACTACAAGAATATTACCCAGCATTTTATTGCCGCTCATTTCTAAACACTAGCATTTATCCGCGGCTTCTTTAATTATCCCACAGGAACTTACTTCCGGGATAAAAAGTGCCCTATCTCCTCACTCAGGTCAAGGTCTTACGGTATACCAAATTTCATCCAAATCCGTTCAGCCGTTTTTGCACCAATGCGGAACAAACATACATCCAGAGAAACGGACAAAAATTCTTCGTCGCTATTTTATTATATGTATAGATATGGATTAGAGGGGCCCGTGGCTAAATAATAACAGCCGCACAGGTCGATCGGTCAGGTTAAGCTACGCTTGCCGCGGTTGGTTTGTGGATGGGTGACCATCTTTACATACCGAGACCCCTCCGTGCTTCGGAAAGCACGTTAAGCCGTTGGTCCCGGCTGTCATTCGTGGATCTTTGACAGTCGTTACGGGTAGTCAGAAGCCCGGAAGTCTGACAACCAGTCTTACCAAGGGGTATCGTATTACCCAGTTACTGGGTTGTGGAGGTCAGATAGGCAGTCGCTCCATGTAAAATACTGGTATTCAGCTGCATCCGGTTAGACTGGAAGCCGACCCCAACATAGTTGGGAAAAGGCTAGGCAGATGATGTATAGATATGGATTACCTAATTAATGAACTAAAAGAGCTATCACACATGAAACACGCTATTGTTCAATGATCTACTTAGTCAACTCTCATTTGTGATAGTCAGTAATTATATAAACTTACATTATCTAACACTAAACGTAAACATCTATGTATACAGTTGTAAACATTTCTCTTTGTATAATAACTTTACTATCGGATTTATCGGTGAACTTTTGCTTTATCATAACTTGGTTCTCCCTGTTAAATTGTTTCCCAATAACCCCCTCCTACTTCCTATTAAATTCCACTCCACTACTGGAGCAGCATATATTGGGAAACAAAGTTGAGTTTGCAAATTAGATGAACCTACCTTTTAACTGAACGTTATGCCTTAGTCAGGAGCAGTGGTGAACCAGTGGTAATGGGTTACGAGTTGTAGGTCGTAGTTTCGAACCCAAGCAGGCACTTTGTGTAAATAATTCATCACCACTGGTGTCAAAACGATGAAGGGAAACATCGTGAGGAAACTGTCATGTCCTAGAACCAAAAATTCGAAAATATGTAACATCTATCAACCCGCACTGGGCCCGCGTGGTAGATTAAGTATAGCCCCATTCCCTCTCGCAGAGAGGAAGTCTGTGTCCCAGCAGTGGGAACATTATAGGTGCAACTTACAACTTGTAAGTCGGAGCCTGCTCTGCTTTTATAATATGTAGAAATAATGTAAAAAATAATATATATAGAAATAATAAAAATGTTGTTATCATGTACCTTTGTTGGCAAAGGATTACGTTCGTAGGTACGTACGCTTAGCGGAGGCTTATGAGACTTTTGTATAAAACGTGTGCTTCCGGGCTTTTTTTTAATCGACTATTATCCGTTTATTTAGCGGAGCTGTTTTGGGAAACGAAAAGAAATAAAAAATACACATTTTTTGTTATCTTACTTTAAACCCTAGGGAAGGACATAACTACGTTTTATAAAGAAAAGAAAGAAAGAAAATAAGTTTATTTGAGGCAGTCACATACCACGCGGGCGAAAGCTATTTGATTATAATATTTGTTTGACGTTACGAAAATATCTTTGACTAGAATTAAAACTGTTATCACATCAGACTACGTCCTTTCCCAGGGTTCAAAGTATCCCCATACCAAATTTCATCAAAATCGGTCCAGCCGTTTCGGAGATCAGCCGGAAGAAACAAGCAAAAATACAGACAGACATACATTTAAAAAATATTTTTTTGTTCAAGTGCCGTATATATTTAATAAAAGCATTTAGTAAAAACACTTATTTTAACAAAACAAACTAACACTTCAATTTTATTTATTTGTAGGTACTTATAGATAACAAAAAATACTGCCATTATAAAAATGTTGTAAATAAACATCGCAGTTTACTATGGTTTCCTGATAATCACGTTATCAACAAATAACAATAGGTACTTCCTACTCTATATGACACGCATAACATTGTGTTTTACTTCGACCTTTCAGATCGACTTTCGACTGATCGACGTCGATCGATCAAAATCTAGTTGCACTTTTTTAAGGCTTTTATAGGAGGTGGAGCTTATTCAAGTATATGCTACTTCGGTTCTGGATCTTGACAACGAAACAAAATTAAAAAGTTATACCCCTTATCCTACTAATATTATAGACGCGAAAGTCTGTACGGATGGATGAATGCATGGTTGTTACTCTTTCGCGCAAAAACTACTGAACGGATTCGGATGAATTTTGGTACAGAGATAGTTTATAACCGAGATTAACAAATAGGATACTTTGTACCCCGATATTCCCACGGGATCGAAACTTATTCGGGTGAAACCGCGGGGCGCAGCTAGTCATAGATATAATTAAAATATTATGATTCATCATCATCCAATACATACCAGACTACAATACCTATAAATAAATGTATTAATAAATATTTTAATGAAAAATCGTAACTTGTATCGCTGAATGACTACTGGCAGCTTCGATGTGGCTGTCGGCTTGCACCAGGGTTCAGAACTCAGCCCGTACCTCTTCGTGCTGATAATGGATGCTCTTGCATCGGATATCCAAAAGGAGGCTCCCTGGTGTATGCTGTTCGCCGGTGACATTGTGCTGGTTGCCGAGAACGGCTTAGAGATCCAGAGCAGATTAGAGGGGTGGTGGAAAAGACTCGAGACCGTTGGCCTGAGAGTAAGTCGGACCAAAACTGAGTATCTGTTTTGTGATTTTGGCGGTCTCTCCAGTCCTAGGCCCATATCTCTCGCCGGAAAGCCCTTATCGATCTGCTCCGACTTTCGGTACCTCGGGTCGCTTCGCTTGTCCAAGGAGATGGCGAAGAAGACCGAGACGTAACGCACCGGATCAACTCAGGATGGATGAAATGGCGACAGGTCACAGGAACAACTTGCGACCCACGGATGCCCCTCAAGTTAAAGGGGAATATTTATAAGTCCGTGATAAGGCCTGTCGTACTTTATGGGTCTGAATGCTGGGCTGTGAAGAAGACGGATGAAAAAAGCTTGCATGCAGCGGAGATGAGAATGTTGAGATGGATGTATGGAGTGGCGAGAATGGATACAGTAAGAAATGAGTATATAAGAGGAAGTTTGAAAGTGGCGCCAGTGACAGAAAAGTTGAAAGGAAATCATTTGGCTTGGTATGGGCATGTGATGAGAAGGGACGAAACGCATGTGACTAAAAGAGTGATGAATATACATGTTGATGAATGGAGAGGGAGAGGAAGGCCGAAGAAAAGATGGATGGATTGTATGAGGAATGATATAAAAGAAAAGGGAGTGAATGATAGCGTGACAGTTGACAGGGGAGAATGGAAGATGAAAACGTGTTGCGCCCACCCCGAATAACGTGGGACAAGGCTGAAAGATGAATATCGCTGAGTGACCGCCATCTACCGTAATGAAACTAATTAGATTATGCCAATCGCATTTACGTTCGACTAATACATGATAATATGATTAACTAGAGATACACATACTAATATTATGGTCATGCTATTACATGACACATTTTGATAACCTGATTTGCCTTGCCTCCGACAGCAAACAGCTGTCGGAACTTCGGAAGAATAGCGGTTGTCGATTTGATTAAGGGCTGATTTTTCCAACGCCAGATAATTTTACCCGAGGAATAATTTATTGAAAAATCAGCCCTAACGCCTGATTTTTCCAACGACGGATAAGTTTTATTCGTATATCGAATAAAATTGACATCTGGCAGAATTTATATGGAAGAACAGTCAAAAATTCAAAATTATTCCTCGGAGAAAATTATCTGGCGTTGGAAAAATCAGCGCTTAAACTGACAAATTTTTTTTACTCTTTATATCGAATTTTCAAGTATCAAAAAAAAAGTGTAAACCTCTAATTAACGAAGTTTGACAACCCAAAACCTTTATATAACGTTCCCAATAGTATGTGATTCAGTCGCGACAGATTTCGACATGTTTTACCTCTTTATAACAAATAGACCAACCTAACTTCAATATAACAAACCTCAGTTTAACGAATTACTTGATCTAACGAATATTTACTTGTTCCCTTCCGATTTGTTATATCGAGGTTGCACTGTACTATCACATATGATATGCAAAATATCCTTTAAGTACGTGATAATTTGGCAATCTATGACTAATGTAGCTATACCATTCCGTGCTAATAGATATCAATCGATCCACCAATATTAAGCACCTACCCTGAATTTTGAGTACGTTTGTCCAGCCGTATTAAGGGGGGAATCTAGCTAAATAGCCTATATTCAATTTGATTTTTCGTGAAATTGATAAAACGGAGGGCACGAGCAAGTTCGGTCTCCGCAACAATTTTTTTCTTTTTCTTTTCTTTTTTTTTAACATTATCCTACACTAGATTTCTCCTGTATCGTGGGTGCGTTTATAAACATTTAAACTCACAGACACAACACAATTTGTCTCTCACATCAAGTCTACGGGTTTGTATGAAAGTGCGCGCGTGTAGCGACGCGACAGATGGGAGACTTTTTTGTCCGCGGGTTTAGGCGCAACTATCGCCCGTCTATTGGTTGCAATGCATGTGCGCGCTCGGCGACAAAAAAGTTGCCGGCTAGATAGTAGCAGCTCAACCGAAAATTTAACAAAAAAGTAGCGTTGCTGTCGCTCCCGTGTGCGCATCATCCAAATCGGCGATTAGACAGCGACAGAGACAAAAAGTTGCTGGGCAACTAAGTTGCTCGTGGGCGCCCTGCCCTAGGTATAAAAAATTATAATATGAATAGCTACATGATATATCCGAGATATGGTTCTAAGGTGACTAATCCGTTCTAATTGCGCATTAGTCTCCCCGTCGCCGTAATTCAGTTAACCTAGTTCACGCCAGTGAACTTAACTAAGTAGGAAGACGTTCAGCTTATACTATTTACACTGCTTGAACAGTTTGGACGGGCTTGTAGCTAAGTAATAACAGCCGCACGGGTAGATCTTTACATACCAAGACCCTCGGAAAGCATGTTAAACCGTTGGTTCCGGCTGTCATTCGTCGATCTTTGACAGTTGTTACGGTCACGTACGTCTGTAGCCCAAAAATCTGACTCGTATTACCCAGTAACTGGGTTGTGGAGGTCAGATGGCAGTCGCTCCATATAAAATACTGGTATTCAGCTGCATCCGGTTAGACTGAAAACTAATCCCGACATAGTTGGGAAAAGGCCAGGCAGATGATGACTGCTTGAACATTTTGGCGAAAATACGTAGCCAGAAAGTGTCTGATACACATAATAGAGTTACTGCCCGTTCTTCTCCATAGGAACCTCCTACACTTTGGAACGGGCAACTAGCTTCATCCTTCTGTCTGACCAACCGACCCCTTGACAATTCAAAAGTGCCTGTAATTGGTTTAATTGAAATAAAATGCTTTGAGTTTGAGATTAATTTATAATGTTTATTTCATTACGCAAGTTGACCTTGCAACTGACTTGACTTTGTACAATAGAAAAACTTACAGCTGGCAAACTAGTTTACGGCCTGTTCGACCAGCTCCAGATAAGATCTTATTTACCTATTTATATAACAATTAATTTCATAAAAAATCTGTGACATATTTAATTTACCGAGGGCTGATTTTTCCAACGTAATAACTTTATCGGAGAAATAATTTTGAATTTTTGACAGTTCATTCAAATAAAATCTGTCAGACGTAAATTTTATTCCACGAATAAAAAATATCGGTCGATTGAAAAATCTGCATTAAGTGATGGATGGTAGTGCCTATCCGACAATTACTAGATAGTTACGGGTAGTCAGTAGCGCAAAAGTCTGACGACCAATTTTACAAAGGGGTATCGTGTTATTCAGTTACTGGGTTTTCGAAGACAGATAGGCAGTCGTTCCTTGGAAAACACTGATATTCATCTGCACCCGGTTAGATTAGAAGCTGACTCTAACATAGTTGGGAAAAGACAGGCAGATTGAGTTCGTATCCGGACTCTGAAATTACGGTTCAATGTCTTTTAATTCATCTGACAGATACGCCTAAAGTGGCACCAGTGACTGAAAAGTTGTGTGGAAATCGTTTGTCATTGAATAGGCATGTGATGCGCTGGAATGAGGATAATGTCGTGAGGAAAGTTATGAGTACCTATGAATGTGAATTGGATATTAAAGAGTAGGGAAAGACCAAAGAAACTAGATGCACTGTGTGAATAATGATATGGATAGAAAGAGGGTGACTACCGAGATGACGACTAATAGAGAAGCATGGAAGAAAAAGACGTTTCGTCGACAAAAAATAAATTGGGATAAAGGCAAAAAAATATGATGAAATAGGCCTAACTGTGTAGAAGCCAATCCTCTGTTCTGCGGTCAACCCGATGCGTTCCAACGCACTGCGGTCGTCAATGTATTACACTCATTGTCTGCCTTATTCTGTAAAGTTATGTAGATTCTTCCGACAATATAATCTCTAACTTATTAGCAGTACGTGTCAATGCCAACACGCGTTATTAAAACAATGCTGCCTAAACCTAACTACTGACTATGTAAGCCTGCGAACGCTATGTTGCATGATAATGGTTTTCAACGTAGTTATTTGCACTGACATATTATTTATGGTTAGGTTCTGCATAGTATGTGCAATGTGCATGTCTGGAGGTTCGATCCAGGGAACACAGTTTGTGTTGGTATATTGCCGTGTGCTAGTTGACATATATGGCAAATAAATTTAATCTTATGTTTTGTGTTTCGAAATGTTAATTACTTACTATGGTTTGTTTAGAATCAAGTTCTTCTAACTGAACAGACAGCTGTGCAGCTTAGGAGTTTGTTGCGTCACCTCTTCTTCCCAGCTAAAGCAGTAGGAATTGCTGTAGTGCGGGCGTTTTGGGGGATTGTCTCATGTAATTTTGACGTTCAAAAAGTGATTGACTGATTCTCAACCTAGTTTTAATAAATTACTTTTGATTTTGAATCGTTGTAGGATCCAGCAACATGGAAACAACCTCGGCCTCGAACTGCCTTCTTCGATTGACTCACTATTACTTTGGTACTGTTTAGTATTTGTCCTTGCATTGAAATTATTTCGTTACATTGCATCGGCTGTATTCTGACAATGACTGCTTTACTTCTTCTATTCCTTAGTCAAAAACAAAAAGGTCTGCTGCCTATTCGGAAACGTTCGTTACAGTTTTCAATATTGCTTAATTAAGGGAAATTTGCTAAAGTAGTCCACTTAATTTTTTGCAATTTGCAGGTGTAGTTGTATGTGGATTCGATACATATGATTCGCGACCGTAACAATAACTACAGTATTATAATCATTAGAATCAGCAACACAACTCCTTGAATTAGAATTGGCCTCAAATATCTCGATTTCATGAAATAGTCATTCAATGGGGTAATATGAACTTAGAGAGTTGTATTGATGATTTTTATGATTATAATTCTACCCTTCGACTTTGTTTTGTGTAAAAAAAAGAAATTTCTGTGCCACAGAGACCCCTTGTTAGGGTTCCGTAGCCAAATGGCAACGGAACCCTTATGGATTCGCCATGTCTGTCTGTCTGTCTGTCTGTCTGTTTGTCTGTCTGTCTGTCTGTCTGTCCGTCCGTATGTCACAGCCGCTTTTTTCCGAAACTATAAGAGCTATACTGTTGAAACTTGGTAAGTAGATGTATTCTGTGAACCGCATTAAGATTTTCACACAAAAATAGAAAAAAAACAATAAATTTTGGGGGTCCCCATACTTAGAACTGAAACTCAAAATTTTTTTTTTCATCAAACCCATACGTGTGGGGTATCTATGGATAGGTCTTCAAAAATGATATTGAGGTTTCTAATATCATTTTTTTCTAAACTGAATAGTTTGCGCGAGAGACACTTCCAAAGTGGTAAAATGTGTGTCCCCCCCCCTGTAACTTCTAAAATAAGAGAATGATAAAACTAAAAAAAATATATGATGTACATTACCATATAAACTTCCACCGAAAATTGGTTTGAACGAGATCTAGTGAGTAGTTTTTTTTTAATACGTCATAAATCGTAACGTAACGGAACCCTTCATGGGCGAGTCCGACTCGCACTTGGCCGGTTTTTTTTTTTTCAGAAGGTAAAAAAAGACAGCCGGTATAAATACTCATTTGTGACGGCCATTAGATCAACATACAATCTGATACAAATAAGCAAATTGCAAAAAACGTAAGTAAACGAGGGCCACCCAGACGATATTGCCGTCAAACAAAGTGTTTCGGCACTTCTGCCTTAGTCCGCGTAACACAAAACAAATACCCCTTTCTTTTGGTGGCTTGATAAATTATACATTCCACTCAAAACAACCACATACTTTTACTTCATTATCAGAAAACATTATTTTCACAAACGCAACCCAAATAAACAATGAATAATGCATTGAAGCCGCGCCGCTTGGCTGGGCTTAGTAACCTTGAACTTACGACCAATGATTACGTTTTTTTGCTTATATCCTGCAGCTGCTAGTTTGCGTTACTGTAACTTAAATGTAGATAAAAGTCTCCGTTTACCTTTAATTTTATCGGTCTCCGAGGCACGGGGGTATCACACCGCTAACTTCCAAACTCCAGGCTGTTACACGCTCGTAGCAGCCGTTGGTCCTGCGCCTGATCTCTCTTCAGTCATGTCGGATTGCCGTGCCATCGGACTATGAGAGTGAGGGAAGAAAGTGTACCTGTGACTGCGCACACATTTGAGCACAATATATCTCCCGCGCCGCGCCTGAGGTATCCTCCGTTGAGATTGACTGCCTTAGCCGAAATACGGTATGGAGGACTTATTATTATCTGTCTAGCCTGGAGTCTTGCTGGGTCCGACCCTCGGCCAATGTGCTATCGGGTTTTCCCACAGCGGCAAACCCATCTGGATTTGTGCCCGGTTGATGACAGTAATATGGCTTTGGCCCCTATTATATTATGGGACTTGAATATAAATGGCGAAATGTGATTAAATACATCTCTGACTGACTCTATTAACATCACGCTCGGACCCTTAGGAGCTAAGCAAAAGAAATAGAGTCAGCGCTAAGCGAAAACGAAGTAATAGCGCGGGTAGGCGGTGCGATGCGACGAAGTGGGTCGAGGAAACAAGAAATATCACGCGGATGGGAGCTAGTGTAGATATAAATGCCGAAAGGACTTTTACATAGTAGGTATTCTCTCGGAAGATCAAGACAATATATTTTTATGACATATGTTTTATTTGCGGTTGAGTATTGTTTTCCTTGGCTTGTTGATCTGAATATTTGTATTCATAATGAATCTAGGCTTTGTTATTTTTTGCCTTATGTTGAAGACTTGATTTATTTTTTTGTTATGGTTATCCGACATACCTACTTAAAAACTGTTCGCGTTTTATTTGCCACACATACAAACAAGTAGGTATGAGTATTTGGAAAAATTACTTTAATTCCGAAACAATAAAGTTCAGTTTACGCTACAAATTCAAACATTACTTTTATAACTTTTTGAATAGTGCTAGTCAATCTGACATCAACTTAATTTCCACTAAAATAAAGTTGATATTTGTTTAACTTGAAATAAAATCAATTGGAAACATTTTGAATACGTACCTTACGTAGCTAGCCTTGCAATGTAAACAACTTTTCAAATTATGATGATCACGAAACTACAAGTGTAATGTTGAACATTACAGCTTTTACTTTCTGTGCCTAGAGGGGGTCCGTGGTTAAATAATACAGCCGCACAGGTCGATCGATCAGAAGGCCAATTCTCGTAATTAAAAACGTTCAAAATCTAGTCGCAATCTCATCTCAGCGACAATCAATGTCAAATACTTGTCAAAAATGTAGGGAAATTAGAGGTATTTTTGGATTGAGACTTAGATCAGACTGTAAACGTTCTTAAAATTACGAGAATTGCCCCTCAGGTTAACCATCAGATCACCGTCTTTACATACACTGGAATTAGTAAGCGAACACTAAAGAACATTAAAAACTGAGCTGCTTAATTAAATTGTCGCAACATGCGACAATAATTAATAATTAGTTGCGCTGCTGTAATTGCAATCTTCTTACCGTCCATTTAATTTATCTGTAATTATGTTACCTACTTAGATGTTGATCAGATTGTGTATGTTATAAGACGAGCGCTAATCCTGCCGACACACTGTCACGCAGTTTGGCAGGTTTATAAAATGTATACACGTATTTGATTCAAAATAAATTATTATTATTTATTATACCGAGACATCTCCGTGCCTCGGAAAGCACTATAAGCCGTTGGTCCCGGCTGTCATTCGTGGATTATTGACAGTCGTTACGGATAGTCAGAAGCCCGAATGTCTGACAACCAGTCTTACCAAGGGATATCGTATTACCCTGTAATCAGATAATTAAATTATTGAATTAAATCGGGATCAGATAGACCGTCACTCCATGTAAAATACTGGTATTCAGCTGCATCCGGTTAGACTGAAAGCCGACCCCAACATAGTTGGGAATACGCAAGGCAGATGATGACTTACTGTGCCTGCGGAGCGGTAGAAAAGTGTCCCATTTCCCGCTATCAACCTTATGAGTGTTGTATTATCTCTATTTCTCCCTTTAATATAACCCAAAGGTTAGTCTTTTTTTAAAAGAGATCTTTTAGCGCTAAGACCGCCCATTGTGTCACCCCTTGTAAAATTTCTACATTTATATCTATATAATTAATAGGGTGTACATAATAAAGAGTATTCTATTATATTTTACGATTAAATACTAAACAACAGCAAGAGAAACAAACTTTCCCAAATATCATTGGTTCAGTTACGCTTGCCGAAGTCGGTTTGTGGATCCGTTACATAACGAGACCCCTCAATGCCTCGGAAAGCACTTTAAGCCGTTGTTTCCGGCTGTCATTCGTAGATCTGTGACCTGTGTAGATTGTGTCCGTGACAATCGTTACGGGTACTAGAAGCCCAAAAGTCTGACAAGTCCAAGACCAAAAGGTATCATGTTACCCAGTAACTTAGTCTATCGCCTAAATTGTAAGTAATCGTGGGAGATAATGTTTAGGAGTGTTTAGAGACAATAGTGTCTAATAAACTTTTTACGTAGATGTTTTTCTGTTTGAGTGGTGAGGGCCGGATGTTGAATTAAAGTAAAAACTCGCCGCATCACGGATGGAACAAGATGACTACAATTTCTTTACCTTGGCATGGCCTGAAAATTTTAAATTGAAGGAAAATGCTGTTTTTCGTCTCGCTTATCGACCGACACAAATGAAATGGACACTCGAGAGCAATGAATCCGGGTCACTTAAAGAATGTTAAAAATCTCGGAAGCTAAAAATGATAGGTTAATGCAATAAATTGTATTTAATAGACAATGTAATACTCCTTAAATGAAAGTAAAAAAAATATGAGTCACCATACATTTTATTAACACAAAATTACATAAAGAAAAAAACTGCTGATCTCTCCTTAAAACAAAAATAGGAAACATGAAATTTTTGAACTTTATTACGATTTTCTTGAATTTTAATACTTCGTATTGCCTCCTCGTGCTTCCATTACTGCGTTTACGCGGTTTGGCATGCTGTACACCAAGTTCCTTATACGATTTTGGGGAATATTCTCCCATTCCTCTGTGAGAGCAATTTTGAGCTCACGAAGCGTGATTGGGGGAGGGTTTTGTTGTTTTACGCATCTGCCTAGCTCGTCCCAAGCATGCTCGATCGGGTTGATATCCGGGCTGCGCGCTGGCCACTCCATACGAGTAATGTTCATCTCTTGAAGGTAGTCATTCACAATCCTACCTGTATGAGGTCGGGCATTGTCATGCATAAATATAGCATCCTCACCTAAATTGACCATAAATGGACCAACGTGATCATTGAAGATTTCTTCCACATATCTTACGCTAGTTAAAGAGCCGTTTTCTATGATCACCAGCTCTGTGCGACTTTCGGAAGAAATTCCGGCCCACACAAGTACAGACCCACCACCGTAGGCTACTTTTTCTTCGATGCATGCTTGCTTGAATCTTTCCCCTGGTCTTCGAAACACTCTGTGTCTTCCATCGTGCTTGTAGAGCATAAATTTTGATTCGTCGGAGAACATAACTTTTGACCAATCTTCAATACTCCAATTTACGTGGCTCTGGGCATATCTTAGTCTTGAAATACGATGCCCACGCTCCAGTTTACGGCCGTTTGCAGGTCTAAGGGGTTTTAAGTTAGATTCAGCAAGCCGACGTCTTACTGTCCATGCACTTGGGTTACTTCCTCCGAGGCGTCGAAACTGATTTGTGAGTTCAGTTCCTGTGAGAAAGCGATTTCGAAGCATGGTGTTCACCAAGTATCGGTCTTCTCGTGCTGTGGTACACCTGGTTCTGCCCGTTCCTGGTCTGCGTAGGTTAGAACCAGTTTCTTCGCAACGTCGGAGAACTCTTTGTACTGTTGACAGCGACACACCGACAGTCCTGGCTGTATCGCGCTGACTCCGGCCGGTTTCCAGCATTGTAAGTATTCTGGTGCATTGTTCAGGCGTAAGCGACATAATTTCAGCTTGAATAATGAATATAGAGCACTATCAACATGGTTTATGTACCCACATAAATAACAGATTACAAACAAAAGCAAAACCAAATGCTGTAATTTCGTAGTTCCATCTTCGAAAGTGGCCCTTTTTAACCCCCGACGCAAAAACGACGGGGTGTTATAAGTTTGACGTGTCTCTGTGTGTGTGTGTGTGTGTGTGTGTGTGTGTGTGTGTGTGTTTGTTTTAAGTACCATCCGAGGACGTGCGTATGAATACACAAGGCACGACCGAGGACCTTTTCGAGGGTCCTCGGTTTGACTTGACCAAAGATTCGTATTCTGCAAGCGATTTTGAGTCTTTCTATATACTTATTACGAAAAAGTTGTCTGAACCTCGGTTTGATCAAGAAAATTCATAATCTTACACAAATATTGTGTATCCACCAGATGGTGCCACTCTCGCCTCATACACAGGCTCTTTACACTCATTTCACGTTTGTTGTATTATCCGAGGACCTATGTGTTAACTTTAACACAAAAGACCTCGGTTAGGTAGCTTTTCCAGACAATGTGTATTTAAGACCTCGGTTTGCTAGATTTTCCGAACAGTGTGTATTCTAGTCCTCGTTATAACAGTTTTCCTCGTGTGTAGAAGACGAGTTATGCGCTATCATTAAAATAAAATTATGAAGGAGAAAAGCGAAGGTAGACTGAATCCTTAAACAAATCGTTAGTAGCTAATAGGTGCACGAGGAATAATCAGGCTTCTTCTGCAGTGTGTACTAAGTACCTAGGCCTGCTTAGATTATGCAACATTATGATTTGCACCATACAATATTGTATTGGCATGAGCTGAATACGTGTGCTCTTCGTAAAGAACCTAATATAGTAAGATCCCAGGGCCACCAGACATCACGTATTTTCTTACGAACGAAATGTGGATGATTGAGTAGTGTTAGTATGTACTAAGATCGCATGTCTACCTGCTAGCTTGCTGAGACGACTAATTCTCAGGTATCAGGTAATCAAGGTACAAAAAACATTACTTACGTCACGTAAATTCTCCAAGCTGATTATCACGTATATTTTAGGCAATATCCTTAAAAATAAGTCGCCAATACTTCCAGACACTTTCCGTCGGCCGTATTGCTTTGCAGACGCTTTAAAGCTCCCAAATTAATTAGGTAGGTACTTCACGTAAATTCTGATGCTCCATTTTTATATATGTCCACCAGACAACTATTTTAAAACCTTTTACAAGAAGACAGACCGATCCAAGGGCCAATCATCCCCTAAACTCAATTTTAATACCTCTGTGGGTGGAGGAGGAGGAGCGCGTTGGCATTATCCACGCGCATGAGACTGAGTGAGACATGTATTAGGATATATGTACTTCTCTCTCTCTCACACGCTCTTACAGTTTACTCATATCAATTAATTATTAATATTTTTAAAAAATCAGCCAAAAATTAAAAAATCAGGTAAATAATTAAAGATTAACTTGTTAAAAATGATCATTTGAACACAATAATTCTAGAATTTTATTCTGCAAGCTGTTTTGATAAATTCGAATTAACTTCAATTTTTTTTTTTAATAGTTTATTTATTGGGAATTAATCATAAAAAAACAAAGTAGAAAAGTATTAATCTCTCAACATTTCTGAGTAGTGCCTCTAATCTTCATTATCATTGTCATTGAAATTGATATGCCCCCGCGCTCCTACCCACAGAGGCATTAAAATTGAGTTTAGGGGATGATTGGCCCTTTGGATCGGTCTGGCTTCTTATTCTTATAAAGGGTTTTAAAATAGTTGTCTGGTGGACATATATAAAAATGGAGCATCAGAATTTACGTGAAGTTAAGTACCTAATTATTTTAGGAGCTTTAAAGCGTCTAGAAAGCAATACGGCCGATGGAAAGTGTCTGGGAGTATTGGCGACTTATTTTTAAGGATATTGCCTAAAATATACGTGAAAATCAGCTTGGAGAATTTACGTGAGGTAAGTAATGTTTTTATGTACCTTGATTACCTGATACCTGAGAATTGACCGTCTCAGCAAGCTAGCAGGTAGGCATGCGTTCTTAGTATGTACATACTAACACTACTCAATCGTCAACATTTCGTTCGTCAGAAAATACGTGACGTCTGGTGACCCTGGGATCTTACTCTATTAGGTTCTTTATGAAGAGCACACGTATTCAGCTCATGCCAATACAATTTTTTATGGTGCAAATCATAATGTTGTATAATCTAAGCAGGCCCAGGTACTTAGCACATACTGCAGAAGAAGCCTATAATCAACACCAGCATCTTTGTGATCTAGAATTTAGACTTCAGTTTTCTCTTCTTTATCCCGGCTTATCTGAAAGAAACGAAATAATAACTTGATATTGTATTGAATATCATGAAACTGAAGTTTCTGAATTCTGATCTATCTACTCATTTTAAACCTGAATTCTAGCTTTACTTTATTTTCGTAAGCTAAATTTGAAGACGATGCTACCAACTATTGAGGAATTCCCCCATAAAGAAACGACCCTGGCTGCAGCATCAGCACAAACTGGTAATTATTTTAGTTTTACGACTTAAACCTAACGCGTATGCTAAATTTCAAGACGATGCTATCAACTGTTGAGGAGGTCTGTCATGAAGAAATGACCCTGGCTGCAGCATCAGCACAAACTGGTAATTGTTTTGATATTACTAGATAAACATAATGCGTATGCCAAATTTGAAGATGATGCCATCAATTATTGAGGAGCTCCCTTATGAAGAAACAACCCTGGCTATCAGCACAAACTGGTAATTATTTTAGTGTTACTAGATAAACCTAATGCGTATGCCAATTTTGAAGACGATGCTATCAAGTGCTAAGGAGTACCGTCATGAAGAGACGACCCTGGCTGCAACATCTGATACTATACTAATAAACTCATTTTAAAGTTGTTTATATAAAATTAAATTACCTTTCCTCCACAGTGATTACAACCTTCTTATTCGCGGTCCACATCAACGGCAAACGTAAAAACATCGACTCGTCCTCGCTTGGTACTTCATTTTAGAAAAAATGTGTAAGAAAGAAGTCGGAACATTTTACTTACATTGATATAATTATTATCTTACACGTAAAATATTTTAGGTAGGTAGATTTTCCAGGTCCTCGGTTTGTACAAATTCTACGCGAAAAACTGTCCTCGGTTTAGTGATATAAAGTCTAACACAACGTCCGCACTTTGTACAAGCTATAAGAATTTTTGTGTAAAAATACGTCCTCGGAAGGACGTCGCAGGGCTTACGTAAGAGGTCCTCGGTTGGCTTACACAAAGTCCTCGTATGTGCATCGCTGGTCACATTTTGCTGTGTATTTCAGGTCCTCAGTATGATAGCCGAAATTCATACAGAAAAATGTTGAGATAGCATTATCCCAATAAGCTCATCACTATAGATTTATTCACCTGTCTCTTTCTATCTTATTCTAAAAAGCCAACGAGGTATTTAAACCGGTTTTTTGGAGAGTCCTCGGTACGTTCTAGGACTAACAAGGTCCTCGTAAGGGTGTCTGTACAAACAGGGGTGTGTGTGTGTGTGTGTGTGTGTGTGTGTGTGTTTGTTTTAAGTACCATCCGAGGACGTGCGTATGAATACACAAGGCACGACCGAGGACCTTTTCAAAGCGAGGACTTTTTCGAGGGTCCTCGGTTTGACTTGACCAAAGATTCGTATTGTGCAAGCGATTTTGAGTCTTTCTATATACTTATTACGAAAAAGTTGTCTGAACCTCGGTTTGATCAAAAATATTCATACGCATACACAAATATTGTGTATCCACCAGATGGTGCCACTCTCGCCTCATACACAGGCTCTTTACACAAATTTCACGTTTGTTGTATTATCCGAGGACCTATGTGTTAACTTTAACACAAAAGACCTCGGTTAGGTAGCTTTTCCACACAATGTGTATTTAAGACCTCGGTTTGCTAGATTTTCCGAACAGTGTGTATTCTAGTCCTCGTTTCGACAATTTTCCTCGTGTGTAGAAGACGAGTTATGTGCTATCATTTAAATAAAATTATGAAGGAGAAAAGCGAAGGTAGACTGAATCCTTAAACAAATCGTTAGTAGCTACTAGGTGCACGAGGAATAATCAGGCTTCTTCTGCAGTATGTGCTAAGTACCTAGGCCTGCTTAGATTATACAACATTATGATTTGCACCATAAAATATTATATTGGCAGGAGCTGAATACGTGTGCTCTTCATAAAGAACCTAAAGTAAATGTCTTCCGAGGCGAAATGTCAGCAGCAAGATTTAAAGCAAACAAAAAGTACAAAGATAGAAATAAAGAATATGAACGTACTAAAGAAAACAACATAAACTTTACTGAAATAGAAGTAAGTTTATTTTAAAATGAATAGAATAGATCTTTATTTTCACAGAAAGTAGGTACAGGTTACAGATGTTAAGTTTAAAATGATCCTTATACTAACTACCTTAACTAAGGCACGCAAACAGTTTTAGCTAAAAATGATCGGACACATACATTATATACTTTTCTTTAATAGGGCGGTATCGGAACCACTAAGAATTAGCAAATTTTTATATTGTCTCCTGATTGGCCGGTTTCTATTTGCGGACACTTTATTAAACAAAAACAGCCACCTCAATAGTATAAAGTGATGGGAATGTTAATAATTTTAGAGACTTAAATACGTACGCAGCTATCTGTTACTATTAAATTTCACACATACAGCGTTAGGTTAAAAAGTACATACGCATCTACACTAAGCTTTTTGCATACTTCTTCTGCTTGTGGTTTCTAAGTTAATTGGCTATCTATCTCTATCTAATGCCAAGGAATTTGGCAACTAGTACTTGGTCAACTTTTTGTCCATTATAGTGTAAATGTAAGACTTCTGGTGGAATATGTTCAATGTGGCGAGGTAAATAATTAATATATAGCAAAAATAATAAAGGGCCCAGGACACTGCCCTGTGGTGCGCCATACCTAATAATTCTTGCCTTAGATAAATATTTTTCTTCGTGCTTACTTTTTAGACATATTCTAGATATTTCTGTGTGCTGCTTACGATTGTTAAGGTATGATTTTAAGAGATTAAGTACATTTCGTCTGATGTCTATGATGTCTAACTTTTTTGAAATAATTTCACGATCAACACAATTAAATGACCGTGAAAATTGCGCAAACTGGTACTTTTTTTATCCACATTTTGCAATATGACATTTATTAAATCGTAAACCGCTGTATTTATACCCTTATTTTCTCTGAAACCCTTTTTGTTCCGCACTTAAAACATTATATTTGGATAGGAAATTATTACAGAGTTATAAATTATTTTTTCTATAACCTTAGAAAAAATAGGTATTAAAGTAATTGGTCTATAATTTGCTAGATCTTCTTTAAAAAAGTCTAAAGTGGCTTCATTATAATTGTTTTTAAACTATCCGGAAATACTCCAGTACTGATATATACGTTAAGATACAGATGCAAGGCGATGTCGCCTGGTACGATTTTTACAGCCTTTGTTGATATAAAGTCATATCCAGTGCTGTTTTTATTTTTTAATGATTGTATCGCTCTCATAATATCTTGCGGTACTACTGGATGTATTAACATTGAGTTAGGGTTATTTGTCAAATTCGAAGTGTCCGGCGATTTCGTCATGTTATTTTGTGTCTGGTCAATAAAATAGTTATTAAAAGCGTTTGCAACGTCTGTCGGATTAGTAATGGTACTATTTTGAACTTTATATGAAACAAATTATTTAAAAAATCTACTTATAGAAATAATCATCAAGTTGCAACAATACCTTTGAGAAGAATGATTACAAAACTTACATAACAATTATATAGAATATATAGATAGAAACACAATACATAGAAACCATAATTATAAGAGATCAACATAATTTGGGCTAAAAACTTAACATAACATTACTTAACACAATGCTTAGTTAGAAAACAACAAAGAAATAGGTATTATCAAGTGAGATCAAAATAATTTGGGAAGCATGAAAACTTAATAACTAGCTACAAAATGATTAAAGATAAATATAAATCATTCATGTCAACGGCCTGTGAAATTCAAAAGTTATTGCTTTTTTCGCTAAATAACACAATGCGGGATCATGGAAACTGTAAATAAAAAGGATTCATTGTTGTATCATCAGTTTTGATCAACGTATTTATTAGTTGTAAGTAGCGAAAAACGCAAGAAAAGAAAAAAAGGCAGGTGAGCTGACATGTGACATGTACCTTAAAGAAATAATGATCTTTGGTATCAACACTATTATTTACTTCACGTTTAATAAAACAAAATAGCAAACATTCTTTGGAATAATCTATACCAGCATCTTTGAGATCTAGAATTTTTTTAACCCGGCTTATCTGACAGAAACGAAATACCTAATAACTTGATATTGTATTGAATACCTATCATGAAACTGGAGTTCCCCCATAAAGAAACGACCCTGGCTGCAGCATCAGCACAAACTGGTAATTATTTTAGTTTTACAACTTAAACCTAACGCGTATGCTAAATTTGAAGACGGTGCTATCAACTATTGAAGAGTTCTCTCATGAAGAAATGACCCTGGTTGCAGCATCAGCACAAACTGGTAATTATTTTGGTGTTACTAGATAAACTTGAGGAGTTCCCTTATGACGAAACAACCTTGGCTGCAGCATCAGCACAAACTGGTAATTATTTTAGTTTTACTACATAAACCTAACGCGTATTCCAGATTTGAATGCAACGCTATTAACTGTTAAGGAGTTCCCTCATGAAGAAACGACCCTAGCTGCAGCATCAGCACAAACTGGTAATTATTTTAGTGTTACTAGATAAACCTAATGCGTATGCCAATTTTGAAAACGATGCTATCAAGTGCTGAGGAGTACCGTCATGTAGAGATGACACTGGCTGCAGCATCTGATACTATAATAATATACTCATTTTAAAGTGTTTGTTTTGTTTATACAGGATAATTTTTTATTCAGTGCGTAAATTTTTACAGGGTGTTCTACCCATGAATATGAACAACATTCACTATGGGACCATCTCTGAAATCACGAAAAAAAAATCAGCAGATTCATACATTTTGGTCGAGTAGGTATTGAACTTTTATAAGAAACAGCTGATTTTTTTTTTGTGATTTCAGAGATGGTCCCATAGTGAAAGTTGTTCATATTCATGGGTAGAACACCCTGTGAAAATTTACGCACTGAATAAAAAATTATCCTGTATAAAATTAAAAACTAACCTTTCCTCCACAGTGATTATACCCATCTTATTCGCAGTCCGCATCAACGACAAACGTAAAGACATCGACTCGTCCTCGCTTGGTACTTCGTTTTAGAAAAAGTGTGTAAGAAATAAATCGGAACATTCTACTAACATTGATATAATTATTATCTTACACGTAAAATGTTTTAGGTAGGTAGATTTTCCAGGTCCTCGGTTTGTACAAGTTCTACGCGAAAAACTGTCCTCGGTTTAGTGATATAAAGTCTAACACAACGTCCGCACTTTGTACAAGCTATAAGAAATATTGTGTAAAAATACGTCCTCGGAAGGGCGTCGCAGGGCATACGTCAGAGGTCCTCGGTTGGCTTACACAAAGTCCTCGTATGTGCATCGCTGGTCACATTTAGCAGTGTATTTCAGGTCCTCGGTATGATAGCCGAAATTCATACAGAAAAATGTTGAGATAGCATTATCCCAATAAGCTCATCACTATAGATTTACTCAGCTGTCTCTTTCTATCTTACTGTAAAAGGCCAACGAGGTATTTAAACCAGTTTTTTGGAGGGTCCTCGGTTCGTTCTAGGACTAACAAGGTCCTCGTAAGGGTGTCTGTACAAACAGGGGTGTGTGTGTGTGTGTGTGTGTGTGTGTGTGTATGTCTGTCTGTGGCATCGTAGCTCCCGAACGGATGAACCGATTTTAATTTTGTTTTTTTTTGTTTGAAAGGTGAATTTGTCGGGAGTGTTCTTAGCTATGTTTGATGAAAATCGGTCCAAGATGGCCGCCGCTACAAAATGGCGGATTATATATTTTTTCACAACTCCCTCAATATGGGTATCAAATGAAAGGGCTTGATTAGTAGAATACTATACACTATGATAAATTTCAAATCCAAGATGGCCGCCACCACAAAATGGCAAATAATATTTTTTTTTTCACAACTCCCTCAATATGGGTATCAAATGAAAGGGCTTGACTAGTAGAATACTATACACTATGACAAATTTCAAATCCAAGATGGCCACCACCACAAAATGGCGAATTACAAAACCCTGATTAAATACCAAATTACCTGAATCTTAAAACGCAAGAAAATAAAAGAAAAGAAATAATAAGGAGTCCCTACAAAAAGCATGAAATAAAAAATTAAATTAAAAATTTAAAAAACCCCCGACTACGTGAAACCCTATAAAAAGAAAAAAATAACCTTGAAATTATGACCCTACGTAAGTACGTATGAAATTTTTTGATTAAATATTGTCCTGTCGGGGGACCGCTACTATTTTAAACTTTAACAGAACGTTAGGCTAATAATTAGAGCGGTCCCCCGACGGGAAAACATTTAATCAAAAAATTTCATACGTACTTACGTAGGGTCATAATTTCAAGGTTATTTTTTTCTTTTTATAGGGTTTCACGTAGTCGGGGGTTTTTTAAATTTTTAATTTAATTTTTTCAAATTTGATTTTTTTATGACATAACTTTACAATAACTAAGAAGTTTTAATACCTTCATTTAAGGAGTATTACATTGTCTATTAAATACAATTTATTGCATTAACCTAGCATTTTTAGTTTCCGAGATTTTTAGGATTCTTCAAGTGACCCGGATTCATTGCTCTCGAGTGTAGTTCATGTCGTGGTAAAAATATGTATTAGACAGTAAGGTGGTTCTCCCTGCAGACCATGGCCCACCTTCCATCTGGCGCCGCATACCCTGCCACCTGTACGTGAGGAGAGGACCTTTACCATCGATTCGCTAAGAAGTAAGGTGGTGTGGACTTGAGTGCCCAGGGTGCGCTAAGCATCATCTTCATCGTTCCAGTCGAAAGAGTCCACTGTTGGACATAGACCTCCCATCACCTCAAGCGACGCCACATCGACCAGTCCCGTGCTTGTCATATGAAGCGGATTCCTGTGACCTTCAGCAGTTCATCAGTAGGGCATAATCTACAATTATCTTTTGCCACTTCTGATGGCTATTTTTATGCTGCTTATTATATTCTATCGTGCATGGCCATGGGAGCCCGATCGAAAGTATTTCGGAACTTCGGAGATAAGTCTGCATCCGATTAATTAACTTTTTCAGACGGGCAGAAACACATCGGGTGTAGGGACACCTGTCAAATCATGCTGTCATACATTCTTAGCTCGGGCCCCAAATTAATATTGTATCCATAGGTGATACTGAGCAGGAATCACCCGTAACTTCGGCTGGAACTACGGATTTCTTTCGAAATCCGTTCCGTAAACGAAGCAATGTAAGAAGTAGGTATGTAAGGAAGGATCATAGCAGATGGCGTTCTGTAGTTTTTGCCTACCCCCATGGGAAGAAGGTGTGAGTTTTTGTATGTACAGACGCCAGCAGGTCAAGCTACCCGAAACTGACAAATTTTCCCAATCAACTTTGAACCTTAATCCCTTAGCATTAAGTTGATAATCTATTCAAAAAATTGACAGATTGTAGTAGCTTGATGTGCTGGCGTCTGTACATAAATTCTATCATCATTATATGCGTTTGTATTTGTACCACCGCCCGTCTTATTCCATTCAGATTCTCAGAAAGATATAAATACTATATACCTAATCGTGGCTGAGTTTATTACTTAGACTTCTGTTTTACGTTCTATACGTAGGTATTTAGTACTTGCGTCACTGACGGTAAAAGAAACGTGGAATGTAGTCTTCGCTATAGTTGGGGAATCCCCCGGATTTTATCAAAACGAATTGAACGTGTTTTTTGTTGGCGATTGACGTCTTATCCACCCGTTGACCTTGCGAATGAATAAATAATTGTCTGAAGATTATATGAGATGCTCTTTCGTTTAAAAATAACAACACGCTCGTTGTTACCTACTCATTTTACCTTTTTTTACACACTTAGTCCAGGCTTAGCCCGCGGCGACGTTTTTTCGCGCACTGGATTTTCAACGCACTGCTTAGCGCCGAGAGTTGAAAATCCAACAGTGTGTTTTTTTAACGCGCTAGGAGCGCTCTGTTGGATTCTCAGCTTCAATGCTCAGCTCAGCACGGAGAGTTGAAAATCCAGCGCGCGATATTTTTATGCCCGTGCGAACGCAGGCTTAATAAATAGCTTTTATTTAAAAGGCGCCTTTGTTGTCTTTATCAAGAAAATACAAATTCTTGTACATGATTATTTAAATGGCTATACTCACGATCACCAATTGCGAATCACCCTAAATTCATATTTGACTACATCCTAACAATTGCCACGATTATCTACCTACTATGAAACAAAAGTATAATCAGCCTATAACCCACTGCTGGGACACAGGCCTTTTCTCTTCGAGAGGGAGTGGGCTATAATCTACAACGCGGGCCCAATGCGTGTTGATAAAAATGTCACATGTCTTCGAATATTTAGTTCTAGGACATCCCGGTTTCCTCGCTATGTTCTCCTTCACTGTTTTGAGAGCAGTGATGATAAAATTATTTACACAAAGTACACCGCCTGCCTGGGTTCGAACCCACGACCTTACAACTCGTAAGTCGGGGCCGATACCACACGCCCCAAAAACTAAATGATTGACTACCTATTCGCCCACTATATTTATAATATTCCTTGTTTACAGAACCTGGACGAGGTGCACATAGCTCTAGAAGTATGCCAGGAGCCGCGCGTGATGAATCCGAGTGCAGCCGGAGCCATCCCAGCGCCGGGGAAGTACAGCTATATACACAAGGTATTTTATTAATGCTTATGTTTTTTAGATAACCATGTTCTGGGGTCTGGGGTACGAAAAAAAAAAACAAAAAAATTATAATCAGCTTAATATGTCCCCACTACTGAGACTTAACAAGCGGGCCGCAGTCAGTGTTCGTTGCATAACGTATCGTATACAAGCGAGGATCTAGGTTTTCGTATTTAAAAAAAAAACCTTCGGCACCTGTAAACTCAATAATGTACCCCCCTTTAAAGGATGACTACGACTTATCCATAAATATATCTTAGTAAAACGAGTATACTGTATACAAAGTAAAAATACAGGCTATAAAACTATGTTTATGTCTCAATTAGAGTTTTAGGCTCAGTTTGGTGGAAGATCAGCCCCCCTCCCCTCTCTCGCGTCTGATCGTAAATAACATCATGAGACTGCTCTTCACCATCACGAAAACCATTTCTCAGAGGAGCAACGAAATTATTCAAGCTCAAATCACCACTTTGATTTGGCGATTTTTAATAAGAGTATTGACTTCGTTAGAATGTTACATGGCATGGGACAAAGGTAGATTTATGAACATGATGTTATTTTAATTTGTTCTTTCAGGTTATAGATGGAATCTCAGTGGCTGTGAACCACGTGCAAATAGACTTTAATTGTGAAGCTTTCACCAGCAGTGTTCAGGTAAGAAACCATACTTTACGAAGTACCATACTGCAATAGGGGACATAATGCAAGGTCATATTAAATTAAGTGACGAAACTTTACAAACATGTTGGGTATCAATGTAATAGGCTATTTCCCTAAAAATTCTAATTAGTCCGTCAGTTAGATTATCAAAAAATATTGAACCCGTATTTTTTCTTTTGTCAATTATATAAAAAATTATGAATATCGCCCGTTAAAGTTACGCGAGACATGA
Organism: Apamea anceps; assembly: GCA_951799955.1. Classification (NCBI taxonomy): domain Eukaryota; kingdom Metazoa; phylum Arthropoda; class Insecta; order Lepidoptera; family Noctuidae; genus Apamea; species Apamea anceps. Next base: position 15,283,437 of record OX637509.1, read on the forward strand.
CGCGTTGCTACTCCTAAATTTTGACGCGCTTTTATCTTTGTAATTTTTTGTTTGATTGACAAAAGAAAAAATACGTGTCCATTATTTTTCGATAATCTGACGGACTAAATATAATTATTATTTTTTTACCCAGGCAACCTCGTACCCTATTACCAATATAGGATCTAAAGATGAAATAAATAATAATACTAAATAACTGCTTCGTTGGTCTCGTAGTTGCAAGCGCGACTGCTGAGCGTGGGGTCCTGGATTCGATTCCCAGGTCGAACAAAGTGTTATTGGGTTTTCCATTAGGAATTTCTTAGTAACAGTCCGAAGTTTGGAAGTTGGCGGTTTAATACCCCCGTGCCTCGGAACGCACGTAAAGCCGTTGGTCCTGCGCCTGATCTCTCCCCGGTCGTGTCGGATTGCCGTCCCATCGGACTATGAGAGTAAAGGAACAGAGAGAGCACCTGTGTTTACACACACACACTTTTGCACTATAATATCTCCTTCGTACCTGTCTAATATTCGTTGAGATTGGCCACCGTGACCGAAATCGGTCGGGAGGCTATTATTATTTTATTTTAAAAAATATGGTTTTCTAAACTTATAATTCCAAGTACAACAGCTGATTATGGCATCAACGGCTGTAGTTCCTTAAACTATGAGTAAATATATGGAGCCATTCGTTCCACTACCCCTGATAACATATTTTATGTTACTTTCAGATCTCAAGAGTGACAGTGGAGTCCCGAACGCCTGACGGTCGCAAAGGAGACCTAAGACTGACTAGAATCAAATCGCCAGACACTGGACAACTGCTTATTTTTAAGGTAATCTATAATGAACCTTATAGTGCTTGCGATAAGGTTTAATTCTCAAAAATTATGTTTATATGAGTTTTATTTATTTATTTCTTACGCTACTGACTGTTACGCGACACGCAATAATAAACTTTATTTCATGCCAACAGGAGTTAGAATGGCAAAGCGCCCGCATAGAAGCCACTGCCCACGGGGCAGCCAACGCCAATCTTCCACCATTGCGACTTCTTTTGGGGAATACGCACTGTCGAATTGTTATCAAGAAGAGATTATCAGGTATGTGCAATATTCAACCTTGTTTAGATGTGAATAAGCCTTCTATTTAAGCCTGGTGATCTGTAATACAGGTTTAGTTATTAAGTGTTACCTTGGCTTTGTACTGTGTTTGTGATAATGAGAGAACAATAAAGAATATTATTATTATTATTATTTGAACAGCTGAATAAAGCCCACCCTCCTCAACATTACTTTTAGGTCACACGCATTGACAGACAGGATTCACATTTACATTCAATATTAAAACCTGTTTTAGCTGAATTTAATATAGTAAAGCACACATCGACGAATTACCACTGTAAGCCAGTTTAGAAAATACAATACCAATATTTAAACCTTAATTTAACAATAAACCACTCAATATTAACCGCCTTTAAACATAATTATTGGTCAGTCGATGAGCCTGGTGGCCTAGTTGTAATGAACCCGACTTACGAGTTGCAGGTCGTGGGCCCGAACCCAGGCAGGGGCTTTACTTTATGTAAATAATTTCATCGCCACTACTCTCAAAATAGTAAAGGAAAATATCGTGCGGAAATCGGCATGTCCTAGATCCAAAAATTCGAAAACGTGTGAAATTATCAACCCGCACTGGGCCCGCGTCTAATCTACTACAGCTCACGAAGAGAGAGAGAGAGAGCACTCGAAAAGAGGAGGCCTGTGTCCCAGAAGTGGGAACATTTAGACTGATTATACTTATGCGATGAACATAATTCGGGAGGCATGCACCACACTGAAATGATCTGAACGCTCGGCATGTCATCGATTGAATGCAATTTAGTTAGAAAATACAATGCTTGAATGTCACTAAGTTCTAACTATCCCTAATATCATTACTTCTGCTTCCAGACTGCGCAGTGATAGGGTCTCGTCTCGCGATATGTCCGGAGCCGCTGGCGTGGGCTCTGACGGACGGACAGCTGCGTGCGATGTTAGCGTGTGCCATAGCGCTCGCTAAACCCGTGCAGAAGGCTACTGCTGCAGCTACCAGAATCAAAGCTTTGAGGAAGGTAAGAAGAACTTCCTTGACTAGATTGTAAAAGTCAATTATTTTAAAAGAGTTACCGTGTAGTTTCTTGCCAGCTCTTTTCCATAGGAAACGACCAATTGGAACCGTGCACCTAGCTTCTGACGTTTCATAAGTGCATGTTGGTTTATGTGGTTTTTTTTTTTTTTTTTGATTCCTGAATTCCCATTAACTATGTTCTTTTTGCCCATGATGATTTTTTATATTTGCCAGGCTGAAAGATAAGCATCAAAATCTTATGAATAGAGCTTAATGATGATGAGAGAGATGGGTGGGGAAGGAACCTCACTTTTCAAAGGAGATTCTCAATTTTACGCGAATATTTCTTGTTTTTTTGTACCTATGTGTTCAGTGAAAAACCATTTAATATTTTTTATATATATTTTCAGATCGAAGAACCTCGGGAACAGATATCCAGCAGAGCAGCTACAGGCGAGCGTGACATCCTAGCACGAATGTTCGCCAAACACGACGTCAGAGAGACTTCCTACCACCTGCTGGCGCCCAGGATAGACCTGCATCTGTGTGATGATCCAGGATGTAAGTGAACAGCCTCTAAAACAGACCAGTCACGGACTAGGAAGAAGAGTATAGATTAACCTGAATTTTAAAGCACCATCATCTGCCTAGCCTTTTCCCAACTATCTTGGGGTCGGCTTCCAGTCTAACCGTATACAGTTGAATAACAGTATTTAACATGGAGCGATTACATAGCTGACTTCTACAACCCAGTAACCTGGATATTAAAACATTTGTTAATTCATTAAAAACGGAGTGATCTTACCTCGGTTTGTAAAACGTTAAAAATGTTGTAATAAACGTTGATTGTCCAAAAAAAATTGATATCTGACTGCAGTTTGCAATGGTGTTCAAGTTAATGCTAAATTTTTCTTAGAACTTTTACTAAAGTTACGTTTTCGGGCAGTTGCCTTACGGGTTCACATTTCCACCCTATATTTTCATATATTAACTTGGTTAAATTTATCCACAGTGGGTCGATCTGAGAAACCGTCCCTCTCAAAAGGAGGTGCCCTTCAAGTGACGCTGGTCAGCATGCAAGCAGACCTGTTCCCTTACCACAAGGCGTCTGATGATAGAAGACATTGGAGAGGATACAGGTAAGATAATATTCTTTATTGTAGAACAAAACAAAACTAAACTTAAATAACACTTTTTAAATGGTCGTGAATTCAAAATTTGGAACAATGATGACCCCAAGAGGGCCAGTATGTTATCAAAACTGCATAAAAACTTTTTCTTTGAGTTGTCATTATTTGGTTTTTTTTTTTTTGTCAGTGATACTCGAATTAAAACGATTTTTTTATTATTTTGATGTTTTAGACACTACGTGGAGATGCACAGTGGCTCGATTTAGGAGGCCGGGATGTTTTTTTGAACCCGATATCCGGTATTTCGAATCCGCTAGTTTTTTAGAGATTAGCGCTTTCTAACAAAAAACATATAAACACACCAACTTTTCAGCTTTATTATAAGTATAGGTACAGTCACCGTCAAAAATATCGGGACGAACAGACTGTTCAAAATGATCTCAACAACTAAGAAAATTAAACTTTATGTCAACTGGATAAAGTTCTTGTCAGAATGACAGTTGTCGTGTACTGTCTTCATTCTGAAACATTCCTTGTGTCATTGAGTTAATATTTCATTTTCATAGTTGTTTAGGTCATTTTGAACAGTGTGTTCGTCCCGATATTATTGACGCTGACTGTACAATACACAACAAGGTTTTCTTTTTTTTTTCAATACAAAATACAGAATATTTTCTTCTCCAAAAAACAAATCACAGATTTTGATTCGCGTGAGCTTTTTATCTGAATCAAGTTCATGACTCCTTTGACCACTCTCGTCTACTATTTGTTTTAGTTTGCGCTGTATTGTATCACAAAATCTCAATGTTCTGTATATTATATTTTGCAGAGAAGCAGCAACGCCGCACAGTCAGTGGCTGTCACAGGCGCTGTCATCATTTTGCACCACCCTGCTGGAGAACCTAGATCCTAGGCCACTCACCCCAAGTACTAAGGTATGAATATAAAATAAATCAGGCATCATACAGGGTGCCAGGGACATCGACGCGCAACCTGTTACCATAGAATTAGTACAAGATTCTTAACCTCGGTAAATCACTGAAAATTTTCAAGTCTTCACTGATTATCAACAAAAAAAAATACTGCTTTTTCCTAAAAAAAAAGTGCAAAAAGCAACAAGCAAGCAAGTGCAAGTGCAGTGCTTGCAAGTGTTTGCAAGTGTGTTCGAAATGTATGGAACAGTAATATTTTTTTAAATAAATTTGTTAAAATTTTTATTCGGTTTAAAAAAAAAACTGCTGATCCATTCATTATGTTCAGAATCATGTAATGAATCCATGGTAACAGGCTGTGCGTCGATGTCCCTGCCACCTGTGATCTAGATCGTAGAATTGCGTAACACACTAAAAGTAGCAATGGCTTTCATTTCGTGCGGGGCAGTCCCAACAGCCTCCTGAGGGTAGTGGCAGAACGACTGGATGCCGACTGTCCTATTATGAGGCACTGGACGAGGATTCACATTACCTGTGAAACCTCGTCGGGTGCCCTTAGGTTTTAATTGTTGTTGTTTTTGTTTATTTTTTATATTGTACTAACATAGTTTATAAGTCTGATTGTTACTAACCTAATATGGACCTACTACAGTCTGAAATAAATGATTTTTATTTATTTATTTATTTATTTGGACAGTTCAACAACGTTCATTGCGTTATTTACATTGTTGAGCAGACAATTTTCTCGAACTTATGAAGCAATGAATTAGCAATATTTTTCAAAATGATTCAGATGGTTATTGATAGTGTGTTTTGCAATTAGGGTGCTGAGTTCACCTCACATAAAAGTTAATAATAATAATAATTAAAAATAGGTGGTTAGGGTTCCTGTCTCTGGAGCCCTAACCACCGGTAGCTTGGACCCTGCTCCAGACACCGGTGGATCACTTTTTTTATATTTTTAAATGTTTTTTTATAGTAATATTTAAAAATGTAACAAAATAAGAAAACTAAATAAATAAACGAAATAATAATTAATATTTTAAGTCATTATCAACTGATTATTTTGCAGACAAGCCAACCCGAGAAGCCTGAAGAGCCGGTATCTAACGGCATCAAACACAAGCAGGCAACCACACAATCAAGTGCTTCCAATGCTCCGTCCACTAACTCTACTACCTCACAAGGTAAATGTATAAAATACAAAAAAGAAAAATTATGCTTTTTTTGTTTTTTTTTTTTTTTGGTGGGAAACCATCAAATGACCTCTCCCGCTCTGGGCTGAGCGGAAGGGCGTGTCAGACTTTTACTGACTAAAACCCACCCGTGTTCCTTCAGTTGCCTGTGCCAGGGGCCACGGTATCTCTTTTGAACAACCCGCCACCCTGGCGGCATCGGCCCTAGCGGACCCCGTCAGTTCGTGCTGACATCTCTTTGAGGCGCGCGTGGAACACAACGCGCCGTCGACCCGGGCCTGGTCCTTACCGGGAGGCGAGCTGCCCATTGCTCACTCATTGCGCCTACGGTGGCCGGGAGTCGGCAGTTGACTCCCGTCCAGGGAGTCTTTTGCGGCGGCTAGGGGTGTGAGGGCGTAGAGATTGCCTCTCCCTCACGCGCTCCGCCTCCTCCTTCGCGAGCATTACTGCTTCGCAGAAGGAGGTGATGGCCTGCCATGCACTCTCGCTCTGTACCATGGCCTGGACCAGGGCCGGACGCGAGAAATCGCCGCCGCCGATCGCCGCCACAAGGACACGGCGGTGCCCCGACCTCTACCGTATGCTCCACCGTGTCCTCCGGGCGATCCACACAGTGGTGACACCCTGGCGTTTCCGGCTTTATCCTGAACAGGAAGCTCCCGAAACAACCGTGTCCGGTGAGGACCTGCGTCAGGTGGAATGTGAGGGCGCCGTGGTGCCTCTCTAGCCACTCCTCAAAGAGGGGACTTATCGCCGCTATTGCGGCGTGCCCAGCACTGGGTTGCGACAATCGCACTCTCCATGCCGCTATGAGATCCCGCCGGAGCCATGTTTGCTGTACCGTGATTTCTCGCGGCAGCGGAGTTACGCCCCGGCGTTTTGCCTCCTCTCACCACTCCCATATGAGGGCGAGGACTTTGGCCTCCAGATCCCATGGCGGCAATCCGGCAAGGAGGCTCGCCGCCTCAGCGGAGACCGTGCGGTATCGTCGCAGCAGCCGGACAGCCGTGACCCTCTGGGTCGCGTCCAGCCGGCGGGCTGGTCGCAGCCTCAGGGAACGCGCCCATACGGACCGCACGACTCCCGCATAAAGATTATATGCCTTACAATATAATTACGATTTAAATCTTTGGTATAAACTTTATACCAAAGTGAAGATTTGTCGCGAAAAGTGTCCATTATGAGAATAGTGCGCTCACACCCCGCATAAAGTCCCGCACTCCCAAGTCCCGTATGTCCAGTTGTATGTTGATAAAAATATGATTCGCGGTCGTAAAAAATATTCTTTTATAGATTTATATTTATCAATACAACTCTCTAAGTTCGTATTACCCCATGAATGACTATTTCATGAATTCATGACATTTAAAGTCAATTGCTAACTCAAGGAGTTGTATTGCTGATTGTAATTGTTATAATTCTGTTAAGTCATATTTGTTACGGTCGTGAATCAAATTTTAATCATTATACAGCCTGACATTGTCATGTAAAATGTAAGTAAATCTGAATTTCCTGGGCTACCTTAGTGCATCCCCCCTTTAAACCGTCTGCATAAATTATCGAAGGTATTAAAATATTGATATTATTTATAGCGTCGCCGACTAGAACGCGCATCCTGCAGCAACTCGGCAAGCTGATGACCACGTGTCTAGTACTTAGGATAGACGACTTCACTGTTTATAAGGTAAATAGAATACGTTTTTTTTTTCAATAAGATAAAATAACTTTGCATTCTTGTTCTAAAAACTTCGTAAACTCCTGGTTGCTGAGAGTCAATACAGTCAAATTAAAAGTTATTTATTCAAATTAGGCTGAGAAACGGCAGTTTTCGAACGTCAAAATACATAAGGCAGTCCCCCGAAACGCCCGCCTTTCACCACTTCCTAGTTCTTTCGCTGGGAAGAAGTGGTGCAACAAACTCCTCAGCAGCACAGCTGTCTGTTCAGTTAGAAGAACTTGATTCTATACAATAGTAGGTATGCAAAGTAATTAACATTACGAGACACAGAACATTAAATTAAATTGTTTGGCATATGTCAGCTAGCCATGCCATTTTTATAGTCTATGCTGTCACTAATTAAATGACTTTATTTAGTCAACCAATCACAACAACCAAATGACATTTGATTATTTGACGGCAAATTCTGTGAGATTTAAAAAATGTTATATTAACTGTAGCGACATTGGTTTATCGCAAGTGGGAGAGACTACTGTTTTTATTGGTCAGCTACGGAGCCCTAAGGCGGATCTCACACGGCAACGCGCCACGCGATGGAGGCGGGATACTGAGCCAAACGCCACGCGCGGCAACGCATTTTTATTGAATTTATTGTGCGTGTTAATAATAAAGTCCAGATAAATGATACGCGAAATAGTTTTATACTGAAATTGTTAATATATTAAATAAAGGTTCAACGTAACTCTGATTGCTTATTATATATAGTAAATGTGGACGTGGCAAGGCGATGGTATGTAAGCGACTGGCGGGTATAGCGCTCGAGTTCCTTTACCATATCAAACATGCAATTCAGCAATCGCGTCGCTAAGGTCACTACAAATTTATACGTAGACATCACGCGCGGATCGCGTGTCCCGCGCACCGGAGCTTGGCGCGTGGCATTGTGATATCAGCTAAGACACCAGCGATTTTCTTCATAACTAATTATCTAATATACATTTAGTAGCTCGAGGTACCATAATATGAAGGTAAATCAAGGTGTTCGATGAACACTAATTTGTATATTACAGGTATCAACAGGCTCCCGATCCCGCGAGGCGCCTCGTCCTCTAGTGAGCGCTGAGAAGGCCACACTGCCGGGTGACGCTGGGATATTACACGCTGAACTAACCTTCTTCTACTATCCTGGAGATGTGTGCTTCCCTGGTTAGATAGTTTATAATTTTAAAAAAACCAGCTTCTGCCCGCGACTCCTTTATAACAGTATAAGTTTTTAGAAGCTCTCATAAAGTTGTCTCCATCTTGATTTTGCTATCGCCTTGAGCACCCTCAAAACCCATGACGAGAAAGTTTTCGCAGTCGCATTCTTGGATTTTCATTTTGACCTCACTATTGTCTTCAGCGTTCTCGAAAACCATGAAAACTGTTTCTAAAAAAAATCAAGAGAAAAATATAAAAGTCGCATGGATAATACTAAAACATTTTTCGTGACGTGACGATTTCTAACAGTTTACTTCTACAGCAAGCCGCGTTGAAGAACTTCGTAGCAAAAATAATGTTTGCTTAAAATTATAACGTCTATTTACCAAGAATAGTGGGGTTTGTTGCTTAGTAATAACAGCCGCACGGGTCGATCGATCAGGTTAAGCTTCGCTTGCCGCGGTTGGTCCGTGCATATGTAACCATTTTCACATACCAAGATCCCTCCGTGGCTCGGAAAGCACGTTAAGCCGTTAGTCCCGGCTGTCATTCGTAGATCTGTGACAGTCGTTACGGGTCGTCAGTAGCCCGAAAGTCTGATAACCAGTCTTACCAAGGGGTATCGTATTACCCAGTTACTGGGTTGTGAAGGTTAGATAGGCAGTCGCTCCATGTAAAATACTGGTATTCAGCTGCATCCGGTTGGACTGGAACCTGACCCCAACATAGTTGGGAAAAGGCTAGGCAGATGATGATGAAATGGTAGCACAGCTAGTTTAGTATCGCTGGTGTATTCTTTTTTTTTTAAAGTTAGCTAAATACTGAATGAAAGAGATTTAATATAACATGCTCTTTCATGCTGCCCAATACACTCCCCAATACGAAAGCGTAAATCTTCAAAACTCGTTACCAAACACAAAATAGTAAAGAAAACCTTTTATTAAAAATTGCCACAAACATTATTCCTTTCCATCGTCTCACAGTACCAGCCCCAAAGCTCTACGTGCAGCTAAGCCCAGTGCTGGTGTCAGTGGACGTGAACAGCGTGGTGTGGCTGGGCGCGTTCCTGCCGCACATCGTGCCGCGCGACCACGAGACGCGCGACAACATGGAGCACGCGCCGCCTGCCTACATGGACGTGCGGATGGAGGCCATCATGCCTAAGGTACAGATGTCCTCAGAAAAATATGCGCCTCGGCAATCATCGTCTTTCTTCGAAAATACGAACGCGTGATGATGAGATCTAATATAGAGCTGTTGCAACCATGGAAGTACTTGTTTATTTTGTATTTCAAAATGATAGATTAACAACTCTATACATTTCTAAAAAAGATTCAAAACTTTTGAGTTTCAAATGATGATCATAGCTTCAACATAATTGTATATGTCTATTGTTCACAGGTCGTGTTAGAAGCGGGTTCAGAACATGTTTCCCAGCAGCGTGACCGTCCCAAAGAGCTGCAGATTTGTACCGCGAGAGCTACGCTAACCAACGTGCGGGAGTCTCCTAGAGCCAGTTAGTCTTATATTCTAAACAAAGTTCATCTGAACTGCTATGTACAGACGCCAGCACATCAAGCTACTACAATCTGTCAAATATCTTTAATAGATTTTCAACTTTATCGCTAAGGTATTAAAGTTCAAGGTTGCTTGGGAAAATTTGACAGTTTCGGGTTGCTTCACCTGCTGGCGTCTGTACTTTAGAACTGTTTCTTCTTCTGAGAATATAGCTCATGTCAAGGTAAAAACAAAAAACCGACCAAGTGCGTGTCGGACCACGCACAATGAAGAGTTCCGTAGCTGGGATGACTTTATCCCAAAAACGAACTTAATATTCTAGTTGAAAAACATGTTCTCCCATACGTCACGATCAATTCTCCAAATGCAAAATGTAAGTTTGTAATCGCAACAAAATATTTTTTATGGGTGCCCTAGCTTAGTTACTACCACCAACTTGTTGTGGTCAAGATTGGGGTCAAGTTGTTGATATCGAGTAATCGTGGTCGAGTTCTCGTGATACCACTCCAACTCGTCTAAAGTCTATTCAAAATTATGTCCCAAATTGATGTTATTTCAAGTTAAATGAATATTAAATTGAAATGGCAATTAAGTTGATTTCAGAGTGACTAGCGCTATTGAAAAAGTGATAAAATTGTTTGAAGTTGTAGCGTAAACTGAACTTTATTTTGTAGGATTTAGAGTTATATTTCCATAAACTCATATTTGTTTACATTGTTGGCAAATAAATCGCGAATGCAGATTACGTCCTGACTTTCCTTTCAACAATAATTATAGCATCTTCCGAATTTCAACTCACCTTCAACACAAAATTCTTGATAACAGCAATAGTGCTGTATTTATCGTGTACTCGGACAAAATGTTAGCCATGAAGTCGACTATAGTTTGACCAAAACCGCTGTACCGCGCCCTCGGTATGTGCGCGGCGAGACGGGCGGCAGTGCAGGCCGCTCATTCGTCATCGCTCACGGCGTCCCGCCCCCCGCCTCGCCCCGCATTCCTCCCGCCTCGCCGCGCATTCCTAAGGCGCGGTACAGCAGTTTCGGTCAAACTATAATCATAAATGATAAATGATTTTATTTCTGTAACTAGGCTAGTACACACGGCTAAATATCAAGCTATACGTTTCCAATAATAATTTATACACTTTTCGTACAATGAGAAGTCAGCTTATACTGGAAATATATACATAGCTTGATATGTCGTCGTGCGTACTCGTACCAACACATGTCAATCATATTTTAAAAACTAGATGAGATCGGCGTTTCCTAGCTTCCTATCTGACTACTCTAAGAAGAAAAGCCGAAGCAGACTCAGAGGCCACAGTCAAGGCACCAGTTGTTCCATTTCTTCCTACTTCATCGTATTAAAGTTCCAGGCTAAATACCGATAGGCTACAGGCCACGTGTGTTGCAGACTCCGCGGGCACCCGCGCCGACCTGGCCGCCATCCTGTCCGCGCTGCGCCGCGCCGCGCCGCGCGCGGGACAGTTCCCGTGCGCGCCCGGGGACATGGACCCGATACATGACCAGTTTATATTGCATGCTGACAGTGAGTATAAACACTCGATTTATTCCTGTGATTACATTCAAAATCACACCTGTATTTTCAGAAATAAGAATCATATTTGTCTGTTCTTCTCTTCTTGTCTGTTTATATATTTGTGTAAATAAATGGTTAAATAAATAAAGAGTAGTCAGAGGTGAGAACACCCACATTTCGCTAGTAATGTCCAGTGTAATGGGCACACCCACTTATTTTCAAAAACCGAGCTGCTATCTAGATTTCGAGCTGCTCCTGAAAATCTGAAGCACACACACACAGGAACACTGCCGGATCCAGGAATCGAAAAAGTCATTGCAACTTACACTTCTCTATTACGGTTATAAAAACTGAAGCAAGATTCGAAACTGCAAACCAATCATAAAATCGCCTTTGGATTGACGTGATGGTTTGAATCTTATATTATGTGGACTCCTATTTTTTGAATATCTATTTTTCCCCAGCTAACATTTACACCAGTTACTATACTTTTAAGTAACGTTTCCTCATTCACAGATCTCGATGACATTGATCGTGGCACCGCGATCAGTCCCGAACTGCTATGGCGCGAAAACAGAGCAGTATGGTGTGCGAGAGTTGAGCCACTCTGGGCTGACTTCTGCGGCGCAAGAGCTACTAACAATAAACCTGCGCCTTTGTTGGATGCTACGCCTCTCACAGCTTGGGTGAGTAGCTATTACAGCTATGTTTAGATTTTCATTCAACAAATGTGCCTGTAAAAGTCGGTTTCAGCTTCGCCATAACAAATTTTGATCGTCATCCTAATCTATTGTTTAACAAATAAGACGTATTAATGAAGACTCCCAATCTAATTCCAAATAAAGAATATTTTTCGAAAACATGACGCAAAGATAAAAAATAACAAGGGGGGCGGGATATGCGCAACATCCACGCAAAACGGCCATCGCTCAGCATAATGCGAGACAGAGCCCTAGCGCTGGTTTTCAGCGACAGCTGGCGTTGACGCAAATGTGCCTGATTACCAGAGCTGTTGGCGTATTCGTATGGCCCCCTATAAACCCCTTTTGTTAATAAAGAAAGAAAAAAACTAGTGCTATACAAAATCGATCTTTCACAAACCAACTAAAGTGCTAGTGAGGCAGCGATACTTTTGTCCACGTTGGACAGCGACAAAGATAAAGCTTAGTAGTTCCTAAAATTCTTTCTTTGGTAAATGAAAGAAGATTTTATCATTTTGCCTGGAGTATTATGAATAGTCTACGTGTTTTAAATAGGGTAATGCTTTGGTGTCCTAGGAAAGCGATTCCGTCATATTAAAACGGCTGCCATGAAAATCTATCATTTACATCAGTATTTGGCATAAAGTCAAATCCCGCTGCCCAAAGATTTAAATCGCAGAACTTGGTTCTCACCGTACTTAGTCACGCGAAAAACCGAGTAAGCTAACACATTATTAAATAGCGTTTCCAAGACAATCAAGTCAAATCACTGCGTCATTGTGTGTCAGCAGAGATGTCAAAACGAAACAGAAACGCGCCTATCTTTTGATGCGGTAGGGCGAATCTAACGATTTAAATCTTTGTCGCTGCCATCATTTTCATGATAGCCGTCACTAAGCCGTAGTTTAAGCGGCCAGTGGCAATTATACTAATGTAACACAAGAATCCTTATCTCTACAGCTATGTTTCGACGACAACTTCTCCCGCATCTGGGTAGTGGCCCGCACCTGTGGGCTGGCAGGTCTTCAGCTGAACCACTACCAGATGCTGTTCCTCATGAGGCAGCTGGAGAGGATCTCAGAGATGACAGCCTGGTTAGCACATGATGCTGAGAGGCAGCCGGATGCTGAAGAAGGGTATGTTTTAATAAGCATTAGGTCTGGACGGTTTTCTGGCTTAGGATTTGGGATTTTAATCACGATAAAAATATCCAGAGTTCTTACAAAATATTTGGGTACTTAAAATGTTATTATTCGATTATTAAGTTGAAGCATAAAACCCGGTAATACAAAAATAATACTGTAAAGGAAAAAAGACAGAAGTAATGAGGATCTAACTAAATCAGGATATTGTATTGATGCCAAACAGGCTCTTCTCTCAAGTTGTATTAAAATACGCGTCAACTTTTTGCTACATTCTCCAACTGACGTCGAAGGTCTACATTTTACATGCTAAAATGATATTGTTCCGATAGAATCGAATAAATAATATTCATTTATATTCTGAGAGCATTTAAATGAATGCAACGCAAAAAAAACTGCATCTTGACATCAGAAAATACAAAACTGTGGAAATCTCTGCCAGTGTATGTGTTCCCTTTCACATTTAACCCATCTGCCTTCAAAGCAAGAGTGAACAGGGATCATCTGGGCACGCTGGTTTCATCATAGACCTCATCCATCACTTCCCGTCAGGCGTGATCGAGGTCAAGAGCAGGCCATTCAGCAATAAAATAAAAATATACCATAATAACTTGTACTGTAATTTGAACTCAAACTCAATATTTCAATTAAACCATTTACAGGCACTTTTGAATTGTCAAAATTAAATAGTCGGTCAGTTAGTCAGAAAGTTGAAGCTAGTTGCCCATTCCAAAGCGTAGATCTCTATGGAGAAGAACGGGCAAGAAACTCCATGGACACTCTTTTAAATCAAGACATTTTTACAAAATCCTGGTTACATTATTCTTATTGCTTCTATATGTGAGAACAATGTAAAACTCGACTCAATCTTTCCCTTCTTAGGACTATAGTAGCGGGTGTAGTGGTACCGGCAGTAGAGTTAACGTTCGTGCTTCCATGCAACTGCCCCGGACAGGAGTCTTCCAGGGATTTGGACAGCGTACCTCTCGACTCGTCCAGTTTACAGGACTTGAAGTTGGGTGAGTGAGGTTTGCAAATAATACTGGAATAATGAATAGTATTTTACTAAACAATTTAGTTTGTAGTCCTCCAAACTGATTTCGGCCATGGCCAATCTTAACGGAACGGCACGGCGTGGTTTTATAGTCTTTGGGCACGGCAGGCACGGTATTAGGAACAGGGTGTAAAGTTCACTCATCCTCCATAGAAAAGGGAGAATCCTCCGACCAGACGGGTGTTGTGTCTGGTGGGCTACAGCCCGACGATTGATGTCGGGACGTTATATATATTCAGTTGCTTAGCAAACTCTCCTTGTGCGATGCAGGATTTCGCGTGAGGTCAATGTGATGCGACATGCGAAGTTTGCATGTGGCGATGTAGGTGTCGCCACAGGTCGTTTAGGAACCTGCAGTTAAATTAACGGTGCATTTCCACTGAAACGGAGTTTCGGTTGAAATCAGAGTTTTCATTTACACATCGCGTCGTCTGTTGGTTCCTGCACGCCTCCGCTTCACTAGAAACGCAACCTAATTCTATTCACAAACACTATTTATTAAACTCTCGCTTCTTTCTCTTTACTATTTCAACATTCTGTTATTTATTCTTTAAATTATGTTCTTTCTTATTTATTCATGTATTTATTTCCACGTCTTTCGGTGGGCAGAGCACCAAACTGTCTCTACGCTAGGCGCGTCGACGCCGCTTGAGGAGAACTGCAGTAAGTTTTTGGGTTTACAGATACATAATGCATCAAGTAACCATTAATTTTGTATTTTCTATGTTATGTGGCTAACAGCTCTTAATACTAACACAGTACATATTATAAGAAAAAAGTAATAACATGTACAGTTAACCAGAAAAGTTATGCGCTTCGGTAATCTTCGTGTTTCCAAATGTTTACGAACGTTGCGCCATAGATTAACCACCCACAGAAGCAAATCTTCTAAGTTTTATACTTCCGCTCTTTGTCGTAGTGCACCTATCATTGTGCCGTGTGCGTTTGTATGAAGCCCTTACCCTGTCATATGTCAGTAAAAGTTTTTAAAAGTGTTTTGGAATTGCATAGAGTTGTTAGACTCAAATTTTTTGACCAGTGTGGTGGTACAAAATTAGGTAGTACTCCCATGGTTGTAACAGCTCTATGTTAGATCTCACAATCACGCGTTCGTATTTCCGAAGATACAAGACGATTGCCGAAGCGCATACTTTTGCTGGGATCTGTAGATTGAACTATTATTTTATTTATGCAACAAGTCTAAAGTCACGTTGCTCTGCAACAGCAAATAATTGACAGTTTTTTTGTGTGTAACAAGCCCGTTTGATAGTTTGTCGTACCCATGCTTACACAAAAACAGTTGATGTGTTTGCCTGCATTTTCTTTTACTTTTAGTGTTCCGTACCCAATGGGTAAAAACGGGACCTACCTATTACTAAGACTTCGCTGTCTGTCCGTCCGTCTGTCTGTCACCTGAATGTAACTCAAGAACCGCGATAGCTAGACAGTTGAAATTTTTACAAATGATATATTTCTGTTGCCGCTATAACAACAAATACTAAAAACAAAATAAAATAAATATTTAAGGTGGGCTCCCATACAACAAACGCGATTTTTTTTGCCCTTTTTTGTTCGATATCACTAATGGTAACAGGTAGGCACTTGAAATATTCACAAAATACTCAGTTGTATTTTTACTTTAATAATAAAATTAAAATAAAATAAATATTTAAGGGGTGCTCCCATACAACATGATGTGATTTTTATATGTAGATAATGGTACGGAACCCTTCGAGCGCGAGTCCGACTCGCACTTTTCCGGTCTTTTATTTATTTCTTCACTCACTTGCACAACCTACTGCCGAAAACAATAACATGCAGGTGATTTTTATTTCATTTTTATTTCACTTATGCCTGATTTGTCAATTAGTCAAATATTTTTTATGTGAGGAATACATATTATGACAATTTGACTTTCCTATACAAAAACTGTCAAACCGCAATATTTATTCCTTAGATAAAGGTTATCTGACTGTTAAAAAATTAGCCCTTAATGATGGAAACAATTTTATTCTGTGCAATTCTTTCTAGTTTGACTATGGGCACTTTTTGCGCCATTGTATCCAAACAATCGCGCTTATTTAGCCTGAGTCAACTTATCGCGTTAAATGTTTACAATTTTCCTACATTTACCGTCCAAATGAAGAACGCATAAGTCTTTATCAAAATTTAAAAAGAACGTTGTAATATTTCCAAGATTGTAATATTGAACCAAACTTAGTGCGCATACACACGAGCGGCACGCGGCTACGGCAGAGGGAACTGCAGCCGTCGACAACGTGCCGCTCGTGAGTATGAGCACTTAAGCTGCTAACAAACTTAGCTTCCTTCTACCCTACAAAACCGTCAATAGTAACGTGTGCAACTCCCAGTAGGTTCCGAAGCTACGATGGCGCCGTCGATGATGGACCGGGACAGCGGCGTGTTAGCCACCACGTCGGTGGATGTCTACCAGCCCATCGTCATTGAGGAACCGCCCCCGCCTAGCCCGGGGATGAGTTTTGGAGGTATACATAGAGATTTATAAAGTAATGTCTATTCAAATTTATGGATTGAAAGCAGCACATAAAGTGATTTTTTGCTCCATTGGTGTAATTGCCGTATGGCGTTCCAGTGTGAAGATAATAAATAAATGTTTCAAATTGATGTTATTTCAAGTTAAACAAATATCAACTTTATTGTAATGGTGACTAAGTTGATTTCAGATTGACTAGTACTATTGAAAAAGTGACAAAAATGTTTGAAGTGGTAGCGTAAACTGAACTTTATTGTGTGGGATTGAAGTTATTTTTCCATAAACCAACATTTGTTTACATTTTTGGCAAATAAATCGCGAATGCAGATTAGTTTAATATCCTCGTCATATCAAAAACGTCTTGAATTACATGAAACTTAACAACAGTTCAAATTATATTGTTACGTTTTGATCAATCAACTTTAACCGGGGGCATGTCACTCAGTCATCTTAGTTTTGTACGACTATACCTATAACATACCTTCAAAAACCTTCTAGGTTTCTCAGATTAGCTTTGAGCATTCATACTATGAAATTTATAAGACCTTTTTAATGGTTCATTGAAGCTCTACCACAAAATCCACAACATTAAACACTGCGCTGCCACCGATAACACCCTGGAAGTGGCGAAGGTTTGGGCCAGTAAAAATTAAATAACTGTCGTGCTAGCAACACAACGAAGAAGAACCAAAAGCAAAAAAGAATGTCGTCCTTTAATTTAACTTTAGGTCTCTTCGTCCACGTTCCAAATCAGCCCAACTTACCAATCAAACACACATTACCTTCCAGGCTTCTCCTCAATGCGTCGCGGCCTTACATCCTTAGTGACGTCAATAGACAGCGCGCTAACTCGCGATGACGCGAGGAGCGACGCGGCTTCCACTGCAAGCTCTGACAGTGATAGATATGTCGTGGTCGGGTTGGCTGCTGAGTCGCCCGATGACGCTGATATGGCATTCAGGTATGTACAGCTTTCCAAATATGCGCTTCGGTAATTATCGTCCATCTTCGGAAATACGAACGCGCGATGATGAGAACTAATATTAATATAGAGCAGTTACAGCCATGAAATTACTTGCCAATTTTGTTTTAGCATGTATATAAAATTATAGATTAACATCTCTATGCAATTCCATAAAACTTTTGGGCGACAAATGATGATCTGAGACCGGAGTTGGAAGAAGACAGAGAGGAAACTTCATACACAATGATAAGTGCACTATTACAAAGCGCAGTAGTACAAAACATTGAAAAATTACCTCTGTTACTCTGTGGCGCGACGTTCATGCTAATTCGGAAACACGAAGGTTACCGAAACGAAAATATTCACTCATCTTCCATTTCTACAGAGAGTTTGAACATGGGCGTGCATCAAGCGGAGTTAGTGGCGTAGAAGTGGCAGCAGAGGTGGTGGAGCGATCCTCGTCACCCAGCGACCACTCCGTCACCAGTTCCTGTAGGAGGAGAGATGTCGTATGTCTTTCACATTTCTATAGATTCTTTTCATCATACCGTATAAGTAATGGAGCAAAAAATACCTTTAGTTAGACTTTTTTGAACTCGCAGACCCCCTTGTTGGTCTACTGATGTCAAAAAGTGATGAGCGAGGGGCTCTGAGTTTTGATCATCCCCAGTTCGGGGTGTGATATGCGGATGGTCCTACAAAAAAATCGGTTCCATCCTAAAATCTAGATTTTTACTCTGATGATGGCAATGTAATATTGCGCTCTGTTACATGAGACTTAAATATAACTGGTAAAATATAGGTGCACACTAAACCCTAAGGAATACAGACGCGGTGTTATGTTATTAACATGATTGATAGCATATCAGGTCTTTACTTATGAACGGAGCGATTTTTCATCATCACTAAATTAAAAACAACCTGATTCTTCATCACCAAATACAATTTCCCAAAGATATCGACCAGCACTTGGCGTCTAAACAACATCCACATAGTGCAGCAGAGCGGTGGCGGTAGGACTTCCCTAAGACTCGCGGCCGACGATCTGAAGAGCGACGAGTGTAACGCTATACCGTGGGATGAGTTCCAGGTGAGTTTGCTGTTGGTGGTGTTCAATGTAAAAGGGGGTGGGGGCATAGCTGGTGTTTGTGTTGGATCTGTTTGAAGTTGGCTGTAGTGTCAAAAGTTTTGACTAATTCCTTGTTCGTGTCTGTCTGTGTAGCAACTGCTCATTACATGCAAATTGGTATTCATGAGAATCAAAGAAAAATATGGGAAAATGAAGCAAAACGTCCTCATGAAAAGATTAAATATGAATACGACTTCATAGCCAACTATTTACCGTTATGGTGTAAGATAGATGTGGGCTTATTTGCTTGTTCACAGTCGGCCACTTTTTTACGATATAATCGAATATTTATTTTAAAAACAACTCTATAGCAACTCTGAACAGTTTCAAACAAACAACTCTATGTGCATAATTAAAAAATTGTACTAAAAATGTCTACAAAACCCTATTTTCAAAATAAATTTGATATATTTACTATCACAAGCAAATTGGTAATTTTTGGTATATTTTATATTTTCCAAAAATCACACACATTCACTTGGTTTTACATTTTTTCCACACCTATGTTTGACAGTGTCGATTTTTTTTATTATAAAAAAAAATTAAACAAACAAATTCACATTATTCAACATCCTTTCCTATACCTTTTAACAATATTTTCTAAAATTAATCATTTATAACCTACAAAATCATTAATTTAAAGATTTTAAAACATCAAGACTCACTGAACACAATATCTTGGTAACATGAAGCGGAGTTACTTATGATAATATTTAAACGCATGTGTCGATATTTAAGAGGCCGCATTATCTTTTATTTTCTGACCTTACATCTAATGATAGTCTTTATAGGCACAGGCAGAGTCATTGTTCTTTTTTGAATAATTTACTTTAATCGTAGTAAGTCACAAACGCTTTCTGGGGATTATAATAAATTGCCGTATGTTTGAAGAATGTCTGCCACGGTAATTAATATTTTAGCTTAATATCATTATTAAAATGATTATTTTAATCATTCCGAGAGATTATTTCAAACATCTATGCAACAAGATATACGCAAGTTAAAAAAAAATATAGCTGTCACGTGATCGCCTTTGAAGCCATTTTGAAAAAAGTCAAAATAGCGGAGAGTTATTATGCCAGGCTCCATCTTCAATCCCCTTTTCAAATCAAATGTTATGCATAGACCCAATAAATTTTGGGATTATTTTTTATTTAATTGGAAAACACATCAAATGAAAAAGGTCTAATTAATTAAAGTAGACATCCTGCTGATTTTGCCAATTTTACTGGATGTCAAACTAGTAGACTACCCTGCCTGATAGTAAGTGATACCAACTCCAATGAACATCTACAATAGCAAAGGCATGCCCTTTGCGTTGCGATCTCAGCGTAATGAAACTATAAGAACTATAAGAAGAGCTTCCGTAAATTGGCAATCGTTGAAAAAAATACTTCTTTTTCGTTTCAAGTAACTGTTGGATCAGAACATTAAACTCTTTAGACGTTTCTGGATAATTAAAAGAGCAGGTGGGTAAGCGTATGTGATGATTTCTACAGAATCGTATAGTCTCTAATGACGCTGCCTCATCAGATGTGCATGACCGTATCATCACAATCATTGTATTTCGTACCCAGTAAGGTGTATCGCTGTAATACTGAACTATGTTGATAAGGCTTCGGGTTTAGGAGCGAGCGGTAGTAGAGCAACTGTTTTGTTGCACAACTTTGACATTTAATCATGTAAAATTATAGTAAAGTTATTATACCTACGAATTCTAGCTGTTTACGGCAGTGATAACTTCATTTAACTGAACCTTCACTTTTATCCCTTATTTTTTTTCCAAACTGGCAATTTTTCCAAGTTTAAAAATGGAATCCATCGATTCCTTGCATAAAAAAGTAATCCAACGCGATAGTTGCCCAACAGTCGTTCAACTGTTGCCCCACAGCCGTTGAAACTGTTGCCCCACAGTCGCCCGACCATCGCTCGCTTCAAAACCCGTCCTCAAACTGGAATGCATCCATTTTATCTCTAACTATATGTGTCTATGTGTGTTTTTTCCTCTATGGCAATTCCCGCCCGCTCGGCTATCGTGAACCGAAAGAACCGTCTCAAGGTATTTAACATGCGATCTATAGATCATGATCTATAGATAATTTGACACGATGTAGTGGTATCATTATGTTGAGTGCCCATAGATGTAGAGGTTATGTGTCGTAGCCAAGGGGGTTTGTCTGTGTATGAGTGAGTGAGACGAAAGATGTTTCTGTCCCTTGTTTTATGTTATTGTGCTTGTGTTTGGTTGAGAATGGTACTTAAACAAAACTGCATTATTAAAAAAAAAAAAAAAAACAAAGGTTTTTTTTAAAGGCATTTACAAAATAATAATTGTTCATTACTAATGTACATTCATTACTTTTGTTATTAATGTTCATAAGGATAACTTTAAAGTTATAATTTTAAATTCCCTCTTTTCACACATTTTTCAATCCAAAGACAAGCTATCTTTTTTTTACAAATATCGTTCGACCAGAAACATCTTTACAAATGCTTCATTGCTATCTGTTACATGTCCGCCATTTTAGCTTCGCCAGCGCCATCTGACGGCTCAGGTAGGATGCATTTCGCAGCCTATATTGATCCTTCATTTTATGTTATCCCAACCTTAGTCTACCGTCGGTTGAGGAGACGACTACCGTTATTCAAAATTATCCATATTATATGCATGGTTATAATTCCGTGTTTTTAAAAATCATATTTTTTTAAAGTTATGTAAGCCCATCAAAGAAAAAAACAGTTAAAAAACACATTCTAAGCCAAATATTTTTTATAAATATCGTTCTTTGGTAACCCAAATTAATATTTATAAATGTTAAAAATGTACTCCAAAACCAAAACACTTTATTAACAAAGATATACTATATAAAATCTCTTCTACGCTTCTGCATGTTACATATACTATGTCGTTCTAAAAAGAACTGCACCACTTGCAAACAAAACTGGTTTTAAATTCCGAAGCAATTAGGTTAAAGCTAAACGCATTAATTTGTTCCTCACCCTTTTCAGACACTCGTAGATATTTAGATTAACTCGGAAAACAAGTTAAGCCGTTGGTCCCGGCTGTCATTCGTGGATCTTTGACAGTCGTTACGGGTCGTCAGAAGCCCGAAAGTCTGACAACCAGTCTTACCAAGGGGTGGGTGGGATACTCAACTTCAAACATCAACAATCAAAATGTCAGCACCATATAATCAACAGTTTAATTTTTCAATAAATCAGAATAAAATTAGCTTAAAACATAAACGGTTCAAAATGTCAACACTTCAGATGAGCAACGAATGTGAATAACATAGATTTTTAACATAAATAGTTCAAAATATCAACACTTTAGATGATCGACGAATCTGAATATCACTGATTTATAATGTAAATTGATCACTTTATCAACACTTTAGAAAATCGATGTTCACCAAAATATCGTGAAATATTCAGTCATAACATAATATTCGTTGCTAACTTTGTTTAATGCTGCAATTATAGTATTACCCAGTTACTGGGTTGTGGAGGCCAGATAGGCAGTCGCTGCATGTAAATACTGGTATTTAGCTGCATCCGGTTAGACTGGAAGCCGACCCCAACATAGTTGGATAAGGCTAGGCAGATGATGATGAGTTTTTATCATAATATGGGTCTGCGAAACATGATCTGAATTTTATCCTGATTTTTTACTCTCAGTCATCTAATTTCTTGATTAATGAAAAACAAAACAAAGTGGTGCAGTTCTTTTTCAAGTGAGTGTTTTCTAAATGTTGGCATGTCCTGCACTACCCTTTCATCTCCATCCACACATAGTGTTGTAAGCGTGTTTGTGACGTGGTATCCGCTTATTTGTGATGATTCTAAAATGTCTGATTGTCTGCTGATACTTTTGAACGCGACCTTTATTGCATTACCATGAACCTTCGATCAAGTGAAGTATCTGTAGAGCTTTAGTATTTCTAAGATTCGAAGGCTTCCGCAGACCTTGTGTCTGGCTGTGCTAGATCTACAGACCAATAATGTGGCCATGAAAAAATTTGCAAAAAAACAAATGACAGTCTAAGGTCTTGCGGCCTTGCAAAGACTGACAAAAAAATGTAACCTCGTTTTTTGACCTGTCAAAGTTCCAAGTTAAAAACAAGCGTTCAACAGTATCGGCCTTTACCCCCAAACCTTTTGTCGTCACCCTCCCTTCCTCCCGTAACGAGTCCCTCTGAACACAGAACAAGTTCTCGATGCGGGCGCGCGCGTGGTCGGAGCCGGCTGTCACAGAGGGTGACGAGCTGAAACCAAGAGATGAGCCTCTCGTCGCAGCACGACTTGTCAGGACTCAGATGCCGAGAGAACCTGAGACAAAGGTATGTTGGTACTTGAATAAGGAACATTTTATTACATTACAGTCTGGCTTTCGAGAGAATGCGTTCCTGATTCCTGTCAGTACGACAATTCTGGCAACTAATAATATAATATAAAACTGACGGGTGTCAAGAACGCATTCTCTTGACGGCCGCACTGTAGTATGCAGTGACAATGATCAAACTGGATAAGTACTGCTCACCTCAATACGTTTTCTTGCTGCATCATAAAAAAAAACTTCATTCTGTAAATTATCAAAATTCCGTAGACGTTGAGGTGTCTCGTATAAAGAAAACGTTCAAGAAAAAATATAAATATTCACCCGAAAAGAGAGCATTGGTTGCCCAGTGATAACGGCCCCAACTTACGATTTCTCGACTTACGAACCCAGTCAGGCGCGTTACTTTCTGTAATTTATTTCATCACCATTACTCTTAAAACGGTGAAGGAAAACATCGTGAGGAAACAGGTATGTCCTAGAACCAAAAACTCGAAGACATTATGTGACATAGCTATCAACCCGCATTGGGCCAGCGAGGTGGATTAGGGCCGCTCCCTCTCAAAAATAGAGGAGGTGTGTCCCAACAGTGGGAACATTATAGGTTGATTATAAACCTATATGAAAAGAATACACTTTTCTGACTATTTAAAAGTTTTTCCACCTGTTACACTCCAAGAGAATTGTTATAATTATTGCAATTTAAACCTTATGTTAATGCCGATAAAATCCACATGACGCGCTGTCCATATTTGCACGTATTTTGTCCATAATAATTGTCTTTATATCCCCCAGGGGCTAGCTCCATTTGAAGAATTACTGGAGGCTCGGGTCCACGATCTGAGCATAACTCTCAACATGAGCACCGCGTTAGCGCTCGCTGAACTGATTGAAGATGAAGTGGTCGTGCCGCCTATGCCGCTTGAAGTAAGAGACAATCAGAATATTTATTTAATCTCGTTTTTCCCAAAAAGATTTTTGTGATTCAGGTTGTCATGAGAGTAATGGCGAAATACGTATACGTTGTAGTATACAGGGTGGCAGGAACATCGACGCGCAAATTGAAACCATGATTTCAGCACATAACCATAGACCCCTTAGCATACAAACTTTTCGTCGGTTACATAAAAAGCATCTGTTTCATAAAAAAGTGCTATACCTACGCGGTCAAAATGTATGGAACAGCTATTTTTTTTTTATAACCGATGAAAAATTTCAACATCCCCTGCGTTGTAATTTTGGTCTGGTTCAGAACCATGTACTGAATCCATGGTAACAATATCCCGTCCACCCTGTATTATAACTTGAACTTACATAGCCAGGTTACCCAAGTTACCCATTTTTGAAAACGCAGGCTGTACAACTTAGCGCAAATTTACAAAACTTGATTGTATAGAGCAAACTCGCTAAGCCAGGTTGTCTGGCTTAGCTGCTCTCTGTCCTGGTTGTCAATCTTCCGTAAACTTGCACAAATAAACCGCGCAACTTAGCGTAAAAGCCGGCTACCATAACTGTTTCGCCGTTACATTTCCAAAGTCATTTATTAAATGATGAAACCTAAATAATTTTGAGTCGGCGCCAAACAATCAATAAACAGAGATCACTAAATTCCCTTAAATTTCAACGCCGCCGACTGAAAATTATTTAGATATAGGTACTTACATTAGTTTAAGAACTTTTTATTTTATAATTTTTTGTAGCTATAATCTACTAATAGTTTGCCAAAGGGCAGGCATATGTGGCACTGAGTAGAGTAATAATACACAACTCACCATTCAAATCTGTGAGTGAACAATAAATCACCCCTATTTTCCCACCCTTAGGGTTGGATTTTTTTTTTCCAAATTTATATGGGACCAACTTTGGGGGTATACCCTTTCTAATAAAAAAATAATTATCAAATCGGACTACTCTGTAAAAAGTTATGCGTGGTCACCGTTTTTTTTCGTCGGTTAAAAACTTGCTGAGGTCGGCGTTTCCTATCGGGCTACGCTGAGAAGAAAGGCCGAAACATACTCAGAGGTCACATAATAATCTTGGTCAGATTATGTGAAGGTCATGTAGATTGACGCCTGAAATGGTAATTTGAGCATAGCACAGCCAAATACAACAGCCATCATTCCTACTCTACATTATCACTTTACTACTTTCAGGTACTAATAGAAAACGTAAAACTCCACCTAATAGAAGACCGTCCGAATCGCGCAATCTCCTCCCCTCCACCACAACCCCTAGACATAGACCTGACAACCCTTCGCATGACGCGGGACTTAGCCGGGGTGGTCCGACTAGGCCCCCCTATTTCCACCCCCTCCACAGTGGCCTCCCCGGCCACGCCACAGCCACAGCCCGAGTTGGATGAGGCCAGAGACAAGATTGATAGGCTGAATAGAGAAAATGAGGAGTTGAGGAAAAGGCTGGTCACACTGGCAAGAATAGCGGAGGATAATCGGGAGTTGAGAGCGTGAGTAAACTATTTTTATTGCTTTGTAAGGATTGTTATCTAGTTTAGTCTATTTGCAAATGCGTTTGAAAAACAGGGGAATTTTTGCCATAAAGTACATTTCGTTTGCCTGACTAGGTTTCGGTCTCGTTTGGCTCACTTACTGATTAGTTCATCACGTCATGAAGTAGTCAGTCGATCTAGTCTGGCAAACTAAAAAGATGAAACTGATTCTGGTTCTTATAAAAATATCAGGTTCTAATAAAATATTACCTGCGCCCCGCGGTTTCACCCGCATAAGTCTCGACCCCGTGGGAATATCGGCATAAACAGTATCCAATGCCCTAAAATCAGTCAATCCGTTTTCGAGATATCATCAAAAACGCCGTTCTGTATAAAATGTATGAGAAAATAAATTATCTTCATTATTATTTCTCGTGAATATTCCCTGTTTTAATAGGGGCGGAGAAACATACAACAAATCAAAGATCATAAAAATCAGTCCAGCCGTTCTTGAGTTATAAATCGTGTAACTAACCTTTCTTCGACTTAGATTTATTTATATAGATTGATATTTTGCCCGTTCACTGAAATCCAAAAATCCTTCTCAGAGCAAGTTATTTTCAGTTGGTTCTGAAAGCAATAGTTTATGACTTTTTGTTAGTTTTAATAAGCATAACCAATTTTCCCTGATATAATATTACAGGAAAGTTGAAGAAGCGTCAGTGTTACGACAGTGCGTGCACGCAGCGCAACAAGAAGCAGCCAGTTTATTGGCTGACAAACAGGAGCTTTTAGAAGCCATGCGAATGTTACAGGTAACGATAACACTGTATAAAAGTCCTTTGTAACACTTCTTTTCTCAACAAACAGTGCTATTTTTTTTCTTTCTTGCCCGCCAACTTGACTATATTGCAAACGAAGGTTGCTAACCAAACTGTAACAACAATAATAAAATAACAAACAAGTTTGTAGTAACGTGAAAACATGTTTGGAAGTTTTTTTTGCTACTTCTGCCCAACTTAAACATAGCAATCATAAAATGTTTGAAACAATTTCAGACTTGCAGCTAGACTCTTTTTGTACTTCCTGAACTGTCAGGTCGTAATCGGTTTAAGTTTGTAATACAGTCCATATTTCTTTAATCACATTGAATAAGAATCAACTTTTTCTGAAGCTCGTTAAAGAATCGCCATATCCCTTTTTTATTGGTAAAATGCTAACGCGTAAATGATATGTTAATGTTCCAGGAGCAGATATCGGGTGGGTGTCGCGGCAAGAGATAGCGGTCCCGAGGCGGTCCGCCGCAGGGCTGCCTCGACTGTACAGCGTGCTGCGGCGACCAGCGCTCCTAGCTGCCGACTGGACATGTACCTAGTAAGGGCTTCGGTCCGAACAAAGATATCCCTGTATATGTACCAAGTAAGGTCAAACGAAATATTGCCACATCCTGTATATGTATGTACCGAGTAAGGACTTCTGTCCTAAGAAGGATATATGACTGTAGATCCCTGTAAATGTACCAAGCTAGGAATAAGGTCGAATGAAAAATGGTCTGTACACAACCTGTATAAGTATATGTACATATGTGTACCAAGTAAGGACTTAGTCCAAAGAAAAATATGACTGTAGACCCGAATGTAAAGACTAAGGTAAAGGCTAAGGTCGAAAGAAACGTGTTTTGGACACAACCTGTATGTATGTACCATATAAGGGATAAGGTCGGAGTAACATTGTAGAAGATTACCAGCTAATGTAGACTTCTTGTAAATGTACCTACCAACGAAGACTAAGGGCAAAAAAAAAAAAACTGACGCGGGTTCGTCCTAGACAGTGGGGTAATTGCGTAATACTCATAAAATGACAGTTGATTGCAATGGGTATCATTTTCACAGTCCAGACACGTTCATTGCGATATTTACATTGCTGAACAGACGAACTTGTCATACTTACGAAGAAATGGATAGGAATTTCCTTCAAAACCCTTGGATTGTCATTGAAAGTGTGTTACGCAATTAGGGTGCTAGACAGGTAGGTATATGTATGTAACTGTATTGACTAAGGTCTAACGGTGTTCTGTACTTTCGCCAATACCTATATCTGACCATTTTGAAATCAAAATCCCGTGCACATGATGACCACAGCTGCGTCCGTATGTAAAACAAAAGAGGATCCTTTTAAGGTCGACTAATAATATGCGCTGCAAGCAGGAATAATCCTTACTGTGGTCAGATATAGATTTTGGCTCCATCAAATGAAGACCCTTGTATATTGTACCAAGTAGTTAAAAATTTAGGTCGAGGGAACATTATGGGAGATGACCAGCAAAAATAGACCCTTTGAGACCTTGTTAAAGCTTGGTTTGCCATAATACGTGCCAAGTTAGAACTTGGGCAAACATTATGATCCGTACAATGTATGATAGAAGAACTAGGAACTGATGAAAATTGGGTCGACGTCGTTGCCACTGTAATTTGAGACAGGAAGTTAATTTAAGGTAGAGAGAGACTAAAATAAAGTATGAAAACGACAACTGTAAAAAAAAGTAGAAATTAATAATTGTCTCACAATGATGAAGTTTTTAAGTACTTACAACAGCATTTATAACGATATGAAATTATACATAAAGCGCTTTATTATTTTAAACTAGCTGTTCGTGCTGGATTTTCCAAAAAAAAAATCCGTCATACAAACCTTGTCCTGACAATTATGAACACAACAAAAAAAATCAGCCAAATCGATCGAGCCGTTCTCAATTGAAGGAACCAGTCCTACCAGTCTTCTAACAAGTAAATGGAATTAAGGCTGACTTTTCCAACGCCAGATAATTATATCGGAGGAATAATTTTGAATTTTTGACAGTTCTTCCACACAAAATCTGTCAAACGTCAATTTTATTCCACGAATAAAAATTATCTGTCGATTGAAAAATCAAACTGGAGTTGAACACAGACAAGATTCATTTAATATTCATGCAATCTTGATTTCTATTTTATTCCTTATTAATGAAATTAAAAGTGATCTTATATATATACTTAATGCATATGGTAAAGGTGGGTACATTATTGTGGAATGTTTAGAAGTTGTAACGAAATTCGGCTGCTTTTTATTTAAATTATTACTTAGTGTTTTGCAATCTTAATTTTTCATGGAGTTTGTTAAAAAT
Source organism: Apamea anceps (assembly GCA_951799955.1). Taxonomy (NCBI): domain Eukaryota; kingdom Metazoa; phylum Arthropoda; class Insecta; order Lepidoptera; family Noctuidae; genus Apamea; species Apamea anceps. The sequence goes on from OX637509.1 coordinate 15,312,171, forward strand.
AGCTAAGTTCATAGATGTTTTTTTTTTTTGAGAAATTTTTTAAAATGTTCATACACAGGAGTGAAAAATCGTGAGTGAATAAACAATGTATGAATATACAATATCTAACATAATTAACGCAAGACCTCATACACCCCAATTTGAGTATTGAGTTAAAAGCATAATACCATGACCAAAACTATTTTTTTTTAAGCGAACTATTGTCATTAAGAACATCGTTTTGACCCTAGCATTATATTATGCATTCAAAATTAAGCCTTACCTTACTATACCTTGAAATAAGAATAATTTAATTTTCTTTGGCTCATTCGGCGGTCAATATGGCAACATATTTAAAAAAAAAAACAATCTGTATTAAAAGTTACTGAAATCGATTCAGTAGTCTATTATGAACAAATTACTTTCAGGACATGCGTTTATTCGGTTACACAATCTTTATAATTCTATGAATCAAGCTATATTTAATGATCTAATTAATCCAAAATCATGTTTATAGTATACCTATATAAACCGTGTAATAATCACAAGTAAATTGGCCATATAATATGTATATTTTAGTGTAAATAAACGATATATAAATATTACTGTGAAGAGCCCCAACCCATTATAAAATAAATTCCCTTTGAATAAGTAAGAATTTCAAAATGTTGAATGTTAATGTAAAGATAAAAATTCTGAAATATTACCTCAGTATGAAATTAATGGTTAATATTAATATTTAATTCCTATTTTTATTCACAATAGAGGCATAGCTAAGGAAAGGAAGTCAGTTAGAAACAGTTAATATATTTTTAAACGGTGGTATGAAATAAACGTCTGTTATTTCCCTAAACGCAATTTTGTAAAATTAAGGTGATATGAAAGGTTTTGAAAGTCTGAGAAAAATTGAACACTCCCAAAAAACGAAGTTTCTTTTGCAAAATATGTTCACGACCCATTTAACCCGTGAATGTGGATCCACAGAAGACAATTGACTTTTTAATGGTTTCTGTAATTAGGACATTCAACCGGATAAGCTATATAATGAGGTACAAGCTTAGTAAACAGTTCTATATTAAACATCATTTTCAGAGCGGATAAAACCTAAACACTGACGATGATGGATAAGATTACACAGCCTATGTAACACAGTCATTCAATCTGCCTAGCCTTTTCCCATCTATGTTGGGGTCGGCTTCCAGTCTAACCGGATGAGGCTGAATACCAATATTTTACATGGAGCAACTGCCTATCTGACCTCCACAATTCAGTTACTGGGTAACACGATCACACACCCCTTGATAAGGCACAGCCATACATTCATAAATTTGTTACCCATAGATCATGTATTGGGAAAGAAAGAAAATTCTTATCACCATTATTAGATAATGGTGATGAGAACTGGTGATGTGGCAAAATGAGGGTGTTGTTTGTGATCACATCACAGGGAAGCCTTTGAAGGCTATGAGAGAATTGGTAAGGATATTGAACCGAGAGGGCTGCTTATGTATAATTATATTAATATTTATATATGTAACAAGCACTAGGAGGCTTTTGATGTATATTATCGTATTATAAACTACATATATTTGTAATGTAATCGTTCAATATTATTTTGGTGCCAAAAGCGCAGACTGTATTAAATGTTCAACTATAGATTTTGTTCTTTGGCTAAAAACTCTCTCGACAAGCCTTTGCGTTTTCCATTTTCTTTTAATTGATATTCATAAAGACGTTCCATATTCAAAGACCTTACATATCTATCATGCCATAGTCCAAAGAACTTTGTCTATACTTGTACATTTTGATTTTAAAAAAGGTTGTAAATAAAAGTTTTATATTTTTTTTAATGAAGTGATCATTTTGTTTTTGTAATTTTAAAGTATTGTACATAATTTTATGAGGCGACGTAATGTAGCTATTTTTTCAGATCTTTTTACTGTTTATTGATAGTGTTTTCATTGTGAGAATTCCATTTGGGTAAATTGTGTTAAGGCGTGTTTACATGGATTTAAATCTACTTTTGCATGGGAACAATTTCGACTCCAGTCCTTGACAAAATGTTCTATACTAAACCAACTTTGAAGTATTCTTGTTGACATACTAGTCTCAGTATTCAAATCCCTGTAAACGAGCCTTATAAAATCGATATAATATTAAATATCTAATAGGTATATGTAGAAATCTTTCAAAAGTTCAGTGAGAAATTTTTAGAAGTAAACTTTTGATAGTATTTAGGTATTTACATGTCCTATAGATTGTTAGCCCATTTGATATTGATTCGCAGTGCAATGTCTACTAAAATCATGTTGCGTTTGGTCTTTTATGATAGTACACTAAGTGGTGGTAATAAATTAGTTATTTCTTCTAATTTACACACAAATCACTAAATACATTTAGAACGAAACATATTTAAAATAAATCTGTTTTAAATTAGTTTAGTGCTAAAATATGTAGTTTGTAAATTGATTTGCGAGCCTTAGACATTTCGTGATTTTAACACGGGAGTTTATTTGAGTTCTAACGTGCGCTTCTGTAAGACCAGGAGACGCATTTTAAAACATATTTTTCGTTTTTTTGACAGCTTCTTGTTATGATATCTTCATCAGGAAACGCCGAGGTCAGTTAAAGTTCTATCTCAGTTACAAATTGACTTAGAACTTCATCTGTTTTCTTCTCAATGATGTCAAAAACCGAGTAGTTACTTACGAAAAGAAAACCATGACGAAAAAACTCTTCTTAAAATAAAAAGTTAATATATTACCACCAATTACCGGCTTATATATCACTTGTTAAAATGCAATGTATTACAATTTGGGGTAGCTCTATTGTATCTTATAATACATTTATCTCTTTTACTCAGTGTTAGGATAACAAAACTCGTGCCTGTAATAATTAGGTACATAATATATCTGCTTTATGGTCGTTGCTGCCTTTTTATACTCTCATCTATTTAATCGATGTAACTTTTAAGAAACAAATTGTCCTATGTTTGTCTGTCTGTGTACGATTCAAGTGACATTTAGTTACGAAGCAACCAACGACACATGACACTGGCAGAATAGACATCGGCTCAGTTGCCAAAGAAGAAGGAAAAAAACGTTTAAAAAAATGCACTTGGAGATGGCGCCGTTTTTTTTTTTAAATCTTTTCGTGTTTTGAAGTAACTAAACGTCATTTAAAATCGTTTTTTCTATGTTTTGTAAAGTGTTGATCGGTACTGGTACTCTGTCCAAGGTATGCTGTTTCTTCGTTAGTTTTGTGTCGAGCAATCCGACTATTGAAATGTACCATAACGTTGTTGCGATTTATTTAGTTATGAAGGAATTGTTAAAATTAAATTCAATATTCTATAGCTGGTGGTTTTATTTTAACCCATTATTCTGTAAGATCGGCAAAGCCATTGCTAGCTTCAGCTTCTGAATCTAATTTCGAAAGAAAGAAGGAAGAGAAGATTAAATTATGTCAGTGAAATTGTGAAATGCATGGAATTAGGTAGGTAAGTAAGGTACTACGAACGCATTTTCCCATGGGAGTGTCCCCACACACCCATGTCGGCAGAAACTTTCGACGTCACGCGGTATCTTCTTTTTTACCTCTGAAATATGGAGGGTAGAGGTCATCACAAATTATATTTATGTCCGTAGGTATCTAGCGGAAAACATTGAAAATATCGTTATAAAACTGAATTGTCTCTCAACGACGCGATCTTTGTTTATTTACTCCATCATAATACATCAAAACCATAACTTGATTTAATATATACATATTTGTTCCGCCCGCTAATCATATTTTAATCAACGTACAACTTAGTACTGACCAGCAAATTGCAAAAAACGTAAGAAAATTTGAATTTCGCGGGCTACCTTGGAAAATCCACCTTAAAATATTCTTGTTTCACCCGGTTTCATTAAAAAAAAAATTTTTCATCATTTGACGTAATATTCAACGCTTCAACTTTGATACGAGTATCCAAACGTAGAATTTGATTAATCAAAAGCAGTGTTACCAGCTCTATAAAAGTTACCCCATTTTATGCAAATGTTAAACGAGGTATCATGTCACGGTTATTTTTTAATAAATAATTTTGGTTTGAACATTTATCATACTATACAATATTTAAAATGTAAAATGATTGTATTTATGACTGCTCTAGTCCTCATTGGTGCGTTTAACCCTTTTTTATAGCCGTTACCGTTATTATTGTTTTTTTAGGACGTAGTGAGTGTGACTGTTTAAGTACTCATAGTTTTTTTTTACTACCTCGTTGGTCTAGTGTAGTGGTCACAAGTACAGCTCAGCATGAGGTCCTGGGATTGATTTCCGGATCGGGCAGTTTTATTGGGTTTTTCATCTGAGATTTCTCAGTGGCTCCCCGGAGTCTAAATCTGAAATAGGACTTAAACATAACTTGTGAACTGTAGGTGTGCTAAGAAGAACATCTCTGCTTATTTTGCTTTTTTCCGATTCGATATTTTTTGCCAGGGGCATTTAATATTTTGTAGTGGCAACGAAAATACACGTGAGTCAAGAAGTGGGAATAAATAACGTGACTTTCATAATGTGGCAACATTTTCAGTGATGGCCGATGTTTCAACTTGAACGGGATGCTAACGACCGTTGCCGAATTTTAGTGTTGAAATTAATCAAGTTTCTCATAATTCGGTGTTTTTATGTGAATATTATTTATTCTATTAACATTTTGTGTTGTAATGTGTGTTTATTAGTGACTAAATTGTAAGTGTTGTTCGGAAAAGAATGTTTGTTGTGCCCTCGCTCTAACAGGATCACTGGATAATAAAATATTGGATTACGGTTTGCTGTTTATTTAGTTGTTGTTGAATAAAGGTAAGTCGCGTTAATTCATGAACTTGTTAAATGTCTAGTTTAAGTCTTAAGTGACGGTTTTTTAATGCCACGAAAGCTGTACGTGTGTTAGGCGACAGCCGAGCGCCCGGGCGAGATAACGGAAGATTATAGTAGATTGCAAAGATTCTGATAAGATTCCTTTCTTCACGGCACTGCAGAGCCATGAGCACACACCATAAAACCTGTCTTACGTACATAAAGCGACAAGTGTACGTAAAAACTTGTTTGAACGTAACAAACACTAAATTGAACATGCTTCATGCTCTATTTCCCACTGAAAAGTTTGATATAAATTGAGAAATCGCAGTGAGAGGTATTTACGTACCCATTAGACATTTCGTGCAACACATTCCACTTAGTTCTGCACCACAAACTAGATGGAAGGGTGTTATTTTCGTTTTATAAACTTAGGTTAGGAAACTATTTTTGAACATTTGATTTCTCATCAAAGTGGCCTCACTGTATTGTGTAACTTTCTGAAGATCGATAACATTCCATAAACATCTTAAAACTTAAAAAAAAAAAGTGTCCATACATTATACAACAACATAATCAACATAGAAACTTGTATAAAGTTTCCTCATTCACAACTTATTTTTAACTATATGTAAACAATTTTAATTTCAGTCATTGACACTGTTTATCTGATGGCCACTCACATTTTCTTCTCATTTGTCCTTGACCTAACGTAATAAAGTTTCCATCCTAAGAATTTTCCCACAGTAAAAAAAAATACTGTGGAACTTAATCATGTGATACATACTAAGCTATTATGATTCCTTAGTCATCAGTCATTTTATTTTTACTTAAATATGATGTCAAGTTCTCAACTTTATAAAATGTTTGATTCAAGTATTTAACACTCAAACCAATTTAATGTTATAACAGAAAAAAATAACAATCTAATATTAAAATAACACAAAATATTAGATCATGCTGCATTTTTAAATACTTTATAAAAACGAGATTAAAATTTTAGCTTCATAATCCATATATCATCATGATTACAAATAACATTTTATGTAATCAGTTTCCTGGTGTTTAGACTATATTTACCACATTTTTTATTAATTATATCTAACAGTAAAATCAAAATAATTATAGTTATGTCATATTTAAATAAATATTGATTAAGTAAAAACATTACAATCTGTGACATTGATTGTAATGTTTTTACTTTAGCCACAGTACAGCTAACAGCAAAAGCTGGTGAATATTTCTGAATTATATTATTCCTTTATTATTATTTCATAAATGACGCCTAAGGAGTATGTAATGTTTGTAGCATGTGGCATTCTGAGTTTTTAGACCAGAATTATTGAGTGCCTTTTACATAACAGTTCAGTGACTGACTGGCGGACAAAAAATTGCCTAAATCACATAACATTTTTTTTTTTTTTTGTGGATGGGAAATCATCAAATGACCCCTCCCGCTCTGGATAGAGCGGAAGGGAGTGTCAGACTCTTACTGACTAAAACCCACCCGTGTTCCTTCCTTAGCCCTTTATCTTCCAGGGCAGCGGTAACCCTTTCGCACGATCCCGCTACCCCACATAATATAACATTGTGCTTCTCTTCCCCAAAGAGTTATGCAGAAGTATTTTTATATCACACTCTCATTTTGCACAGAAGATAACATTGCCTAAAGGACTTAGACCTAGTGGTGACAACTCGTCCAGTAAGCGGTTTTTAAAGGAAATTAAAATTTAAATGGCATCTAGTGGTCGAAAGCGCTACTGCTGAGCTTATGCTCCTCTGTTTGATACCCAGGGCAGGCAAATGTTATTGTGGTTTTCCATCAAGGAATTTGTCAGTAGCAGCCCGGAGTTTAGATTTGTGCCCGGTTGATGGCAATAGCCCCCTAAAACATGGGGCTAAAACATAACTGGGGAAATGTGGGTGTAGTATAGGTACTTCTGCCTAACCCACCGGGGATTACAGGCATGATGTTATATGTATTTTTAAACATCAGTATCACAAGTTAGTTAAGCATAGTATTTATTTCATGACATCACTGACATATGGCACCTTTGTACAAGGCCAGCGCTCGCTAATTGCCAATAGCATATATTTGTTTCCTATTTAATGGTCGTAGTTCAAGCATTGGTTGCAATGTTATGACTGTATGTTATAGCTAATGTTGTACAATTTTACTTTGTTATAACATAACAACATCACACCGATGTTCCCTGAAAGTTGAGCCTGCATGTTTAGTTCACACACATTTCATCAGTTGTTTTAGTTCCATATCCACTTTTTTTTTAAATGCTATTAATGACCATTTATGGCCTATTCTCTCTCATAAAGAGAGGAGGCCTGTGTCCCAGCAGTGGGAACATTATAAGCTGATAGTTGTATTATGTTTATGATCACCATTAAAAAACGGGTTAGGTTAGAATAAAAATTGTGTGATGACACAGTAGAATGAAGTAGAAGTAATGTTTTGCTATGAAAATAAAAAAAACTGAACTGTTTGGTTTGCAAAGTTCGTTAGATAATCATTTAGGTTTTGTGTAAGCATGTGCCATTAAGGAAAAAAAACCTGTCTGATAGGTATCTTGCAGTTAAGTGACTAATAAAAATAACTGACAAAGAATAATATGTTAGGTACAATGCAACTGGGGAATTACCACCCATCCTGTCAACTTACTGCATTGATTGTAGCAATTATTTTAAATATTGTTGTAGGTTTTACTCCTACCAGATACCTAGTACAGAAATACGCCACGAGTAGCGCTGCTCTGATGTCAACTTTCTGTCATGGCTGAGACAGACGTCTAACTTCTATAATTTTCTTTTCTTCAGTAATTGGAATTAATATTATTATTGTTGTTTTGTGTTCTCATCCTATCTATTGTGTTTCTCGTGTCTTACTCCTTCTGTGTATATATTTATATCGTGTTGTGTACAGACATTATATGTATTTCCAAAAATTCTAACTTGACTTTTGTTTCTTGTGCGTCCGTACAATTTCTACTACAACTAAACTGGTGACCCCGACGTGATCTGAACACGCAACCTTCTGTAAACAACCTAAAGGCTAGAGGTACAGACGCCAGCACATCAAGCCACCCGAAACTCAAATTTTCCTAATCAACCTTGAACCTAATGCTTTTGCGATAAAGTTTAAAATCTATTAAAGAAATTTGACAGATTGTAGTCGCTTGATGTGCAGCTGGCGTGTGTACTAAATATAGCTGGTTTTTTCTATACTAATATAATTAAGCTGAAGAGTTTGTTTCTTTGAATGTGCAAATCTCTGGAACTACCAGTCGCATTTCAACATCACGCTACGACCATTTTTTTTTTATTTTGGGTGGGAAATCATCAAATGACCTGTCCCGCTCTGGGATGAGCGGAAGGGCTTGTCAGACTTCTACTGACTAAAACCCGCCCGTGTTCCTTCAGTTACCTATGCCAGGGATCACGGTATCTCTTTCGAACCACCCGCGGCCCTGGCGGCATCGGCCCTAGCGGACCCCGTCAGTTCGTGCTGAAATCTCTTTGAGGCGCGCGTGGAACACAACGCGCCGTCGACCCGGGCCTGGTCCTTACCGGGAGGCGAGCTGCCCATTGCTCGCCGCCCGCAAGCCCGCGCCTACGGTGGCCGGGAGTCGGGTGTTGACTCCCGTCCAGGGCACAATTGCCCCTCTGACCAAAATTATGTCTGGACTACGACCCTTAGGTTCAAAGAGAAAAGGCCAGAAAGAACGCTAAGCGAAAAGGAAGTAATAGTGCGTTCGGGCAATGCGATGCGACGCGGTGGGTAGGGGCCGAGGGAGTTTTATAAAAATGTGGCTGTTATTTTAGTATATCGTAGCCCTAGCTGGAGGCCTTAATATATTAAGGCATCCACAGGCAAGCCCGGTTAAGCAAACAACTACCTCATAGGTTAAACTGCGAGATGCCCAATCGAAAAAAAAAATAGTATATCGTGTGTCTTACGACTTCTACACGAACGAAGGTGCGAGCAGAAGGTAGTCATCATACAACCAGAGGGGCAATTCTCGTAATTTTAAGAACGTTCACAGTCTGATCTCAGTCTCAAACTGTCAAAAATACCTCTAATTTCCCTATACTTTTGACAGGATTTTGACACTGATTGTTGCTGAGATGAGATTGCGTCTAGATTTGGAACGTTTTTAATTACGGGAATTTGCCTTCTGGGTTTTTCCATCCACTGCCTCCTCAAAAAACTCACAATATCAACAACGATGTGTCCTAATTCTATTTTCGATGTACTTATCTCATTTCCTGAATGGATTGTTAAAGACACTAACAAGAAGTTAATTTTAGCCAGCCGTATCAGCCGACTGAACGAAGCGGTCACCTATTTGGCAGTCAGCCATGTTTACCATCATAATCTTACAAATAGTGTTATATTTTTTTTTTACATAAACCTACTTTGTTTTTAGGCTGAGGACTCATCATTATTTATGGTCTCCTTGAGGGTTGTAAAAATATGAATTGTCCTAAATTAAGGCTGGTTATTATTTTTTTACAATAACTATGTAATTTTTACGACTATAATATAGTTCGTATAAATAAATGGTGTTTTAAATTTTTTGATGATGTTGTTAAAATAACTTATTAATCATTTTATTTTACGAGATCACATCTCATATCAAGAGTTCAAGACATCCTTTTTTCCAATGATTCACGAGGAGCGGCTCATGCCCATTGTGTCACCCCTTGTAAAATTTCTACATTTATATCTGTAATCATAATATTCATAATCATTTATTTGTCAGAATATGGTACATTACTATGGTCTTAAGATTAGTCTATGGTAATATTTATGGTGTAGGTACATAATAAAGAGTATTTCTATTCTATTCTACTGTTTTTTAAACTTGACACTCATACCTACAATAGGAAAATAGTAAAACATAATTTACTGCTCAAACAAATTAGAGCTGATTATAATCATAATGTCTCGGAACTAAACTTTAATTTCGTTTCATTTAGTTTGCACTAATAATCACGCTAACACGTTGTTAGCTGGAGTGGCAGCAAAAAACGACCAAGTACTTGAATACCAGTCGCCCCACATGTGAGTAATATCAAATAGTAATTAAAACAGTACCATTCGGGTCGAACCATGATAACGGAACGTGAAATTGGGCATCACTTGTCTTGTTTTTTTACAATTCGTCCGTTTATAATATACTAGCTGCGGCCCGCCGTTTCACCCGCATAAGTTTCAATCTCGTGGGAATATCAGGATGAAAAGTATCCTATGTGTTAATCCTGGTTATAAACTATCTGAGTGCCAAATTTCATCCAAATCCCATCAGTCGATTTTGCGTGAAAGAGTAACCAACATCCATCCATCCATACAAACTTTCGCGTTTATAATAGCAGTAGGATTCGGTAAGGCAGTAATAGCCGCACGGGTCGATTGAAGGTTAAGCTACGCTTGTAAAGGTGGGCTCGTGGATGGGTGACCATGCAGTTCATTCATTACGAATCTTGTGCCATTGCCATTTTAGTTACATACCGAGACCCCTTCGTGTCTCAGAAAGCACGTTAAGTCGTTGCTCCCGGCTGTCATTCGTAGATCTTTGGCAGTCGTTTTTTTTTTTTTTGTCACTGGTAGTCAGAAGCCAGAGTCTTACGGGAAAAATAGCAGGGTTAGAACCGAAGAAGTATTCCATATACTAAGGAGGTATTCCACTTGGAGCACTGATTTCAACACCACTTGCCCGAACCGCACCTGAGCACTTCTACTAACCGCACTGAGTACTTAATTAAAACCCAATGAACAAAACTTTACCTGTTACTTGTTTTACCTTCAACCACAGAGTAATCTAGGTAAGTTTTAATACCTTTATTATGAACATAACCTAATTAAATCGTTCATCAAACTTAGGCCTACATCTTACGATCATCCGACTTCAAGATTATGAAGTTCTAATCAAAAGCTTAACACTCAAGATTCTAGGATTAGATGCCGAAAACCTTGAAGCGTTTCAGCGGTAATCTTTGAGGCCTAAAGTTTGACACGTTTTGTCTAAGATTGTAGTCATACTTCCACCACCGCTAAGATAATCGTCAAAATTCTATTGAGTACGATTTAGAATCTGGTGAATATTTGAGATTCAACGCGGAATCTCTTTTATACCAAGCAGCCAGTTCTGCAAAAACTGATGAATCTGTAACAAAAACTGTCAGTACTGTATTTTTACCAAAGAAACTTGCCGTTACGTTTGTCGCGTCCCAAACTTGCTGAATACCATTAAAACTAAATGGTACGAAAATCGAAAAAGATATTTAAAAACTAAAACTATAGATTTACGCCTTGAAATATGCTTGGATACCTGTATTAAGTCATTCTACATAGTTACCCAATAAATCGTCCCGCAGATAAGGCGTGAAATTTTTTACAAACAACTGTACCCACACCGCCAGATACGGGTCGAAAAACATCGAATTTGTCAACGAAAATGAAGACATAAAACAGCCAACTGTGCCCATGCAAAAACTCGTATCAAAAAAACTATTCGTGAATTCTTGAACCGTTGGCAGCTAAGTCGGTAATCCGGCCCGGCCCAGATTAAAGGCATCAATGGAATTCGGGAATGGGATAACGGCCGATTCGGTCTGAACGGACGGTCGGCAAGGTCGTTGCGCCTGTCACCAGACCGGTTCGTACTAGCAGCGTTTACGTAGTCGATTTAGCTTACCGCGAACAAAAGTAAGGCTGTTGTAATAAGGTTGTAGGTAGGTACTTGATATTGCAAAGGTTATTGTGAAACATATATTTTCAGTGCTCTGAGAAAAGTTAGCATCATCATTGTCCACAGCCTGACTTCACTCACCCACTGCTGTGCATTGGACTCTCTTTTTCGTACCAGTCGCATCCATTAACCCTTCGTATATATATACTAGCTTCTGCTCGCGACTTCGTTCGCGTGTTTCTTGTTCCCCTGAACCACTCCGTCGCATCGCATCGCCTACCTAGGCTATTATTTCGTTTTCGCTTAGCGTTCTTTCTAACTTTTTCTCTTTACTTCCTCCTAAGGGGCGTGATATTAAATATAGCCTTCCTCGAGAATTGGGCTATCAAATGCAATAAGAATTTATCAAATCCAACCGATACTCCCAGAGATTAGCGTGTTCAAACAAACTCTTCTGCTTTATTATTAGTATAGATATACCCGGAACTTGGATCCACGCTAGACACAATGGCTTTTTAATTGTTTCTGTAATTACGACGTTCAACCGGTTAAAGATCAAGTTATGCCTAGTACCCAGTTAGTTATCAATTGTCAAATATCAGGCTCAAAAGTATTCACAAACAAGTCGATCCGCCTCGTTGAGAGATACAAAGTTGATTAGGAAGCGTCCGATAATTTCCTCTATCCGCAAGCGGCGAGTTTCTCATGTTACGTACGGCGACCTACCGAGTTTTCTTCGCATTCCTAAATGAAACCAAATTTTCTAAAACATTTAAGTGTTTGTGTTACGTAATAAAACGTAGAAGCTATTTAAATCTTCTTCAATAGTTCAATAAACCCGCAATCTAAAACGAATCTAGAATCTGCCTAGTCTTTTCTCAACTATTTTGGGGTCGGCTTCCAATCTAACCAGATGCTGGTGAATATCAGTGAAACGACTGCCTATCTGAACTCCATAACCCAGTATGTAACACGATACCCCTTGGTAAGACTGGTTGTCAGACTTTTAGCCTTTTGACTACCCGTAACGACTGTCAAAGTTCTATGAATGACAGCCGAGACCAACGGAAACGTGCTTTCAGAGGCACGGACAGGTCCCGATATGTAACTAAAATGGCCAATGCCACAAGTTTGCGATCCACAAATACACCGCATTTTAGTCAATTTTAGCCACTGCGGTAAAGCAACCACAGTGCCACGAAACCTCCTTGAACTCGTAAAATCGTAATGCAACATGATAATATTACTTTTTGCTTACACGTACAAAGTATTCAATACATTATTGAGCAACCGAAGTTTTGTTGCAGTAGCGGTTTTATTACTTACTGTCGCTAAGTACCTTGTGAATGACTCACACACGGACAACTGGGACATATTTGACATAGTTTTTACACCACTACAATATCTTTATTTTGAAGTTTTACTGGCAGTATTTAAATGCAATTATTTCCTATTAATGTCGCTTTAATGAATGAAACTATGTAGCAGTCACGTCTTTTTCACATAAGGACCATTAAATGAAAGGTCTTCAAATATCAAATTGTTGTAACGTCATTTTAGAATCTTCAAAACCATATTCTCCGACCTTAATATAGGGTTTTATTTTACATAGACTCTAACATCATTCCTTTGGGATACCAAGTTTCACAGGGTACCGCCATAATACCTTAACAAATCCAAAGGAAAAAGATGGGGCGGGCGTAATGGTTGCTGCCGAGGGCTAAACGCCAAACGGCATATTTGGGCACACCCATGAGGATCAAACGTATGACAATACTGTTAAAGGTCATTGCTCCACATGGTTGACAACGTCCTTTCGGCATTAACTTATGCGATATGGCCTTGATTCAAGACCGATGAACTTTACTAGTTAATAATATCGATCGCCAAAAACTGCTGGGTCATTCTACTTCGCTGTCTAGCTTCCGACCAGTGTGACATTTTGAGGAATGCTTTGAAGACATTCCTTGCTGTGCATACACTTGTACTCAATGGATATTATTAGGTAATGTCATTAACCACTTAACTCACATAACACGAGCAATCACGAAAGAAAGAAAAAATGTCTAAGAATAAAAAAATATACCCAGAAAAGAAAATGTCAAAGACAAAGGTCTCGGAACATCAAAACCTATTTGAAATGATGCTTCAACAAAGTAAGAAAAAAGAACTAACCAAGACTCATTGTGTAGTAAATTGGAAAAATTGTATAAGTCCTACAACTTGGCTGGCAAGACAAAACAAAAGAATATCACCCGAACGAAATGTCTGACCCAATTTCAACGTAATATTTTTAGAGCAACCTCTTTTAAAATGCAATTTCCGTGCCAAAACCATTTCACCAAAACATCTAAGAGTATTTTCGATATCACCTTGAAGTTGAGATGATCTTTTAAGATGGTTTATTAATAAGGTCTGAACGTTCAAGTTTAAGGCATTATAATTTCATGGTAGTCGTTTATCATAAGCCTTGTTTCAACGACTCTGCCTTGAGCTCGAAATAGACTTCCTAATTACTTAGTTGTCTCAAATTGGTATTATGAGCGCTAACAGGCAGACGCTAAGTCATGATAAAAAATTCCGCCTCTCTGTCTGACTCATTTTGCAACGCTAATTTCAAAACTGGTTGAGGCTGATTGCTTTTGGGGGATTCCAGAAGCCCAATAATTTCCAATTACATACAATTATTTCTTTTGCTGTAGTCCCTTTGATTGGAGTCGCGATTTTAAGTGGATTTTTTCATTAAATTCTCTTTGGATATTTTCGCTTACGAAATAATTTATTCGAACAGAAGCAGTTTTGTTAATATTGCCAAATACCTTACAGTCCAAACATTCTGAAAAGGCCATGCATATTAGCCAAATGGATTCGAATTTTTTGTACCATTAGTACGTGCTCTGTCACGAAAATCTTCAGGGCTCATTTGTTTGATGTCCTCTACCCAACTGGCACTTTGTCCGGCATGCATTCTCATTATTATCATAACCACTCTCGATACAACTAGGCCAACTCATCTATTATATCGTGCACATTATCATGTGGCTGTCAGAACTGCGCACGCCATTGTCGTATTAGGTAACGTCATGCAAACTTCTTCATCGGTCATTGTTTCGCTGTGTAACGTTACATACAGACCTTGGTGAAATTGTTTAATTTCGAAACTGCAGTGATTCTCCGTCGAATAACTAATGATAGTGGAAGCACGCTCGACCGCGCGCCATGTTGCAACCAGGCACCCAGGTTATTTCCGGAAGCGCTTAGAAATTGGACCGTGTGCGGTTTGCCGTCCGTCCGCCAGTTTCTGCAATAGACCTTGTGTTTCGATATTCGGCGTTTTGTTCAACGTTTCGTTTCCTGGATTATTAAATGCCGTTCCCTTTCCGAATGGTGCGGAAAACGATAAATTATGCTGTCCAAAAACAATTTGTCTAGTTTTACTATACAGTAATTGCTTCTGATCCTTTGATTATAAATTCAAATACAAACGGGGGGAAACTAAACTGGTCCTTTTGGAACTATTAAAACTTTTGGGTTTGGCTCGGTATCCTGTAGTCCATGATTTACATAGTAATAAAGTTTCGGAAATTCAGTTCTAATTAAATAGATTGCTTTGTATCAACATAATAGTCGAGAGTGCGCGGTGATTATTTCTATGGTGGTATTCAAAACCGCACCTTGGTCTGTGCGTGAAGTTGGCGAGATTGGAACAGCCCAATTTGTGGTCAACAGCCCACTTATTTTAATTTGGCCTAGATGCGTATAGCCAAGTTTTCTTTGAAGTTTTTGTTCGACATTTTTATCATCTTTTTTTATTATGTAAGACAGTGTTGCTGCTTCCTCGCGTGTTTAGTCTGTATCAAATTCTCAGTAGACTTCCTTTATATTTAACAGTTTTGGGCAATCTAGTTTCGACAGCACATGATGTCCTGAAGGCCTAAACAAAGTGACATTCTATCAGCGATAATGATGATGGACAAGTCAAAAATGTATTGGATTGACATAAGCTGACATCTACCAACCCGCATTGGGCCCGCGTGGTGGATTACTACAACACTTCCTCTCATACAGAGGCCTGTGTCCCAGCACTGGGAACATTATATGGCTGATTATGATTATGCTGACATAAGCTACCGAAAACCTTCGAAGTCGTAGAAATATGAAACGCTTTGAAAGCGATTGCCATGTGTAGACCTCTGGTGTCATTTACCAGACATAAAGAAATCATTTACAAAAGTCCATATATTTTCCTATTCTATCAACCAATTAAGGAGTTAATTAAACACTTGGCTCATCGAAACCGGAATCTTATCTACAAAGTATGTGAAGCAGTGCGTAGATAAACATTTATCGATGCACTAACCTACTTACCTGTCTGTTACGTTATCGTGAGCAATGCTAATTGCTGAATTTAAAAAAACAATTGCGAAACTACTAAGCGGTATTGCATGCTACCATTTTGTTGCTTGCGCTGCAGAAGGGCAGTGGAAACGTTGAAAAATTATGCCAGTTATTAATTGAGACATTCATTCATAAGGACCGAAGGACCATAATATTAAGCACGGATATTGTTGTCTGTTTAGCTCTGGGGTTCAGCTTAGACCTTGAGATAAAGCATAATCAGCTTATAACGTTCCCACTGCTGGGACACAGGCTTCCTCTATGTGAGAAGGACTGGGCCGTCCACGCGGGCCCAGTGCGGGTTGGTAAATGTCACATGTCTTTGAATTTTTTGGTTCTAGGCCATGCCGCTTTCCTCACGATGTTTTTTGTCTTTGAATTTTTTGGTTCTAGGACATGCCGCTTTCCTTAAGATGCTTTTCTTCACCGTTTTGAGAGCAGTGGTGATGGAAGTGTAATGCCGTTCCCTTGTGTTAGTTCTGATATTAAATAACTTAGTTCTACACGATACTTTCACAGCATTCTTAGCCTGGTATTTACCCCTACCGTTACCACGGCACAGCTTAAATTTGCAAGTCAGCGTTCACGACAATTTCAGAGTAGCAGCAATCTTATTCCACTTCGCAGTTATGGCTTGGCTTGGCTTGCTCTCATAACCATTACCGTGGAACGAGCAGAAAATACACTTTATAGTTATAGCCGTAACGGCTTGTCAAGTCATTTTTATGTACAGTTTTTTTTATCTACCGTAGTTTGAAACAAGAAAGAATAAAAAAAGCTAAATTGTAGGTATAATTAGGGAAACTAATTGTTAAGCAGGAGAAATAAGACTAATCGATGAAATAACATGCTTTCTTTTGTGAACCTCAAATAATTACGGAAAGTTAAAAACGGGGTTAATATTTTTTTTTTAATCTGCATCATTAGAAGCGCAAAAAGGGTCCATCAGCAGCAGGTCAATAAGTTTTTATGCGCAAACTGTAACCGTGAATTCCGCACATGATTCTAGACCCCATATAGCAGATATGTTACGTGGTCATTAAAAAAAAAAAATGCTGTGCCATACATTTTGACCGCGTAGGTATTGAACTTTTCTATTATTTTTTTTATAAGTTACAAAAAATTTCTTCATTACCTTTCTCATATCTCTGGTTGCTACTCTGAGAAGTGCCCGGAACTTAAATTTTGGATACATGCTTCCATGGTAATGGCGGTTTAAATAGGACATATCGAATGAAAGTATATGCAATGGAAGGTCCTATCAATAAAAGCGATATCTTACAGACAGACAACCTTTAATTAAGCAGGAAAATTAAGAGAGATAAATAACGGACCATAAGTCTCACAAGAGTCGTTTACCTCCTCCATAGGAAACTCAAGGCCTTCAGTGACATCAAAACATCAATAAAACGTAAAACTTCTTCCTTTATCAATAAAATTTATACCAGTACATTGGCATATCTGTTATGGACAACGATTGCGGACCTGCTCCGAGCACCTCGAAAGGAATTTGAACTTTTCCTTCCTAGCTATAAAGACAGTTATGGTATGTTTGATGTGTGGTAGGCTCTGATTGCGTGGGCCGGCGGTATTTTAATGGTTACGAGTCTTGAAACATGTTATTTTAGTTGCGTTTCGCTTTCCGTTACCGTTGCGTTGGTACAGGAAAGAGATTTAGTGAAGCAAATTGAATAATTGGTGGCGGTTCGGAATTGAGTCGTTTCTGTTCGGGGCATGTTTTGCTTCGAGATTCGGACAGGAATGAGGAAAGTGCGTGTGAAAGGGAAAACAGTATTTTTGGGTTGGTTGTTTATTCATTGATGCATTCAAGGAAATGTTTTTTTTTTCTGAGCCTATACTGAGCTGGGCGTAGGCTTCCCCCAAATTCTTTTAGGAATTCTTTTCTTTTCTTTAAGGGATTACTTAAGTGGAGTAATTTTCAACTTGTTTTAGTTATTACAAAGTTTAATATTCTTTTTAGTTCTGCGTCTGCCAACAAACTGCTTTGCAGTTTGGCAGTGGTAATAAATTAATAATATATCCTGTAAAAAATGTATTTCTGTGATTAAAACCTTTTTTTTACTTCTTTTCATTAGTACTTACTTATTTAAGTACCTAAGTAATATATAAAGAAATATATATGTACTCGGACTGGACTTCTAAAACAGACTATAGTCATAGGAACAAAGCTTTTAATCTTAAATATTTACCTACTATCATGGATAACTTTTACCACGGCCGCGGCATCGAATAGCTCAAGTCATTTCACCCATGTTCGAAACCTCAAGAATAATATTGGTCTTCCGAGTCAATGTTTGTTTTAACTCACATAAATCTTACAAACATGCATCTCGGACGTGCGGCGTATAAGCTTCAAGGAAAACAATACAAAATACGTCCTATGTCCATCGATTGGTTCATGTCATGGCTTATTGGACATTTATGCGGTTATCACACTGCACCAGACACTCCTCCGAGGGGCAATTCTCGTAATTTTAAGAACTTTTACAGTCTGATCTCAATCTCCATCTGTCAGAAATACTTGTAATTTCCCTACATTTTTGACAAGTTTTTGACATTTGTTTGTCGCCGAGATGAGACTGCGACTAATTAGAATTGGCCTTCCGGTGTGCGGTGCTGTGGTTTTCAACTTTGACTGTAGACCGCAGAGAGATGTCACCGTGTTATATATCTTGCGGTTTTTATATACAAATCAAGATTCTATAACCGCCTTAATCAATCATAACATAACATCACGCCTGTAACCACCAAAGGGTTAGACATGGGAGTACCTATAAGTAGTTATACACACATTTCCCCAGTTATGTTTAAGTTCATTTAATAGGGGGCGAGCCTTTTGACATCAGCCGGGCGCAAATACGACTCCGGGCTGCTACTAAGGAATTTGTAATAGATAAACCTAATACAATTTTGCCCGACGTGGGAATCGAACCCAGGCTCAGCAGTAGCGCTTGTGACCACAAGACCAACGAATACCCAATACGGCCCAAATGCTACGAAAAACTCCCATCAGTAGCTTCGAAGGTAAATCAAAAGCCAGGGACAGACTTTCAACACGCGAATGAAGTATGCTCTTTAGAAAGACACGCAAGAGCGCTTGTGGAGTGCCCTGAGGTGTGCAAAATGTGTTCCTGACTTAAAAAACTGTGGAAACTTGAGGTCGAGTCAGCAAAGCTAATCTTCACTTAGTTCCTGGTTTAATGTAATCTAATTGATGGACTCAATACATATCCGCTTACCTTGGAAAGTAAACAATTAAGAAGTTTTAACTTAATGCGCTTAGAATTTGAAATAAACTATTTCGTACGGTGAAATTTCGTGGCAGCGGTGGTGTAGAAATTCCGCAAACTGTGTGACGCGACCGCGCATTTTTGGCGGGATCCCAAAAATATTTTCGCAAACCCTGAATGTGAAATTAAAATGTTTAACTTAAACCAGTGCTTACATCTGTCGCGTGCAGAGAGAAAAAATAAAACAAAATACAGTCTCAAAAAGTGCAGACTAAATTTCAGCAGTGCATTGGCAAAAAGCAGGAATATAAAATATGTAAAATAACATCGTACCTGCAATCCTCGAAAGGCTAAGCAGAGGTGTACTTTTGGTACACCCACAGAAGAGTGTAGGGGGTAGCAGGGATATGTGAGTATTATAACAAACTTAAAGTAATAAGCAATTAAATTAAACTGTTTATTTTACAAATAGGATATGGAGTCACTTGCACAGGTCTTATAAAAAAAAAATAAGCTAGATGTAGTCGACATTTTCTATCGTGACTACCCCTGAAAAGAAATGGCGAAACAAACTCAGGGGCAGAAAGCGTCTGACATGTCGTTCAGATCTTCGAGAGTACATACCTACCCTGAAACGAAATAAAAATCGCATATTTATTTCTTTTCCAGCACATTGCTTTTGACGTCAATCGCAAAGAATTTGATTTTAGGACAAAAATATGTACACTTCATTACCATTTTATCCGTCTTTGCAATTTTGTCAGACGTTTTTATTCATACATTCGTAATACAATATTCTCTCTGAAAGATACTGAAACGATACGCTGAATAATTGAGTAGGTTTCTTTGGCAGATTTAATTATAGTCATAGTAATTTGTCGTAAACTTCAGTACACGTTACATCAATGAGGTCTCGACCCCTAAACAAGGACATCCTGTGTAACAGGGGATTTTATTCCTATATACAATTTGGTCCTAACACCTTCAGATACCAAGGCCCCTCCGTGCCTCGGAAAGTACGTTAAGCCGTTGGTCCCGGCTGTCATTCGTGGATCTTTGACAGTCGTTACAGGTCGTCAGAAGCCCGAAAGTCTGACAACCAGTCTTATCAAAGGGTATCGTATTACCCAGTAACTGGGTTGTGGGGGACAGATAGGCAGTCGCTCCTTGTAAAGTACTGGTATTCAGCTGCATCCGGTTAGACTGGACGCTGACCCCAACATAGTCGCAAAAGGCTGGGCAGATGATACAATTTGGTCCTAATACGTACTCAGTTACGACTCCAAAGACCGTCTGATCAATAGTAAAGTTTATCCCTTATCTCTGCCCTTTAAGCTATTTCCTTGGTCCAAGGCAAATGTGATCCCAAGGATCCCTTTTCGAAGTTTGTTTGGTCCTTCTGACTATCTAAGTTTGTTTCTGTCCCTTTTATGAAGCTTTTTATGACACCAAATAATAAACTGGCTCATTTATATTGAGAATTCTCTGGGCGCAAAAGTATGTAATCTGTATTCGCGGCTTATTTGCCAAAACTGTAAACAAATATGAGTTTATGGCAAAATAACTTTAATTCCTACATAATAAAGTTCAGTTTACGCTACAACTTAAAACATTTTTATAACTTTTTCAAGAGTGCTAGTCATGAAATCATCTTAATTACTATTAAAATAAAGTTGATATCTGTTTAACTTGAAATAACTTCAATTTGAAACATAAATTTACATAAACTTTACTTAAAGTTAGAGATTTTTTTTGTTGACGAAATTGACTACCAACTTGAATTGCCCGTATATTCCAGACAAATTGACCAGTCTTACCAAGGGTTATGTTACCTAGTAACTGGGTTGTGGAGGTCAGATAGGCAGTCGCTCCATGTAAAATACTAGTATTCATCTGCATCTATAGTCCATTTATAATAGCATTAGAAAAAAGAGGCTCGTAGAAGCAGGAATGCAAAACATTTTATTTCAAAGTTATGATAAAACAATTTTAAGGGAGATGCTTAAATTCTAATTTCCTTGCGTTTTTTGCAATTTGCAGGTCAGTGTAAGGTTGTATCTTAATAAAAATAATATGATGCGCAACAATAAGAAATATGTAGGCAATAATACAATTTTAACCTTAAAAATCATCAATACATCCCTTTAAATTAGAGTTGCTCCGAATTCGTCTAATTTCGCGGGCTACTGCAGCGCATCCACCTTAATTAAAATAAAATTCGGTAGAATTATAGTGAAACGAATAACGTTCCAAGTATTGTTCATCCCTGCTTCTTTTAGGTTTTTAGCATTGACACTGTAATTTTAAATTGGAGTTATATAATATAAATAAATTAAAGCCACATAATTTCATAAGATAAATAGTTAAAATGGTTACAATTAAGTGTGACAGCTGCTGTAAAAATAGATCATAATAAATTCGGCGTCTATCATAATGTTACAATGTTTATTGTATTTTTGTTACAAAGTGTGCATTAAAAATAACCTTTTTTAACTTCTTTCTAATGCTATTGTAAATGGACTATAGTAAGACTGAAAGTCGACCCCAACGTAGTTGTGAAAACGCTAGTTAAAAGAAGATTCAAGACAAATTGACTTGGCTGATTTTTCAATCGACAGATAATTTTTATTCGTGGAATAAAATTGACGTCTGACAGTTTTTGTATGAAAGGGCTCAAAAATTCAAAATTATTCCTCCGATAAAGCTATCTGGCATTGAAAAATTAGCCCTTAGTGTGCCATTTTGATAGACCCTTGTCCGAGTTCTCAATATTTACCCTGTAAAATTTAATCACTTGCTAAAGAACAACTCAGGTAGAGTACCTTTTACCTACAGGTAGGCAGGTAGGTACCTACTATGCTTTGGAATGGGCAACTAGCTTCATCTTTTTGACTGACCGACCCTTGACAATTCAAAAGTGCCTGTAACTGGTTTAGTTGAAATAAATAGTAGCCGTCTTATTACAAAACGAAACCTAACTTTAGTTCTAGCCTAAACTATTGAGCCAGTACTTGTACTTCGAACTTTATTTCGATTTAGGCAAAGTTCTTAATACTAAAATGACAACTTAGCACCGAACTAAGCTGTCATTTTTGTATAAAGAACTCCATTTCTATAACAGCTGGGTTCTTAATTCAATAACTGGGTCAGTGGTTTAAACCTGATCGAAAGAAAAACCTTGTTTTGTAATAAGGGGGTTTGAGTTTACATTTACAATACTATTTTTCTATGTTTGCCTATATTGTCTTCCACTGCTGGCAATGGCCTCCCCTTTTTCCCTCCAAACCTCCCTGTCTTGTGCGATGTCTGGCCATGTTGACTCTGCAAACCTTTTCAGTATTAGTAACGAATTATTCTAGTGTTACAATTCTATTAGTAACATATTGCTGGGTATACTGCTGGGGAGTTTGTTGCACCACATCTTCTTCCCAGCGATAGCACTAGGAAGTGGTGAAGGGGGGGCGTTTTGAGGGGACTGTCTTTTGCAATTTTGACGTTCGAAAAGTGCTGATTCTCAGCCTTATTTGAATAAATGACTTGTGATTTTGATTTTATAATGGGCATTGGGCATGTGTTACGGAGAAGTGAGGAAAATGTCGTGTGGAGAGTTTTGAGTATGTCGATGGCTTTAAGAGTAGGGGAAGACCAAAGAAACGATGGATGGACTGTGTGAATGATAATATGGTTAGAAAGGTTTATTAGTCATCATCTCGTTAGTCACCCGACTAACGAGATGATGACTAATAAAGAAATATGGAAGAAAGATACATGTTGCGCTTGCGCCGACCCCAACTAAATTGAGATAAGGGCAGGAGAATGAGATTTTGATTTCATAAACCTTCTGTGTATTGCGTACATTACCGTCCCGTTATCTACAAGTTATGTGTCATGCCATACTTTAGTCTTATAAATGCCACTACTAAACGGTGGAACTGAACGAGTAAGGTAATCTGCAAATTTGAATGTCTATCTACTTCAAGGACTTCTCATTGTATATACATAAGTAGGTCTGGCAGATCCTCTTCAGTTGATTGCCCTAAATATTGCGTGTTGAATTGAACTGTAAATACTTGTACCTACTGGTATTTAATATTTAAAATAAGTGTGATTTATTTTGTTCGTCTGTCGTATGCCCAATGAGCTGTGGCCCAAAATAACCACTACGTGGAGCCCTGACACAGCCAGAAGGCGTCGCGGCAGACCCCGTAGGAGATGACGGGACGAGCTGGAGAGAACGAACGACCAGTGGTCCACTTTAGCCCTGAGTCGAAAGAGCTGGAATCCCAGGCCATTGCCCAACAGTGGGATGATGCAGGCTATCAGTAACAGTATTTTGTATGCCAGATTAAATTCATAGTAGTTGATAGTTAAAATTTCTTAGTATATCCAAGAAGTTCTATTCCAGCAACCCACGACTTTGTAGCTATTGCTGAATTAGCACACTGCTACTGTCCCAGCAGTGGGAACATTATAGGCTATTATGCTAAGCACCCTGATGTTTCCTGGTAAAAAATCTCATTTCTTGCTAAAAATATTAGTATTAGATATTTACTTAGTATTTATGCAACTCTCTACAAACTTTTTCTACTACTTTTAAAACAATTTTCACACAAAGTCAAACCGCTTCTTTCGCAAATTGAATTCTAATTAATTCCAAATACTAATTAATTTTATAGAAACAAGTTTATATTAATTAACGTGGCCTCATTAGAGAATTAATTGTCAACATCACCATAAGTAGGCTATTAACATAACTAGGATTTGTTATTAACTTCCCTCTCTCCGTCAAACCGTTAATGGTTTCCATAAAACACCATGGGGTCGTTGATTTAACACGACCAGTAAGATAGCTGTTAAATTAATTCGGAGTCTTTAATAAATTTTAAGGATACTTAAGTACTATAAAACTTAACACTGGATGCTAGGAACCCGTTATGTAATTAATTAAGCGGCAGCGACGGTCTTTCACAGCCACTTTTTGCACCCCAATTGTGCAATACACTTTTTTTCGCAATCCAAACGATTTTTAAAGAAATTCCTAATCCATTGCTTATATGTTTGAAAAATTCGCCTGCTCAACAACGTAAACAACGCAATGAATGTTGTCCAACTGTCAAAATGAAAGGCATAGCAATTGTTAGTGAGTTACGCCGCTGGACACCTACCTTAGTCAAATCTAACTTTGCCACCAAGAAAGTACAAATCCAACTAAAGATATCCGAACAAATTCCGAACATTCCGAAAGCTTACTCAAACATTACGCTTGACCATACCTTACGAAACCAATGACCAAATACAACCTTCCAACATTCTTTACTTCCATCGCATTCCCAAAACCAGTTCTTCGAATAGTACCCTGTATACACTTCGCAATGGATATCGTAACAAGGGAACTCGTTGTTGCTATCCCCTAAGGACTTTCAATCAAAGGTCAACGATATTGGCATCCCGCTGCGCCTGCGACCAATGGCGATTGTTAACAGTCTCAGCTTTGCTAATAGCTCCGTTAGATTTCAAGGCTGTATAACTGTAGGTACAGACGCGAGCAGGTCAACCTACCCGAAACTGTCAAATTTTCCCAATAAACCTTAAACCTTAATGCTTTAGCGATAAAGTTGAAAATCTATTAAAGAAATTTGACAGATTGTAGTAGTTTGATGTGCTGGCGTCTGTACATACTTCCGTATTTGGAATTAATTTAATTAAAAACGGACGTGATATATAATGGTGAAAGAATACTTTGTTACTTTGTTTTGTGTCCGTGGTCTGTAATGGCGATATTGATCTGGGAACTCAAAAGTAAACTTTTATAACTGTCTGACTTTCAATTTTTAAATACTCAAGTCCATCGAACTAAGTTCTATCGACAGAAGAAAAAGAAAAGAAAGAAAATACCAGATGTCTTGATAATCTTAATTTTACGTCCCCATAATAACATGATCATCAATACCTTCAGATTTTTTTTCAAACGAAAGGTTCTCTGCTGTTTTTATGCTTGAGTACGAGTCTTTCTTTTGACTATGTGTATCTTATGTCTTTTTATTATTTTTTATTTGTAATTGTGCGTTTTGTTTGTGCAGAATAAAATATTTTTCTTTCTTTCTTTCTCTGTTACACTAACAAGCAGCAAATTATTTATCATAAAACCTAACCCATCCACCATTGTTTTATAGTCTTTATATCTCAACGACTAGCTTCTGCCTGCGACTTCGTCCGCGTAAAGTTCATGTTCCCCCGACTCACTGCATCACATCGCATCACCTGCCCATATCTTTGACTTTTTTATCTTTTTTATAAGGGTCATAGCGTGTAGCTGTAGCCTATAATAGCCTTCCTAAAGAATTGGGCTATCGAATGCAAAATTTGTCAAATCCGACTGGTAGTTCCAGAGATTACCCCCTACATACAAACAAATAAAATGTACCTCTTTATAATATTAGCATAGATGTACCTTCGTTCTTCTGTCTCCTGTCCCAATAACCTATATTCCACAGCAGATATAGCTTCAGACAGATCAATTACTCAATTTGTGCAAACGCAGTCACTATGATGATGAACGACATCTTCATCCGTTGAATGCCACTCATCATGTTGAAGATTATTCTCTATGCAAATTGATACTAGCTTCATCTCGAATGAGCTAAGGAATAACATTACGTCCATCATCCGTGGCCAATATGTAGCTGTGATTTTCAAGAGGCATCGTGTTACCCAGTAACTGGGACGTGGAGTTCAAAAAAGCAGTCATATAAAAAACTGGTATTCCGCTGCATCCGGTTAGACTGGAAGCCGACCCCACCATAGTTGTGAAAAGGCGAAGCAGATTATGATGTAACTGAAGTTTTACAAGTTCTGCTTGTTGCCCCTGTCATAAATGTGGCTTGAAGAGTTCTGTCAAAGAACAGCTCTATTGGTTTTGCTTATTCTTGCTTGTCTCATCGTGCATGCGCGATTTGTCTTTTGTTAAGAATTGTAAAGCAAATCCCAGTGACATATCTGAGTTATCTTCGTAGTTCGAGTTTCTTGCCGGATCTTCTCCATAGGAAACGACCAATTGGAAACGTGCACCAAGCTTCTGAGGTTTTATAAGTGCCCATGTAGGTTAATGTGAAATAAAATGCTTTGATTTGATTATCCCAAAGAACTTTTTGTTTAATTTGGTGACTAAACCAGGTTTTTCCTCGAATTCATTAAACTCCTTATTAGCATTGTTACACAGCAAGGAAACTTCTCCATTGATCGCTTTGAAACACGCGACGGTAACAGTTCGCTGTCCATATTAATCATATTCATGCTTTGATTTAGGTACGCCGCCATTATTTAACGAGCGGAAAAGTGCCTTTTATGTTGAGAATTCTTTATTAAAATTTATGGGTTCTAAGCATGGCATTGTTTGGTACTCTTTATCACTTTGCTTGGCATTTATTTGAAAGGGCTTGATGGGAGAGGCGGTGTGGGAGCATTATTTATTTATAGAGTTGAAGGCAGTGTTCTGGGCTCTCAAAGTGAAATCTAGAACATTATACATTTTGTTGTAATCGTGGATGGCTTACCCTGTAATGTCTTGTGATTAAGATAAGTTCTGTTTTATTACTTAGCACACACCACAGGTCTCGGTATGAATTAGTTTAAGGGTAGCTTAGCCTGATTGTCTTGAACTAAGATTATTAAGCTAATTTGTAGACCATTTTCTATTTTTAACCCCCGACGCAAAAACGACGGGGTGTTATAAGTTTGACGTGTCTGTGTGTGTGTGTGTGTGTGTGTGTGTGTGTGTGGGGGTGTGTGTGTGTGTGTGTGTGTGTGTGTGTGTGTATGTCTGTCTGTGGCATCGTAGCTCCCGAACGGATCAACCGATTTTAATTTTGTTTTTTTTGTTTGAAAGGTGAATTTGTCGGGAGTGTTCTTAGCTATGTTTGATGAAAATCGGTCCAAGATGGCCGCCGCTACAAAATGGCGGATTACATATTTTTTCACAACTCCCTCAATATGGGTATCAAATGAAAGGGCTTGACTAGTAGAATACTATACACTATGATAAATTTCAAATCCAAGATGGCCGCCACCACAAAATGGCGAATTACATTTTTTTATTCACAACTCCCTCAATATGGGTATCAAATGAAAGGGCTTGACTAGTAGAATACTATACACTATGACAAATTTCAAATCCAAGATGGCCGCCACCACAAAATGGCAAATTACATTTTTTTATTCACAACTCCCTCAATATGGGTATCAAATGAAAGGGCTTGACTAGTAGAATACTATACACTATGACAAATTTCAAATCCAAGATGGCCGCCACCACAAAATGGCAAATTACATTTTTTTTTCACAACTCCCTCAATATGGGTATCAAATGAAAGGGCTTGACTAGTAGAATACTATATACACTATGACAAATTTCAAATCCAAGGTGGCCACCACCACAAAATGGCGAATTACAAAAAACCTGATTAAATACCAGATTACCTGAATCTTAAAACGCAAGAAAATAAAAGAAAAGAAATAATAAGGAGTCCTTACAAAAAGCATGAAATAAAAAATTAAATTAAAAATTTAAAAAACCCCCGACTACGAAAAATCCTATAAAAAGAAAAAAATAACCTTGAAATTATGACCCTACGTAAGTACGTATGAAATTTTTTGATTAAATATTGTCCTGTCGGGGGACCGCTACTATTTTAAACTGTAACAGAACGTTAGGCTAATAATTAGAGCGGTCCCCCGACAGGACAACATTTAATCAAAAAATTTCATACGTACTTACGTAGGGTCATAATTTCAAGGTTATTTTTTTCTTTTTATAGGATTTTTCGTAGTCGGGGGTTTTTTAAATTTTTAATTTAATTTTGTTAACTGTACTTGTTGATAGGCCTTCACTATTCTCCCATACGTGTTAACACTGTATTACTGTAATTTGAAAACATTGTAAAATCCAATTATTTTTAAAAGAGAAACCGTGGAGTTTCTTGCCAGCTCTTCTCCATAGGAAACGACCAATTGAAACCGTGCACCTAGTTTCTGACGTTTCACAAGTGTCCGTGTAGGTTTATGTGAAATAAAATAGTTTGGTTTTATTCAAAGTCTGTATTGTCCACTGTGTTTTATCTGAATAGTAATCGGGTTGGGATATTGAAAGTTACCATTATGGTCATTCTTCTTGCACCTATTTTGACCCTGGACTATATTTGTGATAGGTTTCCTTGTGGGGTTTTCATTTGTAAGTCCGCGACTAGCCGTTTAAGGGGGGAAACGCCAGGATAATTCAAGGGTGAAGCGCGAGCGTTTTTGGAGGTCTGTCTTTTGTCATTTTGACGATCGAAAAATGCTGATTCTCAGCCTAATTTGAATAAATGACATTTGATTTGATTCAAATTTTCTTACGTTTTTTGTAATTTGCAGGACAGTGTCAGGCTGCATGTTGATTAAAATTGACCCTCTAAGTTTATATTGAATGACTATTTCACGAAATATCAATCAATAGAATTATATGGACTGAGGGTTGTAATGATGATTTTAATGATTATAATTCTGTAATTATACATACTTGTTAAGCTTTTCTGCCAAAACCAGTTGTGTCCTTGTAATATAAACAATCTCTATCTTTCACTGCCGCGGAGGCTGCTTTGTCAATTATTTCGTCCACATTAGCCCCAGGTCGGTTCACGTACGATTACACATCACCCTCGAGGCGTGCCGGTCTAAACCCGTTCCTCAGTAATACCCATAGCAACTGGCACAGTCGCTGGCACTAATACAATTGAGAGGATTGCGGTCGTAGCAGACTTAGTCGACTTTTGGCCTCGCAGCGACTTGATCCGTTTGTTGGCCAACAGGACGAAGGTACTTACTAAAATGGAAATAAATAGAAAGGTTTCTATGACAATTATTTATGTATAATATTTATGATATCTAGAGCACAGGTGGCCCAGTGGTAACGGCCGTGACTTATGATTTGTAGGTAGGTTCGCAGGTTCGCACCCAGACAGGCGCTTTACTTTGTGTAAATTATTTCCTCACCACTGCTCTCAAAACGGTGAAGGCAAACGTCGTGAGGAAACCGGAATGTCCTAGAACCAGGATTCGAAGACGTGTGACGTCTACCAAACCACACTGGGCCCACGTGGTGGATTACGGCCCACGGCTCTCTATCACAGATAGGAAACCTGTGTCCCAGCAGTGGGGACTTTATAGGATAATATATTATATCTGTTACCCGCTACTTTGTTAACCGAACAAACTTCAACCCCACATTGGCCAAACAAGGCGTGTTTTTGTTTAAAAAAAAAACTTTCAGAACGATCCTCTTGTTGGCCTTTTCTTAAAATCTTCACTTAAGTACTAACTTAGTTATCTTTTTACCATCATAAATGATATTGGCCTCTGCATTTGGTTTTTGGCTTTTGGCATTTCCTCGATTGTCTAAAGTTGAAGGTAGCTGTGAGGAATTGATGACCACTATCGTGAAGCATCTTGCATTTTTCTGATAAGATCTCCTTTTATTATGAGATTGACATTTCTATTGCTAAAGGTAAATATGGAAAACAGGCTATTCAATGTATTATAAACAGCACACGAGCAATCACTATCTGAACAATTTTGAAGGATATTGCTAACCCATTGCTTCATATATTCGAAAAAATTGTCTGCTCAACAACGTAAATAACGCAATGAATATTGTTGAACTGTCAAAATGAAAGCCATTGCTACTGATAGTGTGTTAAGAAATTACTCATTTATAATACAAAAATGTTTACATGACAAAACGCCACCCGTTGTATTCTGTTTATGGTGAACAACTAAACTAGTTAACCCAGTGTGGCTTACGAACCCTAAAATATAAATTCCCAAGCTTGAATATAGTTTTATCTGCATGACTACATCTGTGAATCTCCTCGTAAATGTACAGAAGCCAGCAGGTCAACCTACCCGAAACTGTAAAACTTTCCCAATCAACCTTGAACCTTAATTCTTTAGCGATAAAGTTGAAACTCTATTAAAGATATTTGATAGATTGTAGTAGCTTGATGTGCTGGCGTCTGTACACCTGAGTTCAAAGCATTTAGCGACCCTTCTTGTCCATTTATCAAACAGGTTATACATATAACATTATAGTCATGACCGCGGGAATTCTCCAAACGAAGAGCCTATTCCGCTTCCCCTAATCATTAAAACCCACACCTTTTAATACATAAAACACCCCAACCGCCAGAGACTTCATTCGAATTTAGACTTTAACTTGTTGATTTAAAGTTGGGTTTTGATGAGAGTGGTTTATGAAGTACGTCATGAATGGGTGCAGAGTCGAGGGCTGGCCAAGGACAGCCATTGTCAAGATTTACCCTGTTTGCGGGATGAGCTTTGGGACCCAGATGTACATGTGTTGTATAGAATAAAGGTCACTTAGTATTTAGATTGAATTCATGTTGGAGTTTGCAGCTGCAGTGGGCAGGTGATAGATGGTGTAGAATTGTAGATGACTCGTTTGACTTGTCGCAAGGAGAGGGTTCTACGTAACTATAGCTACAATATTATAGCGTTTGGCACGTAAATTATATTATAACAGTAGGAATAGCTTTCATTTTGACAGTTCAACAATATTTATTGCGTTATCTACGTTGTTGAGCAGACAAATTATTCGAACATATGAAGCAATAGATTAGCAATATCAGATTGTGATCTAGGGTGCTGGTTTTGTGTGAGATAGATCAAACTTTCATCAGCTGTTAGTAGATCTGCTGTTAAATTTTATGTTACCTGAAAAGTTGTGTGGATATCGGTTATCCGGTATGGCCATGTGATGCGGAGGAATGAGGAAAATGTCGTGAGGAATGTTTTGAATATGAATGTTATGAGAGGAGGGGAAGAGCAAAGGAACGATGGATGGACTGTGTGAAAGATAATATAACTAGATAGGGGGTGACTACCGAGATGACGACTAGAGAAATATGGAAGAAAAATACATGAGATATGGCGAATAATTTAATTTTATGTTCTGTGTCTTGTAATGTTCATTACTTAACACCTAGTATTGTATACAATCAAGTATCAAGAATTTTCTAACTGAACAGACAGCTGTGCTGCTGGGGAGTTTGTTGCGCCACTTCTTCTTCCCAGCGATAGCACTAGGAAGTGGTGAAGGGCGGGCGTTTTTGGGGGACTGTCTTTTGCAATTTTGACGTTGGAAAAGTGCTGCTTCTCAGCCTAATTTGAATAAACGACTTATGATTTTGATTTTATAATGGGCGTGTGTTACGGAGAAGTGAGGAAAATGTCGTGAGGAGAGTTTTGAGTATGTCATATGGCTTTAAGAGTAGGGGAAGACCAAACAAACAATGGATGGAAGGAGTGACGTTTAACATGTTGCGCCGACCCCAAATAAATTGGCATAAGGACAGGAGAATGATGATGATGCTGTGATAGATCCAAAACAACCGACTTCCAAAAACAACACTACAAAGTGAAAAATAACTTTAATTTCGGAAGTCGGTGTCGTTTTGTTCGCATTTTCGTTGTTTGCCACCGACTTCCGAAATTAAAGTTATTTTTCACTTTGTAGTGTCGTTTTTGGAAGTCGGTTGTTTTTATTTTTGCAAAAAAGTTTTTATTTTTCACTTTTGAGTTGTAATTTTTACCAGTAATGTTGGTTTAAAAACCAAACTACTCAACCGTTTTTGATGAAATTTCAATTATTTCAATTTCAAATATTTTTTTATGGGACCATTTGGGAAGTATACCCTTTCCAACAAAAAAAGAATTTTTCAAATCGGTTGGCAAGCGACGGAGTTATGCGCGAACAAACATAACTTATACTTAAAAGCGCGAACTTAAAAGTGACAAATAAAAACTTTTTTGAAAGAAAAAAAAAAACAACCGACTTCCAGAAACTACAAAGTGAAAAATAACTTTAATTTCGGAAGTCGGTGGCAAACAACGAAAATGTGAACCCAACGACACCGACTTCCGAAATTAAAGTTATTTTTCACTTTATAGTATCGTTTTTGGAAGTCGGTTGTTTCTTTTTTTAAATGTGAGGTACTGTCACAGTAAGCATTATAATTGTTAGACACTAAATTGACGACAAAAACAGCTATTAAGTACTTAAAAAAATGTAGGCGGCCCAAATTAACTGAAACTTACCCGACTGTCATTACTGTCGTAAATGCTTTTAAATTGTCCCCGTCTGATGGGCACCTCGGCCTAATTTACTAAGTAAATACTTAAGAGGCTATACGAAATTGTCTAAAGGGCTGTTGGCTGAAGAGTTTTAATAAGGGTTGGTTTAATTTAAAGCCAGCTTTTAGCTAGTTATAAATGAGCAGTGGGCAAGTAAATATATCATTTTCATACACAGCCCGACTTCACCCACTGCTGGGCATATGGCTCTTTTCTTGTGCCAAGCCACACGGTCCTGAGCCAGCCTCATTTTCCCAAGTTCTACCCGCGATGGCAACATTTTCGCCATAAGTAACCATATCATTCTAAAGGAGCACATTCACGATAACTCTTAGCTCATTGTAATAACGAATCAATTACTCTGATTGCCGAGAGTTGTATCAAAGTTGTGGCATTATTTTAATTTATATTTTATTACAATGAGGTAAGCGTTAATTTTCACAAATGGTTTTTCGTTAAAAAAATATTGTGAATGTGCTCCAGAAAATAATTATATTATCAGCCATCATCATCAGTACCCATCCCATATTGGACAAAGACCTATTCCAATGATTTTCAAGCCCTTTTGACGTGCTGTTAAGGCCCCTCGCCCACGGCAACTTTTTGTAGCGATGCTGTCGCGCGTTCGCATCGATACAGTCGCGATGCGGTCGCTAGCTGTTTGCCCTCGCCCACACCACGATTCTCAGTCGCGATGGAAACGCGATACTGTCGCGCTTCTGTCGCGATGCAAACGCGATTCAGTAACGGCACAAAAATGCCACAGTTGCAAGATGGACTCCGTTAAGGCAACATTAGTCACGTTGTCTTTGGTGCTGCTTTTAAGTAAGCAGCCGAAGCGTGGGCAACGAATGCGGTCGTGCGTTTGCATCGATACAGTCGCGCTGCTGTAGCGCGTTGGCATCGCTTCTGTAGCGCGTTGCAAATGCGACTAATGCGCGTTAGTAGCGATGCTGTCGCGCGTTTACGAAACGCGCGACAGCATCGCTACAAAAAGTCGCCGTGGGTGAGGGGCCTAAAACAAGCATTCAAACAAAATTAGTGGGATAAACCTTGGGTCTTAAACCTACCTGAGGTCTACGAAAGGCAGTACCTAAGATAACTTTCTAAATATCTATTAAACAAACTTGGCAAAGAGAATTGGGAGGCAAATATTTTGGATGAAAGTCCTCGCGAATTTTGCTTTGAGCGCAAACACCGCGACTATTGATCCGATGGAGCTGTCGAGTTGACAAGTGACTGACAACCCTTAATTAAAGCCATTAATTAATCTAGCTTTAATCGTTGTTTAGATGAAAGGCAGAGATGGCTTCATTGAGCATCATACTTTCCGCTTGCACAACAAATCACTTAATTCATTTAGCGTTAAACGAACCTATGTAAAACATTGTCCTAGGTAGGTATAATGTTTTAAATAGTTTCGTTTAGCGCTTGTCATACCTACCTAGGTATGACAAGCAGAAAAATCATATGCAACTGCAAGATAGTATTGTCTCTGCTTCTCCCTTTAATTCATTCAAAGGCTGTCTTTGTCTTTTAAGGAACGCTTTTAGCGATAAAACCGCCCATGTATGTAAAGCTTATACAGGGTGACTTTTGATTTCGTATTCCTTCCAGGACGTGATAGTGTGACTCATTTGCTACAATTAATCCCATAAAGTACAGGTGAAAATTCATGGGATTCGAGAAATCCCAATTTTAAAGTAATTTTTTAAATTGCCCAGAATTCGAAATGTCACTTTTTTCTGAACCCTCAAATTGAATGATGACATCTTATTCGAGAACATCCGGTGGTTTCTTTCAACTATATCCGATGACCGTACACCTCTGCCAAACCCTTCAGGGATACAAGCGTGATGTTATGTTGTTACTGGTAAAATACTGCGACATATAAGTATTTTGAGTTAGGGATAAATGTTACACGTATTGTAACACGATAAATAACTACTGTATGGGTCAAGCAGGGGCTGCAGTCTCGACATTCATAGCGATCGCTTTACGGCCGAATTCGGTTCCAAAGTCCTGTCACTCCATACATTACACCTGTCAATCCGGGACTTTGCGACCGAATTCAGTCGTAAAGCGATCGCTATGAATGTCCACACTGCAGCCCCAGGTCATACGCGCAGCGACAAGTTTATTTTTGAAAAGGATAATTTTAATTTAATTATGCCAAAAGGATAATTACGCAGTAATCGCAGCAAAGTCCAGTGGGGTATGTAATTGCATAACACGCTTGCAATATCAACGCATTTCATTTTTACAGATCGACAATATTCATTGCGTTATTTACATTGTCGAGCAGCCGAAGTCTTCAAAGGTATGAAGCAATGGATTAGCAATTTTTTTTCAAAATCCTTTGTATTGTTATTGAAAGTGTGTTACGCAATTAGGGTGCTGGTGCCTGCTAATAATAATAATTAACCAGGGTCGCGAGATATGTCAAAGACATAATAATAATAATAACACCTGAGGAGGCTCTCGTTGGGCAGCTGGCTGAAGGGCTTGATTCAGAAAACGTTACTTCTGGACACGGCTCGCATTGTCAGGATGTTCCTCTCTCTGGAGCCCTGACCACCGGTAACTTGGACCCTGTTCCCGATACCGGTGGGCTGGTTTTTTTTTTATATTTTTTACATCTAATATTTAAAAATATAATGTATATGTTTACATTTAAATAAAGGAGATAATAATAACATTTTATTCAGTATTAACAACATGAAAGCGATGAAAAATCTGTTTGACAAGTGGATTATAGCTTAAATGCCTGTACACTTTGCTACTGATGCCGCACAGGGAAAGGGTTTCCAATTTCCTGTTCTAAAATGTATACATAAATTAATTATAAGCATCTTTAGAAGGTAATCTGGAAGGAATCTCATTGTGTACGACGTAGACGTTCGCCTATACCAAGTAAAGCCTGGAATACACATGCCTGTAACTTGCACTAAAGTATGCGTAGCTTGCATGCTGTGTGCCATAACAAATTCTGATTGGTGAATACCATACTGGCATGCATACAGCACACTTATGTGCAAGTTACAGGCATGTGTATTCCGGTCTTATTACTAATACCTTAATATTTCACCCCAGTAATATTATCCAGGTAGCTTGAAAGATAATCCTTTGTCAACTTCGCTCATCCCCTTTTGTAAAAGTTATGTAGGCCAGTAGGATTATTACAATGTTTTACTCCCCCCTCCATCCCCCAAGGACAAAAGCATCTCTTGTTCTTGCACACAATGCCTTAATACCTAGAGGTCTATTTTTTCTGGTATGCTAACGTGAAAATTTACCTTTGTGAGGTTTGTAACGACATTCGTTGTAGATTTTCGTGGAGGTTTTAAAAGATGGGGAAGCTGGGGAATTTGGGAGAGGTCTGTGTCTTACTTGAGTTGTTCGTTTGATTGACTGACTGAAAACTGTCATTACTGACTGAAGTGTAAGACCTGTTTGCATAACATAACATACATAATCGGCCTATAATGTTCCCACTGCTGGGACACAGGCCTTCTCTCTGTGCTGCTCTCTGTGAGAGTGGGCCGTAATCCACGACGCGGGCCCAGTGCAGTTGCAGCAGTAGGTTGCAGGTAGGGGGGAAGGAGCGGTTAAGTAAACAACATGATGTGTAGTTCTCCAAGAGTCAACTGACAACTGACTGCAAGAAATCCTGGCCCAATATGCCAACCGCTTTACTTCATCAAGCGTCGATGGACGTGGATAACCTTTTATGACTTCAACCTTCTCTGGATCTGGTGAAATACCTTCCGCCGAAATAACGTGTCACATGTCTTCGAAGTTTTAGTTCTGGTACATGCCGGTTTCATCGCGATGTTTTCCTTCACCGTTCCAGCAGTGGTGATAAAATAATTTACACAAAATGCCAGGCTGGGTTCGAACCTACGACCTACAATAAATTCGTAAGTCGAGGCCATACCCACTGGGCCACCACTGCTCTAGGACCGGTTCAACTGTGCAGAAATAGAACTGAAAATCCTTAAGCGACACGACAATTACGTAAGTATTATAAAACAAAGCTTTGTTTAATATTATCGAATTATGATAAAATTACGTAAAACAGGTTTTTTGG